>CAKJTW010000021.1:2720000-5220000 GCA_917880005.1 Nanger dama | reverse complement strand
AAAAAGACAAATGTCATGTGATATCATTTATATGTGGAATTTAAACTATGCCACAAATGAACCTATCTATGAGACAAACGGAACTGCAGACACAGAGGAGAGACTGGTAGTTGCCAGAGGGACGGGAGAGGAATGGAGTGGGAGACTGGGGTTAGCAGACATGAGCTTTTTTTATAAAGAATGGAGAAACAACAAGGTCCTCCGGTGTAGTACAGGAAACTATATTCAATATCCTATGATAAATGATAATGAAAATAATAGAAAAAAGGATGCATATATATGTGTGTGTATATATATATACACACACACACGTGAAACGTCGTTGTACAGCAGTAGTTAATACAACATTGTAAATCGATTATACTTCAATTAAAAAAATTAAAAATACAAAACTACATATCTGTGTATTACTTATTCTACACAAAACAATCCTGCAGCTTTCTTCTCTGTGAACCAAGGCTTGAAAAGCCCTGGTACTCGCGCATCTGCTGTCTCCCACCCGGGCCGGAAAGAACGCAGTTGGGGTCCCCTATCGCAGGGAACTCTGACCACGGAGTACCAGAGGCTGATCCCAGTCAGTACAAACAACAAACAAAGCTGCAGCTCAGCTGGGCCTCGGGCCCAAGAAAACCAGCCACACACGAACTCGCACCATGGGGGAAGGAGAGAGGGGAAAAATGTTCTAAAAACAAACCCAGGAGAGAAGAAGGCAGGCTGAGAAGCTGGCTCCACACTGACTGGCTCCCACATGGCTGTGTGAGACAAAGCCTGAGAAAGAAAAAGCTTCCCTTGACTTGCCAGGAAAGGAGCCCCAATCTCCCGACTTGACTGGAAAACACTGGCAAAGGCCGAGAGCTCTGAGTCTCCTGAGAAGGGACATGGCTTTAATTCACACAGCAACACAGGTTTTGTTTGAAAGGAAAAAAATCAGAACTGATTTAACATCCTCTGTATTCTTTATACGAAGAAGTCATCCTAAATGAACCATTTATTGGAAAGTGTATGAGTGAGTTAAGATAACAACAGCTGCTGTAACAAGTAAACCTGAAACCTCAATTGGCTCCACATGGAGTGGGAGAGTAATACAAATGAAGAAGGGACCGGATGAGCTTCAAGAGCAGACCCGTGAATTGTGCTTTGATGGAAAAGGCTGAGTTTTCCAAACTGAGACGCTAGGGTGTTAGTGGGGTGGCAGTAGGGTAATTCAGTTCAGTTCAGTTCAGTCGCTCAGTTGTGTCCGACTCCTTGCGACTCCGTGAATCACAGCACGCCAGGCCTCCCTGTCCCTCACCATCTCCCAGAGTTCACTCAGACTCACGTCCATCGAGTCCGTGATGCCATCCAGCCATCTCATCCTCGGCCATCCCCTTCTCCTTCTGCCCCCAATCCCTCCCAGCATCAGAGTCTTTTCCAATGAGTCAACTCTTCGCATGAGGTGGCCAAAGTACTGGAGTTTCAGCTTCAGCATCATTCCTTCCAGAGAAATTCCAGGGTTGATCTCCTTCAGAATGGACTGGTTGGATCTCCTTGCAGTCCAAGGGACTCTCAAGAGTCTTCTCCAACACCACAGTTCAAAAGCATCACTTCTTTGGCGCTCAGCCTTCTTCACAGTCCAACTCTCACATCCATACATGACCACAGGAAAACCATAGCCTTGACTAGATGGACCTTAGTCGGCAAAGTAATGCTTCTGCTTTTGAATATGCTATCTAGGTTGGTCATAACTTTTCTTCCAAGGAGCAAGCGTCTTAATTTCATGGCTGCAGTTACCATCTGCAGTGATTTTGGAGCCCAAAAAAGTAAAGTTTGACACTGTTTCCCCATCTATTTCCCATGAAGTGATCGGACCGGATGCCATGATCTTCGTTTTCTGAATGTTGAGCTTTAAGCCAACTTTTTCGCTCTCCTCTAATTAGCGTATAGGACTGGGAGATGGAGGGAGCTAAGAGATTTAGGAAGGAAAGAGGGGCCTGGGAAAGATGGAAGGAAGAGGGATGGATGAAGAGAAGTGGAAGGGAAGGGAGGGTCTGGGAGGACCCCATGCATGGGCAGAGGCAGCACCTGGGTGAAGGTGGAGGTAGTGAGTGTATCCCTGGCACCAGAGCCTTCCGTTTAAGCATCTCTAATGAGCAGGACTCCTGATGAAGCTCATTTCCTACCTGGGCAACTTGACAGGTTCTCATGGTCTTCTCAGTATTCAGCCAAACATGCCTCACCTTGGTTCCAGCCCTTTTGCCCTGGTTTCCACTCTCTTAGATACGTAGATCAAGAATAATCACTTTTCCACAGATTAGCCCTTCCAGATCACCACCTCTCGTGGTGTCTCCTCTTCCCCAGGATAAAAGCCCTCTTCATGTGTGTTTTCCTGAGAGGATGGTTTTAATCACTTCTTCATTCCTATTCCTTGGGCTGGACACATTCCAGCTCCTGAACTTTTCAGTGGAAATGTGGTCCCCAGACAAAACAGGCTATTCCCAGCATGGATCCCAGCTCCTTCTTTGATCTGCACTGGAGCTTCACATGAAGTCCCCAAGCAGACACACTTCATGGCTGAGTCACGCTCAGCTTCCTGTCAGCCACCACAAGGGCTGCTGCTAAGCTCATTCCTAATTCCTCTTAGGGGCAGATGTTTTTTTTGAATGTGAGTGTATAATTTTTCTTTGATCAATTTATGTTTCCCTTGGTAAGATTTGGTCCATTTTTCCAGGCTGTCAGGAGCTTTTGGAATAGTTTTATGATGTCTTGGACAATTATTACAAGCATGAAGCCAAAGTCCTCCTCCAAGTTCTTGACCATGGTGTATAACGAGACAAAGTTAAGATAGAGCTCCATAAATTGCCACCCAAGACCTCTCAGGATTAGGTTGTGCCACTATTTACATCCTAGGATATTCTTAGCATTCTCCACATTTTAACATCTTCCGTGCCAATATCCAGGTCCATCAGAAAACTCCAAAGGAAGCCAAATTGGTTGTTTGAGTTTCCCTTTCTCTTTTCTGCTCCACTGATGATGTATTCAGAATTTTATTTCTGATACACTCCTACCCTTTTTGAAGAGACTGTCCTTTGTTTTGTTGTTGGTAACTTTCAACTAATGTCCGCTCAAATATTTAAAGATTCTGAAGTCATGGTTCTGTGTCTGACTGATCATGAGCTACTTCGCAGTACGGTGTTGTTGTTGTTTTTTTTTTTCCCCTGTGTAAATTTTAAGACAACGTGGATCCCCTTGATGGGGTCCACCTCTTTAATCAATTTCTTAATTACTTTCATTCCTCCTTAATGATTAGACAAGTTTTCTTCATTGCTGGTCTTGCATTCAAGGAGACTGTTTCAGTAAGAGTGAAACAACAAAGTGAAACTGATTTTCTTGACTGAGGGAACACTATGAGAAAAGACAGATGAGCGAAGATAACAGCACACTTTGTAGCCTGTGCCTGCATGTATGTTCCTGCACAGTTCCCAGGACGACTGGCATTTGCCTGATGGCAGGAAGGACCATATAGAAAAATTCACCTTTAACAAATCTCACTGAAAAGTCAGTAAATCTTATGAAAGTTAAAGTCACTTGGTCATCTCCAGCTCTTTGTGACACCATGGACTATACAGGCCATAGAATTCTCTAGGCTGGAGAACTGGAGTGGGTAGCCTTTTCCTTCTCCAGGGGATCTTCCCAACCCAGGGGTTGAACCTGGGTCTCCTGCGTTGCAGGTGGATTCTTTACCAGCTGAGCCACAAGGGAAGCCCAAGAATACTGGAGTGGGTAGTCTATTCCTTGTCCAGGGGATCTTCCCAACCCAAGAATCAAACCAGGGTCTCCTGCTTTGCAGGTGGATTCTTTACCAACTGAGCTATCAAGGAAGCCTTAAATCTTATGAAACAAATGTTATAAATTAATTTACAAACAAATGCACAGTGGCCTTTACTTGCCCAGCACATCAAAGGTATAAAATAATCATTTAAAATTTATTTTTGTCAATAGATATATATTTAAAAGACCAGGTTCCAGTTGTCTTTGCACTTTAGCAGCTCAGCTAATGAATAAAATTGTGTTGCATGAACCACTCTAGTATGATATAAAATTTATCTGTAATCAGAATTTATAATTACATTTTTTCCACCCATATTATCAGCTCTGTGAGAGCCCTAAATGGCAAACACTGACTCTTATTCATCAAGATAAAATATTAGCTTTTAGTTTTTCACTTACGAGGTGCATAATGATTAAGGATTCTGGTTGCCAAGGGTGAAATGCTGCTTCAAACTCGCAGTTCAATTGTTTTGTGAATTTGTAATTGCACCCTTTCTGAAGGATGAGGAAGGCAGAGGAGGAAATGCACAAAAGTGACACAAAGCAGATAATAACAGACCCCATGAAGAATTCATAATGATGTTTAAGGTGTGAGGGAGAGAAGTTGCTTCAGTCACAAAGAATGATCTCTGATCACGGCCAGCTACCCCAGAGATGGCTCTAGATCTCAGGGTGCACACTGCATTCCGACAACAGGTTGAAGTCCAGGTCCCGATCTCCAGAGTAATTCATATTTTTTTGATCTACTGTGTCTGTGAAGGTGGGGGTGAAGTTGTTTAAGAAAACTCACCAGGCACTCATTTGATGCCACATCTGGTGACAGAAATCAGAGAGTGTTACCTCAAAGTTAGGTCCAAATTTAAGGAGGTCAGCAAACTTGACCTCTTGACCAATAGGGATGGCAACCCCTGGTACGATCAAGAGTGAACATAGAAGGGTGCTAGGTTGAGAATGTTGTTGAGAATGTGCTAGGTATCAAGTATGGTGCTGGATATTCCTTGAAAGCTCCAGGTTAACCAATTGAAGTCATGACTTATAATATGTCAAATTTACAGACGAGGGCGCCAAGCATGATAGAGACATGCAAACTGCCCGAGGCCACAAAGGCAGAAACTAGAATCTCTCTGAACAGCATCACACTGTCTTATACCTCCTTCCATCTCACTTCTTTCTATTTCCCTCCCTTCATCCAGCCACTCAGTGGCCGAGCCACTTGGCCATCCAGGGTCCCCTCCCTCTCCCTCACATACCCTCCTCCACCGAGGTTTTGCCTTGAAAGTAAGCATTTTAAGCACATTTTCAATGCCCCTCTTTCAGGCGATGCATTTCAGGAAAGCTGTCAGAGACAGAGAATTCAGTTGGCTGCTAACTTTGGTCCTTAGGATGGCGTTATCCCAGGGTGATGATCTTCAATCAGTTTCTCAGCTTTGTGAAGGCAGAAGTAGGATGTCATCAGTTCATTCAGACACGATCAGGCTGTGGGTGACTAAGTAACACTCACCAAACTTCCAGAAAAGCGATTACTAACACAGACGCTGCCTGGGTCCAGAGCTGTTAACCCTGTTCTTCACGGAACTGCTTCTCCGTACAGGGCACCAGAGAAATCAAAGAAGTAGGAAGTGCTCCTGAAGTCTATCATCCAGGCTGTAGAAAGGCCTGCAGAAAGTGATGAACTCTCCTCATTCCACCACAACTGTGTATCTTTAGAAAAACTTAGGTTTGTTACACAATGCGGGCCTAGTTTCAGGGGTATAGCACAGTGAATCATATACATGCTTTCTAGACTTTTTTCCATTATATGTTATTAAAAGATAGTGAGTATTGTTCCTTGCGCTATAGAGTAGGTCCTGTTAGTTTATTATATATATATCATATTATATACCTGCTAATCCTAAACTCCTAATTTATCCCTCCTACTTCACCCTTTTAACCATCAGTTCATTTTCAATGTCTGTTGAGTCTATTTTGAAAATAAGTACACTTGTATTATTCTTTAGATTCCACATATAAGTGATACCACGTGATATTCATCTTTACCTAATTTACTTCATTTGGTATCATAACCTGCAGGTCCATCCATGTTGTTGCAAATGGCATTATTTCATTCTTTATACGGCTGAGTAATATTCCGTTGTATACATGGACCACCTCTTCTTTACCCGTTCCTCAGTTGGTGAACATGCTTCCATGTCTTGGCTGCTGTGAACAGTGCTGCTAGAAACACAGGAGTGTGTGTATTTTTCTGAATTATGGCTTTCTCTGGCTATGTGCCCAAGGGTAGGATTACTGGATCATATAAATGGTTGTCTGAGGAGGCCTTACAAATACCTGAGAAAAGAAGAAAAGGGAAAGGCAAAGGAGAAAAGGAAAGATATACCCATCTGAATGCAGAGTTCCAAAGGATAGCAAGGAGAGATGCCTTCCTCAGCGATCAATGCAAAGAAATAGAGGAAAACAATAGAATGGGAAAGATAGAGATCTCTTCAAGAAAATTAGATACCAAGGGGACATTTCATGCAATGGAATAAAGGACAGAAATGGTCTGGACTTAACAGAAGCAAAAGATATTAAGAAGAGGTGGCAAGAATACACAGAAGAACTGTACAAAAAAGATCTTCATGACCCAGATAATCATGATGGTTAGATGACCACTTAGAACCAGACATCTTGAAGTGGGAAGTCAAGTGGGCCTTAAGAAGCATCACTATGAACAAAGCTAGTGGAGGTGACAGAATTCCAGTTGAGCTATTTCAAATCCTAAAAGATGATTCTGTGAAAGTGCTGCACTCAATATGCTAGCAAATTTGGAAATTTCCAAATTTCCATCGGACTGGAAAAGGTCAGTTTTCATTCCAATATCAAAGAAAGGCAATGCCAAAGAATGTTCAAACTACCACACAATTGCACTCATTTCACTTGTGAGCAATGTAATGCTCAAAATTCTCCAAGCTAGGCTTCAACAGTACTTGAACCAAGAACTTAAAAGTGTTCAAACTGGATTTAGAAAAGACAGAGGAACCAGAGATCAAACTGCCAACATCCGTTGGATCATAGAAAAAACAAGAGCATTCCAGGAATACATCTATTTCTGCTTTATTGACTACACTAAAGCCTTTGACTGTGGGGATCACAACAAGCCATCATCTTAAAGTGACGGGAATACCAGACCACCTTACCTGCCTCCTGGAGAAATCTGTATGCAAGTCAAGAAGCAACAGTTAGAACCAAACATGAAACAACGGACTGGTTCCAAATTGAGAAAGGAGTATGTCAAGGCTGTATATTGCCACCCTGCTTATTTAACTTATATGCAAAGTACATCATGAGAAATGCCAGGCTGAATGAAGCACAAACTGGAATCAAGATTGCCAGAGAAATATCAATAACCTCAGATATGCAGATGACACCACCCTTATGGCAGAAAGTGAAGAGGGACTAAAGAACCTCTTTATGAAGGTGAGAGAGGAAAGTGAAAAAGCTGGCTTAAAACTCAACATTCCAGAAACTAAGATCATGGCATCCGGTCCCATTACTTCATGGCAAATAGAAGGGGGGAAAGGTGGAAACAGCACAGACTTTATTTTTGGGGGCTCCAAAATCACTGCAGATGGTGACTGCAGCCATGAAATTAAAAGACGCTTGCTCCTTGGAAGAAAAGCTATGACCAACCTAGACAGGATATTAAAAAGCAGAGACATTACTTTGCCAACAAAGGTCCGTGTAGTCAAAGCTACGGTTTTGCCAGTAGTCAAGCAGAGATGTGAGAGTTGGACCATATAGAAAGCTGAGTGTTGAAGAATTGATACTTTTGAACTGTGGTGTTGGAGAAGACTCTTGAGAGTCCTTTGGGCTGCAAGGAGATCAAACCAGTCAATCCTAAAGGAAATAAGTCCTGAATATTCATAGGAAAGACTGGTGCACCAGAAGAAGCAGAAAACAGAGTGACTGCTAATGGGTACCAAGTTTCTTCTGGAATGATGAAAAATGTCCTGGAAGTAGATATTGGTGATGGTTGTGCAGCTCTGTGGATACAATAAAACCCACTGTATAGTATACTTTAAAATGTATGTTATGTGAGTTATATCTCAAAAAAGCTGTTACTTTATATTTTTGTTTATCTTTTTTTTTTTTTTTTTTTTGCAGTGCTACATAGCTGGCAGGATCTCAGAATCTTAGTTCCCTGGCCAAGGACTGAACCTGCACCCTTGACAGTGAAAGCACAGAGTTCGAATCCCTGGACTCTCAGGGAATTCCCACAGCTAAGAGTTCATCTGAGTTACTGACCAAGCAATTATACATGACTGTATTTCTGGCATATAATTTTTAAGCAAAGATTGCCAACCTATGTGAAACAACTGTTTAAACTTTCCTTGACTGTATTATAGGAAAATGCCATGTTGTTATTTGAAATGTTGAAGTGGAAAGATGAAAATAACTGACAAAATGGAAATCAACAGAATATTTATTAAGATAATATTCTGGTTCCTTTAAAGTCATTTTATAATACTGTTTTTGGAAGCTACCCTGAGAGACTAATAAATTACATCAACTTATTATGAGGTCATTTAAATTCTTTAGTAACCAAATTCTCTAAATGGATTGCCCGAAGTATTGCTGAAGATTGTTCAATTTAGAGTCCTGCTGTTGTGAAGTATTATTTCAGAAAAGCTTTTAAATGTTAAAGGAAATTTTTTCAGATAAAAAGAGAATTTTATTAAATGGAAATATAGCAATTATGATAATAGCCTAAGATAGTCTCTTTCAAGCAATACCAAAGTACAGGAAAATATCACATGTGGAAAGAGTCTGATTCGTTCAAGAGTAGAAGCCTAATAGGTTGTGTTTAGAGGAGCATTAGGTGGAGAAAAAGAAGGATAAGAGAGCAGACAATTATCAGATAACTGTTATCTCTGAGGTTTTAAATGAAAATTAGAACATTAAAAAGCATATTAACTATAAGGATTTATAGATCTTCCAGATAAATGACAATATGTAAATTAAAAACATTTTTTAAATTAAAAAAATTAAATAGCACTTTTTATTTGATATATTATGTGAAGATGAATTCTGGCCTTTCTTATACCCTCTACCAAATAATAAATCCCACATGAAATGCCACTTCATGGAAACAGCAGTAAAAAATGTTGATGGAAGAGTCAGCATTTACTTTCCCTGTTATACATATTTACTGTTAAGAGTTTGTGGCGCTACTCTTCTGAGTTAATTAAAGTGCACAGTGAAGGGAAGATTTTCTCTTGTTCTTCCCTCCCTCTTCCTCTTCTTTCCTCCTTCCTTCCCTCCTGTGTCACTGGCTCTAACACCCCACCCTTTCTTTCCGCTCTCTTTTATTAGGAACATATAGTCATTTAGATAATGTTCATGCTTTTTGCTTCAAGGGTTCAGTAGCTTTTAGAAGAAGAAAGTCAGTGAAACAAATATTTGGCCAGAGACATGTAAAACAAGCAATTATCCATCTGTTATTTTGAGGTAACAATAAAAAGGATAGCACTGTCTTTGAAATTATCTTGAGCTTAAGCACTGTTGAGTAAAATAAGGCAAGGTGCTCACCTAGCCACCACATTGATTGTTCTTATTTACTGCTGAATTCCATTGTTCCTTGGCACAATTAGTACTTGTTGAATGAGACCGGAGATATCTTCAAGAAAATTAGAGATACCAAGGGAACATTTCATGCAAATATGGGCACAATAAAAGACAGAAATGGTATGGACCTAACAGAAACAGAAGATATTAAGAAGAGGTGGCAAGAATACACAGAAAAACTATCTTAAAAAGGTCTTAATGACCCAGGTAACCACCATGGTGTGATCACTCACCTAGAGCCAGACACCCTGGAATGAGAAGTCAAGTGGGCCTTAGAAGCATCACTACAAACAAAGCTAGTGGAGGTGATGGAATTCCAGCTGAGTTATTTAAAATCCTAAAAATGATCCTGTGCAAAGTGCTGCACTCAATATGCCAGCAAATTTGGAAAACTGAGCAGTGGCCATAGGACTGGAAAAGGTTTGTTTTCATTCCAACCCCAAAGAAAGGCAATGCCAAAGAGTGCTCAATTGCACTCAACTCACACGCTAGCACCATAATACTCAAAATTCTCTAAGCCAGGCTTCAACAGTATGTGAATCGTGAACTTCCAGATGTTTAAGCTGGATTTAGAAAAGGCAGAGGAACCGGAGATCAAATTGCCAGCATCTGATGGATCATGGAAAAACCAAGAGAGTTCCAGAAAAACATCTACTTCTGCTTTATTGACTACACCAAAGGCCTTGATTGTGTGGATCATAACAAACTGTGGAAAATTCTTAGAGAGATGGGAATACTGGATCACCTGACCTGCCTTCTGCAAAACCTGTATGCAGGTCAAAAAGCAACAGTTAGAACTGGATGTGGAAAAACAGACTGGTTCCAAATCGGGAGAGGAATATGACAAGGCTGTATATTGCCACCCTGCTTATTTAACTTATATGCAGAGTACATCACGCAAAATGCTGGACTGGATGAAGCACAAGCTGGAATTAAGATTGCCGGGAGAAGTATCAATAACCTCAGATATGCAGATGATATGGCAGAAAGCGAAGAAGAACTAAAGAGCCTCTTGAGGAAAGTGAAAGAGAAAAGTGTAAATGTTGGCTTAAAACTCAACATTCAGAAAACGAAGATCATGGCATCTGGTCCCATCACTTCATGGTAAATAGATGGGGAAACAGTGGAAACAGTGACAGACTTTATTTTGGGGGCTCCAAAATCATTGCAGATGGTACTGCAGCCATGAAATTAAAAGATGCTTGCTCCTTGGAAGGAAAGTTATGACCAACCTAGACAGCATATTAAAAGCAGAGACATTACTTTACCAAAGAAGGTCCATCTAGTCAAAGGCTTTGGTTTTTCCAGTGGTCATGTATGGATGTGTGAGTTGGACTATAAAGAAAGCGAAGTGTTGAAGAATTGATGCTTTTGAACTGTGGTGTTGGAGTAGACTCTTGAGAGTCCCTTGGACTGCAAGGAGATCCAATGAGTCCATCCTAAAGGAGATCAGCCCTGAATATTCACTGGAAGGACTGATGTTGAAGCTGAAACTCCAATACTTTGGCCACCTGATGCGAAGAACTGACCATTTGAGAAGACCCTGATACTGGGAAAGATTGAAGGTGGGAAGAGAAGGGGATGGCAGATGATGAGATGGTTAGATGCATCACCGACTCAATGGAGATGAGCTTGAGTAAACTCTAGGAGTTGGTAATGGACAGGGAGGCCTGGCGTGCTGCAGTCCATGGGGTCGCAAAGAGTCAGACATGACTGAGTGACTGGACTGACTGAATGAGTCTAGAAGGGCATATAGCTACATATATAAGGCCAATCCTTTATACCATTAGATAACTGCATCATGAATAAAAGTCAGAAATGGGACATTTCTGAAGATAACACAAAGAAGATATCTAGAAAGGCCAAAGAAGATAGAGTAAGAAACCAAGATCCCCTGAAGAGTTCACATGGACTCTTTCTCAGGCTACTTGAGGTAGATGATCTTACAAGTTATCTAGAGATGCTTAATTCATGACTTCAGAGTTAAACTTACTGTGAAAAACCCAAGTGATGAATGTTTCTTGCATCTGTGTATCAGATCACTTTTTGGCATTGTTTATTCACATTGTGGGGGCTTCCCAGGTGGTGCTAGTGGTAAAGAACCCACCTGCCAATGCAGGAGACCTAAGAGATGCGGGTTCCATCCCTGGGTCAGGAAGGTCCCCTGGAGAAGGACACGGAAACCCACTCTGGTGTTCTTGCCTGGAGAACCCCATGGGCAGAGGAACCTGGTGGGCTGCACAGAGTCAGACACGAGTGAAGTGATTTAACACACGTCCACATAGTGGGGAAAAATAATGGAATTTCTATTTCCATCTTCTTGCATAAATAAAAAAGTGAATAATAAAGAAGAGCTTTGTAACCTAATATTTCCAGCGCACATGTATATTAGTGTGTGTGTTTCTTCACTGAGTCCTATTTCTTGTAACCTTACCTGAAAGCTATAATAAGTAACAGGAAAGTGGTTAACCGCACGAAACAGCAGATTTGCTTATTACATCTACAGAACATTTTGTCTGCGATCTAAGTGAGTAAAAAGCACGATGACTATTACAGACACAGAGGGAAAAGGCAGTTGAACTTTAATTGTATTGAAGAATGAACACTCTTCACCTTTGCTGGTGTTCTGAAGACATATCCAGCTTCTTTAGGTGAGGAGAAAGATGCTGCTTTTGGAGCTCACTGTATTAAATCACTTCAAATGTCTCTAAACTTCTGAATCGACTGTCACGCTAAGCCCAACTTCCAGAACCTTCTCTGGTCTTCTGAGTAAAATTTTGCTTGTAATATATAATGGTGAGATTGTGCAGTACTTGCCCTTAGTCTGCCTGAGACTCTGTTTCTACATTTCATAATGAGAGAGTCCAGACAGAGCAGAGTAACTATCTTGAGGACCTGAAAAGTACACTCTGTCAGCAGACAGTGAAGAAAACTGAAACCTGAGGAATGACCAGCACCACTGAGTCCGCTGATGGGGACTTAAATGGCTTAACATTTGCAAAACTAAGCAATAGGCATGAGGATCAAATATTGACAGACACCCTCTTTCTGACTTGAAAAAGGGCTCATCTGAGCTAGAAGCTGCAGGAAGAATACTTGCGGAGTTTATTTTTCCCTCAGCCAGTCCTGCCCTGTGGCCAGTCCCAGCCCCGAAGCTGTGCTGATGTTGTGGAGACATCACAGGGGCCACAGAGGCCTGGGTCCACAAGACTTCAAGAAGAAAAACTTTCTCTCTGGCCAGGAGGAACCAGAAAAAGAGGTCCCTGCTAGGGCATGTGGGCAGGATTCCTGTAACTTCTTCCTCCCTCCCTTCTCTTGAGGATTCAGCCCAAGGGCAGATGGAGTCACTCAGAAGTGTGTAAGAGTTTAGGAGGAGAAACACATCCTCCTGGTCAGAGGAACCAGAAGAGATCCTTCTGGAACCAGGAAGTGTCGGAAAATCCCCGGGAAGAGAAGACTGGGAAGGAGATTTAATTCTCTGTTATAAGCAGACACGGAATTGGGTACAGAGGACAGGTTAAGAGCCTGCTCCTGCCAAATATGGCACCTCACCGTACTGAGTATTCTAACCTGAAGGAATCTGAGGATTGGCGCATGGAAGAAGGACTCTGATCTTCTCTTTCTTCCCTGAAGAAGGTCATAGAGGGTGCTCGAAGGACTCTGTGACCCCTTCATCCCCCTGAAGCAGATCACAACACCCTGTTATGAGAGGTGCCCTCTCTACATCTGAAGGGGAGGGAACATCCTCATCTCTGGAGATGGAGAGATGCAGAGGACAGCCCAGGTGAGCAGGCCTTGGTAGGTTCCCTAGTTTACCGTGCTTAGCTCAACCCTGTGGCCCTGTCATGCTTTCCTATGACTTTCCCTGATAGCTCACCCGGAGAAGAATCCGCCTGCAATGCAGGAGACCCCGGTTCGATTCCTGGGTTGGGAAGATCCCCTGGAGAAGAGAAAGGCTACCCACCTGCTCCAGTATTCTGGCCTGGAGAATTCCATGGACTGTATAGTCCATGGGGTCACAGAGAGTCAGACATGAATCACTTCCATTTTTCATCAAACCTAGTACAAAAAGACTCAGATTTAACCATTTATTCAGGGATTACTTTTCTTATGAAGGGCCCTGTGCCATGTAAAACTTAATTCAAAATGAATGTTTATGTTTGTCTCTTGTTAAACTGTCTTTGTTCAGTTTAGTTGTCATGGCCCAGCCAGAGAAGCTAGGAGGGTAGGAGCAAAAAGGATTTTTTTTTCTCCCCACTACACACAGAAAGAGATAGTAAAGATAAGAGCAGAAAGGATGAAATTCAAAATGAAAATCTACAGAGGAAATTAATAAAAACAAAAGCAAGTTCTTTGTAAGGATTAATAAAAGTGATAAGTATCTAATCAGACTAAGCAACAACAAGAAGAAACATAACTTACCAATTAAGAATGAGAGAGGGGACATTACATGGCTCCTATAGACCCACACTCAAAACAGAAGAAATGTACCAATTCCTTTAAAGACAAGTATCAAAACTTACTCAAGAAGAAATATATAGGCTAGATAGCCTACAGATATTTAAAAAATTGAATTTATAATTAAAAAACTTTCTAAAAAGAAAATTCCAAATCCAGATGGTTTCCTGGTGAATTCTAACAAATATTTAAGAAAGAAATACTAACAACTTGACAAAATCTCTTCCAGAAAGTTGAAGAGGAAGTAACATTTTCCAACTCATATTATAAACCAGAATTACCCAGATAGCTAAACCAGACAAAGATATTACAAGAAAACTATAGATGGATATTCCTTATGAACAGGTCTCAAAATCCTCAACAAAATATTAGCAAATTTGATATACAAAAATATAAAAGAATAATGCATCACAACAAAGTGAGGTTTATCCTGGGAAACAAGGCTGGCTCAGCATTCAAAATCAATCTAATCACAGTATTAACAGGTTAAAGAAGGAAATGTGATTTTCTTAATAGATAAAGAAAAATCATTTGACAAAATTTAGCACCCATCATAAAAACATTCTCAGCAAATCAGGAATAAAATAATGCCCTTATCCTGATAAAGGGTAACATTTATTTATAATATATTATATTTTAGAATGAAAGACTTAATGCTTTCTTCCTAAAACTGGAACTGGGACAGGTATGTCTGTTTTCACTATTTTCATTCAACATTGTTCTGGCAGTCCTCCTAGTCAATACAATAAAGCAAGAAAAAGAAATAAAGGACATACAGATTAGAAGGGAAGAAATAAAACTGTCTTTGTTCACAGAAGAGATATCTGTCTACATGAAAAATCTCACAGATTTATAAACATGCACATGCACACACACCTTCTAGAACTGATAAGTGATAAGTGTATAAGTGATATATACAATCACAGGATACAAGGCCAATACACATAAAATAATCAGTTGTATTCCTATATTTAGGAATCAAAATTTTACCAAGTACCATATATGTTAGCATCAATAAATACTTAGACATAAATCTAAAAATACTGGCAGAATGTTTATGCTGAAAATTATGAGATACTGGCCAAAAAATTCAAAGAAAACCTAAATAAAAGAAGAGATATACTATGTTCATGAATGAGAAGACTTGATATTGTCAAGATGCCAATTCTTCCCAAATAGGTTCAATGGAATCACACTGAGAATAATTTTGTACACACCAAGAAGCTGATTCTAATACTTATTTGGAAATGTCAAAGGCACTAAAACTGCCAAAACAGTTTCTGAAAAAGAACAAAACTGGAGCAGCCACACTATCAACTTCCCAGATTTATGACAAAGCTATGGAAACAAACACAGTGTGGTACTCGTAAAAGGGTAAGCGCCGCACAGATGGTGGAGAAGAACAGAGTCGAGAGGAGAGCCACATAACATGGCCAGCTAATTTTCAAAGGAGTTAAATGAAGAATTAACAGTGTCTTTGTGACTCCACAGACTGTGGCCTTCTAGGCTCCTCTGTTCATGGAATTCTCCAGGCAAGAACACTGGAGTGGGTAGCCAGTCCCTTCTCCAGGGGATCTTCCTGATCCAGGGACCAAACCCAGGTATCCTGCACTGCAAGCAGATTCTTTACCATCTGAGCCACCAGGAAAGCCCATAATTTTTTTTTTTTTTTTTAACAAAGGTGGTTAACTGAAGAATTGACAGTCTTTACAACAAATCGTTCATGGGAACACTGTGTCATCAGTACGCAAAAGAAAAATAAATCTCAAATAATAATTCATAGGTTTAAGATTTAAGAAAGCTGTTGACTTTTAGAAATTATAGAAGAAAAGCTATGGAACCATTGTTGGGAAATGAGACTTTGGATATGGTACCAAAAGGAAAAAAATTGGATAAATTGGGCTTCATCAAAATTAAGATTTTTTTCTCTGTGAAAGACAGTGTTAAGAGAAAGAAAGGAACTAGTCAAAGACTGGAAGGAAATATTTGCAGATCATATCTCCCACAAAGGCCTTATAAGCAGAATACACAAAGACATTTTAAAATTCAACAGTAAGAGAGCAAGCAGCCCAATTAAAAAGTGCACAAAAAGTTGAAATAATCCTTCAAAGAAGATATATGGATGATAAGTAAATGCATGAAAAGATGCTCAATTTCCCTAGTTATTTGGGAAATGCAAATTTAGACCACAACTGATAATCTTAAATGCTGGATAGCTAACATATTTTTTTTAAGAGACATTACCAAGTGTTGATAAAATATAGGGCATACAGAAGTCTCACATATTGATAGCTACTGTTATAGCTTTGACTTCTCAGAGGAACAACCCAAAAGATCTAAGTGCTGCTTGGTTGATAGGAGGCAAGATTAGAGATCTACAAGGACTTTGGGTTTGACCTCAGATGAACTAGAAGAGACTCAGGACTTCAAAAGACTTTATCGTTGATTCTGAACTGTAAGGATGTATGTGCGTGTCAGTCAAACAAGCTAACTTTAACAGTCTTCTATTTTCTGACCAAAGGAGGCATTGTTTTGCTCTCCTATATACTGATGAACCGTCTTTCAGTTCAGCACGTGGCAAATACTGAGCTCTTACTTTCCAGTGTCTCCCTGGAAAGACCCCTAAAATGTTAACAGCAAAGTGTCAATATTTTCTTGGATACTGGGTGTTAAATATTTGTTCATATGAGTGGGTATCGCTAGGAGCTCAGAGAAGCTTCTGTGTTTATATAAGAGTTTCTCATTTTAGGGGTTTAGATGCAAGGGGGTTTTAGAGACAGCATAGTTCCCGTTCAGTGCAGTGACTGCCTAATGTGGTATAACAGAAAAAACCAGAGAGTCTTACAGAAGATAGCTAGATTGGTATGGTCTAGTATGGTAGCTCCATGTGGCTACTTTGGAGAAGGTGACGGCAACCCGCTCCAGTGTTCTCCCCTGGGAACTGCGTGGGCAGAGGGCCTGGCGGGCTGCAATCCATGGGGCTGCAAAGAGTCGGACTCGACCGAGTGACTCACACACAATGTGGCTGCTTAGAGTGAAATTTAAAATCCATTTTCTTATCACATTAACGATAAGATGATCTATAATGATAATTATTGCTAGACTCTAACCACAAGGCAAAAATAATTTAACTAAGGAATTTAATTTTTCTTTGAAATAGCTTACTCCAGGATTGAATAACTATTTATTTTGGTGAATAGGGCATTATTTTGACTTCTTCCTATCAGCTTATCTCCCTGAGATTTGGGGCTTACTGGGAGAAGGGAAAGTGCCCCGTTTTTATTTATAATTCCATGGAATGGGAAGGAGAACTGGAACACCATTTCTCTTCCTTTCTATGTATTTCTGTGTTCTCAGTGTATGAAAAGGCACGAGGTGTGTTGGGTCTGGGGGAAATAAAGTGCTATAAGCTTACTGTTCTTGATAATTATAAAATCACTCTTCTTCAAATACTTACTAGGAAACTAAAGCATTTTAAGGCGAGTGC
Source organism: Nanger dama (assembly GCA_917880005.1). NCBI lineage: Eukaryota > Metazoa > Chordata > Mammalia > Artiodactyla > Bovidae > Nanger > Nanger dama. Next base: position 5,202,644 of record CAKJTW010000021.1, on the reverse strand, counting down.
TTGTATGTAAGAGAAAACGGCAGTGGAAATGTAGAAGAGGGGAGGGGGTGTTATCAGGGGCTCCGAGGCGTCAGGGTAAGCACACTTTATTCATTATTTGTTTTTATTCCTTTGGTGTCACTAGGCACCGTCATTCATAATATATTTACTCAAGATCCTTCCCTACTCCAGAAATACAGTTTACAATGAGAGTCTTTGATGATCTGAAAAACTATAGTCCACTTCATTACAGACCATACTTAAAGAGAGGATGAACTTCAGCTGGGGTGACCTGTCACACCCGACTCATCCATTACATCTCTTGTCACAACTGTTTACTTTTTCACACTGTGCTGGAGCCATTAAGGAGGAGCACTAAGGTAGGATTGCTACACGCAGCTCTCCTTTTGACCTGCCAGAGGATTAATCCTGAATGCTCAATTTAATGCCTTCCAACAGTGACTGCTGGGAGGGGGGCGGGGAACGTCTGTTGCATTTTTTTAAATGTACCCATTTAAAACACAGAACTTAATTTCACTGACACATACATCTATCACTTTATCTTTGATAGGAAAATAGTAGCTAAAGGCCCACACATCTCTGTACCATTATGCAATATAGCTGGTGCCTACTGGGGTAGGAGCTTGTTTACATATTAAGGTGGACACGTTTCAGTAAGACATTAATTTGTAGACAGTCATTGCAAATAATGGTAACTTATGGGGAATTATAATTTTCTGTGGGTTTGAGATGTGAGAGAGGATTTTAAAACTTTATGACATTTATCAGTATCAATTTAGGAGTCTTTGCATTTTGTACACTTTTAAGAAGTCACATGAAACTCCTATCGAAAAAATGAAGGAAAGATATGCGTATCCTTTTTCCTGAAATTCATGGAAATGAACAACAGGAATAAAAAAGCAGGGTACAAATTAGAGCTTGTAATTAACTTAGAAATGATTATGACCACAAACCACAGACCATGAAGACAGTTTGCCTAACACAGCAACATTTGTTCCAAATTAAGTAAAAAAATAAAGCTAATAGGTCCTTGCAAACTTCTCTAGTGGGACATGCATTTTCTGAAGGTGATTTAATGGTAATAGTTCCTCCCCTAGAAGAGTGAGGACTGAGTTAGCAGACAGGGCATCAAGGACCAAGAAACCTTCTTGCAGACTTCTGGTCGTCTGTAATACTCGGATACTTATTGGAGGTGAGACGAACAAAGAAGACAGGAGGGAAAATGGAGAGAAACAAATTGGAATTTGGTGAGGAAACATCACTGTGAATCACCCTAATGTCTGCCTCAGTGATTTGCTCTTGTTGAAGAGAAACATTCTTCTAGAGCACAAGGGGCATTAATGAGAGAGTGTTCTTGCCACCCTCACTCCCTACACGTGTGCTTTACTTACACTAGTGGTGAGCACACACTCACACACAGACGACAGGCACCCGGCAAGCACCCAGCACGCGGCATCTGTATGTGGACGCCATGACACCCCATCTCCCCTACAAAAGGCCAAGCAGGCGCCTGAGAAGCATGCCAGCACATTCCAGGGCTCTGGCAGCAAGGCCGCCTATGAATAGCCCTCAGTTCAGTCCAGTCCAGTCCAGTCGCTCGGTCGTGTCCGACTCTTTGCGACCCCATGAATTGCAGCACACCAGGCCTCCCTGTCCCTCACTATCTCCTGGAGTTCCCTCAGACTCATGTCCATCGAGTCCGTGATGCCACTCAGCCATCTCATCCTCTGTCGTCCCCTTCTCTTCCTGCCCCCAATCCCTCCCAGCATCAGAGTCTTTTCCAATGAGTCAACTCTTCGCATGAGGTGGCCAAAGTACTGGAGTTTCAGCTTTCACATCGTTCCTTCCAAAGAAACCCCAGGGCTGATCTCCTTCAGAATGGACTGGTTGGATCTCCTTGCAGTCCAAGGGACTCTCAAGAGTCTTCTCCAACACCACAGTTCAAAAGTATCAATTTGTTGGTGCTCAGCCTTCTTCACAGTCCAACTCTCACATCCATACATGACCACTGGAAAAACCATAGCCTTGACTAGACGGACCTTAGTTGGCCTAGATCCTCTTAAACAAAAAAAAAAAAAAAAAGGAAGGATCCATGGAATCTTTGGCAGGTGGTGAGAACGCCAAAGGATCAATACAAGAGATGAAAAAAGAGATAATTAGAGATAAAAGGCAATCTGGCCAAGCTTTGGAAAGAAATTAAATAAAGTAATAAACCATTAATAAGTAAAAGGAAACCACATCAGAAGAAGCTAGCAGTACTTAGGTGTCTTGTATAAGTAGAATCAAACTGTATTTGTCTGCACACTTTGGCCACCTCATGCAAAGAGTTGATTCATTGGAAAAGACTCTGATGCTGGGAAGGATTGGGGGCAGGAGGAGAAGGGGACGACAGAGGATGAGATGGCTGGATGGCATCACGAACTCGATGAACATGAGTCTGAGTGAACTCTGAGAGATGGTGATGGACAGGGAGGCCTGGTGTGCCTGCAATTCATGGGGTCGCGAAGAGTCGGACACGACTGAGCAACTGAACTGAACTGAAAGTGTACTGGAAAGCATTTTTAAGGTTAGCTTAGTGTGTGTCCCACAAACAGATGGTGCCTCTTTTCCCCACTCCCTCACTATGCTGTGCAACAGGCTCTCATTAGTTATGTGTTTCATACATAGTAGTGTATATACGCCAATCCCAGTTTCCTGACTTACCCCACCCTCTACCCTCTTTCCCTCTTGTTCTCTATGTCTATATCTATTTCTGCTTTGCAACTAGGTTAATTTGTACTGTAGAAAATATTAATATTAATTATAATAATATTAAATTAATATCAACATATTAATATATGCATTAATATACATTGGGTCAGAATGTACATTGGTAGGTGCCAGGGGGTTGGGCATTAGTGTTTAATGGGGTCAGGGTCTCAGTTGAGGAAGGTGAAAATTTCCGGAGATGGATGATGGTGAGAGTTGCATGACAAGGTGAATGTACTTGTTGCCTGTGGTTAAAATAGTATGTTGTTACACTATGTGACTATTACCACAATAGGGAAAAAAACCAAAACCAAACAAATGGCTAGAAGTAGAATGGATACTGCTAAAAATAGAGGCAGTCACTTGGTGGATAACCATAAGAAAATAACAAATAAGTGCTCTTTGACCGGTGTAGGGCTGAGGACACAGACGACCCCCCATCCCCCCGACAGTGAAAAGTTTACATGTAGCTTCTAACTCCCTCAAAATCTAGCTACCAATAGCATACTGTTGAATGGAAGCCTTGCCAATAACATAAACAGGTGATTAGCACATATTTTGGATGTTACATATATTATATACTATATTTTTCTAATAAAGTAAGCTGGAGGAAAGAAAGTATTAAGAAAACCATAAGGAAGAGAAAATACATTCACAGAACTGTATTTACTGATACCTTAAATTTAAGTCATCTGTTTACCAGATGAATCATCTGCCTGTATTATCTGTATCAATATTGTCTTAAATGATACAAAACACCATAGGTGGTATATGTATTAATAATACTAGACATCAAAAAGGAAAAGATAATGTGAAAAACAAATTCATATTCTTTGTGGTATACTGATTCATGTATTAACAAAGAAGCAGCCACACAGCCTTGATGGTAGCGTTGGGCAATGGATAAGCTTGCTTCATGATAGCCTAGTCTGCACACTATGAATGAACATTATAAAATTTTCACAGCACACAGTATTGCAGTCATAATACAGCATTGGAAACACTGTTACATTGAAAAAAAATCCAGTTCCCTGTGATGAGAAGCTGGCATACAGTTTCTCCAGTTACAAAAGCGAGCCTCTGTATAGTAACACTGTATGGTACGGTGGCTCAAATGGTAAAGCGTCTGCCTACAACGCGGAGACCTGGGTTCGATCCCTGGGTTGGGAAGATCTCCTGGAGAAGGAAATGGCAACCCACTCCAGTATTCTTGCCTGGAAAATCCCATGGACGGAGGAACCTGGTGGGCCGCAGTCCATGGGGTCGCAAAGAGTCAGACACGACTGAGCGATATAATTCCATAATTCCATTCCATGGTAGTGTAATGCTTTGAAATCACATTAGTAAATTAGTAAAGATATAAGCAAGCATGCTGTTATCTTATATTAAATATCACTCACCATAAGCCTATGTGAAGTGAAAGTGGAAGTCACTCAGTTGTGTCCGACTCTTTGTGACCCCATGGACTATGGAATTCTCCAGGCCAGAATACTGGAGTGGGTAGTCTTTCCCTTCTTCAGGCGATCTTCCCAACCCAGGGATCGAACCCAGGTCTCCCACATTGCAGGCAGACTTTTTTTTTACCAGCTGAGCCACAAGGACAGCAAAAGCCTTTACTTCAACAAAAGCCTTGCACATGAAATTCTACACCTTGAACACTTAGGTGATGATGATGATGGCACAAGGATGCCTCATCTAGTTCTTGTCCTGAAGTTAATAGGTTTCACATGAAGAGACTTACATACCTACACAACAGGTAACTTTATTAACTGTAGGGCTTGCTGACTACTGACTAGTCACTCCATGGAGCTGACCGCCATCCAGTTCTTCATCCTTGTGTTCATGTTGAGGAGGCTGAGGAAGAGGAGAGCTGGTCTTGTTCTCTCGGGAGCGGCAGACACAGAAAGGGCAAAGGAGAAAGAGAGGAAGACAGCAGGCACCCTCAGTGGACTTTACAGACAGACAGAGCCATTTCTCTCTGGCTCCTTTTGCTTTTTCATTTCTCTAAAAATGTTTCTCCATGGTGCCCATCCTTCTTCCACCGTTTGCTTTAGTTTCACAGCTTGTATCTTAGAAGGATCCATGTTGTAAAAAAAAAACGCAGAAGCAGCCTTGAATAATCAGAGCCCTTCTGCCATCTGGCACTCTGGTACTGCTTCTTCCTTATCGTCTGGCACTGGGCAGGAAGCACTCATCCCTGTCAGGTCATCTGCTGTTAATTGCTTGGCTGTGGTGTCTGTCGGCTCTTGAATTTCTCCAAGATCCATACCTTGAAACTCTAGCTGTTTCCTCCCTGCCAACCTCCGCTCCCACCGGGTCCCACCTTCTCTGCCATATCCACAGTCTCTTTAACGATTTCCTTGACGGGCTCTGTCGTAAATCCTGTGAAGTCATGCACAGCATCTGGACACAGTTTTCTCCTGCAGGAATTTACTGTTTGGGGCTTGATGGCTTTCACAGCTTTTATTAGAACAACAGAGCCATCTTCGATGATGTAACTCTCTCAGACTTTCACAAGATTCTCTTTATTGGGTTCTCTTGCATAGAGTTGACAAGCCTTTCCATAGAATACAGCGTGTAATGAGCCTGAAAGGTCCTTCTGATCTGCTGACCTGGAGGCTGAATTAGATGTGCTGTATCTGGGGGCAAACAAACCACTTTGATGCCTTCAGCATCGAACTCCCAGTGTTGTGGGTGGCCAGAGAGACTGTCCAATATAAAAGAACATTAAAAGGCAGTCGTCTATGGGTAAGGTACTCTCTGACTTCAGGGACAAGGCCTCAATGGAACTAATCCTGGAAAAGTGTTCTTCTTGTCTAGGCCTTCTTGTTGAGCAGCTCAAAGACCAGCAGTTGCGGTTTATCTTTTCCCTTCATGTCTTGGGTCATTAGAGATGAGGCAGTACCAGTCAAAATCTCAACTGCCTTTGTACAACAGAACAGAGCTAGCTGATCCCTCCAGCCTTAAACCCTGGTGCTCAGTTCTCTTCCTTACTAGTGAATATCCTATGTGGCCTCCCCTGCCCCACTCCAGAATAGCACACTTAGATTTCCATTAAACACCCGTTCAGACAGCTATCCTTCACCTTAGCAATTTTCCTGCTGGAGACTGTGGCCTGCCTCCTCTTGGTGGGCAGAAACTGCTTCTGTTATCTTGACACTTTTACTACCAAATACCTTTCTAAAATTATTAAACCATCTTGTGCTGGGTTTCAATTCTCCAGCTTTAGATCTTTCCTTTTGCTTTACGTTGCCATATGATCTGTTTTTTCTTGAAATCATAGTAGAATCTAAGGTTATATCTTACTTATAGCAATCCTGCATCCACATACAAGCTGCACTTTCAACATGAAATCAAAAAGTATTTCACAAGAAGTGTGAGGTTTTCGTGCCTGCTGGTGTATCCATGGTGACGGCTTCACAAATTTCCTTTTTTTTTTTTTTTACAGTGGTTCTTCTGCTGGATTCATTTATTTTGAAATGGTGGCAACCACAGCTGCAACCCTCAACTACAGTACACATTAAACACTTCAGTATGTTCTTGTTATGTCGTGACTTTTCTCTGCTTCCTGGGAGTACTTCCAGCATCACTTGAGGCACTTTGTGGGCCTTGTGGTGGTATTTATGGTTTACAGTATTGCACGGAAAAATACGGGAGGACCACGAGAGATCACTTTTGCTTCAAGAGATATGCACTTTCCGGGAGAGATGAGTCTCTCACGCGGAGAGGATGAACGTCACACGGGCACCAGCAGTGCCGAGCTCACCACAATAGCAGCAGGCGGTGGCTCCGAAGCTATTACAGTGGCAGACCATGCGCCGCAGTTAGTTCTATGCAGCTTGCTTTTTAATATTGCATCTTTACATTTGTTTCCATTTTTCTTGACTGTGAATGGTGTCATACATGTGCATATGTTTTGATGAAATTTTTTGTGATATATTTGTGTATATTCTATGGTAACAGATAATAAAAAAAAAGATTAGTAATCTAAATAGTGGGTTGGCCAAAAAGGTCGTTTGGGTTTTTCTGTAAGATATTGGCCAACCCAATACACTTTATGTATTCATGACATAGCCTAACTTTTTCTTAATTTTTGGCTAATTCGGCCTACAAGTTCTTTTCAAATTGTCACAAGTGTCCAAAATATATTTCATTGTATTTATTGAAAAAAATTCATATATAAGTGGACCTATGCAGTTCAAACCTATGCTAGCCAAGGGTCAACTCTAAACGCAAAGGAAAATGAAAAATCAATGAAAGTTATCTTAGATATGGAACACTGCTGCTGCTGCTAAGCCGCTTCAGTCATGTCTGACTCTGTGTGACCCCATAGACGGCAGCCCACCAGGCTTCCCTGTCCCTGGGATTCTCCAGACAAGAACACTGGAGTGGGTTGCCATTTCCTTCTCCAATGCAGGAAACTGAGAAGTGAATGTGAAGTTGCTCAGTCGTGCCCGACTCTTAGCAACCCCGTGGACTGTAGCCTATCAGGTTCCTCCATCCATGGGATTTTCCAGGCAAGAGTACTGGAGTGGGGTGCCATTGCCTTCTCCGAGATATGGAACACTAGAGTATCCTTAAAATCGAGAATGAACTGAACAAATGAGCAATCAAAAAAAAAACAAAAGTCAAAAACCAACTCTCAAAGACATAATAGAAGAAAAATTTCCCATGAGAAAGGAAGTTCTAGATCTACTGGCATAGCAGTTTTTTCACACAAACAATTACGGAATACTCAGTAACATGACATATTTTGGTGAGGTTTTCAAACCTCGAGGATAGAGAAGCAAACCTGGGGATGTTGAGACAACGTATTAAATCACTCCAAGACATAAAACCAGGCAGCCGCAGACTTGTCCAAACAGACGTTCCCAGAGGGCACGGAAGCAGTCTGCTGGGGTTTAAGAGACAAACACAACTAACATACCTATCCTAGAGTTCAGTCACTTGTAAAGACATAGGAAATTATTCTAAAGAAAAAAGAGCTGCAGGAGGAACCCAGTTGGTACAGGAGTGTCGTCCACCAAGAAAGGCATGAGCAGGACGTGCGACACAGGAAGAGGAAAGGAGAGACTGAGGGGCGGCCTGCCAGGACAGACGCCACGCAAAGGTAGAAGAAGCATGACGGTAAGCCATGTGGGCATTATGATTACGAAGGTAATCACAGAGAGGCGATTACTGATGTAATCATAGAGACGTGATTAATGATGTGATCATAGAGAGAAGGCGGATGCTGCAAACACTTACCATGCAAATCCAACCACACGGTAAACCAGACGTGTTGTGATGGGAATGGGAGGAAACATAAGTGAGCCACTTTCTTCATCTTCCACGCGTGGTTCAAAGATGACTTCCCGAGGGTATCTCTACATAAGAGCCTGGGGGCAGAGCTGGACCTCAAACATGATTTACAGTCAGCCCTCATACCCACAGCTCCTCTGCAGGCACGGATTCAACCAGCTGCAGGCTCTGCCGTTCAGTAGTATTTACTGTTGAAGAACACCCACCTGTAAGTGGACCTTGCAGGCCAAACCCAGGCTGTTGAAAGGTCAGCAGCATTTGCGTATGTGAAGTGAGAGAAACAGCCATGACAGTGTGTGGACTATGGCCCTGATTGTGAGCTTTGGTGGGTGGGGCGTAGGACTGACAAGAAAGGGAACTTTTGATCATCCCTTGTGAGCACTATGGAATTTCTGCAGTGCTTTTATAATCGATACCAAATAAATGCTGCTTTTGAATGGATAAATGTTATATCTTCCATGCTCAGTGAAACTGTCAAGCTGACGATCTGAGCTATTTTATCGCATAACTTACTCTTCTGAAAACATTTCCTCTGTTTAAATTCAAGGTGAAACATGCAGACTTGTATTTATTTCTCTCAACTCTTTAATTTTTAGTTTCAGCACATTCCTGACCAGTGAGCTCATGAACCTAGCAAATGACCAGCTTTTTAAAGTCACACACATGCTCTCTTAGTTCCATGACTCTCTTTACAGTGTGCAAACATCAGCTTCTAGAATAAAAGTGAAAGCTTGAAAGTTAAGTAGACTATTTGGACTCATCAAGGAAAGCAAAGCACCAAATCAAATCAATCAGGAATAATCCCCCTAACGCTGAATAGGGGCGTTCACACACAGGTCTCTTACAGTGTGACAGGTCTGACTAGTGAGAGATAGCATGGAGTTTAGTCTTTCTGAAGGGCAATTAGGGATAACTGTGGGTCCTTCCAAAACTCCTGCGCTCGGCCTTCCTGACCCTGTCACATCCTTATCAGTTTCAAACCTGTCCCTTTGTGTCTGACTCACAGAGCAGCGTGACAGGCAGGGGCATGGAGCTCGGGGTAACCTGCCAGAGAAGTGAAGGGAGACGCCGTGTTGGATTGGATACCACCAGCAATTCAGCAGCAGCCAAGCTGCCTGGAGACAAGCTGAATGAAAAATCAAATCCGCTTCCCTCAGCAGATGTTGCCGCTGTTCGCCTGTCATATATGCAGTCTAGATAATATGGAAACAAGGATTGGCAGGTTTTCAGGTTTTCTCTCAAGAAAACCTGTGTAGAGAGCTCCATAAATGCTAGGGAAATTCATCATAAAGCTGATTTTACTTCCCTTTCAAAAGAGATTGACCATAGTACTTCTTTTCCCAAGAGAAATATTGTAATGGGACTATTTGGGGAAAAACTAAATTATCCTGAACCCAGAGCAACTTTACTGCTATTTAAAAGTCATTGTGGTCCAGCTCCATTGTTTAATAAAGGCTCTTGTACTTCCATCACCTAAAGTAAACTTTGATAATGTAATAGAAGTGCCTAATTTTTATAGAGTAAGCACGAAGCTTAATTGAAGATATCTGTATACCGATTGCCTAAGTGAACTGGGAAAAATACAACATTTTAAAAACAAATCTGACGGCAAAACTTTTAGAAAAGTGAACATCCTTCCCTTGTGCATCATATAAAATTGATGATCCTATGGGCCATTTCCCCAAAAAGGCTATAGCTGTCTTGATTGATTAAATTATCCTACAAACATTTAAATCACAAGGGAATTAAATAGTATTCTCATTACATATTTCCTGGTTTTATGGCTAATAAGCGAACCTTCTTTTGGAAGATGACCAAAGAAATTTGCGCCACAGAAATCTGTGTCAGGTGCTGGCTGTTCAAATCTTTTTTTTTCAAGCCCAGTAAAAAATATCATCACACTATTGAAGAAATTAAGACCATCTACTGATTGGAAACGACAGCTTGGCATGGCTGTACTCATCAGAAGTCTGTATGTTTCTATGCCGATGCCACCCATGTCGAACTGTCCTGCTGCGTGTAAAATTCTTTCTTATTTTTATTTGAACACTATAACATAAAGTTCCAGGTTTTTTTTTTTTTTTTTAATGTCAAACATGACATTCTGTAGTACCAATGTCCCATTTGGGGAGACTTCCAATGTTTTTGTTATGGCATATTAGTTACTGGAAATTTAAGGATTCCAGAAAGTATAGCATCTTAAATGATGCTGACTTCCACCTGTTTGGTGCTGAAATATGACCGAGTCATTTTGGCCTAGGGCTGTAAATCTCCTTTTGGAAGGATTTATATCCTTCCAAAATGGGCTCACAGAGAAGACACTCTGCTTATTGCCCTTTTCACACAGTTCCTTTGCAGTTTCAGGAACTATTTTCATCTTCTGGAAAAGACTCTGATGCTGGGAGGGACTGGGGGCAAGAGGAGAAGGGGATGACCGAGGATGAGACAGCTGGATGGCATCATGGACTCGATGGACGTGGGTCTGAGTGAACTCTGGGAGATGGTGATGGACAGGGACGCCTGGTGTGCTGCGATTCATGGGGTCGCAAAGAGTCAGACACGACTGAGCGACTGAACTGAACTGAACCTACTAACATGCTTCTCCTCACATAAAATCTAACACTCAAGCCTCCTTCTCTTGAAGTCTTAATTCCCTCTCCATACTGAGATTCTCTATTCTTTCCCTTGCCATACAGAGTATTTACTCATCCCTGTGTTCTATAACTTTAGCGCTTAGCAAGCACTTGATAAATAATTTTTGCATTAGTGGGTATGGATAAACAGAGCAGGCAGAGTTTTATCCAGTTGCAAGTGGACATCTAAAGGTTTAGGTAACACTTTGCTGGATTTATAAAACCAACACAATTCTGTTGTATCTTAATGGTTCATTAGATCTGTAAAATTCAGGATATTTCAGAGGCCTGCATCTGAACATTTTTTGATCAGCTGAATGTAAATCCTTGTGAATGTTAAAGTTTCTAGATAAGGTATATGACAAGAGCCAAAATTAATCTATTACAACTTCAGATGAACATTCTACCTGAAAACCAAATTTCTGGAATATTTAGTGATTTGACATGGAGAATAAATCTTAAAGACCAAATAAACGTTTAGTTTAAGGCATATAGTTAATAGATTTTGCTTCCTGCCAAGAACTCTGGTTAAGTTGAGGTTCAGTCTGCTCCAGTATAGAATTTTGCCTTTTGCTTTATTTGCTTTGATGTAAATTCTAATCTAAGCTCTGCAGTTTCTCCTTGCGAAAGTTTTGCCCTTAATATGCTCCAATACCACTCAATATAATAAAGGCTGCAAACTACCAATTCTCCTGAGAAAAGTTTGAATATGAACAAGTAAGCAAATGGAAAGATCTCTCTCTTGCTTTCAGTTCTATTCTGGAAACTAATTGCTTGCTGATTGGAATTAATGGGCTATTAACACATTTATCTTCAAATGTACAACACTTGCCACCAAACGCTGTGTAAATTGGGGCAACTCATTTTAGAGAGTCAGTTTTAATGAGGACATTAGCCTAAATCATCTTTAAGTGTTGACACTCCACAGGGTTCTGTTTTCAGGTGTATCATTCCTTGGTTATACTTCTATATGATTAGGAAAATTCTTTGAACTGAAGAGAGTGCACACTTCAGAAAATTACTAAATATTCAGAAATACTTTAAGGGCAAATAAAAGGACAGGGCATAGTCAATGCATTCAATGCATTCAGTTGATTATCTCAGAGCCGGGAGTTCAGGATAAAGTACATAGGATGACAAATGTTTTAAAAATGCACAGGTGATAGAACCAAAAATGAGTCCATAAAGAAATGGAAATGTGTCCAGAACACCCAGTTACTGTAAAAGCATCTCTATGATAGTGAATATAACTTTCTCCTTTGTGTTTGATGCTTCATGGTCTTGAGGGACTGCTCTCTTCACATGAATGCTGGGGCTGGATAAGCATCTACTAATGTCTTCATCTTCTTATCTAACAGTGATTTATGAAGAGCCCAGGAAAGCAGGCTTGGGGCTGGATCCTGCAGAGAGAGCTGGGGAACATGGCGCTAACACTTGGTTTCCAAGCTCCCCACTGTAAAGTATTAAAGCACATGTTGGAATTGAACACATTTGGCTCTCTCTTCAGTCAAGACAACCCATCGCCACCTCTATGCGTCTTATTAAATTCATATGAATATTCTTTCTTGCAACTGCTTTTAATATCCCTCAAATTTTTTTATGAAAATAAATCCTAATGAAATAGTATTCAGTAGTAAAAATGTAAAAACAAAAATCATGATACATATAAAACAGCACAGAGGTGCAAGAAAGGACGTCAAAGACAAAAGACAGAAGGCATATTTGATGTGTATGGAATTCTAGCAAAGGGAACTTAAGAGTGAAAGAAGGATCAGCAGTTGCCTACGTGGGGTGTTGGGAGAGGGGAGCACTGCACAAGAACATGGGCGATTTTCAGCATGAGAAATCTACTCAGGGGGCTTCCCTGTTGGTCCAGTGGCTAAGACTCTCTGCTTCCACTGCAGAGAGCATGGGTTCCATCCCTGGTTGCAGAACTAAGATCCTGGATGCCACATGTTGTAGCCAATACAAAACCAAAAAAAAAAAAAAATAAAAAACCCAACAAAAACCCCAACCCCTTCAATGTCTTCATTGTAGTGGTAGCCACATTAATTATTTACAGATACAAAAATACATCACAATGTACTTAAAAACGGTGAATTCTATTGATTGCAAATTTTATCTCTCATGAAACTAAAAAAGAATCATAAATTGTCACCCAACTCTTTTAAAAATGTTCAGAGGCGAGAAGTGATTTTTAGAGGAAGATAGAAAGAAATGCTCCCATCCATTCCCATAGGTTTTCTAACTCCATTCCCAAAGAAAATGACATACCTGTACCACATTAGCTTTCACAGAAAATGCCTTAAATGGATAGATTGTAATTATAATACATTCTTGACTTTATCAAAGGATGAGAACAAGAAATCACTATGAAAAATTTTCAGTGATAGTGCCATTAAAGGCAAAGTTGATTATGTTCTTTAACATTCTTTAGGTATGTATCCAAGTTAAAAATTTTTTTATTTAATATTACAAAGTTTTGAAACAAAATGTTTTTCATTCTTTCAAACCATAATTACTTTTTGATTTTGCTGCCAGTTCAGCCAGAGATAATATAAAACTCAACTGCACTGGGTATGTTAGCCTTCTCCTTCATGGATCACAGCCTTGTCATGGCGAAAGGGCTTGTGTAACTCAATAAAGTTATGAACCAAGCTGTGCAGGGCTACCCAAGATGGACGGGTCATAGTGAAGAGTGCTGACAAAATGTGGTCTACTAGAGGAGGACACGGTAGCCCACCCCTGAATTCTTGCCTTGAGAACCCCATGAACAGTATGAAAAAGCAAAAGATATAACACCAGAAGACAGGTCCCCCAGGTCGCTAGGTGTCCAATACGCTACTGGGGGAGGGAGGAGGCAATTACTAACAGCTCCAGAAAGAATGAAGAGGGTAGGCCAAGCAGAAACGGCACTCAGTTGTGGATGTGTCTGGTGGTGAAAGTAAAGTCTGATGCTGCAAAGAACAATATTGCATAGGAACCTGGAATGTTAGCTCCACAAATCAAGGTAAATTGGAAGGGAGTCAAGCAGGAGATGGTAAGAGTGAACATCAACATCTTAGGAATCAGTGAACTAAAATGAACAAGAATGGGTGAATTTAATTCAGATGGCAAATATATCTGCTACTGTGAGAAAGAATCCCTTAAAAGACATGGAGTAGCCCTCAGAAATGCAGTACTTGGGTGCAGTCTCAAAAACAACAGAATGATGATCGTGGTTTGTTTCCAAGGCAAACCATTCAGCATCACAGTAATCCAACTCTACGCCCCAACCACTGATGCCGAAGAAGCTGAAGCTGACCAGTTCTATGAAAACCTACAAGACCTTCTGGAACCAACTGAAAAAGATGTCCTTTTCATTATAGGGGACTGGAATGCAAAAGTAGGAAGTCAAGAGATGCTTGGAAGAATAAGCAAGTTTGGCCTTGGAGTAAAAATGAAGCAGGGAAAAGGCCAACAGAATTTTGTCAAAAGAACAAGCTGGTCATAGAAAACACCCTTTTCCAAAAAACATAACAGATGACTCCACATAAGGACATCACCAGATGGTCAATACAGAAATCAAGTTGATTATATTCTTTGCAGCCAAAGATGGGAGAAGCTCTATGCTGCTGCTGCTGAGTCGTTTCAGTCATGTTCGACTCTGTGCGACCCCATAGATGGCAGCCCACCAGGCTCCCCCGTCCCTGGGATTCTCCAGTCAAGAACACTGGAGTGGGTTGCCATTTCCTTCTCCAGTGTATGAAAGTGAAAAGTGAAAGGGAAGTCGCTCAGTTGTGTCCGACTCTTTGCAACCCCATGGACTGCAGCCCACCAGGCTCCTCCGTCCATGGGATTTTCCAGGCAAGAGCACTGGAGTGGGGTGCCATTGTGGAGAAGCTCTATAGAGCCAGTTAAAACAAGACTGGGAGCTGACTGTGCTCAGATTGTGAGCTCCTTATTGTAAAATTCAGCCTTAAATTGAAGAAAGTGGGGGAAAACCACTAGACCATTCAGGTATGACCTAAATCAAATCCCTTACAATTATACAGTGGAGGTGACAGATAAATTAAAGGGATTAGATCTGGTAGACAGAGTGCTGGAAGAAATATGGACAGAGGTTCATGACATTGGACAGGAGGCAGTGACCAAAACCATCCCAAGAAAAAGAAATGCAAGAAGGCAAAGTAGTTGTCTGAGGAGGCTTTACAAGTAGCAGAGGAAAGAAAAGAAATGAAAGGAAAAGATATACCCAGTTTAATGCAGAGTTCCAAAGGATAGCAAGGAGAGATAAGAAAGCCTTCCTCAGCAATCAATGCGAAGAAATAGAGGAAAACAACAGAATGGGAAAGACTAGAGATCTCTTCAAGAAAATTGGAGAGATCAAGGGAACATTTCATGCAAGGATGGGCTTGACAAAGGATAGAAACAGTATAGATCTAACAGAAGAAGAAGAGATTAAGATGAGGTGGCAAGAATACACAGAAGAACTATAGAAGAAAATTCTAATGACTCAGATAAGCACAATGCTTTGGTCACTCATCTAGAGCTAGACATCCTGGAGTGTGAGGTCAAGTGGACCTTAGGAAGCATTACTATGAATAAAGCTAGTGGAAGTGATGAAATTTCAACTGAGCTATTTCAAATCCTAAAAGATGAGCTGTGAAAGTGCTGTACTCAATAGGTCAGCAAATTTGAAAACTCAGTAGTGGCAATTGTACTGGAAAAGGTCAGTTTTCATTCCAATTCCAAAGAAGGTAAACACAAAGAATGTTCAAACTAACATACAGTCACACTCATTTCACATGCCAGCAAGGTTATCCTCAAAATCCTAGGCTTCAACAGTATGCGAACTGTGAACTTCCAGATGTTCAGGATGGATTTAGAAAAGGCAGAGGAACCAGAGATCAAATTGCCAGCATTCACTGGATCATGGAGAAAGCATGGGATTTTCACAAAAACATCTACTTCTGCTTCACTGACTATAATAAAGCCTTTGACTGTGTGGATCATAACAGACTGTGGAAAATTCTTAGAGACGGGCGTATCAGACCACTTTACATGTCTCCTGACAAACCTTTATTTGGGTCAAGACACAACAGTTAGAACTAGACATGGAACAATGGACTGGTTCAAAATTGGAAAAGGAGTTCACCAAGGCTGTATATTGTCACCCTGCTTATTTAACTTACATGCAGAGTATATCATGTGAAATGCTGGGCTGGATGAATCACAAGCTGGAATCAAGATTGTTGGGAGAAATATCAACAGCCTCACATATGCAGATAACACCATTCTACTGGCAGAAAGTGAAGAGGAACTAAAGAACCTCTTGATGAGGGTGAAAGAGCAGACTGAAAAAACTAGCTTGAAATTCAACAGTCATAAAGTCATGGCATCCAGTCCCATCACTTCATGGCAAATAGAAGGGGAAAAATTGGAAGCAGTGGAGATTTTATTTTCTTGGGCTCCAAAATCACTGCAGATGGTGACTGCAGTCATGAAATTAAAAGACACTTGCGTTTTGGGAGGAAAGCTATGGCAAACCTAGACAGTGTATTAAGAAGCAGAGATATCACTTTGCCGACAAAGGTCCATTTAGTCACAGCTATCGTCTTTCTAGTAGTCAAGTATGGATGTGAGAGTTGGACCATAACAAAGGTTGAGCGCCAAAGAACTGATGCTTTCAAACTGTGGGGCTGGAGGAGACTCTTGAGAGTACCTTGGACTGCAAGGAGGTCAAACCTGTCAGTCCTAAAGGAAACCAATCCTGAATATTCATTGGAAGGAATGTTGATGAAGTTGAACCTCCAAAACTTTGGCCACCGATGTGAGGAGCCAATTCACTGGAAAAGACCATTTCCTGGGAAGGACCGAAGGCAACTGAAGGGGGCGGCAGAGGATGAGATGGTTAGATAGCATCATTGACTCAATGGACATGAATCTGTGCAAACTCTGGGAGATAGTGGAGAACAGAGGAGCCTGGAGTACTGCAGTCCATGGGATCAGAGAGTCAGACATGGCTTATTGACTAAACAACAACAAATGTTGGCCTTGATGTTTATTTTTTATTTTTTGGTAGATTCTTTTACTTTCTTTATGGAGGTATGATTGACATTACATAAGTTTAAGGTGAAAATATACTGATTTGATAAATTATATTGCAATGTAGTTGCCTTATAGCAATAGTTGACACCTCTCTTTCATCACATAATTATCATTTTTCCTAGTGCTAAAAACAATAAAGACTTAGTCTCTTAGCAGCTTTAAAGTTTACAGTACATTTTGTTGTCTGTAGTTCCTATGCTGAGTATCAGGTCTTCCTGACTTATTTACCCCCTAGTTGCAAAACCTTGATTTTTAGTATCATTATCTCTTACTTAAAAAAAAAAAATGAAGTGGCATCACTGAATGAGTCTTTAAAAGAAACGCATCCAGGGCTCCCATGGTGGCTCAGTGGTAAAGAATCCATCTGCCAATGTGGGAAGGCACGGATTTGATCCCTGCTCCGGGAAAATGCCACATGCTGCAGAGCAGCTAAGCCCATGTACCACAGCCACCGAGTCCGGGCACCACGGCCACCGAGCCCAGGTGCCACGGCCACGGAGCCCGAGCCCAGGTACCATGGCCACGGAGCCTGAGCCCGAGCCTGGGTACCACGGCCACTGAGCCCGAGCCCGGGTACCATGGCCACGGAGCCTGGGTACCATGGCCACGGAGCCTGTGTACCATGGCCACTGAGCCCGAGCCCGGGTACCACGGCCACTGAGCCCGGGTGCCACAGCCACTGAGCCCGAGCCCGGGTACCATGGCCATGGAGCCCGAGCCCGGGTACCACGGCCACTGAGCCCGGTGCCACAGCCACTGAGCCCGAGCCCGGGTACCATGGCCACGGAGCCCGGGTACCATGGCCACGGAGCCTGTGTACCATGGCCACTGAGCCCGAGCCCGGGTACCACGGCCACAGAGCCCGTGTTCTAGAGCCTGGGAGCCCCAACTGCTGAGCCCACGAGCTGCAGCACGGAAGCCTGCAGGCCCTAGAGCCCTGCTCTGCAGCAACAGAGGCCCCAACACTGAGAAACCCTTACACTGCAACTAGGGAGTAGCCCCCACTGGCCACAACTGGAGAAAAGCCCAGGCAGCAAAGACCCAGCACAGCCTAAAATAAATAAAGAAGTAAAGAAAAATACTTTGAAAAGTATCCACTTTACAATTATGTAGGGTATGAATCATATAGAAACTCAGAAGTTTTGACAACATCAGCTATGGAAATAGAGGTTGTTGAGGGGTTCCTCTTCAGGGAAAGAACCAAGTGGGTCAATCATACGCTGAAAGGAATGGAAGTCAGATATCTGTGGGCAGGCAAAGGACTCTGAGTGAGTCAGGGAGGAAAAACCAGAACAGCCTGAGGACAGATGGGCATTGGTTTGGATAACTTAAATGCAGCTCAACTTCAAAGGGAAAAAATAAAAAGGTAGGGAGATCTCATTCCATAGAACTTCTTGGGGCCTGGACTGCAGTCAGCCTCCATCTGCCCCGGGATGCTTTCTGCATGGGCAGGCCTGCCTGTGGAGTAAGAACACACTAGTGGGATTCACCCTGTTGATGAACGGCACTAATGCATCATCAGAATGACAGGCCCCACTGGCGATGTATTGCCAAGGAACTTAATGAGAGCAATAGCTCATTCTGATTATTCTCCCATGAAAGGAGGGCTCTGTCTTCAGAAGAACTCATCTACAAGTCGACTCTGTTTAATTACAGGATACAACACACACTAATAGTAATGTTAAGATGTTCTTTGGCACCAAGGTTTTGGCACTGATAAAACTAAAATTTATGACTCGACTCTGTACCCTTGGAGACATTCACACAGTGTACATAGTTTTGAAATGAGAGGCGAGATACCCAGGAATCCACTTGGTTTCTAGCTAGGCTGGAAGACTGAATTTCTACTGTAGATCTCTCGATAGATGCTTCAAAGATACAGATCTATGTACTTGTGTCAGTCAAGCTCTCCCGGAAGTTGCCTTTGATTCAAAAGAGATGAGGGAGGGAGAAGTACTGCAACTTCCCTTGGTAACAGGCAGAAACTGTTTATTATGCAAATTGAGTCTTCACAATGACCTCACTTTCACGTGGCCTGCACCTAACAATAACCCCACCAATGTCTTAAGCTTGTGTGGAATTTTGATAACCAGTGTCAGCCTAAGAAAGCAATAAAACATGATAATAAAGAAGAAGAGGAGGATTATTTATTAAACTTCTAATAATGGCCACTACCATTTCTAACCTGCCTGTTTTGTGTCACGTAAGCTGCTGGATGTTTCTCAGGCATTACCTTTAATCTTCACAGCAAGGAAGGTCACAGTATCACCTCCACTTTACAGATAAAGAGGCTGAGGGTCTGAGAGTTTATATATCTCACCTAAGATATAGTAAATAGATGACTCAGAATCTGACTGGGTCTGAACCATCCAAGTAGAAAACCTCAGTCCCTGTGAAGATACTGTTTGGGGCCAGAAAAGATGAGTTGCTTATACACAATTGGAAATAGTTTTTAAGACAAAGACCATGATACTTCTGATCCCGGATCACACTTGCTAAGTGGAAAACTGACAAAATAAATGTAAGAGGTGTAGAAATGGGTCAGCTAATGGCTGGCTATAGGAAATGGGTTTGTTTGCCTGTATAAACAACGACTTTAGAAAGAGAACAGCACTTTTCAAATATATGAGAAGCAGTCACTTGGAAGCGCTAGCTGGTTTATCCTCTATCCTCTCAGCACTAAGGAACAGGGACAAGTAGGAGAGTGGACAGGGAGGCAGATTTAAGTGTGAGAAGGACTTTATAGTGGTCAGATCTATCAGATGGGAACCCATCTGCACCCAAGTATCAACCTCCCGCCAACCCAAAGAGCTCAGGGTAAATCCTGCAGACCCTGGGAGGTTACTGTGAGTACGGGATGCAGTTGATGAGATTTCCCTTTTCGGTCCAGACACCATGGTCCAGATTTCGTAGTCTAGACACTATGGAAATTTAAAACCTCAGTGATAGAATAGTCATCAATCCCTTAAATAAAGGCATTGGGGCTGGATGTGTTCGAAAAGTTAGAATTATTCAGAGTTTAGAAAGGCAATTTAGAGCATCTGCCATTTGTGATGCAAGATCTCCAATGTTGTCTGGGGCTGCACTCCATATCCAAATGCATACATAGTCCTCCTTTTGCTCCGAAATTCCACTGAACAGTCAGAAGACTCTAGTCTCACATCGGTTTGGTCAGGCTATGTTTGAGTTTTAGGTAAGAGTTTGCTGTCAAATGAATTACTAAAAATGTTTTAGATTCTGGAAATCTGGGGGTTTGGAACTGGTAGATAAGAGGTGGAACTATAATAACTGCTGTGTGTTGAGTGCTGCCTAGATGGCAGGTACTGTACCTCTAACAGCACGGCAACTCTGCAAGAGGGATTTGGTGGACTTGTATTTTGTAGATGGAGAAACTAAGGATCAGATACACCAAGTGACCTTGCTAAGGTCACCCAATAAATTCAGAGCTCAGAAATAAACTTCTGCCTATGTGACTAGAAAGCTGGGCTGAAAGATGCAGCCTTTAAGACTTCATGGGTCTAGGCAGCAAGCTCCTCCTCAACTTGAACCCAAGGATATATTTGAATTTGGTGAAATTCTAATTTACTTCCCCATTTTCTCTATCACTTCTGAGGTCTAAATATCACTAAAGGATCCAAGAAAAAAATTAAAAAGCTATTAACACATTTGGTCCTATCACTCCCTGGTAAATACATGGAGAAAAAATGGAAACAGTGGCAGACTTTATTTTCTTGGGCTCCAAAATCATGGCAGATGGTGACTACAGCCATGAAATTAAAAGACACTTGTTCCTTGGAAGAAAAGCTATGACCAACCTAGACAGTATATTAAAAAGCAGAGACATTACTTTGTCAACAAAGGTCCATCTAGTCAAAGCTATGGTTTTTTCAGTAATCATGTATGGCTATGAGAGTTGGACTATAAAGGAAGCTGAGCGCTGAAGAATTGATGCTTTTGAATTGTGGTGTCGGAGAAGACTCTTGAGAGTCGCTTGGACTGCAAGGAGATCCAACCAGTCCATCCTAAAAGAAATCAGTCTTGAATATTCATTGGAAGGACTGATCCTGAAGCTGAAGCTCCAATACTTTGGCCATCTGATGCGAAGAACTGACTCATTGGAAAAGTCCCTGATGCTGGGAAAGATTGAGGGCAGGAAGAGAAGGAGATGACAGAGGATGAGATGGTTGAATGGCATCACTGAGTTGATGGACATGAGTTTGAGCAAACTCTAGGAGATAGTGAAGGACAGGGAGACCTGGTGTGCTGCAGTCCATGGGTTGCAGAGAGTTGGACAGGACTAAGCACAAGCGCTGAGTGATGCTCTACAAATCCTGTGTTAAGTAAGGTATAGTGTACTGCAAGGACAGAGAGAGTTCCCTCAGTTAGACTGCGAAAACCCTGCAAGTCACGTGGCTCCCTTTTGTCCTGACTGCTAGGAAGCTTAGGGGATTTTCATGTTTGCAGCAGTTCCTTCCATTTTTTCTTGCCTTCATTATCTGGTTGCTGTTCATGTGTCCCTGTTTGTTTGATTCTATTATATCTGTGTTTTGTATCATACAGACACTTCAAAAATTTGTGTTAAGGTGGGGGAGTGGAGTATAAATCACAACAAAAGAGTAGAATTGCAAAGCTGTTGAGAGTTTGTGTATTTCTGCGTATATGAAGTGGAAAAACAAAACCTAAAGAATAATAATATCTCACACCAGTCATTGTTGAATACTCTCACAAGAGCTGTTTATTCATCTCACTTGACTTGTATCCGTGATCCCATTAGATAGCCAAGAGTATGAATGACCATCTCCACTTAAGAGATGACTGTCCAACATCACATATGGAATAAATGGCGGAGTAAGCTTTTGAAATTGGGCCTTTTAACCTCAAGACGAGTTTTCTTTCTCATATACAGTGCTTTCTTCAAAAGAATCACAATAGTGATCAAAAGACTTTTGATAACTGTTACATATCGGTTAGAAATACAGTGTCTCAGCTATTGCAAAATGAATTCTTCTATACAGAGAAACTGCTCTGTTTCTCTAAAGAGAAGACAACTGTCTATTAGTTGGTGCCTGCTGAACCATGCAGTTAGGGAAATACAGCTGTCAGGCTGATGGGTCGAACCAGAGTTACTGTGTAGGAATCCACAGGCAGTTTAATTACAACATTTAATCAATGGCTGCACATTGAGGGTTTTATGAAACATGCTAAATGGTGGATTTCTTGTTATGTATGATGATAGAGATGCCTTCTTTAAGAAAATCCTATATTCCTATTCAAAACTGTTTATAGAAAAAAAAAATGAATTCAAATCAACATGTTTTCAGAAGTCTTACTCTAAGCATAGTAACTATAGTTTTAAGATGAGGTCTATGTGCTACATTACATAGATTTACTTCTATTTTGATCCTACATTATTTTTTTTCCCATTTCAAGGCTCACACTCGACTCTCTTTGTATGAATCTAAAAGCCTTGGATGAGCAGGTTGGAGTTTGCATTTCAGAATCATTCAAGAGTACAGCTTTTGATAAGACTTCCTGAATCCTTGAAGTTGTGGGTTATCATCCAACTTAATTGTCCAGATAATACTGTTTTCAAGAACAAAAACATGCTTTATTTAAAGATTCTGATAAGATGGGTTTTGGGTGTGTGTAAGGGGAGGGCAACATGCCACTGATTGGCAAGTGTGATGCAGCAACAAAGCAGCAAGCCCCTGTACATCCTTGTCTGCGCACCAAGAGATGCATTAGGTCTTGTAGAGCAAATTGCTGATTTTATATCCCAAGCAACGCATTAGTGTTACTTTGTTAAGACAAATTGCAAGGACAAAATGGCTCAGGCCCAACAGCCCAGAGCTGTTAAATGCTTCACTCTCCAACTCTGTGCCTGGACCCTTTCTTCTTTTTCTTAGAAGGTGGATGTGAGAAGAAGGTGGCTTGAGACCTCCTCAGTCTTTAATACAACACGATGCATGGACACACATTGATTTTTTTAACCTAGAGGCCATTATTCCACTCATCTCCCTTCAGGAGAGAGAATCATCAAAAGTTGATCTTAACAGTAAACATCAGATGTAAACATTACATGAACGTGTGTGTGCATGCATATATGTATAAATTATTCTCCCACGTGACTACAAGTACCTTGAGGGTGCTTTGTTTCCTACAGCCGGGCGCAGTGCTTAACGCATGGTGGGTGCTGAAAAAGCACTGAGATGAATGAGTACCCAGTGGGTTGGCTGAAAGGGAAAGTGATGGGATGCAAGTGCCTGCATCAGCTGAGGTCCACGGGCAGAGGCCAGAGGCCTCCCACAGGGGGAGCAAGGTGCATGTGAAGGCAGGGACTCCTCATCTCCAGGAATGAGTGGAGGGCTGGGCTGGGGTGGCAGGAGGACCGCTGGGTGAGGGCTGAAGCCAGCTGAGTGGTAGTTCTGCCTCAGCAGCTCTGTGAGCTCAGGTGTGTATTTTATCAAATGGGAGTAGAAGTGTGTCTCCAGCCTTCCTTCAGGTCAGAGGCACGTGTGCACTTGACCGTCTCTGTGCAGATGTAGTCAAACCGAGTGCAACATCAGGCCTTTGCGAACGACTTCCCGCATCTCTTATGATCAAACATCGAAGTGTTGATGAAGTTTTCCGTCTCTGTGGGAGAATGTCCCAGAATTCTCCTTTCTTGCAGGTGGGCAGAGGTCCTCCAGCCTGGCCACACCACTGGTGGATCTACCTAGCTGCAACTGGTGTCGGCTCCTTTCTCTGAAAATGAATGATGATTTTGGAGCTAAGCTACACAGGTGAAAAGGAACAATTGGGGGAAATGGAGAACAGCATCCTGGGTATTTACACGGATCTTGTGGGGTAACAAAAAAGCAACATGAGAGGTGGTGTGTGTGTTGTGTGGTGTGTGTGTGTGTGTGTGTGTGTGTGTGTGTGTGTGGAGCAGTGTAGGCAGGGCTCACAACTGTCATAGCATTTCTGAAATGAAACCAGAGAAAACTGCCCTCCCTAAACGCTGGAGTCCTTCCAGCTAGATAAAGGTGGCGGTGTCTGTTTTATTCCTGGGGAGCCCACCATGCTGTAGCTAAGACCATCCTTTTCAAAAGCTGGAGAAGCTGGTTTGTGTGTTAATAAAAACTTCTAGGACTGACCAGTTAACTTTCCTTAGAAACACAAACGGGACTTCCCTGTGGCACAGTGGGTAAGAACCTGCCTGCCCATGCAGGAGACGTGGGTCTGCTCCCGATCTGAGAAGATCCCACGTGCTGCAGGGCAGCTAAGCCTGTGCCCCTCAAAAGAGGGGCCACCATACCGTGCAGCCCTCAGAGCACAGCCAGAGAGAAGCCCCCGCTCACCACAGTGAGGGGAGGCCCATGCAGGCAGCAATGAGGACCTAGAACAGCCACAAATAAATAATTTTAAAAATTTAAAAAAAAATATATATATATATAGGCACTGAGAATCGTGACTCTTTCCAAGATAAGAAGAGAGAAGATGAGACAGGATACGTCTCTTGATGGAGAACGCATCATCACCTGAGAGGACGTCTGTCTCCAAACAATCGCATCTGAATGTATTACGCCTCTGGATCCAACACCCACTTTGCTGGACATGCAGAGACCAAACTCAGGATGCACATGGTGGGGTGCACCAGCCCAACAAGCCCGAGGGAAACTCAGTAAGAGATGACCTGCTTTCTCCAGCAAAAATATCAGTGGAGTAACAGTGAGATGAAGGGACAAAATTATGGAGGAAAAGAGAGCTCAATGATATTAAAGATAAAAACAGACAATGGTAATGGTAGTGTTTGGATGAGAAAACTATAAAGAAAAGTAAAAGTTGGTTACTATAAAAGTCAGGGTGGTGGTTCCTCCTGTGGGGAGGGGGGACAGGGCTGCGTTGGGAAGAGACAGATGGAGGGCTTCCAGGTGCTTAGAAAGTCTGCCTTCTTTCATGGGTGGTGGTTACAAGGGTGTCCACCTTTAGTAACTAAGCTATATGTTTATGTTATCAAATCTTTCACAGTTATATGCTTTTATATAACCGTATGTGAATATGTATGTATGTGTGTAAATGTATATATATGTGTAGACATATATGTATGTATGTGTGTGTATGTGGGTATGTATATGTTTGTTGCATATATGCATTTATATGCATGTGTATGTACATGTCCATACATGCGTGCATGCATATCTGCGTGCATGTGTTTATATATGTGCATCTTTATGCATGTTGTATACCTGTATGTGTACATACGTGTGCACATGTATATGTATAAGTATGTTGCACATATGCATCATATGCACGTGTATGCATATATCCATACGGGTGTATGTATATATGTGTGCATTTGCATACATGTTGCGTGCATGCGTGTGTGTCTCTGTGATCGCTCCTCTCCCTCTTGCTTCAAGCACACATTCTCATGTGGTCCATTAGGGCTCTGTGCTCTGAGAAAGGCCCTGTCTTTGAATGTGAAATGCACTTCTGGGAAGAATTCCTTTAAAAACCTGGCTTATTGAAAATGAAAATTCCAAGGTTCTGTCCTCTTTATAAACCACGAATTCCAGTTTGGTTTGATAAATACTGGAATCTCATACAAAAGTATGTTGGGAATTAGTCCCTTAAATCGTGGAATGATTTCATGAGCAGTACAGTCCATGGACCAGGGAAGGGCCTGGTTCTTCTGACTCAGGGACCCAGGCAGCCTGTTACATCCCCACCTTTATTTCCTGCTGGCCTCTTTTCACTCAGAATTTCCTTTCCAGAGCCTGGAAGTCAGAGGTAATGTGATGAACCAGAGACCGGGAAGCACTGGCTTCAAATCCCTGCCCAAGAAACCATTCTCCTTAGCACCCTTCAGCATGCCCTGTCTTCCCCTCCACGCCTCCTCTGGCCCCAGCAAACTGGGTGTCCAATTATGCTACTAAATTATGTTCTTCTCCTTTTATCTCTTCATTAAAGTGCAGTATGCAGAACAGTTAGCAGTCTGTCAATCCCTTTCATATATAAGCTTTCATTTTCATGCTTTCTTTAAAAATTACATTCATGATTTAGATTTAATTGCTTAGTCTACAAAGGCATTTAATCTCAATCTGTGGTTTTCAACCTTGGCTGCAGAACCCTTTCCAATACACTGCGGCTGGGACTCCATCCTAAACCAAACGTAACAGACAGGTAGGTATGGGAGCCTGGGTCGCTGGTGACCCTGTGTGCATCTGGGTCTCTACAGGTTCAGGTGAGAGTGATCAGCCCCACTGGCCAGGTTTCCCTTTGCAGATTTCCCACTGGGTGTTCACTGCACCCAGTTTTGACCACCATTCTCACCTTCCCCACTCACTCCTTTTGTACTTGTGTGTGGTTTACATGTAACCCAGGAGAAGCCCCACCAGCCTCCCTGAGTGAAAAGCAGGTAAGGAAAGGGAACTGGTGAAAGTCAGAGCTCGACCATGTGCAGCCCACTTCCCAGCACCGGGACAGGTCCTTTTAGCCTCTGTGTGGCTCAGCTGGTAAAGAATCCGCCTGCAATGCCGGAGACCTGGGTTGGGAAGATCCCCTGGAGAAGGGAAAGGCTCCCCACTCTGGTATTCTGGCCTGGAGAATTCCATGGACTGTATAGCCCATGGGGTTGCAAAGAGACAGACACGACTGAGCGACTTGCACTTTGCATACAGAAAATGAGAAGAACGATGTGATCCTTTCAAAGTCACTGTGCAGATTCTCAGCACAGAGACCGAGGTGGAACTTGGCCTGTGGTTGGCACACAGAACCTGGGACTCTGACTCCCACGGCCCCTCCGGAGCTGGTGACCACGGGCAGACCCTCCGGAGCTGGTGACCTCAAGCAGACCTGTGGGGCTCTGCAGGGCTGTCAGGGGCACGTGTGACACCGTCCACATGCTCAGGAGTCTTCCGCCACGTGTGTCTTCAGAAGCCACATCGTTCAGAAACATATACAGCTTACACAAAGATTTGTACCACCTGAATGCATTTAAATTCACATCTAGTTACACATTATTTCAAATGGGAAAAGAATAGAAGCCACTGAATGCCATCACCTCAGGTACAGTCTCCCTGTGTGTGACTGACGCACATGTCCTAAGTGCCCGTCCTGTTTCAAGTTAGCAAGGAGCTCGCGTGTGCAAGGGCCCCTCCTGGCAGGAGATGCTTCAGCACAGCCCGTTTGCTCCTCTCCATCAACCCCCCGAGGAGCCCTCCTTTTGCCTGGCCTGGGCTCTGTCCTTGAAGTCGACAAGAGCTCTGCAAATACAAAGAGCGAGAAGGCAAAGAAGTGAGGCTCGGGCCTCGTCAGAGAGCTTCCCCCAGGTCACAGCCCGAGCCTCCAGGCCTGAGCTCCAGACTTCTGAACTTCTGCTATCCTGGGAGAACTCACACTTGGCATTTAACTTCAAACTCTTCTGTCCTGACTATGAACATTATATCTGAAACAGTGCAACTTCGGGCTTCGCTGGTGCCTCACACGGTAAAGAATCTGCCTGCAATGCAGGAGACCGGCTTTGATCCCTGGGTGAGAAGATCCTCTGGAGAAAGGAATGGCTACCCATACCAGTATTCTTGTCTCGAGAATCCCATGGACAGAGGAGCCTGGTGCACTACAGTCCATGTGATCGCAAAGAGTCCAATATGGCTGAGTAACTAACACTTTCACCATTCATTGCAACATCAAAGAAATACACGAA
Organism: Nanger dama; assembly: GCA_917880005.1. Taxonomy (NCBI): domain Eukaryota; kingdom Metazoa; phylum Chordata; class Mammalia; order Artiodactyla; family Bovidae; genus Nanger; species Nanger dama. The sequence goes on along the minus strand of CAKJTW010000021.1, from coordinate 5,175,185 downwards.
TATATGCGTAGTTTTGGTGAACTGGTGCCTCTGAATTATTCAACAGCCACAATTTTTGCTAGTATTTCTATGGTCTGATAACCCAACAGTCTTGAAACAGCACATAAGTCATTAATATAGTCACCAAAGAAAGAACCATATAGGGCAAGGAGGAGTTGGAAAAAGGACTTTTTCTAAAAGCCAAGTTTATCAGTATCGAGGAGGAGACTTGAAAAGTGCTGGTGACGTTATCCAAGGTGTCCTCCTTCTGCGTTTTAAACAGCAGTGACTGACCGTGTTCTGACAGTCTTGGTGAGTCAAGGTCTCAGGATTTAAAGTTCCTCAGCGCTGCTCTGCCCTGCCTTGTCATTGCTCCCGGGCTGACAAGACTCCGGTCTAACGTTGTGCTCTTAACTGCTCTGCCAGTGCTCATCACGGCTGCCATGCTCACGCCTGTCTTTAGCGGGACTGACTTTTAATCTTCTGTTTAAAAACTGCTGTGAGCTTCAGGAAACTGTTTGGTAGAAAGTGTTGAAGCCGAGTGTCCTGAGACCCTGTGACCCAGTGTTCTCACTTGTGGGGCACACTCAGAGGGAAATGTGCAAGTAAGGTCCCCAAAACACACATCAGGGGCTCACAGCCACCAATGCACAATAGTCCCAAACTGGAGGCTTTCCAAAGGCCCATGGGCACTGCACTGTGCTGAGTTGATCAGTGTGCTTGACTCCTGGGGACCCCCTGGACCGGAGCCCGCCAGGCTCCTCTGTCCACGGGGATTCTCCAGGCAAGAATACTGGAGCAGATCAATGAAATGTGGTTTATACTGACAAACCGAGCTACCAGGGAGCCCTTGGAATACCACACGGGAATGCAAAAGAGCCGCCAGCAGCTCCATGGGACAATATGGATGACCCACAAGCACGCTGAGTCAAGGCAGCCAGGCACGAAGAACCCCGACTGCGTGGTGAAGTGTGCAGAGGGCAAGAACAGCCCTGCACACCTCCTCCAGGGGGACTCAGGACGGCGTGACCCTTGCAGGGCAGCGATGGAGGCGGGGAGGAGAGAGGGCTGGGGTGTAGGTCACTCGGCTCTCTCCTGGGCTCTGGGAATTCACCGAACGTCTACTTAGAGAATAGATAAGTTTCTGTTCGTGTATCATGCTTCCACAGAAAGTTAGAAATAAAAAGCTGCTGCGTGCAAGGAAAAGCAAAGCATTCAACTTAAAGTAAGATTACGTGAACTGTGGGGAAAGCCTGTGAGGTTCGCTTATGAGCTGAGAACAAGAGGATGAGCTGTTACGATGCTTGGGATCTCCCTTAACTCCTTCCTGTGCTTTAGTCCAGGCTTCCTAGGAAACAAACTCTGGTTTGTTTTACAGAGCTCTGCCTGGAGTTTCCCTAGTTAAATGGTTTTGATGATTCAGTTCATATGAACATGGACTTCAAGCTAATAATCAGAAGTTTTCAACATACTTTTTCTTCCAAACTCATAAAAAGCGGGAAATAAAATAAGTGGCATATTCATGGAAATAGCACCAGACTAACAAGTAATTTGACAGATGATATGAAGATTTAGTAACAAAAGCTTCTTGAGGGCACAGTGTTTCACATCTAACATGATACTTGTTTCTTTAGAAATAAAACCAGCCTCTTGAAGCGATATCTGCAGCACTGTTCACAATAGGCAAGTTATGGCAACAAGCTAACTGTTGATAAACAGGTAAATCGATTAAAGTGGTGGTGTATGTAAACAATGGATTCAGCCATAAGAAGAAGGAAATCCTGCCGTGTGCAACAACATGGATCAAGTGGGAGGACATTATGGTAGGTAGAATAAGGCAGACATTGAAAGACAAATACCATGCGGTTCACTAATACGCACAACCCCAAAAAGGGGAGGACATAAAAGCAGGGGCAATAGTGACTGCCAGGGGCTGGGGGATGGGGAAGGGCACCGGTCAAAGGGTACAAAGGGTCAGCGAGGCAGAAAGAACACATTTCATAAATCTCAGATGTAGCGCGGCAATGGTACTGAATGTTAACAGCATTAGACTGTGTGCTTGAGATTCTCAAAACAGATAAATTAAATCTCACACATACACAAGGCTGGCTATGTAGCTGATGAATAAGTTGCTTATGTTGGCTGTGATCTTTTCACTAAGTTTCAGTTCAGTTTACCAAGTTTATGTATATAAAAAAAACCCAAGTTGTACACCATAAATATATACAATTTATGTCAAAGATAAAGCAAGAAAATAGAAAATACACATTTATTTATATAACATTGGAAACATTAAACAGCAAGTTGTCAGAATTATTGATGCTCGATGGAGCATAAATAGTCTATATTATTGAATAAATTTCTGTATTTGACTTACTTATTTAAGTAGTTTATTCATTTCCCTTTCTCAAATAGAATAAGAAATGGAGTTCAGGCAAACTTTTGAATTTCAGTCCTCTCTTTGTTTTTTGTCCATTAATGTTTTACAATCTCATTTCAACTTGTTTAGAAGAACATGGCAGTAGTCATTCCCCCAATCCCAACTGAATAGAAAGTATTCTATTTCTTTATAAAACTTAACAAATACTTGACAAAATCACCACAGATGGTGACTACAGCTATGAAATTAAAAAACATTTGCTCCTTGGAAGAAAAGCTATGACCAACCTAGACATTACATTAAAAAGCAGAGACATTACTTTGCCAACAAAGGTCCATCTAGTGAAAGCATGGTTTTTCCAGTAGTCATGTGTGGATGTGAGAGTTGGACTATAAAGAAAGCTGAGCACCGAAGAACTGATGCTTTTGAACTGTGGTGTTGGAGAAGACTCTTGAGTCCCTTGAACTGCAAGGAGATCAAACCAGTCAATCCTAAAGGAAATCAGTCCTGAATATTCATTGGAAGGACTGATGCTGAAGCTGAAGCTCCAACACTTTGGCCACATGGTGCAAAGAACTGACTCATTGGAAAAGATCCTGATGCTGAGAAAGACTGAAGGTGGGAAGAGAAGGGGACGACAGAGGATGAGATGGCTGGATGGCATCAATGACTCAATGGACATGAGTTTGAGTGAGCTCTGGGAGTTGGTGATGGGCCCGGAAGCCTGGCGTGCCGCAGTCCATGGGCTCACAGAGTGGGCTATGACTGAGCGGCTGAACTGAACTTGACAAAACAAACTGAGATTTAGAGACTTTGACATGCCTCTTTCCCTTCAGATAGACGTCATGTTCCTGGCAAATGAGAGTCTTTTATGGGGGAAATGGGCAGAAAACAAGAGAAATAGGGAAAAAAATAAAGGAAAATATAGTCTGTATATACTTTGCAATTGTTTCAATCCCAGGTCTGCAAATTATGGCCTCTGGGGCAAATCTGGCCACACTTTTTTTTTTTTTTAAATGCTAAGTTTATTTTTTAATTTTTAAAAATTTTATTTTTACTTTATTTTGCTTTACAATACTGTATTGGTTTTGCCATACACTGACATGAATCAGCCACACGTGTATATGAGTTCCCAATCCTGAACCCCCTCCCACCTCCCACCGCATATCATCTCTCTGGATCATCCCCGGGCACCAGCTCCAAGCATCCTGTATCCTGTATTGAACACAGACTGGTGATTTGTTTCTTACATGATAGTATACATGTTTCAATGCCATTCTCCCACATCATCCCACCCTCTCCCTCTCCCTCAGAGGCCAAAAGTCTGTTATATACATCTCTGTCTCTTTTGCTGTCTCGCATACAGGGTCATCATTACCATCTTTCTAAATTCCATATATATGTGTGAGTACACTGTACTGGTGTCTTTCTTTCTGGCTTACTTCACTCTGTATAATCGGATCCAGTTTCATCCACCTCAGCAGAACTGATTCAAATTTATTCTTTTTAATGGCTGAGTAATACTCCATTGTGTATATGTACCACAGCTTGCTTATCCATTCATCTGCTGATGGACATCTAGGTTGCTTCCATGTCCTGGCTATTATAAACAGAGCTGCAATGAACATTGGGGTACATGTGTCTCTTTCAATTCTGGTTTCCTCAGTGTGTATGCCCAGCAGTGGGATTGCTGGGTCATAAGGCAGTTCTATTTGCAATTTTTAAGGAATCTCCACACTGTTTTCCATAGTGGCTGTACTAGTTTGCATTCCCACCAACAGTGTAAGAGGGTTCCCTTTTCTCCACACCCTCTCCAGCGTTTATTGCTTGTAGACTTTTGGATCACAGCCATTCTGACTGGTGTGAAATGGTACCTCATTGTGGTTTTGATTTGCATTTCTCTGATAATGAGTGATGTTGAGCATCTTTTCATGTGTTTGTTAGCCATCTGTATGTCTTTAGAGAAATGTCTATTTAGTTCTGTGGCCCATTTTTGATTGGGTTGTTTATTTTTCTGGAATTGAACTGCATAAGTTGCTTGTATATTTTTGAGATTAGTTGTTTGTCAGTTGCTTCATTTGCTATTATTTTCTCCCATTCTGAAGGCTGTCTTTTCACCTTGCTTATACTTTCCTTTGTTGTGCAGAAGATTTTAATTTTAATTAGATCCCATTTGTTTATTTTTGCTTTTATTTCCAGTATTCTGGGAGGTGGATCATAGAGGATCCTGCTGTGATTTATGTCAGAGAGTGTTTTGCCTATGTTCTCTTCTAGGAGTTTTATAGTTTCTGGTCTTACATTTAGATCTTTAATCCATTTTGAGTTTATTTTTGTGTATGGTGTTAGAAAGTGTTCTAGTTTCATTGTTTTACAAGTGGTTGACCAATTTTCCCAGCACCACTTGTTAAAGAGACTGACTTTAATCCATTGTATATTCTTGCCTCCTTTGTCGAAGATAAGGTGTCCATAGGTGTGTGGATTTATCTCTGGGCTTTCTGTTTTGTTCCATTGATCTATATTTCTGTCTTTGTGCCAGTACCATACTGTCTTGATGACTGTGGCTTTGTAGTAGAGCCTGAAGTCAAGCAGGTTGATTCCTCCAGTTCCATTCTTTTCTCAAGATTGCTTTGGCTATTCAAGGTTTTTGTATTTTCATATAATTTTGAAATTATTTGTTCTAGTTCTGTGAAAAATACCGCTAGTAGCTTGATAGGGATTGCACTGAATCTGTAGATTGCTTTGGGTAGTATACTCATTTTCACTATATTGATTCTTCTGATCCATAAACATGGTATATTTCTCCATCTACTAGTGTCCTCTTTGATTTCCTTCATCAGTGTTTTATAGTTTTCCATATATAGGTCTTTAGTTTCTTTAGGTAGATATATTCCTAAGTATTTTATTCTTTTCATTGCAATGGTGAATGGAATTGTTTCCTTAACTTCCTTTTCTACTTTCTCATAATTAGTGTATAGGAATGCAAGGGATTTCTGTGTGTTGATTTTACATCCTGCAACTTTACTATATTCATTGATTAGCTCTAGTAATTTTCTGGTGGAGTCTTTAGGGTTGTCTATGTAGAGGATCATGTCATCTGCAAACAGTGAGAGTTCTACTTCTTTTCCAATTTGGATTCCTTTTATTTCCTTTTCTGCTCTGATTGCTGTGGCCAAAACTTCCAGAACTATGTTGAATAGTAGCAGTGAAAGTGGGCACCCTTGTCTTGTTCCTGACTTTAGGGGAAATGCTTTCAATTTTTCACCATTGAGGATAATGTTTGCTGTGGGTTTATCATATATAGCTTTTATTATGTTGAGGTATGTTCCTTCTATTCCTGCTTTCTGGAGGGTTTTTATCATAAATGGATGTTGAATTTTGTCAAAGGCCTTCTCTGCATCTATTGAGATAATCATATGGCTTTTATTTTTCAATTTGTTAATGTGATGAATTACATGGATTGATTTGTGGATATTGAAGAATCCTTGCATCCCTGGGATAAAGCCCACTTGGTCATGGTGTATGATCTTTTTAATGTGTTGCTGGATTCTGATTGCTAGAATTTTGTTGAGGAATTTTGCATCTCTGTTCATCAGTGATATTGGCCTGTAGTTTTCTTTTTTTTGTGTGTGGCGTCTTTGTCAGGTTTTGGTATTAGGGTGATGGTGGCCTCATAGAATGAGTTTGGAAGTTTACCTTCCTCTGCAATTTTCTGGAAAAGTTTGAGTAGGATAGGTATTAGCTATTCTCTAAATTTTTGGTAGAATTCAGCTGTGAAGCCATCTGGACATGGGCCTTTGTTTGCTGGAAAATTTCTGATAACAGTTTCAATTTCCATGCTTGTGATGGGTCTGTTAAGATTTTCTATTTCTTCCTGGTTCAGTTTTGGAAAGTTGTACTTTTCTAAGAATTTGTCCATTTCTTCCATGTTGTACATTTTATTGGCATATAATTGCTGATAGTCTCTTATGATCCTTTGTATTTGTGTTGTCTGTTGTGATCTCTCCATTTTCATTTCTAATTTTATTGATTTTTCTCCCTTTGTTTCTTGATGAGTCTGGCTAATGGTTTGTCAATTTTATTTATCCTTTCAAAGAACAAGCTTTTGGCTTTGTTGATTTTTGCTATGGTCTCTTTTTGTTTCTTTCACATTTATTTCTGCCCTAATTTTTAAGATTTCTTTCCTTCTACTAACTCTGGGGTTCTCCATTTCTTCCTTTTCTAGTTGCTTTAGGTGTAGAGCTAGGTTATTTATTTGACTTTTTTCTTGTTTCTTGAGGTATGCCTGTATTGCTATGAACTTTCCTCTTAGCACTGCTTTTATAGTGTCCCACAGGTTTTGGGTTGTTGTGTTTTCATTTTCATTCATTTCTATGCATATTTTTGATTTCTTTTTGATTTCTTCTGTGGTTTGTTGGTTATTCAGAGCATGTTGTTTAGCCTCCATATGTTGGAATTTTTAATAGTTTTTCTCCTGTAGTTGAGATCTAATCTTAATGCATTATGGTTAGAAAAGATGCTTGGAATGAATTTTCTTGAATTTATCAAGGTTAGATTTATGGCCCAGGATGTGATCTATCCTGGAGAAGGTTCCATGAGCACTTGAGAAAAAGGTGAAATTCATTGTTTTGGGGTGAAATGTCCTATACATATCAATTAGGTCTAACTGGTCTATTGTATCATTTAAAGTTTGTGTTTCTTTGTTAATTTTCTGCTTAGTTGATCTGTCCATAGATGTGAATGGGGTTTTAAAGTCTCCCACTATTATTGTGTTATTGTTAATTTCCCCTTTCATACTTGTTAGCATTTGTCTTACATATTGCAGTGCTCCTATGTTGGGTGCATATATATTTATAATTGTTATATCTTCTTCTTGGATTGATCCTTTAATCATTATGTAGTGGCCTTGTCTCTTTTCACAGCCTTTGTTTTAAAGTCTATTTTATCAGATATGAGTATTGCTACTCCTGCTTTCTTTTGGTCTCTATTTGCATGGAATATCTTTTTTCCAGCCCTTCACTTTCAGTTTGTATGTGTCCCTTGTTTTGAGGTGGGTCTCTTGTAGGCAGCATATATAGGGATCTTGTTTTTGTATCTACTCAGCCAGTCTTTGCCTTTTGGTTGGGGTATTCAACTCATTTACGTTTAAGGTAATTATTGATAAGTGTGATCCCGTTGCCATTTACTTTATTGTTTTGGGTTTGGGTTTATATGCCCTTTTTGTGTTTCCTGTCTAGAGAATATCCTTTAGCATTTGTTGGAGAGCTGGTTTGGTGGTGCTGAATTCTCTCAGCTTTTGCTTGTCTGTAAAGCTTTTGATTTTTCCTTCATATTTGAATGAGATCCTTGCTGGGTACAGTAATCTTGGCTGAAGGTTATTTTCTTTCATCACTTTAAGTATGTCTTGCCATTCCCTCCTGGCCTGAAGCGTGTCTATAGAAAGATCTGCAGTTATCCTTATGGGAATCCCCTTGTGTGTTATTTGTTGTTTTTCCCTTGCTGCTTTTAATATTTGTTCTTTGTGTTTGATCTTTGTTAATTTGATTAATATGTGTCTTGGAGCGTTTCACCTTGGGTTTATCTTGTTTGGCACTCTCTGGGTTTCTTGGACTTGGGTGATTATTTCCTTCCCCACTTTAGGGAAGTTTTCAACTATTATCTCCTCAAGTATTTTCTCATGGTCTTTCTTTTTGTCTTCTTTTTGTCTTTTGACTCCTATAATTGGAATGTTGGAGCATTTCATATTGTCCTGGAGGTCTCTGATATTGTCCTCATTTCTTTTAATTCGTTTTTCTTTTTTTCTCTGATTCATTTATTTCACCATTCTATCTTCTATTTCACTAATCCTATCTTCTGCCTCCAATATTCTACTATTTGTTGCTCCAGAGTACTTCTGGATCTCATTTATTGAATTATTCATTATATATTGACTCTTTTTATTTCTTCTAGGTCCTTGTTAAACCTTTCTTGCATCTTCTCCAGGCTATTTATCTGTGATTCCATTTTGATTTCAAGATTTTGGATCATTTTCACTATCATTATTTGGAATTCTTTCTCAGGTAGTTTCCCTATCTCTTTCTCTTTTGTTTGGTTTGGTGGGCATTTCTCCTGTTCCTTTACCTGCTGGGTATTCCTCTGTCTCTTCATCTTGGTTATATTGCTGTGTTTGGGGTGGCCTTTCTGTATTCTGGGAATTTGTGGAGTCCTTTTGGCTTGCCAAGGTTTCTTGGCTAGGTAAGCTTGTGTCGGAGTTCTGGTGGATGGAGCTGGATTTCTTCTCTCTGGAGTGCAGTGAAGTGACCAGTAATGAGTTATGAGATGTCTATGGTTTTGGAGTAACTTTGAGCTGCCTGTATATTGAAGCTCAGGGGTGTGTTCCTGTGTTGCTGGAGAATTGTGTGGTATGTCTTGCTCTGGAACTTGTTGTCTCTGGGTGGTACTTGGTTTCAGTGTAGGTATGGAGGTGTTTGATGAGCCCCTATCAATTAATGTTCCCTGGATTCAGGAGTTCTCTGATGTTCTCAGGATTTGGACTTAAGCCTCCTGCTTCTGGTTTTCAGTTTTATTTTTACAGTAGCCTCAAGACTTCTCCGTCTATACAGCACTGATGATAAAACATCTAGGTTAAAGATGCAAAGTTTCTCCACATCGAGGGACACCCAGAGAGGTTCACTGAGTTACATGGAGAAGAGAAGAGGGAGGGGGGTAGTTAGAGGTGACTGGAATGAGATGAGGTGGGATCAAAAGTGGAGAGAGCAAGCTAGCCAGTAATCACTTCCTTATGTGTGTTCCACAGTCTGGACCACTCAGAGATGTTCACGGAGTTATACAGGGAAGAGAAGAGGGAGGAAGTAGACAGAGGTGGCCAGGAGGATAAAAGAGGGAAATGAAAAGGAGAGACAGATCCAGCCAGTAACCAGTTCCCTACGTGTTCTCCACTGTCTGGAACACACAGAGATTCAGAGTTGGGTAGAGAAGAGAAAGGGGAGGAGGAGGCAGAGACAACCTGGTGGAGAAAAAGGAGAGTCCAAAGGAGGAGAGGGTGGTCAAGCCAGTAATCTCGCTCTCAGGTAAAATTGGGTACTGAAGATTGGGTTTTTAAATGTACAAAATGGACAACAAATACCAAAAAGCAAAGATTAAAAATCTAGAGTAGAGGTTGGATTTTCAAAAATACAATATAAAGAAAAGAAGAAGAAAAAACAAAGTCATGAGAATTATTAAAAAACAACAACAACCACAAAAATATATCTATATGGCATTTGCTTTAAAAATAGGGTCTTTTTTTTTTGAAAAGTAATAGTAGGTTATAAAAATTAAAGGAGAAATAGAGGACTTAAAATTTTTAAAAAGTTAAAAAGAAGAAAAAGAAAAGAAGAAAAAACAAACATCCACATCAACAACAGAAAAGAAAGAGAACGGTCATAAAAATAGTAAAGACATTTCTGTGACTTTCTCTGGTGTTGTGGGCAGTGTGGGGTCACTTCCAAGGCAGTTCCCTGTTTAGCTTCCTCTGTTTGCTGGTCTCTTCAGTGTCTGATTTCCACCCTGACACAAGGTGGGCAGTGGTGGACACTTATTTTTTTTTAGGCTCACTTGTTCAGTCCCACTGTGGGGAGGGAGGGATGCTGCAAACAAATAACACTGGTGTGTGCTTGCAGTGTCTCAGCACGCTGGACATGCCCCTGCACACAGCACACACCACTCAGGCTCTACGTTGCTCTGCCGGGGAACTGTCTGAGGCCGGCCCTAGGCTGCATGCACCTCCCCGGTCTAAGCCGCTCAGGCTTAGCTCTCAGGTAGCCCTCAGAGGTGCAGATTCGGTTGGGCCTGCTTTTTGTGCCCTTCCCAGGACCGAGTAGCTCAGGTGTTTGGTGAGCGTGGTCACTGCGACTTATCGCCTTTCCTGTCCCTGCTGCTCAGTTTTCTGGGTGTACCACTGGTGCCCCTTGTCAGGCAGATGGTGACTCTCCAGAACCCCCAAGAAGGCTTAGTTAGCAAAGCAGCCTGCTTGCAGTTTGGTAGGTGAAGTCTCTCCGGGGCTGCGATTGCCCCCCTTCCAGCCCACATGGCTCTGGCTGCCTGTCACTGGAGGGGGATGGTCTGCAGCCGGCTATCTCTGTTCTGTCCTTTGTTCTGTGCGCAGTCCTGGTGGTGTCTTATGTTAGAGCTTTTCACGTGGTAGCTATCCCACAGTCTGGTATGCTAGCCCAAGTTAGTTCGCTCTGGTTACACTCGTGGCATTCGGCCCGATTCTTAAAAAGCACTGCAGCCCACGCCTCCCTGCCCAGCCCCCACTTGCTAGTGGCGGATGCAGGTGTCTGCGCTGCTTCTCTGCTGGGGGAGTTACCATTGGGCTCGTAATCTGTTGGTTTTAATTATTTATTTATTTTTCTTGCCTGTTATGTTGCCCTCTGTGCTTCCAAGGATTGCCACAGACTTGGCAGTGAGAGTGTTTCCTGGTGTTTGGAAACTTCTCTCTTTTAAGACTCCCTTCTCGGGCCAGGACTCCCTTCCTCGGATGGAGCTCCCTCCCTACCTCCTTTGTCTCTTTTTTCGTCTTTTATGTTTTTCCTACCTGTTTTTGAAGACAATGATCTGCTTTTCTGGGTGTCTGATGTCCTCGGCCAGCATTCAGAAGTTGTTTCATAGAATTTACTCAGCGTTGAAATGTTCTTTTGATGAATTTGTGGGGGAGAAAGTGGTCTCCCCGTCCTATTCCTCCACCATCTTAGGACCGCCCCCTACCACCTGTTTTCATAAATACGTTTACTGGCACACAGCCATGCTCATTCATTTATGGGTTGTTTATGACTACTTTTCTGCTACACTGACAGAGCTGAATAGTTGCAACAGAGACCGTATGGTACCCAAAGCCAAAACTATTTTCTACCTGGCCTTTCACAGAAAAAAGCTTGCCAACCTATAGTTTAAATGACAATATTTACATTTCAGATTTCAAATTTGAACTATGTGGAAATGAGCCAGGCAGAAATTCTACCCCTGGATGTTTGCACTCATGCTATGGAAAAATACATGTATGTTTCCTATGCGTTATTAATCACTATTAATACATTTCCATTGGACCATTTGTGTTTCTTTGATAGATTTCAAAGTACACTACATGTAGGGCTGTGTGCCGTCCACTGCTTTTGAAATTAATCACCAAGGTGCTGTGATCCTATATATTCAGAAATTCCTCTTTACCATGTTTTCGTAGAAATGGCTGAAATACATGCTAACCAAGAAGGCTTCTTGGAATTCCTCCCCTCTGCTTAGTTCTCACTCTGTTGACAAGGCAACTGTAGGATCCTGTCCCATTTCATGTTTCATGTTGAAATAAAATAATACAGTCTAGCTCCTTGAACATGTCTTCAGCTCAGTTCAGTTGCTCAGTCGTGTCCGACTCTCTGTGAGCCCAGGGACCACAGCACGCCAGGCCTCCCCGTCCATCCCCAACTCCCAGAGCTTGTCTTGGTCCCTGCTCATAGGGCCATATCCTCAGGACCAACAGAATAAATGATTTGATGAGTAAGATGAACATTTGCTGAGAGTTTATTTTCTCCCAGGCCTGGCTCTGAGTGCTCTACATTTATTAACTAAATTAATCCTTACAACTGTTTCAGAGGAGTAAGATTTTGTCTGCTTTGACAAAATGAGAAAACTGTAGTGCAGAAAGGAATTTACCCAAAAGCACACATAGGGGTCGGGACCAGAAACTGAACTTATATTGATATTTTAAAATAGCATTGAGCGGCCTTTTATGTGATGGATCTAGAGCAGAGTCTGCAAAACTTCTTAAAATAAAGGGCCAGGCAGTAAATATTTCTGGCTTTGTGAATCAGACAAGGTTTCTTTACAACTTCTGGCCTTGTAGTAAGAAAGCATGACTGCTTTTGTGGACAATACATACGCAAATGGGCATGGCTGTAATCCAACAAAATCATGTTCACAAAAGGCAACAGACTAGATTTTCCCAGAACTGTAATTTGCCAACCCTTGGTTTAGACAAAACTACGAACCTACGAGTGGTATTACGTTGTGTGCTTATCCCTATGTGGGTGCTGGGTGGGAATGAGGAAAGTTGTGAGCATAATTCTCTCTAGAATCAACCAACACACAAATCTTATCTGCCAGCTGGGATCTAAGTCTATTATGATCCAGCCCCAACTGACAACCTGGGAGGTTATAGAGCACATTCTGAAACCTCATCTCTACAAAGCACAACCAGCCCTGGAGGGAAACGTTGGGAAAATACATCCGACAAATGTTGTGTTCATTTCAGAAGCATGAGGACTCTGATATGTCATAAATGGGATTATCAAATTCACCTTATTTAATACAGAGTTTCTACTTTTTAACTTTGAAATCCAAGTGGACTGCAGGAAGAGGGCAGCTGTGAACTTCACGGCTGTCTTATCGGCCACAGCACAGGGCGGATGGGTGTGTGAGGCCCAAAGGACGTTCTGAAGACAGACAGCCTTGCAACGCAGGGAGACAGAGAGGCTGCTTCATACATCTGAGAACTCAGTTGTTTTTAGATTTCCAATGGGATGTGATGGGGAATAGGAAAGCCAGGGCGACAGATGAGAAATACAACCCCAGGTCTCCTTTGCAGATCTGTACATGCTCCCTGCAGAAGGGGCCCAGCTAAAGGGATGAAGAGGGGAAGAAACACACACTCAGAAGTGTACATCCCTGGGTCTGCCTGCCTCCGGGCGTCTGCTCTTCCAATTCTCACCCACACACCCTGTGGTTTATACATGGTCTTGTAAGAAACGGACTTTGGCATATCTCTGGGTTAATTACGACTGTGCAGATATGAAGTATGGTCTCTTCTTAGCCCACGTGATGATGGATCCTCATTACATCTATATATGTGCCTGTTAGGGACTGACTTCCAAGTGTCCTCCACAGCCACCCACAGCATGACTTTGTAGCCAAGGAAGGCACTGGTTAGAACCAGGAGAGGTTAAACAAAATGATGGCAACGCTGGAAACACCAAGGGAGGAGCAACAACCTCCTCTGGCCTCCAGCAACCGTCGTGTGACCGCCCCAGCGTGCTGCTTGCAGGTGGAGCTCTGGCTGCCCGACACGGGGCGGGAGGAGAAGCTGAGCTTAAACCAGAGGAGAAGCTGAGCTTAAACCAAACCAGTCTGTGGACGCACATGTATTTGTGGCCACTTGTCACAATGATCATGAGAACAGGTGAAACGTCCTCAGCCTCCTGTTTCCCTTTTAAATTAAAGCCTCTTCTCAACATAGGGCGCTATAGTCACGTCTGTTTTCAAACATTAGACTGAACCCAGGACACTAAGCTGCTTCCGTACTGTGCATGGAAGCACTTTTCCAAGGGAAGAGCTCCTCCATTAGAGGAAGGACCTTTTCCTGAACTCCAAGGACAATAAAGTACTTGGGGGCTTCGTTCGAGGATGACTGGCCCTATGTTCTGGTCACTTTCTCTTGAGAGAAGGTACAAGTTAAACAGCTTGGGGAATTGGCAGCCAAATCTGAAGGGCCCAGGATGATCCCCCAGCTTTGTTTGAGAAAAAGAAGATAAACGTGTCAGGTGAAAGAGCTTTCGAGGACAAAAGAAGCACAAAACAATAAAAAAGAATGGGAGGGAATACTGTGTCTCAAAGACAGGATGGTGCTGTACATACAGCAAAGGAGGCCAGTGAAATGAAAGGCCACCTCGGAAATGGGGGAAAGCATTTCCTTCATGCCTCTAATCAGGGACTAATATCCAAAATGTATAGAGAACTCATGCAACTAAAAACAATTCAATTAAACAGTAGGCAGGGGATCTGAACAGACATTTCTCCAAAAAGACACACAGATGGACAACAGGCACATGGGAACATGCTCAGCATCACTAACCACCAGAGAAATGCAGATCAGAACCACAGTGAGACAGCACCTCACACCCATCAGCACGGCCAGCACCAAAAAGACAAACAGTTTTGGGGAGGATATGGAGAACAGGGAACCCTTGTGCGCTGCTGGTGGGAATGTAAATCTGTGCAGCCATGTGGAAAACAGTGTGGAGTATTCCACACCTGGGTATCTACCAAAAGGAAACAAAAGCACTTACTTGAAAAGATACCTGCACCCCCATATTCACTGAAGCATCACTTACAAGAGCCGAGACATGGAAACAATCTGTGCTCATCAATGGATACAAGATGTGGTACATAAACAAAATGGAATAAAATTCAGCACCAGGAAAGAAGGAATTCCTGCCACTTGCAAAAACATAAATAGAACTTGAGGGTATTATGCTACGTGAAATAAATCAAATACTGTGTGATTCCACTTGTTTGTGAAATCTAAAAAAAACAGAAATCCAAAATTCATAGAAACAAAGGACAGAATGATAATTGCCAGAGGCAGGAGGTAGGTATGGGTGAAGATAGTCAAAAGACACAAACTTGCGGTTATAAACAATTCCTAGGGATATAATATTAGCATATTAGCATTAGTTGATGTTTAGCCACTAAATTGTGTCCAACTCTTTTTAACCCCATGGACTGTAGACCACCGGATTCCTCTGTCCATGGGATTTCCTAGGTAAGAATACTGGAGTGGGCCATTTCCTTCTCCAGGGGATCTTCCCAACTCAAGGATCAGACTTGTGTCTCCTGCATTGCAAATGGATTCTTGACCACTGAGCTACCTGGGAAGCCACGTATAGCACGGTGACTATTAAGAAAGGGCAAAACAGTGCTGGCATTTAGGATGAGACTGCATCATCGATGGAGGGGGCTCATGAGGTGGGCATCATGCGTATAATTTTTAAACATAGAAAAGAAATGCAGAGTGAGAGCAGAAGATGTGCCTGGAGCATCACCAGCAGAGATTTAACTGAATTACTGGGATGAAGCTAAGCAAGCAGAATCTGACTGCCAATATGTGAGTGAGCCTTCCGATGGCTCCTGATCTCCAAAGGAAATTTATTCTGATACTGTGATAATTCAGAATGTCAGAATAGTAAAGTAGCTTTCTCCTACTCTAGAATTAGCTTCCTCTAATAGGAACACAAATCTTTAGGTTCTTAGGATCTAACTCACAACTATAAAACACCCATGCCCTCCCTGTGAAGGATCTGGATTGCATTCATTCATTTATTCAAGAAATATTGATTGAGCACCTCAAAGCTGTTTTAAGGGCTTGGAGTGCCTCCGGGGAATAAAACAGATGAAAATCCTTACTCTTTTAGTTTTCATTCCAGCAAAGAAGGAGAGACAAAACAAATAAGTAAATGATTTAGTATATTAAAATGTTTATGTAGTATAGAAAAAGCGAAGCAGGAGGAAAGAGGAATATTACCATTTTTATTTATTTTTGTTTGGTAATTTGACTAGTTATTACTTGTCAAAAATGAATAGTTGCTTTTCCTATGTGTTTGATACGTGCTTTGCCTAGTATTATGCAGAACGTGTAAAAGAACATCAATTCAGGAAAGAGGAGAGAGGAAAGGTGAATATACGCCCCACATCTGTTGTGTTTCTTTGGGCAAAGCATGTGAACACTACAGTCTCAAGTACCTCATCGGCACGATAAGGGCACTGAACTCGTTAACTGATTCCCAAAGGCTCCTTCTCATCTTAACCTTGTGATTTTGTGATTCTAAAAATGAAACCTGACTGTATTCTGAGAGGAATCAGCAATCATGACAAGAAAGGCGTTGGGAACGAATCCTTTTCCTGAGAGTCACTAACCTGCTCGGACTTGCCTCAGCAGTTTTTAGCGCAGGACCTGCCCACGCCACAAGCCTGGCACTGACCACGGCAAAGTCACCAGACGCTGAATCCAGCACCCAGGGTCGGGCGAGGCGAGTGTGGACGTGGGTGAGCAGAGGCAGAGGGTCTGGGGATGCTCCTGGAAGCTGAGAGACACGACGGAGCATCCACAGTGGCAGTACTCAGCGGAGGATAATTTTTTCAGGAAGAATAATTGAGATCATTCCAGGGTACTTCCAATCTACAATAAATCCCAGCACAATTTCTATGTGTCTCACTGAGCTATTGTGTGGCATCCAAACAGCACTCACTCGGTCATTTTCTTTCCTTTAAATGGTTTCTAAAGGACACAGGAAGCTTGGAAAGAAAATTTATCTGCAGTGGGTAGATGCAAGCAAACTTTGGAGCCCTAAGCTGGAACTATATCCCCAGGCGAACGACCCCGTTATTCTCTGACCAACCAGCGACATCTTCAAGGTAGAGCATCAGCAATTTACACATTTTTTAATCATCTGAACATTAAAATATGACCTAAATACTTTAGGCGTAAAAATTTGAGGGAACAATAAAGACTTTCTCTTTAGAATTAGAAATTTCACAAGGAGAAAGCTTAAAATATTAACTTAATAAGGAAATGATGCCAGCTATCTAAACTCTAGGGGGAGGTCTTAATACCGACTGCATGGGCAAACAGACCTAGGGATGGAATATTTCCAGGGCTGGTAAACTGATGTTGCACAAATATTTAGCTATAATATTAAGGTCTATAATGTAGATATTTGAGCAATGAGATATGCTAGAAAAGGCACCTGAGGGCAAGTAGTATCTATCTTGTTTTAAAAGTATTTGTGTTGAGTTGATTTTTCATCTTACAAGGAAATATCATTGTGACATCTGTCTGACGTTTGAAAGGTTAGCTGGCCATGCATTAGTATGTACTGTAGCAGATGCTGTCACTGGGGGAGAGGAGCCCGTATTCCCTGGGCACTGATCTTTCCAGAGCATCCTAACTTCCAGTGCTGTCATCTCTTTTCAAGAGGGCTTTCTTTGGGCACTGGAGGCCACTCTCATTGTCGTGTGGCAGCAGAAAGTGCTGAAACTCCGCACCCTTTCTGGAGAACCTCAGTCAGTGGGGTGGTGGATAGACAGCCGGCCTCCGTGCACCTTGGGTGGGGTAACAGTAGCTCAGTGTGGCTCCCACACTGTCTCCCTTGGGACCGAGTGTCACTCGCCCATATGGCAATTTGTGTGATGCTGTTTACTTCGCTTTTTTCTCTTATATGTCTTACTCCACACCTCTTATTGTAAAGTAGAATAAAGTAAAAATAAAATTTAAAAAAAAAAAAAATGAAACAATTTGCAGTCAACTCTTTGCTGCAGAGTCTATTTCTAAGGAACCCTAACCAAGAAAATGACAGATGCATCTGAAACGTTTATCTTTTTTCTGGTCCATAATAGGGCCTCTTCAGTGATACAATAACAGAAATGCATAAGAATGTCCCACTAAAAAGTCAAGCACTGAGTAGGACATTTCATCATTTTATATACAGATATAAGAGATTCTGAACATTTGAAATTCCATCAGTGGTACACTGGATAGCCTACTCCACAGCCAGAGGCTGACCACGATGAACAGTTTTTAAATGACTTGAAGCAAAGAAGGGAACCATGCAGACTTCCCCAACAACCTTGTCTGCATTAGCTCACTAACCGAACAGCTGATCTAAAACAGGCACAAATACCAAGTCTAGGAAATTAACAGATCATATATAACTCAGAGATATTTGGCTTTCGGTATGTTATGGAAGTTGTGTACATTCTGATATTACATCACTATGTTTTTTTTTTTAATTAAATTTATTTATTTTTTTAATTACAATACTGTATTTGTTTTGCCATACATTGACACGAATCAGCCATAGGTGAACACAATCTGCCAATGCCGAAGCCCCCTCCCACCTCCCACCCCACATCCTCTACTTGAATCAGCCTGTGCATCAGCCCCATGCATCCTGCATCCTACATTGAACATAGATTAGTGTTTCGTTCCTTACAGGAAAATATACATGTTTCATTGCCATTCTCCCAAACCATCCCACCCTTTCCCTCTCCCTCAGAGTCCAAAAGTCCACTCTATACCTCTATGTCTCTTGTTGTCTCACATATAGGGTCATCATTACTGTCTTCTAAATTCCATATATATGTGTCAGTATACTGTATTGGTGTTTTTCTTTCTGGCTTACTTCACTCTGTATAATCGGTTCCAATTCCATCCATCTCATTAGAACTGAGTCAAATTTGTTCTTTTAAGGGCTGAGTAGTATTCCATAGTGTATATGAACCACAGCTTTCTTATCCATTCATCTGCTGATGGACATCTAGGTTGCTTCCATGTCCTGGCTATTATAAACAGTGCTGCAATGAACATTGGGGTACATGTGTCTCTTTCAATTCTGGTTTCCTCAGTGTGTATGCCCAGCAGCGGGATTGCTGGGTCATAAGGCAGTTCTATTTGCAATTTTTTAAGGAATCTCCACACTGTTTTCCATAATGGCTGTTCTAGTTTGCATTCCCACCAGCAGTGTAAGAGGGTTCCCTTTTCTCCACATCCTCTCCAGCATTTATTGCTTGTAGACTTTTGGATCGCAGCCATTCTGACTGGTGTGAAATGGTACCTCATTGTGGTCTTGATTTGCATTTCTCTGATAATGAGTGATGTTGAACATCTTTTCATGTGTTTGTTAGCCATCCGTATGTCTTCTTTGGAGAAATGCCTATTTAGTTCTTTGGCCCATTTTTTGATTGGATCATTTATTTTTCTGGAGTTGAGCTGTATAAGTTGCTTATATATCTTTGAGATTAGTTGTTTGTCAGTTGTTTCATTTGCTATTGTTTTCTCCCATTCAGAAGGCTGTCTTTTCACCTTGCTTATAGTTTCCTTTGTTGTGCAGAAGCTTTTAATTTTAATTAGATCCCATTTGTTTATCTTTGCTTTTATTTCCAGTATACTGGGAGTTGGATCATAGAGGATCCTGCTGTACATCACTATGTTTTATCAAAGCATTATTGTTTTTCCTTGAAATATGTGATTATATCCACAAAATTTCCACATTTAATTTACAAAAAATTTTTTTGTTTAAAGTTTTTCCCCACCATACAAAGCTATCAACAATATTACCATGCTGTACAGCTCATCCCAATGACTCATTTACTCTGAAGCAGGAAGTCCGGACCTCTTAGTCTCGCTCACCTCTTTCACTTGTTCAACAGCCCCTCCCCTCTGGCAGCCCCCTGCTGGTTCTCTGTATCTAAAGTCTGCTTCTGTTTTGCCACCTTTGTTCACGTGTTTTGTTTTTTCAGATTCCACATTCATATAAGTGAAGTCAAACAGTGTCTCTATTCTCTGACTTATTTTGTTTGCATCATACACTCTAGGTTCACCCATACTGTCACGAATAGCAAGCTATTTTCCTTTTTAATGGCTGAGTAATATTCCATTATCAGTTGCTTCTAATCTTGGCTATTGTAAATAATGCTGCAATGAAAACAGGGGCACATATATCTTTTCAAACTAGTGTACTGTGTTTTCTTCAGAAAAATACCCAGAAGTGAAATTACTGGATAATATGGTAGTTCTATTTTTAGTCTTATAAGGAACTTCCATACAGTTCTCCACAGTAGCTGTGCCAATTTATATTTGCACCAACAGTGTAAGAGAGTTCTTTTTTCTCCACATGCTTGCCAACACTTTTATTTGACGTCTTTTTGATGATAGCTATTCTCACAGGTGTGATGTGATATCTCATGTAGTTTTGATTTGCACTTTCCTGATGATTAGCATACAAGGACATCATGAGAAACACTGGGCTAGAGGAAGCACAAGCTGAAAGCAAGATTGCCAGGAGAAATATCAATAACCTCAGATATGCAGATGACACCACCCTTAGGGCAGAAAGTGAAGAGGAACTACAAAGCCTCTTGATGAAAGTGAAAGAGGAGAGTGAAAAAGTTGGCTTAAAGCTCAACATTCAGAAAACAAAGATCATGGCATCTGGTCCCATCACTTCATGGGAAATAGATGGGGAAACAGTGTCAGACTTTGTTTTTTGGGCTCCAAAATCACTGCAGATGGTGACTGCAGCCATGAAATTAAAAGATGCTTACCCCTTGGAAGAAAAGTTATGACCAACCTAGATAGCATATTCAAAAGCAGAGACATTACTTTGCTGACTAAGCTCTGTCTAGTTAAGGCTATGGTTTTTCCAGTAGTTGTGTATGGATGTGAGAGTTGGACTGTGAAGAAGGCTGAGCACCGAAGAATTGATGCTTTTGAACTGTGGTGTTGGACAAGACTCTTGAGAGTCCCTTGGACTGCAAAGAGATCCAGCCAGTCCATTCTGAAGGAGATCAGCCCTGGGATTTCTTTGGAAGGAATGATGCTAAAGCTGAAACTCCAGTACTCTGGCCACCTCATGTGAAGAGTTGACTCATTGGAAAAGACTTTGATGCTGGGAGGGATTGGGGGCAGGAGGAGAAGGGGACGGCAGAGGATGAGATGGCTGGATGGCATCATGGACTCGATGGACGTGAGTCTGAGTGAACTCTGGGAGTTGGTGATGGACAGGGAGGTGTGGCATGCTGCGAATCATGGGGTCGCAAAGAGTCAGACACGACTGGGTGACTGAACTGATGATTAGCAATGTGGAACATTTTTTAAATTCCATACAGAAATTGGCCATCTGTATGACTTCATTGGAAAATGTCTACTCAGGTCCTCTGCCCATTTTTTTTAACCAGGTTGTTTTCTGATATTGAGTTGTATGAGTTCTTTGAAAATTTTGGATATTAATCTCTTATCAGCTATATCATTTGCAAATATCTTCTCCCATTCAGTTAGGTGGACTTGGCATATTGTTGTGTAAAAGCTTTACAGTTTAAGCTAGCTGCATTTGTTTATTTCTGTTTCTGTTTTCCTCATCTGAGGAAAACATACCAAAAATATATTGCTGAGGCCAATGTCAAAAAGTGTATAAGTTTTACATATAAAAGTGTGTAAGTTTTACTTCTACAAGTTTTATGGTTTCAGGCCTTATATTTAAGCCTTTAATCCATTCTTAGACTATTTTTATAAATGGTGTGAGAAAATAGTCCCGACTGATATTTTTGCAGGTAGTCGTCAAGTTTTTCCAGCACCACTTATTGAAGAGGCTGTCTTTCCCCACTCTATATCCGTGCCTCTTTCGTTATAGAATTGTTGACAGTGTGCACACGGGCTTATTTTTGAGCTCTCTATTCTGTTCCATTGATCTATGCATCTGTTTTCAGTCCAGGACCACACTGTTGTGATTACTGCAGCTCTGTTTGTTTGAAAGCAGGGAGTGTGATACCTCGAGCCTCGTTCTTTCTCAAGATTGTTTTTGCTATTTGTAGTCTTTGTATTTCCATATACATTTTAGAATTATTTGCTCTGGTTGTGTGAAAAATGCCATTCACATTTTGATAAAAGTTACATTGAATCTGCGGATTGCCTTAGGTGGTATGATTGTTTAAACAATATTAATTCTTCCAATTCATGAACACTGCTTATCTTTCCATCTGTTTGTGTCTTCAATTTCTTTCATCAGTGTCATAGTTTTCTGAGTACAAGTCTTTTACTTCCTTAGATTTATTCCTGGCTATTTTATTCTTTTTAATGCAATGGTAAATGTGATTGCTTTCTTAATTTCTTTTTCTGATAGTTCATTGTTACTGTATAAAAATGCAACAGATTTCTGTATATTTTGTATCCTGCAACTAAAAAAATCCATTGATGAGCTCTAGTAGTTTTTGGTGGCATTTTAGGAGATTCTATGTATAGTACTTTGTACCTGGAAACAGTTGGTTTTACTTATTTCTTTCCAATTCAGATTCCTGTTTTTCTTGTCTTATTTCTATGGATAGAGCTTCTAGTACTGTGCTGAATAAAAGTGGTGAGAGTGTATATCCTCCTCTTGTGTCTGATCTTAGATGAAAGGTGTTCAGTTTTTCACCAGTGAGTATGATGTTGGCTGTGGGCTTCTCCTATATGCTATTTATTATGTTGAGCTATGCTTCCTCTATACTCACTTCATTGAAAGTTTTGTCATAACTTTATTAAGGGATGTTGAGTGTTGCCAAAGTTTTTTCTGCATCTTTTGAAATAATCATATGATTTTCATTCCCTGATTTGTTAAAGTGACATATCATATTTATTTGTGGATAATGAATCATCCTTTCACCTGTAGGGTAGAGCCCACTTGATTACAGTGCATGATTCTTTTAAAGTATTGTAAAATTCAGTCAGCTAATATGTTGTTGAGAATCTTTGCATTTATGTTCATTAGGGATACTGGCCTGTAATTTTCCTCTTTTTGTGCTGAATGTGTCTCGTTTTGGTATAGGATTATGCTAACCTTGTAGAATGAATTTGGAAGCATTTCTTCCTCTTTGGTTTTCTTTGAAAAGTTTGGGAAGGCTAGACGTTAACTCTTCTTTAAATGGTTTGTAGAATTTTACTGTGAAGCTATCTGGCGCTGGATTTGTTGGGAGGGTTTTGTTTTTTTTTACTGATTTAACTTTATTACTAGACATCACCCATCCTGTTATCTGTTTCTTCCTGATTGACCCTTGAGAGACTATACATTTCTAGGAATTTATCGATTTCATCTAGGTTGTCCATTTTATTGATGTATAATTGTTCATAGTTATCTCTTATGATCCTTTGTATTTCTGTGATATTGGTTGTAACTTTTCTTTTTCATGTTTGATTATATTTGGGCCTTCTTCTCTCATCCATTTTTGCAATGATCCTGCCTGAGGGTTTATTGATTTTGTTTTTCTTTACAAATAACCAGCTCTTGGTTTGTTGATCTTTTAAATTATTTACTTAGTCTATGTGTCACTTCTGCTCTGATTTTTATGATTTACTTCCTTCTACTAACTTTGCTTCTTTTTTTTCCTCCTTTAGGTGTAAGCTTAGGTTGTTCATTTGAGGTTTTTCTAGCTTCCTTGAATCACTGTAAACTTCCCACTTAGAACAGCTTTTCTGGGTCCTACAGATTTTGAATCACTGTGTTTCCATTTGTCTCCAGGTATTTTTTTTTAAAGTTTCTTCTTAATTTCTTCACCGAACCATTGCTTGTTTAGTACCATGCTGTTTCCCTTCCACGTGTTTGTGATTTTTGCAGTTTTTTTTTCTTGTAGTTGATTTCTAGTCTCATAGTGTTGTGGTCATAAAAGATGCTTGTTTTAATTTTCATCTCAAACTTAATGGGACGTCTAGCATGTGGTCTATCCAGGAGAATGTTCCCACATGCACCAGAAAAGAATGTGTATTCTGTTGTATTGGGATGGAATGTTCTACGTATATCTATTAAGTTCGTATGGTCTAACATTTTAAGTATAAGCCCCATGTTTTCTTACTGATTTTCTGTCTGGATGTCCATTGATATAAATGGGATTGTAAGGTCCCTACTGTTAATGTCTTGCTGTCAATGTCTCCCTTTATGTCTGTTAATATTTGTTTTATGTATTCAGGTTGAGTGTGTACATTGAGTGTGTATATATTTATAATTGTTTTATCTTCATCTTGGATTGATCCCTTTATCATTATGCATTGCCTTTCTTTGTTGTTACTTTTGTTTTAAAGTCTATTTTGTCTGATATAAGTATTGTCACTCCAGCTTTCTTTTGATTTCCATTTGCATGGAATGTTTTTCCATTACCTCACTTTTACTCTGTGTGTTTGGTTCTTAAATGAGTCTCCTGTAGGAACTGTGTGTGTGTGTGTGTGTGTGTGTGTGTGTGTGTGTGTGTGTGTATGGGTCTTGTCTTTTAATCCATTCAGCCACTCTGTGTCTTTTGATTGCAGCAATTAGCTCATTTATATTTTAAGTAACCATTGATAGATATGCATTGATTGTCATTTTAGCTATTGTTTTCTTGCTTTTGTAGTTCTTTTTATTCCTTTCTTCTTCTTTTGCTCTCTTCCTTTTTGATTTGATGATTACCTTTATTCTTCTTTTAAAATTCTCTTTGGTCTCTGTATATATTATAGATTTTTGGTTTGTGGTTACATGATGTTTCTATATATAGCAATCTATATATATATACAAAAGATTATTTCAAGTTGATAATATCTTAAGCTCAAAAGCATTCTAACAACCATGCATTTTCACACCTTCCTCTGTTTTCTATTTTTAACATACTTTATATCATTTTGTTTTTGTAACCCTTAACTATTTATGGTGAAAACAGATGATTTTTTTGACTTTTGTCTTTTAAGCTTCCTACTAGCTTTATAAGTATTTGATCTAATACATTTATTGTATAGTTTCCTTTCCCAGTGAAGTTTTTTCTTTCATCATTTTGACATTCCTTTTCTGTGTGGAGAAGTTCCATTAACACTTCTTGTAAAGCAGGTTTAGTGGTGCATACTATTGCCTCATTTGTGTCCAACTCTGTGACACTATGGATGGTAGCCTGACAGGCTCCTCTGTCCTTGGGAATTTTCAGGCAAGAAAACTGGAGTGCATTGCTTTTTCCTTCTCCAGCGGATCTTCTTGACCCAGGGATCAAACCCCATCTCCCGTGTCTCCAGCACTGCAGGTGGATTCTTCCCAGCTGAGCCAGTTTAGTGGTGCTGACCTTTTAAATTTGTTTGTAAAACTCTTTATCTCACCTTCATAGTGGAATCATAGCCTTGTTGGATATTCTTGATGTAAGTTATTTTCAGCACTTCTAATAAAATGCCACTCCCTTCTGGACTGCAAAGTTTCTGCTGAAAAGTCAGCTGATAATCTTAATAAGGGAGTTTCCTTGTCTAACACTAATTGCTTTTCACTTGCTGCTTTTAATGTTCTCTTTTACCTTTAATTTTTGTCATTTTAATTACAATGTGGAGCTTCCTTGATGACTCACAGAGTAAAGAATCTGCTTGCAATACAGGAGACCTGGGTTTTATCCCTGGGTCGGGAAGATTCCCTGGAGAAGGGAATGGCTGGACCCTCCAGTATTCTTGCCTGGAGAATTTCAAGGACAGAGGAGCCTGGCAGGCTACAGTCCATGGGGTCACAAAGAGTTGGATACAACTGAGTGCTTAACACTTTGGTGTGGACCTCTTTTGCTTGATCCTTATTGAGACTCTCTGTGCTTCCTGTACCTGGATATCTGTTTCCTTTCCCATGTTAGGGACATTTTCAGTTATTATTTCAAGTGAATTCTCTTCCACCTCTTCTCTCTCTTCTCCTGGGATTCCTGTGACATGAAAACTAGTATTCTTGATGTTGTCTCTTCATCCTCATTAAAAAAATTTTTTTTCTGTTCAGTGTGGGTGATTTTCACTGCTCTGTCTTCCAGTGCACTGCTGTGTCCCTCTGTGTCTCTAATCTACCATTGCTACCCTCTTGTGTACTTTTCTTTTCAGTTACCGTATTCTGTAGCTTTGTTTGGTTCGTCTTTATATCTTCCAACTCTTTCATAAACTTCTTACAATGTTCATTCATCCTTTTCCCAAGTTTCTTGAACATTTTTATGATCACTGACTTGGAATCATTATTGGATATAGACTGCTTATCTCTAATTCACTTAGTTCTTCTTCTGGGGTTTTATTTTATCCTTAATTTGGACCATATTCTTTTCTTGCCTCATTTTACCTCTCTGTTTTTCTTTTTTTTTTCATTTCTATGCATTAGGTAGGTTGTTACACTTTCCAATATGAGAGGAGGTTGCCTTTCGTAGGGGATGCCCTATGGGGCCCAGAAGTTCAGTCGACTCTCGTCACCCAGCCTATATGGTCTAGGAGATGCCCCTGTGCAGGTGTGTGGATCCTTGTGTTGTCGTGGGGCTGACTACTGTGGGCATGCGGTAGCAGGTCTGTCCCTTAGCCTGTCTGGTTGCCCAGCTCTGCCTTGTGCAGAAGCTGCTGGCAGGTAGAGCCTTGTCCTGGGCCTGATGCTAACCCACTGGTTATTGGGATCAGTTCTCAGGTGGCTAACTGGGGAACTAGGCGCTTACAGCTGATGCCAGCCCACTGAGGGGTGGGGCTGAGTCCCAGTGTGGCTGGCCACTTGGGTGTGAGTGTCCAGAGACTGCTGTTGCCTGGCTGGTGGGTGGGTAAGTTTGTGAGTTAGAGGGAGGATTCCAAAATGAAGCTGACCAGCACCAACGTCCTTGTATGGTAGAAGGAGCTCCTAAAAATGGCTGCCGTCTGTATCTATGGCACCAGCTGGAGTCCCTCCTGCTGTTTGCTTCTCTGGGAAGTTCTCCAAGATCAGCAGTGGGTCTGATCCAGGATCCTTTCAAATTTCTGCCTCTGTGCTGGGATGCAGAGCACATGAGGTTTTGCATATGCCCTTTAAGATGGGAATCTGCTTCCCGGAGTCCCACTGCTTTCTTGTACTCAAACCACACTAACCTTCTTAGTCAGACAGTCTAGGGATTTGTCTTCCCAGTGCAGGACCCCAACCCTGGGCAGCCCAGTTGGGGGCTCAGACCTCTTGCTCCTTGGAGAGAATCTCTGAAATTATCATTATCCTCCTCCTCATGGGTTCCCCACCTGGGTTATGAGTCTTGACTGTACTGTGTCTTTGCTCCCATATCCAGCTTGTTGTGGTTCTTTATTTATATCTTTAGTTGTTGAAATTTTTTCTCCTGGTCTTCAGGTTGTTCTTATCTGCAGCTGCTCTGTAAATAGTTGTAGTTTTGGTGTGCCTGGGAGGAGGTGAGCTCAGAGTCTTCCTTGCTGCCATCTTGGCTGCTTATACTACATATAATTTTGATTTAGATTTAACACTCCATTTTTTTTTCATCCTGGGAATGAAACTATAATTTCAAATAAGTCAATTTTATAATACACTCTACTAAACTGAAATTCACTGTCAAGTTAAATTTTTAACGCACTTTTGTTCCATAAAAACCATTTTAAATTCACTGATCCTTATAACACGCTAAGAAAATGCTTGGGAATTTAGTAAAGTTGGAGAGAGTAGTAATAGAAATGAAACTTGATGGATTTATTTGGGATAAATTCAGAAACTGAATATGATATTAAGAATTATCAAGCTAATACCACAAGTACTCTTTTAAATGTTTGAGTCATATTAAGAAATATTACTTTAGCATGTTACTACTAAAACCCACCTAACCAAATCCAATGACATTAATATCTATATTCTTAGTTCATGATAACTATAAGAAAGCTTTTTAAATTAAGCATATAAGACGCTATATATTTTTAAGTGATCTGATTTCAATAATAAAGCCTGTGTTGGTGAGGAATCAGTATACTTCAAAGAAATAATATCTGCAAGTAAAACTATGGGAAAAATTCACATTATCAAGACCTATTGGGAGAACAGTCAAAAGTTTGTATGCTAGAATTTCATTAGAGCCATACAGACTTTGTATCAAGAAATACCTCCTCTCTTCCAAATACTGACTGATACCCAAAATACTCTTTTAGAGTCACATTTTAATCTCTTTTGTGTAAAACTTTTTCTGTTAAAATACCCACAGGAAGTATAAAATAGTAAGTTAAGAGATAGTAATTAATCATTAATCATGTGTCTTTTATTATAAATTAGTATCCTTTTCCACCCTACATTTCCAAACATACCTTAATAAGAAGAGTCAGGAGAAAAGGCCATACTAAGTGTTCAAAGAGGTCCAGACCACAGCGACCCTGGTAGCCATTTGACACTGCTGGTCAGCAGCATCCTGCTGTCTAATCTTAACACACAAATGCTTTCATTTCAACTGCATAGTCAAACAATCATTTTATGAACTGGTTAATCATGGGGCCTCCCCAGTGGCTCAGCTGGCAAAGAACCTGCCTGCCAGTGCAGGAGATGTAAACACGCAGGTTCGCTACCTGGGCTGGGAAGATCCCCATAAAAGGAAATGGCAATCTGCTCCAGTATTTTTGCCTGGAAAATTCCATGGACAGAGGAGTTTCATGGGCTACCGTCTGCGGGGATGCGAAGAGTTGGACACGACTAAGTGTGCATTGGGCTGCATGCATACACACACACGCACATATATACTTTAAGATACTTATCCATACATACTGTAATAGAGTACGCGTTCACAGTGGGTAAGTACGTCATATATAGAACTTACCCACTAAACATGTTTACACAGTCTTCTCCTTTCCCCCTTTCCCTTTCCCATCTGATCATTTTCTTTCTTACTCTGAAAAGCGATATCTACATATATAACTGGAAGAAACTTAGAAAGGAAACTCTCAAAATATCTCCCTATAAAACATATCATAACAGCTGTTAGCAAAAGAATATATTCCAAAGTAGTAGAAACAGATAAGAGGAACAAACACTAAAATGATGAACAATGAAATCTGATTATTTCTACTCTTTTTATGACAAATTTATTGCTGAGAATGAAATGCTGACAAGCAATTACAATTGAGTTAATTGAAACATATAAAACAATATAAAACACAATCAGATCATGGTTTGATGGAAGAGAGGTGATTTCTGAACTTTTTAGAGTCTTAATGTTTTAATGTTCCTATCTTTTTACTCCAAAGGAAACAGATTTATTTTTTGCTTTAAAGTTCAATTTTAAAAGACTTCTTTCTATTGGATTGGCCAAAAATTTGTATTGATTTTTCTGTAAGAGGTTACGGAAAAACATGGATGAAATTTTTCGCCAACTCAATACATTGGAACAATCTTTGGGGTATCTGAACACTCAAGGAAGCTGGCTTTCATTCTATGGGAAATTTTCTTCGAATTAGGAAGAATGTAAAATCAAGAGTTTGGGAGAAGTTGGAATGAATGTAGACAATAGAGTCATACAACTAAGCCAAAAGGGTCAAGGTTAAAAGGGGGTTAAGGAAGCAAGTGCTGTAATGTTTTTCCACCATTTAGAATGTGAGGCCCCGTTCCTGTCATTCAAGGTTTTCTTTTGCATATTTATTCGAGTATTTGGTGAATGAAGTTTTCCATATCACCTTTTTCATCTACATGGCCTGAAGCAACATTTATTAAAAGCCTTTTTCTAAAATGGAAGTTTCACAAGATACTGACTCTTTGTTTTATCAAAAATGTATATGCTAAGTACTAAGAAGACTGCCTAACACACAGCAGGTGCTCAGAAAGTATTTGTCTACAGAGTGCCTGGCAACCAGTCCATCCACAGCTCTCTACACTCACGAAGATCAGGTCTAGAGACACAGTGGGGTTACTGGCATTTGGAGCAGAAAGATTATGTGTATGTGTGTGTGTGTGTGTGTGTGTGTGTGTGTGTGTGTGTGTGTGTGTGGTACAGGACTGTCTGGTGCAATAAGGATGCTGAACATCCTTGACTGGCAACCATTAGTAGCCAGTGGCAGCCCTTAGTTGTAAACAACAAGCAAAAAATTCCTAAATACTTCCAGATGCTTTCTGGGGAACAATTAGTTCTTCCCACAAGTTGAGAACCAGTGATAAAAACACAGATGGGCAAATGCTATGTTACTAAAAGCCTAATAAGTCCTTTGTAAAAATTACTAATTCTTACTATAGGCATATGAAAAGTTTACTTTTAGGGTCTATGTTATATTTCATTGAGTAGATATATCTCATTTCCAATAATTTCTCTTTCATTAAGCAAGAAAAATATTTATATTGTATTCAGACCTTTGAAACTCATATTCATTTTGGACCTAACTCTGCCTAGAAGTGCTATATTAACTGAGCAGACTAGAATATCAAGTTTCAATTACTTTTTGTGAAAAGGAAATTTTCATTAATAATTATATCCTTTAGTCTACCTGTAAATACAGATTAACTATGGATTAATTCTCTTCCTTACCTTCAAAAAAGGAAAAAACTGGATAGAGATTGGTTATTAGTGCAGTACTTCTGCACACCTCATTTCATTCTTGAAAATTTACCCAAAGAAAGCAATCTTTTAAATGGGGAAAAGTTCCTTGAGTGTAAGAAGTGTTTACTGTTTTCTGTACTGGCGCAAAATATAGGAGCCAGCTGCACGCATGCAATGGTTTACCTCTACTTTTAAAATATTGCACAGAAACTAAAGTAACTATGAAGAGCATATTATAATAGCAAAAGAAAAAAATCTTGTAAAAAGGATGCTGCTGCTCAGTCGCTTCAGTCATGTCCGACTCTGTGCGACCCCATAGACGGCAGCCCACCAGGCTCCTCCGTCCCTGGGATTCTCCCGGCAAGAACACTGGAGTGGGTTGCCATTTCCTTCTCCAATGGTTGAAAGTGAAAAGTGAAAGTGAAGTCGCTCAATCGTGTGCGATTCTTAGCAACCCCATGGACTGCAGCCCACCAGGCTCCTCCATCCATGGGATTTTCCAGGCAAGAGCACTGGAGTGGGGGTGCCATTGCCTTCTCTGAAAAAAAGGATGTTAAGTGCTTTATATAAGATAAAGTGAACCAAATAAATATATATGTATATATACACACACACACATAAATATACATGTATATACACACACACATAAATATACATACACACATAAATATATATGTACTACACACATATATAAATATATGTATTTATAAATTTATAAATATATATACACATAAATATATATGTATATACATACACATAAATACATGTCTATACACACACACACATAAACTTATATGTACATACACACACACACACACACACACACACACACACACACACTCTGGAATGCTACTCAGCCATAAAAAGAATGAAATAATGCCATTTGCAGCCACATGGATGGACCTGGAGATACCAAGTGAAGCCAGAGAAAGACAAATATCATATAATGTCACTTATAAATGGAATCTAAAATATGGCACAAATGAACCTATCTGTGGGACAGAAACAGAATCGCAGACAGAGAGAGTAAGACTGGCGCTTGCCCAGTGGGGCGAGGGTTGGGGAGGGATGGATTGGGAGGCTGGGGTCAGTGGATGTAAGCTGTTGTATACAGAATGGATAAACAACTTTACAGTATAGTTCCTGTGCGGTATAGGACAGGAGCTATATTCAACATCCTGTGATCAGCCATAATGAGAAGAATATTCAAAAATATATATATACATACATATGTATAACTTGAATGACTCTGCTGTACAGCAGTAATTAATACAACAATGTAAATCAACTACACTTCAATAAAAATCCTTTCTTTTATGACTACAATGATATAAAATTATATATAGAGAGAGCAACCAATACCAAATTAAATGTGAGGAAAATAACTACAGCTAAATTTTCTAGAATTATATTTTAGATAAATTAGATTATGATACATACTGAGGTATCAAGATTGGGACATTTATGAACTATTTTTATTCTGTAAATGTACTCACTAAAATACATCGCAGGCTATTGTATCTAGTAATAAACATGAAAAAATAATCTAAGTCATAATAGCTAGTATCTAATTATCTTCATTGTAAAATTAGTCCCTAAAAACACAACTAACTCTACAGTGATTAACCAACAGATTTTTAAGCAGTTACACTGATTCCTACCAGCGAAAACCCCATGAGAAAGTGGCTGAAGCCTGGAGAATAATTCGTTTATGCGGATCCCAGAGGCCGCAGCGCTTCCTTTGTCTCATCCATAGATTATTTACGTGTGAGAGGTTATTCATTTGCACCTAAAGAATCTTCTTCCTTATCTTCAAAAAAGGGCAAAATTGGATTGAGGTTGGTGTTGATGTAGAACTTCTGCACATCTCATTTGATTCTTGAAAGTTTATCCAAAGAAAGTAATTTTTTTAGATGGAAAATATTCCTTGGATGTAAAACCTGTTTATTATATTCTGCACTGGTACAAAAATTAGAAACCACCTACATGTATATAATGGCTTACCTCTACCTTTAAAATATTATACAGAGAGTAAAATGATAATTGGGGCTTCCCTAGTGGCTCAATAGGTAAAGAATCTGCCTGTAATGCAGGAGACCCAGGTTCGATCCCCGGGTCAGGAAAATCCCGTGGAGAAGGAAATGGCAACCCACTCCAGTATTCTGGCCTGGAGAATCCCATGGACAGAGGACCCTGGTGGGCTACAGCGTGGGAACTTGAGTCAGACATGACTCAGTGAGTAAACCACCACCACCAAAATGATAATTATGAACGTATTATAATAGTAAAAGAAAAAATTCTTGTTAAAAGGATTTTAAGTGCTTTATAATAACGAAAAACTTTTTTGATTCCTGTTCTGATATTTAACAAGTCATTGGGAAAAAATACTGCTTTTATGTTCTGTGAGCATAAAATAGATGAAAAATAATGTAAATATTAAGTTTGGAGTCTTCAAACTTGCTGTCATTGCTACTCTTCTAGAACAACTGCTGTGACTCTGCATTATGTCAACACTCAATCTCTTTCCCTAATAGACTTCACATTCTCCCCCGCCCCACCTTCTTCTCCTCTCTCTCTTCCTTGCCTGCTTTATATTAAAGGAAAACCTACATGTCAGCAAATTCACAGGATTCCTTGGCCATGCAATCAGAGACAACATGGGCAACTTTTCCCCCAAAGAGTTAATTTGTCATCAAAGCACACTACTGTGCCTTGTTACACTGCATTATAGATATTTTAATCTCCATTGAGAGACTGTAACTTAGGAACACAGAATTTCTGGTTCAGAAGGTACCCTTTCAAGTCCTTGTATAGACGGCGTGAGCTGAGTTAAGTCTCTTCCCGGCGCAAGTTACTTAGTGACTGCCCAGCTTTAGTTACAGTAACACGATCCAGCAAAGTGGGTTAAAAGTTCAATATGTATCTTTTCATTTATTCCCCTCATGTGCTTCAGAATAAAACTTTATAGTCATCCATTTTTAGGTTCTTTTTATTCAACAAAATTCGTGAGGATCTCCTTGGTGAAAAGCACTAGCAATAAATGAGGTTGTCAACAATGCAGGACCTAACCCTCAGCAAGCCGACAATTTCATGGGAGGGATACATATTTAAACCGCTGACCACATTATAAGGGCGAACAGCCAAAATTCTTCATTAGAGACCTACAATTCACGTGGTGAGGGTCCAGAGGAAGTAAAAATGAAATCTGAGCAGAATATTCATTGAAACAGGGGAGTATTATCCCACGAGTAAGATCTGAGTATTTATACCACATTGGCGTCAGCACGTTGAGTGACAGAGTCTATAGAGAAACAAGTCTGGGGCTATTAAAGCTCTCCCCTTCGACTTCTTCACTGGACTACAATGTCTGCTTGACACATGAGGGAGAAATAAAAGTCACGCTAGGGTGTCTCATACATGCTCACAACCTCCCAGGAACGTCGCACTACAGAATTCTCGTCTACTTCCAGCTCAGATTTGAGGACTGGAGAGAAGAGAGGAAGATGGATGAGGTCCCCAACACAAGTCCATGCAAACCAACCAGTTGTCTCCTTGGAATTAATCGACTCTGATTCAATTTATCATGTTTCTGAACCAGATGATTTTTTTTTTTTTGATGGCACATCTGGCAACATCATAAAAACTCCAAGTCCCAAGTGATTAGACAGGAATTACTTTTGCAAATTATTTATGACTAGTACTGATGTGAGCTCTTTCTGAATAGCAAGTGACAGAACTAGCCAAGGACAAATTGAAAAAAAAAAAGACCTGGGTGTGGGAAGAAGGTCCTTTCACTTCAAGATCCTTTCAGAAAGGGCCACCATTTATCATTTGAAACTAGAAAACTGCTGTCATTAACAGATTGGAATTAATTAAGCATACCTCAAGGAATCGCCTGGCAGTCTCTTTTTCATCTGCCTGTTAAAGAAACACATTCTTTAGTTAAGCAGTTGAAGCTGTCCATGAAAAAAATGTGACCCACCCCGATCTCAGAGAGAACCTGCCAGTTAAACATCTCCTGCTGTGCTATGTAGGGCTTCCCAGGTGGCTCAGTGTAAAGAATTGCCTGCAACGCAGGAGACGTGGGTTCCATCATCGGCTTGGGAAGATCCCTGGAGGAGAAAATGGCACACCTCTCCAGCATCCTTTCCTGGGGAATTCCATGGACAGAGGAGCCTGGGGTTGCAAAGAGTCGGACATGACTGAGCATGCATACACGCTGTGCTATATGATGTGAGAGCCACGATAAGATTAGGGAGACACTTCATATTTCCTGCTCCCCAAAAAACACCATCACTGACATTCTGTCCCAAATATCAGTACCTTGATGACCCCACAGAAAGAAGGCAACACCATTTGGAAACATAGAGCACCTTCTCCCATTGTGCTTTGTTGGATGTGTGGGTCAGCAGGATGGTATTGGGAGGGGAAAGCAAAAGGGTATGGAGGCATATGTATTGATTATCCCTTCCTTGATCCAAAGAAAATGAATCCAACTGAGGGAAATGCAACCTTGAATCCATCTGCTTCTGCTAAGTAGCTTTCCTTCCATGATAAAGATCTATTACCTATTACTGAGGGCTTCCCTGGTAGCTCAGCTTTACCAGTAAAGAATCCGCCTGCAATGTAGGAGGCCCCAGTTCATTTCATGGGTCAGGAAGATCCCCTGGGGAAGGGATAGGCTACACACTCAGTATTCATGGACTTCCCTGGTGGCTCAGACAGTAAAGAATCCACCTGCAGTGTGAGAGACACCGTTTTGATCCCTGGGTCGGAAGGATTCCTCTGGAGGAATTTATGTATGTCCTGTGTATGCAACCCACTCCAGTATTCTTGCCTGGAGAATCCCCATGGACAGAGGAGCCTGGAGGGCTACGGTGCACAGGGTTGCAAAGAGTCAGACACAGCTGAGCGACTAAGCACAGCACATATATTATTTATCATTTCCACTTTTTATTCAACTTCTTCATATTTCTCCTCTTCCTCAAACCCCTTGCCCCTCTATCAGTCAACTGACCGAAGCTTTGGGAAAAACTGAGTCTGATCCAGGATCCGGGCAAAGGACCTTCCACACGGGCTTCCATTCAGTCCGCATGCTGGCCATGCTTCCAGGCAGGTAAGATGGGCAGAGCCTCACCAAGAGAAGATGAGGGGAGGCAGTCTTAGCCCGGGGTCGCTAGCTGGGTCCCCATGGAGGTTTTTTTTTTTCTGGCTGCAAAACCTCCACTTAAATACGCTGTTCTACACTTTTCTGTAACCTGGTGACTGTTGGAACCGGCTCAGAATTGTTTTGTGAGGCAAAGTCCTGCTCCTTTGGCTCTGCAGGTCCTTGTCAGGAGAGTATAACCTCAAATTCATGGCTTCTCACGGCTGACAAAAATCTCTGGCTAAAGAAAACAGTTTTTTATGGAGAATTGCCTGAAGGCTATGAAGGCTTTTTTTTTTTTTTGGTCTTGACACACTCATATTTATTTTTGGATTAAGTTCAGATTGCAAGAGAGCTATATGTACCTGGAGACTTTGCTTGGTATCCCCACAGGGACCCGCCTTCATGGACTGAACTCTGGAGTGATTAATTTGGCCTGCATTGAGAGATGTTATTAAAAACACAAACTCATGAACAGAGTCAGATTTACTGTGTGGTTGGCCTGCCCTTGGCGATACAGTTGTACGTGTTCTCTGGGTGGCTAGATGTCCCATGTTATGAAGCCTGTCATCCACATGACTTTGTGGACACTCTTCTTGGGACAGGACTTCATGTCATCTGAGGGACACTGAGGACCTGGCTTGGAGGGTGCCCTTCCTTGCACTGGCCTCATACTGGTTTCAGCCCATTTCCCCACACTTATTTTCTCTTTCCCCAGTGCTGTTCTTGTTGCCGCTGCTGTTGTTTTAGTTGCTAACTTGTCTGACTCTTTTGTGATGCCATGGACTGTAGCCTGCTAGGCTCCTCTGTCTTCGGGATTTCCCAGGCAAGAATACTGGCGTGGGTTGCCATTTCCTTCTCCAGGGGATCTTCCTGACCCAGAGATCAAATCCACATCTCCAGAATCGGCAGACAGAATACTAACCACTGAGCCACCTACGAAGCCCTTCCCCAGATGTTTTCCTTTACAATTCTAAAAAGATGAATGCATGAATTTTTTGAAAGTTATAAAATTTATTTTCCTCAATGACGTAGGACATACATAAATCTTAATAAATGGAGGTTAAAAAATACCTCCATTTGCTATGGAAAAAATAACCGAATATATAGTTTATTACTGAGGTGGTAATTATGATTTTTATAGACGGTAAGATTGATAACAATTATTATCTGCTTGGGGTCTATGAAAAGAAAAGTGTTCTTAGGAGTGGGGCATGGATGGAGCACGTGGATATCATATGAAAAAGCTTTGAAGAAGCTGATAGAATAACTTTGCTACTCCGAAATATCTCCTTAGAAATCCTACCACTGTTGAGTCAGGACCTTAAATGAAAACTTAGCATTTCAAAAGGTAAATGTCCCTGGAAGGGTTAATTCCTTGAAAATAGAATCAGGCAAGAATATCTTTAATGTAACCCTCAGCTCTAGGAAGACAAGGATGCTAATTTATGCAAGGTATTTGTTTCAGCTGAGCACGATTGAGTTAGCGCAGTAGAAGGTCTCCTTTGCTTTATTTCAATTAATTCCACAAGCTGCCATTTAGCAGCAGTCCCCAATCTGCTTGGCACCACGGACGGGTTTCGTAGAAGACAGTTTTTCCACGGACCTGGGTGAGAGCTGATGGTTTTGGAATGATTCAAGTACATTTCATTTATTGTATTTGTTATTTCTATTACTATTATATCAGCTCCACCTCAGATCAAGTATTAGATCCCAGAGGTTGGGGGCCCTTGATTTAATGTATTCATTCATACAATTAAAATTTAGTGAGCACTTACTATGTATCAAGGGCTAAGCAGCAAGGGTAGAATGGTAAGCGAGACAGACATCACCCAGAATAAAGAATAAAGTTAAAGAAACATCACAGATAAACCCATGACCAGCAATATATTATAAATAAGCTCCCCAGGCTTTTTTCCTGAACCCACATAGGCACCCCTAAACATATATACTTGGTAAAAAATAGAAGAATATGAAATATTTTTAATATTTAAAACAAGTCTATTAAGGTATAACTTGTCTTCCCCACTAAATATTTTCATGTCAATATATTAATTTCTCCATAGACATTTAAAAGAGTTGTTTATCCATTTCATTCTCTCTATATCTTACTAAATTGCTTGTTATTAGCCAGGAAGATTGTTGCCAGTTTTTTTTTAATTATAAACAAGTCTATGCTAATATCTGTGTTCTCTCAAGCACACTAAAACATTTATTTCTTATGAATAAATTCATAGCAGCCAAAATGCAAAGCCATTGGTATGAATATTTTAAGGCCTTTGTCATTTACTGCAAAATTATTCCATAGAAAGGATATATCAATTTTCATTCTCATCATCAAGGCTATATATATTTCTCTATAGCCTGAGTAACAATGGGAATCTTTCTTTTAAATCTCTGCCTTCTTATAACAAGAGATACAATTTTAATTTGCATTTCTTTAAAAATTTGCATTTGAACAATTACTTTGAAGGCTGAAACTTTTTAAATGTTACTATTGGCTATTTTTTTTCTTGGTAACGTGAACTTTCTGCTCAAGGCTTTTGCAGTTTTTCTTCACTTTTCCTTTCTCCTGTTTCTAAGACATTAAGGACACAGTCACAGTTTTTATCTTTTTAATGTACACTTAATAACCACAAAAAGTAACCTGTGTGTGTATGGGATAAAGCGTATCAGTAGCACGAACATTTAGGAGTGAGAACTCTTATCACTCCCACTGCGTCTACCACATATACCCCTTCCCATTTAATACCAGGAGATATCTATAATCTGGAATTTCATCTTTATTATTCTCCTGATTTTTTTAATGTAAGGTTTATTACAAACATATCATTTTTTTCTAAACAATATTTTAGATTTATAAAAATAGCATCCTATATGTAGCCTTAAAGAATTTGCTCTTCTTTTCAATATTATCATTCTATTGTCTATATGTGCTTTTGCCCATAACTTCATTTTCACTGATTTTAGGGAATATGTATTTTTCTGTTCATAGATATGTGGATGGTATTCAATTTTTACAATTTAGGAACAGTGGTACTATGACCATTCTTAAACATGAATCCTGGCATTTCTATTAAAGAGCTTCTCCTATGACCTACAGACAAATTGCTTGGTCACAGGAAATCTGAATATTACATTTTATAGGATAGTGCTGAGCTATTTTCTGTATAAGGCTGTATATTGTCACTCTGCTTATTTAACTTCTATGTAGAGTACATCATAAGAAATGCTGGGCTGGATGAAGCACAAGCTGGAATCAAGATTGCTGGGAGAAATATCAATAACCTCAGATATGCAAATGACACCACCCTTAGGGCAGAAAATGAAGAATAACTCAAGACTGTCACCAGCAATATATTTCAGAATATGTTGATCGACATTCTACCCAACACCTGGTACGGTTGCCACACTTCTTAATTTTTGCAGCCTGATGGATAAAAATGACATTGCAAGATGGTCTTGACTTGCATTTCCTTAATTACCAATGTGTGGTTGATATGGGACATCAGAGTTATTTTTTTAGTAAACTGAAGTCTACTGACTCTGTCTGGTTTGGATTATTTGTCTTTTCCTTCTGATGTATGAGGTCTT
The DNA here is from genome assembly GCA_917880005.1 of Nanger dama. Classification (NCBI taxonomy): domain Eukaryota; kingdom Metazoa; phylum Chordata; class Mammalia; order Artiodactyla; family Bovidae; genus Nanger; species Nanger dama. Next base: position 5,136,504 of record CAKJTW010000021.1, on the reverse strand, counting down.
TCCCTCTCCTCTGTATATTCTGTCTGCCCAGCAACTGGACTGACGCATCCCCAGCAACAAGCCTTGTCTTTTCCTTTCCTCCGCAGCACTTCTCTGCTTGCCCATTTCTGGACACACATCTTTTGCTTTCTATTCTCAAAAACTTTGACAAGTACTAAAGAGATGTTAACCTTTGCAGCAACATTTATTTAATGTATATTTACTTACACCTGTCAGGGGATTCAGAATAGAACGAGACAGTATTAATAGTGGCACAAGCATACTTTGATTTGTGACTTGGTTTTGGTTTTTGGAATAAGATTTCTTGTGAAGAAGAAATGAAAGACAAATCCTGAAACTGCCTCCAGGGTGTCAAAGCAGGTGGTGGGTGGGTGGGTGGGGGAGGGCAGTCAGGGATGGTGTGAAATCCCGTCACACCTCACAGACTGCCATCAGAACCCACGGAAATCCCTGGTTTGCCAAATATTCCATCCAGCCGTTCTGATAAAAGAGGTTTACTAAGCATGGGAAGGGCTTCCCACGTGTCTCAGTGATCAAGGCCCCTCCTGCCACTGCAGGAGATGTGGGTTTGGTCCCTGGGTCGGGAAGATCCCCTGGAGAAGGAAATGCAACCCACTCCAGTATTCTTGCCCGGAGAAGCTCATGGACGGAGGAGCCTGGCGGGCTACAGTCTGTGGGGTCACACAGAGTCAGACAGAACTTGGTGACTAAACAACAGCAGTCAAGCACGGGGAGAGTAGCTGTCTTTTCAAGCATGTGGTCACCATTGCGTGCTGCTTATGTAAATGTCAAGACTAATGTTTTCCTTTAGGTATCTTATGTTGAGTTGGTGAACTTCATAACCATCAAGCAAGTAACATCAGAGAAATTTGATATTAATAGAAGCAAAACCATCATGGTTGAGAAATGAACATTATTACAAACATCACAGAAATTAAATCAAACATTATTAGGGACTGTTTATAGAGACAGAGTGACCTGCAGAGCCTGCAGCCCTCGGAGGGAGAGGAGGGCTCTGCCTTTGCTTGTGTGCCCTGACTCTGAATATACAGCCTGCTACACATGTTTCTCAAATGTGGACTCTTTATGATAAACACACGTTACTCTGCAGGCCCTTGTTACTCATGAAAAACAGAGTCCTTCCTAATAGCCAAACTTGAGACCAGGATCTCCTGGCGAATTCTGAAATTTAAAGGAAAATCTTCTTTATGCCTAATATAGACTCTAAAGAATATGGAAAGTACTTGTGCGTACAAGAACAGCCTTTACACTTAGGAAGCCATGCTCAGAGAAACAGCTGATGGAGTGACAGTCTTGGGGCACCAAAGAGCTTTGCTTATGAGTGGACCTTTCTGCCCGCGGAGCACAGCTAGGGATGGTGACTGTCACTGTTACTGAGCTCCTACTATTCTAGGACTGCTGTAAGCAGTTTACACGGATCAGTGATGACAGTCTCACCACAGCCCTTTAAAAGAACCATTATTAATATGACTTTACAGATCAGGAAGCTGAAACAGAGGTTAAAGAAACTTTTCCAGGACCCAGCTGGGGTCTGGAAATAGCAGCCTCTCTTGTCTGCCACCCTGAAGACAAGGTGGGCCCCTGGCACATCTCCTGTGCCGTCCGTGCCACCTCCCCCCGCTGCCCTGCACTGACCCATCTTCAATCCCACCAGGTGGGCTCTCCTGCACCGGGGCTTCTGTCTCGACTCTTGCCCCCACGGTGAGGGGGCAGCCTCTTACCGGTACTGCCCGCAGTGTGGCGTGCGACCCAGCGCTGCCCGACGGCTGCCTGACTTCCTGCCGCCATCAGCGCCCACAGGGCACAGTCGTCGTTCCCAGAATGCCCCCAAACTTCTATTTTATCTAGACAGTTGTCAAGCATATGGGCACTGGGCAAAATATCTTTACACTAAATTAAAAGATTGCATTTTCATTGGAAAATGGTTATTCCCAGCAAATACCACAATGATTATTATTATTTTTTAAGATTTTGACAACAAATTGAAACAAAAAACCCTTTATATGTACAAGCCTTATACTATTAAATTTGACTCATTATACAAAAGACAGAGACCCAGGTACCCACTTTACTGAAGGCAAAGTTAACCAGGGAGGAGTTCAGTGAGGCTTGGAATCCTTACATGTAAGTAAAGCTTAAATGTGATGTAACTTTAGGTGGTCTCAAAACAATTTTAAAAGATTTTTGGCGTGTATCAGTTGATGAAACTAAAATAAGATAAGAAGCTAAAAAATCTCAGATGTGGAGAACAAACAGAGGTAATGTACCGTGTACAGAACATAAAAGAATGTGTTATTGAAGGAAGGGTGCCGGGGCTAGAGTGGGGAGTTGCTCAGATTTTCCTTTTCAAAGAGGGAGAAGCCACTAAGAATTCAGGAAGGTTAGACAAAGTCAATTAAATTTATAGCTCACAAATCCTGAGGAGAGACTGCCAGAGCCAGTAGCGGACGCTTAAGACACTAAAGAGCCGCTCGTGATGATGATAAGATCACTGCGACCAGCACTCTCCCAGTGACTGGAACTTGAAATACGGACTTGTAATAAGAGTGACTCTTCTGGAGAACCTCACAGGCTCCGACATGACAGTGATGGGTAACCCGGCAGAATTTTGAGGGTAAGGCTTAAAAACGAAGAAGAGCAAAACGGATGTTAAAGAAGGCACATGGAGGTTGTAGAAGCGGGTGGGAGTTTAATACACACGGGAAAGACCAAGAGAGCAAAGAGGCACAGAGAAATTCATTCAAAGCGCAGAAAACACTGTGGCTCCTGGCCGTGGACTTGTAGCTGCCAGAACCAAGAGAGTCTGGCTATGACGGAAAGGAAACCTTTCCCTAAAACATCATTCATCAGTTCAAGCCAACAGAATTACATCATGCAGAAAAAGAAAGTCACTGTGAGAACAAAATTATATGAAAATAGCTGAATTACTAGATATTTTTTTGGAAGAGAGATAAAAGGTGTAGTTTTTCCTTCTTCAGTGGTAGGAAAGCACAGTTACAGTAACAACTCGTCACAAGCAGTTCTGGAGGCCAGAAGTCCAAAATCAAGGTGCCAGCAGGGCTCTCCCCTCTGAAGTCTGTGGTGGGGCTCTGCCATGCCTTTCCCCTAATTCTGGTAGCTCACTGGCAATCTTTTTTTTTTTTTGGGGGGGGAAAAAGATAAATCAACTTCATTGCTTAGTAGGTTTGAGTTCTGGTTTCTTTATATCTTGGGTTTTACAATAAGTAGAAAATATAAAGTTTCCTTGGGGTCCAGAGAGACTTACACAGGTGGTGGGCAAGATCCCCTGGAGGAGGGCGTGACAACCCACTCTGATATTCTTGCCTGGAGAAGCCCATGGACAGAGGAGCCTGGCGGGCTACAGTCCCCAGGGTCACAAGGAGTTGGACACGACTGAAGTGACTTAGCACTCACTCACTTAGATAATGTCCAATAAACTTCATTTTGCAAAATTCTGAGGGGTAATAGATTTCAGGTTGATAGAATTCAATTGTTGCAAGAAAAAAAAAGGGACCATAATGAATTTAAAAGTAGGCTTTCACTATGTCTAGTTAGCAATTCTCTCTCTCTTTCAGGGCTTCCCTGGGGGCTCAGATGGTAAAGAATCTGCCTGCAATGCAGGAGACCTGGGTTCGATCCCTGGGTTCAGTTCCTGGGTTGGGAAGATTCCCTGGAGAAGAAAATGGCAACCCACTCCAGTATTCTTGCCTGGAGAATCCCATGGACAGAGGAGCCTGGCGGGCTACAGTCCGTGGGGTCTCAAAGAGTAATCAGGCAATGAAAGTTATATGGAGTAAAAATCTCTGTAGAGAAACAGGAAGAGGACTTCCCTGCTGGCCCAGTGGCTGAGAACCCGCCTCCAGCGCAGGTGACGCGGGTTTGATCCCTGGTGCTGGGAAGACTCCACACTCAGAGCAGCAAGGAAGCTGGTGCGCCACAGCTGCTGAGCCCACGCACCAGAGCAGGAAAGCGCACTGCTGTGAGGAGCCAGCCCACGCAGCAACGAGCAGCCCCTGCCCAGCGCAGCCAGGGGAGTTCATGCACAGCGACCAAGACCCAGCACAGACCAAAAATGACGATTTTAAAAGAAATAGGACTGTATGTTATTTTCTGAGACTAGAAACAGAGATTATTTTGCACAGGTTTGTGAGTTGGCTACACGTGGCGCACTCAAGTCTCCTATTGTGCTACCTCTCCAGATGACCCATTTATCGATTTTAAAAATATTTAGGTGGCTATATTTAGTAGCATGGTAGAAAGAACAAAACACTCTCCTCTACATGCAGAAGTTATAATCCAAAGAGACAACTAAAATGTTCAGGCAACAGCCACATTTGCACTGCAAAATTAGAAATATGACTGTTTTAAAAAGGAAAGACCCATTGCATGCTAGGTTACAGTAGGGAAATTCGATTTCTTCCTGGAGCTAGAAGAAAGGCACCGGAAGGAATGTGCTCCTTGGGCTGAATTGGAAAGGCATTGATGTCTTTGGTGTTCCTTCTCTTGTGACAGCACGACCCCAAATTCACACAGTCTCCTCCCTGCGTCTCTGCCTCTGGGTCCACATTTCCCATCATTACAAGGACACTGGCCTACTGGACCAGAACCCACCTAATGACTTCATTTTAACTCGATCATCTGAGAAGATCCTACTTCTCAGTAAAGTTATATCCATTCCATAGATCCTGGAGGTAAGGAGTTCAGCAACTCTTGGGGAGGCATAATTCAACCTCTAACAGTCTTGTAAGTTTTTCCTAGTAAATCCTAAGATGACATCTCATTGGAAGTAGTACCTGACAGAACACATAAATAAGAACCGATCGCTCTGATGGGTTTCCCAGAAAAGCCTCAGAAAGACTTAGAGGTGCTGACTGCAACACTTAACCCACATGTGTTAAGTAAATACTAGAAGAGTGAACTTGTGAGGAATGATACATTTGGTTCCCTTTTGTACACCTCTGATAGTCTGATTACACATCAGGACTTGGAGGCAAGGGCTGGATGGTCCTTGCCAAGCCCACATGCCATCCACGATGGGAAACTTAAAACACCTTCCTTCTTTCCCTGGATCTTCTGCCTGTGGCTTTTCCAGTCCCGAGTCACGGTCCCATGCCTGGCACAGTCATAGGGTTCGGTTTTGCAAACCTTTTCCTGTCCATTTCACTTATAAAGTTTCTTCTGCTCCTCTCAACAGCTATAACATTTACTTTTAAGCAGTTGTTTTACACTGTCAGTTCTTTTTCTACTGAATCATTCCTGCATTCCTTCACTTATCCACTCATTCCAATAATCTTCAACATTTTGGATGCAATGCTTCTTTAGTAACACATTTCATAATACCTGCTTTACTATATCAACACGAGAACTATAGATAATATAGCCCACTTGCATATGTAATTTGAAAGAAGATAATATGATGCCCTGACCACAATATCAAGAGTGAATTAAAAAAAAATCACTTATGATAAAATAATAGTTATTTCAGTGTGTAAAAATGCTCGAGCATAAAGAAATGGTAAGATGCTTGTCCCTCTAGGCAGAGTTGCAATAGATGTTTTAACTCCAAATGCAAGTTGACAAAAATATGTGGTATTGGTGAAGAAAATGCCAAGAAGAAGAGTGTCATCAGTGACACGATTTCCTGAAAAGGTGAATGACCCCGAGAAACACTCTGAAAAAAACCCCCCAAAACAAAGATGAACCTCCTCTCGGTTTACACAGCAGCAGGAGACCCCGGTTCGATTCCTGGGTCGGGAGGATCTGCTGGAGATGGGATACGCTACCCACTCCAGTATTCTTGGGCTTCTCTGGTGGCTCAGCTGGTAAAGAATCCACCCGCCATGCGAGAGGCCTGGGTTTGATCCCTGGGTTGGGAAGATCCCCTGGAGAAGGCACAGGCTACCCACTCCAGGATTCTGCCCTGGAGAACTCCAGGGACTGTATGAGGGGTCGCAAAGAGTCAGACACAACTGAACGACTTTCACTTTCACTATAGTTCTAAATAACTCGATACAATAAAAGCATCCAATATTTTATAATTATACTTAAAGAAGAATTACAGTTTCGCTCCAGTTAATCATAATTTATTTGGGGGAGGGCTTTTGGCGTGACTAGTGGGGGACACTGGGAAGCCGTGAGATATCAGGGAGTTCTACCAGGCACAGTGCAGCCCCCGAGCCCTTGCCCACCAAATGCTCATAGTTCTGCCAATCACTGTGACATCCAAAAGCACATCCACAAATTTCCAAAACCCTCTGGCAGCCAGAGCCATCGATTCGCTCACTCCACACACTTTGAAAGAGTTTCAGCTAGGACCAGGTGTTCTGGTTAACAGACGCAGGGAGGAGGAAAGCAAGGAAATCAACTAGACCGCAGAACAGGACCCTCATCATAAATAAAATGCACACAGTGGGCACACGGGTGAGGGGGATGCTACAGGCTTTAAAAATCAAGGTCTTCGAAGGCAAAGCGCAGTCAGAGTTTTAGATCTAAATGAGTCTTGGTGACTGTGACTTCCCAATAGGAGTGTAAGACACAGTGTTCTAAAGACCTGTGCCCCACCTCAATATCCACTGCCATCAGGAGGTGTGGCAACGAGGATGACTTTGGTCACAGCAGGTGGAGTTCAAACCTGGTCCCACCGTTACTGGCTGGGGCAACTTTAGGAACGTTGGTTACCTCAGTCTTTATTTTTTAATTCTTTCCAGGTGGCAGGCGGAGGTGGCACGTGGAACGCACTAGACAGATGGCAGCTACTCTCAGCACCATTCTTACAGAGAGGTGGAAAACAAGGGAGCGGTGGCACCGCCCGGCTGGCACCGTGGGAGGGTCTGGTGGCCTCAAGCCCTTGGCGGTGGCCTGCGGCCGCAGACAGGCTTGGCCAGAGTCTCTCTCTGTCTTTCCCCTCCCTCTCTCTCCTTTCCTCCTTCCTTGCCTCCCTCCCTCCCTCCCTATATCCCTCCTTTCCTCCCCCACCTTTCTTGCTTAAATTTCCAAGAATCAATCGCATGTTAGAGAGAACCAAAGCAGAAAAATCGAGAAGCAAAATAACATAGGGAATCATGTCAATCCAACAACATGGCGTGAACCCCCAGAGCTGCTGTGGGAGGGGCTGAGCTGCATGCTGAAGACGGCTAGGAAGGCAGGCCCTGGTGGCATGCTACTTGCCCTCAAGCCCAGCTACGCGGATGCGTACGGAGGCTAACCTCCCACCACTCAAGGTCATCTGAATAGGTTTTTCATCATTAGAAGCAAAATAACCCATCTGAAATGTATAGGAGTTGTAGATTAATGGCCTCATCAAGATAGAGATTTGGAACCCATGGGAGCTCTCGTATCTCACGGCCGACTCAGCCAACTCAGAGCTGCTGTGGTTCCAGTTTTCAGAGGTTCGATTTTCATGAATTTAAAAATGCTCTTTTTAAATGTCTATTTAGGGACTTCCCTGGTGGTCGGGGAGCTAAGACTCTGAGCTCCCAGTTCAGGGAGCCCAGGTTTGATCCCTGGTCAGGGAACTAGACCCCACATGCTGCAAGTAAAGATCCCGCAAGCCACGACCAAGATCAAATTTCCTGCGTGCTGCAGTGAAGCTGGGGTCCAGCCAAATAAATACATATTTAAAAAGGTCTGTTTAATTTATCTGATAAATCTAAAGGAATTCTAACATAAAGTCAAAAGTATCCCTTTTTTTCCTCCATTCATGGCCTCTTTTTGGTCTTTTTTTCCCCCCTCCAAACATCCTCTTCCTAGAGATAATCAAAGGAATAAGCTTAGAGGAAAATTCATCCCTGCTTTTATGATCACCTCCATGGACTGAAAGCCTATTTCTATTCAGAAACATACTTCAAGAGTTGAGATTCTCCTTTGGGCATCGTAGTTAATTTGATGAAATCGAACAATAATCTTTTTGTTTCTAATTCATGTTCACATATTCCTGATCCCCTTGGGGTAAAGTTCAACAAATAGCTCCTCATTAGAACTGTTTAGAGGATTCCACGTTCACTCAATCAGAGTCTGGGGAAATGGTACGGACATCAAGGAGATGGCACAAAGATCCCTTTATTACTGGGGAAAAGAGCCATCTCACTGAAGCAATCAATGCCTCCTCCCTGTAAGGAATGGCCTCTGATATGATATATACAAGGCCCTAGGCTAGGCCAGACACGAAAACTGTTCAATCAGGCCAAAAGCTTCAACTCTACCCAAAATATGCAGGTGAAAGCCTTTGACATCTCTCAGCCTTAGAACTTCAGAGATACACAACAACCAATAGCTGATGAAATGGGCAAAAATGGTTATTACTGTAACAGGTGTAAAGCTGGTACACTTACTCAAATTCCTAGCGAGTTTTTTTTTTTAACCATATTTTACTTTATTTTTTTAATTATTAAATTTATTTATTTTTTTAATTACAATACTGTATTTGTTTTGCCATACATTGACATGAATCAGCCACAGGTGTCCACGATCTCCCAATGCCGAAGCCCCCTCCCACCTCCCACCCCACATCCTCTCCCTGAATCATCCCGTGCACCTGCCCCATGCGTCCTGCATCCTGTATTGAAAATCATGAAGGCTACATACATATGAACCATACTATTACATGCAACATACACACTAAATGCCAGCAATATATTAAGTCCCAGACACATTAAAATTAGATGCGATCCCTGTCCAGTGGGGTCACTGTGTATGTTTAAGGACAAATATCACTTGCAGGAGAAAGAAGATAAGACTACAGAGCCAAGGATGATGGATAATACAAGTTAATGAGTTGGTTTTAGTTACCATCAATCTGCATGTATTTGAAACAGGATCAACACCTCTGGGCCCATTGTTCTTCACATGCAATAAGAAATTCCAATCTGGCCGCATACCCTGCTTTAGACAAGCTGGGTAAACAAGGCTCCTCTTGGTTGAAGACAAGAGATAGAAATAAGACCTGTTTTATGTCCTGTCATTCTTAATTCTGAGATTCACAGTCTACCTCTTTAGAGGGTTGAGATTTTTTTTTTAAGCAAACGCCGAATTTTGTGATTTTTTGACAGCTCTTTCTGATCAGTAAAGAAGCGGGGAAACAACCCTCATTCTAAGATGCTGGTGTTAAATGGAGATCACTTTGAGAGAGGCTCCGAAGCCAAAACTCTTAATATTTTCCAGCTTACCACAACCTATAAAAAAGCACATGTGCGGCCATAAAACAGAGCAAGCAGTCATGAAAGGAACATAAAGAGAGGCAGACGGACAGTGGGCCAGCGCTCACAGCGAGCCCTGGAACATTAAATTCTGAGTGTCCCTGGCACAGCGTATCGGGCTTCCCTCCCGTTGGAATCCCTGCTTGCTGGGGATGACACGCTTGCTGCTCACAGCAGAGAGCGGAGCGGAGACATTGCGCTGACTCCCTGCCTGTGGGCCCACCCTCAACCCCTCACTGATGGAAAAGGACAGCCGCTCCCAGGGAAGTTGCTGAAACTAAAGAGGCTGTGAGGTCCTTCATCCCCACATCATCGCTCTGTGAACAGTCCTGGGAAAGAGACACCCACAGTGCAGCGGGGGGATAATCCAAGGGCTTGAGTGGCTCTCACTGCCCAGCCCATCGGGAGCACAAGCACCCTGGAGCCCCAAGATCTGGGCTTGGAATTCGGCCCGAACATTAACTAGCTGTGTGAGTGCTTTACTTTCCCTAAGCCTCATAGTCTTCATCTGTAAAATGGGACTGTAGCTCATGGCCTGGCAGCAATATTAGGGACCTATTTTAAAAAGTTTAAGAATGACGTGCATTAAATAACCGCTCAGTGGGTTATCCAGGAGGTGCTCAATACAGGGTAGTTTGTTCTTACTACTTATTTTAACTCTCTTTACGTATTTCCTCATTTCTAAGCTTATAGAGACTCAGTGAAGTAAGGATTCAGTCATAAAGCAAAGATGGGGATATCACATATGGAAGATGCTCTACATTCACTTCTTTCTTGCAAATATATATATATTTTTTCCTTTATGTTGGAAGGTTCTGGGGAAGAGAATTTCTGAAAGGTGGCCACGAGATTCTCTGTGAGTTGTGCGTGGTCACAAATGATCATCCCCATAGCCAGAGGGTCCACCACTGGCACAAACCAAGGACAGATGGGCTGCTTGCCTGAAAATAGTGTGCAGGCCAGGGGAAAATCTGAGCAATGACCCAGAGGACTATCTCCTCCTTGTGTTGAAAGGGTCTTGGAGAGGCTCTGATTTCACCCCTTTACAGTACAGCTCTCCTTTGTAACTTATACTCCATCTGTATCCTGAAAAGATTGAATATGATTTTTATAAAAGACAATTCTTTAAATAAAAAAAATTTTCTAGTTTATGGAAGAGAAGTTTGGGAAGGCTGAATGACTATAAAGGAGATGTTGGGTCAGGGACTTTCTCATATGTGGGAATGGGAACCTGTGTCTCCTAGGAAGACAGAGATCCAGTTCTGGTCTATGAACCCCAGGCTGGAGAGTTACAGCAGAGGCAAGAGTGAGGGACAGGGGTAATATCAGTACCTGCTATGGAAACTGTCCTCACTTGCTCTTGAAGTAGGAAGTTCTCGAGCTATATATAACATGGTGCTGAAAGAAGCTTGTTACAAGGCAGGAGAATTTATGTTCTGGTTGAGCTGCAAAGTCGAGGTGTGTACGGATTATGACAGAAACGTCAGCAGGGTCCACCGGGCAGCGACAGGACCCCATGATGGAGGCATCACCACGTTTGTTCCCTTTGCGTCCCATGGTAGCCAGCTCACCCAAGCGTGTGTTTTGCTGCTCACCAAGACTTTATGAACTGTGGCTGCCTAACTAACCTCAGTACATAAATAAAACTTCAAGTTTAATTTTAGCAAGAAGCAGCTTGTGTGTAACTTGTTTTTTGACCTGACCCTCGTTTCCCGGTCTTTCTAAACCACAGGCTTTAACAAAGACAACTTCCTCTCGGAGGGCCAACTAACAGACCACATCGCAAGAGTGCCTTCTTTTAATGATCTTCTGAGCAGCTTTCATGTACTTTGTCTACTACAAGAAGTAATTAAACCCAGTATTAGCCAGAGTGTGAAGAAAGCCAGCTTTGGAGTTTCTGGCCTGAACTTTCTGAACTTCATCCTTTTTCTGCCCCTTCTCCAGATACCATCGAGTGACATCTAAGATACAATCATTCAGCACCCTCTCACCCATGTCCTCAGAAAAAACTAATTATTCATCCTCTTTTGTTGAACTGCAAACACTCTTCTTCTAAAAGCTGAATTATATGGAATCAATATTGACTAGCTTTGATCTGGAAAACCAGGAGTTTCACAATGAGTCAACTTAGTATTGATGGCATCTTGTGCTTTTTTTTTTTAGTAATTGTGAAACAAAAAGAAGAGCCTTGTGTTTACAAGTGATCTTGGGTAGAATCTAGCCCAGCTTGTTCAGGGTCTAAGGAATTAGAGAAGCTAACAGTTCCTGTTAGAAACAGAGCGAGATTAGATTTGGGATGAGTTGATTCCTATCCCAATGTTCTTATCTCGATAACAGGGGTCAGCAAACTTCTGTAATAAGCGAGAGAGGATATTTTAGGGTAAGTGGGCTATATGGTTTCTATCATTGTAACATGAAACTATAGATAATATGGGCTTCCCTGGTGGCTCAGAGGATAAAGAATCTGCCTCCAGTGCAGGAGACCCGAGTTTGATCCCTGGGTAGGGAAATACCCCGAAGAAGGGAATGGCAACCCACTCCAGTGTTCTTGCCTGGAAAATTCCAAGGACAGAGGAGCCCGGTGGGTTACAGTCCATGGGGCTGCAGGACACAACTGAGCGACTAACACTTTCACTTTCACAGACAATATGTAAACAGATGAGTGTGGCTGTGTTTCAATAAAATTTACAAAAACAGGTGGTGGACTGGCTTTGCCCTGCAGGCTGTAGTGTGCCAAGTGCTGCTCTGTAGAATTCTAGAAATATCTGCAAACAGATGGGTGAGGGATTTGTATGTTGAGAGCCTGTTCGAGTGTTCGGGGATGCTCATCCCGCATAAAGACCTCACTATCCTTCCATCTACTCTGCTCTGCATCCTCCTTCAGCAGCCATAGAAGGCCAGCGTCGCTGGCACGCGCTGGTGGGTGTGTCAGGACTGCAGCCACCCACTTACGAGCTATTTTCCACCTGCAAGATTAGATCACCCAGGATGGCACTAAAACTCGTAACTCCGAGGAGTCTTAACTCCTTGGCTACATCTACAAAATATACTTCCGAGCTGAGGAAAGGCATGTGTTAGAATGTGTTGTCCATCAGGCTGGCTGTGCTACACAGTTAGCTCCTAAGGGAAATTAACAATCATTTAGTCAGGCCCCTTCACGTGTTCGTTGAAAGTAACCTCATTATGCCATTTGCATGTTGGTTGAACAGGGTTTGAACTGGCACCTGGGTCAGCTAGATAGTTCGAATACACTTCCACCCCCCCATCTCTTTTGATAGCCAAGAAGGTATTCTGGCTACATCTACTTTCAATTTCAACTTGAGAAGCATGGGAAAATGCTATTAAGCAACTTAAAAGACTTTATTGGTCACATGCTTAGGGGAGAAATCCAAAACACAGAAGAGAATTACCATCAGGTCATTCCAAGAAGGAAAATAGATCAGTAAATATCAGGCATGATAGTAGAGTGATTGCAGCCAACATTCCTGCAGTGAGAGTCTGTTTATCTGTCCATCCATCTGTCCATCCATTCAAGCATCCACCCATCCATTCAAGCATCCATCCATCCATCCATCCATCTATCCAAATACCCAGGCATCCAGAAATCCTTCTCCTATGAACTTTGGAAGGCACTATACTAAGAGCTGAGGGGTCCCAGTGAGGTGGGGGAAAGCTTCCTGCTCCCAGTAAGCTAAGGAGGGAGAAATTAAGGAGCAAAGACCACAAAATAGATAAATAAGTAAATAAAAATAAATATTAAAATAATTAAAATAAAACTTGTAGCTATAGGAAACGTAATATAAAAATTAATTGTATCACACACAGAAAAACGAAGAGAGTAATTTACAGGAGAGACTTCTAAGAACAAACTAATATTTGGAACAACACCTCAAAAAGCAGCAAAATATGAAATAATCAGCAGGCAGAGCTCTGAAGAGCTCCTGCCGAGTTATGAGCCTGAACGAGCTTAGAGAAGACGCTGCAGACGCCTGCTGAACCTGCATGCCTTTTACCTTCTGGTGCCAAACCAGGAGACCCGCTTCCAAAAGGTGAAAGAGCTCGCTGGTGACCACAGCCTGTCTTCAAACAGGCAGAACTATCATTCTTTAAATCAGATAATACTGATGCTTTCTATGAATGAGTCACATCAGTTTTTAAGAATTCTAAGTTGAACTCCTTTTATCTTAAATACTGTAAACCCAACATTTTAGAGAAGATTGGAGGTAAGAAGTGGCACAAAGACCCAAAAGTGATCAAGGACATTTAAAAAGCTTATGTGGCATGAACTGGTAGCCAAGATCCCTGGGAAGTTGAAAACCATGACAGGCTTTATCTGTACCCAGGAAATGAGAGAGAGATTCAAAGGAAGATCTCACGACCCAAATTGATGTTAAAATCAGGATTATCGTCAGTGATTTTCATGGCATCATCTCCTAATTCATTGCTCATGTCGTTTATTAAGTGACCAATTTCTTCAGGTGTATTGATCACATCCTTGATCAACATTTCTGTTGACAATTTATCCAATAGAACTAAATATCAATGAAGTTTTGAACGGACCAAATTCTAAGATTCACCATTTATCTGGTTTCCAGTCACCTTTCTGCTGAGAGAACCAAAGGTACAGTTCTAGATCCAGAAGAACCAGCACCCAGCTAAAGGAGAACGCAGCCTGGATTTGAACCATCCTGCTTTCGATCAACCAAGAGAAAAGAGAGAAGACTCCAGCGGTACTTACTTGCAGGTGAAGGGGTGCTGCACCCACTCGGAGGTGGCGGGCCGTGGAGGCCGTGGAGCGGGGGGCAGGGAAAGTCCGCCGATGACGGGCGGGAAGAGCAGTGGGTAGGGCGCGGCGGGATAGTGAGCCATGTGGCCGCTCACCGCCGGGACGTGGCACGCAGGGCTGCTGGTGGTCATGTTCCGGCCTTCACGGGATGAGAGGCTCTTGGGGGCAGGGACGCATCACTCCAGGCCTGGCACCAAAGTGGGGTAGGTCAGTGTGGAGCGAGAGTGGAATATGAGCTGTGATCTGGGCCAAAGTCAAGAAAGTTCAGCAGATGACCTTGCTTCCTTCCAGCACGGTTTCTCTGCCCCTCATTTTGCCGCACTGATGACAGGAAGGATGGCCCTTCGTTCAGCTTCTCAGCTGGAGGCTGGCAAATGCGATCGCTTTACAAGTCGAGTGCTGCTAATCCTGTAAGGAAAAAAAAGTGTATAGCACACAGGTCAAAAGTATTTGCTTCTTTATTGTTATTACATGAAAAACCTCTGCTATTAATCTGGGACTCCTAATTCCCAGTTGTTCCCCTATACTCACCACCTTAATTTTCTTAAATTCTAATGTAGACTAAAACGTCTACACAATTTCAAACTAACCCTGACTGTCTGATATTAAATAACCCCCCTCACCCAACCCTATCTTTCCCCATATTCCTCCCTACTCTCACCCCCACTACTCCACTTTTCTCCAGGATACTTACACAGCTCCATCCATTATTTGGGGAAGTGTTTATTTCTGTCTCCTCCATTAGAATGCATTCACTAGGAGGGCAGATTTTTTTCTCTGGTTTGTTAACAGCTATGCTTTAAGCTCCCATAAGAGTTACCTAACACGCAATAGACTCTCAATGAGTATTTGTTGACTGACTGAATGAATGAATGTTGCCCTAATCTGTGTGCTTTCAAGACATTAGACTTCCAACTTTGGGTTTTACGTAGCCATTTGGAATGACCTACTCAGCAAGATAAATATCATTGCGAGGGAAAATTATAACCTAGCGAAAGTAAGGAAGAGACACAACCATTAAAGATCCGTGAAATAGTTTAATATCAGTTCCTCACTGTAAACTTTCCTGTAAGAGCACCATCCGTCCATTGGTCTGCACAACCATCAAATCCATTTGTCTGCGTTCAGTCATCCATCCATCCATCCAACCCCCACTTGCCATTATGTGCCAGCTGCCAGTGTGGGCACTGGAGGCACACAGGATGGCCAAGTGCTACAGCACTTCCAGTTCTCATGAAGTTTCTAATTGTAACAGCTCCTAACTGAGGTCCTAACGTTAAGGGCATTCAATTGCCCTGTTCGCCATGAAGGACACTCCAAGGGTACACAGCACTCAGAATTCTTTGATAGTGAAATAGATTCTAGGGTGGGCTGACAGTGGACTTCACAGGCTCATTTGGGTCCTAATGACCAATATTTGCTAAAATTCCCAAACTCCTGTGCCCTGTGAATGGCAAGCCCTGAAGGTCAACCACCTGGCATGAAACAGGAACAGGATCTCTAGGTCAGCACAGAGTGGTGGCGAAGAGCATGATTTCAGAGCAAGACCGCCAAGGTGCCAGTCTTGGCTCTGTCCCCTTGGGCAACTGTCTCACCCATCAATAGGTCAGTTTTTATTGTAAAATGAGGGTAATAGCAGAACTGGCTTCAGAGGGGTGTTGTGAGGATGAAATGAGGATGAAACAAAGTAATGAGGTAGTACCAAAAGAAAACCAGTTCCTGTGCAGTGTAAACACCAGGTAAATGATAAACTTTTGGCAATGTTTGCCTTTTTCATCTGCTAAGAATAAGCTTGCTGGAATGAACTGTGGCTTTGAAGTTAGGGCAGGGAGGAGACCACATCAGAGTGTTACCCAGGACCCTACGGGCCTTCCCAGGACAGGCCTCTCCCCCATATCCTCTGCTACAGTTCCTCTCTAAGGTACCTGGATAATAGCATCTCATGCACATTTCCTGAGTTTTTCAGATACTAAAGTGAAGTGAAAGTCGCTCAGTCATGCCCGTCTCTTTGCAACCCCATGGACTTACACAGTCCATGGAATTCTCCGGGCCAGAATACTGGAGTGGGTAGCCTTTTTCTTCTCCAGGGGAGCTTCCCAACCCAGGGATCAAACCCAGGTCTCCTGCATTGCAGGCGGATTCTTTACCAACTGAGCCATCAGGAAAGCACTGATATCTGAGCTGAACCATCAGCTATCAAGAAAGCCTAGATGCTAAAACTACCACCAAATGGAAGAAATGAACTACCTGATGACCATGAGCACGTAGCCCTCAGACCCACGGACTCCCAAAGACTGATCATCAACCAATCAGGGAATTGTGGTTGAGCTGATCACATACCCTGAGACATCCCTCCCTCTCCTGGCCTTTAAAAATGCTCTGCTGAAATCCTTTGAGGAGTTCAGGGTGTTTGGGGTACGAGTCATATGTTTTCCTTGCTCAGTCCTGCAGTAAACCTTTCTCTGCTCCAAACTTCAGGTTTGCTTGGCTTCACTATGCATCAGACACATGAACTTAGGTTCAGTAACAATGTAAGTCCTGAGCAAAAAACATTAGAACTAAAATTTCAGTCACAGAAGTAAGAGAGTAAAGGTGAAATGTGATGAAAGCTGAGAACAAAGACTCATAAGACTTACTTACTGACTTTCCAGGTTGGTTTCTGCACACCCTGAAATGTTTTGATCTATAACTTCCATTTATTTGTTGACCACATGTCAGGCGCTCTGCTTATGAGCCGTAAGTTCTAGCCCACAGAACAGCCCTAGGAGGCAGTTGTTATGACCCATATTTTCCAGATAAGAAAACTAAGTCTCCGCGAGTTATGATGACTTTGCCTGAAGGTCACAGAACCAGCCTGTGGCTGATGGAGATTCTGCACCCAGATCTGCTGTTCGACCTTCTCTGCAGTTTCTCCTCAGCCGTTCTGTGCTCACGTATACTGCGTGCCTGCACTGTGCTAACTTCCCCGACAGAACAAAAAGTCCACGCGCAGCTGTGATGGGAGCGGCTGTCCTCACTCAGATGACCTTCTCTCTGGGGCCTTGATCCCTGGACTGTTAACATTAAACATGAACATCATCCCCAGGGAGACCAAGGGGTCCCAGGCTCCCCCAGGGCTCCCGAGACTTGCAAAGGAGATGATATCCCTGGCTGACTTATGCCACACGCTAAACTCCAAAAGTGATGCCCCCAAAATACCGATATCCTCTTCAAACACAAAACGCAGCTTGTCTCTCTGATGAAAAGAAAGTCAATGGACTATGAGAGGTGAAAGTTTTCAGTGGTTTCTCTTCTAAAAACTGCAGACCATCTAATACCCTGAAGACTTTATTTTGTAGTTTGTAGTAAATTAATTAGAAAACAAACAATGCCATTTAGTATTTGCTGCATTTCCACTCAATTTGATTTTTAAATCACACACACGAAGCCCAGGATTGTTACAAATGGTCTTTTCTATCTCCATTAGACAAACTACATCATTAACTGGTGAAGCTGACAGTTAGCAAACCCACCCATGCAGGGCGCAGTTCTTAGATTTTTAAAGCTGTTTGTTTGTTTTTACCATTGGGGGACTATTTCTATTTTTAACAATCCTTCATTTCTCTTTGCTTTCAAACACTGCAGATTTTCAGCACCCTGTCTCTCTGGTTGAAAGGTCTGTTATTATGCCTCAGATCTTCTAGAAAAAAACCAATGAAAAACAAAAAACTACTTATACTGATACTAGGAAAAAGAAAAAAAATCAATGTGCCACGAAAATCCTGTTATGTTGGTGGAAAATTGTCTGAACAGTCACTGGGTCTATGCTCACATATGTGACTGATTAAGGCTATTCCTGGAAGCAGAGAATTTCCTTTGTTTCAGGGTGTTAGGAAAAAAGATGGTCATTGGTATTAGTGCTTGCTTTCTTCATGCTTGATTTAAGTTTGGGCTCATTGGGTTTTTTTCCCTCCTCACCACCAGGAGCTGAGGTAGCAGAGGAAAAGGATGTGGGGACCATGTCAGGGGGTCCTGGATCTAAAACCTATGAGAATATTTGGATGTCAGTTTCATCATCCATGAAAGGGGTCAAGAGACGAGAAGTAGGTTCTATTAACAAATAAAGCTTCCTAAATTGTGTTGTCCAGAAAGCAAGTGTTTTACACGAAGATTTTTAAAAATAAAACAAAAAAGGTGAAAATAACATACTAGAGGAGAAAATTAAAAAGAAAGGACTTTAAAATAACTGCTTGCATCCTTACTGCTGGGATGCAGTAATCTCTCCCTGGTACATAGTGGGACGGGAGACGGCAGCACCCACCAGCCACTGGGAGGATATATGCCAGGGGTGGCAGGGGTCTTGGGGACAGTTAACGTTTATGTCTGTATCTGTGAGAGCTTATTATTAACACAGCACACTACATTTTTCTCAGTTGAACTTGTCCATGTTTTTGTTCAATTAAAAAGTTTTTTAAAAATTACATTTTAATCATTTCTTTTCACATAATTTACTGGAGGTTGCTTTTGTATGCATTTAAACCTAAATTAGCATGGAAGCTTCCAGGTTTGTATTTCTAAACATTTAAATATTATTCTATATAAATATGACCATTACATATGATCTTTTAAAAAAATCACAGTTCCTTTCAATTCAGTTCAGTCACTCAGTCGTGTCCGACTCTTTGCAACCCCATGAATCGCAGCACGCCAGGCCTCCCCTGTCCATCACCAACTCCCGGAGTTCACTCAGACTCACGTCCATCGAGTCAGTGATGCCATCCAGCCATGTCCTCCTTGGTCGTCCCCTTCTCCTCCTGCCCCCAATCCCTCCCAGCATCAGAGTCTTTTCCAACGAGTCAGCTCTTCGCATGAGGCGGCCAGAGCAGCATAGCGTAGTTCTCAAAGCAGAGTCCCTGCATGAGCACATCCAACTGAAAATGCAGCTTTTCCAGGCTCCACCCGAGATCTCAGAGTCAGAAAGGCTGCAGTGGGCTAAGCAATCTGCATCTTAACAAACCCTCCAGATGATTCTGAGGCAGCTAAAATGTAAGGATGCTGATCAAGATACGAGGTGGGCAAATTTCTTGTGTAAAGAAAGTAAACATTTTAGATGGCAGGCCATATACAGTCTCTGTCACAGTTACTCAACTTTGCTTTTGTACAAACTATGCACAAAAGCAGTCACAGACAATCCGTAAACAGATGGGCGTGGCTTTCTTCCCATAAATTATTATTTACAAAACAGTCTGCTGAATTTGGCCCATACCGCAGCTTGCAGACTCCTGCTTCAGATGAACAAAAATGTGAGAGCTGCCATCCTGGGCATGCCTTGGGACTAGGTCAGACACCTCCTCTGCTGTTGCTTTAGTCACTGAGCTATTTCCGACTCTTGCAACCCCCTGTGGGATTTCCCAAGCAAGACTACTGGAGTGGCTTGACATTTTCTTCTCCAGGGGATCTCCCTGACCCAGGGATTGAACCCGTGTCTCCTGCCTTGGCAGGCATTTTCTTTATCCCTGAGCCCTCAACGCCAATAAGCTCAAATGCCTTCTAGTAATAAATACATAAAATAAAGGAATTTGACCTGTCTTAGCCAAGCACCTACAGGCAAACTGAATAATTAAAAACGCTAGTTAATGCACTGATGACTTTGTATGCACTTTCGTGAGGACTTCAAGTTGGAGTCAGAACTCTTAGCAGAGTCCACAGAAGCCAAACACTTTAACGAGGTGGTGAGAGGTGTTAATTTTATGCATTACTGCTTTCAAGTGTAATCTACACAACAAAATAGGCAAGATTTTTGGAGAAAACGTATCTATTTCCTCCTACTAAAATTTAAAGCATAAAGTTCATACATATAAAATATAAAAAATATAGGCAAAAGTGAACATAAGATAGATATTTAAATTACTTGTGATAACACAAAACTCTCCTGTATTTCTTCAGCTGATTTAGAGTTTCTTGTGGGGGAAATTTTTGCATCGACAGACACAACATGCATACTGCTTCTTTTCTTACTGTATTTTCGTTCAAATCTCCCTATTTATTTAAAACATTGGTTCCAGGTAATGCCACTTAAAATTTCTCAAAGACATTTGGCCAAGTACCTGTTTTCAGCAAAAATGCTAAACTCAGCACAAATCCCATGAGTTGCTTTGCTGCTTGTCTTGATAGAAAAGAAACATGGCTGTAAAGAAGTCAGCTTTACATGCCTGGTAGTTTTTCAGTCTTTCTGATATCTGTCATCTTCAGCAAAAATATTACTGATCAAATTACATTCAGCTTAACCCAAAGGGAAGCCACAGAGAATAACTTGAATGCGGCCAACAACAACAACAAGGCATTTCTTTCATCTTTTAATTGTGTCTAGGAAGCAGAGAGATGGAAGGGAGTCATTTAGAGGGAACAGTGCAGTCGAAGGAGGCCCTGAGAACACCCAGTGAGCAGAGAGTGAGATCCAAATCCCTCTTTGCACCAGGAGGTGCTCATTTGGCACATTAAAGTCTGTTTTTAAAAGCATATACAAAATGTCCCTGTGTTCCCTTTTAGGGCACGTTTATAAGATTCCATCTGCTAAGGAAATATGACTTTCAGAAGATAATAGGCAGAAATATGTTAGAATGTATAAAACTCTAAGATTTTAATCTCATAAATTACGAGAACAGGAATGTAAATATAAATTTTAGGGCATTCAACACTCTACCCAAAGCTGTTACATACACTTCCGAAGAGACAGCTTTCACCAAAGGTTATTTCCACACAGATTCCAAAAACATAAGGTAAAACATGTATAGGCCCAAATGTCTGTGGGATGACTGCTTGTTTTTCAGAAAAATGGCAGCAAGCTCCTCCTTGCACAAAGGTTTCTGTGCTTGGTATCATGGAATTCTGCCAGACCAAGCCAAACGGCTGGACTCGGGTTTGGTTCTCAAGGGAGACTCAGCCATAGATTCTTAAGGGAAGGTAACGTATGTGAAGTCCGCTTAATGGGAGCCTCTACAGGGGAGGGTGACTCACATGTCCGGTTAGAGTGCTAGTACCGGTGGTTTTCATTTCTCAACACACCAAGAATGACGCAGAGGGATGGCTGGCACAGAGAGGGGAGGAAAACTCACAGAAAAAGCAGAAAACATGATTTCGTGTTGGCAGAAACCATGAGGCTAGAGAAGCCATGAGGCAGGAAGGAACGTGAGGCAGAGAGGAACACAGGGGGAAATACTGGCAATGACAGAGATAAAGCAAACGCAGGAGCTGTGATTGTACTTCTAAAGTTATCTTTTAAAAACTCACAAAGCAACGGCACCCCACTCCAGTACTCTTGCCTGGAAAACCCCATGGACGGAGGAGCCTGGTAGCAGTCCATGGGGTCGCTAGGAGTCGGACACGGCTGAGCGACTTCCCCTTCACTTTTCACTTTCATGCATTGGAGAAGGAACTGGCAACCCACTCCAGTGTTCTTGCCTGGAGAATCCCGGGGGCAGGGGAGCCTGGGGGGCTGCTGTCTAGGGGTCGCACTGAATTGGACAGGATTGAAGTGACTTAGCAGCAGCAGCAGACAGTATATTGCTTTCAGATGTACAGTGCAGTAATTTGATATTTTTATATATTATACTCCATACAAAGTTGTTATAAGATATTGACCACATTCCCTCTACTCTACATTACAGCCTAGAACTTATTTTTATATTTAGTAGTTGGTACCTATTAGTCCTCTTCATCTATTTTGCCCCTCTGTGCAACCCTCTCCATTCTGGTGACCGCTGGTTTCTTCTCTGTATCTTTCAGTCTATTTCTGTTTTGCTATACTTGCTCATTTGTTATATATTTTAGAGTCCATATATAAGTGAGACATACAGCATCCGTTCACCTCGGTCCACTTTTTTTCACCAGATATAATATCCTCCAGGAATATCCGTGTTGTTGCAGATGGAGAAATTCCTTTTGATGGCTAATATTCCATTATGAATGTGTGTATTCCCTTCTACATATGCGTATATATATATATACATATGTCGCATCTTCCTTGCCCATTCATCTGGTGATGGATACTTGGATTGCTTCCTCTATCTTGGCTATTGTGCACAATGCTGCTATGAACACTGGGGCACGTGTGTCTTTTTGAATTACAGTTTTTGTTTTCTTTGAATAAACTGGAATTACTGGATCATATGGTAGTTCTACTTCTAATTTTTTGAGGAACATTTACATTGTTTGCTATAGTGTTTATGCCAATTTACCTTCATACCAACAGTGCATGAAAGTTCCCTTTTCTCCTCACCAACACTTGTTATTTCTTATCTTTTTAATAACAGTCATTCTTGTAGGTGTTAGGTGACATCTCACCATGGTTTTGATTTGCATTTCCTGGATGATTAGTGGCAGTAAGCATTTTTTCACATGTCTGTTGCCATTTGTATATCATCTTTGGAAAAATGTCTATTCAGATATTCTGCCCATTTTAAAATTGGCTTGTTTGGCTTTTTGGTACTGAGTTTTATGAGTTCTTTATATGTTTGGATATGAACCCCTCACTTGCAAATATTTTCCCCACTCTCTAGGACTGACTTTTCATTTTGCGGATGGTTTCCTTCACTGTTTGAAGCTTAAGCTCCATTTATTCAGGTTTGCTTCTGTTTCCTTGCCTGAGGAAGACCAATAGCAAAGCATGTACTGCCCATGTTTTCTTCTAGGAGTTTAATCGTTACAGGCATTACATTTAGGTCGTTAGTTCATTTTGAATTTACTTCTGTGTACTGTGAGAAAATGTTCTAGTTTTATTCTTTTACATAAGCTGTCCAGTCTTTCCAGCACCACTTACTGAAGAGACCGTCTTTTACTTATTGCATATTCTTGCCTTCTTTGTTGTAGGTTAAATGACCATATGCATGGGTTTTATTCATGGGCTGTCTTCTGTTCCATTGATCTATGTATTTGTGCCAGTACCATACTGTTTTGATTATGGTAGCTTTGTTTTATAGTCTGAAGTTAGGCAGTATGATACCTTCAGCTATGTTCTTTTCTTCTCAGGATTATTTTGGCTATTCAGTATCTTTTGTGGTTCCATACAAGTTTTAGGTTTATTTGTTCAATATATGTCAATGTAATATATACCATATATTACAAACCCACAGCTAATATAATGTTCCATGGTGGAAAGCTGAAAGCCTTTCTTCTAAAATCAGGAATAAGACAAGGACATCAATACTTTTATTCAATATATCATTAAAAATATCCTAGCCACAGAAATTAGATAAGAAAAAGAAAAGGCATACAAATTGGAAGAAAGAAGTAAAATCATTTGTAGATGACATGATACTATGTATAGAAAACTCTAAGTGAAAGTAAAAGTGAAGGTCCCTCAGTCATGTCTGACTCTCTGTGACCCCACGGACTATACAGTCCATGGAATTCTCCAGGCAGGAATACTGGAATGAGTAGCCTTTCCCTTCTTCAGGGGATCTTCCCAACCCAGGGACTGAACCCAGGTCTCCCACATTGCAGGCAGATTCTTTATCAGTTGAGTCACAGGTGAGCCCCTAGAAAACTCTAAAGATTGCACCGGAAAACTAGTAGGACTCGTAAATGAATTAAGTGAAATTGCAGGACACAAGATTAGTGCACAGAAATCTGTTGCACTTCTGCACACTAACAATGAATTATCAGAAAGAGACATCAAGACGGTAAGCTCACTGACAACTGAATCAAGAAGAACAGGATACTTGAAACAAATTTCACCAAGGATGTGAAATCTCTGAAATCTATAAGACGCTGAGGAAGGAAACTAAAAATGATACAAATAAATGAAAGATGTCCTGTGTTCATGCATTGGAAGAAATAATATTGTTAAAATGTCCATACTACCCAAAGCAGTCTATCAATTTAAGGAAATTCCTATCAAAACTATTCATGACATTTTCCATAGAAATAAGGTTATCCCTAGTGTTAAGAACATCATTCCAATGTGAATTATATCTTAATAATTAAAAAAGAGAAATAGGTACATCGACCAACCAACCAACCAACCAACCAATGCAGACAGACTTGGTCCACACAGGTTCTGCTGACAGATGCCCAAGGTCTGAGCCCAGGGTCACCTGAACGTCTGATTTCCTGGCCTCTGTCCCTGGACACAGGTCTAGCCTCCCCAAGGCACCCTGCAGTCATTTCTCTTGGAAGGGCCTCATCTCTGGGGTTCCTGAGCACTCCCAGGCTTTGGATTTTTGTCCTCTATTCATATTTAGGAGACTTCCTTCTCTCCTTCTTTGATTCTTATGCATTTTCTTAAAATCTTAAGTCAGTAAATATTCTTGTCTATTTTTAGTCCTCCCTGGAAGGGATTTTGTTAATAAATTTACATTTACTACTTAAAATATTCAACATTTTGGAAAAAAAAAAAAAGAAGTGACCAAGATATTTATACACACGAAGCTAGCTCTGCAAAGAGGCTCGCACAAGACTGTGTACTGGGAAAAGTGGACGGGCAGAGGGATGGAAGAGGCTGACATTTTTGAGCTGGGGGATCGTGAAGTCTGGAGAAGAGGGAGTGTAGCTGACTTGCAGTCCTGCTGTGAAGAGGAGGTTGCCTCCGTTAGTTTCAGAGGTATGCTGAAAGAACATAGCATAGTCTGGTAGTGAATAAACAACAGAAATGTGCTTATCACAATTCTGGAGGCTGGAGAGTCAAGGTGCTTGCATGGCCCTGCTGTGCAGAGGGCCCTCGTCTCCCTGGTGCACAGCCTGTGCCTCCTTGCCGAGTCGTCACATGGTTGGGGTGGCAAGCTGCATCTCTGGGATCTCTGTTATAATCTCAACTGTGAGGGTTCTGCCCTCACGTTCGCATCACCCCCAAAAGACTCCATCTCTGAATGCTATTGCCTCAGGGGTAAGAATTTCAGCATGCGGATTTGAGGGGTACTCAGCCATTCAGACCACAGAAGACATGGACCTCTGCTCTGTAGAACGGCTGCCTTGAGCCAGCTATGCGGGCTGAATAACGGCCCCCAAAGGTATCTGCCCTAACCCTGGAACTTGGGAGTATTATCTTATGTGGCAAAAGGGACTTTGCAGATGTAAACTAAAAAAAAAAAAAATCTCTCACACACACACACACAAGAATATGTATATGTTAGCTGCGTCACTTTGTTTGCTGTACAGAAGAAATGAACACAGCATTGCAAATCAACTATACTTCAATAAAATTAAACATATAACACATTTTTTTTTAAAGTAAGGATCTTGAAATGAGACGATTATTCTAGATTATCATAGCCCAGTGTAATCAGAAGGTTCCTTATAGGAGGAAGGCAATGGGAGATTTAATGACACAAGAGGACTGGGATGACATGACGATGCAAGCAGAATTGGGAGTGACTTGCTAATAAAGCGGAAAAAGGGGCCCAAAGCCAAGGAAAACAGCCTGCTACTGGAAGCAGAAAAGGCAGGAAAACTGACTCTCTTCTTAGATCCTCCAGAGGGGACTGTTCATACCTTGATTTTAGCCCAGTGAGACTGATTTCAAATTTGTAGCCTGCCGAGGTTTAAGAGGATATTTGAGGGTGGCTTTAGAAACTACTGGGTTTGCGGTCATTTGTTGTAGGGACAGTAGGAAATTAACACATCAGCTCACTCTGAGCCTCAAAATATCTGGTCAAGAACACAAACCATAAACACTGACATCTTCCCTCCCCTGGAGTCAGATCTAATCTGTCAGCGTTATCAAAACAGAATTTTCCCTGTGGGGGAAGCCCAACGTCTGGAGTTTGTCTGGAAAGTAAACGTGAAGATGCTCGCCACTGGCTACTGAAATGTCCTACAACATGGAAGGAGAGAAGATGCCCAGCCATGCCAGTTCTAGAGCAGATGGAGCTTTGGAAGAAGCCAAGAGTCAGAGCCAGGTCAAAAGAAGAGGCAAAGGGACTTCCCTGGTGGTTCAGTGGTTAGGGCTCCACACTTTCACTGCCGGGGTACGGGTTTGATCCCTGGTCCAGGAATCAAAATCTGGCTAGCTGCAAAGCACAGCACAGCCAAAAAGGAAAAGGAAAAAAACACCCACATAGAAAATGCAAGAGTGTGCAGTATCTTTGTTAAGAATGTACAGCCACTCCCAAACACCTGTTTAAAATGTTTATTTGACTATTTGGCCTTTCTGCCACGTAATATAAAAATCACGCACGGTCACTTATTTACCTGCAGCCTCAGAGCATCCGTGAAAGTGACCACAATCTGCACGTATGCAATAGAGCTATTCAACCTGAAATGGAAAGAATGGAGACAAATAAAGGAAGGAAAAAGACAACTTATGCGTGCATGAGTCTTTAGAGAGTGCCTGGAACAAAAATAGAGAATTTCAGTGTTTTATTTAAAAATTATTTTTGGTTTACTTTTTATCAACAGTTTCCATGATTACCTTAATTAACTATGGCTCTCAAGAGACTTGGGAATAGAAGAAAGAAAAGGTAGCAACCCATTTCTTACAAATGAAGATGTATGAAATAACCTTTATTCTTTCTGGAGAAAAAAAGAGATACTACCTAGAAAAATAAAACATTTAACCTCATTTGAACACTGAAGTTTGATCTTTCCCATTAGGAAATAGCTTATTTCCTTTAAGTCATCCCAAAGCTTTCTTCTTCCAAAGTTTGGCAGTTTTCTTGCACAGCCCCCCAATTCCATGCCCCTCTTGACTCTGCCTCTTCATCCCATTTGTCAGAAAAACCCTTAATAGCTGCTTGGCAGACAAAAAAACAAGTCTTGAAACAGTTTTGCTTATGTCATCTGAATGGAATCATGTATGCAATGTGGACAAAACAAAAGGCCAGCATAAGAAAGCTACTAGAGGGTACCAGAGGCACTTTTCCTTTGAGGTAGTTACAGTAAGTGATTCAGCAATTTATTCATGCTTCTATTCTATGTCTGTGAGTCTCTTTCTATTACAGAAATAAGTTCATTTGTATTTTTCTGTACATACAATACACATTGTTAGATGTAAAATATATAACCAACAAAGTCCTACTGTATAACAGAGGGAACTGTCTCAATATTTTGTAATATTCTATTAGCGCAAAGAACAGGAAAACAAGTATTTGCATGTGTATATCTATCTATCTATCTATCTATCTATATACACACCTATATACCTGGAACCAACATGATATTGTAAATCAACTATATTTCAATTAAAAAATTATTCTGTTATTTTTCAAGATATGCTTGGAACACCTTTGGGAGAGAACACTCCTGGAAGTAGGGTGGCAGAGACATTGCTATGCCCTTCCCAGATTCTGTTTACTTTTCCTTCTAGTCCCACAAGCAGACAGTCTTTCCTAACTTCCCCTGCAGTTCCCTGGGGGTGCGACACTGAGCTCTGGCCTGTGAAGTGTGGGTAGACGTGACGTGTGCCATCTCTGGGGCTGGTCCCCAAACCTCCTCCTTGCTCTCTCTTCTCTCACTGCTGGATGGACACAGAAAAACTCCGACAACCTAGGAGACAGCAGAGCCATGGCATGGCAGGAGCCTGGTCCTGGGCCTGCTGATCTCACTGGACTGTGACGTTAGTAAGAAATGAAACGGTAGTGTACAGGCGTTTGGAAGTGCATGTGATAACTAAACTAACAGTTATTGATTACATGAAAATAATCACTTCGTGACTTTATATTTACACTTCCATTATTGATTTCCAAATTTTCCCTCCCCATGTGACTAGACTTTCTTCTGGAATTATATTTTTAAAGCAATCTCTCCTAAGGATGAAGAATAGCCACCTCCCTAAATAAACTAATGCCTTATATCCAGACAAAATCACAATTTAAAAAGATCCATTCACCCTTAGGGTCACAGCATCACTTTTCACAATAGTCAGAACCTGCAAGCAACCTAAATGTCCATTGAAAGAGGAATGGATAAGAAGATATGGCCTGTATATACAAGGGAACGGGTACTTAGCCATAAGTAGAATGAAATAATGCCATCTGCAGTAAATGGATGGACTTGGAGATGATCCTACTGAGTGAAGTCAGACAGAGAAAGACAAAAACCACATGCTATCACTTATGTGTAGAATCTAAAATAGGACACAAATGAACCTATCTATCAAACCGACACAGAACCGTGGACAGAGAGAACAGACTGGGGTCACCAAGGCGGGCAGAGCTGGAGGAGTCAGGGACTGGGGGCTGGGGTCAGCAGGTGTAAGCACTGGGTGCAGAGTGGATAAACAGCAAGGTCCTGGCATGGAGCACAGAGATCTGCACTCAGTGGCCCACGAAAAAGCATACTGGAAAGATTACCAGACATGAACATACAGACGTAGATATGGGCTGCCCTGGTGGCTCGGAGGGTAAAGCGTCTGCCCGCAATGTGGGAGACCTGGGTTTGATCCCTGGGTCGGCAAGATCCCCTGGAGAAGGAAATAGGAACCCACTCCGGTACTCTTGCCTGGAGAATCCCATGGATGGAGGAGCCTGGTGGGCTGCAGTCCATGGGGCCGCTGGGGTCAGCAGGTGTAAGCACTGGGTGCAGAGCGGATAAACAGCAAGGTCCTGGCATGGAGCACAGAGATCTGCACTCAGTGGCCCACGAAAAAGCATACTGGAAAGATTACCAGACATGAACATATAGACATAGATATATGCGAAACTGAATCACTTTGGTGTACAGCAGAAATTAACACAACACTGTAAATTAACTAGACCTCAATAAATAAATAAACTAGGCAATTACAACAAGAATCCAAAGACACTTTGATTGTGAGTAGCGCTGTTAGAGTAAGGTCTACATCTTCTCAAAGAAGCATCTTTGAAACCAGTAACACAATTTAATACATAACAGAATTTATAAGGGATGGTGATACAGTAAGAATTGAGCCATGGCATTGTTATAAAAGGATATTTTTAAACAACTGCCATTTTAGTAATCACATAATTCTAATAATTGAAGCACGACTTGGTTTTATGTATGATACAAAGTGATGGTGTGATCTCCCAGGTGAAATTATGGCAGCCCACTCCTCAGGACAGAGTTAGGAGAAGGGAAGTTTGTAAGAAAATGTAGCAGTGTTATCTTGCTAGTTTGGCTGGTGACGCGTGAACTGTAACGCTTCTTAGCTGCTTGTCTGTTTGGGGAGGAAACTGTGTATTTAAATATCACATGATGGGGGAAATGCCATCATGTGATATTAAATCCTGTTTAAAAATGGTTAAAATTGTTAAATTCTTTTGAAATAAAAATCCACATTTTTGAAAAGTTTTTAATTCAGAATAAGTCTAATTATAGACACTGTAAATCAATGAGAATCTGAGGCATCAGTTCCAGCATGTGTAATTAAAACTGGAAGTTTCACTGCTTTATGAATTCACACCTTGAAAACAGTCAGGTGAGCCTTAATCCAGGAAACAAATGATAATAAAGCTAATGTATTGGGTTTTGGCTTCTTCTGTAGGATGGCTCTCGCAGCGTTTAGTCGTCTATTAACTTCATTTGAAACAGCTTTGTTAGATTATATTGTGACAGCTGTCATATCATCGTGCATTTAAAAAAAAATAACATCAGATCTGGTGAAGTTTTGGGTAGCCAAAACTTCGATATTGAAGATGAAAGAAAAAAGCAACGTTTCTGGCATATTAAGCTTTACTATTTTAAGAAAGGTAAAAATGCAACGGAAATGCCAAAAAGATTAGTGCAGTGTATGGAAAAGGTGCTGAGGCTGATCAAACATGTCAAAACTGGTTTGCGACGTTTCGTGCTGGAGGTATCTTGCTGGATGATGCTCCACGGTTGCGCAGACCAGCTGAGGTTGACAGTGATCCAATCAAGGCATTGGGAACAATCGGTATGATACCATGCGGGAGGTAGCTGACATATTCAAAATATCCACATTAAGCTCTGACAATCCCCCACACCACCTTGGGTGTGTTCGTTGTTTTGTTGTTTGGATGTCTCATAAGTTAAGCAAAAGAAACCTTCTTGACCTATTTCTGCATGTGATTCTTTACTTAAACACAATGAAAATGTTCCATTTTAAAAACAAATTGTGACGGGAGATGAAAAATGGAGACTGTGCAAGAATATGGGATGGAAGAGGGCATGGGGCAAGCGGAATGCACCTCCACCAGCCACGCCACGGGCCGGGCTTCATCCAAAGAAGGGGACGTTGTATATGTGGTGAGATTGGAAGGGAGTCCTCTGTTATGAGCTCCTTCCAGAAAGCCAAATGATTAATTCCAACAAGTACAACTCCCAGTTAGGCTAACCGAAAGCAGTCAGGCAGTCAGTTCAGTCTCTCAGTCATGTCCAAAGTTTGTGACTCCATGGACTGAAGCACGCCAGGCTTCCCTGTCCATCACCAATGCCCGAGCTTGCTCAAACTCATGTTCATCAAGTTGGTGATGCCATCCAGTCATCTCACCCTCTGTCATCCCCTTCTCCTCCTGCCTTCAATCTTTCCCAGCATCAGGGTCTTTTCAAATGAGTCAGTTCTTCACATCAGGTGGCCAAAGTATTGGAGCTTCTGCTCTAGCATCAGTCCTTCCAATGAATATTCAGGACTGATTTCCTTCAGAATGGACTGGTTGGATCTCCTTGCAGTCCAAGGGACTCTCAAGAGTCTTCTCCAACACCACAGTTCAAAAGCATCAATTCTTCAGCATTTAGCCATACGTGACTATTGGGAAAACCATAGCTTTGACTAGAAGGACCTTTGTAGGCAAAGTAATGTCTCTGCTTTTTAATATGCTGTCTAGGTTTGTCATAGCTTTTCTTCCAAGGAGTGTCTTTTAATTTCATGGCTGCAGTCACCATCTGCAGTGATTTTGGAGTCCAAGAAAATAAAATCTGTCACTGTTTACATTGTTTCCCATGAAAATATTCATCATGAAGTGATGGGACTGGATGCCATGATCTTCCTTTTTTGAATGTTGAGTTTTAAGCCAGCTTTTTCACTCTCCTCTTTCACTTTGATCAAGAGGCTCTTTAGTTCCTCTTTGCTTTCTGCCATAAGGGTGTTAAATCACAAATCCATTAGGATTAGACAGTAGAAGTGACAAATAGATCCAAGGGATTAGATCTGATAGACAGAGTGCCTGAGGAACTATGGACAGAGTTTTATAACACTGGTGCAGGAGGCTGTGATTAAAATCATCCCCAAGAAAAAGAAATGCAAAAGGCAAAGTGGTTGTCTGAGGAGGTCTGACAAATAGCTCAGAAAAGAAGAGAAACAAAAGGCAAGGGAAAAAGCAAAGATACACCCCTCTGAATGTAGAATTCCAAAGAACAGTAAGGAGAGATATGAAAGACTTCCTCAGTGATCAGGCAAAGAAACAGAGGAAAACAATTGAATGGGTAAGGCTGGAGATCTCTTCAAGAAAACTAGAGATACAAAGGGAGCAATCCATGCAAAGACGGGCACAATAAAGGTCAGAAATGCTGTGGACCTAACAGAAGCAGAAGCTATTAAGAAGAGGTGGCAGGAATACACAGAAGAACTGTACAAAAAGATCTTCATGACCCAGATGGTGTGATCATTTACCTAAAGCCAGACATGCTGGAAAGAGAAGCCAAATAGGCCTTAGGAAGCATCACTGTGAACAAAGTTAGTGGAGGCGATGGAATTCCAGCTGTTATTTCAAGTGCTAAAAGATGATGCTGTGGCAGTGCTGCACTCAATATGCCAGCAAATCCGGAAAACTCAGCAGTGGCCACAGGACTGGCAAAGGTCCATTTTCAATCCAATGCCAAAGAAAGGCAATGCCAAAGAATGCTCAAACTACTGCGCAACTGCACTTATCTTTCATGCCAGCAATGTGATGCTCAAAATTCTCCAAGCAAGGCTCCAACATTATGCGAATTGGAACTTCCAGATCTTCAAGCTGGATTTAGAAAAGGCAGAGGAGCCAGAGATCAAATTGCCAACACCAGTCAGATCATAGAAAAAGCAAGAGAATTGTAGAAAACCATCTACTTCTGCTTTATTGACGATGCAAAGCCTTTGACTGTGTGGATCACAACAAACTGTGGGAAATTCTTAAAGAGATGGGAATACCAGACTACCTTACCTGCCTCCTGAGAAATCTGTATGTAGGTCAAGAAGCAACAGTTAGAACCGGATAAGGACCAACGGATTGGTTTGAAATTGGGAAAGGATTACATCCAGGCTATATGTTGTCACTTTGTTTGTTCAATTTATATGCAGAGTACATCATGAGAAACACTGGGCTGGATGAAGCACAAGCTGGAATCAAGATTGCTGGGAGAAGTATCAATCACCTCAGATATGCCGACGATACCACCCTTATGGCAGAAAGTGAAGAGGGTATAAAGAGCCTCTTGTTGAAAGTGAGAGAGGAGAGGAAAAAGGTGAAAGCAGTACTCAGTGTAAAGCATCCAGAATTAGTCAGCAAAACACACACACTCTTCCTTAAGGGTAATAGAAGATGGCATATTTCCTTCATGACCAGGCAAAAACTGTTAGTGTTTGGCTGGGAAGTTCTGATTCACCCACTATATCCCTAGATATTGCATCTTTGGATATCCATTTATTTTGGCCTTTATAAATTTATCTCAATGGAAAAAATTTCAATTTCCTGGAAGACAGTAAAAGGCACCTGAACAGCTATTTGCTCAAAAAGATAAAAAGTTTTGGGAAGATGGAATTATGAAGCTTTTGAAAAAATGGCAGAAGGTAGTGGGACAAAATGGTGAATGCATTGTTCAATAAAGTTCTTGGTGAAAGTGAAAAATGTGTCTTTTTATTTTTACTGAATAAACTGAAGGAGCTCTTTGGCCAATCCATTAAAAAGCAAAGAGTGAAGTCTGAGTGTCACAGAGTCTGTTTCCTGATTTATCACATGGGGACAATAATAAGACTTAATTCACAAATCTGTGACAAGGAATAAATGAGTCAATGTATGTAAAGTTCTTAAAACTGTGGTGCCTAGGAAGCATGAATTATTCTTAATACTGTTGAGACCATGAAAGTGCCTGATAGCTTTAAGCATATTCGATAAATTGATTAAGCCAGAACAGAACCCCTGCTGTTTCCTCTCACTTGTTTTTAGCAAATCATTTTTTCTTCTATGCTGTTTATCCATCTATCCATCTATCTAAACATACATATCAGATGTATGTTTAAATACATAAATATACATTCTTTTTAAAAGTTAAATTTCTTACAAGTCAATTTAGGAAATATCTTAGGGAAATGACAGATGTATGAAAACGGTCCTTATTTCCTACTCACTGATTTTACAAGCTCCTGCCACAGTCTATAGACAGACTGGCTCCAGCTTTTCTGTGGCCCAGCCAGCCAGGGCTTTAACTGGAAGGCCTGCCACATTTTTAACTATTGTGTCAGTCCAGCAATCTGTGAGAGACAGCACCTCCTTTACCCCTGTTCTCGTTAAGACTCATCCTGTTTTTCTATCGCTTAAACTCTATTTTCAGGAGCAAAAAAAAAAAAAAAAAAGTCAGCCTAAAAATTCCTCTGGGCCAAAACACAGCATTGGGCATCTTATGCTAAAAGGACTGGCAAAATCTGGCCGAGGCAGTTTTTGAATCTGTTGGAAGGATGAGAGCATCTCCATTTAGACTGTGTGCATTTTTGTAACTGTTTAATTCTCTCTTTGTGGACAAGCACTTAAAAATCAAAATGAAAAATTAATGAAAACTCAAATGCCTTTTTTTCCCCCAGTTGGTGCAAGAATCTGTGTAATTGGAGGGAGTCACTAAAAACGAAGGAAAATGAACAGTGAGAAAGCTCTCACTGGTGATACAAGTGAATGGCCGCATTTCCATGACATTTTACTGCATCCACTCAAACAGATGGGATTCCAGAGCTAAGTGGCCTCCGTTGAGATGAATGAGATTCCACAACTATTAGCACATTGGCATAGAAATGGGCCCGATTCAGTTGCGGCGGCATTCTTACAGGAACAAAGAAGATCACAAAGCTATCCTGTCTCCAGCGCCCATCAATACAGATCCATTTGTTACAGAATCCCATTCATTCAAGCTCAGGCTACATTCAACATCGTATGGCACTCTTCTTGGGGCGCTGCATGGAAATCCCAAGGATCTGATCAGCTATTAACCACTACCGATGCTGATGCGGCGGGTTTGGCTACAGAAGAACAAACAGCAGTCCCACAAGTGGTGATACGAGTCAGAAAAAAAGAAGCACCAGAGAAAATCAACCAAGCAGAGGAAAAGCCGAGTCACGGATAAGCAAACGCACTGAGGCCTCCTGGGTTGGCAAAGGTCACCCAAGACATTGAAATTCAATGAAGGGGGTTTTAAGTTAAGGAAAAGAGGCACATACCAGGGAACCGTCATATAAAAAGGCTGGGGACCCAGGTCCTCTTTCCTACAGAAAGGAGCCAGTGTGGGGCATGCCTTGCAGATGGACGCAGCAAGCACACAGCCTGCAGAGCACAGCTGGCACACAGGTGTACGGTCCGGGATCCTCAGCCAGGCATCGACAGTCCCATGCAGAGCCCTCTTGCTATTTGGGGTGGAAAGCGGGAGAAAATTATAGCTGAAAGATGGTTATGTTTTCAAAAAAAAAAAGTGTATGGGTTCTTGCCAAAACAGTCTTCCTCTAGCAGATTATATTTTTAATCCACCTACTTAATTAACTAGCTCCTTGGCGGGTCAAATGACGTTAGTGAGTTAGAGTAATATTGCCACTGGAGCGGCCATTTAATTCTGGCAACTCTAAAGCAAATTATTCCATAAATGGAGAGTTTATTCAATTGTGTTCAGTTCCAATTCAATTCTGAGCCCCTTCTATGATCAGAGCACTGAGCTGGACCCGTCGAGGAACAGAGGGAGGGAGGAACCATCGCTGCCCACAATCTAACAAGGGAATGGGGACTGCTAAGTGAATTCCATCAATATGATGCAAATCAGGTGCATGGGTTGGGGGCAGTGAGAGTGGAAGGGAAGAAACCCATCAAAGGAGGGAGGGGTTACCTCATGTGTAGGAAAGCAGAGACGATTTGATGGAGTGGAGACCATGGAAGATGAATACTGAAAGACACAAGAAGGAATTCAGCAGAGAGAGACGGGGAGAGTAGCGATAGTGTAGATAGGATATCAAATATATTTTGTAGAGAGAATCCAGTGATAAAAATCTAAACTAGAAGATAGCAATTAGAATGGGTAGAAGGGTAGTGGGAGAAGGCAATGGCACCCCACTCCAGTACTCTTGCCTGGAAAATCCCATGGACAGAGGAGCCTGTGGTCCATGGGGTCGCAAAGAGTCAGACACGACTGAAGTGACTTAGCAGCAGCAGAAGGGTAGTGAACGCAAGAACAATATAATTTAACAAGTGACTGGATGACTTGGGCAGGTTTCATGAATGACTAGGCTTCCCAGGTGGCGCTAGTGGTAAAGAGCCCAGCCGCCAATGCAGAAGACGTAAGAGATGCATGTTCGATCCCTGGGTCGGGAAGATCAGCTGGAAGAGGGCAAGGCAGCCCACCCCAGTATCCTTGCCTGGAGAAGCCCATGGACAGAGAAGCCTGGTGGTTGCAGGGCATAGGATTGCCAGGAGTTGGACACCACTAGAGCGACGTACACGCGCACATGAATGACTGCTATGTGGTAGGTTTTACGCTGGTGTGCTAGGACATGAAAAGACACACTCAGGCCACACATACTCCCAAAGTGGTTCACAGCCTAGAGGGGGCTATCAAAACCTGCTAGAGTCTGTGTCATCCTCCGACAGAGGCATGTGCCTCACGTCCTGGGAACATGGAGCAGGGCACCCAAAGCAACCCAGGGCTGGTGGTGGAAGGGCAACAGCTGAGCTGGAGGCAGGCCCCCTGCAGAGAACAGGGGAAGTGCAGAGTGTCAGCCAGAGCATCGTGTCATCGGGTCAGATGGGCCTGAAAAGGAAGGAACTCGATGGAGGAGGCCCTGGACACATTGCTATGGAGACTGGACGTTTCTCCCAAAGCAAATGGCCAGCGAGCCTTCAGTAGGTTTGAAGAAGGGGAGAGACACCATCAGGACAAGGCTGGACAATTGGACAAGAGACGATGGCCATGGTCACCCTGAGCTGTGGTCCACAGCCGTGAGACACCCAAAGGCTATTAATGGAGCAGAACGAATAGAATAAGACCTGGCCTGGACACAGGGCATTAAAGACAGTAAAGAATCAAGGTCAGCTCCAGCATTCTGGTTTCAGAAATGAAGGGGCTGATGGTGCCCTTCATCAAGATGGGGACACAGCAGGAGCAGCAGGTTTCAAGGAGCAGGGACGCGGCTTTGGGTGAGTTCATCCAAAGTAGCACATACTAGGTGAGATGTTCAAACAAGTCAAAATCCCATAGAAAATGGAATAAAATAAGGTATCTCTAACTGTGCACCCCCACATGGCTGGCCTCTTAAAAATCAGTATGACCATAGAACAGAGTAATTTAGAACGAATGTAATCAAAGGGAAAGGTATACAAAGATAAACCGCCAATGCAAAAGGCCTTCCTGTAGTGGGGCTTCTCTACATTCTCTCAGCCCTTTACAGACACAGTCCTGGGAAGGCTCACTGAACATCACAGGTTCTGAGCTCCAATTTGCTGAGCTCTCTGATTGTAAGACCTTAGTGAGTAACTGCGATGGACAGCGTACAACACTGGGTAAGACAAGGGGTCTCAAGGCACACACAGCCTTGTGCCTAACGTCCCACACATCGTCCCCACGGTCAATGTGACACAGACGCAGATGATCAGAACACGCGATGGAACCTGCCTGGTGATGCACAGAGTGCAGTGGCAGTTTAGAGCAAGGTGGGCATGAGGCTAGGTGAAGGTGAGCGATGGGTGACAATGCTGAGCTGGTCCTATTCAATTTTTGGTATTTTTTTCCATTGTGGAGTTTTTGCATTAATTTTGATTTTTTTTTTTAAAGAAAAAGTCTGCATTAAAAGTATCAGTTTGATTGCTGAGTTTTCTGGCACCCCCTAAGACTGTGTGCCCGAGGGGAGCACCCTTCTTGCCCCATTCCAACCCTGAGTAACAAATTATCTGTAATTCAGACAAAGGATACAAACAGCCAGGAGTCGTCAAGGCCAAATCATGACTTCCCCTTCCTAAAATAACTCCAGTTTTGAATGATTTTTCATCCCTCTCGTGAACAGAGCTGCCTCCTCAAAATAATTCAACCAACAGCTATAAGGAGGGCTTTCCTTTCGGGCAGTCCTCTACGGCGAACCACCAGGAGAGGATGATATTAGTAATTAACTGAGACTTTACATTTTGCTTCTTCTAAGGGTCATTTCCAAGTTAACATAAGTACATATTTTGATTTCCTCAAAACTATTTCTCCCCTCCAACCACTAACAGATCTTTGCATTTCAGAATCCAACAAAAATATTCTGAATAAACAAAGAAACTTGGAGTTCGCTGACTCCTCCACGGGACCCCAGCTCCCTGGGGAGAGGAACTCTTCCCACAGGCGCTCTGCTCTCTCTGCAGTGCTCAGGTCTGGGTGGTCAGGCCATAGCTGGGACTTAACACATGCTGACCCAAGGTTCTTAACAAGTACACTTATCATAACAAGTTATTTAATAGAAGATAGTCACATTGTTTAATTACAGCCATATATGTATTCTTATTACTATTTTATATCAACCTGATGCCCACAGAAATTAAAGGCATAACTTTCCAACCTTAACTGTACTGAATTGTCACCTTCTGACCAGTTAGAACTGGACATGAAAACAACAGACTGGTTCCAAATAGGAAAAGTATGTCAAGGCTGTATATTGTCACTCTGTTTATTTAACTTATACGCAGAGGACATCATGAGAAACGCTGGGCTGGATGAAGCACAAGCTGGAATCAAGATTGCCAGGAGAAATATCAATCACCTCAGATATGCAGATGACACCACCCTTATGGCAGAAAGTGAAGAGGAACTAAAAAGCCTCTTGATGAAAGTGAAAGAGGAGAGTGAAAAAGTTGCCTTACAGCTCAATATTCAGAAAACAAAGATCATGGCTTCTGGTCCAGTCACTTCATGGGAAACAGATGGGGAAACAGTGGAAACAGTGTCAGACTTTATTTTTGGGGGCTCCAAAATCACTGCAGATGGTGACTGCAGCCATGAAATTAAAAGATGCTTACTCCTTGGAAGGGAAGTTATGACCAACCTAGATAGCATATTGAAAAGCAGAGACATTACTTTGCGAACAAAGGTCCATCTAGTGAAGGCTATGGTTTTTCCAGTGGTCATGTATGGATCTGAGAGTTGGACTGTAAAGAAAGCTGAGTGCAGAAGAATTGATACTTTTGAACTGTGGTGTTGGACAAGACTCTTGAGAGTCCCTTGGACAGCAAGGAGATTCAACTAGTCCATCCTAAGGGAGACCAGTCCTGGGTGTTCACTGGAAGGACTGATGCTGAAGCTGAAACTCCAATACTTTGGCCACCTCATGCGAAGAGTTGGCTCATTGGAAAAGACCCTGATGTCGGGAGGGATTGAGGGCAGGAGGAGAAGGGGACGACCAAGGATGAGATGGCTGGATGGCTGATGAGATGGCATCACCGGCTCAATGGACATGAGTTTGAGTGAACTCTAGGAGTTGGTGACAGACAGGGAGGCCTGGCGTGCTGCAATCCATGGGGTTGCAAAGAGTCAGACACGACTGAGCGACTCAACTGAACTGACCAGTCCTTCGGTGAAAGCAGAAGTTGTACAAATGGATTTGAGTTCCGATTACTTTATATTCAGTGAAGAACTCATCTCTGTGTGCTCTTAGTAGGGACTGAAATTTAGAGCCAGAGCTCAGCTTTCTTTACAGTCCAACTCTCAGATCCATACATGACCACTGGAAAAACCATAGCCTTCACTAGATGGACCTTTGTTGGCAAAGTAATGTCTCTGCTTTTCAATATGCTGTCTAGGTTGGTCATAACTTCCCTTCCAAGGAGTAAGCATCTTTTAATTTCATGGCTGCAGTCACCATCTGCAGTGATTTTGGAGCCCCCAAAATAAAGTCTGGAGGACAGACTGTGATGTTTCTTTTTGAAGTGATGCCTTTTTCTTTATTGGAGTACAGTTGATTTACAGTGCTTGGTTAGTTTCAGGTGTACAAAAAGTGGTTCGGTTATAGCTATACATATATAAATGTGTGTGTGTGTGTGTACGTATATTCTTTTTCAAATTCTTTTCCCTTACAGGTTATTACAAAATATTGTGCTATAAAATAGATCTTTGTTGATTACCTATTTTATATATGGTAGTGTGTTTATGTTAATCCCATATTAGTGGCATTTTGATGACAAATCTGATTTGGAAACACCTCGTTAAGAGCCTGGGAACAAGGTGCACAAAGCAAGCCCCTTTGTGCCTCTGTGTGTGCAGAATTGCTGGGCACACTTCCTGGTGAAGGGTAGCTCCGGATACCTCTCCTCTACTGAATACTCCATTACGTGCCCACCCATGTCTATCATTTGGATGGTCTGGATTATGAATGCAAAAGAAGCGAAGGAGAATTCCCTGAAAGCAGGGATGAATGGCACCCATTCATAGATTTAAAACCCTTCTGTGCTTTTCCCCTGGGGAACGTCAATTCTCCTCTTGCCTCAAAATGGTTTGCCCACGTATTTAAAAAGGCTTTAAGATATACTTGGGAAGTGCCATCAAGCTAGTGAACCTATCTGACCTTGTTCGGTTTATGAAGTCTTATGAGCA
This sequence comes from Nanger dama, assembly GCA_917880005.1. Taxonomy (NCBI): domain Eukaryota; kingdom Metazoa; phylum Chordata; class Mammalia; order Artiodactyla; family Bovidae; genus Nanger; species Nanger dama. Next base: position 5,096,838 of record CAKJTW010000021.1, on the reverse strand, counting down.
CATAGGTCAAAGTGTTACTGCCCTAAGTAACATTTTAAATGATTTTAATGTACTCTCATAAAAGTTAGCTGCTAAGACACAAATCTGTGGACTCCGTAATATAAGAACTATGTAAGCCCTTTTAATATCACAACTAGTTTCAGTGTAGCAGGCGAGTTGGTATTACTGCGTGTGCACGTGCATGTGTGCGCATACACACTATATATGATACACGCAGGTATAAAATGAAAAATGCATATATAGTTTCAGGGAACAGTATATTCGTTTCCTTCCCCAGGTATAGTAGTTAATTCTAATAAACTATAGTTTACTTCTTCTCACTTTTAGTTCCATTTAAAGAGAAAGCCAACAATTATTTTCCCTCTCTTGTTTTATCTTCGCAACAGAGTAAAACATCTCTGGACATAAGAGGAACAAAAGGTACCAATTTCTAATCCACTTCATAGCATAGCAGTTTGGATCAGGTTTAGTGTAGAAAAGGGTAAGATCTTTAACTAAAGTATCCTAAAGTAAAAAGTCTTTAGCACATAAATATGTTAATAGGGTTTAGTGCAGAAAAGGGTGAGATCTTTAACTGAATTATCCTAAAGTAAAAAGCAAGTGAGTTGAAAGCATGGCGATTTAAAATCAGAGGGAAAACCAACTCTATAGATATCTGCACATTTAGAGAGTATTTAAACTATTTCACTTTATAAAATTCAGTGGGGAATGTGATTTCTGGTGTTCTGGCTTATAGAATCACTTGGGAATGAATAATTCATAGGCTTTTTACCAAGTCTCAAGTGTAAATCAGTCAAATATAGCAACATGATATTCGTGCTGAATTTCTAAGTACTTAAAAACATTTAGATGGAAACTTCTTTTCAAAAGAGCCGGGGGTGGGGAGGCGGGTGGGGGGTGGGGGAAGAATGTCACTTTCCCTCTGCTCGAGGGGCTCAGGCATATTTGCATTACATCTTCTGAAAAATCTATACAACGTGATTTAAGGAAACATGAAACCAGTTAGGTTGCAGAAGTGAAGAAAAGGAAAGCAACAGAAAACTTTTCTCACTGTTATGTCCTCTTTATTAACATACTGATGTGAAACTAAACAGAAAAAAGCAATCTAATAACAAACATTCCTTTGAGACAGGCTCAGGGAGCAAAAGGACATCCACTTATTGTTCCTCCCATCCGATTGGTCCATATATGGCAATAAAGGTACAATAGACGGAAACAGGAAGCAGACTGGCGCATCTGTAGTATCTTATTAGCTGTTAATGGATATCCGAGAAGAACATGCATATAATGCTGAATCGTCCGGACCAATCTCCGAAGCAATTACTCTTAATTAGCGTGTTCTGTTTATAGATTCAACTTAGTGTACCCTTATGTATCAAAGAGATGAAAGCAGCTGCAGGAAAAGAAATGAGGCTCTTAAAGGAAAAGTGTTCCAAGATGCTGGAAGATTTCTTTTGGTGACGTGAAAGCATTTCTTTCCATTCTCTCCCTGGCAGAAGAGGGTTTTCTCCTCTGTGAATGATTAAAGAAATGGTAGGAAAGAAACTTCCAAAGCTGGCTAGCCCTTGGAGGTGTTCTTGTCATTTCCTTAGCAAAGTGTAAAGAAAACTGGTCAGAACAAAATAACTGTGCAGGACAAAAATGCTCCCTGAAGCTGTAACTTTAAACACTTCCAGGGGGCTCCATCCACCCTCCCCTGGCCGACCCCCTGAGCGCTTCAGAGCAGTGGCACCTGCACTTGCTGTCTGCCAAATTGGAAGCAGTGGGGCGAACTCGGTGATGTGACCAGCTGTATCTCCATAAAAGAGAAAACACAAAACAGTCTTTCCAAGCCAATCTAATCAAAAAGATCTGAATATATTCACCAAGCTTCTAAGCCAATCACCCACTCTCCGTAAATGGAAAGATATAGTATAGATCAGTCACCTACCCAAAACATACCATTTACTGGCCTTTACAAAAAAAAAGGAAATTCCTCTGGGGTAGTGGATATTAAATTTGCACAATCTAATGCCCACGTCAACAGTTCTCTGGATATCTTTCTCAGAGCCAGCACTGGGGTACTGCTTCTGTTGTGACAGGAAGGCTTGGCTCTCTAAGTACTGCTGATTATCTAGGCAACATACCGTTCTGCTAGTCAAAGACGTTCTCTCCTTTCTTATGGAGCTCTGTTTTGAAAGATCATTTTGAGTGCACACTCGGTGCACTCATGTTTAACCTGTGGCCGTTCTCTCAAATGACTGTGCTCTGTGCAGACATAACAGAACTGGGCTGGATTTCTTCAGAGGGGCAAGGAGGGACTTCTTACTTGTCTGGGGTTTACCACCCTTCAGGATAGGCATGACTTCCGTGCATCTGCCTTTCTGAGTGCCTAGGAGTTTGCATATAAGCCCCTCTCCACATAAGGCAAGAAAAACTAAAGAACTGGCAAACAGAGCACTCTCCCTCAGGGCTCCACTGGAACGCAGTGCTGCAAGCAAGGGCTGTTCTCCCAGGGAGGGGGCCTTTGCTTCCAGAAATCTGCTCCAGACATGCTCTTCTGTCTCTTGGCTGAATCAGCCCCCGTTTTACTGTGCTATGCGTTAGATTTTTCAGGTTTAAAGTTTAAGATTCTTGGCGAATGGTTCTGTTCTGATGTTCATGAACATAGGCAATGTTATTAAAATTTCATTAACTTTAAAAAAGCATTCTTCTTAAGGTATCTTGTTGTTCAGTTGCTAAGTTATAGCCAACTCTTTGCAACCCCATGGGCTGCAGAGGACCAGGCTTTCCTGTCCTTCACTATCTTGCGGATTTTGCTCAAACTCACGACCACTGAGTTGGTGATGCTATCCAACCATCTAATCATCTGTCTCATCCAACCATCTCATCCTCTGTCATCCCCTTCTCCCCCTGCCACCTATACTTCAATGTAAAAAATAGACAATTTTGTGTATCTGTCTATATTTTAAAGATTGAAGTATAGTTGATTTACAATGCTGTGTTAGTTTCAGGTGTACAGCAACATGATTCAGATATATATTTATATTTAAAATTAAAAAATTCTTTAAAAAATTTGTCTCCATTTATTAGTGTCTATCTATTAATCCTAAACTCCTCATTTATCCTGCCCCACCATCCCCTTTGGTAACTATATCTGTTTTTTATGTCTGTGAATCTATTTCTGCTTTATAAGTACTTTGATATCATTTGTTTAGATTGCACATGTAAGTGATATTATATGATATTTGTCTTGCTCTGTTTTACTTAGTGTGATAATCTCTAGGTACATCCATGTTGCTTCAAATAACAATACTTCAGTCTTTTTTATGGCTGAGTAATATTCCATTATCTATTTATCTGTCTGTATATATATATATATGCTACATCTTTTAATCCACTTACCTGTTGATGGACACTTGAGTTACTTCTGCATCTTGGATACTATAAACAGTGCTTTGTGGTGTACACATCTTTTCAAATTAGAGCTTTTGTCTTTTCCAGATGCATACCCAAGGACTGCTGGGTCATATGGCAACTCTATGTTCAGTCTGTTAAGGAACCTCTGTACTATTTTCCATAGTGCGGCAATGGTTTTGAGGTGTATGACAGAGTTGTAGACAAGGAATGGCCTACACAGATGGAGGCTTTCTTCACTGGAAGGAGAGAGACATGTTGTGCCTTACATGCATTCATTCACAGGCAGTAAAACTGCATGGTCTGCGGACGTGGGGAACAGTGGGACACAGAAACGATCCAGTTGAATACTAGACGGTGGCTGCCTCCTCCCTGTCTGAGTTTGTGCTCCAGCAGCAACATGAAAGGGGTTCCTGATATGAGGGTCTTCAGCTGGCCTCTCTCCCACGTAGTTCTCATGCTGTGCACATCGCCCACTTAAGCAGGAAACTGAAATGACCCAGAGAAGTTACTTGTCCACAGTCACACTTTCTCATAAAACTGTGATGGGCATATGTTCAGTTCAGTATTATTGTCTGGGTTATATACCCACATACGTGTGTTACTGCATAGGATTGTAGACACCATGTGGACGGTCCTCCATATGGGTTTGATGTTCTAGGTTACTTCTGACAGTACTCATATGTCAGTAGAGGCATTTTTCATGGACTTGAGAACCTATTTCCAACGGAAGATTCACCATAAGGCCACAATTTATAATTCTTAAAGACCAAACCATCCTTCCTGCACTCCTGTCTCCCTCCTCCCTTCCAAATGTCAATGGATGCTAATTAATTATTCTTTCCCACTTAGGGTGTTATTTCTGGGTGAAGTTCAGAGAGAGGTACTTGGATGTCCATGTAACTAGGTGGTTTTCAGTCTGTTTCCATAGCATATCAAAATAAAACTAATTCTTTATTCCTATCTTGCGTCTTTATACTGCTCCACAGTTGTGAAGAAAGCCCAGACACAGGGAGAAATGTTTAAAGCAAGCTGAGATGATGGACATAAAATGCAAAAGGAAACAGCTCCCAGGCCCTTACGTTCAGAGGCCGAGCTGTGCAAGGGGAGACATCCAAGCTGTGGCTTTCCAAAAGGAAAGGGGATGTTTAACAACTACTGACCAGGTTAAAGGATCTGTACTGGCATTCTTTCATGCAATAACTTAACTCAACCCTTTCAGTAACCCTGAGAGCCAGTGAATTATTATCCATACTTTACACAAGAGGAAACCAGGACACAGAGACAATTAGGTAACACACTCAAGTCCACAAAGGAAGAAAGTTTTTAAACAGGGTCTGATTTCACATTTCCCACTGTACCAGCTACTTCATTAAAGAAGAGCCATAGTTACTAGTTAGTAAGTAGTAATCATTCAGTAACAATAGGGATGGTCTTTGTAAGTCAAACTAAAAGAAGATCCAGAAAAATTAGGAGCTCAGAAAATAAGAACAGATGAATATGGGTATGTTGAATTACAAGGGTAAAAACTAAATGGATGTTTGGGGAGTTTATATGAAAGACCTAATAAATATTAGTGGTTAAAGCATTATCAGGATGTTTCAAAAATTATCAGGAGTAAGACAGTTGTGTTATATTTAGTAAATATATATGGATGATACAACAAAAGAAAAAGACCCAGTACCAAGAGCTATGAAATCTTGGAAGAGCCATCTCTTCTCACCCAGTTTCACTTCAGTGGGGTCTACTGACTCCATGATTTTGGAACACATCAAAGTTATCATTTGTAAAAGCATTTAAAAACTATTTTCATAAAGTAGCTGCCACATGAGTTGACAATTACATTTTCTTTTAAAACTTCTGCCCATGATTAATGGAAGGAATCCTCTCTCTGACTAGTGGATAGAACAGCGTGTGCTTTTGAAACTTGTCAGAAAAGGGCCCTTCTGGCTGGCTGGCTCATTCATAAGGCTTACATCACTCTATTAGGGCATTAATGTCTCTGAACCGTCACCTCCTCTGTTACAGAGAGAGCGTAGCTTACATACCGCAGTTAGGAATTCTTTTGCTTGCATGTAACAGAACTGCTGAGTGGTGTGAGCAGTAAAAGCATGTGAGTGTGTCGCGTAAACCAGCAAGCCAGGAAAGGAGTGCGGCTTAAAGAGACCAACCAGGAACTCTGCTCTCCTGACCCTCTTTCCACCGCCATCAGCACGCTGCCTTCCTGCCTCTTGGGAACAGATGTGCTCCACAGTCAGTGCAGGAAGAAGGGCGAGAGGCTCTGAAGGGGTACACGCACCTCTTGCCAGGACAAATGCTCAGATCTCAACAGCCAGAGCCGTCCATGACCAGCTCACGCGTAGGGTCAGGTAGGAAAGTGAGCAGCTGTCCTAGCTTCTTTAGTGAAGTCAATAGAGGAGAAATCAGTAGGGTTGACACGGCGCTTGGCAGCACCTGCCTCACTGATGTACCGACTGGGAAAAAGGATGTTGACCCTGGAAGTAACTCCTTTGTCAGTGGCTACCCCAGAAATGTGGCCATTAGAACAACAGGCCCCTTAGAACAACAGGCTGCCCTGCATCGCATCTCCTGGTCTAGATTCTGAGAAGAAGCTGCAGATCAAGCAAAACTTAATGGAAGAAAAGAAAAGGGAGGGTAAGTTTCTTAACATCACCTAAAGATGAGAATCACTTGGAGTACTTGTTAAAAACACAGATTCCTGGGCTTCAATCCAGAATAAAATCAGAATTTGCAGGCAGAGGTCTGGAAATCTGCTTTCTCTTACTAACAAGTGCTCCAATAAAATTTGTCATCAGTGGGCCTCACCCTGGCTGTGCAGTAGAACCATCTGGACAGCCTGTATAAAACACCAATGCCCGGAGCCTCACCATCAACCAGAAGAGCAGAGCGTGCAGGCCAGCATTTGTTTTCTAAACATCTCTGGCAATTCTGCTGCAGCAGGTCTGACAAAGGAACGGGCTCTGGCATGGAAGCTGGTGTGGAAGTTGAAGCAGCTTAGAGAATGACTTGATTCAGCCAAAGGCACTTTGGGACTCAAACAATACCCTACATGACAAATTCCATGTTGCCTGTTTTGTAAATAAAGTTTTATTAGAACATGAACATGCCAATTTTTTACCTATTCTCTGCAGCTACCCTCTGCCCCACCTACCACATCAGAGCTGGATAATTGCAATAAAGATCACTATGGCCCACAAGGCCCATATGTTCACTCTCTGTCTCATTACAAAGTTTACCAGTCTGAACTCACCAAATATCTGGATCAAGGATAGTTAATGAATTACAGTCATGGCAATAAGCCTGGGTTACATACAGGACATGGTTTTGTGTGCCCTACATCTACTACCATGATTCTCATTTTACCAGAAAGGAAACTGAGGGCCTGAGGGGTAGAGAAACATATCTACGCTTCCAGTGCCAGCCAAGGATGAGGCCGGGATTTGAATGCAGGCTGTGTGTGACCCCAGGTCCTCAGATGACCATTTTAATCAGTACATCTCTTAGGCATGACTTCTGTGGCAAGATTCAGGAAGAGTAATGGTGAGTCAGGGCTTTTCAGGTGGCGCCAGTGATAAAGAACCATCCTGCAACATAGGAGACATAAGAGATGCAGGTTCGATCCCTGGGTTGGGAAGATCCCCTGGAGGAGGGCATGGCATCCCACTCCAGTATTCTTGCCTGGAGAATCCCAGGGACGAGGAGCCTGGCGGGCTGCAGTCCATGGGGTCACAAAGAGTCGGTCATGACTGAAGCGACTTAGCAGGCACACACGCAATGATAAGAGGACACACAAGCATCCGAAGAATCTAAGCCCCTAGTCTGATCCCTTGAGCCTCATGTCCACAGGAGCAGTCAGACTGGAAACTTAAAAATGGTGAGTGCTGAACTGCACAATTCCTTTTTCTTTTGAAACGCTCCCCTGTTCAGCATGAGAAACTCTCTGAGCTGGAGTCCTAAGCATCGCTCAAGGCCCCCAGACATATGGCAGGATGATCACTTCCTTGGCCGCATTAAGCCTCACACCCTTAATTTGCTCTGTGATATATTCAATGTGTTCCTCGTTTCCACAGGGTCAGCAGGATGGACAGTTTGCTGGTAAAGATTGGACATTACTCTGGAACCCCTGTTTGCGGCTGTTTGTCAGAGGATCAGCGGAGCAGGCGGAAGAGAGAGACACTGTAGCCATAAAATGTGAGGGGACAAAGACCATGCAGTGGCTGGTGAGACAAAAACAGCTATTTTACTGTCAATATTTTGCTTTACAGGGAGCCAATAAAGCAAGGGAAACATATACATTACATGCTGAGATAACCCAGCTCACACCAAGGCCTCGGGGAGCCTGTGGATCACCTGCAGGGACCGCAGACCCGCCACCATCAGAGGCAAGGACAGCGCCACAGAGGTCTCTGGCCCTCCAATCGCTCTGCATTCTTGGATGTCACAGCCGTGACGCTAGGCACGCTGTACGCCAAAGTGCTCAGCAGACCAGTTACACGCAGGGCGAGAAGCGTGCCGATGGCGCCGCCCTCCCAGGCCCCTCCAGCGGCCTCGGTATTGCTGCCTGACCCGCGTGGTCTTGAGATGCCCGGGCACACTGGCTACCCTGGCTGTCTCCTATTCTGGTGTCAGTCACCAATCTCACCAGGCACCGAGAGGGCAAGGCTGGCAAGAATGCTACACCCCGATTGAAAGAGGTCCAGCAATTGTCCCATCCCTCAAAACAGACTATTTAGGCTCCAGCAGGATGCCAGATTACTTGAAGAGTGTTCAGTTTAGTCAATGAAACTTTTTTTTATTTGGTCTTGTTATTTAACTTATATGCAGAGTACATCATGAGAAACACAGGGCTGGATGAGGCACAAGCTGGAATCAAGATTGCTGGGAGAAATATCACAAACCTCTGATATGAAGATGACACCACCCTCATGGCAGAAACTGAAGAGGAACTAAAAAGCCTCTTGATAAAAGTGAAAGAGGAAAGCGAAAAAGTTGGCTTAAAGCTCAACATTCAGAAAACTAAGATCATGGCATCTGGTCCCACCACTTCATGGGAAATAGATGGGGAAACAGTGGAAACAGTGACAGACTTATTTTTGGGGGCTCCAAAATCACTGCAGATGGTGATTGCAGCCATGAAATTAAAAGACACTTACTCCTTGGAAGAAAAGTTATGACCAACCTAGATAGCATATTCAAAAGCAGAGATATTACTTTGCTAACAAAGTTCCGTCTAGTCAAGGCTATGGTTTTTCCAGTGGTCATGTATGGATGTGAGAGTTGGACTGTGAAGAAAGCTGAGCACTGAAGAATTGATGCTTTTGAACTGTGGTGTTGGAGAAGACTCTTGAGAGTCCCTTGGACTGCAAGGAGATCCAACCGGTCCATTCTAAAAGAGATCAGTCCTGGGTGTTCATTGGAAAGATTGATGTTAAAGCTGAAACTGCTATACTTTGGCCACCTCACATGAAGAGTTGACTCATTGGAAAAGACCTTGATGCTGGGAGGGATTGGGGGCAGGAGGAGAAGAGGACGACAGAGGATGAGATGGCTGGATGGCATCACCGACTCGATGGGCATGAGTGTGCGGGAACTCCAGGAGTTGGTGATGGACAGGGAGGCCTGGCGTGCTGCAATTCATGGGGTCACAAAGAGTCGGACATGACTGAGCAACTGGACTGAACTGATGTCTCATTGCTACTTTTTATATTAGAATGTTTAATGCTGATTTGATCTGAATTCTCTTATTTTTTAAATTGGGGTATAGCTTCTTTACAGTGCTGTGTTAGTCTCTGCGGTACAAGGCAGTGAATCAGCTATGTGCATCCATGTACCCCCCTCCCTCTTGGACTTCCCTCCTGCTGCCCCATCCCGCCCCCTTAGGCCATCACAGAGCATTGTGCTGAGTCCCCTGTGCAGCTTCCCATTCGCTATCTATATTACGCATGGCAGTGCACATGTCTCCATCCCAGTCTCCCAATTCAACCCCCTTGCATGCCCACATATCTGAATTCTTTAGCCAGGGAAGTCTGGTCTCTGGTTCATGCTGACCCTCTGTTCCTTGTTCCCCATGCTATACTTTGGGAATTGCTTTCCTTGTAATGTTCTGCCCTGGCCCCACTTTAGAATCTCCGTTTACAGGGCTCCACTCTGTCAAGATTCTAGGAAAAGACTGTTGCCTCTCTTCACCTACACCCTCCCAGGGAGAGGCTGTCACTCATCTGAAGGGTTTCCTAGTGAGGTCACAAATGCAGATTATAAGCAAGGACCTCAGGTGGCTCAGTGCTGCCAATGCTGGACACGTGGCTTCAGTCCCTGGGCTGGGAAGATCCCCCGGAGGAGGAAATGGCTACCCCCTCCAGTATTCTTGCCTGGGAGATGTCATGGACAGAGGAGCCTGGGGGGCTACAGTCCTTGGGGTTGCGAACAGTCAGACATGATTTAGCAGCTGAATAATGACAAAGTAGCTTTAGAGCTACTGTTGTAATCTAGAAAGTGCAGGTTTGGATGATGAAGGCTGGAGAGAAGAGGTGTATATCCTCATACCACAGAGCCTCAGAGAGGCAAAGAAACGCATAGAGTGCTCCTCTTCAAAGGGTGCAGTCTGCCTTGCTCTACATTTGGCAGACTCCCTTTCCCAGCCAAACGGAACCACCAAACTGGGCTTCTAGATGCTTTCCACACAGCCCCCTTGGCCTTCTTGCCAGCTGCCTCCAGCTTGCCTCGTTTCTTCCATCTGAAAACCCTTTCCAATTTCTCTTGGTCGAAATACTAATACCTCATTCAATTCCCACTTCAAATGGCACTTTCTTTAAGAAGCTTTTTACTGATTCAGAACCTATACTCTAATGGGTCTGTACCATTTTTAAGTTCCTTGACATACTTTGCTTTATACTGTGTGCTCCCCAGATAAGGAAATGGCAACCCAACATATTTTGCTTTACATTAGCTTTCCAGAAACTTCCATCAAAGTCACCTCTGCAAATTAGCTAATCCTTGAAACTAGAATCCTTGCAGAAGTAGTTGTTCAACAAATTTTGCAGGATGTGTAGACTGTGGGTTGTCAGTGACAGTGATTCCACCTAAGTACATAGATGAAGAGGGAGGAAATGTATCTCTTCAATAGAAATTTCCGCTTGGGAGCTTCGGCTGCCGTAAGGCTGTGAACGTCCTTCATGGCAGGTCGCCTGGTGGACCTCTCCCAGTCGGATCTGGAGGGAAAGGAAAGGGGCGCCCGACGTGGACTGCTGCCCTCAGGCGCAGCGCCCTTTCACCCTCAGCACCAGACTGTGTGCCCAGCACCTCACGCGCATCACCTCAGCCCTCACGATAGCCCATTTGATGGGTCAGGAAATTGAGGTCCCAAGAAGTCAAGCTACACGCTTAAAATCACACAGTTCCAAGGGCCAGGGCAGCTTTCACCCCAGGCAGCCCACTCCCCAAAACAAAGCGTTCATGGGCAACCACTGAGTTATGGACTACCGTGAAAGATAAGACAACTGCAGGGCAGGGATTCTCAACCTGTGTGCACAGGTGCTCAATGGGCAACCACTGAGTTATGCTGCTTTAGGGCTGAGAGTGGAACAGCTCCGGGTGGCTTGTTTCAGAGTTATAGTGGAGAGACGGAAGGGATCCAGCAAGGCTAGCAAGGCATTTTGTGGGCAGCCCCGTGCCAAGGAGGAGGGCCAGGGAGCACAGTGCCCTGGTGAGGATGGAAGAACAGCCAGGCGGCCAGCTCTCCCCGAGCTTCTGTGCCACATACACCCTTGGGAGTCTGGCCAAGGGAGGCTGTGTTATGCTGGACATGGATTACATTAGGTGGCCTTCTCTAAGTCCAAAGACGTGGCCAAAGTTATTCAGCTCACCTAAGATGCATACTGGAGGGGTTTGTCAACACTAAAGAAGAAAAGGCAGAGAAAGGATAAATCTTGCTGAGATTTACACAGGAAATCCACAGCAACCCCCCTTCTCTCATCGCCTCTCCCTGTCAGAGAAGCTTAGACGCTGTCTCCTTCCCGTTGCCTCACTGTGTCAACAGCTGCGGCAAGGTGAGTGGAGAGACTGGGTCCAAGTGCAGATTTCAGAATGGCAAGATGAGCATGGAATTCACTGGCAAGAGAATTCACTGGTATCAGTGGATGCTCCAGGCTAACTTCTAGTCAGGACAAATGGCCTCAGCTAAAAGCTCAACTCATCTGCCTGCACCAGCTATCAGCTCTTTCTTTCGGCAACTGTCCAGAAGATTTATATCACTGGTATGGCATTTAAAAACCATATGTATTTCATTTGCATATCATCATCTCTGAAGTGTATCTGCCTGTGTAGCAAAGACCAAGACATGGAGATAGTTCTTGTTCCTTCTACTTCACATCTACAATTCTGCAGTGGACCCGTTCTCTGCCTCCTCCTGACCACTGTTTCGAGTTAGTGCACGGACCACCAGTGGTGGGCTGCAGCCCTCTGGCAGGCTCTCAGGCTCTACCAGTGGTCCTGGGGGCTTTCTGAGAGGTGGCATTCCCTCTTCGAAAGGCAGATACGGCATCTGTTAACCCTAAACTACCTTTCTCCACAGCTGATGATGATGGCAAATGGCCATGTACTCAGACACGCCATTGATGAGCTTAAAATAAACACTGGCAGTGATTTCCTGCACTGGAAGAAACTTCTAATGGGAGAGGGAAGGGCAGAGAGATCATAGCATCTCCTCAAGTACTGCCGTGAAAGATAAGACAACTGCAGGGCAGGGATTCTCAACCTGTGTGCACAGGTGCTCAGTCGAGTCCAGCTCTTTGCAACCCCATGAACTGTAGCCTCTTCTGTCCGTGGGATTCTCCAGGCAAGAATACTGGAGTGGGTTGCCATTTCCTTCTCCAAACTTGAAGATCTTGCTAAAGTTCAGATTCTGATGCAAGAGCCAGCGATCCTGCTTTCCCATCAAGCTCCCAGGTGAGGCTAGTGCTGCTGGTCTTCAGATGACACTTAGCATAATAGTGCTAAAAGGAGTCTATACTTGGTCATCATCAGAAGCATTAGCATTCCCAAAGCTCAGTCTCACAACCCACAGATCTGTCACACGCACGCACACACCGCACTCACCTGATTTTCATGGCACTCTGCTGCCTGGAGAAGGTGAGGAAGACTATTATAAAAGCTACTTCATTTTATAAAAATCTGGATTTATTAAACTGATTTTATACCTCTGAAAACAGAACTCATTTCATGGGTGGACCCTAGCAATTATCATACTAAATGAAGTAAGTCAAACAGAAAAAGACGAATATACATCACTCATATGTGGAATCTAATTAAAAATGATACAAATGAACCTATTTACAAAAGAGAAACAGACAGATATCAAAAGCAAACTTATGGTTACCAAAGGAGAAATGTGTGTGGGGGGGATAAATCAGGAGTTTGGATTAACATATACATACACTACTATCCACACAGTAGCCAAGCACCAAGGACCTGGTGTACAGCGCAAGAAGCTCTGCTCAGTATTCTGTAATGACCTACACGAGGAAAGACTCTGGAAAGAGTGGATATGCATATGCGTATGTGCGTGCGTGTGTGTGTGTGTGTGTGTGTGTGTAATTGAATTATTTTGCTGTACACCCAAAACTAACACAACATTGTAAATCAACTGTACTCCGATAAAATTTAAAAAAAAAGAATTCACTCGAGGATTCCTAGAAGCAGAGTGCTCCCCTACTAGCAAAAATAATGTTTTCGGAAGCTGTACTTTGCATATAGCAGTACAGGAAACCATTTATGATGAAACTGGTAAACACCTAAACTGGGATGTGGTGCAGAGAAGTTAACGCCACAGGACTGAAATGAAAGCCCTTGGACTCTCCATTTGAATGGCTAAATCTGTCACAGTCCTCAGGCTTTTAGCTACTCGCAAAAGATGGGCAGCAGAATTTCAGCGGATGCTGCCCCTCCAAGGAGTCTCTGAAACTGGCAGATCATTACACCTATGGGCGGCCACCTGGGAAGTGAATGAACTGGGTCAGTACAAATAGGTCAGATGCTTGTTAGAAAACCACTAGCGACACAGTGTTAACCTTACAGAGAAGCCAGAGGAACTCAGAGTGGATTTTAGTTGCGCCATCCCTACACATTTAGCATATTAAATTCAGATATTGGCAGAATATATATTTGTCAGTGTCAGAAAGTTATCCAGGGAAAGGCAAATATGTTTTGAGAGCGCTCATCAGTTTCCCGGTACTAAAAATTTTATCCCACAATGCTTTTGAACCCTCTCTGAAAGAACCATATCTTATAAAGGATTATACACTAAAAGACAAATTTTATAGGATTCTTATTAATCAGTAATTCTCATACTAAGTCAAGTTAAGGTTGAAAGTAGTGGTTCTTTTGTTTTGCTTATATATGTGGACTCAGTTAAAAATAGTGATCTATGCAGAAACATCACCTATATTGACAATTTTTCAACAGGTAGTAACTATAGTAATACAAAATGATCTTGAACATGTACCTTTTCTTTTCTCTGAAACCAGAACTGTTTTTCAATGTCCTTTCATGCTCAAGTCTATCAAGAATAAGGATTCACATTGCTAATTAGAACACTGGGCTTAAAGGTTAAGTAGAAACAGTTAAGATGTAATGGACATTGAATATTTATCTGTTTTACTTCATCCTGTTTACCTTGGTTCCACAGGTGATGGACCAGACTGAGTGAGTAGTCTTGTTTGAACCAATGATCAGTCTAGAAACTAGACAAACTTCCCTGTTTTAAAGGAGTTTGCAGGGCTTCCCTGGTAGCTCAGTGGTAAAGACTCTACCTGCCAATGTAGGAGACAGGAGTTCGATCCCTGGTCCGGGAAGATCCCACATGGTGTGGAGCAAGTAAGCCCGTGGGCCACAACTATTGAGCCTGTGCTCTGGAGCCTGGGAACTGCAACTAGTAAAGCCCGTGTGCCCTGGAGACCGTGCTCCGCAATAAGAGAAGCTGAAGCGATGAGAACCTGCGCCCTGCAGCTGGAGAACAGGCCCTGCTCGTCATAACTAGAAAAGCCCACGTACAGCATCGAAGATCCGGGGCAGCCAACAAAATATATCAAAACAAATCTCAATTACAGTGCTGCCTTCAGATGGCTGTGTCATAGCCTGGGGGCCAGGGAGACGCAGCTCGCTTTCAGTAATTTCACGGATGTGTCTACTTTCCTCTCTCCACCAGTGTTATCTGGAGCATACCCCACCAGTCTCCACTCACCCCCTGACTCTGGGCCACACCAGATGTTGCTAGAAAGGCAGGCCTGTAGCCCCCAGAAGACTGGAATTCCCTCTAACCCTAAGGTATATCATCTGAAGTCAAAACAATGCCTTCTCGAATGTTGCGTCAGCCTTTTATCTCTCCATTGCCTGAGACCATGTGTCTCCTGAATGAGATCTTAAGTTTGATCTTAACTGAAAAGGATGTTTTGAGTACCTTTACTCTTAAGTAGACAATGGCTATTTCAGAGAGCTCTAGTCTTTCAAAAGCAGATGCTTCTTTTTAACTCAACTATCCCCTCTCTTGGACTTCTCTGGTAGCTCAGACAGTAAAGCGTCTGTCTACAATGTGGGAGACCTGGGTTTGATCCCTGGGTGGGGAAGATTCCGTGGAGAAGGAAATGGCAACCCACTCCAGTACTCTTGCCTGGAAAATCCCATGGACGGAGGAGCTTGGTGCAGGCTACTGTCCACGGAGTCACAAAGAGTCGGGCACAACTGAGCGACTTCACTTTCTTTCACTTTCAACCCTTGTCTTGGGGGTCTTACAAAATGGTCTGTCTCTCAGTCATGGCTGAGGGCTAAAAAGACAGGTGATTGGGGATTAGAAGGGAAGATTCTTTGGCCAACATTCTTTAAAAAAAAAAAAATGCCAGTGGGACCTTCACTTGAGCACATGGCTTCTTATCACATGGTCATTAAATGACAATAAACAAAGCTGCAGTTAGAGGTACACAGAGGTCTGGTAAATCTCACTCTAAGGCATTAATTTCTGCTGGAAATACACAATCACAGTAAAACTCAACAAGAATATGTTTACAACCTATAAAGCTCTTCAAATTTTAACATCTACATGCAAAAGAAAAAAAAAAAAGATTTCTACCAAATGTCTTTGTTTTCTTCCTATCTGACCTAACTGACTTTGCTTTTTTTTTTTTTTTTTTTTGGCTGTCACAACAAAATACTGATAAAAGCAAAACTCAAACCTTACAGTAGATATCACCCAGTATTTCTGAATTTCAACGTTACCAAGCTTTTTAAAGGCATAGAGAAGGGGACAGAAATCATACTTCTTTATTGAAATTCCATTTCACTATTGAAATAGAAAATGTATCTTAAAATATCAAACTTTATCCTATGTGAGAAAGGAGAAATTATAAGCATTCCAGTTGCATGCAAAATTCCTTGAATTTTAAGTTCTTAAAGCTTGTTTTCTTTGGCTATATAGCCCATTCTTTTAAATACTACTCAGTCACAATGAAGTATTCTTTCAAATAACAGAAATATTTAGTGTCTGGGCTAAATAGGGCTTTCAGTCTATATTAAAGGGCCTGAGACTAATGCACGTTCATGTGAAAGGAATGTCTAAGCACCCCAATGATTACAGAGTTTGACATCCATCTGCTCTTTCCTAGGTAACACTTTTTTCCTTTTTCAACACCTTGGGTGCAATGAAATTTCTGGCTCTTTTGTGCTCCTGAGAAATCTGCTTGTTATTGAATACCATTAATGATGTCAATCCAAACTAACTCACCCAGTATATCTCTCTCTACCTCCAAACTGAACTATGTGCTAAGGATACCACCAATCACTGCCCCAGTGTTCCCTGAACCCAAATTCATAGCCTGTGGAGGCCCTCTCTTCATCCTAAATGCTCCCTTCCTTCATCACTGAAATCCTGTCCCATCACATCTATTAACGTATCATCTTGCCCAGTTCAGGTCGCTGCCCATCATCTGTACTATTAATCGGAGGCAGGAGACACATACTCTATTCAGCTTTGCGCTGCTTCTTCTGTTGTGGCTCTCTGTGGCTATTTCAATCATTGTCATTTAATTAGTCATGCACTGTATTTTCATGCAGTAATCTAATAATCTAGAAAGCCAGCTATTTACGAAACAAACCAATCCAACTCACTCTATGGGCTGTGTCTTCCAAAATATAACGTGGATGCCCCAGTTAAACACTGAGCAGTTTTCACAATTGAGTCCTAAACTCATCCAAGGAGGGATCACATGTGAATTTTTATACAGCCATCTCTTAACTGAAAACTAAGGAAACTTAATCATTTATAGAAGCATGAATAAAGACAACAGCTTATCCACGTGTGTCTTGGTCCTAGCTTTCCATAAGGATTAATTCTGCAGTTCAATCGGCCCTTGCTATATTCAACTGAGCTGCCAATAAGCCTTTCGGATAAAGCTTCCTGCCACAACACATACTGTGACATTCTCTGGAGTCTGTCTTAAATTGAGTTCTTCCCCTTGTAAATGGCCTGAGATTGATATGTCCTTATAGCTCTTCTGTCTACTTTTTCTGTTTTATTTCATTTTTATTTGTGCTTTATACACTCTCTGTCTCAAAAAGAAAATGATGTAGTATTTGCCTTTTTAAAAGTCTTTGCTGTCTTTTTCCTATCATTTACCTATATCTTCTCACTGACATCAATGTGATTTTGTTTTCCTGTCTTATTTCATGCACAGTTGTTTAGGTGAGAGTTGCAGTGTAGCTCAGCATATCCTCAGAGTGTTGACATCACTAAGAATCATTTGCAGCTCAGGCCAATATTTGCCATTTTAGGTTTTTCTACTTACTTCTGGTTTTTCAGCTAGTGAATGAATGTTTATTTTTTTCTAAAACTCAGATGTCTTGATATGTGGGATTGTGTCTGCAATTCCCAAGGAAACAGAAATGACATGAAGAAGGCGGCTTTAGAACTGTGTTGTCCAATATGGTAGTCACAAACCATAGGTATCTGTTTAAATTAAAATTAATTAGAGTTAAAAATTCAGTTCTCCAGTTGCACTGGCTATCCTGTGAGTGCTCAACAACATACATGGCTACTGTATCAGATGGTGCAAAAATGATTTTCATCATGGCGGTTTTGCTAGACAATGCTGCTTTAGAGGATTAGGAAACTCATGCTTCCAGATCCATAAAACTTAGACTATTAATTGGAAAACAGTGATGGACTCGGTAGGACATTTCTCATGCCCGCCCCGAATTTTCACTATCTTCTTTTAAGTCATAGCATCCTGGTGTGCTGCAGTCCTTGGGGTCGCAAAGAGTTGGACACAACTGAGCAACTGAACTGAACTTATCTGAAAGTAGAGTTTAATCTTCCTATAGTATCTTTAAAATTCATAGGATGAAAATTCACTTACAGGGGAAAATCTGTGTAACAGCAAGAAAGCTTCAAATGTGAGAGTGGTTTTATGATTCAGACTCAGGAGAGAGCAATGATGATTAAGGCTGAATTCATCCCTAGCTACACTCTGATACTTCTATGATAACTATGATAACTGTAAAAAAAAGCATAAATCCAGTAAAAAGGAATCACTTAATCCTAATCCAGTGTGGATTCATAGCCTGCTTTCCCCTTCAAGTATCAATGGAATGTTCTGTCATTGGGAAGAGCAAATAATCAAGTTTTCACAGAAATAAAATTTTTTGTTGACAAAAATTAACCACATGTAGGGTCACATTATCATCCTAGCTAATACCTGTGAGTGCCAGCTGCCTGCATTTTACATGGTATTAGTTCATTTAATTCTTAAAACTTTTAAGAAGGTACTTGGATTTTTCTTGAAGACCAGAGGGACAGAAAAGCCAACCCAGGAAGGAACCCAGGTGGCAGCTCATAAATAGTCACACCTATACTGACGCCAGGCAGGCTGACTCTAGAATCTGAGTCTTCACCATGTGCCAGTGGTAGAAAAGGAATCACAAATCAACTTTTGCATTTTTGACCAGTTAAAATATCCACACTATATGCTTCTAAATTCTATTAAAATGTCATTTAATAATTCTTTATTGGCTGAGAAAAAAGTTCAGATGCTACCAGATCTCCTGATTGTTATTATGAGCAACAGTTTTCACTGAACTAATGATCTGTACAGTGCTGGTAACCAAAGACGTTCAGTAAATCAATCGTTGGACAACTGGTTTACTCCTCTATTTTTGCAAGTAGACAGAAAATATGAAGATAAAGAGTAAAAAGCAGGATTGACAGGAATCGCTGCAAGAAAGGAATGCTCTCTTAAATTATGGCAAAATGTCTTTTTTTTTCTTTTAAACAAAAACAGTACTCCCCAGGAAATCTCAGTTTTTGTTTTTGTTCATCCAGGACTGTAATATTTAATTAACTTCACAGCTGGATCAACATATTGATGACATTTTATATTCATTTTTCTTAAATGTTTCAGTGTAAATGATCTCTCCCCCAGCCCCCCCTGTTCCTCCCAATTCTCTCTCTCATTCTCTCTCTCACACACACTTTTTTTTTATCAGAGCTGATCAGCTTTTTATTTGGACATGTGTGTGTGCATGTGTATCTCTATCAAAAAATCTCTTTATTACATCTTCATGATATCTTTCTTAAAAGACTTCTGTATATAAAAGAAAGAAAACTATGAATTATATATAGTTATAGAAAACAAGATCTTTAAAAATGGGCACAATTTTTTTTAAAAAGGCAAACTTTTAAATTTAGAGCGATTTTTCTGTATAACTTAAGAGACTTATTGGAGACCTGGGATTTATTCTCAGCTCTGCCGTAAACCATAGAGACTGTAAACTAGGTGTCACTGATACTAAACCACATACTTTTTCCTTTTCCATTATTTCTGCTTGCAATTCCTGTCCTCAAAGTGCTTCTGTGAGGTGACTATCATTGCCTATATGCATCTCAAAACTTTCAGAGCGAGTGCCAGAAGCCTGGAAAAATCCTGACAGCATAGTATAGCCTCTTTGAGGTATGCTTCATTGCCACTGAGTTTCTGTTTGTTTGTTTAATCTCATGGTGCGTATACCCAGGAACCCTGGTGCTTGTTAGCAGAGAGCACTGTCTAGCTATATGCTGTTAAACTTTTTATTTTTAATTACAGGCTAACATCACTGATTAAGATAGACATAAAATTCTCCACAAAATACTAGTAAACTCAATTCATGGAAAGGATTTACATCATGATCAAGTGGGATTTATCTTAAGGATGTAGGAGTTTTCAATATGTGCAAATTAATCAATGTAATATATCACATTACAAACATATGGATAAAAATCATATGATCATGTCAATAAACATGACCCTTGAGAGTCCCTTGGACTGCAAGGAGATCAAACCAGTCAATCCTGAAGGAAATCAGTCATGAATATTCATTGCAAGGACTGATGCTGAAGCTGAGACTTCGATACTTTGGCCACCTGATGTGAAGAGCTGACTCACTGGAAAAGACCCTGATGCTGGGAAAGGTTGAAGGCAGGAGGAGAAGGGGATGACAGAGGATGAGATGGTTGGATGGCATCACCGAGTTGATGGACATGAGTTTGAGCAAGCTCTGGGAGTTGGTGATTGACAGGGAAGCTTGGAATGCTGCAGTCCATGGGGTTGCAAAGAATCAGACATGACTGAGCGACTGAACTGAACTGATGTCAATAGATGCAGAAAAAGCTTTTGATAAAATTCAACACCCATTTATGATTTTAAAAAGAGACTCCCCAGAAAATGGGGATACAGGAAACACGCTGTGTGCTAAGCTGCTTCAGTCATGTCTGACTCTTTGCGGCCCTATGGCGCACTAGACTCTTCTGACCATGGGATTCTCCAGGCAAAAATACTGGAATGGGTTGCTATTCCTTTCTTCATGGGACCTTCCCAACCCAGAGATCGAACCCACATTTCCTGCAGCTCCTACACTACAGGCAGATTCTGTGCCGCTGAGACACCGGGGAAGGCCCAAAGGAAATGTACTTCAGCATAATAAAGGGTGTATACGACAAACCTACAACTGACAGCATTCTCAGTGGAAGAAAAGCTGAAAGCATTGCTTCCAGGATCAGGAACAAGACAAGGATGCCCACTCTTGCCACTTTTATTCAACACAGCAGTCAGAAAAACAGGAAGTACAAATTGGAAAAGTAAAACAGTCACTCAGATAACATGATATTATACATAGAAAATTCTAAAGATGCTACCAGTAAGCTACTAGAGCTCATCCATGAACTTGGTAAAGTTGCAGGATACAAAATTAATATAGAGAAATCTGTTGAATTTATTTACACTAAGTAGCAGAAAGAGAAATTAAGGAAACAATCCCATTTACCATTAAATCAAAAGAATAAAGTGCCTAGGAGTAAACCTATCTAAGGAAGCAAAAGACCTATATTTCAAAAACTATAAGACACTGATGAAAGAAACTGAAGATGACACACCAGCAGATAGAAAGATATACCATGTTCTTAGATTGCAAGAATCAATACTGTTAACATGAGCATAGCATCCAAGGCAATTTACAGATTTAAGACAATCTGCAGGTTCAGTGCAGTTCCTATCAAAAAACACCAACGGCATTTTTGTCACAGAACTGGAACAAATAATTTTAAAGTGTGTATGAGAACACAAAAGACCTGGTATGGCCAAAACAATACTGAGAAAGAGTGGAGCTGGAGGAACCACATTCCCTGCTTTCAGACTATTCTACAAAGCTGCAGTACAGCACAGGCACAGAAACAGATACAGAGATCAACGGAACAAAAGAGAAGGCCCCCCCCAACCCTCACACTTATATTCAATCAACGCACAACAGAGGAGGCAGGAACATAAAATGGATAAAAGACAGTCTCTTCAATAAGTGGTGCTGGGAAAACTGGACAGCTATAAATTAGAAGCTTCTCTAACACCATATGTAAAAAAAAACTCAAAGTGAGTTAAAGACCTAAATGTAAGACTGCAGACTATAAAACTCCTTGAGGAAAACATAGACAGGACAGTCTTTTTACATAAATCACAGCAATTTTTTTCTTTTGAATTTGTCTCCTGAGTAATTGAAATAAAAGCAAAAATAAACAAATGGGACCATATTAAACTTAAAAGCTTTTGCATAACAGAGGAAACCATGCACAAAACACGAAGATAATCTACTGACTAGGAGAAAATATTTACAAATAACATGACTAATAAGGGGTTAATATTTGCATTGTTGTTGATGCTCTTGGGGAGATAAATGGTGATTCTGAGTTGAAAAGTGATTGGGAAGTGCCATTCTTAAGTGTGGAGATGTTCAGAAACATTAAGATAAATTTATTTCACTGATTCCTTCCCCTTTACATGTGGTTAAAAGTGATATATGATAAGAATCTATGTCTAAATTAAATCTAAAAGAACTCTTTCAATAAATTAAAAGTTCTAAATGATAAGAAAGCATAGCACCATAATTTAATTGCCAGTATTTTTTTTTAGGTACATAAAATAATGACATGTCTTTCTGTGACATCATCTTAGATTTGATGAAATAACCAGAATATAGTGGCTCAGAACACTAGACAGACAAACCTGAAGTAAGTACTCAGTATTCTACTTCTTATTACCAGTGAGTCTTTGGGTGAATTTCTTCACATCCCTAACTTTTAATTTCATCATCTGTCGTAAGAGGATACAAAAGTTCTTGTCAAGTATTTTTGCAAGGATTAAATGGAATAATGTAGGTAAAGCACCTGAGCATACTGCCCAGCACACTATAAGTGAAGTGAAGTGAAAGTCATTCAGTCGTGTCTGACTCTTTGCAACCCCATGGACTGTCCATGGAATTCTCCAGGCCAGAATACTGGAGTGGGTAGCCTTTCCCTTCTCCAGGGGATCTTCCCAACCCAGGATTGAACCCAGGTCTCCCACATTGCAGGAGGATTCTTTACCAGCTGAGCCACAAGGGAAGCCCATATATAAGGACAATATAAACGCTAGTTTCTGCTAGTATTATATGTGTTAATATGGGCAAGTCACATAATTCCTGAATGATGAGTTTTCTTAATTGTCAAGTTGAGTCTAAAATTTCCCACCTGATCCCTTAGGACTGCTGTGACATTCAAATGCAGTAATACGAAAACACAAAATGGTAAACTGCTACACAAATGTGCTATTACTGTTTATAATTATACTAACTTGTGCTATTAAACAAGGATACTGTCTCCCATGGTTAACAGCATCTTGGTACAGAAAGGATTTATCACTTGGGTTCTAGAAGAGTTTGAAAGAAGAAAGAGACAGACACCTTTTCTGGAGAGTGAAAGAGGAGAATCTGCTGCATTGGGCCATCTTTAAGGTTCCTTCCACAGGCAGGGTGGTTTTTTTTTTGTTTTTTGTTTTTTTGCAATTGAGCACCAGTAGGGTTTAATGTGTTGAGACAGTGTGATGAGTCAGAATGGAGGGCTGTGTCAAACTGAGGAACATGCACCATAGACATCCCTTGGTGTGCACAGGGGATCAGCTCCAGGACCCTCAGGGACACAGAATCTCTGAAGCTCAAGTCCCTTACAAAAAATGGCATGATGTGTGCTTACAATCAATACATATAATTTGAATCATCTCTGGGTTACTTATAGTACCTGGTACAATGTAAGTGCTATGTAAATAGTTGCTGGTGCAATGTAAATTCAAGTTTTGCTTTCTGGAACTTTCTGGATTTTTTTCCCCAAATATTTTTGATTGAGTTTGGTGGAACCTCCAGATGCAGGACCCAAGAGGCTGACTGTACTCGCCTTTTGGTGGGACCCCATCCTTCAGATCCCTTGCTTTTCCCTTTATTGGCTTCAATTCCTCCTCTTCTCCAAACCCACCATCTTTTCAGCATAATTCCGCATCCCATTCTTTCTCCTCTAAGTCCACAATTTCCTCTGGCTTTCCTTCTCCCCAGCATATCTAGTGCTGGTAATGGTGAAAAACTTCTCAGCTTGATATTTTGTTTCCTTTAATTTTGGGGAGTGTATGGGAGTTGGGGGAGAAGAAGTGATGATTTTGGCACCAATCCTCAAATTAGAATTGTTAATGTTTTGGGGCCTCATATTCTCTCCCAACGGCTATCCTGGCAAATGGCTCAACCCTCTGTCCCCCTTGAAATGTTTCTTATGGTGAATAGGATCCATCATAGACTTGTGATTCCTGAAATCTAAAGCCTTTGCAAATATATTTTTTTCTTAGCAGATGAGGAACTTTGAAAAATTATAGCATGCCAGACGGGTTTAAACAATTCATCTGGTATGTTGAAGCTAATTAGACATGGAACATAAACACTGCCATGATAAAAACGTACAGAAAAGGCATTTCACAAACAATATGACTATAAAATCCTACATCTGATCGAAAATGTTTAAAAAGAAACAACTCTGTGCCAAGATTTTTTTTTCCCAAGGTCCATTATTTTCAGTGTGATATCTGCAGAAGGAGCCAAGTTACTGAAGAGCTTGATGTTGAAGAGTGAAGGATTCAAGCTAAACACAAAATGATTAGGAACCCAGGAGGAAGGCACAGTTCTTGTTGTCCTTGGAGCTAAGCTTGTGAACTTTGCTCGAAACTTGGCTGTTTCTATAGGCACCTCACCTTGCATAACTCTGGGGTCTAATTTCTGTGCATGTCCTAAGACCTCAGCTGACTTTCCCTTCAGGCTCCCTTTGCAAAGGACAAAGATGCTGAATTCACATAAATCAATGGAGAGATTTGAAAGAACGATAACTATCTTGAAGTCCGTTGGGACACATTGTTTTGGTCTACGAAGTAGAAGAAGGGATGGCAATTTTTTCATTTAAAATTTACGGATCAAGCAAATTCCACACATAAAGATAGCACTGTGAGAGACTAGAACATGGGTGAGATAGGACTTTGGCTTCTTAGAATTACTGCAAGAAAGTCAAGGAATTTATAAGTGGTAACTAAAATAGATGATGACATTCAGTGTTGATACTGTATATATCGATTTTACAGTGAAATTACAGTAAAATGTGCCCCCCCTCAGCTTACTGTTTGCTTGTTTTTTAAATATATGAAGGCTTAATAGGAGTTGGTGAAGGACAGGGAAGCCTGGCATGCTGCAGTCCATGGGGTCGCAAAGAGTCGAACACGACTGAGCTACTGAACTGAACTGAACTGAACAGGAGATATAATATCAGGGCAGCAAGAATAAGCCAGACGAGGCAAGCAGGAAGGAAAATAAATACAAGGTGGTCCATTGCTTTTATTAAAAAAAAATCACATTGTGCTCAGTCTTGTTGGGAAAGTCGCTCAGGAACACAGCGCCGCAGAACAATTCTTTACCCTCTGGTTGTCAAGATTAGTCACACAGGTTTTTATTTTACGAAAGACAGCACGTTTTCTAGTGGGAGTTTAGTTAAAAGTGTTCTGGGAAAGCTGCCTGCTGCAGGCAGTATTTTAGCCGAGCCATAGAAGGTCAGCAGGGCTTTGGCAGGTTCTGCTGGAGGGACGCATTCCCAGACAGGGCAAGTGCTTGCAAAGACTGGAGCTTCCGGGGCAGAGCTGCTTTGCTGACCCCACTACAGGAGGACAGAATGGGCCAGATGGTCAGTGGGCCTGCCCCGCTCTGTTAGTCCTGTGCTGTACTCAAATTCTAGACACAAAGAGCGTTTTTCCTACAGATTCCCATAGAACGGTGGTCAAGTCTCAACAAGTCCTTTACCAGAATCTTCCTGCAGATGTTCTAAGCTGGGTTTTTCAAATCTAAAAGATTTGCTTGTGGGGACTGGAGAGGGTTCTGCAGAGGAAAGGCCACAGAAAAAAGAGCTTCTGAAAACAAAAAAACTATGTAAAGATCAATTTTTAATGGGCAAGAAATACTGAAAAACAACTTTTAATCACTTTCTTTCTCTATCACTGTGCACCAGAGTGTGTACTTAACACCAGAAATGGTGACAAATGATGACTAATCCATTTAAGAAAACAGCAAATTCAAACAAAAGTAAAAAGCTAATTTGGTTACATTGTTTCTTTTAATCAATGTCCTAAAGCTTGAAAATAATTTGTAATAGTTATTAATTCAGTTATCTATCGTGTATTTACTAAATACCAACTATATGCTAAGAGTTAGTCTTAGCACTGGTCTTTTATTTGCAATTAAATATTTTCTGGCCTATAAGCTGGACAGATTGAAGGGTTAAAGTGAGAGTAATTTTTAAATGCAAAGACCAGGGCTATTGAATCTACTTCACCTGGAGCTTGAGATCACTTCTTTTAATACAAATAGAATTTACATAATCTGATTCTAAATATGCCTATTACGTATTCATATTCCAGACTTTGCTTTAAACAAAGATTGGAAATCCTTAAACCATTTCTCCATGAAAAGACACACTCTACTGATGCATTAAAATATATACAGAAGATGATATTTTTATAAAAATCTATCTTTGTCTAAAAACTTAAAAAATGGAAATCAGAGGTTTTAATATTTATACACAGGAAAACAAATTGATTTAAAATGTAAAATAATCAGTATAATCCTTTTTCATGAAACCTGTCTGCTGTTTTTAATAGTTTATTACTCACAACCTATAAAATAGCAAGAAATACATCTAGTACAATACTGAAAGAAGGAAGAAACAGATTTACCAAACAGCCATACTTTAATTCCTTGGATTTACACGATAAATTAAGTAGCATCTTTTTGCAAATGTTGTCTCTTCCGTATTTTAATCTATGTTGGGCCTTCTTACCCTCTTCTCTATGTCTTCTACTGCTGCTGTTAAGTTGCTTCAGTCGTGTCCGATTCTGTGCGACCCCAGAGATGGCAGCCTGCCAGGCTGCCCCCGTCCCTGGGATTCTCCAGCCAAGAACACTGGAGTGCGTTGCCATTTGCTTCTCCAATGCATGAAAGTAAAAAGTGAAAGTCAAGTCGCTTGGTCACATCCGACTCTTAGTGACCCCATGGACTGCAGCCCACCAGGCTCCTCCATCCATAGGATTCTCCAGGCAAGAGTACAGGAGTGGGGTGCCACTGCCTTCTCCGGGAGTGGGGTGCCATTGCCTTTTACTTTGTCTTATGTATCCTACCAATCGCTTTGCCTTCCTCAGCTTATTTCTTTATATCTGGCTTCTTGCTAACCAATTCTTTCAGCAGATTCTAAACTGCAGGTTCTTCTTACTGACATTTTTTCAGCAGATTACCTCATCTGTTGAATTTTTAATTATTAATATTTTTAATTTGACATTTTCTCCATAAATCTCTCTGAAAGTTTCCTCAAGTCCTTTATTCTGTTTTCAGGGACTGACCTAGAATTCTCCAAGCATATTTAGCTGCTCTCAATGACAGGATTGTTCCGGGTGTTTACTCCCCCAGGGCTGCCATTTATAGCCCGTGCCATGTAAATTTATACCCTGAATCGGTGCTCCTGGAAACTATTTGCATAGATAAAATGTAAATGGTCATGCCGTTTACATGGACTGCAAAATAAAGGCTGCAAATGCATAGGCCCCAGAAATATAAGCCTAGATATTTCACGTAAATGATTTGAAAATCTCTTCACAACAGATTCTTATTTTCATCTAACAGGTGAGAGTAAGAAGGCTCAGAAAGGTTTGGACACTTTCTCAGAGTCATGTCACTAGGAAGCATTGAGCCCATGATTTGAAAGCTGACTCTGAGGACTCCAGAATACACTGTCTTTGCATTCCCCGCCATGGGCTCAAGGGGAGGGACGAAACATCCCCCGGTCCCCTGGCCACTCCAGCCTCGGCTGACCATTTAGCAAACGTTTGCTTTCTGTCCCAGAATAGCACACCTAGAGCTCCATCACCACAAATACATTATTCAGAACGGAGAATCCTCATTAGAAGCATTGTTCTTATGTAAATTCCTTCAAACGATGCCTTTTTTCAACTCATTTGAGTTTATGGAAATAAAAGTTAATGATGTCACTAAAACTCAGCACAGAAATTAACTACTCTTTATAAAATACATTTTAAAACCGTTAAATTAAATGTGGTAATTTCTGTCACTCCTAGAACATGAGAGAAAGGTAATTTCTAAAAGCATCGAGTATTAAATTGAAAAATGGAGAATATTTTAATCAAAGATTTGAGGTTATCTTTCTTCCTTCCTTCTAACTCCAGTTCAGTTCAGTTCACTCAATCGTGTCTGACTCTTTGCGACCCCATGAATCACAGCATGCCAGGCCTCTCTGTCCATCACCAACTCCCGGAGTTCACTCAGACTCACGTCCATCGAGTCCGTGATGCCATCCAGTCATCTCATCCTCTGTCATCCCCTTCTCCTCCTGCCCCCAATCCCTCCCCAGCATCAATGTCTTTTCCAGTGAGTCAGCCAAAGTATTGGAATTTCAGCTTTAGCATCATTCCCTCCAAAGAAATCCCAGGGCTGATCTCCTTCAGAATGGACTGGTTGGATTTTCTTGCAGTCCAAGGGACTCTCAAGAGTCTTCTCCAACACCACAGTTCAAAAGCATCAATTCTTCAGTGCTCAGCCTTTTCACAGTCCAACTCTCATATCCATACATGACCACTGGAAAAACCATAGCCTTGACTAGATGGACCTTTGTTGGCAAAGTAATGTCTCTACTTTTAAATATGCTATCCATTAAATGCCAGGACTTCAAGAAGCTTCTCTTCTAGCCTGGTGGCATGAAGCCAAAAAATAAACAAGTGAATAGATACAAAAACAAAAAAGATGCTTTCAGAGGGTGACAAAAATCAGGCAGCAAATAATATAGAAGGATGGGGGCACAGCTGATTTAAATAGGGTCTTCAGGTTCTGCCACTCCCAGGAGATGACCTGAAGGATGAGAAGCTACCAGCAGCAGCCCAGCATCCTGAGAAAAGCCTTTCAGATGGAGAGACAAGTGTCAGTGCAGAGCTCAGAGGTAGGAGGCTGGATGGTCCATTGTGCGCAAAGAGCCAAAGAAGGCAGGTGGGCTGGAGGGAGGCTCCCTGGGGAGAGGGGCCTGGAGGAGGACTGGGAGGGAGCAGGCTCAGATCAGGCTCTCGTTGGCCATGGTCAAGGACTGGGAGCAGATGGGAAGTACTGGAGGATTTAAAGCAGGGCGGCACCTCATTTGGACAATCGCTTGGGTGCTGAGGGGCAAGGGGAGAAGCAGGGTGGTGAGTGGGGGCCTTCTTAAGAGCTGGGGCGAGTGGCACTGAAGGGTCCGATGGGGCTGGCGTGGCAGAGGTGGAGAGCTGGGGTGCATCTGAGCGTACAGCTGGCAGGATACGGATGCACGGAAGGACACGGCACTGACCAGGACGCAGGGTTCGCCTTGCCTTCTAAGGTGCCGTTAGGACTGATTCTCCGATGAAAGAAGCAACAGCTGAGGAACTCAGCTAAGAGACCTTGACAAGCTATCGAAAAGACGAGAAAGGAAACACAAAGCTATGTTCCAATGACAGAGTTTGCCTTTCAGGAGATGCCGCTCATCACTATGGCTACCAAAAATGCAGTCTGGGGCAGCAGCACTGAGTCACCCAGTTAGAAAGGCAGAGTCTGCATCCCCGCTCCAGACTCGCTGCATCATCTCTGTAACAGAACCTTCTCTGTAACAAGACCCCAGGGGGTCTCTACCCACAAGAAGGCTGGAGATGCAGTGGCGAGAGGGGTTCTGGCCAATTGGAGTCTGCAAACAAGCAGCGCCCTCCACAGCATTCCCAGGACAGACCCTCCCCAGGGCAAACCCTCCCACAAACACTCTGCTGGCCCACAGTATCAGATGCACAATTCCTGAGTTGTTTTATAGATACTAAAACCCCAGCAAACGTTCATTAACTATTTGGTGACCTGCAGCACACAGGTCCCCCTGCAGCCTGAGGACTAATTATGTCAACTCCTATGACATCACTCTGTTACCTCACCATCAACAAATCAGAGAACTGTGCATGAGCCTGTCACATCCCTATGACACACCTCCCTTACCTGACCTTTAAAAATGCTTTCCTGAAGTCCGTCATGGGGCTCAGGTATTTTGAGCACTAGCTGCTTGGATGCTTGTCTGGGGCCCTGGAATAAAGGCTGCACTTTGCTTCACTGCAACTGGGGCCAGTAGATTGCTTCACTGTGCTTTGGTGAGCAGACCTAGGTTTGGTCCAGTGAAAAGGTCACTCTTTTATTTCAAGAAATAAACAAAGGTCCCATGCTTATTTAGTATTAGCAACCTTGAAATATAGAAATTGCCTTCCCTGGTACAACAACAAAAAATACCAAATGAAACATAAAACCAGCTTCTATAAGCTTGCTTCAAATCACCCTAGTTACCAGACTCCCTTCCCTTTGCAATGGTCTTATTTTTTTCATCATTTTAGTGATTGCACACATGAGAATGGAAATCTGCACAAATCTGGTTAGCAGACTTCAGGGCCTTGTGGTCAGGATACTGCTCTCCAGTTATATTTTAAAGGAAACATTACTTTCTTCAATTATAAATAGAGGTCACTGCAATTTCTGTGCAGACTCCTAAATGTTTTATGATGTTTTTAATGAAAAAAAGGCAAAGAAGCCAGTGCCTCAATATATCACACACACAAGAGCTGCAAAACATTATAATAAAAATCTATGTACTCAACTACATTTTCACCCGGCAGTGACTCTACCGAGAATGGAACCATTTATATATAGCTCATTGCTTCCTTGAGTTCAGAGAAGCCACACTGAAATGCACTTCCCTCAAAATCCGGGCTTCCTTCCTGAAGATGTCACCTAAAAACTGAATGCAAAAGCCATCTGTTTAAAAACGAAATCAAGATGTTTTGCAGAAGTGGTGCTGATACATCTGTACTTACTTGCACAAAAGGTATTAATCAAAGTTTGGTGGGAATCAAAGTTCAACTCAAGTCAGCAAGTATTGACTGAACACCAGTAACAATTAGGTGTGCTTGAGTTATGTGCACACAGAGCTACTGAAGACTGCTGATTGAGAAGTTTGATGATTTTAAAGACGAGAAGAGACACTCCTTAAAACTTAAAATGCTCACAACTAGGGAGATTTGATCCCTCTCTGGAGTATTAAATTTATTGTGTCTTCTTTCCTCCTTCTTTTTAAATATCTGAGTCTAGCGATATTGGCTAGATACTTCCTCCGCTCAGATGGACCTGTCCTCCAATCCAGTCACATGTGAATTCTCCCTCTCACGTAACTTGGTCCTCCCCCTTCAGTGCACCAGCACACGCTCTGAGTTCTGTGTGTAGCTTTGTCTTCGCTTTGTCTTTCCCTCAGATCAGTTCTCATGAGAACGGAGAAGTGATCATGCAAAGATGGGCACAATAAAGGACAGAAATGGGATGGATCTAACAGAAGCAGAAGACACTAAGAAGAGGTGGCAAGAATACACAGAAGAACTGTACAAAAAGATCTTCATGACCCAGATAATCATGATGGTGTGATCACTCACCTAGAGCCAGACAGCCTGGAATGTGAAGTCAAGTGGGCCTTAGAAAGCATCACTACGAACAAAGCTAGTGGAGGTGATGAAATTCCAGTTGAGCTATTTCAAATCCTAAAAGATGATGCTGTGAAAGTGTTGCACTCAATATGTTAGCAAATTTGGAAAACTCAGCAGTGGCCACAGGACAGGAAAGGTCAGTTTTCATTCCAATACCAAAGAAAGGCAGTGCCAAAGAATGTTCAAACTAACACACAATTGCACTCTTATCACATGCTAGCAAAGTAATGCTCAAAATTCTCCAAGCCAGGCTTCAACAGTACATGAACCAAAAACTCCCAGATGTTCAAGGTGGATTTAGAAAAGGCTGAGGAACCAGAGATCAAACTGCCAACATTCGTCAGATCATAGAAAAAGCAAGAGAATTCCAGAAAAACATTTACTTCTGCTTCATTGACTATGCTAAAACCTTTGACTGTGTGGATCACAACAAACTCTGGAAAATTTTTCAAAAGATGAGAATACCAGACCATCTTATCTACCTCCAGAGAAACCCATATGGAGGTCAAAAAGCAACAGTTAGAACCCAACATGGAACAACCGACTGGTTCAAACTTGGGAAGGAATATGTCAAGGCTGTATACTGTCACCCTACTTATATAACTTATATGAAGAACACATCATGCAAAATGCCAGGCTAGATGAACCACAAAATGGAATCAAGATTGCTGGGAGAAATATCGTAACCTCAGATATGAAGGTGACACCACCCTTATGGCAGAAAGCAAAGAACTAAAGAGCCTCTTGAGGAAAGTGAAACAGGAGAGAGAAGAAGTTGGCTTAAAATTCAACATTCAAAAAACTAAAGATGGCTTCACAGGAGAATTCTATCAAACACTTAGAGAAGAGCTAATGCCTATCCTTCTAAAACTCTTTCAAAAAACTGCAGAGGAAGAAACACTTCCAAACTCATTCTACGAGGCCACCATCACACTGATACCAAACCAAACAAAAACAACACAAGGAAAACTACAGGCCAGTATCACTGATGAACATAGTCGTAAAAATCCCCAACAAAATTCTAGCAAACAGGGTTCAGCAACACATCAAAAGCTCATACACCATGATCAAGTTGGGTTTATTCCAGGGATACAAGGATTCTTCAATATATGCACATCAATCAATGTGATACACCATATTAAGAAATTGAAAGATAAAAACCACACTCATTTATGATTAAAACTCTTCAAAAAATGGACATAGAAGGAACCTACCTCAACATAGTAAAGGCAATATATGATAAGCCTACAGCAAACATTATTCTCA
This sequence comes from Nanger dama, assembly GCA_917880005.1. Lineage (NCBI taxonomy): Eukaryota > Metazoa > Chordata > Mammalia > Artiodactyla > Bovidae > Nanger > Nanger dama. The sequence continues at coordinate 5,064,694 of CAKJTW010000021.1, read as the reverse complement.
ATGGTGAAAAACTGAAAGCATCCCCACTACGATCAGGAACGAGACAAGGGTGTCCACTTTCACCACTATTACTCTACATAGTTCTGGAAGTCCTAGCTTCAGCAATCAGATAAGACAAAAAAATAAAAGGAATCCAGATCAGAAAAGAAGAAGTAAAGGTCTCACTGTTTGCAGATGACATGATACTGTACATAGAAAACCCTAAAGATAGCACTGGAAAATTACTAGAGCTAATCAGTGAATTTAACAAAGTTGCAGGATACAAAATCAATACCCAGAAATCACTTGCATTTCTATATAGCAACAATGAAAAATCAGAATGAGAAATTAAGGAATCAATCCCATTCACCACTGGAACAAAAAGGATTCAATATCTAGGAATAAACTTACCTAAGGAGACTAAAGAGCTGTACACAGAAAATTGTAAGACACTAATGAAAGAAATCAAAGATGACATAAACAGATGGGGAAATATCCCATGTTCCTGGGTAGGAAGAATCAATATTGTGAAAATGACTATATTACCAAATGCAACCTACAGATTCAATGTGATCCCTATCAAATTACCATTGGAATTTTCACAGAAATAGAACAAAAAGTTTCACAATTCATGTGGAAACACAAAAGACACAGAATAGCCAAAGCAGTCTTGGGAAAGAAGACTGGAGCTGGAGGAATCTACCTTCCTGACTTCAGATTAGACTACAAAGCTACAGTCATCAAGACAGTATGGTACTGGCACAAAAACAGAAATATTGCCCAATGGAATAAGATAGAAAGCCCAGAAATAAACCCATGCACCTATGGGTACCTTATTTTTGACAAAGGAGGCAAGAATATACAATGGAGCAAAGATAGCCTCTTCAATAAACGGTGCTGGGAAAACTGGACAACTACATGTAAAAGAATGAAATTAGAACACTTCCTAACACCCTACACAAAGATCAACTCAAAATGGATTAAAGACCTAAATTTAAGACCAGAAACTATAAAACTCTTCGAAGAAAACACAGGCAGAACACTCGATGACATAAATCAAAGCAAGGTCCTCTATGACCCTCCCACCTCCTAGAGTAACGGAAACAAAAACAAAAGTAAACAAGTGGGGCCTGATTAAACTTAAAAGATTTTGTACAGCAAAGGAAACTATAAGCAAGGTGAAAAGACAGCCCTAAGAATGGGGGAAAATAATAGTAAGTGAAACAACTGACAGAGGATTAAGTTCCAAAATATACAAGCAGCTCATATAACTCAATACCAGAAAACCAAACAATCCAATCCAAAAGTAGGGAAAAGACCTAAACAGACATTCCTCTGAAGAAGACATAAGATGGTTAACAAACACACGGAAAGATGCTCAACATCACTCATTATTAGAGAAATGCAAATCAAAACCACAATGAGATTTTTACCTCACACCAGTCAGAATGGCCATCATCAGAAAGTCTACAGACAATAAACGCTGGAGAGGGTGTGGAGAAAGGGAACGCTCATGCACTGTTGGTGGGAATGTGAATTGATACAGCCACTATGGAAGACAGTATGGAGATTCCCTTAAAAAAACTAGGAATAAAGCCACCATATGACCCAGCAACCCCACTCCTCGGCATATACCCTGAGGAAACCAAAATTGAAAAAGACAGTGCATCCGATTGGTCACTGCAGCACTACTTACAATAGCTAGAACACGGAAGCAACCCAGATGTCCACTGACTGATGAATGGGTAAAGACGTTGTACGCATACACAATGGAATATTACTCAGCCATTAAAAGGAACACATTTGAGTCAGTTCTGATGAGGTGGATGACTCTAGAACCTATTATAGAGTGATAACGCCACTCACTAACTGAAGGTAGACATTTTTAAAATTCAGTTTATTTAATTTAGTTTATGTGAAAAGCAGAGACGAGGGAACATTCTTTTGTGTTTCTGATTTTTGTTTTGCTTTGTTGGAACTCTACTGTAAGGAATACATGGCTGGGTATATCTAAGCTTTCCTTAAGTAAGTAAGTAAAGTCACTCAGTCGTGTCCAACTCTTTGCGACCCCATGGACTGTAGCCTACCAGGCTCCTCCCTCCATGGGATTCTCCAGGCAAGAGTACTGGAGTGGGTTGCCATTTCCTTCTCCAGGGGATCTTCCCAATCCAGGGATCGAACCCGGGTCTCTCACATTCCAGGCAGACACTTTAACCTCTGAGCCACCAGGAAGCCCAAAGCTTTCTTTAATGAAAGTTAAAACATTTTTTTTTAATTTCTCTGAACTCTTTAATAGAGCAATTAATTAGAACTAATGCCATTGCTAGACCAAGGAAAATAAACTGAATTATTTCATTACTTTAAAAAAAAGAAAGAGAAAGATAAATATTGTATTCTAACACAGATATACATAATCTAGAAAAATAGTACTGAAGAATTTATTTACAGAATTTATTTATTGCTATGGAGCAATAGATACGCAGAACAGACTTAAGGACATGGGGAGAGGGGAGGAGAGGGCGAGATGTATGGAAAGAGTAACATGGAAACTTACATTACCATATGTAAACTAGAGAGCCAATGGGAATTTGCTGTATGTCTCAGGAAACCCTATAGGGGCTCTGTATCAACCTGGAGGAGTGTGATGGGGAGGGAGAGGATATAGGGACCCATGGCTGATTCATGTTGAGGTTTGACAGAAAACAATAAAATTCTGTAAAGCAATTATCCTTCAAAAACAAACAAACAAATTAAGATCACGGCATCCTGTCCCATCACTTCATGGAAAATAGATGGGGAAACAATGAAAACAGTGACAAACTTTATTTTCTTGGGCTCCAAAATCACTGCAGATAGTGAGTGCAGCCCCCAAATTAAAAGCACTTGCTCTTTGAAAGAAAAGCTATGACAAATCTAGACAGTGTATTGAGAAACAGAGACATTACTTTGCTGACAAACGTCTGTCTGGACAAAGCTATGGTTTTTACAATAGTCATGTATAGGTGTGAGAGTCAGACCATAAAGAAGGCTGAAGCTGAAGAATTGATGCTTTTGAACTGTGGTATTGGAGAAGACTCTTGAGAGTCCACTGGCCTGCAAGGAGATCAAACCAGTCAATCCTAAAGGAAATCAGTCCTGAATATTCATTAGAAGGCCTGATGCTGAAGCTGAAACTCCAATATCTTCACCACCTGATGCGAAAAGCTGACTCGCTGGGAAAAAACCTGATGCTGGGAAAGATTGAAGGCGGGAGGAGAAGATGACAGAGGATGAGAGGGTTGGATGGCATCACTGACTCCATGGACGTGAGTCTGAGCAAACTCCGGGAGATGGTGAAGGACAGGGAAGGCTGGTGTGCTGCAGACCATGGATTACAAAGCGTTGGACACGACTGAACCACTGAACAACAGCAACATGAGAACGAGGGTTGGTGTGACATGTGCTCCAGCGCGTATACACTGCCTAGTGGAGCAGTCTCAGGCAAACAATAAATATTTGTTGAATGAATGCATGAGTGCTGACAAACTCAAACTCTCTTTTCTGCTCCACTGATTACCTCCTGCTTGTTTCAGATGCGCTGATTAAAACTCATCTTTCTTTAAGTTTCTAATTCATCTGCCTATGCACTTAAAATGCTATGTTGCTGGGCAGAGTCTAGAAGAGTCTAGACAAAGAGTCTTCTCTGTCTAGAAAAAGAACAATACAGCGGTGCTAATCTCCAACAATCCTGGAATCTTAGAACATTTTTATTGGCTTAATTTCTGATTTTCTCACTTAAATCTACATGTAGAAGCCAGCTGTAAGCAACATTACCTTACTCACCCAAGGATTTTCATCAGTTACTGAAAGCTAAATAATCAAGGCCAACTTGTAAGTCATTGGTACCAAAATTTCTGTTAAAATCATTTGCTGTTGACTATATTATCCAAATGAATAATAAATTTCATAGAAGCAATCCAAAAGATCAATCTACTTACTAAATACATAAGGAACACAGACACAAGTGACCCAATGGAATGGCCCCAGATTTACCTGGACCACAGGACTGCTGCATCCAGGCTGACCATACATAGGAGGCAGATAAAACAGAGGGACCTCAAATAAGGAGCATCCATCAAGGGGAAGAGGCAGTAAATACCTCAACCTAAACTTGTCTCCAGGCCAAAACCTCTGAGCTGCATATGCATGTCAGACTCACAGGAAAAAGACAGAGCAGTTGGGAGAAATATTTAGAAAATTTTCTAGAAAAGTCAACTTTGCTTCTGAGAGGAATGTGCATTCCATTCCTAGTAGTCAGGTCAGTCGCTCAGTCATGTCCGACTCTTTGTGACCCCATGGACTGCAGCATACCAGGCTTCCCCTATCCATCACCACCTCTTAGAGCTTACTCAAATTCCTGTCCATCTACTCAGTGATGCCATCCAACCATCTCATCCTCTGTCGTCCCCTTCTCCTCTGCCTTCAGTCTTTCCCAGCATCAGGGTCTTTTCCAGTGAGTCAGTTCTTTGCAGCAGGCTGCCAAAATATTGGAGTTTCAGTATCAGCCACAGTCCTTCCAGTGAATATTCAGGACTGATTTCTTTTAGGATGGACAGGTTGATCTCCTTGCAGTCCAAGGGACTCTCAAGAGTCTTTTCCAACACCACAGTTCAAAAGCATCAATTCTTTGGTACTCAGCTTTCTTCGTAGTCCAACTCTCATATCCATACATCACTACTCGAAAAACCACAGTTTTAACTAGATGAACCTTTCTTGGAAAGTAATGGCCCTGCTTTTAATATGCTGTCTAGGTTGGCCACAACTTTTCTTCCCAGGAGTGAGCGTCTTTTAATTTCATGGCTGCAGTCACCATCTGCAGTGATTTGGGAGCCCCCAAAATAAAGTCTGTCATTGTTTCCATTGTTTCCCCATCTATTTCCCATGAAGTGATGGGACCGGATGCTGTGATCTTCATTTTCTGAATGTTGAGCTTTAAGCCAACTTTCTCACTTTCCTCTTTTACTTTCATCAAGAGTCTTTTTAGTTCCTCTTCACTTTCTGCCATTACGGGTGGTGTCATCTGCATATCTGAGGTTATTGATATTTCTCCCAGAAATCTTGATTCCAGCTTGTGGTTCATCCAGTCCAGCATTTCTCATGATATACTCTACATATAAGTTAAATAAGCAGGGTGACAATATACAGCCTTGACATACTCCTTTCTTGATTTAAAATCAGTCTGTTCCATGTTTGGTTCTAACAGTTGCTTCTTGACCTGCAAACAGATTTCTCAGGTAAAGTGGTGTGGTATTCCTATCTCTTTAAGAATTTTCCACAATTTGTCATGATCCACACAGTCTAAGGTTTTGGTGTAGTCAATAAAGCAGAAGTAGATGCTCCTCTGGAACTCTCTTGCTTTTTCAATGATCCAACGCATGTTGGCAATTTGATCTCTTGTTCCATCAGAACAAGACTCAGTCACCCCCCCCCCCACCAAGTCAGTCTCTCCCATCAGGAATCTTCCATAAGCCTCCTATCTTTCTCCACCGGAGGGCAGAAAGAATGAAAACCACAATCACAGAAAACTAATCAATTTGATCACATGGACCACAGACTTGTCTAACTCAGTGAAACTATGAGCCATGCCATGTAGGGCCACCCAAGACGGACAGATCATGGTGGAGAGTTCTGACAAAATGTGGTCCACTGGAGAAGGGAATGGCAAACCACTTCAGTATTCTTGCCTTGAGAACCCCATGGACAGTATGAAAAGGCAAAAAGATAGGACACTGAAAGATGAACTCCCCAGGTCGGTAGGTGCCCAATATGTTACTAGAGATCAGTGGAAAAATATCTCCAGAAAGAATGAAGAGATGGAGCCAAAGCAAAACAACACCAGTTGTGGATGTAACTGGTGGTGGAAGTAAAGTCTAATGCTATAAAGAGCAATACTGCATAGGAACCTGGAATGCTAGGTCCATGAATCAAGGCAAATTGGAAGTGGTCAAACAGGAGATGGCAAGGGTGAACGTCGACATTCTAGGAATCAGTGAACTAAAATGGACTGGAATGGGTGAATTTAACTCAGGTGACCATTATATCTACTATTGTGGGCAGGAATCCCTTAGAAGAAATGGAGAAGCCATCACGGTCAACAAAAGAGTCTGAAATGCAGTACTTCGAGGCAATCTCAAAAATGACAGAATGATCTCTGTTCGTCTCCAAGGCAAACCATTCAATATCACAGTAATCCAAGTCTATGCCCCAAAAAGGAATGCTGAAGAAGCTGAAGTTGAACAGTTCTACAAAGACCTAGAAGACCTTCTAGAACTAACATCCAAAAAAGGTGTCCTTTTTATTACAGGGGATGGGAACCTGGAGCAACAGGCAAATTTGGCCTTGGAATACAGAATGAAGCAGGCAAAGGCTAATAGAGTTTTGCCAAGAGAACCCACTGGTCATAGCAAACTCCCTCTTCCAATAACACAAGAGAAGGCTCTACACATGGACATCACCAGATGGTCAACACCGAAATCAGATTGATTATATTCTCTGCAGCCAAAGATGGAGAAGCTCTATACAGTCAGCAAAAAACAAGACCGGGAGCTGCCTGTGGCTCAGATCATGAACTCCTTATTGCCAGATTCAGACTGAAATTGAATAAAGTAGGGAAAACCACTAGACCATTCACGTATGACCTAAATCAAATCGCTTATGATTATATAGTGGAAGTGAGAAATAGATTTAAGCGACTAGATCTGATAGAGTGCCTGATGAACTATGGATGGAGGTTCATCACATTGTACAGGGGACAGGGATCAAGATTATTCCCAAGGAAAAAAAAAAATGCAAAAGGCAAAATGGTTGTCTGAGATGGTCTTACAAATAGATGATTAAAGAAAAGATGCGAATGGCAAAGGAGAAAAGAAAAGATATACCTATTTGAATGCAGAGTTCCAAAGAGCAGCAAGGAGAGATAAGAAAGCCTTCCTCAGTGATCAGGCAAAGAAATAGAGGCAAACAATAGAATGGGAAAGACTAGAGATCTCTTCAAGAAAATTAGAGAAACCAAGGGAACATTTCATGCAAAGATGGGCACAATAAAGGACTGAAATGGAATGGACCTAACAGATGCAGATATTAAGAAGAGGTGGTAGGAATACACAGAACTATAGCAAAAAGATCTTCATGACCCAGATAACCACGATGGTGTGATCACTCGCCTAGAGCCAGACATTCTGGAATGAGAAGTCAAGTGGGCCTTAGGAGGTGTCACTACAAACAAAGCTAGCAGAGGTGATGGAATTCCAGTTGAGCTATTTCAAATCCTAAAAAATGATGCTGTGAAAGTGCTGCACTCAATATGCCAGCAAATTCGGAAAATTCACCATCAGCCACAGGACTGGAAAAGGTCAGTTTTCATTCCAAGCCCAAAGAAAGACAATGCCAAAGAATGTTCAAATTACCACGCAGTTGTACTCATCTCACACGCTAGCAAAGTAATGCTCAAAATTCTCCAAGCCAGGCTTCAACAGTATGTAAACCATGAAATGTTCAAGCTGGATTTTAAAAAGGCAGAGGAACCAGAGATCAAATTGCCAACATCAGTTTCCAGTATAGGATGAAATATCTATTAACTTGCTAAATACATTTTTTCTTTATAAAATAAATAAAGGTCATTAGAGAAAATTTGGGAAGTAGAGAAATAAAGGGTACCACTCATAGCTGCTAATACCACCAGAATCACAGATTAACTAATAATGGTAAGATGGGGCAAAAAAATTGTTCATCTTCTATTCATCAGTTTCACACACTAGCCTGCCAAGATTACGGAAAGGAGCTTAGTGTGTTGATTTAAAGAGGTGGAGGGGACTGAGTGTGTTTCGGATAGAAAGGAAATCTTAACTATCGTTATTTATATCCCTTAGCTTTGCATGCATTTACTGTGAGACAGCCTGAAGTCTTGGTGCTGGGGGCTCTTTTGCTTCTTTAAGTGTCCTTTCTCAGGGAGACTGTAATGGACTTGGCTCTTAACATTTACTCCTCTCCTCCCTGCTTGACTTCTGGTTACCTTGTTTGAGGATTTAACCTCACCTAAATGGGAGTGGGCTTCCCAGGTGGCGATAGTGGTGAAGAACCTGGCTGCCAGAGCAGGAGGCGTAAGAGATGCCAGCTCGGTCTCTGGGTCAGATAGCTCCTCTGGAGGAGGGCATGGCAACCTGCCCCAGTGTTCTGGAGAATCCTGTGGACAGAGGAGCCTGGCGGGCCGCAGGCCACAGCGTCACACGGAGTTGGACACAACTGATGTGACTTAGTACACAGGCAAACACAAAGGGGATGTACATTTGGACTGTTCAAATTATCCTTGGTGCTGATTGGTTCAGCCCTGAGATATCTGGCCAAGAAGACACCAGATGTTTGCTACCAGCTTTTGGAAAGTTCTGGAGGCAGTCCCAGGAAGCACACCTCGCACACAGTCCTGCAAAGAAGCAAACTTGAAACTAAACCAGTATCAGCCGTGGTAGAGGAGAGAGATGTAAAACGAATCCTGGACAACAAGGTTAGACAGGTGGACTTACAAACACCGCGCCTGTGCCTGTAAAGCGAAACCGAAAGTGTCAGTCGCTGAGTCATGTCTGACTGTCTGTGACCTCATGGACTGTAGCCCGCCAGGCTCTTGCCTGGGAATTCTCTGGGCAAGAACACTGGAGTGGGCTGCCATTTCCTTCTCCAGAGGATCTTCCCGACCCAGGGATCGAACCTGTGTCTCTTGCGTCTCCTGCAATGCAAGTGGATTCTTTATCATCTGAGCCACCAGGGAAGCCCAAGGAGTTGGCTAACAGATCCAGAACAGTGGTGGGCTTTGGCTCACTCTTTGCTACTTTTTATGAGATATTACAAGAAAGATGAGCAGAGAGGAGGTGCTGGTTTGCAAGCAGACAGGAGAGAGTGAAGCTGGTCCAGCAGCGGGGTGCTGGCTGAACTCACATGACCAGGAAGGGGTCCCTCCTCAGCCTGATGTTTCACGTGGTCTCAGGAGAGCCACCACTCACATGAAAGAGACACGGCAGAGCAAGGAGACAAGGACAAAGGATGTCGAGGGGGTGGGAGAGTGGGAACAGATAAGCCTACTGTGATTCCGAGGAAATGATGTTGCCAGAGAAGCGACATCACTAGCCTGCAAAGTATGCCTGTGATGATTCAAGCCCTAAGTGGACTCTAAGTGGACCAGCCCACCCCTAAGTGATGCTCACAGAAACTGGACTGTGAAACAGATGTGCTGAAGTGTACCTTAGGTCACACAACAGAGGATGACAGGTGAGGATGACCTGTCAAAGGATGGAGCTAGAAGACACAGGAGACAGTGAGCAAGAGTTTTACCCAGAAAGCAGAAGCAGGCCAATCTAGGAACTCCTCCTGCCAGCCACCACTGCCAGACCAAAGGTTGCTCCACAGTGCCCTTGCAGGAGAGTTCCATTACTGCTATGGACCAGTTCTTTCTCTGTCTAAAAGACACTGGGCCATTTGTAGAGAGGTGGATGGACCTAGAGTCTGTTATACAGGAGACAGAGAAAAACACACATCGTATTCTCACATGTATATGTGGAGTCTAGAAAAATGGTACCGATGCAGCTATTCGCGGGGAAGGAATGGAGACGCAGATGGAGCATGGACTTGTGGACTCAGTGGGGAAGAAGAGGATGCGGACAAGTTGAGAGTGTAGCGCTGACATGCACACACCACCGTGTGTGAGACAGCTAGAGGGAAGCTCTGTGCAGCACACAGAGCTCAGCCTGGTGCTCTGTGACGAGCCAGAGGGGAGGGAGGCTCAGGAGGGGGTGGTGTGGTGTGTGTCTGCAGAGAGCCGATTCACTGCACTGTATAGCAGGAACCAACACTGTAAAGCGGTTACACTCCAGCGTTTTAAACGGCCATCTTTAAATGCAGCTACATCGTGCCTGAGTTCCCACGTGCCTCTATGAATGTGCCGCGTGTGTGTTTCAGGTGGGGTGGCATACATGGCTTGTCTTTTGTTACATAGCTGTCCAGACCAGGAGGAGCTATTCCATCCCTAGTGGAAATAACCGAGGATCTGCAGATGGATCGAACCCTGGAGCAGGAAAGGGTTCAGTGCGTCTTGCTTCTTCCTTGGGGGAAGGGGGATGGTCTCTAAGCGGCCAGAGGGTGGACAGTACCGAGACTCAGCCGTCCACCACACTCATCCTCTCCTCCTCTGTGGCTGCCTGGGCCATGACTGGCTTGCAACGCTACACTTCCTAGCCACAGTCACCAGAACTTATGGCCATTTAACTAAGGTCTTGCTGACGGGACATGAGTCAAGTGAGTTAAGAGCACCGTGTCCCTGCCTTGGAGAGTGAGGTTTTCCTCTCTTGTCTCCCCTCCCTCCTGCCATAAGCTTGAGCATGGACACACCTGTCTGGCAAGTTAAAGCCAGCAGTTAAAGCCAGCTTTACCTTGAACCGACTTCTGCATGCAAGAAGGCTCCAGGGCAGAGGTTCCCCAATTTCCTCATTATTTCACAGTGCCCATTCCATGAAAAAAAGTATCTAATGATCTCACTTCAAAGTGGTTAGGTTAAAAAAGTTACAAATGTATGTCCTGAGAGTAGTCTAGTAGCTCCATTTGAAAAAAATAATACATAAAAAGTTGAGAGAAATATTCTTACATAACCATCACTGCTTACTAATGAGATTTGTGCATCTGTTGAGCTCTGCACAACTTCTCAAACACCACCAACCTTATTTCCTCTGCAGTGTTGATTTGGGCACAATATTTGCTTTTGAAAATCACAAGTCTTGAAAAACCAGCTTCACACAAAGATATGACATCACTGAAAGGAAGGTAGTGTAAGATCTAATGTTGAAAGTGATCTATCTTATGTGCGTTTTGGGTTACTTTGTTGCAACAATTAGCATTGCCCTAATGAATACATTAAACTCTTGGATGTCCTTCAAAGAAATGTGAGGAGCTATCATGCTGAGTTAGAATGAGTGGGTTTCCCCTGTTCACTATTGTTGAGGTGACAAGTATGAGCGGGGGCGTGGAAGAACTGGATCAGTACTCTTGGGATATAATCTTCCAATGAGCACAATGAACCCCTCAAAGAGCCTCCAAGCAACTCTGGTGCTATCATCCTTGGTCCCCATCTCAAATGACAATTCTGGAATGTTCAATAGAGAAATCTTGAAGAACAAGTAGAAACTGGATAAATATAAATTATTTTGACTAGTTTATTAATTCAGAAAATATGTACCAAGCACTTACTGCTGGGTATGCATTATTGCTGGATGTTAAATAAAACATATGCAGTACCACTCCATGTGGAATATATTCTTTGCAAACTACTCTTAGGAAAAACAAATCCACATTCCTTATTGCTCTGACAGACTGAATTCTGATACTTCATTGAGCCAAAAATCAAGTGTCCACTGTGTGCAGTGTCACTGCCTGAGAAAAAAGAGGTTAGTTAGCTTGGTATGCTCAGATACTTTTCCTACGGACACATTCACTGTCTACCTCTACCAGCTAGTTTGTGCATCACCTAAGAGTGTTCTACTTTGAAGCTGAGTCAAAGGAGCTATTCTGTAAATAAACTTAAATATGAACCTCGTGCTTCTGAGAGTTGAAAGGGCACTGAGCCGAGACCTTCCTTGCCTCCCTGACTTACTCTCAGGAGTGTTCAGCCGCCCTTTGCTTCCTGTCTTCTGCAAGCTGAAATGGTTAGCTGTGATCCCAGCATGCCATGGCTAAAAGTTCTCCCTTCTGCACGTGGGAACTCTGCCCTGTCCTTCAAGCCTAAGCTGAACGTTGCCTTTTCGGTCCAGCCTTCCACACTGTCTCTGAGGAGTGAGGATCCCTCCCTCCTCTAAGTTCTCTCAGCACTTTATGCACAAGCACATGAATTTCTATACACACACTTCTGTTATAGTACTTCTCAAATTACATACTCATTTTTGGCTGGTGTATTTATTTGGATTAGGGGTTGGTCTATTTGGATTATGGGGCTTCCCTTGTAGCTCAGTTGGTAAAGAGTCTTCCTGCAATGCAGGACACCTGGGTTCAATTCCTGGGTTAGGAAGATCCCCTGAAGAAGGAAATGGCAACCCACTCCAGTATTCTTGCCTGGAGACTCCCATGGACAGAGGACCCTGGCGGGCTACAGTCTACGGGCTTGCAAAAGTCGGGCATGACTGAGTGACTAAGCACACACACAGGGGTTGGTCAGTTTTTTTCTGCAAAGGGCCTGATAGTAACAATTTTAGTCTTTGTGACCTATAGGATCTCTGTTGCAACCACTGAACTCTGTCATTGCTAAGGGAAAATGGCATCCAGAGATTACATGCAAAGGATGATATGGCCGGTGTCAGTAAAACTCCTGCTGGAGGGCAGGTCTGGTCAAAGGAAAATCTGTCTTCAAGACAGGAAGGCCTATTTTGCTTATAAAGTTTCCGAGGTCATTCATCTTCAAGAAATATACATGGAATATGCTCCATGGCCATTTTCTAAAATCCTGTTGGGCTATCTGAACAACAGGATCCATTTTTGACTGGAAAAGTTTGGCCAGAGCTTTAAGCTACAATATATAGCTCACATCCAATAGAATGTGAGTAAGCCACAATGTTTAAGACATCACACTCAACTGGACACACAGATGCATGATCTTTGGCCTCTAATATTGAGCCATACAATGTTTTATATTTCAATTGGTTGGTAATCTTCTAAAACAGAGATCTGAAAATTTTAAAAAGACTGTGTTCCCTGCTTTTCTTGCCAAATTGGAAGACATGGTCCTCATCCATCAAACTTCTATCATGGTGACAGTCAGCTAGATGCAAACAGTAGCTGCCTTTAAAGGAATAAGCAAGCTCCAGCTTCCCCCAGTCACCGCTACTCTCTACTGTTCCCCAACTCTGTGTCATTACCACTGGTCATCTAACATCTGTCCAACCTCTTTCTATTCTGTCATCCTGTAAGTTTGTAACTCTTAATACAGTTATAAAAATTCCTGGGTGACCTGAGACCACAAGTTTTCGGTTTTTCTTGCACTCATCAAGCTTTATTCCTTTCCTGCATGCCCAAGGTAAGCACACTGGTTTATGTGATTAATCCATTTTGTATCTGCATGCCTTGATGTTGGGGGAGGGACCTGAGATTCTCTACTTACGCTCTTCTTATCAAAACATCACTCCTCCTTTTCACTTCTCTCCTCTAGTCCTTGTTCCATCGTCTGAGTATCCATCTGTCTAATCTTATTTATCTAATTAGAACATTCTTTTCAAAAATGCAAATACTCACTTTTCAACGATAAAATACGGGCACCAGCTCATATGCATCTTGAGCTCCAGTAGAGAGTCCATCTGAAAGTTTACAGTAGCCACTTGCTAACCTAAATGAATAAGCAATTATCCAAATGCGAAGGCAAAACTCCCTTGCTACTGGCAGGGAGGTTTGCGTCCCCGTGAGGGGTGCCTCACTTGTGGAGCTGGGCTGAGTCACACCTGTCTGCTGGTCTGCCTTCAGTCATGCAGCCTGAACCTGTGACAGGGATGTTCTGCGTAAGTGCATCTAGTTCAACTAAGACTAGTAACACCAGCCAGCATTTACTGAGGACTGTCTGTATCCAAGACTATGCTAAGACCTCTTACAAACACATAGTGTTTACACATAAGACATCCACGGAGTGTCCACTATTATTATATTCATTTTATGAGGAAACTGTGATATAAACAAGTAGTTTGCCAACGTCAAATGGAAGATCATGAATCTGAACCCAGGAAGTGGGATTACAAAGCATGTTCTCTTGACCACTGACCCCCAGGACCCCCTCCCTGACTCCTGATAGATGACCACACAGAAGAACCAAGCCTCTTATCCAAACAAGTTTAGACCCAAGGTACTGCCAGTGGTCTACTAATCCAGCAATCATACTGCAGTCTAGCTGTAACAATGCTGCATTCCAGAACTACCCATATTCTTGTTTAGTAAGGAAAAAAATAATGCAGATTTACTATTCCTAGGCTGAGAGAGCCTGGGATATTGGTAAGAATTTTAATGAAAACTTTAAAAATTGCATTATGTTTTTTCAGTGTACACTGGGAATGACACTGCTCAAGCCTGATATTCTCTCGATACTCTGCTGAAATTTTTATTTTTTATGACCAAAGTGGGCATTTGGTTACAGCTGCTTTAAAATTTTCTGAGATAAAGATTAAAGTTGTACCTTAAAACAGGGAACTCTGGGACTTCCATTTCCCATCTGTCTGTGTTATAATGGACTTGGAATGACTTTCTGGGGAGGATCTTTCGTTGCCTGGGACTATTCCTATGGCTTATTGCTAAGCAAAACCAGGTACCCTTCTACTGAGGCATAGCTCATTCTTAAAAACCCTGGCTTCACAGGAGGGTATTAATTCTACCTCAAGCTTGGCTGAAAAAGCACATGTCTTTGCACTTCCTGATAAAATGGAGCAGCTGTTCTCTATGTATTTTTCCAGGAGTATAACTTTAAAATCATTATTAATCCAGCAACATCTTTTTAAAAGTTGGCTGAGAGAAGAAGTATGTATGGAGTATTTCCCCAAATCTATGTCTAGAGTTCAGAAACAGTGAAGAAATTAGGTTATTTCCTAGTTGACATCCAAAATATGTATGTATTCAGAATGTGCATATATCCATTCTTTTTTTTTTTTTTAAAGCTCAGGGACTTCACAAAGTAAGAAAAAAATAGTTCACATTAAATCACTGCAGATGGTGATGGCAGCCATGAAATTAAAAGACGCTTACTCCTTGGAAGAAAAGTTATGACCAACCTAGATAGTATATTCAAAAGCAGAGACATTACTTTGCCAACAAAGGTCCGTCTAGTCAAGGCTATGGTTTTTCCAGTGGTCATGTATGGATGTGAGAGTTGGACTGTGAAGAAAGCTGAACGCTGATGAATTGATGCATTTGAACTGTGGTGTTGGAGAAGACTCTTGAGAGTCCCTTGGACTGCAAGGAGATCCAACCAGTCCATTCTAAAGGAGATCAGCCTTAGGTGTTCTTTGGAGGTATTGATGCTGAAGCTGAAACTCCTGTACTCTGGCCACCTCATGCGAAGAGTTGACTCATTGGAAAAGACTTTGATGCTGGGAGGGATTGGGGGCAGGAGGAGAAGAGGACGACAGAGGATGAGATGGCTGGGTGGCATCACTGACTCGATGGACATGAGTTTGAGTGAACTCTGGGAGTTGGTGATGGACAGAGAGGCCTGGCGTGCTGCGATTCATGGGGTCGCAAAGAGTCGGACACGACTGAGCGACTGAACCGAAATGAACTGAACAGATCCTGGGGTGGATGGCAGACCATCAGAAACTGATAATTGGCTACAGGAGGTCAAATCTGGTGGAAACACAGCCTCATTTCACAGAGTTGATTTCCAGTTAATTTTGACAGCACAGTATAAATGCCGTGGTCTATACTGAGGGATTGTCAGGGAAGAGCTGATGAAGGTTATCACTATGTTCCAATAAGGATGTTGTTCACAACATCATACCGTGTCTTTCTAGAAAGACTCATTGGAGAAATTTCTTGACTTCCGGTTTAAGATGGCCGAGTAGAAGGACGTGTTCTCATCTACCAGAACACCAAAACTGCGACTAGCTGTTGAACAACCATTGATAGGAGGATGCTGTAACTCGCCAGAAAAAGATACCCTGTGTCCAAAGACAAAGAAGAAGCCACCATGGGATGGTAGGCGGGGTGAAATCACAATAAAAACAAATCCCATACCTGCTGGGTGGGTGACCCACAAACTGGCGAACAGGAATACCAAAGAGGTTCTCCCATTGTTGTGAAGGTTCTGAGCCCCAAGTCAGGCTTCCCAAACTGGGGATAAGGCAAAGGTACTGGGAATTCACAGGGAATCTGACCTTGAAGGTAAGTGGGATTTGATTACAAGACTTCCACAGAACTATGGGAAACAGAGACTCAATTCTTGGAGGGCACAGACAAAATCTTGTGTGCACCAAGACCCAGGGGAAGGACAGTGACCGCACAGGAGACTGAACCAGACCTGCCAGCTATTGTTGGAGGGTCTCCTGTGGGGTAGGAGTGGCTCACTGCAGGGACAGGGGCACTGGCAGCAGCAGTCCTGAAAGATGCCCCTTGGAGGTCCGCTTGAAGGTCACCGCTAACCCCATCATAGAGCCTGCAGACCCCAGGGCCTCAGGGCAAACAACTAGCAGAGAGGGAGTATACCACCACCCACCAGCTGATAACTGTATTAAAGCTGTATCCAGCAAGGCCCTGTCTCCTCAGAGCAAGATCCCGTTTTCCCCACCAAGTCCCTCCCATCAGGAAGCTTACACAGTAGCCTCTTAGCCTCCTCCATCAGAGGGCAGACAGAAGAAGCAAGAAGAACCACCACAGCAGCTAGACCGAAAACTACATTATAGAAAACTAGTAAGGATGAAAAAGCAGAGAATTATGTCCCAGGTGAAGGGACAAGATAAAATCCCAGAAAAACAACTAAATGAAGTGGAGATAGGCAACCTTCCAGAAGAAGAATTCAGAATAATGATAGTGAAGATGATCCAGGATCTTGGAAACAGAATTGAGAAGATGCAAGAAGTGTTTACCAAAGACCTAGAAAACTAAAGAACAAACAAACAGAGATGAACAATACACTTGAAGGAATCAACAGCAGAATAACTGAGGCAGAAGAACGGAGAAGTGGCCTGGAAGACAGAATGGTGAAAATCACTGTTACAGAGCAGAATATAGAGAAATTTATCTCTGATCTCAGTATCAGACAGGAAGGGGCTTCTCCAAGCAACTGGCTTCATTTCACTGATGAACCCTACAAATCATGTTTGCCCCCTCTCTTGGATGCTAGAAAGCTCTGCATCAAATGTGTGGGCCTTCTCTCCAAAGGAGGCCAGGCTTCAGTGATGTGCTTGTCTTATCCCCAACTCTGTCTCAGTCTTCCATGATCCTTGGTACTTATCCTCATCTATTTTACTTTCTTTGTTATACTGATCAGAGTTTAGTAACATATAGAAGTAAGACTGCCATGACTGAGTGACTTCACTTTCACTTTTCACTTTCATGCATTGGAGGAGGAAATGGCAACCCATTCCAGTGTTCTTGCCAGGAGAATAACAGGGACAGGGGAGACTGGTGGGCTGCTGTCTATGGGGTCACACAGAGTCAGATACAACTGAAGTGACTTAGCAGCAGCAGAAGTAAGACTATTTTTTGACTGAGTAGAAATAAGCAGTTCCTTCCTTTCATGTCTTTTCTCCTGCAGGGACTGGTTCTGCTGATGGCCCTTGTTGCTCAAACTAAGACCCTGATGGTCATCTTTGACTCTTCCTTATCCTTCTCACCCACACTTGACTCTGCTTCAGATTCATCCACTTATAACTCCACTGATGCTACCTCAGTCAAGGCCAACAGCTCTCTTCTGGACCACCACAGTAACTGAACTGGTCTTCCTTCCTCGTGTCTAATCCATCCCCTCTATCCAACCTATTCTCTGGGCATCAGCTATGCTGGAAAACCTAGCATGGCTTCAGTTTGGAAGCCTTATGATATGGTCCAAATTTCCTAGGAGACTTTTCAAATCCCTGGAAAATCTAGAATGAACACTTTTTGATCTAACCCAAGGAGCATCTTTGGCTTCCTCAAAAGTACAGTCCCTGTCCCTCTGTGTTTTGGACATTTGCCCATGGCCTCCTCTTCCTGGGACACTATTCCATACTTTGGTTCTCTTTGAATCACCTATTAAATTTTTTTTTTTTTTTTGGCAGGCATTCCTCACATCTTAGATTGGTTTACCCACTCCTGTGGGTAACTGCCCCCAAAGCAGTTATTATCTGGAAAGCACAGATTACTGTGTCTGATCAGAGTTACTGATTTGATTGTCTGTTTTCCCTGCCACACAACAGATCAGGGATGCATGTATGCTCACCTCTCTAGCCCTACCGCCTGCAACATTATAGAAATGTAACAAACATCAATTGAATGAGATAAATCACCACCACACACTCACTCTAAAACACCAAAAATTAGCTAGTGTTACAGCTGATGTAAGATTCAAGGGGAGGACCCACAAATTTGAGGAAATAACCTGAAAAGTTTGTATAAAAAAAGTCATTACATTTGCTAACTCGTTTTCTATTTTACAATATTTTCACCTTAAAATAGAGGAGAACTCACACAAGCATATTGTTTCTGGGTTGATTCCTTACTCAGCTGCCAGAAATCACTACATTTAAATTAATAGGTGAACAAAACAGAGCCAGAGTATGGAATAAGAGTGTCCCAGGAAGAGGAAGCCATTGGCAAATGTTCAAAACACAGAGGGACAGGGACTGTACTTTTGAGGAAGGCGAAGATGCCAGAGATGCAGCAGTGAAAGACAAAGTTAATCTCCAGGGGTCTTTCCACTTGTCAAGGGATACTTGGTTGGTTAGACATAAAGGGAGGCTTTGGCTGTCTATGTGAGAAAAACAGAGAAGAGGGATGATTGTGATGAGATTTAAAGACTTCATGTACTTGCCAAGATCACTGGTCACCTCACTCCCCTTTAAAGTCAGTGCAGTGCAACCAACTCATGACATCCATGGTTTCTACCTTTTCAGTGAAAATAAACTCTGCTGTTACATTTTCTACAAATACTACAAGGCAAGATAGTCAATAAAACATCAGAGACTTCTATGCTTGGGCTGAAAGTATGCAAGCAGATCTGGATCTGGGATGGACCGACAGACAGGTTGCTTCACTCCTTTTATTTCCTGTGTCCTGACTCCTGCTAATTCATAAATTCTCAGATGTTCCTGTCTAATGTACATGAGGATCATGAAGAGTATGGCTTTCATGAAATTCAAACAAAATGATTACTCTTACTTCTGCTAAACAAACATTTAAACTCAAAAATGCCTATAGAACACTTCCAACTAGTGAAAATTCTCAGTTGCAGTTAAGTCTTGAACAAGGCGGTATTTCACGCACTGACTCTCCGCACAGTTGAAAATCCTCATATATTTGTAGTTGGCCCTTCATACTCAAGGATCTTCCATATTTCAGGCTTGACATCTGCAGATTCAACCAACCACACACTACTTAGGATCACAGTATTTACTTCTGAAAAAAATTCCACATGTGAGTGGACCCATGTATTTCAAACCTGTGTTGTTCAAAGGTCCACTGTACCTGTGAATGGAGAGGGGACTTCTGGATTATTATGGTACTGGATTTCTCATATTCAGCTACATCTCAGGCCCTAGGTTCTATGAGCTGCTCTGCGCTCTTATACAGTGACATCTGTTACCTGCAACCAACAGAATCTGGAAGAGTAAGGCAAATCAACTCAGTCAAATTCAAACACATGAATGGTCTGAGGTATAAGGCTGTTACAGAGAAAGGAAAGGGAACCCTTCTTGAAATAGTCTCTGTGGGAGAGAAGCAGGTATCCCCTTGAAGAGAAATAAAAAATACCTTCCAAATGAAAAACTGAAGAATACAATTATGATTAGAAATGTTGAGTTCAGCACATAGGTTCAGCTCAATTAAGTAATCACCTTTTACATATACACATGCATACACACTCACCAAGGTCTTCTCTGCCTCTTTGTAACTGCTAAATTTCATGGACTTAAAATGCCATTAATAGCAAAGCACACTTTATATAAACAGTAAATTAAAAAAACAAAACAAAACAGCAAAGCACACTAATAACAAAAACACTGCCAATTAAACGGTGGCACAAGGCTTTCTTATCATTTATTTTTATTTTCCACTTCTTGAAATGGATTCTTTTAGATTTAGATAGATTTCTAGCACTTATCATTTCATCTGAGCTAAATGTATTGATTTAAGTTTTCCTAAAACATCTTTACAGAGTATAGCCCTTTCACATCACTTTTATTTATTTATTTTTTCACATCATTTTTTCAATTCAGTCTTCGATAGCTACGTGTTTAAATAAAAAGGGAGTGGGAAGTATTTCTTAAAAGAGGGCTCTACCGTCACCAACCATCACTTGTAAAGTTTTCATGCTAAAGCTTTCTTCACCAGAAGATGTCAACAGAACATGGTCAGACAATAACCTAACCCTCCTTTCTCGAGTGCTCCTTAAATGGCCCTTTAAATGTCAAGAAGTTATGGTTGCCCAGCCATGCAACTGGAAATAGCAACCATGTCCACACGTGCAAAGAATGACAATTTATGCCATTGCTATTGTGCACAATGGTTGCAAGATAACATAAATCATAAGCAGTGACCTGATTTTAGCGATACAAAAATGTATGTTGGAAGGAAGTATACCTTAGAATAAGTGAACTACAACTGAGGCTCACCCCAAGACACAAAGTGAAATTCCTGCAAGACAGGTTTGACCATTTTTACTTTCGCAAAAACAAGTGTTTTAACTCAAGAATATTTTATTTTCAAACTAGTTAAAACTCTCCATTACTTGCAGTCAGAGTAGTTCAGAGAGAGGATAATCAATCTAAAGAAACACTATTTCAACCGGCTGGCTTGGGCATGTGGTTCTACTTTACGAAAAGGACTTTCATCACATGCTGTCCTGATCTAGATGGAATAGACCTGAAACCCAACAGGCTCACACGTATCCTTGCTTTACCTTCCACACCCTGCAGCCCCGCCCGACCCTGCCTTGCAAATAATGATGCCACAAGCTGCATTCATGTGAAATAACTAAGAAGCAAACTAGTTCAGGAGATGTGTAGGCTGACAAAATATTTTTATATAACATCTTTAAACCTCTCAAACTTTTGGGGTTAAGCCACCAACCTTTTCATGCTTAAAGTCTGGAATGATCCTGAAAATTTCCCCCGCCTTCCAGGGAAGCTAGGGTGTTGCCAGTGCAACCAAACGACCCTGTTCTCCACTCGACGCCTTTCTTCCTGGCTTGGTGGCCTCCCCTTGTTGCTAGGGAAGGTTTGGACCAGCGTTTGATGACGTATCACCCTTTAGAGGAGATCGGGCGCGTTCAGGGTGGGAAGGCCTAAGACTGGCTTATCATACTTCAAGATTCTTTCCTAAATCTATTGTCTGCTTCCAAGCTGGGTGGCAAGACTGTGTGAAACCCTGCATCAGCGTCTAGCTAAAAAGTCTCCAAGGATCTGACTAGCACTGGTGGAGCACATCAGAATCTGATGAAGTTAATACTCCAGAGAATTGAGTGGCAGCTCAAGTACCGACAGGAAGCTGCACAGAAAAGAATGATAACGCAAGCTATTCCCATTCTACTCGATAAAGCAATTATCTCTTCTTCGGCCTTGACTAAGGAAGAGGACTTTATTCCTCAAATAAGAAAACAAACAAGCCCCAAATATTTCCACTCTACATTTATTGTTAAATTAAAAAGGCTTGGTCTTAAGGTTGTCAAAATAAACAGGATATGAAAATTTATAGACTTTTAGGAAATTTACAGTGATGCTGAAATGTACTGTACCCAGTGGTAATTTAATTTCCTTGTCAGTCTTTCCCAAGAGAAACTGGGAATAGAATGTACCCGAGTCCAAGAAGAAACTCTGAAGAGACTGCTGGAAAGAAGCTAGTTGCTCAATGCAACCGAACGAGTTCAGATAATACAAATACAAAGGGGCGAAAGCAAGGGAATTCTCTGTGAGAAAGGAACAAGAAGAGAAAGATCAGCACAAAAATAAACCAAACAGCAGATCAATTTATAATGTGATATGTTTTAAAATAAATGGCAAGTCAGGACAATACCATAAAGGGGAAAAAAAAGACTAAAACTTGCTTTCAGTGATGCTGAAGATCTATCAAGAACAGCAGAAAAAATACTTATTTACTGGCTAAAAGGAAAACTACCCCAATAATCAGAAAAAATTGAAGGACATACCTAAGAAAGACCACAGAAGACATTACAATTCCTCTAAATCATATACTATTAGGCTGGCATGACTCTGCATAAAAAATAATCTGTTGAATATTAATTTCCTATACACTAGGACTGAGCTTCTCAGGTTGCTCCGTGGTTAAGAATCTGCCTGCCCATGCAGGACATGTGTGTTCGATTCCTAGATCGGGAAGATCTGGGGGAGAAGGAAATGGCTACCGCTCTAATTTTTTTGCCTGGGAAATTCCCTGGATGGCTACAGTCCATGGGGTCACAAAAGAGTCAGACACAGCTGAGCAACTGAGCACGCATACCAGGGTTAGAAAAACCATTACATTTTGTAAGAAAATGTTACTTTGAATACTCCATAATATAGTTAGGAAAACTAGTGCATAATGCAAGGAAATGTCTTTTAAAAATTTTTATATCAAATTTTAAATGAAAGGTCAAGTTATAAGGTTTCGAGAAATTTTCTTTTAGTGTTGTGGCGTAAGTGTTCCAGTAGATTATATTTTAAAATAGGATGGTTAGTTGAAGCTGATGTTGGAAAAGTATAAACATCATTAAAATGCTTTTAGGCCAATATGTCTTCTACATCAGTGACCCTCAGATCTTTCCATGCATATGAATCACCTGAGGACCATGTAATGCGTAGTGTGACTCAGTAGTTCTAAACCGAGGCCTGAGAATCTGCACTTTAATGAGCTCCCAAGGACTGCTGTTGCCCTACTGTGTGTGCCTCATGATCTGAGCGGCACGGTTCCCGGTGGCCTGTTTCTGGTGGGGTCTTTCACTTGTGACATGTGGGCTGGAAGGATGATCAACTTCCAGCTCAGAATCATGTCTGGTCTCAATTATGGATTTGGGTCTAAGATTACCTGTCCAAATAACTGTTAAAGTCCGTAAGAACCCGCTCTCTCTTTTATTTAAAGTCATCATTATAATGAAAAACTGTATAGCTGTAGCTTAGGTTACAAATGAAAATACAGACTCCTGTCCCAAGGAGTTTATATTACTAACTAGGTATGGCTATAAGTGGGACATTCCAGGACAGACACCAAAGCAGGGGCATATTACATCTAAATCAAAGGTTTAATCCATTTTCTAAGCGAAAGAAAAATAAATCTCCAATATAAAATTTGATGGAAATTGAGATGACTTAGGAAATTTAAATGTTAATATATATTCTATATTGTCAATTTCCTTTTGATTAATTCTTACAAAAGGGCATTATTTTGTAAGGACAATTCTTACAAAAGGTCAGAAATGATGGAAAAGCAGCTTTCAGGTTGCAGGGGAGACAGAACTTCTATGAGTCCAATGGCAAACAGGGCTGTCCGTGTCAACAGCATTCTTGGCTGTTTAAACAGATGCTGATGCACAATGGTCAGGAAATGCGAGGAAAGCTACAAGGAGGTATCATCTCACACCTGTCAGAATGGCAATCATCAAAAAATAAAAGTGTTGGGAAGGATGCGGACTGTTGGGGAATGTGAGTTGGTACAGGCATCGTGGCAACCGGGTACAGGGTGCCTCACGGGGCGGGGGAGGGGAACACTAAAAATGAAGCCACCATGTGATCCAAGAACCCTCCTGAGTATGTATTCAAAGGAGATGAAACCAGCACCTTGAACAGGCATCTGCACTCGGATCTTCATGACATTATTCCCAACAGTTAAGGAAACAACTGAAGTGTCATTGAATGATGAGTAGATAACAAAATCATGAGATATATATGCATATATAAAAGACTATTACTCAGCCTTTAAAAAGGAGGTCCTGCCTGTAGCAATATCCTGGATGAGCCAAGGGGACATTATGCTAAGTGACATCTGCCACACACAGAAGGACCGACATGGCATGGTGTTGCTTACATATCGAATCTAAACATGTTAAATGTAGAGAGGCGGAGAGTGGAGTGGAAGTTACCAGGGGTGGCTGGTGGGGTGGGGAGATGTAGATAAAAGGGCACCAAGTGAAAGTTCCCCTAGAGTAAATGAGCCCAGAGATCTAAACTGCAGGAATGATGATTAAAGTGAATGACATGGTGCTGAATACCGGAAACCTGTAAGAACAAATTTCAGATGCACTTACCACACACAAGTATGTGAGGAGATGAGACAGTTAATTAGCTGGACTGTAACAGTTCACTTTGTATGTGTACATTAAATAATCATGTTGTACACCTTAAATATACACAATTTTCTTAAGTGGTGGAGAACTCAAGATGACTATTAGTTAACACCAACTAAAATTAAATATAGACTCAGAAAATAATTGAGGCACTTCCTAAAATTATGCAACTAACTCTTTCCTCCAAAAGCTTTATAAAAATATATGCCAGTAAATACAATCAAAACGGTATTAGGATTGATTCCTTGCATCTGTGAAAACAAGATGCATTTGTTAGGAATTCTAGAATTCTTTGCTGCTGTGGCCCTACAAGCATTTAACTGGTAAGAAAATAATCCTGCCAAGCTTTAGAAAGACTCAAGAGGCTGGAAAGAGCCAAGATGTTAGAAATATCCCCATTCCCAATGTTCTCCTTTCTGTCAAACTCATAAAAATGTACATAATCTGTGCACATTTGCAAAAGTGCACTGTGTTTATGTCAAAGTAAACCTGAATGTTAAGCTTTCTGTGTCTTTCACACAATGCATCCTATTGTTTCTCTGAGAAAAGAGGATGAGATATTTTGATACCTGGTGTATGCTGAGATTATTCAACTTGAGTCGGGGAATTAAGAATAGGTTCGTACTACTTAGGCTTGATCAGTTTAAACTCTTACACTATACAAAATACTCCTTCCTGAGATTCTGAAATTTAATATCTTTTAAAATGGGGAAAACCAAAAATGATTTCTCTTCTAGATTAAGATATAATTACAGCCTTCTGAGGCTGCAGCTAAATGACTAAGCCAGTTTATTGGTTTATCTTTCCTTTTCACCATGTCATTTCATTCTCTTGTTAGAAAAAGTCTTAATATTTAAAACAAAATTTGCTCTACATGAAGCAACTGGTGCTTTTATTTTATATTTAAAATTTTTCTTTTTAAAATTTTATTAAAAAATTATTTATTTATTTTTACTTTACAATATTGTATTGGTTTTGCCATACTTCAACATGAATCCGCCATGGGTGTACACGTGTTCCCAATTCTGAACCCCCTCCCACAGCCGTCCCCATACCATTCCTCTGGGTCATCCCAGTGCACCAGCCCCAAGCATCCTGTATCCTACAGCGACCCTAGACTGGCAATTCATTTCTTATATGATATTATACATGTTTCAATGCCATTCTCCCAAATCATCCCACCCTCGCCCTCTCCCACAGAGTCCAAAAGACTGTTCTATACATCTGTGTCTCTTTTGCTGTCTCGCATACAGGATTACCGTTACCATCTTTCTAAATTCCATATATATGTGTTAGTATACTGTATTGGTGTTTTTCTTTCTGGCTTACTTTGTATAATTGGCTCCAGTTTCATCCACCTCATTAGAACTGATTCAAATGTATTCTTTTTAATGGCTGAGTAATACTCCATCGTGTATATGTATCACAGCTTTCTCATCCATTCATCTGCTGATGGACATCTAGGTTGCTTCCATGTCTTGGCTATTATAAACAGTGCTGTGATGAACATTGGGGTACACGTGTCTCTTTCAATTCTGGTTTCCTCAGTGTGTATGCCCAGCAGTGGGATTGCTGGATCATAAGGCACAAAGACAGAAATATAGATCAATGGAACAAAATAGAAAGCCCAGAGATAAATCCACGCACCTATGGACACCTGATCTTCGACAAAGGAGGCAAGAACATACAATGGATTAAAGACAATCTCTTTAACAAGTGGTGCTGGGAAAACTGGTCAACCACTTGTAAAAGAATGAAACTAGATCACTTTCTAACACCATACACAAAAATAAACTCAAAATGGATTAAAGATCTAAACGTAAGACCAGAAACTATAAAACTCCTAGAGGAGAACATAGGCAAAACACTCTCTGACATAGATCACAGCAGGATCCTCTATGATCCACCTCCCAGAATACCGGAAATAAAAGCAAAAATAAACAAATGGGACTGCACAACAAAGGAAACTATAAGTAAGGTGAAAAGACAGCCTTCGGGATGGGAGAAAATAATAGCAAATGAAGCAGCTGACAAACAGCTAATCTCAAAAATATACAAGCAACTTATGCAGTTCAATTCCAGAAAAATAAACAACCCAATCAAAAAATGGGCCAAAGAACTAAATAGACATTTCTCTAAAGACATACAGATGGCTAACAAACACATGAAAAGATGCTCAACATCACTCATTATCAGAGAAATGCAAATCAAAACCACAATGAGGTACCATTTCACACCAGTCAGAATGGCTGCGATCCAAAAGTCTACAAGCAATAAATGCCGGAGAGGGTGTGGAGAAAAGGGAACCCTCTTACACTGTTGGTGGGAATGCAAACTAGTACAGCCACTATGGAGAACAGTGTGGAGATTCCTTAAGAAACTGGAAACAGAACTACAACTAGTGCTTTTAAAACATTTCCGAAAGGTAGCTATAGTACAGAAAATTAAAGTATCTGAATCTAAGTCCTTGGCTCTTTCACTTACTAACTCTGTGATTTCAAGTGTATGGCAACCCACTCTAGTATTCTTGCCTGGAAAATACCATGGACAGAGGACCCTGGTGGGCTACAATCCATGGGGTCACAAAGAGTTGGACATGACTAAAGTGACTTAGTGGTTCTCTTTCTTAGTGGTAAAGAACCCGCTTGCCACTGCAGGAGATGTAAAAGACACGGGTTCGATCCCTGGTTGGGAAGATCCCCTGGGTAGGAAATGGCAACTCAATCCAGTATTCCTGTCTGGAGAAGCCCCTTGGACAGAGGAGCCTGGTGGGCTACAGTCCAGGGGTTTGCAAAGAGCAGGGCATGACTGAAATGACTTAACTCTCATACACACACAAAGCAACTTAAGTTTGAGTTTCTTCTTTTGTAAAGCTTCTCAAAGACATGAAGGAAGGATTAGATAAGATAGCATATACTCATGCCCTTTGAAAGGTCTAGAATGCTATGTTAGTTTTATGTTATTTTAGGTAGTGGCAGCAGCAACCATGAAAACAACCATAAAGTGAAACACGCTGACATATATTCAGCCTAGACGTGCCAAGCTGTCAATTTATGAGCCTAGCCATCCCCAGACCCCATTTTTTCCCCCAGACTCCATTCTTAGGGGTTTGTTTCTGGCACCACTCCTGGCATGAACCTCTGAATTGGTCAGGAGACAAAAACAGTACCAGACAGGAGTTAATGTCAAGCACTATTAACCAGATATTGGGGATCTGAAAAGATGAAAATGGAATACACGTATTGTAAGGTAATAAACTGCAGGAAGCAGCTCTCCGTAACAAGTTGGGGAAAAAGAAAGAGAAGAGACTGGAACTTCCACAGCTTAAGGCTCAAAGGAGGGGCCAGACCTTGTAGAGGACGCCACTGCTATGTGCTAGTGGCTCTGAAACTGGTTCTGGGTGTGTTGGAAAGACTACCAACTGGAATCAGCATAACCACTGAAGCTAACTGTCACTGCCTGGGTGAAGGGGCATGGGTACAGGAGTGGAAGTTCCAGCCGTGCCAAACCTGCTTCTTCTTCCTTGTCCTACTTTTCAAGCACCCTTGAGCATTTCTGTGGGAGGCAAACAGGGATCTAGCTGGATGTGGCCAAATGTGATTGTATCATCTCAGGGAGGCATTACAGAGCAGACAGGAGAAGGGTACACTTGACCGCAAGAAACCGTATTTTAATAACCAGTATATCCAGCTTTCAAATACATTTTGCTTTCTGGGAGAGTGTTTCAAAAGATGATTAAATTTTAGTATTTTCATACGGGGCATGCATTCACCAGTTAACCACAGTTCCTACCACTCCCCAGTATCACATCTGTGTTTTATTCCTTCAGATTACAATTCTAAGTACCACTGATTCTTCTAAAGATGCTGTGGTACATGCTTCAAATAATACATTCTCCTCAAGAAATAAAGCTGAGAAGCACAAAACCTCATGCTTTGTAAAAGTGAAAGTAGCTCAGCAGTGTCCAACTCTTGTGACCCCGTGGACTGTAGCCCGCCAGGCTCCTCTGTCCATGGGATTCTTCAGGCAAGAAGACTGGAGTGGCTAACCATTCCCTTCTCCAAGGGATTCTCCCAACCCAGGAGTCGAACCCAAGTCCCTCGCACTGGAGGCATATTCCTAACCATCTGAGCCACCAGAGAAGCCCCTCTGCTTTAGGACGTGTTACAATTCAAAGGATGCAGAAGCCGGGTAGAGTGACATCTTAGTGTCCAAACTCAGTGGGAATGTCATCAGTATTGTGATATTCCTAATATACTCAAATATGTATTTACACAGTTTAAATTACTATACTACACTAATAGTATTATATTATTAAGTTACTGACCCTGAAAAAGGGCATGGCAACCCACTCTAGTATTCTTGTCTGGAGAATCCCATGGACAGAGGAGCCTGGCGGGCTACAGTCCATGGGGTCGCAGAGTCAGATACGACTGAGTGACTTTCACTCACACACTACTGTACCTACCAGTTGAATGCTTATCACACAGCAAACACTGAATAAGGTGATTCACGTATCTTATATTACTGTTCATTTACTATCTTCCAGGTCTATTATTATGCTCATTTTACAGAAGCAATGCCACTTCAAAAGGTTAAGACTCATAGCCAAGATTCTACCACTGGTGTGTCAATGCAGGGCTAGAATTTAGTCTGGAAGACTCCAGAGCACAAGATGTCAGCTTTACATTTCCCTGTTTCCACATAAAGATTAGTTTCATATGGAGGGGTCCACTTGAAAACTTGCAGAGAATATCTGCCAAAGTAAAAGATACAAAAATACTTGCTGACACAATGAGGCTAATTTTCAAGTGATAGCCGTTTTCTCAAAATAAGTTTAAAGCTTTATCAGGACTTCCCTGGAGGTCCAGTGGTTAGGACTCCATGCTTTCACTGCAGGGGTCAAGGGTTAGATTTCTGTTTGGGTGTTTGTGGAACTGGATCTCACAAGCTGCACAGCGTGGCCTAAATAAATAAAATTCTAAATAAAATTTAAAGTCAATTCACATATAGTTTTAATTTTACATTTTTGCACAATTTGAACATTGTAAGAACTACAGAGAAGGAAAAAATGGCTACAGAATTGGTAAAATGAATGTCACAAAATTCCTGTACAAAAAATACTAAGCAGAGACTGGTATCCATCTATCAAAATCCATTCTGTCCCTCTTCCTGGACACTAAATTAAATGACATTACCCAGGCACCCTTGCAGGTAGGTGTGGCCACATGACTGAGCCCTAGCCAATTGGATTGCAAGTGGTTGCTGTGTGGTCCTTTCAGATATGGCCCATAATAGAGAGCTTCCCACCATTATGCCTTCATCTCTTCCCTCTCTCTCTGTGTGGATGCAGATGACATTCGGACTCTAGGAAACAGAGGAAACTCAAGTCAGGATGCCTAGATAGGGAAATCATCTCATGGTGACCTCCACCCCTATTCTGGACTTTTTCTGTATGTGAGAAAGAAATTTCTGCTATTTTATGTTTCATTCTGTTTCTACTGCTCAATTTCTTCTTAATTAACATAGGCATCATTTTAATAGCTACACTGATAATATTAAAAATAATGCTGAACCCAGTTAAATGTTCTTACAATTCAGATTAGATTAGAAGGAGAAAACTAGAAAAGATTTATCTGTAAATAAGATCCCTGATAGAAGCAAGAACTGACAGCTGATAGCTTGATGGCAAAAGAAGAGACAGAAAGAACACAGAAACCATATAAGAGAAAAAGGCCGTCTGGGACCATCGGGTACAGGGCCGTATCTTCACGAATCTGTAAAGCCTTGAGGCCATCAGCACAATAGTCCCTTTCAGGAGCTGACGCGTATAATGATGACTAACTTAGCAAAAGTTAAGTCACATTCCTAAGTTCTGTTTATAAAGCAGAAATGTGTTACAATATGCCTGTATTAGCTGACATGGTCCACATTTTTAAAAACCCTGCTACTTAAGGGATACGCTTTAGCTAGCTGGAAAATGTACCTATGGAATAGCAAGTTTCTAAATGGTGGTACATTAGTGTGCATTTATTTATCTGAGAAAGCATCCTTTGAAATATCACAACTATAAATCCTGGAGGGAACTCAGATGGGGTTAGATTTGATTCAAAGCAGACAATAGCAAATAGCCTCCTTTTAAATGCATTCCCAGTTCATGGGCAAGAATCGGTTCTGAGGTGAGTCAGTCTCACACCTTGTTGGTTACCTGTTCACTGCTATCTTTCTGGGGCATCTGGTGTGAACCGTGTATCTGAGCTGAGTGGTTTTCCTGCTGAGATTAGCAATAGCTATGCCACCAAGTATTACTGCACAATACACCCACGGGTTACATTTAGATGACACTGGATGTCTATACTTGGGAAATACAAACTTTAATTTTCCTCTTTTGTTAAAATCCATAATGCATGGAAAAGAAGTTATCAGTTCATGACACCGACTTGTATAGTGGGTATTATTTTCTTTATAAGAGCAACACTTATACCACCAAATATGCATTTAATGAATATCCAGCCTATGAAAAAAAGAGGCTGACAAGTAACAACACTGGGAATGGGAAACAACCCCAAGGGCAAGGCAGACAATAGAAGCTGCTTTTTCTGCCTACAAAGGAAATTTCAGGAGAGTACAGAAATTCGGTGCTCAGGCTCTTTCAGTCTTCCCTCCAAGTGCATGGAGGCTTATAAAGAGCTGAATCCATTATTCACAAGATAAAGGCCAAGCAAGGAACTGAGACCATTATATCAGAAGCAGTGCAGTCTTACTTGGCAAAACGTATGACTGATATCCTTTATGGCACCACAAATCTTTTGTTTTGTTTTGTTTTGCACATGGATACACTAAACAGCTGTCATTTATTTTTATACCTGTTATGAATTTTTAAAAAGTGCTATCAAAGCACTTGTTTTAGTATCTTTTACTGTCTTTTCCTTTTTTTTTCCTTTTACAGTAGGCCTCAGAGAAGCCTGAGGGCATGCCCAAAGCGCATTAAAGCAGGAGGAATAACGTCCAGCCGCACGTGGCTCTCTGTGGGGACCTGGGACGTTTGCTATGTGGAGTAAACTGTAGGGAGCCAAAATAAAAATTCTTTAATGCTGAAGATAATATAATTAGGCAAGTATTTTACCTCTAGGATTAAAATGCCCGAGTTAGAATGACTTGCCCTTCAACAAGAGTTTTTACAATATTTAACTTTTTGCTAGACCACGGAGAAGTGCACAGATTCTAAGTGTGCTACTCATTAAATTTTTAGCAAACACATGTGTGACCAGCATTCAGATTAAGAGGCAGAACATGGCTCACAAATAGAAGCTCCTGAGTCGTTCCCTCCGTCCCCCAGGAAAAATTACTCCTGATCCTTGCAGTACTGGAGATGAATTCTGCATCTGACTATCTACACACCGGAAGCTGGACGCACTAGAACAGACCTAAGGCTCAGCCGCAGAGTTTGCAGTTGTAACCTTGTTCATTCTCACTGATGTATGACATCTAATTGTTGTTACATCCCATCCATTCAGATAGTGATAGACTTTGGGGTATTTTTCATTTGTGAGCTCTTGGGCATAGCATTAGTATCAGCTTGTTGTACACGTGTTTTGGTGAACATATGCTACTGCTTTTTATCAGGCTTATGCTGAGGCACAGAACCAGCAGTTACAACAGCGTGTTCAGATGTCACTGATACTAACAGTTTTCCAAAGTGGCTGCGCCATGTTATACTCCACCAGCAGTGTTTTGGAGGGCTGGTTGCTCCGGGTAGTCATGGAAACCAGGTGATATCTGTTTTTCATGTTAGTTATGTTTAGTTTAGTTTAGTAGTTGTGTGGTATAGTCATGCAATGATTTAAATTTGCCTTTTCCTTCAGATTAATGATGTCAAACAGAATGAGATGTTCTGATACATTTTTAAATGAGCGTGTATTTCACAGAATTCTGAGACAGTGGAGGGTCTCAAAGATGACCATCCGGGGAGAGAAGGTGTGTGGCACACCTGCCCTGTGGGGCCCCCGCACCCACCCCCACCTGCTCCTCTGGAGGAGAACACTAAAGTGATCACGGGACCTGGACTCAGCCTCTGAATCTTTTCCAGTACAGTTTATCACACAGTCATCTCCGCACACACAGAATAAACTCACCAGAGGAATCTTACTGACCAGACGAAATTTATCTAAAATGGAAAGGCAGAAATTGTGGAAAAGGCTACTGAAGATGGCCCTGGGTTTAATTTCAGATCTGCCATTCATCATGGCAGAAGAACAGGGCCCGATTCATGATACTGACTTTATCAGGTGGTTTGACTGGCTCTATAGAGGCAAAGTTTGTAAAGCAGCAATTTTTGATTCACTGAACTGAGCGACACTGGCAAGTTAATTCACTCTCAGCTGTGTCTGATTCTTTGCAACCCCATGGACTGTAGCCTGCCAGGCTCCTCTATTCATGGGATTTTCCAGGCAAAAATGCTGGAGTGGCTTGCTATTGCCTTCTCAAGGGGGTCTTCTCGCCCCAGGGATGGAACCTGTGTCTTCTGCGTTGGCAGGCAACCCCTGGATTAACCAAAAACTATGTGCGTATTTACTACCCTTGTTTAAGGACAGCTTTCTTTCCCCTGGGGACAGACCTTTCACCACTTCTGCAAATCTATCGGCTCTTGAACTCATATGCTTCTTAAACGCCTGCTGAAGATGGCAGAATTTTTAGACCGACTGTGAGTCATTAGGAGAACAAGGTCTGGACAGAGATGATGTGGTACATATACATAATGGAATATTACTCAGCATAGAAAGAGAACAAAATAATGGCTTTCGCAGCAACATGGATGGACCTGGAGACTGTTGTACTAAGTGAACTCAGATAAAGACAAATACCATATGTATTACTTAAAGTGGAATCTAAAATATGACAAAAACAGACTACAAAACAGACACAGGCTCACAGACATAGAGAACAGACTTGTGGTTGTCGAGGGGGAGGGGGGCTGAGGGAGCTGTGGATCGGGAGTTTGGGGTCAGCAGAGGCAAACTATTATATATAGAACAGATAAACCACAAGTTTCTACTGCAGAGCACAGGGGCCTATTCTCAATATCCTATGATAAGCCACAATGGAAAAGAATACAAAAGGAGAATGTAAATATGTATGTATAACTGAATCACTTTGCTGTCCAGTAGAAACTGGCACAACATTGCATATCTATCATACTTCAGTAAAAGAAGAGGCAGAGCATGGTCTTTCTTAACACTTGTCTAAAGCAAGACACATCTGGGCCATCTAAGTCATCATCTAAAATCTTGGAAAAAGAAGTGGGGTTGTTCAGTGATGGAAAGGAGCTAGGCCATTTCCCCAATATCTGTGATGGCTCGCATCACCTCTGGTGTTTGGGACATACTCATTCATTCATGCCACGCTTAGCAAATCTCAAAATGTTTCATGAACAACAACTGAGGCCAGCTGCTGGCCAAGAGGGACAAAGATGTTCCTGCTCAAAGAAAACTACAGAAACAATCAGACTCTCGGCAGCTCCTTTTAGCTACCCTTGCACGGTTCCAAAGTCCTCAGCCTGCCCTCAGGGGCAGGAGGAGGATTTTTCTCCTGTTTTCTACTCATCCCCAGATGAAGTTTCTTCCTTCTCTATTCACAAATCAATACTTCACACAAGCTCTTGGTGGCTTAATTGCAATTCTGACATCCAAATGGCTCTGAATACCAAAATTCCTCTTCCATAACTCATTTAGCCACAATAAATTATCTGATCCAAACTTATTTCAAGGCTGAAAACTTTCCTGAGGTTTTATCATCTCAGCTTACTTCATGGGGACATTTATGTGTTTTGTTGCAGAGGTGTCGATGTGTGTGCTTGGGAAGTGCTGGCGCAAACTGAGTTGAGAGTGGTACTAATTCATGGCATCTGTGTATGCCCTCTTTCAAAACCTGGTCACTTAAAAATTTTGACATAACTCTATCCCCAAGATACTGCATAAAGGAACTGGATTAGGGTTACAGCAGATCTTGCTCTCAAATTCCAGTCCTCTGAGTATTTACCCTTTAATCTGAATTATTTTAAAGAGATGCAAATGAAACCAAAGAGACGCGGACTTTCACCTAACAGAGCAGCCAAAATACAAACAGTTGAAAGTACCCACAGTGGAAGAAGATATGGGGAAGAAGGGACCACCATACGCTGCTGGTGGGAATGCATATCGGTATAAACTTCCTTAGAGGCAATTTGCTATTTTCTCAGAGATTTTAAAATCCTTGTGCACTTTGACCTAGCAATCCTACTGCAGAGTATCCTGTGGAAAGAGTCAAAACAGTGTGCTAAGGACATGCCATACTGAATAGAAAAATATAAAATGAAGGTTTATTGATAAAAGACTGACTAAATAAATTTTAGTATAACCACACACACACACACAAAAAACCACTGTGGTGTTAGAGAAGGCTCTTGAGAGTCCCTTGGACAGGAGATCAAACCAGTCAATCGTAAAGGAAATCAACCCTGAATATTCATTACAAGGACTGATGGGGAAGCTCCTATACTCTGGTGGCCTGACGCAAAGAGCTGGCTCACTGCAAAGGCCCTGACGCTGGGGAAGACTGAAGGCGGAAGACGAGGGCAGAAGAGGATGAGATGGCTAGATAGCATCACCAACTCAATGGACATGAATTTGAGCAAGCTGCAGGATTCAGTGGAGGACAGGGGAGCCTGGCGTGCTGCAGTCCATGAGGTTGCAAAGAGTCAGACACGACTAAGCTACTGAACACCACCACAAAATAATACAATGTGGCCTTTAAGAAAGTGGAAATTAGGCAGACCTGGATGTGACCATATAAAAAGATAAATATTTACGTGAAACAAGTAATCTGCAGAAGAGCATATATGCTAGAGATGTATATATATTATACATAATATGGTTTTCATAATTTCTAAGGATATACTTATACTCTAGATAAGAACACTTTTTCCCTTACACATACTTTTATGGAAAACATCAGGTGGTGATGATTGGAGTTGAGAATGGGGAATATGGCTTCCAGGTTTCATTGTATATGTGTTTAACTTAGTTCTCTTTCCTGTGTGCATGTTCTGCTCGTATTATTGGTCCCCAGGAAGCTTGTGGAGTCCTTGCAGGCTCAGTTACAGTGCTGGACACTGAGCGTCTTTCCTGAGACTAGAAGTGCCATGAAGGAAGCCTCCAACCACCAAAGACCCCCACAACTTTCTGGTTAAACTTGACCTCCACAGACTCTTTACAGACCTAATAAAAATAAACTCCTAGCGTGACATCATGGAGTCTGAGAGATGCCTTCTGCCAAGTAAAGCCAACAGTCAACTCCAGCTGCCTCTTCAATGTGTCCTACATGAAGCATGTTAGGTGTAATTTTTCCTTTCTGCTCCAACGGCATGGTCTCTGCTTCCTGTCTGAGTGTGGTGCTAAGAGCCAACAGGAGTCAGTGTTGAGTGCATGACACTGCGCCTCAACCAGAGGGTAACAATCCCAGGTCCTCCACTTCCCACCCCCACCCCACCCAGCAGATGACCTGGCTTATGTCACCTGTGGGTTGTTCTCTCCAATACTTCCTGAGTGGTGAGCAGAATCTCCTCATTTTATTACAAACACTAATCACAGGCTGAGAATTTCTATGGACACCTTCAGATCCACTCCAGAGATGTGACTCTGCTCTAAACTTATCAGATATTGTGATGGGATCAGAAAGAATATAGGAAAGACAAGAGTCACTTTTCATGGCCAAGACGTACAGACTATGTTTAACACCACTCGTTCTGCCTGGTAAAAATATGCAGAAGAATATAAAACAATTTGATTGGCCAAACTATTGGTGGGTAGCTATATTCTTAAGAGTCATTTATCTGGCTACCCTACAGGCTTTATATTTTGAGTGTCAGTCTTCTCTGTTTTTCCTAAACCATTTATTTTCCAATATGAAAAAAAAAAAAAAAACCCACTAAGTACACTCTATCCTTTGCTAAATCTTAATATGTGGGACCCTTTGTTTCCTGACCTTTGCTAGGCTGACTCTTTCTTGCTGTTTGGATGAAAGATTAAATATCTAGATTCACTTTGCCAGTCAAGCACCAGCATATACAACTTCCCTTTATATTGCTTTGCATCATTTATTTTATTTGTAACTTATTCAACTATTTTTGGTTTATTCTCCATCCTCTAGAATGTGGACACAGAAGTGCTGTCTGCTCTGATAGTTAGTACATTCTGGCACATGGTAAGTATTTGGCGACCACTGGATGGAAGAATCAGTGAGTGAATGAACACCTGTGTCACCTCTCATCCCCTAGAAGGGCAGCCAGATGCTTTGTTGGTTAAAAGGCAAAGCAGTTTTTGTGTCGTAGGACAAAGGCCAGTGACACCAGGAAATGATATTTTAAACTGAATAAAGAGTGAAGGCTAAGGAGCCAAGGTGGTCCCTGGGGAAAAGCACATCCCTAACAGCCTCCTTGGAAGGAAAGTTATGACTAACCTAGATAGCATATTAAAAAACAGAGACATTACTTTGCCATCAAGGGTTCGTCTAGTCAGTTCAGTTCAGTTCAGTTGCTCAGTGGTGTCCGACTCTTTGCGACCCCATGAATCGCAGCACGCCAGGCCTCCCTGTCCATCACCATCTCCCAGAGTTCACTCAGACTCACGTCCATCGAGCCAGTGATGCCATCCAGCCATCTCATCCTCTGTCGTCCACTTCTCCTCCTGCCGCCAATCCCTCTCAGCATCAGAGTCTTTTCCAATGAGTCAACTCTTCGCTTGAGGCGGCCAAAGTACTGGAGCTTCAGCTTCAGCATCATTCCTTCCAAAGAAATCCCAGGGTTGATCTCCTTCAGAATGGACTGGTTGGATCTCTTTGCAGTCCAAGGGACTCTCAAGAGTCTTCTCCAACACCACAGTTCAAAAGCATCAATTCATCGGTGCTCAGCCTTCTTCACGGTCCAACTCTCACATCTCGCAACCACAGGAAAAACCATAGCCTTGACTAGATGGACCTTAGTCGGCAAAGTAATGTCTCTGCTTTTGAATATACTGTTTAAGTTGGTCATAACTTTCCTTCCAAGGAGTAAGCGTCTTTTAATTTCATGGCTGCAATCACCATCTGCAGTGATTTGGGAGCCCCAAAAATAAAGTCTGACACTGTTTCCACTGTTTCCCCATCTATTTCCCATGAAGTGATGACCAGATACCATGATCTTCGTTTTCTGAATGTTGAGCTTTAGGCCAACTTTTTCACTCTCCTCTTTCACTTTCATCAAGAGGCTTTTTAGCTCCTCTTCACTTTCTGCCATAAGGGTGGTGTCATCTGCATATCTGAGGTTATTGATACTTCTCCCAGTAATCTTGATTCCAGCTTGTGTTTCTTCCAGTCCAACATTTCTCATGATGTACTCTGCATATAAGTTAAATAAGCAGGGTGACAATATACAGCCTTGACGTATTCCTTTTCCTATTTGGAACCAGTCTGTTGTTCCATGTCCAGTTCTAACTGTTGCTTCTTGACCCACATACAGATTTCTCAAGAGGCAGGTTAGGTGGTCTGGTATTCCCATCGCTTTCAGAATTTTCCACAGTTTATTGTGATCCACACAGTCAAAGGCTTTGGCATAGTCAATAAAGCAGAAAGAGCTGTTTTTCTGGAACTCTCTTGCTTTTTCCATGATCCAGCAGATGTTGGCAATTTGGTCTCTGGCTCCTCTGTCTTTTCTAAAACCAGCTTGTACATCAGGGAGTTGACGGTTCACGTATTGCTGAAGCCTGGCTTGCAGAATTTTGAGCATTACTTTACTAGCATGTGAGATGAGTGCAATTGTGCGGTAGTTTGAGCATTCTTTGGCATTGCCTTTCTTTGGAATTGGAATGAAAACTGACCTTTTCCAGTCCTGCGGCCATTGCTGAGTTTTCCAAATTGGCTGGCATATTGAGTGCAGCACTTTCACAGCATCATCTTTCAGAATTTGAAACAGCTCAACTGGAATTCCATCTCCTGCACTAGCTTTGTTCTTAATGATACTTTCTAAGGCCCACTTGACTTCACATTCCAAGATGTCTGGCTCTAGATTAGTGATCACATCATCATGATTATCTGGGTCATGAAGATCTTTTTGGCTATGGTTTTCCCGGTGGTCATGTATGGATGTGAGAGTTGGATTGTGAAGAAAGCTGAGCGCTGAAGAATTGATGCTTTTGAACTGTGGTGTTGGAGAAGACTCTTGAGAGTCCCTGGGAATGCAAGGGGATCCAACCAGTCCATCCTAAAGGAGATCAGTACTGGGTGTTCATTGGAAGGACTGATGCTGAAGCTGAAACTCCAATACTTTGGCCACCTGATGTGAAGAGCTGACTCACTGGAAAAGACTCTGATGCTGGGAGGGATTGGGGGCAGGAGGAGAAGGGGACGACCGAGGATGAGATGGCTGGATGGCATCACTGACTCAATGAACGTGAGTCTGAGTGAACTCCGGGAGATGGTGATGAACAGGGAGGCCTGGCGTGCTGCGATTCATGGGGTCGCAAAGAGTCGGACACAACTGAGCGACTGAACTGAACTGAACAGCCTCCAATGTCTTCTTTTCCTCGTGGAGTTGGGAGACTACTCTTGCAAACAAAGGAGAGTCGATGTAAAGAAGAGGTATGCCATGGTCTCCAGAAGTACTTCTGGGAAGACACACCAAGTTCAAATCTGCTGATGAGTACTGAGCATGCCACAGCCCTGGGGAACTGGGAAACTGAAATAAACTGGAACTGGAAAACTGAAATAAAGACAGCAAATGCCGAAATGTGGGACTCCAGTGTTGTTCCCAGACTAGACTCATCCAAATAAAACCTTCACACAAATGTTTACCCATTATCTACTGCATAGTGAAAGTTTTTCTTTTCTTTTTAATTCTGAAACTACTCATGAAAAAGTTAGAGGAAAATTGACAGCAATGGGAACATGTTAACAGCATAGTAATATCTAAGAAGATATATTTTGATTCAATGATACATATGCATCTTAATCTTGGTATTTTTCAGATGAACTTTTTCCCCTGCTAAGTTTTTCTTTTATTTCTATTATAAAGGAACACTTTACTCAGCCTGTTCATACCCTGTTAGATTAATGTATTTCCTTTGAAAGCTTGTCCCTGGCAAGCCCTCGCCTTCACCCAACATCACACAAGAAACTTAGTGTCTGCAGTAGGTCGACGTCTCCCCCAAAACAAGGCTGAACAGGTGATAATGACCTTGACCAAGGGTGCAGCAAAGGTGGCCGAGGTAGAGGCAATTTCACTTGGTGTCTCTGACCACTGAACCGTTTTTTGTTCTGTTTTTAAAGCCAAGGGTCTTGAGGAGTGCCCACCTGTTCTGCTGCTGTCTTTCTTTTGCACACACGGGCTCCTGTCACGAGGACCACTTAATCACTGCGCCTGCACAGTCACTCTTGCACAGCTCCCCTTGAGCTGGACATACAGCCAAGCATGGAGGCTGCAGCAGCAAATGGACCTCAGCCACTGCTTACAAGGGCTGACCTCTAGTTACTCAAAGCAGAGATGCTAACAGGCTTGTAGCTTCTGAAGTGTCTTAGAGGAAACCATTTTTAAAAAATTCCTCAAGCAATGAGCCTAATAAAATGAAGGTTTACAGCTTAAATTGGATGCAGGGTTTAGGTTGCTGGTGTTGAGGAGGAGGATAAAAATTTTAAAAGGAGGCATTAATGGAGTCATTAAAAATTAGATTTATCTAAACTAACGACAACAACAAAAATAATAAATACATGCTAAATGTACAGTTCAGTGATCAGCAAACTTTTTCCATCAAGAAAATGATAGTAAATATTTTCAGCTCTGTGGGTCAGACAGTCTCTGTAGCAACTTCCAAGTGGCACCAAAACAGCCTTTGCTGTTGTTTAGTTGCTAAGTCATGTCTCTTTTTGCGACCTCACGGACTGTAGCCCACCAGGCTCCTCTGTCCATGGGATTTCCCAGGCAAGAATAGTGGAGTAGGTTGCCATTTCCTCCTCCACGGGATCTTCCTCACCCAGGGATCCAACCCGCGTCTCCTGCATTACAGGCAGATTCTTTCCCGCTGAGCTACCAGGGAAGTCCAGCCACAGACCTAGTAAAAATATACTCCCAGGGCTGTGTCCCAATAACACTTGGTTCATGAGACTAGAGGGGAGTCCGGATCTGGAGCACAGGTATTTTGCCAGTCCCGACCCAGGTTCATCTTTTCCCAGGAATCTTTTCCGATGAAGAAACTGAACCTCTACTGAGTGAATTTTTTGCCCAAGGTACACAGGTAGGGTTGTCCTAACTCACCCTGCATTCTTCAGTTCATCTAGTTGGTGACTAGAGATAAACATGAAGAAAAATTAACTTGAGGGAGACTGTGTGTTGGAGGTCTCTGACCTCTAAGGTTAAGTCCTATGGTTTGGGTAACTAGTTGTGAATAAAAGAAGGTGATCAGTGAGAGGTGGAGTAGTACTGGAAATCTTCCTGGAGAAGGTGGGCTGGAAGGATTTCTTCCCTGGAAGCCTTGCTCTCTCTTCCCTTACCTGTCTTCAGTTCAATTCAGTTGCTCAGTCGTGTCCGACTCTTTGCGACCCCATGAATCGCAGCACGCCAGGCCTCCCTGTCCATCATCATCTCCTGGAGTTCACTCAGACTCACGTCCATCGAGTCGGTGATGTCATCCAGCCATCTCATCCTCTGTCATCCCCTTCTCCTCCTGCCCCCAATCCCTCCCAGCATCAGAGTCTTTTCCAGTGAGTCAGCTCTTCGCATGAGGTGGCCAAAGTACTGGAGTTTCAGCTTTAGCATCATTCCTTCCAAAGAAATCCCAGGGCTGATCTCCTTCAGAATGGACTGGATGGATCTCCCTGCAGTCCAAGGGACTCTTAAGAGTCTTCTCCAACACCACAGTTCAAAAGCATCAATTCTTCGGTGCTCAGCCTTCTTCACAGTCCAACTCTCACATCCATACATGACCACAGGAAAAACCA
This sequence comes from Nanger dama, assembly GCA_917880005.1. Taxonomy (NCBI): domain Eukaryota; kingdom Metazoa; phylum Chordata; class Mammalia; order Artiodactyla; family Bovidae; genus Nanger; species Nanger dama. The sequence goes on along the minus strand of CAKJTW010000021.1, from coordinate 5,023,710 downwards.
TAGCCTTGACTAGACGGACCTTAGTCGGCAAAGTAATGTCTCTGCTTTTGAATATACTGTCTAGGCTGGTCATAACTTTTCTTTCAAGGAGTAAGTGTCTTTTAATTTCACGGCTGCAGTCACCATTTGCAGTGATTTTGGAGCCCCCAAAATAAAGTCTGACACTGTTTCCACTGTTTCCCCATCTATTTCCCATGAAGTGATGGGACCGGATGCCATGATCTTCATTTTCTGAATGTTGAGCTATAAGCCAACTTTTTCACTCTCCTCTTTCACTTTCATCAAGAGGCTTTTTAGCTCTTCTTCACTTTCTGCCATAAGGGTGGTGTCTTACCTGTCTGCAAATACCTATCACTGCTCAGGTCTCCCCTGCAGCTTCCCCTCCTATAGGAATCCTCCCCAGATACCTCAGGAACACTCAGGCCCTCGCTCTGGGAGGATCCCACGGACCCTGGTGAAAGCCCCCAGCCCTACATGTGCCCTTTTCTGTATGCGTATTGTATACTTTTCTGCATGGATATTATATTTATTATTAAAAGGAGAACCAACAAACAAAAATCAGCTGCACTTCCTTGGTACCACGGACTGGCTATTTCCACGTCGAAATCTCCAAAGGGCTGTGAGCAGCCCAAGAGCAGGGACTACCGTCTCATCCCCGTGGAGCTGACCCAGGCTGGACCTGCAGCAGATACTCAAAACTCATGGCCCCATGAGGAGGGGTAAGATGTGGAGGGGCATAGATGCAGGAAAAGACACTCCCCAGAAGGGGAAGTTTCTGTGGGGGCGAGCTTGGGTGTGAAGCTGAGCCTAAAAGGGGAGAACCCTGAAGTGGGGAGCACAGAGGCAGTGGAGCTTTGCTGGCAGCAGATGGAGGGAACCCTGGGGGTGCCCTGGGGGTGCCAGGAGTGAGCCGGCACTGCCCTCCATCAAGTAACTTGCTTTCATGCAGAGTTGGACACTACTTTTAACTGCAGATATTTTCATATAAAACTTTAGTGAAATCGATGCTCCTACTGAAGTCATTCTACTATCTTACAAAAACATTCAAGTAATACCCTACATGTTTTCCTGTTCAGTTCAGTTCAGTCGCTCAGTCTGACTCTTTGCGACCCCATGAATCACAGCACGCCAGGCCTCCCTATCCATCACCAACTCCAACCTAGATAGCATACTGAAGAGCAGAGACATTACTTTGCCGACTAAGGTCCATCTAGTCAAGGCTATGGTTTTTCCAGTAGTCATGTATGGATGTGAGAGTTGGACTGTGAAGAAGGCTGAGCACTGAAGAATTGATGCTTTTTAACTATGTATGGTGTTGGAGAAGACTCTTGAGAGTCCCTTGGACTGCAGGGAGATCCAACCAGTCCATTCTGAAGGAGATCAGCCCTGGGATTTCTTTGGAAGGAATGATGCTAAAGCTGAAACTCCAGTACTTTAGCCACCTCATGCGAAGAGTTGACTCATTGGAAAAGACTCTGATGCTGGGAGGATTGGGGGCAGGAACAGAAGGGGATGACCGAGGATGAGATGGCTGGATGGCATCACTGACTCAATGGACCTGAGTTTGAGTGAACTGTTACTCTCTTTTAAAAAAATTTTCTTCTAGCTTTACTGAGATATAATTGACATATACCACTCTGTATATTTAAGGTACACTGTGTGTCAATTTGATGCATTCGTATGTTGCAAAATGATTATACCATATTAAACAGTACTGGCCACCACCGTCATCCCGCCACATGCTTGTCTCTTCTTTTTGTGGTGAGAACATTTAAGGTCTGTTCTGTCAGCAGCGTCAAGTATTGGATTGGCAAAAAAGTTCCTTCAGGTTTTTAAGTAAAAATAAAAGACACATTTTTCATTTTCACTAAGAATTTTATTGAACCATGTATTCACTGTTTTGCTCCATTATGTTCTGCCATTTTTCAGGCAACTTCATACTTCTATCTTCCCCAAGGTCTTCACATTTTATCTTTTTGAGCAAAGAACTGCTCCAGGTGCCTTTCACTGTCTTCCAGGGCACTGAAATTGTTTCCATTAAGAGAGTGTCGTAGAGACCGAAAGGAAAGGACATCTGAAGGTGCAGTGTCTGGTGAACGAGGCGGATAGAGCTTCGCAGCGGAGCTGCACAGTCATCAGAGAAACCTGCAGCCTTGTTTGGTCCTGACAGAAGGTGATGCGTTTTCTGTCGACTCATTCAGGATGCTTTTGTCAAATGCTGCTTCTCCAGTCATCTAACTGGGAGCAGTATTTCGGGGAATTGATCATTTGTGTTTCTGGAAAGAGCTTGTAATAGAGGACTCCCTTCCAATCCCACCGTGCGCACAACGTCACCTTCTCTGGATAGAGACCAGCCTCTGGTTAGCAGTGGTTCATCTAATTTGCTCCATGATCTCTTCCATCTCACTTTATTGCACAGTCTCCACTTTTCATCAACCGTCACAATTTGTTTTAAAAATGTAAGGTTTCCTTCATGTTTAAGTAAAGAATTGCATGTGGAAATACAATCAAGAAGGTTTTATTCACTTGACTTATGTGGAATCCAAACATCAAAGCGATTAACATACCAACTTGCTGAAAAGGATTTTTGATACTTGATTTGGTTATTTTGAGTATGTTGGCTATCTCCCAAGTGGCCTAATGTTGATTGTTTTCAATTAATGTCTTGATTTGATTGCTATCAACTTGCCTACCTGACCAGGGAGCATGGTCCAGGGAGAAATCTCCAGCAGGAAACTTTGCAAACTAGTTTTGATATGTTCAATCAATCACAGCACCTTCTCCATACACTGGAGAAATCTTTTTGGTGTTTCAGTTGCATTTTTACTCTTCTTGAAATAATAAAGCATACTATACTTCAAATGGAAAAGACTCTGATGCTGGGAGGGATTAGGGGCAGGAGGAAAAGGGGACGACAGAGGATGAGATGGCTGGATGGCATCACCAGCTAGATGGACATGAGTCTGAGTGATCTCTGGGAGTTGGTGATGGACAGGGAGGCCTGGCGTGCTGGGATTCATGGGGTTGCAAAGAGTCGGACCCAACTGAACGACTGAACTGAACTGAGCTGATACTCCAAATATTGCTTTTACTCTTCCATCTTGAAAATAGAAATGGCTACACAAAATTCACCAATTTTGATGTTTTTTTTTTAATGCATGCCGATATGATAGCTGTCACAAAACAATCTAACAACGTTGTTTTGAATGAAGTTAAAAAGACTAGGCAATATGACAGCCATCTTACAGAAAAGCTGAACAAATGCTTTGGCCAATCCAATATATAATACAGTGTTATTAACTATTTACTCTCTTGTTTAGTGCCTGGGGATACACTTGAGCTATATTTCTATTTTAACCTATTTTCTTTTTCTTTCATCTCCTTCAGTGTCTCTGATTTAAACTGTGGAGGGTGTTCTCTGGTTGATCTCCAGGACGTCTCAGTGTATTGTCTACCAGGCCACATACTGTCTTGCTCCAGGCGGTCTTTGACTGATAGAATAAATATGGAAACATGATGTGGACAGAATCCTCGGCGGGTTGTCACTGATGGCTTGTTCTTCCTCTGCCTTTCAGACCACTCACACCCTTTTCAGTTAAATCACTCCAAAGAACCAGAAGAAACAACTCACACAGCAAGGTCACTGAAATGTGGTGAGACATAGCTCTTATTCTCTGCTGCTAGTAATAAAGGCTTGTCTGTGTCTCCTCATTCAGTTATCTGAAAGGTTTCAGGAAACGTGAAATACAACATCGCTTCATATCTCATCTCACTTCTTAGCTGAAAGAGTAACCGAGCCATTCTCCTTCCGAGGGGTTTATTTTCTTTTGACAACGTCTTCTCTGTGAACGACTTCCCTGGTGGCTCCAGACGGTAAAGCGTCTTGTCTACAATGCGGGAGACCTGGGTTCAATCCCTGGGTTGGGGAAGATTCCCTGGAGAAGGAAATGGCAATCCACTCCAGGACTATTGCCTGGAAAATCCCATGGACACAGGAGCCTGGTAGGCTACAGCCCATGGGGTTGCAAAGAGTCGGACATGACTGAGTGACTTCACTTTCTTTCTTTCTTTCTCTGTGAATAGATCCATCTTCCCCAGGGTCTTCAACTGTCGGATAATCAAGAGGCAGGGTCACCCCTAGATTAATCATCTTGAGATACTAGGAGGTGAAACACCCACCTAGCCCAGGTGAAAACAGTTAAGCTGCCCTTCTCCCCACCCTCTCTGCCTCCTTCCCTCAGCATTTTTGCCACAGTTTAAGACATAGGTTCTTCATGATGTGTTAGAAACAGAAAAAGGAAAATGAGGTCCAAATCAAAACTCAAAGGCAGTGATTGGCTGATGGTACAACTAAAAATAAATAAAAAATACATAAGGGAATGTTTTGCACATATTAATATTTTAAGGCATCTTAGGACTGGTGACTAATGACTAATGTCAAACAGCTGGATCTTTTGAATCTGTGCAATAAATTTATATATGATTTCCCTTAATTCTTCCAAAAGTACCCAGTCTTGCATGAATATTTCCAGCTCTTCCTCCCATCCTGGGCCTACAAAGAGTCCTCAGTTTAAACAATTATATCCCATTAACACCTCTCTTATCACGACATGCTGGACTCTTAATTCTTTCACAAACCATTGTCCAAAGAATAAATAAAACAGAACTCAAGCAGATACTAAGCCCAGAGGGAAATACTTGAAAAATATGACAAAAACCAGCCACACTTGAATGAACACGCAACAAAGGGCATTAGGGAAATAGGCTAATATACTGAGTTACTTAAAATTATAATGTTGAAGAAAATAATTGCGGAGGCAGGGAAATGACGACAATTAAGTGGCCCAGTAATGGGCAGGAGTCAGGGGAGAAGTCACTTTGCTGACCGTGACCCAGCCCTACCCTTCTCAGGCAGGCAGGGAGTGCCTGCTTTCTGGCATCAGCGTGGAGCTTTGGGGAAGATGTAGATTTCAACTGCTCTGAGATTTTCCCCGTTAAGAATACATCCCCGCTGGCTTCAAAGCACAGGAAGGAAGGGCCACAAATGACTGAAATCAGATGACAGTACTTACTGCTTTCATTTTTCTCCAGAGGACAATTTCTTCCTTTTCCTTTTTCGCTTTTTGATGGTGCAGTACTCTGGCCACCCCCAGAAAGATTCCAAAATCCTCCCTCGGTTCTTTATTCCTGCGGCTGGCAACCTACACTACCAGGAAATCCATCTTTAATACAAATCTGAATACCTTGTACTGTCATTTGGGTTTAAATATATTTCCCCTGAGCTCTGTCCTCAGTAAAAATAGCAGACAGCTGGTCAGCATGCTCCACACCATAAACCTGTTGGGAGGAAGTACAGCCAAGGGGGTGGTTGGCTTGCATCAAAAACACTTGGAAAGCTTGTTAAAACACAGATTTTTGGACCTATCCTCAGAGTTTCTGATATACATGTCTGGTATGGAATCCAAAATTTGCATTTTAATAACTTTCAAGTGACGGTGCTCGTGCAGGGACCACACCTTAAGAACCATTGCTGTACACCAATCTCAAACCTGACTGTCTCAAAAGCCTTCACAGCGGTCCCCAAACTCTACTGCATGCCAGAATCACGTAAAGAGCTTCAGAAATTCCAAGCCAAGCATCCTGTATCCTGCATCGAACCTAGACTGGCGACTCTTTTCTTATATGATATTATATATGTTTCAATGCCGTTCTCCCAAATCATCCTGCCGGATGCTTGGGGCTGGTGCACTGGGATAACCCAGAGGGATGGTGTGGGGAGGGAGGTGGGACGGGGGTTCAGGAGTGGGGACTCATGTACACCCATGGAGGATTCATGCTGCTGTATGGCAAAACCAATACAGTATTGGAAAGTTAAAAAAAAAAATTAAAAAAATTAAAAAAGGAGGGGGGGAGAAATTCCAAGCCTTTGTATACCAAGTGAAGCAGAATGTCAACGCAGGCATCCATATTTTTCGAAGCCAGGCATTGGGACTTTTCAGGGAGTTCCAGGCTCCTGTAACACACAGCCACGAGTGGAATGAGGCCTGGAGACTAGGGAAGGACCAGAGGCCAGGAGACGGGGGAAGAGCAGCCGTTGATCTGGGACGATCTTCCTATTTCCCCAGTCTGTCTTTTCTCATCGGTCCAACAACATAATGAGCCCTTTAGTTTTCTCTCAAGCGTTAGTAGCAGGAAAAACACTTTGAACAAGTGAAACAGTTTTGGAACTTGGGATCCAAGGGAGGCAGTGCTGCCAAGGGTAAGATGCAGAGACTCTGCGGCCGGGAGGCCTTGGCCAGCATCCTGCCTCTCGCCAGCTCTGTGCCCCGAGCAAGTTCACTAACTGCTCTGTGTTGCTCTTTCCTCCTTTGTAAAGAGAGAATGACATTACCTTGCTCATGGGATTTCTCCAGAGCAATTTTGCTATTTGCCCAGAATGAAGTGGGCACTCCAGAAATGACTGTTCTTTGATGGTTATCCATACAGCCCGGCTTCCCAGGTGGCACTAGAGGTAAGGAATCCGCCTGCCGACGCAACCTGAGACTCGAGATGTGGGCTCCGTCCCTGGGTCGGGAAGGCTCCCTGAAGCAGGAAATGGCACCCCACTCCAGTATTCCTGCCTGGAAAATCCATGGACAGAGGAGCATGGTGGGCTACAGTCCACGGATTGCAAAGTGTCAGACACGACTGAGCGCACACAGCAGATACACACTGCACATGCTGTTATCCCTAGATATGGAACAGGCAGCCTTTGGGGAAGAATTTCAAATAGAGGTTAGTGAAATGAACAGTGGAAAGGCTGAGAAACAGCATGAAATAGCCCATAAGCAGACAACTGACAGTATGGTTGTGTGAAGATTCAACTGGATTTAGGTCACTCAGTGAGTGGATCTTAAGGCATCAGGTCTTTAGAATTACAGAGTTCCACCCTCTTTCCCTCCTGCTTTCGGACAAGATCATTGGCCAGCAGGTGTGCTCCTCGGACACTCTACGTACTCAGGGTGAGTATGAACTTGCAGCACTTTCAGATCCTGTATCGGGCATATTATTTCACGTATGTAAGTTTTTCTCCTAGACTAGATGGTAAGACCTTGAATTTCATGAATTCATGTTTCCCTAGAGCACCCATGCCCTGAAAATTCTGGGTGCTTAATAGCCATCAATTCCTCATCTATTTCCACACCCCCTTTACATTTATCCTCCATACAGCTTCCAGAATAATCTTTCAAACATCCAAACACCATGCCTCTACATAGAAGTCTTTTGAGGTTCCCCACTGCTCCGAGGGGCTGGCTCACTCTCCTTAGCCAGTTTATAAAGTTCTTGGTGATCTGGCCTCTGCTGACTTCCCCCAGCTTGGTGGGGGAAACAGATAGGGCTTTGGTGTCGTGGAGATCTAGGCTTGAAACCCAGCCCAGCCTGCAACAAGCTGTGCATCTGCCCAGGAGTTCCATAATCTCCCTGAACCACACTTTTTTATCTGCAAAATGGGAAAATACTAACTCCTTTCAGGTTTGTTGTAAGACTAGAATTAATTAGCATGAAATGCCTGGCATATGAGAGACTTTTCTTTTTCTTTAAGCAACTGTGAGCTGCATTTGGTTCTCTCACATGTATCGCCTGTCCCAGGAACCGTGAGCCCCTCTGGCACGACGCTAGGTCATGTCTCTACACCTCTGAACAGGTCCCTTCCTACCTCATCAGTGCAGGAGTCTCTCACCCAACCCACAGCTGCAAAGCCGTTCCCTCCCCTGAGGGCAACTGCCATTTGTTTAACACACTCAATCGCGGTTCATGGTTTATTTTACACGTCTGTCTCTCAAGCCAGGTACTGAGTAAAGATCGGGGACCATCTGCACAGTTGTATGGCCAGGCTCCCCTGTCCTACTGAAGTCCATGGGGTTGCAAAAGAGCTGGACATGACTGAACGACTGAACTGAATGGCAGGAATCAACACAACGTTATAAAGCAATTATCCTCCCATTAAAAAGAAAAAGAAAAAATCTGAGAGAATAGCATTGAAACATGTATATTATCATATGTGAACTAGATTGTCGGTCCAGGTTCAGTGCATGAGACAGGGTGCTTGGGGCTGGTGCACTGGGATGACCCTGAGGGATGGGATGGGGAGGGAAGGGGGAGAGTGGACACCCGTGGCTGAGTCATGTGAATGTAAGGCAAAAACCACTACAATATTGCAAAGTAACTAGCCTCCAATTAAAATAAATAAATTAAAAGAAAGAAAAATATGTTCTCACACACACTCATGCTAAAGATCAGGGACCTTCCACACTTACTTAGCAGGGCAGGTGACTGGTGTGGAATGGGTGACTGATGTCAGCTAAGGGCCCCTCTCCTCTCGCTTCCGTCCCCGTGTCCTGGGCAGGTTCACAGCCAGCCTGCTTGACCGTAGCTCATGCCGGGGTATCCTGCACTGCTGCCGCCCACAGCCCAGGAGCACTGACGTCTGGGGGTGTTTCTCGGAATAAAGACACGCGGGTCCCCCTCAGCCTGGACGCACCACAGTCTGCATGTGAACAAGACCCTCAGGTGGTGTGGATGCCACTGGCATTCGAGAAACTGCTCTGAACACACCTGCGTCCCCACCAGAACCACAGGGCGGGCACTGCGCGAGGAGAGTGAGGGGAACCGCTTGTGCATGCAAGCAAGCAGGAGGCCTGTGCCCTGGAGACACTGCAGTCCCAGGATAAGGCTGGGCATGGGAAGAGTCCAGATTCCAGTCTCTCTAACACCGTGGTGATGAATTATAAGCTCCATGTTCACAGCAGGTCCTGAGAAGGATCTCTCCTGACTTCCGCCAATAAAGATCAAACAACAGCACCAAACAATCCCAAACCAGTTACTTGAGTAGAAGGAGAAAAACCAGAGCTTTAAGTACTGCCAGATCATGTAACTAAAAATGAAACAACTGAAAGCTAATAGAAAAGGAAGCCAAAATCATGTGGAAGAGCGTGTTCAGCAAGAGAGTTCTCATTCAGAGCAGGGCAACATATTTCTTAGAGACATATTTTATCATAAGTATGAAGACATTCAGAGAACTTCTGCACAATTGTAAATGCTGTCTTGCATTCTTTTCTGGGAAAAAAAGGAGGAAGCCCAGGATCTGAGTCAAAGATTCCAATTTCCAGGTAATAGCCTGTTCTTATTGGTGAGGGGTAGGCTAGAGAGCTCAGAGGTTGCGTCTCTTCCCCCACATACAGGGCGAGGTGGTTTTAGAAACGGCATCAAAATAAAAGCGGCAGACAACTAGTCTTCACTTCAGTGTTCTCTGAATTTTCAGGGAACGCCCGCTTACAAATTAGCAGCATAGAGACACTTTATTTGGGAACAGAGCCTCATTATTATTATTATTTTTAAATAAAGGATCTTGGGCAAAGAACTGAACAAGCAAAACATCCTACATGAAACAAAAAGAAAACCGCATTTGGAATATTTGCTTTGCGATCCTGTTCTCAAAAGAGCTGAAACATCACCACAGTTTGCAGCCTTTTTGGCTGGATACTTTTCTTCCCACCACTTAACAGATGGGAAAGATTCTGTGAACTTTTTAAAGCAACCGGCAAGACTGCCTCCTCTCTAAATGCCCAGTCAGCAGATTCCAGGAACCCGGCTGTAAAAGCACTTGTTTCCATTTTTCCCCAATCTCAGAAAGATGCCTCTTAAGCTATAGTGAAGCAGGGCATAGGCATTCAATTATCCAAATACTAGAAGTGTGTAAAAGAACATCGGGCTTCAATTGGTTTCTTAATTTGAGTGAAACAGCATGCTCAAACACATCCCCAGATCCTGCAAATAAATCTCCATGCAGCATCTTCTGATTCAACCTCATTGCAGGACGCATTTGTATCAATTTTGACATAACCTGCAGAATATGCAGACCATACCAATATGATCACAGTATCACAGAGGGAAAAATAAACCCCAAATTAAACCTTTTTCCATGGCTTTTTACACACTATTGAGAGTAGCAACAACAGATTCTATTTTCTGCCTTTTTTTTTCCTGTACAGATGTTCAGATTTCAATTTCCAGGATGCCTTTAAATGCATTCAACTGTTTTAATGTGACGCATGCCTTTTAGTGCCCACTTTCGAAATATTCCAGTCCTCCTTTGCTATGGGCATTCTGTCTATGACTGCTCAGAGAGTATCTGAGAGAAAAAAAAACTAAACCAAACTAAAACCAACTCAACGCTAATTGCGAAGTCTATAAAATTTATACCTACCCCGTGTGAGGCAGATGGTGGATTCTGCAGTGGGCATGAAGCCGTGAGCTGTCCGTCCAGCTCAAGGTCTGGTTTGGGAGCATTTAGGTGCTGGAAAAGAAAGGCTTGTCACAGCTTCTGGACACTTCTTCTGCTCTCCAAAGACTTACCTGTGCTTGGAAAGAGGACTGGAACTTGACAATTCATTTTCCTAAGGAAACCATAAATCCACAGACACACTGAGTTCAGCTTCCAGCCTTTGCCATCAGGAGACCATGCACGCTCAGAGCTCAGGAAGCATCCAGAAGGCATTCACGTGCCTTCAATGTCTAGCAAAAAAAAAAAAAAAAAAGGCCTCTCACTCACTCCCACAGTGCTCTTTATTGCGGTTGGCATGGACTTGCTCAGGGGACCGACTTGTTGTTCCACGAAGGTCCTTAAATAGGCACTACTGATGAAGCATTTCATCCAAGCCTCAGGATCAAATGGCAGCTACTGCCAGGGACAGTGGTAGAAAAATCCATCCCCCAATTAAATAACTGCACGCTAAGTTATGACTGGTCATTATGTCCTTTACCCCAGTTCAGCTTTTCTGGAACACACCCAAGAGGCTTCATATTTTATTTTAATAATATGTATGTAGTATTCTTGTGATCATGGATTATTCTAGGCATTTCTTGAAGGAAATCGTCTCTTTCCCCTGCATGAAAAATGGAGTGTGAGTTTGACAAGAGATGCTTGCTGTGACGTACCACAGAGCAATTACTCTTTTAAGTTCATATTGGCTGTTTCTGAAATTCTTCTCTGCTTATGGCTACAATGTTACACTTTACTTGGGGGCCACTTCTGTTTCCTCAGTACCATGAATATTTTATTTCGGCCTAATTTAACCTGTTCATACACCAAGGGAGATGAGATTCATTAACTCTGTGTTAAGGAGCTATGCTTCCAAAGTCTAACAAAAATCTCATCCCCCAGGACAAAACATCCTCACTATAGGACAACATGAGACAACAGGAAGGTGGGCGAACAGGAAACATCCAGAATGATACGTTGTCTTAAAATTAGAACACTTGTAAAGACAAATGAACTTATTGACAAAACAGAAAGGGAGTCACAGATGCAGAAAACAAACTGCAGCTGCCCAGGGAGAAGAGGGCTAGGGATGAACTGGGAGACTGGGGTTGACACAGGTACACACGACTGTACATAAAGTAGCTTATTACTAGGGACCTACTACACAGCACACGCAGCTCTACCGAATGCTCTGTAATGGCCTCTACGGGAACATAATCTAAAGAAGAGTGCACATATGTGTATGTACAACTGATTCACTTTGTTGTACACTAGAAATAAATACATTTTAAATCGACTATATTTCATTAAAATTTTTTTTAAAAGAATATTAAAAAAATAAAACCACTTGTACAAAACAAGTAAATTTTGGTTTTGAAATGCAGAGTTGTTAAAACTAAGAACAAATATCAGAAGTTTGGAGAGGTTTAATATCCCCTATTGGAATCTTTCTTCAGATACTTATTTTTCCCAAGAAAGAACTAAAAACGCTGCAGTACAGGCTTCTTATGTGTATAGGGGTTTTATCTCGAAGTTCTTTCTGGTGATAAGCAAAGGTCCCAAGTTGTTTCCGATGATAACCTATTGCAGAATTTGTCTCCCATCCCCGTCAAGGAAATAGATTTTTAATTCTTCAGAGTTGACCTGTGTTATTTTGTGCTTTCATTCAGATTAACTATGGATTTTAATTACTGCCTTCTGTCATTTTGTTAATGAATATTTTTCTGATAAGTCATATCAGAATGATATGGATTGAAGTCTGATACATCTCACATATGGTCAATGGTATGGGATTGCTCTCCAAGACCCACTGATCCTTGCGTCACTGCATGCGGCTCTGAGTACCAACATCTGGGGAATGTCTTTTTATTCGTTTCAAAGGATTCTGACTCAACAAGGAACACAACCTATGAAAAACACTACTTCCCTTTTGACTTTACCTTCGTTCACGTGGAGACTGTTGATCAGTTCAGACCCCTTTAAAGAGGAAGAAATGAACTGTTCTTGCCTTTTCTTCCAAGGAGAGAATTGATATTGCTGAATTTCACTGAGATAAAACAATGCAAAATAAAGCAAATTACTTCAAATAATCCTATATCAATAGATGCATGAAAAAATGCACTGTGACATACTTGCCTCAGACCATTTTCAATGTCACTTCAATGGTAAGAGCTGTTTGCTTAGTAAATATAGTAATTGATATTAAGCAATCTTGATTTCAACACAGCTCTTGTCATAATTTGGGATGTTTTTGTAGGATATGATCCAGTTCCCCTCAGCTTACAATTCTCTTTGGTTTTCTTTGTTACTTCCTTTATTTTTCCTTGATGGATTAACATTCTCAATCATGAAAACACTTTGTGTAAATAAATCACTTAAAATTTACTGCATCTAGGGATGTGTTACTCTAATATTGGAAGTATAATTCATTTGTAAAAGTGTGTATGTAATTTTTTTCTCAGTAGGCTATTGAAATATCCTGATATATCCTTAGCTGGCAAGGTAAATTTTATGGACAAAAACCAAAATAAACTGAAAATAAATTACAGAGTTGGATATTTTCACAATGAATATGAAAAAATAATGGCTCATTCTCAAGGATTAGCTCTCTCCAATCCTTGAGAAGAATCTCAAATTACTTTCAGAAACTTAGTATCACTTTTTGTATCCTAAAGAAATGTGCAGTTTAGAAAGTTTCACTGACCCTTTTTCAATTCCTAAAGGGTGAGGAGGGAACACAGCCTCAAATTCAGCAAGTTCTAGAATGACAGGTCCTGCAAGCTATGAGGCTATCAAAAACAGGACAAAACAGAAACATCTGTATTCTTTTTCCTTTTCCATTGTTAGAAAAAAAGACTGTGCCACTTAAAAAGAGCTTCCAAATGTTCTGCAGTCAACCACCAAGCAGCTTGTCAGGGGCTCTGAAGAGGCTTCTCAATATTAATAATCTGAAGTACTAAAATCAAATTTCACTTTTGGAGTAGCAAGTATATCTGGTTCATGAGATAGCTTGGTTTTCTTTATAAATGCCCCACAATGAATACATCAGCTTTAACATCTAGGCTTTTGATAAGCCATCTTGAGGTGGTCTGACTTTTGTTTTCTTTCCTTTCACAAACACGCTCCTCACCATGATGAATGGCCTCCCATTGGGTATATGGAAAATTTCCCAGCTCTGTTCCCTTGAGAATGTGCCACTACATGGATTTCTGGGCAAAGGAAGATTAAAAGAGGAGGAGCATGAGCTATGGTCCTCTTACCCCACAGCCATCAATTATTTGCAGTTATAAATCAAAGTTTTCTTCCCAAACAAAGACCTGTGTGGCAAGCAAACAAGGGCGTTCACGGCAAATTGTTTTGAAGCCGAATAAAACTCTTGACAGAAAACAATGGGGTCAGCAAAGCCACTGTCAATATCACTCTGAAGTTTAGCTGATTTATGAAGAATTAGATATGGTGCATCAAGTCTCAGGAGGACTGACTGAGAGAACAGGAAGGAGAAGTGTGGAATACACTTCTGTACACTGGTATAAAATCAAACAGAGCTCTCCCTTCGTCACAAAAAAGTTTAACCCAATAATGTGTTTATCCTCATGAATTTGACCCCTTGCCTGAGAGCCCTATTCTGAAACCTCTAATTATTAAACATGCCCTCCCTACTTATCTTTGGTTTCTGCAGAAGCAAAACTATTGGCATTTCCACCACTCAATCATATGAACCATGCAGGCTCATACCGTCCTATTTTGATCTTACACTTGGAAGAATGTAATTTAAATAGCTTCACATGCTGTTTATATGCCCCACATAAAAATCTACTGTAAATGGTGAAACAGGAAAATATTGACTTTTGTGAAAACAAATAGAAATACCATAGGGAGGCAAAACTAGCTCAGAAGGCATGAAATTAAATAAATAATGCTCTTGTTTTCCAGGTTTTTTTTTTTTTTTTTTTTTTTGAGGTCTAACATTTGTCAAGAGCGTTTTCTTTTAGAGCCAGAAATTGCTCACACCTGGAAAGCAGGCATGTGCGTGGGTGAGAGAGCAATAATTCTAAAAGCAACTGCCATTACTAGTATAATATTCGGGCTTCCCTGATAGCTCAGTTGGTAAAGAATCCACCTGCAATGCAGGAGACCCTGGTTTGATTCCTGGGTTGGGACGATACCTTGGAGAAGGGAAAGGCTACCCACTCTAGTATTGTGACCTGGAGAATTCCACGGACAGTATAGTCCACGGGGTCACAAAGAGTTGGACATGACTGAGCGTCTTTCACTTAATTATAATATTTATGAGTGTTTACTATGTGCCAGGTCTTCAGAACATAAAGCAATGTGTGCACATTCTCTCATTTATTCTCCAGAGCAAACCTGTGAAGCATTCACTATTATCCTTTCCATTTGATGGAGAATCTGATGCATTGGGAGCCAGCCAGCCCAAGGCTGCATGGTTAGGAAGTCACACAAGCAACACAGCATGGGTTCCGGCTTTGAACCCAGAGAGTATGACCGTATGAGTGCATGATCTTACTACCACAGCTAAATTCATATTTGGCAGAAAAGTACGTATCTTCCTTAAGTCTCTCAAAATTGATTCAAAATCTTCATATGGTCCACAGTGTCTTATTTACCCCCTCATCTTCTTAACCTTAGCAAGTTGTGAAAATCCTAAATGACACAGTGTACAAACAGGGGAAGGAATTCTTCTAAAATGTATGGACCATCTAAGGTTACCTGACCCACTGTCACTCTGTTTAATAACAGAACTGCTCCTTGCTGCAGACTGCCCATTCCATTCTGGTAGGAACTGGACAAGTGATGAGTCTATGATCCATGTCTAAGTTGACTCCATCATTCCCACAGCAATGTGGGCCTCTTCGGGGTCCAGACCATTAAGACGTGAATGGCCCTCTGTTACGTTCTCTTCCACCAAGACCTGAGTATGGTAAACCCATCCTGACCATGCTGCCTCATCAAAGGAGCAGAGGGCGGCAAAGCCTCAGGATGGAAGGAGCCCGTCCCCAAATCATCATATGGAGGAGAGCAGCCTAAACACCCACAGCAGGTTGCTTTATAAACAAGAAATAAACCTCCACTATGTTTAAGCACTATAGATTTGGGTCCGTTTGTTAGAGCAGTTTAGTTTATCCCAATTCATGCAAAAAATATATATATACAAATTCAGCTATACTTTCAGTTTAGATGATTTCATTAGACTGGACAAAATGAAGAGGATGGGAAGGAATTTGGAAGAAATATGGACAATTCTGGAGGCTCTGGGTCAGGAACAAGTAAGACAGAAAGCAGAGGATGACGCCAAGAGTTTCTAATTTCATCATTTGGGAGAAACTGGGCCTTGACCAAGACTAAGAAATTAGATTTTTAAAATTTAGAGTGTTTATCTTCAGTTTTGTGTTCAGGAGAGGATAAAGGAAATGAACTAAATGGGCAAAGTCATTAAAAAAATGTGGGAGAAGGCAGAAAAGAGGCTAGAACAGGAAAATCCATAGGAAAGGAGTAGTGTAGAAGGCAGAAATGAGAGAGCAGCAAAACAAACAAGCCAAATCCCCAATGACCTCCCCAAACATACTTCTTGCCAAAATGTAGAACACTCACAAAGAACAATTTATTCATATTTTTCCCATTCGGCGACATGATGGATAAAAGTAGATTCATCATTTTTAAAAAAGAATAAAATTTGGGACCTTCTCTGGTGGTTTTCGCTCTGGTGTTTAAGACTACGAGTTTCCACTGGAGGGGGCGTGGGTTCAGTCCCTGGTCAGGGAACTAAGACCCCACATGCTGCATGGCACAGCCTAAATAAATACGTAAAATAAAACTTGAAACCAAGTTAACCGGAGAATGATTATCTCACGCTTTTCTGTAGGATGCCTGATCATTCTGTTTTCCATGGCTGTTGCTACATTTTTAAAAGAATTTCTGCTTTACTTTCACACAAATAGATGACCTTGTTGCCCACCAAAGAATAAATTCCAATTGATAAAATAATCTGGTTTGCTTGAACCTCAGGTGGCACACTTATAGTCGCACCTTTGTTGGTATTCTGTTTTTAGAATAATGCATGACTTACCACATCTTCAAAACAATAGATTCCATTAATTTGTAGCTTATGCGACTAAAAGCACTAGAAGGTCTGCCTGGTGATTTTATGTGGAAAGCATAGCACACAAATGATTTCTTGTTTGTGTTGATTCTTACATAAAAATATACTTTAGCATTCAGAGAAGTGGTAGGGAAAAAATCTTAGTATTTAGGAAATTACATTGATTTATGGAGGGATCTACACAAGTTGGCAAATGCTTGTTTTAAAAAAGTACTCAAAATTGACTTTAAAATCTAATTAAAATGCTAGATTAAAATAAATATACATATTAAAAATAGAAATAAAATTAAAAGATCTGGAAATAAAGGTTTAAAAACCCCAAACAGATGGAATATAAAAAGGGGGGAATATAAGAGCAATACAATTAAAGCCTGAGGAAATAATATCAAAAATCTCCCTTTGCGTTTTCTGATGAATCCTAAAAGAACAGCTTACACATCTCTTTTTAAACAGTATTTCATAAACCCATCCCCAAATGCCAATAATTTTCTAGTCATAAAAAAATCTGAAACAGTTTGTTCTCTATAGGAAGATTAATTATTGAGTCATTAGCCAAATGCTATTTTCATCCAGAGGGTGTAACTCACTGAGGCCTGGCAGAGAATAGCTACTGACAGTGGGGAGATAAATGAAGCTTCCAAAGGTAACACAGCACTGGGAGGAATTCCAGCTCTATTCAAAGTGGATAGACTTCGCTGAACAGCCAGAAAATTCAGGTGAAACTTTATAAACATTAAGCCTAGAAGTAATGGTAACTCTAGGCCAATAATCAGAGCCATGTTAGGCTCTAATTATAATGAGACTCCAGCTACTTAAAAGCCAACTAACACGAAACACAGGCATCTTTAAAGGATGATGATTTAAACCATATCTCAACAATATAGACTTTCAACAATGCAGAATTTACCGTGTCTAGTATACATTCAGTAATTAATAGACAATAAAAGAAGCAGGAAAAAAAGTAAACATGCGAGATAAAATATAGAAACCCAGACATGACACAGATGTTAGAATGAGCAAATACGGGTTTTTTAATGGGTTATAATTAGAATTAAACTGATTTAAATAAAAGATGGACATAATGAGTGAACAAGAGGCAAATCACAACAGAGAAATGCAAATTACAAAAGAACCAAATAGAAATTCCAAGATTTAAAAACTGTGACTGATGGGAAAAAATTTCATTGATGACATGAATAGTGAATTGGAAATGGCAAAAGACCAGTTAACTTCAAGAAAGATCAATAGAAGGTGTCTAAAAGTGAAGCTCAGAGAAGATTAAAAGATAAAAATGAATAGACACTTAATGTTCTATGGGACAACATAGAATGGTGGGCTTCCCTGGTGGCTCAGAGGTTAAAGCGTCTGCCTGCAACGCGGGAGACCCAGGTTCAATCCCTGAGTCGGGAAGATCCCCTGGAGGAGGAAATGGCAACCCACTCCAGTATTCTTGTCTGGAGAATCCCATGGACAGAGGAGCCTGGTGGGCTACAGTCCATGGTCGCAAAGTCCATGGGTTGGACATGACTGAGTGACTTCACTTTTCAACTAAAGTCCCTAAAAGAAAAAAGAGATGCATTTTGGCCAAATAAATACATCTGAACAAAAGTATCCATATTATTATTCCAAAATTTTTTTTAACAATCAAAACCTCAGGACCTTAATGAATTTCACACAAAATAATTATAAGAAGAAACAAACATTAAGCAAATAATATTAAAAATGTTGAAAGCAGAAGATAAATGTTTTAAAAGCAGCCACAAGGTAAAAGACATGTCACAAACAGAAAAACAATAATAAGAGTAGGTGAAGGTGAAGTCGCTCAGTTGTGTCCAACTCTGCTGTGTTTATCAAAACCAATGTCGTTCAGAAAGCAATGGAACGTCTGTAAAGCACTGAAATCAAAAAACAAAATGAGACATCTCATAAGCTATAATTCTGCATCCGCAAAAAAAAAAAAAAAAAAATTTCTACAGAAACAAAGGCAGTACAAAACCATTTTTAGATTAACAGAAGTTTCAAGGCTTTAGTACTAGAGGACTTGTATTATGATAAATGTCACGAAAAGTTCTTCAGGTTGAAGTAAAAATATTGTAAGGGAGAAATTCAAGTCTACATTAAGAAATGAAGAG
The DNA here is from genome assembly GCA_917880005.1 of Nanger dama. Lineage (NCBI taxonomy): Eukaryota > Metazoa > Chordata > Mammalia > Artiodactyla > Bovidae > Nanger > Nanger dama. The sequence continues at coordinate 5,005,157 of CAKJTW010000021.1, read as the reverse complement.
CCCTTGAAAAGATTAGTGTGTGGTAAATCTAAATAATCTCTTTTCTTAATCTGTTAAGAGATAAATGATTGTTTAAAGAAAAATAACTTGTGCTTTAACATTCATAGAATATAAAAATATGGGAGAAGCAACACAGAGGACAGGAGGATGTAACAGAAAGATATGTAAGACTTTTAACATTACACTTGAAGAGACAGAACATTAAATCAAAGAAGACTGGGATGAGTTAAAGACACACATATTTCTAAAGCAAATACAAACATAAGAAGAGAAAAGCTATGGCCAAAGCATATCAAAAAGCAGAAACATGACTTTGCCAACAAAGATTCATCTAGTCAAAGCTATGGTTCTTCCAGTGGTCATGTATGGATGTGAGAGTTGGACCACAAAGAAAGCTGAGCACCGATGAACTGATGCTTTGAGAGTCGCTTGGACTGCAAGGAGATCCAGCCAGTCCATCCTAAAGGAAATCAGTCCTGAATATTCATTGGAAGGACTGATGGTAAAGCTGAAACTCCAATACTCTGGCCACCTGATGCGAAGAACAGACTCAGCGGAAAAGACCCTGATGCTGGGAAAGATTGAGGGCAGGCAGAGAAGGGGATGACAGAGGATGCGATGGGTGGACAACCTCACTGACTTGATGGACATGAGTTTGAGTAAGCTCTGGGTGTTGTGATGGAATGAAGAAGGCTTCATCAATTAGTCAACATCTCCCATTTTGGGAGAGTTTAGTTCTGCATAAGAGCTCAAAGATATTATTCTGTGTGTCCCTTGGGGGAAGAAGCAGCCTGCTCCAAGGCTGCACTAGTGTTTCTTGACCCCTCCTCCCCTGCCTCCTCATCCCCTCCCTTGCCTGACTAGCAACTGTTTGAACCTTCCCTTTGGGACTCAAGGAAGGACATGGAGGCTGAAGTCTATTCCCTACAGACAAGAAACAAGGGACACAGGAAGGCTTCCGGGCCTGCCAGCCCCATAGGGTCCTGCTCAGTTTCAGAAGTCCCCAGGACGCAGTGCAGAGGCCGTAGACTGAAACGCATGCAACCGTTCAATGAAAGAGGTCTATTTATTTCTCTTAAACGCCTTGGGCTGAGGAGAAGGCTCCCAGTTGGATGCGCTTCTCGGCACTGACTGCAGTCCTCTCCAGAGACTGCAGAGGCTGGCAGAGGCCGCCTGGACCTTCACTCTGCCTCCCTTCAGAAGGGAGCTGGTCCACAGGTCCAGTGCCTTACTTTTGCAGCTTCTTCTCGTGGGACCCCCTCTTCCCTCATCATCTGGCTCTGGTGCCCTGTGGGGCTTGTGTCTGTGGGTCCTACAGAACGGGAAACAAATAGAGAAAGAATTCCTGACCACCATCCTCTAGGGCACGCTGTAGAGACCTCAGATAGAAAGGCCTGAAAAAAAAAAAAAAAGGCCTATTTGCTTTTTTAAAAGCAGTGTTCTGCTTAAAGCTGTGTCCTGGAGGCACAGGTTTCCAATTTAACAAACATCTAGGGGCCAATTTATAATCCTTTTCGGAGATGGGGGTTGCCAGCTGGCACGGTCTTCTCCTTTACCCTCTGCCGCATTTACCCAGACTGCCATTGTGTCTGAGAAGGGAGCTTGTGCACATATCTGGTGGCCAAGCTTCTGTGGCTGATACCCAGAGGACGTATCCCTTGAGAGCCTGGCTTTGGTGACCACTGGGCTTGTGTTCACGGTAACAAAGAGATCTAGTTCTTAATTTACTGTGTCCAAGGCTCAAGTTGCTGATTGACATTCTCTGCTTTGGGACATTGGCAGGCATTGGCGCCTGTCAGTGGCATATCTTCAACTCCTAGGAGAGCCAGGAAGAACAAAGAAGGCTGCTTGGACAATCACAAAGGTTCCAAACAAAACGAAGAGTTAAGGACTGGGAGAGGTGGCTGGTTTATCTAATACACAGAAATCAACACAGAGAGTTAAGAAAAATAATGAGACAGATGAATATGTTCCAAACAAAAGAACAAGATAAGAGCTCAGAGAAGGACCTTAATGAAATGAAGATAAGTGATTTACCTAATAAAGAGTTCAAAATAACAATCATAAAGATTCTCACCAAGGTCAGGAGAACAAGGCATGAACAAAGTGAAAATTTTATCTACCAATATAGAAAATGGAAGAACGTACCAAACAGAAATCACACAACTGAAGAATAACTGAACTGAAATGTTCAAGAAAGGGGGTCAACAGCAGACTAGATGAGGTGGAAGAAAGGATCGACCAATCAGAGAAGCAAAAAAAAAAAAAAAAAAAAAGACTTTACAATATATTGTCTATAAGAGACTCCCTTTAGCTTTAAGGAGACACACAGACTGAAAATAACAGGTTAAAAAAGATATTCCATATAAACGGAAACCAAAAATAGCTGAGGCAGGAATACTTATATCAGATAAAATATATTTTAAGACAAAGATTGTATTAATAATACAAGACAAAGTAATTAGGTTATGGTAATGGGGTCAATCCAACAGGAGAACATAACACTTGTAAAAATATTTATGCACTCTCTATAGGAACACTTCAACATTAAACAAAGTAAATATTAACAGATCTAAAGGGAAAAATAAACAGTAATACAATAATAGTAAAGAACCTCAGTACCCTACTTTTAATAATGGGTAGATCATATGGGAAAACATAAGGAAACATTAGACTTAAATGACACATTTGGCCAGATGGACTTAACATTTACAGAACATTCCATCCAAAAGCAATGAATACACATTCTTCTTAAGCATATATGGACTTAAATCCATATATAGTCTAGGATAGATCATATGTTAGTCCACAAGACAACTCTAAATAAATTTATCATATCAAGTGTATTTTCCAACCACAATAACATGACACTAGAAATCTACTATCAGAAGAAAACTGAAAAATTCACAATATGTAGAAATTAAACAACATATTGATAATACTGAACAATCAGTGGGTCAAAGAAGAAATAAAAATATTTAAAATATCTTGAAACAAATGAAAGAGGAAATACAACATATCAAAACTTATGAGCTATAGCAAAATCAGTTCAATGAGGCAAACGTATAGTGATAAATACCTGCAATAAGAAACAACTTCATACCTTACGGAACTAGAAAAGAAGAACAAACTCCAAAGTTAGCCCAAAGATGGAAATAACAAATATTAGAACAGAAATGAATGAAATAGAGATTAGGATGACAATGAAAAATGTCAAACTAAGAGCTAGTTTTCTTAAAAGATAAATAAGACAAACCTTTAGCTAGACTCAAACCATGCAAAAAAAGAGAGGACTCAAATATAACCAGAAATGTAAGAAATGTTACAACTGATACCACAGAAATACAAAGGATCTTAAGACACTTCCAGGAACAATTATACGCCAACAAGTTTTTCTTGAAAATTCCACCCTTCAGACCTCCGTCTCAAGAGAAGAACACAAGGAGAAGAAGGCAACTCCATGTTTGTCAAAGTAGATTGAGAATCTCTTGTTCTTCTACATTCAGTTGATTTAAAGAAAGACTGTGTTTGGAGAACACTTTGTTTTATTTTAAAAAGAAAACAACTTTAAAAGTTTTTATGTTTTGCAAGACTTCCTCAAAATTTTTATTATGCACAGGTTCAGCATGACCCTTCATAATGGGACTACAGAGAAAGCTTTTTAAACATACTTGAGCCTGGACTCATTTATTCACTTAAAATCTCAGAAATGAGAAGTTCCATGGAACACACACTTTATGCATTCCAGGACTGAGTAAATCCTGGTGATTACTGGACTGCTTAAGCGGAAAAAAATGAAATGTGGACAAATTCATGTCTAAAATAGTTAGAGACCTCTAGTAATTACCATTTTATATATATTAGTAAATAAACATGAATATAAACGTATACAGCACATATTACATATATATATATAATATATAAAGGATACATAATATTCCCAAATTTATAAAAATAACTGCTTTTATATATACTACTGAGTGTTCAATTTATGAGCTTGTTAATTTAACTGATTAAACAACAAAAAAATTTAACTGAGGTTTAAATCCTTCAATAGACTGTTGCATCCTAACAAAATTTGTTAAGAAAACAAAGCAAAAAACTATATCTGAATTAATTTTAAAAAATCAGGCTTGATGACCAGATGCTAACTCTGACTTTTCTAGCACCATCTTTCATACATCTAAAGGCACAATCTACTTCGGTTTGTCGGTCTACACACCAAAGTGTCGAGAGGTAATTTATCAGTTTGTTGATTGTTCATGGTTATCAGTCGGCAGATGGGCCCAAAATTATCATTTTGCAGACCAGTTCTTCAATAGGAAGTTTTCACATCCATACTTTCTCACCCCCTGCCAAATCATTCCAAAACAGTACATGGATATATCAGGGGACCCACAACAAATGTCAAAGTCATTTGCTTTTCCAGTTTTTATTTGAGCACAATTCCATCACTAAACGATCTTCACTCTCTGTTCCCATCCTCTCTATGGATAACAAGAGGGTTCTTAACAATTAGCAGAGTTCCAGTAAAAATATTTCCCCCTAGCTAAACTGAAGTAATGGCCACGAGAAAGCAGGACAAACATTTTTCTACCTGCTTTAAGAAGTGCACATCCAAGTAAGGACACGCAGGATGCCTGCTCAGGCACGCCCGGGCTCAGCATCCATCTTCCTGCTCCTTTACCACTTCCAGACTGACAGCTAAGTTACTGCACAGAATCGTTTCTGTGGGCTGTAACCATAATGCTGCCACTGAAACTGGTTTGTTGGCTGAAGGATAAACAGACTGAAGGACAATTTTCATTAACAGAGAAACATGGCTTATAGGAGAAGAGAGCTGATCTGCATGGGAAAGTAAGCTTTAGCACTTAGAAGAAACACGAGAAGACACTCTCGAATTGAGTTGTGATTTTCCTGTTGACTGGCAGGCACTAGCTGAATTCTTGGGAGAAGCCCACATCTGTAGCTGAGACTGTCTAGCATGCTTTCTGTTGCCCAATGGTTAATAACCGAGGAAATTTTTACCTGTAAATAGAACTGACCTTAGAGCAAAGAAAGAAGAAGTCAAAACTATTTCCAAATGAAATGGACATAGTATTTTCAGGAAAATGAACCTTCTTTGCTGAAACATCATCAAGGATTTAAAACTAGGACTGAGAAATACGGGGAAAAATCAACCCATGTTTAGTGAATTATTTGACAAATATGTATAATTGTATTCCATATATATAAGACAGGATTCTGAATTCAATGATCGTATAGCTTAAATTAAGCAGAGTAAAGACATGCAAATATATAGTAGGTTACAAGTGTCTACTTCATCTCCAACTGTCAGTATACATAATAGGTCTTTAATAAATACTGAATAAGTTATTGAAGCAATATTTCTTATTTATGGGAAAAGTAGTAAGAACCATAGAAAACGTTATAGATATGAGTAGTGCACTTCAAAGGGTGAGGTTTATTTTGGTTGGAAGAGTCAAAGATCAGTTCAGTTCAGTCATTCAGTCATGTCCAACACTTTGCAACCCCATGGACGGCAGCATGCAAGGCTTCCCTATCGATTACCAACTCCCAGAGCTTGCTCAAACTCATGTCCATCAAGCCACTGATACCATCCAACCATCTCATCCTCTGTCATCCCCTTCTCCTACTGCCTTCAATCTTTCCCAGCATCAGGGCCTTTTCCAATGAGTCAGTTGTCCGCATCAGGTGGCCAAAGTACTGGAGTTTCAGCTTTAGCATCATTCCTTCCAAAGAAATCCCAGGGCTGATCTCCTTCAGAATGGACTGGTTGGATCTCCTTGCAGTCTAAGGGACTCTCAAGAGTCATCTCCAACACCACAGTTCAAAAGCATCAATTCTTCGGTGCTCAGCCTTCTTTACAGTCCAACTCTCACATCCATACATGACCAATGGAAAAACCATAGCCTTGACTAGATGGACCTTTGTTTGCAAAGTAATATCTGTGCTTTTAATATGCTCTCTAGGTTGGTCATACATTTTCTTCCAAGGAGTAAGCATCTTTTAATTTCATGGCAGCAGTCACCATCTGCAGTGATTTTGGAGCCCCCCAAATAAAGTCTGTCACTGTTTCCACTGTTTTCCCATCTACTTGCCATGAAGTGATGGGACTGGATGCCAAATCTTAGTTTTGTGAATGTTGAGTTTTAAGCCAACTTTTTCACTCTCCTCTTTCACTTTCATCAAGAGGCTCTTTAGTTTTCTTCTCTTTCTGCCATAAGGGTGGTGTCATCTGCATACCTGAGGTTATTGATATTTCTCCCATCAATCTTGATTCCAGCTCACGCTTTATCCAGTCCAGAATTTTGCATGATGTACTCTGCATAGAAGTTAAATAAGCAAGGTGACAATATACAGCCCTGACATACTCCTTTTCCTATTTAGAACCAGTCTGTTGTTTCATGTCCAGTTCTAACTGTCGCTTCTTGACCTGCATATAGGTTTCTCAGGAGATAGGTCAGGTGGTCTGGTATTCCCATCTCTTTAAGACTTTTCCACAGTTTGCTGTGACGCACACAGTCAGATGCTTTGGTGTTATCAATAAAGCAGAAGTAAATGTTTTTCTGGAACTCTTTTGCTGTTTCGATGATCCAACAGATGTTGGCAATTTGATCTCTGGTTCGCCTTTTCTAAATCCAGCTTGAACATCTGGAAGTTCACAGTTCATGTACTGCTGAAGCCTGACTTGGAAAATTTTGAACATTACTTTGTTAGCATGTGAGATGAGTGGAAATGTATGATAGTTAGAACATTCTTTGGCATTGCCTTTCTTTGGGATTAGAATGAAAACTGACCTTTTCCAGTCCTGTGGCCACTGCTGAGTTTTCCAAATTTGCTGGCATATTGAGTGAAGCACTTTCACAGCATCAGCTTTCAGGATTTGAAATAGCTCAACTAGAATTCCATCACCTCCACTAGCTTTGTTTGTAGTGAAGCTTCCTAAGGCCCACTTGACTTTGCATTCCAGGATGTCTGGCTCTAGATGAGTGATCACACCATCGTGATTATCTGGGTCGTGAAGATCTTTTTTGTATAGTGCTTCTGTGTATTCTTGCCACCTCTTTTTCATATCTTCTGCTTGTGTTAGGTGCATACCATTTCTGCCCTTTATTGTGCCCATCTTTGCATGAAATGTTCCCTTGGTATCTCTAATTTTCTTGAAGAGATCTCTAGTCTTCCCCATTTTATTGTTTTCCTCTACTTCTTTACATTAATCACTGAGGGAAGGCTTTCTTATCTCTCCTTGCTATTCTTTCGAACTCTGCATTCAAATGGGAATATCTTTCCTTTTCTCCTTTGCCTTTAGCTTCTCTTCTTTTCTCAGCTATTTGTAAGGCCTCCTCAGAGTAAAAGATGACATTATAGAAATGCAGCATGAAGAGAGAAGTGGAGAATTCCTAGGATGAATAGGAAATAGCAGTGGTATTCTTAATTGTCAGCGGCTACGGTCCAGCCTGAAATAAATACACTCTTAGAATTGTTGATTTTCAGTATCTTAATGGAAAGCAAATGCTGTGTACAGCTACCTCTGCAACTGCAAACCAAATCAGGTCACATTATGACTCAGTAAATGATTATGGACCAAAGTCTTCCTTTTCAAAATGTCAGATAAACCTTCAGAGAGAGGATTGTATTAGCAATATTGAAAATTGAAAATACATATTTTTATTAGATATTCAGGTTTAGGTCAGAACTGGCATTAGCTAGGAATAATAATTTAATCCTAGACTCGATTCAGTGACTGGCTTATTTCCTGGTACATAGTAGGTATGTAAGATATATTTGTTGAATATATGAATATCAAAAGTCAAGATTTTGTCAAATACTGAGTAATAGATTATTTTATAGAATAAGCTCCCGGTATCATCTCTAGTTTTACTCTCAACTTAAAACTTGAAAATCCAAACACTCCATAAATGACAGGAACATCTAATTCACAATGTAGTTGATGAAGAAAATCACACTTGTTTCCTACTTTTTACTCCATATGTTGAAGTCATGGCTTCTAACTTTCCAAGGTCACTCACAGGCATCCTTATTTTAGCCAGGCTACTTGTCTGTTTTCAGCATCTGCTATTCCTCTTGGATTTTCACTTGAATTTTCACTCACATTATTTACTGCAAAGTAAACTGCAGCATGGTCTTCCAAAGTATCTTTGTGGATCAGCACTCAGCGCGGGGCTCCAATGGTCAGATGAGTTCACAAAATTCTTTGTACCCTGAGCTTACTCTTGGAGGTTCACTTTGTAAGTAAAAATACTTAAGTTTCTGAGAAGCATCACGGTAAAGAAGCCAAATTAACTGTTTAATTCAGTGTTTTTCAAACTGTTACAACCATGGAACCTATTTTGAACGGCTTTCACTCTCTTTCAGAACTAGCTAGTGTTGAGGTGCAACGCTGGGACAAGATCCTAAGGTAGAGGTGATAAGCTGCTGACTCGTGTGGTATTTTATCCTTGAGTGATGGCATACTGAGAGGGGAGAGAGATGTCTGCACATCTGGAAACACTGGGACCACATCCTCTTCAGCATCCATCCCCCTACCCCTGTTCCGTGGGCATCACTTCTCTGATTGACTGTGGCACTGGCATTCCCATATTACTCCCAGACCATTTCAGGCATGTACATTGCTTGTCTGGTTCTTGTAGCTATTTGATTTTGGAATTCTTGCCCTGGGATATCTTAATCATTCAGTTATTCCTAGTACTCTTAGAGGAGAAAGGAATGCCATATTCAAATACAAAAAAAAGAGAGAGAGAAGTTATTATTAAGATGAATCCCCCTTTAAGCTACTAGCAATAATTTCTACATCTGCTCAACTTCAAGGAAATGATTAGAAGATTCCTATGTCAGCATCTTGGCCTCCCTAATGGCAGCTGCCCCAATTTTCTGCATCTGTAAATCTATGATCCTCAAAGAAATATGGGAATCTTGAGAGGTTACAAAACATCACCATAAAGTGTTTCACTTGTGCTCTCCAGAAATGGATCTTTATTTCTGAAGGGAATCAATTCTTATTTCATTTCAGGTCTTTTTAGGCTCATACTCCAATGACTGGCTGCTCTGCTAGTCACATTTCTGGACTGAACTTTCACATTTACCAGCAAATAGCCCTGGATCTCATCTTCCCTGGCAGCTCAGATGGTGAAGAATCTGCCTGCAATGCAGGAGACCCAGGTTTGATACCTGAGTCAGGAAGATCCCCTGGAGAAGGAAATGGTAACCTACTCCAGTATTCTTTCCTGGAGAATCCCATGAACAGAGGAGCCTGGTGGGATACAGTCCATGGGGTCACAAAGAGTCAGACATGCCTGAGCGATTATGTGCACACATGCACACACGTGCACGTGCGCACACACACACACATCACTGGGTCTAGACAGCAAGCACACTATTTCAAAAGGAAGCTCTTGGCTCTCCAGAATGGGTCCTTATTTCCCCTTTCGAAAGCATCATCCTTATTCTCTGGTGGTAGTATGCTCAACTTCACAGTGTGTAATTAAAAATGTCTTAGTTACTGAAAATAATTTATTTTTTCTAAATTTTAAAAGTTAACATATTTTAGTCTGCAAAATTTTTGAGGCCATGATGGGGGATTGGGAAAGATGAGAAAACCCCAAGGGGCATTTGGTGCATAACCATGATACAGCCTTTCAGCAGAGAAAGCCAACACAGAAACAAGACTTTTTCGAGAGGAGAGCACTGGCAGGACAAAGGTGAGAGCAAGCTTGGTCTGTTTGTGCCTCACTTGTGTGCTCCAAGTAGTGTGTGCCTCTCGTAGCACAACTGCCTTAAAAATACTAGAGTCCAACAGCACTTGAGACATCAAGCTGGGAAGGTGTTTTTGTTTTTTTTTTCCTTTGTTTTTACCAACATGTCCAACATATACTTTCTTTTCCGTCACCTTATGCTAAAGAGTATATTTCAGTAATGCCTCTCTTTATACTATAAGATCAGGTTTTCTTTCCTAAATACGTTCCAATTTTCAATTTCTGCCTCTTTAATGATGTCAGATGTCAGCATCTCAGAAGTCATTATTGTCATCCTTCTAAGTGAACTGATTGTATTTTCAACCAACAGTGTTGTAATCTGGGGGCCTGGACCGGAAGTGAAAGAATTAAGGCTGCGGGGATGGAGTTTCCTGTTTCTGTTTTCTTCCCTAAGCAGAAGCAGTATGGAGCAGAACACTGCACACTGCTCACTCGGGACAGGCAGCTATTTGGCTTAGCGTTTGCCTGGGTACGGAGAAAAAGGCATATCGCTGGACTTTCTTTCAGCAACATCTCCAATCACCATATCAAAGTAGTGTGCTGTATATTTTTCATTTTATAGCCAAAATATATTGTGACTATCAAAAGCCAGGAACATCCTGTTTTCCCTGAGTTGATTCAAGCTTTGGGCTTGAAATGCCTGCTGATTGCTCTGAACCATTTATTCTACAAATATTTAAGGAGCCTCTCCTAATAGGCTGACCATTCTTTGGGGTACTACAGAAATAGCATTAAGTAGATGAAAATTCTAGCTTACCTGGAGCTTATTTTCAAATGGTCATAATTCCTACATATCAGTGGGTCCATTTTGTACTTGTTTGTGTCAACAGAGGAAATATGGTGGGCCCATTCTGGAAAATGTCAACCCTGCAGCCGAGGGCGAGGCAAGACCTTAAGAGAAATTCATTCTCTTACATTCTGACTGGCAGTGGCCCCCCGGCTTGCATCTTCCCCAAACTACCTCAACGAGGCAGCAGGAACGGACTACAGATGGAGCTCCTTGGATCTTCTTCTAGAGCCAAAACAACTCAAGCCCACAGGGATTAAAAATACAAAACCTTCCTTCCATACCTGTGAGGATTACATGAACATATAGTACTCAAAATTATACCTGGCATAATCTTTGTGCTACTATTGTGATTCATCACTATTATATCCTCCTGTTCTATAAACGTATATCCTACTGGTTTCAATTCTTCATAAATTCCCATTTTAAATACTGACTTTTCTTTATGTTATTTGGCTGCACCAGGTCTCAGTGGCAGCATGCAGGATCTTCAGTCTCCGCTGTTGCACACAGGATCCTTATCGTGGCCTGTGGGATTTAGTTCCCTGACCAAGGATTGAACCCAGACGCCCTGCATGGGGAGCCCAGAGTCTTAGCCACTGGACCACCAGGGAAATAACCTAAAATTTTTATATAATTGAATCTCTATCTAAAAATCATTAATAATGGTACACTGTTGTATTTAGGTAATTTGAAGTACCTGGAGGTTGTGGGGGGGGTTGTCTTACTCTGATAACCTCATGTAACTCAAACAGCACCTACCATCTTGATACCACGGATTTTCAATTAAGTGTGTATTGAACTGAATTAGAAATGTGTCTTTAAGTCTATTCAGTGAAGACAAACATCTCTTGTAGTTACTGTTAAGGGTTAAAGTGTGTCCCCACCCCTCACCCACACAGAAAAGATGCTATATTGAAGTCTTAATTCCTGAATGTGACCTTATTTGGAAATAGGGTCACTGCAGATGTAATTAGTTAAGGTCACAGTGGAATAGGATGGGCCCTAATCCAATATGCCTGGAGTCTTGCAAGAAGCCCTGTGAAGACAGAGACTGGGCAGAAGGCCGGATGCTGGTCAAGGCAGAGACTGGACTCAGGGAGCTGCAGGCCAAGAATGCCGGAAGATTGCCGGCAAAGGGCCAGAGGCTAGGGGAGGTAGGGGAGGAGGCCCTCCCTCCAGGTTTCAGCACAGCCCTGCGGACCTCCTGGTTTAGATGCCTGGCCTCCAGAATGGTGAGGTGACGCATTTCCCTTGTTTGTGAAACTTCATTACAGCAGCTCTAGGAAGAAGACTGAAGTCACACCTCTGCCTCTCTGACCCGTTCAGATCAGTAACTGGGCAGTAGGAGCCTCCCCCATCGCAACACACAGTTTCTCATGTGACTCAGTATTCATACGAAGAATGTGTGCGTGTGTGTGGCGGGGGGTGGGGCTCAGTGGCTTCCACAGTGTCTGCCTCTTTGCAAACCTATGGCCTGCAGCCTGCCAGGCTCCTCTGTCCATGGGTTTCTCCAGGCAAGAATACTGGAATGGGTTGCCATGCCCTCCTCCAGGGGATCTTCCCGACCCACAGAATAGAACCCGGGTCTCTGGCTGTGCAGGAGGATTCTTTATCCTCTGGGCTACTAGGGAAGCCACGGGAGACGTGGGGAGAGTTTTGAGGTAGACTTTGGAAGGGAGATTACCTTAAGAAGTTTCCAGGATTCTCTTAATGCCCTAAGAACTCTATTCAATGTGAAACCATTCCTAGCTTGGATGGAAAGATGCAGCCAATAAATCTGGTACAATACACACCAGTTAATTCAACAAAACGTCAAACTGTCTGAGAAAGCCCTTAGAAAAGCTTTACTTTCTGAGTCACCAGGGAACTGACTGATAGAAGGAAAGCTCATGAAAATAAGATTTTCTCTAACTTCTGTCTATAGTGAATAAATCAATGGTATTTTCAAGTCCCCTCAATACCAATGAGTTTATCTCATAAGTAGGCAAGTATTTACAGACTCTTAAAAGAAAAAAACAAAGCTCCGGTTTTTTTCTTTTTCTTCCCCCTTCCCATTTCAGCCTGATTTCTTCTTTCCTGTCTCTCTACCATTTATTTGCCTTTTCCCTCACCCTCCTCCTCCTATTCTTCGCTTAGCTATAGGAGGAAAAATTTGTCTTACAACTGCTATCTCTTACCTCTCAGCTTCTGAAAGCTTTGATGAGTGTGGGGGTCTTCACTTTATTTATTTTTTTAAGATTTAGTCTCTCTGCCCTGAACTGGATTTAGGGTAATTGTGTATCTACTTGAGGGCTGAATGCAATCTCTAGCCTTTTTCATAAAGTTTATGGCCCTGGTGCCCCTTTAAAAGTCTCCTGTGGCTGACTGATGGGCTCATTTCTGATACTAACTATAAAGGATTGGCCATCCTGAAGATCAGCCGCTCCTCCCCAGAGCATCTCAGTGGGGAAGGGCAGCCGCCTTATGGACAAGGCCTGTGTTATGGATGGCGCTTCCAGCCTCAAGCAGGTTCATCCTTCAGCAGTCCAGGCTCTGCCCTGCACCGAGGGACTGTACCACGGGGCGCGTGAGCTCAGCCACATCCTTTAGCTAATGGGCATCAGAGGACTGAGATATCATCAGCGGCGGGAGGGAGAACGCAAGAGTTAACACCCTATTTCCCAACTTGCGTTCATTTTCTCTTGGCGTCATTAGTCTAAAGAGAGGTCAGCACACTCACAGAGCCTTCATTCCAGAATTTGAGCCTTTTGATTTAATCTAAGTTTTCCTCAGATGTTACCCATTAAAAATGTGTTCTCAGTTTTCATGTCAATCTGCCTTTTCTCCTCAAGCTGTCGTTTCAAAATATCTTCCTGGGACAAACAGTGGTGATGAGTGAGTCTTCCCTACTTCTACCACTTGTATGTTCTGGGTCAAAATGGCACTTGAATTCTCAGGGAAGAATAAACATGGGAGAGAGGATGGCTGGAGGGGAGAAGAGATGGTGAAAACGAGAGAGTGAGTGAGACAGAGAGACAGGGAGGCAGAGAGGAGGCAGGGAAAGGAGTGGGGAGAGAGAGAGCAGGGACTGGAGGCTGAGGAAGGCAGGAGAGGAGAGATATTAGGAGACTTGCCATTTAAGTTTTAACTGAAGATTTAATTCCCCGCAGGAAGGAGAGTTAATTTGTCACTTGTCAAATACCAAGATGTGAAAGTTGCCACCCAAGAGTGGTGGGTGATCACCAGGCAGCCTATCAGGTGTGGTAAGCAGCCGAAGGGAGGAGTCAGAGACCAGTGCACGCACGGGGGTGGGGGGAACGCAGGTGTGGGGGAGAAAGGGTGATGCACCATTCACATACTCACTGAAGGTTTTACACGGCGAGCATGACTGTGACGTGGATTATTAGAGCTCGAAGACAAGCTTTGGCTGTGAGACAGTCAAGGCGCACATGGAACCCACAGTTTAACTAATGGAAACACCAGCAGTTAACCAAACAATTACATCCAAACACTAAAAGTGATAAAAGGCATTTAGAGATGCTGCCAGCCCTGCCTCATCCACCCGTCTGGTTTCTCACATCACAAAACAGCAAGAACAGAAAGCAAAGACCAAACAAGTCAGCGTCACGAATAACATCCATGCTGCTGAATGCACGGAGTGTCTTTCAGACCTTATTGTAAGCAAATACCATCTGACCCAATAGGCAGTTTCCTCCATCTCGGAACATTCTCTTCTTGGGTTTTACTGTATAGTGCATTTTGTGGTTTTCCAACTACTTCTCTACTTCTTTAACTGTTTTGCAAGGTCATCTCGCCTTGGAAACCATAAAGTGTGGTCCTGTGCTTACTCTTCTTGGGACTCCCTGAGGCAGCTCTTTCTTCAGCGACCGTGTACCGTGCACCGAGGACTCTCCGATGAGCCGTCCAAGCAGACGTCTCCCTCCGCACTCACTGTGGGATGCTCTCCCAGGTGCTGTGTAGGGTTAGCTGCACCCTTTTGTGGGCACCTCCTTAGTAATCCTGTGCTTTCCTGTATCTGCCAGTTGGAACCTGTGTGATATCCAGCTGTGTGTCTTCAGTGTTTGGCACGGTGTTTGGCACGTGTTTGGCACAGCTCAAGGTGTTTGGCACTTGGTCACGGTCACAGTTTGTTCAGCTGTGGACTGGAATTTGGGGCAGGGCTTGGGGGCAGAAGGCACGGCATCACTGCACACACTGGGGCGCGGCTGAGTGACTCTGCCTCGGCAGATGAGCCAAGATAGTTGACTACAAGAACAACTTTTCAGATGAAAATGCCTTCATGATTGTAATTATGTAACCTCATGTAAGAAGACAGAAAGTATACATGGGATTTAACATGGAAGATTTCTATTTTTTCTGTTACTTTGGTATTATCTGAGTTTTCTACAATGCATAGAAACAATTTTATTATTTTTTTAAATTAAAATTTTTTATGAGGTCTGAAAGAGAAAAGGCTGAAAGAGAAAAGCCGGTGTGTGTTAGACATACACGCAATGAGTTAAAGTAGTGAAATGAAAAAGAGGATGTGAATTCCTACCAGAAATGCTAGGAGTCGGAATCCCAGGAGTTAGAACTCTTTTTGTTCAGAAAAAGTATCACCCAAATTCTTCACTAAGTAGCCCAAATTGCCTTTGTTGCTAAGTAGCTTTTAAGGAGAAAAAGGGCAAAGAGAAATTATTTACTTAAATGGCCTGTCACTCCTGATTTTCAAGAATTAAACACAAACAAGTAATTTTAGATAATAAATTTAATAGTAACATATGCTCTCTGGAATTATAACTCAGACTACAGTCTTTACTGATGAGATCTAGACACTGACATCCTAGTCAAGCCATCCAAGCCATCAAAATAAGCAGCCCCTTATAAAAATGAAAATTGAATATTACATTGGAGAAATTGAAAGCATGTTTTATCAAAGGCAATTTGTCTGTTATCTGACAGCCTTGGAAAACAACAGGAAAATTACATCTTCAACATTAAAATGAAAAGGCAGTAGCTTCTTTCAACATTACAGTAATAAAGGATCCTTGGGTCATTTAAAAAAAAAAAACTGTTTATTCTATATGCTGGCACCATCTGATTTCTTTCTTGTGTTCTCCTGGAAAGTGGGGGTGGGAAGTGCCTCTTTCTGAACTAGTTAATGGATCATAGAAGAAAGGAGTGCCAATTTTTTCCTTTTAAAAAATTATTCCTTTATTGGTGGGTAGATTTTATTTATTTATTCATTTTAAACTTTTAATTTCACACTGGAATACAGCTGATCAATAATGTTGTGATAGTTTCTGGTGAACAATAAAGGGACTCAGTCATACGTATACATGTATCCCTTTTCCTCCCATCCAAAACTGCCACATAAGAGCTCCCGGTGCTAGACAGTAGCGCCTCACCAGTTACTCATTTCAAATACAGCCAGTGGTTCCTGATGCCTCCCCACCCTGAGTGTTTGGTCCCTGTGAGCTGCATTCCTGTAGGCAGTCCACATCTTAGGTTCTCAGTGAGTGTGTGTGTTAGTCACTCAGTCGTGTCTGACTCTCTGCAACCCCATGGACTGTAGCCCGCCAGGCTCCTCTGTCCATGGGATTCTCCATGCAAAAATACTGGAGTGGGTTGCCATTTCCTCCTCCAGGGGATCTTCCAGACCAAAAGATCAAATCCCCGTCTCTTAAATCTCCTGAACTGGCAAGCGGGTTCTGTACCACTAGCACCACCTGGGAAGCCCAAACTGAGGACCCTCCAACTCAGAGATGATACCAAGTAGTACCTAACTACACATTTATTTGAGGAACCTTTAGTCTCTGCCCACTGTTCCAAGGAGAGCAGCCTTGAACTCTGGTCATGGTTCAGGAGGAACAATCGTGCTCATGTCTATATCTTGGTTATGCTTGCTAAGTGATCAGGAGTATAACAGAAACTTTCAACCCAATATGTGGCTCATGTAGAAGAAATATTCTATGATGCTTGAGTCAGTTGAATCCTACTGACTACTACTTATAGCCAAGGCTGCTTGCATACTGCAAAGATTTGCTTATTTTATTGCAGCAGGTTAACATCATTTTCTTAATATTAAAATACATTCAGTTTTCTTTTCAAATGAACCATCTAGAGGAAAAGCATAGTATTAACCCGATAACTAGTTCTTTAATGTCAATATTTCAGAGAGCTCAAATTTCACTAAAGCACTCTATGATGTATGACAACCCACTGCAGTATTTTTGCCTGGAAAACCCCATGTACAGAGGAGCCTGCTGGGCTACGAGTTCACGGGGTTGCAAAGAGTTGGGCACAACTGAGCAGCTGAGCACATGAGCAGAGATGAGACTGATGTAAACTGAGTGAATCTTAGATTCCCTGCAAGGGTTTTAGTAACTAAAATAATTCTATAAAGACTTCAAAATAACATAAGCATGACTCCAGAAACTGGAGGGAAAAAATGTAACTCTACCATGGTGCCTAAAATCAAGTGTTCTGTTCAGTTCAGTCGCTTAGTCATGTCCGATTCTTTGTGACCCCAAGGACTGTAGCACGCCAGGTCTCCCTGTCCATCACCTACTCCTGGAGTTTATTCAAACTCATGTCCATTGAGTCGGTGATGCCATCCAACCATCTTATCCTCTGTTGCCCCCTTCTCCTCCCGCCTCAGTCTTTCCCAATATCAGGGTCTTTTCAAATGAGTCCAGCTCTTTGCATCAGATGACTAAAGTACTGGAGTTTCAGCTTCAGCATCAGTCCTTCCACTGAATATTCAGGACTGTGTACTTAACCAATTTATGCTTTTCTTACATTCTTCAACTAAATTAACCTTATTGATTGTGACACTTGACTACTATCTTTAACTTAGAGCTTCACTGGATGAAACATTTGACCTCTCTGTTCTGGGAAGGCTGATCCACGTGTAATGGTTCTGTGGTTCAATTTGTGGACCTTCAAGTATATTGGGGAAGAGAGATGCAGAGCTCTGACACTTTCTAGCTATGTGGTCTCAGAAACTCAGTTTCCTGAAATACAATCTGGGAAAACGATGCTTTCTTCCAGTACAAGAAATCCTAATATTTAACAGTGTTAGTTCCTTTCTTAAAGGAAAGCCCCCATTTTAGGTCAGCAGTGGGTAAAGTTACCTTTTTTGACAGATGTTACATTTTCCACCCTCTTGGAACAAGCAGCTCCATGAGTCACAAATATACTGTAAGAACATTTCAGTGAACACTGAAAGCAGGACCCCCTTTTTTGGATAGCCTGCAACTGTATGTGGAAAAAAAACCTAAAAATAATGGCATTTTTGATTGCTGATGTCACAGACATTGGCAAGAATATTGAAGCTGTACATCAAAAAGATATTTTGGGGATAAGTCAGTGTAAGAATAAAATAGAGCTGTGGAGCTCTCGTGAAATTGAGAGATCTCTTTTGTATCAAAGTATATTTATGAGATAATATTTCAACAGAAATGGAGAAAAATGGAAATCCATTGCCATTATATCACTATTGTGTTGGAATGGCAATCTTATAATGAAATCTAAAATTCCAACTCTCATATCCTAAAGTGGATGCCTGCTTGCTTTAATCTTGGTTATCGTTATATTGCTAAAGCAATCATTGAAATTAGCTTTGGCAGTTACAAAAGGCAAGATAGGTCTCCTCTTCCCTACTCCCTTTTCACAATCCCCACCCTCTAGCTCAAGGGTGCCCTTGACAACAAAAGTTCAAGAACACCCAACCGCAGCTGAACATTTGGTCATCACATTTTTCACTAATTGAGTCTTGTAAGCCGCGGAGGCGTCACTCACTGTGGTCCTGCTCACCCGGAGCAACTCTCGAGGCCTCTTTGCTGAGTCTTGTAAGCCGCGGAGGCGTCACTCACTGCGGTCCTGCTCACCTGGAGCAACTCTCGAGGCCTCTTGGTTGTATGGATTGAAAAGAGTGGCCACTGCTTCTCTTATCTGGAAACCCTGTGCAAGGCTCCAATCTCACAAGGGTCTTTGATTCTTTACTTGTAGAACTGTGTCTTCAACTATGAGAGCTACAGATAGCTTTTAGCTCCAATATTTTATGACTATTATTGTCTTTAAGTTTTTTCTTAAACTTTTGTTATATTCAGATTCCATGGGCATGAATTTCGCCTTGTTGGCAAGAAACTTTCTTTATGTATTATTTTTATTTAAGTCAGCGCACTTTTGTGTGTGTTTGTTTTTTACCTGAATGTGCTTAAGATGCACAAGTTGGAATACTCCTAAAAGTGATAAATCAGCTTCATTTACCTTAGATAGAAGTATAAACTGTAAAAATAAAAAGGTTGGCAACCCCTTCCCCCCGCCAACCAAACCCAGTGTAACTGAGTCCTGGTTAGATGCTATGACCTAAGGATAGCTCTGAGTCTCAGGACTAATTTCTTTGCTAAAAAGAGTGACAGAAGATGAAATACCATCACATAGTCATTCTTACCAAGAAAATCAGATGTTTTAGAGGAGATATGAAAGAAGAATAAAAAGATTTCCTCACTGTGGGATTTACTATGATTTAAGCAAGGAGGTCTAACCAGTCCATCCTAAAGGAGATCAGTCCTGGGTGTTCTTTGGAAGGACTGATACTAAAGCTGAAACTCCAATACTATGTCCACCTCATGTGAAGAGCTGACTCATTGGAAAAGACTCTGATGCTGGGAGGGATTGGGGGCAGGAGGAGAAGGGAATGATAGAGGATGAGATGGCTGGATGGCATGACAGACTCGATGCACATGAGTTTGGGTAAACTCCAGGAGTTGGTGATGGACAGGGAGGCCTGGCGTGCTGTGATTCATGGGGTTGCAGAGTTGGACACGACTGAGCGACTGAGCTGACCTGAACTGAAGTCATTGTTGGTACCACCACTGATGCAGATCCCCTTGCTGGGAAAACGTCTCTGATTATTAAAAGAGTGTGCTACATTTCAGACTCAGCTGCCCAGATAGGTTGGGCAAATTCTTCAATTGTCAAAATATCTTGACTATACTCACACTTATTTTCAAAAATGAACATTGTATCAACGTGAATGACATAACTAAATTTTTCCTTAAATTGTATGCCATAGTTATTATTCAGTTCAGCTCAGTCATGTCCGACACTTTGCAACCCCATGAATCGCAGCACGCCAGGCCTCCCTTTCCATCACCAACTCCCAGAGTTCACCTAGACTCATGTCCATCGAGTCTGTGATGCCATCCAGCCATCTCATCCTCTATCATTCCCTTCTCCTCCTGCCCCCAATCCCTCCCAGCATCAGAGTCTTTTTCAATGAGTCAGCTCTTCACACGAGGTGGCCAAAGTACTGGAGTTTCAGCTTCAGCATCATTCCTTCCAAAGAACACCCAGGGCTGATCTCCTTCAGAATGGACTGGCTGGATCTCCTTGCAGTCCAAGGGACTCTCAAGAGTCTTCTCCAAAACCACAGTTCAAAAGCATCAATTCTTCGGTGCTCAGCCTTCTTCACAGTCCAACTCTCACATCCATACATGACCACTGGAAAAACCATAGCCTTGACTAGATGCACCTTTGTTGGCAAAGTAATGTCTCTGCTTTTGAATATGCTATCTAGGTTGGTCATAACTTTCCTTCCAAGGAGTAAGAGTCTTAATTTCATGGCTGCAGTCACCATCTGCAGTGATTTTGGAGCCCCCAAAATAAAGTCTGACACCATTTCCACTGTTTCCCCATCTATTTCCCGTGAAGTGATGGGACCAGATACTATTATTAGGAACACTTAATCAGTACAAAATTCTCTGTTCTCCAGAATATAAATGCAACAATAAATTGACAGAATTATTCCAGTTTACTTCTAAATTTGAAAAAAATGAGCTACTTCTGAGTTAAGAAAAAGCAACAACAACAATACTAAACAGAAGAAAAGTTATATTCAATCTTAAAGTACTCAACTGAATGAAATGACACCAGCAGAGAAAAAACAAATTTATCAAGTCATAAAAAATATATTAATTCAAAATGAATTAGAAAAAGCAATATAGTTATTTGGAACTGCTATAGAAATTCTGTCTTAAAATAACCAATTGAACTTACTCAATAGGTTCACTTGAAGATAAATTAAAATATGATTATAATATGAGAAATTTATAGTTAAGTAGCATTACATTAAATCCTTATTTTTCCTAGTACACTCTAATATGTTTTTCTTTCCTATTCTTCGTACATACTTATCTTCTCAATAAAAAATAATGAATAATGAAGGAAATGATGGGCAAATGAAATTTTATTTTCACTATAATTAGATTTCCCCTCTAAAAAATCTTCCATCTCCTTAAATCACTATGAATTAAACTATAGTGTTTCCTTTATTGCAAAATTCCATGCGAAGCATGTTAATCCTTTCTCAGGAAATCTCAGGATCATTCTGGTATAGTCATGTTTACCCAAACTTTGCCAACAGTCTGAGAACATGATTTTTAAAGGGATCTACATGGAACAAGTCTTGGACGTGCTGAGACACCAGTAAATTAGGGCAATTTTTCCTTGCCCAAGTGCTTCACCTACATGAGTACAAAAATCCTGCTTTAATTCCCACCCTGAGGGGGAGGAGAACTTTCTCATGTACTAACCACTGAGTTACATGAATAATTTCATTTAGTTTTCAAAATAACCTTACAATCTCGGCATTAGTAAACATGCTTTACTCAAGAGGTCAAGGAGCCCACCTGTCTCATCCGAGATCACATCTAGTGATGGAAACTCAGACTAGTTCCCTTCTCTCTGCATGCAGGATACTCTTCACGCTTCCTTCTCAACCATCACAGTTTTCTAAAATAACTTTTTTCTTTCTGTATTGTAGGAGTTACAAAACTATAACCTGTAGCACAAATGTTTTCTGCTTCTTGTCTTTATAAATGAAGTTCTGTTGGAACAAAGTCACACGCATGTGTTTATGTAATGTCTGTGCCTGCATTTTCACCAGAACAGCGAAGCTGGGTAGTTGTGACAGAGGCTTGGGTCTAAACTGCTTAGCATGTGCGCCTTTCCAGAAAAGGTTTGCCAGCCTCTGCTCTATTGTGTCTCCATGTTAGCTGAGAGAAAATAGGACTATCGAGACAAGATATATGTAAATGAACAGTTTGTAGAATAATTTTTATACATAGTATGACACTGTTTTTGAAAAAATGTTGACATTTGCTCCTATGTGTGTGTGTGTATATATATATATATATATATAAATACTTGCGAAGTTCATATGCCAAATGGTGGTTATATTTGAGACATCAAATTATTATAAGGAAACTTTCATTATGCTTTAAATATTTAAACCACTTCAATATTTAATAATTTAAAATTTTCTTATTTGAATGTATTTCTTTTTCTTTACTCACCAGGTGTGGGTCCTCAGACAAGTCCCTTCATCTCTGCTGGACTCTAGTTTATCTGTAAAATGAGGAGATGGATTAGACAATATTTCCAATTCCTTTTAATTCTAACACCTCACCACTGTATGTAACACTGCTGTTGCTGCTGCTGCTAAGTCGCTTCAGTCGTGTCCGACTCTGTGTGACCCCATAGACAGCAGCCCACCAGGCTCCCCTGTCCCTGGGAGTCTCCAGGCAAGAACACTCGAGTGGGCTGCCATTTCCTTCTCCGATGCAGGAAAGTGAAAAGTGAGAGTGAAGTCGCTCAGTCATGTCCGACTCTTCACGACCCCATGGACTGTGGCCCACCAGGCTCCTCCGTCTATGGGATTTTCCAGGCAAGAGTGCTAGAGTAGGGTGCCATTGCCTTCTCCGCGTATGTAACACAGCCACTTCAATTTCTTAGTATCATTTAATTTTGGTAACAACCAACCATCAGGAAAGATGTCTACAGGGAGCCTACAAATTTAAATTTTTCCACTTGTCATTTTTATTAGGAGTAATCTTCATAGACTAAGGTCCGTCTAGTCAAGGCTATGGTTTTTCCTGTGGTCACGTATGGATGTGAGAATTGGACTGTGAAGAAAGCTGAGCACCGAAGAAAGATGCTTTTGAACTGTGGTGTTGGAAAAGACTCTTGAGAGTCCCTGGGACCGGAAGGAGATCTAACCAGTCCATTCTGAAGGAGATCAACCCTGGGATTTCTTTGGAAGTAATCATGCAAAAGCTGAAACTCCAGTACTCTGGCCACCTCATGAGAAGAGTTCACTCATTGGAAAGGACTCTGATGCTGGGAGGGAGTAGGGGCAGGAGGAGAAGGGGACGACCGAGGATGAGATGGGCTGGATGGCATCACCAACTCGATGGACGTGAGTCTGAGTGAACTCCGGGAGATGGTGATGGACAGGGAGGCCTGGCGCGCTTCGATTCATGGGGTCACAAAGAGTTGGACATGACTGAGCGACTGAACTGAACTGAATCTTCATAGATAACTCACTTTTCTATTGGTTCACTAGAATCTCTTTTAGGAGAATAGTTAGAGGAATTCTAAGATACCATCATATTTCTATAGCAGTCTAAAATTAATTTTTCATTAGAGACCATAGCCAACTGTGAATCTTGGGAACAAATGCTCTCTAACCCAATTTCAAGTTTGTTTTCTCTAAATGGGATCATTTTTGGTTCCCAGTCTATGATTTATGTTTGCATTTGTAATTTCTTGACTTGCTTCTGTAAGAACATGATATGAACTTTGTCCTCAAGATGCTCATATCCTAGAAGTTCCCACTTCCTCTAAATTTGATTTTTAGTTTTATTTTGAAAGCAACATTACAAATCTGAAAACATTATTAAATATATATTCCAATTTTACATCAAATATAAAGTACAGAACATCTTCTCATAGTCATCTTGTGACTGTTGAAATGGTGAAAGTTAAAATCAAAGCAAGTATCTAGTAGAAGTGACCTATGGAGACGGTGGACAAGTTCCCACCCAATGGAGGTAGATGTCAGTATGGTCTTCTGGGGGATAGTTTCAATCATGTATCTAAAACTTCAGGTGTTTAACCAGAAATTTCACTTCTAGGGGTGTACCCTAAGCAAATAATGACTAATGAGGAAAAGGCAGGCATCCCACTATTTATAAATTTATAAAAACTAGAAAACAAATGCAAGTAAGCAGTGAGTTGCTTAAGCAACTGAGATGCAACAATGTAATTAAGTACTATGCACATATTAAAGTTATAACGCAAAAACAATGTAAAAGACCATGGGGAAATGTTGCTCTAAAAAGGAGAAAATAATTGTAAAATAATGCATGTAGTAGGATTCTATTTCTTTTAAAAATGCATAAATGTAAAGATTTGTATGTAAATATAAAGAAAGAAACTGGGAGACTTCCAGGCAAAGCGTCAATGCTGGCTACCACTTGGTGAAAGAACTGTAGTAAATTTTTCGATCTTTCATTAAATTTGCTATTTTTCTGCATTGCCTACATATTATATTATCACAAGAATTATTTACGAGCAGCAAATTATAGTTACAAAAATAACTTTAAAGTCTCTAGATTATGCCTACCCATATGATCAGGCTTTTATGGAATCAATCATGTCAGTGATTCAGGAAGCATATAATTTTAACTGAATCTAAGTAAACAGTTTTTATCTAATGTACAATCAAATGCTGATTTTTAAAACTTGTATGAAGAAAATTAAAATGAGCAATAAAGAAATAAGATAATCAGATCATCTATTCCTTCATGCCCCTCTCATTCTCTTTCTTAGGACGAGTATTCTTTAATTTCCAAGCTCTTTTTAAATAAGCTGTAATAAGAGTACTTACTTGCTTTTTATACTTGGTTTTGATGTGCCTACCCATTCAATCGCAAGCTCCATGAGATCAGGTGTCATATCTTTTTGCTTCATTTACCGCAGATCTCATTAAACAGTTCGAGACTAGGTAAAAGAGCAAACCTACTAAAGCTTTGTAACCAAATCAAAAGCTATCAGACTGGGTAGTTGATTCCTGTAATCTGTACTCACCCAAGGCTAGCCCAGTGTTCCGTGAGCCTAACCTCTTGGAACTCACAGAGCCCAATCACATGAAAGTCGAGGGTGCTCTATCAACCTCCAGTATTTGTGGAAACCAAGACCATCAATCTTGATGATCTAGGGCAAGTTAATCTTCTCTGCCTGCGCTGCCCATTATTTAATTTTATGCCTGTAAAAGATTACATCTGATAAATCATGCATAAGCAAAACTTTGAACTCCAAATATAATTAACCAGATGACACCCCAGTACCGTTTAGGTGAAGTTAAAGTGCAGGAAATTTACACTGTGAATGTTGCAACCTGATCTGAGTGGAAGTGCAAGATTAGACACTGGTGAGCCACATCCAGAGAGGAGGGTCTAATTCAGGAAACGTGTGTGTGTGTACGTGTATGTACCTGTGTGTGTGTGAAAGTCACTCAGTCATGTCTGACTCTTTGTGACCCCATGGACTATACAGTCCATGGAGTCCTCCAGGCCAGAATACTGGAGTGGGTAGCCTTTCCCTTCTCCAGGGGATCTTCCGAACCCAGGGATCGAACTCAGGTCTCCTGCATTGCAGGTGGATTCTTTACCAGCTGAGCCACCGAGGAAATGTGTGTGTGTGTGCGCACACCTGCACACACACAATGCATAACTCTGTCTTTGCATCACCTATACATCACCTATAAAGACAGGCTTCTAAAGCCAATTAATAATATAAACTACATGTTTTTCCAACAACTCTATATGAATCATTTTTATCTAAGCAATAATTCAAATTCATTGATTCTCTAAAGGACTATTTATCAAACTCTGAATATATTATTGTTATATATTGAATATATTGTTGTTAGCCTATTTCTTTAAAAATAATTGATAGTTGAGCTCTCTTCATTGTTTAGACTCACTTCCAGTAAGTCAGAATGAATAAAAGTTGATCATCTTCTTAAAATATAAAAGTAAGCACAAATGGAATTTAAAAGCCAAGAAACTGAAACAAAAGAAATTCTTCTCATTTTCGTCTTTGAAGCTGCTCTCAATACCATAGGATCCTTAAATGAGGAAGCGTTTCTTTTGCCAAGTCTTTAAAGCAAAAATTAAAATGGAAAGTTACTCGACTATCTGGTAAATTCAGTCAATGAGGAAAGCCAACCTAGGTTAATTGAGGCTTGATTTTAAGTACCAATTTTTGCTTATGGTTTTTCTACGAGGTTAGGGATTTAAAATTCAGTGTCTAGAGTAGGCATTTCTGTTTTAAATTAGAAGTGGGGAAAGTAACTAGGGTATCAAAACCTGACTCCCATTCACAAATATAATTTGAAAAATTATGGAGATAACTGTAAGTCCCCCAACAATGGAGTATCTTACTTTAAGTCATAATTGATACACAGGAGTGCTTATTGTGAAAGATCCCTTAAATACCTATTCCCCACTGGTTTATAACCGCCAGTGGGGCTGGTTTGCATGCTAAATGCAACAAGCATGGAAGTTTCTGGCAGAAAGTCTTATAGAGCTTAATGTAGCAGTGGGGCCATTTTGACTCGCCCATAAGCTGCAAGGTTAGGAGCTGACATTTCAGTGATCCGCCTGATCATCGATGGTGAGTCACTGTGGGAACTGCAGAGATGTCAGGATATTTGGGCTAAATGCTGGGGAGTGCCACCATGAAACAGTGCTTTGTGGAGATGTGACAATGAAGGCTCATATACTTGTTTCACATTCACCCATTTACATGGACGTTAGCCGGTTACTGCCCATTAAAGAGATGTCACCCTTAGGATTCTGAGAGTGGGGCAAAAGAAGAATTGCACTGATACTATTTTACATTTAAAAACAGTCTTTTTTTAGTCACTAAAGAATTACATCCTGCCAAAATGCTCATGGCAAAGCCGCCAGCCAAGAGAAGGGAGGAATTTATGTTCCCTGAGATGCACACAAGTATTTAAAAAGTCATCAGGTGGTGGACAGATACTGAAAATTTCATTACAATATAACCTGTTACTACAAATGGCATTATTTCTCTCTTTGTATGGCTGAATAAGCAACACGGGTGATCTACAGACTGTCAGAGTGGTGTAAGTTTGACAGAGAAGGACAGACATCATATGGTATCACTTATATGTGGAATCGAAAAAAAAATCTGTACAAATGAACTTATGTACAAAACAAATAGAATCACAGATGTAGAAAGCAATATTACTGGTACTGGGGGAAAAGAGGAGAGGGATAAATTTGGAGATTTGGATTAACAGGTACACCCTACTATATATATAAGATCGGCGACTAGTAAGGACCCACTGTATAGCGCAGAGAGCTCTCCTCAATACTCTGTAATGGCTTGGATGGGAAAAGAATTTTTAAAAGAGGGGATATGTGTATATGTATGACCGATTCACTTTGCTGTACACCCAAAACTAATATGTAAGTCAACTGTGCTCAAAAAAAGAAAAAAACAACAAAACACAGTTCTAATGAGGTGGATGAAACTGGAGCCAATTATACAGAGTGAAGGAAGCCAGAAAGAAAAACACCAATACAGTATACTGACACATATATATGGAATTTAGAAAGATGGTAACGAGAACCCTGTATGCGAGACAGCAAAGAGACACAGACGTATAGAACAGCCTTTTGGAGTCTGTGGGAGAGGAAGAGGGTTGGATGATTTGGGAGAATGGAATTGAAACGTATAATATCATATAAGAAACTAATTGCCAGTCTAGGTTCAATGCAGGATACAGGATGCTTGGGGCTGGTGCACTGGGATGACCCAGAGAGATGGTATGGGGAGGGAGGGGGAAGGGGGGTTCAGGATTGGGAACACGTGTACACCTGTGGCAGATTAATGTTGATGTATAGCAAAACCGATACAGTATTGTAAAGTAAAGTAAAAAAAAGAAAAAATAAATAAATTCAGGGCAGAGAAATAAAAAAAAAAATAAAAGCTGAAAAAAAAAACCCTGCTACTAAGAGCATCTGTTGTTCTGAGACAGAGTCTCAACTCTTTTAATTTTAAAGTTGTTTATTATTTTAATTGAAGGATAATTGCTTTAAAGAATTGTGTTGGTTTCTACCATCCATCAGCATGAATCAGCCATAGGTACCTCTCTCTCCCCTCCCTCCTGAACCTCCCTGCCACCTTCCTCCCCATCCCACCCCTCTAGGCTGTTACAGAGACCAGTTTGAGTTCCCTGAGTCATACAGCAAATTCCCAGAGTCCCAACTTTTAGAGAGGGGGTAAAAGTCTTGTGGGTTCAACATCGTTCTCCCTTTATACCTGCTTTCTAGTAATATATTTTGGAAAGTTTTCTATCAATGTGTAAACCATATTTGTGCACCTATTAAGGTCCTTTGTTTTAGACATTAAGTACTACAAACTGATGAGCTACAGGTCAGACTGTTTCCACAGATATGTGTGTGTATCTGTACACACACAACTTTTTGTTTTGTATTGGTTGGTTTAGTTGCTAAGTCGTGTCTGACTCTTGTGACCCCATGGACTGTAGTCTGCCAGGCTCCTCTGTCCATGGGATTCGCCAGGCAAGAATACTGGAGTGGGTTGCCATTTCCATCTCCAGGGCATCTTCCCGACCCAGGAATTGAACCCAGGTCTCCTGCACTGCAGGCAGATTCTCTACCGAGGGAAGCCCCGTTGGGGTACAGCCAGTTAACAACATTGTGTTACCTTCAGGTGGACATCAAAGGGATTGAGTCATGCATATACATGTATCCATTCTCCGCCAAACACCCTTTCCATCCAGGGTACACACCACTACATTTAAAATGGATAAGGGCCTGCTATATAGCAAAGGGAACTGTGCTCAGTGTTATGTACACAGGTATATGTTTGAGCCGCTTCTCTTTAAGGCTGAATTCCAGTGCTTTTAGATGGATCTATCTCTTTGGCTTTTGAGAGGCGCCCTCCCCCCACCCCCACACCGACCCTCCCCAGCTGGCCCACTGCCTACACCAGCTGTTTGGAAGCTCTGTCCCTCTGACACTGTCTTCTCTGTCCCCTGAGGTTCGTTTTCCTTACTCGGGAACGTGCCTAGCTTGCGTCAGTCTTCTGCCACCAGCCTGTTGCCAGCAGGAAATTAATCTCTTGGCCCCTTTGAAACCTCTTTCTCCACACTGGGCTCTGAATCAAGAAAACTGCCACCAGCTGGGCCTGCTTCCCAGAATGGTGATGGTGAATTACTTACTGTCATCTTGGACTTGATGCTGTTAAACCTTTTTCCCACAGCACTGGGAACACTGGACATGGCACTGCCCACACTCCACTCACGAGGCCCCTTTCCTAGCTTTGCACACACCAGCTCCCTACGTGTGTTTATTCCAAACAGTTGGCACCTGCGACTTGCACTGGGCGGATCATCAGATACAGGGCGGTGAGCATGCTGCGATGACGCTGGGGTGAGTCCTGGGTTGGCCCCATAACTCCCCAGCAGGCTGGGGCCCAGGTGACTCTCCCGTGCATCTATCTTGATCCCCCCCGTCAGTCTCCTCTTTCCAGTCCCACCTTTCCACATCTCTTCCTCTGACTTTCCCCCAATCCTCACCGTAAGCTCTGCTTCTAGGAAAGTGACTCAAGAACTCACCTCCCAAATGGGAAATGACTCTTCTAGAGACCCTGTTGGTGTTGGGTGTTGTCCATCACCTGAGTTGGTGATGGACAGGGCAGCCTGGCGTGCTGCAGTCCATGGGGTCTCAAAGAGTCGGGCACGACTGAGCAACTAAACTGAGAGATTCTGCAGCATTTCCATAAAACAAAGGCACTCAAGTTGGAACTTGTGTGAGTTATAATCTATGTACTATCTCTGTACATATAATGCACTTTCCATTCTGAAGGGCCCTCAGTACATAGATCAGTTGCCACAGAGATGCTTCAGGCTGACAGCAGAATCATTCATCAGATGCATACCTAGTACTTGGTGACAGGTAGTCCATGATGGTGTCAAGTTTGCAATAGTGTGCAAAAATTCCTGCTGCTGTCAAGGAACTATGGGACACTTTACCAGTTCTTTTTTTTTTTAATTTACCGAAGGACAGCATTAATTTACAAACTGAGATTTCAAGTCTCAATATGGCCGTGAATTTTAAATTTGGAATCCTATTTCAAAAACTCTGACTTTTAATCTGTTACTCTTGAGAACTGCTTTTGGCAAAAGCAGAATGAATAAGCACAGACGACACAGAGAAGCAGGTTCAGAGGCCGGTGCTAT
Source organism: Nanger dama (assembly GCA_917880005.1). Lineage (NCBI taxonomy): Eukaryota > Metazoa > Chordata > Mammalia > Artiodactyla > Bovidae > Nanger > Nanger dama. The sequence continues at coordinate 4,975,441 of CAKJTW010000021.1, read as the reverse complement.
GGTCCCTAGTACATGCAGGAGTGAGAGACTGATGAGACAGCACATTATGTCTGCATGGCAATTTAGTTCAGAAGCTCACAATTATTTTATTTTCAATATTAATTGCTTTTGTCTCTCAATAAATGACTCTGTAGGAAGTGGAATTCAATTTCATTCATTTTCAATAATCGAGATTGCTTTGAACCAGCTCAATAACTCTCACTCTTGGCCTCCGATGTATTGCTGGTTGTAGCACATAAATAATCTTAGTTTTCTTTTTAGATTCGTAAGCAGAGCTGGCTTTTGGCAAAAATGCTAGGGAGATACAATTTTCTGTCCAAGGTCCTCCAGCATCCACATGCCCCCTGATTTTTGGTTCTCACCTCGTGGTCACCCCTGCCTGCTGTCTCCCACGGATGGCAAGTGGTAGGAGACAGTGGGATCTCAGCCCCTCTCCTCTGCTCACCCGGCACCTCTGTCTCCAGGTGTGTTGGCAGAGATGCCCAGAACCCAAATACACCAGGAAGTGAGCCAGCAGGGCAGGTTAAAGTCCCTCATCTCCTGCCACTCTGCCCAGGGGTGGAAAGGAGCCCAGGATGCCCCTGGGCTCCTCTGAGCCTCCCCACCTCCTGCAGCCCTTCCTGCAGGCCTCTCTCCTCCACCAGACAACTGCTTCTCGGGGTTATAAAGCACAAGCTATTTATCTACATCAACCACGTAATGCTTAGTTACGCTCCTTGTCAAAAACAGTCTGAACTCAGAGGAAGACAAATATCATATGATACCACTTACATGTGGTATCTTTAAAAAAAAAAGATACAAGTGGATTTATTTACAAAAGAGAAACAGACCCACGGAGATCGAATTTATGGTTACCAGAGGGGAATGGTGGAGTTGGGGGTCAGACTGGATGTTTGGGATTGACATGTACAAACTAGTGCATATGAAGTAGATAATCAACAAGGGCCTGCTGTAGAGCACGGGGAACTCTCCATACTCTGTAATAACCCACATGGGAGAGAATCTGAAAAACAACAGACACACTTATATGCATAACTGAATCACTTTGCTGTACACCTGAAACTAACAGCTTTGCTAATCAACCATTCTCCAATATAAAATACAAATTTAGAAAGGAATGTATATATATGTATAACTGAACCACTTTGCACTGCAGGAGAAATGAACACATTAAACAATCACACTTCAATTAAAAAATTAAAATTGGAAAAAACAAAGCTTTAACTTGTGCTAAAAAAGAATAAGCTAACGGATGAGCTCATGAATGAGCAGTGGGTTAAGGGGCGCTCATCCGTATTTTACCCCCGTGAAGCTGCTTTCACTTCTCCAGCACAAGCTTCACTCACTCATCGCAGAGTCTTTGTTTACCCGCAGACCCCAACCTTGGTCAGGCTGTACTGGTTCCGCATCCTATGGGACTCCCACCAATTGCTATTAGCCTGAGGGCCCTTCCCAGGCAAGGAGCTCAAGTGTTTCTGTGGGATTAATGGGGTCAACGTGTCCTGTGACTCTATCAGCTTTCGTTTTCAAAATGTGTATCTCAAAAGATGATTCCAGGCAGGGTGCTTCATAGACAAGAGCAGAGCAAAAACACAGGAAAAGCAACACCACTTTTACACTTAGATAGTGTTCTAAGTGCTTTACAAAAGTTGACTCATCAAGGTCCCACAACCCTTTGCCATGAGTGGGATCACTAACTCACTTCATCCATGAGAAGACAGGCACCAGGAAATGAAGTGGCTTACCTCGATTAACTGACACTCTCCCTTATAAAAGCATGGTAATGCCGTTGGAGCTACTAAAAGGGATAGCTCACGATGAGAGAGACCATCATCCCAGGGTAAACTAAACTAACGTATCACTATTGCACTTTATTTTAACTGGACTATAACTGCTTTACAATGTTGTCTTAGTTTCTGCCATATGACAATGTGAATCAGCAATAATTATACATGGCATCCGGTCCCATCACTTTGTGGTAAATAGATGGGGAAACAATGGAAACAGTGACAGACTTAATTTTTTTGGCTCCAAAATCACTGCAGATGGTAACTGCAGCCATGAAATTAAAAGACACTGCTTGGAAGAAGCTATGAGCAACCTAGACAGCATATTAAAAGCAGAGACATTACTTTCCTGACAAAGGTCCGTCTAGTTAAAGCTATGGTTTTTCCAATAGTCATGTATGGATGTGAGAGTTGGACTATAGAGAAAACTGAGTGCTGAAGAATGGATGCTTTTGAACTGTGGAGTAGGAGAAGACTCTTGAGAGTCCCTTGGACTGCAAGGAGATCCAACCAGTTCATCCTAAAGGAAATCAGTCCTGAATATTCATTGAAAGGACTGATGCTGAAACTCCAATACTTTGGCCACCTGATGTGAAGAACTGACTTCTTGGAAAAGACCCTGATGCTGGGATAGACTGAGGGCAGGAGAAGGGGATGACAGAGGATGAGATGGTTGGATGGCATCACCAACTCAATGGAGATGAGTTTGAGCAAGCTCCAGGAGTTGGTGATGGACAGGGAGGCCTGGCGTGCTGCAGTCCTGCAGTGAGGCTGCAAGCAGTAGGACATGACTGAGCAACTGAACTCAACTGAATGTGTGTGTGTGTGTGTGTCTCTCTGTGTGTGTGTGTGTGTGTAGGCTTCCCTGTTAGCTCAGCTGGTGAAGAATCCACCTGCAATGCAGGAGGCCCTGGTTTGATTCCTGGTTCTGGAAGTTCCTCTGAAGAAGGGTTAGGCTACCCACTCCAGTATTCCTGGGCTTCCCCTGGTGGCTCAGGTGGTGAAGAATGTGCCTGCAATGTGGGAGACCTGGGTCAGGAAGCTCCCCTGGAGGAGGGAAGGCAGCCACTCCAGTATTCTTGCCTGGAGTATCCCATGGACAGAGGAGCCTGGTGGGCCTTAGTCAGGGGGTTGCAGAGTCAGACATGATTGAGTGACTAAGCGTGCACATGCGCGTGTGCGCGCGTGCACACACACACACACACACACACACACACACACATCTCCCTACCCTCTTGAATATCACTTCTTTTGCTGTAAAGTTTTAAACTTGAGGGGAGTGGTCAGTTGTGTTAAACAGAGGATTTAGTGATTCCCTAATTTTCATTGCAGGCCCTCTCTTCTGGACCTGATGTTTGTTTCTTATGTTATATCCACATTTCCAGTGTACTCTTGGACATTGCCAATGGTTTGATAACTCAGACTCATATTGTCCACAAACAACTCACTGCTGTCCAGTTTCTGCATCTAATCACTTCAACAGTGGTGTGAATGAGATGGTTAACCTGGGTAACTGGATTAGAATCACTGACCTTTTCTCCCATCTCCCAGTCGTCCTGGAGTGTGCTTTTCATCCCTTTCCTCACGTTTGCTCCATCTGCCCAGATTCAGTGTTCATATGCCAGCTTTAGACTTTTTCCTTCCTCTTATTTCTGCAATCATAGCATCCCATCTTCATCAGTTCAGTTCAGTAGCTCAGTCGTGTTCAATTCTCTGTGACCCCATGGACTGCAGCACGCCAGGCTTCCTTGTCCATCACCAACTCCCTGAGCTTGCTCAAGCTCATGTCCATCGAGTTGGTGATGCCATCCAACCTTTTCATCCTCTGTCGCTCCCTTCTCCTCCTGCCTCCAGTCTTTCCCAGCATCAGGGTCTTTCCCAGTGAGTCTGTTCTTTGCATCAGGTGGCCGAAGTATTGGAGTTTCAGCCCATCTTCATGCCCCACCTTTATGTCCATTCTTTCCTGAAATGTTTTGCCTATAGTTGCCTGGTTTTCTTCCTAAAGAGCAGCTCTACTGTAGCATCTCACACCAAGGTTTGTAGCAGCTCTCCATGCTCCACCAAAGACCACACAGCTTCTACCGCCTGCAGCCAAGGCTGCTGCTGGTTGGTGGAGACATGTAATACTTATTCTCCACATCAGATTTCCACAGAAGGAATGTTCCTTCCAGTCTGGTCCTTCTTTTTCAAGAGAGTGTAACATTAAAGAGAACATTCACTTCTGCCATGTCTGGTAAGACTAAGGTACAGATTGTTGTCCACCTGGGATGCAGGTGAGCTTTAGTTAATTTCTTTTATGAGAGGCCCCTGGTGCCCTGTTTTCCACTGCTTCCACCCTGCTGTCTAGAGGCGTGTGGTTGTCTGCATGCTCTGTAGACAAATATATGTAAAATTTAGAAAACCTAACTAGCGTCCTATTCCAAACTATATCCCCAGTGCCAGCTTTACTGGCAATTCTGCTTGTAATTTAATCTGTGTCCAACTCCTGCTTCTTTATTTCAAAATGCTTGAAACTCATAGGTGGAAGAATGTGGATAATGCTTCAAAAACTCTAATAAAAGCCCTCTGTAACTTGGCATCAATGTATCTCAGCTCTCTTAACCAACTCTCAAAACACTGACTTGAAGGTTCTCGCCTAAGTTCATTCACTATTTGGTGTCCTCCAAGGGCATGGAAAAAGATGGGGAAACAGTGGAAACAGTGCCAGACTTTATTTTCTGGGGCTCCAAAATCACTGCAGATGGTGACTACAGCCATGAAATTAAAAGACATTTACTCTTTGGAAGGAAAGTTATGACCAACCTAGATAGCATATTCAAAAGCAGAGACATTACTTTGCCAACAAAGGTCCATCTAGTCAAGGCTATGGTTTTTCCAGTGTCATGTATGGATGTGAGAGTTGGACTGTGAAGAAGGCTGAGCGCTGAAGAATTGATGCTTTTGAACTGTGGTGTTGGAGAAGACTCTTGAGAGTCCCTTGGACTGCAAGGAGATCCAACCAGTCCATTCTAAAGATCAGCCCTGGGTGTTCTTTGGAAGGAATGATGCTAAAGCTGAAACTCCAGTACTTTGGCCACCTCATGCGAAGAGCTGACTGATTGGAAAAGACTCTGATGCTGGGAGGGATTGGGGGCAGGAGGAGAAGGGGACAACCGAGGATGAGATGGCTGGATGGCATCACCAGCTCGATGGATGTGAGTCTAAGTGATCTCCGGGAGTTGGTGATGGACAGGGAGGCCTGGCGTGCTGCGATTCATGGGGTCGCAAAGAGTCAGACACGACTGAGCGACTGAACTGAGCTGAAGGGCATCAAGTCTTCCCCATACCCTTATGTCACTGTGCTTCCTGCCTCTTCAGAGAACACACTTCTCACCATTTTTTTGCTCAAAAAATCCTATGTTTCAGGATCTTTTAAAGATGTTACTTCCTTCAACCATAAGAGTAGTTTCTCATCTGCATGAATTCTTAGCTCACTCATGTTCGCTTTCATGAGTAAGTTCACCTTATTCGTACTTTTGTCTCACTGTCTTTTCTTAACTATAATTTCTTTGAAGTATCTGTTGTCTGACAATGCAAATTCCTAGTGAATTAATAGTAGTATCCTCAAAAATATCAATTGAATTGAGTATGTGGTCTCATTTTTAAATAGAAAAGTGACAAAACAAAGCTCTATTAGCAGGAAATTTTCTTCCTGTACTAATTCAAACATTTATGATCTGATATTTTGCAACTCTTCTCTCATGCTTATCACTTTTTATGCACTTAAGATTTAAAGAGGCTGGGAACTACTTTGTTTTCTAGGTACAAAGCATCTTTAGACAGTTCTTCAAAAGTATTTGTAAGCTCCCTTTTCTTTATCACCCTCAGGCTAAGACCTGTCTTATTGCTGCAAAAACTCCCTCTCTCCTACACTTACAAATGGAATGTTCACAAGGACAATTATACCTTTCTATTCCTCCTCTGTACATGTACTTTATCTTATTTCTTAATATCCCTGACAAGTAGTTTAAACTCTGCTCTATCTCAACACCTGCTTTTCCTTTGCAATGATTAAACATTTTCACTTAAAATTCTACTTCTGCCTTTTCTGTGGCCCCACCCAGAAAGCCCTATTCTACCTTTTTTTTTAACACAGCATATCAAAGATACACATTTCTCTCCACTTCCTCCCTAAAGGCATAAATCCACAAAGTTAAAGAGAAAGAGAGAGGAGACGACAGCAGATGAAAGACACCAATGGAATTTTAGTAGCTGGAAAGCATACGGGAAATTTCACAGAGCAGGGAGAATTAAAACATTAAACTGTAGCTTCAGTCAGAGAGGAGTGGATGGTCACAAGAACCCAGTCAGTTTGTATGACAGAAGGAAACATCAACATGAAATATGGCATTTTTGTCTGAGAGCAATGTTCGTATCATTGTATGTGCAATACTGAATATTCACTGAATTAAAATTGTGTTGGAACTACATTGGAAAATGTGGGTGGGATCCAAACACGTGAGTGTGATGTCCAATGTATCCAGTGTTAGCTGCTCAGTTGTGTCTGACTCTTTGCAACCTCATGGACTACAGCCCACCAGGCTCCTCTGTCCATGGAATTCTCCAGGCCAGGACACTGGAGTAGGTTGCCATTTCCTTCTTCAGGGGATCTTCCCAACCCAGGAATCGAACCCAAGTCTCCTGCATTGGAGGTGTATTCTTTACTGTCTGAGCCACCAGAGAAGACCTAGTGTGACTGTAATATTAAAGAATTTAATTTTGATCTTCTGTAATTGGATGACAGTAAATCGTTTCTATAATGTAATAATCACAGACAGAATGAACAACAAGTAGATTAGAAATGTGAGAAGAGAGTCAAAGACAACTGCTGGAAAGTTGAAACAGTTGCCTCAAGGCAGCGGGAGTCGCTGCTGGGAATGGTGGAGCAGGGCACTGCTGTCCTGTTGGAAGGACACAAGCTATTTGCCTTCTCAAACTGAGTGCATGCAATGCTTTCCCTCCAGAAAGAAACCTCTTCACCCGAGTGTCACAGGACATCTTTTTAATACTTCTGAAAACATAAGTCTTTTGAGAAGTAAAGCTTCGTTTAAAAAGCATCACCTCAAAGGACAAATAACAAATGCTGGAGAGGCTATGGAGAAAAGGGAACCCTCTTACACTCTTGGTGGGCATGGAAACTGGTGCAGCCACTATGGAGAACAGTATTTAGGTTACTCAAAAGAGTAAAAGTAGAGTTGCATACGATCCAACAATCCGTCTCTTGAGTATCAGTCAGTTCAGTCACTCAGTCGTGTCCGATTCTTTGTGACCCCATGAATCACAGCACACCATGCCTCCTTGTCCATCATCAACTCCTGGAGTTTACCCAAACTCAAGTCCATGGAATCAGTGATGCCATTCAGCCATCTCATCCTTGGTCGTCCCCTTCTCCTCCTGCCCTCAATCCCTCCCAACATCAGAGTCTTTTCCAATGAGTCAACTCTTTGCATGAGGTGGCCCAAGTATTGGAGTTTCAGCTTCACCATCAGTCCTTCCAATAAACACGCAGGACTGATCTCCTTCAGAATGGACTGGTTGGATCTCCTTGCAGTCCAAGGGACTCTCAAGAGTCTTCTCCAACACCACAGTTCAAATGCATCAATTCTTCAGCACTCAGCTTTCTTCACAGTCCAACTCTCACATCCATACATGACCACTGGAAAAACTATAGCCTTGACTAGACGGAGAGTAGATAAATAACAAAGTCCTGCTGTATAGCACAGGGAACTCTATTCAACATCATCTGATAAACCGTAATGGAAAAGAATATGAAAGAGAATGTGTTACATATATAACTGAATCACTTTGCTGCACACCAGAAAGTAACACAACATTGTAAATCAACTATACTTCAAAAAAAATTTAAAAGAATTAGCTCAAGGTCTTAATATTTGGGATTGATCCTTCCATAAAATACTGACCATTTTAGATGGCTTTGGTAGTCAAGCTAATGAAACGTGTCTCAGGTGCCCAGAGAAGTCTAACCCTGCAGTGGTGAGCATGCTGCCTGCTGGACGCTTTCCCCAGCCACCGTCTGGAGGGAGCAGGGGCAGCGCTTTCCAGGTTTGATTCGTGCACAATCAGCCCATCATTCCATCTGAGTGTTGTCACATGAAACTCCACAAGTCTAGGAACTTGACACACTTACAGCCTAAAATAAGCTTTTCCACCTTTCTGAAATCCCCTCCCTCACCTCCTTTGGGCTTCGCAGATGGCACAGTGCTAAAGAATCTGTCTGCCAATGAAGGCGAGAGATGCAGGTTCAATCCCTGGGTCAGGAAGATCCCCTGGAGGAGGAGTTGGCAACCCACTCCACTATTCTTGCCTGGAAAATCCCATGGACAGAGGAGCCTGGCGGGTTGCAGTTCATGGGGTCGCAAGGAGCTGGACATGACTGAGTGACTGAGCACAGCAGCACAATGTACTTTTCCACCTTTCTGAAATTCCCGTCCTCACCTGCTTGGAAAGCCCTTAGTTATCTTTGAAAATTCAGAGTAAATATTTTCTCCTCCATGAAGCTTTCCTTCCACAAATAGTTAGTGGTGCCATCTTCCTGTTTGCTTGATTCTGTTACTCACATGGCACTCACAATCAGTTACCTCAATTCATGTCTTCCCTTTACCAGACTTTGAGCTCTTTGAGAGAAAGAACTGTATCTTATTTATTCACAGTGGCAAAAATATTTATCAAATGAATAGATTCAGGAAACTAGGCAGCTCCTATCAAATACCTGAAATGTTCATTAATTCTACAGGAAATCACCTGGAGCCCACCATCTGCTTATGTCTCCAAGTCCAATCCTTGTGAAAATGCTGAGCTAAAATCACATCCTTAACTCTCAGCCTTACATAAAAGCACAGATAGATGTCACAGAGCTAAATGTTCAGATATGCTCTCTTGCTTTTAAAAAGGGACCTCAAAGCCTGTCCCAGAAAGTCTGCCAACTTTTCCACGACAAGCATTTCAATCAGAAAATGAGTGGCCAGAATGATGGAAATTAGCAAGGAAAAAACTGCTAGTCTGGATTGTACATATTCCAAAGTCAATGTTGAAATTTTTGAAACTCTAAATCAATATTTGGTGGATTTCTAACAATTCACCAACTCAATGAACATGAATTTAAGCAAACTCCAGGAGACAGTGAATGACAAGGAAGCCTGGCATGCTATATGTAGTCCATGGGGTCACAAAGAGATGGACGTGACTGAGCAACTGAATGGAACTGACAATTCTTGGTCAAATAACATGGATGCTCAAGTCAGTAGTGGAAGCAGACAAAATATGTCTAGAATTGGCAGAGAAATCTGTCTCTGAGCCTCAGCCTGCCCTTCCAAACCTGGTTCCTTCCATCCAGTTCCTGGGATGTCAGTCCTTCTACAGGCACCTCTAAAGAGTCCCACTGCTTATTTTGAGCTACTTTACCAAGGCACGACCCAGAGGACTTCTTCAAATCAGCTGGTTTTATTTCTGTACCATGGACACTTATATCACTGCTGAACTAAAGAGAGAAGTGAATGTAATTTCTTTCTCTGCTGATAAATCTTTTTCATCCCCGGAAACTGTAAGAGCATCACTGGATAATGCAAAACAATCAGATAAAGGGTAAAGAAGAGTTAGTGTTTTGCACCAGAGTATCCACTAGTTTTCTACCACCAAAGGGTTAATCAACACGTGCAGAATGTCTCAGAAAAAAAAGGCTAAACATGGTAGATACTATGATAAGCAATTTTTTAAAACCTTAGTGACTATGCACAAGCAAACCTTGGACAATGAACTAAGTCCTTGGGGATCATAACACATTGCTTCAAGATATCATCATTCTCTCTTTACTAACTGCATTAACATGGGAAACTGGGGTGCATTTCAATGTATATCCTATATAGGGGGTCATGGTGCTGCTTTGCACAAAGTACTCTGCAAGGTAGATTTATTCAGATGAACCATGTAGGAAACACAGACTGGTAATTTAGATGGCCCAGATGACCAAGTCAGTGCTTTTAATCCAGTGGTTTTCACTGTGTAGACAAGATTCACACAAAGTGAAGAGATGAAATGAACAATAATACTGCTCATCTATCATTCAGGACAACCTGCATGATTCAGTTCAGAAATGCTGGTAGGTAGCCGCACGGTACAGTGGGAAGGGCAGGGGTTTGAGCCCAAAGGACCCTCAGTTCTTTGAGCCTCTCAGTTCATTTATCTGTAGGAATAGGGAAAACACAAGGCCCGCTGGAAGAGAGCCCCCAGCACAAGCTTAATAAATGCTTGGTATTACTCCAAAACACGACCCTTCATCCTGTTCTATCCACGTACACATGGCCTCCACTTACTACGAAACACCATTTCCCTTAATGTTTATGGCGTCCTGTCTAGTAGGTGTGGAGCCTGTGTGAATCTTTAAACTCTCCCTTTTCTTCTTCCACAAGGTTCTTTTACATAAACATTTTTTTAATGAACTCTCCCCCGTCAAGCCTTTCCTTATGGATTGTGCCCCTGACCTAATTACATAAGTACCTGATGGGCTGGAACGCTTCCAAAAGTGCCTCTTAGGAAAAACAATCTGAAGGGTTTTCTTCCCCTTCTGTAATTACATAATTACTCAGCTGACTAATATGAGTCACCGTGTGCCATTCTAATCTCCCAGGCACAAAATAGTTTTATTATTTTCCTTGGAACTACCTAATTACCCAATGGGTAGCAATAACTCAGGGCTCTTTTCAGTAAGTAATCGGTAAAACTCAAGGCTGAAATTCCTCCAGAAGTCTTTTAAAATGGAGGAGAATATAGAATAATGCTATAATTCGCCACACATGGCATTGGAGTTCTGGGGACCAGGGTGGTCTGATGATGTACCACGAATAATCCTGGGTGGCAGGGGAACTTTTCAGACTCTGGGCATGGGATAAGTTAATGAGGCAGTTCTTCCTGCTGGGTTTGAGAAAATATGTGTTCCTGAGACAGAACAGCAATAGCTGGGAACACATCTCATCAGTTAAAAAAGAATTCAGCATACATTCCTGATACATATGTATTTACTAATAAATTATATGGACTTCCCTGGTGGCTCAGATGGTAAAGCATCTGCCTACAATGTGGGAGACCCAGGTTCAATCCCTGGGTTGGAAGATCTCCTGGAGAAGGAAATGGCAACCCACTCCAGTATGCCTACCTGGAAAATCTCATGGACGGAGGAGCCTGGTAGGCTACAGTCCACTGGGTTGCAAATAGTCGGACATGACTGAGTGACTTCCCTTTCACTAATAAATTATTATTTTTAGCATCTGGTCTTGTTGACCCATGTGCTACCTATTAGTGAAGCTTAATATTTTGATACAACCTAAATGATAATACGAATTATCATATTTTTCCACATCCCAGTGGAGGATTAGTGTACCCTCCAGTGGAGGGTTGGAAAATACTGCCTTTCTGAATACCAAAGTCTTCAATATGTTCTAGAATTGGCTTATGATTGGTGTGTAGTTAGTCTCTATTCACTCAAGGAATAGATTAGTAGACTGCCTATATTGATTCTTTCCTCCTCTTTCCTAAGGAATGTGAAAAAAACTCAGACAAGCCTGTGAGAACATCAGCCTGTCCCTGGATATTTCCTAGGCGATGCTTGGAAACCAGCAAACGTCGGTCTTCTCTCTGTGCTGTGTCCAATCCTCTTCCCTTAACTTCCTACCCACCCCCAGGAGCGGTGGGGGTGGCTTCTTTCTGGTCTGGAGTCCAAACGGTTGGGCAGCCTACATGATTTGAAGACCTAACATGTTGGCCTATGCCTCAGATATGATAGATTTCTAACAAAAAGAAACACATATTTATCCAAGTTATTGAACTGCTAGGTCTAATCAATATTAATGTTGATCAAGCCATTTTCCAATGTATCATAAAATACTAGGGCATCTTCATAATCCAACCATATTTAGAACTGTCCTCTATAGTTCATATTTAGAAGTCATTTTAAGAAAAAGTATTCATTAAATGTTATTTTAGGACTAATACAAATACTGAACCTAAAAATCTTCTGAAGCTCCAGGAATATAGCTGAACCTGGTAATGTGCTTATAATTTATTTTAGTAATTATGGATGCAAATCTATGACAATGAATTTTATATTCCAGAGATTCACAGTTTCCATTTTTTAGAAACAGTTTTGCAGGTTTTAGAAAAAAATTTAAACTGTCCAGTCAAGTCTTATTCTTCTGGTAGATAAACCATCATGCAGTGTAGTAGAAGCAGCTTCACTGAAGTCGTTTTGACAGCTGAACACGAACAGAGGCCTTGAACAGTGAACACACAGAAGCAGCACGCTTCCCTGAGGGAGGCAGCTTTGGCTTCAAGGGTCTGGAAGGAAGCCAGCAGGCCCATGCATTAACTTGAACCGCTGAGATGACACAGTTATCTCACCTCCTCCTTTGGAAAGGCCTCCTGATCTATACCTCCTGGTCCATTGTGGACACTAATCTCCCTTAACTCTGTTAGCTAGATGAGAGAATAAAAGAGGGTTTCCTGACATATCTGTAAAGGTACATTTCACTATCTTTTCCCAGCTTGGAGGTGGTTTTAAAATGTCCTTTTCCCAACCATCATCAGGGAAACCTGCTTTGGTAAGGAGGCTCACTCTGGGCTTATCCTAGCTTTTAGACTAATCATTTTCTAGAAACACACATGACATGCTTCTGCCTCCCTTCTCAGACCTCTTGGTGCTACCAAACTAGACTTCATCAACTTTTGAACCTTGTCATTGGGTATAGTAAGTTCTCCAACTAGAACAAAAATGCTGGAAGGATGCTGGTTATGAAGTTGACGACTCCCCTTCAAGCTCTATGAACTTTCAGCTGCAACAGGGCATTCATTGAGAAAAATGGAGGTGAACAAAGAAAGGTACGGCAGCCAAAGTGTTCATCAACAGATGGAGAGATAAAGAAGATGTGGTACAGAAACACAACGGAGTATTACTCACCATGAAAAGGAGAAACAGTGCCATTTGCAGAAACATGGATGGACCAAGAAATTATCATAGTAAATGCAATAAGTCAGAGAGAGAAACACACATATCATATAACATCACTTATGTGGGTGAGAGTCCTCAGTTATGTCCAGCTCTTTGTGGCTCCATGGACTGTATAACAGTCCATGGAATTCTCCAGGCTAGGGAGAACACTGGAGTGGGTGGCGTTTCCCTGCCCTGTTAAATGCTTGTTAAACAACAGAAAGGAAGTGTGCCTGCATGCTAAGTCGCTTCAGTCATGTCTGACTCTGCAAACCTATGGACTGCAGCCCACCTGGGTTCCCTGTCCACGGGATTCTTTAGGCCAGAACACTGGAGTGGGCAGCCTTTCCCTTCTCCAGGGGATCTTCCCCACCCAGGAATTGAACCCAGGTCTCCTGTACTGTAGGTGGATTCTTTACCATCTGAGCCACACATGGTATCTAAAAAATGACACAAATGAACTCATTTACAAAACAGATATAGACTCACAGACACAGAGAACAACCTTATGGGGAAACGAGGGGGATAAACTGGAAAACTGTGATTGATATATACACACTACGAGGTATAAAACAGATAACCAGTAAGGACCAGGGACAGCACAGGGCACTCAATACCTGTAACAATCTGTATGGGAAAAGAATCTTAAAAAAGAGGAGATATATGCATACGCATAACTGATCTGCTGTACGACACAAACTTACATAACATTGTAAATCAACTATACACCAATAAAAATTAAAATTAAAAAAATACATTAGAAAAAAAAATAATAGGACTGCTGTCTGGGTAAAGGACTAGTTTAAAGATTTCAGGAGCGGCCTCATAGTTGGTTGACTATTGTTTCCTGCAGATCCCAGGATTACTAGGAGGAAGTTTTACAAAGTTTTAGAATATTTCAGAAACATCAGAAAGACACTTCTTTCAACTTATTATTCATTCAGTCTACAAAAAGCTATCTATTTTCCAGACACTATTGATAGGGAACTAGGGAGACACAGTATGTTCACTGCCCCATATATATTTAGAACATTCATTATACCCTAGGAATGTGCTGGCCACACACCACGGGTCCTACCGCATGGAATGCACAGTTCTAGGTTCTCATTACTACAATGGGGCCTTATTAGGGAGAACTCAGATGGCTCAGTGGTAAAGAATCCACTTGCAAACACAGGAGATACAGGAGACTTGGATTTGATCCCTGGGTCAGGAAGATCCCCTGGAGCAGGAAATGGCAACCCACTCCAGCGTTCCTGCCTGGAGAATTCCATGGGCAGTGAACCTTGGTGGGCTACAGTCCATGGGGTGGCAAAGAGTTGGACACATCTGATTGCACACAACACACACATACACACACACACACACACACAGATCATGTGGACACCTAGAGTCTACAAAAAGAGGCTTTCTTCCTTCCTCCTCTCTACCCTCCACCACCATTCTAATATATACTAACAAAAGGTCTCTGTACATTTGGAAGAAAACCAGCACTGAAGACGCTCCAGTGGCAGACATAACATAGCTCCCGCCTGACACAAAGCTTGGCACCAGTCCAGTTTCTCAAGTTTTGCCCAACTGTGGAGTAAGATATGCATGTAAGAATCACACAGGCATTGAAATTGCAACTGTCATTTGTCCTTAGTCTATCTTTCTCCCCTTCCAGCTTTACTGAAACATAAACTTGCATTTATTTAGGTTGCACATTGTGACCTTTAATGTGTATAAAACCATTTAATATACATACATAGTGGAACTAAAGAGCCTTTTGATGAGGGTGAAAGAGGAGAGTGAGAAAAAGCTGGCTTAAAACTGAACATTCAAAAAAACTAAGATCATAGCATCCAGTCCCATCACTTGATGCAATATACAAGGGGAGAGTGGAAACATTGACATTATCTTGTAGGGCTCTAAAATTACTGCCAACAGTGACTGACTCATGAAATTAAGAGACGCTTGCTCCTTGGAAGGAAAGCTATGACAAACCTAGATAGCATATGAAAAAGCAGAGACATCACTTTGCCAACAAAGGTCTATCTAGTCAAAGCTGTGTTTTTTCCAGTAGTCATGTATGGATTTGAGAGTTGGACTATAAAGAAAGCTGAGTGCCAAAGAATTGACGCTTTTGAACTGTGTTTTTGGAGAAGACTCTTGAGAGTCCCTTGGACTGCAAGGAGATCAAACCAGTCTATCCTAAAGGAAATCAGTCCTGAATGTTCATTGGAAGGATGGATGTTGAAACTGAAGCTTCAGTACTTTGGCCACCTGATGCAAAGAGCCAACTCATTGGAAAAGACCCTGATGCTGGGAAAGATTGAAGGCAGAAGGAGAAGGGGATGACAGAGGATGAGCTGGCATTACCAAATCAATGGACCTGAGTTTGAGTAAGCTCCAGGAGATAGGGAAGGATGGTGAAGTCTGGCACGCTACAGTCCATTGGATTGCAAAGACTTGGACATGACTTAGCAATTAAACAGCAAACAACAACATACAGTGTGAAATGATGACCACCTTTAGGGGACTTCATCACTTCACGTAGCTATTTTGTGTGTGTGTGTGTGTAGAGAACATTAAGATTTGCCCTCTCAGCAAATCTCAAGTATCTGGTTTGGTGTTCACTAGGAATGATGCTTTTGATAGTATATTTTTATTTGATATATTTGATAGTATATTTGATAGAACAGATAGTATGTTCAAAAGCAGAGACATTGCTTTGCCGACTAAGGTCCGTCTAGTCAAGGCTATGGTTCTTCCTGTGGTCATGTACGGATGTGAGAGTTGGACTGTGAAGAAGGCTGAGCACTGAAGAATTGATGCTTTTGAACTGTGGTGTTGGAGAAGACTCTTGAGAGTCCCTTGGACTGCAAGGAGAGCCAACCAGTCCATTCTAAAGCAGACCAACCCTGGGATTTCTTTGGAAGGAATGATGCTAAAGCTGAAACTCCAGTACTTTGGCCACATCATGCAAAGAGTTGACTCATTGGAAAAGACTCTGATGCTGGGAGGGATTGGGGGCAAGAGAAGGGGACAACCGAGGATGAGACAGCTGGATGGCATCACGGACTCGATGGACATGAGTCTGGGTGAACTCCGGGAGATGGTGATGAACAGGGAGGCCTGGTGTGCTGAGATTCATGAGGTTTCAAGGAGTCGGACATGACTGAGCGACTGAACTGAACTGAGGAATGATGCTAAAGCTGAAACTCCAGTACTTTGGCCACCTCATGCGAAGAGTTGACTCATGGGAAAAGACTCTGATGCTAGGAGGGATTGGGGGCAGGAGGAGAAGGGCGACAGAGGATGAGATGGCTGGATGACATCACCAACTCAATGGACCTGAGTTTGAGTGAACTCTGGGAGCTGGTGATGGACAGGAGGCCTGGTGTGCTGTGATTCATAGGGCTGCAAAGAGTCAGACACAACTGAGTGACTGAACTGAACTGATAGTCACCAAGTTCTACGTTAGAGCCCAAAACTTACTCGTGACAGGAAGTTTGGACCCTTTGACCAGCATGTCCCCATTCCTGCCCCCTATCCCCGGGCAACGGCAGATCTACACTCGGTTTCTGTAAGTTCAACTCTTCTGGATTCCACGTGTAAGTGAGATCGTAACTGTCACGAGTCCTTAAAGGGGAGGTGGAGAGGGCTGTAGGCATTAAACAGAAGACTCTGGGTCCAAGAAAAAGGAAAGGTCCTTTAAAAGTTAACTGAAAGAGCTTTGCTGCTACGAGTCCTTGAAGGGGAGGTGGAGAGGGCTGTAGGCATTAAACAGAAGACTCTGGGTCCAAGAAAAGGAAAGGTCCATTAAAAGTTAACTGAAAGAGCTTTGCTGCTTAAAATTCTTCCGTGAACTCATTTACTTTTTGTTGATTCATTTTCATTTACTTTAGAGGACTTCACTGGACAGAAAATTTTTTAAAAGATGTAGGAAAGCCTGAGAGATCTGCAGAGCCTCAGGCCCTGGTTGGGATGAATTTTGCTCCAAGTCCTGACACACACACATGGTTTCTATTAAAACCACCAAGAAGTTACTTCTGAACAGCATCAAGCACACGTTTCCTCAGCGAGCCACAAAATAAAGCACTATTAATTCTCACCAATATTCACAAAATGATTGCCTTTTATTGCATATGTCTAACCTTTTGCCACAGTTTTGAGGTTTCCTATACTTTTCTGACCCATGGGTGAACCTCTTTGCATCTTAGGGAGCAGGCTAAATGGTCATAAAAACATTCAAGGCTGCCTTAGTTATAAAGTCTAATATGTTATGCAGAGAGAAATCATATTGATGCAATTATAAGTAGTTTTTTTCTTTTTTTTTTTTTTTTAAAAGGAAAGATCAGCAGTGCCTACTTTCCCTTCCCTCTCTCTGAACTTCTCAGTAGGAATAAACTTTCTTTGTGGGTAAAGGCATTCCTTCTGAATCTATTAATACGTCACTAGCAAGTTTCTTGTTTTTCCTCCTTTCTCCCTTTGCTTCTGTTTCTCCCTCCTTCCTTCCTTCGTGTCTTTTCTCTCCCTCCTCTCTTTCTTCCTTTCCACTTCCAAGTTCTGATGGAAGTTTTTTTCCTAGTTATTTGAAAAAAAAAAACACACACAAATTGCATTTTACATCTACTGTGACCATTCTTAAGTTACAAGCCTCTGAAGTGTGCTTGGCCTGCTGCCGGGTGTATTTATTACCGTTAATAAATGAGTCACTGGTGTGAGAATGCAAATTTTATGTGGTCCATGTATAAATGAGCCCGTTATGAATGAGCAGATACATGTCTTATGTGACTGCTAAATAACGATGCCATAGAAATACAGCTTGTGTTCAACATTAAAGAAAGAAATGGATCCGGATAATGTTAGAACAAGTATTAGTCAAAACATGGTTTTAGTCAGTTAAGGTCATAAAAAGAGGACAAAGAAAATGTCTGCTGTCTGCGTCTCAGAAAGAGATCGGGAAGCTTAAGCTGACCAGGACACCCTACCTTCACCTCCTTACAGGAGGAAGACACAGCTGAAGCACAAAACTGCTCTTATGCTTTCAACATCTCCATCTGTGCGGATGGTATCCGATGAGGACGTCTGAAGTTGTGTCTATAGACAGCCACAAAACATGACATGAGAGCTGAGAAAGTGGCATCAGGGGACAGCGACACGCCAGAGAAGGAGCCAGACGTAACCCTGGGGCACACGTCTGGTGGAGGATGGGACAGGAAGGACAGCGCACTGCAGTGTGATCAGGGGACACTCCGTGGCCGCCCAGGGGCACAAACCAGAGTTCTCTAAAGTGACACTTCCCTACCAAGCTGTCTCATCCAATCAGAAATCTGGATGTCAACCTAAAGTCATTTCTCTAGTCTGAGCACCGAGAGCAGCTTCAGATACAAGGGCGGGCTCAGAACAACTGGCAGAGGGGAGAGTCCCGGGCAGACAGACACTGAGGCACCCGGCAAAGCAAAGGATGGGGGTCAGAAACTCCCGAGTGTCAGAACGCTGGCTCCAGTCTAGAGTGGACAGGGACTACTTAATTTTTATCTGAACACAGTTTCAGAATTTCATCTAAATCCCTAATGCCTTCACTAAATATCATAGTATCATCTCTCTCTAATCTGCAGATCTGTCAGTAAACAGGTCGAGCGTGGGAGGGTTTCTTTAGCCATGCAATGCTTTTAAAATATCAGAAACCACTACCAAAGCTTAAAATTCAGATTGTGCCTGAACAGCTACATATCCAACTTTCTGCTTTTGGAGTAAGGTCTAGAAACATTCCCATATTAGCATCGCTCATGGCAGGAACACAGCAGCGTGCAGCCTCCCTCCAAAACGGAGACGTGTCATCCACTTTACCGTAGTCTCTTCCGTTCCTGAGGCCATCACACCTTGGGGATGGGGGGAAGTGGCCTCACAGACTTCAGACACCTCACCTTTGGAGGCAGCTGCTGGGTAAGTGTCAGGCTTTGCCAGCACCACGAATTCAGACAGTCCAGGCCTCTCAGTGTCTCGTCTTCCTTTCTCCCCTGAGGCTTCATCACTACCTCGACTGTACTCCACTCCTTTATCGGCAGTTCCAACACCATCCTCAGCTATTTACACATTTATTCATTTATTAATTTAACTGATATCACCTATTCTTTTATACTGATTGGGAGTTCTTTTATACTGACTAATGAGATGTAAGGTGCAATCACTGTTCTCAAGAGCCCCAGGAGGGCTCAAAGTTGAGAGTGGCAGAGATTTAAATAACTTTTAGCTGTACACCGTTGGTGCAGACACTGTGGAAAACGGCATGGAGATTCTGCAAAAACTAAAAACAGAACTACCATATGATACAGCAATCCCACTCCTGGGCATGGATATAATTTGAAAAGATACATGCACCCTTATGTTCATAACAGCACAGTTTACAATAGCTAAGACATGGAGACAACCTAAACGAATCAATGGATGGATACAGCAGATGCAGCAGATAACACGCACATGCGCACACACAACAGAAGATTACCCAGCCATCAAAAGAGTGAAGTATCTAGAGGTTATCATACTAAGTGGCGGAAATCAGCCAGAAAAAGACAAATATCATCTGATATCACTTACACGTGGAATCTAAAATATGACACAAATGAACTGACCTGTGAAACTAAAACAGTCTCACAAATACAGAGAACAGACTTTCAGTTGTCAGTGGTAGGTGGGGGAAGGAAGGATTGGGAGTTTGGGCTTAGCAGACGCAAAACTATTAACATACAGGATGGATAAGCAACAGGGTCCTCCTGTATAGCACAGAACTATTTTCAATATTCTGTGGCAAACCATAACAGAAAATAATATTAAAAAGAAGAATATATGTATATATACACACACATTCTTTTTACTTTGCTGTACAGAAGAAATTAACACAATGTTGTAAATTAACTATGCTTCAATAACATACAAAAATTTATCAGCTGGAGGGCGATGTGTAAGACCATACGTCTTGATCTTCTACATTTTGAAGGACAAGGTTGAGAGCTTTTATTTGTCCTGTGTCCTCTCTCTCAATCATGTTCTGTTTCTTTTCCCCCCTCTTTAAGGATATAGGACAAAGTATCTGAGCTGGGCAGGGGAGTGGAGAACAGAATATGTGTTTGAGAGCCAGACCCATGGACCTTTCTCTGTGTTAATGCACGCTCTTAAGCATGGTGTAAAAGGGTTTAAATATTTAAATGCCAAATGTCAATCTTGGAAAAACCTTGTGGAGAAAATGTATCAGTAGAGACATTAACCCAGCACAGAATGCTAGAGCTGAGGCATTTTATTTTATAGTTTTGGACTGGCTTCCTTGGTGGCTCAGCGGTAAAGAATCTGCCTGCCCGTGCAGGAGACGCAGGCCCAGCCCCCCAGGAAGATCCCTGGAGAAGGGAATGGCAACCCACTCTAGTAACCTTGCCTGGAAAATCCCACGGACAGAGGAGCCTGGAGCCCTACAGTCCAGGTTGCAAAAGAATCAGACACGACTTAGCGACTAAATAACAGCACAACAAATGGCATTTCTCGGGCCTTAGAGATTAGTGACAGTCAGCTCTCAGTCTCAGAGCTAAATATCCCCAGGTATTTTTTTGGTCTTTAATTCTCTAATAGTAATATACACTATTTAATGGAAAAAGCAAGAGAGTTCCAGAAAAACATCTATTTCTGCTTTATTGACTATGCCAAAGCCTTTGATGGTGTGGATCACAATAAACTGTGGAAAATTCTGAAAGAGATGGGAATACTAGACCACCTAACTTGCCTCTTGAGAAATCTGTATGCAGGTCAGGAAGCAACAGTTAGAACTGGACATGGAACAACAGACTGGTTCCAAATAGGAAAAGGAGTCCGTCAAGGCTGTATATTGTCACCCTGCTTATTTAACTTCTATGCAGAGTACATCATGAGAAACGCTGGGCTGGATGAAGCAAAAGCTGGAATCAAGATTGTGGGAGAAATATCAATAACCTCAGATATGCAGATGACACCACCCTTAGGGCAGAAAGTGAAGAGGAGCTAAAAAGCCTCTTGATGAAAGTGAAAGAGGAGAGTGAAAAAGTTGGCTTAAAGCTCAACATTCAGAAAACAAAGATCATGGCATCCGGTCCCATCATTTCATGGGAAAGAGATGGGGAAACAGTGGAAACAGTGTCAGACTTTATTTTTTGGGGCTCCCAAATCACTGCAGATGGTGACTGCAGCCATGAAATTAAAAGACAGTTACTCCTTGGAAGAAAAGTTATGACCAACCTAAACAGTATATTCAAAAGCAGAGATATTACTTTGCCGACTAAGGTCCATCTAGTCAAGGCTATGGTTTTTCCTGTGGTTGCATATGGATGTGAGAGTTGTACTGTGATGAAGGCTGAGCGCTAAATAATTGATGCTTTTGAACTGTGGTGTTGGAGAAGACTCTTGAGAGTCCCTTGTACTGCAAGGAGAGCCAACCAGTCCATTCTGAAGGAGATCAGCCCTGGGATTTCTTTGGAAGGAATGATGCAAAAGCTGAAACTCCAGTACTTTGGCCACCTCATGGGAAGAGTCGACTCATTGGAAAAGACTCTGATGCTGGGAGGGATTAGGGGCAGGAGGAGAAGGGGATGACTGAGGATGAGATGGCTGGATGGCATCACGGACTCGATGGACATGAGTCTGGGTGAACTCTGGGAGATCGTGATGAACAGGGAGGCCTGGTGTGCTGCGATTCATGGGGTCACAAAGAGTCAGACATGACTGAGTGACTGAACTGAACTGAATAATCCCATTGCCCACCACTGCATCCTCTAACTCCTTTTATTAAATGAATTCACTACATTTGAGTTCGTTCTCTATGCCAAGCACTGCTCTGGATGCTGGTGGCACAACATGACCTAAACAGCCAGATATTCCGCCCCCCAGGAACTGACATTTCAATCTTGAGATATTGCTGAACCCAATCCAGGCTTACAGCACACTAGGCAGGCCTGAGACCCTTAGCCCGTTTACCTCCCAGGAATAACGGAACCATCAACTGAGACAACCACCAGGAAAAAAGCTGTGTAACATCAAAGGGTCTTATAAATTTGGTTGCAAATTCTAACATGTCAATGATGGATTCAGCTCATCATGTAAAAGAAACCAGAGTAATTGGTTCCATCCTGCAGTGAACCACACGGCACTGTCACTGGCTTCATCTGAACCCAAACCTGGTGAAAATCTGTTGAAAGAATGGTGACAATATTTAAAAAGTCACGCAGAGAACTGAAGATGTCTCAACTGCATCCCACAGAACGTTCAAACTGAATTATTTGCTTTCCCAAAGAGTTTCACTTCTTTGGTACTTCCATTTTGTCTCCTTTAACAGAATTCTTTCCACTGCTTCCGCAACATTTCAGACCAGAAAATAAAACTGTATGCGCAGCCCACATTTCCATAAACGCCCCTGGCCTGCTCAGCAGGGCTCACTTTCAGGACATCAAGGGAGGTCACCAGTAAGTGAACTTTCTCCAGTTAACATCTTTCTCCTTTCTGAGCCAAGTAAAAGCGTTCTGCGAGCAGCTGTTTCTCTTTTGCTTTCTATCAAAATCTGCTAGACTGTCTTCCGTCCAGCTAAAAGTGATGTATAATTGAGCTGCCCTGTGGCCACATCTCATTTTCTGCAAGAAGTCTGCAATGCTACTCCACTTCTGGGTTTCTCCAAAGACATCCTTCCATATATGACACTTTCATGACACTTTCTTTCAGACTGAGGGACTCCCAATAGGAACAAGACTTGAGAAGCTAAAGTCACCTATGGCCCAAAGTTCTGCCTCCAGAATAATCATAAGGACAGAAGTCAAACAATCAGCTTCTTATCCTTAGATCTCATTTTTCACCGCCACCCCCCACGGTCTCCTAGCTTTCCATAGCATTCAGTATAAAAACTCTGTAACAGTATCATCCACAGTTATTTAACGTCCATGTCCACCTAAAATATGGGCTTCCCTGGTGGCTCAGAGGTTAAAGCGTCTGCCTGCAATGCAGGAGACCTGGGTTCGATCCCTGGGTTGGGAAGATCCCCTGGAGAAGGAAATGGCAACCCACTCCAGTATTCTTGCCTGGAGAATCCCATGGACGGAGGGGCCTGGTGGGCTACAGTCCACGGGGGTCGCAGAGTCGGACACAACTGAGCAACTTCACTCATTCACTCCACCTAAAATATAAGCTCCAAAATCAATTTGTCTCTTTATAACTGTCCTCATCGCCTGATGTAATTCTCACTACATTGGAGGCACTTATATATTTGCTGAATTAAAAGAATACATAAAATAGAGACAATTAATAATAGCTGAATCTCAGATTTAAATATCCCCAGTAGCTTTTGTTTGTTTTTAAATAGCAATAATCCCACTGCCCACCACCTCATTCTCTAACCTCTTTTTATTAAATAAATTCAACAGGTATGTATTGGGTTCATTCTCCATGCCAAGCAATGAACTGCACTGAATGTCATTTGAACTGCAAACTCCCTCTGGACAGTTTACATGGAACGAAATATTTTTCATCAGCAGAATCAAAAGGCTTCGCTGGTTTCCCCACCACCGTCTCACTGAATTCACAGCCCATGTTCCACTGAGGTTCGGTCTCATCTCCCACCATTTGTGCTGCAGCAGGACTCAGCATTCCCATGTGTCCCCTTCCCCCTGCCTCCCCAGCTCGGTCTCACAGTGCACCCTTCTTGTCGAGTGCAGAGAGCATGCAATCTGGTCGGTGAGCGCATGAGCTTCATTTTGATGCATTGCTGTCAAACCTCTACAGACAAGTGGAAAGAGAAGTGAAACAGAAACTAGGAATCACTGCCCCAAATGATGTCAGCAGATAACTTCAGAGTTTACCTTCCTATTAGTTCTAAACCTGGCAGGCAAAGTAGCCGCTCTTTGTCTTACAGGTCAAATCGCAAACCTGAAATCAGGGGAAAAAGGCGAAGGAAGTCTCTAATAGAACATTTTTCATCCTGTGGTCTCAGAGATTAGATTTTTTTTTCCTATTTTTACATAAAACAACAGAGGTTTATGCCTCCCTGTCTTTCCAAATCATACCCAGAGGCTGCCAATATGGTTCCAGTCGGTAGTTAATAAATCTCAAGTAATGTATCGATCACTCTTCATGCTTTTTTCTATTGTTCTTAAAACATAGGAACTGTCTCATTATGTTAAGAATAAAAGGGCAAGTTTCCACACTTAAATGCCAAGCAAGGAAAGAAATCCCTGGGAAGCTAATAATGAAACAAAGGTGGTTTTCTTCAGCAGAACTGTGTGCACTAAATTGCACTTTTATGTGATTTTTAAGGCAATTTGCCACTTTCTTGGCACCACTTCATCACTTTCCTTCAGCAACAAAAAGAAAAAGGAGGGCCACAATGACCTATATATTATAGCTCTAACAATGCCCAGGGCTGGTCGCTCCCAGTACATGTCTCATTTAATAATGGATATTTCATTTTCTTATCCAAGTTAGAGAAACTGGAAGGTACATTTTCATTACCCCAAGGACTTTTACTCTTCCTCTCAGTCTGTCCATCAGAGAATCTTCATCTTTGCACGTAGTGAACAGCTGTATGTCCATTGCTTCATTGTCTACGACGATGTACATGTTATACACAACTCCATTTGATACAGAACATGTATCAGATTCCCTCATTACAAAAATTGGGAAACTGGGGCCCTGTGACTTGCCTTCAACCATGCAGACTATCAGTACTACAGGATTCAATGGGTCTTAAAGCGGATTATACAGTTAATAGCTAAGTGGAACTAGAGAGGTTTATACCCAATCTGAGCCTGATTTTTTCCCATGTCTAAATGGGAAAATGCCTACCTGACTGTCTTGTTCCTTCCCAGCTCCAGGGGCTTGCAATGAAAATCCCTCCATCCCCCATCCTGGAAGGCTCC
Source organism: Nanger dama (assembly GCA_917880005.1). Taxonomy (NCBI): domain Eukaryota; kingdom Metazoa; phylum Chordata; class Mammalia; order Artiodactyla; family Bovidae; genus Nanger; species Nanger dama. Next base: position 4,950,713 of record CAKJTW010000021.1, on the reverse strand, counting down.
TCCTCATCTCTCCTTGGATTTTGCCTTTGCTGCCTTGTGTCAAATTTCACATCTCCCCAGCACGCCTTAGCTGTTCCTCCCCGCTCCCTTCGGTCCACAGGCACTCAGGACACCCTGTACTTGCTTCTCCACTGTAATTTAGTCACCACAGCAAGTAAACGGGAATTAAATGGCATGTAGGGAATTTGCTGTGCACTGTTTTTCTGCTCCACTAGATTATACACTGTATGAAGGTAGCGAGTCCTCTCCACTCTGGCCACGCTCATGCTATCAGCTAGTCCACAGCAAGTGCACTGGAAGCCTTTGCAAAATGAACATCGAAATACAGATCCCATAAGTGAAAGTCAGCGTCCATGTTTCTCAGGCCCTCTGGCTGTTGGGCCAAGCGACACATACACAGCTCTTGCACTCTCCCAGGCCAGTCCATTCCTCTCTGAAAATGACTTCGTTCACGGTTTCTGTGTATTGATAGCAGCTTCCTGCTGTCTGACATTTTCTCTCTCATTTCGTGTGAACAAAACAATTGAGGAAAAGTCAGTTCTGTGTTTAGCTCTTTTGGCAAAACAAACGTCCCTCTTCCCTTCTCCCCGCACCCAGCATTTGCCCTGAATTTGACTTCACCACAGTCTACATTAAGAACAACAGCTAAACCCTCTTTGAAACTTTATTCACCATGGCCAACAGGGAAAAAAAAAAAAAAAAGAGCTGGTGAAATTCCTTTAAAACGCGCCTTAATCTAGCTGGAATGCCATAAATTGCTTCCAGATGTGCACGATACAAAAGTCAATCAAAGCTATTTATACTGACACTCTACAGTCCAAACAATCTGAAGCCAAATGCCATGTCTCCGCTTCAACAAAGCTATAAATGTCAGTTTTGTTGAATTTGGAGAGGTGTTGAAGAGTTCACGCAAGTTTGAGTTCTTGACTCTTATAGAGCAAGCAGTAATTTTGAAAGGGGAGGAGGGGGGCAAAGCCATGACACGCACCAACTTTTGTAAATCCCTGTCTTCACGGAGTGCACCTGACACTTCTCATATATGGCCTTGAAAGTCCCACTGCTCTGAAGACAATATTCAGTTTTATAAAACAGAAAAATGTAGCTCTTGGATGAGATGCCAAGAAACCAGAGGAATCTGGCCAGACCCCCCTCACCCCACCCTGAACACAAATAAGCACACTCAGGAGTCGGCTGACTGCGTGGCCTGTACTGATGCCTTTTGACACCCTCATAATCCCAACATTCTCACAACAGCCTCCACACAAAGGCAGTTCCCATTGTTGGTAACACACACAGGTACCAGTGTGAGCGTAGTGCCTGAGGTCCAGGCCACTGTCTGAGGGCTGTCACTTAGACATGATCCCTGTCCCTCCTCACATGAAATGCAATTCCAAGCTTTCTATCTTGTTAAGCACTACAACCTCAGCGCCCTGTGCACAATAAGCCCCAAACAAATAATGGTGAGGGAATGCATACTTAAAGGAAAAGAAAACTATGAGTCTAGGAATTTCTTCTCAGGGATACACAGTACATCCCATACATACAAACGAGTTCTGTTTTGTGAGTTCAGTTTGTTCTTAAGTCCAACAAAGTTAGCTTAGGTACCCAACTAACACAATCGGCTGTATAATACTGCACTATATTAAGTTTATAATACTTTTGCATAAGTCATACATAAGAAAACAAACACAAAAAATAAACATTTTTCATCTTATAGTACAGTACCTTGAAAAGTACAGCAGTACAGTAAAACAGCTGGCATCCAGGGGCTGGCACTGGGTGAATGGGCAAGAAAAGTTGCTGACTGGAGGAGACAGGGGAGGTGGGAGATGGTAGAGCTGAAGGGTCATCAGCAACAGGAGGCAGAGGGCCCGCTGCAATTTCACTTGTGCCTGATAGTGACGGAACCCATATTCACATCTTTGAAAGTTTGCAACTTAAGGCTCATGTTCAGGGGACTTGCTGTGCTTGGAATAAGTGAATTCAGAATAGAAACTCCAGACACTTACACAGTAGATGGAAACAGCTTCGGCTTTGGGCCCCAAACTTGGTGCTTCAAATTCTGCCCATGGGACAAGGAGTGGCACGGCTTCGTCCAGGAGGGCTCCGGACCTCAGTTCCCTCCTCGGAGTAGGGAGGTTGGGACGCCTGTCTCCCCAGGCCTGCAGGGAGCTGCTGCCCTTCCATGCCAGGTCTCTGGAGTTCTCTCCATTCTTCTGTCCCCATGGCTGGCATTTGCAGTGCTTGAAAAACTAAAGGAGCCAGAAGCAGCTCAAATTTGGAACCAGAAATAATACAGAACTCCAACGTGAATGCTAGCCAGTTTTCATCCAGATTGCCACAGCACCAGGGCAGAACTCCACAAGCTGCGTGCAGTTTCCCGCAGCTGCACCTGTGATGGGCCGGGTGAAGGGCCAAGTGGTGCGCACACTGCAAGCTCCTCAAGGATCACCGCCTCGGCAGCCACAGCCACTGCCTGTCTCTCTAAACACACTCTATCACAGCACGTGGTGCCCATGACCTTATTTACTTATCGTCTGGCTGCTTTCACGCTACAGGGCAGAGCCGAGTTGTTGCAACAGAGACGACAGGGCCTACAAAGCTGAAATTAACCTTCCTACAGTCTGGCTCTTTCCTGCTGACTCTGTTTATGAACCTGGGCTCTCAAGCTGGATTCTGTTTCCTGGTACCCAGAGGATGGCACATCACTTCCTTTGATTTAATTCAGGGAAGGTCCTTAACTCCCTTAGTCTCACTTTTTCATCCATGAGGTGGAAATAATAGCTACCTTATATGGCTGAAAGGATTAGATGGAAAAAAACAAAAACAAAAACCTTAGGTGTTGAAGTAGTTAGCACAGTGCCTGGCACCTAAGAGCTATTAATTCAGCTGTAGCAGCTTCATCATTACCATCCATCAATATTTCTTGACTTACAAGACGTATCATGTCATGTGTGAGTGATACATGGCAAAGGGGAGCAGCCTTCACATGGAGTAATTCAGAGCAGTGGAGGCCGTGGCCACAGGAGAGCCTTTTTGTCCAAAGGGTCAGCGTCCCCTGTGCTCTGGCCACAGATGCCAGGTAGGAGTGTCAGGTCAGCTTTTCCAGGTTTTAAGAATTTCTAAGAGACACTGGAGATTGAGATACTTATGCAAAAGCTTCTGTTTTGCTTTTTTTTTGGGGGGTGTATCGTGTGGCATGGGCTTCCTAGGCGGTGCTAGTGGTAAAGAATCCGCCTTCAATGCAGGACACCTGGGTTTGATCCCTGGGTTGGGAAGATCCCCTGGAAGAGGGCATGGCAACCCACTCCAGTATTCTGGCCTGGAGAATCCCACAGACAGAGACAGGGGGGCCTGGCGGGCTACAGTCCATGGGGTCCCAAAGAATGGGACACGACTTAGCATGTGACATGCAGGAAGTTATTTCTCCAACCAGGGATCAAACCTGTGTGTCTTGCAATGGGAGCACAGAGTTGTAATCACTGGGCCGCCAGAGCAGTCCCGAAAGCTTCACTTCTTAAACGCGGGTAACTGACTAACGATGTCTAAAATCACTCTGTAAGTCTAAAACAACACGCATAATCTTGTTTTTGCTTTTATTACTGATGTTTGACTTGGTAAAAAGAGAAGGAGGAAAGAGGAAGGCCTCTGTACTCAGGGTAGAAGCTGGCCCATGCTATGCCAGAACAGACCTGGAATACCTTGGTTCTGCCACTAAAAACCATTTGGGTGAAGGTCTGCTCTTTGCACCTCTACTTCTGTGACAGCAAACAGAAATGCGCGCCCATCTTGCTCCGCCGAGAGAAACCGGAGCACGCCCTCTCCAGCCACACCCGCTCTAGCATTCGTTTCGCAGCTACCATGTGAAAGGCGAAAGATTACATTTTTCAGCTAAGCAGGAGAGCACCCTACAAACCACAGTGCTTGGTCCTCCTGACATACACCTAAGAGGTCTGAGATACACGCCAGCGTCCATTTTTAACCCCCATGGTAAGCAAGTGAGCTTACCAGAAACACCCTCAGGGCAACACTCACTCTGCTGAGGTGACTGCATCTCAGCCTCAGAACAACTTGAAAATTTTCACAGTCCATCATCTGGAGACCTAGATTTTACCAACATTTAAATCATGTACTCTTCATTTTCTTATGAGATGAGGGCCGGGAAAGACTTCCATGTACATAAATTCTGTCTCATAAATATGAGCTAGAATGCTTAAGCTAACAAACAGTGACTGTGGAACTTTGTATTGAGGCCACTTCTAAGCTGAAGTTTGCTCCCAGAACCCCTTCTCTGAATGAGCTCACGTTACAGCGGGTCAAGAGTGATCTGCCTGAGACTGGAAGCACTGGTCTCCAGTTTCTCGCCGCCTTTGTTTATTCTGATTTGTTCATCCTCCTATTCTCATCCAGCTCTCGCTGACCACTGATCTGGCCGTCCAACACCATCCTCAGGCTCCTGGTCGCTGCCTGGCAGTGTATCCACAAGGGGCAGCTGCACAGGCACGGCCTTCCTCAGCTCTGCCAGCACCCTCCACCCGCTCTGCAGCCCCATCTTGGGGGCTGGGGGGTCTGTGTCTCAGATTTACTAATTGGTGATTTCTCTGATTCTTCCTTTCAGATGCTGACTTCCCAGCTCCTCATGCAGTTGAGTAAGATCTGATCCCTTTGCTGTGCACAAGCTTTTAAGTGTAATTAGGTCCCATTCGGTTATTTTTGTTTTTACTTTCATTACTCTAGGAGGTGGGCGTTCTAGAGTAATGTTTGCTGTGATTTATGTCAAAGAATGTTCTGCCTATGTTTTCCTCTAAGAGTTTTATAGCGTCTAGCCTTACATTTACAGCAATCCTACTCTGGGGCATATACCCAGAGAAAGCCATAATTCCATAAGATATGTGCATCCCGCTGTTCACTGTAGCACTGTTTACAACAGTCAGGACATGTAGGCAACCTAAATGTCCATCAACAGAAGAACGGATAAACGGATTGGGACTGACAAATACCCACTACCAAGTATAAAACGGGTAACTAATGAGGACCTACCACGCAGCACAGAGAACTCTGCCCAGCGCTCTGTGGTGACCTAAATGGGAAGGAAATCTGAGAAAGAGGGGACAGACGTACATGAGACATACACGTCTACCTGTATTCACCACATGATGTAACGCGTTCTCCTACGGCTGATAATTGCGTTGTTAACCACAGCATAACTTTGCCCTTTTATCTTTGTTAAATTCTGTGAGAGGATTTGTAGGATGAATTCACAGAAGCGGAGTTGCTGGAACAAAGGAAGGGTTCGGGGTTGCAATCCCTGCCCCGGAAACCGCACCTGCCTGGCCCCTGCTGAAACACCCTCCACTTATCTCTTAACAACTTATACTTCCACCAAGAATGTATTAAAGTGCCTGTTTACCATACATCCTGACCCATGCAATATTGATCAAGCTTTTTCTACCTCTGCGCATCTGATTGGGGAATAACAGCATCGCAATGTTGTGTAAAGTCAACACGGCTCTGGTGAACGTGCAGTGGTGCCTGGAGTGCTCACCTCTGCTTCCCTTCACTGCCACATAATCAATCAATAAACCAGTCTCACCCTGGGACGGATTAACTTTATAAAGCAATAAGGGAGCCTTAGCATTTATGTAGCACTTCAACTGATGACTGGAACTGGCTTCAAGGGGGAAAAAGGATTGTAGCTAATTATCCTAGCCCACAGGGACATCAGCTTTTACTCTCTTTGTTTTCCCACTCTTGCCTCAGGTAAGTGGAAGGTGTGGACAGGCAGGCTCTAATATGCAGACTTTGGGTTAATGAGGATAAATAGTGAGCTCACTGACTGTGGACGTCTTTTACAATGCAGTTTCAGTGGAGGCTACTGTTGCCAACGCTGGCTAACGTTGGTAGGAGAAAAAAACAATTAGTGAATTATAGCCCTATTAATAGTTTCTTGGGAAAGAAAATGATTTTGTCTTAATTGATACTCTGCCTTGATTACAGGGTTAGTAGATAGATGGGTGCGGGTGTTTGGAGCAAAAAAAAAGAAAAAAAATCCTTCTAATGGCTTTAATCAGGACAAAATCTCCCAGGAATAATAAATTATCAGCTATGACAATAGAATGTTAAGAAAAGTAAAGTTTATTAATTCTCTTACTGTATTTTTCCTGATGTTATTTATGGCAGCCTTAGTTTTCTTGGTTTTAGTGTCTGGGCCCTGCTATTAATCCCCTAAAACTGGAGTGAGAGCTTGGTACGTGTATATAAAGACATGGAATTATTTACAAATGCCCTGTTTAGTTGTAATCCTTACTTCATCTGGGGTAAGACGAAAAGTTGGATGTTCTCAGGTATGGCTGAGGGAAACAAGTCTGTGTGGGGGCGGTTGCCTTCCGGGGCTGGACCCCAAGTGTTTGCTACACAATGAGGGCAGATGGAAGAGGGTCCCTCAGTCAAGAGAAAGCTGGGGGGTCAAAAGAGCGCGGACACCAATGAACCTAGTTAGTTTCCACTACTTTCTCTTGGGGCTTCCTGGAAGGCTCAAACAGTAAAGAATCTGCCTGCAAGGTGGGAGACCTAGGCTCAGTCCCTGAGTTGGGAAGACCCCCTGGAGGAGGGCATGGCAGCCCACGCCAGTATTCTTGCCTGGAGAATCCCATAGACAGAGGAGCCTGGCGGGCTACAGTCCATGGGCTCACAAAGAGTCAGACACAACTGAGCGACTCACACTTTCACTTTCACAGGTTCTCTTTGCTTTCCTATCTCCTCCCTACCTTCTGCCCACCCCAGGGTTCCAGATGTCAGCAAAACGTCTATATTCTGGGGGGGGCGGGTGGCCAGGGAGCATTGTCACGTTTTCATTAAAACAACCGTCTCTCTTCCCTTGGGAACCTAGGACATGCTTCCGAGCTAGGAAGAAGACCAGGAAACTTGCTCTGGGCTTGCCCACGCGTCTCTTTATCCTGACAGCTGCAGCTGGAGGGCAGACCTGCAGCGCGTCCAGTGGCCCTCAACCTGGGGGTAGGGGACAGGAGAGCAATTCTAGCCGCCAGGGGACGTTTGGCAACATCTGGGCACATCTTACGTGTCTCCACCTGGCGTGACCGGCACCTCCTGAGTAGAGGCCAGGATTGCGGGTAAACACCCTACAACGCACAGCAGAGCCCCTCACAAAAAGCAGCAGCATGCCCAACTCAAAAGCGTTGTGTCCAGAAACCCTCAGGAGTATCTCAGAAGAACAGTTTCCTCTTCCTGAAATCGGAGAAGACTGGAAAAAGTCCAGAATAACATCTCGAGATGAAACTGCTCAGAGACTGATTTTCTGAGATTTGTGACTGTCAAAGGGGGAGAGAGTGCATTTTTGTTTGTTTTTAAGTTAACCCAACAAATCTTTGTGTATCTAAAACAGGATTTTAGGGACAGACACATCTGATAAACTCAGGAGTGCTCTAGAACACGACAGTGAACACCAGCTCTTTAGCTGGGCCTGATTTCTCCACAGTATTTCCAGGAAGCTATAGGACTGCCTCAAAATTACAGAAATAAACCCCAAATGTTCCGTCAGACACTCCAACCGCAGAAAGCTGAACTTTCCTAGGCCTCCACGTATTTGTTTTAATATTGCTCAGGAGGAGGCATACGATAACATCAGTTACAAACATTCACTAAATTAAATTTTGAGACTATTTCCCTCCCTCAAAAACTAGTTAAACACCTTTCACATTACTGTGACCAAAAGGCCCCAGATAGCAAGTTTTTAACCAAAGCCAAATCTATGGAAAAATATGGAATTAAATATTGATATATCCAGTCATCTTCATTTGATTATAAATTTCAGAATCACATCCTCAAGCTAGCTTAATGGTCACAGAAAAGGCAGGAGAAATTACTCTAGGGCGATGATTTAGAGAATAATACAAAGTAATCTTCAGCTCACATCACTAGCTTTAATGTGTGCAGGGGCTGAATATAAAGTACAAGTTGGACAATGCAGTATTTTTCCCCTCCCTGATCCTTCTCAATCTCACACAGGCTCCAGCAGAAGATAATAATTATTTCCCAGTAACATAATAATAGAAAAGGTATTGACCAGCGATACAATCTACTTGATCACCCTGCGTGACTTCATTCTTAGCACCGAAAGCTCAATTTGATGGCAGGAGATATCTGTCTCTCAAAGGAATAAAGGGCTTTCTAGCTACACTATAACTGAAGGTTGTGATTTGTCTTGCCTGACACCATATTCTACGTGTCCCCAAATTCAGGAGCCCTGCATCGTACATCATTAGGCAGGTATTTTCACTCTGGTGTGGTTTCCTGAATCTAGTGTTCTACGGCAGCTAAATGCCGCTAGAGGATTTCAGCCTTCTACTCTATCCCATGTTGATTTCCTGTTCCCATTTGGATGAAATAGTAGCAGGACCTTATTGCCCATTCCTGAGATGAAGAGCACACAGAGGTGCCACGTGGGACTTACTCTGGTTTATGGACCCAGCACTCTCTGAGGATTATCTTTAACACACAAGGTGTCCTGGGGTGCTGCAGGGTCTGGGGAAGTGGTTGAGAAATGGGTCAGAATCACACAGAGAAAAGGAAACTCCCCACCGGCCATACATTTTTAAAAGCTAAGAAGGCTCATCAACAAAGACCAAAGAAAAGGCTCCCGTGGGCCATTTATCCATAAATGGAACCTGGAAATACTTTCCAGTTGGAGTTTATCCCCAGGTCCCTAGTTTTTGAAGCAGTTATGCAAATCAGAGTTGGGCTAAGCTCAAAGACCAATTCATTTAATTTATTTCTTACTGTTGGAGTTCACCGTTTTTGCCAGAGGCTCCTGCTTTCTAAGAAAAAGAAACACACAGTCCTTTGCCTTTCGGGTTCCACAGCACCAACCTATGGTTTTATGAGGATCAGAGGGATATGAGATGGAAAAGTCCTGGAGGACAGACCAGCACTCAGCCTGTGAGCAGGCCTTTGCCAAGATGCATTGTTCTCTGTAAAATGCCCTCTTTACAAGAATAGAATCTGACGGTGCCCAAACTAGCTCCACCTGATTAAAAGGTCCTGGAGTGAGGCTGAGGGGCTTCCCTAGTGGCTCAGCTGGTAAAGAACCCACCTGCCAATTCAGGAGAAACAAGAGATAAGGGTTCAGTCCCTGGGTTGGGAAGATCCCCTGGAGAAGGAAACGGCAACCCACTCCAGCACTCTTGCCTGGAGAATCCCATGGACAGAGGAACCTGGTGGGCTGCAGTCCATGGGGTCACAGAGTCAGACACGACTGAGCACACAGACAAAGTGAAGTTGAAGGGAGATGACCCTCAATGGCAGCTCAGATTTTACCAGAAAACCTGGCCAATGTGCCTTTCTGTACCTCAGGGAATGAGAAGTAACCTCATCCCTGGGATACTGGTGAGAACAGGTCTGGGTGCCCCATGCCAGCGCCAGGCAGGGGCTAGAGCTGGGACAGTTAAAGATGGGCCAAGGAGGGGAGAGGTCTGCCCTCCCACGTGAATGGCTGTCCTCTTAACCCAGCTTCCCACTCCCCCAGCGGCATTCTAACACACCTGCCCACAGAATCAATCCTCCTCACTGCTCCTCCTTCCTCTTCTAAATCCACTGTTTCCCAGACTGATGTTTTACCAGGGTAATGGTTTCCTCTCCCAATCTCAGTGCAGCAAGCCGAGCACATTATTTTAAATCACCCTTTGGCAATAATGGTCCTTCTTGCTGATCCCCACACCTCACGTTCTTACAGGTCTGAGTGAGATCCAGGGATTGGCATTCCTAGCAAATTCTCAAGTGACACTGATACTGGGAGTTCCGGGACCCCACTTTAAGCATCACTAGCCTACAACCCAGGGCTCTGTGACAACCTAGAGGGCTGGGGAGGGGGACGGGAAGGGGCTTCAGGCAGGAGGGGACATGCGGTACCTGTGGCTGATTCAGGCTGTGGCAGAAACCAACACAATATTGTACAGAAATTATCCTCCAATTAAAAAAATAAAAGAGATGACCTTTCGCCACCTAAAGAGATGAAAAATGTGATGGAAAAAGGAGAAAACCAGATTCCCTACAATGACCGATAATAGAGCACGCCATCAGTGAGTCTGTATCAGTCACTCGGAAGGCTTATCACAGCCCCAAAGCGGCTCCTCCTTCTCATAGACCCTCATTCACCAGGTCTGAAGACAGGCCCCTAGGAATCTGAATTTCCAACCAGAGTCAGGGGATGTTGATGTTGCTGGTCCAGGGATGACACTTTGAGAGGCAATGGGGTAAGGATCCCATCACAAAATGAAGGAGGTGGGGTGGCCAACATATTGTAAGTTGATTATCTTTATTTCTAGTCAACATGCGGTTATTTACAAGACAGGTCTGAAATGATTATGGAGGCATATATGCAGGAGAGTTTGAAAAATCCATGAACTGATGAAGATCTTTTTTTCAGAGACAGTCTTAAGTGCACAAAACCTTCATTTTGTTTTAAAACAACCTTTTCAAGAGTACAGCAATGATGCACCCTACTGTGATGTAGTCAAAACACAAAGTATATATTGAGGCTTAACTGCTGAACTGAAAGTAAAACCCCTCTGAGGTTGCCTGTGTCTCTGATATAGTTCACATAACTGCTCTTCTAAGCCAGATCCACTTTTAAATGGGTTACTTATAATTGCCTCTGAGGGTCATAAAGAAATATAAGAGATATTTGAAAAACATCTTTCTGTTAAAAAAAAAAAACTTGCTAATTATTATCAACAATAGAAGTATGTTCTTTCTTTCCAGGAAAGGTGTCTTCTGGGGTGATTGTGTTACATGTTAAGAGATAGATACATACTTGAGCTTGGGACTTTTTTTTTTGATTGGCTTACAGTAACTCAGACATTAAAGGGACTTGACAATTATATACTAAGGGATAAAATTCCCAATTTTAGAGTTGAGAATCTCCTGAGAAGTCATCGGAGGGAGATGTATTTTAGAGAGGTGAAAACTGAGCCTCAGAGAATCCCCATGTTAACAGGCTCGTTTGGGTGGGGTTAGGACAGGAATCAAGGTCACTGGACCACGTTTCCCCACCCCCTCCAGCTGGCTCTTCCATATTCCTCACTAATTCAACACCCACCTAACCTAGCTCTCCCTTCAAACTTCTTCCAAACTCTTCTATTTGTTCATTTTGAATTTTTCCTGCTTATTTTCACCCACACTCTGCAAGCCATCATGTCCAGTAGACGTTCCCTTTATAATTTCAGAATAAGCTGTCTTACTCTCCCATTCCTAGTGACAGAATTCTACTTAACTGCTACATGACTCAGTGGTGTGCTGGAGGTGGTTGATATTGGCTCTTGAGACCCATTGTTAAATTTTCAGCAATTTGCTGAATTGTCAAACACACACAGCCATTAGTAAAAATTAAATTACATAAACTTATACACAGCAAATGATATTATCAGTAAAGATAATAAAAGACTAAAATCCCATCTCATCCTAATTTTTCTCTACCTCATTCACTGTTATATTCACTATCACTTATAGTTTGGTGGTTATTCATGTCCACTGGATACAGATGGTGGCGTTGCCATAGAATGATGTGTTATCCATATTGGCCCAAGTCTGTGTTCAATAACATCTTGTTGGTAACCTTAAGTCAGACATGATAGGAATATTTACAACATAGAAATTGGGCAGATGATACAATTAAGGATTTTCCTCCATAGAGAGATGTTTGTTAAAATTTTTGAGCTCATTACTTGTCATGGGCTGAATTGAGCTCCCTTCAGCCCCAGATGGAAGTCCCAGTCCCAGGACCTCAGGATGTGACTGTGCTTGGAAATGGACCTTTAAAGAGATGATACAGCTTTTTGTAAAAACTCATATTTGTGTGCCTAATCCAATGTGACTGATGCTCTGATAAGAGGAAATTTGGATGCATAAAAGGACACCAGAGACGTGCACATATGAAAAAGCCGCGTGAACACACAGCAAGAAGGCAGCTGTCTACAGGCTAAGGTCGGCGGTCTCAGAAGAAACCAGACCAGCCATTACCTTGATACTGGCCTTCTAACCTCTCAGACTGTGAGGAAATTCCTGTTGTTTAAGCCACATAGTCTGGCATTTGTTACAGTCTCCTGAGCAAACTCATACAGTACTGTATTTGGACCAGCTCACATCGTTGTTCAGTCATTCAGTTGTGTCCGACTCTTTGCAACCCCACGGACTGCAGCACACCAAGCCTCCCTGTCCTTCACTGTATCCCAGAGTGTGCTCAGACTCATGTCCATTGAGTTGATGATGCCATCCAACCATCTTATTCTTTGCTGCTCTTTTCCTCCTGCCCTCAATCTTTCCCAGCATCAGGATCTTCTCCAATGAGTTGACTCTTTCCATCAGGTGGCCAGAGTATTGGAGCTTCAGCTTCAGTATCAGTCCTTTCAATGAATATTCAGGATTGATTTCCTTTAGGATTCAGTGGTTGGATCTCCTGGGAGTTCAAGGGACTCTCAAGAGTCTTCTCCAACACCACAGTTCAAAAGCATCAATTCTTTGGCGCTCAGCCTTCCTTGTGGTCCAAATCTCACACCCATACATGGCTACTGGAAAAAGCCATAGCTTTGATTATATGAACCTTTGTTGGCAAAGTCATGTCCCTGCTTTTCACTAAACTATCTAGGTTTGTCATATGTTTTCTTCCAAGGAGCAAGTGTCTTCGAATTTCATGGCTGAAGTCACTGTCCACAGTAATTTCGGAGCCCAAGAAAATAAAATCTGCCACTGTTTCCATTTTCCTCCATCTATTTGTCATGAAGTGATGTGAACAGATGCCATGATCTTATTGTTTTGAATGTTGAGTTTTTAAGCCAGCTTTTAACTCTCCTCTTTCACTTTCAATCAAGAGGCTCTGCAGTTCCTCTTTGCCATGCAAAAGTCCAGGTATCTCAGAAAGCTCACCGATTTAAAGAAATTTATCATGGAGTAGGCAGTGAGGATCAGTTCAGTTCACTCACTCAGTCATGTCCGACTCTTTGAGACCCCATGGACTGCAGCATGTCAGGCCTCCCTGTCCATCACCAACTCCTGGAGTTTACTCAAACTCATGTCCATCGAGTTGGTGATGCCATCCAACCATCTCATCTTCTGTTGTCCCCTTCTCCTCCTGCCTTCAATCTTTCCCAGCATCAGGGTCTTTTCCAGTGAGTGAGATTGGAGTTTCAGCTTCAACATCAGTCCTTCCAATGAATATTCAGGACTGATTTCCTTTAGGATGAACTGGCTGGATCTCCTTGCAGTCCAAGGGACTCTCAAGACTCTTCTCCAACACCACAATTCAAAAGCATCGATTCTTTGGCACTCAGCTTTCTTTATAGGCTAGCTCTCACATCCATACATGATTATTGGAAACACCATAACTTCGACTAAATGGACCTTTGTTGGCAAAGTAAGGTCTCTGCTTTTTAATATGATGTCTACGTTGGTCATAACTTTTCTTCCAAGGAGCAAATGTCTTTAAATTTCATGGCTGCAGTCACCATCTGCAGTGATTTTGGAACCTAAGAAAATAAAGTCTATCATGGTTTCCACTGTTTCCCCAGTGATTTTCCATGAAATGATGGGACCAGATGCCATCATCTTAGTTTTCTGAATGCTGAGCTTTAAGCCAACTTTTCACTCTCTCCTTTCACTTTCATCAAGAGGCTCTTTAGTTCTTCTTCACTTTCTGCCATAAGGGTGGTGTCATCTGCATATCTGAGGTTATAGATATTTTCTTGGCAATCTTGATTCTAACTTCTCCTTCAGCCAGCCCAGCGTTTCTCATGATGCACTCTGTATATAAGTTAAATAAACAGGGTGACAATATACAGCCTTGACATACTCCTTTTCCTATTTGGAACCAGTCTGTTGTTCCATGTCCAGTTCTTACTATTGCTTCCTGGCCTGCATACAGATTTCTCAAGAGGCAGGTCAGATGGTCTGGTATTCCCATCTCTTTAAGAATTTTCCAGAGTTTGTTGTGATCCATACAATCAAAAGCTTTGACATAATCAATAAAGCAGAAGTAGATATTTTTCTAGAACTTTCTTGCTTTTTCAATGATCCAACGGATGTTTGCAATTTGATCATGGTTCCTCTGCTTTTTCTAAATCAAGTTTGAACATCTGGAAGTCCACGATTCACATATTGTTGAAGCCTGGCTTGGAGAATTTTGAGCATTACTTTACTAGCACGTGAGATGAGTGCAATTGTGCCGTAGTTTGAGCATTCTTTGGCACTGCCTTTCTTTGGGATTGGAATGAAAACTGACCTTTTCCAGTGCTGTCACCACCCACGAAAACCTAAATCTCACTTTGTGTTATTCTATTTCATGTAACTTGCACATCAGTTCTGACAATGCAGACTATCATTCTCAATAGTTTGAAACTTCAAACTGTTAGGTTGAACTGTAGGAAACTGCTGATATTTGACCACTCCATGAGCTATAAAAATAGCAATGTCCTAAGGTTCCATTTCATAGAATTTGACTGTGTAGCTTAGGAACTGATTTCTGATTTTTTATTCTTAAACCTAGGCCCACATGGTACACAGACAAATGTTTGTTTGCAATTCAAATTAACTCCCAACATTCAAAAGCTAAGCAATGGCCTAAGAAGTTTGAGATTCTGGGCTCCAGGTTGCGCGGATGGTCAGGCAACATTGCACCCATGCCCCTCCTGGCAACTAATTACCCATAGTCAAACACAGCCTCCAGATTGTTACAGAGCCTTGTGCAAGCATGTTGCTTACTGTGATACCTGCCTGGTTTTAGGCGTATCTGTGTGGGTAACTCTGAAACCTACAATTCCTAATCTGACTTTTTACTTCTTTTTGGCTGGTTCACATCTCTTCTACCAACTGAGTATACACAAAGTGAGATAATGAGTCCTCTCGGGTCAAGAGTGAAGCGCAGAAAGGCAGGCTTCCTAGGGCCCAGCTGGACACTATAGGGTGATACAGACATTCTATCATATCTACGCACAAGTCAGAAGGAGAAAGTCTCTGACATCCCAAACCAATTGGAACCAAAGTTATTAATCACATAATGTGCTGACAACTCCCATGAGTATTTGCTATCATCTGAATACAGTCAAATGGCACTTAAAGTTCATCTTCCCCTTCACGGATCACAGCCTTGTAGTGGTGAAAGGTCTTGGGTAATTTAAAGAAGCTATGAGCTATGCCTCACAGCGCCAACCAAAATAGATGGGTCAAGTGGAAAGGTCTGACAAAATTTGGTCTACTGGAGGAAGAGATAACACCCCACTCCAGAATTCTTGCCACGAAAATCCTATAAATAGTATGAAAAGACAAAAAGACATGATACCAGAGGATAAGAACCCCAGGTTGAAAGTTGCCCAATATGCTAATGGGGAGGGAGCACAGAAATAGCTCTAGAAAGAATGAACAGGCTGGACCAAAGCAGAAATGACGCTCACTGGTGGATGTGTCTAGAAGTGATGTAAAGAACAATACTGCATAGGAGCCTGGAATGTTAGGTCAACGAACCAGGGTAAATTGGACGTGGTCAAGCAGCAGACAGTGAGAGTAAGCATCAACACCTTAGGAATCCATGAATGAAAATGGACAGGACTGGGATATTTAATTCAGATGGCCATTATATCTACTACTGTGGGCAAAAATCCCTTTGAAGAAACGGAGTAGCCCTCATAGTCAACAAAAGAGTAAGAAGTGCAGTACTTGGGTGCAATCTCAAAAACAACAGACTGATGGTAGTTCATTTCCAAGGCAAACCATTCAGCATTACAGTAATCCAAGCCTATGCCCCAACCACCAATGCCAAAGAAGGTGAACTCGAATAGTTCTATGAAGATCTATAAGACCTTCTAGAACTAGCACCAAAAAAGAGATGCCCTTTTCATCACAGAGGACTGGTGAAAGTCACTCAGTTTTGTCTAACTTTTGTGACCCTATGGACTACACAGTCCATGGAATTCTCCAGGCCAGAATATTGGAGTGGGTAGCCTTTCCCTTCTCCAGGGGATCTTCCTGACCCAGGGATTGAACCCAGGTCTCCTGCATTGCAGGCAGATTCTTTACCAGCGGAGCCACAAGGAAAGCCCAGGAATACTAGAGTGGGTAGCCTATGCCTTCTCCTGCTGATCTTCCCGACCCAGGAATTGAACCGGGCTCTCCTGCATTGCAGGCGATTCTTTACCAAGTGAGTTTCAGGGAAGCCCATCACAGGCGGCTAGAATGCAAAAGTATGAAGTCAAGAGATACCTGAAGTAACAGGCAAGTTTGGCTTTAGAGAACAAAATGAAGCAGGGAAAAGGCTAGCAGAGTTTAAGAGAACACACTGGTCATAGCAAACACCCTCTTCCAACAACACAAAAGAAGACTCTACACATGGCCATCACCAGATGGTCAATACTGATTATGTTCTTTGCAGTTGAGGATGAAGAAGCTCTATACAGTCAGCAAAAACAAGACCTGGAGCTAACTGCAGTTCAGATCAAGAGCTCCTTATTACAAAACTCAGGTTTAAATTAAAGAAAGCAGGGAAAACCACTAGCCCATTCAGTATGACCTAAATCAAATTCCTTATGATTATACAGAAGAAGTGATGAATAGATTCAAGGGATTAGATCTGGTAGAGAGTGTCTAAAGAACTATGGTGGAGGATCATAACATTATACAGGAGTCAGTGATCAAAACAATCCCAAATAAAAAGAAACGCAAGAAGGCAAAGTGGTTGTCTGAGAGGTCTTTGCACAGCTGAGGAAAGAAGAGAAGCAAAAAGCAAGGGAGAAAGGGAAAGATATACCTGACTGAATGCAGAGTTCTAGAAAATAGCAAGGAGAGATAAGAAGGCCTTCTTCAATGAAAAATGAAAAGAAATAGAGGAAAATAATAGAATGGGAAAAACGAGATCTTTTGATGAAAGTGGAGATATCAAGGGAACACTTCACGCAAGGATGAACACACTTAAGGACAGAAACAGAAAGGACCTAACAGAAGCAGAAGAAATTAAGAAGAGGCAGGAAGACTATACAGAAGAACTATTAAAAAAGTTCTTAGTGACTGGGATAACCATGATGGTGTGGTCACTCACCTAGAGCCAGACATCCTTGAGTATGAAGTCAAGGGGGCCTTAGGAAGCACTGCTATGAACAAGCAAGTAGAGGGGATGGAATTCTAGCTGAGTGATTTCAAATCTTAAAACTTTAAATGTTAAAGTTCTACACTCAATAGGTCAGCAAATTTGGAAAACTCAGCAGTGGTCACTGGATTGGAAAAGGTCAGTATTCATTCCAATCCCAAAGAAGAGCAATGTAAAAATGTTCAAACTACCATACTACTGCACTCATTTTGCAGGCTAGGAAGGTTATGCTTAAAATCCTTCAAGCCAGGCTTCAGCAGTATGTGAACTGAGAACTTCCAGATGTATAAGCTGAATTTAGAAAAGGCAGAGGAACCAGGGATCAAATTGCCAGCAGTCATTGGATCATGGAGAAAGCAAGGGTTTTAATTTCACAAAAACATTGACTTCTGTTTCAGTGACCATGCCAAAGCCTTTGACTATGTGGATCACAGAAAACTGTGGAAAATTCTTAAAGAGATGTGGATACCAGACCACCTTACCTGTCTCCTGAGAAACCTGTATGCAAGTCAAGAAGCAACGGTTAGAGTTGGACATGAAGCAATGGACTGGTTCAAAATTGGGAAAGGAGTACATCAAGGCTTTATATTCTCACTCTGCTTATTTAATTTCTATGCATAATACATTCTGTGAAATTCCAGGTTGGATGAATCAAAAGCTGGAATAAAAAAGTGGAAATAGTAACAGATTTTATTCTCTTGAACTTCAAAACCACTGAGGACAGAGACTGTAGCCATGAAATTAAAAGGCACTTGCCCTTTGGAAGAAAAGCTATGACAAACCTAGACAATGAATTAAAAAACAGAGACATCACTTTGCCAGCAAAGGTCCATATAGTCAAACTTATGGTTTTTCCAGTAGTCAGGTATGGATGTGAGATTTGGACCACAGAGAAGGTTGAACCAAAGAGCTGATGCTTTCAAGCTGTTGTGCTGCGGGAGACTCTTGAGAGTCCCTTGGACAGCATGGTGATCAAACCACTAAATTGTAAATTGAGCATGATCATAAACCACTCAATCAAAACAGGATGCTTGGGGCTGGTGCACTGGGATGACCCAGAGAGATGGTATGGGGAGGTAGGTGGGAGGGGGTTCAGGATTGGGAACACGTGTACACCTGCGGTGGATTCATGTTGATGTATGGCAAAACCAATACAGTATTGTAAAGTAAAATAAAGTAAAATTAAAAAAAAAACCCTGAATATTCATCAGAAGAACTGATGCTGAAGCTGAAGCTCCAATACTAAGGCCACCTTATGTGAAGACCTGACTCATTGGGAAAGACTCTGATGCTGGGAAACACTGATGACATGAGGAGAAGAGGGTGACAGAGGATGAAATGGCTGGATGGCATTATCAACTCAGTGGACATGAGTTTAAGCAAGCGTTGGGATGTAGTCAGGGACATGGAAGCCTAGTGTACTGCCGTCCATGGGGTTGCAAAGAGTCAGACATGACTTAGCAACTAAACAACAAGAAAAGTTCATCTTGGAATTGCCATGTAAATGAAAATGTCAAAATTACTATATTTCAGAAGGACAACCTTTATTTGTCAAAATCCATATGATGCTTAGAAATTTCATTGGCAGATATGGTTTTCTCTAACCAATTTTTATTTTCTTTAATCTCAAGATTTCATTTAATTTCTTATCTTGCTGCAGCTAAATTCAGTCTAATGGTTTTTTATCCTATTAGGTTATTCCTGATACTTAAGGCCTATTTTAGGTTGCTTTATTGATAAGAGGCCTAAGAGAATTTTCTTATCTGCAAAGAAGATAAATAAAAACTGATCTCAAAGCACAATGTGTTGCTTAATTAATGTTTATGATAGTCTCTATAATTACTAATGTTATTCCTTTTAATCATGTCAGTTTATATGGATTTAAAAGTAAAACACAGTGCATCCCCATAGTCTCAATGTTAGAACTCAAGTCAGATAATTTTCCAAAGTATTCTTTGCTAGTTTTTTTTTATTTTCCCCAATAAATGTGTGTGTGCTCAGTTGTGTCCAACTCTTGGCAACCCAGGCAGAATACTGGAGTGAGCTGCTGGGAATCTTTCTGACCCGGGGATTGAATTGGAGTCTCCTGCATCTCCTGCATTGGCAGGTGGATTCTTTAACACTGAGCCACCTGGCAAGCCCAGTCAATAAATATTATTAACTAAATTGTTGCATTTTGGCTGCATCTACTAAGTCACATGAACATTTCATAAACTAATTTTAAAAAAAGACAGAAGTATCTAGTTTCTCTGGGGCTTACCATGAAAAAAATCTACAAAACTCACACATTTCTATATCTTTAATTATCCTACTTTTCTAATTTGTGAGTAAGGAATTCAGCTGTTGTGGAGGGCTCACTGGAGAGCATGTTATTACTGTTGATTAATAATGAAAATCTCAGACATTAGAGCTTAATAGTCCTTAAGGATTATCTAAGGCCAATTCCTTCATTTCACTGACAAAGAAACCAATGTCTAGAGAGAGGTAATGAATTGTTCACGAGTTCATGGTAAACTCTGGTCTGTGATAATGCCACACTCATGTGTGTGCAAGTATGCACTCACACTCACATCTCCTCCATTCCTCAATGTACCGCTAAAGAGATTTCTGCATATCACTTTCTATGTACTCTAAATTAATTTCCCAGATCATTATGTTGTCATGTTAATGACTGTTTAGATAGCTAGTCTAATCTACTGAGGTTTCACTAGAGAAGCTCACATAAATAACTCCCACTCTATTCTTTCACAGTTGCATGTAAACATCAATGTACCACATTTCTGTATTCCATACTCCCATGACTAATCCCAGTGGCAGAGTCATCCCAAGTCCCTAGTGCTAGTGATCCATAACCTGCAAACAGACTCTAGTTTGATTGGTAGGTACACAAACCCAGATTCGAGCTTCCTTTGTTACAAACCAATGTCACCTACATTTCCTTTATATGAGAGGAAACCTTGGCTGTTTTGTTATTTTCTGTGACTGCCCATAGACACACACTGAGCTATGAGCCCTAAAAAGGGCAAAACCAGTTATGAGTCCAACTTTAGTAAATGAAGGAAAGACAACAGAGCCCATCATTTTAACTGTGTTGGTCAATCTACTCAAGAGCTTGGGAATTATAGGTTTCTTGATTAACTAGATCAAGGCAAAGATTGGTCACACTGCAACAGAGTGTAATCTACGGTTCTGAAAAATAGGTTTTATATTCCAAAAGGGCTGGGACTGTGATGAACGTCAGGTGGAGAGTGGGCTTCTAGGCCCGGACTAACGACAAAGTCACAGCAAGGAGCCTCCTGCCTAGAGGCCCGGTGCTGTCCTTCTGGGTTTCTGCAGCAACTCTCTGCATATCCACTTCCTCTCTCCATCCATCAGCCCCTCTAATTTGTTTTCCATGAAGTAGCTATACTGATCAGAGTCAAACGTAATTAGCTCCTCTCTTTAGAGTCTTATGAGGATTTCTGTTGCGCTAAGTATAAAGATAAGCCTCCAAGGTTTCCCCATCAGATGCCCCAGATGTTTACAGCCATCCGGACCTCACCCGACTGCCTCAGCTCCAGCCACACCTGCTCCCTTCCCCAGCCCTGGACGACGCTGCCGCCTGCCGCCGGATCTGTGCACAGGGCCACTCTCCGCCCATGGAACCTGCTCCCCTCCTACCCTAATTAGCCGCAGCACATCATTTCAAGTCTCAGCTCTGTTGTCAGTTCCTCAGGGGAGCCATTCCTGACCTCCCTTTTAGAAATGTGATCAAAATGACAACATGATGCTGCTGAGAATACCAAGGGCTGTAAGGATGCGCAGGGATTGGAACTCTCGTACATTGCTCTTAGAAATGCAAACTGGCACAGCCACTTTGGAAAAGAGTTGGCCCTCCTACTAGCAATGAACATAGACTCCCTTTGATCCAACAATTCCATTTCTGCCAATTTCATATACCTACCAAAAGTGAGTACATATTTTCATTAAAACGTATGGACTAGAACATTTATAGAAGCACTATTGATATATAAGTATGAATGAAGTTTAAATTTGTGTCATTTCTCACTTTTTAAATAAGTTTGTATTATTCTGCTACCAGTGGATGAAAATTAAAAACAGATGTTACATGGACTTCCCTGATGGTTCACTGGATAAGACTCTGAGCTCCCAGGGCAGGACAGCTAAGATCCTATATGCTGTGTGGTGTAACCAATTAACCAATAAAACTTAAAAATAAAAATACAAAAATTAGAAACAACCCTCATTGCCTACTAATAGTGAAAGGAATAAATTGAAGTCTACACATAGAATGGGATACTATAAAATTCATGCACAATAATATAGATGAGTCTAACAAAGTAATGTTGAATAAAGTAAGTTGATACTAAAAACCTCACAGCAAGCAACACTATTCCTTTTACATAAAGTTCACAAATAGAGGAGAAAACGCTGGACTGGAAGAAACACAACCTGGAATCAAGACTGCCCGGAGAAATATAAATAACCTCAGATATGCAGATGACACCACCATTATGGCAGAAAGTGAAGAGGAACTAAAAAGTCTCTTGATGAAAGTGAAAGAGGAGAGTGAAAAAGTTGGCTTAAAACTCAACATTCACAAAACAAAGATCATGGCATCTAGTTCCATCACTTCATGGGAAATAGATGGGAAACAGTGGAAACAGTGTCAGACTTTATTTTGGGGGCTCCAAAATCACTGCAGATGGTGACTGCAGCCATGAAATTAAAAGACGCTTACTCTTTGGAAGAAAAGTTAAGACCAACCTAGATAGTATATTGAAAAGCAGAGACATTACTTTGCCGACTAAGGTCCGTCTAGTCAATGCTATGGTTTTTCCTGTGGTCATGTATGGATGTGAGAGTTGGACTGTGAAGAAGGCTGAGTGCTGAAGAAGTGATGCTTTTGAACTGTGGTGTTGGAGAAGAGTCTTGAAGTCCCTTGGACTGCAAGGAGATCCAACCGGTCCATTCTGGAAGGAGATCAGTCCTGGCTGTTTTTTGGAAGGAATGATGCTAAAGCTGAAACTCCAGTACTTTGGCCACCTCATGTGAAGAGTTGACTCACTGGAAAAGACTCTGATGCTGGGAGGGATTGGGGGCAGGAGGAGAAGGGGACGACCGAGGATGAGATGGCTGGATGGCATCACGGACTTGATGGACTTGAGTCTGAGTGAACTCCGAGAGATGGTGATGGACAGGGAGGCCTGGCGTGCTGTGATTCATGAGGTCGCAAAGAGTTGGACACGACTGAGCGACTGAACTGAACTGATGCCATGCTTCACAGATCAGGATACTGGTCACCCTTAGGGTAACAAGGGGGGCACAAGTGAGCCTTTGAGATGGCTGGTTATTTTCTGCTTCTTTGTGAACACTCATTTAAATAAATATCTATGATTTGTTCACATTTCTACATGTATTGTACACATCGATAAAAAACACAAAAGTCTCATTTAGGTTCTGGAAATAACAAATACTTATTTATTGTGGCACCTGTCTCTCAAAATGTTACCCTTGATTTAGGTCATTATCTGATCAATGCTTCTGTTGCCCTTGAGTTTCTTCTGAAGCTCCATGAGTTTTTAAGAATCATTCATTACTCTCTAGCACCTAACTCACTATTTATCAAATATCCGATAAATTAAGGACAAATGCAGCAATGCACATTTTCACAAACAGATGCCAATCGCTGAGTATTTGCGTATACAGTCCTGCTTCAGCGATTCAGACCATGAGGCTGGGCAGCCTGGGGCCCGGCAGCCAGACTGTCTGTGCCACCAGCACCTGTTTGGTTGAGGCAGGGAGAGACCTGTCTCTGTCTGGCTGACAGCTCTTTCTCTGGAACTCAGCAAAGTTTTTGGAACATGACAGGTTCTCAGCTCTGTGCTTTGCTAAGGGAATGGGAGACTGAATGTACATTAAATTGGATTAAATATCTTTCCAGTGTTCAACACCCTCAAGTGAATGAAAAACAAGATGAATCAATCTGTTTTGCTTCTCTCACCCTTGTTGCAACAGCCTGGGTATATAAGTTCATTTCTAAACTTTAAGATCACAACCCTGCCAGACTCTGGCTCCTAACCTCTCCTGTCTCTTGGGCTCAGATCCCATAGGACCTGGTTGTTCTGGTGAGCCTACAGCTCGTGAGGTAGGTTCTTGGCTGAGTTATAAGAAAACACTTTAGAGTGCCTTTGAAGAAATTGGTAATAAACGATGGCTTCCAAATGACAAGACTGTAAATAAATCAAGCTTCTACTTCGTCGGGTTGAAACAAGTTCTCAACTAACCTCAACATAGAACCTTTAGGAGAGGAGATAAGTGATTAAATACAGAGCAAGGATATTTAATTTCTTACCTTAGAATGTAAAATTATATCACATTAGTAATACAGGTAGTGCTACTGGTAAAGAACCTGCCTGCCAACGCAGGAGACATAAGAGACACAGGTTCAATCCCTGGATCGGGAAGGTCCCCTGGAGGAGGAAATGGCAACCCACTCCGCTGTTCTTGCCTAGAGAGTCCCGAGGACAGAGACGCCTGAAGGGCTACAGTCTATGGGGTCACACAGAGTCGGACACGACTGAAGCGACGCAGCATACACACACTTTCAGAAATCCTACTCCCTCACTGTATCAAACACTGTTACGAAAACTCCACATGCATCTTTTAAAACTGCCTTCACTATCAAGAGAGTCATAGTTTAAGATTTTTCCAGTGCATAATTTCATTTTCATTTGAGATACTGACTTTTTGAGTCCATATAAAATGATTCCAGTTGGAAAGTTTAAGTCAAGCCTTAAGCACTCATTTGTACAACCTTGGGATTCATTACTCATTTATTCATCCTGTAAGTGTTTGTGATCTCCACAACACAAGAACTTGCTCTGTTGCTTTTGAGTTATTGTTTTCCAGTTGCTAAGTCATGTCTGACTCTTTGCATCCTTATGGACTGTAGCCCACCAGTCTCCTCTGTCCATGGGTTTTCCAGGCAAGAATACTAGAATGGGCTGCCATTTCCTCCTCCAGGGGCCGGCAAACCAACCCATGTCTCCTGCATTGGCAGGCAGACTCTTTAATACTGAGCCACCAGGGAAGCCCGAGTGGTCTTCAAAAGCCTTTCAGCTAATGAAATCCAGCCTCATTTTAAGTTTGCCTACCTTTGAAAGAATGGTTCTTTTCTCATGGCCGCTCAGTTCAGTCACTCAGTTGTGTCCGACTCTGTGACCCCACGAATCACAGCATGCCAGGCCTCCCTGTCCATCGCCAACTCCTGGAGTTCACTCAGACTCATGTCCATCGAGTCCGTGATGCCACCCAGCCATCTCATCCTCTGTCGTCCCCTTCTTCTCTTGCCCCTAATCCCTCCCAGCATCAGAGTCTTTACCAATGAGTCAAGTCTTCGCATGAGGTGGCCAAAGTACTGAAGTTTCAGCTTTAGCATCATTCCCTCCAAAGAAGAGTACCCAGGGCTGATCTTTAGAATGGACTGGTTGGATCTCCTTGCAGTCCAAGGGACTCTCAAGAGTCTTCTCCAACACCACAGTTCAAAAGCATCAATTCTTTAGCGCTCAGCCTTCGTCACAGTCCAACTCTCACATCCATACATGACCACTGGAAAAACCATAGCCTTGACTAGACGGACCTTTGTTGACAAAGTAACGTCTCTGCTTTTCAATATGCTATCTAGGTTGGTCATAACTTTCCTTCCAAGGAGTAAGCGTCTTCGAATTTCATGGCTGCAGTCACCATCTGCAATGATTTTGGAGCCCCCCAAAATGAAGTCTGACACTGTTTCCACTGTTTCCCCATCTCTTTCCCATGAAGTGATGGGACCGGATGCTGTCATCTTCATTTTCTGAATGTTGAGCTTTAAGCCAACTTTTTCACTCTCCTCTTTCACTTTCATCAAGAGTCTTTTAGTTCCTCTTCACTTTCTGCCATTACGGGTGGTGTCATCTGCATATCTGAGGTTATTGATATTTCTCCCACAATCTTGATTCCAGCTTGTGCTTCTTCCAGCCCAGCGATTCTCATGATGTACTCTGCATAGAAGTTAAATAAGCAGGATGACAATATACAGCCTTGACGTACTCCTTTTCCTATTTGGAACCAGTCTGTTGTTCCATGTCCAGATATTCAAAACCACTAACGATGGAGGATATATTGTGCTAACCTGCTTTAACCAAACAAGTCTTGGTTGTTCAATGTAAAGGGTCAGTGACGCTGTCTCTGACATGAGATGCTTTACAAAGACTAGAGTGTAATTCACACCTTTTGTTCTGAGGGCTTGAGTAAAATTTCCATCTTATGTTCAGTCAAGTATACACACGCACGTGCTCTGTGGAGGCTGGAAAAAGTGGTCTTTTCCCCCAGGGTATAGCAGGCGCGAGGTGGACTGAGCAAAGGGTAAACAGCTTCTCTGGAGAAGCTTTCTCAGAATTCACAGCGACCTGGAGTCTCTCTGCTTCCGAGGTAGTGCAGTGGTAAAGAATTCACCTGCCGATGCTGCAGACTCAGGAGACGTGAGTTGGGTCCTTGGGTTGGGAAGATCCCCTGAAGGAGGAAATGGCAACCCTCTCCAGTATTCTAACCTGGAAAATCCCATGCACAATGGAACCCGGCAGGCTAAGGTCCACAGGATTGCAAAGAGCCAGACATGACTGGGCACGCACGCACGGCGTCTCCCTAATCTCCAGGTCCTAGGCCTGTGTTCGTTCTGCCCTGTTGCCTGTGAGGCAAGGTTCCTCATGGAAGACTTCACAACTCGGAGCCAAACCTCAGCCAAACCATTTGGCATGGGCCAACCTGAGCTGGAGAGGGCTGCTCTCCCAAGTCTCCTATCATTTTCCATGAGTACCTGGCTGGGTATCTTTCTAAGAAGCAAGGGAATAACTGTGCTCTGTCGTAGCCTCCTCCACCCCAGCCCCTCCCCTGCAGCAAAAGAGAATGGAAATGAACAGCCTGTCTATCTTTTGAGCTAGTTACAAGGTTTGGTTATTGTCTCTGCTCCTTCTAAGAGGTACAGATAAAAAAAAAGTGTGATATTCACATTCACTGCACATTATGTATTAATGCAAATTAAGCTTTCTGAACCCTGAGCTACAAAGAATTATTTTTAGAAACTTCTAAACCTATCAGGAGAAAAGTGATGGAGATCTGGCATCACTGGCATCCTATATACAAACTGGATTTCATGTGCCAATCCCTACCCAACACATCCACAACTGTTGCTGGTGTACTTCAGCTCACTTTGTTTTCTTTCATTCTTCTGAGCATCTCTAACAATCATGCTGGCCTTTCCTGGTGGCTCAGTGGTAAAGAATCCGCCTGCCAATGCAGAAGACAGGGCTTCGATCCCTGGATTAGGAAGATCCCCTGGAGAAGGAAATGGCAACCTGCTCCACTATGCTTGCCTGGGAAAATCTCATGGACAGAGGAGCCTGGTGAGCTACAGTCCATGGGGTCACAAAAGAGGTGGACCCGACTTAGCGACTAGACAATGACCACCATGCTGGCTTTTTTTGCCTTATTTTTATTTCTTGAATTTCTGTTACACTCAAATACAGTTCTAAATCTGAGTCAACATTTTTAGGCATAAAAAAAATCATTCAACAATACCAGGCATAAAATTCTCTGCTCAGTACAGCCCAGTGGATGCTGAGGTGAAATGTTCAAACGAGGTGCAACATGAGAACCCAGAGGCTGTAATGAAAGGTGATTCCCCAAGAGTCATCTCTTATTGAAGGCATTTAATTTTCAAAGGAGCTCAGTATTTGAACAAGTTCTGTTTTTCCTTCTTTCCATGGTTTCAACGAGCTGTACTTTTATGCCAGTCATAAAAGAGAACATGTTTAATTTAAAGTCTTTGGGTATGTTAGTGGTTTTGTGCATCAGTCCCTGAGCTAGGATGGCAAGGGGGAAGTGGCTGAAAGCAAAACATGTGAAAGTATGCGCCCTCACTTGCAGCGCTGGTGAACGTCTCTTATAGCATCAATCACCAGAAAACTTGCTATTTTCAGATAACTTAAGGGAGTAGAACTCAAGAGCTGGAAGGAGTCACGAGGTTTTACTTATTAGCAAACTTCAGCCTGGGTGGGACAGGTGCTTACCCGAGGTGAGTGAGTCATGACTCAAAGCCAGAATTTCTAACATTTCTGTCTTCATTCACACTGGCTTTTCTAACTTCATGGAATAACACCATCTGAACTTCTTAAATGAATGGGATTTGTGCATATGTTCTAGCTTTCAAGATAAAGGAGTGAATGTCCTCATAATGACCTATCCATAGTGACAACCTTCAAAAACAGAACCAGTGTGATAAAGGAAGTGCCCTTTGGTTATCAAGACTCTGAGGCATATTGTCAAGATACTAAAATTCCTGGCAACTTTCTAAAATAATCTCTCTAAACTGACTTATCTTTCTTCCACCAACTGCCATATTTGATTCCCATCTATGATTACCAGTTCAACAACTGGAATTCCAGGTTAGGAGAAACCAGAATGGGAAAAATGACTATACTTTACGTAACAATGCACTTACCTATCTATAATGGCCTACAGGCTCAGGAAATATGATTTGACTGTATTTGTTCTACTAAAAAACAACTGTGCTCATGGCAGTTATGCCATCCATCCAGTTAGGCACTAGAAAACAGGTCTAATAAAACTTAAAATCTACCTACACATTAAGGGTTGAGATCATTCTTTGTGACCTCTCCTTTAACAAGGAAATGATTGGCCCTGATTTGGAGGCAGTAAGTTTAGTAGCATTTATTAAAAGTACCTTCTATTCTACCTTAACAAAAAAGAACCACAGTTGACACATTTTTTTGACATCATCTTTCAGTTTATTGACACAGTATTAACAAGCTGTATTTCTGTTTCTATCTTATCTCCTGTCATATAGATATTCATCTTTAAATAGAAAGGTACTTGATCAAAGAGCTGAATTCAAGATAGTCATTAAGTACACTGCTTTCCTAGAATATTATATTAAAAAATGCTTCAGATAAGCCAATGCTCTAGGGCAAGTCTGACCTTCAGATTTCTTCTAAATTTTATATTTGAATTAATGTTGATGGTAGATTTATCAAAAGGGCAGAATTTTTCTTTCCTTTATTTTTCCCTAGTGAACAACTGACTTGTATAAACTTTGGGAACACAAAGTGTAGGCTATGTGGGGTCTATGCAGAAAGAACTTTTATTAATAGAAAGAAGAGAAATTAATCACATATGAAGTTAACTTTCATCTTAGAATTTTGAGAGCTACACCTTGACAGTAAAACCAAAACAAAACAGTCAACTGGTAAGCAACAGGACCAGCATCCAAACGTGGATGTGGTAAACTGTGTTTTCCAGTGATGGTGGTGGTGATGTCCATCACCCCGTGTGACCTTCTGCTCTGTGACCTGCCACTCACCAGCAAGTTGTGAAGTCTAACTGTCCTCTCTACAAACTTGGCAGGCTTTAGTGACTCATTTGTAACCAATACAATGTGTGGAAAGTGATGCTATGTAGCTTCTAAGGTTAGGTCAGAGAATCCTTGCAACCTCTGCCTTGGTCTTTTGAAATGGATGCTCTTTCTCAGGACTCAGAGATGTTGAGGATATCATGAGATAATATAAATAAAATACTAGTGCTTGGCTAGTCATAATCAGTATTTATCACACATCAATGCCACCAAGAAGAGTCAGGAGTGGCAAGAATAGTTCCAACAAGGAAATTTAGGATATAGATTAAGTGTCAGAAGGGAGAAGGAATTCAAGAAAGGGAGGCAAAGGAGAAGCAGGGAGAGGGAAGAGAAGCACAGAGAGAAGAAAAGGAGGCAGAAGGAGCAGGAGGAGGAAAAACATGGCACAGAAATATTCAAATAGATAAGATTGAAGGGTTACTAAACTAGCCATCATTCAAGAGAAAGTAGAGACAGCAACTTACTGCAGATACTTGCTAGAATGGAAACTGATTGCAAACTGGAAAAAAACCCAGTGTGGAAAAAAAAAAAAATCATATAGACTATGATGCTAGTCCATTCTAACCAAAGGGTTGTAGTGAGACAAAGATGGCCTCTGATTGTGGGCAGCAAAGATAACACTCACCTTTATTCCAACCCTCACAGTTTATTTAGACAGCCTGTGGAATTTCTCATCCCTTAGGAGGGTGTAGGAGCAGCGGAAAAACTTCCTTGTGTCTAAGAACAGCACAGACATAGCAGAGGGAGCTACCAGACTTTGAGGAGCTGGGATGGGAGAGAATGATTTAGCACCAGCCAGTGAGCACCATGGCTGACGTCCACGTGGAATGAATGATGAGCATCTCAAAGGATGTGAGTGTGGGCAGTTGTTACTGGAGTCCCACCTTTGACTCCTGCGCACTATGTCCCTGAAGCTTGGTACGCTCTGAAGAAAAGAAATACAATATTGACTGTAATTAAATTTCTGGCGCCCTGGTGGAACGGAATTGGAGAGGGCATTGCAATAGAAATTAGGTGCTCCCCCACCCTGCCAGTCAATACTTCTTTCCAGGGGGCACCATGGTAAAAATGTGCCTGCCAGTGCCGGAGGCACAGGAGACTCGGGTCCGATCCCTGGGTCAGGAAAATCCCCTGAGGGAAGAAACGGCAACCCACTCCAGTATTCTTGCCTGCAGAGGAGCCTGGGGGGCTACACTTCATGGGTTCACAAAGAACTGGACATGACTGAGTAGCATAAAGCTGCATTTTCAGCACACCCAAGACTATGGTCAGACAGTTGTGGTCAACACACTAACTTTCTTCTGAGCACAACCTTGCAGAATAAATGCTGGTTTTGCTAATGTTCCAGTTAGAGTATTTCATGGCAGGTGATTGAAAACTTCACTCCCAGTATCTGTGAATGTTCCAAACCAATGGTTCTCAACCTAGGACTGATTTCTCTCCCCCATCTTGCTCCAGGAGAAATTGGTTAAGTCCAAAGAATTGGTTGTCACAATGGTAGGGGGAGGGTGCTGCTGGCATCTAGTGGGCCAAAGGTCAAAGATGATATTTAACCTCCAACACTCCTCAGGACAGCCTCCCATAATGAGGAATTCTCCAGTCTCAAGTGTCAATACCACTGAGGTTGAGAAACACTGCTTAACGCTAATGGCCCAGTGGCACCCCTTGGATATGACTTAATACAAGAGAGACTTATGTGCACAAATAAAAACATCCATGCAATTGCTTCATCCCAGACTTCCACTTCATTTCTTTCATATTCAAACGTGTAAATGCACTGTGCTCTACAGTGCTAGCACTTCCAAACACTGTTACAAACTACCAATCCATGACTCCTGTCTCACCTAGACTGAATTTGCCCTCGTTCACCTGCAAGCACTTCTCCACTTATTCATTTAACCAACACGTAACACACCTCTATTTTCTTTCTTTTTAAATTTATTTTTATTGGTGGATATTTGCTTCATGATATTATGTTGGCTCCTTCCCTCCAACAACACGAATTAGCCGTAAGCATACACAGGTCCTCTTCCTCTTGAGCCGCCTTCCCTCCCACCCACCCATCCCTCCCACCTAGGTCACTACGGAGCACCAAGCTGAGCTCCCTGTGTCACACAGCGCCTTTCCATTAGCCATCTATTCTACATATGGTGATGTATATGTTTACCGCTATTCTCTCAGTTCTTCCCAACCTCTCCTTCCCTTGCTGTGCCCAGAGTCTGTTATCTATGAAAGTCTCCTAAGTAGATCACTGAAGAAATGAATATATTCCAAGTTTCAATAGAAGGCCTTTCCATAAACAGAGTTAAAGCAAAATCTGAAAGAATAATCCATTCGGACCACTTGAGCTGTGGTGGGAGAGCAAACATGGGAAAGCGGGCTTTACTTTCAAGGAGGCAGCCTTGGGCTGGCCATCAGCTATAATATTTATAATCTGCTATTTGTTACTCTATGTGCTGGTCCACTGACTTCCTGAAATGCCTTGAGTTCATATTCATGCACATTTAGTCCAACATGAAGTCGATTTCATCTATGACCGGAAATAGAAAACACCCCCTTCTTGAAATAACTAAGAATGTACAAAGGAATAAATGGCTTTTAAAAACTGTGTACTCTATCAAAAGGAAAGTTATAGAAACCAGGCTCATTTTGTTGGTAATGTCTAAAGATTACAGTAGATGAATTCTTCATATCAGTAGAGTTATCAACAAATCTTATTAAGAAATCTTCCATATGCCTGGTTTGGGGCGGGGGAACCTCTTAAGACAAATGAGGGAAGTTGTCAACCAGCCCTTCCACTCTGAAGACAAAAAGATTCAGATTATTTCACAGTTGCTTTAACAAACTGTAAAGATAATATTCTCTCTCCATGAAAGATATAATTTCTGGAAAATACAAAGTATTTATCACACCTCTTCATGAAACACACTGTAAAATGATAAGAAATGTAGAATGAAATATATGAATATTAAGTTAAAATATATGAATATTAAGTTTCTTGTGCTTAACACATTCCAACCCATAAGCATTTTTCACTCCCTCCTGTGCTTTTTCATTTAATGTAAGTTATTTTGATAGTATTAAATGGGTATTTTTGAGGTAAAGTCCCATCATCACATATATGGTTTTTCTTTTTCTTTTCTGATTTTGCTGCAGAACTGAAACTCTTTAGCATGCTATGTATAGGAAGCCATCTGCTTATATATATATTCTCAAAGCCAGATTTTCAAGACAACAGAATACAAAATGTGGAAAGGTCCTGATTATAAGCTCTTAAAATCTGTTTGTATATAAACAAAGCTCTTTCCCTGAATGCGTCACACTCACAGAGAAATGTAAAAAGGAAGGAGAAGTGGTCTTATTCTTTAGGTACTCCATAAATACACATGGAAACAGCAGTATAAACAAAATAAGGCAAATATAACCAAAGTAGATGGGGAGGTGAGCATCTGAGGATTTTGTCTGCATAATTATTCTTATATTGATATCCTAGTTTCCCTTGGGGCCACATAGCCCCTACTCCCAATCTACAGGTTTCTAGTACGGTTCATCTTACTCCCATCTCCATGAATGTGTAGAAGGATATTCTAGCATGATTCTAAGACAAAAAAATCTGTGCTGGTCGGGGGGAGGGTGGTGGGGGAGTAAAAGGTAGCGTTTTAGAATGTGTTCACACTTAAATTTTTATCAACATAAACTGTGAAATATATATATATACATTTTTATATGTAAGCCTCCTGGTAACCAAAAAGCAAGAACCTACAGTGCACACCCAAAAGAAAAGCAGAAGGGAGTCTAAACATAATAAAGAAAGACATCAAACCACAAAGGAAGAGAGCAAGAGAAAAAAGGAATAGAGAGGAAGCACAAAACAACCCACCAGCAATTAAAATGGCAACAGCATAAGCATCAGTTACTTTACATGGAAACAAATAATTTCTTCAATCAAAGGACTCAGTGTCTAAGTGCATTATAAAGCAAGACCATCTATATGCAAAGTACAGGAGATTCACTTCAGATGTAAGGACACACACAGGCTGAGAGTGAAGAGATGAAGAAAGATGTTCTGTGCAAATGGAACCAAAGAAAGCTGAGGCAGTAATACTCATATCAGATGAAACAGACTTTAATATAAAGACTATATAAAGCAAATACTAACAGACCCAAGGAGAGAGATATATAGAAATACAGTAATAGTAGGGGAATTTAATGCATCACTTACATTAATGGATAGATCATTCCAAATGAAATTAACAATGAAGCTTCTACCTTAGAGGGCATATTATATGAGATAAAAAAATACACACACACACACACATATATATATACACACACATATATATATGTGTGTGCGCATGCTTAGCTGGAGAAGGAAACAGCAGCCCACTCCAGTGTTCTTGCCTGGAGAATCCCAGGGACTGCGGAGCCTGGTGGGCTGCCGTCTACGGGGCTGCACAGAGTCGGACACGACTGAGGGACACAGCAGCAGCAGCAGCAGCAGCAGCAGCAGCGCATGCTTAGCAGCTTCAGTCGTGCTGGCTCTGCAACCCTTTGGACTATAACCTGCCAGGTTCCTCTGTCTATGGGATTCTCTAGGCAACAGGCAAGAATACTGAAGTGGTTTTCCATGCCCTCCTCCAAGGGATCTTTGCAGCCCAGGGACTGAACTTGAGTCTGCTCCTTCGCAGTGGACACCTATTGAGCCACTTGGGAAGCCTATATTCATATTTATACACACACACACACACACACACACAGATACACACACACACACACAATTATGTCATACACTTGACGAACACAGATGTAAAAATCCTCATCAAAATGTAACCAAACTGAATTCAGTAATGTATTAAAATGATCACATACCATGATCAAGTGGAATTTATTTCCGGGATGCAAGGATGGTTCAACACCTGCAAATCAATCAACATGATACACCATATTAACAAAATTTAGGATAAAATTATAGGATCTCAACAGAAGCAATTTGATAAAATTCGGCATACATTTATGACAAAATCTCTCAGCAAACTTAAGTATAGAGGAAATACGTCTCAATGTAATAAAGGCAATATATAACAAGCCCTCAGCTAACATTACTCAGAGGAAAAAAACTTTCAGCTTCTCCTCATTAAAATCAGGAAGAAGAAAATGATATCCCTCTTGCCACTTCTACTCACTGTATCTTTGGAAGTCTGAGTCAGAGAAACAAGCAAGAAAAAGAAATAAAAGCTATCCAAGTCAGAAAGGAAAAAGTAAAACTGCCCATATTTGATTTTAAGGGGGTGGTGTGGGGTGTGTGTGTGTGTGTGTGTGTGTGTGTGTGGCCTTCAGTCATTTCTAACTCTTTATTAACCCATGGGCTGTAGCCTGCCAGGCTCCTCTGTCCATGGGAGTTTCCAGACAAGAATACTGGAGTGGGTTGCCATGCCCTCCTCCCCAGGGGATCTTCCTGACCCAGGGATCAAACCAGTATCCCCTGTATCTCCTGCATTGGCAAGGAGATTCTTTTGCTTCTGTGCTACTTGGGAAGCCCCATTTGAGGATGACATAATTTTATATACAGAAAACCCTAAGGATGCTACTCAAAAATATTAGAGCTAATAAACATTCATTGTTTGCAGGATACAAAATCAGTACATAAAAATCTGTTGCATTCAAAAAACTATGAGACAAAGAACTTTAAAATTCCATTTATACTTGTATCAAAGAGAATAAAATGACTAAGAATAAATTTTTCCAAAGAGGTGAAAGAGCATTACCTTGAAAACTATAAAACACTGATGAAAGAAATTGAACAAAACACAAATAAATGGAAAGATATTCTGTGCTCATAGACTAGAAGAATTGTTAAAGCATCTATGCTGCCCAAAGCAATCTGCACATGCAATGCAATCACTATAAAAATCACAGCAGCAGTTTTCACAGAAATAGAACTAACAATGCTAAAATTTGTGTGTAATCACAAAAGACCCTGAATGGCCAAAGCAATATTGAGAAAAAGAGCTAGAGCCATCACACTCTCTAATATCGAACTATATTACAAGTTACAATAGGAATTTTAAAAAGTTATGGTATTGGCAAAAAACAGATACACAGATAAATGGAACAGAATATAACATCCAGAAATAAACCTACATACAGGTAATTAATCTATGACAAAGAGGCAAGAATATATGACAGGGAAAGCACTTTCCTTCAGTGGTGCTGGGAAACTGGACAGCCACATGAAAAGAATGAACCTGAGCCCCTATCTAACCCCATACAAAAAATTAACTCAAAATGGATTAAAGATTTCAATGTGAGATTTGATAACATAAAAGTCCTAGAAGAAAACTAGGCAGTAAATATCTTGATATTGGTTTTGGCACCAAATTTTTGGATCTGACTCCAAAAGCAAAAATAAACAAATGAAACTATATTAAACTAAAAAGTTTCTGCATAGCAATAGAGTTCAAGAAAGTGAAAAGACAACCTACTGAATGGAAGAAAATATTTGCAAATCATACATCTGATAATGAGTTGATATAAAACCATATAAGGAAGCCACACAACTCAATAGTAAGGAAATGATCCAGTTTAAAAATGGGCAGAGGACTTGGACAGGCATTTTTCCAAAGAAGACATATAGATGGCCAACTGACACGTGAAAAGACGCTGGATGTCACTGATCCCTAGAGACATGCAAGTCAAAACCGCAATGAGGGATTACCTCATGTCTTTCACAATGGCTATTTTCCAAAAGATAAGTGTTGGCAAGGATGTGGAGAAAAGTGAAACTTGTGCACTGTTGGTGGGAATGGAAATTGCTGCAACCACTATGGAAACCAACCAAAAAATTAAAATAGGACTGCCATATGACACACCAATTTTATTTCTGGGTATTATCTGAAGAAAATGAAAACACTAATTCAGAAAGATATGTGCACCCCTGTGTTCACGGCAGCGTCATTTACGATAGTCAAGACACAGGAATAGCCTAAGTGACCTTTGATGAAAAAAAGGCATAAAGAAGGTATAGAAGACACACATAGCCACCACAGAATATTACTCAGCCGTTAGAAGAACAAAGTCTTGACATCTGTGACAACGTGGACGGACCTTGAGGGCATTATGCTAGCACAATAAGCCAGACAGAGAAAAGAAAAGACACGTAATTTTACCTATATGTAGAATCTTAAAAACAATAAAGAAAAAACAAGCAAAAACTGTCAAGCTCATAGATAAAGAGGACAGACTGGTGGCTCCCAGCGGAAGGAGAATGGGAGTCCAAAGGAACACACTTCCCATTAGAACACACTTCCCATTAGAGAGTGGGACACATTAGAGAGTGGGACACAAAGGAGCACACTTCCCATTAGAGTGCAGATACACCACGCCGACGTGACACGCAGCATGGTGACTAGAGGAGCAACACTCGATCAGATGTTTGGAAGTTGCTGAAGTGTCCATCTTTACAGAGTTCTTTATCTTTATACAGAAAACAACAACAACAAACAAGACTGTACCTGTTTGGTGATGATGGTAACTAGACACACTGTGGAAATGACTTCACAGTGTATACAAATGCTGAATCATTATGCTGACCACCTGAAACTAACATGCTGTATGTCAATTATAGCCCAGGAGTTTTTTAAAAAATAAAATATTAAAAGACTCTTCCAATCTTCTATTAATGAATGACAAATTACCCCACAACATAGTAGCATAAAATGATAACTATCAGTTGCAAATCTGTGGATCAGGAATCTGGGCAAGGCTCACTGGGGCTGGACCACCTCCACTCCACGTGGCACTGGCTGCACTTGCTTATTCAGCTGCACGCTGGCGTCTGGGCTCAACAGGCCACTGTCCTCCGTGGCCCTTCGTGCTGGCCGGACCTTCCCTGAAACTGCTCTACTCACATTTCCTCAGCCTCCAGGGCCTCTCCCAGGTGGCCTCTCTTTCCACAAGGACAGCCTTCATTTCCTGACTTGAACATCCATGGAAGAAAAATGAATGACAGCAGAAACTCTTACAACTGGGCTCAGAACTGGCACAGCCAAACTCTGGCATGTACTGTTGGTCCAAACAGTGAAATGATGTGCCCTGTCTTCAGGAGTGGGGAAAGAGAACCCGTGCATATTTTGTTAACACAGTTATGTAATGATACAGCACCAAAGATGCACTGGCATGAGAAGGTTATCTTTGGCGGGTGGGGGTAGTATGCCATATGAAGACCTGAGCTATACAGCCTACACAGCAACTAGGAATAAACTGTTCTGTTTCTGCTTGAAGTGATAAGGGCGTAAATTATGTCTATGCCACATGAGTAGGGGCCTGCCTGAAAGTGGAGAGAATCCAAAGTTGAGAGAGGCATAAAGTTCTAACAATAATATTGAAACATCTAAAGAAGACCATTCCTGAACACTATCCTGGACTTTCTAATTTTGGGGGTCAAAAATTCTCTTTTATGTTTAAGTTTTAATTGTGTTATTGCTTGTAGTGGGAATGATCCTGTTTAACACAGATGGCTCTGTCCATGCAGAGAGGAAGAACTCACTCAGCTCCTCCTCCCACACCCTAAGGTTTGGAGCTCTGGATAAGAGAGAAAGCTATTTGATAAGCACTTAGTCCCTCTTTTTTTCAGCCCTTACTTCTCCATCTTTCTGAGGAACTATGGATGGAGGTGCATGACACTGTACAGGAGGCAGGAATCAAGACCATCCCCAAGAAAAAGAAATGCAAAAAGGCGAAATGGTTGTCTGAGAACTTAAAAATAGCTGAGAAAAGAAGGGAAGCTAAAGGCAAAGGAGAAAAGGAAAAATATACCCATTTGAATGCAGAGTTCCAAAGAATAGAATGGAGAGATAAGAGAACCTTCCTCAGAGATTGATGCAAAGAAACAGAGAAAAACAATAGAAAAGGAAAGACTAGATATCTCTTCAAGAAAATCAGAGATACCAAGGAAACATTTCATGCAAAGATGGGCACAATAAAGGACAAAAATGTTATGGACCCAACAGAAGCAGAAAATATTAAGAAGCGGCAAAAATACACAGAAGAACTTTTTAAAAAGATCTCATGACCCAGATAACTATGATGGTGTAATCACTCACCTAGAGCCAGATATCCTGGAATGAGAAGTCAAGTGGGCCATACAAAGCATCACTATGAACAAAGCTAATGGAGGAGATGAATTCCAGTTGAGCTGCTTCAAATCCTGAAAGATGACAGGGTGGCAGTGCTGCACTCAATATGCCAGCAAATTTGGGAAACTCAGCAGTGGCCACAGGACTGGAAAAGGTCCGTTTTCACTCCAAGCCCAAAGAAAGGCAATGCCAAAGAATGCTC
This sequence comes from Nanger dama, assembly GCA_917880005.1. NCBI lineage: Eukaryota > Metazoa > Chordata > Mammalia > Artiodactyla > Bovidae > Nanger > Nanger dama. The sequence goes on along the minus strand of CAKJTW010000021.1, from coordinate 4,912,767 downwards.
AGACTACCGCACAACTGCACTCATCTCACACGCTAGCAAAGTAATGCTCAAAATTCTAAAGCCAGGCTGCAGATATACGTGAACCGTGAACTTCCAGATGCTCAAGCTGGATTTAGAAAAGGCAGAGGAGCCAGAGACCAAACTGCCAACATCTGTTGGATTATCAATTAAGCAAGACAGTTCCAGAAAAACATCTACTTCTGCTTTATTGATTATGCCAAAGCCACTGACTGTGTAGATCACAGCAAACTGTGGATAATTCTTAAAGAGATGGGAATACCAGACCACCTGACCTGCCTCCTGAGAAATGTGTATGCAGGTCAAGAAGCAACAGTTAGAACTGGACATGGAACAACAGACTGGCTCCAAACTGGGAAAGAAGTACGTCAAGGCTGTATATTGTCACCCTGTTTATTTAACTTATATGCAGAGTACATCATGCGGAATGCCAGGCTGGATGAAGCACAAGCTGGAATCAAGATTGCTGGGAGAAATATCAATAATCTCAGATATGCAGATGACACCACCCTTATGGCAGAAAGGGAAGAGGAACTAAAAAGCCTCTTGATGAAAGTGAAAGAGGGGAGTGAAAAAGTTGGCTTAAAACTCCACATTCAGAACACTAAGATTATGGCATCAGGTCCCATCACTTCATGGCAAATCGATGAGGAAACAGTGGAAACAGTGACAGATTTTATTTTCTTGGGCTCTAAAATTGCTGCAGATTATAACTGCAGCCATGAAATTAAAAGACACTGTTTCTTGGAAGAAAGGCTATGACCAACCTAGAAAGCATATTAAAAAGCAGAGACATTACTTTGCCAACAAAGATCCATCTAGTCAAAGCTATGGTGTTTCCAGTAGTCATGTATGGATGTGAGAGTTGGACTACAAAGAAAGCTGAGCACCAAAGAATTGATGCTTTTTAACTGTGGTGTTGGAGAAGACTCTTGAGAGTCCCTTGGACTGCAAGGAGATCCAACCAGTCAAAGGAAATTAGTCCCAAGTATTCATTGGAAGGACTGATGCTGAAGTTGAAACTCTAATGCTTTGGCCACCGGATGCAAAGAACTGACTCACTGGCAAAGATCCTGATGCTGGGAAAGATTGAAGATGGTAGGAGAAGGGGATGACAGAGGATGAGATGGTTGGATGGCATCACTGACTCGATGGACTCGAGTTTGAGTAAGCTCTGATAGCTGGTGATGGACAGGGAAGCCTGGCATGCTGCAGTCCATCGGGTCGCAAAGAGTCAGACACAACTGACTGAACTGAACTGATTTCTCCATCAGCACCATTCAGAAAAACTGTTTTCAGGCTCTGGGTTATACTGTGTTTGATTCTCCTGCTAGAACTGGTTGAGGGTTTGTTGACCTATGAGGGGAGGGTGAATATGGTTATGGAACCAAGTCAGAGCCTACAGATTATGAATCAGCCCCAAGCGTGAGGAAAGAAACATGAAAACTAATGACAGAGTCAGAAGATGAGAGGGTCAGGAATAAGGAGGAAAATGGAACACATTAGGACAATGGCTCGAAATGAATTCAATGAAATAAGAAGCAGGTTCTAGAGACACATGTCACAGTAGCAGATGCAGCGGAGTGATGTGCCTGCTAGGGCACAGGAACCACAGAGGACCAGGTGCCTATTTCCTCTGGGCCATTTCAGGAAGCCAACATCAGTCCCCACACTGATCTAAGGATGTGAGACAGTTCTGAGATTCTTAAGCAGAATTAAATTCTGATCTTCATGTCAAACTTTTTCTTAAACTCTGACTTGATTTCAGATCTAACGTAACCACTCGGTCCTCACATAAGAGAACACTGCTTGCAATGAGCTGCCTAAGTCTTTGTTGACGCATGTGGACTAGGACTTGAGCAGAACTAAGCAGGTCTGCAGTAACAGAAGAGTCTGTTACTCAGATAGTATTCGCTGAGATCTCTTACACACCCAGTTGTGCTTCCTCCATACACATCAATTATTTTATGTGTTCAATCTACTTAGGATTTGACCTGTGGAAGGCATAGAGATCTATAAAACAAATAATAGTACCCATTATTACTTAGGAATCCTAACTACATACCAGAAACCATACCAGTTTGATCAACGGAACTGGTCATTATCACCATTTATCAGGAATGCCAATGATATTGTTCATGTACATTTTTGTTCATTCGAAAAACAGAATAATCAAATTATTCCGACAAGAAAGCAGGGCTTGAAAAACTCATATTTGACAAAGCAGGCTTTGAAACAAAGGCTATCAAGAAAGATAAAGAAGGACACTATATAATGATAAAAGGATCACTACAAGATGAGGATTTTATATGCCTCAACATGTATGCACCCAATATAGGAGCACACAAACAGATACGACCATTAATAACAGATACAAAGGGAGAAACCAATAGGAATATAATAATATTAGGAGACTTTAACACCCCACTGTACGAATAATGTATAAGTGAACAGATCTTCAAAACAGAAAATAAAGCAACAAAGATTCTAAATGATACAATAGAACGGTTAGACTTAACTGATATCTTCAGGATATTACATCTCAAAAAAGCAAAAACACATTCTTTTCAGCTGCACATGGGTGTGGGTCATCATCTAGGACTGACTACATACTAGGGCACAAAACAAGCCCCAACAAACTTAAGAGCGTAGACATTATTTCAGGTATCTTTTCTGATCATAATGGCATGAACCTCAGAATCAACCAACCACAGGAAAAAAAAATGAGAAAAAAAAAAAAAAAAACACATTGACCTGGAGACTAAAAACCACTACTAAAAACCAATGGGTCAAAAAAGAAATCAAAGAAGAAATTAATCAACTGATTCCATTACCTGAGCATGAACTCTATACATTATTTGTACAGATTACTTCTCCTCTAGAAATATGATAAAGTATCTCATTTTTCCTACAACCCAAGGAAAAAGAAATCTGAATCACCTCAAACAACATTTAGAAGTTCATTCATTAGAAAGTCAAAATATGTCAACCTGTGGAAACAATGATACATGACCTTTTCCTCTTCAGGTCTTTTATGTGTAATAAGACAATTAAAATTGAAATCAGTATATCATTCAAGTTCCTAACATGTGGATGAGAGAAGCAAACAGTGCATGCAATGCTGAGCCCTCCAGATTGCACATTTCTGAACCTGGCTGATTATCTAAATTCATGTGGCGCTTGTTAAAAATACTCATTTTGCTGTCCTTCTCAAGACCTCCTGAATCAAAACATGTGGGTCCAAGGAACAGTTTTTTAAAACACTTCCCAGGTGATTTAGCTTGTCAGCTAGATTTGTGAACCAGTTTCTTATCCCTAAGAAACAAACTGCCTTAAAAATCAAAGTAGATTTCCTACATATTAATAATCTTTTAGGATGTTAATATCAGCTTGGAATATTTAACATATGTGTCAAGGCATTCTTGAAGTGCCTTCGACTTCCTGTTCCGTGTTTAGCTGGGCTGATATAGTCCAGAGCCGTAAGACATGCAGACTCTCACTCTGCTCAAGTTGGAAACTAAATGAAGCTTAGTTACAACCTTCTGCACTGGCGTTGAATTCACATGGTGCACTGGGGCTGTCTGTCACTGCCTCACCGCGGGAGGCTCCCAGGGGAGCCTGGGCTGTGTCAGTCCTCCCTGCCCTTGGGCCTTGCAGCTTCCTGTGTCCTTTGCTTGGAACGAATGGCCTTCTCTCTCCCCTAAATGGCGCATCTTTTCTCTAGTGCTGGATCAAGACTCAGCTCTCTTACCAACTCCATGCCTCAGTGATTACATTTTAAGTTGAATTCACATTGCTGTTTACACTTGGCCTCAGTAGCCTCCGATTCCTAGATATGCAGCTGGTCTTCCACGTGGATTATAAAGCACACCGAGGACACACTTGTTTCTCTGACATGGTTTCAAGCTCACCTTACGCCACAGAATCAATGTAAGACCAAGGCCTGCTGCGGAGAAGGCGATGGCACCCCACTCCAGTTCTCTTGCCTGGAGAATCCCAGGGGCGGGGGAGCCTGGTGGGCTGCCGTCTATGCGGTCACAGAGTCGGACACGAATGATGCGACTTAGCAGCAGCAGCAGCAGAGGCCTGCTGAGTAAGCAGACGGATGGAAGAGTAACTGGGATCTTAACAGCACAACTGGGTTTTCAGTAAGCTCTACAATTTCAGTGGCCAATCCAAGGCCAAGTTAAAGTCACACACTTGACTTCTTGAAGCTTCAGTTTCCTCATCTACAAACCATAAAAAGAAGAAGGACAAGATAATTTCTAAGGACCTTCTAGTCTAAGATCAACACAATGGATCTAAAACTCGACGGAAAAATCACCCAATGTTTTGCTTTTCTGTTAAAAACATTTTAAATTCACATCGATTTTTAAAAATGTCAATGGTACATATACATCCCTCCCCTCCGTAGCATTTGTTCAGGCACTCCCTCCTCAGAGGGCCTTCTCTGGCCACCGCATCTAGCCCTGCGACCTCTTGCCCACTTTCCCCCCTTCCTTCCTTGTCTTCTTCATAGCACCATCACCGCCTGATACTCTATAATCTACTTGTTTCTGATGCTTATTACTTCTCTCTCTTCACCAAGTTCCATGAAAGCAGGGGTTTCTGTCTGACATTTATTTCTATACCCCTAGTGCTTAGCCAAGCATATCACAGGCATTCAAAAGATACCTGTTGAATGAAAGACTCAACCAAAAGTAATAGGATAGCCACAAATCAACTTTATTCAATCCAAGAAACACAGAGAGTCACAATTTTAAACAGGTGTGATGCATGCTGGACATCAAGGAGGACGTGATACATCGAGGAGGAAATGATACAAAGCCTGGCTCCTGACATCACACGCCAAGAAAATCAGAAGTCTGGTAAGTGAGATGCTTAGAAAGAGAGTAACATAAGACAGGATTGCAAAAATATCAAACAGGACCACATGAAGGATTTTGCATGAGTTTAAAGGAAGGAGGCATTCAATCCTAACCAGAGGAGGATCAGGGAAGGCTTGTGTAGACCCTGGAAGAACTCTGGGGCAAATTACAAAATCTCCTGAGCACCCCCTTCAGTCTTCTAGGAGAAAGAAACATCATCGGCTTCCTCACAGGGATGCTGTGAGCAGCCAGTGAGCACGCCTACCTCGGTGCCACCAGACGGAAGAGTCCCTGTTAGCTGAACCTGAATCCCTACTATGATGTGTTGCTCTGAAAACAAAAGTGCCAAACAGTGATGGGCAAAGATTTAAAACAGTGGGAATATTATGTTACAAAATTAAACGCCTGCATGCAAAGTAGAGGATCATACTTTCCAAGACTAACATATTTACATATCAGGTTTATCGTATAATTTACAGGTATTTCTTTTTAATCTTGTGTAAGCACATCTATAAAACTGACTGTCACAGCAATTCTTTAAAATCATATTTAAGTAATTAAAAATTCTTATTATTTCTGTCAGTTTAAATAGTTCAGAGAAAGAAATGTTTAAGTTTAGGGAAGGCTTGAAATCACTGTAGGACAGGCTGTAATTTAAGATCCAGAGTCTGATGAAGCAAGAATGTAAAAATCCATCAGATGTGTGAGACTTAAGGTTTTCTTTAGCCCCTCTGTCCTTTGGCCCTCAGCATCAGAACCCTATCTAACAAGAGGAAGAAAGGGAAACTTCTACCTGGGCTAAAGTTATAAAGAATGATTTTCCAAAGGGTCATGACCTGGCACTTTGGACTGGCAGAAGGTAAGAGGGGCTACTTGAATCAGACAGCCTGGCTTTTTTAAAATAAGAAACAGCTTTGACGTCAGCGCTGTCCCTGAACTGAACTGCTTGAAGGTTCAGACTGGGTTCAGTTAAATTATCCCTTCCTTCCTGCTCGTCACCCTTCCCTGGCTTCCCCTAACCCTGACAGCAAGGTCACATCGCCCTGACCTTCCCAGATGGAACACGGCCAACCAGCACAGTTGCCACCACCCTTCTACATCTTCTGGAACCAGGTTTATCCCAGCTCAAGATGCCAGAGTTGGCAAGAGGGTGGGAAGAAAAGATTGGCTTCAGTGGAGCCAGGCTTGGGACCCCATGGGGATTCACAAAGTAAGGCTTGAAAACTTCTGGAGGGCCCCTGGCAATGAACCCACGAAAAGTGTGAATGGAGACATTCCTCCTGCCGGTCAAGAGACTCTCATTCCTAAAAGAGACTGCCATTCAAATCCTAGAGATCTGAAAATAGCTCTCTGATGTTAGAGCTGCTTGCTAGAGCCTCAGTGTTTGAATTTTTGTTCTGATACTTACATCGGTTTGTGAGGAGGACTGCAGGGTGAGAGAAGAGAGACTTAAGGGCACAACTGTTTTAAGTAGGGTTGTGGATGTTGTACATCATTGGGATATTCTCAGTGTGAAAACATGAGACATAATTATTGTAAGAGAAAAGTGATCCATGAGCTCAATCACAAAAGATAAAGATCTTCTGTCAATCTTCCCACTGCTCACTCCCAGAGCCATGGTCTTTCTCTTCTTAGAGTCCTAGAACTTAAGAAATAATTTTGTACTTAGATGAATACACCCAAAATTAAGGGATCTGCTCAAGGACACTGCCCAATACTGTCAAAGCCTACATTCGCTCTCCTGATCCTTGTATCAAGGCTTTCTTAGCAGTCACATTGCTTCTTTGGGCAAGTAGATTTCATTTAACTCTGAAACAAATTCAAGACTACTAAAAATATAACATCTTTAGAAAAAAAATAGGATACTATTTGTTACAATTAGGATTCAACAGTAATATTATCTTTCACTAGTAAACATTAACTATAATGGAAACTTGAAATTGATAAATAAAAACAAATTTGAAAAGCATATAAAGGAGAAAAATGATTATTCACATCACCAAACTGTTTATCATTGGCAACATTAAATTGGGACTGGCCACATCAAACACCCTGAGGATCAGGCTGGTAGAGCATGCATGAATCAGACAGTTTAGACAGAGAGATTGGATGCTTCTGGACATGGTGGACTCATGTGGCATTAGAGAATTGCCAAGGCTCCAGCACTGGAGGTCAGCTGGTAAAGAATCTGCCTGCAATGTGGGAGACCTGGGTTCAATCCCTGGATTGGGAAGATCCCCTGGAGAAGGGAAAGGCTGTCCACTCCAGTATTCTGGCCTGGAGAATTCCATGGACTATGTAGTCCATGGGGTCACAAAGAGTCGGACACGACTGAGCGACTTCCACTTTAAGGCAGCCAGGACCTGAGGAACCGAGAAGGAACCAGACAGAGGCAAACCAATTCTGCACCAGTTTCCCTGCAAAGCATTCAAAGACTCTTAAGCAGAACCCTTGAGGAGCTGAAAAGATTAGCAGCACGCAGCTACCCACAGACACAACTTAGAGTCATGTCACCATCCTCACAAGACTGAATCCGAGTTCAGAGCTGCCCAAACAGCTAGGACCTGGGAGACCAAGCTCCTGTGGCAAGGCAAGTAAAGAACCGGGGGTGATATATCTCAGGGCAGTGGTGATTTGGGGGAAGAATTGGAAAGGCTCAGGGAGGCTCGAGATGGTCTTCTACCCTAAAGTAACACAGTTAGAGGGGATGAGAGGGTTCACTGCAAGCTCCAAGATGTGCACAGTCCACCCAAAGGAATCCGAATTCATACTTCTTAAAAACTCTGTACAAGCTCAACAAAACCTTGATGAGCTGCATTTCAGCCCACAGGCCAGGGTTTCTGTGTGTAGATGACCTCTTAAGAGAACTACAAATATGTATCAATGGATGAGGCTTCAAGATTCAACTAAAATGAGACTCAGAGCATTCCATACATCAAAAGCTGTGCTAAGGCCCAGCAGTGAATTACTCTACTCCAGTGTTCTTGCCTGGAGAATCCCAGGGATGGCGGAGCCTGGTGGGCTGCCGTCTATGGGGCTGCACAGAGTCGGACACGACTGAAGTGACTTAGCAGCAGCAGCAGCAGCAGCAGGGGGCCTCTGGGTGGTGTGTACACCGGGGAGACAGAAGGCAGAGCATAAAGGATTCTCCAAGGAAGTGAAAAGCCACAGACTGTGGAGGGTCTGCTCTGCAATTCTTCCAATTTTTTCCCTGTGTTTAAAATGTTTCATAGTAAAATGTTGGGGAAAAACAATTCACTGCCAACAAGGGATGAAACAAACTAACAATGCTTTCCTTTTCAAGAGAAAGATTCGAAACTCTCAGGGATGTGTGCAGTGACATTACTAAAAAGAATGGTTTTCACTAGTTATCTGTTTGATACACAGTCGTGTATATATGTCAATCCTAGTCTCCCAGTTCATCCCACACCCCTTTCCCCCGCTTGGAGTCCATACATTTGTTCTGTCTGTGTCTCTGTATCTGCCCTACAAATAGGCTTATCTGTACCATTTTTCTAGATTCCACATATATGCATTACTACGTGATACCTGTTTTCCTTTTTCTGACTTACTTTGATCTGTATGACAGTCTCTAGGTCTGAGGTGGTGGGGAGGAAGAAGGCACAATCTATTTTCAAGTTAATCTTAAGGATGCATTCCAGGGACCTCCTTGGCAGTCCAGCCATTAAAGTTTCACCTTCCAATACAGGGGTGTGGCTTCAATCCCTCATCAGGGAGATAAGTTCTCACATGCCTGGCGGCAAAATACCGAAACAAAAAACCAGAAGTGATATTGTGGCAAGTTCCATAAAGACTCTAAACATGGCCCACATGAACACAGCTTTGAAAAAATGCATTCCCATATACATTAGGGGCAAATATTGTCTGATTTCACTTATACAAGGTACCAGGACTAGTTAAATTCATAGAGCCAGAAAATGCACTGGAAGGTGCCCGGGACTACAGGAAGGGGGAATGTGGAGCTGGTGTAAGCAGGACAGAGTTTCAGCTCAGGAAGGTGAAAAGCTTGGGAGATGGATGGCGGTGAGGGGTGCGCAATGACGTGAGCGTACTCCGTGCCCCTGAACTGCACAGTTAAATATGGTGGAAACTGTGTTTTCTATGACTTTCACCACAATAAAAAATATTTTAAAAATATGGTTTAAATTCTCCTAGTAATTGTTTTCTCTCGAAGCTACTTATTAAATTTGTTCCTGTCTAGAACACTCTTCACAACAGATACGGACGCCAATCCCACCTCCACTAATCATACATGCTAAGCAGCCGCGGGCAAGAAGCTGAAGTAAGCCTCAGACGGAGCCTTCTCCGTGTAGACAATAATAAAACTACGCTGCATGGCAGCTGGGGGCACAAATGAAATAACACGCATAAGGAGTCCAGCACCGTGTTCGGAAATGAGAAATACAAAATAAAAGTGACTCATAGTAATTTTTTAAAAGGAGTTACGCAAAAGCCTTTTACATATCATTTTAACAAATCCCAAGGAGATAGACACGGAACAACCAGCACAGTACAACCACTCTTAAGGTGCCCTGGATGCATGGAGGGCATGAACTCAAACCACGACCATGCAATCCCATCTCCAGACCGCTCTCTAGCACAGAGATGACCTGTGCAGACTACACAGCATCCCAGAGCCTAAAGCATTAGAATCAGAGATGAAGTTAAAGCATCTCTGAGCCCTAAACCCTCCTGTGTTTGTTTCCTAAATGCATGTATTGCTTTCAGAAAAACACAGCAGTGTGGTTTTGGTAACTCACACTGTGTCCTACACTTAGAGCAGCACCTTTATTAATTGGGAGACCTTGGGTGACTTCCATTAGTGGCGTAAGATCAAAGGGCAAGTGGTGCAATTTCCTTTGCCTTCCTCTCTGTGGCAATACAAGATTCAGGTCCCATGCCCTTTTGCTTTACTGCAGGTTTCTTAAGCATTATTACATTTCTGTTACATCTTTAGTGCTTGGCAGATGCTGAAAGTTTAGCGTACAAATCAAACTCCAGGTTGAGAGTCACATTCTTTTCAGGATTCTTTATACTATTCATATTCCTTCTTATTCAGAAGACATGGAAAATCAAAATCCGTAAATACTCTGGATTATTGCCAGATATTACATTAGAGCACATGAAATCCCTGACCTTTCCCTTCCACATAAGGAGTTCTAGGACATAAAAACATTTGGTTTTATTGAAAAAAAGGTTCTGACTATCTAGTGAATTTATAAACCAAGCAAGTATATCAAACAGCAAAATTCAGAACAGAACTCCAAGGTGTGATCCCTGCCTCTGGAATAAGAGTGGTCTCAACTAAAGGAACACAGAGAAGAATAAAAATCCATATTCGAGGCCTATCAATTTTTAGCTCATTGCCTGAGATTAGGCCTTCTGGAACTGGCCTTGATTAAACCAGAGGCAGTCAAACACTGAATCATTTTTTATGCTTACTTGTTTCTGTCCCATGAATTTTTTTTTAAAAGATGTTTTTGAGCAGCTTTAGGTTCACAGAGAAATTAAGAATGTACAGAGATTTTCCATATACCTCCGGTCCCTACACGTGCACAGCCTCCCCCACAATCAGCACGCCCCACCAGACGGTACGTTTGTTACAACTGGTGAGCCTACACTAGCACATTATCATCATCCAGACTCTACAGTTTGCATCAGGCTCACTCTGGGTGCTGTGCATTCTGTGGGTTTGGACGGATAAACAGCGTTGCATAGGGTTGCACAGAGTCGGACATGACTAAAGCGACTTAGCTCTCATGCATTCATCATTATAGTCTCACACAGAGTATTTTCACTGCCCTAAAAATCCTCAGTGTTCCTCCTTGTTATTCCTGCGCCACTGGCACCCTCAACCCCTGTCAACTACTGATGTTTCTTACTGTCTCCACAGTTTGGCCTTTCCCAGAGTGTCTTATTGTATGTACGTACGTATGTATGTATATATGTATGTATGTATGTATGTCTGCAGTACTTTCAAGGGCTTCCCTGGTGGCTCAGACAATAAAGAATCCACCTGTAACACAGAAGGCCCAGGTTCGATCCCTGGGTTGGGAAGATCCCCTGGAGAAGGAAATGGCTACCCAGTCCAGTATTTTTGCCTGGGAGATCCCGTGGACAGTGAAGCCTGGTGGGCTACAGCCCATGGGGTCACACAGAGTTGGACAGGACTGAGCACGCACACTCACAAGCATGTAGAAATCCCACTAGAGAATTAAGACAGAAAGGAAACTTTAAGGAACATGGGAGACCGATGCAAGCTCACGACCACTCAAGAAAAGAACCCAGCAACCTAGCAATAATCTACTGGAGAAGGCAAGGCAACCGACTCCAGTGCTCTTGCCTGGAAAATCCCATGGATGGAGGAGCTTGGTAGGCTGCAGTCCATGGGGTCGCGAAGTGTCGGACACGACTGAGCGATTCCACTTTCATGCACTGGAGAAGGAAATGGCAACCCACTCCAGTGTTCTTTCCTGGAGAATCTCAGGGATAGGGGAGCCTGGTGGGCTGCCATCGATGGGGTCGCACAGAGTCAAACTCGACTGAAGCGACACAGCAGCAGCAGCAGCGATAATCCACACTACTTTTGTGGCTTAGATGTTAAAGAATCTGCCTGCAGTGCAGGAGACCTGGGTTTGATCCCTGGGTTGGGAAGATCCTCTGGAGAAGGGAACGGCACCCCACTCCAGACTGTCGCCTGGAGAACTCCATGGACAGAGGAGCCTGGTGGGCTGCAGTCCGTGGCATCACTGAGAGTTGGACACGGCTGAGCGACTTCACTTTGACTTTTCACTTTCATGCGCTGGAGAAGGAAATGGCAGCCCACTCCAGTTTTCTTGCCTGTAGAATCCCAGGGACAGGGGAGCCTGGTGGGCTGCCATCTATGGGGTCGCACAGAGTTGGACACGACTGAAGTGACTTAGCAGCAGCAGCAGTGTGACAGTCCTGATTAGACCAAACAGGACAAATGAGGAGATAACCATGTAAGTCTCGACATATACCCCCAAATGAGGAAGAAGGTGGTCTTCTTCCCTCTCCACTTGTCTTTGATTATAAAAATGTAGCCCTCTGTGTTCTCAGGGCTATGCTCCCTTGTCGGTCCGCTTGAATCTCTCACAAAGTGTCCTATGCTAATAAACCCAGACTTTGCCTGCTGCTTTGCTGAGATTCTTTCTTCTTGAGACTAAAGGATCTGAGCTTCAGTAAGGCCTGAGACCAGGTGAGTACTTTCAATCAAAAGACAGAGGGTTCAAGTCCCAAATCTGAAGTGCTTTCAACTCCCAGCCCATGGGGTCAAGCCTCAGTCTGAGTGTTGGCTGGGTTTGAGTTCCACCGAAGAAAAGTGTGGTTTCGGTGGGACTGCCATCCCACCGAATGTTCTAGCAGCGAGGAACCCAGTGTGGCTATGGTATACAGAAAGGGGGAAAGAGAGCGAGGGGAAGACCAGGAGCTGACAGTGGGCCTTTCAGAAGCTTCGCTTTATGCTGAAAGAAATGGGAAACCATTGAGAAGTTTTCAACAGAGAAAGGACACCATCTGGATTATGTATTTCACAAGGCTACCCTGACAGCTAGGTAGAGAATGGACCAGAGGAACCATAGTGGTAAGCCCCCAAGACGGCCCGAGAATCCTCCTTTTCAGGCACATACAGCCAGCCCCCCATACCCACGGGGTTTGCACCTGTGGATTCCACTGGCCAGTGACCACATTGCTCCAGGGAGGTGGAGGGCCCTCTTAGGTAAGAGATCTGAGCATCTGCAGATTTTGGAATGGGGCGGGGGTCCTGGAACCAGTCCCCCAGTGGATACTCAAGGTTGACTGCATTCACACTCTCTGTGGTCTGCTCCCACCATGAGGTGGGCTGACTCATGTAAACCATGGGATGTTTTGGAGGTGATGGTGTGTGACCTCCAAGGCTAGGTCATAAAAGACACAGTGGCTCCAGCTTAGCCACTCCTGAATTTCTGACCCACAGAGACAGTGAGCTGATAGAGGTCTGTTTTAGAGCACTAAGTTTGGGGATAAGGTGTCACAGAGTAAGATAACTGATGCAGGCAAAGGGGAAGCAGGGGGACAGGAGGCTGTCTTGGTGATGCAAGAGAGCTGGGCGAACTGGCAGCAACAGAGAAGGGAGAAGGGGTTTGATGTGGAAGATATTAGGGAAGTAAAGCCAATAGAATTTGCTTAGAGATTGGATATGGAGTACAAGAAAAAAAGGAAGGAACATGTGGATGCCCTGAAGGCTTTTGAATGATTAGCAGAATGGAATTTCCATTGCCCGAGTAGGGAAAACTCCTCCAAAGAGTGGAGAATGAGATTTCAAAATAATCAAGTACACAGATTTGATCTATCACTGTTTAAAGAGTCACAGTGATAGTTATATTTTGTAAAACTCCAAAATATATTACCTAGTAGCTGATTTCACATCTCATAAATATCATAAAGCTGCAACTTGACTTCCACACTTTGGTGGTCTCCTTCCCCATACATCAAAATCTGTGAAAGGCCCACTGCTGGGAGTCAGTGGAGGCTGGACCACGGCATGTGGAACTGGATGTCCCGTTATGGAATGATAATCTGTTTTCACTAAATTCCATGACAGCGTTTCTGTTTTAGGGCATACAGAAGGAATACATCTCCAGGGTCTCACAGTGCTGCTGCTGCTGCTGCATCACCTCAGTCATGTCCGACTCTGTGCGACCCCACAGATGGCAGCCCACCAGGCTCCCCCATCCCTGGGACTCTCCAGTTAGGGTCAGTAAATCACTGCATTCTGGCCAATAAGGTATGACTGTGAAGGATCTAGTCAGACATGACTCTGAACTCAGAACGATCATGCGCACGCTTCATGCTCTCTTTCCTCCTTACTGCTGTGATGTGTTAAAACAGTAGCATCGTAAGGTGGAGGAAGACGGGATCCCTGACGCTCCATGTGGAGAAATGTGCATTAGACTTTGTGTGAGAAAGAGGACTTTTTTAGGCTCAGCCACTGACATTTGAGGTTTAATCTGTCATCATAGCAAAACATATCCCATACTATCAGGCATGATTGCCAAGCTCTGATGAGGTCACTCTTTTAAGGTTAATTTCATGGCCAAAAGGTAGCCTGAAGCTGCTGCCAAACCATACACTCTATAAACTGTATTGTTCCAGGAGTATAGATCCCATGAGTGAAAACAGAAGGTAGCTTTCATGAGCCTTTTCTTTGGCTTTTATCCATTCATTCTTCCTTATCTCTCCCCAGACAAGGAGTGGACCTTTACTCCCTCATCCTATAAACTTTGGTTAAAAATACTTTTATTCTAGTGAAGATCAGATTTTATTGTAACTAATTATGAGTTCCTTAAATGTAGGACTATATTTTCATTTTCTACTTCTATGAGTGTCTAATACAGAGATAGTATGAAATAAATGTTGGATACTTTAATGAATATTTGTATTGTATCCACTAAAATATTTAGCTGTACCATTCTGTCATAATATATGAAATATCTAAGGAGCTGACAAACACATATACCAGCGCTCATACATACCTACTAAAATAGAGACAAGAGGGAGTCTGTCTCATCACTACCAGTGTCATTTTTGATTTTACAGTGGACTGCATTTTGTAATTTCAGTGCCATAGTAATAATTTGCCTTTGGTCTCATGTACGCCCTGATATGCTAAGCCTTCCCTGCCAAGCTGGTCTGACTGTATCTCATGTCTGTTCTGCTTTTCCTTCCTGGAAGAAACACCCTGTAATTATTCCTAATGAACTTCATTTCAATAGCATGTTTTTATTTTTCTTGTATTACAGTCTTCTATGCTCAGAAGAATAATTCAGTTATAAAACAAAGAGGAACAAAGCTAAGCAAAGGCTTTGAGGTTGAGTGTGGCCATCAAAGCATTACAGATATAGAAAAATCAGAAATGACAGAATGTCCAAGAATTGAATAGTTAAATTACATACAGCATTTAAAAACACTGCAAAGCCAGTACATCTATGTTCATTGCAGCACTGTTTACAATGGCCATGACATGGAAGCAACCTAGATGTCCATCAGCAGACGAATGGATAAGAAAGCTGTGGTACATATATGCAATGGAATATTATCAGCCATTAAAAAGAATACATTTGAAGCAGTTCTAATGAGGTGGATGAAACTGGAGCCTATTATACAGAGTGAAGTACGCCAGAAAGAAAAACACCAATACAGTATACTAAAGCATATATATGGAATTTAGAAAAATGTTAAAAATAACCCTGTATGCGAGACAGCACAAGAGACATAGATGTATAGAACAGTCTTTTTGGACTCTGTGGGAGAGGGAGAGGGTGGGATGATTTAGGAGAATGACATTGAAACATGTATAATATCATATAAGAAATGAATCGCCAGTCCAGGTTTGATGCATGATACAGGGTGCTCGGGGCTGGTGCACTGGGATGACCCAGAGGGATGGGGTGAGGAGGGAGGTGGAGGGGGGTTCAGGATGGGGAACACATGTACACCCGTGGTGGATTCATGTCAATGTATGGCAAAACCAATACAATATTGTAAAGTAATTAGCCTCCAAAAAATAAATTTAAATTTTACAAAAAGTGCAAAGCCAGTAAATCTATGGACAAGGATCTTTTATCACTCTGAAGTGATCACAGTATAATCATAGGGAATACTTCAATAACATTAACAACTACCAAGTACTTTCCAAATGTGTGTGTGTGTGTACACACATACATATTCAATTGATCTTCCCAACAGCTGTGTGGATGATATTCACATTATCCCCATATTAGAAATAAAACAAGGCATTCAGAGATTAAGTTACTTGTCCAATGGTCAGGTGATACATTGTGGAACCAGTGTGTAAAATAAAAATGCAGGACACAAACTCTCAATCCTTCTGCTTATCTTATATATTACAAAACACAGTAGATTTGTCTCTAATGTGTATATATGACACATGCATACATGTGTATAGTTATTTTGTGTCTGTGCACATGTACATATTTAGATTTACATATTTGTATTTATATGTAGCATAAGAAAAGTTGATGGGAAATATGCCAAAATATTAAGTGACTTTCAACTTTTTTGTATTTTAAAGATATACTATTTTCTGTGGTAAGCTTTATAATCTAAAAAGTAAGGTCATTTTTAACCTAAAAATAAAAAGACAGAGGCACTCCAGAGCTAGTAAATTCCACGTGTGGCAGGGGCCAGGTCTGAACAGCGCCCAGGGTGTGTGTGGCTCCATGGTGCTCATGAGCTGATCCCTTCTTCCTCCACGGGTTCCACCTTTGTTTCAGCTGCCACTCTAAGTACAGCGGGGACAGTGTGCAAACATCTCATGATGACAAGGCTCAGTTTCACAGGGAGATGCAAATTATCCTGTCTGGCCACAATTACTGCCAGGAGAGCGTGGCCAATACATGTTGGGTGAAGACTAACAGCCAAGAAGCAGATTCTACATTTCAACTTGAGAAGCCAGAAGTTAAACAAAGTTCCCTCCCTAAATTCACTGCTCATAAATCTAATATATGGATTACAGTCATAAAATCCAGGGAATACACTTTCATGATCAAAAGAGTAAAAATGGGATTCTAGATAGAAAACAAATTTGTTCAGATGAGTTGAATTTACCATAGATGAGATGGAGTACTGAAGATCATATTCAATTGATCAGTTCACTCTGAACTGATTTCAAGCAAGTTTGGATATACATAAGTGGAGACACAATGCTAAGAGCTGATCTTCCTGCTTACTCTGAGGAGGTCGAGCCTGCTGTCAGTCATGGAGGTGTTCACCATCCATCATCAATATGGGAAAGAGACGACTCCCACCAAGCTTATTTGATAGGTTTTGGGCACAAGCTGGAATCAAGATTGCCGGGAGAAATATCAAGAACCTCAGATATGCAGATGACACCACCTTTATGGCAGAAAGTGAAGAGGAACTAAAAAGCCTCTTGATGAAAGTGAAAGAAGAGAGTGAAAAAGTTGGCTTAAAGCTCAACATTCAGAAAACGAAGATCATGGCATCTGGTCCCATCACTTCATAGGAAATAGATGGGGAAACAGTGGAAACAGTGTCACACTTTATTTTTCTGGTCTCCAAAATCACTGCAGATGGTGACTGCAGCCATGAAATTAAAAGACGCTTACTCCTTGGAAGAAAAGTTATGACCAACCTAGACTGCATATTAAAAAGCAGAGACGTTACTTTACCAACAAAAGTCCATCTAGTCAAGGCTATGGTTTTTCCAGTAGTCATGTGTGGATGTGACAGTTGAACTGTGAAGAAAGCTGAACGCCAATGAACTGATGCTTTTGAACTGTGATGTTGGAGAGGACTCTTGAGAGTCCCTTGGACTGCAAGGAGATCCAGCCAGTCCATCCTAAAGGAGATCAGCCCTGGTTGTCCATTGGAAGGACTGATGCTGAAGCTGAAACTCCAGTACTTTGACCACCTCATGAGCAGAGTTGACTCACTGGGAAAGACCCTGATGCTGGGAGGGATTGGGGCAGGAGAAGAGGACAACAGAGGATGAGATGGCTGGATGGCATCACCGATTTGATGGACATGAGTTTGGGCAAACTCCAGGTGTTGGTGATGGACGGGGAGGCCTGGCGTGCTGCAATTCATAGGGTCACAAAGAGTCAGACATGACTTAGTGACCGAACTGAACTGTGCTGAAAGTGAAAGTGAAGTCGCTCAGTCATGTCCGACTCTTTGCGTCCCGTGGACTGTAGCCCACCAAGCTCCTCCGTCCATGGGATTCTCCAGGCAAGAATACTGGAGTGGGTTGCCATTTCCTTCTCAGGGGATCTTCCCGACCCAGGGATCGAACCCAGGTCTCCCAGTTTGCAGGCAGACGCTTTAACCTCTGTACCACCAGGGACTGAGGACATATCAAAACCTCTTACGAGGTTTTGTTCTTCATAGTAGCTGTATCAATCTATATTCCTACTAAGAGTGGAAGAAGCTTCCCTTTGTCCACTCCACGGACCCAGCAAGCTTACTAGTGAGCACATACCTGGAGAAAACCATGATTCAAAAAGATAAATGCGCTCCAGTGTTCCCTGCAGTGCTATTTACAATAGCCAGGACATGGAAGCCACCGAAATGTCCACTGACAGATGAATGGATAAAGAGGATGTGGTACATATATACAATGGAATATCACTCAGCCATAAAAGGAGTGAAACTGCGTCATTTGTAGAGATGTGGATGGATCTAGAAATTGTCAAAGAGAGTAAAGTAAGTCAGAAAGAGAAAAACAAGTATCATATTAATGCGTAGATGTGGAATCTAGAAAAATTATACAGATGAACCTATTTTCAGGGCACGAGTAGAGACGCAAATGTGGAGAATGGATGTGTGGACAGGGGGCACGGGTGGGATGAGCTGAGAGACTGGGAATGACATATGTGTACTACCCTGTGTAAAACAGATGGCTAGTGGGGACCTGCCGCATGGCACAGGGCGATCATCTCCATGCTCTCTGATGACTTAGAGGGGGTGGGATGGGGGGGCAGAGGGGTGGAGGCTGAAGAGGGAGGGGATGAATGGATGCTATCTATGGCTGATCCACAGCATTATACAGTAGAAACTAGCACAACATTGTAAAGCAACTATACCCCAATTTAAAAATTAAAAAAATTTAAAAATCCTTTTGTGAAAGACATTGGCTCCTTTGAACAAATGAGAAGCTTAGGCGGAATGGCTTCATATCCTTGAAACATGGCCACTGCTAAAATGTTCTAATGCTCAGCAACTGCTTTTCTTTAGAAATAAAAGCCACAGCTGGCTTTATATTACGTGCTTTGATTAGAAACATGTTACGACTTGCCTCTATTTGTTCATTTTCAGCAGTGTTAGTAGAAAACCTGTCATCTACTTCTGATGGTGAATGGGACTCTTACCTCCTTGCCTCCCCACTCTCACCAAGTTCTAAATGTTAACCAAGCATCACATGGCTCTGTTGCTGAAAACGCAGTTGTTTCCAAGCTCTCATGTTTTGAATTAATGGTTCAAGACTTTGGGGGAGCCACTCAACCAAATCCTCATTTCAGGTCTATCAGCTTCTATGTGAAAACTACATGTGGTTGAAACAACTTGTCCTCTCTTTAAAACAGACTTAATTTTTACAAGTCCTTTCAATAAACAAACATATAAACTTTTTAGTCAGTGCTCTATACCCATATTTCTTCCGTATCTGAGCTTCCTCAGTATTTGCGGTTCCAAATCCATGAGTTCAACCCACGAGGGAGCATGTAGCAAATACTATTGAAAGGTACCTGCATATAAAGAGGACCTTGCAAATGCAAACAAATGGGTTGTTCAAGGGCTGACCACATGTAAAAATCTATAACCCTCGTATACTAAAGTCGTACAAGCGGAGCATTTATGAGAATAGAATTTTGCATTCCCACCAGCAATGAGAGAGTTCCTATTATCCCTCATTCTTGCCAGCATCTAGTGTTGTTAGTATTTTGAATTTCCAGTATTCTAGTAGGTTTGCTGTGGTATTGCACTATCGTTATAATTTGCATTTCCTGATGACACACGATGTGCAGTTTTTCGTATGCTTATTTGTCATCTTTGTATATTCTTTGGTGAACTGTTAAGGTCTTTAGCCAATCCTTATTAATAATTGAGTTTGTTTTTTTACTGTTCAGTTTTAAGTGTCCTTTTTATATTTTGAATTACCATCCTTTATCACATGTGTCTTTTGCAAACATTTTCTTCCAGTCTGTGGCTTGTCTGTTCATTCAATTATTTCTCTCAGAGTTGAAAATTTTAATCAATCCAGGAGTACAGAATAAATTATATTCATCTGTTGAAAAACAAAAGATTTTCTTTTTTAAAAAAATAAATTTATTTATTTTAAATGGAAGTTAATTACTTGACAATACTGTATTGGTTTTGCCACAGAACATGAATCCGCCACAGGTATACACGTATTCCCCATCCTGAACCCCCTCCCACCTCCATCCCCGTATCATCCCTCTGGCTCGTATCAGTGCACCAGCCCCAAGCATCCAGTATCATGCATTGGACCTGGACTGGCTATTCGTTTCATATATGAAATTATACATGTTTCAATGCCATTCTCCCAAATCATCCCACCCTCACCATCTCCCACAGAGTCCAAAAGACTGTTGTATACATCTGTGTCTCTTTTGTTGTGTGGCATACAGGGTTATCATTACCATCTTTCTAAATTCCATATATATGCTTTAGTAGACTGTATTGGTGTTTTTCTTTCTGGCTTACTTCACTCTGTATAATAGGCTCCAATTAAAAAGCCAGGGGAAGTTTGACTTTAAAACTTAGCCTTGCAGCTCAAGAGAGAATTTACTTCCAAAACGGAGAAAAAAAAGAAAAAAAAAGTAATCCACATAAAAGAAACTGCAAAAAGGAGAATTTTTCTCTTTAAGTAAGTAAGAAGGCTGTAAGTAATAAAATCACCATGGTCCATAATTAATTGAATCCACAGAGGTATCTGGGTATTTCCTATGGTATTTTTGGACATGACGCTTTCTTATTTTCCCCTGAATTTGCAATGTCTATGAAAATAATTATATTACTTTTACTCAGCTTAGATGGGGCTGGTCTAAAATTTACATTCTAGAAATAATTAAAGCAACAGTACCCTAAATTTACGAAATGATAAGTCTCCCTAAGTCATCGCACCCATGAGAAAGCAGAAAATTTTGTAGTTGACATCTGTTGTTTTGACTTCTCAGCACCCTGCCTCTCTTCCGGAAATGTAACACCTTTTTCCTTGTATAAATTGCCCATCTGTCATTCTAGCGTTTGAAGCCTGATCTCCATTGCCACTAACTGGGTGTATGACCCTGACTAGCCGATATAACTCTTTTCCCTAGTCATGGACCTCAGGGGTGAGTTCAAGATTCAAGCAGAGAAAAGCTAGTCAAAATATTTACTTGGATGGATGTGGCTGTTGAGGGGAAAGGGGTCGGCCTCTGTCTCTCTTTTTCTTATATCCAAGGCTGTAAAGGAGTAATCCTGGAGCTTTCTGAGGCCACCTTTGTTACTTGGGAGGATAAGTTCTCTGAAACTAAAATTCACACAACATATGAAAAAGATGGAGAAAGACAAAGAGCATATTGCCACGACTGTAGACCTATCTACTTCTTTAGAGCTTAACTAGGAGCTAAGAAAGTCACTGAGCTTCAGCAAGTCTACGCTGTATTTTGAGTTCATACAACCAAAAGAGTCTTGAATATGAGCAGTCTTGTCTTGCCATTTTCTTGTTGGTCCTTGATTTGCACACACCAGTCCAAGAAATACCAATCTCTTTTTCTCAAGTAACACATTCTATTTTTTCTAAGCTCAGAAATAACTGGAGACTGGACTATCTAAACAATGAATTAGGATGCACATTACCATGAGTCTCAGGAAAGTGATTTGAATGAAAATATTTAGTTACAGGACAAACTTGAAAATGTCAGGCAGCTGGGAGAAAGCAAAAGCAAGAAAAAACCAGAACAGACTTTGCTAGACTGGTGATTTATATAAACGGTGGTGACATTTTTTACGAGTGCTTTTTGCAAGCCAGGCATGCGGTAACTAATTTCATCCTTACAAAAACCCAATGAGAAGATTTGCCTTATTGGATCACTTTAACAGATGAGGAAATCAAGACTAGAAAGTGGCAAGGCTTGAACTGAAACCCAAATCAGTCTCTGCCTTTGAAAGCCAGTGCCCCTTCCCCACCTGCTCCCAGGACTGAGGGCAAAGGCATGGAATCCACACTAGTGAGTTTCTGATTGTTGTTGCAGATTTAGGAAAGCTTCACATTCTTCCACAGTGGAATGTTGTCAGTTATCTTCATTGTTTCATCTTAGATATAAAAGCTCAGGTACAGAATGCTCAAAAGCAGGCAAAGATAAGCAGACCTTTGTTCATTTGGAGGAAGCATGTTGACCTCAGAGAAAATTTATTTTTTTAATTTTTCTTCTCTCTCTGGGTCTGACCAATTGATGTCATCAGACACTGATTCTAAACGAGTTGAAGCAGACACGTACAAAAGCACACACTGTGGGCCCTGATGCCTCATAGCACCATGCTCACGGGACTGGGGGCCATGAGCAATGAAAGGCTACCTTCACTGCTATCCCAAAAGCCACTTGAAGATCTCTCCTCCAACTTGACATGCTCACCAGCAGGATCTGATGCCTCATGGGAATAAATGACTTTTGCAAAGTAAAGGGCAGACATGGAATAAATTTGTACAGCATGGCTGGCTGTATACTCAAGATTATACAGTCATGTAAGATATCTCTAATTGCATATCACAAGCTGAACATTCAGCAAAACATATGAGGACTTGTGTCTCTAATACGGTATATCATTCTAAGTCATGTCAGAGGCTATTTATCAATACAACAGAAAAAGAGGATATAAAGAAACTAGTCACATAGGAAAATGTATGGAACACCTGAGTTCATCTGAGAAAGATTCCACTCCTCCTGGGCTTGTTTAACCTCTTTGAATCCAAGTTTCTCACTTATAACATAAACATACTCCTTCACAGGTGACCTCTAGAATATAATAAAGTCAGACGTATGGAAGTGCCTAGCAGACTGTCAGCTTGTAGTACATATGTATAAATATTACTTTTCAAGGATATGGTATGGAATTGATACCCAACAAGTTATTTAGAAACATTAAAACAACAGCCGCAGGAACTGGAATTTTTGTAAAGAGTATTGGGATTTAAATAAGTTTAAGTAGATATGTGCAAACAAGTTGAGTTTCTAAGAAGTATAAAAGGAACCCCCCACAAAGACAGAAGTAAAGGAGGAATGTAAAAACAGAGATATCACCCCCAGAAGACTGTAGAAACATAACAGATACTGCTGCACTAGATGTAAATCCTTAGGATAAAAGGCAAGGAGCAGACATGTGGCTGAAGGTCCATTCAAGTCTAGGCTTTCAGCTGGCTGTCCTCCTGGACACTAAAAGAAATACTATAAAGACTCTACTTTTGCTTTTATTTACTTCATTATTATTATTTTTTTTGATGTGGGCCATTTCTAGTCTTTATTGGATTTGTTGAAATTCTGCTTCTGTTCTATTTTGGCAGCAGGCATGTGGGCTCTCAGCTCCCCGGTGAGGGATCAAACCTGCAAAGCCTTAACCACTGCACCACCAGGAAGTCCCATAAAAACCCCATGGTTAAACGCAGTAAGGAAAGTTACTTTCAGTCAAAGGTCTCAGAAACAAAAAAATATCTTGAAGGAAAAATGCAAATACCATAATTGTGTGACAGACATATGGTGCATGTGGTGTAAGATTCAAGATTAACAAAATAAACCTAAGAACTTCTCTAGAAGGCAAATTCTAGGGCCCCAGAGTACACAGGACTCCATTGTTTTAAGTGAAGAGTCAATTGAATGAAACCACAGAGAGAATTAGTCATCATCAAATTAAAATTATCTGTGAGCATTTTTAAGAATGCTTATAATTCTTGAAAGGCTGAAAATGAAGGTAAAAACCATTCTCAAAGAACAAATAACTAAGAAAAAAAAATACACTTGTTTGAAAAGAAAGGAAAACTTCCAAAATTAAAGGTGCATGAAAACCAAAAGGATGTTTAACTACTCATGTTGTATAAAATACACCCATTCATTGATAAAGATTAATATAACTTAGAACTTACATGTACTTTTTAGCGCACATTCACAGTGAGAATGAGGAGGATTTTAACAACTCAAGTTAGATGTCATGAATATATGTAGAACATTATATCAATATACTTAGAAAAATCTACATTTTACATGTGTACACAGACTATTTAAAAATTTTACACTGAATAGTTTGCTGCTGCTGCTAAGTCGCTTCAGTCATGTCCAACTCTGTGCGACCCCATAGACGGCAGCCCACCAGGCTCCCTGGTCCCTGGGATTCTCCAGGCCAAGAACACTGGAGTGGGTTGCCATTTCCTTCTCCAATGCACGAAAGTGAAAAGGGAAAGTAAGGTCACTCAGTCGTGTCCGACTCTTCACGACCCCATGGACTCAGCCCACCAGCCTCCTCCGTCCATGGGATTTTCCAGGCAAGAGCACTGGAGTGGGTGCCACTGAAGTTCCCACAATTACCCATATAGGAAGAATACACAGTCCAATAAATTTAGCACTCAAGTCAAAGTGCAATGTTATTAGACATAAATATCAAAAGAGCAAAAATATCCTTATGTTTAAACATTTTAAGGTATAGTTAACTTTATTTGCAAATGATGTAAATGACAGGGGATTAATTCCAAAAATATATGAACCATGCATGCAAGTCACCACCACCAACAAAAATAACAAACCAACTGAAAAATGGGCAGAAGACCTAAATAGACCTTTCTCTAAAAAGAAATATAGATGGCCAATAGAGACGTGAAAAGATGCTCAACATTACTGATTATTAGAGAAATGCAAATCAAAATTACAATGAGGTATCACGTCACACCAGTCAGGATGGCCATGATATAATAAGCGCTGGAGAAGGCATGGAGAGAAGGGGACCCTCCTACACTGTTGGTGAGAATGTAAACTGGCGCAGCCACCGTGGAGAACAGTACAGAGGTTCCTCAGGAAACTAAAAAGAGAACTACCATAGGATCCAACAAGTCCACTCTTGGGCATACATCCAGACAAAACTATAAACTGAAAAGATACATGTACCCCAATGTCCACAGCAGCACTGTTCACAATAACCAGCTCATGGGAACAACCACAGAGGAGTGGATCAGGAAGATGCGGTCCATAATAACATATACGGTGGAATACTAGCCACCCATAAAAAGAACGGAATGATGCCCCCTGCAGCGATATGGAGGCAACTAGAGACTCTCGGACTAAGTGAAGGAAGTCAAAACAAGACAAATGGTATCCCTCACGCGCAGAATCTAAAGTATGACCAAAAACCCATTTGAAATAAAGTCATGGACAGAGAGAACAGACCAGTGGTTGCCAAGGGGGTGAGGGTTAGAGAAGGGATGGAGTAGGATATTTGGGTTAGCAGATATGAGCTTTTATATATAGAATGGACAAATAACAAGGTCCTGCTGTACAGCATGAAGAATTACATTCAATATCCTAAGATTAAACCATAATGGAAAATAATATTAAAAAACAGAATGTATATCATTAAATCACTTTTGCTATACAGCAGAAATTAATACAACATTGTAAATTAATTATACATCAGTTTAAAAAAGTGATTAAACAAAGAAAAACAATGCCAAAAAGTGAAAAAAAAAGTTACATTTTATAGACCAATGCATCATTCTAGAAATTTCATCTAAGTAAGAATGAAAAATACTACATGTAATAATTCACAGCTATTCAGAGGGAAATTTGAAGCTTTAAATGTATATAATAGTAATACACACTGAAAAATCAATGAGCTTGTTTTTCAACTCAGAAATTTAGGGAAAAGAAATAATGGAATAAATTAAAGAAAGTGAAAAGAAATACAGACATAAGCAGAAATTAATAGAAAAATAGGAAAAAAGGTGACAACAGAACTGTCTAGGTCCAATCCATTCACGGGGGCTCCACCCTCATGACCTAATTGGCTTCCAAAGGGGTCCATTTCTAATGTCCTCATGTTGAGGGTTAGGATTTCATCATATAAATTTAGGGGTGAGGCACAAACATTGAGTCCATGACAGTAACATTCTCAATTCAAATATTCAAGAAAATTTGCAGACAGACTGTTAGAAGTAAAATAATTCAGCAAGGCTGCTGATTACAACACCAACATATAAACAATAAAATCCCCATACACCAGACACTTTCAATTAGAAAATATAACATTTTAAGTATCCCTATTTACAACAGCAACAAGAACTGTGAAGCATTTAGAAATCCATCTAACAAAATACCCATGACCTCTAAAGAGCAAATTATGAAAGTCTGCTAAACGACATAAAAACATCCTAAATAAATAGAAAAGATATACTATGTCATAGATGAAAGGATTTGATATTTAAAGATATCAATTTATTTTAAATTGGTCTATAATTCAATGTGGTTACACCCTATCAGCTATTTCTTGGGTGCTTGTCAAATTAACTTGGAATTCATATGAAACTCTTCACATATTAAGAGTTAAGTATCTAGAAAAAGTTAGAAAACTTTGGAAATGAGTTAATAGTAAAGTTGCTGTTGTTCACTTGCTAAGTCATGTCAGACTGCAACTCTATGGGCTGCAGCAAGCCAGGCTCCCTATCCTTCACTATCTCTTGGAGTTTGCTAATAGTAAAGTGGCTAACACAGTATTACAAATCAATTATATTTCAATTAAAAAATAGTTAATAGCAAAGTGTTGCTAAACTGAACAAAGAACATGCTATGTAAAGTTAACAAAACTTAAGACAAGGTGGTGGTATTGACAGCAAGCTACACAAATAGATATAATGGAGCGAAATCTCGGAGGCAGAGAAGTCTCACGTGTGTATTTAAACTTGGCTTATGCTTGCATAAAGATAGCAATCAGATTCCCCTCAGATATCATATTTGAAAACTCCAATGGATTAAAATAATTATAAAAACAAAAGTTTACCATTTCAGAAGTATGACTAAGTATATTTATGATGTTGGACTAAGCAAGATTTTTTTAAACAAGATATAAAAAATTCAACTATAATGAAATGCAAAACTTGTATACGACAATAAGCAACATAATAAAAGCTGGAAATTGAATTGTAGATTGGCAGCTGTATTTGCTTTACATATAATTCATAAAGCATTAATACTGAACACGATAATAAAATAAATAATGCTTAAATAAAAAATAAAATGAATAATTCAAAAGCGGTATAACCTGAATGGTTAATAAATATATGATGAAATGATGGTCAGCTATACTGATAATCAGCAAAATATCTATTAAAAATCAAGGAGTGATATTTCAAATCCATCAAGTAATCATTAAAATGTTAATATTTTGCAGTATCAAGAATTAGTGAGGATGTAGGGAAGTGGGAACTCTATATAATAGAGCTAGGGGACTACTCACACTACAGTGTTGGAGAAAATGAAAGTGATTTTGCAACCCCATGGAACAGCCCATGAAATTCTCCAGGCCAGAATACTGGAGTGGGTAGCCTTTCCCTTCTCCAGTGGATCTTCCCAACCCAAGGATTGAACTCAGGTCTCCAACACTGCAGGCAGGTTCTTTACCAGCGGAGCTACCAGGGAAGCCCCAGAATCCTGGAGTGGGTGGCCGATTCCTTTCTCCAGGGGATCTTCCAGACCCAGGAATCGAACTGGGGTCTCCTGCATTGCAAGCAGGTTCTTTACCACCTGAGCTCTGAGCAAGTTCTACCTGAGAAGATGAGTGTTTCCCTACCACACAACCATCCGTGCTTCGATGCGCTCGCCTGGAGGCACCCTGGACCCGGCGATGTTTAGCAGGCATCAACCTCTGCTGCTCAGAATCCTAATCTCATGAGCTGGTGCTCATGCTGCACAGATTGCTAAATATTCTGAATATCACAATTAGATAGCAGTTAAACTGATTTACAAGATCTGCACCTAACAATAATTTAATATTGCTAAGGATATAGCACAAAATTTAAAAAAATCAAGTTGTAAAAGACAAGGACAGTGTGATAGTATTAAGGTAAAACATCCAAACAGCAAGATCAAAACTACAAAATGTTTAAGGAAACAAGCAAATATGACCAACGCACAAACACACAAGCCGGAAGCACAGCCGCCGGCTTCACAGGCGTGACGACCCGCCTGTGGCACAGGAAGGGCGCAGGGCTGAGCAGACTATCAGCTGCCTGTGGGGTATTTCACTTCAGTGTTTTCAGTGAACATTTACAAAGTCTGATAGAAAGGAACATGATGCTAAATTTTCATTCATCTTATCTGGTATATTTGAAACATTTTATTATTCAAGAAAAAAAAAACATAGTAAACATTAAAAAAAATAAAGAATGGCAACCCAAGAACTGATTTTTTTTTTTTTAACCTTGAATGAAAGAGATCTACTTGAGGGCCTCAAAGGATGGGCTCAAAGGATAATTGATTTTATTTTTGAAATTTGTTTTATTGAAGGGTAGTTGATTTACAATGTTGCATTAGTTTCTGCTGTACAGCAAAGTGGTTCAGTTAAACACACACGTGTGTGTGTACATATATGTATAATATTCTTTTCCATGATGCTTTATCATCGGGTATGGAATATAGTTCCCTGTGCTCTACAGCAGGGCCTTGCTGCTTATCCATTCTATTTATAAAATAGTTTGCATCTGCTAAAAGGGATGCCAGATTTTAAATTCAACCATCCCATATGGTAAACCAGTAGTCATATTAATCATAGTATTAAAATACATGGTAACCATGGATAATCCCAAGACATGAGTGATCCAGAGAGCAGTATCATATTTGAAATGCCTTGGTTAAAAGTTTCCTTTGGAACAATTACATCCAGCATCTCAATCAAGTTCATTCCAAAACAGAGACAAGTTCTCTAATATTTCACTGTAAAATGTTCCAATTAAGACTGAGAGTGATATTTAGGGGGACATGCAGCAGAAGTTCTTACTGATGAAAGCAGAGAGGTTGTGTAAGTGTGTGTGTTGTGTGTTTTATGTGTGTGTGTGTGTGGTGTGTGTGTGTGTATGGTGTGTTTTATGTTTGTGTGTATGTGTGTGTGTGTGTGTGTGTGTGTATGAGACCTCTGGGTCTGCATGTGTTGGTGTGTGTGTTGTGTGTTTTGTGTGTGTGTGTTTTATGTTTCTGTGTGTGTGTGTGTGTGTGTGGAGACCTCTGGGTCTGCATGTGTTGGTGTGTGCGTGTTGTGTGTGTGTGTGCACGTGTGAGACCTCTGGGTCTGCATGTGTTGGTGTGTGTTGTTTTTGTGTGTGTGCGTGCATGTGAGACCTCTGGGTCTGCATGTGTTGGGGGATGGGAGAGCCCAGATTAGGGGCAGGAAGAGAGCCCTGTGGCTAAAATTCAAATCTATTCCCTTACTTTCAACTTACCCACTTAAAAGTATTTGAAGGCAAATTTGAAAATTCTCTCTCATTTTCCACTAGACCTAAATGATTTCCGCATGTTTCTTTCAAAACCTGGTTTTTCTTTAGCTGTGCTGTACGTTCCCTCAGGAGGGATATATGTCTCTTGTCTTAAAAATGGAATATATTTCTTACGTGGCCCCAAGGCCAGTGAACAGCGTGCCGGTTTTGCATCAGAGCAGCTCTCTCCTCCTTGCTCCAGTCCCCCTGCAGTGTGTATTTAAGATCAGGGCTGCATCTGCCCCTGGGATTCATCGTTTTTCACACTGCCTCTTTTCTCCTTCTGAAGCCCTTTCTTCCTTGCTGGTCCCCTTTTCACAGCCACTGAACAACTGTACTGTTGCACGTCCATCCCGCTCCCCTTCCAAAATGCTTTATGAAAGGAGGGAGGGGCTGAAAGGCCCAGAGGCCGCTTTTGAGATGCGCGTGGCTGCCCCACAGGAACAGCAGGTGACGGAGGGCTATCTCTAAAGCAGTCTTCTTCTGAGTTTTGTGCTACGAATGTATGTTCGACTCGCCACCCGAAGATTTAGCCAAGTGACTCCCTGAAGGCTAACAAGAAGGACAGTACTAGAAGCTGTGGGATCACAGGGAAGTCTTCTTCGGAGAAAGCATTTCGGTTTCAAACTTGCATTTTTCTGAATGAGTATCAGATTTCTGAAAACAGAAAGATGACCCCGGTTGACTTCTGAATGTTCTAGAGCTGTGAGGCTTCGACAGGCTACTTTTGGTTCCTTCCGGCAGACGAGGTAGAGCTCAGAGCCCCACAGAGGGAAGGCTGTTGAGGTCTGCTTCTCTGCTCTTTGGGCAGAAGGGGCGGGAGTTCGGGGCCCAGCTCTGCGCAGGGCCCAGGACAGGGCTGCCATGCGACCCACCACGTTGGTTGCCAGTGACGTCTCAGTACTGCTCAGCTTCTCTGAAACAACATCTGCTACTTTAACCATTAAACACACACACTGCAATCTTCCAGAAATTAACTACCAATTGTTTTCATTCTCTTGTTTAATGATCTTTTGAATCAATTAGAACAAAAAATACCATTATGCAAGCAGAATCCAGAGAAGACAAATTAAATTTCAGCGATACAGCATTAACTACTATTAACATTTCTTTAACTAAAGCCACAAAAATCATTTGGAGATTAATCCCAAAGTAATCAGCAAACGGCCAAGATTCATTTGGGGGATAAAAGTAAAACTCTGGCAAAAAAAAAACAAACCCACTGCAGAACCTGATTTTTAAAAATATCTCAAAAATAACTTTTATATCCTATATCTTTGATCTTTATTTTCATGATAAACATTTTTTTCTTGAAGAAGAGGTGGTACAAGTTGGACACATGGCTAGTTATATTGAATAATTACAATACACACAATACGTTTGACATTTTTACTACAGTGAAAATATTTATTAGAATTGAACATGTTCTGTATCGTCATCAAGTTCTGCGTTATTCACCTCTGTATTTTCAGCCCCAACAAGGAGCAGGAACACCCAGACATTCAGTGAATATTTCCTGAGTCAATGAACTCTGCACCATGTTCAGAGTCACACGATTTACAGTCTAGCACTTAAAATCAGCTTGTCACCGCTCTAGGTGATCTTACCCAGGGTTCTTGAGAGTTATATTCAAATATTCCAAGGCTGTGGCGAAAAGTGCGCTCATATTTAATCCCATAAATATTTTATGGGATATTTAATGTGGACACAGATGAGCGCTAAGTCTCCGCTGCCCGTCTGCTGTCTTCCGCTTTGCACCCGCTGCCCCTTCAGCGAGCGCTGGCTCTGTCTGCGGCCCTCTGCCATGCGCACAGGCTCCTGGCTGCCAGCGTGCCACAGACGCTGGCCTCAGCGCTGTGACATATCTATTTAATTAACACAGCTGTTGTAGCTACTGTGCGAAGTACAAAGGGTGGAACTGCCTTGGAAAAGGCATGGGCATAAAATGGGAAAAAGGAACAAAATTTCTGGAAACAAAAGGCCCACACATCTCCCCTTTCTCCAAAAGGCAAACCTTAACTCTCCATATTTTACCAGCCTAGAGGTTCAAACCAAAGGGCACTTTGCCATGCATTTTGTGACTTTTTGAATCACAAGCCTTGTTTAAATTTTTCCCATAGAAAAACATGTAAGATAAAATTGCCCTGTGTAAAATTACTCATCAACTGAGCAAAGGTTTGTCTGTTGTTTATCCTTTCAGATTTAATAGAGGAGTCACATCAACTGTCTCCTTAGCTTCATCCAAATATACTATTGTTCAGCTGGGAAATATTCACATCAAAAATAACCATGAGCAAAACGCGATAGTGCTGAGGGAAGCACGGTAACTCATGGTGGTTTCAAAGGTCTCCAGATGCTCACATGCAATTTCAATGCCCCCAAAATTCCATGGTGAGGAAGCCCTATTCTCAGGATCTGTTACAACATGTAATAATCCATAGTAACTGCTAAGTTAGAACGTGAATAACATATTAACTGCTAATATTTGGGGAGGAAAAAAAACACGAAAAACAAAAAAACCCTGACCATTTCACACTAGTGGTGTTGGTAACTAACTGGCTAGGGCCATCTACAGTGATGGAGAAGAAAAAATCGAGTAACTATTTAAGGCACTGGCAGAATCAGCAAATGAGATGACCCTTGAACTCTGGAAGTCAAACTCTCCACCTTACAGATGAAAACACAGCCTGAGAAGGAAGAAGTGACTTGCCCAGGTGGTTTGCCAAAGAGTTCAGATCTGAACGGGTTACAGGCTGTTCTCGTGAACTCACATTCACTGAGCTGAAGGTGCCCTGTGAATTTTTAAAAGCCTTCTCCCCCGATACACGTTACTTCCGTTCCTTTCTCTTGTATTTTCCTCAAAACATTCCCAGCACCTAATACAATGCTTTTCACTAGTATGTACTAAATAAATATCGGCTGAATGGATGAAGAACAAATGAGCGCACTGCTGCAAGCTTATTTCTACACTTTACATGACTGTGTTACGCTTGTTTCCCGACTGTTACCCTTTACATTTATTAACATTTCCACCTGTTCTTTGCTATTTCGGTCACTTGTACAGTGCAAGGAACACCATTTGTCTAGTTTACTTCTTCCCTTTTGCTTGGCTTAGCTTAAATTTTCAGGAAAAGAATTACCAGATCAATAAGAATGCACATTGTAATGATTCTAGATTATATAGCCAAATTGCTTTCCCAAATAATTTTATTAATCTATGATGATACTAACAGAGTAGTGGCAGAATGATTTCATCACAACCTAAATTGGAGTTAGTGAGAATCATGAGAAATGAAAACTAAGTAAAAATTAATTGGAAATTACTTGTGCTTTTCATTTGGTTTA
The DNA here is from genome assembly GCA_917880005.1 of Nanger dama. Classification (NCBI taxonomy): domain Eukaryota; kingdom Metazoa; phylum Chordata; class Mammalia; order Artiodactyla; family Bovidae; genus Nanger; species Nanger dama. Next base: position 4,880,472 of record CAKJTW010000021.1, on the reverse strand, counting down.
TTTTATTGTATTGTCTATTTCTACGTATCTTTTTTTCCCTGTAATTGCATTTATCCTGTTTTGAGCTATATTTCATACTCCTTAGTATCTTATGTGAAGACTTAGGTGAAGACCTCCCTCCTCCCCATATTTTATAAGATAATCACTTTCTTCCACACTCAGGATTGAGTCATGAGGCAGAGGTCACGGAAAAGAAGCCAGATAGACTGAAGGTACACTTTTAAAAAATTGCATAAAATAGCCTGAAGTGAGAGTCCCAGAAAATATAATCTATCTACAAACAGAAGTTTAAAAATCAATAATAATTCTCTAACAGTAAGGTAAAGGATAAGCAAAAGTAAATGATAAAGACATAATACATGTTTTCACATGGAAGTACTCAGACACAATTTCACTAGAAGGCATAATGAGGTAGGCAGATGTGTACACTGATATGCAATATCATCAGAGATGCGACAGCTACAAATTCTGACGAGCACCTGTGTGTTTACTGGCAACTGAAATGCCAGCAGGGGCATTACTATCGGTGATGTGTGCAAATTTACAAACAAAGAAAAATTCTTTCAATTTGTTTGGTTGTTACATTTTTGGACAACTGAATTCAGATACTTATTATATATGTGACTGTGTGTGTGTGTGTATGTCTGTGTGTGTGTAAGAAAGTTATAATGTAGGCTCAGATAATTTTAAACAGGCTTCTTATGACAATTTCTGGAAGGACATTTGAAGGTCATACAGACACAGGAGGTGTATATTGCAGGATAAGGTTCTCATGCTTTGAAAGATGTTCAGCATCCCTGATTAAATGCTCACAGAGTCCCCCAAACATCATGGTATCCCAACCACAAAATACCCCGACGCATTTCTAACCCTTCCTACTCCCCAGGATGGTGTAACTACTATTGAGAAACTCACACAGAGAAGAAGCTGGGGCTGGGTAGAGGGAGGGAGTTTAAAAAAAAAGAAATAGCCACTGCTACAACTCCAGGGAATGATAGGAAAAGACATTAAAGTGCTAAAGCTCTCTTCTTTATTTTTTTCCCAGAAGAGAAAATACTACATAAATGGAAAGGAAAGTCAAAGACAGAGGGACCCAGTGGACCCAGGACTGTGAGAGGAGGTGGGCTCCTGACCCCACGTGGACAATGACAATCTGAAGCTAATGAGCAGCTCGGGGTGGGCAGGGAGAGGAGATGCTGGGTTGAGCTCTCCTAGCCAGCTGGGGTTCCCCTGTGGCTTGGAAGAGAAGCTGAGAGGGTGCGCAGGTTGGGGCAGAGAAGCTGAGAGGGTGCACAGGCTGGGGAAGAGAAGCTGAGAGGGTGTGCAGGTTGGGGAGAGAAGGATTAGACTAGCAGGAGTGACCGTGTGGAGGACAGAGCGGCCCTGGGCAGATGGTCCAGCCCCGCTCATCTCAGGGAGGTTATGAGACCCAGCAGCAGAAGCGGGGCCAGGTTAGCAGAGAGAGTAGCTGGACCCCAACCAAGCTGCGGGAGTGCCGGGCCACCAGGCCCACCAGCTGCAGGTGCCGTCTGGGCACACAGACCAACAGGGCACACGGTGACCAGGCAGCCACGAGACACCCCTGCAACGGAGGCCGGCTCCAGCCAGAGAACAGCACGAGGGGCTGAAGGCAGAGCCCATACCCCACTGCTGCCCAGCATCTCAGGTCCCACTGGCCAGCCTGCTCCCCAGGCAGGCAGAGCCCGTCTCAGAGAGCTCAGGAGCCAAAGGACAGAAGCATAAAATCGCTCGACATCCTTACCTAAAGAAGTTCGGTTTATCTCCTCCTTCACAAAAATACTCAAAAATCTATTGGACTAAGACAAAATTGCTGGGTAGAATGCAATTAAGTACTTAAATCCGTCCTCTCCCCCATCCTCTCAGATGGGGGTTAGGGGGAAATATAAGATCAAACAACAGAAAAATTAAACATACACATCCTCTGTGTACATGTCAGTGTGTCATGAGCAAACTTCCACCTCATGAAATCATCTAGCTAGAATTTTATGCAATAATTCACTAGAAGCTTAGCTCCACGAAGAGAAGGATTTTATCTGATTATATCCCCAACACCAAGAACAAAATCTGGCATGTAGTCAGTGCTCAAAAAATTATTGAATAAATGTTTTTTTCAAAACTCAGCTATCATTTATTGAAAGGTAGTTTCTTTTTTTTTACATTTTCATATAAAATATATTATTTTATTTTATTTTTACTTTATTCTACTTTACAATACTGTATTGGTTTTGCCATACATTGACATGAATCAGCCACAGGTTGTTAACTGTAATAATATTTATAATAGCAGCAACTCTCATTTACTGAGCAACTCACATTAAGGATGTAGAATTGGAATAGCCTACCCATGTCACCTCTCACCGTGAAACCTAGGTTTTAACTTCAATAGTTCAACTGATATTCATCAGAGTCTAACCCAAAGTCCTTAAGCTATCCACTATGAGTAGAGTACCAGCGCATCCTTGACTCATTTCAGAAATGCATTTCAATTCAAGTGATTAATTAAAATTAAATGGCATTTAAGATGCATTTCCTGAGTCACACTAGCCCCGTGCTAAGGGGCCATTCAGTAGCCGTCCATGACTGGGTCCTCCCAGAGTGGGCACAGAGCTTAAGAAAATGCACAATCAGTACAGACCATTTCCATCAGTGTTTCGCTCTACAGGACAGTGCTGGCTAGAGTGTTGTCAGCTTTTAGCTGTCTCTAAGGAGGACCTCTCCAAAGCTTCCTCCTCTTCAAAATATTGATGGCTGGTTGAGAGAAAGTGTTCCTCTAGTATCTTTCAGTGTCTGAGAAAAGCTATAAGATTTACATCTGCTGACACATATTTGCAGGCTCCCCAGGTGATGTGAGTGGTAAAGAACCTGCCTGCCAATGCAGGAGACATAAGAGACCTGGGTTTGATCCCTGGGTTGGGACGATCCCCTGGAGGAGGGCATGGCAACCCGCTCCAGCATTCTTGCCTGGAGAATCCCATGGGCAGAGGAGCCTGGCGGGACATAGTCCATAGGGCTGCCAAGAGTCAGACATGCCTGAAGTGACTTAGCACAGCACAGAACATTTTTGCAACTTCTGATGCATTTCTTTCTATAGAAAGACCTAGGGATACTATGCACCTGTTCTTGGATATATAAACTTACATGAATAAAGAGCCTAATGATTGTACAGAGCCTTATTGGGAGGGAACACTGTTATTTAATGGGGATGATGAAAGTGATGGTGAATAAAATGAGACCTCTCCATCTTTCCTCCAGAGCCTGTGCTGAGTCAGGTCACCCATCCCATCCATCACATACTGTCCACAGAACAGGGCACAAGGAAGTGATACAAACAGCAAAAGCACTGGACAGCAACTGTGCTGAGTGCTCCCTCTCCGTGTGGACTTCTCTCCAAAGGCGAGACTGTGCTGAGTGCTCCCTCTCCGTGTGGACTTCTCTCCAAAGGTGAGAATTCTCGAAGTTAATATTTTTTCATGATATTGAAAATACATCAATGTTTGACATGAAATCATGAAAATATTTTTGATCCTCTACATATAGAAGCTTTCTGGGATAAAGTAATATATTCTGTACACCAAACAGTCAAACTGTACCAAGTCCAAGTTATATGGTTTTAAAAGCTCATGAAAAGTCAGAAAATTAATGTCCTTACTTCTCCATTTATGGGAGCCACTGCCCTGCTCTGATGTCCACCTCCCGCATCAATACCTCCCTAGATAGGTATGTGCTACCGATTTACAAAGACAGCTTTCTAAACAGCACTTAAATTTAAAATAATATATATGTTTTGGCACTTAAAAAGAGTAAGCTTTAATTATCTATAAATATCACTTACAAGAAACACGCCACAATATCAGATGCATAGGAACTACTAAATTAGTATATTTCTGATGTAAAACACAAATGTTATTCTAAATCTATTATTAGAATTATATGTGTGTTCAAAAGCTAAGGATTCTTCTCATCTAAAACAAGATTTAGCTTGTCACCTTTTGTTGTCAAAGAAAGACAGGCTCGAGTCCAAACAAGCTCCTTCCCGCTCCACTGCCCCCCCAAAAGATGAAATGACTAAACTTCTAACTTCAGTTTCCTCATCTGTTGAATGAGAACTGTATCTCCCTCAGAGATTTGTTGGGAAGAATAAATGACGTCAAGCATGAAGATGACTGCCGTGGTGCTTAGCGTATCATCAGCTCTCAGAAGACAGCAGAAGAGCTGCCATTCATACATGATCTCATCTGCTGAGGTGCCCCTCACGCCACCGAGGACAGCACGGCTGTGAGCTGCCTGGATGAGAGCGGCAGGAGCCAAAGAAACGCACTTGATATCAGAGGCGCGGGTTCAAATCCCAGCTTAGCCTGGTGGAATACAGAAAGCAAAGAATCGGGCCAGTTCCTCAGTTCTGCTCTGAGTCCCAGTTTCCTACTGTGTCACTTAGTTTAATGAATGCTTAGCTCACAGGATTTTTAATAAGATTCAATCACCATTGTCAAGAAAGCAATTAGCTGTTAAGTGAGAGAAGGGCAGCTCTCATGCATATTTTTAAAAGGGAGGCATTCACTAGAGAAAATGGCTTGCGCATCCAGGAGAAAGTGATTCAGTTGACATTAAAGTCACAAAACTCCTGAGAAGTGTTTCTATGCTGACATGGACGCAAAATAGACGAAGTGGCAGTCTTGACGGAACCATCTGAAATATGAACTAAAATCATTCCATGACAAAGTATTTATGAGCAATGAGGAAAATATAGACTGCGTGTTACACAACAGTCTGTTTTCCCAACTTGAAGGACTATCCCTTAAAGCCCTCTACTTTAGAACTAAAAGAAATGCCCTTTTACAGGTGTTAAAGTAGATGATGACAAAGAAGTTGTGTGTGTGTGTGTGTGTGTGTGTGTGTTTAAAGACTTTGCCAGAATTTATTTTAATCAGAAACTGTGTTGCTTGAATGCTTTTATTTAAATTTACTGGCCTGTGAAATTCAAAAGTCCAGCCAAATACGCCATTATCAATAGCCATTTTCAAACATAAAAGACATACAGGATGACGAAATGGAATCACTAGAAAGAAAACAGAATCATCTTCTTGCTTCATTATCTTAAGTGTTTATGAATGACACCACACTCCCAAAGGAAACAGAGGCAGTGGGGTTAACTACAGTTCTCACCATCACAAACAATTGTCTGAAACTTAGAAAATAGCTCCAGGAGTTGGTGATGGACAGGGAGGCCTGGTGTGCTGCAGTCCACGGGGTCGCAAAGAGTCGGACACAACTGAGTGACTGAACTGACTACAAAATAGACATTCTTTTCTCTCTGTTAATTGCTTGGAAGAGTTAGAATTCCTTTTAGGTCAAAGGTCCATTAACTATGGTCACCGACCAAAGCTGACTCACTGTTATTTTGGTAAATAAAGTTTTATTGGAAAAGAGCTACACCCATTTACCTTTGTCTGTGGCAGTTTTTGCTACAAAAGCAGATTTGAGTAGTTGCCACAGAGACCTTATATGCTACAAAGCCTGGACTTTTTGCTCTCTGGCCCTTTGTGGAAAAAAATTTGCTGTCTTCTGTTTGGGGTAATAGTTTTATCTTTCCCTTTAAAATCACGTCATAGTACACAACGTCCTGTCCAATATGAGATTTAGTGAAAGGATTGAACATTGTGTGGTAGACAGGGCTCTTCAGCTACATATAAGCTTTGCTTGGGAAGCAAATGCATTGCTAAAACTATATTTAACAATGAAAACGTCATGCTCTAAATGGACACAGAGCTCTCCAAGGAAACATCCCCACGTCTCCTATTACCCAAAGCTCTGAAGCAGAACTATGTGCCTCATCAGAGTCATCGGGAATTACAGAGGGCTTAGTGAGAAAACAGTAATTGAAACTCAACCCACTTTCTCTTCTTCTTCTTAAAACAAAATTAGCTGGGAATTTGATGTATTGAGAAAACCATAATGAGTATCTATGCTCTGGAATGGTGAAATGGAACAGCACATAAATATAAAAGAGCTGGGAAAATGTATACACAGTTATGCAAAGATTGGCTGCTGCATCTGAAAGGTAGGTGCACTGCAGAAAAACAGTGGCTGGTCCAGATGGACTTCTGGCTTTTGTAGGATGAAAATCTCACTTCTCAAGGAGATGCTGTGACCGAGATTATTACTACTGCATAACAAAACAGCAGCAGCAGAGGCGCCAAGGTTGTTCCGTATCACCCCTTGCGGACAACATTCACGGGGTGCTTACTGTGCGCTCAGCACTATATGAAGCTTTTAATTTAATCTTCACAACAGTTCTATAGGGTAGGTACTTTTCAGCACGTTCTTTTTATAAAAGGAATATTAAGGGTGCAAGGGAAATAAACACGCAAAAAAATGTGACACCTATTTTTATATCTGTGCAATATTTGTATGTATAAAAAGACATAGGTTGACACAACTTCAAAAGACTTATATTTATCATGTATACGTTATTTTCTATATCATGCAAAATGAATACTGTATCAAAATTAAAAACCATTTGTTCTGTCCTTGTATCTAAGCAGGTAATTTATTGATTATAGGAAGCCTAACTTATTTTCCCAGTGGCCAAATATAGTTAAAATAACTGCAAACTTGCTTTGGCCAGTTGTTCAATAGTAATTGTGAGGCAGGATTTAAAATGTGCTTGCACACTGGCACCTGCCCTCATTTACTGTTTGTGAGAATAAGCCCAGGCTTAGCCTGTGGGTGGATGGAAAACATGTCACCCAGGCCCAAGCCAACAGGCAGCCAGTCGCTGGAGATCTGAGTGAGGCCCTAGCCAGCCCCTGCCCACCACCCCCCCACCTGTTAGCTGACCATAGGAGGAGGCAGCCCATATAAAACCAGCCAAATTCAGCCCAGCTCAGAAGAACTAGTCCAGCAGAACCATGAGCTAAAAGAACTGTTGTTAGTTGAATTTATTATTCTAAGGTGGTTTATTGCATGGCAAAGTTACCCCACAAAACAAAGTACAAAAGTACATTATTTCTGTCATGAAAATAATGAGAACTATAGTCTTAGCAAAAGAATGAAGACCTTACTACCCACTCATTCCTGGGAACATTGCTTCAGGGAACCTTTTAAATCTGATTTATGAGGTTGGTGTATAAAGACAACTAGTCAAATTGGACAATGTAGCAGATGGTATTGGCTTTATACATATTTATGGAGCACATGGTTAATTGTCTACTTTGCTGTCCATCTTTTTGCCTCTCAAATAGATGATTATTTATAATAATGGTGAAACTATAACTGGCTGACACTCAAAACCTAGTTTCTTCCTTTGGATGCACTAGGGGAAAAAAAAAAAAAACCAAAAACCAAACCAAACAAAAAAGGCCACCAAAGCTCCAAAGAGCTGTTCTAATTGTTTTACAGCTTCATTAGAAAACATCCTGTCTATTATGCTTGCTTCCGGAAATTCTAATGATAATAGTGTTTGTTGCTACTGCTTAATCCCCCTCAGGGTGTCTGCCTTTTACAGTTACAATTACAATTGGAAAGTCATTCAACCACATGTTCACATCAATTTACCCATTAATTTATTTGACCTGTTAATCCATTCTTGCCCGGCAACCCATTAAACTGCTTAAAATAATATTTGCAGTCTCTGGAGTGGGATGCCTTTGGGTCAAAGATGATGAACTCAAATTATTAATGATGACGCTATTTTATTCATTTTGGAAACTTTGATAGTGCCATAAAGCAAACTGTGAATGCCTTCTTAATTACATGACTGCAGAGGAGCACATAATGGCCAGCAATAGGGCAATAACTCATTCCTAGGTTGCTACTATCACTCAGCCGGCTCCTTCTGTACCCAGGAAAATATGCTGAAAGACACATGTATGTTGGGGAAATCCTACCCTTGCCTCCTTCAGAGACAAGTGAGAAGGGACTGGATTCTGCCTTTAAAAGAGGACCATGGGAGAAGCTGAGACAAATTTACAAAGCAGCTACTTAAAATTCAAAGCAAGAAGGACATCAAATACTGTTCCCACGACTTGCTACAGGAAACCTAGGGGCTCAAGCTGACCCAGGAAGCCTGGAGGGATGATCCAGCCTCCACCCCAAGGTCTTAACATGCTTAGATCTTAGAGGACAGAGACAGATACTTAAGGGAATGAACCCAGACAGGGAAAGAAAGGTGGATGGGCATGGAGGCAGCCATGAAGGGCCAGAGGGTTTATACCCACCAGTAGGGGCGGCCACCACGCAGTTCTGGCCACTGCTACGGAGGATCATGAGCAGAGTCCCTTCCAATTTTTTCCAGATAATGTGGAAATCCACGACTGCAAAATGTGAGAATCCATACATGCAAAACCATTTCCTTCTGAAGTATTTGCAACTAACTCAGTATTTTAAAACTATACAAAGCAAATAAACTGCATCAGTGGATGTATTCTTGAAGAAAGGTAGCTGGTTTGTCTCTTCCATGATAGAGTACATTCACGAACAAAGTACGGAGAGTGAAAAAGCACAGGGATTCAGAGAAGAGTGTGGGTCAAAAGAGTTGAAAGGGGCAAGGTGTGATCAACTAATGTAACAACCATATAAACTGTATTAACACATTAAGATTATCTAAGGAATATTTTAAGCATTTATAACCAAAACAGTAAAAGCTGAGCTTGAATCTTGTTGCCATTGTTCTTTAAAATGACTTAGCTCTGGCTTTAGCCGTCCCTGGCCTGTTAAACATCTGCGCAGTATCTTTCCTGCTCTGCTTTCTGTTAGGGACTTCAGAGAGAGACGAGGTGACGAGCGTAAACCAAGGTCAGACGCGGAGGATGGTAAGGTGACCCCTGACATTCCTGTACTTAATCAGACCAAGGCGTGTGCTAAGAAAAACACACACTGAGGTGTGGAAACCATAAAATATCACCAGGGAAATGAGAGTGGAGTTGGTTAGAAACGCAAGCCCCCCGGTGACACTGCACCAGCGAGAGTAGGGGATACGCATGAACAGAAACCCCCGAGTCTTGAACCAGTGTCCACTCCCCTTCTGTCATTTCCCCAAACTGTCTCTCCTCAGCGTCAGATACTGCCCGTCTCCCCACCTCAACCACCTAGCGTCTCACTCCTGGGTGACCTGAGTCTCCCCTCCTCCAGTGTTCCCCAACTCGATCAAAGACGTCCGCTCATCCTCTGCAATTAAGTATTAAAAATGCCGTAGGTCAGTGCTAAGGAAAAACACTTGAATGATATTATAAACCAGCAAAGGAAGTATTCACAGGAGGAGATGTTGCCTTAGCTGTATTCTTCACCTCCTTGAGTAAGTTTCCCAGCTCAGCCACCACAATGAAGCCAGCCAGCTCTGTGTCTTTCAATGATAAAGTGGCACATTTTTTTTTTCCCCAAACGCAAAGCTAAGATATGCACTAAGAACGCAATATTAATACTATGTTACTTTTCTTCAGGGCTTTGCGACTACAGATTGTTTCACAGTTATCTCCCTTAATCTTCACAAAAGGATTATAACATGATATTCTTATTGGTGGGAGGTAGAGTGAGGAAGCCGGGACTCAACTAGCATGGCAATTCAATAAAAGCTACAGAATCAGATAACTGCCCCAGTAACAAAAGGATTTACTGAGGTTTTATTATGTAGCAGGCACCTTCTCAGATTTGACATGTATTATTTCAATTAGCTCTTACAGCCCACTAAGGCAGGTACTGAATGTCCTTCTTTTTTTTTTTTTCCCACAGTTGACATAGATGAGGCACAGAGAAGAAAACTAGTCAAGGTCATCCAGTGACCTTTGGGGCAGTGTTGGGATTCAGGTGGACCATTTGACCCAAAGCCGAACCTCCTCACAGTCATAAAATACTGCCACTCCACAATGCAGACTCTGGTTCCCTGATTTCAAGCCTTTCCTTTTAATTCCACTGCAACTGTTTCACTCACAAACCTGAAAGACAAAACCTATTGCTGTTCCCATTGATAAAGAGAGGGCAGGCCATTAGCCTTCCTCAGAAGGACTCTAGCGAAAATCTCTCACTTTCAACAGTAGGAAATTGTGTTATGCTTTGTCATGGCCATTTTACTCCAGGACTGGGAATTTCTATATTTATTTTCATACTCTCCTGGGTACTCCAAATGTGCAAACACCTAACGAAAATATATCCAATAATAGAAAGTGCAGACACACAGATACTGGTGTTATGAGACCTGCACCCTCACTGGAGACGAGTCTCGTCAACAAGCCCATGAGAGATCCAGCAGCCGATGCGGAGAGGATGGTAATTCATCACACGAGATATACTTTCTTTAAGTCAGAACTGAGTTCCAATTCTGTCTTTCAGGTCCAAGGACTTCATCTTCACAGGACCTTTCCTTGGCAATATTTCCTATCACTACAAACAGCTCAGAAGTGAGAGCAGTACACAGGAGCACCTGCCCATGCTGTAAGCAAGGAAAGGGCTCGCAGCTTCCCCACTGGGCAAAGGCTGCCTGGAAGCACCTGCCGTCACAATGCTCACTTCAACACCAAGGCTGCCTGGTAGAGAGAAGATTCTAGAGTGTTTTTCTACACATCTCCACATTTGCAAAGAACTCACCAGATTAGTCAATGACCACTCCCATCTTCACCAGATTGTGGGCACTATCTCATGTGGAGGGCACACACGAGCACTGGTGTAGAGCCACAGGCATCAACTTATCAATAAGCCTCAGTGTATCCACATACATGAGTGTATCCACACGATGTACCCACAGTGTGTTCACAAGCCTCAGTGTGTCCACACCCCTAAGCATATGCACATGCATTGATGTATCGACATGCCTCCATGTAGCCACATGCGATGATGTAACCCACACATATCAATGTAATCTACACCCATCAATGTATCCACACACATCAGTGTATCTACATGCCTCAATGTAGCCACTTGCATCAATGTAATCCACACCCATCAATGTATCCACACACATCAAGGTATCCACATGCCTCAGTGTATCCATACACCATACACATCTACTTTCTCTCATGTGCCCAGAAATGGCACCCCACTCCAGTGTTCTCGCCTGGAGAATCCCGGGGACAGGGGAGCCTAGTGGACTGCCGTCTATGGGTCGCACAGAGTTGGACACGACTGAAGCAACTTAGCAGCAGCAGCCCTCAACAGTCTTGGGTGCCCTTTCAAAATCTAAACTTTTCTAAATGCTAAAAAGGACTAGAATGTAAACGGGGATCAGAGAGAAACTGTCTGATAAACGAGGTTTTCTGGCAGCCAGGAACCAAAAGCAAGGTTCAAAAACAATTGCCAGAGATGAGTAAATTTGGAAAACTCAGCAGTAGCCACAGGACTGGAAAAGGTCAGGTTTCATTCCAATCCCAAAGAAAGGCAATGCCAAAGAATGCTCAAACTACTGCACAATTGCACTCATCTCACACGATAGTAAAGTAATGCTCAAAATTCTCCAAGCCAGGCTTCAGCAATATGTGAACCGTGAACTTCCAGATGTTCAAGCTGGTTTTAGAAAAGGCAGAGGAACCAGAGATCAAATTGCCAACATCCACTGGATCATTGAAAAAGCAAGAGAGTTCCAGAAAAACATCTATTTCTGCTTTAATAACTATGCCAAAGCCTTTGACTGTGTGGATCACAATAAATTCTGAAAGAGATGGGAATACCAGACCATCTGACCTGTCTCTTGAGAAACCTGTATGCAGGTCAGGAAGCAACAGTTAGAACTGGACATGGAACAACAGACTGGTTCCAAATAGGAAAAGGAGTATGTCAAGGCTGTATACTGTCACTCTGCTTATTTAACTTATATGCAGAGTACATCATGAGAAATGCTGGGCTGGAAGAAGCACAAGCTGGAATCAAGGTGGCCGGGAGAAATATCAATAACCTCAGAAATGCAGACGACACTACCCTTATGGCAGAAAGTGAAGAGGAACTATAAAGCCTCTTGATGAAAGTGAAGGAAGAGAGTGAAAGAGTGAGAGAGTGAAGTCGCTCAGTCGTGTCCTACTCTTTTGCGACCCCATGGACTGTAGCCTACAAGGCTTCTCTGTCCATAGGATTCTCTAGGCAAAAATACTGGAGTGGGTTACCATTTCCTTCTCCAGGGGATCTTCGGCTTAAAGCTCAACATTCAGAAAATGAAGATCACAACATCTGGTCCCATCACTTCATGGGAAATAGATGGGGAAACAGTGGAAACAGTGTCAGACTTTATTTTTGGGGGCTCCAAACTCACTGCAGATGGTGACTGCAGCCATGAAATTAGAAGACGCTTACTCCTTGGAAGAAAAGTTATCACCAACCTAGATAGCATGTTGAAAAGCAAAGACATTACTTTGCCAACAAAGGTCCGTCTAGTCAAGGCTATGGTTTTTCCTGTGGTCATGTATGGATGTGAGAGTTGGACTGTGAAGAAGGCTGAGCGCCGAAGAATTGATGCTTTTGAACTGTGGTGTTGGAGAAGATTCTTGAGAGTCCCTTGGACTGCAAGGAGATCCAACCAGTCCATCCTAAAGGAGATCAGTCCTGGGTGTTCATTGGAAGGAATGATGTTAAAGCTGAAACCCCAATACCTTGGCTACCTCATGCGAAGAGTTGACTCATTGGAAAAGACTCTGATGCTGGGAGGGATTGGGGGCAGAAGGAGAAGGGGACGACAGAGGATTGGATGGTTGGATGGCATCACGGACTCGATGGACGTGAGTCTGAGTGAACTCCGGGAGCTGGTGATGGACAGGGAGGCCTGGTGTGCTACGATTCATGGGGTCGCAGAGTCAGACATGACTGAGCGACTGAACTGAAATGAAATACCCACGGTACCCTGAAGTCAGTGTTTTGCGGCGACTGTGTGGAGAAAGGGGCTTCCCAGGTAGCACTAGTGGTAAAGAACCTGCTTGCCAATGCAGGAGACCGAGAAGACGCAGATCCAGCCCCTGGGTTGGGGAAGAGCCCCTGGAGAAGGGATGGCAACCCTTTTTCAGCATTCTTCCCCGGAAAATGCCATGGACAGAGGGGCCTTGTGGGCTACAGTCCATGGGGTCACAAAGAGTTGGACACGACTGAAGTGACTTCTCGCACAAAGAATTTTAGCAATGAACACAGTGTCTTGATTCTATTTGATTTGTAAATTTCTTTAAAATATCAATCACTCTTGGCACAGGCTCTATCTAACCAAATAAGTAGAAAACATTCCCCCAATTCAAACCTTACTTTTTTTAAAACAAACAAAGGAGGCCAATTTTGCTCTATAGAGTATATTCAGGGGAAAAGAAAACCCTGCAAAAATGTTTCTCAGTTGAGTAGAAACTCAATTTGTAAGGACTTTGGTAAAAAGAAGGAGGAAAAAAAACTAAAAGGAAAATGTTAAAATATTAATAAGGATTTTCCTGTTCCCTTTGTTCTGTTCTGACATCATTTGTCAGGTATGGAAGCCCTCTGCTGGTCAAGACTGTATACAATGCCATTTTACTAGAACTCTGGAAAAGACTTTTAAGGAGAAAGTGAAGATTTTCCCCCCCTCCAAAATTGCAGCTGGACTTATCTCTGAAATCTCTTTTAAAGATTAATTAAATATTGATTGAGCATCAATCAGTTCTTTTCTGAAAAGAAAGAGGCATTTATTCTAGATTCCTAATGTTGCCAGGTGAGCGTTTATAACTGAAACTGGGGACGGCCCTGTGGGTGGGGACCCCCACCCACACTGACCAACTCTTCACCACTCGGTGTTAGGAAACGTTTGTCATCCCTGTGACTGGTAAGTTTTGGGCCAGGTGTCTTGAATTCTCCAAGGCAACTATGTTTTTCAGGATTTGGAGGGTTTAGTTCTAAAAGTTATTCTGCTTCCTGAATTTGTTTCATTAAGCAAATAATAGTCATAGTATAATGGAAAATAATCTCATTGTCAGAGGAGGCTAAAGCCAGGCCAAGGCAGGCACAAGAAGGCAAACAAGATCAAGACGCTGTGACCGTGGCCACACGGAGGGGGAGCCATCAGCCCCGAACGTCCTGGACACAGTGCAGCTGACCAAGGGCAAGAACAGGCGAGTTCCCCGGGCTCTGCCCCGTGAGAGTCTCCTTAATTCATTCATTGGCTTCTATATTAACGTGCTTCTTTGCTTCATGTTGCAAAAGAACTCAATTTCAAACAGCCAAGGGGTCACAGAGAGAGCCACCAGGCCTTGTGGAATAAGACACAACCTTGCTTTGTTAGAAAAAACAATAACAATGGGAAATAAAAGATTTAAGGTATCTATAAGAGAAATTCACAGGGCATTAAAAATCATGGTTCATTAGCAGGTACATATTACTTAGCAGAACAGAAAAGGATAAATGGTGAAGGTTGTAGAGCTCCACAGCCAGGCTGAGGGGATGAAATTACAACTGCAAGTTACTTAACCTTCTGTGAATCAGTTTCTCACATTATAAGGTAGCTATGAGAATTAATAGTTAACACATGTAAAAGGCTCAGAAGAGTACCTTTCACATGATAGCAATCGTGTATAACATTTAGCACCATGGGAGTGGGTGGCTTTGAACCAGAGGTGATTTTGTCCCCAGCAGACATTTGGCAATGTCCAGAGACATTTTTGATTATCATGACTGGGGGGGGGTGCTACTGATATCTGGAGGGTAGACACCAGGAGTGTTGTTAAATATCCTACAATACACAGGACAGTCCCCCAACAATAAACAGTTACCTGGACCCAAATGTTGATGGTGCCAAGGTCAGGAAACACTAACAGAAAGATATAAGCGACTCTACACAGGAATTAATGCCATTTTCAGCAACATGGATGGACCTAGAGATTACCATACTAGGTAACGTAAGTCAGAGAAAGACAAATATTATATATCACTTATATGTGGAAACTAAAATTATACAAATGAACTTATTTACAAAACAGAAATAGACTCACAGATATAGAAAACAAACTTATAGTTACCAAGAGGGAAGAGAGGGGAGGGATAAATTTGGGATTGATATATACATACTACTCTATCTTCCCTGGTGGCTCAGATGGTAAAGCATCTGCTTGCAGTGCAGGGGACCAGAGTTCTCTCCTGGGTCAGGAAGATCCCCTGGAGAAGGGAATGGCTACCCCCTACAGTACTCTTGCCTGCAGAATCCCATGGACAGAGGAGCCTGGTGGGCTACAGTCCATGGGGTCGCACAGAGTCAGGCACAACTGAGTGACTAACGTACACACACACAAACACATATGAAATGGACATAACAAGGACCCACTATAGAGCCCAAGGAGCCTTATCCAGTATTCGATGATGGCCTGTGATGGGGAAGGATCTGAGAAAGAACAGACATGCAAACACACATGTAACCGAGCCACTCTGTTGCACACCCGAGACACTGTAAGGCATCTGTGTGCGGTGCTGTGCTCTGTTGCACACCCGAGACACTGTAAGGCATCTGTGTGCGGTGCTGTGCTCTGTTGCACACCCGAGACACTGTAAGGCATCTGAGTGCGGTGCTGTGCTCTGTTGCACACCCGAGACACTGTAAGGCATCTGAGTGCGGTGCTGTGCTCTGTTGCACACCCGAGACACCGTAAGTCATCTGTGTGCAATGCTGTGCTCTGTTGCACACCTGAGACACTTTAAGTCATCTGTGTGCGGTGCTGGGTCTCTCAGGCATGTCTGACTCTTTGTGACCTCATGGACTGTAGCCTGCCAGGCTCCTCTGTCCATGGGGATTCTCCAGGCAAGAATACTGGAATGGGTTGCCATGCCCTCCGCCACAGGATCTTTCCAATCCAGGAATTGAACCCAGGTCTCCTGCATTCAGGTGGATCTTTACCATCTGAGTCACCAGGGAACTTATGATATTAAAAAAAAAAAAAAATTAAAAAGACTTTGCATGAACACAAGCCCCTCATATAAACACACATCTAACGCTGCCTTTGTAAACACTGTCAAGTGCACAGGGTCCTGAAGCCTAGACCAGGTGGCTCTAATCTGATGGAATCCACCGTGGGCTTTGCTGGTGGCCGCATGGCTGCTGGGAGCCCGCTTCCTGGCCACCCCGTCATCCGTGCTCTGCACTGGTCCCTCCTTTCCAGCTCTCTGGGGCCTCTGAGGCATCAGAAGCACTCAGGCCCTACCTCCTCCTCCTCACAGCTTGGCAAGCTTCGCTGAATCCCTCTAGCCAAATGCCCTGAGACGCCCTAGATGATGCATCTTACAGAAATGAGTTACTACATTGATTAGCAGAGGGCTGCTTAACATAAAAAATTAACCTACTTTTACAAACTCTCTTAGAATCAGAAAATGGCCAATTGCAGTGTGATTTATCAAGTTCATCATCAGTTAATATCCACAAAGCTGAGTGATGAAGCCCTGAGTCGTCTTAGGACAATTTCAGTGAGAATGTGGTTCTTTCCAAGTTATTCAGAGCACAATATTTGCACAAATTTATTTTTGGTTTGGAAAAGAGAGGGAAAATTAGAGCTATTTTATAACTATCCTAGCAGGGTGCCTTGCACAGTAGATGTTCAATAAATATTTACTTACTGAACAGCAATCCTAGGCTCTTATTTATCATTAATATTTATAATAGCAGAGCAGCTTCCAAACATGGAATAAAATTGTTTCACAGTTTCAAAAATGCTTTCTAAGTTCCCCCTCATTTAATAGTTTTAACAAGACATATTGCATTGACTAAGTTTGACAAATAAGGACAGAGCATGTGAACGAAGCTCAGTTCTACCCTTCCCCGCAGAGCCTACCACTTGCTACTGTCAGGATGCCAGAAGCCATTCTTTCCCGTTTCGCCTCTTCTGCTCAACATTCCAATACCACCAACACATGTGATGTTGATGTCAAGAACCCTTCTCCTATAACCATATTTTATTCCATGTTTTAGTAAAAGTGAACATAGAGTCAGATTGAAAAGAATTTTATACTGTTAACCTCCAAATATGTAGAAATGAAAAGTGTTATATGACACATCAATGTGAAAAAAAAAAACACAAAAACTGAAAGCCCTTATTCTCAGCAGGAAGTTGCAATTTTCTATTCTTTTCTACAATCTATGGTTATAGCTACAGTGTCAAAAACTGTTTCATCCACAGCATTTTATACTGGGTTTGTTTCAATAAAGAGCAAGAGGTTGCATTTTCAAATTTAGCGTCCCCAAAAGGATGCCACAGTTTTCCATCTCATCCCCTCTGACTTGCTCTGCACCTAAGCCCAAATGTGTGGATGAAAAGAGCATAGGGTTCACAATATGTGCATACACACAAACACACACACACAATTTGATGGGAAGTCTAATCAGCTGAAAAGAAAGAATGGAGCTCTTCACAGATAGGGAGAGAAAATCTTTTTAGGAATTTTTGTGTGTGGAACTCACACGATTTTTCCTGGGAGCACACATCAACATTTACAAAAGCCCTTGTGATGCTTAACTTAGTCTAGCAGATTGTACTAACACTGATGAGTGTGTGTGTGTGCGCGAGCCGCTCAGTCATGTCTGACTCTGCGACCCCATGGACTATAGGTCACCAGACTCCTCTGACCATGGAATTCTCCAGGCAAGAATACTGGAGTGGGTTGCTATTCTCTTCTCCAGGGGATCTTCCTGACCCAGGGATTGAACCCAGGTCTCCCGCATTGTAGGCAGATGCTTTACCCTCTGAGCCACCAGGGAAGCCCAGTAAGACTGATAGGTTCCTATTAACAGGAACCCTCAATGCCCTAAGAGGGATCTCAATAACATTCTGAAGGCAACCTTCAGATAGTCAAAGATCTGTGCACTAAAAATTTCAGTGAAAGTACTAGATGAATTTTCCTCCCTTAAAACAGGGAGCCCAAATGCCATTATAGGGCTTCCCTGGAGACTCAGTGGGAAAGAATCCGCCTGACTATGTAGAAGATGTGGGTTCCATCCCTGGGTCAGGAAGATACCCTGGAGAAGGAAATGGCAACCCACTCCAGAATTCTCAACTGGGCAATCCCATGGACAGAGGAGCCTGGCAGACTGCAGAGAACAAAAGAGCCAGACACAACTTGGCAACTAAATAACAATGTCACTGTAACCACTAGCAAGCGTTCAGGTGCAGAGGAACCATAAAGAGGAAGACAGCGGAGGATGAAACGGAGGAAACCATTCCACGTGCTCCGAACCGCCTTCTTCTCGCTGTGACCCATTGAGCATTTAGAGTGGGCACTCTGGTTTGGGGTTCAGCCTCTATCTTGGGGCCTAAGGACAGACTATGACCTGAACCCCAAATCTGATTATCAACTGCTGGTATCTGGGTAAGTCTTCTAAATTATCTGAAAATTCATTTTTTTTTCAACTGTAGAAGTAAAGATAATAGTGCTGGTTTTATAGGATTTGCGGGGATGAAATAATACAAATTAAGGGCTTGGGTAAAAAAAGGAACAGAATATTATCATTTGCAGCAACATGGATGGACTGAGAGATTGTCATACTGGGTGAAATAATTCAGAGAGAGAAAGACAATTATGATTGCTTATATGTGGAATCTAAAAAAAATGGTACAAATGAATTTATCTACAAAACAGAAATAGAGACACAGATATAGAAAACAAGCTTATGGTTACTAAGGGGGAAAGAGGGAGGGCTGAATCGGGAGATTGGGACTGACACACACACGCTTCCACTCGTAAGATAGATAATCAATATGGACCTGCTGCACAGCCTCAGGAACGCTCCTCAATACTCTGTAACTACCTAGGTGGGGGAAGAATCTAAACAAGACTGGATACACAAGCATGTTAAACAGATTCTCTTTTCTGTACACTTGCAACTAATACAACATTGCAAATCAACACACCCCACTAAAAATTTTTAAAAAATGAAACAAATGAAAGGCTTGGGACACAGTGGTGCACTCTCCTCTCTGCCTTGGGCCCCTTGCTCCTTGCTTCTTACGCCCCTTTTCTGATGGGAAAACCCACAGCGTGCACTGTCAAATGTTCTCTGTTTCCTGTTTTAATCCCAGTCACCTTTTTGACTTAAAGTACTCCTAGAAAAGACATGAAAAAGCTCCAGTGCAAAACCCAGTGTCAGTCTAAGGGAGCGACTGTCTCTGAGCCATGGCCCAATGGCCTTATATCACCAAGTAGTAAAAACACATTGCTAAAACACCCTCAACTTTATAAAACCAAGACTCTGTAAATCCTCTTAACTTAGACACATACTGGGTGTCTTTACAGATCGGCAGTCTGCATGAGGCTTACCCCTCCCCGTGTCATGCATATGTCCCCGACTATGGTCATTCTAGAAGAAATGCCAGGAAAACTTGCAACCAATGAAAAAGAACAAGAAAACCTAAAAGGAGCAGCATGCAACTCTAAAAATTAGAATGTGAGAGAATTTTAATGACTCTTTGTTTAATTAAATTGCCTTTAGGGTTGCTTCAGTAGACGTCTGGAAACCAAATAACTAATTAAGAACAGAAAGAACAATTTTTTTCCATGCCTTTATTAGAGGACATATAAGAATGAGCTGTGAGTAAGTTATTAATTCTCAAGTTGACTGCTTCCGGATGGTTGAGGAAAACTTCTACCTGGCTGGGGAAGGCCTCTTCCTTCTCTGTGTGTTTTTAATGAGTCTAGCATCTGATACAGTTTACTGTGTACATCAGAGGTCAAATATTTGACTATCAAAAACTTAGGAGTCAGAGCTGCCATGGTCCTGCTGATGGCATGCTGAAGTTGGCAAAAATTACATAAACTTACAATAAAACTGTATTAAAACAAAGGTAATAAGTTCTCAAAACTCACCACATGCTAACCTTTAGATTATATTTTACTATTTTCTTGTGTTTGTTTATATCTATTTTAACCATATGGGCTTCCCTGGTGGCTCAGAGGTTGAAGCGTCTGCCTGCAATGCGGGAGACCTGGGTTCGATCCCTGGGTTGGGAAGATCCCCTGGAGGAGGAAATGGCAACCCACTCCAGTATTCTTGCCTGGGAGAATCCCATGGACAGAGGAGCCTGGTAGGCTACAGTCCATGGGGTCACAAAGAGTCGGACATGATTGAGCAACTTCACTTTAACCATATGGTGTGAACTTACATGATGGCATAAAGACTGCTATGATTATGCTGGAGACATGAGTCACATTTTGCCCACCTGATTGCTCTTTCTAAGGCAGTCTGTTCTGCCCACATTGGGGGTGGCCTACTGGTAACTGGGACTCTCCCCCAGATCACTGCCTGAGCCTCAGATAGGCGCCCGGACACAAGGGTGCCAACCCACTGAGGGCTGCGGCCCTGAGTCATGCTAAGCGGCCCAGCACGAGAGGGTCCTGGAGCCGCCTAGGGCCCAAAACTGTCCTCAGCTTCATACTCCCTGGGCCTGCAAGGCACAATAGCTCTCAGTCTGGGGTGGCTGTCCTCCTAATTTCCCCACACATACTCCTATCACTAAATACCTTTATCTGAGATATACTGAGTGGCTTTCCTTTTCATACAGCCAGATACAAATTGAAGCAGTGATTGTAAAGATTTCAGGAGAATAGCAAGAGCAATCCTGAGAAAGAAAAATGGTACTGGAAGAGTCAGACTCCTTGACTTCACACTATATTACAATGCTACAGTAATCAAAACAGTATCACACTGACATAGAAACAGACATATAGATCAATGGAACAAGACAGAAACCCCAGAAATAAACCCACACCTATGGTCAATTAACCTTTGACAAAGAAGCCAAGAATACACTCTAAAGAAAAGACAGTCTCTTCAATAAAAGGTGCTGGGAAAACTGGACAGCTATATGTAAAAGTACGAAATTAGAACGTTATCTAACATATACAAAAATAAACTGAAAATGGATCAAAGACCTAAATGTAAGGCTGGACACTATAAAGCTCTCAGAAAAAATCAGGCAGAACATTTTTTGACATAAATCACATGAATATCATTTTGGATCCACCTCCTAACGTAATGGGAATAAAGCAAAAATAAACAAATGGACCTAATCAAACTTAAAAGATTTTGCACAGCAAAGGAAACCATAAACAGAGATAAACTACAACCCACAGAATGGGAGAAGATATTTACAAATGAAGATGCTGCTAAGGGATTAATTCTTCAAAATATATAAACAGCCCATGCAGTTCTCTGTCAAAAAAAAAAAAAAAAAAACCAATAAAAATGTGCATTAGACCTAAATAGATATTTCTCCAAAGAAGATATACAGATGGTCAAGAGGCATATGAAAAGATGCTCAACATCACTAATTATTAGAGAAATGCAAATCAAAGTACAATGAGGTGTGGTATGGCTTGGAAGGAAAGTTATGACCAACCTAGACAGCATATTCAAAAGCAGAGACATTACTTTGCCAACAAAGGTCCATCTAGTCAAGGCTATGGTTTTTCCAGTGGTCATGTATGGATGTGAGAGTTGGACTGTGAAGAAAGCTGAGCACCAAAGAATTGATGTTTCTGAACTGTGGTATTGGAGAAGACTCTTGAGAGTCCCTTGGACTGCAAGGAGATCCAACCAGTCCATTCTAAAGGAGATCAGCCCTGGGATTTCTTTGGAAGGAATGATGCTAAAGCTGAAACTCCAGTACTTTGGCCACCTCATGCGAAGAGTTGACTCACTGGAAAAGACTCTGATGCTGGGAGGGATTGGGGGCAGGAGGAAAAGGGGACGACAGAGGATGAGATGGCTGGATGACATCACTGACTCGATGGACGTGAATCTGAGTAAACTCCAGGAGTTGGTGATGGACAGCAAGGCCTGGCATGCTGTGATTCACGGGGTCGCAAAGAGTCAGATACAACTGAGCTACTGAATTGAACTGATGGCTTCACACCAGTTAAAATGGCCATCATCAAAAAGTCTACAAACAAGAAATGCTAAAGAGCCTGAGGAGAGAAAAGGGAACTCTCCTATGGCAGGAATGTACAGCCCCTATAAAGAAGAGTATATAGGTTCCTTAAAAAAAAAAACAACAAAATAGAGCTACATATGATCCAGTAATCCAGCTGCTGGGTGTGTATGCAGAGACAATCATAATTTGAAAAGATCTTTGTACTCAGGTGCTCACTGCAGCACTGTTTAAGATAGTCAGGAGATGGAAGCAACCTCAGTCTCCACTGACAGAGGGATGAGTATAAAGAAGATATGGCCTATACATCTGTGTGTGCATATGCAGATAGACGGCGGAGTACTGCTCGACAATGCAAAAACTATAGTAAGGCCGTTTGCAGCAACATGGATGGACCTCGAGATGATCACACTAAGTCAGAGAAAGAGAAATAGCATATGATATCACTCACATGAGTAATCTAATCTTTAAAAAATAATGTAAATGAACTTATTTATAACAAACTTACCGTTACCAAAGTGGAAACATTCAGGGGATGAGGGGATGAATTAGGAGTTTGGGATTAACATGTACACCCTATAGATATAAAAAATAGGTAAACAACAAGGGCCTACTGAAACCCAGGAACCACAGTCAATATTCTGTAGTAACCTAGATGGGAAAAGAGTCTGAAAAAGAATGAATATATGTATATGTATAATGGAATCACTTTGCCATACACCTGAAACTAATACAACATTGTAAATCACCTATAATAAGAATTTTAAATTAAATTTGAAAAAATATTTTTGGGGAAATAGACCTAACAGAATCATCCAGAGAGTAAATTTTTAAATTGTATTAAATTATAGAGTGAACCAAATATGGGATTATTTTGATAGATTGCTCTTTCTGCAGGGCCTAGAAGGAAAAACTCACTACAGTTCTGAGAACTCCAAGCACTTAATTAACCTGATCAAAAAGTAATTTGTATCTTATGCTGTATTTGACTCAAGAATTATTACTTTCTAATTAAAAGCCAAATTTCCCTGTTGTTAAGAGCTAAAAGCACTATGTATAACATTCTCATCTATTAAAAGGCTAAAAAAACATAAGAGCACTTTCTGGACCTGTATTAAGCGCCAAGCCCTGTTCAAGACATCATAAATCCACAGGAAAGGATAATCCTGCCCTTGCCATTATTTCCCTTCTAATTGGAGATAAAGACATGCATGTAGATGACCATATTTCTGGGAAGTCTGAATGTCTTGACATATATGGAAGCGCAGAGCAGGCAGGCAACCTGGCAGGGAAGGAGCAGGGGGTGGGTCATCAGAGGAACACTTCACAGCAGAGGCGATAATTGAGCTGAGTCTTCGGTACTAAAATTACTGGGGATGAAGGACATGTCCAGCCGTGGAAAGGGTCATGGGATGACAGGGAAAATAGTTTGGGTTGAGTGGGACAAGATTCCACGAGAGCAAGGAAGATCTAATGAAGACAAAGCACCTTGTCTAACATTCACAGGGATCGCACTCTTATCCTGAGGGTGTGAAAAGAGAAGGAAGGGCAGATCTGTTTGAGATCATTCTTACCTTCTGGAAGGTGACTGGAAGGAGCCAGGCCAGCTTTAGAGAATCCCTGGGAGCTATAACCAGGTAAGAGACAACCTCAAGAGATAACTGGGTCCAGAGTAAGGCAGTGGAGGCAGAAATTGGAAGACACAGATGAGGCGTTCAGAAGATGGAACAGGCAGCATTTGGCGATGCATTAAATACACAAGGTACGAAAGAAAATTAACGTTAAATATGATTTCTACATTTCTGTCTTTGGCAACTGAGGGAAAGAGGATGCTATTTTCTGAGAAATGGGATTTATTACTGTTTCAAGGAGTGTTTACTGCCAGCCACAGGCAACAGCAGGGCCAGATGAGCAGACAGGGAGGAGAGGAAGAAGACCTTAGCTCTGCTTCAGCCCTGTTCAGTTTTGTTTCCTAAAAGAGTGGTTTTGGGAAACCAATCACCAATGGGGAGGGGGGGATATTGATTATTAATAACATTTCTGGTAAAAAAAAAATTTGGTCTCAAGAGCAGGGTTAAGGTTGAATTATCTAAACTGTCTTTGGATATAAGCCCATCAGTTTATACATGCCTTAACTTATCCATACCAAAGGCTTTACTATGATTTCACTTTGCTCAGGCAACAGGTGAATCAGTTGGACTATGTCCATAAAACTGATGTGGAAATTGCTAACATGAAGAAATGAAGACATAATACAAAAAACTCTTAGTGGGGTATAAACTCTTGGCAACTAAATGAAAAGAATACAGCTTAGTTTAGAATCGTAAAAACAGAGCAACGGTGGTTCATCTCTGTGTACAAAATAGGCCACATTTGAACAAACTATCTGGAAAATTCTAGCAAGTAGCAAATAGTTTTGCTTGAAAGCTCCAAGGTGTGAGGTTAACCTCTCGCTTCATAATATCTGGATAATAATTCTGTTCTCTCTCATTCTGTGAGCAATCATAGCTTTCCACAGAGCCAGCCGTTTTCTTCTTCACAGCTGTGATGAGTACACTGGACCTTCCTCTTGGCGTTTGTTCACTCTCCAGTAGAGTGAGGAAGCAAACTAGGGGAACATTTGAGGTGTTCTCTCTGGGTGCATGGGCTTCCCAGGCAGCTCAGTGGTAAAGAAATCACCTGCCAAGCAGGAGACGCAGGCTGGATTCCTGGGTCAGGAAGATCCCATGCAGAAGGAAATGGCAACCCACTCCAGGATTCTTGCCTGGAGACTCCCATGGACAGAGGACCCTGATGGCTACAGTCCAGGGGTCTCAGAGTAAGACACAACTCAGTGACTAAGCAACAACTCTAGTTCCGCAGGCCGACAACTTGGGTGGACCTGTTTTCAGCCACAGTTTCTTTAGTAATATTTATAAAACAATGGAAGGAGGGGCTGGCTTTAGACTTCTTAAGGAGGGACAAATGACACGTTGCTTTGTGTTCCCAGGGCCTGGAGTCCCCTTCCTATTGTAATGGGAAGAACAAATCTGACCCTGTGTTAGTTCTGCTTCTTTTATAATATGCTAACCTTTGTAAGTCTATTGCTTTTCTTCAGTTTAAGAATTTTGCCTGAAATATACAGGAGAGCCCATTCTCAAGGCTCAGAACTTTAAGGGGGATAACACACTTTTCCGTTTATATAGAGATAAAACGTTGCAGACCAGAGGATAACATCTGTGCTGTTGGAGGTTTATAGGAACGTCGTGACCTGACTTATGTGGACAGCGGCAAGAACAAGGATTCCTGCACCAAGTAGTTTCTAACAACCCCCTCCCTCACCTTGCGTTTAAAACAGTATGCTGAAACCCTTGAAGGAATTCGGGGTTGGGAGGGGGCACAGACCATCTGTTTCCTTGCATCATCCAGCAATAAGCCTTTCTCTGCTCCCAACTCGGACAGTTTGGTTTGTTTGGTTTCACTGTGTGTTGGCGCCACAAATTTGGATTCAGTAACACTCTGATTCAGGGTCCCTAGAACACAACCCAACACCTCCCCAGCTGCTCTGCTCCACATATGAGATTGTGTGGACTTCCCGTGTTGGCTTCTAGAGTGCTCTGTCTATAGACTCCTCTTTAGGAGAGGCCCTCACCACGCCTGCTGCCTTAAGTCCCCTGTTGACTATCACTCCTCCTCCACAGGGCAGCCAGCATCTAATAGCCTACTGATACAGGGCAGGAAGACCAGCCCTTTTGCTTCCATTCTGGAAAGTTCAAGAGAACCATCGCAGTGGCATGACCCACTGAGGGTTTCACTGAGAACCATCAGCTATTGCAACTGCATTTAATTCTTTTTCCCGTCTGATCCAGCTTTCCCCATTTTCTCACAGGTATGGATCTGAAGGGCACTTTGCCATAAGCCTCCTGTGTGCAAATATCCAGCTAATAGCCTGTTTTCTTGGGAAGTAAACTAAGTCAACTCTCGAAATATTGTACAACTTGTAACCATGATCAGCCACTGTAACTTAAGATCATTAACATTAATTGATCAGCCTTCATCAGAATTGAGACTGATTTACAGACATTTTCACACATGTGGCACCAGTTAATCATTTTTGACAAACATTTATTCTATCTGTCTGTCCTGTTCTGGGTACATTTGCAACCCAACAGCTGCAACTGATTTTACAACAAACAGCTTGGAGCCAGATTTTCAGATTCTGATTTCAGAGTTGGATGGAATTAGCTTGCACTTCAGCAGCTTTTGGGTTTCCCTGGTGGCTGAGATGGTAAAGAATGTGCCTGCAATGAAAGAGACCTGGGTTCGATTCCTGGGTTGGGAAGATACCTGAAGTGGGAAATGGCAACTCACTCCAGTATTCTTGCCTGGAGAATCCCATGGACAGAGGAGCCTGGAGGGCTACAGTACATGGAGTCGCAAAGAGTCGGACACGACTGAGCGACTAACACTTCAGGAACCTTCAGCTTGTTGAAAACCACCCTCAGGAACTCCAGACCATTAAGATATGAGTGCTAACTCTTCTTCATAGGAGGACGGTTAGAAAGAAGGCTCAGTCACAAATCCAGAAAACCAATAGCTCCTGTCTGAGTGCCTTCTGTGTATCAAGCACTCTACATTTTTCTCATTTAACCAGGACAACAGACTTACAATGAAAATACTGTTATCTCCACTTGACAGATGAGAAGGCTGAGATCGAGAGGTGTTTCTAATTATTATCTTCATGGTCCTCCCTCTTCCTTCATCTTCAGAAGAAATATGAGTCTCGGTCTTTTATCCTAAAAATGTTTCCTTTTGCCACTTTCCCCCGACTTGAAGAAGGGCCCCGAGTTCTCCTCCATTAGCAGTAATGACTCTCCGTCCTCTCTCACACAGCCTTTCTGTAACAGGGTGGACCAGGAAAGCCACTTGATGAAATGCAGGCATCTCCATCTAGAGTCTTGGAGTTGTCACAGTTACAAAACTTTGAGCAAATCACAACCTGTCTGCACCCCATTTTTAATCTCCAAAATGAAGGAACTGAATTTGTTCCATGACCTTCTAAAGTGGCCCCAAAAGCACATCTCCATTTCTGATTTCTTCATGATTTCCTGTGGCTTCCAGCACAGTTTAGGACTCAGTTGCTGTTTAATGGCCCATAAAACAGGGGCTGATTTTTCAGGCTGACAGACGTAACACTGCAGAGGAAATAATAGCTCTGAGCCCACATGTGAACCTACTTATCCTACAAAGTCCTCTCCGGGATCCACACCAGTGGGATATGCCATGTTTTAGGGTGAGCTTCAAGATCTCATCTCATTATTGTTTTATAAGATGCATAGATCTGTCTGCGGAACTTGCCCACGGCCATTTTAACAATCGAGTGTACTCAATGTGTTAGCATATCTGGAATTAGAAAAATATACACAGATGCCCATAGAAAGAACAGAGACAGAAAGCAGAGAGGTACGAAAGCCTGGGGACACAGAGATGAGATAAAGAAGGAAAGGAAGGAATGAACAAGTCAAAAGTAAGCAACAAGAGGGAGTTCCCTGGTAGTCCTGTGGTTTAGATCCAGCCTTCCCAATCCAGGGGGCATGAGTTTGATCCCTGGTCAGGGAACTAAGATTTGATATGCTGTGAAGTGTATAAAAGTAAAAAAAAAAAAAAAGAAGAAGAAGAAAAGGAAAAAACTGGTCTGAATACAAAAAATAAAGACAAAATAGGAAGAAATGAAGCCCTAATTTACTGTGAAATAAAGAAGCCTGAATGGCCTGCTGTCTTTGCCTTTGCCCCCAGCACTGGTAGTGCATTTAACCTCTGAGGAAAGTTAATCTCCTTGAGGAGAAGTCAAGCAAGAATCAAATGGGCGGAACCCATCACGAATGTGATAATAAGAAAAAAGCTTTGAAAAAGTAGCAGAATGCATATAGAGTGGGAGTAAAGCAAGAGAGTTCTATTTTTGATTTTGACAGAAGAATTGTTTTTCAAAAAAAAACTTCTGTAATTTCCTAGGCACAAAGGGCTCTTCTGACATATGCGATCATTTATCTACTATCTCTTCAGTGTCTGTCTATCATCTAGCTATCCATCATCTAGTTATCTCTATGGCAACGACTACCACTGCTTAGAGGTGTTTTGACACCCCAGAACGTAGCTTCCAGAGCAAGGATCTGTCACCTGAGGTGAACACCACACAGAGGAAGTGTTCTGGATTCCTTTCTTAAATGCACTGGCATTTTCAAGGTTGTGTTTCCCAAAGAATGCGTTGCTTAAGCATTGTCAAGTGAGGCCCTGGTCCTTTAAAGCAATTGTTACTGAGATGTTTCCCCTTGTTTTAGAAAATAAATCAGGGATAGATTGCTTCTGCAGGTTTGCTTCTGCATTTTCTCTCCCCCCTTTTTCTCTTCTCCTTTTGAATATGCATTTCTTCCTCCCACCGTGCCTGCTGGCAAACTTCCAAGGATTTTTATCAAATGTTCTGGGGAGTGAATTACTCATTTTAGGTTATTTAAATGAGAGAGATGCATAATACCACTTTACATTCAAATTTCGTGAAACCTTGCCCATGACCTCTTTCTATCTACTTGCATCTATGTGCTCTCAGACCCCACCTCATCCTTTCTATGAACATCTCCCTAAAGGGGCTACACCTACAGTCCATTTGACACTAAACGATCAAAAAGATGTTTTTGGCCACAATTTGTAGTTTCAATATTATATATTCTTTCATAATTAATGTGCACTGTGAGCTACATTATGTCTCTAAATTACACAGCTTCTGATGCAAAAAAAAAAAATAGTTTTACTATGGGCCTTTGTTACCTTTCACCATATTTAATGAGTTGCATAGACAATTTAGAGAAATTGAGGACTGAGTTTAATGTCTTTGTAATGAACCCATCAGGGAGAGGGGGAGAAGGAGACCAAGAGGAGATAATGGAAGAGGGAACAGTTTCAGAAACAGGTATGCAGAGCAGTCTTTTCCAGCCATTCACTGGTTTAATTAATGTTTATTGAATACCTACTGTGCCAGGCACTGGGTGGAAGCATGGAGAGCTCAGTATCTCATGGTCTTGCCCTATGGGACTTAGTAGGGAGGCTTTGAACTCAGAGAGCTTAGCAGGGCGGCGGTGGGAGGAGGCGGCAGGGGGTGGGGGCGTGGTGGTGGTAAGTGCTTAGGATTGGTGGTAGCGGAGGAGAGATGCATTTTGAGAAAGCCTTAAAAAGCATTTTAGAGAGGTTCAAAGACAAGCTTAAAAATCTCAGGAAATGTGTGTGCATTTCATTCTGTAAAGCTGGGGAAAAAGTGAAAGTGAACTCATTCAGTCGTGTCTGACTCTTTGTGACCCATGGACTATAGTCGGTCAGGCTCCTCCGTTCATGGCATTTTCCAGGCACGAATACCAGAATGGGTTGCCATTTCCTTCTCCAGGGGATTTTCTGACCCAGGGGTCGAACCCAGCTCTCCCTCATTACAGGCAGACTCTTTACCGTCTGAGCCACTAGGGAATCCCAAAAAGTTGGGGGGAAAACTCATCCAAATAATACATAATGAAAACATTATTTATAATACATTTCTCTAATCATTTTTACAAGACTTTTATAAGGACCATCCTTTTAAAGTCTTTATTGAATTTTGCTGTGACATTGCTTCTGTTTCATGCTTTGGTTTCTTGGCCCAGAGGCATGTGGGCCAAGGCATGTGTGCACCCACTGGCTTGGAAGGCCATGTCCTAACCACTAGATCATCAGGAAAGTCCCTAATCATTGTTTAAAGCACTGAAAGAAGCACATGCTGGTTTTTAATAAAGGAAGCTTATGGAAAAGGCTGAATGAGTTGTTTCTATCTAGCTAAAGAGAAAATATTTTGAAAATCACCCCCAAATCCAAGGCCAACTTCAATGCACTGCCTACAGCAAGAGCATTGCCCTGTTTCCCGTATCCCAGATTTCCAAAATTAATTCTCTCTAGGAAACCAAACACGAGTCAAATTCCTCTTGGCGAAGATTAAATGATAAACCGTTTGTCCTGAATATTTTCATGAACATGAAACAGGAGCGAATGCCCTAAGGAAGAGAATCACTCCTCTTGCATCTTCTGCTCTTTGTGGGGGTTGCTGGCATCCGTTTCTTATTGACTAGATGATTTTCATTCTCTCAAACAAGTCCCTTGGGCCAGACTGAAGGCAGGTGTTTCAGAGTGAATGTACCAGAGATGGTCCTCTCGTAGGGGATAAGAAGGTACTGACCCTATTTACTGTGGGGCCCAAAACTTTGTTGCTGGGGACACTGATCTCACAAAACTTCCACAGGCATTTTAATTCTCACAGGACCCAAATAACATCATTGTCTATCTCGGGTGTCCAATGACTCCTAAGCCTTGCACACGTGGCCATGTCTCTGACATTACCCCCTCATCACTTGTGTGCAGGCTCCCCTGACTCCCTCCCAGTCTCTCAGGACACTATGTCCCTCTACCCTGCCTGGATCCTCCTTTCTGCAGCTCCTCCCAGAGAAGTGGCTGACACCAAGAACTTGAGGCTGGGGTTGGGGGGGATGCATCACGAGGCAGGTCTGGCCCTCAATGAGTGGTACAGTGAACACCTGTTCTCCCCACTCCCGCTCCTTGGACTCCATGTCTCACATGGTTCCTCCAGGTGTCTTAACTCTGTCATAACACAGTCACCTTAGAAGTCACCAAAAAGGCGCTGCTTTTGAGACATTAGCTCTGCAGAGACCAACTTTCCCCTGACCTCCACCAGCTGGGGTCTGCTCTCCACCCTCAGGTCCTGCAGGTCCCTGACTCTCCCTGTCCTGCCGCTGGGCTCTGTGTCCTTCCACACGGCTACACAGCCTCTCAAGCCCCCCAGCATGCTGTGCAGAAGCTGCTGGGACCTTCCAGGAGACTGGTCGTCCGCAAACTAAAGTGCACATCAGAATCACCTGGAAGGCTTGGCCACCTCCCCGGCCCCTTACACATGGACTGATTCAGGATGGGGACAGGGAATGGCACCAGGAGCATCTGCACTTCTAACAAGTTTCTTACTCATGTTGGTGCTGAGGATCCAGGGGCCATACTTGAAACCCACTTTGATTTCTTTGCCCAGTGGAGCTTGTGTGCACAAGCTCTCTTTTATATAATGCGATTCTTTTCTTCTTTTCCTCTTGCCTGCCTGCCTGCTCCTTTCAATGTATATTTCCTTTCTCAGCTTCCTCCGCTCCTGTCTGTGCCTGGGGTCTTCCAGTGACCCTGCTGGGCCTCGCTCTGCTCACAGCAGACAGGACACAGCGGTTCCCATCTCTGGCTCCATTATGTTCGCCTCTAAAATATCAGATGTAGTTGCTTTTGCCAGGCAAACTAATCTGGGATATTTCAAATGTATTTCACGGACCAGAATAAACTGGCATATTTGAGCAAAGCCGTGTTCCAGCTATATTAGAGTATAAAAACTGGCATGAAAATCAGGTCTCATGTAAACAGGAGATTATTATTACTTAGAATCCTATAATGTGCCCATCATATGGATCTCTAGGGCATTTGCAAACCCATTTTTACATAATTATGTGAAGAACATGTATTTTATATGAGATGGTGAAATTAAATACAAAATAGGGCATTTTGAAATGGCTGTAATGTTTTAAATGAAGAAATGAAACTGTTTCGAGACATATGTAGGAGAGAAAATTTATAGACAGCAGTTTTTAAGAGGCTCTATTAATTCCAAAGAAAACACAGGATGAAAATGAAATACGCAAAGAATAAAATAAGAGGTCTCCCATAAAAATCAGGCTATGTGATTCAAGTGGTTCGTCTGCCTCCTAACAACGTGAATCTTACAAAGCGATGCTCACCCGCATTAGCATTTCAATGGCACAACACTTTTGTTACACACTGTTGGACTGCTGTGATCAGCCCCTTCCCTCTGCCCTCCAATCTTGAGAGGCTCCCAAAGTGGGGAGGATGTGACTGGCTGGTGAATCTCCTATCTACACCTGTGCCAACCAAGCCTGGTATTTTCTAAACAGTTGCTGGATATTGGTGGAAAAATTAAAGACACAAATCAAATTCATCTCGTATCCATTCCATTCAGGAAGCATCCAATTTATAAAGCAGCTTTTGGAATTACAGACTACTTTATTCCATCCCAGAATGCCCCACACAGAGGCTATTCCCAACAATGCTCACACAGGTCTAAGCAATTTTTAGATCAAATGGAAATATTCAAGAAACATACTATCATTTTCAATTTTGATAGTAATATTTTGCTCTTATTTTCATGTAACATGTCCTTGTAAAAAGTGAAAAAGTGTTAGTAACTCAGTCATGTCTGACTCTTTGTGAACCCATGAACCGTAGCCCACCAGGCTCCTCTGTCCATGGGATTCTCCGGGCAAGAATACTGGAGTAGGTTGCCATTTCCTTCTCCAGAGGATCTTCTCAACCCAGGGATGGAACCCAGGTCTCCCGCACTGCAGGCAGATTCTTTACTGCTAAACCAGACAGCACGGTCCTTACATAAGCATAACATGCACGAAACTGTTCTATACAAACAATTTCATAAATTGCTATTAGTTACTCTGACAATTTGCCTTTCACCCTGGTAGAGCCTCATCTGTACTATGCACCTTCATCTTAGCAGGTGAGTGGGAGTTCCACCCATGTGCACAATCTGTTCTAGGGGAGAAAGAGAATTAATTACATTATCCCCAATCCTTGAGGAAGTTCTTTGGGTGTGTTCTGTGACAGCTCCCTTAAGTGGTTCCCTCTGCAGCCTGGTGTTGGGAGAATGCTGACTGTCCCGTCTCAAGGACCAAGCAGCCGGGGGTCAACATCAGCTCCAGTGGAAGCAGCTGTGCTGCTCTGACACTGAGGAGTGGCAGATCCGAGGCCAGATGGAGGCCTCCTGAGTTTATAGGTGGCTGTGCCATGAGCCAGGCAGTAAAGTGGGCTGGGAAAATCGCAATCCTCTGGCAGTAGCAGGGCGCATCCTTTGACTTTGCTCTATAAACTGAGGACAACTAAGAGTGTTTTCCACCGGGGACCACGTAAAGCAGATGATCAGACGGGCAACATGGACAGAGCGTTAAACAACACTGAGACGCAGCATGAGAGAACTTTCGCCTCTTGAGTGTCCTTCAGCCTTGGTCACACAAATAGAAGAGAAGCTCCAGAGGTTTCCCAGCACAAGATCAAGGAAGCCAGCAGCAAGGAGGGGCATAAACGCAGCTTCTCACCCACAGCTTCTTCTTACCCACAGTCCCCACGGCTGACTGTCCACATCCTGCAGAGGAAGGTGCTGCTCGTCTGGAAGTGCAGAGCTGGGACTGGAACCCAGAATTCTGCTGCTGTCTGCACTTCTTCTTCCATCTGCCTCTGACGCCCCTTCTGCCTGGCACAGTCTGTGCGCAGGCTGGAAAATAGCTTCTGGACACGAGGCAAAATGAGAGGAGAGAGTATAAGAGCAGTAGATGCCGTTAGAAGAGCGGGCAGGTTCAAGGGAGAGCCGATGCTTTCATGGTGGGCTACTAGCCCATTTTTAGAGCTTCTGAACAAAGAAAATTCCTGCTGGAAGGATGGTGTTAGGTGGTGGGTTAGGGTGATATAGGGTGGGTCATAGGGTGGGTATTTTTACCTAATGTGGGGCCAGGGCGCTGGCTGGTTTAGGTCAGGGGGCGCTCATGGCAACAGTTGCTATTGGGCTTGGTCAGTTCCGGAGATGACCCTGGGTTGCGTGGCTGTGGCCTTGGGACAAGGCCTTGCAGCTGTGACCTTGCTGTTGGGCTCCACACTCCCCCAGACTCTCCAGCACCGTGGACTGAAACGTCTGCTTCTATGACTGATGCTACTCCAACGAGCACATGGAAATTTAAGTCCTGAGGATGCCACTGCTTCCTCCTCACAGACATCTTCAACCACCTCTAGTGATCTGGGGGCCTCCTCCGGTCCGCTGGCCTGAGACACGAGCACTGAGTCGTGGAGCAAAGAGGAAGTTGAGGAGACGTCCATGTGTGTGACTCACACAGCCACTTTTGAAAAAATGTTGTAACCTTACTGCTGTGGTTAAGGACTAGGCTTTACTAGGGTAATGAAACCAACCAAGCTACTCAAACCCCACCCGCCTCAGTGGACTGCAGGTTATCTGCGCACCTGAGCCTCCCCTGCAGCCAGGGAGGAGTCCATAAAGAAAGATGTGGATGCTTCCGTGCAGGAGGGGCTGTCTGTTTCTAGCCTGGGCTCCCTTAGCCTGACTTCGTAATTTACGTGTGTTCTACTTCTCAGCATGAAGCCACAATTTTCTTCAAACATAAAATGTCCGAGATCCAATCAAATGAATTATCCTCCCAATATCCTGATCTACTCAGTCCTTCTACTTTATTTTTTTTTTGCTACAAAATATGCATCTGTAACACAAATTAGCACTATGGGACTGGTCGGCAGGTGCACGGTGTCATCTTAAGGAGGAATTTACACAGGTTTGCATATGGCTTTCCTCGGTACATTTATATTTTCAGTCAGTTACAGCAGTTGAACTCAAGACATTACAGTACAGGGAGCTGTGGGAGAATACCGTACTAGACACAGTTCACCCGGCTCCCTCAGCTCAGATTGGCCGTGTGCTTTGTCTTAGGAAGACTAACCATACAGGTCTCCGCACTTGACCTGAGCTCTGTAACGCAACAGCCTGAGCCCTACCATCAGGCAGCTCTCACTTTTCTTCACAGCAATATCTTGTATGGAAAGCGCTCCTTTATGAGGAGTCAAGCATGTCTTTTCAGTGGCACTAGTAATTTTAATTAGGCGTTTCCAGGCTGAGATTACAAAGTCGTGTATCTTCTGAGTCGTCTGTCCTAACAGTTTTCCCATGAGCCTTGCCATTACCCAGGTCATTTTTCAGAAACCCAGGTTTTTCCAAGACTGCATATACTGTACTATAGCAGAAACACCTGAAGTCTAGTTAGTTTGGTAACTTCCTCTGAAGCAAAGAATGCAGAGTGCAGAACTTTGTTGAAAATGAGTTTACCAAGCTAACTGGTACTCTTGCCTACCCAGTCTCTCCCCCAGCTTCCCACACCCTCTAAGTTTCTGTGGATTTGGTTGTTAATTATCACTCTGAACTGGCTGAGTTTTAGTAAAAATAAGGTTGAATTGATAAAAATATTGTCCACTACCTACAAAACCATTTGAATTACTGCTGCTGTTCAGTTGCTAAGTCAGGACCCACTCTTTCAACCCTGTGGACTGCAGCACAGCAGGACTGCCTGTCTTTCACTCATCTCCCAGAGTTTGCTCAGATTCATGTCCACTGAGTCAGGGATGCCATCGAATCACCTCATCCTCTGCCACCCACTTCTTTTGCCCTCAGTCTTTCCCAGCATCAGGTGGCCAAGGTGTTGAAGCTTCAGCATTAACCCTTCTAATGAATGTTCGGGGTCAATTTCCTTTAAGATTGACTGGTTTGATCTCATTACAGTACATGGGACGCTCAAGATTCTCCTCTAACACCACAATTTGAAAGCACCAATTCTTCGGCACTCAGCCTTCTTTATGGCCCAACTCTCACATCCATACATGATTATTGGAAAAACCATAGCTTTGTCTGTATGTACCTCTGTCAGCAAAGTGACGTCTCTGCTTTTTAATAATACACTGTCTAGGTTTGTCATAGTTTCCTTCCAAGGAGCAAGCTTCTCCTAATTTCACTTCTCCAGTCACCATATGCAGTGATTTTGGAGCCCAAGAAAATAAAATCTGCCACTGTTTCTACTTTTTCCCCTTCTATTTGCCATGAAGTGATTGGAACAGATGACATGATCTTAGTTTTTTGAATGTTAAATTTTAAGCCAACTTTTTCACTCTCCTCTTTCACCCTCATCAAGAAGCTCTTTAGCTCCTCTTTACTTTCTGCCATTAGAGTGGTATCACTTGCATATTTGAGGCTGTTGATATTTCTCCTGGAAATCTTGATTCCAGCTTGTGATTCATCCAGCCCAGTATTTCATGTGATGTATTCTGCATATAAGTTAAATAAGGAGGGTGACACTGAATTACTCTTTTCGCAATTTAAAACCAGTCTGTTGTTCCATGTCTGGTTCTAACTGTTGCTTCTTGACTTCCATACAGGTTTCTCAGGAGACAGGTATGGGTCTGGTATTCCCATCTCTATAAGAATTTTCCACAGTTTGTTGTGATCCACACAGTCAACGGTTTTGGTGTAGTCAATAAAGTAGTACATGTTTTTCTGGAATTCCCTTACTTTCTCTACAGCCCAAAGAATGTTGGCAATTTGACCTCTGGTTCCTCTGTTAAGTTCTTGGTTCATGTATTGCTGAAGCCTAGCTTGAAGGGCTTTGAGCATTACTTTGCTAGTGTGTGAGATGAGTGCAATTGTGCAGCAGTTCGGACATTCTTTGGCATTGCCTTTCTTTGGGACTGGAATGAAACCTGACCTTTTCTAGTCCTGTGGCCACTGCTGAGTTTTCTGAATTTGTTGGCATATTGAGTTCAGCATTTTAACAGGATCATCTTTCAGGATTTGAAATAGCTCAGCTGGAATTCCATCACATCCACTAACTTTGTTCATAGTAATGCTTCCTAAGGCCCACTTGATGTCCAGGACGTCTGACTCTAGGTGAATGACCATGCCACCATGATTATCTAGGTCACTAAGACTTTTCTTGTAATTTCTGTGCATTCTTGCCACCTCTTCTTAATCTCTTCTGCTTCTGTTAGGGCCATACCATTTCTGTCCTTTATCATGCCCATCCTTGCATGAAATGTTCCCTTGATATCTCCAATTTGCTTAAAGAGACTTCTAGTCTTTCCCATTCTATTGTTTTTCTCTTATAATTCTATTGAATTATAAGTATGCTTAAATAAACATTTTGAGATTTTTGGCATAACTTGAGGCATTATTGGGCTTCCCTTGTGGCTTAGCTGGTAAAGAATCCGCTTGCAGTGCAGGAGACCTGGTTTTGATCCCTGGGTTGGGAAGATCCCCTGGAGAAGAGAAAAGGCTACCCACTCCAGTATTCTGGCCTGGAGGCATTACAGTTTGGGCTTATATGAATAACAGTGGCAGATAAACTTCCAGGTATGAATTAGTGTCCACTTAAAAGCAGAATATTAACTACTATGAACTGGTCCCATTGCTCATTATCCCTAAGCCCCATGGATGCCTCACTGACTTCAGAGAGGAGTAACGTCACATGGAATTATGGCATCAAGGAGGACAAGAAATATATCTTGTTCAGGTTTGCAGTTCAGTGGCTGGAGGCCCACATATAAAGATATTACAGTGGCCAAACATGCCAAGCAAATGTCCTTTCACTTTCTGGCAAAAGAGAGTCATGAAGAATAAGATTCAGGAGATACATTGGTTCAAAGAAGCCATATTTCTTTGGTGCAATAGTAATTGAGAACACAAGAAATGCACTGAAAAACCACGTGGTTCAGCAAAGCTGCATCAGGCACTGTCGCTTGTGTCAAGAGTAATAGCTGGGCCGCAGAAGATGCTAGCCGACACTGCTCCAAACTCCCACTGCCCCCAGCTATGTTTCATGGATATAAGCACATGTGCGAGCGTGTGCAAACACACACACATACACACACACACTCACACAAGCATTACACTGATCTAGTTTCAGTTTTATCCCTGGGGCTCATATGATGCCCACAGGCTGATGTAGATACTCACACCTCAAAGAGTATACAGATTCCTTCAAGAAGGAAAAAATCTGAAAAGAACCAAAAAATATTATGCCCCCCCAATCTTCATAGATGCAGTTTATTATTACATATATATGCACAAACATGAACATGTAAATTCCTTATGTCTGAAGAGGTCTATACTCATAAACAAAATAAGGTTATAAAGGAAAAAAATACGTAAGATTACAAAAGAAATAAAAATCACCTCTCTTCGATATAATGGTTAATATTAGTTTATCGAAACCGTACCCGTTCCCTGCGTGAACACGGCCCACTGCCTGGCCAGGCACAGCTTCTATGGCACTGCCACCTCACCACTGCTTTCTGCTCTGTAGAGACGAATTTCATCCTCTCTAGTTCTGAATTTAAACCACTCCACAACCCTTTATATTGTGGAAACCTCATTGGCAGAAACACATTATTATCTCCATATTTCGTCTGCCTCTGTTGCTCCCTGAATAATGTCCTACAATTAAACGAATACTGGTTGGCAGCAACACACTGGTAAAACACCATCACAATACAGTCACCCAGATGACCAAGAACACATGCAGACCCATTCTTACCATCACAATACGGTCACCCAGATGATCGAGAACACGCTCAGACCCATTCTCACCATCACAATATGGTCAACCAGATGACCAAGAACACATGCAGACCCATTCTTACCATCACAATACGGTCACCCAGATGACCAAGAACACGCGCAGACCCATTCTCACCATCACAATACGGTCATCCAGATAATCGAGAAGACGTTCAGATCCATTCTCACCATCACAATAAGGTCACCCAGATGATCGAGAAGACGCTCAGACCCATTCTACTAGATTAGCACTGCAATGAAAAACACCCAGAACACAGAACATCTCACCCGAGGAAACACCAGCTCTCAAGAATATACTCAGAGATGAGGATGTACGGACAATGAACTCAGCAACGAGGTATCTAAAGACAGAATCCGTGCCCTACAGATGGACACGGGTCACTCAAATGTTTTTACATTCAAATTCCACCTGTACTGCTTTAATTTTTGTGATTTAGGCAAGCCATTTAAACTTTATTGAGCTTCCCTAGTTTGGCCACCTCATGCAAAGAGTTGACTCACTGGAAAAGACTCTGATGCTGGGAGGGATTGGGGGCAGGAGGAGAAGGGCACGACTGAGGATGAGATGCATGGATGGCATCACTGACTAGATGGACGTGAGTCTGAGTGAACTCCGAGAAATGGTAATGAATAGGGAGGCCTGGCGTGCTGCAATTGATGGGGTCGCAAAAGAATCGGACATGACTGAGTGACTGAACTGAACTGGTGGCTCTGACAGAAAAGAATCCCCTACAATGCAGGGTTGGATCCCTGGGTCAGGAAGATTCCCTGGAGAAGGAAATGGCTACCCACTCCAGCATTCTCGCCTGGAGAATCCCATGGTCAGAGGAGCCTGGCAGGCTACAGTCTGCGGGGTCACAAAGAGTTGGACACGACTGAGCAACTAACAGTTTTAATCTTTTTAGTCTCAGTTTCCTCATCTGCAAAGCCATGAGAGTAGCACCCTTCTAAGAACACAGCAGTGTGGATTAAAAATGAGATGATATGAGACGATGCTGGCCAAATATTTAGTACAGTAGAATGCTGGCCAAATATTTAGTACAGTAGGTCCTCAATGCATGTTAGCTATTTCTATAGTTTTAGCAATACTTATTCAACAAACATTTGTTGTGTGTCAAGCACTGGACTTTATGTTGGGGGCTAAGAAAGAAAAGGCAGAGTTGACATCCTCAAGGGGATCAAAGTTTATGGAAAACACATGAGAAGACAAGACCCTGGGACATAAATGTCATGCTAAAGAGATGCTGTAAGTGTGCTTATTGATTGGGGATTGGCTGCCAATCAGCTGCTTTTCTTGCCAATTTTAAATCATAATCTCAAGAAGCCTGTAAGAAGAGAGACAAGGATATAAGTGAGGTTTACCACAGCCATTGTTGACACATTTGAAAGTTCTTGATTTCCAGGTAAAGGAGGTGAGCTGAAGTCCCCTCCTGACATGATTTAGGACCTGAACGCTCCTCATGCATACATGCTAAGTCACTTCAGTTGTCTCCGACTCTGCAACTCTATGGGCTGTAGCCTGCCAGGCTCCTCTGTCCAAGGGATTCTCTAGGCAAGAATAGTAGAGTTGCCATGCCCCTCTCCAGGGGATCTTCCCCACCCAAGGATCAAACCCATGACTCTTAAGTCTCCTGCATTGGCAGGTGTGTTCTTTACCACTAGCGTCACTTGGGGAGCCTCCTAAAGTTCCCCAGACCTCTATAATCAACGCATGCCACGGCGCTAGCTTATTTGTCATACTCAAGGAGAAAACATACGTCACAATTTTGCAATTAAATTTTTGCTTTGAATCAGAGCCATTCTTTTTCTCTCTCACTTGACTTTTGAAAATTAAAATTCAGGAGTGCTGGATATTGGCATGAAATGTCCTTCTAGAAAGTCCCCAGCCTCAGTGCCATAATGACATCAGCAACTGGCCCCAATGAATGCTAAATTCTCAAACTCACAGCAAGACTGCAGATTCTAATCTTTGATATTCTGTCATTCCACTCTGCTTACTCAGAAAATGGATCCATCTGTAGGTGCAAAATGCAAATTTCAGGGAAATGGCACCTTAAAATATTCTGACATAATGTTCCATCAGCAGTCCTTATAGTTAGACAAATAAAGACAATGAGGAGCCGCGCAGACCTGTTAACATCTGCTCAAAACCTGCACCCGCGTTTCCTTGCCTCTGCTTGCACTAACTCAAGCTAGAATTCATTTAGGTAATTCCTTAAGCTCCAAACGCTAAGCATGTCACATTTCCACCAAGTCTCATTTATATAATTAGTGCTAACATATGGCCCACAATCAACACTGGAGATTTGGAATCATTTTTAGCATGCCGTTAGACCTGAAGGGGTATGGATTCAATATGGAGGGAAGAGAATTAGGCATGCAAATTCCATTTGCGATAACAAGAGCGTAGCAATGGAAATTTACCCCCAAAAGGTTTGGCTGCTAATCACATTGCAAGCAGAAAGAATTACATTCTTAATAACCTTCACCAAGTGCTATAAAAGGAAATAGAAGTTTGTTTTATGGCAAGCTTTTGGTTACTATTGCTCCCCCTAAATGCAGAAGTATTTTACAAACCAGTGCTACCAACTAAGACCACCTCAGCAGAATTCGCCCTTGCACAGTCTGCTTTTGGTATCTCAATCAAGACACCCTCTCGGCATCATTCCGTTAGGAGTTCATATCCAACCCTGCATGATCTACAGAGATCACGCTTCTCGGTATTGAACTCAATGGTCTTCCTATTCAGGTGTCATTGATTCTCATTCCAAAACTTGGCAGTAGAAACTGACTCTTATTCCTTTAACTTTTTAATAGTTAAAAAGCTCTGAGATGATGAGGATATAAGAAAAAGTATGGATAATTGGCATAGCGAGGTTCTAGAAGCTTCATAAATCAAAAATTGAATCCATAAATTAATGGGAGAATTTCCCTACACCAACACATCTTACTTTTTCTCATAAATCAATACCACTATGCTCTTGGTAATAATATT
The DNA here is from genome assembly GCA_917880005.1 of Nanger dama. Lineage (NCBI taxonomy): Eukaryota > Metazoa > Chordata > Mammalia > Artiodactyla > Bovidae > Nanger > Nanger dama. The sequence continues at coordinate 4,839,338 of CAKJTW010000021.1, read as the reverse complement.
TACCTACTTTGGGCCAGGCAATATAGTATAAAGAATGCAATACCACTCTTCAGTTCAGTTCAGTCGCTCAGTCGTGTCCGACTCTTTGCGACCCCATGAATCACAGCATGCCAGGCCTCCCTGTCCGTCACCAGCTCCTGGAGTTTACTTAAAAACTCCTAAAGTCGAGATTATCTTGATTTCACAGATGAGTAAATGAAGGTCACTTGATACAAGTTCTATCAAATAGTAATGACAGAGGACTCTGAAGCTTTTTTTTTCTTAAATTGGAGAATTATTGCTTTACAATATTGTGTTGGTTTCTGCCAAACAACATGAATCGACCTTCGACATACACACACCCCTCTGTCTTGGAACCTCTTCCCCACCTCCCACCCCAACCCCCTCCTCTAGAGAATTAGGTTTGCGCTCCCTGCATCATAAAGCAAATTCCCACTGGCTATCCATTCTACATATGGTAAAGTATATGTTTCAATGCTATTCTCCTAATTTGCCCCACCCTCTAATTCCCCAACTGTAACCACAAATCTGTTCTCTATTTTTGCATCTCCATTGCTGCCTTGCAAATAGGCTCATTAGTACCATCCTTCTAAATATACACACACACATGGACAGACATATTAATATATGATATTTTTCTCTTTCTGACTCATTTCACTCTGTATAATAGGCTCTAGGTTTGTCCACCTCATTAGAACTGATTCAAATGTGTCCCTTTTTATTGCCGAGTAATATTCTGTTGTATATATGTACCACAACTTATTTATCCATTCATCTGTCGATGGACAGCTAGGTTGCTTCCGTATCTTAGTTTTCTGTTTATGGTGACTTCCCCATATAGGGTACCATACAGGATACTGTATGTTTCACCTATGAATATTGTCTTTTTCCAGGCTCTATTAGCTCAGAAGTTAACACCCTTTAAAGTATCAGCAATGAAAACAACACACACACATATTTTTTTAACAAGGTGTAAAAGAAGGAGATTCCATTACAACATGGAAGGTGAGAATTCTACCACTTAACCACACAATGTCTTGGCTCCATTATAGCATGGGATAATAAGCAACTTAAAAATTAATGTTGCTTGCTTTTGTTTTTACAAGTCCTTTGGGCAACTCTATCTCAGATAATCCCTCACTGTCCATCTTTTCTCCCTGAGTTCCAATCCTCATTTTCTCCCTAAATTCCTACAATTCTCATGAAGAACATAACAGATGAGGAAATTTAACGCTCCAAGAGGTTAACTAACTTGCTAGAGTTGACAGAGTCAGTAAGGGACAGACTCAGACCCTAAAGCCAGAGACTCATCATTGCACAGCCTACTCAGTCCGCAGACTCCATCACTGTCAAGGGGTAGAATGAAATCTTGGGGTCCACACCTTTCCCCTAGCATGTGGTAAATTACACTGGCTGGCTATATAGGGAACTCACATAGGCAGGAACTCAATTTGGGCCAGCTAACGGGAGGGTGCTTACAGAATATTGCCATAGAGATGCAAGATAAGGGGGAAAACCATAGGAAAGGAATTAGATGGAAAAGAAATCTGAGTTGCTACTTAAAAGACAATTCACTTGAGTGATTACTTTGCAAACTAAACTGATATAAAATCCTTCCGATCCTCCATCTGATTGCAAAATGCAACAGGAAACGGGATTAACTGAGCTCTTTAAACACAAGACAGAGCTCCTCCTTTCCCCACACTGAGTCTCCGCCCCACACTGTCAACATCACAGACTTGGGTCTCAGTCCTGAGAGTGTTTTGAGTCAGTGAAGCAACTCCCACCCATGGATGTGCTCTTATTATTTCCACGGCTGAATAGAAGCGACTATTTAATATTAAATTGGCAAATGAAACCCCTTTATACTATGAAAACTTGAACCCACGAGCCACACCTTTGACTACAGACACAGACCTCACCACCATTTAAAGGAGACATGTTTACATCCCTGCCAATCAAGATTTTTCAACCAAAGTCAGCTGAAAAGACTCTCAGAGCTCACTTTAACCCTATGCTGCCATCCACAAAGCTCATTTACATAACAAAATTAAAGTGTGCTGAAATGAGTAAGAACATTGTTTCGATGAGAATCATAAAATTGATCTAAAATGAGTGACATTTGCTTATAAGGAAAAGCATGGCACAAGACTGTCACTGGTGGCACAGACTGCACGGCGTGTGGGTTATTCCTCAGTCACGTGTGCATGTACACTCGTATCACACTGAGACCACACGTGTTCACACGTGATTACATACAGGCACTCGTGTGGTACATGCTAAAATGTGTTAACAAATTAACTTCTGGGATTAGAAGACTAGGAATCCAGAGTTAACTTTATTAGCTGTGCAAAGAATAGGCTCATCAGCTGTGATGGTTTCACAGAAGAATTTAAGTTCTAAATATCATTATTGGAACAGTTAATCTGAAACTAAAAAGTGCTACATATGACCTTGGAAAAGTGAATTGGTAGGGTCTATCAAAACTGGACACTGATGAAACTCTTGATGAGAATATTTAGGAAGAAATCTGCTTCTCTCTGACCTGACAAATATTTTTTATGGCAAAAGGTAAAAAGAGCCTGGCTTTATTATAATACAAAAGGGAGTGAGGACCTGAACTTAACCATTTAAGGCAGTTTGTATTTGTCACCTCTGTAAAACTACAGAACAGAGAGTTTTTCTGAAAGTTAAATATAGAATGAACATATGATCCAGCAATTCCATTTCTAGGTATATGTCCAAAAGAATTGAAGGCAGGGACTCAAACAGACACTTGTATATCAGCAGTCACTGCAGCATTATTTACAATAGCCAAGAAGTGGAAACAAACCAAATGTCCATCAACAGATAAATAAACAAAATGTGACATATACAAGCAAAGAAATATTATGCATCCTGAAAAAGGAATGTAATTCTGACACATGGTGCAACATGAGTAAGCCCTGAAAATAACATGCTGAGTGAAATAAACAGACATAAAAGAAAAAAATATTGTATAATTCAACTTGTATGCAGTACTGAGAACAGGCAACTCCACCGAGAAATAAAGTAGAACATAGGTTACCTGGCAGTGGGAAAGACGAATGGGAGAATTATTATAGGACTGGCACAGAATTTGTTTGGGATTATAAAAAAGTTCTGGAAATGGACAGGGTAGTGATTGCACAATACTGTGATACACTTAATGTCATCAACTGTACATCAGTTTCTCAGTCGTGTCCGACTCTTTGCGACCCCATGAATCATAGCACAGCAGGCCTCCCCTGTCTATCACCAACTCCCAGAGTTCACTCAGACTCACATCCATCGAGTCAGTGATGCCATCCAGCCATCTCATCCTCGGTTGTCCCCTTCTCCTCCTGTCCCCAATTCCTCCTAGCATCACGGTCTTTTCCATTGAGTCAACTCTTCGCATGAGGTGGCCAAAGTACTGGAGGTTCAGCTTCAGCATCATTCCTTCCAAAGAAATCCCAGGGCTGATCTCCTTGCAGTCCAAGGGACTCTCAAGAGTCTTCTCCAACACCACAGTTCAAAGGCATCAATTCTTTGGCGCTCAGCCTTCTTCACAGTCCAACTCTCACATCCATACATGACCACAGGAAAAACCATAGCCTTGACTAGACGGACCTTTGTTGGCAAAGTAATGTCTCTGCTTTTGAATATACTATCTAGGTTGGTCATAACTCTTCTTCCAAGGAGTAAGCGTCTTTTAATTTCATGGCTGCGATCACCATCTTACATGGTTTAAATGGTAAATTTTATGTTCATTTTATCACAATGAATATATATATATATATATATAATCTTTCTGGGTTCACAGTTATTAAAGCTTAGTATCACAAGGCAGTGATTCTGTCTATAAATTATTATTTATTTTTAACTGGAGAGAAACAGAGTATCTGCTGGGCTGAAAAAAAAAATTCGATGGGGGAAATCAAAAGGTGTGTTGTTCCCTAAAATATGAGCCTGGAACACAGACGTCCTCGGGACCTAAAAGGAAAATACACCATTCTCTAACAAATCCCATGGAACAATGAAGACGCTAGGGTTCTAGTAGAAATTTTGAAAAGCAGGAGGAAAGTGGGTTATATTAATAGATATAAAAGTGTCAACATGATGCTTCTGAACTATAGAAACATCAACTTCATATGGTCCAAACTAAACCCAGAAGGCTACCTTGCCTCTCTCCTTATCCTTGTCATCACATTGACCCAGCCAAGTTGATCTGCCCACCTCTCAAGTCGTCTCTCTCTCCGCCTCCAAAAAATCACCTATAACCAGCACATCATTGACTGTGGAGGGGTGTGGGCATGAGGAGACAGGGGAGGGGGGGCAGGCAGTAATGCAACAGATCCCACTGGTCATCAGTAAGTACAGCCACCCTGTCACCTCCAGTCACCCCCAGGTTGAGTTTAGAGAGTACAGATGCAGTGTTGCCAGTCTTCTGATTTTCCAAAAGAAGCCAGACACTGGATTGGGATGAAAGTCTGTTAATTTTTAAAACACTGGATCAATTTTTAAAAATACAATGCATGCCAAATAAAACATCTGCAGACCTAACTCTCTGCATGCAGCTGCCAGTGCTGTATACAGATGACCCGACTACAGTGGGCGACTGCCTGACAGGCGTGCTGGCGCAGACCCTGAGCCGCGCAGGGCTTCCTTCCTGCTGAGACCACGGAGGAGCGAGAGCCTTTCCCCCTCCCCACGCTGCCTGCCCTCCTCCCCTTCTTCACACCCTTTCCCTCATCTGGGTCCAAGGATTTTCCCTGGGCTCTTGGAATGGAAACAAACTCCACACCCTTTGGGGCAACATGTGCATTTGGGTGGGGAGGCGTTGCTGGGAAACAGTGGTAAGGATGGGAAACGAGACATTCTCCACTCACCCTTGCACTTAGGGCAAGTTCTGGCAGCTGGGTAGGCTCTTCAGGTGAGAGTCACCTGTGAGAGTTACAGGCCTGCCTCAGCACTGTACACAGAGGCGACGTCACAGCAGTGTACAGCAAGTCCTCTATAAACGAGCCTTCCTGTTGTGAACTTTCAAAGATGCAAAACTACATGCGCATGTCCAACCATGCAAGGTGATTCACGAGGCTGGCACATACCATCACGTTCGTGCGTCCTCCACAAGTGGTTGTGCTTTTGTGTACTTTATTGCAGCTGGCGGGCTAGAGTCTATGGCATCACAAAACGTCAAACAGGACTTAGCAGCTGAGCACGCACACACTATACTGAGTACAGAGTAGCACAGAATCTTCCCGACCAGCCCGGGGTGTCCAGAAGTGAGCGCACAAGCAGTGACACGCAGCTGACTGGCAGCCCAGGGCGTCCAGAAGCGAGCATGCAAGCAGCGACACACAGCCGACTGCAGTAGCTGGGTACCTAGGCTGACTCTGTTGGACCTATGAATGAACTGGACTTTCAAACATGCTCTCACAATGTTAACTCATCTGTATTTAAAGGGACTTACTGTATTGAATCAAACTGAGTGACAACTAGTTGTTTCTGACACAGAATGAAGAATTGTTATGGAGAAAGATAAAGGGACAGAAATAAAGAGAGGAAGGAAGACAAGAGTTTATTTTTCATTTTCATGTATCTGTTTTACTCATTATTAAAAATCAGGCATGCCTCAAATGAGACAATTACTTTTTAAGTCACATCCTTAAATTATACAAAAGATGAATCTTACATTCTTTTACACACAATAGTCAAGAAAGATTTAATTTTACTTCTCATGACAGCTTCAACAGTCACAGAAGACTAGCGCTGAAGATTTACCCAGACTCCTTGTAGATGTTTAACCCAGGGATGGCCTTTTCCCTTGGAATTTTGGCAAAGAACACCCTACACACTCCACAGCATTTAATTAACCAGAGACCGTTCTCAAGTACACTTAATTACAGGTCAGTATTCCGACTATATAAATCATGGAAAAGGAAAGGAAATGACACAAAAGCCCTAGACTAATATAATTTATAGCTATCTGAACTAACACAAGGGAAGAATGGTACTGTGCTATAATTAAAGATTAGGTTAGTGCCAAAAATCATAATTTTCTGCCTGGCTTTAAAAGCAAATGTCATGTTAATGATAGTTAACTTCTGATTACGCAAGGATGATTATATACAGTTTGTGGATTATCTACGCCCTCATTTTCTTTCCCTCCTCCTCATGCTGCTTTATTGCTAATTAATCCCTCTATCAGAATTCTTATTAAGGAAAGGAAGAGAAGCCGAAAATCAAATTAGTCCTCTGGGCTGACTGTTAGCTGCCTCAGATAAGAGTCTTGGTTAAGGTGATGTGAAAAAACCAATGTCTTTCTGGACTTGCTCTTTATACTGTAGTGCTTCCTGACCTTCTAACTAAGATCCTCTGAAGCTGAGCTTCCTGAGACGCTAAATTATCATATTATACATAATAGTGTGGAGATATTTTTATTTTGTCGTGTGACCTGTGGTCCCAACAGATAAAATTCAGCAAATGTCTTCATCCAATGTATTAATACGTAAGACAAACAGAATCTCAGGAAGAGCTCTATACCCCGATCACCATCACACCTCTCAGAATCATGCTGCTGCATAAGAAGCACTTATGACTGCGCCATACCCCGCCCCCCCACCGCCACAAACATGGACAGAGAGACACAGCCACAGAATGGAAACACTTCATCTCTAGAAGTGCAATTCTAGAGCATAATTTTGAGACTCTAGGGGATTTTCTTAATGGTACCTTTGGCCCTTTAGCAACTATGCTGTTTCCAAATAGTTAAGCTTCAGAAGACACTCAGATCCTCTCAAATAGGTATTCAATTTGTATATCTTTCTAAAATACTATGAACAAAATTCACCTACTCTGTGCCAATTTGTCAGTGGCAAAATCAAGAGAAGATTAACACTGAGTAGAAATGATGAACAAACAGACTGAGCTCTCTGCCAACAAGCCTGCAGGCAAAATCAGCCTGCAGAAGGCCACACTTTGGCAACTCAGTTAGGATCATGCTATATCAGAGTCATCACATAAGAAATGAAAGACAATCTGATTTCTGAATCTAAGCAAGATCTCCTCCTCCTGCCAGGCCTGCTTGAGGACATCCCACCCATCTCCCACAGGAGAGGACCATAGGAGCCTGGTCGTAGGAGATGGCAGCGTGGGCCACATCCTGGGGGAGTGTGAGAATTCAGCACAAACCTGGTCTTTTTCCACTATCTGCCCACAGCGCTAGAGGTGCCAATGTTCCTGCACACTAACAACAGGCCTTTACACTCGCTTCTGTGAAATCAGAGGAGACTGGAATTGTAGGGATTAAACACTAAGGAAGGCTGAGAGTGGGTGCAGAGCCAGAACAGGGTCAGCCCCAGGCTCTCACGCTGCCATAGGCTTGTCTGGGGCTTTCTTAGGCATGGCGAGTTCATTTGCTTGCTTTGGAGGTGTATGCGGCATCTATGGCCTTCCCTAGAGCAAAGGAGCACAGTGCGGTTCTCCTTTGGCGCCTCTCGGAGCTCAGTGAGACGTGGATGTATAGAATGACATAATGCCTTTGTTCTATACCTAAATGTAACAAAGCAATCTGACTTCTGCTTAAAACCTGCAACAGAGTATGAAAGTGCATTATGGATTAAATTAGCCAGCTACAGCCCATTACTGCACTTTATGAAGAAAATGACAAAACATTAATAAACAGCCGCCTTTCACAAATATCCACCTCTGTAAAACATAAGTTAATGCAATCACAGTCCAAAAGGAATGTAAACCAATATTATAATACCACATGATATGGTTCGTTAAACACTTCAAGTCTTTAGGGTGCTTTTCGGAATTGCAAAATATTTCTGTCATCTCTCCACTGTAATTTGGTACTCCAAAATACCATTAACTTTTAAATGTACCAATTTGCTTTTTGCTGCTTGATAAATCTTATTTGTCATTCACAGGCTCTAAATTCATTTTATGCTTTATGATAGCTCACTTAAAAACTTTTTCCAGTGCAGCAAATTCCTCAATAAAAAAGCCTGAAAAGGAAATGGTGTTTGATTCTAACAGTACAAGAGTACAGCCAGCCATTTTCTCCTTTGACATTAAAATGGATAAATTATTTATGGTAGGAAATTATTTATATTTTGATTACAGAAGCAACCAACACACTTATTAAAACTCAGTATAGCTAGCGCCTAAGAGGTGCGAAAGAATTAGTTTCATGCATTAGACTACAAAAAGACAGAAGTTTCTATTAAAAGAGACTTCAGGCTTATTCATCTACAGTTTATAGACCAAGACCAAATCCAACTTAACAAAAGTAAGAAATTCAGAGCATATGGTAGGTTTCCCTCAACAGACATGCCAGTAAGAAAGACAAAAGCAGTTTAAATCTTCAAAGTCACCTAAACAATATATTAAAAAGAGCCATTCTTACCAGAAAGATCTTCCAGATTATCTCTGGGTTATAGTGATTCAGGCAGAGACATGCCCATAACTTTTCCACCCTCAGCCAGAATGGTAGGCGAGCAGTTAACAGATTAACTACCATTAACGCGCGGCACCTGACTTTTCACACCGACAGAGCGCCGCGGTGAAATGGCTTCGCCTTTTCCCTGCCCTGGCTAGCTAGGACCAATGGCACAGCTGGATTTCACAAGTCTCGACGAACACAAAAACACAGACAATACCTTTCAGCAAAATAACAATTGAAATCACTCGATTATTTATCATTATGTCCTTCAAAGGGAACTTCACTGAGAAGCTGAGACGTCTCTTTACAAAATAAAAACGTCTTCTCTGAAGGTTCCAAGGATATTGAAAAACTTTTCTTTTTTAAAAAAATATATATGCAGCTTATTACCTTATTATAAAAAACAGAGAAATACATTTATGTGTACTGGAGTTTAGAATACCAATATCTTGTTTTCTAATGTTTTATTTGATGCTCTCTTACCAGATTACATCTTTATACACTACAACACAAAAGGGGTTGTGAGAAAAACGATCATTAAAAATCTATGGATATTTTTCAAGTTCACTGTTTTAAACTTTGTTAGATGGGCCATTGTTTAAACAATAAGGCTCCTCATCTTCTGGAGCACATGTGTCTCCGAGTGTTCTAGAATCGTCTTGCTCTTGAGAAGCTCAGCTGTAGGTGCACACACCAGCTATGGGCCCAGTCTGCTCTAACCACCAGTCCACACTGCTGCTGCTGGCTGCAAGAGGTAAAAACTCTACTCAGTGATAAGACTGTGAAAAGACAGTGTCACTAAGAACCTAACAGAACTACCAAGTTTGAATACCCAACTTTATTTAAACTGGCTTCTGAAAAATTATTGACCAGAGTATGAAACATCATTTAAGGAATTTTTTTAAGGCTTAGGAAAAAAAAAAAAACATGCAAACTAGTCTTTCCTAATACATTCATATTTTAAACATTATTTTCATGAAGATGTAAAGAACTGTAAAGAAAATTTTGAAGTGAAATACTATTGTCATTGGTCTTTTCCTCAATCAAATATCTCTACTTCAACAAAATGAAAAGACGTACGTATTTTACCCTTGCTTTGTGAAAAACAGATTCACATACAAGGAAACAACCTTAAATTGTTTATCTGTTCAAGTATGCACCCTCTTTCTTCCTAAAAATTATTTTTCCATTATTTATGATAAGGGAGATTGTTATGACTTCACATTGAAATGTCACAAATCTGAGTCATACTTTATTTCAATTTTTAAAGAAAGAAGATAGACTTCTTCAACTACTTAAATGATTTCTCTAGTTCTCTCACTTAAGGATATTTTATTAGTAAACTAATTAGATAGGCTTCCCCTCTTCCATAATGGTTAATTACTTTTTCTGAGCAGGGAGAGAAATAAAAGTGAAAGAAAGATGGAAGTGGAAGAAAGAACTCCATGAGTTCTGTCAGTTAGTGGCGGCTTTCCCAACTGGAAGCAGCAATAAACTATTATATGATTTGATCCTGCTGGATGTTTCTTGGGTTTAATTAATAAATACTATTTTTCTGGGTACACATCAAAATCTCCAACAAACAATCTCTGTGAATACATATTGAATACAATATTATTTGTCCCCATATTATTTTCTTTAAATACCAAAAATATCAAAGCAGATTAATTTGATAAATTCAGCCCATGATAACCACGGAGGCAGCTTTGAGGTTTCTGGAAAATGGCAACAGATATATTCAACATATGTATACATCTATCCTCCTCTTTTTTTATGTGCTCATTCATGTTCAACTCTTTGGGACCCCATGGACTGTAGCCCACCAGACTCCTCTGTCCATTGGAATTTTCAGGCAAGAATACTGGAGTGGGTTGCCATTTCCTACTCTAGGGGATAATCCCAACCCAGGGATTGAACCTACATCTTCTGCCTCTCCTGCAGGTGGATTCCTTACCACCACACTACCTGGGAAGCCTAGATATATCTATGAATATGTGTAAAAGACGGGTGCCTGTGTACACACTTAGAACAAATGAAAATGCATGTTTAATGAGCTCTTTAGAGTTGCTATTGAATATGAACTTGATGGCAATTAAAATGATAAAGTGAAAGTGTTTTTCACTCAGCCGTGTCTGACTCTGCAACTCCATGGACTGTAGCCCTCCAGGCTCCTCTGTCCATGGGATTTCCCAGGCAAGAATACTGGAGTGGGTTGCCATTTCCCCCTCCAGGGGATCTTCCTGACCCAGGGATTGAACTTAAGTCTCCTGCATTGCAGGCAAATTCTTTACCATCTGAGACACCAGGGAAGCCCAGAAAATGGTAAAAGAAAACACTCTAAGGTGCCTTCAACAATTCCAGCACGTGGAGGTCACTACACAGTGAGGTGACTGCCCTGGTGGGGACCGGGTCTCCCATGCTGGTTCTGGTGCTGGAGTGCTGGCGGTGGAGGAGAGGTTCACCCATCTGAGAACTGTGACTTCTTGAGACCTGCTGGGAGTCACTGCCTTCCTTTCCTTTCTCTCTGCTTGATTATAGATCAGGAAGTGCCTTTAATCCTCTTGGGTGAGAAGGCCAAATCTCTTTCTCATCAGAGTATATGGTTAATGAAATAGGCAAAATAATACTTTTTTCTGTCAAGCAGCCTCCAAAACGTGGGAATTTTTATTTATTGTGGATCTCAAAAGTATCCAAAGATATAGCTCAACATTCAGTTAAAATCACTGCAATTTTTCTACCAAATAGTTTTGTAGAAGGAGATTTAAATTTAAAAACGTAAGTCCAGAAACCAACTGAACGGTCAAAGCTCTCCAAACAACAAATGGAAAGACAGAGCCAGACTGGATATTCTTTGGCCTCATGATAGCAAAAGTAAGTGCCTGACTTAGTCAGCAAATCCTTAAGGAGCCTCCACCAGTCGCCAGAAGGCTGCCCTGTGCTGTTGCGCCAGTGTGCACTGCCCAAATCCCAGGCCACCACTGACATCGTAGACTAAAGGATACCATAAATTAAGGGAAGTCTTAAATGACAGTGCCAAGAAGGGTAAGGCTTCTCCTTATGTGGTTAGAAGGTGGGGAAAGAAGAGAAATAATTGGCTCAAAATATATGCATAAACCATTCTTATTAATCATGAGAATTGGTGGCTCTTCCCAAATTATCTTCAACTCAGTGAAGCACAGTCAAGAGATTAAAAGCATGAACTGTGAAGCTGGACTGTCCAGGTCAGAATCCCAGCTCCTCCAACTTACAAGTTATGTGATCTTGAGTAAACTACTTAACATGTTGGTATTTCTTCACCTTTAATGGGGATGCATGTCTCACACAGCTGATTTAAGGATTAGGTAGTTAATATTTGCAAAGCATTTAGAACAATGTCTAGCAGAGAGTAGGCAGTGGATAAGCGTTTGATGGAGAAATAAGTACTAACTGAACTCCTATCAGGTACCAGACATTCAGGATGTATGGATGAAAAAGACAAAGAACCACCTGCTCTCATGAAATTTACAGCAAAGCAATATTCAAGGCTCCACGAAATGGCTTTCATTGGTTTTCTTTAATGTGTGTGAATTAAAATTACTTCGGTTTGGGGAATTTCGTTGAGAATTTTAAGACCATTAAGTACAACCATATTTTGCAATTCCAACAGGACTCATAGACACTAAGTTAATGGTGGTAAAGCTTCTGCCCCTCGACGCATCCCACCCCCCCTTTCATTCAGAATCATCAACGGGTAAGACCCCCGGCACACGGCCCTCGAAGGAGAACTCTGTGCACTCTGCCTAAATGGAGACAGCTGTTGTGTTATAATTTTACTTTATACTTGCTCCTGTCATTAATTGTGTTTTAATAGACCTGTTTCTGTTTTCAATGTGTTAGAATATTCTTTGATAGTAAGACCTATAAAAGAGGAAAATAAAAACTGTCACTTTTTTCATTCAAATTAAAATATTCTCTGTCAAGATAGAGTCTAGAGTATGTCAATATCTCTTTTTAAATACTCTAGACTTGTAACTTATTGAGCTATCACACTGTGCTAGATTACTGTTCATGAGAAATGAAAAGAGAACAGCCTGTTAAAATAGGTAGAATGAGCTATAATGTTATTCTTCATAATGATTAAGAAACACTGTTTATAGTTAATTCATAATTATTGGTTTTCAGAATTTTTAAGAAAGTATTCCTAAAGGAATCAATCAGAAGAAGCATTCCTCTCTATAGCAGCACTGTCCAGGCATAATCAGACCACACTGATTATGTGACTATTAGTATTGGGTAGAGTCTGGAAGCTTGGGTTCTCCTAGAAGTGCTAAGAAGTAGAGCAAAGAGGAGGAATAAAAAGAGAAAAAGGGGGACAGTTGAACAATCTAGCTGCTAGAAATGAGCCATAAATTACCGTGTTTTTTTTAACCCTACACTGTCAAAACCTAGCATGGTGTTTATAATCATGTAAAGGGAATTCGAAAATTATTTGGGAAATGAATGAATAATGACCAGTGTTTCGCTGGCTTTTGTCTAAAATCATGTTTCTCAAATCATAGAATAAAACTGCTATTCTTTGCTCTTTCATAAGTGATAGTTCTAAAGCATCCTATTATAAACTACAGCTCAGGACATTTTTCCCCTTAAAATGCATTTTTGTTGAATATCACCAGTCACTTTTCTGCTTACTCTCAGAGCATGGTGAGACCTTCCTATAATTTATCCATGAGAATAGCGAGCACAGTGTGCAGACGCTGAGGTTAACTATGCACTCAGCCTTCCAGCTCATTTATCGCGATACTCCACGAGGCTGCGCCCAGGCTCGCCGGCTCAGACTCCATCAGCGGCCTGCTGTCCCCACACTTTTGCTCTTGGAATATTCGGAAAAAAATATATTTATAAATGTGTTTGCTAATTAAATTCAATGTTTTATTTTAAGAGAATATTGTAAATTGGGGTTACTAGTAGTTGGTTAAATATTCATATCATTGCTTTTATAGCAAGTCTTTTCTAAAGCTCTTTTTCTAAACAAAACAGGAGCTGTTTACAATAAAGACTAGGAGAAAACATGATCAATATATTAATAGTGTGATCACTTCTGGGCTGTAAGATTCTTTTTTGTTGTTTCAGGGTTTGCTGTATCTGATACTGAACTGCGCGAGGCAGTGCTCAGTCCTGCCTGATTCTTTATGACCCCACGGCCTTTGGCCTGCCAGGCCCTTCGGTCCACAGAATTTTCCAGGTAAGAATACTGGGGTGGGTTGCCATTTCTCTTCCAGGAGATCTTCCTGACCCAGGGATGGAACCCTGTCTCTGGTGTCTCCTGCATTGGCAGGCTAATTCTTTACCACCGCGCCACCTGAGAAGTAGGACATAGCTTTCTAAAAACAAGCTTTCTAGGAATTACTAATGCAAAGTAAGGAGGATTTATTAAACTAGATTACTCAGAAACACTGTGTGTGGTGTAAGAAATAAGAAGAGAGGACCTCTAAATGGAAGAAAAACACTCCTATAATCAAGGGGGAGTCTGAGAGAGAACTTGGAGACTGAGAATCTGAATTAAGCCCAGCTCGCTCTGTGTGGAGTAACAGGTAGAACTTGGCTCTCGTGACCATATGCAAAAACCCTAACATCCCCAACATTTTTCTGAGAAAGAAACAACATTGAAAAACCAGAACCCAAAGCAAGAACTTTCTTTCAGTGACTGAATATAAACTAAAAATGATGAAGACTTTGGGAAGAGAAGGATCACTTAACTGAAGAAAAAATCCTTTAAAATTGAAAAAATTCTTTTAAGTACAAAAAATTTCAAGAGTTAAGAATTAGCTGTCACCTTCAGGTCTTTCTACCTTTCTGTCAGATGACACTTTACAAGAGGTAAGTGCAGTCACTTAACACATGGGTTAAAGTTTGGTTCAGACATGGATTATACTCTCAGTGTGTAACAGATAGACAAAAGCATTTGATCTTTTGAACCCTGTCCACTACGTCCATGTATACTTTTGTAAGGGGTTAATTAACCCCTTCGTTTATAACACAGTATAAGCAATGCTTTCCAAGCCACAGACTCCTTTGCATGTTTCTAGATTCTGGCCATACACCTTCAGCTGTTACCAAAACTACCACAGACACTCAAGTGTTTAAGATCTGGTAAACAAGCAGATATTACACAGAGTTTTCAACCCTATACCTCCCCAACCAAAGACAGAGATCACGGCACTGAATTCCATTGCTGTGTAGAAGCCATGCGGCCTGCAGTATGTAAATACGGGTTCAATATGTGCAATTTTGTGTTCTCCTTGGGGACAGTGGAGTATATAGTTTCCCTGGGAACTTGGAATAAGTTAAGTGATTCTTATACAGTGATAAATAAACATCATGCTAACTAAGCTCCTTGGTGGAAAGTTCCAGGTTTTATTTTTTCCTACACAGATCAGAGAATCTAGTTAAATATCAGAGTCATCGAATGACGTGTCTGATTTGGTCCTGTAAGGACAAAAATGGCTCTACAAGAAGAAACGTAAGGAGGAGGGGGTCAGGCTGAGAGCATTACTGGGCTGATCTATCTGGCTGGCACACATATGGGAGGATGACTGGGGAGCATTCTTCTCATCTTTAAGTGTCTTGTGTGACTCTGTAAATTAATGGAACCAACTCTCGGTGACTCTTGTTTGGAAGTGCAGGGGAGTGATGGCAAGAAAATATAAGACTGGCCCCTTCACTTTATTTCTTAAGCCAAGCACATTGGCATGAGAACAGGGTGGTGACAGGAGTAACATATTAAGCCTCATTGGGGTAATTTATCCTGATCTACCCATAAACTATCTGAGCAGTACAATTTGTTCTTACAGCAGCCTAGAATATGGCACCTGGGGGCACTGGTTGTTAAAAGCACACTTTATTCTTTCTTATGCCTGCTCTGTTGTCTTCTCCATCCTGACAGATCCAAAACCAAACTCGGTCTTCTTACCACACAATAGCTCTTAATCTCTTTTTCTTTGGCAAACCCATCTTCTCCATCAGCCTCAAACACCTGACCGTCATCACTATATCATCCTTCTTGTCCTGGGGACCTGCTTGCATTTTAAGTGTTATTTCAGCACCGTGCATAGATAACTGTTCTTTTCCTTAATTCAGATATATTTGTGGGCCAGTATGATTAGTGACTAAACAACGACAGCAATTTCTCCAGCTGAACCTGTATTTGAGAGCAGAGACTGTGGCATTCATATTTGAAGCAACACTGAATTGAGCAGTGAGCTGCTGGAAGACAATGCTTTGGTTCCTATCACTTCAGGGTAAACTGTGCCCCAGAATGGGCTTCAGGCCCTAGTGGTGACGACCCCACCTGCCGATGCAGGAGAAGTAAGAGAGGCGGGTTCAGTCCAGGTCGGGAAGATCCCCTGGAGGAGAGCATGGCAACCCATTCCAGTATTCATGTCTGGAGAATCCCACGGACAGAGGAGCCTGGTGGCTTACAGTCCATGGGGTCACAGAGAGTTGGACACGACTGAAGTGACTCAGCACACACTCACTGCACTCTGGTTTAACAGTCCAATCATCCTCCTCTTCCCCTAATTCCTACTGCTTCTGCTTCATTCTCTGTGTTCAAAGACTCAACATTTTTGGAAAACTATAATACATGAAGTGCCAAGACACGTCTTCCTGGGGATTACTTGCTGCATTGCCAGAAGAGTGGAGGGGGCTTTCAAAACTATAGGCCATCCTGAGATTACCTCTGAAAGGAGGTATCAGTGTCAAACATGGCAGAGTGTTAGCAATCTGTAAACCTAGTTATGAGCAAGTGGAGTCTGTCATATTTTCTGTGCTTTTGTAGGATTACTAACATTTTTACAATTGAAGTAGATTAAAAATGAATAAGTGAGAATAATACATTCTTGCATTTAGCAAGTATTTGAATGCGTTGGGTACTGCAGGCAGAGCATGAGGTTGTGGATATAATGTTTGTTTCACTAATACAATGCTTCTCAGAGGGCTGGGGAAAGGCCGGCAGGAATAACAAGATTAAACTCTTGTTACCAGGTACTGTTCTGTGGGGCAAGAGTGTTGGGGGGGTGCTGGTGTTCAGCCCAAGGAAAAGTGAGACATGACTGCAGTCTTCATAGAGAATGTTAATTAAAAAAAATAACCCCCCAAATCTTGTCTGCTTTCTACTATATTCCAACCTTCAGCAATTCTAAATAATCTCTGATAAAACACTCCTTGCCACTGTCTGTTCTCCTCAGTACATCACTACTCTGCATAATTCTTTTCTAAATACTCAGAAAGCCATATTCGAGGTGTCCTGTCAAGAAGCAGCATCCACCACCGTGGGTCCTGCACACAGAGTATTCACCTCCACCACCACTTTGCACGCGTCAGTACACATGATCAACTCCCTCACTCTTCAGCTCATTCCTGGACTTCCCAGGTGGCACTAATGGTAAAGAACCCACCTGCCAATGCAGGAGATGTAAAGCCGGGTCAGGAAGATCCTCTCGAGAAAGGGATGGGTACCCACTCCAGGATCCTTGCCTGGAGAATCCCACACACAGAGGAGCTGGCGGGCCACAGTCCAAAGGGTGGCAAAGACCCAGACACGAGGGAAGTGACTTAGTGTGCACGCACTTCCTTGGGGAAAGGAAACTTCTCTGTGACAAGCTAAGATGCTGACCTGAGTCACACCTAGTTGCTAGTGAGAGGTTCAGATCCCAGGTCCTGCAAATAAGTCTTATAATTCACGATGCTATGATCCCCCAGAAATCTAGGACTGGGACTAAAACACAGGCATATTCAAATGGTAAACACCTGAGACAACACTGGGCTGTCACACCGAGTTGTCATCTGGTTTTATGTGTTGATGGAGCAAAAATATTCAGACAGGTGCTGCCCAGTACAACAACTGCCAGCCACATGTATCTCAGATGATAACTAAATTGGCATTTTAAATGGCCTTAAAATCCTCAGTCATACTGGTCACATCTCCCTGTTCAGTTGCCTCAACGAGGCCAGTGTCCTGGATCAGTTTTGTTATCATGGAAAGCTCCACTGGACTCTCCTGTTCTGGAGTCTAAGACTTTCTCAACCACGGTTCCCTCAGCTGAGCCAAAGGATGCAGAAATCCACCTGAAAAATTATTTTCACAATTTTCTCAAAGATGGTACAAAGTCATTACCATTCTAGATTTGTTGCATTTGAGATGCAATGCCCTGAGAATGTCTAGATTCTTAGGACATTGGGATTTCTTTCTTTCCAGGGTCTCCTGTTGAAAAGGACTGATTCTGAACACCTACGAAAATGAGAGCTTGTGACTGTAAGACTGTGATTATTGGATGCTGACAGGTGGGTCTAGACGTGGCTGGGTCATCAGATCTTGCACTTGAACAAGTCATACAGCCTCAGTCATATAGCTTCAGTTGCTATTATATAAAGTGATACAATTTGGCATGTTGATTTCGAACATCTCATTCTGTTGAAATTTTTAAAAATCTACTAACACAGAAACCATGCTCCCCGCCTCTTTCTATGACAAATAGACTGTAAGTGCTTTTAAGACAGACTGAACATCACCACAACACACGAATAGGATTACCTAGGTATTTCCTCACACTGCCAGTTTTTAAGCTTTGTTAGCTTGTATCCACCTGCCAAGCAGGAGACACAGGAGACTTGTGTTTGATTCCTGGGTGGGGAAGATCCCCTGAAGGAGGGCATGGCAACCCACTCCAGCATTCTTGCCTGGAGAATCCCATGGACAGAGGAGCCTGGCGGGCTACAGTCCATGGGGTCGCAAACAGTCAGCTACGACTAGCAACAAAACCACCACCACAGCTAGTGAACTTTAGGTCTGTTCAGTCCCTTTTGTTTTCTCAAGACTTCTCAGTAACTCCATGGGATTTGGCCAGGCATTTTCAGGATTATAGTCTCCTGTAAGATAACTCCTACACCTTACCCTAAGCAAAGGGTCTCTAAGGTTACCTCTAAGTCTACTAGGATTTATTCTTGATACTTTTGCTCAGTATTTCAAAAAGCCTATTGTCAGAACTTAGAGTCTTAGACTCTACATGCTGCAGATTCAAAATAGAAAAAGAAAAAAGAAAAATGAATGCCTATATAAGGTTTTAAAATAACGATTCTATAATTATTGGTAGATCTCAATGGATTTAGTACATCACTAATTATACTGCATTACTGTCAAATGAATTCTTTTAGCATGATTAATGTTATTATGCCAAATCCCAAATTAATTCACAATGAGTATCTTAAAGTCTCAGCAATGCTTTAAAAGGAGGGGGAAAAAAGATGACAAATTAAACTGGGCCATTATAGTGAAATAGAGAGAGGTCTGCTATCTAAGCACTTCAAATATATCACCAGATGAACCTATATATTTATGAAGCACCCTTCTGATCTCAGTTCAGTTTTTCAGTAGATCTCCCAGCTGGGAAAATACTGTGCTAAATGAACAGCTCAAATACTCAGTGTCTTGACCTCTTACCCTTGTCTGAACAATTCTATTGTTTGTGCGTCTTTTTTGCAACCTGCCACAAGTCAACTTCTGGAAGTAAGCAGGATAAAAAAAAGAACCCCAGAACAAAGAGGAAGTATCGTCTCTTGGCAGTTGAATTCTTAACGTACAATTACTCAGTTATTTTTCTGACACATTTAGCCTGGTCCAGTTGTCCCAAGATCTGGGTATCTCTAGCCAAGCTGACCCACGGAGAACCTGAGTGTTTACACCCTTAGATACCCCCAACTCTTTTCAGGAGGAGATTCTCAGAGAAGCTGGAAGCAGCCAGCTGTATCACTGAGCATTTAGTCTTTCTATTCTGAAGGGGAGGCTCTATATTTCAAATGTGATCCACCTCCTCTATATCCTTTCCCAGCATCCATGGGGCAGCCTAACGCAGAGGTTAAGAGAGTAGACTGGAGTAGGCATGGGCTTCCCTGGTGGCTCAGACGGTAAAGATCTGCCTGCAGTGCAGGAGACCCAGGTTCGATCCCTGAGTCTGGAAGATGTCCTGGAGAAGGGAATGGCAACCCACTCCAGTATTCCTGCCTGGAAAATTCCATGGACCGAAGAGCCTGGTGGGCTACAGTCCATAAGGTCAAAAGTGTTGGCCACAACTCAGCAACTGACACCTTCACTTTCCGGAGGAAGGCAGCTTGCCTGTATGTCTCGGGTCTCCTAAGCTGAGTGTGAATGTTTCTATCAAACTCAGTATCCTCATCTGTGAAATGGGAATGATAAATATCTCCTATAAATATGTACACAACATGACTGTTGTGAAAATTGAAGGGTTTAATAATGCTTGACACAGTACTTAGAAAAGTATAAGTGCTTGATACAAGCTGGCTTTATTATTATCTGTTCCCTGCAGATGAAGCATACAGTTGGCAAAACAAAACCCAGTATTTTCCAACATGATCAGCACTCACTTCTCCTAAGATGAAGTACCATATTAAGCACTTGCAACCATTCATATAAACATATGGATCTTCATTTCCTAGACTTACACCTACAGTGATGGCAAAATAAGGATTTGAACCAAGGCTGTTGAGCTCTAGGGCCTATGTTCTTAATCTGACAGAGAAGTTCTTTTAAAACTATTTTCCTTTAATAAAGAAGGATCCCAGTATGTAGAACAAGGAATTCAACTGCATCACCTGAGCCTAGGGACACACACCATCTGCTAATAGATACACGAGGAAAGAAACGACGACAGGCAGGTAACAGAGAACTGCATCCGATCTGAAATCTGCAGGTCAGCAAAGGCATCAGCCGCTACCACACTGAGGGCATCGGAAATATATCATTTCCCAGAGCTGCCGGATGGCCTACGAGCTGCTGCTCTGGGCCACTGATCACAGGCTGCTCTTCACAAACTCATTCTGTTCCTGCTGTTTTCACTTCTTGGTCTAGGTTCAGAAATACCTCGGTGAGTCTCAGCATCAGAGAAAGTCAGGGTCAGTTAACACCAAATTCAAAAACCGTAACAGCCCACGCTAAACGCCTTTCAGAAGTGTCTGTGGTGGTGTTCCTAGTGAGGTGAGGGTGGCAGGGAGTGAGGGTGAACTGGGGGTGGGCGGTGGGGGTGTCACTGAAGGAACGAGGACTGGCACAGTTATTCGGGGGAAGATGGTGCAATCTGCATTCGACTGCACAGAAGGGGAGTGAACTGGTGACGAGGAGGGTCGGGGATTTGAGCAACAGCTGCAGGGACCTCCTTGATGATCGGGTGCTGGGAAGAAACGAGGCTGAGTTGCAGTAGGAAACTCACTGGACAAGACAGGCACGTGGCCAGCAGGAGCAGAGATGCCGTGCTGACACAGGCCACCTACATGCTGGCGTCATGTTCATCTAACCAGAGACAGAGCAGGCCTCCGAGTCTGGGACTGGGCTGAACTTAAGTCAGGTTGGAAAGAGAGGGAAGGATGGTACAGCCTTCAGGGAACAGAAGGATACAGAAAAATTCATGATACCGGGGAAGACAGCATTTCCTCCACTGGCTTGGCACTACTATAGAATGCAAGTATGTATGTGTTCAGTGCTGGAGGCCCAACAGAATCTCAGTGCCTGTATCTGGAATGAAACAATGAAGTTAAAGAACAGACAGGCTCATGGGCTACATTCACAAATTGCTAGGACTGCTCAGTGTTTTAAAAAGTGAAAACAGTCTTCCAGCATTTACTCATTGGGAGACTTTACCTGGAAACCTGGATCTACCATCTGGCAACACTGGCAGCCCTTAGCTGACGGTAAGCAGTACGTGCTCCCCACAGAACACACAGGAACCTGTTTGACTGTTTCCACCTGCTTGGGTTCGGAGGCATCTGTACTGGTAAACCTTGGCCTAGAGGTGTAGCTGCGGTTTCTCACAGAATTAGAAACTCGAGAGGGAAGGCAGTGTCACAGAAGCCTTGAGAGCTACTTGAGAGGACTTTGCTCTGCCATGGAGATCCTATCACCTGAGCAGATCCGACCGTCTCTGCTTCCTTTGGGGAGGTGCTATCAATGCAAAGGTGAGCAAGACTGATGGGAGATGATCAGCACAGCCACAGGCTGACAGTAGGCTGTAGAACAGGGCTTATGGCCCATGGGGGTGAAGACAGATGTAAACAGCTGTGACTGAATCAGAAGTAAGATTCAATACAACGGACTGGACAGAAATCGGAACTGGGGGTCAGGAACGCAAAGCTCCTATCCCGTGCAACTGCCAACAAGCGTTGTGACAGGCCCACGGTCAAATCACCCTTTCCTAGTTCTTTTTCCTAGTTCCTTTCCTAATTCGTTTCGTAAGGTCATGGAAACTAACGCTGAAGCTGCAATGTGAGAGAGACCTGGAAGATCAGAGTGGCAGTGGGAATGAGGGAGGTGGCCATTTTCAGCACAATACTTGGGCTTGTTGATTCCAAAATTTCCAGTGTTAAATCTCTATCTTTCCTGAGTTGGTTGAAAGGCTTTCTATCATACATGTAGGAAATTTCTGCTCCACACATTAACAGATTAATAGATTTCTTTTGGACTGTGATCTTCATTTAGGGTGGGGGGACTGTTTAAGGACCTCAGCACATTCTTGATTTGTATGTAAATGATGCTGCTAACTGCCAAGTTGAAAGAAGCCCCAGCAGGACCCCTTCATGGAAACACTTGGTTAACAGCTACTTCACATGGTTAGTGTTCTCGAAAAGTAATAAAATTGCTTTTTATTTTCAAATAATCTTAAATTCAGTCTCTTCAGTTTGGATGACTGGCATCCGCCCAACTTCTATGAATAGAAATTTAATTCTTATCTTCTCCTTAACACCTGCTGACCTCCCAGCAGAGTTGAACAACACCTTATTTTCCTTGAGAGGATTAGCTCTCAAATGATGTCAACCAAAAATTACATAATGAAAAATAAGCCTATGGGTGTGTCTAACAAAGCCATCACTAAACGCACATGTGAAAACTGCCACATTTTATTGTGTAGGCAAAGACCTCAGGCCCTCTTTGAACTACAGTACACTTCTCGTGTCAAGGCAGACCATAGCTCATTGGCCCGACAGACAGCTACAGCCGAGGAGAACCAGGAAGCTGCTAGGGATAGCACCCTGAGAACCCTGTGAGGAGAAACTAGAGGCACACGGCCAGCAGGGAGACAGGGTAAAATCAGAAGTAGGATGAGGACCTAGAAAAACATATACCACCCGGACTCTTTCAGGAAGGTCCCTGATAAAGCCCAATGCCAAATCTTGGGAGCAAATAACTTTCATTTCATTCAAGATTAAGATCTTTGAGCCAAAAGAAACAGTGAAAATATATTCGATTCCCCTATATCATCATTGCCATGATCATGGTAGTAAGAGTTAACATTCGTTAAGCTCTCAGTGTGCTAAATGCTGTGCTAACACACTGTTGGGCTTCCCTGGTCAAGCCACCTGCCAACGCAAGAGACCTGGCTTCAGTCCCTGGGTCGGGATGACCCTCCGGAGAAGGAAAGAGCAACCCACTTCAGTACTCTTGCCTGGGAAATCCCATGGACAGAGGAGCTTGGTGGGCTACCGTCCACAGGGTCACAAAGATTTGGACACGACTTAGCATTTAAAATAACAAGACAACAACAGAGCAGCTTATCTCATTTAAATTCTTTTAACCCAGGTAAGAGGCAGACACGGCTGCTATTCCTGTATCACAGAGTAACATAAATCATAGACAGGTTAACTTCTGGAAGCACACAAGCAAAGGTGAGGGATACCAGCTTCTGCTCTCGGAGTCACCAACCCCTACTGTCATATCACTGCAAAGAGAACCCCATCTTCTGAGCTCCACTAGTCTTTATGTTTCATAACTCTGCTTAATAGATCTGAGATGCTAACACACATTCCTCCATTTTAAGTGTAAAATTTAGTGATTTTTCAGTGAAGTTATAGAAGTGTGCAGTCCTGTTCACAATCTAGCTTGAAAACATCTCACCCCTAAAAGAGCCCTCTTGTTCACTGGAAGCCCCTACTTGTTTCTTCCTAGGCAATGTTTACCTAATTTCTCTAAATATAAACTTGCGATTTCTAGACAATTACTACAAATGAACATGTAGAGGACGAAGTCTTTTGGTAACTGGCTTCATGCACTTAGTGAAACGTTTAGGAGGTTCAGCCAGGTCACAGTACACATTAGCAGTGTGCTCCTTCATTGTATGAATATACCATGCTTTGCTTAGCCCTTCACCAACTGGACATTTGGATTCTTTCTGGTTTTGTGACCATGAATAATGGAACTCTGAGCATTCCTTTTTAAATCTCTACAATCATACCTCGTTTTATTGTGCTTCATTTTATTCCACATTACAGGTAATGTGCTCTTTATAAATTGAGGGTTTGTGGAAACCTTGTAACCAGTAAGTCTACTGGCACCATTTTTTTCCAAACACATTTACTCATTTTGTGTCTCTGTGTCATATTTTGTAAATCTTGAAATATTACAAGCATTTCTATGATTATTATATTTGTTATGGTGATCTGTGATCTCTGAAGTTACTATTGTATTGGGCTGGCCAAAAGAACTGATCTTCTGGGTCAGTTCAATATTTGTGTTGGGGTGCTATGATCTGCACCCATGTAACATGGCAACTTAGTTGATAAATTTGTGTGTTCTGACTGCTCCACTGACAAGCTTTTCTCCACCTCTCTCCCTCTCCTTGGGCATTCCTATTCCCTCAGACTCAACAATATTGAAATTAGGCCTAATCTTACAATGGCCTCCAAGTGTTAGAAGTGAAAGAAAAGTCACACATCTCTCACTTTCAACCAAAAGACAGAACGTGTCAAAGCTGAGACAGGCTGAAACCCAGGCCTCCTGCAACAAATAGCCATGTTGTGAATGCAAAGGAAAACTTCTTCGAGGAAATGAAAAGTGCTACTCCAGCGAACATAAATGATAAAAAGTGAAATAGCCTTATGGCTGAAATGGAGTAAGTTTCATTGGTCTGCAGAGAAGATTAAACCAGCTGCCCCATTCCTCTAAACCACAGCATAATACAGAGAAAGACCCTAACTCTCTTGAATTCTATGAAGGCTGAGAAAGGTGAGGAAGCTGCGGAAGAAAAGTTTAAAGCTAGGAGAGATTGGTTCATGGGGCTGAAGGAAAGTAGCCATCTCTATGCATAAAAGTACAACATGAAGCAGCAAGCTCTGATGTAGAACAGCAAATGATCCAAAAGACCCAGCAAAGACAATCCATGCAGGCAGCTAAAGAATAGATTTCCAACATAGATGAAACAGCCTTACACTGGAAGAAGATACCAGCGCAGACTTCCATAGCTAGAGAGGAGAAGTCAAGGCTTCAAAGCGTCAAAGGAGAGGCTGATGCTCCTGTTCAGGGCAGATGCAGCTGATGGCTAAGCTGAAGCCCGTGCTCATTTGCCATCTGAAGCCCTGGGTCCCTTAGGAATGAGGCTAAGCCTACTCTGTCTACGATCCAGAAATGCAACAGCGAAGCTAGATGACAGCACATCTGTTGGCAACATGGTTTATTTTCATAGTTTATGATTTCCAGCCCACTGCTCAGGAAAAAAGATTTCTTTCAAAACATGACTGCTGATCAAGTCACCCAAGACCTCTGAGGAAGATGTATAAGGAAATTCATGTTGTTCTCATGTCTGTTGACACAATGTCCATTCTGTAGCCATGGATCAAACAGTAATTTTGACTTTCAAGCCATGATGTTTAGGAAATGCATTTCATAAGTCTGTAGGTACTATGGATAGTGACTCCTCTGATGGATCTGCTGCTGCTGCTAAGTTGCTTCAGTCGTGTCCGACTCTGTGCGACTCCATAGACGCCAGCCCACTAGGCTCCTCTGTCCTGGGGATTCTCTAGGCAAGAACACTGGAGTGGGTTGCCATTTCCTTCTCCAATGCATGAAAGTAAAAAGTGAAAGTGAAGCCGCTCAGTCATGCCTGACTCTTAGCAACCCCATGGACTGCAGCCCACCAGGCTCCTCCGTCCCTGGGATTTTCCAGGCAAGAGTACTGGAGCAGGGTGCCATTGCCTTCTCTGCTGATGGATCTAGAAAACTGAAAAACTTCTGGAAAGGATTCACCATTCTAGAGGCTATTAAAAACATTTGTGGTTCATGGGAAGAGGTTAAAACATCAATGTGAACAGGGGTTTGGAAGTTGATTCCAACCCTATGAATAACTCTGAGGGGTTCAAGACTACAGGGGAGGAAGTAATTATTGATGTACTGAAAATTGCAAAACAAAACCAAAAAAACTCCAAAAACCTAACGTCTAAAGATGGAACTGAATTGCTGCAATCTCATGAGAAAACTGTTAACAAATGAGGAGACGCTTCTTACAGAGAAGCAAAGAAAGTGGTTTCTTGATATGGAATCTACTCTTGGTGAAGATGCTGTGAAGACTGTTGAAATACTAACAAACGACTTAGAATATTACATAAACTTAGTTGATAAAGCAGCAGCAGAATCTGAGAGAAATGATTTCAACTTTAAAAGAAATTCTACTCAGGGTAAAATGCTATCAGACAGTATTGCATGCTACAGAGAGATCAATCTTGAAAGGAAGAATCAATCAATGAGGCAAAATTCACTGCTGTCTTTTTTAAGAAATTGCCACAGCCACTTCAGCTTTCAGCAACCACCCTGATCAGTTACAGCCACCAACATCAAGGCAAGACCCTTCACCAGCACTATTGGTGGGTATGTAAGTTGGTGCAGGCACTTTGGAGAACAGTATGGATATTCCTCAAAAACTAAAAATAGAGTTGCCATATGATCTACTTCTGCATATATATCCAAGGAAAAAAACATTAATTCAAAAGACACACTCATCCAAATGTTCAGAGCAGCTTTATCTACCATAGCCAAGACATGGAAATAGCCTAAATGTCCACTGACAGATGAATGGATAAAGAAGATGTGGTACACGTATAAAATGGAATATTGCTCAACCAGAAAAAGGGTGAAAGAGTGCCATTTACAGTAACAGGGATGAAAATAACTCCGTGAAGTAAGTTATAAAGAGAAAGACCAATGCTATGTGATAGCTACGTGTAATCTAAAACACAACACAAACGAGCCTATCTGTGAAATAGACACAGAATCATGGGCATGGAGAATAGACTTCTGGTTGCCAGAATTGAGAGGGATGGATGGGGTGGGAAGCTGGGATACAGAACAGATAAACAAGGTCCTATTGTCTAGTGCAGGGAACTATATTCAGTTTCTTGTGATAAACCATAATGAAAAAGAATATTTAAAAGAAGGCAGGTATAACTACATCACTTTGCTGCATAGCATAAATTAACATAGTACTATAAATCAACTATAATTCAATAAACAAAAAATATTGGGGGAAAAAAAAGCTCTTTCATGAAAAATAATTTGGGGCCTTTATTCTCTAGTCACACACTTCTCTGATGGATCCAGGTATGATTCTGAGGACCGTGACCTTTGGTCTAGAGCTGGCCTGCCCAATGTGACAGGCACCAGTTACATATGCTATGGAGATAGACCCCAAGCGTAAAGTACACTAATGTTAAAGACGGTTCAGCCACAGTCAGACAGGCCTGTTTAAACCATTTTTTCATGTTGGAATATTTTTGGATTTACTAAAGTTAAATAAAATTGATAAAATTTCACCTGTGTCTTTATTTTCCTCAATGTGACTATCAGAAAACCTAAAAATCATATCTTTGACAGGCATCCTATTTCCATCAGACAGAATGGATCTAGGGCATTATAAAGGAAGGCCTTCCTTTCAAAAAGGTTTGTTCTTGCTTACTTCACCTTGACCATTTCTCACCTGAGTCAACAGGTATTCAAAGAAGTTGTGGTACATATGTATAATGGAATAATACCCAGGCATTAAAAGGAATGGCATTGGGTCATTTGGAGTGACGTGGATGAACCTAGAGCCTGTCCTACAGAGTGAAGTAAGAAAGAAAAAAGCAATGTGTATTAACACACACACACACACATATATATATGGAATCTGGAAAAATGGCACTGATGGATCGATGTGCAGGACAGGAAGAGACACAGCTGTGGAGAATGCACTTGTGGACACAGCAGGGGAAGGACGGGCATAAACTGAGGGCAGCCCTGACGCACGTGCACGATCATGGGTGGAGCAGCCAGCCCGCAGGACGCTGCTGCGCAACAGGGAGTTCGGGCTCTGTGATGGCCTGGAGGGGTGGGTGCGGAGCGGCGGGAGGCTCAAGAGGAAGAGGGTGAAATCAGTTACGGTTGATCTCCTTTGTTACACAGCAGAACAGGCTTCCAGGGTGGCTCCGCGGTAAAGAATCTGCCTGCAACACACAAGACGCGGGAGAGGCCGCAGGTTCGATCCCGAGCTGGGAAGACCCCCTGGAAGCGGGCACAGCAACCCATTCCAGTATTCTTGTGTGCAGCATCTGTGGTCAGAGGAGCCTGGCGGGCTACAGCCCAAGGGGTCGCACAGAGTTGGAAACGACTGAAGCCACTGAGATGCATGCATGGCAGAAACCAGCACATTTTAAAGGAATTATCCTCCAATTAAAAAAAAATACATATATAGAAAAAAATGTTTCTTACAGAAGGTTTTTTTTCTCCTGCACTAAGTACACAGTTTTAAATGGTCACTTGCATCTTTCAATTCCAATTTTTAAAGCCAAACAGTGTGGATCTCCAGGTGCTACACGTGGTATATAGGTCTCCCATGCAAAGATAAGGTACCATAAGCACTTTCACAGACAGAAAAAGTCTAAATGACCACAGAGACAGAGCACGGTGACGCATGTTTGTAACGCAGCGGTTGGGACTGGCAGCAGCATCTCCGTTAGTACGGAGATGACCACATCATCCTGACCAATGCCTCTATACACATGATGCGTAAGATGCTGTGCGGCCAAATTGAGAGGCTTACTTGCCTCTCCCTGTAACAATGTGAGGCCCATCTGAGAAGTCGTAATACCTGTCCTGCCCTTCCTCCACTAACCCTGGGGCATCGCCTCCCACCTTGAAAAGCTTTGAAGCTTCAGTGAGTGGCAATATGCCAGGAACCCAAGAGCACCCCACCGCCCCATCACTGAGGTGCCACAAGAAGGCCCTGGAAAGTGTGCTTGCTCAGGAGACATGTACAGGTGCAGATCCTTCCTGTGCTATAAAGGGATGCTAGTACATGGACGTTAACTAGCTTAGCACAGGGATGTTAACTACTCAGTAACTTAGTAAGCGTAGCTTACAGCCCATCCCCTGCCGCTGACCCTGAGTGATAACACGCCGGGGCCTGCAGAGGCGGCAGGGAGAGACCCAAAGGATGGCACCTCTGGCCCCTCTCACACTGAGTGCTTGTGCCCTGCATCACACAGGCCCGTGTGTGGCTGGCACTGCCCTGGCCATTCCCGTCTTCTCCCTGTGACTGGCTTGTACATATTCCCACTGAACAGAAACAGACAAGCTGGCTTTACAAAGAGCTTTACTGAGCTGGCTCAGTTTCCAAAATTAACTGTTCTACTGCTAAGACTTAGTGAACAAACCCAGAATGGTAGCAGGTAGTGACAAAGTGCTACGTTAGACTGGACATTCGCTGTTCTCATGTTAACTTCCGGGCTTATTTATATATATCTGCAACTACTGACCCAATCGTTCAAATTAATCTTGATACTTCTCCAAAAAAGTTGAAAATATGGGACCATAAAGACCAGCATCTATGAGAGGCTCATGAACAAGCCCAGATGGTGAATCGTTTTAATTTAAAACATGGTTATATTTTGATTGGAGGAATTCCTGGCATATTGTTGTCCACTAATTGTGACAGACAATGGTAGAAAGTTACTTTCTATAAATACTATTTCCTAATACAGTATTTCATTTAATTTCAACCTTGCTGTTCTAGAAAGAAATTAAAGCATAAATCTGTTCTGACAGTGTATTTTTCAGGCTTCCCATGAGTTAAAGAGACAGGCATTAACTGAATTTCTGTATTCACTATAATAGGTGATCTCTGATTCAAGAAAAAAAGACTTTAAACATTTGCTACATCCCTACAGAGTTGTTTATAAATTGAAGTAAATACCAGAGGAAAAACCCTTTGCTAAGCAAAGAACAGCTACATTAAATGTGCACTGTCATTTCAGATACTCGTGGGTCATCTTTTTTTTGAAGAAAAGACCTTCTATATGGGATCATTTTCCTATCTTCCAATCTCTTCCTGGAGTTGAGAAATTTAGTGAACTACTCTTTGAAAACCTATTTTTCTTTAGGGCAGGAGGTAGAAAAACATCACACAAATTATGATCAGATTCAAGTTCTAACAACCGAATCTAGGGGGTAGCTGCAGAAAATACTCGTGAAATACTACCTTGAGAAAGGAAGTCAGATGCAACTTAATCACACAGAAAGATTTTCTCTTCTTGCAAGAAGTGGTGGCATCTTCCATTTAAACACTGCTGATGACAGCACTCATTGCCCTGTGCCCTGGTTCTATTTTTATCTGTTTCTATAACTGTTAGAAGATTCTCCCTGTTAAGCTGAACGGTGTCTTCCTATAACTCTGTTTCTAGCTTCCCTACAGGTCCCTCATAGTAAACCTCATTCATCTTATTACCTGACAGACATAATGTTTAAAGACAGCAAAAATTAAGTACCACTTGTTGAGATTTTACTGTGTACGGGGCACCATACTAAGTATGTTACACGCATTATTAATGTATTCCTCATATCAATACAAAGCCATAGGTGCATCAATCCTCCTTTTAGAGGGGAACAGATGGAGGGAGGGGTGAGCATCCCTGTCCTGCTGGAGAAGCCTAGACAGAAGAGCAGGGTTTGAACCCTGGTCCTGATGCCAGTGCCTGCGACCAGGGGCACTGCCACAGCACCATGTGTCTTCCCTGCCAGAGCCCCACCCATTCCGAAATTTCCAGCAGCTTTCATCCACTCTTGTGGCTCAGACGGTAAAGTGTCTGCCTACAATGTGACAGACCCAGGTTCGATCCTTGGGTCGGGAAGTTCCCCTGGAGAAGGAAATGGCAACCCACTCCAGTATTCTTTCCTGGAAAATACCATAGACTGAGGAGCCCGGTTGGCTACAGTCCATGGGGTCGCAAAGAGTCGGACACGACTGAGCCACTCACTTCACTTCACTTTTCTTCCACTAGGATATGGAAGCACAACACAAGCCAGGGAAAGGGCAAGTAAGTAAACTTGTTTGCTGACTACTGCATGCGTAAACGCTACCAAACATGGTGCTCCATGTCCACGCTTTTCAGCATTCCGAAACATTGTCTGGGTCTGCAGCCCTGAAATTCTTTAAAGCAGCCATACCGTCTATTATTTCATCCATCTGAAAACTGAAGTCTTCTTAAATCAGCAGGTTCTAAGCCCTGTAGGGGGTTATCACAGGAGGCTTTGGCAGTGGAATGAGATATATGAACTCTCTTCCCAGGAAAGTGAGTGAAAGGGAAGTCGCTCAGTTGTGTCCAACTCTTTGCAACCCCATGGGCTGTAGCCTACTAGGCTCCTCCGTCCACGGGATTTTCCAGGCAAGAATGCTGGAGTGGGTCACCATTTCCTTCTCCAGGGGATCTTCCCAACCCAAGGATCAAACCCAGGTCTCCCACATTGTAGGCAGACGCTTTACCATCTGAGCTACCAGGGAAGTCACCACCATAGTTTGGTGGAAAATACACTTCAAAATACTCTTCAAAGACACACATTTTGACCTTCAGTTGGTACATGCATAGATCCTCTACTGCCATTCATGGAGGAAACACAGTATCCAGGTTTACCCAATTTTTGCAATGCTAAGTTGATGCTACTTTACAGAAAATAAACAAAAGGTAAAAACGGAATAACTCTTTGTTTGGCATCAGGTAACACTAATGCTTGGGCTTGCCTGGTGGCTCAGATGGTAAAGCGCCTGCCTGCAATACAGGAGACCGGGGTTCGATTCCTGGATCAGGAAGATCCCCTGGAGAAGGAAATGGCACTCCACTCCAGCACTCTTGCCTGGAAAATCCCATGGACGGAGGAGCCTGATAAGCTACAGTCCATGGGGTCGCAAAGAGTCGGACACGACTGAGCGACTTCACTTCGACACTAACGCTTAATCCCAATCCATAGAACTATTCTTCCCAGCTTCTTTCTCCAAATATGCATCAGAAATTGGTTGTTTTTAGAGTTGTCTTTCAGACACACCAGCTCACTCACGGATTAGCATTCCCAAAGTAATTCTCAGACATTTCTACCACTCTTTTTACATTATCTCTGTAAGAAGTCCCTGTCTATATTTTGTACAAGTTCTTTTCTTTTACAGTCAAGCCAAACAATCCTACCCATGTCACTTACTGAGAGGTCTGCTCATTTATTTCTTAAGAATTCTAATTCTCTTACATAGTATATTGCAGCTGTGAACAAAGCCAAATAAATTTCCTCTGAGAGAAAATATGGCTTTATCCTAGAGATACTTTTAATTATTAAGCAGTCCAACTTAATTCATCATTAGCACCCATAATGAAAGGCAATAAGGCAATTTAGAAGGCATGGAGCAGAGGTGCTATAAAATGAAATAGAAAGTCACAACATTTATCACAGCTTGCCAGAAAGAAATTTATTCTGCTGGAAGCAATAGTTTTAGATGTAAAACTTGAGCTGTTAAAGAACTTATGTCCACCCTGTGGTAGACAGAAACTGGCTGGCTTTTCACAGAATGCAGTTCCTTTCGCTTTTGGACACAATAAGACTGTATTCCTCATGCTTAAAGCAGCCAGATGAGCGAGTTCTGGCCCATGGAGAGGAGCAGCCATTCAGGGCTCTGCACATGAAATCCTCCTGGTGAAACTCTCCAGTGTTTCTGCTTCCACTTGGCTGACATGGAGATGACCCCCAGGGCAGTGTGAGACCCATTCATCGAAATTTTAAGGTTTCAAAATGGAAAGAAATGAAAGCTTTAATTCAAGCTTGGAGAAGTTGCCATATCAGGAGACCTCAAGGCTGACTGAGTGACCAAAAAAAGCTTGCTTATATGAGATCTGAGGGGTCCGAGTTGTAGCTGTTATAGCGGCTAGCATCATTTGAATGAACATAGCTCCCCTTTATGGAGAAGGAAGTGGCAACCCATCCAGTGTTCTTGCCTGCGGAATCCTGTGGATGGGGAGCCCGGTGGCTGCCGTCTATAGGGTCTCGCAGAGTCGGACACAACTGAAGCGACTTAGCAGCAGCAGCTCCTCTTTATAAGTACATATATCGTGGGTCCTGAGAAATCACAAAGCTTATTTATATTTACTCTATATTTTATATTTACCATCTACATATCATTTGGTTATTCTTTTGTTTATCTTTCAATGAGATGTTGCTAAGGAGTTTCATTATTAGAGGGTTTGGAGTAAAATGGTAAGACATTCATGTTAGGACTAGACGTAAGAGGAAACTATAAAGCTTACCCGAAAGGCTTTGAAGGTAATGTAGGAAAACCAACAATTTAACGTTTTTGCCAGCACTTCAGGCTTAGGTAGAACAATATTTAAGATAAGACATTCAATATTTAGCTTTTAAAAAAAACAAAAATAGCATAAAAAGTAGAACAGGAAGTGTTTTAGAGCTACAGCTGCTCTGGTTCAAATCCTGGGTGGCCAAAAGTGAAGATAGGAAGACCCATATTTACTTTTTTGGTGAAAATTAAACGTTCAAGAACCTAGGGCAAAGTGCTGCCGCTGCTGCTAAGTCACTTCAGTCGTGTCTGACTCTGTGCGACCCCATAGACGGCAGCCCACCAGGCTCCCCCCGTCCCTGGGATTCTCCAGGCAAGAACACTGGAGTGGGTTGCCATTTCCTTCTCCAATGCATGAAAGAGAAAGGTGAAAGTGAAGTTGTGTCCGACTCTTAGCGACTCCATGGACTGCAGTCCACCAGGCTCCTCCGTCCTTGGGGTTTTCCAGGCAGGGTACTGGAGTGGGGTGCCACTGCCTTAGGGCAAAGTAGTGCTCCCTTAACCCTTAGACTAGAATAATTAAAAGTGATACTCCTTTTTATTTTGAGACATATATAGTTCAGGGAAAGACATATTGAATTTAGACACTTGGTAGAGAATATACACACATACACAAACACAGATGTATATTCATTAGTTACTCAGCAAGTACAGGCATCTATGCAAACACACAATATATACATTACTAAAGCCCTTATGCTCTGCAAAATTACACATTAAAATCGGAGGCAAGAGGACAAAACTAGGTCAGGGCAGACCATTCTAAATGTATGCACCTTGTGATCAGAGTAGAAACAAAAATATCAAGCCTAAAACACACGATGAATACTTAGTATATAAAACTACAGCATACAGAAAGACTTTAACTTACAAACAAAAGGTAGGAGTAGCTTGATGGAAGCAATTTAAAGAGGAGGTTAAAACTTAGTTGTGTTACTGAATTTTGCAGCAACATGCATGGACCTAGAGATTATCACACTACACTAAGTAAGTCAGACAACAGCAAGTGTCGTGTGATACCTCTTATACATGGAATCTAAAATAGGAGACGCATGCACCTATCAGTGAAACAGAAACAGACTCACAAACATAGAAATCAAGGGTTTTGCAAGGCAGGGAGGAGGGAAGAAAGAGGAGCCTGGTATTAGCAGAAGCAAACTATTATACATATGGTGGAAAAACAACAAGGTCCTATTGTATAACCATAGGGAACTATGTTAACTACTATCCTGTATGAGAAAGAATACACTCATATATGTATACTGAGTCACTCTGCTGTACAGGAGAAATTAACACACCATGTAAATCAACTATCCTTCAACAAATTTTTAAAAATTGGGTCTTAGGGAGAAGGTAAAAATGCAAAAGATGAAGACTAGCATAATAAATGCTTCCCAGACAGAACACATAGACACACAGAATCAAGAGGACCAATGTAAAGACAGGCCCGCACACAGAATCCCAAGTCCACACAGCTTACTGCATTCAGCTGTGTTAGCTTCAGTATACAGCAAAATGATCACTACATAAATGCATATTCATGTGCACACACACATACACACATTCTCTTTTCCAGATTCTTTTCCGTTCTAGGTTATTACAAGACACTGAGCAGAGTGCCCTGTGCTATGCAGCAGATTCTTGCTGCTGTTTACCTATTTTATATATAGTGACGTGTCTTTGGGGTTCTGACTCTTTGAGACCCCACAGACTGTAGCCCTCCAGGCTCCTCTATCCATGAAATTCTCAAATACTGGAGTGGTTTGCCATTCCCTTCTCCAGGGGATGTTCCTGACCCAGGAAGTGAACCCAAATCTCCTGCATTGCAGACATGTTCTTTAACATCTGAGCCACGAGGGAAGCCCAGTATATAGTGACGTGTATACATTAATGACAGATTCCTAACTTACCACTCCCCCACCCATGACTGCAGGTTTTGACATCATTTGACTTAACAGTCATGTATGTGCTAATATGTATTACAGAAACATGCAGTGTAACAGAATAGAGTAGGGGCTCAACAAATATTTGCTGAATGAATAAATGGGTAAATACGTGTCAACTAGTTCTATGGGGGAAGACAAGCAAATAATAGAGAATGGAGTGTAAAATTTGTAGCATACTTTCTTAGGTCCAAGTCTACAACTTTTTGGCATTTAAGACCTTGGAGACTTTTTTTTTCCCCCTTAATACTCCATCATTATGATAACTTGTTTCCCAGGGTTATCATGAAGACTAGGAAGGATATATTTCATAAAAATTCTTCAAAATTTTAAATGGGCTATAACAAATGACTATAATAAATATTGTCAGCAGCATGCTTTCTGTTGAAGTCCTCAGCATGTAAGCACTTCCTGGATAAATTAGGATTCAGCTGGCTCATGATGGAGAATTGCATGTGGACAGTTGAGGAATGTTGAGAACAGAGTGTGGGTCGAGGTACAACAGGCGGAAAGAAGAGATTTACGTTTTACTCAAACATTAGTGAGTCAACTAGATGGCTTAATATTGACAGTCCATAGGACTAGAAAGGAAAGATGCCGCTGGTCTAGCAAGAGCCAGAACATGCCGATGCATTCTCCTTTTTCATTTTTCTCTGTATCTCCTCCACATTGTGAGCTAACTTTCATGCTAGCCAAAAATCACATAAGTGATTATTTCTCAAGAACTATGGGATTTTAGAGCTAGAAAAGACTTTATGTTTATCTAGTCAAGTTCTCCTCCTCCCACTAAGGTCCTTGATTTGACCTTATTTCTGTTCTTCAAGGAAGCATTTTGAAACCAAAGCAGCTAAATTGTGCTCATCATGTTGCAGTAAGCTGTATCCACATACTGGTCTTATCAAAGAGAAGATCCAAATTGTCAAGGCTCCTGTTTCACTGGTTTTCCCTGACTGAAGCCACGCATGTGCTGGCTTCCAATGTGCAGAGCATATGGTGGCTGCAGTCTCTTCTAGTATAGATTCGCTGCCACATATTTTAAGGAAAAGAGGGGTTTTCAAAAAAAAAAAAGTAACACTAATATATATAGCTATGTATGTTACAAAGAGGTTATCTTTACCTTTAGACAGCATTTTAAAGAAATAATTTAAGAGAGCAAATGCATTAAGTATCAATTACTCTGGTGATAAAAATTCAAGTATAACCTACCAAATACCTGAGCAAGAATCAGCATCTTATCTCCAAGTTAACCATCATCCAAAGACTTGGAATATGCTGCTGAACTGCACAGGGCTTATACACAGTTCAAGTTCCACAAAAGAAATCCCATTCAAACCCCAAGTTTTCTGGGAGGTTGATGAAGATATGAGACCTCCTTCCCCAGTTCTAAGCTATAGTCAGGATTAGAACAGCACTGAGATCAATTCAAAGGATGTTCCTTGGATCACGCACCCTTAAGGCTTAGAAGTATAGAGGGATGATTTCCAAGGGGGTTCTGGGACTACTTGTCCCCAAGACAGTGATACAGAAAATATATATTTCATTGTTAAATAATTTTGGGAAACATGCTTTCTGAATTCCTCTACTGGCAATGTGCAAAGTTTATTTGCATATAAACGGCATACAGAGTACTGCTAAAAACAAACATGCTCAACTTTATTTCAGACAGTGTTTAACCCGACATTTACCCAAAGAAAGCTTCTTTTCAAATACAGTTTCTCTATCCCAGCAAAGCTAAGTGTTAGTGACTTGGTTGTGTCTGACTCTTTGTGATCCCATGGATTATAGGCCACCAGGCTTCTCTGTCCATGGAATTCTCCTGGCAAGAATACTGGAGTATTCCTTTCCTGACCCAGGGATCGAACCTGGGTCTCCCACACTGCAGGCAGATTTTTACCATCTGAGCCACTAGGCAAATGTGCCACAAGGAAAAAATGTGTTCAAAGCCTCTTTTAAGGAAAGAAATAAATTTCTCTATGCATCACCTTGTATCCTTACTGCTCCTCTAGTTATGCTCAAAACCACGCTTCTGCTCAGCTTGTCTTGCCCAGTGTACTAAATCCAAGGCATGTTTTTGATCCAGTTTGACTTTTTAGCACTCTCAGCAACATGTAGCAGACATACCTATTGCTTCCTTTACACAACTTTGATTATCTTGGCTTCTCATCGTATCCCCTTATGTCTTCCCCAGCGGTCTTCTTATAACAAGTCTTCTTTCTAGCCTGAACAACCAGGAGTGGGGCTTAGACCAGAAGCAGCATCCCCACAGAAGGGACTGTCAGAAATGCAGATGCTCAGCCCTCACGTCAGACCCACTGCATCAGATGTCTTGGGTAGAGCCTGGAAACTTGGTAACAAGCCCTCCAGGCGATCCTGACACCAGTTTTGAGAGCTACTCCTCTACCCCTTAACTATCCTGGTTCTTCAGGGGCTGACCAATGGCCCTTTTCTCCTGGATTCAAATACCATCAACACATTAGTGCCCAGGGTAACACTTATGGTATGGTGGGTACTCTGTAAATACTGGGTAGCAGAAACACACACGATTCCTAGTCTGTATCTCCAAATATTTTGTCTGGATAGCCACCTCCAAATATTTTGTCTGGATATCCACATTCAATGGTCTTTTGGTCTCTCAGACTCACCATTTACAAAACTGCCCTCTCTCTCTTCCTTCCCTGACTCAACAATAATAATGTGAAATATCACTAAGCTCCGAGCCCCATGTGAGTTCTCTCAGTCCTGTTCACCACCTGTGGTGTGTCCGTAATCAGTGCAGCAGCATAGATAAGGTCTCTTGAGGATCAGAGTCAACCTCACCAAGATCATAGGCTCAGGAAGGGTGAACTCCCACAGACGCTCAAGGATCTTTGATCCAACAATCTGAGCCACACTGCCGTCCATGGCACACCAGCCTGGCCATCTCTTACACCACTTTCACCCCAAATCTACAAAACATTCTAGATGTCCCTTCTGCCTATGTTTTTACCTCCAGTCAATCCAAACACTAGTACTCGCTTATTCTTCTCTAAACCCACTTTCATAACTGTACCCCAGAACTCCAGTATGTCTCCCTGGAATCTGACAAAATCCTCCCTGCCAGATCCTCTACCCCTAACCCCTGCACCACTGCCCAGCTACTGGCCTGCTGACCTGCCTAGGGACTCTGGGATGTGTTCAATCACATGGCAAGCTTCCTCACACACAAATAGGGCCACAATACCCTCCTTCTCTCATCCCTGAGAACACTATCGACCTTGTCACAGCCCATAAAATCAGGTCTTGAGACTTCTCGTGAGCTTTCTGTCCCCCTTCATCATTCACCTCTCTCCTCTTCCAACTCTACCTAGTGGCTGTACCAGGCTCCTTTCAGGTCTCTGAAAAGTGAAAGTCACTCAGTCGTGTCTGACTCTTTGTGACCCCATGGACTGTAGCCCTCCAGGCTCTTCTGTCCATGAGATTCTCCAGGCAAGAATACTGGAGTGGGTTGCCATTTCCTTCTCCAGGGGATCCTCCCGACCCAGGGATCGAACTCGGGTCTCACACTGCAGGTGGACTCTTTACTGACAGCCCCAGGAAGCTCCTTTCAAATCTTTAAACACAGTACTTTCTGCTAAGTCACTTCAGTCGTGTCCGACTCTGTGCGACCCCATAGACGGCAGCCCACCAGGTTCCCCTGTCCCTGGGATTCTCAAGGCAAGAACACTGGAGGGGCTGCCATTTCCTTCTCCAATGCATGAAAGTGAAAAGTGAAAGTGAAGTTGCTCAGCCGTGTCCGACTCTTGGCGACCCCATGGACTATAGCTCACGAGGCTCCTCCTTCCATGGGGTTTTCCAGGCAAGGGTACTGGAGTGGGGGTGCCATTGCCTTCTCCACAGTGCTTTCTAGGATTCTGAAATTCTAGAAAGAATTTCAAACTTATTCTCTACTACCATCTCTCCCTCCCTCTACCTGGCGACTCTCACACTCAGGCCTCCATTTGTCCATGGCCTCCTCCCTGCCTAGATTAGACCCTCATTCAATAGGCTGTCTCTACACTCACTCCTTCAGTATAACTTTTTGTTGAGATGTATGTATTCTTTGAGAGGGACTGAGGGCTTCCTTCTATATCCTAGGACTCAGCTCAATGCCTTAAGCAGAGTAAGGTGAAGAAAAAAGTCACCAGAACGTTCACTGTCTTGTCCAGTGCAGACAAGGATGCCAAGCAGTTAAAACACCAAGCCTTAAGTGCTTCAACAGGTGAAATACAACTGTGGTAAAATAGTCCCAAGAGTATCCGCAACAGAAAACCTAACTCAAAGGTAAGAATAGATGTTAATCAAATTCATATGAAAAGTCTGGCAAGAGGCAGCTTTGGCTGGTGCAACTGCTCAGAGATGCTCTCAAGGATCCAGGCTCTAGCAAGGTCTATGATTTACCATCGTTATGATGTGGGGCTGTTCCCCATTCTTGCAGGCTCACAAAGAGGACTGCTGCTTCTCCAGCTTTCAAGCGGGAGGAAGGAAAGAAGGGCAAAGGATAAGATGTTTGCCAGCTCAAACTCTTTTTCTTTTAATTGGAAAAAGAAGCTTGTCCAAAAGCCCCACCCCAGTCATCTCTCCCAGTGGTCCACTGGCCATAACTATGCCACTTGGGTCCCCGGATAGCAGGGGACTGCAGGCACAGGCGGGTCCACCTGTCATGGCTGCGTACCATCACCATTATCACTGCAGCATAAAGATGGACCGAGTGAGAACAGATACGGTCAGAGGCATAGAGCAAGCAGAGAGGCGTTCACATTGTGCTAAACCCAGCCTCAGACAATGAGAGAGACAAGAAGAGATACAACTGGATTTGTATCTTAGAACACTCAGTTGTACTACCATTCTAATCACATCAGAAACTACCAAATTGGCAACTGCCAAGGGCCCAGGGTTAGGAAGAGATAGCTTTTCACACTACCAGGGGTGGAATGAATAAATCACAGGGTCACCATTCTTTAAGTCAGTACTATGATAGAGGCTTCAGTTAAGATTTAAAAAAATAGTAGTAAAGGGAAATATGGCTTAAGAAAATTGACTAACTGAAGCCAGGAAAGAATGAGACTTGACTCCAAAAGTACAGAAAGCAATGCAAACTGGAGCAGGGTACCCGATGTACGCCAGGCGCTTTCACCCAGTTTGGGAGTCACAGGGCCACCTCGCAGACCTCCGACAACGAGGACCGTCGCTGGGCCGGGCCCCGCGCCAGGTGGAGCTTTCCGTGGAGCGGCACGGGAGTCTGAGCGCTTCCCCAGCCTGCCTCCCTCTGTCCTTCCCTGAGGGTCAGCCTCGCCTCCTGGCAGTCTCTGCCCTCTCAGTTTTCCCAGGCTCCCACACTGTCTGTCACAGGCATCTCTTCAACACTTTTGCACGTTTAGTGTCATCCTGATGTCTGCTTCTCAGAAGGCTCAGAAGAACACAAACGTGGCATCATCTCATCCTCAGACAGTCCTGGGAGGCCAGTGCCGTCTGCACTTCAGACAGGAGGAAAGGCACACAGGCCGGAGTTTGCTTAGCAAGGGCCAGGGAAAAGCACCCAAATGCTTTCATTATTTTTTTTAAGTAACACTGATTTTTCTCCACTATAAGGAAAAAGACAGAGTCCCCCAAGACACACATGGAAACCGAAGCCAACTTCATGATCAGACTGCAGCTGCACCTGGGGAAGAAGTGACAGGGCAGTACCGTCCCCGCAGCAACATTCTTCTTCTGGGACTTGTGACTTTGGTACCAGAGAGCCTGTAAAACGTGTCACCTCCCGAAAACCAACCGACATTGTGGCAGTTAAATGTTTGATCTTTCCAATTAATCTGGAAAGCTCCTTGTAAAACGGATGGCTCCTCCATTTTACCAGACACAAACATAGATGTTTCTCAAAATACGCTCCCTTGACTGGCACTGATCTGAAAATTCACCAGAAACACAATGTCTTCCACTTAAGGATCAAGGGTCTGAACAGTGATTTACTGGAAAATTCTCTCAT
This sequence comes from Nanger dama, assembly GCA_917880005.1. Lineage (NCBI taxonomy): Eukaryota > Metazoa > Chordata > Mammalia > Artiodactyla > Bovidae > Nanger > Nanger dama. The sequence continues at coordinate 4,798,493 of CAKJTW010000021.1, read as the reverse complement.
CTGTAGAGTTGCATTGTTAACATTTTATTAGTATATTGACTTTTTATCCCCAAGTGTTTGTCATTATTGGTAATGTTCATGGTTACTAAATCCAATGCCATTTTTCCTCTTTATTTTTCTCTTGTTTACAAGCAAACTCAGCTTGGAGAAGGATCAGAAGAATCTGAACCTTTACCTCCAGCCCAGGGCTCAGTCACAGGGCAAATCCCTCTGGTCAACCAGGGCATTTCTGGGTCTCAGTGAACCCTTCTGAAATGTCTGATTACATCACCTGTCCAGAATGTCTGAAGGATTTTAAACAAAGACAAAGCATATATAGTTTTGTGTGTGTGTATGTGTGTGTGTGTATACTCGGTCAGTCAGTCGTCTCTGACTCTTTGCAACCCCATGGACTGTAGCCCGCCAGGCTCCTCTGTCCATGGGATTCTCCAGGCAAGAATACTGGAGGGGTTGCCATTTCCTCCTCCAGGGGATCTTCCTGACCCAGGGATCAAACCTGCATTTCTTGTGTCTCTTGCATTGGCCGGCAGATTCTTTACCACTGAGCCACCTGGGAAGCCCATATACACAGCTGACCCTGGAACAAATCAGGGATGAAAGAGTCCACTCAGACTCAGTCAAGAATGCCAGTTTATATGGCATGTCAAATCATTCATCTACACAGAACACCAAGTTTTTGAGAGAAGCTCTGATCATTGGACCAAGGGTCATTCCTGCAACCTACTCCACACAGAATTTTGTCTTAATATGTTTTAACGTTTGTGGTTTCATGCTACTTCTCCATCACAGTGCATCATTTTCATTTTATTTCCTATGGTCCAAAGGCTGTCCTACTATGAGAAATAAAAATTCTTTTGGGTTGAATTATCATTATGGTTATATCCTATTTTTAATTAAATATTAAAATTCTTCTAGCTATTATACATATGGAGAAATCATATTAAAACTTTTATTTTAATGAGATGGAGATTTTTAGTCAACCTTGGAAGCATCTCAAATGGTTTTTCTGAGACTTATCAAATGACTATGAATTATGCATCTTACTCCTTTGTTTAGGGGGTACCTCATTTTTATCCATATACTTTGAAAGCTTTGAAAAATGTAAGTGTTAACTGAAAAACACCTTTTCCAATATAGAGATTATAAAGTAGTTTGATCTTATCATGTGCTTTGTATTTGTGCTAAAACCTTGAAACCACAGATTAAGTGCATATAATGTATGTAAACTATCCACTATATAACAAGGCTGGCAAAGTCACTGTCAAACCTGTCAGCCAAATAAGACTGATTTCTTCATTTTTCATTTCAAACAATGTGTCAAGAAACATCTCTCACATGACAATAAACTTCTGTTTCTGAGAGAGAGGCGGCCAGGCAGGCGGGTGAGTTCAGTCTTCTTGGACATGCTGGGAGATGAAAATGGGACGCAGTAGAACTGTCTCATCATTCTCATTTGACTCTAAGTTCTATTTAAATTCAGACATTCTCAACACAAACCCATTTACCCGTTTCTATCATCTCAGATTGTCAACAGATTATGTCGAAATCTCAAAGCTCTACCAACAAGTCTTGGAAGACTCAGGAGGGTAGGATGTGTTCCTTCCTTTTGCAAAGCAGGAAAAAGTAGGAAAGAACTGGTTTCAACTAAGGGTAGATGTGAGGTTAGAAAGTAATTCCCTGGAAACTCATCCTCTTTCTGCTCCGTTCATTTACTTTCTCAAGAGGGTTTACAGATTAGGTAGAAAGACACAGCCCACACATAAAACCTAACAAAAAGACAGAGATGTGTTGTGGAAGCAGGGCTCATAGTCTCTGGGGAGCAGTAAATCTGGTCAAATCCTTGATCTGTTACTTCCCTTGCAAGTTCCCAAGCAGGACTTTGGACAAAGTAGGCAACCTTCTTGAATCTGAGGAAGAGCATCAGTCTCATAAAAACAGTTAGCAGGTCAGATGAAAACACATGTATAAACACTTAGCACCTAGTACAGTAAATGTTCCACAAAATATTGGCAGATGGACTGGTGAAGAAAATGTGGTACATATACACAATGGAATATTACTCTGCCATCAAAAGGCAAAAATTGCATCATCTGCAGCGATGTGAAGGAAACTAGAGTCTGCCATACAGAATGAAGCCCGTCAGAAAGAGGAAAACAAATGTCATATGTTAACACACATAAATGGAATCTAGAAAAATGGTACTGATGAAGCTATCTGCAGGGCAGGGATGGAGACACAGACGCAGAGAACAGGCTTGTGGACACAGCGGGGAAGGGGAGGCGGGATAAACCGGGAGATTCGGATTGACATAAACGCCAGCATGTGTCAAGCTGAGAGCTAGCAGAGCCCGGCTGTAGGGCACACGGAGCTCAGCGCACTGCTATGTGATGCCTGAGACACAGGGTGTGGAGGCAGGCTTGCAACAGAGGGGATACATGTATACTTTAGCTGACCCGCTTTGTGGAACAGAAGCTAACACAACATTATAAAGCAATTATACTCCACTGTAGAAACTCAAAATAAAAATCTCACAAAGACAGTTATCAGGTGAGATGATTATATATAGATACTATATATAAACACTTAGCACCTGGTATAGTAAATGCTCAACAAAATACCACTTATGTACATATAAATGCCTAATGAGTACATGATTAAAGGTACTTCTAAAGAAGTAGAAAATAGGAGAGGAATTTCTTCCTCCTCCTGACAGTCAGAAGAGGGTCCCCAAAGGAGAGCGGTTCCAGGCATCACCAGAAGATGCAGGTACAGCAGGAGGAGGGGACAGCGATCCGGGGCCAGTGTTTGACATCTTCTACGTCAGGTCTTCAGAACTGCTTACCACAGGCTTTGATGACACGATGCTTTTTATTTTTAATCTCCGTAACTGTGGATTTTGTTCTCATTCTGTTATTTTTCTTTCAGATAGGCAAGCGAGTGAGTGAAAGTCACTCACTCGTGTCCAGCTCTTTTGAGACCCCACAGGCTATACAGTCCATGGAGTCTCCAGGCCAGAATCCTGGGTGGGTAGCCTTTCCCTTCTCCAGGGCATCTTTCCCACCCAGGGATCAAAACCCCTGCGTTGCAGGTTGACTCTTTACCCACTGCACTATCTGGGAGGCCAGATACAGGCTCCATGATAATGCACTATTTCCCTATTCTTTTCATTTCCTTTGAAGATATTCTCAGTTTAGTTGGTTTGTGTCCACCCATCATGCTCCTGGGCTCATGTAATGTTCCATCACACATAGGCAACTCTCATTCCCAGCTTCCCAGGAGAGGGCACAGCCCTTGAGATTGGTCTGCCGCTGACAGTGGCAGCCACGGGAGATCCTCCTCTTCCCTTTTTCATGCCATCTGCCATCTATCCACACCGAGATTCTTATCAACTTACACTGAATCTTATCCCTAACTAAGATATTTGTTGTTTGTTCACTGAGTCGTGACTGACTCTTTTGCAACTCCATGGACTGTAGCCCACCAGGCTCCTCTGTCCATGGGACTCTCAGGCAATAATACTGGAGTGGGCTGCCATTTCTTTCTCCAGGGGAATCTTCCCTACCCAGGGATCAAACCCCTGTTTCTTACTTTGCAGGCAGATTCTTTACCATTGAGCCACCAGGGAAGCCCAACCAAGATATTTAACAGAACATAAATTCCTACTGGTAGAGGGAAGAAAGCAAAAGATAAAATAAGTATTTTAAGTCTTGGATTATGTGAAATCTATCATGTTCCAATACTGGATAATTGAACCTTGTACATATGTATTCCAAATTATGTAAATAGGTTATTATTTAAAGACTCAAGCTATATTATTTATTGCCTTGCATTCCTTTCTGTTATAAGCACCCAACTTTCCCCTATAATTTTATTACACCATCACTGTCACAGTGTGACTGTTCAAACTGCATGTGCTACTTTACTCAAATTAGACCCATTTAGCAACATTTTTAAGAACTGAAATTGTGCTGAAATGCATTTACATCAGCCCTCTCATCCCATCTTTAGAGAAATGGGCAAACAACTGTATTGTGCCAATTTTCAAAAAACATTTTTAAAGCAAGCTTTGGCAAATTAGATAATTATTAAGCAAAACAATGCAGGGCTCAACATGATGCATTAACAGCTTCTAATGTTATTGAACGGAACGACAAGAGAGGCACTTTGTTCTTACTTACTTGGCAGACAATTATTCTTTGCTCCAGCAATACTTCATGTGCATACTTCCAAGGAAGACTCATGAATGCAAAGGTTCATTAAGGGAATGAGAGAATCGATTGTAAAATGGAAAAGGCCGGGTGAGGTCATATTTCAAAGAGATGAATATGGTACACTCCATTATGTTGTAATCAGCCCCTCTCTTTCATGCCACAAACTGTCAGAGTTTATCCTAATTTTTAAAAAGGAAAAACAATTCCTGCAGCCTTTGGACCACCTTCACCCTAAATCCAGGGAAAGAGTCGCTCACGCTGCAGGCATTTTCCATTTCCCATGGTCTTTGGAGTCCACCAAACCAATGTGCCTGACCATTTTTCTCCTTAATAAGAAAAACATTCAAATGCTACTATTATTGCTGCCCTGGCAAACCACACTTAATAGATGGTACTTGCCCTGTACATGACACTTACAACATCAATCAAGACTGAATTTTATTTCAATTTATTATGGTTGCTGTCCAAATGAAAAAATGCTTATATCGTAAAAATGTCTTGCAATATAAATGTGCTAATGATGTAATCACAGATTTCAGACCAAAAAAAAAAAAAAATCCTGATTTGGGTTAAACATTTGCACATCCTTCCTCCTAAATTTTTCATTGAAGTTAAACATAACAAAATAATGGAACCATTAAGAGGTGATGTTGGGACAAAGCAGAAGTCACATGTTAAATATTTTATGTCTTTATGAGGGAGCTTTATTATATTTTCCTTCTTTAAGAAGGGAATTCATACTTTCAAATGATCTGCGATAAATGACTTTAATTTCACTTTCATTTAAGGCTCATCTGCAATTTTTTTTTTCCCCTTGAAACGACCATTTATCAGGGAGCAACACTACCCAGCCTATTAGCCTGGAATTTATCCCTGGCCACAGCTGTTGGCCACGGGAAGCTCCTCTGGGTCCTACTTGGGTCCTACTAGGCTCCTGTCCCAGTGAGCGGGGAGAGGCAGATGTCAAGTGATGCTTCTCACCAATGGCAAAGAAAACCATTCAACGTTCTGCCTCTTACATGCCAGGGACTGTATCTTCTACAAACAGCCCAGCAGATGTCTCAACAGGCTAGATCTGGGAAATAAAGTACTTGTTCTGTACTGCAAAATCTCCTCCTTCAGTGGTTCTCAACCCTAAGCTCCTGGAAAGCTTGTTACTCCTTCTGTTCTAGAGATAAAGCCAACTTCTGGACCTTGGTGCTCTGGCTCGGCACAGGGCTCTTGTTTGGTATAAGGCTCTGCTGTTTTTGTCTTGAAATTTTAAACAGCTTTTGAACTGGGGGTTCTATATTTTCACTTTTCAATGAATCCTACAAAATTACCAAATCAGTAACTGGTCCTGACAGAAGCTCAGGGATGATATTTCATTTTTTTTAAATTTGGGGTTTAGTTGCTTTACAATATTGTATTTGTTTCTCGGTGCAGTGAAGTGAGGCGGCAATAAGTATACATATGTTCCTCTCCCTTGTGGACCTTCCTCCTGCCACCCCCATCCCACCCCTCTAGGTCGTCACAGAGCACCTAGCTGAACTCCTGTGCTGCACAGCAGCTCGCACTAGCTGCGTGTTCTACACTGGAGGGTGTACTTCACGTCGACCCCGATCTCCCAACGCATCCCCCCATCCCATGTCCACGTATCTGTGCTCTGCCTCTGTGTCTCTATCCCTGTCCTGCCAACAGGTCAAGAGCCCAGGCGAGTCTCATCTAGGGACTACACTTGGAGAACCACTGCTAATATCTGATTTTCCAGGCCACCTCAATAAAGAGGTGGCCACAAAACATAATTCTGGCCAATTATGAATAGAACTCTACTAAGGAGAGCCTCCCTTGCTGAGCCCACATAATTCTCCCCCACCAAAAAAAAGATTCTCCACTGTTCCCCCTGCCCTTCTTGCCTGGAATGCAGTGAAGAGCCTGGCCACACAGCAGCCATCTTGCAACCAGAGTTAAAGGCTGAACATGTTGCAGCAGATTTCTGCCCTATGAGGAGGAGGGATTCCTAGGAAACAGAGCTGACCAGAGAAAGAACTATGTGTACTACAGTTATTATATAAAATTGGAAAGTATTAAAAAAGAGCTCATCCAAAACCCTCACCAAACAAAAGTCTGCTAGCACTTGTGCACCGTGGCTTCAGATATTCTCGTTCTATACAAAGAGTTATTTTTGGACAGTGCTGTGATAATACTATGTAATCATACTGTATATTAGATTTTGTATCTCTGTAATTCTAGAAATAGTAATTACCAAGGCTGCTGTCTGATTGTACTTATCATGCTCATGGTGAAAACGCTCTGAAAATGTTTGTGCTTCACAGTTTGCAGGGCTATTTCACAAGCATTTCCTCCCTTGCTGGCAACAATCCTGAGTTGGGTATGAAAGGGAGAAAGACCCCAGGGCAGCAATGAAGCATCAGAGCTGCAGATATGTCTGAGGGTACCCAGCTAACAGAGCAGGGACCAAACTCTTGGCCTGACTCCCAACCCCATGCCTGTCCACTCCAAGAGGAAAATCATCTTTTTCAAGACCACACATCGTCAAATAAACCACAAGGCCTAAAGTCTTCACTTCCTCAGTTTATCCAGTGAAAGAAGTCATGCTAACTTCCATGTTCTCCTACTTCTAAGAGATACCTCTGGGAAAAGAAGTTCCATAGGGGTATGTTCTAGAAGCCTGAATTCTACAAGTTTCTTCTTGGCAATTCATAAAGCAAAGGTTCTTAAAAGCCCTGCAGTTATTTTCAAGTTTTGTTTAAACCAAAATTTGTCAAAGTTGTTTGACCACAGAAGACTGTTTTTAAGGAAAATTTCATCAAAATTTCTCAGAACATCATGTTCTATGGAACACACTGTGATAGTCTCTGGATTGAGGTCCCTTCTGGTTTTAAGATTTTATTGAGTAAAAGAAATGGAAGACCCAGAAAAGAAATGACAAGCACATCTAGTTATCATGTATCAGACTTGTACCCAAAAGCATTTGATCAAAATAAATATAATGCATAGTTTTTAAATATAGATTTTATACTTTAAATACACATTTATAGTATATAGCTATGGTATTGGTAAGGAATAAGACAGTTGGTCACTTCATGAAATGAAATTCATGTGTCATGAAATTTTTATGAAAATAAAAGTGGGGTGTTAAAACCAGGAGCACTCTTCCCATTTACAAAAGCATAATTCAGACAAAAGAAATTTCTTTTGAAAAATGTCAGTATCAAGAACTATACATGTTACCCCAAATTAATAGCCTAACTTGAGTTGCAGAAATCACCCTGGGCATTTTACTCCATATATTTATTTCACTATTAGGTTTTTCAACAAAGTTCACTTTGGTAACATTTAATTGAGTTAAACAGCTATGCCTAAGGTTAGAAATTATGAAATGATGGATATGAACAACTACCCCAAATGGCAAATGCTCTGCTTTATGAAGGAGGAGAGACAGGGCATGATGCTGGCTTTACCCGTTTATTTAATTATCAGCCGTCTAATTTAGACATAAGTGTCAGAGACAGACGTCAGGGAGGCCAAACCAGACAGCCTCTGACTCCCAGCCGTTTCCTACGAGCTCAACTTACAGACAATGGGTTTCCATTCAGACAAACGGAGATGTGCTCCTTTCCTGGAAGTCTGGCCAGTGGTTGGATGTGAAGGGCTAACTTCTGGGCAAGTTCAAAGTGTACATTATTTTTCTAGATCAGTTTCCATAAGAGCTCACATTTTGGTATGAGAAATATCTAAAACGGAGGTTTATTTTTCCACTATAGGAGTAAATCCTAGCCCATTCTAAATTCATCAGTCTAGATTATTCAAAGAAGTCTACATTATTCTAGCAAGCATTGGAGAAATCCTGAGACAAGCAGGAGGGAGGGAATGGGGTATGTGCTTTACAGTCCTTCCTACTGTAGTGGAATATGCATACCAAATTCATAATGTTACTGATTTTTAGCATACAGTCCAGTGATGTTAACTATATTCACAACACTGGACAATCATCACTACTATCTGCAGAACTTTATCATACTAAACTGAAACTCTACCCATTCAATTATTACTCTCCAGTTGCCCCTCCCTCAGCTCTGGTAACCACTATTCTACTCTCTATCTTCTTGAATTGACCATCCTAGGAACTTCATTTAAGTAGAATTGTGCAAACTTTGTCCTCTCGATTCTGGCTTATTTCACTTAGCATAATGTCCTCAAGGGGCATCCATACTGTAGCATGTTACAGAATTCCATGTCCCATATACACAATGGAAAGATATTCCATTGTGTGTGTATATAGATATATATGTGTGTGTATATATATATATATATATGATATATACACAATGGAATATCTTTCCATTGTGTATATGGGACATGGAATTCTGTAAAGTTATGACCAACCTAGATAGTATATTCAAAAGCAGAGACATTACTTTGCCAACACAGGTCCGTCTAGTCAAGGCTATGTTTTTCCAGTGGTCATGTATGGATGTGAGAGTTTGACTCTGAAGAAGGCTGAGCACCGAAGAATTGATGCTTTTGAACTGTGGTGTTGGAGAAGACTCTTGAGAGTCCCTTGGAGTGCAAGGAGATCCAACCAGTCCATTCTGAAGGAGATCAACCCTGGGATTTCTTTGGAAGGAATGATGCTGAAGCTGAAGCTCCAGTACTTTGGCCACCTCATGGGAAGAGTCGACTCATTGGAAAAGACTCTGATGCTGGGAGGGATTGGGGGCAGGAGAAGGGGACGACCGAGGATGAGATGGCTGGATGGCATCATGGACTCGATGGGTGAACTCTGAGAGATGGTGATGAACAGGGAGGCCTGGTGTGCTGTGATTCATGGGGTCGCAAAGAGTTGGACATGACTGAGCGACTGAACTGAACTGAACCAAAATATGGGAGAGAGACACGAAATGAGTAAATAGTGTTAGAAAAATGGTGCTGATGCAGAGTTGCCTCAAGCCTTCAATCTGTGAAAAATACAATACCTGCAAAGCACAATACAGCAAGTTATGCCATCTCCTTGCTGGAAGCAAAAAGCAAAACAAGCCTGTCTCTACATGTTCTTCAGCTCAGTTTAAATGACAGTCCTTTGAGAAGCCTCACCCCCATACTCTTAGCTCAAACCTTGGCTATAATGTGTACCATTCTGGTTTCTTCTCACTGGCCACTGGTCTCCATAATGGCAGGTGCTGCATCTTCCTTACCTTTGTTTCTCTGGCATCTAACACATACTTAATATATTGTGGTTACTCTAGAAATATGCTAGATAACTGATTCACCTTCTTACTGATATAATTTATCATTGCTAGTCAAAAGCAGGCTGACTAGCTAAGTCACAGAACTTTCTGAGTCATCATCACTGAAAAGCACAGGCTCACATTAAGCAAACTAAAGCTACAGTTGTGCTTGTCCTTTTGAAGTCACTGGCTTATTTGAAAAACAAATGGAAGGGTTATAAACATTCTTCCTAGAAAATGCATAGGATTAAGTGCATAAAAGCAATTTTTTGTATGCAAGCATTTTTATTTCATTAGAAGATGCTTGCAGCAAAAAGCCCTACTGTATCCATCTCTATATCTTAGAATACCTTGCACAGAGTGGGTGGTCAAAAGATTAAAGCTATGAATAACACCTTGAATGTTCAGATGAATAGTAGGCAATCCATTCTAAATATTCCCTTTACTCCTCTATTTTCAGATTGGGTTTACTTGACAAATCTGGGCAACCATACATAAATATTGTCCTACTGAAACACAATCTCTCCCAGGGACCACCCTGATGTTTGTCAAGGTCAAGACAGCAAATGAATTCACATGGTTCAGGTGCAAATTAATTCCATGTGGTTGATAAACATTTGTAAAGCTGTCTTTAAGTAGTGTCTCACTATTTGAGCTCAAAGGTTCTCCCTTTAGGCAGATAGGAAGAGACTCTGGCTTGATAGCTAAATATCACTCTGGTGCTATACATTTGTGTGGTACAGGAAACACAGAACTCTCCGGAATCAGCTACTCTGAATGTGGCCACTCTGCAGACATGGAGGACAGCATCCTCCAAGCAATCGTCCCAAGATCACTCCCAGCATTGTATCCTGGAGAAGGCTTCCGGTCTCTAACATCTGACTCCACCTAACATGAGATCATCAGCTGAATTTAACATCATGCTTCACGTGTGCATCTTTTTATTTCTTTAATGGCATATATTACACATGAATTCATGCTGGAGAAAAAAATACAAATGTATCTAATGCTCCTTGCTTTTTATAGATAAGAAAGCACTTTCAGGAATTTTCTTGGTAAATCTTTGGTGAAGTCATAATCCCTTGACTTGACTGAGGGTGAGGGAGGTCATCGATTCCTTTGAGAAGGAAATCAAAGTGTCCTGGTTATTTTCCCTGGAAAATGTTTACTGAAAAATTCACGAAAAGCACACATTTTACCTATTGGTTTATGTCGCAAAATTTAAACCACAGTATGTGCTGAAAAGTATCTTAAGCAGTATGTGCTGAAAAGTATCTTAAGTCTCAATCAATCTAGTCTCCTCCATCAGTCCCCTCCATTTGGCTGGTGGAGGGAAACCGTTGAGCAGGTTATAGCATCAGTTTGCATAAGCCCCTAGGGAGTGTATTCAGCTCCGCTTTATAACAAGGTACCATCTCTCAGAGCATCCTCAGCCTTCCACCTCCAGCCTGTTTTCTCCCTAGGACAGCAACAGGTGCAGGATTAGGAAAGCTACCCACATCCCTCTTTTTTCCTAAGATGACAACAAGTGAACTGGAGTTGGTGTGTCACTATCTACGTGTCTCAGAGTGGAAGAGTCAGGCTCCTTGGGGACCATGTCTTGGGCCCTGGAGTGTCCCCCTCTTGATGTGTGCTGATGGCTGAACCCACCATCTGTCTCCCCACAAGCTCTTACTCCCTCAGAACCCCAGCCATGCTGCCACTGGACTTGGACCAGCCTTCTCAGCAGCTCTCTGCCTCTTCATGCCTGTGATCCCTTGCTCGCAAGTGCTCAGCTACCCTCTCACCTATTGCTACAGATGCATGTCCAGAGTCAAGCGTGACTCGGGAAGTCTCAGCCCTGGAGTTGTGCACCCAGCTGTGAGCAGCCTGGACGATGATGCTCCCCACCATCCTCTGTAGGTCAACAGGTGAAAGCTCTGGCTCTGTCTTTACTTCTCCCTTCACCTACTCTAAAACGTTTGACTCTTTTCCCCCCACTTTTCATAGGCCAGAAAATGGTTAGATTTTTCTTTAGTACCCCTGTGTCTGTTCATGCTGCCTGACATTTTTTCACTATTAATGCCAATATTTAACTATCCATAAAGAGAAATTCTGATAAAGTCAAATGATGGTTAGCATTAACTACCTGCTTACAGGAATAGGGATGGGTAAGGAGTGGGTAGCATTTGCTAGATGTTCATGATCCACTGAGAAACACATATAAAGCACTTAAGATAGTGATAGGTTGTTGCAGAGCCATGAAAGATGCTGGGATTCTTGGCCTCTGTGATTTTGTGACATCGCTCAGTCATGCCCGACTCTTTGCGACCCCATGGACTGTAGTTTACAAGGCTCCTCTGTCCATGGAATTTCCCAAGCAAGAGTACTGGAGTGGGTTGCCATTTCCTTCTCCAGGTGATCTTCCCGACCCAGGGATCGAACCCAGGTCTCCCTCATTGCGGGTAGACACTTTACCGTCTGAGCCACCAGGGAAGTCCTAAGAAAAGGAATTCAATCCAGGGCCAGCGAGGTGGCTTAATCGCTCAGTACTTTTGTGTGACAAAGTTTTACTGAAGTATAAAAGAGACAGAGAAAGCTTCTGACATAGACGTCAGAAGGGGGCAGAAAAGAGTGCCACCCCGCTAGTTTTTAGCAAGCTGTTTCATGTCTGCTAGAAAGCTATTAATCAGATAAGAGAGACACCTCAAGGCTGAGGTGAGTTTCACCAGGTCCCTCTCCCACAATGTGCATTTTTGAGATACGATAGCACGAGGTGTGTCATCCCCCAGCCATGAAACAATTGATATCAGTTCTGGTTTGTTGGGCTATTATCAGCCCAAGATCTGAGAAAAGAAAAAAAAGTTAGTCTTAGGTGGAACCAATTTGAAAAAAGGCAAATTGCAAACCAAATACATAGTTTCATTAACACAGCTTAAGAAAAATATTTCCATAAGAAAAACACATTGGTTAGCTCAAGGATTGAGAAAAGTTAAGTTCAGCAGAAACCAGGTGTCGTCATGGCAACACAGAATTTTAAGAGAAACCTTTTAATTTTGTATAGAGAAGGAAAAAAACCTGACACTTGTAGCTTGCTTCTTCCTACCACTTAAGGGAGAGACAAAAAATGTCTGACACTTGCAGCCTATTTCCTCCATTTGGAGACCCCGGCCTTCCTGCCTGTTACCCTCAGCCTCTTAAGAGTCTCTCATAATACCCAAAACTAAACTGTGAGTGAAGGGGGGTGGCCTCCCAGTGGTGCTAGTGGTTAAGAATCCACCTGCCAGTGCAGGAGATGCAAGAGACACAGGTTCGATCCCTGGGTCAGGAAGATCCTTTGAAGGAAATGGTAACCCACTCCAGTATTCGTGCCAAGGAAATCCCATGGACAGAGGAACCTGGTGGGATACAGTCCATGGGGTTGCAAAGAATCAGACATGACTGAGTGACTCAGCACAGACACATAACCTATAAGGGAGGTGATGTTACTCTTCTCACTCAGGAGGTGGGAAAGCTGAAGCACAACCAGGCTAAGCACCGCACCAAGGCTATTCAGCTAGAAAGCAGACAGACAAGATTCAAGGGCAGGCTGTCTGAGCTCCAGAACCCACAGTGTGAGATGCACACCAGGGATCACCTCTAGCGTGAAATGCAGCCTTGCTTTGAAAACAACAGGGTAAAATGCCATGCAACATCACTGAAAATTAAAACATACAGTCCTTGGTGAGATTTTTTTTCATCTAGTACTTCATTTGCTTAAAATAACAATTTATGGATTATACTGGTCATAATGTTGCAGACAGATTTAAATGCACTTAGCTTTTCCACATACATTTTAACCTTGGTGCTACTTTACTCACGTGGTTTAAGCCATAGTTTACTGAGGCTGCTGACGGATATACATCCCAAAGCACCCCTTGTTATCCCTATTTTACAGGTGAAGAGATGGAGGCTCCACAGGGCCCAGTAATGTGTCTAAGGTCACACAGCAGGTAAGTGAACCCAAACTCAAGATACATCTGTCAGACTCCAGAGACCCCAGCACCCATCATATAATAGTGATGAGCCATGTAGAAGCACCTACGCAAACAACCGGATGGACAGGGAGGCCAGGTGTGCTGCGATTCATGGGGTCGCAAAGAGTCGGACACGACTGAGCGACTGAACTGAAGAGTAACTCTGCCCAGCAACCCATATGCAGGTGCAGTGCATACACAGCATCGCTTCCAGAGTCATCTGGACCACACCCCACCCTGCTGTGGGGATCACAGAGACCGAAACTCACAGGTGTATGCCTCTGGCCACCCTTCTTGCAGGACCGGACACCTGAGGGCACTGGGGCGAGAGGAAGCCATGGAGTCTGGCCCACTGTCTCACCAGAAGTGCTGACCGCTACCTCCTGGTACAAAGCAAGAGCAGCCACACTGGGGCTTCTTACGCTCACCAACCTCCAGGGGTTGGCGCTAACATTCTCCAGCATCACTTTCGGTTTGGACGAGGGAGATGGCCAGCCCCGTGAGTTAAGAAGAAAGACTGGAAAAGCCCCAGGTAACGAGGACAGCCTGACAAAACTGAAAGAGTGCTTGATCTGAGTTCAGGAAAAGGCACCAGGGATGCCCACGTGCAAAAGGGTCCCAAGGTAGGTACGCAACTGGTGACCTGACCTGTCCCAGTCAGCGCTGGTTTCTCTGAAGCAGACTGGAGGGCCCCTGTGGGCCGCTCACAAGACCAAGAATCCTGTCACCATTCTGTCTCTCTCTGCGTGGGTGGGGGCCTTGGGTGAGGCTTCATGAACCTCCACCAAAGGCCTATCCTGGCATCAGCCCAGAACAGCAGTTGCCTGGTGATCTGGAGAGCACCCCAGGGATCCCTCATGCCTTTAGCCCTCGCCCAGCACGAAGTCTGAAAACTCCTCCTTTGGGGCTGAGAGGAGAAAAGAGAAGACCCTGCCACCCGCTAAAGGGCCCAAGAAATCGAGAACTAACAGAGCTAAGCTGCTCCCACCCAGAGGTCTCCCCTCTAACCTCCTGTGGGATATTCCAACTGTGGAGGGGCTACTTCAAACACAGGCCATGACAAATTCAAGGGGAACCCCAGTTATATCAGAGCCCATGCCCTTTGGATGCCTCCTGTTTGAGTCTTTTGAGAAATCCATTAACTGTTTGGTGCTGGTTCCAAATTTCCTGAACCAGAAATCTTACCAGGCTCAAATCTTGTGGCCTCTGGATGACTACAGATCACTCCAACCACCCCACTGCTAGTTGGAAACAAATCGCTACACCTTGAAAGCAGATCTAAAATAGGGAACCAAATATCCTCCATACTGAAGGACAGCCTGTTAGCATGCATCCCGGCAGAACTGGAAGTTTTGGGGGTATCACTCCCTGACCCCAAGACATGTAACCCTCCTTTGTAACACAGACCAGCCCTGAGAGATGAGAGAGTTAGCCCATCAATTGGTCTCTAAATCTGGTTGCTTCTGACTGCCTTGCTCAGCATGCAGTAACCCCAAGTGATAAGTTAAAGTCAAGTGCGTTTGGACTCCTGGCTGGTAGATCTACCCCCAGGCACAAGAGAAGGAACACCTGAGCCCCCTTGAAATGGAACAAGTCAAGCAAGCATCCCCGCCCCCAGGTGGGGAAGAAACCACGAGAGCCTCACAGAAAATGGGAACAGGTGCTGCCCACCCACATTCCTGGTTGGCCCTGTCCCCACTTGGAACAGGAGGCCAGGTGATCCTAAAACTCTGAAAACTGGCAGCTGCAAGCTCAGCTCACTCCTGAGCAGGGCAGCGCGCACCTGATGCCTCTGGCCACCCGTCTGCCCCGAAGCTCCAGGCGCCACTCCGTGGGGACATCACACTCGAGGGCAGAGGCCCCGAGCCCCAACTGCCAGAGACGCCACCTGGAGGAAAGCCCCTTGGGCTACCTGTGCAAAACCCCTCTCTGACCTGAAACTTCTCTTCCAAAAAACCACCACCATGTGACAGGGGACATTCAGGCCAGGGTGGTGACCCTGGGCAGCAGGGCCCCTTACCTGCAGGCAAAAGACCAAGCAACCTTCATTTTTAGGGAAAAATCTGACACATGGCTGTCCTTGCTAACACTGGGTCCACACATCCTAAGTCATCTGGAGACCTTCGTCTCTAAAACTTCAACAAATGGGCACTCAGGGCCCCAGCGCTGAGTCCTGGTAACAAACAAACACGCCTAATGCAGACGGGGGTTGTTCCTCTGGTCTCCAGGTGGTTAGGATGGCAAGTCCCGCTCCCCAAAACCACGGGCGCTGTTTGGAAGACGGCCCTTCGACCCTCAAGAATGAGGAGCTGGATGATAAACACAGGAGGGTTTTTCAAAGGCAAAGCCCATTCACAATTCCAGAGAGACGCGGGTAATACAGTGAAGTGTAACCTCTCTACTCCTTGGTGCTGGGTCTACCTGAAGTTGCTGACAGGAGGCTGAGGGCAGAGGCCTTGCCCGGGGCCCGTCTGGCCAGAGTCCTGGGTGCGAAGCAGCCGCGCGGACACCTCAGCTCAGCACACTCGATGCCAGCGCCCAGAGCCCGCAAGGTCTCGCGAGAACTCCCGGGCCGGCCGCGGTCCCGTGAGGTGGCGCGCCTGCGGCCTGCGCGGGGAAGCCGCGCTCGAGTCGGGCCTCCCGCCTCTGCAGGCCCGGAGAGGAGAGCAAGCTTCCGCTTTGCTTCCGGAGAAGGGAGAGTGGGTCTCGAGTTTCCGGGAATTCTCCCTCCTCCGCTTAACTGAGAGACTAAGCTAAGGAACCTCAGCGTCAGCCACGGTCAGGGACTGAAGGTGAGAAAGGCCTGCAGGCTTGAGGCGCAGCGCGAACAGGGAGAGGGGCAGGCCCCCGCCCCTCCCCAGCCGCGTGGCGGCGCCCGGGAGGCGAGAGCTGCCACACCGCCGCCATTACACCCCGGAGAGCGGCGACAGCTGAGTGTCCGCCAGAGGAACGGAGAAGGATGTGGTGTGTGTATGTATAGGGAGAGAGAGAGAGTGAGTGAGAGTGTGTGTGGGTGTGTGTGTTCAGTCATCTAAATGTCCCCCGAGAGAGGAATGGATAAAGATGTGGTGTGTGTGTATATATATATAGTGTGCGTGTGTGTTCAGTCATTGAGTTGTGTCCGACCCTTTGCAACCCCATGAACTGCAGCCAGCCAGGCTCCTCTGTCCAAGGAATTTTCCAGGGAAGAATACTGGAGTGGGTTGCCATTTCTTATGCCATTGTGTATATATATATATATATATACATATATATATATACACACACACACACATATGTATGTGTCTATATATATATATACACAATGCAATACTACTCAGCCATAAAAAGAATGAGAAAATGCCATTTGCAGCAACATGGATGGACCTAGAGATTATTATATTAACTGAAGGAAGTCAGAAAGAGAAATACAAGTGTCACATGACCTCTTTTATATATAGAATCTAAAAAAAAAAATGATACATGTGAACTTATTTACAAAACAGAAACAGACTTAGAAAACAAACTTATGGCTCCCAAGGGAGGAAGCAGGGGATGGGGGCAAGGATGGATATATTAGGAGTTTGGGATTACTATATACACACTGCTGCTATTAAGTCACTTCAGTCATGTCCGACTCTGTGGGACCCCATAGACGGCAGCCAACGAGACTCCCCCACCCTGGGCTTCCCCAGGCAAGAACACTGGAGTGGGTTGCCATTTCCTTCTCCAATGCATGAAAGAGAAAGGTGAAAGTGAAGTCACTCAGTTGTGTCCAACTTTTAGCGACCCCATGGACTGCGGCCCACCAGGCTCCTCCATCCATGGGATTTTCCAGGCAAGAGTGCTGGAGTGGGGTGCCATTGCCTTCTCTGATATACACACTACTGTATATAAAATAGATAATCAACCAGGACCTACTATATAGCACAGGGAACTCTACTCAAAATTCTGTAATAACCTATGGGGAAAATAATCTGAAAAAGAATATATATATATATATATATATGCACATATATGTGTGTGTGTGTGTTGATGTATAACTGAATCACTTTGCTATATACCTAAAACTAACATGACATTGTAAATTAACTATATTTCAATAAAAATTTTTTTAAAGATACTAAGTGCAACACATCAAAAGAAAAAGAATGATAACCTCTCAGGGATGAAAACCTCTCAGCATCCAGGTCAAGACAAGTAGAGGTGAACCCTGATGTCAGTTGCCTGAACTGTATACCATTTTTCATCTAGTCATGCAGAGTTGTTACAAACATAGTCACAGTGTGTTCTACTGTTCACACAATAACACTGAATGGGCTACACACACATTTATTAGTAAAGATTTTTTCATGACAATCCAAGAAACTTTTGAGTTCAGATTCTTTTCTTACGTTCTTATTTAGTCTGAAGCTAACTGCTTTGAATAATCTTCCCAGATTCTCAACGATCCTATTAATAATATGAAACTTTTCTTATTTCCAGAATCCATTTCTATCTTGGACCACATGTTTAAAAAAACTGCAAAAATTAGAATTTGTATCTTTATTGCATATACCTTTAAAATGTGTATGTGCAGATGCAGAAACTTATACCCATAATTTCATCAACATAAAAATTTCTTTGGAAACAATAAAAATATGATTTACACCTGTTATTTCTTGAACTGATTTTCACCACTTTAACAAACATAAAGTAATAAAAAATGTAAACACTGTAGTAATTGGAGGTTGAAAAGCATGAGTTTTTCAAAACATGATTTTCACACACAAAAACTTGACTGTCTCTCCTGCTTTGGTTCCTATATGTGAATGCATGAGGTTGGCCCTCTTATCAGTGAAATTCAACCATCCAGGAAGGACTCAAAGGAAGCAAAACTACTAAAAGAGGTAACAGTGGTTTGTGGCAAGAGCATGCACATCAGCAGTGAAAGGAAAAAGGAAAAACAAGTGAGAGGACACAGAAGCCTGAGGACCCCGAGCTCCGGCATCTTGTGGGCGGACTGTGTACAGTGAGCTGTCACGGAATGCTGCCCACGGAATGTCACATCTTGCCCTCAGCAGACCATCCCCTTGTCTATTTGCAAAATTCTCAATAATTCCATTATCCAATTACAGAAGGAAATAAACAATATCGTCCAGAGGAAATTAGTCAGACATTTCCTGTTTTCCAGCTCAATAAGATCCAGGACTGTCAGCTGTAAAGTGAGGTGAACTTACTACAAATGGAAGGAGTTGAACCACAGGCCTGAAGCAAGGTTTCTGAACACACGCTACAGAGCAGGTTAAACTACAAACGCTGAAACAAGAGTATGGGCACCTTCTACCTCTCTCATTCTACAATTCCTCTCTCCTCTGTGTAAACACCAGACTGCTTTATACCCATCAACTGAAAGTGCTTCTATGTCCATCTCTATAAATCTCTGGTAGTTCAACTGGTAAAGAATCCACCTTCAATGCAGGAGACTCTGGTTTGATTCCTGGGTCAGGAAGATCCTCTGGAGAAGGGATAGGCTGCCCACTCCAGAATTCTTGGGTTTCCCTGGTGGCTCAGCTGGTAACGAATCTGCCTGCAATCTGAGAGACCTGGGTTTGATCCCTAGGTTGGGAAGATCCCCAGGAGAAGGGAAAGCTACCCAGTCCAGCATTCTGGCCTGGAGAATTCCATGGACTGTATAGTCCACAGGGTTGCAATTAGTCAGATAATGATTGAGCAGCTTTCACTTTTCATTTTATAAATAATACTAACATCTACCAAGCACATTCTACATGCCAGAGATATCACAATTCCCCAACTATGTTTGGGTTCAGTTCAGTTCAGTTGCTCATTCGTTTCCGACTCTTTGCAACTCCATGAATCACAGCACACCAGGCTTCCCTGTCCATCACCAACCCCCGGAGTTCACCCAAATTCACGTTCATGGAGTCAGTGATGCCATCCAGCCATCTCATCCCCTGTTGTCACCTTCTCCTCCTGCCCCAATCACTCCCAGCATCAGAGTCTTTTCCAATGAGTCAGCTCTTCGCATCAGGTGGCCAAGGTATTGGAGTTTCAGCTTTAGCATCAGTCCTTCCAATGAACACCCAGGGCTGATCTCCTTTGGGATGGACTGGTTGGATCTCCTCGCAGTCCAAGGGACTCTCAAGAGTCTTCTCTGATACCACAGTTCAAAAGCATCAATTCTTTGGCACTCAGCTTTCTTCACAGTCCAACTCTCACATCCATACATGGCCACTGGAAAAACCATAGCCTTGACTAGATGGACCTTTGTTGGCAAAGTAATGTCTCTGCTTTTCAGTATGCTATCTAGGTTGGTCATAACTTTCCTTCCAAGGAGTAAGCGTCTTTTAATTTCGTGGCTATAATCACCATCTGCAGTGATTTTGGAGCCCCCAAATAAAGTTTGACACTGTTTCCACTGTTTCCCCATCTATTTCCTATCACACGAAGTGACGGGACTAGATGCCATGATCTTCGTTTCTGAATTTTGAGCTTTAGGCCAACTTTTTCACTTTCCTCTTTCACTTTCATCAAGAGGCTCTTTAGTTCCTCTTCACTTTCTGCCATAAGGGTGCTGTCATCTGCATATCTGAGGTGATTGATATTTCTCCCAGCAATCTTGATTCCAGCTTGTGCTTCTTCCAGTCCAGTGTTTCTCATGATGTACTCTGCATAGAAGTTAAATAAGCAGGGTGACAGTATACCGCCTTGATGTACTCCTCTTCCTATTTGGAATCAGTCTGTTCCATGTCCAATTCTAACTGTTGCTTCCTGGGTTAGATCCTATTATTTACTATACTAAATTAGATTGCCAGCACTTAAATCCAACTTTGGCTGATCACAGAGCCTTGGCTTTTAGCCACCATGCATGATGTTTGGTGGGAAAAAAGTAAGCTTTGGATTGCCTGGGTTCAAATTCCAGCTCCACCACTAGTACCTTTGTGAGTGGCCTTCCTTTTCTGTCCTTGTCTCTCATGGGGTTCTGGTGAGTGTTTATCAAATTAATATATATGAAAAATTTGCTTAGCATGTGCCAAAAACTACCAGGTGTTTGCTGTTACCATTATCCTTATTGCTGTTGTTCAGTAACTGAGTTGTGTCTGACTCTTGGAGGCCCCATGAACTGCAGCATGCCTGTCCTTTGCCATCTCCTGGGGTGTGTAACTGACGATCCTGCCATAGGCAACCTGGATCTGTAGGTATTTGGAGTACACCAACTTTCATGCAGCAGTAATTTGAAGAAGCAGGAAGCAGCATATGGTTCTTATGTGAGGAACACTTTTCAAGCCATAAATACTATATTTTGTGTAAAATGTGAATCTCAAATAAGTATTTGTAGCTACGAAATTAGCCAGTTTATATGAAAAACTCCCAAAGGGAGAGAGAATACTTCAGAAGGAATTAGAAACCTCTTGTGAGAACTTGGACATATATGGAGGAAAGAAACCTAAAACAACATGGACCTATCCATATACATAGGACATAAAGAAAATATATTTATATTTAAAATATATATTTATTTCACAAATAGGGTGCCTATTTAACAAATAGGGTGCCTCCTTTATTGTACTGCCTTTTATAGGCAGATATCTTTAGCCTTTATATATGGATGAGGCTGCCCTAAGGGAAGCAAGTTTCATGTAAAGATGCTTTCATCTGGGAGGTCACAGGAGGCTCCCACAAGTCCCTCTTCTCATTTAAGGATCAGGTGAGCCCAGCTCAACTAAATAACCATTCATGGGGTGCACCATGCTAGGAGAACTCCAAGGAGATGAGCGACTCGGTCCCTCAGGCAAAGGATGAGCAGTGTAATTAGAGAAGCCAGATGTACCCAAGCCACAAATGGGAGGACAATAAAGACTGGGATATTTCGATGCCCAAATTTGGCATGCAGACAAGAAGTCCCACCAGCAGCTAGGACAGGGTTGCCCAATCTTAGCTGTGGCTAACAGGAAAGGTTTTGCAGGGAATGTGGGACTTGACCGTGAAGAAATTAAGCTTTTGGCTTGATAAAAGTCAGCAGTAACCATAGAGTTTTGAAACTATGTCAGCAAAGGAGAATAAAATTACAAAGTTAAGATCCCCTAAATCACTCTATAAAGTACATTTTAATATAGAAAATACAAATACAGAGGACAGTTTTATAGCACTACTTAATATATATCTATATAGCTCAAATTGCTTAGATTAAAGGCATGTATGATACAACTTCACTGTAAAGAATTTAAGGTGGGTTGTTTGCAACAGTATTCTGAGTTCTCTAAAGTCCAAGCAGGAGATCATTCAAGGGACTGCAGACTTTCTTCAAAGAGATTTTTTATTTATGTCCCAAGGTCTGCTATCTGTCTATACCTTAATTTTGTGTCTTACCCAATTCTAGTTTAGTGGTCCTAACACTAGGTCCTACCACCCAAAATTAGGATCCTGAGGTTTTTTATCAGCTCATTCTTGACCAAAACTGGGATTCATTCTGATGTCAGTGATTTAGACCTACGTTAAGCCTTGCAAGACTGCATGCATTCCAGAAGCAATTCTAGGACCAGATCTTTAAAACAACTTGCATTGGAATGCACAACTCTCCATGGAATATCTTCATTTAAAATTCAGAACCACAGATGCTCAGGTAAAAACAACATTAAATTCCTATGGTCCAACCACAGTTCTGATCCTCAAAACCCACTAAGATGACCTTGATCAAATCCCTCCCAGTCTTATTTGAGAAACTACATTCTCAAGGGCAGGCATCTCATTTGATCCATACAAAGTTCCTTATATTTCTTCTCATCGAGCAATCCAATGTCTGTCTGTCGCTCTCTTGTGGATCCTGCTTGAATGCTTTCAGGCCAGCATTCGAAGTCTTCTGTTTTAAAATTGGGATGGCCACACAGCCTGCTTCACTTAGCCCAGTCCTTGTATATAATGATTGTCCCCGCTTAACCTTTATCACTGTTGTGTTGTTGTTCTTAGTCCCTAAGTCTCGTCTGACTCTTTTGCGACCCCATGGGCTGTAGCCCACAGGTTCCTCTGTTCGCGAGATTCCCCAGGCAAGAACACTGGGGTGGACTGCCATTTCCATCTCCAGGGGATCTTCTCAATCCAGGGACTGAACCAACATTTCCTGCTTTGGCAGGCAGATTCTTTACTGCTGAGCCACCAGGAAAGCCCACTCATTATGACTCCCTCCCTTTTATTCTCAAAGGTGCCCCCTCTGGAAAATAAATTATATGGCCATCTTAACATAAAAGATCTTGACCTGGTAGGCAACCTGAGCCTAAGCCTTCTTTCCTCCCAGCTAAACTTTTCCCGATCCTTCAATAATACACCTGACATGACATAAGCGCTGTAACCTCCCTGTTGTCCTCTTCCCACAGCAGTTGGCCTCTTTGTAGGTTTGGGGGAAAGAGGGCAGATCCTAAGTTCCCTGTGCTCTGTAAATGTGTTGTTTTCCATTGACAGTCACTTAACATCTTGTATTTAGCTTGTAATATTTTCTTTCTCGTGAATAGTAGCTTCCATTTCTGAGTATTTTTGCAGTGATCATTTGGACCTCATCTACTCTTCAAAATGAGGTTCCCACAAGGACTTAGCCTGTTACTGAGGTCAAAGTCAATGCTAGGCCCACTCAATGGTATATAACCATCTACTTGAATGGGGACTTAACCATCTACTAACCATCTACTTCACAAGGGGACTTCATAAAGAAATATAGAAATAAAAATGAAAGCACAATTGACTGAGAGTTGGAATGCAATTCATCATGAAATGCGAGGAAGTAGCACTAAACCAGAAAACCCAAGCCCACATCTACCATCACTGTGTTGCTACTATTTCAGCGTTAGAGACCATCCCTTGGGGGAAAAAAGAACTTGGAAGAGTTTGGGGACAGTCTTTTGAAAGTTGCGCCCTTGGTATTTCCACCCTTGCCCATGTATGACTTTAGAAGGACAAGCTTTCCCTGAAACTAGTCCTTCACAAGATGTACCCTGAGTAGAGCCCTGATCATATTTCAGCCTGAAGGAGAGCAAGGCACTGCCCTTCCAACCTCCTTTCCTAGAGAGCCAACACAGTCTCGGGGACACACTTTGCTTTCAGCCTGACCCCATCCGTGGCATTCACAGGACACTGGCACTAACATTTAATAGAGCTTGTGGCATAAAGCACTGCTGTGGACGCCTGCTAGAGAGCTTTATTTTAATTCAAAGTTCTATTAGAGCTGCTACATTTTTCTGCAGTGTTTTATGTGACTTTCTGGAAATGATCATTGAATTGCATTAAACACAACAAAATCATTGGTGCCAGGCAACTAAAAAATAAAAACAAAACTATGTGACCAGATGCTTGTCACCTATTTAGAAGAGAGAAGCAAATCTAACAGGACACACAACTACTTCGTTTTGCTGGTGAGGATAATGAAAATTAAATAGCCACATAGGGCCTGCAATGGGAAATTTGACATGATGACACACAGATACAAATGAAATGTAAAAATACTAGCAAGTTACACAAAAATTATTGATTTTTTCCCCTCTGATTGCAATTTCAGTGATCTGAGTATATTAGGTGCTTGTTTGCTTGTGATGTGTTTTATTAATGCTCTGAATCTGACACTCAATTTGGCAATCAATGTTTATTTCATCATTTTTCTCTGAGGGGTTCTATTATTTACAATTGATTTAACAGGAATGAAAGGCTTACCATTAACAAGACTCAGTGGCTGACACTTCGCAGATGAAATATTGAAATTCAAAAAGTGAATTAACCATTGCCAAGACTGATGGTTTGATAATTTTTTGCACCAAATCTGATGTATTTATAATTAGAATGTCAACACAATAGTGCTCCTGCTTTGCCCTTTCCTGATTCCTTCACTTTAAAATATTTAAAAGTTTGTTTGCTTCATAGACCATCATTCCTTTGAGTTAAAGTGCTCCTTCAGTACTCTTAGAAACAACAACAGCAACAACAAATTAAGACTGTGGAAAGTCTAGCTTCAAAAATGTGTAAGGAAATATGTATCTTTCACTCCTGATTTCAGAAGAACAAGGCATATAAAAGGATATAATTATTAGGGTCAATATAGCCATAAAATGGCACCCCCACTCCAGTACTCTTGCCTGGAAAATTCCATGGACAGAGGAGGCTGGTGGGCTGCAGTCCGTGGGGTCACTAAGGGTCAGACACGACTGAGCGACTTCACTTTGACTTTTCACTTTCATGCATTGGAGAAGGAAATGGAAACCCACTCCAGTGTTCTTGCATGGAGAATCCCAGGGACAGGGGGAGCCTGGTGGGCTGCCATCTATGGGGTCACACAGAATCGGACATGACTGAAGTGACTTAGCAGTAGCAGCAGCAGCTATAAAATATCAATTAAAGGGATAGTTTGGGATTAACATGTACACATTGCTATATTTAAAATGTATAATCAACAAGGACTTACAGTACAGCACAGGGAATTCTGCTCAGTATTATATAACAATCTAAATGGGAAAATAATTTGAAAAATAGACACACGAATAGGAATAACTAAATCACTTTGCTGTTTACCTAAAACTGTCACAACCTTCTTAATCAACTATGCTCCAGTATATAATAAAAAGCTTTAAAATGTTAAGAAAATGACTTCAGTCGCAATTTTTAAAAATTCAGATTCAGTTGACTGGCTTAAATAAGGAGATTTACAAAATCTAAGCTAAAATAACCAACAAACCTGGGGTTAGTTCCCAGGGCTGGTTGGTTTGTGGTGCCATGATATCATAAGGATCCATGGTCTTACTCTCATTCCATTCTGAACACTCAATTTCAGCTCCCCTCAGGAAACATCACCCCCTCAACACCATCCATCAGACAAGAACACCATCTGTCCTTGTGTTCTCAAAACCAGGCAACCCTTTCCAGACATCGCCAGCAGTGAAGTCTCTTAGGTCGCACTGATGGGAACTCGTCACGTGAGCATTTGTCAATTCAGTGCTGGGAGGAGAGTGGGATTGCCAGTGTGGGTTAAACAGGTATCAGTGGGCAGCAGAGTGGAATTCTGAATAATATGGGCTTTCTGCCAAGGAGAGAATGTGGAGAATGAGACATGGAATATGTTCAAGCAGGTCTGTATCTTACAGGCAGCAGATAATAAGGTCTTCCCCTGCCCCCAGGAAATCTTATCAGTTCAAAAGAAACCACAAGAACTGACACCATGAACTCCCCAATAAAGAGTATGTGTACTTCCTCTTGCCGCTGTGGTTCTCAACCAGGTTGGTTTTGCACCCTACTCTCGGTTCCGGGGAACCCTTGGCAATGTCCGCAGGTACTTCTGGTTATCACAATTGGAGAATACTTCCTTGGTGGCTCAGAGGGTAAAGAGCCTGCTGCAACACAGGAGACCTGGGTTTGATCCCTGGGTCAGGAAGTTCCCCTGGAGAAGGAAATGGCAACCCACTCCAGTATCCTTGCCTGGAGAATCCCATGGATGGAAGAGCCTGGTAGGCTACATTCCATGGGGTCACAAAGAGTTGGACACAACTGAGCGAGCTCACTTCTAGTGGCATTTGACGGATGGATGGAGGCCAAGGATTTTGCTCAACATCCTACAAAACACAGCATAGCACCTAACAACAAAGAATTATATGGCTCCAAATGTCAACATTTGGAAATAAATGTTGCCAAATAAAGAAAGCTGAGCACTGAAGAATTGATGCTTTTGAACTATGGTATCAGAGAAGACTCTTGAGAGTCCCTTGGACTGCAAGGAGATCCAACCAGTCCATCCTAAAGGAAATCAGTCCTGAGTGTTCATCGGAAGGACTGATGCTGAAGCTGAAACCCCAATACTTTGGCCACCTCATGCAAAGAGCTGACTCATTGGAAAAGACCCTGATGCTGGGAGGGATTGGGGGCAGGAGGAGAAGGGGACAACAGAGGATGAGATGGTTGGATGGCATCACTGACTCGATGGACATGGGTTTGAATAAGCTCTGGGAGTTGGTGATGAACAGGGAAGCCTGGTGTGAGGTAGTCCATGAAGTTGCAAAGAGTCAGACACGACTGAGCAACTGAACTGAACTGAGATGTCAACAGTGCTAGCATTGAGGATTTCTGACTTAAAGCAATCCTAATCATGGATATTGGAGAAGGCAATGGCACCCTACTCCAGTACTCTTGCCTGGAAAATCCCATGGATGCAGGAGCCTGATAGATTGCAGTCCATGGGGTCGCTAAGAGTCGGACACAACTGAGCGACTTCACTTTCATGCATTGGAGGAGGAAATGGCAACCCACTCCAGGATTCTTGCCTGGAGAATCCCAGGGACAGGGGAGCCTGGTGGGCTGCCATCTATGGGGTCGCCCACCTACCCTTTCAGAGCCCCTAGTCAGCTTGGTCCCCACTCCAACTCTTAAAGCATCAACCAGGGCTTTTACCAGGTATGCTAGGAAAGCATTTAAAAATGGAAAATAGAGAAGAAAGCAAAGAAAGAGATAGACCAAAATGGGCAACATGAAGGAACCATGTCAAGCAGGAGAAAGAAAATTTTGAAAACAAAATCCAGCTATGTGCTATTTATGAGGGACACACAGAAAGCAGAAAAACATTTTTAAATGATGGGGAAGATGCACCAGGAAATTGCCAACAAAAAGAAAATTGGCCTGGCTATATTAATATAGCCAAAAGGAGACAAGGAAAAAGTCTGACTGGAGGAGATATTATGTAATGATAAAAGACTTCATTCACCAGGACAAAATAACAATTCTAAACATGTATGCAGCTAACAACATAGCCTCAAAGCACTCATTTTGTGCCTTTCTTTACTGTTCTCATTTTGAAACCTTGCACATATACTACTTTTATTTTCCTTTTATGTCAGCGGGGGGCTATCTAGGTGGTAAATTGGGCCATTTTCCCTCTCATTCTGAATGTGTGTCTGTGTTGTAAAAATACCTACTCTATGATATATTTTGAAAATTAAATAAATAAAAAGAAAAATCTGATCATATCTTTCAAAGCTGATTAGAGAGTCCACATACCTCTTGGAAGCTTGTCAAAAGGTAGATTTCCTATTAACAGGTGTTCAGTCATCACTGTCTGTAAGTCTTTTTTCAACCCTAGGTGCACTAGGCATCTTGGCTTCAGTCTCGTGGGCTTGTTGGATCAATACCTTTACAAGTGAACCTTTAGGATTCTGTAGAGGAGGCTGAAGTCATTGTAATTGTTTCTTTTACAGACTTTCAATAAATCTTCCTATTTTCAGCCACATCTGCCCTCCACTTTTTAAAGCTTGCTGGAATTTTCTAAGTCTTTCTATAATTTTAGAAAGATTATGTGAATTCATATATTTAAAAAGTAAAGTTACCTTCTTTGAGAAAAAAATGACTAAATCATATAAAATTTATTATGACTAATTTCAGATGTTGCAAGGAAATGTATCAGAACTTTTAAATTTAGTGTATTTATCCTTTTTTTGAGATAAACGGTTACAAGAGGGTTGCTAAGAATCACTGTGCAACTAAGAACTGTTTCCATTTCAGTGGAAACAAACAGCTTTCAAAAAATTGTGTAGGTGTCACTTTTACATAGCACATCTAACCATTAAATTAAACATTCTTCCAATTCAGGGCACTGCTAATAAAAATTAGAGAAAATTCGCGTGATAGAACGCGTGCATCGGCGTTTAGGTGAGACACACACTGTCATTCCAACCTACACTGCTGGCTCTCGGTCCTAAACATTCTTATCAATATTCCAAGATAGCCTCAGGGTTAATAAAATTATATATCTCTTGCTACTTACTATTTATGATAAATTTATGTAAATTTTGCTTCTGAATATGCTTATACCTGGGAATGAGACTATATATTGTAATTCTTCATTAACCCATAGCAATAAATGCTTGATGAGTAAAATACCACTGTCTAAATTTCATTTTTTAATTGGCACTGTTTCTATTCATGAGAAAATGTTATTTTCTCGGATGTTTTGGTGTAATATAACATGGCTAGTTTTTTGTTTCTTAGCTAAAAATTCCCAGCAATGAATATATACTGTGGGCCCTTAAAGATACACATTTTAAATTGCAATAGAATTAAGACATTGGTTTATACTACATGAGATTTTTGAGAAATAAGACTTGTTTAGTTCAGGAGAGCTTTGGTATATTATGGGTTAAAAATTAAATGTTAAATGCTTGCTAAGTAATATATTTGCATACTCAAACATCTCAGATTTGATTAATGTTGGATATATTTCATAATTCTGAGCTGTTTGTGGTTCTCTGCTACCTCTACACCATTCACACCATTACTGTAATCTATTTTTATTGGAATATAACTCATAATAATTGAATTAAATAAATTAGAATGACAGTACAGGTCTTCCTTATAGGAAAAACTCTGAATTACTAAAATTGAAAAAAGTCACCATTAAGCAAACATGCTACCAATGAGTGTTTTCAGGCAAGATCCATCAATGGATGCTAAAATTAGTGGTTGACAGTTGGAGGAGAAGCAGGATATTTGCATGGTCCAAGCTACTCATTAATCACCAAGTGGAAAGTGTAACTTTATAGTGGAATAGAGCAGGGGACACCACCCTAACCAAGTGCTCCAAGTCAACGTCATCTTCATCATCAGTAATAAAAGACACATTGGCATCAAGCACCCCTGATGTAATGCACTATGAGAGGCACGTCGGTTCTGTGGTCCTCCAGTGAAAATATGCAACCTCAACCCAATCTCACGTCATCAGCTCCAAACCGAAGGATGTTCTAAAAAAATACCTGATTTTATTATACTAATTTTAATAGTGTCAAGGGAAGACTGAGAAACTGTCACAGTGTGGGGGAAGGTAACATGCCAGTGGAATTGTGACTGTGATCCTGGGATGCGCTCTGGAACTCCAAAAGGAAAACTGATGGAATCTGACTAAGATCTGGAATTCAGTTAACTGTATCGCTTAATGTTACTTTCTTGGTTTTGGTAATTCTGCTTTATTTAAGATATTAGCATCAGGGAAGTTGTGTAAAGATGTATGGGAACTGGCTGAAATATCTTTGCAACCTTCCCATGAATAGAAAATTCCCAGGTTTGGGGCTTATTGTTTTAAGGAACAAAGTCGCGAACAGCAGGAATCGAGAAGTCACACATTGAGCAGTTCTGGTGGGTGTGCGGCAGAGAGATCAGATCTCAGTCTTAGACGTATCAAATGTAAGGGGTCTGCAAGGTGGATGCAGACGGCATAGTTGCAGTTGGATATCCAAGTTTTGTAGAGAAAACCGGGCAGAAAATATAAATTTGGGGATGTAGTCATACAAACCCAGATATCACCCAGAAAATAAACGTTGAAGAGAACGGAGTTCTGGTACCCTCAGATATACAGAGACCTCCTTGCTCCATACCCACATCTGAAATGGAGCAAGGAGAAAACTCAGGACAGAAGGGATGGCGAGGGACGCCTAAATGCCAAATGAGAGAAATGTATCGAGACAGGGGCCTGAACAACTGAAAAGAGGCCAGTAGGTAAGACAAAGGGTGATGCAAATGGACCATTCAGTTCAACACCAAAAGATTTAAAGAGAAAACTATAATACTGTCTTAACAGATGATTAACAAAAAGGAACACTGAATAAAAATCAGCTACCATGGTAAGAATTCTCAGAAAATTAAGACTGTAAGTAAATTTTCTTAACCTAGTAACATGCTGCTATACAAAAACTTCTCACTCATGGATAAAAACTATTTCCTTAAAACTTAGAAACCAAGACCACTGAGAGTTGGCCACCATCACAAGTTCTTACAGAAATGGAACTAGAGGTCCTAGTGAGATGAGACGCACTTACCCACACTTTACCTCCTGCAGCAGACTTGCATGGGGCACCAGGATGAAAGAAGAGCAGGAATCACACATCATATGACCCCAAAGAAGCTGCAAACTATTAAAACTAATATGAGCTCCTAATGTTCTCTGGATATAAAAAAATCAATTATATTTATAGTCTATGAACAAATAGAAAATGAGGTTTTAAAAAAACTTGTCATTAAAATATTAATAAAAATAATGCATACACAATACTCCAAGCAGAATTATGTCACTTCCATGAGGAAGAATATAAAAGTTTTGAAATACATTTAGAAGTCAAATAAATGAGTCATACCAGTATTCATGAATTATGTCTGCCAAGATTGATCCATATAGGCAAAACTATTCCAACCAAAATCCCTATGGAATTTTTCATAGAACTTGATGAGCTACTTCAGAAAATTACAAGGAAAGCAAATGAAGAGGAGGCAAAATATTCCTAAAGAAGTACGAAGTACAAAAAAAAAAATTGGTGGCAGGCTTAACCCATAAGAAATCAAGACTCAATGTAAAGAGCTGTAATTTAAAAATCAGCATTAATAAACAGCAAACTTATAAACAATGAGACAGAAGAAGGGCTTCAGGAAGACACACACATGGAAATTCCATTTATGACAGAAAAGATATTTACAACTGAATAAGGATAGACTGTGAAATAAACAATGTTGGAACAAATAACTTCCATATTAGGGGAAAGAAGTGGATCCTTACCTCACACCAGTTATAGAAATCAACTCCATATGAATGATGTGAAAGGCAAAACTAACATATGTATAAGAAAATAAAACCAAGTACTTAATATTTGTATTTCTTTGATATACGTTATAAAATAAAATGAAATTAGAATGCATTAAAATTGATAAGCTGTGTTCACCAAAAGACACCACAAAGAGTAAGATATGCTTAAATCTAGGAGTATATATTTATAAAACACATCATTAATAAGGAATTAGTCTCCAGGATATATAAAGAAATCAGTAGAATAGATCACAGATGTTTCATAAAAGGTAGAACACAATATTCATTGAACATGAAAAGATACACAACCTCATCAGTAAAATAGGTAAATGCCAAAAAAACTGTGAGATACCTTTCCAAAGCAAGCAAGTGCAATAAAATAGAGTTTAGCATTACCGAGTGTTGGTGAATATTTAAAACAACTGCAATGCTCATATATATAATATATTATTTTGATATACACACAAATGACAGCATCATAAACAAGAAATAAGTGACATACAGCCCAGGGAATGCTAAGGCTCTAATAGAAACAAGAGGCCCAGATGGTATAAAGGTGAAGCAGGGCCTTCACAGGTAATGGCAACATTCTGTCTCTTATACTGAGTGTGGAAAATGGAGGTTTTATTTATATATTATGATATATTTTGCTATTTGATTGTTTTTATTATTGATTACTCTAGTTTTATTATTTTGTTTTTCATTATATTATTTATTTTAATATTTTATCATTCATTGTGTTTTTATATTTTTATAGTAAAGAAATATTTATTTGTACTTGTTATTTTGTGTATTATTTTCAAATATTTTCTTCATTTTATCATCTTTTATATATATTCTTCCATACATATTAAGCTTTGTGGCTATAAATTGCCCTGAAGAGTAAACAGTGGAAATTTAACCCACAAAGCAGAATGAAAATCTCATATAAAACTCTTTATTATCTCAAAGCAGTTAAAGAACAGATGACCACTCTGAAACAAGAATACAAAGATGGAATGCAAGATTTCAAAAAATACATAAAGCAACAGAAAGGGATGAAAATTTAGCCAGCCTAGCTCTGAAAAGAATGGAAATGAAAGACAAAATTATTACAGAAATGAAATTACACTAAATCAACCAGTCAGGCAGAATAAAAAATAGTCAGCAACCTGAAAATCAGGCTGAGAAAAACCAAGCAAAATGAAACTGAGGTATTAAAATGGAGAAAAGGATTATTGATGTCTAAGTCAGACGAAGGTTATACAAGAAATGCATACATTATATCCTTAATAAAGTGAGGAATATTCAAAGAAGTTTTTCTCTGAAATAAGGGAAGGTCTGAACCAAGAAATGAAATGGGTATAATGAATGGGGTAGAGGGCAATGATACAAAATAAATAAACAACACTAAGGCATCCACTCGAGTGCTCTCGCCTGGAAAATCCCATGGACGGAGGAGCCTGGTGGGCTGCAGTCCATGGGGTCGCTTAGAGTCGGACATGACTGAGCGACTTCACTTTCACTTTTCACTTTCATGCATTGGAGAAGGAACTGGCAACCCACTCCAGTGTTCTTGCCTGGAGAAACCCAGGGACAGGGGAGCCTCGTCGGCTGCCATCTATGGAGTCTCACAGACTCAGACACGACTGAAGTGACTTAGCAGCAGCAGAAGGCAAATCTTGGTAAAGTCAACAGTCTTCAAAGACAAAACAAAAAATAGATAGGCAACCAGAGGGATGAATAAAAAGCCAAATATACCCTGGGTTGGAAACTGCACACTGCAGTGATGAACATTCTCCCTGAACCAAAGTTATGTAATGCAAATTTGATTCAGATTTTCAAATGAAGAAAAAAATAGTCAGGTGTGAATAGCCAGGAAAAAGCTGAAACCAACAAAAAGTAATCAGAGAAACTGAGACTTTCAATTATTAACATATTATGAAGTTATAGAAATTAATGGCTTTCCCTGCTGGCTCAGACAGCAAAGAATCTGCCTGCAATGCAGAAGACATGGGTTCAATCCTTGGATTGGAAAGAGTCTCTGGAGAAGGGAATGGCTACCCTCTCCAGTATTCTTGCCAGGAGAATTCCATGGATAGAGGAGCCTGGAGTGCTACAGTTCATGGTGTCAAAAAGAGTTGCACATGACTGAGTGACTAGCAATAGAATGGGAAAAACTAGAGATCTCTTCAAGAAAATTAGAGATACCAAGGGAATATTTCATGCAAAGATGGGCAAAATAAAGGACAGAAATGGTATGGACCTGACAGAAGCAGAAGATATTAAGAAAAGAGGGCATGAATACACAGAAGAACTATATACAAAAAAGATCTTCATGACCCAGATAATGATGATAGTGTGATCACTCACCTAAAGTCAGACATCCTGGAATGCAAAGTCAAGTGCGCCTTAGGAACCATCACTATGAACAAAGCTACTGGAGCTGATGGAATTCCAGTTGAGCTATTTCAAATCCTAAAAGATGATGGATGCTGTAAAAGTGCTGCACTCCATATGCCAGCAAATTTGGAAAATTCAGCAGTGAACACAGGACTGGAAAAGGTCAATTTTCATTCCAATCCCAAAGGCAATGCCAAAGAATATTCAAACTACCGCACAATTGCACTCATCTCTCATGCTAGCAAAGTAATGCTCAAAGTTCTCCAAGCCAGGCTTCAACAGTACATGAACTGTGAACTTCCAGATGTTCAAGTTGGATTTAGAAAAGGCAGAGGAACCAGAGATCAAACTGCCAACATCCGTTGGATCATTGAAAAAGCAAGAGAGTTCCAAAAAAATCTACTTCTGCTTTATTGACTATGCCAAAGCCTTTGACTGTGTGGATCGTAACAAACTGTGGAAAATTCTTCAAGAAATGGGGATACCAGAGCATCTCACCTACCTTCTGAGAAATCTGTATTCTCAGGAGAAGAAGCAACAGTTAGAACTGGAAATGGAGCAACAGACTGGTTCTAAATTGGGAAAGGAGTAAATCAGTGATGTATATTGTCACCTTGCTTATTTAACTTCTATGCAGAGCACATTATATGAAATGCTGGGCTGAAAGAAGCACAAGCTGGAATCAAGATTGCCAGGAGAAATATAAATCACCTCAGATATGCAGATGACACCACCCTTATGGCAGAAAGAAGAACTAAAGAGCCTCTTGATGAATGTGAAAGAGGGGAGTGAAAAAGTTGGCTTAAAGCTCAACATTCAGAAAACTAAGACTATGGCATCCAGTCTCATCACTTCAAGCAAATAGATAGGGAAACAATGGAAACAGTGACAGACATTCTTTTGGGGGGCTCCAGAATCACTGCAGATGGTGACGGCAGCCATGAAATTAAAAGATGCTTGCTCCTTTGAAGAAAAGCTATGACCAACCTAGAAAGCTTGTTAAAAAGCAGAGACATTACTTTGTCAACAAAGGTCCGTCTAGTTAAGGCTATGTGTTTTCCAGTAGTCATGTTCAGGTGTGAAAGTTGGACTATAAAAAAAACTGAGTGCTGAAGAATTGATGATTTGAACTGTGGTGTTGGAGAAGACTCTTGAGAGTCCCTTGGACTGCAAGGAGATCCAACCAGTCCATCCTAAAGGAGATCAGTCCTAAGTGTTCATTGGAAGGACTCATGCTAAAGCTGAAACTCCAATACTTTGGCCACCTGATGTGAAGAACTGACTCATTTGAAAAGACCCTGATGCTGAGAAAGACTGAAGGCAGGAAGAGAAGGGGAAAACAGGATGAGATGGTTGGATAGCATCACCGACTCGATGGACAAGAGCAAGCTCTGAGAGTTGGTGATAGACAAGGAAGCCTGCCGTGCTGCAGTCCATGGGGTCACAAGGAGTCAGACATGACTGAGCAGCTGAACTGAACACACACACACACAGACACAAATACACAGTAATTAATGAAACAATAGACACACCAAGGAACCAAACAGAGAAACTAGAAACAGACACAACCCTCAACTGCTACAGGACATTTTAAAATTAAGATATTTTAGAGAACCAGATGGCAGAGGAGTAGCTGGTCGTGGAGTTCATCTCTCTCCATGGATACAACAGGAATACATCCTCTGACACAAAAGTGCAAGCAGAGCACCAGCTGAGAGCAGCAGGAGTGCCTGGCCAGCGGAAAAGAATACACAGAGCCACACAAAACTCAGCAGGATGAAGGGACTTGGGGGAAACAGGAGTGCTAGCAGGACTGGGCCTGCCCTCGGCGGCAGGGACTGAAGCAGGGGTCTGATCCCCACGCTGGGGCAACTGTCTGAGTCAGGGGAGAAACATTTGAGGCTGAGAGTGAAACAGGTGATCTGCGGCGGCCTAAAGGGAATGAGAATCGGACAGTGCTTGCGCAGCCGTACATACCCCAGAGAGGGACGCAGTTCCCCTGAAAGATGTAGCAGCTGGGAGCTGGAGTTGAGGGACTGTGGAGCAATCCCAGGGCCAGGGCTGCTGTTGACTGCGGAGAGACGGACTGAGGGGATGTGAGGGAGGAGACTGGTGGGAAACGCCTGTGAGGAAAGCCAGGCAGCCACGGAAGCAAGGCGTGAGTCACACGTAGCGGGTGGAGCCCTCCCCGTCGCTTCTCCCTCCCCACACGCCAGCGTTGGCCGCTGAACAACAGGGAGGCCGGCCCATCAAATGCTTGAGGCACTGAATTACAGAGCAGGGCCCCACCCACGGTGCTCCTTTGAGCAGCTGATGTGCTGATCTACAGAGTGGAACCCCAGCCAGGGGGTCTTCTCTGTGCCTGACGCTCGAACAACAGAGCAGGACCCCAGGCAAGGGAGGCCTCTAAGTGCCTGAACAGGCAGAGCTGTGGAGAAGACCGGCCCAAGAGGCCTTCTGACCGCAGCGACATGAGGCTCGGAAAAAGACGACGCTGCTGCCGCTGCTCAGTCGCGGCGGTCGTGTCTGACTCTGTGCGACCCCATAGACGGCAGCCCAGCAGGCTCCGCCGTCCCTGATTCTCCAGGCGAGAGCACCGGCGTGGGCTGCCATTTCCTCCTCCAGTGCGTGAGAGCGAAGTCGCTCGTCGTGTCAGACTCCCAGCGACCCCATGGACTGCAGCCCACCGGGCTCCTGCGCCCATGGGATTTCCCAGGCGAGAGCACTGGAGTGGGTGCCGTTGCCTTCTCTGCGGAAAAGACTGAGAGGCTGCCACTCCCGGCGCTGAGGCCGTCCGTGCTCCTGCGCACTTGAGGCCGCCAGGGTCCCCATGAGCCAAGCAGCTGCGCCAGCCTCGCGCTCAACCCTCACGGGGCAGAGCTGCCGGGGCAGAGCTCCCCGGGCAACAAAAGGCTTGCGTCTATGTGCGCAGGGCGGCTGTGGTCGTGTCCAACTCTGTGTGCCCCCGTAGGCTGTGGCCTGCCAGGCTTCTCTGTCAGAGAGGAGGTCTCCAGGCAAGAATACTGGGGCATATTGGCCGATACGGGTTGCCATACCCTTCTAGAGCACAGTATTTCCCGCTGCCCTAGCTGCCAACCCCGAGTACCTGGTGCTGCCAGAACCCCTGCGACCCAAGCAGCTGCACCGCCTCCACCACCCGGCCCTCACTGGGCACGCCCAAGTCCTCCAGGGCAGCCCCAGGAGCAAACCCCAGTGGACGACCCACATGCAGAGATGGAAAGAAAACCACAATTGTAACCCAGGGGCAGCGTGGCTAAGGGAGAAGGCCCCAAACCTTCCCACCTGCTAGCTGTACAAGCTGCAGATTAAATCCACAGGATCAACTAGCCAGACTGTGTCTATGGAATATGTAAAGGTCATTGAGAGTTCCCACAAAAGAATATGCACTAGTTCTGATAGCTGTGGACACTGGAGGCGAGAACACACAGGAGGAGGACCAGATTCGGATCTGAGCTGCCCCGCAGCAGGTCCAGAGAGCAGCACGGCGTTGCAGGGCATCCTAGGGAGAAGAGGTGGACTGACTCCCAGCGAGGAAAGGACTCTGACAGCAGGGACTCAAGAAAAACGCTTATTATTCTTATGTTTTGACTTGTTCTGTAGATTCTTTTGGATTTTTTTTTTTTTTTTCCTCCCCCGCCACTACCCCCCTCATTGTAGTTGTCGATTTTATTGGCACTATGAAATCTAATTAAGCTTTTGAGCTTTTTTTTCCTCAGTCACATTTTTTTTTGTTGTTATAAACCTCTGCCTCTATGCTGGGCTTTGCAGTTTGGTGGAGTTTCCCTTTTTCTTTCTTTTCTCTTTTTTAAATTTTAAACCTGTTATATTTTTCTACATTTTTCCTTGGTTTGCTTTTCCTGCTGTTCTTTTCCCCTTGCAATTAATGTTTAATGTATATAAACCTTCTTTATCTACCTCTAGTTAACTTTACATATCTATTCTTTCTTTCCTTTCTTTCTTTCCCTTCCTCTCAACATATTTGTTAGTTTTATTTTCATTGCTTTATTCCCCAGCTGGCACCTTGTTTGAGCTTTGTTTTCCGGTTTGTGCTTTAGTTGGTTTTGTTCTGGTAGATGTACTTTTTGGCTTCCTTTGTTCGCTGGGTCAATCTATTGTACGTTATTTTTGTTGGACTGTTTGCATTTTGCTTACGGGTGAATATGCATATGTTTACATTCAGTCACACTTTTTATTGTTGTTATAAACCTCTGCCTCTACGTTGGGCTTTTAGAGTTCTGTGTTTTCCTTTTTCTTTCTTCCATATTTTTCTTTTCTCTTTTTTATAATTTTAATATTTTAAACCTATTACATTTTTCTACATTTATTCCTTTGTGTGCCTTCCCTACTGTTCTTTTCCCCTTGAAGTTCATCTTTAATGTAAATAACTCTTCATCTACCTCTATTTAACTTTGCGTATCTAGTCTTTCTTTCTTTCCTTTCTTTTCAACACATCTGTTAGTTTTGTTTTCATTGCTTTATTCCCCACTTGGCACCTTGCTCTAGTTTTGTTTTCAACTGGTAAAAATAATTTTTGATTTCCTTTGTTTGTTGGGTCAATCTACTGTATTTTTGTTGGACTGTTTTGACTTTGCTCATGGGTGTATGTGTGTGTGTGTGTGTGTGTGTGTGTGTGTGTGTGTGTGTAGATTCCATTATTTTACTCATTATTTGCCTGATTTTCTAACTGCCATTTGTCTGGGGTTCATCTTTGGTTTCTCATTTCTGGATATTTGTTTTAATCTCACTTAATGCCATAACAAGCCACTTGTGGAATCCTCATTCCTGACCAGAGATCAAGCCCTGAGCCTTTGGAGTGGGAGCACTGACTCCAAGACCCTAGACTACCAGAGAACTAACCCTAGGGAGGATCAGATAGTGAGAACGCACACAGAGGAAACCAGTGGATACAAACACTGAATACCCAGCATCACCCAGCCACCAGCAGCACGGTGCAGGACGCCTCATCTAAACAGCAAGCAAAACAAAAAGACAAAGCTAACCATCAGCAGACAGGATCGCCGGCTCACTCAGCCTTGCCCGTCAGAGGAGAAACGAACAAACAAAAACAGAAACTCAGCACAAATCTCACCGTATGTGAAGCTCACACAAACCACCGGACCAACCTTAGGAGGGTGGCAACCAACAGGAAGAAGAATTCAGCCTTGAAGCCTGGGAAAAGAAGACCTCAAACACAGTAAGTTAAAAAAATAATAATGAGAAGGCAGGGAAATACTACACAAATGAAGGAACAAACTAGAAACACAGAAGCCCAAATAAGTGAGGAGGAAATAGGCAAGCTACCTGAAAAAGAATTCAGAATAATGCAGTGAAGATGATCAGAAACCTTGAAGACAAAATGGAGAAAATGTAAGAATCAATTAACAAAGACCTAGAAAAATTAGAGAATAAACATATGGAGACAAACTACACAATTACTGAAATTAAAAATAGTCTAGAAGTAATCAATAGCAGACTATCTGAAGCAGAAGAACTAATCAGTGAGCTGGAAGATGAAGTGGTAGAAAGAATTTCTGAAGAGCAGAATAAAATAAAAGAATGGAAAAAACTGGGGATAGTCTCAGAGACTTCTGGGGCAATATCAAATGCACCAACATTCGAATTATAGGTGTCCCAGAAGAAGAAGAGAAAAAGAAAGAGTATGAGAAAATTTTGGAAGAGATTATAGTTGAAAATTTCCAATTTCCCTGATATGGAAAAGGAAATAGTCCATCAAGTCCAAGAGGCACAGGAGTCCCATACAGGATAAACCCATGGTGAAACACACCAAGACACATTATTCAAATTAACAAAGACTAAACACAAAGAAAGAATATTAAAAGTAGCAAGGGAGAAGCAACAAGAAGCATACTAGGAAAACCCCATCTGCTTAACAGCTGATCTTTCAGCAGAAACTCTGCAGGCCAGACAGGAATGGCAGGATATACTTAAAGTACTGAAAGGGAAAAAGCTACAACCAAGATTACTGTACCTGGCAAGGATCTCATTCAAAATTGATGGAGAAATAGACTTTTCAGAAAGGCAGAAGTTAAGGGAATTCATTACCACCAAACCAGCTTTACAACAAATGTTAAAGGGACTTATATAGTCAAGAAATACAAGAGAAGAAAAAAGATCTACAAAATCAACCCCAAACAAGAAAATGGCAACCAAAAGGAATATATATATATATATATATATGGCAACCAAAAGACACTGACTGGCTGAGTGGATATAAAAACAAGACCCATAAATATGCTGTCTATAAGAAACCCACTTCAGACCTAAAGACACATATAGACTCAAAGTGAGAGGATGGAAAAATATATTCTATGCAAATGAGAAGCAAAAGAAAGCTGGAGTAGCAATCCCCATATCAGACAAAATACATGTTAAGGCCTATAAATAGACTTAAATATAAATAAAGAAAATTACAAGAGATAATGAAGGACACTACATAATGATCAAGGGATCAATCCAAGAGGAAGACATAGCAACTGTAAATATCTATGCACCCAACATAGGAGCACCTCAATACATAAGCCAAACACTAACAGACATAAAAGGAGAAATTGACAGTAACACAATAGTAGGAGACTTTAACACCCTATTCACACCAATGGACAGATCATCAAAACAGAAATTAATAATGAAACACAAGTCTTAAATGATACATTACATGAGAAGGATCTCATTGATCCTTCAGGACATTCCATCCAAATGCAGAATACACCTTCTTCTCAAGTGCATATGGA
The DNA here is from genome assembly GCA_917880005.1 of Nanger dama. Classification (NCBI taxonomy): domain Eukaryota; kingdom Metazoa; phylum Chordata; class Mammalia; order Artiodactyla; family Bovidae; genus Nanger; species Nanger dama. The sequence continues at coordinate 4,758,341 of CAKJTW010000021.1, read as the reverse complement.
ACATTCTCCAGGACAGGAATATTCTCCACTCTCCAATATTTGCCGAGCTCACATCTTGGGTCACAAATCAAACCTCAGTAAATTTAAGAAAATTGAAATTATATCAAGCATCTTCTCTGACCACAATACTATGATATTAGATATCAATTACAAGGAAAAAAAACTGTAAGAAACACAAACATATGGATATTAAACAACACGTTTCCTAATAACCAACAGGTTACTGAAGAAATCAAAAGGGAAATCAAAAAATTTCTAGAAACAAATGACAATGAAAATGCAACAACCCAAAACCTAGGATACAGTGAAAGCAGTTCTAAGAGAGAAGTTTATACCAATACAATCCTACCTCGAGAAACAAGACAGACATTGAAGAGACAACCTAACTTTACACCTTAAAAACTGGAAAAAGAAGAAGAACAACAACAAAAATTAGAAGAGGAAAGAAATCATAAAGATCTGAGCAGAAATAAATGAAAAAAAATGAACAAAACAATAGTAATGATTAATAAAACTAAATGCTGGTTCTTTGAGAAGATAAAACTGACAAACCTTTAGCTAGACTCATCAAGAAAAAAAGAGAGAAGAATCAAATCAACAAAATTAGAAATGAAAAAGGAGAGGTTACAACAGACAGTGAAGAAATACAAAGGATTATAAGAGACTATTATGAACAAGTATATGGCAATAAAATGGATAACCTGGAAGAAATTCTTAGAAAAGTTCAATCTTTCAAGACTGAACCAGGAAGAAGTAGAAATTATGAACAACCCATTTACAAGCACTGAAATTGAAGCTGTGATCAAAAATCTCCCAGAAAAATAAAAATCCATGGCCAGATGGCTTCACAGGTGAAATCTATCAAACATTTAGAGACAAGCTAATGACTATCCTTCTAAAGCTCTTTCAAAAAATTGCAGAGCAAGGAACACTTACAAACTCATTCTATGAGGCCACCATCACCCTGATAGCAAAACCAGACAAAGACAACACAAAAAGGAAAACTACAGGCCAGTATCACTGATGAACATAGATGCAGAAATCCTCAACAAAAATTTTAGCAAACAGGATTCAGCAACACATCAAAAAGCTCATACACCATGATCAAATTGGGTTTATTCCAGGGATACAAGGATTCTTCAATACATGGAAATCAATCAATGACATGGAAATCAATCAATGTGATACATGATATTAACAAATTGAAAGATAAAAACCATACGATAATCTCAATAGATTCAGAAAAAGCCTTTGACAAAATTTAGCCCCCATTTAGATTAAAACTCTCCCAAAAATGGGCATAGAAGGAACCTACCTCAACATAGTAAAGGTCATAGATGACAAGCCTAAAGCAAACATTATTCTCAGTGGTGAAAAACTGAAAGCATTTCCCCTAAGATCAGGAATAAGACAAGGGTGTCCACTTCCACCAATATTATTCAACATAGTTCTGGAGGTCCTAGCTACCGCAATCAGAGAAAAAAAAAGAAATAAAACGAATCCAGATCGGAGAAGAAGTAAAGCTCCCACTGTTTGCAGATGACATGATACTGTACACAGAAAACCCTAAAGACAGTATCAAAAAATTAGTAGAGCTAATCAGTGAATTTAGCAAAGTTGCAGGATACAAAATCAATACCCAGAAATCACTTGCATTTCTACATACTAACAATGAAAAATCAGAAAGAGAAATTAAGGAATCAGTCCCATTCACCAACAAAAATAATAAAATATCTAGGAATAAACTTACCTAAGGAGACAGAAGAACCATACACAGAAAATTATAAGACATTAATGAAAGAAATCAAAGACAACATAAAGAGACGGAGAGATATTACACTTCCTGGGTAGGAAGAATCAATATTGTGAAAGTGACTATACTATCAAGTGTAATCTACAGATTCAATGCAATCCCTATCAAATTACCAACGGCATTTTTCACAGAACTAGAACAAAAAATTTCACAATTCATATGGAAACACAAAAGATGCCAAATAGCCAAAGCAGTCTTGAGAAAGAAGAATGGAGCTGGAGGAACCAACCTTCCTGACTTCAGATTATACTACAAAACCACAGTCATCAAGACAGTATGGTACTGGCACAAAAACAGAAATGTAGATCAATGGAACAAGACAGAAACCCAGAAATGAACCCATGCACCTATGGGTACCTTATTTTTGACAAAGGAGGCAAGAATAGACAATATACAAGAGGCAAAGATAGCCTCTTCCATAAGTGGTGGTGGGAAAACTGGACAGCTACATGTAAAGGAATAAAATTAGGACAGTTCCTAACACCATACACAAAGATAAACTCAAAATGCATTAAAGACCAAATGTAAGACCAGAAACTATAAAACTCTTAGAGGAAAACATAGGCAGAACACTAGATGACATAAATCAAGGTAAGATCCTCTATGACCCTCCTCCTAGAGTAATGGAAACGAAAAGTAAACAAGCAGGACCTGATTAAAATTAGACCCAGCGATTGAATCCAGGTCTCCTGCACCGCAGACAGATTCTTTATCATCAGAGCGTCCAGGGAAGCCTTTTATAATGGCAAAGAAGCAATAAAATAAGTACTTCCATTCACCAGTGAGAGCAATGCAAATTTATCTCCCTTATCTGGAAAGCATTTTATCAGTGTGAAAGAGGCTCCTTTTTGACCTAGTGATCCAGTGGTTCCATTTCTATGAAGCCATCCTAAAGGAACAGTCAATATAAACACAACTATAATTATGTTTATTGTTTATGAAATATCAAAAACATAAATATTTTATGCCCACAAAAAGGAATGGTTAGAATATTATGCAGACATCTTTTTAAAAATCACAATTTCAAAGAGTACTCAGTGATGGGAAACATTCTTGCTTAGAGAATTTCTGATTTAAGTACGATTCTAATTTAGAAGAAGGAATACATTAACAAGTATGTGTACTTTTTAGAAAGCTGGTATGTTTTCTGAGTGATTTGTCTTCTTTATGCTTTTTCTCTATCTTTCAAATTTTTAACAGTTGGACAGGTTATAATTATTTAATCAAAAAGAAATAAAGGTTAAATTCAACTCTCTAAGGATCATGAAGCATGTTTTAATTGGTTTAAGTAACTTTCATATTTGTGCAAAAGCCAAGTGTTCTAAACTTGAAACTTTCTGTACTTTGTGCCCCTATTAAGATCTTTCTCTGACAAATCAAAATATTGCACACAAATGATAAAATCTGTCAGACTTATAAAACTGCCTAGGATCTTGAGAAAGAAGAATGGAACTGGAGGAATCAACCTGCCTGACTTCAGGCTCTACTACAAAGCAACAGTCATCAAGACAGTATGGTACTGGCACAAAGACAGAAAGATAGATCAATGGAACAAAATAGAAGGCCCAGAGATAAATCCACTCACCTATGGACACCTTATCTTCAACAAAGGAGGCAAAAATATACAATGGATTAACGACAATTTCTTTAACACATGGTGTTGGGAAAACTGGTCAACCACTTGTAAAAGAATGAAACTAGATCACTTTATAACAACACACACAAAAATAAACTCAAAATAGATTAAAGATCTAAATGTAAGACCAGAAACTATAAAACTCCTAGAGGAGAACATAGGCAAAACACTCTCTGACATAAATCATGCAGGATCCTCTATGATCCACCTCCCAGAATACCGGAAATAAAAGCAAAACTAAATAAATGGGATCCAATTAAAATTAAAAGCTTCTGCACAACAAAGGAAACTATAAGCAAGGTGAAAAGACAGCCTTCTGAATGGGAGAAAACAATAGCAAATGAAGCAACTGACAAACAACTAATCTCAAAAATATACAAGGAACTCCTGCAGCTCAATTCCAGAAAAATAAATGACCCAATTTAAAAAATGGGCCAAAGAACTAAATAGACATTTCTCCAAAGAAGACATACGGATGGCTAACAAACACATGAAAAGATGCTCAACATCACTCATTATCAGAGAAATGCAAATCAAAACCACAATGAGGTACCATTTCACACCAGTCAGAATGGCAGCGATCCAAAAGTCTACAAGCAATAAATGCTGGAGAGGGTGCGGAGAAAAGGGAACCCTCTTACACTGTTAGTGGGAATGCAAACTAGTACAGCCACTATGGAAAACAGTGTGGAGATTCCTTAAGAAACTGGAACTAGAACTGCCTTATGACCCAGCAATCCCACTGCTGGGCATACACACTGAGGAAACCAGAACTGAAAGAGACACGTGTACCCCAATGTTCACTGCAGCACTGTTTATAATAGCCAGGACATGGAAGCAACCTAGATGTCCATCAGCAGATGAATGGATAAGAAAGCTGTGGTACATATACACAATGGAATATTACTCAGCCATTAAAAAGAATACATTTGAATCAGTTCTAATGAGGTGGATGAAACTGGAGCCTATTATACAGAGTGAAGTAAGCCAGAGAGAAAAACACCAATACAGTATACTAACACATATATATGGAATTTAGGAAGATGGTAATGATAACTCTCTATGAGAGACAGCAAAAGAGACACAGATGTATAGAATGGATTTTTAGACTCTGTGGGAGAGGGAGAGGGTGAGATGATTTGGGAGAATGGCAGTGAAACATGTATACTATCAGGCAAGAAACAAATCGCCAGTCTATGTTCGAAACAGGGTACAGGATGCTTAGGGCTGGTGCACGGGGATGATCCAGAGAGATGATATGGGGTGGGAGGTGGGAGGGGGGGTTCAGGATTGGGAACTCATATACATCTGTGGCTGATTCATGTCAATGTATGGCAAAACCAATACAGTATTGTAAAGCAAAATAAAGTAAAAATTAAAAAAGAAAAACCAAGTCACAAAGCAAAAACAAAAAACAAACAAAAAAAAACTGCCTAGGAAGCAATACTGTACAAAAAATCTCACATATGCAAATAATGGCTAAATGTTTCACTTGTTTACATTTAATCTAAAACATTTAAAAATAATATCCACATAAGTGAATAAGGGGCCATACCCTACTTAAGAATCATTCAGTCTCTTGAAAAGGGAAAATATCATAGCATGAAGTGTTTCCTGCTTCACAGAAGTGTGAAGAAGCCACCATGGAGCTAACGCAGGAAGTATTTCAATAATGACTGACTTGTTAAAAGCCTTCTCAGCGTTGCTTAAAAATGAATTAAAAAGTTTAGCATCATCTGTTATAGATGTGTTTTTGAAGTGACTTCTGTTCTTGTTGTGTATTAAATTAATTCTTTTGATCTCAAAGACCTAGATTTGCCACATGTAGACAGTATCATCTGGCTATCTCTTAGAAGAGGCTAACACCCACATGTCTCACATGCATTTTATACCATTTCAGTGAATCATCATTGAAAAGCCTGGATTTTGAGCACTAAGTCATTTCAACAAAATTACTGTGATCTGATAGTTCTTAAAATATAGATATCTAGCCCCATTTTCTCTACAACCATCCAGAGATAGGGGATTGCATTTTCCTCAGTAGGAATGAATCGTCTCAAACACCAATCACTTTAACAGGCACCTGTATGTAATCTCACAGTTGAGTCCTCTGATCTCAATGGGAATCCGTATTTGACACTTGACTTGGAAATCTGCCTGGTGGTAGAGCTGACTTTAATGGCACTCAATGGAAATGTCCCAAGTCTCTGCTCATTCATCTGCTCTTTTGTAGATTTTCCTTGAGAAAATTCCCAAAGTTGATTTTTCAATTTAATGAATCATTAAAGACATCACAGGACCTGAACACTGTGAGCAAACATCTGAAAAGGACCCTGAGGGCCAGATCTGAGTTTCAGGGACACTGAGCCAGTTCCCTCGATGCTAAGAAGGGGAGCACACCACAAATCAGCTTCCAGTGGGACCACTGGCCTCACCTCATCACCCTTCCCCCCCACAGAGGGATGCGCAGCTTCCCTGGGGCTTTATGGTTTCCAGGCATTGGGAAGCTGGCTTTCCAAGACCACTCTGAACAGCTGCTACCCCCAAGTCAGGTCTCCCTGGTCAGCTGTGCGATGACCCCCAACTGAGAAGTCTGCTCATCAGCTCCCCCGGGAAAGGAAGCACAACCGGGAAGAACAATCTGCGTCTAGAACAGAACTGTGACCCACAGCACATTGGGGTGGGTGAGGGAGGTCGGGGTCCCACACGGCCCCTCCTCTTGTTCTCCCTCTCACCACAAGGCGACGTGAGGGACACTGTGAAATTCATCCTGAAACACGGTGCAGCACAGGAGGCAGCTCACAAGGCCTCGCCCGGCACTGCCATGTGTCACGAGCTGCTTTCCACACTCACTCGTCAGTTTGATGGTTTATAAGGTGGCCATGCTGAAGTGGGTTTTAAAGGATGAATAGGAGTTGGGGATAGAGAAGATTTGAGGCATGGATTTGAAAGGAGGAAGAGTGAGTCATTCAGAGGAAAATTTCATATAAAAGCCTAATGAACAAAACAGTTTGGTATCAATGAAAGGTGAAATATGAGAAAGTAGCAGGAAATGACAAAAGGAGAGGCGGGTGGGGATCTGGTGGAAAGGGCCTTGAGCATCAGCGCAGAACTAAGGTTTCATCCTGGGAGACAGTGTTCTTCAGACTGGGGGCTACTAACCACCTAAGAACCCATAATCCTTGTGGCACTTAGAACCAATATTTTCCTTTTCATTGTACTGGTGACAAATTACACCCTCTAGAAACAGTTTAAGGAGGGGGAAACAGGCCAACTTAATACTTGTATGGCCCACTCAGGCCCCAAATCGTCATATGATGGTATAAAAATGAAGGTTTCACAGGAGTTTGAAAAAGAGACAAGTGCTAGAACCTTCCCCAGGCAATAGAATCAAGCCAAGCTCACAAGAACCTCACTAGAAAGCAAACCAACACCAATTTATGTAGCAAGAGACAATTCAATATTCAGTAAAAACCATGTGTCATGGAAATTTAACGTTAAGTTAGATTTTATTGGAATTACAGTTTTGCATTCACTCTGGTTTGCTATTAGAGTTGCACAGGAGAATATATCTAGGTTTACAATTGTATGTATTGAGGTAATACATGATAACATCCACCAGGGCAGGGGCAGCAGGGAGAGCCTCTGCATAGCATCGAATTCTAACTCTACTACCTTCTGCTATATGGCGCCACCACTGAAACTCAGTCTGCTCATCCAAGTTCCTAACATGCCAGGGCACTGTGAGGACCGAATGAGCTTGTGTTGAAGTGCTTGGCACAAAACAGAAATCGCTCCCACGGACGCTGTGTGGCCGTTGTCCTTTCCTGGGACCCGTAACTTACTCAAGCCGATGAAAGGCATCTGTATGTAGGTCAGTCAACAATCCTAAGAAGTTGTCATGTTGTAGATAGATATGGGTATTACTGAAAACTCTTTTTGTCGAATTGATTTGATGAAGTCTCTTTTCAGGATTTTCAGTAGAGAGGAGAGATTTACTATCTATGTAGATCGATGAGGGAATGGCAGTGATTGGGAACACAAAGTGCAGTTCCTGGACCAACATTGCTTGTGGACTTGTCAGAAACACCAATTCTCAGGTCCCTGAATCCAAAACTCTGGACGTAGGAGCCAGCCACTGCGTTTTCACGAGCCCCTCAAATAATGCTGTGGCTACTGGACAAGAGTAGGTAAACTCTGGTAAAGGGCTAGATACTAACTAGTTTAGGTTTTGCAGGTTACACGTGCGTGTGCACGCTAAGTTCTCTCTCTTAGTCTCCTGGCATCGGCAGGCGGGGTCTTCAGTCATGTCCAACTCTGTGCGACCCCACAGACGGCAGCCCACCAGGCTTCCCCATCCCTGGGATTCTCCAGGCAAGAACACTGGAGTGGGTTGCCATTTTCTTTTCCAATGCATCAAAGTGAAAAGTGAAAGTGAAGTCGTGTCCGACTCTTTGCAACCCCAGGGACTGCAGCCTACCAGGCTCCTCCATCCATGGGATTTTCCAGGCGAGAGTACTGGAGTGGGGTGCCATCACCTTCTCCCCTTGCAGGCTACATGGTGCCTTTTAAAACACATCTCAACAGAGCATGGGGGTATTCCAATAAATCTTCATTTCTGAAACCACGCACCTGCTGAATTCAGCCAACTGGCCTTAGTTTGTGGACCCCCTTGCAAGACACCGACGGCAGTGGCTGAGACAGTAAATGAGAAGGAACCTGCTGAAGGGTAAACTAATCTGGGTTTGAGATGGTGAGTGGTGAGGAGTAAGGAGCAGTGTGCAGCTGAAGACCTGGCCTGGAGCTTAAAGGAAACAGCTTACAGGCACAGATTTAAAAGACAGGGCTGGGGGCCTCCCTGATGGTCCAGCGGAAAGGTGGCACCAGGAACCTGCCTTGCAATGCAAGGGACACAGGTTTCATTCCTGGTCCAGGAAGATCCCACAGGCGGCAGGGCAACAAAGCCCATGCGCTGCAGCTACTGAGGCCCTGAGCCACAGCTACGGAAGCCTGTGCGCCCAGAGCCTGCGCAGCGAGAGAAGACGCCGCAAGGAGAGCGGCGCAGAGCGCCCAGGAGCAGCCCCTTCTCAGTAACTAGAGGGAGCCCAGACGCCCAGACGCCCAGACGCAGCCACGAAGACCTCGTGCTGCCAAAAATCCAATAAACAAACAGGTATTTTTAAAAAGAGACTGGGCGGGGCACTTATTTAAAAGGTGGGTGCAAGGACAACTGCCCCCGGGCACGTGGGCAGACACCACGGACGGCCTCCAGAGGACCTCCATCCGACAGGAGGAAGAGAAAGCTCCAGGGAGGAGGGGGCCTGATGTCAGAGGAGGTGGCGGTGCTGGGTGGTCCTAGCCTCCCCAGCAGCGCGAACATTGCGGAGCGGCCGTTGAGCCTGCGGGCATCGCCTGTGTGCTCACAGGGGTGTGCTCACAGGGGTGTGCTCACAGGGGTGTGCTCACAGGGGTGTGCTCACAGGGGCGTGCGGCGGATGGAGGAGAGGTGAGTAACTGCAGAGTGACCGCGGTGGAAGCAGGAGAGGACAGCAAATGGATGGAATGTGCTCACCTTCCTAAGAGAGGGCAAAAAGCAATTCAGGAGCAGAGAGACGAACCGAAGAGAACACGAGAGAGAGGAGAACTTGAAGGTTGAGGTCCTGGAGGAAGGGGGGAGGTGGCACCAGGAGCCTGGAGGCGGGGCGGGGCGAATGAAACAGAAAGGGGGCACCCCTCCCACACACCTGCAGGGAGGACAGAGACAGAGGTCTCCGGATGGGCAAGACGTTCCGCATCTTTATTTTTGATAACTTCAGTTTTATCAACAAGTTCGGTTTGGTTCAGTCACTCGGTTGTGTCCGACTCTTTGCAAACCCATGGACTGCAGCACGCCCGGGCCTCCCTGTTCATCACCAACTCCCGGAGTTTACTCAAACTCAGGTCCACTGAGTTGGTGATGCCATCCAGCCATTTCATTCTCTCATCCCCTTCTCCTCCTGCCCTCAATCGGTGGCCAAAAGATTGGAGCATCAGCTTCAGCATCAGTTCTTCCAATGAACACCCAGGACTGATCTCCTTTAGGATGGACTAGTTGGATCTCCTTGCAGTCCAAGGGACTCTCAAGAGTCTTCTGCAACACCACAGTTCAAAAGCATAAATTCTTTGGCTTTCTTTATAGTTTATCAACAAAGTGGGAAGTAAAGCTATCAGGTAGGATTAGAAAGGTATTCTGTGTCTCTGGGTCTATCTCTGTTACCAAAGGAGAAAGGAGGGGGAGGGATAAATTGAAAATTTGGAATGAACAGATACACACTACAATATATAGATAGATAAACAATAAGAACCTACTATATGGCACAGGGAACTATGCTCAATATTCTATAATAATCTATGTGGGAAAAGAATGCGAGAAAGAATATACATATACATATAGACACATGCACACATATATGTACATGTAACTGAATCACTTTGATGTACACCTGAAACCTACACAATATTGTACATCAACTATACTTCAAAAAAAAAAGTATTAGGCTGGGGACATGAGGAAAGTGGGGAAGACAATAAAGCTGCAGTTCTTTAAAAATGAATCAAACTTCTTTTGCCAATTCAGAGTGCTTCCCTAATTCAGTGTTTCCCCATTAGTGCGAATCAGTGGTGCTCCCTAATGACACTGGATTCATGAACGGGTGAAGCGCAGAGAGATTCTGCCCCCTCATTTCTATTCCAGCTTTCGCTTCTGAATGCTTTCTTTCACCTAACCCAAGTTACGCTGACATGATCTTTGACTTCCCACCGAGAAGCGTTCATTTTAACTGGCAGGCAAATGATATTACACTCTGAAGGCCCATCATGCTAAATGACCATTAAACCACTCCAGTTAAGAACTGCCTCTCAAGACGGACGCCAAGCGCTTCACACAGTATCACTGCTTAACGCTCAGCATTTCATAGACAGGGGATGTCATCAAAGATCTCAATGACTTCCTCTGGTTGTAAACAAAACATCTGTGGCTGGTTAGCTGAGTTGGTTCATCCGTGAAGTGAAATGACCAAAGCCTTAGGTGGAAACCCTGTAAAGCTCTCTTCGTGTGGCTCTACTGAGCCATTTACCGCAGCCCCCTGAAATGAGACACCCCGCAAAGGAGGCGCGGATTCGGACAGGCTGTGGTGGCCATGGCCCCATCCACCAGCCACCTCTCTCCCGTTCAGCGCGGCCCCTCCGGTGTGGGCGGCTCTTCTTCCCAGACAGCTGCCTCCGGTCCTTTCCCCAACTTCCTCCTCCCTCCATGGTTATTCTGTTGCCGTGCGATCCCTCTCTGCTGCATCCTTTGTTCTTCATTCTCACCTAGTAGCTTTCTCAGCTCATTCCAGTCTTTGTGAGTCTCCCTAGAGCTTGATGCACACCCTTGGAAACTCTGTTCCATGGTTCACACTCATCCACTCAGTCGTGTCCGTCTTCTCTTTGCTCATATGTGTACACCCTGCAGTGTCCAGAGCCTGTCATGACCTGTGATATCACAACAGCTTCAAGGCAGAAGCAGACAAGCAAATCAAGATGCCTTTATTAAGCCAGACATTAAAGAGACTTGCAAAAATGTAGGAAAATGCTATACTTCTCACTAGTCATTTTGCCTGTCATTTTTCATACAAAATTTTATTTGTGGTACCATATAATAGGCTTATATTCTAAATAAAGCAACAATCACATGTCTCTAACATGTGCCTTTTGGTTTCTAATATGGTAAATATCAGTAGCTATAACGCTCACGCAAAAGAGGGCTTCTCTGATAGCTCAGTTAGTAAAGAATCTGCCTGCAACGCAGATTCGATTCCTGAGGTGGGGAAGATCTGCTGGGGAAAAGATAGAGTACCCACTCCAATATTCTGGCCTGGAGAATTCCATGGACTGAATAGTCCATGAGGTCGCAAAGGCGGACATGACTGAACAACTTTCACTTCTTCACGCAAAAGAACTCTGTAATAACTTTTAAGAGTTCTTGGATGAAAACATTCAGGAATCACTGTGCTGTGCTGTGCTTAGTCGCTCAGTCGTGTCTGACCCCTTGTGACCCCATGGACTGTAGCCCACCAGGCTCCTCTGTCCATGGGATTCTCCAGGCAAGAGTACTGGAGTGGGTTGCCATTTCCTTCCCCATGGGAATCACTTCTCTGTATCAATAAGGATATGAGATAAACATTTGTCAAAAGTAAGAAATAAATTTGACTGTGAAATCTGGATAAGACATGAAAAATACACCCACAGCAGAGTATGACTATGCCTTTTATTGACATCTGGAACACTGAGCATTTTCCAAAGGATGGCAATAAGGTCCAGAGAATCCAATCCCTTTCTCATCCAGCCCCACCACCTGTTAATCCCCCAGGTTAGGGGGCGGCAGGGACCAAGAAGGGGACCAGGCTCACACGGTGACCTCTGTTCCAGCAGGTCACTTCAGTGGTGGAGACTCTATACAGGTCCCTTATAATCTCATGCAGATTACTTTCTAAGGCTGTAATAACAAAATAATAGAGAAGACTTGGAACAAATTTAAGGAAACATTATTTAAGTGTTGCTTGCAATTATTTCTTTCATAAAGAATTATTTTTCCAATAATCATGCCCCCGACTTATTTGTGTATTCTTATAGGTGTGTGTAGAGAATAAGGGGGCAAGAGGCACATGGATTTATTCGTTTCTTACACTTGGGTTTGCCGACACCAGAGCATATCCATGTTCAAACGGTTCTCACCAAATGTTTGCAGTGAAACCCGTTAGTCCAAAAAAGCAGTAGACGCAGAATATAAAGAACCTCCTGCCACATAACTTGCTGAAGAACAGCCAAATTCCTCCTGCGTGGGTGTTAGGTCGCTCAGTCGTGTCCGACTCTTTGTGACCCCATGGACTGTAGGCCACTCGGCGCCTCTGTCCATGGGGTTCTCCAGGCAAGAACAGTGCAGTGGGCTGCCATGCCCTCCTCCAGGGGATCTTCCCCACCCAGGGACTGAACCCACATCTCTTGCCTCTCCTGCACTGACAGCCGGTTTTGGTTTTTTTTTTCCATTAGTGTCACCTGGGAAGCCCACAACTCCCTTAGGTCCTGCTAACTAGTTAATGAGCTCAAAACAGACTGCAAAAGGGTGGAAGCGGTAAAGGCCACTGGCTGCACAGGAGACGGCCCAGGTGTGCGACGGGTCCTGGACACACAGAACCAGCAGGCAGAGGTGCACGCTGGGCGTCAGCAGTATCCGACACCCTTCCTTCCGCAGGCGCAGTGAGGATGTGCAGTCTGACCTCAGAGTCCCTCACTCCCCTGATGGGAGCTCAGCTGCCTTTGAGAGGCCGTTGCTGTAACACGAGCAGAATAGGACGTCTCTGCCACGCTCCTGAGTACAAGCTCAGTGGAGATTCTCAGGAGAACTTGTCTGGGTTCTTATCCAAACTGTCCTCACTCAGGCCAGCTTCAGAGCTCTATGCATTTGTTTTGGTTTGCATTCCCAAACTTTGAGTTGGGAAAAAGGAAAAAGAGAGAGACAGAGAAGGAAGGAAGACAACAGGAAAGAAGGGAGGGAGAAGGGAAGGGAGGCAGAAGCATTTTATGACAATAGAAAAAACAGACTTCAGATTTCAGTGTCCATAAATAAAATGTCACTGGGACATGACACATTAATTGACACGTTGTCTGGCGCTGATCCGCTTCCACAGCAGCAGACCTGAGCGTGACAGAGACCACACGACCCGCAGAGCCTGAAATTACCACCTGGTCCCTTACAGGTCACAGCACTGCTGACAGCAAGCACCCTCTTCCAACAACACAAGAGAGGGCTCTACACGTGGACACCACCAGAAGGTCAACGCTGAGATCAGACTGGATTCTTGCAGCCAAGGATGGAGAACCTCTATGCAGTCAGCAAAAACAAGACCAGGAGCTGACTGTGGCTCAAAGCATGAGCTCCTTATTGCCAAATTCAGACTTAAATTGAAGAAAGTAGGAAAAACCACTAGACCATTCAGTTCAGTTCAGTTCAGTTGCTCAGTTATGTCCAACTCTTTGCAACCCCATGAACCACAGCATTCCAGGCCTCCCTGTCCATCACCAACTCCCGGAGTTCACCTAAACCCATGTCCGTCGAGTCAGGGATGCCATCCAACCATGTCATCCTCTGTCGCCCCCTTCTCCTCCTGCCCTCAGTCTTTCCCAGCATCAGGGTCACTTCACATGAGTCGGCTCTTCACATCAGGTGGCCAAGGTATTGGAGTTTCAGCCTCAATGTCAGTCTTTCCAATGAATACCCAGGACTGATCTCCTTTAGGATGGACTGCTGGATCTCCTTGCAGTCCAGGGGAATCTCAAGAGTCTTCTCCAACACCACAGTTCAAAAGCATCAATTCTTCAGCACTCAGCTTTCTTTAGAGTCCAACTCTCACATCCATACATGACCACCGGAAAAACCATAGCCTTGACTAGATGGACCTTTGTTGGCAAAGTAATGTCTCTGCTTTTTAATATGCTGTCTAACCTTCCAAGGAGTAAGCGTCTTTTAAAAATTTCATGGCTGCAATTGCCATCTGCAGTGATTTTGGAGCCCAGAAAAATAAAGCCAGCCACTGTTTCTACTGTTTCCCCATCTATCTGCCATGGAGTGATGGGACCGGATACCATGATCTTAGTTTTCTGAATGTTGAGCTTTAAGCCAACTTTTTCACTCTCCTCTTTCACTTTCATCAAGATGCTCTTTAGTTCTTCTTCACTTTCTGCCATAAGGGTGGTGTCATCTGCATATCTAGACCATTCATTTATAACCTAAATCAAATCCCTTATGATTATAGAGTGGACGTGAGAAATAGATTCCAGGCACTCTGATAGAGTGCCTACAGAATATGGACAGAGGTTTCTGACACTGTACAGGAGGCAGTGATCAAGACCATCCTCAAGAAAAAGAAATGCAAAGAAGCAAAATGGCTGTCTGAGGCCTTACAAATAGCTGAGAAAAGAAGATAAGTGAAAGGCAAAGGAGAAAAGGAAAGATATAAGCATCTGAATGCAGAGTTCCAAAGAATAGCAAGGAGAGATAGAAAACCTTCCTCAGTGATCAATGCAAAGAAATAGAGGAAAACATTAGAATGGGAAAGACTAGAGATCTCTTCAAGAAAATTAGAGATACCAAGGGAACATTTCATGCAAAGATGGGCACAATAAAGGCCAGAAATGGTAGGGACCTAACAGAAACAGAAGATATTAAGAAAAGGTGGCAAGAATACACAGAAGAACTATTAAAAAAAGATCTTAATGACCCAGATAACCATGATGGTGTGATTACTTGCCTAGAGCCAGACATCCTAGAGTCTGAAGTCAAGTGGGCCTTAGAAAGCATCACTACCAAAACCTAGCGGAGGTGATGGAATTCCAGCTGAGCTATGTCAAATCCTAAAAGATGATGCTGTGAAAGTGCTTCAGTTAATATGCCAGCAAATTTGGAAAACTCAGCAGTGGCCACAGGACTGGAAAAGGTCAGTTTTCATTCCAATCCCAAAACAAGGCAATGCCAAACAATACTCAAACTACTGCACGATTACACTCATCTTACATGCCAGCAAAGAAATACTCAGAATTCTCCAAATGAGACTTCAACAGTACGTGAACTGAGAACTTCCAGATGTTCAAGTTGGATTTAGAAAAGGCAGAGGAATCAGAGATCAAGTTGCCAACATCTATTAGATCATAGAAAAAGCAAGAGAGTTCTGGAAAAACATCTACTTTTGCTTTATTGACTATGCCAAAGCCTTTGACTGTGTGGATCACAACAAACTGTGGAAAATTCTTCAAGAGTTGGGAATACCAGACCATCTTACCAGCCTCGTGAGAAATGTGTATGCAGGTCAAGAAGCAACAGTTAGAATCAGACAATGAACAATGGAACGGTTCTAAATTGGGAAAGGAGTATGACAAGGCTGTCACCCTGCTTATTCAACTTCTATGCAGTGTACATCATGCAAAATGCTGGACTGGATGAAACAAAAGCTGGAATCAAGATTGCCGGGAGAAATATCAATAACCTCAGATATGCAGATGACACCACCCTTATGGCAGAAAGTGAAGAGGAACTGAAGAACCTCTTGATGAAAGTGAAAGAGGAGATTGAAACTGTTGGCTTAAAGCTCAACATTCAGAAAACATAGATCATGGCATCCAGTTCCATCACTTCAGGGGAAATAGATGGGGAAACAATGCAAACAGTGACAGACTTTATTTTCTTGGGCTCCAAAATCACTGCAGACGGTGACTTCAGCCATGAAGTTAAAAGGCACTTGCTCCTTGGAAGAAAAGCTTGGTGACCAACCTAGACACCATGTGAAAAAGCAGAGGCATTACTTTGCCAACAAAGGTCCATCTAGTCAAGGCTATGGTTTTTCCATTGGTCATGTACGGATGGGAGAGTTGGACTGTAAAGAAAGCTGAGTGCTGAAGAATTGATGCTTTTGAACTATGTTGCTGGAGAAGACTCTTGAGAGTCCCTTGGACTGCAAGGAGATCCAACCAGTCCATCCTAAAGGAGATTATTCCTGGGTGCTCATTGGAAGGACTGATGCTGAAGCAGAAACTTCAATACTCTGGCCACCTGATGTGAAGAACTGACTCATTTGAAAAGACCCTGATGCTGGGAAAGATTGAAGGTGGGAGGAGAAGGGGACGACAGAGGATGAGATGGTTGGACGGCATCACCGACTCAATGGACAAGAGCAAGCTCCACAGTTGGTGATGGAGCGGGAGGCCTGGCATGCTGCAGCTCATGGGGTGGCAGGAGTTGGACACGACTGACCGACTGAACTGAAGCCCTTTACAGAAGAAGTTTGCAAACATCTGATCTAAACACCTGAGGCCCCTATCCCCAGAACAAAACACACATAAAATTCATGTTTCTGATTTTAGTATCTGTACCTTTTTTTCACCTTGGGAAAATTCAATGATATGGCAAAGCATTCTGATATTATTTAAGTGTAAGATTTTGTAAACTTGAAAGATTCAGAATTCTAAATTCCACTTGGAATAGCCAGAATACAGTGGTTAGGGACCAAATCGCTCTAACATGAGAGACTTGCTCTAGAAGCTTCTACTTGCCTTTTGGGCGGGTGCAGAAAACACAGGATTCCTGAAGTCCTTCCAGCGTTTAACTGCAGTAAGTCCACCACATACGGATGAGTTCCCTTCCAAGAGCGAGTTTGTAAGTCCAGTTAGTTCATAAGTCCAACAACGCTAGCCTAGGTACGCAGCTAACAAAGTGGCTGTATACCGCTGCTCTCGTGCTTGCTTCTAGGCATCCTGGGCTTGAAATAAAGACAATGTACTACTGTGCTGTACAGAGTATTGTAAAGTACACAAAAGCACAACCACTTACAGAGGATGTGTGCACCAGATGCGTGAACTAACTCATGTGACTGGGTATGCAAATGAACATTTGCATCTTTGAAAGTTTGAAACGTTAAGGTTCATGTGTAGGGGACTTGAAGAGAAACTAAGTTTGTATTTATGACACTACTGGGATCCTGCAGTAGCAAGTAACTTCATGTAGGCAGTCTTAAGCAGCACCATGCAGATAAAGAAATTAAATTTGCTTATTCAGAGTCTTTGCCTGCCCCTTCACACATCGTCTTTCCATTCTTGCTGATGTTCAGTCCCTATGTTATGCCCAAGTCTTTGCAACCCCATGGCCTGCAGCACGCCAGGCTTCCCATCCTTCACCATCTCCCAGAGTTTACTCAAACTCATGTCTATTGAGTTGGTGATGCCATCTGACCATCTCATCCTCTGTCACCCCCTTTTCCTCCTGCCCTCAAACTTTCCTTGGATCTGAGCCTTTTACACTGAGTTGGCTCTTTGCATCAGGTGGCCCTAAGTACTGGAGCTTCAGTTTCAGCATCAGTCCTTCCAATGAATATTCAGGGTTGAATTTCCTCTAGGATTGACTGGTTTGACTCCTTGCTGCCCAAGAGGCTCTCAAGAGTCTTTTCCAACACCACAGTTCAAAAGCATCAATTTTTCAGTGCTTGGCCAACTCTCTATGGTCCAACTCTCACATCCTGGAAAAAACATAGCTTTGAATAGACGGACCTTTGTCAGCAAAGTGATGTCTCTGCTTTTTAATATGCTGTCTAGGTTTGTCATAGCTCTTCTTCCAAGGAGAGAATGTCTTTCAATTTCATGGTTGCACGATGTGGATGTTTATCCTTCTCACAATGAAGAGGAACAAACAAGTTCCTTTGCTAAATCTGAAACCACATGGAAACAGCTCCACTCAGGCTGTGGCTGTGAAGAGGGAAGAGATAGAGCGATGGGCTGCAGGCCTCCTGCACAAAGCTTTCTAGGAACTGGTATGAGCAACGGCTCTCAAGGTCCACTAGGATGGACCTGAGAGCATAGAAGCCCTGGATAGAAGACTGGATGGAAGTCCTGCTATTATCCAGACGATAATGGTTCAAAAGAAGAAAAGGAGGCATGTTGTGATCTTTTGGGGTCCTTTGCTTTTTTCACACACACGAAAAGAAATATCTGTGATCACTGCCTCACCATCTTAGGGGAACCTTGACAATGCCTTCCCATCCTAGCTTTTCCTAAAAAAAAAAAAAGAAAAGAAAAGAAAGAAAGAAAAATCCTAGGTTCTATATTGCCTCACTCTAAGAATAGAATTTAGTTTTCTTAATGTTCTTCTGGTAGAAAAGCCAAACAGCTTTCTCTCCGAGATACTCTCAGTGTGAGGCTTAATGATCACAAGAGGACATTCCTGAAATCCAGTGGCATTAGTCCAGAGAAAAGCAACGAAGGCTGCCAGACATCAGAGATAAAAACACAGGATACCCAGTTAAATCTGGATCTCAGATAAATAACCAAAATATTTTCAGCCTAACTATCTCCCCAGATATAAGTATATCTGCAGTGAGACATGGGCTATATGGTGGTGTGGTGCTCAGTCGTGTCCGACTCTGTGCGACCCCATGGACTGCAGCCCGCCAGGCTCCTCAGTGCACGGACTTTTCCGGGCGAGAATACTGGAGCGGGCTGCCATTTCCTCCTCCAGGGGATCCTTCTGACCCAGGGAGCGAACCTGTGTCTCCTGTGTCTCCTGCATTGGCAGGCACATTCCCTCTAGCTGAGCCACCAGTGGAGTCCACGCATGGACTATGTAAGACAAAAAGTACATTTGTTGATTATCTGAAATTGAAATTGAACTGGGCATTCTGTATTTTTTCTGACAATGCAAGGACAATTTTAATTGAAACTGGCTCTTGTTGGACAAGTAGTGGGGAAAGTTTAGAGACTATGTTGAGGCTCCTCCTGGACAGTGACCAAGTTCGGTTCAGACCAGACCCAGACACCTTGAATCTTCATTCTTCCAATCTATGAAACATGAGGCAGGGTATGTAAACATTTCATGGGTCTGCACTGAGAAGTAATGAGAAGTAATGAAAATAATGACAGTCAGTTATAAGATAAACCTCCTTGATTTTTGACCACCTTAAATTGCTTGCATACATATCTTACTGATTAATGTAATTAATTTGCAATACTTAGGTCAACTGAGTGGACAAAACTGTTTGGGTGCTTTCAGTTTCATTCTTGGCCATCATCATGAACTATTATGATGAATGTCAGCAACTAAATAATGAGAAGGCATTTTCTCTTCAGGCATGATGTGTTTCCTCAATGTAATAAATCAGTATAAAACTTTATCTTTATACTCACCAGCCTCATCATTTCAATGTCAGAAAAAAAAAAAAGAAAGGGATTCACACCAACTAATCCAATTGCTTTCTCCAGACACAGGCTCCTAAGTGTTGCCCCAGACCATGTCTGACCTCTTGAACTCACAGAGGGGAAATTAAGGCAGACAAACCTAGCCATGGTTTAAACCATGGTCATGTCACGATGTACTAAGATTTAATCTCTGAGGTTCCCTAAGGCAAATAAGGTTGAGCAAAATAACATGTTGAAGAATGGTTTATTTTCAAAGACTAAAAATGGCCCTAAACACTGAACATTTAGAAAGAAGAAGCTACAGAAGTTCAGAGTTCTCATATTCCATTACCAAAGCACAAGGACAAACGTCATCATCAGAGGGAGGTGAATTCAGTGCGAAAGCAAACAAAAAACATCATCATCAGAGGGATGTGAATTCAGTGCAAAACAAAGAATGTCATCATCAGAGGGAGGTGAATTCAGTGCGAAAGCAAACAAAAACATCATCATCAGAGGGACGCGAATTCAACGCAAAACAAACACAGAATGTCATCATCAGAGGGAGGTGAATTCAGTGCAAAGCAAACAGAAACCTAGATAATTAGGCACAAGGGTAATTTTGTCTTGGATGACTTTAAACAACCTCAAAAACACCATGGTGGACATGAAACCTTATTTACCTCAGAGTTACTTTCACAGAATGGATAGAGAAGTGCTTCTTTTTCTTTATATTATTGAATGGCTTGAGAAAACCACAAAAGGAAAAGGAATTAGTTCCCTCTGAGTGGTCTCCTGAATGTTCAACCCAAAGAGCCCCACCGTGAAGTTAAAGTCCCTCAGTGGAATCCCTTGAGCATCCCACAGTAGGTCTACCAGCTGGTCTCCCGTTCACATGATTCATAGAAAAATGTGAATCAAAACTTTCACCTCACACTGCTTAGAATGACCAACATCAAAAAGTATACAAACAATAAATGCTGGAGAAGATGTAAAGAAAAGGGATCCCCCTCCTACAGTGTTGGTGGGAATGTAAATTGGTACAGCCTCTATGGAGAACAGTATGCAGGTTTTTTAAAAACTACAATATGGTCCAACAATTCCACTCCTGGGCATACATCCAGAGAAAACCATAATCTGAAAGGATACATACACCCCAATATCCACTGAAGCAATATTTACAACAGCCAAGACACGGAGGCAACCTAAATGTCCATCCACAGAGGAACAGACAAAGAAGACGTGGTACATACAACATACGATGGAATATGACTCAGATATAAAAAGAGCAAAAGAATGTCATTTGCAGGAGCAGGGGCACACCTAGACATCATTCCACTAAGTGAAGTAAGGTAGCCAGAAAATGGCAAATGTAATATGCTATCACTCATATGTGGAATCTAAAAAGGAACAAATACCTTATTTACAAAAAGGAGGCAGAGTTACAGACATCAAAAGAGAACACATTACCAAAGGGGAACCGTCGTGGCCGGGAGAGATCAAGCACACACACACTACTATACATAAAACAGAAACCCAACGACGATCTACTGCACACCACCAGGAGGTTTACACAGCAATCTGTAATACATATGTGAGAGAAGAGTCTAAAAAGGATAAATGTATGTACATGGTATACAGGGACTTCCCTGGTGGCTCGGCAGTAAAGCATCTGCCTGCCACTGCAGGAGAGGCAGATTCAGCCCCCGAGTCAGGAAGATCCTCTGGAGAAGGAAATGCGACTCACTCCAGTACTCTTGCCTGGGAAATCCAAAGGACAGAGAGCCTTACAGGAGACAGTCCACGGGGCCACAGCGCGTTGGACCCAACTTAGCAACTAAACAGCAACAATATGTATGTGGACAACTGGATCACTTTGCTGTACACATGAAACTGATACAGCACTGAAAATCAACTATACTTTAATAAAATTAAAATATTAAAAATAAAATCAAAATATTAAAAATTAAAATAAAAACCAAGAAAATGCATACACATACACAAGAACTGTTTGGGAGAAAACCATTGGAAGTTCAGATTATCAGTCTCCAAAACAGAGATGCTCGTATGGTAGGTCTGAATTTCTCTGGGTTTAGTTTTATTTACAATGCATGTAATACTTATTGATCATGTACATGAGCAATGGGATGTGCTAAGCATGAAAAGTTCAATAATATAAGTGTACTCTATCCTTTCTTAAAGGTTTACCATCAGCTGACTGTATCATTTTTCAGAGCAGATCCATAAGGGACAAGTACTCTTCCTGCTTTATAGAAGGGAAAGCTGAAGTCAAGAAGACCACAGAATATACTAAAAAAAAAACTAGCTAGCATGTACAGAAATCAAGTCCAGAAACAGGTAAGTTCATTCGTTCATTCATTTCATATTATTCTCATATTTTCCCACCTGCTTTCTTCCTTTTTGACTCCACTGCTCTGGCTGCTTACTGTCCTCTGAGCCTCCCATACAAGTGTGTCAGCTGCCCAGGACCCTTGCTGGTTTCCTTCTCAATGCCTGAAGGGTTTTTTCCATCAGCGCTGAACGCACTTATTCACTCCCTTCCAGCATCACCTTCTCAGTGAGACCTTTCACTACCGTATTATTTAAAATGATACCCTTCCCATCCCCCAGAACACCCTGGCCGCCCACCTTCTTTCCTGTCCTTCCAAAGCATGGCATGGCATGGATAAAGTGAAGGCACTCCATCTTCACAAGCGCTGGGTGCAACGCACCAATCTCTGAGTGGTTCCGGCATGTGTATATGTGTGATTGTTTCTTGCCTGTATCTCCAGGTAGTTCTCAAAATTAGCAGCATCAGACTCACCA
Source organism: Nanger dama (assembly GCA_917880005.1). Taxonomy (NCBI): domain Eukaryota; kingdom Metazoa; phylum Chordata; class Mammalia; order Artiodactyla; family Bovidae; genus Nanger; species Nanger dama. The sequence continues at coordinate 4,736,334 of CAKJTW010000021.1, read as the reverse complement.
GAAGGATTTTGTTTTTAAAGAATTTTTTTAATTAATTTTTTTTTACAATTTTGGCCATGTCGCACGGCATGTGGGATCTCAGCTCCCTGGCAAGGGATTGAACTCAAGCTCCTTGCACTGGAAGAATGAGTCGTCACCACTGGACCACCAGGGAAATCCAGAGGGATGTTATAGAACACAGATTCCTCATTCCCGCCCCAGAGATCTGATAGAAGGGATGCCAGCAGTTCAGGTCAGCCCACCATCTGAATAGCCTTGCCCTAACAACTGCTTTGAACCTAGGGTGCTCATGGAACCAGGGAACCGCTATCACCATCTAGAGATGTTTCTATCGTCAGAAGTGAGATAAGGGAGCTACTCAGCATCTTGCATGCTAAAGAGCCTATCACGCACCAGATGGCCACCAAAAGATAGAATTATCCAGCCCCAAGTATCAAACAAAACAAAACAAAGAGAGAGAGATAGATCACTTTGCTGACAAAGGTTGGTATAGTCAAAGCTATGGTTTTTCCAGTAGTCAAGTACAGATGTGAGAGTTGGTCTATAAAGAAGGCTGAGCACCAAAGAATTGATGCTTTCAAACTGTGGTGTTGGAGAAGACTCTTGAGAGTCCCTTAGACAGCAAGGAGATCAAACCAGTCAATCCTAAAGGAAATCAACTCTAAATTTTCATTGGAAGGACTGATGCTGAAGCTCCAATACTTTGGCCACCTGATGTGAAGAACTGACTCATTGGAAAAGACCCTGATGCTGGCAAAGATTGAAGGCAGGAGGAGAAGGGGATGACAGAGGATGAGATGGTTGGATGGCATCACCGATTTGATGGACGTAAGTTTGAGTAAACTCTAGGAGATAGTGAAGGACAAGGAAGCCTGGCGTGCTGCAGTCCATGGGGGTCACAAAGAATTGGACACGACTGAGCGGCTGAACGGCGACAAGAAGATGTCAGCAGCGCCGAGACTGAGAAACCCTTCGCAAGATCAATCGGTACCTAGAAAGGCTGCTAAAATCTATACTGTGGGACTGCACCCCCAAAGTTTCTGACTTTTAAGTAGGTCCAGTGACTAAAAATTTTCTACTAACTACTCAGGCAGTGGAGATGCTGTTGGCCTAGGGCCTGCTCTTGGAGAAGAATTTAGTGCAGGAAGGCTCAACCAAGCAGGGATCTTGGTCTCTTTCACTCACTGATCTTACCCTAGTAACAGAGGGTGGCAGAGTGCAGTCACTCAAATTTCTATTTTTAGTAACAGAACTCTCATATCCTAGCCCCCAACAAAGAGATTTTAATACCAGTGATCCTCGTCATAGACACTGAGGAACCAGTTTTTCATCTGTTTGTCATTGTTTTGGAAGCAACTTTGAGATCCCTTCTCCCCCTAGTGACTTCTCAGCTCTTCAAAGAAGCCAGGTGGGAGTGCCTGCATGAGCCCAGGCGCCCCTAACTGTTCACTCAGAGGGTGTGCAGGTTGTCTCTCCACAGCAAGACCCTCCATAAAATCAGCCACGTGCAAGTCCTGATATTCGCTATTTGTTTATGTTTGATGGAACAATACGGTCCTATAACCACTGTGAAGCAATTCCTGTGTTCCGAAAGTAAGGCCAGAGAATTCACACCCACCCACACATACACAGAGGCCTGCATAGACACACAGGGACTCCCCCGGCGGTTCAGCGGCTGTGACTCTGCATGCTCAGCACAGGGGGCCTGGACAAGTAACTAGATCCCGCAGGCCCGCAACTAATGGGCCTGCGTGCTGAGCAAAGAGTAGCTGCAGCCTAAACAAAAAACTGTTGAAGAATCCTCCACATCCACTTAGTTTCCAAACCTGATGCTTGAGTGAGCTTCCCAGCATTTTAACATACGGCGTTTTGCGGTGTCTTTTCGAATATACTTTTGCGTCTACAACCTCATCTATGGCAGTAGCTCTAAGACACTATCTTCCAGGCACTGGCTACTAGCTTTCCTTACATCATTTTCTGGGGAACATTACATTCAGCTCCTTTTAACCTGTGCCCAGGGCTAGCAGTGGAGCCATCGATCTCCATAATTCAAACATGTCTGATATCTTAGATTCAATTGCCCCATAAAGACAGGCATTTGATGAAGACCTGGTGAATGAGAGGTTTAATGGCTAACGTGAAAACACTCCATCTTACAAATCTCTTTTCACTCACGTGGACTCATCAGCCAGTGCTATTGATTTGCATTTACCAACTGAACTTTCTATTGTTTTTGGATGTTAGTATCCTCAGCCAATGCCTGCAGGCTATTAGTTTCAGGGTGAAGCTTGCCCACTGAATTGAGAAAGCGGAAACATCCTTGATGGCTAAGAAAATCCAACATATATCAGAAAAGAAACAGTATTTCATTGATTGTCTTCATCTTACAGTGATGAGAACCAACACAGAAATAATAAAAATATTTTTAAAATGAACACAGTTCACTGTTTTGAAAAACAGCATTACTGAGTTGTCATTTTACGTGCTGTATTCATGCGCCTGATGCACAGGGAGGCCAAACAAACTGAAACTTCTGAGTCTGGAGCAGAGAAAGGTTTATTGTTGGCAGAGCAAAGAATACTGGTGGCTCACGCTGAAAAGACCCAAACTCCCCAACGGCTCTCAAGGAAGGGCAAATTTGGAGGAGAGGGCTGCAGAGCATCTGACCTTTCTCTGATTGGTTGGTGGGGAGGTAACAGGGTGATATTCCAGGATCTCAATCTTCAGCCTTCTGGGTCCAGCCAGTCCTGAGCTCAGAGACTGTGTTCAGTCCCAAGTCATCATCCTCCACCTGGGTGGGGGCTTTACTCCTCCAGAAGAACTCAAGAGATCTGTGTCAGACTGTTAAGTGTACACACCCTGAGGAGGAACTAGGACTCTGCCTTATCACTGCACTCAGTCCAGTCCAGTCGCTCAGTCGTGTCCGACTCTTTGTGACCCCATGGACTACAGCACACCAGGCCTCCCTGTCCATCACCAACTACCGGAGATTACTCAAACTCATGTCCATCGAGTTGGTGATGCCATCCGAACATCTCATCCTCTGTCTTCCCCTTCTCCTCTGCCTTCAATCATTCCCAGCATCAGGGTTTTTTCCAATGAGTTGACTCTTCACATCAGGTGGCCAAAGTATTGCAGCTTCAGCATCAGTCTTTCCAATGAATATTCAGGGTTGACTTCTTTTCAGATTGACTAGTCTGATCTTCTTTCAGTCCAAGGTACTCTTAAAAGTTTTCTCCAACACAACAGTTCAAAAGCATCAATTCTTCAGTGCTCAGCATTCTTTATGGTCCGACACTCAACATCCATACATGACCACTGGAAAAACCATAGCTTTGACTAGACAGACCTTTGTCAGCAAAGCAATGTCTCTGCTTTTAATATGCTGTCTAGGTTGGTCATAGCTTTTCTTCCAAGGAGTAAGCGTCTTTTTAATATCATGGCTGCAGTCACCATCTGCAGTGATTTTGGAGCCACAAAAAATAAAGTCTGTCACTGCTTCCATTGTTTCTCCATCTATTTGCCATGAAGTGATGGGACCAGATGCCATGATCTTAGTTTTTAATGCTGAGATTTAAGCCAGCTTTTCCACTCTCCTCTTTCACTTTCAGCAAGAGGCCCTTTGGTTCTTCTTCACTTTCTGCCATAAGGGTGGTGCCATCTGCATATCAAAGGTTATATTTCCCCGACAATCTTGATTCCAGCTTGTGCTTCATCCAGCCTGGCATTTTGCATGGTGTACTCTGCATAGAAGTTAAATAAGGAGGGTGACAATACACAGCCTTGATGTACTCTTTTCTCAATTTGGAACCAGTCCATTGTTTATTGTCTGGTTCTAACTGATGATTCTTGACCTGCACACAAATTTCTCAGGAGGCAGGTAAGGTGATCTGGTATTCCCATCTCTTGTAGAATGTTCCAGTTTATTGTGATCCACAAAACCAAAGCCTTTAGTGTAGTCAATAAAGCAGAAGTAGATGTTTTTCCAGAATTTTCTTGCTTTTTCTGTGATCTAATGGATGTTGGCAATTTGATTGCTGGTTCCTCTGCCTTTTCTAAACCCACATGCTCTCTAATACTTGCCCGTCTCCAGTTCACTCTAAATGCTGAAATAAGAGTGATTTCAAATGCACCTAACATGTTACTGAGAGACTACTTTATGCAATGTTCTCTAAATAATTTAGGTTGGCCAGAAAGTTCATTTGGTTAAGGAATACATTGTTCTAGAAAGATCTTAGTGGAAATGAAAAATGTGGTCTTTTATTTTTGCTTAAAACGGAATGAACTTTCTGGCCAATCCAACTATTACTGTTAAACTATCACTGACACAATGAGATACTAGCAAGGGTTTACAGGTAAAGAAAGGAGGCTCAGAAAAGTTCAACAGTTGCCCATGGCACCCCAGCAAGCAGGTGGCAGGATCTGAATTCAGTGACAGATGCGTTTGACACAAAACTTGACTGTAAGAGTTATTCACACATAAGTTAAGACGTGTTTGAAATATAATGTGGCCAAGACACTGCTGTCAATGTCACCAAAGAGGGACTCAGCAAACAACAAGGTACACTCTTCCTAACAACTATGGATTTCCTTTCTTTGTAAATTTTTATCAGAGCTGATTCACACTGTTGTGTTAGTTTCAGGGGTACAGCAAAGTGACTCAGTTACAAACATATATAATAACTACAGATTTTCTTTTGAAGAAATTATGCTGGAATTCTAGAGAACAATTTCACCTCAAAATTCTCTCTTCACATGTCAAATCCCATAGCTGTAGTTTTGATTCAGGATTTAACTAGCAAGTTATTTATGACAATCAAAACTCAGATGAAACACACTTCATAGCAATGAATTGTTGAATGGTTTTTATTAACTGTACTGAATCATTTGCTACTATCTAAAGATGGGGATTCTGACAACTGCTGTTCGTGTTTGAGTGCTCAAAAACACTGACTGCAGTTTCTGGAGTCCTGCCTGTGATGGCATTGGAGAAGGAAATGGCAACCCACTCCAGTGTTCTTGCCGGGGAGAATCCCAGGGACGGGGGAGCCCGGTGGGCTGCCGTCTATGAGGTCACACAGAGTCGGACACGACTGAAGCGACTCAGCAGCAGCAGCCTGTGATGGCAGAGCACTGCCGTCTCAGCCGACTCCCACACCGTCACAGACAGGCTGCTGGCAGAAGGGGGTGCCCCAAAGCCACGGTGCGGAGCTGCTCCCGCCCAGCGCCTCCCAGCCTTCTGCAGCCGCCCCACGCAGCCTACTCACTCTGCTGCCGCCAATCCCGAATCCGCCTGATCTCCACTGTCATTCAGAGGGCCTTTGTGTTGTCTCAAAGCCCAGTTCCTCTCTGCCTTGGAGATGCTCTGAACTAGAAAGGCCCAACATTTCAGAACAGGTGCCTTTATTCCCCTGGGATTTACTGTCTGGTCTGTTTGCCCCACATGGTTTGCAGGTGAATGCCTGTTTCCCTCTTTTGTGTCAGAATATCTGATGATGTAGATCATTGCTACTCAGAGTATGGCCCCTAGATCGACAACACCAGCGTCCCTGGGGAACTTGTTAGAAATGCAGAGTTTCAGGCTTCATCCCTTGGAGAAGGCAATGGCATCCCCCTCCAGTACTCTTGCCTGGAAAATCCCATGGACGGAGGAACCTGGTGGGCTGCAGTCCAAGGGGTCACAAAGAGTCGGACACGACTGAGTGACTTCACTTTGACTTTTCCCTTTCATGCATTGGAGAAGGAAATGGCAACCCACTCCAGTATTCTTGCCTGGAGAATCCCAGGGATAGGGGAACCTGGTGGGCTGCTGTCTATGGGGTCGCACAGAGTCGGACATGACTGAAGCGACTTAGCAGCAGCAGCAGCAAGCTTCATCCCTAATCGACTGATCAGATTCTGCCACTCACCCATCTTCCCAGGTTGATTCCTATTTGCTAGATCTTTTACTATAGCTAGTGTGGACTTTCAGATCTAACCCACAGACCCCAGAACCTCACCTGACCCTGAAAGTCTGCCCCTAGTAGGAGTAACAGCAGAAGCTTTTCCTCCTCTCTGCACAGGTTTCTGCCCTCTGCCTGCAAACATTAAAGTCACTCCATTTTAAACAACAACATAAATCTCTTGGCCCCGCTGCCTCTGTGAGGAAGACTGCATCATTGCTCCCATCGATGTGCTTCCTCTCTTTGCAGCAGTGCTGAACAACCCCATCCCATGGGACCGGGTTTGCCTCTGTGACTTCTTCTGGCCAAAGAAATGGAAGCAAAGGCGATACGTGTCATTTCCGGGCAGAAGCTCTCAGAGTCAGCCGTGCCTCCTGCCCCATCCTCATCCGTGCCTTGCCCTCCCCGTCCTCAGCCGTGCCTCCCTCCCCATCCTCACCACCACAAGACCGATGACGCCCAGACGGAGGAGGTTCTGTCGACCTGAGTCCAGGGAGAAGACAACACAGAGCAAATCAAGGGTGACCTCTGGAGGGCAAGTAGACTTGCTGCTGAAAGCCGCAGAGATGCGGGGTCCACAGCGCCCTGTAGCGGAAGCTGACGGACACACACTGAAACACTATCTCGTTTCTCCTTTTTACATTTAAAGAAAAAATAGGAAAGAGTGTATTAAAGGCATGAATATTAGTGAAACTGAAGCTGCTCAGCCGTGTCCGACCCTCAGCGACCCCGTGGACGGCAGCCCACCAGGCTCCTCCATCCGTGGGATTTTCCAGGCAAGAGTGCTGGAGTGGGGTGCCATTTCCTTCTCCAAGGAAGGCTATATGCTGCTGCTGCTGCTAAGTCGCTTCAGTCGTGTCCAACCCCATGCAACCACATAGACGGCAGCCCACCAGGCTCTGCCGCCCCAGGCAAGAACACTGGAGTAGGGTGCCATTTCCTTCTCCAATGCATGCAAGTGGAAAGTGAAAGTGTAGTCGCTCAGTCGTGTCCGACTCTTAGCGACCCCATGGACTGCATTACTGAAAGGAACACTTATATCTCAGTTCTCTAGTGTTTACTGTGTCCCCTTCTATTTTCCAGATTCCTCTCAGGCTACACAATAATTTTTATTTTTTTCTTTACAACAGGGATCAGCAGATTAATTCTGTACATGTAGATAGAAAACGTTTTGGGCTATACAGACCAAACAGTCTCCCTCAGAATTAATCAGCTCTGCCGTGGCAGCATGATGCACTCTTAGAAACTATCTGAATGAAAGAGGAACAGAGAGCTCTGTTCCAATAACACTTTCCTGATCCAAGGTTCAAAACTTAGGGGAAACTTACTTGCTCCACACTTCAACCCCTCTAAACCAAGCCAGGCACTAAGCACTCACAGAACCAGCTGAAAGGGGAGTAGGTATCTTTCAGCATAAACCTCTAATTTTATAGATAAAGAAATTATTACCAAAATAAATTTAAAAGTCATGTCAAAACCAGAACTCTAGTTAACTCTATGCACACTGAAATATTAAGGGAGAAATGTACTGATATCTTCGATTTACTTTGTTTTTTTAAAAATATTTATTTATTTATTTCGGTTGCGCCATGCCTTAGGTGTGGCGGAGGGGCCTGAGGTCTTTGCTGCAGCATGCAGACTCTTAGCTGTGGCATGTGGGATTTAGTTCCCTGACTGGGGACTGAACCTGGGCCCCCTGTGTCGCGAGTGCAGAGTCTTAGCCACTGGACCATCAGGAAAGTCACTCGTCAATACACTTTGAAACACATAAAACAATAAGATGGATTGATGAATGGTAAAGGGATAGATGGATACACAGATCCGTGAAAAATCAAGGATAGTAAAATGTTAGGATATGGATGGTGGATATATGGATATTCACTGTGAAAATCCTTTAACCTTTCTGTATATTTGAAAATTTTTTCATAATAAAATATTGGAGGGGTGAGAATGCTGAGGCTAAAGTTTACAGGCCTTGGGTAGAATCAATTGATTTGTGAAATATAATTCTACTTGATAAATATTCCATGGAAAGTTATCAAACAGTTTAAAAAACTGATATGTTAGGCCTTGAGACATCAGCTCCAATACTTCCACGTTTATTCCAAAAATACTTGAGCTCTCATTATATGGCAGGTAGTGGGACACAACGTGAAAAGACAGAGGTGGAATCTGCAGTCTAACAGGAAAGAAAAGGGCCTCCCAGGTGGTGCAGGGCCAAAGAATCTGCCTGCCAAGGCAGGAGACACAAGAGATGTGGGTTCAGTCTCTGGTTGGGAAGATCCCCTGCAGTTGGAAATAGCAACCCACTCCACTACTCTTGCCTGGAAAATTCCGTGGACAGAGGAGACTTGCGGGCTACAGTCCACTGAGTCACAAAGAGTTGGATACAACTGAGCCCACACGCACAGGAATGCAGGAAAGAAAAACTAGCCCATCCCTGGTGGGTCTGGAAACTCTCCACCACCTCGCCTGCACTTCCCATTAAGTGCTTCGTGCTTATCATGTTGTGATAAAGAGCCTCCTTTCTCTAGGAGACTGCAAGATCCCTGAAACACGGGGATTCATGCATGGAGGTTAGTCCCTTCTACATGGTATCCAACAAAGCTCACTGTCGTGTTTGTTCATAAAGAGGGCTCTGGACACTGGTAATAAGAAGGTGTTGCCAAGGAGATGGTGTGCTTCATTCACACGAAAGGCAGACCTCTACCGTCATGCTTGCGGCAGCTGTGCAACAGCTGAAGCAAATCCTTTCGCCCCTCTGTGAGGGCGGAGTCGATGGATTCTCACCCCTTCACAGACTAAGCAAAGCCAGCAATCAAGAGAATGGTTATATACAAATACCATACGATAATCACATATGTGGAATTTAAAATACAACAGAAATGAACTTATCTGTGAAAGAGAATCAGACTCACAAACAGAGAGAACAAACTTGTGGGAGCCAAAGGGGATGGGTGTGGGGAGGGGGTGGATTGGGCGTCTGGGGTTACTGGATGCAAACTAACACATATAGGATGGATAAACAAGGCTCTACTCCTCAGCACAAGGAACTTTACTCAGTATCCTGGGATAAACATTACATAAAAGAATATGAAAGAGAATATACATATATATATATGTATAATTGAACCACTTTGCTATACAGCAGAAATTAACACAACATTATAAATCAACTGGAGAAGGCAATGGCACCCCACTCCAGTACTCTTGCCTGGCAAATCCCATGGACAGAGGAGTCTGGTGGGCTGCAGTCCATGGGGTCACTAAGAGTTGGATACGACTGAGCATCTTCATTTTCACTTTTCACTTTCATGCATTGGAGAAGGAAATGGCAACCCACTCCAGTGTTCTTGCCTGGAGAATCCCAGGAACAGGGGAGCCTGGTGGGCTGCCGTCTGTGGGGTCGCACAGAGTCGGACACAACTGGAGCGACTTAGCAACAGCAGCATAAATCAGCTATTCTTCAATAAATGTTTTAAAAGAAACAAGAGCATGGTCCTATAACGACCCATCATTCATACAGCTAATCATTATTCATACGGTTCATACCTGTGAACTTGTAAAATAAACTACGATTTCTCGCCCCAAGTCAATACTTAGGGCACTTTTGCAGTCGCTGGCAAACGTGCCCAAAGCCGTGGAACATGTGAGTCACCCTGTGCACACATCCGCGGAGGGTGAGCAAGGCAGCGCTCTGCCTTCTTATTTCAGCTCCCACACGGCAAGCGAATGTCTTCTTTGTGGCTTTTTTTAGTGCCACAATTTTCACATTTATCGCATGTGCTTTTTTGTTGATGACGCTGTTTACAATGGCTCCCAAGCACAGCACCGCCCTGCTGTCCAGGGGTCTGAAATGCAAGCAGCCTGTGCTCACCTTGTGGAGCAAACAGGAATGTTAGCCAAGCTGCCTCCAGGCACGGGGAGGGTGCTGCGGACCCTGAAGCCGGTTAGTGAGTCAAGGACATGAATTAAATAAGGTCTCTTTAAACAGAAATGTACTAACATAAGGTCATGCGCTAATCAGTTGAGAAAATCAGTGACCATCAGGCCAGGAACTGGACCCTAGACATCCCCTAGGGCCAACTGTTCAGTTTTTGCTAACTCAAGAGCTGGAGGTGTCTTTATAGACAATAATTAGCACAAACAATGAGGATTAACTCTTCATGCAGAAAACTTTTAGTAAGCCTGGCCACAGACAGAGCCACCCTCTCTCTGTCCATGAGCAGCAAAGGCCCGCAGCCTGGAAGACTGGCCACGGCGGGGGTGTCAGCAGGGTGAGACAGACGTCACAAGGCGACAGAGCTCAGGGCAGGACTGCGCGCGTGGGGAGGAAGGGAGAAATCACCTCCTCAACATCAAACTAATTGTTTCTTGTGCTTTGGGTGGTCACAACATGCAAACACAATTTATGATGATCTTAAAGGTCACACTGAAGCTTGACTTTTTTTTAAGTAACTCATTAGGACACTCTGAAGTAAAAGACAATCAATCATGGAAACAGATGGGCTATAGAACGTGCTGCTGTGTTGCAATTAGTAAAGGAGGCCATGGATAAAGCAGAACTCATTAGGCTGAAAAGCAGAAACACTGCAAAAAGCAAAAGACCCTGTGGTCGACCACAGCTGTAAAGTCAAGGACAAATGTACCATTTGCAAGGCGGAGACAGGACCAAAAATGACAGATACACCATCCCGGCTCATTTGCAGATGCTCAGCCCAAACAAGGAAAAGTATTAAGTTGTACTCAAACATGAACTGAGATCAAGAGAATTGAGAATGTTCTTTTCATGGGTCAACAGCAGTCACTTGTCCTTGTAAACAATAATTTTAAAAAGAGTATTTGGATTTGATGGGTGAAAGATCTGCAGCCCAGAATTGTATGATTTGTTAGCATTCTGTGTGTGTGTGTGTGTGTGTGTGTGTGTGTGTGTGTGTGTGCGCGCGCGCACGCACGCTCAGGTGCAAGTCATGTCCAGCTCTTTGCAACCCCATAGACTAGGGCCTGCCAGGCTCCTCTGTCCATGGGATCCTCCCGGGCAAGAATAGTGGAGTGGGATGCCATTTCTTTCTCCAGGGGATCTTCCCAACCCGGGGGTTGAACCCAGGTCTCTGGCATTGGCAGGCAGGTTCTTTATACTGAGTGACCAGGGAAGCCCATTAATATTCTATAATTATAGGCCAAATACACAATCCTATCGCCTTGGTTATTGTTTAGTCGCTAAGTCGTGTGTGATTCTTTGCAATGCCATGGATTGTAGCCTGCTGGGTTCCTCTGTCCATGGGTTTTCCGAGGCAAGAATACTGGAATTTCTCCTCCAGGGCATCTTCCTGACCCAGGGACCAAACCCACGTCTCACGTGTCTCCTACATTCCCAGGTGGGTTGGGTTGTTTTTTGTTTTTGTTTTACCACTGAGCCACCATGGACGCCCTAATGCCTTGGAGAGGCCCTAAAGTTCTCTCTGGATTTGTTAGGGCCAAGCAGCCCACCTACAGTGTGAGCAGCTACGGGCGCCCTGACTGATCTGCACACCCGGCCAGCCTGGAACCCCAAGGCCGACACACTGCCATGCTACCCAAGTGTGGTTCAAACATTAGCAGCGGAATGTCACCTGAGGACTTGTTGGAAATGCAGATTCCCTGGCTCCAGCCTAGGAGTACCAAATCAGAGCTTGCATTTTAACAAGACCCCCTAATGAGTCGCCCTTTGCAGCTGTGCCCGCAATAGCCTGCAGTTGGGGTGACGGACTGTCCTTGATGACACCAGACCTTGGTGTCGGCACACCAAGCCCCGTGCTGTGAAAACTGCTCCAGCCCAGGCAAATCCAGACATCCTTTTATCCCAACACCACAACCAAAGAAAGTTCTCGACGGGAATATCTGAGCCTCATAGCCAGTCAGGAATTATTGTTCGTGAAACAATTTCCCAGGCTTTATTTTGGACACATAATTGGTTTTGCATGGTCCTCATATAAGGAAAGGGCCTCCCTGGTGGCTAAGCGGTAAAGAATCTTCTGCTAGTCCAGGAGACACAGGTTTGATCCCTGGGTTGGGAAGATCGCCTGGAGGAGGGTGTGGCAACCTCTCCAGTATTCTTGCCTGGAGAATCCCATGGACAGAGGAGCCTGGTGGGCTACAGTCCATGGGGTCACTAGGTGCTGGACATGACTGAGCGACTCTGCAGGCACATCAGGAAAGCAGAACAGTCACTGGAGGATGCACAGTAAAGCTGAGCCTCTGAAGAGCCATCTTCCTCCATCCCATCCTTTCATGCCAGGACACAACAGCCCAAGGAATCCAGTCTGAGCAGAAAGAGGCCAGGAGATGTGCTCTGGGAGCCCAGAGCCATTCTTTATGACTGGCGACATCCTCCACTGAACTTTCAAACCCAGAGTCCGCGACTCTAGTGCAATGGTTCTCAAACTTCCACCCTGTCAGAATTACTGCCAAGAGTCTCACACAGAAACTGCTGGGTTCCTCTTACACTGCTGGTGGGAATGCAAACTAGTACAGCCATTATGGAAAACAGTGTGGAGATTCCTTAAAAAATTGCAAATAGAACTGCCTTATGACCCAGCAATCCCACTGCTGGGCATACACACCGAGGAAACCAGAATTGAAAGAGGCACATGTACCCCAATGCTCATTGCAGCACTGTTTATAATAGCCAGGACATGGAAACAACCTAAATGTCCATCAGCTGATGAATGGATAAGAAAGCTGTGGTACATATACACAATGGAGTACTACTCAGCCCCTTAAAAAGAATAAATTTGACTCAGTTCTAATGAGATGGATGAAATTGGAACCGATTATACAGAGTGAAGTAAGCCAGAAAGAAAAACACCAATACAGTATACTGACACATATATATGGAATTTAGAAGACAGTAATGATGACCCTGTATGTGAGACAACAAAAGAGACACAGAGGTATAGAACGGACTTTTGGACTCTGAGGGAGAGGGAAAGGGTGGGATGGTTTGGGAGAATGGCATTGAAACATGTATACTATCTTGTAAGAAACAAAGTGCCAGTCTATGTTCAATGCAGGATGCAGGATGCATGGGGCTGGTGCACAGGATGATTCAGGTAGATGATGGGGGTGGGAGGTGGGAGGGGGCTTCGGCATTGGGAGATTGTGTTCACCTGTGGCTGATTCATGTCAATGTATGGCAAAACAAATACAGTATTGTAATCAAAATAAATAAATAAACAAAAATTTTAAAAAAGAAAAAGAAACTGCTGGGTTCTGGCCTCCAACTCCCAGATTGAGGAGGTCTGGTGTGTGTGTCGGGGTTGCGGGGGTAGGGGCGAGTGGGGTGCTATTCTGCATTCCTAACATCCTCCCAGGTGGTGCAGAGGCTGAATTGCTGAGATCACATCTAGTGAATCACTCTTCTAGAATCCCAGCTTCTCCACTCTGGGGCAAACAGCTGCCTTTAACCCAGGTTCAGTTCCTGGGTTGGGAAGATCCCCTAGAGAAGGGAATGGCTATCCACTCCAGTATTCTTGCCTGGAGGATTCCAAGGGCAGAGGAGCCTGGTGGGCTATAGTCCATGGGGATGCAGAGTTGGACACAACTGAGCGACCACACACACACACACACACACACACACACACAATTTCTCCAGAACACAGAATAGCAACAATGAAGCAATGCAGTATTTTGCTACTCCAAGTGTGGCCCCAGACCAGCAGCACCCAGAGCGGTGCAGAACCTCCAGCCCCACCGGGACCTGCTGAGTTGGGATCTTATTTCACCAAGGTCCCCAGGCCCTGGCTTACAGAGAGAATGGTACATCTGCACTCTGCGTACAGCTGCAACTGCTTTATCTCCCCAGAACCAGTATTGCTGTGCTTCTCTTCCGTTATGTGTATATGGATGTATGTATATTTTAACCATAGACGAAAGCTTGTTTTCTTACAGCCACACAGACTCTTTGCTCAGAATGGATAAAACATGTTACCTCCAACACCAAGAGAGCTCTAGGAGGCTGGTGGAGGAGCATTTGCTCTGACTTGGGGGACATAAAATCTCTGGTCTCTCCAGGGAAGCAGTCACGCAGAGGAAGCCCCCCACCACCCATCAAGGACAGCTGGGCAGAGCCAGTGTGCATGGCCAGACCTCAGAATCTCTGCCCTTTGAAGGAGCCCCTGTACCTTCTGAATGAGAGGCGGCATTTATCAGCTGCGCTCCTGGGAAAGTTAGATTCCAACCTATTGAACCTACTGAAATCATCATTTCCCTGCAGAGAGGTAACGCTGCCCTCAGATTTCCTACCTTCACTCCACTCTTCCAGTAACAGAAGGCCACACGCTTTGTAATTTCTTCTTTGGCGCCCCTGAACTAAATACCAAGCCTCCTGGCATTAAACAAAAGTAATAGTCAATATTTATGAAGCATAGGTGTTATGTTCCAGATATTGTACTAGAAACTTAACACCCATTATCTTATGTACCGCATACATCAACCCAGGAGGTAGCTACAATGATTAGTCCCATTTTACAGATTAGGGAATTTGAGACACAGAGTAACTGATTCGCTTGTCCAAAGTTACCCAGCAGATTCCAGAACCAGCATACAAATTAAAAAAAAAGAGTTAAACCACCGCTTTTGTCTTGTATTTTCCGGCTAGCTCTTTGAAAACTGTAATGAGAGAAAGGATACAGCAGGCAGAACCCTGTTGCACCGGACAGTGTATCTTTTAACCTGGGTGTATCTCAGGTTCTGTCTGTGGCAGGCAGGGTAAGAGAAGCATTATGTCTCTCACTGCGGAATTGTGTGAGTCTGTGCTTCCACCAAGGAAACTGCAAAAGCACAGGACTAAGACGATGACCCCAAATAATGTACTGTCAAAACATCCTTCTGAAATACAGGAAACTGAGACTGGCTTAATTGTTAGCAACCGTCAAAGTGAGGCACGCCAAGGTTCTATTCTTGTTCCTCAGGTGGGTGGAGGGGGCTGTTCCCTGAAAAGAGCTGCCTCTCAAGAGGAGGAGGGAAGGTCGAGCCTCTCTAAGGAGTTGCAGGAGAAAAAGGAAAAAGGAACAGCGCGGCTCCCACGCGGACGGAAAGCAATGATGGGTCCCCAGGCCAGGCACCCAGCCGGGCTGCAGTTCCCAGCTCCTTTGTGGTTAAACTTGACCATGAGATTCAGCTTTGGACAGTGGAAGGGGAGCAGAAAGCATGCGTGCCTCCTCTGGCTCCTCCCCCATAAACACCTCCCCACCTCCATGGTCTCTCCTGTCAGGAGTAACCTTGGAAAGCGCAAGTGGCAAACAGCAGAAGGCAGCGTCCCGGGGCTCTGAAGGACCGGCTGGAGTGATCCTTCTCACTGCTGGCCCCCAGTCCAAGCCTGTCCTCATTACAGTGTTACCTACATTTTACACCAAGTTTAACTTCACGGAAGTCACTGAAATGGGGGCATTTGTCTGCTACCGCAGCTGCTATTAGGCCAACTGTCTTACGGATGGATCAGTGTCCCCTTTAGCCCCTAATTCTGCTGCGTGCTAATGTCACTCAGCTTGTTTCAAGTCCCCGTGAATAATGGAAAACGAAATGGCAACCCACTCCAGGATGCTGGCCTGGAGAATCCCATGGACAGAGGAGCCTGGCAAGCCACGGTCCATAGGGTCGCAGAGAGTGGGACACGACCGGAGCGACTAAGGATGCCTGTGAATACAAATTCCCTCCGAAAGAGGAAGCCGCCTTGGGAGAGCTAGGGAAGCTTCTGCTTTGTGTGTTTATCCGGCTGTTTTCTTCTAAGTCCCACCCAGAGACCAGCCGTGTGGGTAAATGAGAGTTTTGACTGAAGGATAGAAGACCAGGAAGAGATTGTACAGCAAGGATGAGGAGTAGTCTGCTGAAGAGGAAGATGCTGGTCATTGTGAGTTCAGCAGATTCCCCAAGACTACAGCAACAGCAGAAAGTGAGGTGGGGTAGTTCCAAAAACAAGTACCTTGACCTGACAGAGTCGCCAAGACTGGCCTAGGGAGCTGGGGAAAGGGGAGTGTTGAGAACGCTGACCCGCTGGGAGGCAGATTATGGACCACTGCGGGCCAGGGGCCTTGGAGAAAACTTCACCGAAATACACTCTGGTGTAGACGGATAGAGGCTTCCCAGGCGGCGGCAGCAGTCAAGAACGCCTGCCAACGCAGAAGACAAAGCAGGCTTGGGTTCCACCCCTGGATCGGGAAGACCCCCTGGAGGAGGAAATGGCAACCCTCTCCAGTATGGCTGCGTAGAGAACTCCACGGACAGAGGGAGCCTGCAGGGCTGCAGTCCGTGGGGTGCAAGAGTCACGCAGCTGAGTGACCAACGCACACAAACACACACACAGACTGAGAGAGCTTGGCTCAGGTGTGCTCATCACGATTCTACAGACAGGAAAGTGACAGATCTGACCTGCCCTCGGTCATGCAATACAGCTCGCTGCCCAGACCTTCAGGAGCCCAGTTTCCCGCTCCTCCCAGCACCCAAAGCAGCCAGCTCTGTCCCCCTCCTCATCGTCCTTGGGGCACCGTCAGCTCCCCAGTCCCCTTGTCACAACGATGCCCTGTGCCAGCCTGTCGACCAGCAACTTGGAAATTTAACACCAATAGAGAAGAGTTGACATGCAGGCCAGCCGGTCGCAGATGTGCAAAAATATGACACTGGGAGGCTGGACCGAGCACATTCCTCTGATCCCGCTGAACCAGAAAGAAAACTGCTCCCCAAGCACGGACACACCGCCTCTGCCAGGCAGGGCACCGGAAGTAGCGGGCACTCTCCCCCCGCCGTGGTGCCAGCTGCACACAGCCGACAGGTTCCCCCAAGCTCCACACACTTCCAGGCGGGAGCAGCCACGAGCAAGGCCCTGGTCCCCGCATGCCCCGGCTGCACCTCGGGCAGTGACCTCCCGCGCTGGGATCACTCTCCAGGCCCCTGGAGGGCTGCTGTGAGTACGCAGAACTCATGGGCGAGTCGGCCTGCTGGCCGCTCAGTTTCACTCAGTAACATTTATTGAGGGTCCCCTTGTGCCAGGCCCAAAGCTGGGCGCTGTTCCCTGGACGAGCAGGGTGACGGGCTGTAGCTTTCACCCCCAAGCTCAGCTCAGCTGTCCATCCCCCCAACACCACCCCAGCAAGCGGCAAAGAGACACGGAAGAGACACAGAAGGGACCCCTGCAACGCAGAGCACAGGGAACCACCCGACAAGGTCGGGAGAGAACCCACAGCGCCCTTCGAACTCGATGCGCATCCCCGCGCACCCTGCTCAGAGGCAGCTTCCCACTGCGCAGCCCTGGGGTGGGGCCCAAGGCTGCATTTCTCACCAGCTCCCAGGAGAGGCTGCTGCCGCCCACTGAGGACCCGACCTGGAGGAGCGCGAGGCTTGCCTGGTCTTCAGGCTGATCTGACACCAGCGGGCCACTGTGTGGGCAGATAGGAGGGACACATTTGATTTAAATCTGAGCACCCATCAGAAGTGAGTGCATGGAGCTCACTCCACATGGTGAGTCTGTAACGTGCCAGCTACTTGGCCGATGCAAATTTAACACATCCTTGTGGGCAGGTGCCCAAGTGAGAACGCCTCGGCCCAGAGTGATAGTCAGCTGTCTGCGGCCCACGGCAAGTACAACAGTAAGGGCAAGGTGCGAAATGAAGTGTTGACATCTTTTAAAATCTACCTTTCACCAAATACCAACTCCCTAACACTGCCCCCTCATCCATTTAGGCTGACCTCTGTCTGGAAATAGATTGTTCGAAGTCCACAGAGTTTAAAACGGAATTGCCTTGCAGGTGGCCCTTGAAACCTAGTGAAACACATGGCCCTCTGCTCGCCAGCACTGCCCACGTAATCCATCTCTGTTTTTAAACCACGACTATCACTGAAACCTTGAGGTGGGTGTTCAAGAACACCATCGCCACACTGGTAGATTTCCTCCGTCTGGAAACAACCTGACTGCAACGAACAGCTATCAGTATCTGGAAGGTGATGGATTTTTTTGTCATGTCAGAGCAAAATGATAACAATAAAGGCCAAGGGTGAAATTCCTTCCAGCATAAAAAGGAATACCGTGAGGACTGTTTCCCAGGCCCCCTTTGGCATGACCCAGTGGTCTCTAGAGAACGAACACACGACGATCGCTATGGCAGCCCAGGCAAGTATTCAAAATATATTGGGTTTCCTGCTTAAGGAATTATGTTTATTGTTTCCCCTAATCAATTTTGCCTCACAAAATAAAGAGTGATAGATCACTCTTAAATTCTTGGAAGAAAGGAATGTCAGAAACCTTGCAAATCAAGTGCGTGTTAAAGCAAATGGGCACAGCGTGGCTTCCTAACTGCAGAGAGGATGGAGAGCCCTCTGCTTAGGCTCTCCGGAGACCGTGACCTCAGAAAGCACCCACGGTTTCTCCAGAGAACTATATTACTTAACAAAATCTCCACAATGGCCATGAGTAAGAGCCTGCCAAAGAATATAAATAGAAAAGGATTTAATATAGATCCCATAGTTGAGAGATTATTAGCCAAGGGAGTCTGGTGCTAATAAGATCACTCTCAACTCCCAAATCTCATTCCTCACAAAACAATATTCATATTGCTAACTCTTCTAGGGAGAGACGATAGTCTTCTATAATCTGCAGCCCAACTGGCATTTCTTCTTCTATAGGGGAAATAACTCAAAATGATAAAATAATTCCACTTTGAAGTGGTTCTTAATATGCTGATCTAACTATAGCTTTGAATTTATAATGGAATAATTTCTGTGTTTTATATATAAGTACAATGAATCTCTGATAAGAACTAAAAATGAAAATGACCTGAATTATTTCCCATCATAAGCTTATTTCCATAACTGTAGTCAGTCTTGGGAGGTTTTCAATCTTTTCCCTCTTGACTTCATTCTATTACTTTCAGGAATGTTCCTCAATAGAAAATCGAACCAACAAAAATGGAAAACTCTTAATGCATCATTAGGCCTTTGGAGCACAAAAATAGACAACATCAATTAAAAACAAGGGTCCAGGAATATATTTTCTGTCTCCTGATTATTAAAACTCAAAACAGCCATTTTTCAATAAGCTCCTTCATGTTTAATTGTAGTAAGTCTATATAATAATAGAAAAGGCAATGGATAGAAAACTAAAATATGTGCATTAATAAATAAAAGTTAAATAATTTCTAAAATGTCGATATTTCAATTGTTTCTAAACCCATTGCAATCCATTATCATTAATAGCTATAAAACTCCTATTTATAATTACAAAATGTCTGCTAATGATCTCACTGAGAGTAAATTATTTTATTAGCTGTTCTTCATTATATTATAAAAGATTATTAGTAATAGAACCATGTAATTAACTTGCCTGCTGTTGGTCTGATTTTTCTACTCATCTAAAAAGTGGCGCATTCATGTCAATGTATGGCAAAACCAATACAGTATTGTAAGTAAAATAAAGTAAAAATAAATAAATAACAATTTAAAAAGTGAGTATGCAATAGCATTCAATTTTGATTAAGGGATTACTATAAATTGAACTTGTTTTCTTTGAAATCTAGTTCTAAGCTTCACCTTACTAAAATACTTTCTGGTATTTCACAAGTCATTAAAACTGAAACACACCTTCTGGAA
Organism: Nanger dama; assembly: GCA_917880005.1. Taxonomy (NCBI): domain Eukaryota; kingdom Metazoa; phylum Chordata; class Mammalia; order Artiodactyla; family Bovidae; genus Nanger; species Nanger dama. Next base: position 4,716,775 of record CAKJTW010000021.1, on the reverse strand, counting down.
TATCTTTAAGGAAGGATTTTCTCTGACTCCCAATAGCAGTTTCAGAAGGTCATGGTAACCCTGACCTAGGCCACAGCTCTGGCCAGTCACAAACTCACGGCCATGTGCTTTGGCATCTAGGGCTATGGCAGGTAAATTTCTTTTTATATAATTGTATTTTAAATCTTATGTAATATTTTTAGAAAGATGACCTTAGGTAGGAAAACTGGGGAAATATCCATGGAATTACTCCACTGAATATATAACTTAAAGTTCAAGAAAGCAAACAGACAGACATTTGGTTTTAGTTGTTTTTTGTGTGTTTGAGAGCATCTCCTAGATACTAACCTTCAGCAAAAACACCGTAACATATTTCATTCCAAGTGTCTTCCTAGAATCCGCCCCACTGCTCTCCAAAATACTTTGTGAGAGTTTGAATCGCCTCGCATATCACAAGGCATTATAATGTTTATCTTCAGAGCTAGAGCCTGGCTCCCCCAAGGTCAGGCACTGTGTCATTGGCTTTTGTGTGTTTTGTTTTTATCCTGGACACCTAGTGTAGCTGAAACAGGATAGATGCTCAATAAATATTCATTAAGTGATTCAGTAGTGACTGTAGTCACTGGGTGTCACCTTCACATTTGTGCTTCAAGTCATCTTCAAATTTTGCTTTTCTCTTACTCATGCCAGACCAAAGAAAACAGCCCAGCAGGTATACTAGAAAATGGTAACCATTTGGATTCCTAAGCCATAAATGGTATTTATATATGTTGCCTCCAGCAATCCCTTCAAGCCCACCGTGAGTAAGATATCTTAATTTTCTATTTCATACAAAAGGCTCAGATACTGTGTGTCTTCACCATGTTCCTATGGAGAGGCTGGTGTATTGTAAAAGCAGAGTGCGGATCCAGGTCTTTGGGCACAAATTAGAAAATGCTGCCATGAAACTACAGCAATATTCCACGCTGGGAATTTCTGGGAAAGAAGCCCTCAGCCAAGCCAGCAACAGTCTCAGAAGAGATGAAGCTTCCACCCAGCGTCTGAATTCTACCTATACCACCCCTTCATGTCCTCACTGCTTCATTTAGCAAGGGGCAGATAAACCCTGGCCCCATATGGGCAGTTACACCTTTCAGTTCAGTTCAGTTCAGTTCAGTGGCTCAGTCAGGTCCGACTCTTTGCGACCTCATAGACTGCAGCACGCCAGGCCTCCCTGTCCATCACCAGCTCCCAGACTCACATCCATCAAGTCAGTGATGCCATCCAGCCATTTCATCCTCTGTCGTCCCCTTCTCCTCCTGCCCCCAATCCCTCTCAGCATCAGAGCGAAGAGTTACACCTTTGGTCATTTTTAAATCCACAGCATGAGATTGATAGTGGTTGATAAAATCCTAGGTGTTCCAATCTAGCATCATGTAAGAAGAACCCAGGTGCTTTAAGCCCATCAGTCCACTTAATCTTCACAACCACCTCTGAGTTAGGTGTTAATGATCCCGTTCTTCAGCTGAGAAAACAGTCTCAGAGAAGTGAAATAACCTTGCCAATGGTCACACAACTGGCGGGTGATAGAGCCTTAAGTCAAAGCTCTATTTGTTTGACTCAGAGCTGTTCTGCAAACTATCCCACCATCCTTTTACCCGTTTCCACCCAACAGGAGGCAATTATTGGAAATCTTATGAACCTCAAGCTCAGCCAGTAGAAGGGGATTTCTGTGCTTTCTCACGCACTTCGTTGTAAATAAACTGTCCCTTCAAATCAGTGTTTGTAAAGAACATTCACCCAATTTCTGAAAACAAAGTCATTTTCTGCAAATTGGCACCCACGCTTGGGTTATCCAAACTGTTCTTCATATTCTTTCAAATTCAGTGTATAATTCATTACACTTTTCCCTGGTCCCTTTTGCTTATGGAAACCTGAGGAGTATCACCCAAGAAAAAGCGGCATTCTAAACACTTCTGTAAGGTTGAACCCTCAGGAAATAGCGTTAGAGTCTTACTTCCTTTGTTTTACAAACAAAACAAAAATGGATAACCAAGGCTCAGTCTCGCATCTGGAGGCCAAAGACAAACATTTCTTAGTTCTATACTGGAGTATCTGACAACTTTGTCCACACCAATTCCTAAACTGAGTATTCTGTATCACATTAAAAACCTTTTCTTACTCAAACATGCACCTTACTCACTATGAATAAAACTATACTTTGTGAACTGGCAGCCAGAAAGCCAAGTTCAGGCACCCAATATGTGAATTTGGGTGTTATTATTTTAATTTTGATTTAGTTGGCATTGGGAAAAAAAAGGAACTGGAGATTTTACACAGATTTCCAGACTCCCAGAAAAATTCAGATTTCAAAGCCATCATTTCAAGTCTTACATTTGTCACTAAGAGGCTGAAATTGCTCCAGAGCATGCAAGTGCCTGGAGCTGGGTGGCCATCTCTGAGCTGTCAGCCACGAGTCCTGCTGATCCCCTCTAATCCAGGTGTATTCCACCACAGGACAAAAGTGTTTCCTTTATTTACTTAAGCTTGCTTTTCAGAGTTCATGTCTCAATACTAAAAAGCAAGGTTTGTTTTGTTGTTTGAACACCAAGGGTGCGCTTAATCTGCAGTGGTTTGAGTACAAGATATACTAAAAGAACACCACTTCCTCCTTCGCCAAAGGAGTATAGGTTTCAAATCCACCTACTTCTCAGGTCATCTGGTCTGTCTCAGTTGACAAGGATATTCCTAAGATAGACAAAATTTTAGGCCCCCATATCGTCCGCTCTCTGATAGCTGTCCTGTGAATGTGTTGCCTTACTAGGGAAAAGGAAATTTAGATTACTGCACAGGGAACTATATTCAATTTTTTCTAATAACCTATAATGGAAAAGTGAAAGTGTTAGTTGCTCAGCCGTGTCCAACTCTGTGTGGCCCCATGGACGGTAGCCCACCAGGCTCCTCTGTCCATGGAATTCTACAGGCAAGAATACTGGAAGTAGGTTGCCATTCTCTTCTCCAGGGGATAGTCCCAACCCAGGGACTGAACCTGGGTCTTCCCCATTGCAGGCAGATTCTTTACCATCTGAGCTTCCAGGGAAGCCCAAGAATACTGGAGTGGGTAGCCTTTCCCTTCTCTAGGGGATCTTCCCAACCCAGGGGTTGAACCCAGGTCTCCTGCATTGTAGGCAGATTCTTTATGGTCTGAGCAACCAGGGGAAGCCACAATGGAAAAGAATCTGAAAAATAATATATTCATTTCAGTTCAGTCGCTCAGTCGTGTCCGACTCTTTGCAACTCCATGAATCACAGCACACCAGGCCTCCCTGTTCATCACCATCTCTCGGAGTTCACTCAGACTCACGTCCATCGAGTCCATGATGCCATCCAGCCATCTCATCCTCTGTCGTCCCCTTCTCCTCCTGCCCCCCGATCCCTCCCAGCATCAGAGTCTTTTCCAGAGAGTCAACTCTTCGCATGAGGTGGCCAAAGTACTGGAGTTTCAGCTTCAGCATCATTCCTTCCAAAGAAATCCCAGGGTTGATCTCCTTCAGAATGGACTGGTTGGATCTCCTTGCAGTCCAAGGGAATCTCAAGAGTCTTCTCCAGCACCACACTTCAAAAGCATCAATTCTTCGGCACTCAGCCTTCTTCACAGTCCAACTCTCACATCCATACATGACCACTGGAAAAACCGTAGCCTTCACGAGACGGACCTTAGTCAGCAAAGTAATGTTTCTGTTTTTGAATATACTATCTAGGGTGGTCATAACTTTTCTTCCAAGGAGTAAGCATCTTCTAATTTCATGGCTGCAGTCACCATCTGCAGTGATTTTGGAGCCCCAGAAAATAAAGTCTGACACTGTTTCCACTGTTTCTTCATCTATTTCCCATGAAGTGATGGGACTGGATGCCATGATCTTCGTTTTCTGAATGTTGAGCTTTAAGCCAACTTTTTCACTCTCCTGTTTCACTTTCATCAAGAGGCTTTTTAGCTCCTCTTCACTTTCTGCCATAAGGGTGGTGTCATCTCCATATCTGAGGTTATTGATATTTCTCCCGGCAATCTTGATTCCAGCTTGTGTTTCTTCCAGTCCAGCGTTTCTCATGATGTACTCTGCATAGAAGTTAAATAAGCAGGGTGACAATATACAGCCTTGATGTGCTCCTTTTCCTATTTGGAACCAGTCTGTTGTTCCATGTCCAGTTCTAACTGTTGCTTCCTGACCTGCATATAGATTTCTCAAGAGGCAGATTAGGTGGTATAACTAAATCACTTTGTTATACTCTGAAACTAACACAGCATTGTAAACTAACTAAAGTTCAGTTTTTCAAAAACTGAAAAGGAAAAAAGATTACTCATCAGCTGACCTTAAAATAGTGAGATTATCCTGGATTACCTGGGTGGGCCCAGTCACAGGAGCCCTGATGGAGCAGACCACTTTCTCTGGCAGGAAGCAGGAGCTGCGTGGGCAAAGGACGACAGAGAGGTTTGATGAATGAGGAGGACTGAGCTCACTGGTGCTGGTTTGGAAGATGGAAGGGTCCACAGGCCAAGAAATGCCTCTGGAAGTTGAGAACAATCCCCAGCTGACAGCCAATGAGGAGGTGAGGACCTCAGTTCCACAACCACATGGAACCGAATTCTCCCATCAGTGTCAATAAGTCTGGAAGCAAATTCTTTCCCAGAACTTCCAGATAAATCTCAGGCTGGCCATCCCTTGATTCTGGCCTTGGGAGAAACCCTAAGCAGAGTATCCAACCAGGTCTGCCTGGACTCCTCACCTACAGGAGCTGTGAGATAATAAATGTGTAATGTTTTAACCCACTAAGTTCATGTCACCTTGTTAAAGGTGGTGATTGAAAATGAACCCAGGCCCCACGGTCACCTGTGACCCCACCTGGTTGTATCAGAAATGCTCTGAATGCTTCATCCATAGCAATCATCATTTCTTTGATGTTAATCGTTCACTTTGTCATTAATTATGTATGTTTCTAAGCCAATCCTATTGATTCAGAACCTGTATTTGTGTTCTATCACTGCCATAATGAATTAACACCAACAAGAAAATAAAGGGCTAAAAGTGGTGCTGATAAAATTAAGTAATGAAAACTCACATGGAAATTGAACCTCTGTCAATTTAAATTTTTCAGAATGATCTCTTTTAACTATAATGTATTGATGTGTGAAGGCAGGAAAAAGCTCTTTACTCCATGTTTGACTTATTAAATTCTTTTTCAAAAGAATACTACAATTGCCATTGTACCCATGAAACACTGGCTACAGTTTTAAAATTAAGTGCAGAGTAGATTCACAGAAACCACCACTCTGGGACCTTCTTTCGTCAAACTCTTTGTTTTTCAAATAATACTTGTAGAGTAAGTCTTAATAGAGAGAAGGCAATGGCACCCCACTCCAGTACTCTTGCATGGAAAATCCCATGGATGGAGGAGCCTGGTAGGCTGCAGTCCATGGGGTCACTAAAGGTCGGACACGACTGAGCGACTTCACTTTCACTTGTCACTTTCATGCATTGGAGAAGGAAATGGCAACCCACTCCAGTGTTCTTGCCTGGAGAATCCCAGGGACAGCGGAGCCTGGTGGGCTGCCGTCTATGGAGTCGCACAGAGTTGGACACGACTGAAGTGACTTAGCAGTAGCACCAAGTCTTAATAACTAGTGGGAAAATCTTAAGGAAGACAAGGCAATATAGTCAGACTGTATGAGACTGTTTAAACTGTACTCATCTTTGCATTCAGTATGATTTTCAGCACAGGAGAGAGGGGGACAGAGTTTAAAACTAGAAAGGTGTGGGATCTACAATTAAACCTCTCCTCTCACACCTCCAAGCTGAAGTTTTCTTCATAGGATAGACTGTTCCCTGACATTATCATTTTGTCTACTGAGTTGTAATATATTTCTAATAGATGTCAGCCACAAGAAGCCAGTGACTGCTCATTCACTGAAGGACAGATTCCCTTTAGACTGGTGCTTGGTACACAGCCAGTCCTCAGTAAATATTTGTTAAATGAATGAATAAATTGATGATGCAAATTCTTGATTACCAACCAGCAGTTCTGACAGTGCTGAAGAAGATTCTTGGGAGTCCTTTGGACAGCAAGGAGAGCAAACCAGTCCATCCTAAAGGAATTCAGTCCGGAATATTCATCGGAAGGACTAATGCTGAAGCTGAAGCTCCAATACTTTGGCCATGTGGTGCAAAGAACCAACTTGTTGGAAAAGACCATGATGCTGGGAAAGACTGAAGGCAGGAGGAGCAGGGGATGACAGAGGATGAGATGGTTGGATGGCATCACCGATTCAATGGACATGAATTTGAATAAGCTCCAGGAGCTGGTGGAGACAGGGAAGGCTGGTATGCTGCGGTCCATGGGGTTGCAGAGTCAGACACGACGGAGCGACTGAACAAGAAGTTCTAAGCCCACCTTTTCCTTCCTTCCTCCATGCACTAAGCTGTCCCCACGCCTTTTGTTTCTAACGTTAGCTTCGCTACTGTCACCACGGAAACACCAAGTCTCTTCTTTTTATTTGTCCAAAAGACATTATTGAGCACCTTCGATATCCCCTGTTCCCTCAAAAGTCATTCATTTTTTCAACAAGGAGGACAGTGGATGAGGCCACAGGATAACCAAGGGCAGAGCATGCACACAGAGCCTCCTAGGCCCCTGCAAGGTCTTGGGTTTTCAGTAAGAGCGAGAAGTTGGACGCTGTGAGCAACCCCTCACTAAATGTCTTATTCTGATTACAGGAAGTCCCCTACACAGGAACCTCCAATTTGGGAACTTTCAAAGACATGAAGGCACGTGCCGTCAGCATCAGGCACCCGTGAGCCTGCAGCCTGCCCTCCATCTCCTGCTGCTGCTGGTCCTTCAGTGCTACTGTCTCCCACCTCCCCTTCCTCCTGCCGTCAGGATCTCTTCCTGCCTGTCCACTCAATGCCAGCCTCTGGATGCCAGCTGTGGTACTCTACTACTCTACCTTTCAAGGTACTCCACTGTGAGATTTAAAATGTTTCTTTTCTTGTGTTTGTTTTCATGTACATATTATTTATGGAAAAGTATTAGAAACCTATTGCAGCACAGTACTGTATAGCTGATGATGTCAGTTGGTACCTTTGTCGGACTTATTAACAAACTGGATTTGCAAATGCACTCTCAGAATGGAACATGTTTGTATGTACGGGGCTCAGTGTAACATTTGAATAAGGTCTATCTTATGAAGCCAAGGGCTTCCCTGGTGGTTCAGCTGGTAAAGAATCTGCCTGCAATGCGGGAAACCTGGGTTCGATCCCTGGCTTGGGAAGATACCCTGGAGAAGGGAATGGCAACCCATTCCAGTATTCTGGCCTAGAGAATTCTATGGACTGTATAGTCCGTGGGGTCTCAGAATCGGACACGACTGAGCGACTTTCCCTTATGAGGCAAAGGTAGAAACAAGGTCACCAGTTAGGGAACTCTAGAAAAACTCCTGTGTTTTGACTACCCACTGCCTCAGATCCTTCAAACTAGGCTCTGGAACGGACTCTATCAGAGCACAATGCTCATCTTGGAAGTCCTTATGAGGCCCTGACTGCCCACTACTGCCTCCTTCATGCTCAGCCCTCCTCTCGCACAGCAGTCACGGCCTCCTGGGCGCTGACTCTGCAAAGGATCAGAGAGACCACCTCCGCTTGTGGAAGAGGGGGTCCCATCACACTGGCTCCCTGGCCAAGGCTCACTTCACCACACAAGGCCACGGTGCTCCTTCTCTGCTCAGACCCAGGGTTTGTACCATTCATTCTCACTGAAGACAAGCATGTCTTTTTCGAAAGTTAAAAAGTGCATTGATTTAGAGAGGCTGATGATCAAGAAGGCCTTCAAGTTCCTCAAGGCTTTCCCAAAGCTGTGAGGCTTGCCTTAGTCCCACCTGAAAGCCCCTCTAGTTTTCAGGCTTCCCAGGAGCCACACCGGAGAGAGAGGCCCATGATGAGCAGCCCTCACCAGGCTTTCCTGTAAGGCTCTCGCCCTAAGCTGGACCCAGTTGACCTCTTCTACAAGCTGAGCCCACAGGTCAAAATGCCCCCCACCCCACCCCTGCCCCCATCATTTCTCTAAAGTGTTATTAGAGCAGATACTGCGGCTTCAGGGCATTCCTGCAGCTCGTCATCAGTAGGACGGCATCAGAGGCACAGAATATGGGTGTCCCGGCAGGATGGAAGGGCATGCAGCTAGGAAGAGGCGAGCTGCCACTCCCGAACTTTGAGTCCTGCAACCTCTCCTCAAGTGATTTAACCTTGCTTGGGCTGTTTCCTCGCCTCTAATATGGGCTCACTGGGAGTGAAGAATAACTCACACACTATCAAGCATTTAGCGCAGACTCTGTCACACAGCAAGGGCTCCATACACACTAGTCATCATCATTTAAACCATTATTCAAGTCGTCATCATCACTGCGAAGATGGACACCAACAGTGCCTGCGCTCAAGAAGCAGGGAGGGCCCCGTTACGTCACCCGGCGGCAAAGACTCCTTCTTGGAGAAAGGTCATTTTACAGCATGACGGTATGGGCCCAGTTCCTTCCACTTCTATGTTTCTTAGCTGATACAGGAAAAACTGAGGCAAGAATTATAAGGTTCTTGAAACAAGCTCCAAGTGATGGATGCAAAGACCAGCAAACACAAAAGGCAGGAGCCGAGTCGGAGATTCAGTCCTATGACGGTGGCAACAACTGGGCAAAAGCTCACACAGACATTTCCATTTTGCTTTTGCTTATATTCTCTGGAGGCTCAGGTGGTAAAGAGTCTGCCTGTAATGCAGGAGACCTGGGCTTGATCCCTGGGTTGAGAAGATCCCCTGGAGCAGGAAATGGCAACCCACTCCAGTACTCTTGCCTAGAGAATCCCATAAACAGAAGCCTGGCAGGCATAATCCATGGGGTTGCAAAGGGTCAGACACAACCGAGCGACTAAGCACACATACGAAAGATGAAGGAAGACAGTAAGAATAACGAGGGACAGAAGAAAGGGGAAAAGACACTGATGCTGAAAGCCCAGCTTCTCTGTGCACTGCTTCTGGATCGAATGTTGGAGACTAAGTTTTGGGTGAAAGAGAAAAGGCTGGCCTTATTACTCTGCCAGGCAAGGGGGACAGAGCAGGGTCATGTCCTCAGAGACATGTGTCCCAGCTTGGGGAAGATACTCAGACGTCTTACAGTCATGGTTCAAAGAGGACACCATCAGCTTGGTGACATTCTTCTGATGGGCTGGTGGTAAGCAGCAGTCAGCATCACTGACTTTCAGGTCCGACTGGTCTGGAATCTACATGCTTGTGGGCAGCACACCATCGTTAATCATTAACTGCTCCCACCTGGAGGGGATTTCAGTATCTGCAAAACAACTCAAAGATACTGCTGTGTGTGTCCTGTGGGGAAACAGGACCCTGTTCCAAGGCTGCATGACTGTCTCTTGACTGTTCCTCCCTTGTCTCTGCGTCCCCTTCCCTCCCCTAATTAACAACTGCTCGAATCTGCCCATTGGAGCTCAGGGAGGGTCATGGAGGCTGAATGAAGGCTGTTTACTGTGATCAAAGAGATGGGGGACAAAGAGAGGCCTTGTGCCCAGGAGCCCCACAGGGCCCTGCTCGGTATCAAAAGGAAAGGAATAAGAGAAGCTGTAGAAACAAAAAGGAAGAAAACAGAGAAAGGAAATAAACAGGGGAAGAGCAGGAAGAGGAAGAAAGAACAAGACAGGGAGAAAGGAGCATCACTAAGAGGCTGGGCCTACTGCCTCTGTCAGCCAAGGGAAAGGCTAGGACCAGACCAGCAGATTCCAGGGAACACTCACAATGGAACCAGCTCTCATGTCTCTGTGCCTCTTTTGTGAATGAAAATGCCTCTGTCTTTAGAAAAGTGAAGCTTAGACTATTCTTGATCTTTGTGTTCCAGTTATGTCACCAAGACTTGTTTACATGGTTACATGGACTTCATCGTTAACCTCCTGGAAGTAAAACCGTGTTAACTCTCAAATTCGGTGACTGCAAAGTAATGTGGATGCAAGGATGCTCATTTGGCTAAGAATGCAGCTTCCTAACCAAAAGAGGGGCAACCAGAGAGACAGTGGTTTGGGTGTTGGCCCCAATGGTCCACTTACTCCAGTTATTTTGCTTTTGGTTTCTAGCATTTGTCAAAAATTCCGAGTCAACATTTACATGCTCGATACTCATTCTCCTAATTATATTCCTATATTAGCCTCTGTATTCTGTTAGCCATGAGAAAAAACAGACCATTCAAAAGGACAATTACTAAAACTTTCTTTAGTTGTGGAACTTCATTCGGGTATGGGATGAAGACATAAGAAGGGGGCCCAGGATGTAGCCACAGGTTGGAAAAATGACCCAACCTGCATTTAGAGACAAAGCAGGAAGAGCCAGCTGAGAAATAAGAAAAGTCTAACGAGGAAAATTGGAGATGGACAGTGTCACAGAAGCCACTAAAATCACTGCTGCCAAGAGAAAACAGCTTATGAATTAAAAGGGACCAGTCAACTCTTTCAAATGCGCCAGGAAGCTGAAGAAGTATGCGGTTCCCTGGATCTGACCACACAGAGGTCACTGCGAATCTCAACAGATGTTGTTTCCATAGGTGGTGGGGGCAACAGCCACGTGGGTGTGGGGTGAACAACACGGAGAGAGGGTGTGAAGACTCAGCATCGCCAGAAATATGGCAGCAGCTGGAGCAGAGAAATGACATGAGAGATGCCGAGAAGTACAGGCTGCAAGGTTGTTTTCTGTTTTTAAGATGGAAAACATTAAAATATGTTGACATGTCATCTTCAGGACTCTGTGATTCAGAGATGTATTATTTCCCCCTCTTGACCAGATAAGAAAACTGATGCTCAGAAAGGTTAAAAATTGGATCAAGGTCTCACAGCCAGTAAGAGGCAGAACTAAAAGTTGAACCCAATCTGTCTTGTTCTAAAGTCCTAGACAAACTTCCATGGGTGATATTTTATTACATTTATTGCATAATTGTCTTCCTCACCTTCTAAGTACAGGGACTGAATCTAAGTCATCTTTGAATTCCTAGCACTGAGCATAGTATCTCATAGCTAATAATGGGTACTTAGTAAATATATGTCACAGCAGTGAGTGAATTAAACAGAAGTCAGATTTTAGCCTTTAAAACAAAGAAAAATAGAGAACTTCCGTACAGAACAATGACATAAAAAAATACAGAGAAATTGGCCAGTGTTTCAAATATTTGGAATAGAAAAGTGATAACAGGAATAGTGACTTTCTTTAAGGATGAGCATAATAATTAAACCTGTATTGAAAATGTACTTTGTTCACACAGTTGCATTTCCCAAATTTGTAACTAGCAAAACTATAAGAATACACCTTGATCTTATACAATCACCAGTCTCCACTTATAATGAACAGCTTGCTGTCACTTATTCTTTCTTCCCCCTGCACTTAAAATTATATACAAGGTTCCTATTTCCATACAGAATCCATTCTCAGGTAATACTGATTTCATTGTGCTGTTCCACATGAGACTAGTGTATTTGTATAGGAAAGAAAAGGTGCATTCAATCATCATGATGATATTTTGGGTGCTGGCAAGAATAAATGGATTTTTAAAACATCGATGGGATCAACTGATTTCCCCAACCACACACGTTCTGCTCAGCCGTTCGGCTGGCATGTTACTTCACAACCCTCTTAATACAGTTTATTAGTTGTTCCCTTTGCCATATGAATAAGACAATTTTAGCAAAGATCCTAAGGTTAAAATAATTAGTAGTTCTAAAATCTGTGACTTCTGATGTTTGTCTTAAAATGTTATTAACTTAAAATTCTGCTGAAAGAATTTTGTTTTGAGCTTCCTCCAAAAAACTCTTCCTTCATTTCAGAAAATTTATCCTTTGAAAGTTTGAAAAGAAAAAAAAAAAAGATTTTTAGGTTAACAAAAATTGCTTCATGATGTAAGATAGAATACTTCGATTTGGTTTGTTAAGATTAGCTAGGAAAGAAGTTTAGGATTTGCCCATAGACTAATTACATATATAGTTAAAAAGTACTTGAACCAAGTTAAATAAATTAAGGATGCCTAAAGTAGGCTAAATTTGCATTCTGATTATTTCCAGAAGGCTTCTAATCCCACAAAGTTTTAAAAAAATCTTTTTGTGCTTAATGTAAGAATTACCTACCATCCCCTCCCTTCCCCTCCCTCCCAGTCTATCTAAAAGCATCAAGTATTTTTTTTTCCCTAAAAGGGATATACTATACAATTTAGCTATTCATTTATGCAAATGATGGTAAACAGAATTATAAAGACAGATAATAAACAGCAAATGAGGTTATTTTGTTTCACGCTTTATGTTGTCAGAGTTCTGAGCATGGTTTAGTGTTTTCTATTCATGACTTTATATTACCAAATTACTCCCTGATGGTGTCTCAGATGTGCTTTTGTCTGCAAATGAGAAGGAATAAAATACCAGGACATTAACGTTAAATTACAATCGTTAATGGCGTAAATACGAAAATAATTACTGCATCATACCATCAATTGTTATGTGTTCATTACTGAAGTTCTTGTAAAGCCTTCATTTTCTTGTTACAATTATTTTTTCCTTTATTTTTGTCTGGCTATTTTATAGTCCTGACAGTACTTTAGCAACATTCAGCAGTTACACAAGCCATTTAATCCTGCTCAAAGCTTCATTTAAACTTAATTTTAGCTGCATTTTATTTGTGTATATATGCCTTCTACTTCTTTCTGACAGTGAAAAGGTACTTCTGCAGTAGGTACTGGAAAGACTTGTCAAAGGCGATTATCTCAAACAAGCAATAAACTTGGGAGGTCTCAGACTCACTTGAACACCGGTCGCTGAAATACCTTTATTAATCAAAGTTACTGCGTCCCCATCCTCTAAAATTTTAGTTCAGCAGCCCGCCCCGCTTCTCTCCTTAAAATGAACCTGTTTTACAGCTAATCACGCGAGGTGGTCTTAAACGTCCGCTCTCCTTCCCCCTGAGGGTTCTGTCTCCTCCGCCCCACCTCACTTTTTCTCCGCACCTCATCCCTCTGCTACCAACGCTGTCTCTCTAGCTGGCAGGAGAGGGGGCCCACACACACACTCACACCCTCACACCCCTTCCGCCCCAGGCGCCTCGCCCTTGGAGGGTCGTCCGAGTGCACTCTTTGTCTGCTCCACTTCGTGACCGTCACCTCTCCTGTCACCCGCCAGCCTCAGGCGAGGAGTGGCAGGAAAACTCACACCGCGGTCTGGAGCAGGAAGGGGGACGAGGGGGCGCGGGGCGGGAGGGAGGAGGGTCCGAGGGCGGTCCAGCACCCCTGGCCGCCGCACGTGCGCGCGGTGGAGCACACACGCGCACAGACACGCGCGCGCGCCCGGGCACACACCCCCAAGAAGTCTTCTGTCACCTGTTCGCTTTCCAAACCTGCTCTAGCACCCGGTAAACCTTACCCGTTTCTCGTCTCCACCCCCACCTCTCGGAGTTCCAGTCCGAGGAGGCATCCTTACAATTTTCCAAACTACGTTCAAAAATAAAAGTGTGCACTGGGTACTATATATATATATATAATATATATATATAATGTATATATATATTATGTATATATATGTATATATATATTATGTATATATATTATATATATATAATGTATATATATTATATATATATTATGTATATATATTATATATATATAATGTATATATATTATATATATATAATATGTATTTATACCTCAGTCTTCCTCTCTTGTTCGCCCTTTCCGCACTCACACCAGCCTTACCTTGCCCCTGAGCGCACACCACAAGCCTCCCACCTCCGCCGGCAGTCCAGGCTTAGAGCCTCTGCCCTTCACTCGGGAAGGGTCTCTTCACCCGGGACCTCAGTCCCCAGAGACCCTCTGCGCGGCGCCAAGCCCCAAGCACTGTCTCCACCTCGTGCCGTGTGCAGCCGGGCGCTCCCGGCTCCGGAGCACTAGCCGAACCTCCAAACTTTTTCTTGCCTTCCCTCCGGCCTCAAATCACGCGTATCCGGGGGCAGGCGGGGGTGTCTAATGCCCGTGATACCAGAGCCCAGGAGACCCGCGAAAACCGCTGGCCGCGGTGTCGAGGTGACAAGCCCTAGGGACCCTGCCAGACCTGGCAGGGACGAGAAGGGAGCCAGCAGGTGCAACTTGCCAGCGGACCCCGGGTTCACGCCCTGGGGGACCGGGGGTCCGGCCTGGTGAGAACAAAGCTGGAGTCCGGGGAGACCGTCGGACGGGAGGCGACGAGACAATAGCAATACGGGGAACTTAGAGTAGGACAGCTGGGTAAAGTTGTCTCCGAGTCCGGATGTCTCGGGCTGGCCGCAGGCTCGCGCCGCAGACCCGGAGCCCCCCGCCCCGCCCTGGCGCGGAACAAGCAAACCCCGGCTCCGCCGCGAGTCCCTGGATGCTCCGCAAACGCCCTGGGCGCCCAGACCCAGTCTGCGGGCCGGACGCTCCGGAGCTGAGCACTGCCGGGCAGCAAGACCCGCCAACGCGCTCTCCCGCTTTACCTGTCGGCGGGCTGCCCGGGAGCCCGCGGCGCGCCACACGCCGGCCGTGCCCTCGGCCCCTGCAGCCGCCGCGGAGCTGCAGACAGCGCGAGCCCCGCGCGCCGCGCCCCGCCCCCAGCACCAGGCTCCGCCCCGACCACGCCCCCGACCACGCCCCGGGCGCCAGACCACCCCCCACCCCCGACCCCGACCCTCCCGGACGCCAGGCCCCGCCCCCCACGCCCGGACTCCAGGCCCCGCCCCGACCCCGACCCCAGTCCCCGGGCACCAGACCCCACCCCCGATCACGGCCAGGGCGCCAGGCCCCGCCCCGGCTCTGGCCCCGCCCCTCCACGCCGGCCGACCCCCGCGCTGAGCCACGCGAGCCCAGCGCAGGTTTGCACGCGAGCAGTTGCGACCCCTGCGGCTGCTCTCCTCCGGCTTCAGAGCCTGCTGCCTCCACCGTCGCGTGGCCGCAGCTGCTGCTGCCGCATGCCTTAGGCCAGGACGCCTGGAATTGTCAAGGGGAACCCCCGACAAAGAGAATGATAGCAGATCACCCCTAGAACACGGTGGAGGGGCCACGCACTTGACGAGCATCTGAGGAGCTCGGTGGAAATGCTCCTTTCTGAGCCCCACCCCAGATCTACTGAGGCAGAATCTCCGTGGACTGAGGACAAGGCCTGGGTCTGCTTGACCAGCTCTCGGTGATCCCAAGCCTTTAAAGGTGGAGAAGCACTAAGAACTAAGGGGCTGCTCAGATGGAGGCCTAAGACCCCGGAGCCACCCGTACGGAGGGTCTAACTTGTCAGTGTTTGCAAAGCCGGGAGAGTACGTACGTCGTCTGTGCCCTGGATGCCATTCATCTTGCTTTATTGACTGCGAAGTCTTTAAAGATAAACCGAGGAGGGAGCACATTTACTTGGGATCTGACAGCTCTAATGAGCTCAAGGAAGAATTATGTAAACATTATTAAGTGTAATAAACACGTGGCGGCATCAGGCACTCTTCTCCAGAGAAGAGTTGGCAAAAGCCTGCCAGAGCCAACGTTTTATTCATAATGTCTTTTTAACTTTATGTTGCCTGTGTAATAGGCCTTTGGCTTTGCTGTTGCCCAGACGGAAAATCATTACCCAGTAATGGATGAGCCAGTTCAAAAGGAGAGCCACTGGGACACTGAGCACTTCCATTCCCGAGTGCCGTGTATCAGAGATGGGAGACCATCCCCTACCCAAGTAGCCATTTTACCTAAACAACTCTAGTCCAGTCTTTTTGTTTCAACTTCCCCAGATATTACTTGCCTCAAACTCTAAGCACCAAATGGAAGTCACCTCACTGTTTTATTGGAAGTGAGAACCCCCACCCCTTTTCTGTTCTTTCCAGCCCCGGGTACCATTAAACACTAGAGAAACTGGTGATTGTTTGCCAGAGGAGAACGTGAGGGGCTGCCTCGGCGGCCACTGCTCCAGTGGCTTTGCGTCCTTATTTTGGGTAGATTCGGAATCTGGAAGTCTGGTGCTCAAGGAAGACGTGTCAGCAGTATCCAGAGCAAAGGGACCTTTAAGAGCCTTTTACTCTGCCCGCTTCATGTTCCTTTATCCAAAAACAACCAACCAAACAAAAGACAGCCTGTACTCAGCATTAATAACATTACCATTTTAAGCAATTAAAGGGGAGTACATTATTAAAATAATTATTAATAGTCCATTAAAGAATCCAAGGCTTCCCTGGTGGATCGGTGGTAAAGAATCCTCCTGCGAATGCAGCAGCTGCAGCTTTGATTCCTAGTCCAGGAAGATCTCACTTGCCCTGGAGTAACTAAGCCTGCATGCCACAGTCACTGAGCCTGTGCCCAGGATCCCGGGAACCACAGCTATGGAGCCGACGTGCCTCATCTACTGACGGCCACGCGCCCTACAGCCCGTGCTCCGCAACAAGAGACGCCCCTGCGCACTGCGACAAAAAGTAGTTCTCACTTGCGGCAACCAGAGGAAAGCCCGCGCAGCAATGAAGACCCCGCACAGTCAAAAACGCATAAATCAATAAAAGGATCGAAAACAGTTTCACTTCCACCCACCTAGCCCCCCCGCCCCCCGCCCAAATTCTAAGAGTGATATGAGAGAAAGGATTCAAAGTCTGGCGTCACAGAGCTTGTTCTAGATGAAAGATGGAAGGAAAAAGGAAGAAAGGAGAGAGGATAAAAAGAGGAGAGGGAGGGAGGGAAGGAACTTTGCTCCTCAGGCCTTTGAAACTAATGAAAAAGAAAATTGGAAAGAGATGACAATGTAAAGATGGGGGGAACTTTAAGTCCAAGTCTCCAGAGAAACAAATCCAGAAGGAGGTGCACAGGCACAGAGACAGAGATACATAGGAATGTACAGAATAACATGGATCTCAGGTACTGGTTCACACCATTCTGGAAGCCAGGAAGTGCCACCATCTCCGGTCTGCCAGCTAGTGGCCAAGGAGAGCCGGTGCTGTGGTTCAAAGGCCTGGGGGCCGGACCACTGATGGTGTGGATTCTACCCAGAGTCTGGAGGCCTGAGCACTAGGAGCCTGGGGTCAGGAAAACGCAGAAGTCGAAGCTCAAGCACTCAGGCAAAAGAGGAAAAATTCTACATTCTTCCTCATTTTTATTCTACTCAGGCTCTCAAAGGGTTGGCTGAGCACTACTCACGTCGCACAGGGCCATCAACTTAACTCAGTCCTCCAATTCAAATGCTACCTTCTTCTAGAAACACAGACACACCCAGAAGTCATGTCTAATCAGAAATCCGGGCAAGCAGTGACCTGGTGAAACTGACTCAGGGAAGTGTCACAAGACCAAGTCAGGTTCCCCACAGGCAGGCCCTGAGTGAGGAAAAATGGGCCAGCGATTTATTAAGTGCTCCCAGTGGAAACCACTAAGGGAACTGGGGTGAGAAGGACAGGGAAGAGGAGAAAGGCCCACGGGTCCGGAAGTCCCACGGTGAGCTGGGCTTGGCCTCATCCTGAACGGAAGCTCACTGCAGAACACCCCGCAGTTCACTCAGGAAGGAAACTGAGTTAAGAAAGCTGGAGATTCATATCCCTTCGCTGGACAGTTTACTGGTTAACAAACTCCCAAGCTGAATACTCCTTGGCCCTTGGGTGGGCTCCAGTAGTTTGAGGGCAGTCTTTCAAAGAGAAGTCAAGGGTACTAGCTCTTGAAACCAATGGAACTCAGAACTTTGGAGGAGGCAGGATGTCCCACAAAGAAAACAGTAGGAAAGATTTGAGAGTGTCTGAGTCAGCAGTGGCCACAGGACTGGAAAAGGTCAGTTTTCATTACAATTCCAAAGAAAGGCAATGCCAAAGAATGCTCAAACTACCGCACAACTGCACTCATCTCACATGCTAGTAAAGTAATGCTCAAAATTCTCCAAGCCAGGCTTCAGCAATACAATGAACCGTGAACTCCCTGATGTTCAAGCTGGTTTTAGAAAAGGCAGAGGAACCAGAGATCAAATTGCCAACATCCACTGGATCATGGAAAAAGCAAGAGTTCCAGAAAAACATCTATTTCTGCTTTATTGACTATGCCAAAGCCTTTGACTGTGTGGATCACAAGAAACTGTGAAAAATTCTGAAAGAGATGGGAATACCAGACCACCTAACCTGCCTCTTGAGAAATCTGTATGCAGGTCAGGAAGCAACAGTTAGAACTGGACATGGAACAACAGACTGGTTCCAAATAGGAAAAGGAGTACGTCAAGGCTATATATTGTCACCCTGCTTATTTAACTTCTATGCAGAGAACATCATGAGAAACACTGGACTGGAAGAAACACAAGCTGGAATCAAGACTGCTGGGAGAAATATCAGTAACCTCAGATATGGAGATGATACCACCCTTATGGCAGAAAGTGAAGAGGAGCTAAAAAGCCTCTTGATGAAAGTGAAAGAGGAGAGTGAAAAAGTTGGCCTAAAGCTCAACATTCAGAAAACAAAGATCATGTCATCCGGTCCCATCACTTCATGGGAAATAGATGGGGAAACAGTGTCAGACTTTATATTTTGGGGCTCCAAAATCACTGTGGATGGTGACTGCAGCCATGAAATCAGAAGACGCTTACTCCTTGGAAGAAAAGTTATGACCAACCTAGATAGTATATTCAAAAGCAGAGACATTACTGTGCCGACTAAGGTCCATCTAGTCAAGGCTATGGCTTTTCCTGTGGTTGCGTATGGATGTGAGAGTTGGACTGTGAAGAAGGCTGAGCGCCCGAAGAATTGATGCTTTTGAACTGTGGTGTTGGAGAAGACTCTTGAGAGTCCCTTGGACTGCAAGGAGAGCCAACCAGTCCATTCTGAAGGAGATCAACCCTGGGATTTTTTGGAAGGAATGATGCTAAAGCTGAAACTCCAATACTTTGGCCACCTCATGAGAAGAGCTGACTCACTGGAAAAGACTCTGATGCTGGGAGGGATTGGGGGCAGGAGGAGAAGGGGACGACCAAGGATGAGATGGCCGGATGGCATCACGGACTCGATGGACGTGAGTCTGAGTGAACTCCGGGAGATGGTGATGGACGGGGAGGCCTGTTGTGCTGCGATTCATGGGGTCGCAAAGAGTCGGACATGACTGCACGACTGAACTGAACTGAACTGAGCTGAGCACTGACTTTGTTCAATATGTGAGTTTTCACCAGTCATGAGCTGAGTGGCTGAACGCCCCCTCACTCCCCACCAGGGGTCCACACTAAGAACAGGAGGCTCACTGGCAAGCCCCCGTGGGCTGTGCTATAGGGCCACGTGGTAGGGACCTGGAGGCTGTAGAATCACATCTGGGAGCTGAGCTGAGGGTGGTTTGGCAGCGTCCTCATGACGGTGTCGCCTGGGAGGACAATGTGTGACAACCAGCTCGCAGTGGCCAGAGAAGCAGGGCAACCCACCCGAGGCAGCAACACAGCCAGAATCTGCCCTTCCTCCTCGCCTCCCGCCCAGACCCTAAGAGCAGAGAAAAGAAAAAGAGATATTCCCCAACCAAACATTGATTCCCATCAAATTCTGGAAGCTTGGCACAAGCTACAGCCTCTCCCAGTTGAGACTCCTTTGGTCACAGACAGGCCTGGGACCAGAGAGAGAGCTCTGAATGGGAGAAGAGACTGGAAGTTGAAACTGGACGGGTGTCTAAGAAGTGAGCGTGAAGAGCTGAACTGACCCAGAAGATCTGGAACCTGCCCAGGGTCTTATACAGGGTTCTTCTTCCTGGTCAGAAGAGGGGTTTGACATACATATATGGGGCCAGTGGTTTGAGAAAAATATAATAATTTCTTGAGTATGCTTCTGTTTGTACAATAAATCGGTCATATTTGGAATTGCTTACGTCTCCTGGCTGCCTCCCGTGACGTATCCTCAAGTAACTTCCTCTGCCGTAGGGGAGCCTCCACAGCAGTGTTTACAGAGATGGCCGTGGGCCGGCGAGGCTAGTGCACTGCCTGAGGACACGTCCTGCCCACTTGCCACGTGCCCTGAAACGCTGGCACACTAGCAGGGCAAGGTGCAAAGGGAAAGCAACAATAGAAGCACACGTGGCCCGACACCGGTGCCGGCCCGGCTCTTTCGCTTTCTCTTAAGGAAAATTACTCGTTAGAAATAGGCAGAGGACGGGCTCCTCTCCTTTCCATTTTTCACTAGATATCTGTATAAATACTTCGATTTACTTCGGTTGGAATATTTGGCTCTGGTTGTGCATCCTTGGGGAAACTGTTCTGGGTGTCCAGTGGAAATTGATTTGGATGAGAATGTGATAGGCAGGAAGTTAGATGAGAGCAACAGGGGCGGCCCTTTCAGCTCATTCTCCAATAGCAGCCTAATCCCAACAAGCAGTTTACCAGTCTCACCTCTAAAGCCCCCACCAGTCCTCCAAAAGTAGTCGGGGGGCTGGAAAAACTCCCGGCCACCTGGCGGGGCTTTCTCACACCAGCACACGTGCACACCTCACACCATCCTGTACTAAAATAACCGTTGCCCCTGGACTCATTCACTGCTATTTATTCCGTGAATACACACATCTAATTACAACAGAACGAATGATGGGAAAGATACGCAAGGCAGAGCATCTCGTTCTATGACCTGCAGCTGTCAATCAGCAACCCCCTGGATCATCCAAATGGCCCTGCCTTAAAATCTGCATCCCAGTCCTCCAGGGCCACTTGCCTCCCGTGACGCGGCCTGCCTCTGTCTTGAGCTGTCCTCTCTGCCCTTTATGTGTGCTCAGTCACTCAGCTGTGTCCAGTGACCTGCTCTTTCCTTCTTTCCTTGCCTCGGGTAAGGCCTCAGATTCTTCTTTGCATCCTTACCGAGAGCGGAGGCCCACAGGAGGAAGGGTCTCTAGACTCTCCTTCCACTAACAAAGGCCGTTTTTCCATCACACAGATGGCAAGAGCCCACTGTGGATCCTCACTCATGTTTGGGATGGTCTGTGTAGTCCCAACTCAAAGGCCCGGCTCAAGTTTCCTTTCCCTCTCCCCTTCCTCTCTTGAGTTCCCTGGCTTGCCTTCTCATCTGGCTCTATTCCCACTCTTCAGCTACTCCGCTTCCCACTTGGACCATGTCTCTAAGATGTCATGACACCCAGTACTTTCTGTGCTGTAACAGAGCATGATAAATATGATTCATTAAACACAGCACACATCAATATCAGGTCAGGGTAGAAAATATAGAGTATAATGAATGGTCTACAGTTTGAGATTCAAGAAAGAGCAGTGGTCCCATGGAGGATTTTAGTGGCATCATCAATCATGGACGTAAAAGCAGAGTGGTGTGTGGTGTTACTAGAATGCCATGGAGACAGGCTTTCTCCACTCCCCCTTGGTCCCTCACTAACCCTCACCTGCTCAGCTTAACGATACTAAGAGCAATCTCCTACCTGTGAGTAACTTACAAATCACCCATCCCCCCACTGGTATAACTTTTTAGGGCATAGGTTAGTATCATCTTCTTATCTAAATAAAGGTTTCCAAGAATAAATTAATAAGCTGCCAAAGTTTATTCACAGACCACAACCTTAGACTCTAATAACTCAGAAGGGAGCTGAGTTACTAATCTCCCAAAGATTAGAATTTTTTTGGAAAATATCATAAGATCTATTAACAGCTCACACTGCCCACTTGAAAAAAAAATTTCTTTTCTGATAGTTCAAACTATTTCTTAAAGACTCAATTTTTAGGAAACTAATAATAGTGGTTGGGAAGGCCTGTGAATTTTGAGAAAAATAAGGAATTACGAATAGTCAACCAGGCCTTTAACAACCAACTTAAGGGAAGTTGTATGCATAAAATTTCTTGTTGAATTTAGCTCAATTGAATAGTTTTTAAAGAACAATCGTGAGCTACCTGCAATACAAAAGAACCCATTTTTTTTCAGTCTGCAAATGAGCAATATGAAATTCATTCCAAGAAATATTTGCTGAGTGCCTACTATGTGCGGTGCAATATGCCAGGTATTTTAAGGAGTGTAGAAATAAATCCTTCCCTCAAAAACTTGATGCCTATTTTCCTTCTTGTAAAATAGTATTACAACAACAAATTATGAAAGGAAAAGGAAGGCAATGCATGATCCCACCTTCCTAATGGCAATCACTTTAACTTCTACTTCCTGCCTACGCGCACCAGAGTCTAACACCATCTCACATTCACGGGCAATAGTCACACTGTGACAGAGGATGAGATGGTTGGATGGCATCACCGACAAGATCGACATGAGTTCGAGTAGGCTCCAGGAGTTGGCAATGGACAGGGAAGCCTGGCATGCTGTAGTCCATGGGATCGCAGAGAGTCAGACACAACTGACCAACAGAACTGAAATGAACCGAGTCACACTGGAGGCAGTTTTTTGTGGTACTGAAATATCTTCAATAATGGTTCAGTAGTTTAGAACGCAGATTCTTCCAGATGCCCTTTTTTTTTTTTTTTTTGGCCAAAATTGACAAGCTGACCCTAAAATTAATAGGAAAATGCAAAGGACCCAGAATAACTAACGCAATTTAAAAAGAAAAAAGAGTTAGGAGACTTATACCAAAACTTACTACAAATCTACAATAATTGGGCTTCCCTGGTGGCTCAGAGGTTAAAGCATCTGCCTCCAATGCGGGAGACCCGAGTTCGATCTCTGGGTCGGGAAGATCCCCTGGAGAAGGAAATGGCAATCCACTCCAGTATTCTTGTCTGGAGAATCCCATGGACAGAGAATCCCATGGACGGAGAAGCCTAGTAAGTTACAGTCCACGGGGTCGCAAAGAGTCAGACACGACTGAGCGACTTCACCTTCAGTACTAGCAGAAGGATGTACATACATATTAATGGTTCAGAAAAAAGAGTCCAGTAATAAATTCAGACATTCATGGTCAACTGGTTTCTGACAAGAGTTCTAAGGCCATTCTGGAGAAAGAAATGGCAACCCAATCCAGTGTTCTTGCCTGGAGAATCCCAGGGATGGAGGAGCCTGGTGGGCTGCCGTCTATGGGGTCGCACAGAGTTGGACACACTGAAGCGACTTAGCAACAGCAGCAGCAGCAGCAGCAGCTAAGGTCATTCAATGGGGGAAAATATAACTCATCTTCAACAAATGATATTCTGACAACTAGATAGCCATATTCAAAAGAATGAAGTTGGAGTCCTACCACATTCTGTATACAAAATTAACTCAAAATGGATCAAAGATTTAAATACTAGAGCAAAAGCAATAGAACTGTTAGAATAAAACACAGAAGTAACTATTTTTGACTTTGGATCAGGCAGTGGTTTTCCTCACATGACACTTAAAGCACAAGTGACGAAAGGATAAACAGGTAGATTGGGCCTCACCACAATGGGCAAAAGGATAAAGAGGTAGATGGGGCTTCATCAAAATGGACAAAAGGATGAACAGGTAGATGGGGCCTCACCACAATGGACAAAAGGGATACACAGGTAGATTGGGCCTCACCAAAATGGACAAAAGGATAAACAGGTAGATGGGGCTTCATCAAAATGGACAAAAGGATAAAGAGGTAGATTGGGCCTCATCAAAATGGACAAAAGGATAAACAGGTAGATTGGGCCTCACCACAATGGGCAAAAGGATAAAAAGGTAGATTGGGCCTCACCAAAATGGGCAAAAGGATAAACAGGTAGATGGGGCCTCACCACAATGGACAAAAGGATAAAGAGGTAGATGGGGCCTCACCACAATGGACAAAAGGATAAACAGGTAGATTGGGCCTCACCAAAATGGACAAAAGGATAAACAGGTAGATGGGGCTTCATCAAAATGGACAAAAGGATAAAGAGGTAGATTGGGCCTCATCAAAACGGACAAAAGGATAAACAGGTAGATTGGGCCTCACCAAAATGGACAAAAGGATAAACAGGTAGATTGGGCCTCACCAAAATGGATATTTCTGCAGCGTGTTTACTGACTGAGGATGGCCAGTTCTCAACAGGCCAAAATTTCACTGACCTGGACAACTAGCTACACATGGGCTGTTCTTTACTCAGTCTATATTTTGTGGCCAATTCTTTGCTTTATTTTTTATTAAATTTTATTGTTCTTGATGAAGGTGAAATGGGAGAGTGAAAAAGCTGGCTTAAAGCTTAACATTCAAAAAACGAAGATCATGGCATCCAGTCCCTTCACTTCGTGGCAGATAGATGGGGAAGCAATGGAAACGGTGACAGACTATTTTCTTGTGCTTCAAAATCACTGTAAATGGTGACTGCAGCCATGAAATTAAAAGACGCTTGCTTGCTCCTTGGAAGAAAAGCTATGACAAACCTAGACAGCATATTAAAATGCAGAGACATTATTTTGCCAACAGAGAAGAAGAAAAGAGAAGTGAAGTCGCTCAGTCATGTCCGACTCTTTGTGATCCCATGGACTGTAGCCTACGATGCTCCTCCATCCATGGGATTCTCCAGGCCAACAGAGTCCATATATTCAAAGTGGTTTTTTTCCCAGTAGTCATGTATGGATGTG
Organism: Nanger dama; assembly: GCA_917880005.1. NCBI lineage: Eukaryota > Metazoa > Chordata > Mammalia > Artiodactyla > Bovidae > Nanger > Nanger dama. Next base: position 4,692,289 of record CAKJTW010000021.1, on the reverse strand, counting down.
AGAGTTGCTCTATAAAGAAAGCTGAGCGCCAAAGAATTGATGCTTTCTAATTGTGTGTTGGAGAAGACTCTTCAGAGTCTCTTGGACAGCAAGGAGGTCAAACCAGTCCATCCTAAAGGAAATCAACCCTTAATATTCATTGGAAGGAATGATGCTGAAATTCTAGTACTTTGGCCACCTGATGCAAAGAACTGACTCATTAGAAAAGACCCTGATGTTAGGAAAGATTGAAGACAGGAGGAGAAGGGGATGACAAAAGATGAGATGGTTGGATGGCATCACCGACTCAGGACGGCCATGAGTTTGAGCAACCTCCAGGGTTTGGTGATGGACAGGGAAGCCTGGCGTGCTGCAGTCCATGGCATCACAAAGAGCTGGACACGACCAAGCGCCTCAATTGAACTGATAGCTACCGTGCCACACTGCTGGTCTCTTGTGCAGCAAAGTGAACCAGTCACTCTCGCTTAGCTTCCCTTCTCACTGAGGTCGCCACTGAACACTGGCTCACACACATTCCCTGTGCTACACAATAGGCTCTCATTCGTTGTCTGTTTTATACACACTTGTGCGCATTTGTCGATCCCAACCTCCCGATTCATCCCACCCCCCTTCCTCCCTTGCTAACCACAAGTTGGTCTCTGTGTCTGTGACTGTTTCTGAACACAAATATATTCATCTGTACTGTTTCTCTAGATTCAACATATAATTAATATACAATACTTGCTTTTCTCTTTCTGTTTATTTCACTCTGCAGGACAATCTCTAGATCCATCCACGTCTCTGTAAATGGCACTATTTCATTCTTCTTTTATAGCTGAGTAACACACACACACGCACATGTATTCACACCATATCTTCTTTCTCCATTCTCTGTCGATGGATATTTCTGTGTCCTCACTATTATAAATGATGCTATAGTCAACATCAGCATGCATACATCCTTTTGAATTATTATTTTCCTTGACATGTGACTAGGACTGGGATTACTGGGTCATATGGTAGCTCTATTTGTAGTTTTTCAAGAAACGTCCATGCTGTTCTCCATGGTGGCTGCGTCAATTTACATTCCCACCAAAAGTGTAAGAGGATTCCCTTTTCTCTATAACCCCTCCAGCATCTATCGTTTGTAAATTTTTGATGATAGCCATTCTTACTGGCACAGGGTGATACTTCATTGCACTTTTGATTTGCATTTCTCTAATAATTAGTGATGCTGAGCATTTTTTCATGTGTTTGTTGGCCATCTTTATGTCTTTGGAGAAATGTCTATTTAGTTCTCGCACCCATTTTTTGGATTAGGTTGCTTTTTTAAGATATTGAGCTACACGAGCTGCTTTATGTTTTGGAGATTAATCCCTTGTTGGTTGCTTCATTTGCAAATATTTTCTCCCGTTTTAAGAGCTGTCTTTTCATTTTGATTACAGTTTCCTTTGATCAAAACTGCATTAACGTATCAAAACCGTGGTGTTTTATTTTTGTTTCTATCTTCATTGCTCTAGGTAGTGAACTGAGAAAGATCTTGCTGTGATTTATGTCAGTGAGAATTCTGCCTACATTTTCCTCTAAGAGTTTTATAGTATGCAGCCTTACATTTAGATCTTCAGTCCATTTTGAGTTTATTTTTGTGTATAGTGTTAGGGAGTGTTCCAATTTCACTTTTTGCATATAAATGTCCAATTTTCCTAGCATCACTTTTTGAAGAGCCTGTCTGTTCTCCATTGAATATTCTTGCATCCTTTGTCATAGATTAGGTGACAATAGGTTCATGGGGTATCTCTGGACTTTCAACCTGTTCTGTTGATCCATATTCCTGCTTTTGTGCCAGTACCATACCATTTGATGGCTGTAGCTTTGCAGTACAGTCTGAAGCCAGGGAGCTCCATTCTTCTTTCTCAAGATTGTTTCCCCTATTTGGGGTCTTTTGTGTTTCCATACAAAGTATAACATTTGGCTCTGTGAAAAATGCCCTTGATATGGCTTGCATTGAATCTGTATATTGCTTTGGATAATGTAGTCACTTTCACAATATTGCTTCTGTTCTTTCAATCCAAGGACATGGTATATCTCTCCATCGTTAGTGTCATCGCTGATTTTTTCAACAGTATCTTGTGGTTTTCTGAGTATGTCTTTTGCTTCCTTCAGGAGATTTATTCCTGGGTATTTTATTCTTTTTGATGTGATGGTCAGTGGGATCTCTTTAATCTCTGTGCTTTCCTTGTTAGTGGATAGGAATGCAAGAGACTTTTGTGTAGTCACTTTGCATCCTGCAACTTTAGCAGATCCATTGATGACCGCTAGCAGTTTTCTGTAGCATGTTTGGGATTTTCTATATATAGCCTTGTGTAATCAGCAAACAGTGACAGTTTTACTTCTTTTCCAATTTGAATATTTTTATCTCTTTTTATTCTCTGATAACATGGCTAGGACTTCCAAACCTATGCTGAATAAACGTGGTCAAAGTGGACATCTTTGTCTTGTTTCTGATCTTAGAGGAGATGCTTTCATCTTTTCACCACTGAGCATGATGTTAGCTGTAGGACTGCTGTATATGGGCCTCTATTATATGGAGGGGGTGTGTGCGTGCTAGTCACTCAGTCATGTCTGACTCTTTGCAAGCCCATGGGCTGTAGCCCACCAGGCTTCTCTGCCCATGGGATTCTCCAGGCAAGAGTACTGGAGTGGATTGCCATTCCCTTCACCATTTATTGAAGTAGGTTGTTTTAAAACAGACTGTTAGAGCAGTTTTATGTTCACGGTGTAACTAAGCAAAGGCATGGAGGTTTCCCATATACTTTTGCCCCCACATAGGCACTGGCCTCCCCCACTATCAACCTTCCCCATCGGAAGGTGACAACGACCAACTGAGAGGACCACTGAAGCTGATCCTCTTACAACTACATGAGAAGTTGCCAAAGAACTCAACATCCACTATTCTGGGGACGTTTGGCATTTGAAGCAAATCGGAAAGGTGAACAAACCTTGATAAATGGGTGCCTCATGAGCTGACTGAAAAATCAAAAAATCGTTGTGTTGAAGCGTCATCTTATTTTATACAGCAATGAACCATTTTTTTCATTCAGATTGTGATGAGCAACAGAAAGGAGATCGTATATGGCAACTGGCGGTGACCAGCTCAGTGGATGGGCTAAGAAGCTCCAGAGCACTTCCAAAGCCAAACCTGAACCAACATAAAAGGTCCTGGTCACTGCTTAATGGTCTACTGCCGGCCTGATCCATTACAGCCTTCTGAATCCTGGTGAAACCATTCCATCTGAGAAGTGTGCTCAGCAAATCGATGAGATGCACTGAAAACTGCAGCGTCTACAGCCGGCACTGGTCAACAGAATAGGTCCGGTTCTTCTCCACGACGACACCCAACCACACATTGCACAATCAATGCTTCAGAAGTTGAACGAATTGGGTTTCAAAATTTTGCCTCATCTGCCATATTCACTTGACCTCTTGCCAACCAACTACCAATTCGTCAAGCATCTCAACAACTTTTTGCAGGGAAAGTGAAGTGAAGTCACTCAGTCATGTCTGACTCTTTGCTACCCCATGGACTGTAGCCCACCAGACTCCTCTGTCCATGGGATTCTCTAGGCAAGAATCCTGGAGTGGGTTGCCATTTCCTTCTCCAGGGGGATCTTCTCAACCAAGGGATCGAACCTAAGTCTCCCACATTGCAGGCAGATGCTTTAACCTCTGAGCCACCAGGGAAGCCAAACTCTCTCACAACCAGCAGAAGGCAGAAAATGCTTTCCAAGAATTCATCGAATCCCAAAGCACAGATTTTCAGGCTATAAGAATAAACCAACTTACTTCTTGTTGGCAAAACTGTGTTGATTGTAATGGTTCCTATTTTGATTAATAAAGATGTCTTTGAGTCTAGTTATAATGATTGAAAATGCATGGTCCCAAACCATAATTATGTTTGCAGCAAACTAATACAAATATTTTCCTGGTACTAAGCTCTAAAAGCAACTTATATCTGGGTTCTTAGCAAGGAAATAGTAAATATTCAGTAGACTGTGTTTCTCATATTAGCTTTACAGATAATAAAGGAACAATTTTTCCTTACTGTCCTTATATTAACTATCAATGAAAACCAAGGGCATAATATTGATTTGGGACTAGCCTTTTTCTTTTTGCTTTATAGGATGTTAAACAAGCAGTGAAATAATTAGACTTGCTGATTAAATAGCAGTTTCATTGTTACTTTTTATTTTTATCATTGTACTGTAGTTATAAAGGAGATTATTTTTAGGAAATACCTGGTGTGTATTTGGGGATAGAGGAGGATTAAGTGTGTACCTTACTCATTCAGATGTTCATATGTGTATGTGTGAATGTGTGTGCATGTGTATGTGTATATAAAATAATAAAGCAAAAATAGTGAAATATTAACTGTTGGAGAATCTGAGTCTATATAGGAAATTTTATGTAAATCTAAAATTATTTTTTCATGATTAGAAAATCAGGAAAATCCTTTCCAGGCATTTTTTTTTCCCAGCAAAGTTCATGGGGGTGATAACATTTATTACCTGTCTGACAGCATCTTTTTGTTGACCTTTACCATGAACAATAGTCTAACCAGGAATAAATATGATTAGGAATAAAGAGTATTTCCCCTAAAATGTATGTAGGTATTTCCCAAATCCCTTTTGGCATTTGGATTTTGATATAAGCTGATGTGTTTCCTCTTTGGGTAATATGGTATCTACATACTGGTGATTTAATTCTTGAAATTAAAGAGATACATTAGGAAATGTTTGATTACAGGCCATTTTCAGTAATGTGTTGATTACTACTCTAAGAGTGCTTTTATCCAAGGCTCAACATTTGCAGGGAAATTTTCTATTTTTTAATGTGGAGCAGAAAACATTCATAATTCTTCTCCCTATCTAACAGAACCTTGATTTTACTCAGCTGTCTGCACGCCTTCCTGCAACTATATGACTGAAGAGGGTAAATATAATCGTTCTAAATCAATCATGGGGGCCCTTTACCTACTTTGGGAGCATGAGGATAGGATGCAATTCGGTCAGTGAGTCAAGAGGAAAAGTCCATGTGTGTGTGTGTGTGCATGTGTGTGTGTGTGTATGTTTATCTGGGTGGGAACATGCAAAAGTTCTCTACTAATAAAAAGAGGGATACACAGTTTGTTCTTTTGGGGGGACCACCATCTTACAATAGTCAGACAGCATAATATGATGAAAAGTGGAGAGTGGAATGATGAAAGAAATCTTGATGACACTGTTAGGTCTCTCAGTTATTTAAGTTAGAGCCATCTTATTTTAAGGCTTCTTGTTTTATAAGATAATTCAATTCCATTATTTTGAGTTGTTTTATTCTACTTAGGCAAAAGTATTACATTTTCATGCTATTTTATCCTCTTTTTTTCTGTTTCTAATCTTTTATATACAATCTTCTGGATATGTTTAAAATTTTTATTATGAAAGATGACGTATTTTCAGAAAATGACACAAAATGTGAAATATAGAGTAAAATGAATTATTATAAGGCAAACACTATTATAAATACTCCTCTGGTCAAGAAGAAAACAAGAACTTTTATGATTCAATATAAAAAACCCTACGAACAATCTGATTGAAAAATGGACAGAGGACCTGAATAGATATTTTTATTATATTCTTTTTGTTGTTTGAAGCACTGTGTGGCTTGTGGGATCCCAGCTGCCCCACCAGGGATTGAACCCTGGCCATGACAGCAAAGCCTGGAATCCTAACCCCTAGGCCACCAGGGAACTCTGTGAATAGATGTTTTTAGAGAAGTACAGAATGTCAACAGGCATATGAAAATATACTCAACATCACTAATCAACAACAAAAATTGGAAATTAATGCCATAATCATATATTACCTCACAACTCAGAAAGGCTTTTATGAAAAAGCAAGAAATAACAAGTGTCAGTGAGGGTGTGGAGAAAGGGGGCCCTAACCAGTGTCAGTGAGGGTGTGGAGAAAGGGGGGCTCTAGTATATTGTGCTGTTGTCGTTGTTCAGTTGCCAAGTTGTGTCTGACTCTTTGCAATCCCATGAGCTGTAGCACGCCAGGCTTCTCTGTCCATCGCTATCTCCCAGAGTGTGCTCAGACTCATGCCCTTTGAGTCAGTGATGCCATCCAACCATCTCATCCTCTGTTACCCCATTCTCCTCTTGCCCTCAGTTTTCCTCAGCATCAGGGTCTTTTCCAATGAGTCAGCCCTTCGCACCAGGTGGCCAAAGTATTGGAGCTTCAGCTTCAGCATCAGTCCTTCCAATGAACACCCAGGACTGATCTCTGTTAGGATGGACTGGTTGGATCTCCTTGCAGTCCAAGTGACTCTCAAGAGTCTTCACCAACACCACAGTTCAAAAGCATCAATTTTTGGTGCTCAGCCTTGTTTATGGTCCAACTCACATCCATACACGACTACTGGAAAAGCCATAGCTTTGACTACATGGACCTTTGTCAGCAAAGTCGTGTCTCTGCTTTTTAATATCCTCTCTAGGTTTGCCATAGCTAATACTCTAAGGAGCAAGCATCTTTTAATTTCATGGTTGCAGTCACCATCTGCATTGATTTTGGAGTAAAGAAAATGAAATCTGACACTGTTTCCACATTGCCCCCATCAGGTTGCCATGAAGTTATAGGAACAGATGCCATGATCTTAGATTTTTGAATGTTGAGTTTTAAGCCACCTTTTTCACTCTCCTCTTTCACCTTCATTAAGGCTTTTCAGTTCCTCTTCACTTTCTGCCATTAAAGTGGTATCATCTGCATATCTGAGGTTGTTGATATTTCTCCAGGCAATCTCAATTCCAGCTTATGATTCATCCAGCCCAACATTTCACATGATATACTCTGCATATAAGTTAAATAATAAGATTGACAATATACAGCTTTGAAGTACTCCTTTCCCAATTTTGAACCAATCTGTTGTTCCATGTCCAGTTTTAACTCTTGCTTCTTGTTCTGCATACAGATTTCTCAGGAGACAGTTAAGTATACTATTGGTGGGATGTAAACTGGTGCAGACACCATGGAAAAGAGAACTGGAGTCTCCTCAAAAAGTTAAAAATAGAACTACCATATGATCCAGCAATTCCACTTATGGGTATTTATCCAAGGAAAATAAAAACACTAATTTAAAAAGGTGATCACCCTTACATTCATTGCATTATTGTTTATAAAAGCTAAGATATGGAAGCAACCTAAGTGTCCATTAACAGATGAATGGATGAAGAAATTGTGGTATACAGAGAATGGACTATTACTCAGGCTTGAAAATAAGGAATTCCTGCCATTTGCAAAAACACAGATCTAGAAGACAGGCTAAGTGAAATGCCAAACAGAAAAGACAAATTTCATATGGTTTCACTTACATTTGGCATTGAAACAGCAAAACAAAAGAGAAACAGATGTATAGATACAGAGAACAAATAGGTGGTTGCCAGAGGGGAGGTTTGTGGAAGACTGAGCTAAAGAGATGAAGAAGGAAGAGGGTCAAACTTCCAGTTACAAAACACATGAGTCATCAGTTCAGTTCAGTCACTCAGTCGTGTCCGACTCTTTGAGATCCTATGAATCACAGCATGCCAGGCCTCCCTGTTTATCACCATCTCTCGGAGTTCATTCAGACTCACATCCATCAAGTCACTGATGCCATCCAGCCATCTCATCCTCGGTCATCCCCTTTTCCTCCTGCCCCCAATCCCTCCCAGCATCAAAGTCTTTTCCAATGAGTCAACTCTTCGCATGAAGCGGCCAAAGTACTGGAGTTTCAGCTTTAGCATCATTCCTTCCAAAGAAATCCCAGGGTTGATCTCCTTCAGAATGGACTGGTTGGATCTCCTTGCAGTCCAAGGGACTCTCAAGAGTCTTCTCCTACACCACAGTTCAAAAGCATCAATTCTTTGGCGCTCAGCCTTCTTCACAGTCCAACTCTCACATCCATACATGACCACAGGAAAAATCATAGCCTTGACTAGACGGACCTTAGTCAGCAAAGTAATGTCTCTGCTTTTGAATATACTACCTAGGTTGGTCATAATTTGTCTTCCAAAGAGTAAGCGTCTTTTAATTTCATGGCTGCAGTCACCATCTGCAGTGATTTTGGAGCCCCAAAAAATAAAGTCTGACACTGTTTCCACTGTTTCCCCATCTATTTCCCATGAAGTGATGGGACCGGATGCCATGAGCTTCATTTTCTAAATGTTGAGCTTTAAGCCAACTTTTTCACTCTCCTCTTTCACTTTAATCAAGAGGCGTTTTAGCTCCTCTTCATAGGGAGGTAATATACAGCACAGGGAATATACTCTGTAATACCATAGCAACTGTGTATGGTGACAGATGGTTACTAGACTTAAGATGGTGATCATGTCATGGTTTATTTGAGATATAGTCACCATGCTGTATACCTGAAACTAACATAATATTTCACACCAACTATACTTCAATTAAAAAAGAAAGAAAACATGGCCAGCTGCCCAGCCGCCTCCACCTACCACTCTCTACTACAGTTCTTCTCCTTCCCCTGTTCTTATCTACAGTTTTTCCAGGGCTTTCCAGGTGGCTCAGTGGTAAAGAATTCATCTGCCAATGCAGGAGATGTGGGTTCAATTCCTCCCTGGATCAGGAAGATCCCCTGGAGATGAGAATGGAAATCCACTCCAGTATTCTTGCCTGGGAAACACCATGGACAGAGGAGCCTGGTGGGCTACGGTCCATGGGGTTGCAAAGAGTCGGACACAACTGAGCATGCACACATTATTTTTCTATTCACACATGCATTTTTTTAATACTTTATTCTACATTACAATACTGTATTTGTTTTGCCATACATTGACATGAATCAGCCACAGGTGTCCACGATCTCCCAATGCCAAAGCCCCCTCCCACCTCCCACCCCACATCCTCTCCCTGAATCATCCTGTGCACCAGCCCCATGCGTCCTGCATCCTGCATCGAACATAGACTGGCGCTTCATTCTTACAAGATAGTATACATGTTTCAATGCCGTTTTAACGCTTCTGACTTTTATATGATTATGAAAATGCATGTATTATTTTAAGACTACTTTTTTACTTTATAGCATGTTTATGAGATTTATCCACATTATTTTGAATAGCTGCAATTATTTTTTTCATTTGTTTTCAGTATAGCATTTAATGTATAGAAATAACACAATTCTCTTATCCGTTATGCTGGCTAATGGATTGTTCCCAAGTTTTACCTACTGCAGACAATGCTGCTGTGACTACTCTACATAGCTGCTGCTGCTGCTGCTGCTAAGTCGCTTCAGTCGTGTCCAACTCTGTGCAACCCCACAGATGGCAGCCCACCAGGCTCCCCGTCCCTGGGATTCTCCAGGCAAGAACACTGGAGTGGGTTGCCATCTCCCTCTCCAATGCATGAAAGTGAAAAGTGAAAGTGTAGTCACTCAGTCGTGTCCAACTCTTGGCGACCCCATGGACTGCAGCCCACCAGGCGCCTCGGTCCGTGGGATTTTCCAGGCAAGAGTACTGGAGTGGGGTGCCATTGCCTTCTCCACTCTACATAGCTATCCTTATGTTAATATCCCACCACTATTCCCAGGCTATGCGCTTTAAGTGGATTTGCACGGTTGTCAGATAAACTATTACAGTTAATTTTGCTAGAAAAATGATCAATTACTTTTCATGTGATTGTACACTCTCTGATGAAACATGAGAGTTTTCTGCTGCTTCAGATCTTTGCCAACATTATGTATTATCAAACTTTAAAGAATTTTTGCCAATTTGTTGGACAGGCAATGATACCTTATTGTAGTTTCACTTTGCATTTTCCTGGTTATTTATGGGAATGTTTAAAACATGGAACTTTTCATCAGTTTATTGGTCTAATATATTTCCCTGTTTGTTAAATGCCTATCTCAGTCTTTTCTATGTTTCACTCAGGCATTTATTAAAGGAAATTCTGATTTAAAAATCTTAACACTGACAACATAGAGCCTTTAAAAGGACTTGGTGATGTTAAAATGAATATAACTCATCATTCCCAATGCACTTAAAAAGCATTTGTTGCAGACCTCAAGTCCCTTTTAACGTCTCAGTGACAAACCAAGCCAATAATAAATTGTGAATACGGGAGGAAAATTAATACACTTAAATTCATTAATGTGTCTACATCTGGAAGATGAATTGTGTAAAGCTCTTAGCAACAATCTGTAAAATATATTGTAAATACTTTCAAAATCTCTCCTAGGGGTGTTCTTACTGAAATTTTAGTTTAAATATCTGAGGTACCATATTCTGTCTCTTTGGTATTGGGTTAAATTTTTAGTAGACTCTTACTATACTATGGAAATAAAAAGCTTAATGGCACTATCATTTACTGAGTTTTTCTCCACTGAGAGTAAAGGTCCTGGTGGAAATTGGTTTGGTAAGTTGAACTCTGTCTTTAAGAGACAAAGGTCTCTACCTGAATTAAGCATGATTTGTAGACTCTAAGTAGAGGTGATTTGATGAAATAAAGAAATAATTGAGTTCTTCGTCCCTAAAGAAATATTAAATATTTTAAAATATAATGCTTAATTTGGAACATAAATATAAATATATAGAATCCCCCTGACCCATTTCTGTCTTTGAATGTGTATAAATATAAAACATTGCTCCTAATCAAATTGTGAAGAAATTTATAGATTAATCTACTTTTATTAAAATATATTTAATCCATGTTATGTAAAACTTCTAAAGAATTTCTCTGCTTTGATAAGTTTGGGAAGATCCCCTGGTGGAGGGCACGGCACCCCGCCCCAGTATTCTTGCCTGGAGAATCCCCATGGACCGAGAAGCCTGGGGGCTGCAGTCCCTGGGGTCTCAAAGCGTCCGAAGTGACGGGCGACTTAGCACACACAGCATGTTTATGTGTAATAGGGGGTGTTAGGTTTTGTTTCTTTGGAGAGTTATTTAAAACATCCTAACTTGCTAGCTGATTTTACTGTTAAGGCCGGAAATGTTATAGAAAACTGGTTTAAAATATCTATTTGGGAGGGAGGGATAAATTGGGAGACTGGGATCGGCATATATACACTGCTGTACATGAAATAGATGACTAATAGGGACGTACTCTCTAGCACAGAGATGTTGCTCAAAACTCTGTGATGACTCACGTGGGAAATAAATCTTAAGAAGAGTGGGTGTGTGTATACACATAGCTGATCCACGTTGACGCACCGCAGAAACTAACACAACGCTGTAAACCAACTCCACTCCAGTGAAATTAAGTAAAAATAAATCTATTTGAAAACAACATTTACAAATGGCTTTTTTTTTCCTTTGGCCACACTGCATGGCAAGCAGGATCCCAGCTCCCTGCGCAGGGGACTGAACCCGCAGACCCAGCAGCGGAAGGAAGGGCCCACATCTGAACACTGAGCCACCAGGCAAGTTCCGGAAAACAACTGCAGCTTGCAATCAGGGCGCAGTAACCGTAACAGACGTGCCCTTTTCCCAAAAAGAACCATCAGTTCAGCTCAGTTCAGTCGCTCAGTCGTGTCCAACTCTCTGTGACCCCATGTATCGCAGCACGCCAGGCCTCCCTGTCCATCACCATCTCTCAGAGTTCACTCAGACTCACATCCATCGAGTCCGTGATGCCATCCAGCCATCTCATCCTCTGTCATCTCCTTCTCCTCCTGCCCCCAATCCCTCCCAGCATCAGAGTCTTTTCCAGTGAGTCAACTCTTCGCATGAGGTGGCCAAAGTTCTGGAGTTTCAGCTATAGCATCATTCCTTCCAAAGAAATCCCAGGGCTGCTCTCCTTCAGAATGGACTGGTTGGATCTCCTTGCAGTCCAAGGGACTCTCAAGAGTCTTCTCCAACACCACAGTTCAAAAGCATCAATTCTTTGGCGCTCAGCCTTCTTCACAGTCCAACTCTCACATCCATACATGACCACAGGAAAAACCGTAGCCTTGACTAGACGGACCTGTGTTGGCAAAGTAATGTCTCTGCTTTTGAATATACTATCTAGGTTGGTGATAACTTTTCTTCCAAGGAGTAAGCGTCTTCTAATTTCATGGCTGCAGTCACCATCTGCAGTGATTTTGGAGCCCAAAAAATAAAGTCTGACACTGTTTCCACTGTTTCCCCATCTATTTCCCATGAAGTGATGGGACCAGATGCCAGCTGGAAAACATACGAAGCCATTGTTTCAGAAGTTAAGCGGTAAGACCGTGATCCTTGAAAGAAGAGGAAGCTAAGGCATGAGCTGGATCGCGATCAGTCCACCATCACTCAACTCTCCCAAAGGCAGGAAAGCAGGGCTGACAGGAGGGTGGTCTCACTGACCAAAGGAAGAAGAGACTGGTAATCTGCCCGGGCTGCTGAAATGTCTGCAACTGATCAGGCATGTTACCTGAGAAACTGTGCTCAGGGCTGTCCAGCAGTGTGTGAGGACGAGCAAGAGAGTGCTTAGCCAAGGGCTGGGCTGCATCTGTGCAGCCTAGCAAAGGGCCTAGCAAAGATGCTTCTCTCAGGGCTGAGAGCCATATAGTAACACTAGAGGAGGGTGCAGAGCACTGGAATTTGTTGGAATCCTAGTCCACTCAAACTGAAGAGACCTAACTTCTTCAGTTGGGACCTCACAGAAATAATACCTTAAGCATAAAGACCATGCTCTAGAGTGAGGACATGCCCTTGAATGAAGCTTAAACTTAAATATAAATAAAACTTTAATAAGAAATAAATCTAAGCCTAATAAGAACAAAAGTATCCACCAGTGATTTATCTGTCAGCCATTAAAAAGTCAACATTGTTTTAGGGAAACAGCATAATCAGACTTCCTTTATTTTATGATTCATAATGACCACTATATGACCAAAAGTTACCAGAAGTAAGAAATTTAAAAATGTGTGATTCCTATTTGAGGCAACAAGCAGTCTATGTAAGTCAATACCAAATATCCAGATGTCGAAATTATCTGAGAGGAACTTTAAAGCAGGCTTTATAAATATTTTAAAGGGCAACACAGTTATGATGAGTGAATAGACAAGAAAACTCAGAATAGGAATGGAAATTATAAAAACGAACCAAATAGAAGTTGTAGAATTGAAAAGTATAATATTTGAGAAAAAAATCACTTGCCAGCCTGTGATTACATAGATTGGCAACCTAAAAAGATCATTGCATTCAATGAAATACCAGTATGCAATTATGCAGTTTAAAGAACAGAAAGAAAATAAGTTAGAAAAAACTGAATAGTTTGGGACCTAGGGAATAATATGAAAAGTTATGACAGCATAATTGGAGTTTTTGATGAAGAAGAGAGGAAAAGTTAGAAAATAAGAGGAAGAAGAGGACAGAGTATAATGGCAGTAAAAATATTGAAGAGCAAAATTATTCTCAGAGGTAGTAAAGCAGCCATAAAATGTATATGGAACCACAGAATACTCTGAATAGCTAAAGTAAGTCTGAAAAAAAGAACAAAGCTGGAGGCATCACACTTCCTGTTTTCAACATTTATTACAAATCTATATATAATCAAACTATATATAATATAATATAATCAAACTAACTATATAATCAAAACTATATACTAGTATGTTACTGGCAGAAAAACAGACATACATATCAAAGCGACAGAATAGAGAGCTTAGAAATAAACTCAGGTATACACGGTCAAGTGATATTTGACAAGGGAACTAAAAATAGTTTCTTGAATATTGTTGTGAAAATTATAGAAACACAAGCAAAAGAATGAAATTGGAATCCTCCTATATACCACTCAGAAAAATCAACTCAAAATAGATTAAAGGCCCAAATGTATTAAAGACCCAAAACCATAAACTCCTAGAAAACATGGCAAAATCTCTTTGACATTGACATTGGTCTTGACAATGATTTTTGGAAATGACACCAAAGTATAAGCAACGAAAGCAAAAACAACAGGTAGGACTACATAAAACTAAGAAGTTTCTGCAAAGGAAAAGTAGCAATCAATTAAATGAAAAGATAACCTATGCAGTGAGAGAAAATACTTGCAACCGTCTATCTGATAAGGATTTGATATTCAAAATATACAAGGAATTCATACAAATGACTAACAAAAAAACCCCAAATAATCCAAATTAAAATTGGATGGAGGACTTGAATATACATTTTTCCAATGAAGATAAAAGATGGCCAGTAGGCACGAGAAGATGTTCTAAGGATCAAGGAAATGCATATCAAAACTACATGCACTATTACCTCATACATGTTAGAATGACTATTGCCAAAAAACCAAGAAATAACAAATGATGGTGAGGATGTGGAGAAAAAGCAATGTTCATACACTGTTTGTAAGAATGTAAACTGGTGGAGCCATTGCAGAAACCAGTATGAATCTTCCTCAAAAAATTAAAAATAGAACTACCATATAATCCAACAATCCTACATCTGAGTATACTATAAATTTAAAGGAAATAAAATCACTTTCTTAAAAAAATACTTCACTTCCATATTCACTGCAGCATTATTCACAATAGCTAAAGCATGGAAACAACCCAAATGTCTACCAAAAGATGAACAGATAAAAATATGTGATATATATATATATATGTATATAGGAGAAGGCAATGGCACCCCACTCCAGTACTCTTGCCTGGAAAATCCCTGCAGCCTGGCAGGCTGCAGTCCATGGGGTCACTGAGGGTCGGACAAAACTGAGTGACTTCACTTTCACTTTTCACTTTCATGCATTGGAGAAGGAAATGGCAACCCACTCCAGTGTTCTTGCCTGGAGAATCCCAGGGACAGCGGAGCCTAGTGGGCTGCCGTCTATGGGGTCGCACAGAGTCGGACACGACTGAAGTGACTTAGCAGCAGCAGCAGCAGCATATATATATAATTCTAACTCACTGATTCTATATATAGGGTGAAATCCAATACAAAGAATAGCGTATTATTCGGCCATGAAAAATCCTTGACTTTTGTCACAACTTAGATGGACCTTGAAGGTGTTACGCTAACTGAAAGAAGTCAGACAGAGAAAGAGAAATATTCAATGTTTTTACTTAAATGTGGAATCCACAAATGTCAGATTCACATAAATAGAGAATAAAAAGGTGGAATCCAGGGCCTCGGAGTTGGGGGAGACAGGGAGGTGTTGATCAAAGAGTACAGAGTTCCAGGTATAAGGTGAATAACTTCTGGGAATCTAATGTCCAGCATCGTGACTATAGTGAACAAAACTTTATTATACACTTGGAAGACACTAAAAGAATAGATATTAAGTGTTATCACCACACACATATAATTATTACATGGGAGGTGATGAATGTGCTAAATAACCTTATTGTGTTGAGCATTTTGCAATATATAGGTGCATCAAATCATCTTAAACTTCCATACGGTATATGGCAATTTTATCTCAATAATGCCAGGGGCAAAAATATTATGAAGCCAGCCTGACAATCTTTGTCTTGGTCTTCCTATGTGTTATCATCTTCCAGATTTAGTCAGGGAGAGAGTTCCAGAAAAACATCTATTTCTGCTTTATTGACTATGCCAAAGCCTTT
The DNA here is from genome assembly GCA_917880005.1 of Nanger dama. Classification (NCBI taxonomy): domain Eukaryota; kingdom Metazoa; phylum Chordata; class Mammalia; order Artiodactyla; family Bovidae; genus Nanger; species Nanger dama. The sequence continues at coordinate 4,676,746 of CAKJTW010000021.1, read as the reverse complement.
GACTGTGTGCATCACAATAAACTGTGGAAAATTCTGAAAGAGATGGGAATACCAGACCACCTGACCTGCCTCTTGAGAAATCTGTATGCAGGTCAGGAAGCAACAGTTAGAACTGGACATGGAACAACAGACTGGTTCCAAATAGGAAAAGGAGTACGTCAAGGCTATATATTGTCACCCTGCTTATTTAACTTCTATGGAGAGTACATCATGAGAAACGCTGGACTGAAAGAAATACAAGCTGGAATCAAGATTGCCGGGAGAAATATCAATAACCTCAGATATGGAGATGACACCACCCTTATGGCAGAAAGTGAAGAGGAACTAAAAGCCTCTTGATGAAAGTGAAAGAGGAGAGTGAAAAAGCTGGCTTAAAGCTCAACATTCAGAAAACGAAGATCATGGCATCCGGTCCCGTCACTTCATGGGAAATAGGTGGGGAAACAGTGGAAACAGTGTCAGACTTTATTTTGGGGGGCTCCAAAATCACTGCAGGTGGTGACTGCAGCCATGAAATTAGAAGACTCTTACTCCTTGGAAGAAAAGTTATGACCAACCTAGATAGCATATTCAAAAGCATAGACATTACTTTGCCGACTAAGGTCCGTCTAGTCAAGGCTATGGTTTTTCCTGTGGTCATGTATGGATGTGAGAGTTGGACTGTGAAGAAGGCTGAGTGCTGAAAAATTGATGCTTTTGAACTGTGGTGTTGGAGAAGACTCTTGAGAGTCCCTTGGACTGCAAGGAGATCCAACCAGTCCATTCTGAAGGAGATCAGCCCTGGGATTTCTTTGGAAGGAATGATGCTAAAGCTGAAACTCCAGTACTTTGGCCACCTCATGCGAAGAGTTGACTGATTGGAAAAGACTCTGACGCTGGGAGGGATTGGGGGCAGGAAGAGAAGGGGATGACAGAGGATGAGATGGCTAGATGGCATCATGGACTTGATGGACATGAGTCTGAGTGAACTCCGGGAGTTGGTGATGGACAGGGAGGCCTGGCGTGCTGCGATTCATGAAGTCAAAGAGTCGGACACGACTGAGCGACTGAACTGCAACTGAACTAACTTTACATCATAGCTGTCAAACTGAAGATGACTTCAAGATCAAAGGCTCCCACTGTGAAATATTGAAAGGCTGATTTCACAGGTTCACCTGTAAAATGTTGAAACATTGAAAATCTTTCAGATAGAAGCCGTGGAGAATAAGTCTAATGAGCTTTTGGTAAAGAAAAGCTATTTTGCCATTTAGTGACAGTTCAGTGATTTAAATATGAGTGCAAGTAAGCAGCAGAAAAAAGGAAAGGGACGCAGAAAACAAAGAGAAACGAAGGTCAGGTTAAAAGAAAATTAAGACAGTGTCTGATTTAAACACTATGCTGGAACTCAGGGCTCCTGAACAAAATACGTCAAGAAACTTTGAGGCTGTCAAGATATAGCAAATGATGTAAGTAAAATGGAGATAACATAATTTTACCAAACCAGATTTTCATGGAATAACAGGCAGTCTTTTGAATTATAATGCTCTATATTTAATGATTTTCCTTGGCATATAGAAAAAAATCAATATTCATTTATTCTCTTCAAAAAATGCTTAAGAAGCAGTTCCTAGAACTGCTTACTAGGTGTAGTAGACGAGATAGGGAGAAGGAAACCAGCTATTACAGAGCTTTCCCAGGGCTTCAGGCAGCATACTAGACTCACATTTTGCCATCTGTTATTTTATTTTCCCCTCATGATATGATAAGCTAGGTGTAAAAATGCACCTCTGTCTTTAGAAGCTTTGCAAATACTCGGGGTTGGGGCTGGGGTCAACACTGAAAAGGCTAAAAAAAAATCAGCAATAGATAAAGTATATCAAGTGGTTTTATTTTTCAGGTATTTACATTATTTTTATGTTTTGTTTCATTTGATCCTCAAAACAACTCTATGAATAGATAACTATTTTAGGTATCTTAAAGAAGAGGGGTGAAGGAGGCCAAAGGCATGGAGCAGCCCAGCCAGGACTCCCGGCCAGGCCGTGGGTCTGGCAGCTACGCCCCTTGGCCGTGACTTCTACTGTCTCTCTTTCTTTTCATGAACACACATAAGTCATCGGTGGAAGTGCTGCTACCACTGGGGCATGAGTGACTGTTGCCTTTGTAATAACAGCAGCAGCCACAGAAATATTTATAGAGCACTTACTTCGTATCAAGTCTTAAGTGAAGCACTTTACATGATTTTTACCATTTAATAGAGCTCAGTATTTTTTTTTAATTAAAGGAAATGAAAGTATGTGACAAGAAGAAGTGCTGTAAGGCAACATAAGAGGAGAAATTAAAATAGTCTAAAAGGAAGGTGGAAGGTAGGGAGTGATTTTTACAGCTAAGGTGGAATTTATTCTCAATCCAAAGGACTATACAGAGAAGACAAATTAGGATTCGTTAAGCACTCTATGCCAGACTTTATAAGCATGATCTCATTCACTGTTATGAAACATTATTATCTTCATTTATAGATGAAAGATTTGAGGACCAGCCAAGTTAAATAACGTGTCCAGGGTCCAGAGGTTGGGGCGGTAATCAGGATCAAGTCTGGTCTATGTGACTTCAAGTTCCCAGCATCCTACTGCTCAGAAGCAATGGATTGACTAAAAAGTCACAAAGGCCTAGATGGGACCAAGGCTTCCCTGGTGGCTTAAATAGTAGAGAATCTCCCTGCAATGTGGGAGACCTGGGTTCAATCCCTGGGTTGGGAAGATCCCCTGGAGAAACGAACACCTACTCACTCCTGTATTCTTGCCTGGAGAATTCCATGGATGGAGGATCCTGGTGGGCTATAGTCCATGGGGTAGCAAAGAGTCAGCCACAACTGAACAACTTTCACTTTCACTTTCGGAGGGGACCCAGGGACAGAGATGTGACCAGGTGAGAGTTCAAGAGACAGCTGATCACATGTGCATGGGTGTCTCATAAAGGGGCACACACACAGCAAAGTAAATGGAGGCGCTGTGTGGCCGGCCGGGTTTAGAGTTTAAATGTCTTATTCCAGACGAGCCAGGGCCTCTGAGATTCTGGAGCAGGAATGCAGTGTCATGAATACGATATTTTAGAGCGATGTAAGAAAGCAATTCTACAGCTGGGAATATACTTTTAAACATTTGCCACTGAGCATTTATGAAGATGCTCATTGAAGAGTGGTTTGTAACATCAGGAATGGGAAACAACATGAATGTGAGTTCATATGAGATACTTACCTAAATATGGCATCTTAGGTGCTGGAACAGTTTAGTCACTGAAAACAATGAGGTTCATCAATACACATTAACATTAAAAATCCCAAATAATGTTACTAAGTCACACTAAACAAAAAGCATGGCTGCCAACACACACCTAGTGTGCTGTAGTTTGAATAAAGAGAAAGATAGATAAATATATGTATATATAAGGAGAGTGTGGGTGCAAATGTGTTTATATACAAATACATTACATGAATAGGAAAATCTAGAAACACTTACGGGTAAACAGTTCATTGTGTTTACTTTGACATAGAAATACTGAGAATAGGGGTTCTAATTTAAGAAATCCGCCCCTTCTCCAAGTCACAAAGATTTTCTCCTAAATTGCCTTTAAACAATGGAAGTATTTCTTATTTTACTTTTAAATTAAATCATATGTTATTTATTATCATATAATGGTAACAAGCCAAAATTCCTTTTTATATGGATAACTGTATTTGGGGATATCATAAATTTTTCTTATTCAAAACCTCTACTGAATTTTAACTTAAAAAAAAAAAATCTCTTGAATCCTCATTTTATTTTCTATAAGCCCTCTCTTCACTTTTAAAGATAACGCTATTCTTGCTCTTCTTGGAGAATATGAACGGAATTATAAAATTGCTCTCTGTGGTCAGGCTGCCAGTCTCTTTATTCTGGTCTTTTCTCTTGCGCAGTGCAGGCTCTCCTCACATTTTTCTGTGGCCTTGGGTATCCAGTCTTGGACGGAAGACTGGTTGGCTGCTGCGAGGACCAGAGCGGGGCTTGTCAACGGCAGGCTTCTCAGAGCACAGGAGAGGAGACACCCGTTACGGCCCGTGCCCACTCCACAGGCCAGCGCTGTGTGCAGCGAGTCTTCTCTAGGACTCCACACCTCTTTGGAGCGCCCTGGTGTATACGCGAGGCCGAGGTTTCCTCTGCTCACGGCCACGTGCCGCCACCCTTGCATTTGCTGTTGGTGAGTCTGGACGTGTCGGCTTCACTGCCTCCCTCTCCTTCTAGCCTTCACTCCCTCCCTCTCCTTTCAGCCTTCATTTGTCTGCTCCAGGTCTGGGTGGCAGCAGCTGAGCTCGTCCATCATCGCTGCAGGCGGGGGATCTAGTCTGACCCAGGATCAAGCTCGGGACTCCTGCCTTGGGAGCCAGGAAGCCTATACTGGGAGCCGCTGGACCGCCAGGAAGTCCCACTCAAGCATCTCTGAACTACAGAAATATACAAGCGTTCCTCCCATCCTCTGTGCTCTTGTGAGTTTATCTCAGTTTTACGCCTGTATTTATAACTTTGATATAAAGGGATAGGAAGAAAATGGACTTTCTAATGAATCACTTCAAGCAAAAAAAGAAAAATAAAGTTGGGTGTCACCTTAGATAGGATTTTTATGCAATGATGAGAAACATTGAGGAGAAAATATTCGAAAAGTTTTTTTTATTCAGGGACTGGAGCAAAAGAGAACATGTCATGTATACATTACTATATTTAAAATAGATAACCAATGAGGGCCTACTGTATAATACAGGGAACTCTGCTGAATATTATGTAACGATCTAAATGGGAAAAGGATTTGAAAAAGAACTGGTACATGTATATGTATAACTGAGTCACTTTGCTGTACGCCTGAAATGAACACAGCATTGTTAATCAACTACGTTCCAGTATAAAATAGAAGAGAGAGAAACGCCACTGCGTTGGGAATGTCATTGGAGACCCATGGGAGAAGAGTTCGCATTGATAGGACAAAGACACCAGTTGCAACTGTGTGAGCAGTTAATAGGGTCCAGCCATATGTGGCAACTGGAAACTCTCATGCTTGTCCCTAAATATCAGCCATCACCCTCTGTTGAAGACCTGACTCAGACCAGTGTCTCTGAACTGTTTCTGGTCATTACCTCTTGAGACCTCCCAGATATTGATCTTCAGTTCATTCTTTTATTTTAGCTCATCATACAAACACATATTTCTGGGTCCTATTCTGTCAGGAGCTGCATTAGGGTAATCCTGTTTGATGCAGCCCAGGACTCACCATCTTTGCCTTCTTCTGCAGCTTCCCACCACACGCAAGCGAACTGGGATGGCACTGTTACCCATCTTGCTCTGAGAGGCCTGAGGAAAGAGTGAAGCAGTGGACGAAGAGAATACACAGCCGCCGCTACCAGAGGGCTAGTGTGACCATACAGGGCACTGATGCACACACTGCTATATTTAAAGGACCCACCGTGTAGTGATGCAGCTCTGCTCTGCGTTACCAGGCAGCCTGGACGGGAGGGGACTTTGGCGGGGGAATGGATACGTGCACGTGTGGCTGAGTCCCTTTGCTGTCCACCTGCGATCATCACAACATTGTTAGTCAGCTCTACTCCAACACAACATAAAAAGTTCATTTAAAAAGGGCATTGAGAGGGTCTGGTATTTCTTCCCCCTCTTAGCTAGCTCAATAAGCACTAAGTAAGCAGAACTGGGCTGAGTGGCGCCATCTCCTAGCTGTGCAGCACTTCACGCACCACCTAAATCACCCTCTCCGCACGCCTAGGAGGCAGGCAGAGGTGAACGCTCCTCGTCACGGATCCGAAAAAGGCAGAACTTAGACTCTCCAGTTCACTGCTGTTACCGTGTACATCCTGACCCTCCCTTTTCCCAACAATGTTAAATACAGCCGTTGCTCCCTTTGCATGCCCTTCTTCCACAGATGTTTACACGGGACCGTAGGAGCCAACCACGCTCTGGGCATTGAATAAAACACTGCTTCCGAAAGTTACGTTGTGTGATATATGCAACACCCAAGAGGCAACTTATGAAAACATTATTTAAATTCTTCTACTTCAGAGGGAAAGGGATTCCTTGATCCCTGGATGGAAAAGAATCTATAAAGGCGTAAGTGCCTCCTGCTCACAATGACACATCTGGGCTCTCCAAGCAAAGCCACCGTGGCCGGTGACTTGGGTCAAGCAGAGACAGCAGCCCTGCTTATGTGGGCACCAGACCTGTGTCTACAAGCTCTAGCCTTCAGGGTATTTGCGGTGTTTGTTGGTGAATCCACTCATTCACATCTGTGCAGTGGGTGTCCACGTGCGAGAACCAAGTGGGGTCACATGGGTAGAGTAGCTGAGCCCACGCCCAGCTCCCCACATGGCCCATCCTGCAGCTAGTCTTGCAGAATGTGATTCAGATTGACTGTAAGACCAGAAAGAACAGCCAAAATAAAGGTGTTTTTTTGTTATTATTATTCCACAAAAGCTTTTTTTTTTCTCTTCCCTGCAACCTTACAAAGATTATGTATGATCCAGTAACGGCACAGAATAAACATACCCTATACTGTGCAAATGAAATAAAAATTGCTCAACACACCCGTTGCTCTCATTTTGCATGTTTTACAAATTTCCCATTCCTTGAAAGTGTCCATATTTAAAGAGAACCAGTTGAATGTAACCAGAATAGGCTTTTACAATAAATATCTTTTCTTTCCCTCCATATTGCTTTAATTTGTGCCCATCATAATGCACCCTAAAATAATTAACTCATAAAATAGAGTGACTGTACAAATGGCACCAGCTAACTTTTATCCTTACTTGTATTGTATTGGCTTTCAAAAATATGAAACCATAAATCAAAAGTAATGGGGTTATCTTACTAAAACCCAATGTCACTCTGTTCATTTGGTTCCCAGTCGCGGCAAAAATAACTAAGAAGATGAGAGGAAGATGAATCAGATCTATACAGTGTGGGGCATTCGCTTTTTCCATCTGTCTTACTCTGTCAGCTACAAAAATGTTCCTTTTAAACTGTAAAGAGGAATATCTATCAATATAATCTTGGAGGCAACTAGAAACAAATTTAATCAACTGAGAACAAGGGTGACTAATAAACTCCAATGAGAATTAAGAAGCTGTTCAAGAAGCAGAATAAACGTTGATGTATTGCTTGAAAATACGACTATGGTTTCCCTGAAAAGTCTATTCATATCATGCTCTTTAGATGTCTGGATTTTGGCAGTAGCTCCCAGAAATGGAGTGAAGGTAATCACACAAGTATAATATATTAATTCTGTCACCCAGGGTGGAGGGGGCAAGCAGGGCTGCTGGGAGACCGGCATAGCATGGGCAGCAGACAAAAGAACAAGAAACAGGAGCGAACGCAAGCATTAAGGGTGTATTCTCGCATTCCTCTCTGCTTGCTGGTACACAGCCATCTGCTTCCCATCTATAGGGAATGAATAGTGCAATCAGAGTGGGAATTAGCATGTGTTCTGATATGATCATGGGAAAACAAGCTTCCTGCTGTCTTAGAATGTGGAAGGGTGGGTATCTTTTCTATCACGGCATGTCCCATAAGCACTGACTCATATCTGAAGATACCTGGTAGGTCTATATGAGGTTCAGCGATGAATAAAAGAAACCCTGGACTGGTGCACACTTGGCGTCAGACCGTATGGAATGGGATTCCACAAACACGCCAGGCCAACGGCAGAGACACTGTGGCACCTGGAAAAAAAAAGCAAAATGAAGAAAAAAACTTTGGCAGAATGGCTCAATCAAAAGGCCAAGAAACAGTTTACAAGAGCACAATGACTGCACGGGCATGTGATGCTGTGACACCCACCTCAGCAGCTCTCCACCCCTCCCAGAATACGGGTGCGTGCTATGAGCGGGAGCGGGATGAGGCCTAAAGCCTCCTTTCTCAAGCTCTAGGGAACCTGCTGCACTCTTGTGAAGATGCAGATTCTGACCCCGAGGTCCAGGGTGGGCAGGCGGGCCTGAGAGTCAGCATTTCACTCTCCCAGATAATGATGGTGCTGCCACTACGCAGACTCCACTCTGAGTGGCAAGGGTCAAGAAAGTCGCCGGTCCACCTAGGATAAAGCTTTATTCTGTGAAACGCTATTCGTAAAAAGCAGAAGGGGCTTTTCTTGGTCTGAAGGGGAGAAGACCAACCACGGCCACCAACACAGAGGATGACAGCGGTGCCGGGGCAGCCGGGAGACGGGAAGGGCAGCTCACTGACCACCTGGAGGAAGGAAAGTGAGGATGCATGCACGGCTCAGCGCGAGACTGACCTGAGCTCGCATCCTGAGTCTGCCATCTTCCCAGCTACGCACTCTCAGCTCAACACCTCTGGGTCAGTTTCCTCATCTCTACAACGTGGGGAACAATTGTAGCTACTTAAAAAAAAATATTATTATGAAATTCCCTCTTAGTACTGTTTTTACTGAATCCCACAGGTTTGGGTTTATAGTGTCTTCATTATCAGTTGTTCAGGTGTGTATTTTTACTTCTTTTTGATTTCTTCAGTGATCTGTGGTTATCTAGAAGCATTTTGTTTAGCCTCCATATGTTTCCATTTTTATAGTTTCCTTTTTTTCCCCCTGTAGCTGATATCTAATCGTACAGCATCATGATCAGAAAAGACACTTGAAAAGATTTCAGTTTTTTAAAACTTACCATGGCTAGATTTGTGGCCCAGGATGTAATCTGTCCTGGAGAATGTTCCACGTGCACTTGAGAAAAAGGTGAAGTCCACTGTTTTGGGGTGAAATGCCCTGCAGATATCAACTGGGTTTAACTGGTCCAGTGTGCCATTTAAAGGTTGTGCTTCCTTGTTAATTTTCTGTCTGGATGATCTGTCTGTTGGTATGAGTGGGCTACTACAGTCCCCCACTATTTCTGTGTTACTGTCAATTTCCTTTCTAATAGCCGTTAGCATTTGCCTTGTGTATCGCGGTGCTCCTGTGTTGGGTGCATACATATTTATAATTGTTATATTGTCTTGGATTGACCCCTTGATCATTATGCAGTGTCCTTCTTTGTCTCTTATAACAGTCTTTATTTTAAAGTCTATTTTATCTGATATGAGTATTGCTACTTTTGGTCTCTATTTGCATGAACTATCTTTTTCCAGCCCCTCACTTTAGTCTGTATATGTCCCTACGTTTGAGGTGGGTCTCTTGTAGACAATATATATAGGGGTCTTGTTTTTGTATCCACTCAGCAAGTCTTTGTCTTTTGGTTTGAGCATTTAGGAAATTATTGTTTAATGTGATCCCATCACCATTTACTTTACTGTTTGGGGTTCATTTTTATAAATGTTTTCTGTCTAGAGAAGATATTTTAGTATTTGTTGAAGAGCTGGTTTGGTGGTGCTGAATGCTCTCAGCTTTTGCTTGTCTTTAAAGCTTTTGATTTCTGCTTCGAATCTGGATGAGACCCTTGCTGGGTACAGTAATCTGGGTTGTAGGTTTTTCTCTTTCATCATTTTAAGTATATCTTGCCATTCCCTTCTGACCTGCAGAGTTTCTGTTAAAAGATCAGCTGTTATCCTTCTGAGGATCCCCTTGTATGTGATTTTTCTGCTTTTTCCTTGCTGCTTTTAATATCTGCTTTGTGTTTAATTTTCGTTAGCTTTATTTATATATATCTTGGTGTGTCTCACCTTGGGTTTACCCTGTTTGGGACTCTCTGGGCTTCTTGTTGGGCTGCACCACACACCCAGGATTTTCAATCTTCGTGGCAGCGTGCTGCTTCTTTAGCTGCGTAATCCTTGTCTTTAATTGTTTCACGCGGGTTCTTTAGTTGCATAATCCTTGTCCTTAATTGTGGCACGCAGCTTCTTTAGTTGCGTAATCCTTGTCTTTAATTGTGGCATGCGGGGTCTTTAGCTGCGTAATCCTTGTCTTTAATTGTGGCATGAGGCTTCCTTAGTAGCGTAATCCTTGTCTTTAATTGTGGCATGCGGGGTCTTTAGCTGCGTAATCCTTGTCTTTAATTGTGGCATGAGGCTTCTTTAGTTGCGTAATCCTTGTCTTTAATTGTGGCACGCGGCTTCTTTAGCTGCGTAATCCTTGTCCTTAATTGTGGCACGCGGGTTCTTTAGCTGCAGCATGTGAAGGTCTTACCTGTGGCCTGTGGGATCTAGTTCCCTGACCAGAACAAAGCTTGGCTCCCCTACATTGGGAGCACAGAGTCTCAGCCACTGAACCACCAAGAAGTTCTCAAATGTAACCTTCTAATGGTCGTTGTGAGGATTAAATGAGATGATGTGGGTATAATCCTGGTCCTTCTTCGTACATAAGAAGTGTAGATATTGGTTATTTGCTCTTAGACTCTCAGCTCCGTCTCCAACTTTCCTGCCTCAAAGCCATGTGACCCCTTGCTCCCTTGCCACATAGTCTCTGACTAGCCCCTGTTAACCATTGGGAGGTACTGGTGGAGTCAAAGGCAGTGGAAAAGAGAATATATTTTCCTTCCTCTGCTTCTGTCTCTGGAAGCGGTGGGGGCAGAATCCCAAAGGCCTCAGAAACGTGAGCCCATGGACTCTGGCTCAGCAGCTGGGACAGAGGCAGGCAGGTGTGGGGCCTGCTGGGCGCTGCGTGAGTGTCTTGTTATGGCAGCTGTGGCAGCAGAGACAAATTATGGTCTCCAGAAGCTCAGCTGCAGCTCCAGCAGCTTCAGTGAGACTGGGCTCCAAGGGCCCTGCAGAGTCTGCAGGGGTGTAGGCGCTGGGCCGCCCGCGCAGCAACAGCGGTGCTGGCGTGATAACAGCCGTGTTACCAGTGACCCCCAGCACGTCAGCAGCACAGCCCACGTGGACTCCATAGCACACCAGTGATCCTTCTTACCCTGCAGCTCTAGGGGGCACTAATCTAGACCTCAGCCTCTCTCACTTGTCTCTGAGTATCACTTCATCCTTTTTCTGCTTGATTCCCTGGTCTTTCCAGCACTTTTATAAACAAATCCCTTGGTTAAATTCTGTTTGAAATAACTAGAGTAATTTCCATCTTCCTAACTAAACTAGCAAATATCATTATCATTATTACTGACAGTAACAATTTTTTAAGGCTAGGAACAAGGCAAGCAAGGCAAGTAGCAGTGACCTCTGGATCTGAGTCCATAGGAGGTGTGCACATGAAACCTTATTTTTGTCCTTTCCCCCATAGTAACCCTCTTGTAAAAGCCATACATATGTAGATACAGTTGTAGGACTTCTGCTTATAATGGCAGATTTTTGACAACAAACATATGATACCATATCTAAAATTAAAAAATAGGAAGACTGAGAAACAGAGTTGAGGCATTGTTCCATAAAACTTATAATGAAAAAATGATTAAAAAAGAATTTTTAATAAAGGAAAATTTGAGAACTACTCAGGAGGTCAAACATCTAAATAATAAGAGTTTCAGAAAAAGAGAAGATGAAAACAAAAGGGAGGAAATTATACAGAAATAATAGAAGGCATATTTGCAGATCTGGACAGGAATTTCTACTTTAAAGAATTCCTTAAGAGTCCAGATCAGTGAAGAATCATACAAACAATATCAAGGCACAAAATTATTTAATTGCAGAAAATATGCATAAAGAGAAGATTCTGAAATCTTCCAGAAAGAGAATATATTACAAACAGAAAAGGTGGTATTATTATAATAATACTGACCTTCTCAAGAACAACACAGGAACCTGAAACACAGTGGCGAAATATATTCCAAAATTGAAGGGAAATAATTTTGAAAATTACTATAATTTTACCTAATTATTGTACATATTATTTATCACTTAATGCAGATAGCTAAATTATAAATCTAGTGTGAAGGCTCTTTTTGACAATAGGATCAAAACAAATAATTGTTCCTTCTGTTGATCCTTCCTAGAAAACTACTAGATTGTACTCCCAATAAATCAAAAGAATGAAACAAGAGGAAAAAAATATGAGATCTAGGAGAAAATATATAATCTCATTTTGCATTTTCCAGAGTCTGACTCTGAGACGTATGTCTCAGCACTGGTAGGGCAGTATAGGGAGTGAGACAGGGAGGGGAAATCAACAAATAAGGGTATATTGTCAAGCAAGGCATGACTGCAGGCAACCAGAGGTAGATCCTGTTTGGGAAATTTGGGGATACATTGTAAATCATGGGCTCAGAGTTTTCTCACTTGAAGGATGAAGAAGATAGTTTCCAACTTCTAACCTGCTTATGTGAATGGACAAACAAGCCCTAGAGGACCGTCTCCAGGAAAAGAAATGCAGGTGCTGGCAGTCGGCAGCTGGACTGCTGTGCATGAGGGCCAGGAGGGCCTGCAGCAACACACGCCAACCCCGCTCATTCACGGGGAAGAACTGGCCATGTGGCCCCATCTGGAAGCAAAGCGGGCTGCGCGGGCAGAACCGGACGGGGGAGGCCTTTCCTGACAACCTCCTACCTACCAGCAGTCCCCAGCCTTTCTGGCACCAAGGGCCAGTTTCGTGGAAGACAATTTTTCCATGGACTGGGATGGGCGATGGTTTAGGGGTGATTCAAGCACATTATATTTATTGTGCGCTTTACTTCTGATCTCATCTAATCTAAGGCTGCCACTGATCTGATGGGAGGTACCAGTCCACGGCCTGGAGGTTGGGGACCCCTGCTTTATATCAGGGACAATGGGGAGGGGTGGGTAGAGAGAATGTAGATCATTAGTAAACATCTCTCTCTAACACCTGGCACAGGAGTTAGGCGTAGCGTTAGACGAGGCCTCCTGAGAGCCACTAAACAGAGCAAATGCCACTGGGAGGCTTGTGATGTTGCCCTTGCTTTTCTGTTTCTTCTTCTAAATCGACTCTGTTCCATCAGAAGACGTAACTAATGGCACAGCACTCCTTACCAGACTGAATTCTAGTTAGCCCCAAGAGTGCTGCTTGCGAATCTCAGAAACCCATTCAATTCAACAAGTCTTTATTGAATCCTTTTCAGGCTTCAGAGCCTAGAAACTATAAATAGAACACTGTAATCTCCTAAATTCTAAATTCTGGAAACTGACAGTAGAGGCGAAAAGCAAAGGAGAAAAGGAAAGATATAAGCATCTGAATGCAGAGTTCCAAAGAATAGCAAAAAGAGATAAGAAAACCTTCTTCAGGGATCAATGCAAAGAAATAGAGGAAAAGAACAGAATGGGAAAGACTAGAGAGCTCTTCAAGAAAATTAGAGATACCAAGGGAACATTTCATGCAAAGATGGGCTTGAAAAAGGACAGAAACGGTCTGGACCTAACAGAAGCAGAAGATATTAAGAGGTGGCAAGAATACACGGAAGAACTGTACTAAAAAGATCATGACCCAGATAATCATGATGATGTGATCACTCATCTAGAGCCAGACATCTTGGAATGTGAAGTCAAGTGGGCCTTAGAAAGCATCACTACGAACAAAGCTAGTGGACGTGATAGAATTCCAGTTGAGTTGTTTCAAATCGTGAAAAATGATGCTGTGAAAGTGCTGCACTCAATATACCAGCAAATTTGGAAAACTCAGCAGTGGCCACAAGACTGGAAAAGGTCCGTTTTCATTCCAATCCCAAAGAAAGGCAATGCCAAAGAATGCTAAAACTACCACACAATTGCACTCATCTCACATGCTCGTAAAGTAATGCTCAAAATTCTCCAAGCCAGGCTTCAGCAATACAGGAACAACTCCCTGATGTTCAAGCTGGTTTTAGAAAAGGCAGAGGAACCAGAGATCAAATTGCCAACATCTGCTGGATCATGGAAAAAGCAAGAGAGTTCCAGAAAAACATCTATTTCTGCTTTATTGACTATGCCAAAGCCTTTGACTGTGTGGATCACAAGAAACTGTGGAAAATTCTGAAAGAGATGGGAATACCAGACCACCTGACCTGCCTCTTGAGAAATCTGTATGCAGGTCAGGAAGCAACAGTTAGAACTGGACATGGAACAACAGACTGGTTCCAAATAGGAAAAGGAGTACGTCAAGGCTATATATTGTCACCCTGCTTATTTAACTTCTTTGCAGAGTACATCATGAGAAACGCTGGGCTGGAAGAAACACAAGCTGGAATCAAGATTGCTGGGAGAAATATCAATCACCTCAGATATGCAGATGACACCACCCTTATGGCAGAAAGTGAAGAGGAACTAAAAAGCCTCTTGATGAAAGTGAAAGAGGAAAGTGAAAAAGTTGGCTTAAAGCTCAACATTCAGAAAACGAAGATCATGGCATCCGGTCCCATCACTTCATGGGAAATAGATGGGGAAACAGTGGAAACAGTGTTAGACTTTATATTTTGGGGCTCCAAAATCACTGCACATGGTGACTGCAGTCGTGAAATTAGAAGACGCTTACTCCTTGGAAGAAAAGTTATGACCAACCTAGATAGCATATTCAAAAGCAGAGACATTACTTTGCTGACTAAGGTCCATCTAGTCAAGGCTATGGTTTTTCCTGTGGTCATGTATGGATGTGAGAGTTGGACTGTGAAGAAGGCTGAGCGCCAAAAGAACTGATGCTTTTGAACTGTGGTGTTGGAGAAGACTCTTGAGAGTCCCTTGGACTGCAAGGAGATCCAACCAGTCCATTCTGAAGGAGATCAGCCCTGGGATTTCTTTGGAAGGAATGATGCTAAAGCTGAAACTCCAGTACTTTGGCCACCTCATGCGAAGAGTTGACTCATTGGTAAAGACTCTGATGCCGGGAGGGGTTGGGGGCAGGAGGAGAAGGGGACGACAGAGGATGAGATGGCTGGATGGCATCACTGACTCTATGGACGTGAGTCTGAGTGAACTCCGGGAGTTGGTGATGGACAGGGAGGCCTGGCGTGCTGCGATTCATGGGGTCGCAAAGAGTCGGACATGACTGAGTGACTGAACTGAACTGAAGTGGTGTCTGACACCATAACCATAGCGTATCTATCCTCACAGGTCAGTACATTTTTTTCTTATGTAAGTGATGACTAATGATCTCAAGTGAAAAGTGCTCATCACTTCAACTCTTAATGATTCTTCAGATGTCAGCAAAGCTCCTGAAGTTGCCTATTCAGGAAGTCCATTCATCTGTCCACATCCAGATCAAATTTCATCTTTTGGGTGAAACTGCTCCCAGAAATTCCAAATGCAGTTATTGACTGTTTTCATGGTACGCTGTAAAGAATATAGAAAAGGAGTTCTGGATTCTACTTTAGTTATAATTTTGCTTCAAATTTACTCCACAAAAATGCTAGCTTCTCCAAGATGGGCACTTAATGGTTCTTCATTGTATTCCAAGCACCTAGCACAAAATGTGCACAGATGTGCTCTCCTATGAATTTCTGAATGACTGAAGTAGGACACCAGGCTGCCAGCGTTTCTGATTTTTATAGCATCTGGAATTGACTAGTGAGCACTGTTAGAGAGTGACCTACATCTCAGTGCTGGCATTTTCTTAGAACATGCTATATATTTGGATGTCTTCCTTGGTACCTCTAAAGAACACCCTTTGTAAGCCACTTTTCTTGGTTGTTAGCACCATTCGTCGATGGATATTTGTCGATGGATAATTGATGATGAATGATAGATGATGGATAATAATGATGATGATTATATGGAGCCCTTTTGATTTCGCAATCTTGCAGGTGTGTACAGAAAACCTACTCAATAAAAGTCAATTATTTTGTAGAAAAAGTGCAGGCTCTCATACTGGAGATTCTGGGTCCTTATCCAGCTCCACCACCTAGTGGTTATTTGACCCTGGCAAGCTATTTAACTCCCTTCAGCCTCTCGTCTTCTTCCACAGCATGCAGAGGTCGATACCACTGTGGGAAGTGCAAAGCTGTAGATATGTCTAACTACACGGAAGCTGCTCAAATGTGTTTAGATTCTGCACAGAGAGTGAAGCCCAGAAATATCTGATGAGATCGCTCCTAAGCAGCTTACAGTTCTGCTATAAATCAACATGAAAAAGACAAATAGCCCTTTAGATAATCTGCAAAGGGCAGAGCATTCAGCTTGTAGAAAAAGAAATACGAGTGACCAAAATCATACCAAAAGACACACAATCACACTTAAAATTTTAGAATCCAAAAATGTTTTTAAAAACTAAAGTGTGTGCTAACTTATACGAGAAAAGAATCTGAAAAATACATCTCCACATATATGTAGCTGGTTCACTTTGCTGTACACCTGAAACTAATACACATTGTAAATCAACTACACTCCAATACAATTTTAAAAATAAGCAAAATCAAAGTACAGGTGATTTACAGTGCTTCAGGTAATGAAATTTATTGTTCACTGACAAGACTGAAAAAGAATTAACGCTTTTGAAAAACCTAAGTGTTCATGAAGATGTGAAGAAGGAAGTATGTTTAAATACTATAGAAAGAAATAATTTGAAGGAAAAATTAGTAAAGCTGCCAAAGCACCAAAATTTTTAAAAGTGCCTTTGATATACTACCCTGTGGAGATACTCAGAAGCAAAGACATATACAAGATTATTCCTGATATCACTCATAACAAACCCTACCAGCAACTTAAATGCCTTACCAACTAGGGGTAACTTAAATGAATGATTCTTGTAAGCAATGAACTATGCTCTTTAGACATTAAAAACAGTTTTTTTCCTGCCTGCATGTATAGGTTTATGGCAACACCAACTTCTGACTCTCAACTCAGAATTTCAGGGTCTTAACATAATGAAATTCATTTCTTGCTCATGTTATTGCCCCGTGCAAGTGTTCTGGTCAGGGTCAAGGTAAGGAGGCTAGGAGGGGATTGTTCTCTGCATTCTTTCAGACATCCAGACTGACAGGGGCTCTGCTGTTTTCAATACCTGGCTTTCCTAGTCCCCTTGGTCATCAACATCCAGGTGGCAGATAGAACGTGGGGAGAGGAGTGTGCATGGATATTTCTATGGACTAGATACATGGAGGCAGACATCTCTCCCACTCTCGTACAACGGTTAAGTAGAACTCAACTGGCCACATCTAACTGTGTGAGCATTGTAAGTGTGGTCTGACTATGAACCCAGAAAGGAGGGGAGATGGATTGGTGATGGAGACCATCCCAAGACCGGGCGTGACACTTTCACGCAGTCAGCTCTTGATGCAGAGTTAAGAGGAGAATGCAATGTACAGAGCGGCCTGTGTTTTACGTCTGTATATACACCACAAGTGTGCACATGTGTGTGTACACGATCCATTTCTTCAGATTTGTAAATATACTTCTAGAAAAGCATATGCCAATGTGTGTATCTAGTTTTCCTGAATGAACTGTCAAGGACATAAGTGCCTCTTTTGGTGGGAGATGAGCGCTGTAGTGAGGAAAGCAGCTTCACTTCGCACCTTTCTTTCTGGCTAAGTTTTCTTAAAAACAATGTGTTCATGATTTGGACTTTTAAAAATTACTTTCAGCATTGACACAAATATGCAATTGCAGATTCGTTATGATTTTACAGGTCTTAATTAGAACATGATACAGTGACAAACCAAACCCATGTAAGTGAGTGAAAGTTGCTCAGTCGTGTCTGACTCTTTGTGACTCCATGGACAGTAGCCCGTCAGGCTCCTCTGTCCATAGGGGTTCTCCACCACAATATTAAAGTAATTAGTCTACAATTATAATAAATAAATTAAAAATAAATAAATAAAGATTTAAAGATTGGGGAAACAAAAAGAAAAAGAATAATACTGGAGTGGGTTGCCATTTCCTTCTCCAAGGGTATCTTCCTGACCCAGGGATTGAACCCAGGTCTCCTGTGATTGGCAGGCGGATTCTTCACCACCTGAGCCATCAGGGAGGCCCATGGACAGTGCTGCTTTGATGTGGAATGAATGAAGAATGAATTAATGAGAAAACTATATAAACGATATAAGGCAACATGAATTCAACTAAGGGAAGAAACAGGAGGTGTTGGAGTTGTCCTGAGTGCCTTCTCGAAGGATACAGAATATTGGGTCATGAAGTAGGCTTTAATTTGTAACAACTTTCACATCAATACTAGAGCAGAGCAGTGAACAGCAGGAATGTTCAAATCTTAGAAGAGCAGGCAAAAGACAAAGGTGCAAGCAGGCTTCGGGGTCGCTAGAACTTCCTGTATTCACCGAGTTTAAATTGGCCGTCACTTGGGTTCCTCTTCCACAGATTTTAGAACATTACATGCTGCTGTGTTTCATTTATTTCTTTGGACCTCGATACGACTAAGATTTTTCATTCTTGTTCTGTTTTCTGGGCACCTGCTCATTTGTAATTTCTCAGCGTCCCCAGGGCCTTCACATCCTCCTGCAAGACTCCCTGTCTTTATGGGCGCCATCTTTCTGTGCCCCATTACCAAGAAAGGCTTTGGGACCTTCACTGCTTTCTCACACCTCCAACCCGCTGCTTGTAATCATGGGAGTAATGCAATTTTACTGATGGAAGTATATTTTCCTTCTCTCCAGAAACCTTTGTTTTGTGCACCATACTTAAAAAAATATGTACAGAGTTATGACTATTGTATTTTATCAGCCAGAAGAGAGGACAGTATATGAGGAGGAATGGGTGGCTTATAAAAGATATTATACTGCTCTCTGCTTTTGCTCTATATCCTGCAGGTAAACTGACTGATATTTTAATTTCCTCAGACGCTTTTGAAAGCTTTCTAAATGAATGTTCTGAAGAAAATATATAACTTTGGTTATCATACTTTATGGTTATTACTGTGTACACATTAAACGTGAATTAATGCAATAAAACAGTGCATTTCACATAAAAATACTATGAATTTCACTGCTGCCACTGACACAGCACATGTATCAATGTAATTATGGGATACAAATCTTTGCCAAGAGAGGAAGTAGCACTTATTTGATATTCACTTATAGTGAGAATTCAAAATAAATTTGAATTTTGATATCACTTTGATATTGTACTCATACCTGATCTATTCCTCTTGCCTGAGGATCCTTTGAGGAAATTAGCATTTGCTTTGGACTTAGCTTAAATCCATAACAGATGCTGGCACTGGAGATACTGAACTGGCTTCTCCCAGGTGGTGCTAACCCGCTTGCCAGTGCAGGAGACATCGGAGAAATGGGTTCGATTCCTAAGTGGGGAAGATCCCTGGAGGAGGGCATGGCGGCCCATTCCAGCATTCTTGCCTGGTGAATCCCCATGGACAGAGGAGCCCAGTGGGCCACACTCCAGAGTCACATAGTCAGACACAACTGAAGCAACTTAGCACACATGCCAATGAAATTCACTTGCCACTAAACTTGGATGAATAATTCTCAACTTTGAAATTAAAAGAGATTCTGCTGTCTTCTTCAAATATCATCAATTTTAACAAAGTATTTCAAAGTCTTATACTACACAGATAAAATATCATATACATTGTATCTAGTGACTCAGTTCAGTTCAGTCGCTCAGTCGTGTCTGACTCTTTGCGACCCTATGAATCACAGCGCGCCATGCCTCGCTGTCCATCACCAACTCCCAGAGTTCACTCAGACTCACATCCATCAAGTCAGTGATGCCATCCAGCCATCTCATCCTCTGTTGTCCCCTTCTCCTCCTGCCCTCAATCTTTCCCAGCATCAGGGTATTTTCCAATGAGTCAACTCTTTGCACGAAGTGGTCAAAGTATTAGAGTTTCAGCTTTAGCATCAGTCCTTCCAATGAACACCCAGGACTGATCTCCTTTAGAATGGACTGGTTGGATCTTCTTGCAGTCCAAGAGACTCGCAAGCATCGTCTCCAACACCACAGTTCAAAAGCATCAATTCTTTGGCACTCAGCTTTCTTCACAGTCCAACTCTTAAATCCATACATGACCACTGGAAAAACCATAGCCTTGACTAGACGGACCTTTGTTGGCAAAGTAATGTTTCTGCTTTTGAATATGCTACCTAGGTGGTTCATAACTTTCCTTCCAAGGAGTAAGCATTTTTCAATTTCATGGCTGCAGTCACCATCTGCAGTGATTTGGGAACCCCCAAAATAAAGTCTGACACCGTTTCCATTGTTTCTCCATCTATTTGCCACGAAGTGATGGGACCAGATGTTATGATCTTAGTTTTCTGAAATTGAGCTCTCTTTTTTTTTTTGAATGTTGAGCTTTAAGCCAACATTTTCACTTTCCTCTTTCACTTTCATCAAGAGACTCTTTTTAGTTCCTCTTCGCTTTCTGCCATAAGGGTGGTGTCATTTGCATATCTGAGGTTATTGATATTTCTCCCAGCAATCTTGATTCCAGCTTGTGCTTCTTCCAGCCCAGCGTTTCTCATGATGTACTCTGCATAGAAGTTAAATAAGCAGGGTGACAATATACAGTCTTGACATACTCCATTTCCTGTTTGGAACCAGTCTGTTGTTTCATGTCCAGTTCCAAATGCTGTTTCCTGACCTGCATACAGGTTTCTCAAGAGGCAGGTCAGGTGGTCTGATATTCCCATCTCTTTCAGAATTTTCCACAGTTTACTGTGATCCACACAGTCAAAGGCTTTGGCATAGTCACTAAAGCAGAAATAGATGTTTTTCTGGAATTCTCTTGCTTTTTCCATGATCCAGCAGATGTTGGTAATTTGATCTCTGGTTCCTCTGCCTTTTCTAAAACCAGCTTGAACATCAGGGAATTCACGGTTCATATATTGCTGAAGCCTGGCTTGGAGAATTTTGAGCATTACTTTACTAGCATGTGAGATGAATGCAATTGTGCGGTAGTCTGAGCATTCTTTGGCATTGCCTTTCTTTGGGATTGGAATGAAAACGGACCTTTTCCAGTCTTGTGGCCACTGCTGAGTTTTCCAAATGTGCTGGCATATTGAGTGCAGCACTTTCACAGCATCATCTTTCAGGATTTGAAATAACTCAACTGGAATTCCATCACGTCCACTAGCTTTGTTCGTAGTGATGCTTTCTAAGGCCCACTTGACTTCACATTCCAGGATGTCTGGCTCTAGGTGAGTGATCACACCATCATGATTATCTGGGTCATGAAGATCTTTTTAGTACAGTTCTTCTGTGTATTTTTGCCATCTTTTCTTAATATCTTCTGCTTCTGTTAGGTCCATACCATTTCTGTCCCTTATCAAGCCCATCTTTGCATGAAATGTTCCCTTGGTATCTCTAATTTTCTTGACAATTTTTTTTCTAGACTATCTCTAGTCTTTCCCATTCTGTTGTTTTCCTCTATTTCTTTGCATTGATCGCTGAGGAAGGCTTTCTCTCTTTGCTGTTCTTTGGAACTCTGCATTCAAATAGGAATATCTTTCCTTTTCTCCTTTGCTTTTCGCTTCTCTTCTTTTCACAGCTATTTGTAAGGCCTCCTCAGACAATCATTTTGCTTTTTTGCATTTCTTTTCAGTGGCGACGGTCTTGATCCCTGTCTCCTGTACAGTGTCACGGACCTCCGTCCATAGTTCATCAGGCACTCTATCAGATCTAGTCCCTTAAATCTGTTTTTCACTTCCACTGTATAATCATAAGGGATTTCATTTAGGTCACACCTGATGGTCTAGTGGTTTTCCCTGCTTTCTTCAGTTTAAGTCTGAATTCGGCAATAAGGAGTTCATGATCTGAGCCACAGTCAGCTCCTGGTCTTGTTTTTGCTGACTATATAGAGCTTCTCCATCTTTGGCAGCAAAGAATATAATCAATCTGATTTTGGTGTTGACCATCTGGTGATGTCCATGTGTAGAGTCTTCTCTTGTGTTGTTGGAAGAGGGTGTTTGCTATGACTAGTGCGTTCTCTTGGCAAAACTCTATTAGTCTTTGCCCTGCTTCATTCTGTATTCCAAGGTCAAATTTGCCTGTTACTCCAGGTGTTTCTTGACTTCCTATTTTTGCATTCCTGTCGCCTATAATGAAAAGGATATCTTTTTTGGGTGTTAGCTCTAAAAGTCTTGTAGGTCTTCATAGAACCATTCAACTTCAGCTTCTTCAGCATTACTGGTTGGGGCATAGGCTTGGATCACTGTGATACTGAATGGTTTGCTTTAGAAATGAACAGAGATCATTCTTTCATTTTTCAGACTGCATCCAAGTACTGCATTTCAGACTCTTTTGTTGACCATGATGGCTACTCCATTTCTTCTGAGGGATTCCTGCCTGCAGTAGTAGATATAATGGTCATCTGAGTTAAATTCACCCATTCCAGTCCATTTTAGTTCGCTGATTCCTAGAATGTCAATGTTCACTCTTGTCATCCCCTGTTTGATCACTTCCAATTTGCCTTGATTCATGGACCTGACATTCCAGGTTCTTATGCAATATTGGTCTTTACAGCCTCAGACCTTGCTTCTTATCATCAGTCACATCCACAACTGGGTGTTGTTTTTGCTTTGGCACCTTCCCTTCATTCTTTCTGGAGTTATTTCTCCACAGATCTCCTGTAGCATATCAGGCACCTACTGACCCAGGGAGTTCCTCTTTCAGTATCCTATCATTTTGCCTTTTCATACTGTCCATGGGGTTCTCAAGGCAAGAATACTGATATGGTTTGCCATTCCCTTCTCCAGTGGACCACATTCTGTCAGACCTCTCCACCATGTTGTGACCACAGGGACTATACAGTCCATGGGAGTCTCCAGGCCAGGATACTGGAGTGGGTAGCCTTTCCCTTCTCCAGGGGATCTTCACAACCCAGGAATTGAACCCAGGTCTCCCGCATTGCGGGCAGCTTCTTTACCAGCTGAGCCACAAGGGGGAGCCTGTCTAGTGATTAGATGTTAGCTAATCTCCTTAACCAGAGAAGGTGACGACACCCACTCCAGCACTCCTGCCTGGAGAATCCCATGGGCCGAGGACCCTGGTGGGCTGCAGTCCATGGGGTCACTAAGAGTCAGACATGACTGAGCGACTACACTTTCACTTTTCACTTTCATGCATTGGAGAAGGAAATGGCAACCTACTCCAGTGTTCTTGCCTGGACAATCCCAGGGTCAGGGGAGCCTGGTAGGCTGCCGTCTATGGGGTTGCACAGAGTTGGACACGACTGAAGCAATTTAGCAGCAATCTCCTTAACAGACACTAACAATTAGTAAATGAATTCTCAGAGCTTCAATTTGGAACCTTTGCATATGTATCTACTAATTGTACTTTAAATGAACTAGCCCAACTTCATTAAAAATCAATAGCATTTATTAGCAAACGAATTTCACACATGGTCGAGCAATATTTAGATTTAGAAACTGTTTAAGACCATGTTGGAAGATGAGTCTCAAGTCAAACTGTAACTGTGGAAGACTTTCTCCCTGTCTCCTAGAGCGCCCAGGCAAAGGTGGGTGCTGCTGAGTGATGACTGCCATGGCTTCTCAGAATTTCTCACACTTACTTCTTGCTACAACTATTATTCAAGACCCAAACTGCGCCACTCTGGGTCTGAATACAAACGTGCTTCTGTGTGCACATCCCACAAGGAAAGGACTGTCACATGTTTACACCAGAAGCTGACTGCCTGCCTGTCTGCTTCCTCATACCCTTCAGGGGTATGGGCCATTCCCCTACCCTTCATCCTCACGTGCAAAGCACAAATTCATATTTAGGGAATTAGGCAGAGAAGATTTGATTTCTAATTTCTTATTATTTAAAAAATTGTTTTTCATTGGAGGGTAATTCCTTTACAATGGTGTGCTAGTTTCTGTCACGCAACAGCACAAATCAGTCATAATTATACATGCATATATATATATAACACATATATATTATATATCCCCTCCCCTTGAGCTTCCCTCCCCCAATCCCGATCCAGCCCTCTAGGTCATCACAGAACGCCCGGCTGGGGTCCCTGTGTTACGTAGCAGCTTACCCCTAGGGATCTATTTTACACATGGTAGTGTAGAGATGTTAGGGCTACTCTCTTAATTCATTACACTCTCTCATTTCCCCACTGTGTCCACAAATCCATTCTCTACATCTGAGTCTCTATTCCTGCCCTGCAAGTAGGTTTATCAGCACCATTTTTTTCCCTAGATTCCATATATGTGTGTTAACATATGATACTTGTTTCTTCTCTTTCTGACTTACTTCACTCTGTATGACAGACTCTGTGTTCATCCACCTTAGTTCAACTTATTCACACTTGTCCCCTTTTATGGCTGAGTAATATTCTAATAAAGTGGACCCAGACCCTGATCTAGGGATGGGCATGAACCCATGTGTTGTAAGGGGGTGTCTTCTGAGAAAGAATTTTGTCCTCTAATAAGTGAAGGGTTACATGAGAAGAAGTGCTCTTTGCGACGCCGTTGCAATGCTCTCTGTACACAGCACTCACTGCAAAACAGCCCTGTGTCTGGCCTGCGATTCTGTGTCAAGCGGAGTGTGCTGTTCGAAGCTGCTGTGGCCACCTTAAAACTGTGTTAGAAAGACCAAGAGACCTCTGCCTAGCACCTTGACATTTTGAGTTTAGAATTAGACTGCAGATGCTGGCCCCTGGAGTCTTAGTACATGAGAAAAAGTATGACTCTTCCTATACATTATTGATGGCTTTGTTTTTCTGTTATTTTTTTGTTATTTGAGTGCTATTTGAAGTCTACAATCATTTCCATAAGTTGAAACCAGTCATGAGGGTTGTGGTATTTTTTCAGCCATGTTTAGATGAGCCAGTTTAGATGTGAGAAAGTGTGGATTCCACAAAGGCTAGGGTTTTACCATATTAGCATAATAAAGGAAAAAGGAAACAAGAGAGTTCCAGTCTTTAAAAGACATGATTACAATAAGAGAATGGTTAGTACTACACAGGACCTAGATAATTTCAGTCAGTTTCACAATCTATATTTACAGAACAGCAAATAACAGAAAAAAAATAAAAAAATAATATATTACAGAAAGTGCCAAGTAGTTTGATACCTAATATAGAACCATGAGATATGAAACAATATTTTGGATTCTAATTGAACTACAAAATTTTGAAAACTAGAACTGTCCATAACATCAAAACTTAATCTAAATGCAAATTCATATTGCAAATTATTTTCAATACAGAGAGGTTAAACGACTGACTTATTGGGAAATTTTGCATTAAGGAGACAAAACTCTATCTTAATTTATCTCTGTCTGTTAGTCCTTGTAGAATATGAACTCTCACAGTTCGTCACTCAAATCCAATTTTATCTGGAGAAATAAGCTAGATTGTATGTAAGTAGAACTTATAAAAATGTAAGATTTTGCTCAGGATGATACACTGAAACTGTTTACCTTCCAACTTAATTTTTATCACTATTACCCCTTTTCTTTGATATACTTCTGACATTCTTAGATTCATAAAGTCAACTAAAATTTTTTTATCATTTATCATTTCATAAAAAAACTGTTTAAGATGATGTTAATAAATCAACATCTGGGAAGCCCCTGATTTTAAGAAAGGTGATACCATATCATCCAGAGGCCCATGGGAAGACGTAATTTCATATGACCCAATGCAACTACTCTTTTCTATTTTAAAACTTTTTGTCACTCTAAAGCCAGACGCAAATTTCATTATTATTTCTGACACTGGCCACAAACACTAAGATTTGCCTTTCCTGTGGTTAAAAACTCTACTCAAGGTCATTATATCTCTACTGGATATGCCTCTATAAAGATAAAACTCTGATAGGAATGTTCACATATACTAGGAGACAGAAGAATAAATACCACAAACCTTATCTTTCCTATTTGTACAGGCAGCAGAAAATATTTGACAACAAACATTCTTATTTCCATTTGTCACACAATGCCTTTAACTACATATCATCAGCTCATATACCAAGAGGTTGCCATTGATGTTATGTGTCAGGAAGATGCTTTTCTGATGACCTTTAAACAGCACAATCCCAAGTAATGATGTGAAATGACTTCCTTTATCCTAAGACCTCCTTTAAAAATTCAAATGCTCTGGGGTATGTCACCAGGTCAATGACGCAGTGTGTATCTTTTGCAAGATGTCAGAAGAAGGAAAGGCTGTTAAACCTTGAATGCCAGTCGTTACTGTTTACCACACTATTTTTACCTTGTGTATTGGTAACATTTTTCATCTAAAGAGGACAAAGGACTTTGTAAAAGAGAGTACCCGACATTCTAAACGGTTGAAAGAAGGTAGGGGGCGGCAGCCGTGCAACAATATAAAAATTCTGTAAAGCGAATCTCCCTTATGGTGAGGGTAAGGAGGGTCAGTCTGAAACTAGGCTGCTCCATTCACCAGCTGCCACAATTCAAGGGTAAGTAAATGACACTTACCAAGCCACTTGCACAGATCAGGTGCTAGGGAACGTCTCCTCTGTTTCATTTTCGTAAGCCAGATCCATGGGGTAATCAGTTCAGTTCAGTTCAGTCACTCAGTCGTGTCCTACTCTTTGCGACCCCATGAATCGCAGCACGCCAGGCCTCCATGTCTATCACCAACTCCCGGAGTTCACTCAGACTCACGTCCATAGAGTCAGTGATGCCATCCAGCCATCTCATCCTCTGTCGTCCCCTTCTCCTCCTGCCCCCAACCCCCTCCCGGCATCAGAGTCTTTACCAATGAGTCAACTCTTCGCATGAGGTGGCCAAAGTATTGGAGTTTCAGATTCAGCATCTGTCCTTCCAATGAACACCCAGGACTGATCTCTTTTAGAATGGACTGGTTGGATCTCCTTGCAGTCCAAGGGACTCTCAAGAGTCTTCTCCAACACCACAGTTCAAAAGCATCAATTCGTTGGTGCTCAGCTTTCTTCACAGTCCAACTCTCACATCCATCCATACATGACCACTGGAAAAACCATAGCCTTGACTAGATGGACCTTTGTCGGCAAAGTAATGTCTCTGCTTTTTAATATGTTATCTAGGTTGGTCATAACTTTCCTTCCAAGGAGTAAACATCTTTTAATTTCATGGCTGCAATCACCATCTGCAGTGATTGTGGGGCCCCCAAAATAGAAGAAGACAACTTTCTGTCTTCTATAATTCCTATTTTTTTGGACATATCTAATTACATGGATAAAATTACTTCCCAGAATTATTCTTGGGAAAAATACTGTGTGTATTTGGAAAAAGATGCTTTATTAAATTAAAGTTGAGGAAAGACTCAAAAGGCATACTGGGGGCAATACATGTCAACAAAATATCTTAAATATCCACAGTTATCCAAGTCTATGCCCCAACCAGTAATGCTGAAGAAGCCGAAGTTGAACAGTTTTATGAAAACCTACAAGACCTTTTAGAACTAACACCCAAAAAGATGTCCTTTTCATTATATGTCCTTTTCATTTAGAATGCTAAAGTAGGAAGTCAAGAAACACCTGGAGTAACAGGCAAATTTGGCCTTGGAATACAGAATGAAGCAGGGCAAAGACTAATAGAGTTTTGCCAAGAAAATGCACAGGTCATAGCAAACACCCTCTTCCAACAACACAAGAGAAGACTCTACACATGGACATCACCAGATGGTCAACACCAAAGTCAGACTGATTATATTCTACGCAGCCAAAGATGGAGAAGCTCTATACAGTCGATAAAAACAAGACCAGGAGTTGACTGTGGCTCAGATCATTAACTCTTTATTACCAAATTCAGACTCAAATTGAAGAAAGTAGGGAAAACTGCTAGACCATTCAGGTATGACCTAAATGAAATCCCTTATGATTATACAGTGGAAGTGAAAAACAGATTTAAGGGACTAGATCTGATAGATAGAGTGCCTGATGAACTATGGAATGAGGTTCATGACACTGTATGGGAGACAGGGATCAAGATCATCCCCACTGAAAAGAAATGCAAAAAAGCAAAATGGCTGTCTGGGGAGGACTTACAAATAGCTGTGAAAAGAAGAGAGGCGAAAAGCAAAGGACAAAAGGAAAGATATAAGCATTTGAATGCAGAGTTCCAAAGAATAGCAAGAAAAGATAAGAAAGCCTTCTTCAGTGATCAATGCAAAGAAATAGAGGAAAAGAACAGAATGGGAAAGACTAGAGAGCTCTTCAAAAAAATTAGAGATACCAAGGGAACATTTCATGCAAAGATGGGCTCAATAAAGGACAGAAATGGTCTGGACGTAACAGAAGCAGAAGATATTAAAAGAGGTGGCAAGAATATATGGAAGAACTGTACTAAAAAGATCTTCATGATCCAGATAATCATGATGATGTGATCACTAATTTAGAGCCAGACATCTTGGAATGTGAAGTCAAGTGGGCCTTAGAAAGCATCACTACGAACAAAGCTAGTGGAGGTGAGGGAATTCCAGTTGAGCTATTTCAAATCCTTAAAGATGATGCTGTGAAAGTGCTGCACTCAATATGCCAGCCAATTTGGAAAACTCAGCAGTGGCCACAGGACTGGAAAAGGTCCGTTTTCATTCCAATCCCAAAGAAAGGCAATGCCAAAGAATGCTCAAACTACCGCACAATTGCATTCATCTCACATGCTAGTAAAGTAATGCTCAAAATTCTGTAAGCCAGGCTTCAGCAATACGTGAACCGTGAACTCCCTGATGTTCAAGCTGGTTTTAGAAAAGGCAGAGGAACCAAAGATCAAATTGCCAACATCTGCTGGATCATGGGAAAAGCAAGAGAGTTCCAGAAAAACATCTATTTCTGCTTTATTGAC
The DNA here is from genome assembly GCA_917880005.1 of Nanger dama. Classification (NCBI taxonomy): domain Eukaryota; kingdom Metazoa; phylum Chordata; class Mammalia; order Artiodactyla; family Bovidae; genus Nanger; species Nanger dama. The sequence goes on along the minus strand of CAKJTW010000021.1, from coordinate 4,648,226 downwards.
TATGCCAATAAACTGTGTGGATCACAGTAAACTGTGGAAAATTCTGAAAGAGATGGGAATACCAGACCACCTGACCTGCCTCTTGAGAAATCTGTATGCAGGTCAGGAAGCAACAGTTAGAACTGGACATGGAACAACAGACTGGTTCCAAATAGAAAAGGAGCATGTCAAGGCTGTATATTGTCACCCTGTTTATTTAACGTCTATGCAGAGTACATCATGAGAAACGCTGGACTGGAAGAAACACAAGCTGGAATCAAGATTGCCGGGAGAAATATCAATCACCTCAGATATGCAGATGACACCACCCTTATGGCAGAAAGTGAAGAGGAGCTAAAGGGCCTCTTGATGAAGGTGAAGGAGGAGAGCGAAAAAGTTGGCTTAAAGCTCAACATTCACAAAACTAAGACCATGGCATCCGGTCCCATCACTTCATGGAAAATAGATGGGGAAACAGTGGAAACAGTGTCAGACTTTATTTTGGGCTCCAAAATCACTGTGGATGGTGACTGCAGCCATGAAATTAGAAGATGCTTACTCCTTGGAAGAAAAGTTATGACCAACCTAGATAGCATATTCAAAAGCAGAGACATTACTTTGCCGACTAAGGTCTGTCTAGTCAAGGCTATGGTATTTCCTGTGGTCATGTATGGATGTGAGAGTTGGACTGTGAAGAAGGCTGAGCGCCAAAGAATTGATGCTTTTGAACTGTGGTGTTGGAGAAGACTCTTGAGAGTCCCTTGGACTGCAAGAAGATCCAACCAGTCCATTCTGAAGGAGATCAGCCCTGGGATTTCTTTGGAAGGAATGATGCTGAAGCTGAAACTCCAGTACTTTGGCCACCTCATGCGAAAAGTCGACTCATTGGCAAAGACTCTCATGCTGGGAGGGATTGGGGGCAGGAGGAGAAGGGGGATGACTGAGGATGAGATGGCTGGATGGCATCACGGACTCGATGGACATGAGTCTGAGTGAACTCCGAGAGATGGTGATGAACAGGGAGGCCTGGTGTGCTGCGATTCATGGGGTCACAAAGAGTCGGACACGACTGAGTGACTGAAATGAACTGAACTGAACTGAAGAAGTAGGGAGGGAAAATACAATAAGGAGCATTTTTTTTCTTAACTCTATTGCTCACTTTATTTCAAATTTAAGAATTCAGTTTAGCATGAAATAAAGGCAATTGACTCAACAAAGTACTAGGATAGCTCTTTGTTAACATTCTTTTAAATGAAAGTAAAATCAGCCTGTTGATAGTACCATTTCCAAAGGTCAGGCACGGATTCTGAAAGTTAATGGCATTTTCTTCTTTTTAAAATAGCTTCCATTATATGAAAGACCTTCTAATAAATATAATGAACAGAAGCTGTTTATTGCTCTACATTCTGTGCTTAGGAAATGTTTATATTCTTATGTGTTTTCTTTCTTTCTTTTTTTTTTTTTTTTTTGCTAAGGGGCATTTTGCTCCTTGACACAGCGGTCAGTAGGGCTTACACATATGAGAGCAGAGCAGAACTGTTCCACCAAATAGGGAATACCCTAACATTTAATGAATACATTTATTCATTTGGCTGTTCTGGGTCTTAGTTGCTGTATATGGAACCTAGGTCCCAAAATGGATTGAACCGAGGTCCCCAGCATTGGGAGCACAGAGTCTTAGCCACTGGGTCACCAGGGAAGGGCCTTAATATTGTTTTTAAGAAGTGCAGGAAGCAGGAGGAACCATGAAGACAGCCGTCTAATGGATGCCTGAAGACTATGAGCAACACAGTATAAATACAATTGTCATGTGCAAGGAAAACCCTTCTTCCTCCCCTGTGAAATCAACATAAAATTTAACAATATTCAATAGTAACTTTGATGTGATTGGCTCATCCAAGACAATGTGGACAAAAGTGGGTGCAAGGCAAAATCAGATGCATCGCAACCTTTGACATCTCTTTGGATAAAGACAGCTATTTGAAGAATCTAAGCTATTCCATTTTGTTAACAGAAAAACTCCATTTTGTAAGGTTCCGGGAAAACAGCCTTTGGAAATCCCCTGACCTCACCCCACAACCCACGAGCCAATTGGACCCCAGACCAGAATCTCCTGATTTAACGTTCAGGAACTTTTGGTCTACCTAGGTAATAGGGGCAAATCAGAAACCAACACACAATCGAAAGAAAGTGACCAATCAGACATCCCCCTACTTAAATTTTTTTCTTTTTTCATGAACACTCCCTATATAAGCAATGTAATCCAAAACCCAGTGCTCCTCCCCTATAGCCACTGCGTCGGTATCGGTGGGAGCCCCAGCTTGAGCTTGGTAATAAAGACTCTCTTGCTTTTGCATCGGATATCAGCTCCCAGGTGGTCATTGGGAGATTTTGTGACTTGGGCATAACATCTGGGGGCTCGTCCGGGATCTCCCACTGGCTCCATGGGAAGACCGATCCGGAGAGTCATCTACAGCTGGTAAGCTTTTTTTCTTTCTTTCTTTTCGTTTCTGACAGGGCCTATTTTCTGAGACCAGTATATGACCCAGGCGGATGCGCTGACGGGTCACTGGTGTGGGCCGTTGGGGAGACGTCCCCAACCCCCTCGGAGGGGATGGAGTGCCCCTGTTCTCTGTAGACGATAGCGGGTTGCTCCCGCTGAATGGCCGGAGGCCGTCGTCTTACTTTCAGTTTTGCCTCAGGACTCCCAGAGGTCTATTTCTCCTGTCTGTCTGTCTGTGTGGCTGTCCAAAATGTCATATTGTCCGTGTTAATTTACCAACACATGACTGATCCAGGAACGATGGGGCAACGTCAATCTAGCCCTACTCCTCTATCTCTGATCGCTGACCATTTTAAGGAAGTCAAGATGTGCGCTTGTGACCTCAGTGCAGAAATTAAAAGGAATAAATTAATCACTTTTTGCAGCACAGAATGGCCGACCTTCCATGTAGGCTGGCCCTCAGAAGGCACCTTTGACTTGGAAACTGTACACCGAGTCCAGGATATCATCTTCAGACCACAGATCGGACACCCTGACCAAGTTCCCTATATCATAGTATGGGAAAATATCATATTGCAGCCCCTTCCTTGGGTAAAACCTTTTTGCCTCAACAGGGATTTTCTACCACTCAGGCGTTGGTGACACGTGTAGGAAAGAACCTGAAGAATCCCAAGGAGCCTGAACCAACGGTGCCACTATACCCCATCTTGCAGGGGGAACAGAAGAACTCCTCTTCCCTCCCACTTACCAACCTCTGAACCACTACAGGCCCCCACCATCCCTCCACCCAGGGCCGAAACACAGGAAGGGGGTCCCGCACAAAATACTTGCCATAGGCGAGCCATGTCCCCGGAGGGGCTGGCAGACTCAACTGTTGCCCTCCCCTTACGAGTGGCTGGCCCCCTCAATGAGGAGGGAAACCAACCTCATCAATATTGGCCTGTCTCTACTAGTGACCTATATAACTGGAGATCCCAGAATGCTAAGTTCTCAGACAACCCTAGAGATCTAACTAACCTTCTAGAGACTGTGCATTTTACTCATCAGGCCACCTGGGACGACTGCCAACAGCTGCTCCAGATTCTCTTCACCACAGAAGAGAGAGAGAGAGAATACAGAATGAGGCCTGTAAAAGGGTCCCAGGGGCAAATGGAGAACCCACCACTAACATAGATGAAATTAACACCTCTTTTCCTTTATCGCAACCTGACTGGGATTACAATATGGCACAAGGTAAGGAGAGGCTCCGGGTCTACTGCCAGACTCTTTTGGGGGGCTAAGGCAGCTGCACGGAAACCCACTAACCTAGCTAGAGTGGGAGATGTTCAGCAGGGCCCCATCGAGAGTCCAGCTGCCTTCCTGAAAAGGCTGATGGAGGCCTTTAGACAATACACGCCCATGGACCCAGAAGCAGAAGGCACTCAGGCTGCTTTGATAATGCATTTTGTCAACCAGGCGGCCCCCAACATTAGGAAGAAGTTACAAAAACTAGAACGCCTGGGTGAAAAGAGTATCCAGGATTTAATAATAGTAGCAGAAAGAGTCCACAACACCCGAGAAACCCCCGAGGAAAAACAAGCCAAAGCGGCAGACCGCCAGACCGTGACATGGCGTGCATCCTGCTGGCTGCAACAGGTCCCGACTCAGGAGAGAGGGAGCGCCAGTTGCGCCGCCTGGCTGCTGAAGTTAAGAGCCGTCCCCATAGCGACCAGCACTAGGAAAGAACCAATGTGCCTATTGTAAAGAGTTAGGACATCGGGCCAAGGAACGCCCTAAGAAAAAGAGGGGACCCCGAAAGACCCCTGTCCTGGCCGCCCAAGAACTGAGCGGTTAGGGAGGATGGGGTTTGGCACCCCTCCCCAAACCCAGGGTCACCCTAAGAGTGGAGGGGACCCCAACTGACTTCCTTGTTGATACGGGGGCTCAATATTTGGTTTTGCTAGAGCCCCAGGATAAACTGGCCAGAAAGACCTCTTGGGTGCAGGGGGCTACTGGAATGAAACAATATCAATGGACTACCCGAAGATCAGTGGACTTGGGTGCGGGCCGGGTATCCCACTCTTTCATGGTCATTCCGGAATGTCCCTTCCCTCTGTTGGGAAGAGACCTGTTGACCAAAATGGGGGCCCAGATTCACTTCCTCCTGGGGAAACTAAAATACTTGACCAGTTGAGCAGACCGATTCAAGTACTAACAATTCAATTAGAAGATGAATATTGGTTGCACCAAAACCAACGCTCCCCCAAGCGGACATTCAAACATGGCTAGACGAATTCCCTGATGCGTGGGCCAAGACAGGGGGAGCCGGTTTGGCCGGACACCACCCTCCTACATATATAGATCTCAAGCCAAGGGCTGACCCCGTCCGGGTCCGACTATACCCCCATGACCCTGGAGGATCAACAGGGGATCATCCCCCATATCCACAGGCTCCGAGCCCAGAAAATCTTGAGACCCTGCCAGTCGGCCTGGAACACCCCCGTGTTCCTTGTCAAAAAAAAAAAATTCTCATGACTATCGGCCAGTACAGGATTTACGAGAAGTCAAGTGCTGAGTTTTAGATATTCATCCTACTGTGCCGAACCCATACAACCTCCTGAGCTTACTCCCCACCAGACCATCATTGGTATATGGTCCTAGATTTAAAAGACGCTTTCTTTAGCCTTCCCCTGGTGCCCAGAAGCCAGGAGCTTCTTGCCTTTGAATGGTCTGACCTGGAAGAGGGAATCAATGGCCAGCTGACCTGGACCCGGCTGCCCCAGGGAGTTAAGAATTCTACCACCATCTTCGTTCGATGAGGCCCTCCATGAGGACCTGGGTGAGTTCAGACAACAACACCCCCAACTAACCTTGTTACAATATGTAGATGACCTCTTAATTGCAGCAAAGGACCAACAGACTTGCCTTATGGGTACCCGAGAACTATTGCGGACCCTTGGAAAATTAGGGTACTGAGTCTCAGCCAAAAAGGCTCAGATATGCCAACCAAAGGTCACCTACTTAGGGTATGTATTAAAGGAAGGACAGAGATGGCTGTCAGAGGCACGAAAGAAGACGGTACTCAAAATCCCTACCCCAGATTCACGTCAAAGGGTGAGAGAAGTTTTGGGGTCTGCTGGTTTTTGCCGTCTTTGGATCCCAAATTATGCGGAACTGACCAAACCCTTATATGAAGCCACAAAAGTACCACCCCTTTCAGTTGGACAGAGCAGATGGAGACCACTTTCAAGACTATTAAAACGGCCCTGCTGTCAGCCCCCACCCTAGGGTTTCCCGATGTTACAAAACCCTTTCTCCTGTATGTAGATGAAAAACAAGGAGTGGCAAAAGGGGTACTGATGCGGCATCTGGGACCCTGGAAGCGGCCGGTGGCTCACCTGTCCAAACGCCTAGATCCTGCGGCGTCAGGCTGGCCCCACACCTCCACGTGATTGCAGCAGTGGCCCTAACGGTCAAGGGTGCAGAGAAACTGACCCTGGGCAAGAGCTGCATAGCACCGCCCCCATGCCATTGCAGGCACACTAAAGCAACACCCAGATGGGGGGGGTCAGCAGCGCTCGGGGGACCCACTGCCAGGGACTACTGCTAAACCCCTCCAGAAGCATCTTTCTGCAGCCTACTGCTCTCAACCCGGCTACACTGTTTCCTAACCCGGATCTGGAAGCCCCAGTCCATGACTGCAGCAACATACTAGCCCAGGTACATGGAACGCGAGAGGACTTGCAAGATCGCTCTCTAGCGGATGCTGATGTCACCTGGTATACAGATGGAAGCAGTTTCGTTGGAGATGGGCTCAGGTATGCAGGGGCAGCTGTAACCACGGAAACCCAAATCGTGTGGGCGGAAGCACTACCTCTGGGCACTTGGGCTCAAATGGCTGAACTAATCGCTCTAACAAAAGGCCTCCAGTTGGGGAAGGACAAAAACTTAACATCTTTACCGACAGCCGATACGCCTTTGCTACTGCCCACATACACGGGGCCATCTACAGAGAGAGAGGACGCCTCAGCAGAGGGTAAAATGATCAAAAACAAAGAAGAAATAAAAGCCCTCCTCGCGGCATTATGGCCTCCTAAAAACTAGCCATAATACACTGCCCAGGACACCAAAAGTCAGACATTGACCTCAAAGGGAAACAGTTTGGTAGACAGAGCAGCCCGAGATGCAGCCCAGGGCACCGTGATAGAAGCCACCCTTCAACTGCCCGACCCCAGGAGCCCTGTCCTGCCAGCTTTACCCAACTCCTCACCAAGAGACTCAGACTGGATAAGAAGTGTGCCTATGACCCAACAACTGGCTGGGTGGTGGTGGAAGGCAGCGGACAGCTCCCTGATCCTCCCGGGAGGGACTAGGGAAGCAGGTACTACTGAGGATGCGTCACGCCACTCACCTGGGAACCTGCAAGATGCAGGACCTGACTAGACACGCCAAGATCACCATGAGAGACGTCAGATCGATGATAGAAAATATCTATCAACCTGCAAGGCCTGCCAGCTCACCAACGCTGCCTGTCACCCGGCCAACCACAGGCCTAGAGAACACCGGAGTCGGCCAGGAGCATACTGGGGGTGGACTTCACTGAGGTAAAACCAGGTAAATATGGATACAAATATCTACGGGTATTCATAGATAGCTTCTCAGGGTGGGTAGAAGCCTTCCCCACCAACAGAGAAACAGCACAGGTGGTGGCCAAAAAGCTGATTGAAGACATCTTGCCGTGGTTTGGGTTTCCTGCACAGGTGGGGTCGGACAGTGGGCCAGCCTTCGTATCTCAGGTAAGCCAGGGGGTAGCCCGGGCTTTGGGGGCTAGGTGGAAGATACATTGTGCTTATAGGCCCCAGAGCTCAGGACAAGTAGAAAGGATGAATAGGACACTCAAAGAAACATTAACAAAACTAGTTGCTGAGACTGGTGGGGACTGGGTGGCTCTCCTCCCCTTTGCCCTATACCAGGTGCGAAACTCCCCCTACCAACTGGGACTTACCCCCTTCGAAATTATGTATGGGATACCTCCCCCAATAATCCCTAACCTAAAAACAGAGGTGCTAAAAGAAATAGATGATCAAAGATTACTCTTTGTCTCTGGTCCTTACAATACTCCCACAGGGACACGTGGAAGAGGCTCAAGGCCTTATATGAATCAGGCCCACCACCTGAACCCCACCGCTACCAACCAGGAGAGTGGGTGTACTTGCGCCACCATCATCTTGAGCCCAGGTGGAAAGGGCCCTTCCCAGTTGTCTTGATGACACCCACTGCTCTCAAAGTTGACAGCATATTCACTTGGGTTCACTACACCCACGTACGGCCTGCAGACCTGTTCACCCTAAGGGAAGAATTCCTTCCCCAGTGGAAGACCAAGCTGGACAAAACAAATCCCCTCAAACTCAAGCTACAAAGGTGATAAAAGTACTGTGTATGCTGCTGTCCCTACGGCTGTCCCTACGGCTTAGTGCTGCCGCTCAGCCTCATCAACTGATGAGCCTGACTTGGATGATTCTAAGCACAGCTATGGGAGAAGTAATTAACTCCACCTCGGCCATTCATCCCAAAACACTTGGTGGCCGGACTTGGAATTCGACCTCTGTCTTCTGGCCACAGGATCTTGGGACATTGGCAAATGGGAGATAAAGACGCCCAGCAAGCCCAAATGTGGGGCTGGCACTAACTCAGGACCTGGGTGCAGCCATTACATTCAATGAGCAAGCTTACGGGAAACACCCTTCTATGTGTGCCCTGAAGGGAGACGGAACCGGGTGACCATCAATAACTGCGAGGGCGGGGGAGGTGGGGGGAGTGACAAGTTTTACTGTGCTGCTTGGGGATGCATGTCAATGGGGATGGTCGATTGGGAGCCCCCTATTTGTGGTGACTTGATTACCTTGGGTCACGTTCTGGGGCCCACTGGGGTACATGGAAGGGAGTCCCTCATAACTGGGCCTTGTATGAACTTTCTTTGCAAGCCGGTGAGGCTTAATTCTCAACTGAAGGAAAAAACTTCCCCAGTTGGGAAGCCAGACAATCCTGGGGCCTCTGGCTATATCAGTCAGGATATGATAATGGGTTGCTGTTTACCGTCAGGTTGGAAAGTAGGACCCATACAGATGGGCCCAAATCAGGGCATAGAGCCCAATTCAGTCTTAGTGCCACAAGAGCCTACCCATGCCCCCATTCGGCCTGCCCACACCCCCACTCAAGAGCTTACCCAATCGCCTCCCAGGCCCTACATCACTAATACAAACAGCTCCCCTCAAGTTAGCCTTAAGAGACCTAACTTTAAAGACGATCAGGACCCATTATTTGATATGATAATCCACACCTCTCGGGTCCTATATTCCACTCGCCCAGACCTGACTCGCAGTTGCTGGTTATGTTATGACATCAAACCCCCTATTACGAGGGCATAGCTGTCCCGGGAAATTACATTCAAACAAGAGACCACAGAGCCTGCCGACGGCAGCAAAAAGGGAGACGCCAGATTAACCCTCCAACGAGTAACCGGATAGGGCCTTTGCATAGGAAATGTTCCCCAAACCTATCAGCACCTCTGCAATTCCACAGACTCTATAAAAACAACCGAGCAACTGTGCCTCCCCAAGAAAACTGGGGGCCTGCTCAACGGGCTGAGCCCCTTGCATTCACCACAGGTGCTAAACAACTCCAAAGGTTTCTGGGTATTGGTGCTATTGGTCCCCGACCATCCTATCACTCCAGTGAGGAACTCCTCCTAAAACTAGAAAAAGCCTCACCCCGGTCCAAGAGAGAGCCAGTCTCGGCCTTAACCCTTACAGTTTTGTTGGGGTTGGGGGCGGCTGAGGCAGGAACTGGGATATCCTCTTTAATAGTGCAGAATCAACACTATTCTAGCCTAAGAACAGCCATTGATCTTGATATCGAAAGACTAGAAAGCTCAATCAGCCACCTCCAAGAGCCACTGAGTTCTCTGGCAGAAGTGGTACTGCAGAATAAAAGGGATTGGATTTGGTTTTTCTCCAACAGGGGGGCCTATGTGCTGCGTTAGGGGAAGAATGTTGTTTTTATGTGAATCACTCAGGGGTAGTCAGGAAGTCCCTGGCCAAGATAAGAGAAGGGCTGAGTCAGAGAAAGATAAATGTCTCAAAACTGGTTTGAATCCTGGCTCAACTCATCCCCCTGGTTCGCAACGCTCACATCTTCCTTGGTGGGGCCCCTGATTATCTTGTTACTGCTACTCACCTTCAGGCCATGCTTACTAAGCAAACTGGTGGCCTTCATTAAAAGCCGCATCAACATGGTGCAGCTCATGGTACTCAGATCCCAATACGCGGCCCTGCCAACAGTCCCCTTAGCAGGAGACAATATAGAGCTGACCCAAGACCCATGATTGGTTCTGTCCTGGATCCTAGAGAAGGGGGAATGAAGAATCTAAGCTACTCCATGTTGTTAACAGAAAAACTCCATTTTGTAAGGTTCTGGAAAAAGAGCCTTTGGAAATCCCCTGACCTCACCCCCACCACCCACGAGCCAATTGGACCCCAGACCAGAATCTCCTAACTGAACATTCAGGAACTTTTGGTCTACCTAGGTAATAGGAATCAATCAAAAACCAACACACAACCCATTGAAAGAAAATGAACAATCAGACATCCGCCTACCTAAAAATTCTTTTTTTTTTTCCATGAACACTCCCTATATAAGCAATGTAATCCAAAACCCGGGGCTCCTCCCTATAGCCGCTGCGTCGGTCACGGTGGGAGCCCCAGCTCGAGCTTGGTGATAAAGACTCTCTTCTTTTGCATCAGATATCGGCTCCCTGGTAGCCATTGGGAGATTTCGCGACTTGGGCATAACAGTATTCGTTTCTTCAAGGACTTTTTCTCTGCTTTCCTGTGCCAAAGAAAAGTGTCAGTTAGCCTTACCTTGTCTTGTTGTGGTGCAATGGAATTTATCTTACAATCTTTTGTATTTGAAGGGCAAAAGAAGAACTCTTGCCTGTGGGAAAACCTTGTTTTTTTAAAAATGCTAGTAGCACTAAGCTTCTAGCTCTGTAGAAGCTAGTCATTCAACAGTTGAAAATTCTACTTTCCCAGTCTTAATCTAATTTTAGAAACTATCTTGAAAGAGTCAACAAAAGTCTAGTTTCCACTTGGAATGCAGAAATCTGGGGAGAGGGGTACTCCCAAGCTTTGAGCACAATAACGAAGACAAGCCAGACAAGCTGCAGGCTGGCCACTTTCCGTGAACACACCAGAAGGCAGGTGCTGCTAGAAACCAATCAGCTGAATCTAAGGACACAGATGCCTGTAGGGAGAGATGGGACTTGCACACTTGCTCATCTGGAGTAGATGCAGCTGACACAGGTAAGAGCAGTTAATGAACTGGTGGAGGCTGAATAGGGGCCGGTGAGAGACTGCGGAGCCACTGAGGACATAGGAAGTTTCGAGCTTCCTTTTCAAGCTCTCCACCACACAGACTCCATCACACTCTCAGAAAAATGACCAGTGAGAGTCCCAAGAAAGTGTCCTTCAAGGTGCAGGTTGAGGACAGACAAATAGCATCACTGCAGAAGCTCACATCTAACCCCACATCTTCTCCCCTGTCTCTCCTGTGCTGGGGCGGGTGGGGATAAATCGATAACCTCCAGAGTGAAGGGCAGCCAGCACTTTAACCCTGACGGCAGAGCTCTAAGCCTATTGCAGCCTGGGAAGGGAAAGATGAAACCTCTCTCCTTGGGCGAAGACGAGGACCGTGTGCTGGACGCAGGGATACCGCTAAGGGATGGAGGGGAGCAATGGGAGACTCAACCCTGAGAGCGAGAGACGCAGGACCTGCCTTGGACTGAAAGGGGTCAGAGCCCCAGGCCAACACGCATGAACTGAGAACGCTGCATGTATGAGTGTAACTGCATCGCTGTGCTGTAGAAATTCACATACCACTGTGAATGAACTGTACTTCAATAAGATATATCATCAAAAACAGGACAGGGAGCTCAAGAAGTGGGGAATGATATCAAATAGTTCAATAATCTAACAAATTTAAGACAGAGATAATGGAGCAATTTTTTTTTTAATAGTGGCTTTGGAAATTCCCTGGCGGCCCAGTGGTTAAGACTCAGCACTTTTTGACAGCTAAGGGCCCAGGTTTAATCCCTAGTCAGGGAACCAGGGTCTCACGGATGCATGGTACAATCAGTCAATAACTAAATAAATTTAAATGATGGCTTATAAACATTCTAGAATAACTGAGGCTAAGACACAGATCAAAGAGGATTAGAGAATTTCAAGCAAAATAAATATGTAAAAATCACATGTAAGAATATTAGTCAAACTTCTGAAAACAAAAGATAAAGAGAAGAACTTGATATAGCCTTAGGGGGAAATTACACATAAAGAGCACAGACGAGGATTTCAAAACCATGCAACCCAAAATATAATGGAGGGGTATTCTTAGGGTACTGAAAAAATGGTTTATTTACTAAGAAAAAAGTTTACACAGGATCTATATCCAGTAAAAATATTTTTAATACAGGAGAAATACTTTCTCAGACAAACAAATACTGAAAGAATTCATTAATAAAAAACTTACACTAAAAGAAATGATAAAGGAGATGCTTTAGTCAGAAGAAATATAAAATCAAACAGAAATCTGGATCTATGTAAAGAAACAAAGAGAACTAGAAGTGGAATAAATGAAAGTAAAATACAATTATTTTTCTTATTTTTTCATGATCTGAAAGAAAAATCATTGCTTAGAAGAAAAATGGTGGCAATGCATTGATGCATTGCATGTTGACAACAAAGATAAATCTAAGCTGTGTGGCATCAACAAGTCAGAGCTGGAGAAAGAGGAGTTGAGAATCTGCTGTTTACGTTTCTTAAAGTCCTTACCTAAATATTAAAGTCCTTACCTAAATATTAAAGTCCTTAACTAAATATTAAAGTCCTTAACTAAATATTAGTACTGCAATTTGATGGTAGACTCTGATTAAAGTTATATCTTACAAACTCTACAGCAACCACTAAAAGATTTTTTAAAAAGGTATAAATAATAAGTCAAGATTTGGGATAAAATAGAATAATAATAAATGTTTCATTAGCCAAGAATGGGCAGAAAAATAGAGGAAATAGGAGATGGGTGAAAAGCAAAGGAGAGAAGGAAAGATATAAGCATCTGAATGCAGAGTTCCAAAGAATAGCAAGAAGAGATAAGAAAGCCTTCTTCAGTGATCAATGCAAACAAATAGAGGAAAAGAACAGAATGGGAAAGACTAGAGAGCTCTTCAAAAAATTAGAGATACCAAGGGAACATTTCATGCAAAGATGGGCTCGATGAAGGAAAGAAATGGTCTGGACCTAACAGAAGCAGAAGATATTAAGAAGAGGTGGCAAGAATACATGGAAGAACTGTACTAAAAAGATCTTCATGACCCAGATAATCATGATGATGTGATCACTCATCTAGAGCCAGACATCTTGGAATGTGAAGTCAAGTGGGCCTTAGAAAGCATCACTACGAACAAAGCTAGTAGAGGTGATGGAATTCCAGCTGAGCTGTTTCAAGTCCTGAAAGATGATGCTGTGAAAGTGCTGCACTCAATATGCCAGCAATTTGGAAAACTCATCAGTGGCCACAGGACTGGAAAAGGTCCGTTTTCATTCCAATCCCAAAGAAAGGCAATGCCAAAGAATGCTCAAACTACTGCACAATTGCACTCATCTCACATGTTAGTAAAGTAATGCTCAAAATTCTCCAAGCCAGGCTTCAGCAATACGTGAACCGTGAACTCCTGATGTTCAAGCTGGTTTTAGAAAAGGCAGAGGAACCAAAGATCAAATTGCCAACATCTGCTGGATCATGGAAAAAGCAAGAGAGTTCCAGAAAAACATCTATTTCTGCTTTATTGACACAGCCAAAGCCTTTGACTGTGTGGATCACAAGAAACTGTGGAAAATTCTGAAAGAGATCGGAATACCAGACCACCTGACCTGCCTCTTGAGAAGCAACAGTTAGAACTGGACATGGAACAACAGGCTGGTTCCAAACAGGAAAAGGAGCACATCAAGGCTATATATTGTCACCCTGCTTATTTAACTTCTATGCAGAGTACATCATGAGAAATCCTGGACTGGAAGAAACACAAGCTGGAATCAAGATTCCCGGAGAAATATCAATCACCTCAGATATGGAGATGACACCACCCTTATGGCAGAAAGTGAAGAGGAGCTAAAGGGCCTCTTGATGAAAGTGAAAGAGGAGAGCGAAAAAGTTGGCTTAAAGCTCAACATTCAGAAATGAAGATCATGGCATCCGGTCCCATCACTTCATGGGAAATAGATGGGGAAACAGTGGAAACAGTGTCAGACTTTACTTTGGGGGCTCTGAAATCACTGCAGATGGTGATTGCAGCCATGAAATTAGAAGACGCTTACTCCTTGGAAGAAAAGCTATGACCAACCTAGACAGTATATTCAAAAGCAGAGACATTACTTTGCCAACTAAGGTCTGTCTAGTCAAGACTATGGTTTTTCCTGTGGTCATGTATGGATGTGAGATTTGGACTGTGAAGAAGGCTGAGCACCAAAAAATTGATGCTTTTGAACTGTGGTGTTGGAGAAGACTCTTGAGAGTCCCTTGGACTGCAAGGAGATCCAACCAGTCCATTCTGAAGGAGCTCAACCCCTGGGATTTCTTTGGAAGGAATGATGCTGAAGCTGAAACTCCAGTACTTTGGCCACCTCACGCGAAGAGTTGACTCTTTGGCAAAGACTCTGATGCTGGGAGGGATTGGGGGCAGGAGGAGAAGGGGATGACCGAGGATGAGATGGCTCGATGGCATCACGGACTCGATGGACGTGAGTCTGAGTCAATTCTGAGAGATGGTAATGAACAGGGAGGCCTGGTGTGCTGCGATACATGGGGTCGCAAAGAGTTGGACATGACTGAGTGACTGAACTGAACTGATCAAGAAGATATGTTTTAAATTGATAATATCAGTGAATATAATAAATATGATTGGCTTGAACATACAAATTAAGAGATCGTCAGACTGGGTTAAAAGGAGAGTTCCAACTATATGCTGTCTACAAGTTACTCACTTTAAATATAAAAATACAAATAGGTTAAAAGTAAAACAATGAGGAAAGATAAACAACTCAGATACTAATCAAATGAAAACTGAAGTGGCTATGTTAGTATCAAACAAACTGTACCTCAAAATCCAGTACTCCAGCACAGCCATTAAGTATTATAAAAAGGTCAATTTTTATGAAACATACAATTCCATATTAGAGCATGCAACAGAATTTCAACTAACAACAGCTTCTAACGTATGAAGCAAAAACATCTAGATTTGAAAGTACAAATACACAAACTCACAATAATAATTAGAAACTGTAACCCTCAGTAACTGACAGAACAAGTAGACAGAAAATCACTAAAATATGTAAGAACTGAGTAAGTCTAGAAGTCAATTTGATCTGATTGATATTTACAAAACACTGAAGCCAACAATAGCAGACTGTATATTATTTTCAAGTATGCATGAACCATTCATTCATCAAGATAGACCATATTTTATGTCTTAAGAAATTTAAAGGAAATCATACAATACTAAGTTCTTAGATAATAATGCAATTATACTATGAATCAGTAACAGACAGATATCTGGAAAATCCTTAAATATATGTAAAAATTTAACAAAGACATTTATTGATAACCCAGAAGTCAAATATGGTATTTTATGAAAATTGAAAATACCTTTACCTTATGGAAAATAAATATTAAATATATCAAATCTTATTGTATAAAATAAAGTAGCACTTAGAGAGAACTTTATAGCATAAATTTTTATATTAAAAGAGAATAAATGTCACAAATAAGTAACCTTGCTCTTCAAGAGACTAGGAAATGAAGATTAAATTAAACCCAAGCAAGCAAACAGAAGGAAATGAGAAAAAGCAGAAATCAGTGAAACTGGAGATAGAAAAGCAATAGTGAAAATCAGTGAAACTATACGTTGTTCCTTTTCTTAAAAAAATCAATAAAATTAATAAATCTCTAGCCAGACTAGCCAAGAAACTGAGATAAGAAACAAATTACTAACATCAAAAATGAAAGATGAAAAGAATATTATACAGATCTCACAGGGTTATTAAAGATATGGGACGACTGTAAACAACTCTATGCTCATAAATTCAAAAACTTAGATGAAATGAGCCCATTAAAGGAAAGACACAAAATGCCAATACTTGCTCAAGTAATAAGTAGATAACTGGAACAGCTCATACCTGTAAAAATATTAAGTTCATATTTTTAAGCCTTTCAACAAAGAAACTCTTTGTGGCAGACGAGTTCTACCAGAACTTTAAGAAAAATTATTGCAATTCTGCAAACTCTCTTCTAGAAAATAGTAGGGAAGGCAACACTTCCAAACTCATTTTATGAGGTCAGCATCTCTGGTGGCTCAGATGGTAAAGAATCCGCCTGCAACGCAGAAGACCCAGGTTCAATCCCTGGGTCGGGAAGACCCTCTGGAGAAGGAAATGGCTACCCACTCCAGTATTCTTGCTGGGAGAATTCAATAGACAGAGAAGCCTGGCAGAGTAGGACACAACTGAGTGACTAACCACACACACACACACACACACACACACACACACACACACACACACACATCATCCCATCATCCTAAAACTGGCAAAGTCAGTATAAGAAGAGAAAACTAAGAGGAACTGAATTCTTCACGCACGAGGAGACAAACATCTCCTGTAAAATATTATCTGATCGAACCCAACAAACTATGAACATGATAATATATATCTAACAATTGAGTTTATCCCAAGAATGCAAGGCTGCTTCCATATTCAAAAGCAAAGTAATTTACCTTATTAACAGACTAAAGAAAAAAATACAAATGATTATCTCAATTGATGTAGAAAGAGCATTGGATATGTTTCAACATTAATGCAGGATAAAAACTTGCAGGAGGCAAGGAGTAGAAGGAATCTTTCTTAATGTGATAAAAGGCATCTACTCAAAACCTCTTACTAACCTTGTTTAGTAAAAAAGTGCTTGTTTCTCCCTACAGCAGTTAAGAAGACATGGATGCTTCCTCTCACCACTTTTTCAACACCTTACTGGAAGAACAAGGCAGTGCAGGAAGAAAGAAAAAGGGTTTGGGGAGGCATAATAACATAAAAAGAAATAACAAAAGTATCTCTGCTTGCAGGCAACCTGACTGGTCACACAGAAAATTCCAACAAAGTCACACAACTAGAAATAGTAATTAAGCTTGACACAAATGCAGGATTCAAGATCAGTAGGATGTTAAAAGAAAGGAAAAATCCACTTTGGTTGTCAAAGCCTAGTATGCCATTGATAATCGGAGGTGAGGGCCAACAGCACTGCATGGGGCGCACAAGATAAAGAGGCTTCTGTGTGTTTTCTGTTTTACTCGGTTTGCTTTTTGCCTGAACAATTGGAAGGATGGGGTTGTCAATTATAGGCAATGGAGAAAAGATGTTTGGTTTGGGACATGACAACTTCAAGGATGTCTATTAGACATTAGTAGAAGATCAAAGGTTAGGAGACACACAAACACACACACACAGACACACAAACACACACACACACCCCCAGCCTGCACAGCATCAGCAAACGACTGGTATTTAAAGAAAACCATAACCAAGTGAAGTCATGCAGAAGAGAAGAATACACAAGGAGGAAGCGGGCTGGAGGGCACCCCGACCTGTGCCAGCCTTTAGAGAATGAGCCCTTTTATGAGTATTCCACAAGTGCTCATCAAAGAATGCACATTCCCTTTTTATTGAGCACGTCTCTGTTGGTTAGTGTCTGCTGGCCTGATCGCTCAGCTTCTTGAACGTGTCAAAATTTCCAGAGTAAATTTTTTGATTTCTTTGCTTCTCTCAGTAATTCTTTCATTTGTTGTTTCCTCTGGTAGACATCATCTTTTAGCGATAGCTTTAGCTTTACAGAAAAATGGATAAAGTAGTGCTCATACACCTCCACACAGGGCCTCCCCTGTAATTAATATCTTGCATGAGTATGGTATATTTGTTACTGTTACTGACCCAATATTGCTACATCATTATTAACCAAACAGTATATTCAGCTTTCCTTAGTTTTCACCTGTGTTCTTCTTCTTCTTCTTCTTTTTTTTTTTTTCTATTTCGGGATCCCATCCAGGACACCATAATGCATTTATTCTCTTATCTCCTCAGGCTCCTCTAGACTGTGACAGTTTCTCTGACTTGCCTTGTTTTGGACAATCTTAGCAGTTTTGAGGAGTAAGTGGACAGATGTATTATATGGTGTCTGCTTACTGGAATTTGCCGCATTATTCAGGGGTTATGCATATTATGGAGTAAAGTGAGACTTTCATCATTTCATATCAACACCATTCGTAAGTTGACAGTGGCCATGATCACTGGCTGAAGCTGTGTTTGGTGGGTTTCTCCACCGCAGAGGGATCTTTGCCAGCTTTGTCCATACTTTACTCTTTGGTAGGAAGTCACTAAATGCAGCTCACATTTAAGGAGTGGGGAATCATGAGCTTCCTTTAATGCAGAATCTCTACATAAAATTAATTGTTCATTTATGTTGTCACATATTGCAGAAGATTCTTTTCTAAGGTTGAATAATATGCCATTGTGTCTATAAAGCATTATCTTTACCCGGTCACCTGTCGTTAGGTGTTTGGGTTGCTCTCATAGCTTGGCTATTAAGAATAAAGCTGCGATGAGCGTATCGGCGCAGGCACTTTTTCAAGACTCTAATTTCAATTCTTTTGGATAAATACCTAGGACTGGAATTCCTGAATTAATGTGGTGGCTCTATTTTTAAATTTTTTTTGAGGGGGGAACTTCTATATTCTTATCCATATCAGCTGTTCTCCTTGGAAGAAAAGTTACGACCAACCTAGATAGTATACTAAAAAGTAGAGACATTACTTTGCCGACTAAGGTCCGTCTAGTCAAGGCTATGGTTTTTCCTGTGGTCATGTATGGATATGAGAGTTGGACTGTGAAGAAGGCTGAGCACCGAAGAATTGATGCTTTTGAACTGTGGTGTTGGAGAAGACTCTTGAGAGTCCCTTGGACTGCAAGGAGATCCAACCAGTCCATTCTGAAGGAGATCGGCCCTGGGATTTCTTTGGAAGGAATGATGCTAAAGCTGAAACTCCAGTACTTTGGCCACCTCATGTGAAGAGTTGACTGACTGGAAAAGACTCTGATGCTGGGAGGGATTGGGGGCAGGAGGAGAATGGGACGATAGAGAATGAGATGGCTGGATGGCATCACTGACTCAATGGACGTGAGTCTGAGTGAACTCCGGGAGTTGGTGATGGGCAGGGAGGCCTGGCGTGCTGCGATTCATGGGGTCGCAAAGAGTCAGACACGACTGAGTGACTGAACTGAACTGAACATGAATATTTGCCTTTCGATGTTTTTAATAATAGCCATCTTAACAGGCATCAGGTGATATTTCATCAGGGTCATGATTTGCATTTCCCTGATGATTAATGACACTGAATATCTCTTCATGAATATATTGGCCACCTGTATGTGTTCCTTAGAGAAACATACGTTCAAGTCCTTTGCATATTTAAAGACTCAGGTTGTTGATGTCCTTCCTTTGAGTTGTGGAGCACATGTATACTCTGGAGGTTAATAGACTTTCTGATACGTTGCCCTTGTGGTTGGTCCAGTCACCAGGTTGTGGCTAGCTCTTTGCAGCCCCCTGGACTGCAGCACGCCAGGCCTCCCTTGTCCCTCACCATCTCCTGGAGTTTGCTCAAGTTCATGCCCGTTGAATCGGTGAAGTCATCAAACCATCTCATCCTCTGTCACTCTGTTCTCCTTCTGTCCTCAATCTTTCCCAGCATCAGTCTTTTCCAATGAGTTGGCTGTTGGCATCAGGTGGCCAAAATATTGGAGCTTCAGCAATGATTATATATACATTCATATGCATATAATTTTATATATATATATATATATATATATACACACACACACACACACACACACACTATATATATATATACTACTCATATTTCCATTGAGTATTTAGGGTTGATTTCCTTGAGGTTTGATCTCCTTGCAGTCCAATGGACTCTCAAGAGTCTCCTCCAGCACCACAGTTCAAAAGCATCAATTCTTCGGTGCTCTGCCTTCTTTATGATCCATCTCTCACATCTGTGCATGACTACTGAAAGGACCATAGCTTTGACCATGCGGACTTTTGTCAGTAAAGTGATGTCTTTGCTTTTTAATACACTGTCTAGATTTGTCATTGCTTTCCTTCCAAGAAGCAATCATCTTCTAATTTCATGGCTGCAGTTACCATCTGCAGTGATTTTGGAGCCGAAGAAAGGAAATCTGTCACTACTTCCAACTTTTCACCTTCTATTTGCCATGAAGTGATGGAACTGGATCCCATGATCTTCATTATTTTTAATATTGAGTTTTAAGTCAGCTTTTTCACTCTCCTCCTTCACCCTCATCAAGAGGCTCTTTAGTTCCTTTTAGCTTTCTGCCATGAGAGTGGTGTCATCTGTACATCTGAGGTTGTTGATATTTATCCCAGCAATCTTGAATCCAGCTTGTAACTCATGCACCTTGGCATTTTGCAGTATGTGCTCTGCATAGAAGTTAAATAAACAGTGTAAAAATAAACAGCCTTTTCATACTCCTTTCCCAATTTTGAACCAGTCAGTTGTTCCAGAAAATGTTCTAACAGTTTCTTCTTGCCCACATACAGGTTTATCAGAAGACAGGTAAGATAGTCTGTATTCCTATCTCTTCAAGAGTTTTAAGCAGTTGGTATGATCCACACCGTCAAAGGCTTTAGAGTAATCAATGAAACAGATGTTTTTCTGGAATTCCTTTGCTTTCTCTATGATCCCATGAATGTTAGCAATTTGAATTCTGGTTCCTCTGCCTTTTCTAAACCCAGCTTATACATCTGGAAGTTCTTGATTCAAGTACTGCTGAAGCCTAGCTGGAAGGATCTGGGGCATAATCTTACTAGCATGGGAAGTGAGCTCAATTGTCTAGCAGTCTGAACATTCTTTAGTACTGCCCTTCTTGGAAATCGGATGAATACTGACCTTTTCCAGTCCTGTGGCCACTTCTGAGTTTTCCAAATTTGCTGACATATTGAGTGCAGCACTTTAATAACAACATCTTGTAGGATTTTAAATAGCCCTGCTTTCTGATTGTTGTTGTTATTCAGTCAAGCTATGTCCAGCTCTTTGCAACTCCATGGACTGCAGCATGCCAGGAGTCTTTGCCCCTCACCATCTCCTGGAATTTGCCCAAGTTCATGTCCATTGAATTGGTGATGACATCAAACCATCTCATCCTCTGTCACCTTATTCCTTCTGCCTTCGATCTTTCCCAGCATAAGGGTCTTTTCCAATGAGTTGACTGTTGACATCAGCTGGCCAAAATACTGGAGCTTTAACTCCAGCATCAGTCCTTCCAGTGAGTATTTAGGGCTGATTTCCTTGTGGACTAGCTTGAGTTCCTTGCAGTCCAAGGGACTCTCAAGAGTCTTCTTCAGCACCACTCTTCAAAGGCATCAGTTCTGTGGTGTGTTGCCTTCTTTATGGTCCAACTCTCACATCCATACCTGACCACCGGAAAGACCATAGCTTTCATTATAGAGACCTTTGTTGGCAAAGTGATGTCTTTGCTTTTTAATACACTGTCTAGGTTTGTCATCTGCCTGAGATGCAAGAGACCTGGGTTCGATCCCCAGGTTGGGGAAGATCCTCTGGAGAAGGGAAAGGCTACCCACTCCAGTATTATGACCTGGAGAATTCCATGGACTGTGGGTCACAGAGTCAGACACGACTGAGCGACCTTCACTTTCACTAGGTTTGTCATAAGGGATTTGATTTAGGTCATACCTGAATGGTCCAAGAGTCTCTTGGACTTCAAGGAGATCCAACCAGTCTATCCTAAAAGAAATCAGTCCTGAACATTCATTGGAAGGACTGATACTGAAGCTGAAACTCCAATACTTTGGCCACCTGATGTGGAGAACTGACTCACTAGAAAAGACTCTGATGCTGGGAAAGATTGAAGGCAGGAGAAGGGGATGACAGAGGATGAGATGATTGGATGGCATCACCAACTCGATGGACATGAGTTTGAGTAAGCTTTGGGAGTTGGTGATGGACAAGCCTGGCATGCTGCAGTCCACGGGGTCGCAAAGAGTTGGACACGACTGAGCGACTGAACTGAGCTAGGTTTGTCATAACTTTCCTTCCAAGAAGCAATTTTGCAAATATTTTCTACCATCCAGTGGGTTGCGCTTTCACTCTGTTGATTGCTGTCTTTGCTGAGCAAAATTTCTTTAGTTTGTTGAAGTCCCGTTTGTCTATTGTTGCTTTTGTTGCCCACGCTTTAGATACTGTAGTCATTAATATGTCATCAAAACCAGTGTCATGAAGCTTTTCTCTTGTTATATTCTATCCGCTTTAGTTCAAGTCTCATGTTTAAGTTTTAAGATTATTTTGAGTTGATTTTGTATAGTTTAAGGCAAAGTGTCCAATTTCATTCTTTTGCCTTTGGATATTCAGTTTTCTCAGCATTATTTATTAAAGAGATTAACCTTACCCCAGTGTGATTACTGATACCAGTTGTAACTTCTTGATCTATTGTAGCTTTTTCCTCTTAATATCCCTCTTTTATTTACATGATTTTACTCTTGATTTCTATATTGTCTGATATTAAAATTGCTATGCCAGTTTCCTTTAGATTCATATTTATCCATCTGAATCCTCTAGCACATTGTTTCCAAACCTTCTGAATATTATTGTTTAAATATGCCTCTTATAGGCAACATATTGGTAAATCTCTTTAATGTAGTCTGAAAACTTCTCTCTTTAAATGGTGGGTTGAAACTTCACATTCATAATAATTATATTCATAATAATTTGATATGGTAGGACATTTTTACATTCTATATAATTTTTTTCTATTTACCATGGTTTCTCGTTTCTTTATCTTTGTATTTAAATGATAAATCGTCTGGTCATAAACTCTAAGATAAAGTATTGCTCCTTTGTCATTCTGGTAAGTGAATCCTATCGGCTTTCTTATCATCCAGTAGTTGCCACAGAGAACTTGGTGTTAGTGTGACTTTGTTCCCTGCAGATATTGTACACCTGATCTCTCTCTCTCAGTTATTTTTAGCAACATTGCCGCCCTATGGACTGCAGCCCATCAGGCTTCTCTGTCCACGGGACTTCCCTGGCAAGAATATGGAAGGGGCTGCCACTTCGTCCTCCAGGGCGTACTCAGGACCCACAGATCAAGCCCGTGTCTCTTCTGTCTCCCGCACTGGCAGGGGGCTCCTTACCGCGAGGGCCACCTAGGCAGCCCTTTCTGGCATTATAATGGACCTTGTCATTTCGTTTGCTTCTTTTTTAACTGAAGTATATAGTTGACTTAAAACTCAGAAAACTAAGATCACGGCATTCGGTCCCAACACTTCATGGCAAATAGATGGGGAAACAATGCAAACAGTGAGAGACTTTATTTTGGGGGCTCCAAAATCATTGCAGATGGTGACTGCAGCCATGAAATTAAAAGGTGCTTACTCCTTGGAAGGAAAGTTATGACCAACCTGGACAGCATATTAAAAAAGCAGAGACATTACTTTGCCAACAAAGTTCTGTCTAGCCAAAGCTACGGTTTTTCCAGTAGTCATGTATGGATGTGAGAGTTGGAGTATTAAAAGCTGAACACCGAAGAATTGACGCTTTTGAACTGTGGTGTTGGAGAAGACTCTTAAGAGTCCCTTGGACTGCAAGGAGATCCAACCAGTCTGTCCTAAAGGAGATCAATCCTGAATATTCATTGGAAGGACTGATGCTGAAGTTGAAACTCCGGCCACCTGATGCGAAGAACTGACTCCTTGGAAAAGACCCTGATGCTGGGAAAGATTGAAGGCGGGAGGAGAAGGGGATGACAGAGTAAGTGCGGGGAGTTGGTGATGGACAGAGAGGCCTGGTGTGCTGCAGTCCATGGGGTCGCAGAGTCAGACGACTGAGTGACTGAGCTGATTGATACAGTTTACTGACAATGTTGTATTTTGCTTGTTTTTTAATTGTTCCCATGGTTCTATTAATTTCTGCCCAGCATCTTTCTTCACATTTTGGAAATGTTTAGTAATTTTTTCCATACATTTCTCCTCCTATTATTTTTTCCCTATTTTGGGATCTCGTTTACAATCAGTTTGGCGCTTTATTGTTCTCTCTCTTCATTTTGTTCTGATGCATTTCTGACCCAGTGTTCCAGCTCAGTAACACTCTCTTTGAATACTCTTTTATGTTTACCTCCTCCACTGGGGTCAACAATTTCATGTTTCCAGTTGGTTCTTCTCTGCCTAATTTTTGTTTCATGTTTCCAATATCCTCTGATTTTTTTAGTTAGTTATTATATTTGTTTCAAGTTCTTGCTTTGTCTGTTCCTTGTTTTATCCTTCCTGGTTTGTTCCACGTATTACCTTTACGGTGCTGTGCTCCTCAAACATCTCAATCACCCCTGTGAGTGTAGATCCCATGTAGTATTTATGACTTGGCTAGAGATGCATACCTGTGTGGGGACTGAAGTCCCAGCTTTGAGCTCCCACTTAGAGGGTCTCGTCCTGACCTCCCTCGCTGAGAGTTAGGAAGTTGTGTCTTGGGTCTGGGAGGGCACTTCTGGTGGAGTTTGGGAAAGCAGAAAATTTTTCTGTCTGGAGCATATTAAGCCTACCCATCCTATTGATAGATTTTCTATGAAATCATTAACTTGATGCTTTTCATAAATGTTTTAAGCTCTGTCAATTCTCTTTTGTTGCTTTACAAACCACAGCACAGTGGTTTAAAACAGCAATTCATTAATAAGCATTATAATTCTGTGTGCTGACTTGTCTCAGCCAGGAAGCTGTCATGAATTTGCAATCAGATACAGGCTGCTCGGGAACAGAGGGTAGACTGGGTAGCCTTATGGTTTCCTCACGTGCTGGCACTGGATGTTGGCTATAGGTTAAGGTTATCAACCAGCCGCTGCCATGTGACTCTACGTGGTTTGGATTTCTCAGAGAATGAGGACTAGGTTCTGAGAGGAAGTGTGTCAAGGGTCCGTTTTCCCAGGGGCCCAGGAGGAAGCTAACAGGCTTTCTATGGTGTCGCGTGGGCAGTCCCAGACTGCCACTCCCATTGCATTCAACTGGCCGAGCTAACACTCAAGTCCAGCCACGCCTCAAGAGGAAGAGCAGGCCGCATAGCCGGTGAAGGCAGGCATGGGGGACCCTCCTGAGACTAACTTCCACGCATACTTCCCTTCGGAATCACATCCCTGCTCTCTGACAAACGTCAACATGGAATAATTGTCTCTGTGACCTCCATAAATGGAAACTACTGACTACTGCTTTTTCCTAGCAAAGAAAATGATGCCTTCATCTCTCAGTTTTATTTTGTGTTATTAAAAATAAAAATCACCATTATGTCAGTAGGGTATCTTGTATGCACTTTATCTTGGAGCACTGCATTCTATATTGCGTGTGTATGTGTGTGTGTATACTTACACACATGGTCCTTCCATTCTCTCATCACACACACACATACCACAAACACACTCTCTTCCTTTTTCTCTCTCTCTTACTCACTATGCGAAGATCCTAGAATTACTAGACATTTTAATTTCAGCCTGTTAGAACTGTCTAGCTATAAAGCTACTTACGCTAACAAGCCATTTATCTTCATAAGTCAGTTATAATTTAAAGAAAACACTTGCTTCTCAATCATAGGCATCTATCATCTGGAAGTAAATCTCTCATTCAATTATACTGCATCATGCCAAATAAAATTCCCAGGAACCCAAAAGTATGGTGAGCTTAAGAAAAAGGGGAAAAAGCTTAAACCATGAGAAATACTATAAATTGACTTTAAATTCCTTGTTTGGCTAAGAGATGATACAGTTTGTGGTAATTTCAGTGAAGTAGAAACATTTGCCTCTGTATTAAGATATAAAATTCTAATTCTCTTTTCGAACAGCATTTACTTACTCTTTATTTTGTGATTTCTACTGTCATAGGTGTTTCTATATGTTAAATCATAAAACACATAAAAGATACTATGTCTAGGTCATTCTTCATGTCCTTTTACATGAGAAGCATAAATTCAAATTGAAAGATTCATACTAGAATAATACAAATAGAAAGTATAGCCAACATAGTCAAGGATTTCAGCAAATGTCAATTTTGAAACATAAATGATATGAAAAGAATTTACAAAGTATAAGTACAAGCAAGGAACATAGGAAAAATGTTCAGTTCAATCTTATGTAAAAATGCAGATTAAAACAAAAACAGGCTACATTTCCCAGGACAAGCTATCCTATTTTAGTTCAATAGTATCAAATGTTCAGTTTACAGGAACAATTAGCCCAAAACTGAGAATTTGGGATTGTTCCTCAAAGTTAAATATGCATATGGCAGAATTTCACATTTTGCAATTTGGAGGTACTCTATTTAAACAGGGGAAGAAATAGCAGCTGAAAGAATGCCTGAAAGCAGGCAACCAAAAACCAAAGTGAAGTTAGAAATTATCTTCTGTTTTTTCCTAAAACATGCTGCTATTGTTCTCAAAATCGGCCTTCTAGTTTGAGAAGAGTACAGTAAATAAAATCATTATTATTGTTCACTTAGTAAATAAGGTAATGCCTGAATGGCTACGACTTAGAACAGCAGACTCTCCCTGTAAGGACCAGAGAGTAAATGTCTTAGTCTTAGAGGGCCCTTCTACTGCAAGAGCTCAGATGTTGCTGTATCCGGAAAGCAGTATATACAATAGGGACATGAACGAGTGAGTCGGCGTTCCAGTAAAGCTTGACTTACAAACAGCCTGCAGGCTACATCTGAGCTGTGGGTTGTAGTTTTCTGACCTCTGCCTTGGAATATACTTATACATTGTCCCCTAATTTTAGCAGATAGTGTATTTTTATTGATTCATCTGAGGAAGGAACTAGGAAACTTGAAGATAATCGAGAATTTGGAGATCAGAC
The DNA here is from genome assembly GCA_917880005.1 of Nanger dama. Classification (NCBI taxonomy): domain Eukaryota; kingdom Metazoa; phylum Chordata; class Mammalia; order Artiodactyla; family Bovidae; genus Nanger; species Nanger dama. Next base: position 4,621,685 of record CAKJTW010000021.1, on the reverse strand, counting down.
TTAACCACACACAAGCAAAGAAAGAACAGCAATCTTACAGAATAAGTTTAGTATCCTGTTTTACAACTTAAAAGTATCTAAACACTTGGCATAAACCAAGGGAAGAAACTTACTTTCAGTGGTAATTACACTCATTTCCTTCAGAAATGTTTTGGTCAGGAATGAGACTCTCAAATCTCTATCAGTCAAGCAGTTGAGTATAGAGTTTGAACAGAAAAAAAAAATACCCAAGTCAACTCAAAACTCCCAATGCATCTCACTCCCCTCCCAACTCCCCACTTCCTCCTTGGTTTCCACATTTTTTTCTCTACACTGGTGTCTCTGTTTCTGCTTTGTAATTGTTTCTGCTTTGACTAATTTTTTCAGATTCCACATGTATGTGTTAATATGGGAGATAGAGAATGACATCTATCTATCTATATATAATATATACTGTGTATAAAATACATACAATATGTATAAAATAGATAGCCAGTGAGAACCTACTGTATAGCTCAGGATGCTCTACTCAGTCCTTTGTGGTGATCTAAATGGGAAGGAAATCCAAAGCGAGAGGGGAGATATGTGTATATGCATAACTGATTCACTTTGCTGTACAGCAGAAACTGATACAACTTTTTAAAACAATTATACTCCAATAAAAATTAAAACAAAATTACCCAAGTCGGGGGCTTCCCAGGTGGCACAGTGGTAAATAACCCATCGGCCAGTGCAAGAGATGCAAGAGATGTGGGTTTGACCCCTGGGTCCGCAAGATGCCCTGGAATAGCAAATGGCAATAAACTCCAGTGTTCTTGCCTGAAGATTGCATGGACAGGGGAGCCTGGCAGGCTGTAGTCCATAGGTCACAAAGAGTCAGATGCAGCTGAGCAAACACACACACACACACACACACACACACACACACACACACACCACTCCCCTCAGGTCAGGGGTGGGCATCGCAGTGAAGAGCAATCAGAAAAGGCAACCTCATAACATTTCTTGAAAAAGAATACATGGAAGTGTAAACAGAGCACTGGAGAAGAATGCATTTAAATGTCAACTGTGCGATCCTCTCTCAAGTACACCTTCTATGCGAATCACCTTCATGGAAGTGGGGGAAACCCATCCTCTGATAGAACAGCTATGGTTTGGGTGAGCACTTTTCCTCTGCCCCACCCCCCACCGCAGTGCCTCTTCCCCTTTTCCCTCCTGAAGCCGCCCTGACCGCCCACCACCTGCTTCGGGGATGATGATGAAGGCGATGGGAGCACCCCAATCAGAAGTCCCTGAGCGGGGAGTGCATCCTTGGTTATTTAACCGTGATGGGTATTTCTGAGAAGGTCATCGTTTCTTTCCATTGCGATGAGTGATCGACTCAACAAGGAGTTCCTATTGCACCAAACACTTTCAAAAATGATTCATGTTAATGGCATGTCTTGGGGGATTGATGCTAAATAGAAGCTACAACTAAAGCTTAAAAATGATTTAGCAATATGAAATCCCACAGACCACGGCGCACGTAGGCACAGTTGATGGCAAACATCAAAGGATAAATGCAACTAAAAGTCATAAAACTGGATAGACAATAAATCTGACAGTTCAAGACCTTTGGGGGCTTGAATCATAAAAAATAAAATGACTTACTTGGGCATTCCTAGCTTTATTTTATTTTTTTTCCAGGCATCTTTTACAGGGCAGAGAACCAAAGGCAGCATCATATTTCTGACGTGTTAGTGTGGTTTACAAGGTGGTTGCCTCACAAAATAAAATCAAATGGACATATTGAAGAAACACCCTCCTTTTGTCCATAATATTGATCACTCCTTGAGGGGGCAGGTTATTGGGAATTTATCCAGGAAAATCAGACTTGAAGCTTTTATAATCTTCCCAAGGCAGCCACAAAAGTGTAGCAGAAAAGACAACTGATGTACCTCACTCACTTTAGTTTTTTAAAGAATCTCCCTATAGTCCTTTTATTTATTTGAGGGGGTTATAATTATGCTGTTAGAATCTTTTATTTTATTAAAGAGGAAAAGAATTATCATGTTTTTAGATGACCTGAATGCAGGGAGAAAAGAAAGATACGAACATAACATATTAAATGGAAGAAAATATGAATTCAAAAATTGTTTTTCTTTCAGTATAAAATCCTTCCTTTGAAAAGCTTCTTTTAATAGAATTAATATAGAGATCATCCTAAATATATATTTAAACAAATGAAAAAGAGAAAAGTAAGTGGATTTATAGTTCTCTTTATCCACAAGACTTGCATTCTATCTTAACTATGAGTTCATAATTCAAACAATATTCAGACATCTTTTGAAGGCATTGTGTTCAGACTCCTGCAGCATTTAACAAAGAACAAGACAAGGTTCCGTCCTCAAGCTTTTGTCTAGAAAGCTCCTCAACAGAAGGACTAAATCTCTACTGAGTAAGGGAAAATGACCTCGCTGTCTCTTGTAGCTCATCCTACACAATTCTTAATAAGCTCATGCACACTCTTATTTTCACATGTCTTGCCCTCATTGCACTTTTAGACACTAAAATCTTTATTGATGTATTCCAGAAGTACTGGCTGCCTATTTTGTGTCAGAATCTGTTCAAAAATGGCCGAGATAGACGTGCTCCTGCCCCTACAGAATTTGCGATTAAGGAGGATATCGGGACTTTGCTGGTGGTGTGGTGTTTAGGACTCTGCACTCCCCATGCAGGGGTGTAGGCTTGAACCCTGGTCGGGGAACTAAGACCTCAGGGGCTGCATGCTGAGGCCCCCAGAGGTGTCAGATAATTATACAATGAACCAGCTAATTAATTTTATCTATAGGAAAGACAATGATAGGCGTTGCCTGGGAGATTAATCTTATGCATGCTCCTCCTGCCCACATTGTTTGAGACATTCGTCCATAAAGGCAGTAAATAAAGTTGGTGGTTATTTGACAAAATGGATGTTAGGGTTTTTCTTAGGATGCATAGTCTAGGCCATATACTTTCAATGGAGACCCCCATGGGGGTGAAAACTAGTTTTAATGCAGATGAAAAAAATCTTACTCTTATAAAGTATGAATCACAGAAACACACACAACACATAACTAGATGCATAGTGTAGCTGAGGTATTAAAATTTTATTGGGGAACAATTAGAAGGGCTCTTTGGGAGGGCCCACCAAAGAGATATCAAAAATATATCCTAACAACAAATTTAGGACTGCTGATGATTCTTGTCGCCTCTGCGAATTAAAGATGGAGCACTAGCTCTTTGTTCCTATACCTGCTAAGAGGCAGAGCAGCCTAAGAGACCTGCACCTTGATCTTGGGTTTTCCAGCCTCCAGAACTATGAGAAAATATATTTCAATTAAGTCACTCAGTCTGAGGGACGTCTTGCGGCTGCCCGAGAAGATAAATTCTCTAAGGTCATAGATTTTACTTTTTAAATATTTATTTATTTATTTACTTGGCTGCTCTGGGTCTTAGCTGGAGCGCACGGGATCTTTGATCATCATTGCAGTATGTGGAGAAGAGTTCCCTGACCAGGAACCAAACCCGGGGCCCGCTACATTGGGAGCACAGATTCTTAACCATTGGATTTCCAGGGAAGTCTCTCTTCACAGAGTTTAAGTGGAGAGAAGCGTATCAGTGGTCATTTCCGCCATATCCGTTCTCCTCCTCTTACACAGTAACAGGATTCTGAGCTGGGCACTTGGCCACCCAGATAGAAAGTGCATTTCCCAGCCTTCCTTGCAGATGTGACCATGATATAAATTTGAGCTTGCATGACATGGCGGCAAAGATTCGCCCACAAGTTTGTACCCTTTAGGAGAAGAGCATGACTTCTGTGTCCACACCTCCCTGCCTGCAGGTTGGAATGCAGAAGTTCTAAAGAGCTGGACCATGGGAAGTCAGTCCTCATGGAAAATGGCAGAGTAATGTGCCCTTTTGTACAGGGGAGCTACCTAACCAGCTCAGACCTCTGCCTGAGTGAAGAAGAAGAATTCAGAAATATGCATTTTAAAAAGCAGCCCGGGGACCATATACTGAGAAATAGAGCCATAGGAGATGGAAAGCCCTGGAGGCAAGTTAACTACATTATTCTCATACTTGAGTAAGGAATTATGTATTTTCCCCGTTGGTAATTTTGGTTCCATTTTATAGAAACCAAACTGATAGTTCCACTAATTCACATAGTCACTGATTTCAGGGACCGTGAAAGGCTATCTGCACAGGACAAGAGGACAAATGTTTCAGGTTTAGGAGCTATACATTTTCTGTCATCACTGTGTCATGACAGATAGCATGAGAGCGGCCACAGGCTGCTGTACATAAATGGGCAGCAAGGCTGTATTCTAATAAGTTTATTCATAACATTAAGTGGCAGGCAGGATTTGGCTCCTGAACTATAGTTGCCAATCCTCATTTACTGTAGCTAACTCCTTTGTCTTACGGGTGACGAAACTAATGCATGCAGAGTTCAAACTGTGATCACACACAGCAAAGGCAACACAAATACCAACCTAGTTCCCTGCATTCCCAGGCCAAATGTCTTCCTGTCTGTCTCGTTCTCTGCTCCAGGAGCTCACAGGGGTCTCTCTGTACTAGCTCATTGTAAAGTGAGTCTTAGTGAAGTTGCTCAGTTGTGTCCGACTCTTTGCAACCCCATGGACTGTAGCCCACCAGGCTCCTCCGTCCATGGGATTCTCCAGACAAGAATACTGGAGTGGGTTGCCATTTCCTTCTCCAGGGGATCTTCCCGACCCAGGGATCAAACCCAGGTCTCCCACACTGCAGGCAGACGCTTTACCCTCTGAGCCACCAGGGAAGCCCCTCTTTAAAATTTTTCTACGTCATTTTCTCTCTATCTCTACTACCTTCATTGCATCTTTCCTTTCCTGTTTATTCCTTTTTCATTCTAAAACATGTGTTTTTTATTACGTGCACATTTACCCTGCCCTTATGGGTCACTTGTATTGCATATTAGACATTAAATTTTATTAGCCAAACATACCCAAACATTGATCGTTACTTCTATCAACGGCCTCAGCTTCTTTAAGAAGCAAGATTCTGACTAGATGACTTCATTTATAACTACTACAAAGGCATAACGTAAGAACAGAAGAAAAGTGCTGTGTATGTGCAATCCTAAGTGGAAACTAAACCGCTGTGCTTTCTCCTGGCTCATCAACTAAGATTATTTGACTGTTATGACAGACTTCCTGAGCTGTTACTCGCTCAGGCATCTGAGGCTTAAAAAAAAAAAGTGTCATTTCTTGTAACAGGGACACAGTTTCCACTTTTTACAAAACAATATAATCGACCTTGACCATTATATACAATCCCTCCTTGAACTTAAGACAGTAAAGGATTTATCTCTAACCAATGAATACCATTTTCGTAAACAATGCAAAATGTTTAATCTAACATTGTTTATATTTTTCTCTTTGTTACCAGGAGATTGAAAGCTGCTCAAACCTTGTCTCTCCTAATTAGGTATCTAAGTCCCCAGGTAACAGCAACATCCTTTCAGCTGGTTCTGTTCCCTGTATAAGCCGTTTCACTGCCGTGTTTGGTATTGCTAACTCGGACGATCACATCTGGCGCTGCTGGGATCGACCTCCGTTGTCGAGATGGCAACGTGGAGTAGCTGCCGGACGACCCACAGGAGGGTCACAGATGCACTGCAACACTCAGCAAAGCCATTTCAGGAGCGCCCTTCAGCCTCCCCTGATTCTCACAAGAGGACGGGCGAGCAGGGGAGCCAGAGGAGGGCACAGGGGCCAAGCGGCCGCCCGCAGACACGCTCCTCGGGCACTGCTCTACGCCTCGCCCCCAAGGCCCCCCATCTCCAGAGGCAGTCTTTCTCAAAATACGGCTTATCAGGTGCTTTTTAAAATGAGGATTCCTTAATCCCCTCCCAGACCTACTGAATCAGAATGTCAAAGAGTAGGACACAGTCACCTGCCTTTTCACCTGCTCCCCAGGTGACAGGAAGTGAAGCGAAGTGAAGTCGCTCAGTCGCCTCCGACTCTTTGCGACCCCGTGGACTGTAGCCTACCAAGCTCCTCCGTCCCTGGGATTCTCCAGGCAGGAATACTGGAGTGGGTTGCCATTTCCTTCTCCAGGAGATCTTCCCAACCCAGGGATCGAACCCAGGTCTCCCGCATTGCGGGCAGACGCTTTAACCTCTGAGCCCCCAGGGAAGCTCTGCCAAAGCAGGAGACCATTAGCCTAAAGACAGAAGCAGATCCCTTCACGTGCAGTGGCCCCAGACCCAGGCCCTCCTTTCAGCCCTGACACCCCTCAAACATGCCCTCCCAGCCCCAAGGAGTGCCCCGAGGCTGTCCAGACCAGCCGGCTTTCTCCAGCAGCAAAGATCTCTACCCCCCCTCTCCTGGGAAGCACCCCTTTAGCCCCCCAACCTGAGACGACGTCCTGTCCCGTAAGGAATAGCTCACACGCCCCTTCCTCTGATAGTCTTCCTGCGGACCTAGGACCACAGCCAGGACGTTTTCCTCTCTGTTCTGTGGTTCCTGCTCATTCTCGCCACAAAACACTTCCACGGTATCATGATTCTGGGTTTCAGGCCTTCCCTATTAAGCTAGAAGTTGTTTAAAGATCTGCCTTGTTATTGACTCATTTTTCTCTGTGTATATAATTTGAGTCCTAAAAAAAAATATGAGTGACTCAATAAGTAAACAAATAGCATGAAATGTGCTCATCGTGTGTCTGATGGCTGATGGCCTCTAGTTACACTCGAGGGTCAAATTAAAGACAAATTCTGCCCACTTGGTCCCTCAGTCCTGCACAGTCACGAGAATAATAACAACTTAGTAAACTTGTGCACCCGGCTCTTGGTTGGTATTCATGACTCTGCTTGAAACAACAGTGCCTCTAATTTATGAACTGCCACTCTGAACTAACTCTTATTTCAGTTCAAATGGTTCAATGGTTATTTGAATAGCTCTATAAGGGTTTAAGCCTTTTTAAAAATGATGTGGTATCTCATAAAACGATGCCTGATATGGTTATAAATTTCAGGAATGAGACCTCAGCTCTTTGTGCAACATTTGGGTTCAGGGAACATCCCAGCCAGGATGTCTCATTCCTTGAAAAGGGTGGAGGCCGCCACTCTACACTAATTATGAGGCCACATTGGAACCTCCTCCTCTGATCATGAAAGCCTTGGCTGCCTTTGAATGAGGCACTTCAAAGTCTCTTTTTCATAAGAGTTTTGGAATCTCAGCCCATTGAGACAAGGCTGACATGCTTATGTGTTTGTCATACTTTCTGGAACCCTGTCTCTAGTCCTGGACCCAGGATAAGCTGAAAGCTCTTCCTGATAACACTTTCTTGGGGCGGGGGAGACAGCAGATAAAGTAAGAAAAAATCACTCCTTTTGGTCCAGGGGTTTTAAATGTGCATTATTTCCATGGTACCAGAAGGAAAGGATTATGCCCAGAGTGGCTTCTCTGGGCAACACAGTGTGTGTGCATGCTCAGTTGCTTCACTCATGCCACTCTTTGCGACCCTGTGGACTGCAGCCCACCAGACTCCTCTGTCCATCAGATTCTCCAGGAAAGAATGTTGGAGTAGGTGGCCATGCCCTCCTCCAGGGGATCTTCCCAACCCAGGAATCAAACCCAGATCTCCTGTGTCTCTTGCACTGCAGGCAGATTCTTAACCACTGGAAGTCCACACAGCGGAGCCTCAGACTGCAAATGAGGAGCCAGCAGGTGGACGAACGGCAGTGTCCTGGCGGGAAACACTAGGGTATCGGAGATGGACCTAGTGAAGATTTAAAACTTACAAAGGTAAAATCGCATTTAGGGAAATGGCTGGGATGGCATGGTACCCCATAACTACCTAAAGAGAAGGAGCCATTAGCATCTCATGCCTGAGGGAAAGGGAGGCGCTCCAGAAACCCAGAGAAGTGGCCAAATGGAGCTGACCACACCCCAGGGTCTGTGGCCTCTTCCTGAGGGCCATAAGCATCCCCCCACTCAGCAAGGAGGCAGGTAGGGAAGTCAGCGCTCCAGCCTCTCTCCCTCCTCATCCTCCAGAATCCCACCCGTGTTTCCTGTGACCTGTACTTACAGCCACGGTACTACCCACGTACATCAGCCCTGTGGGCTGCAATGCAGGATGGAGGAGGCCGAGACTGTCCTCATGGAGCACACAAAGGGTTACAAACAGGACTGAAGTGAGCACACAGCAGTGGAATTTGCTTCGCTCCTGCTGCAGGAAGAACCAGAAGTTTTATTGGAAATAAAGATTTTCTGACCATAAAGAACCCAGTGACTGATACCTTCTCTGCTTTAAGTTCTATTAAGGTTTTGAAAATCTGGACCCTTGACAGTAGTTAGATGATGCAAATAATTTTTTTTTAAGTGACACACTGAAAGGTCGCGATATTAAATTCCAAACTTGACATCTAGGAATGGACAGTATCACTTAATGCCAATTACACAAGTACAATTTTTAAAATGTACACAAAACAATGATGGCTTCTCTCCCTCATAAACATCCAGATACGGTCACTGTGGGGACTGCTGATCTCAGGACCAGCTCCAGCACAAACAAGAATGAACACCTACATGGTGAGACTCAACCAAGAAGAATCTCCAGGGCCAGTGTTACCAGTCTTCCCCAAAGCCAGCCACTCCGGCTGGAATTCTGTCATCACAGAACCACATCTGTGCTCCATATATCCTGGGTTTGCTGGTAACCTTCTTAAAATGCCTGTGCTCCTACGACAAATCTTTACCACGTGTGAGACACTGAGTCCAAACAGTAAAGTAGATGGTATTTCTAATAGTACTTTAAGGCGCTTTTCTATGTTTCATGGTCATATTTATTTCTGAACCATTTGCAAGTCTATTACAATTTACTAGTTTAATTTATGTTTTCCAAATAATGCATTTTTCTAGTTTTATCAAGTTGCTTAAGACATTCATGCGTTACACTAAATTTAAGCAACACAATAAATCCTTTATTAAAAAGTGCACACCCTCCTAACTTAGTATCAGATTAGCTGTTGACACACTGAGTCAAGGAGTGACAGTCATCGGCATTCGGTTCCTAGGCCCAGTCACCCCAGCCAGCTATAGCTTTGAACAGAGGAAGGTGGAAGACGGGCTTAGATGAGATGTCACCAGGTAGTAGGACGGGGAGAGAGTCTCTGGGTAGTGAGGGGACCCCAGGTAGTAACTGGGCATCAGAGTCAGAGCAACAGTAGAGAAAGGACTCAAAGAGGAAGAAGAGCATCAAATCCATTCTAGACACTGTATCTGTTTCCCATCACTGATGCGCAAGGCAGCATGCTGAGCCGCCTACCTGCGGTGTCTCGGAAATTTTCATATCAACCCTGTGATGGGGGCCCCATTTTTCCAGATGAGAAACAATGAGGTTTAAGGAGACTCTGTGATCTGCCCAAGGCCACAGAGACAGTCCATGAAGAGAGAGAGTGAAGATTCTGAATCCCCTGCCTCATCTCCTCTGAGATATGTTCACCTCCATTCTTGCCCTCTCTGCCAGAGACTTAAAGAAGGATGAATTGGAACTGGCAGTAGATTCAAAAAGAACTAGAAAAGGCCTGAGCACAAAATACATGCACACTGCCCCACCACCACCAGAGAGATATTCAGTGATCAGCTTGCTGTTCACACGCTTTTATCGAACGCCTCCTCTGATCTGGGCTTATACTAAGTTCAGGGGCTTCAAAGGTGAAGAGGTGTTTCCCTACTTCATAAACTAGAAATGTGATTAAAACTGTTTCAAGAGTGTCCTGCGAACACAATCCAGAGTTGGTGAGGCTGTTACAGAACGGAGAGAAAGACTTTTAGGTCAGTATTTGGTGCTGATGGTGGTGGGAGAAGACGAGGCAGATAAGGAAGCACGTATATTAATTAGCAGAGCTAAGTTCTGCTGCAGTAACAACAACTCCCAGTGGGTTTACAGGAAAAGGTTTATTTTTCACTAATTCAGAGTCCACTGTGGGTCTGGATGAGTCTCTAGGAAAGCCATTCTCTAAATGATGACTCAAAGATCTCATGGCAACTCTCTGGGGGAACAAAAAAATGTTCATTATCCCAACACAAGGCCGCCTTGTCCATCCCCAGAGCAGAGGGCAAGTGCAATGAGGAGAAGACAAGGGATTTTTACTGACTTGGCCTGGAAATGAGATGCATCACTTCCAGTAGTACTGCACTGGCCAGAAGTGTGCACACAGCCCCACACACCTACAAGGGCGAGGAGCAGAAGTAGGGTCCCCTAGTAACATCTACTGAAGTGCGCGTCAGCAAACACACGCTGAATGCCTGTGGCAACACAGCGCTCTGCTATGCAGCGGTGGCTACTTGCGGTGTCTCTGGTTCTGGTGCGGAACGGAAGCCAAGTGGAAAGCAGACCTGGTACTGAGAAGAGAGGCATGAATGTGGCCCAGCCTAGTCGCCTTCATCCCAGCTAGGCAGCAGGGCCCTTCCCGAGGACTGACTCTTGTGATCAAGAATACAGGGAGAGGGGGACATTCACTTGGCCTCCTGGCTGCCGTCAGGCGTCTGCAGGCCCTCCCTTGGCAGCAAGGCACTTTATCTCCAAGGGAAGCATTTTCAAAGATGGTTTAACTTAGGGCAAATTGCAGAGAAAAAAACAACCACCACTCCCAAAGTCGCAATTCACAAATCAGACACATGCAAGACTTAAACACACTAAAATCAGTCAATACAGTAAGGCTACTCTGAAAGTATGGCTAAACTGCCTGAAAAGAAACATGCTGGGAACTGAGGGTAGAAATCGAGAATTTGGAAAATTAAACTCATTACTCCATATCCTTTCGTTATGACTCAATTCCTTTTCATTGCCCTTCTCTGAGCCTCTTCCGTGTCTGCTGTGCTCCTGAGATGAGTGATGGGATTTAATCTCAGGCTCTTTCCCTCCTATTGCAGGTGTTATCTGGCCCTGCCCAGAGCAGCAGGACCCTTAGCCATCTACACAGAGAGGCTTAGACGATGCTCATGGAGACGTTTCTTCCCAGCAGGCCGAGCAGAGCTGTTTCAAGGGAGAACAGAGGAGAACTCTGAAATATCGAGAGTGGGAAGAAACGACCCAGGAGCAAAAGACCAGGAGGCAAAGCTGGGGAGGGAAGAGCTTTCGGCGACGAGCCTGGGGACTGGGTCCAAGTCCCAGCCGCTCTGCAGTCACTGCCCGTGGCAGATGCTGCTACGTGCTCCCTGGATGCTCCCTGGAGGACCAAAGGGCTCATCTCCCTGCTGCTGGGAGTAATCTCAGGAGAGCATCTCAGTGTTGACCTATTCAAGGACTTTCTCTATGGAAGAGCACAGCTTCACCTGGCGAAGTCCACGTTCAGTGAACGGTCAGTGAGGAAGCTGGCCAGCCCTCCCCCATCACAGCCTGCTACTGTGAGAAACAGATGTGCTCCCCAAAGAGAAGGGCACAGCTATAAATTACTGCGTGTCTGCTACACGCCAGTTGCCCTGTATTCTCATCTTACTTAAGCCTCAGGCCAGCTGTCACACTTCCAGTAAGATCTTACCTGAAAATTCTGATTCTAAACTTCTCTTGGGCCATCTGATGGTCCAACAGCACTGGGCCTGTATTTTCTCCTGAAAACCAAACTCTAAAGCTGAGGAGTGACTTCTCCCTTTAAATTAACTCTTTTAAAAAATATCTCGAGTTTTTTCTATAGCCTTACACTTTGTTCTATCCCATTTCTAGCAGGCAAGTGTTAAAATCTCCTACAATGATTGTAATATTTTTTATTTTCTCCATAAAACCATGTCAGTGTTTGTTTTATATATATTTAAGGCTGTGTTTTCAGGTTCATATACCTGGCTGTAATACATTCTCGGTGAATTGCTCTTTTTATTATGATTTAGTGCCCATCTTTGTTCCTAGAAATTGTTTTGCTTTAAAATCTGTTTTTGGCTGAGTTAGTGCCGCTGCATTGTTGTTCCTCCCATTTTTACTCGCCTGACGGATTCTTTTCTGTTCTCTCATTTCCCTTAACCCTCCCCTGCCTTCCAATCTTGACTCCTCCCTGACTTACAGTTTCGAAAAATCTCTCACCTGCTCAAAAGAACCAGCTCTTAACACCCGCATCTGGGGCTACCATCTGAGAATGACTGGGAATTGTGACGAACCCGTTAGCAGGTAGCCTGGAAAGGCCCAAGGGGAAAGGATGGGTCTGAATCCCAGCTTTTCAAGTTACTTGTCTTCATTTTGTCTTAAATTTTCTCTTAAAAAAATATTTATCTGTCATTATGATGCATGGAGTTTGAAGGTGTTTTTGGCTATTTTTTAAAGAATGAATGTACTGTTAGGGATATTAAAATGAACGAAGTCTTGTTCCTGCATAAGAAGCAGGAGAGAAGGCCTCCAACCTGCTTCTGATCTACCTGGACACTGCTGGGATTCCATGCCTGCCTGTAGGAGGCACTTTAAATAAGAAAGGGAGTGGGTCTGGGAATCTCTTAGGCCCCTGAGGGCCTGGCCTGCCCCTCAGGGCCTAAGAAGTCTTAGGACTCACAGGGTGAAACAAACAGCATTGTAAAAGTTAAGCAGAGCTGCATTTTGGCATCTAAACTGAAAATGATATCAGCCTGTGGCCTGGGATTATAAGTGGGTGCTCCCAGGGCTGCAATTTGAAGTTCACCTTGGGGGAGGATGCACCACCCAGGACCTTCTCCCAACTGGGACTCCAGGCTGCTGTTAATAAGGGACCTCCCAGTACTGTTCAAGTCTGGATGGAGGTGTTGGCCCAATTTGGGGGTGTGTACATTGTTACTTCTCTCTATTGTTTCTATTTCTTTTCTCTAAATGACTGTATATTGAAAGTAAGTCAAATAATCTACAAAAAACTGAAATTGCTTATTTGTGTGTAACGAGTGGTTTCTTTTGTTGATTAATCCTTCTAAGCTAAAAAAATGAAAGTAAAACTTTTGGCAAGAGGTCTACAACGTAGACTGAACATCCAGGGTATGTGATTTAAAAATTGTAACAAATAAATATAGCAAGCTCCTAGTTCTGTGAGCGGAAAATGAGGTCTAAGACCCTTCCTCAGCAAAACCAGGGAGGCTGCGCTCCCAGCACACAGATTCCATGAACAGCACTTCTATGATCCTCCATCCATCGCTGGGGAGCAGGCACCAGAATGCAGGCATCAGTCCCAGGGGCATAATAAAATCCAAGGACAAACGTCTTGAAATATGTTGTGTATTATCAGCTTGGGGGCCACATAAGCACGTTGGATGATTATACATTTAGCCTCAGTGGTGTATCGCAAAGAGCTCATCGGCACCATTAATATGTCATTTTATTAATTAATGATGCAACGATATTAGAGAAAGAGAGAGAAAGCAGAGACAAAGGTAAAAAGAAAAAAGCTGACGGATAGGAAAAAAACAATTACCATGAAGTTGAAAAATGTGCAAGTTTGAGAGCTTAAGTTTAAACAATACTGCTATACACTGAAAATCAGCTGGCCCTGCCAGGTCCGTTCAAATTTCCCTAATCTAACCACCTCAATTTATTGTTCACTAATTAGATAGAATTGCTGTTCAGAAAGAGAAATCACCAGCCCGTAATTACTTCATTGTAAAACGCAACGCACATCCAAACACTGATACATACTGTAAAAACCATGGCACAATAAATAGAACGCTGTTTCCCAACAATAACCCGGCAGTGAATTCTGCTAGTGTATTTCTTCGTGAAACATGTTTATGTGATAGTCTTCCAATTTTATGGCGGAAGTTTATCACCATAAGGTGCATTTCATGACAGCCGAATAACCGCATTCAGTTAGGCTTGCCACCCCGTGCCGTCTGGATCAAGACACATGCTGATTGTATCAAACACTGTTGACTGTCTTAGTGCCACAAACAGAAAAGATGATTAGGCTGTTCTCTGTAGATACGAGGCAATATTATTCACGTTGCAGGAAGCTGAAGGTCAAGGTTGTCTAACAACGTTAGAAAGATTGGGTACTGAAAGCTTCTTAATGCAGTGATGACTCACTAATGGGCCCATGACAGGCTCACCTTACTATTAGTCTCGATGATTCTTTACGTAAACGATCAGGATAAAGGTATATGCACGTGAAATCGCTGAGTGCTGCTGGGTGGGGATATGGGTCATTAATTTATCTTTCAAAAAATAAATCAAAGCATGCTTACAATGCACTTATTTATCTTAGAGGGTTGCACTAGAGGACAAGACATCTGAAACTGTGCCTCTGTCTGGAATGGAAGCATCATGTGATCATGTGATGACATGGGCAGATGAGTGAGCCCTGCGCCTTGGCATTCACCCATGTTTCTGGTTTCAGCACAGGCACCGTTGACCTTTACTCTCATCTAGTAGGTCCTGCCTCCAGTACTCTTTCCTGGAAAATCCTATGGACGGAGGAGCCTGGTGGGCTGCAATCCATTGGGTTGCTAAGAGTAGGACATGACAGAGCAACTTCACTTTCACTTTTCACTTTCATGCACTGGAGAAGGAAATGGCAACCCACTCCAGTGTTCTTGCCTGGAGAATCCCAGGGACGGGGGAGCCTGGTGGGCTGCCATCTATGGGGTCACACAGAGTCGGACATGACTGACGCGACTCAGCAGCAGCAGTAGGTCCTGCAAAGCATATCCTCATCAGGGCACACAGTCTCTAAAGTAGCAAAGATTATTAGCAAATTAATCAAGTTTGAAATGTATTTGCATGCCACTGTCAAGTATCTGTTAGTCTGATCCCAGTTCTGCAACTGATACAATATGGATGACTCTAGAAGTTTAAATTCTCAACTTATCGTTTTGAGATTTGATATCACAGGTGTGATATTGTTTTGGTTTTATAGTTCTTTAATATTGTTATGTAGATCAAAAGAAAAGAAAAGAAAGATTTATTAGGATGATTTTTACTATAGCCTATTTTCTCAATTCTCCCTATACATCTACCTACTCATGAACTAACTTAAAACATCATAACATTGTGAGTTCAATAATTTACCCGAGCAGAGCACCATTAATTTAGAAAATTAAGCAACTATCCAGATTAAATTCAACCAGGGGTTCAATGTAATTGGATTGTCTGTTGACAGAGCAGTTATGCCATTGGGGATTTTATTGGATTTCAAACACTAGAGGTTAGTTTGGAGAAGCAGAGTCACAGACACAGAGAGCAAACTGCTGAGTACCAGTGAGGAGAGGGAATGGAGGAAAGGCAGGATGGGGAGGAGGGTCAAGAGGCACAGGTTATTGCACATAAAATAAATAAGATACAAGGAAACTTTGGACAGCACAGGGAATACAGTCACTATTTTATAATAACTTTGGCACATAATCCATAAAAAGTTTGTACACTTGAAACCAATATAATATTGTAAAGCAACATTATTTTAAAAACTTAAAGTATGGTGTACTTAACAACACACATGTGTTTGTCATTTAATCACAGCACTGTGAAGAATATTTGAAAACCTCTAATCCACTGCCTTTTCTAGCGTGAGCCGTAAGTTGTCCTGGGAAAGCCTGTTTCCAACAGTTCAATGGGCAAGCGAGAGGCACCCTGACCTCTGATTCGGACAGGATGTGTGCTGGATAAAGGTCCAGCTGAAAGAGGCAGCAAAATACTCGCATCAGCCAGGAGGAGCGGGAAGTTCAGTATCTGCGTTCGGAGGTCGTGGAAAGAGTGTCTTGGGAGAGTTCAGAGAGAAACGATAAAGGGACCTAACAACTGGGAAGTGCTGGGGAAGGTGGACGCAGTCGCAGTTCCAGGCTCCTGACTGGTCACCGTCACTGCAGGCTGCTTTGTGTGCTGAGGCCTCAGCCAGCGCTGCAGGTAAGGCAGGGAGAAGCCACCGGCAGAGATAGGCTGTGCGTGGGATGGTCCCACGGATGGGATGGGGCTGGACAAGCACGTGCATCCCTGCAGGGGCAGGCCTGAGGAGGCTAGGCTGGGGAAGAAGACTGTGGAAAGGAGCCAAGGAGACCATTTCTGTTCCACAGAGAGAAGAAAGGGCGGGATGTGAAAGACAGAGCAAGGCTGTGCTTTCCCAGGTAGAGCTACATACACCAAAGCTCAAGGAACGGATCCCGGGCACAGCTCAGAATCGGGAGTCTGTATTAGAGAACACTCCCTTTCCTCCAGAGTCTGATCTAGGGGCTCCTGGAGTGGGCTGTTTGGATGAACTGAATCAGTTAGCTGAACATTTGTAGTTTGAATCAGGCAAGCTATTTATTTCAGTTGTTTTTAACAGCCTAAACTGCCCCCAACGATGTTATGGTTAAATAAATCTTCGCCTCTCTCACCATTATGCCAATACAATGAATCAAATTAACACAAAAACAGTAACAGTCAGTACAGTAAAAATGCAACATGTTCATCATATTTGGGTATTATAGGGTCTTTCAGAACAGATAAGCTGGGACTTAACCAAAAAAAAAAAAAATTATTCTGAACTTCGTGCGTGTGTTGAGTTGTCTCATTACTTCAAGATTAGAAATGCCTGGTTTAACCCAAGACCTCAAGTCACCCCTTCGTTAAATGATGCTAGTATAGTAGCTGCACTTTTTATATGTCCAAAATAAACGTAAGCTTTACTTTGAGGGGAGCAGCACTTTAGATAGTCCCTAGAAGATAAATCTTCAGTTCGAGGACTCACAGTCCCTAAAGCTTCAATTAAGAAGTATAATGTAACTGCTCTCTGGGTGATATCACTTTACATTTTTAGGGAGTACAGCAGTCTAATCTAGGAACTTAAAATAAATAGTTCACAGAGCTCTAGGGCTGGAGTCAGGAAACTTTTTCCTGGAAAGGGCCAGAGAGTCAGGATCTTAGACGTTATGGGTGGAGAACCTGAACTGTGGCTGCTCTGCTGCTTTGGCAACCATAGACGATATGCGATGATTTGTAAATGCATGAGTGTGGCGGTGTCCTAATAAAACTTTATTAATACATGATCAACAAAAGTTTTTTAAAATGTAGTTCAAAAAAGGTTTCTCACAAGCTTAAATAGATACATTTAGTCCATGAGCAAATGAATGGATAAAGACGACGTGATACATATATACAATGGAATACTACTCAGCCACAAAAAAGAATGAAATAATACCATTTGTAGCAACATGGATGAAGCTAGAGATTGTCATACTAAGTGAAGTAAATCAGATAAAGAAAGACAAATATCATATGATATCACATATATGTAGAATCTAAAATATGATACATATGAACTTATTTACAAAACAGAAACAGAATCACATACATAGAAAATAAACTCATGGTTACCAAAGGGGAAAGGGGGTATGGAAGGGATAAATCAAGAGTTTGGGATTAGCAGATATACAACTATTATGTAAAAAATAAACAACAAAACAACAAGGACCTACTGTACAGCATAGGAAAATATATTTATTATCCTGTAGTAAATCGTATTGGCAACTGAGTATGAGCACAAGAATAAATCATAATGGAAAGGATATGAAAAAGAATGTACATACACAATATATATTTAAAATATAGAATATATATTTAATATACTTACAAGTATCACTGAACCACTTTGTTGTACACCAGAAACTAACACAACATTGTAAATCAACTATACTTCAATTAAAAGATACCTATTACTGTATGTGGCACACTGCAAAAGTTGTTAGTCACTCAGTCAAGTCTGATTCTCTGCAACCTCATAGACTGTAGCCCGCCAGACTCCTCTGTTCATGGAATTCTCCAGGCAAGAACACTGGAGTGGGCAGCCATTCTCTTCTCCAGGAGACCTTCCCATCCCAGGGATCGAACCTGGGTCTCCCCATGCAGGCAGATTCTTTACTGTCTGAGCCACCAGGAAAGCCCCTGGCACATTGGAAGTACCCAGTAAGTATTTATTATTATTATAAAAAAAGAGATACATTTAAATTCACGTTTTCTGTATCAACTAGACTTTTCATTACTGAGTGTAGCATATGTTATTCCAGTGGGGTTTGTCAATACAGATATTTATCTAATATGATGTAGAGTTCTCTGTCTATTCATGCCTCCATGATTAAAAGTGTCCATATTTGCATATATATTCAGTGAAGTGGCTAGAGTTTGACTTAGGGAAAAGAAATGACTGGATAGTGGAGAAACTAGTTACTTGCCCCAGCCATCACCAGCCATTGCCCACACTGCAATAGGAGCAAGACTTCATCAGTCCTGTTTCTAAAATTCCCAGTCAGAAGTGTCAAAAACATGAGCATATTGGCTGACTCCAGCTTCTTGGTTTAAAATTGAAACATGCTGATTAATTTCATACATCTTTTATTCATTTTTGACCACCTATACTATCTTTCGGAATTTCAATTTGCTCATTTGTAAAATCACAATTCTTTAGAGTCTGATATTTTATCAGTTTTGTTAATAATTTTTCCTAGTAAGGCTCTCTCAAACATTTAAACATGGGAACAGAGCTGCGATAAAAATGCAACGGAGTGTTGCATGAAACACTTATTCCATCTTAACAAGCTTTGGGCCATTAGCTTATACACAAAGAGGGAAGATTTCCCACCTTGCCTTAGTGAAGTAAGTCCAGAGCTATGGAGTAAAATTTCCCCCAATACGAGAATTCTTTGTAAAATGCTGTGGGGGGAAACTATGTGTGCAGAGAAAAGGAGGGGGTGGGGAATCATACCTACAGTCTGGGTAATAAATACAACAGGCACATTTCACTTCTCATAAATGCTTATTTGAAGGAGAAAAAGAAAGAAAAACAGGGAGGGAGGAAGGAAGGGAACGGAAGGAAAAAGAGGCAGAAAGAGACAGAAGGAGACCTCAAAATGAATGTCAGCAAGCCATCTAAGAGCTTGCAATCTGTTAAGGGCAACACAGTCACTGAACTTGAACGTGTGCTCCAAGAGGCCACTGCCCATTGACACAGACCAGGCAATTTGACCTAAGTGTTCTCATTAGCACCCAAGCATCCATCACGTCCTGGACTGTGTCAGAAGCTCCAAAAGAATTCTGCACTTCAGCTCTGTGGCCCCTGTGAATTCAAGGCGAAGGAGGGGGGTTTCCTGCCTCTTCTGTCATTAACGTTAGTAGCTCGCAATCAGTCGTGCCTGGAAAACCGGCCTAAAACACAGGGAAGAAGGCTACTGTTCCCAATCAGATTCCTTCTTCCTGTGCACTGGTTCTTCCTATAGTCGAGGCAATGGTTTCCAGAGCTGGAGCAGCGTTAGTATCCAAGAAGAACACTCCCAGGCCAACAACCTGGAGGACAAACACAGAGGTGCGTGGCCCCAGTTGTTTTGGCCTGTGCCACCTCTGATGGCTGACTCCCCTGTGTATGGAAGAGCCCAGCCAAGATCAACAGAACCATGAGCTGCTGATGCCTGCAGTGGGACCAGAGGGGCCGCCCAGCTGGCTCACAGATTTCCCGTCAGTGCGTATGAGTTGAGCCACCAAGTTTTGTAATTTGTTACTCACCATTACTGTGGCCATTGATGACTGATACCCTGCCTATTAACGCTCTCGTGAGACTGTCAACCAGGGTTTTTATATAATTCTTAAATTGAATCTTGGTATTTTATATGATAGTTGTAACAATACCTTGTATTTCTTGAATGCTTTCTACATGCCAGACACAGTCTTTTTATTCATTCATTCCACAAATGTATATTTACACTGCTATGCATTGAATACTAAGCCCTGTGTTACATGTTAGAGATGCAGTTACAGAAGAATGGACAGAGCTCCACCCATAGTAAGCTTCGTCTTATAATGGAAAGACTTTATAAGTCCTGTAAAGGAAAAGTCCCAGTCTGGTTGGGGAAAATGTGCATTAAGTATCTTGCAAATGTATAAAAGCTATGATAAGGGCTAGGAAGGAAAATTGTAGAGGGCTGGTCAAGCTTAGAAATGAGATTTATTTAGCCTGGATGTCAAGAAAGGGTGATTTCCTGAAAAAGCAGCATTTGAGGGGGAAGAGGGTAGAGTGTTGCAGGCAGATGAATGGTACATGCAAAGGCCTGGAGGCAGGAGGAAGCAGGCCTCAGTCACAGCCCCCAGGGCTGGCTCGGTTAGCCTGTGTATGGGGTGTGGGCGGGTGGGCAGGAGCTGGCATGAGCCCTTGCAAGACTTCTTGGTGTTTATTCTCATGCAACAGAGCCCTTGAAGGGGTTTCTCATTCAATACTCACTATGCCCCTAGCAAGGAAGAAATTTTATTATGTCTAAGGAACTTGGCGAAATCCATCCCGGTCAGAGCCAGCACTCGCACTCAGCCACCCACCTCCTTTCCTGATACTTTTGTTACTATCTCGAGGGCAAGCTGTGTGTTATACTTTATTGCTTCTACCAGCTCAGGTCCTTAAGAGGCCAGTCAGACAAATAGCAGAGGCCTCAGAGTTGGGCATACCTGGGTTCAAAGGATGACCTTGCCAGTAGGTAACCATGAATGAACAATAAGTTTTCCTAAACCTCTGTGATTTCATTTTTTCAAGTTCAAAATGGGATAATGACTTCTCTTTTGAGTCAAGGACACAGGACCTATAACTAGAGGACTCAGAATAATTGTGGATTCCATAGATGCTGATTCCTCTTATGATCACCAGAGATTCAGCAATAGATGTGGCTCTAACGTCTGCTTATTACCATTATCAACACAAGGCAACCCGCCTCATGACGCTCATAAGTCCAAGGATGACCCTGACACTGAACTTTACAGGGGAGTAAATGGCTCAGTTAGCAAGAAGTCGTGCTAATTTCCCCAACCACATCCCAGCCTTGCTAATTTTCCTGTCCACATCCCAAAGTACTAAGGACTTGGGCCTCTGGTCTTAATGGTCTACACACACAGCCCATCATCTGCCCCTTCAATATCCTCTGATGGAGAGCGTGGTCCAGGGGCCCCTTCAAAGCTGCCCTCCCAGGAGCAGCTTCAGTCTCAAGGTGACTTCGGGAAAATGCAAGCCTCTGACCTTCTCTGCTATTGTTCGTGTCTCTACACGTCTTGCTTTCTAACCACTGTCTCTCTGGCTTGGTTTGAAAAGCCTAAGTTTACTTTCTGTGTAATGCCATTGGGAAAAGCACATTAGACAGTAGGAGATATACTTCCCCCAGGAATGTTTGCTAACAGGTCCACAGGTTGAAAAACCAACATCAAGAGGTTAAAATCAATGTAAAAGCCTCCTGCACCCCTAACACAGTGCTGGGTCCACAGAGGGGCTCTGTGAGGGAATGCTGAGTGCACGCTGCCTTTGGAGGTCTCCATGGGATAATGAATGGTGAGGAACAGCCTCTGGATTCAGAGACTGCCTTCTTGTGAGCTGTGTGACCTTGGGCAAGTTATTGAACCCCTGAGCCTGCTTTGTCTGTAAAATGTGCTTCTGTAAGGAGCAAGTGAGATCATGTATGTCGCGTCCTTAGTAGAGTGTCTGGCACTCCTTATGGGCTCCACACACACTGCAGTTGCTGTTGCTGTGAATGCTGTCCAGGCCCCCAGCAGTCAGTGTGTTTATTTACCTACTCAGGAGGGAGAATGAAGCGTAGAGCAAAGGAATATTCAATTAATATTAAAAGGGCTTCCTTTCCACACCCCCTGGCCCCCTTCCCCAGCCACTGCGTCACGGTTCCTCTCCTCAACCCACAACAGGCCCTTGAAGACACACAAATCCTTTCACTACTTTTTCCAAGAGTGGATCAAAAAGAAAAGAAAAACAACTGAAGGTCTCTACAGTAAAATTCATCTTATGCCAAGAATATTAGGAAGAAACTATGAAATTGCTATTTTTGTAGGTCAATATTTGACTGTTTCGGAGCTAATAAAAATAATCCAAAGAAACCCCATGGCTAACCAGACTAGGACAGTCAGGGTAAGTCAGTAAAAGTTTGTTGTGTTTTAAATTATTTGTTTGTTGTAATATTCCTCTTTCACAAATTCCTTTTGTATCAACCGTGAACTAAACGGCCTAGCTTCTCCTAACACCCACTGCCTCCCACAGGACGGGGCTCACACCAGCTCTGCTGTTTCCTTTATATCGCTACAGTCCTTCCTGTGGGGGGTGGGGGCCAGGGAGAGGCCTCAGCAGGCAGCCCCCTGCCTCCAAACACAAGCCATCCCTGACGCATGGCACCCACTCTGCATTCCCAGAGTCCACGCGTGGTCTCCCTTGCTTGGACGACTCCTCCCAGGGATCCGCCAGCCACATGACTCCTCCCAGGGATCCGCCAGCCACGCGGGACACATGGGTGCGTTCAGATTCCTCCGCCATCACATGGCACTCGCAGTCATTTTCACAGCCTTCATCTGGATCCCAGGAGCCGACTCCACCGCTTTTCAGGCTGGGGCCCTCAGTCGGTGGAGAACCCCAGGGAGCCTCAGGTCCCCAGCTGGGAAGTGGGGACCATGGCACCCACTGCGCTTGACCTTACAGAGCTGGGATAAGGCTCAGATCCCATCTGACATGCTAAACGTTTTGAAAAGCTGTCACTGCCTTTCAAGTTCACTATCACCCATACCTGGACAACTAATTGATGCTTTTGAACTGTGGTGTTGGAGAAGACTTTTGTGAGACCCTTGGACTGCAAGGAGATCCAACAAGTCCATCCTAAAGGAAATCAGTCCTGAATATTCACTGGAAGGACTGATGCTGAAGCTCCAATACTTTGGCCACCTGATGTGAAGAACCAACTCATTGGAAAAGACCCTGATGCTGGGAAAGATTGAAGGCAGGAGGAGAAGGGGACGACATAAGATGAGATGGTTGGACGCCATCACCAACTCGATGGACGTGAGTTTGAGCAAGCTCCTGGAGTTAGTGATGGACAGGGAGGGCTGGTGTGCTGCAGTCCATGGGGTTGCAAAAGTTGGACATGACTGAGCGACTGTACTGACTGACTGGACAAGTAAATAACATACTAGGGAAAACATGTGCCCTCACTTACAGTAGCTTTGAAACCTAGTTTACTTTGAGCATGCCAGTGTAAAAGTTCTGAAAGTGGGAAGCACAATAGCCCTGGGACAAGACTAGAAGGCCGAGCAGTGCACAGGCAGTGGCTCCAGGTGCTACTCAGGCCCCGAGACTCAGGGCGCCATGGGTAAGGCTAGAGAAGGGTCTACAGGGCACCTGGCGGACCCCATCCAGAACCCCCACACTCACCTTCCTGCTCAGAACCCCTGCCCCGCCCAGAAATGGAAGCAGGCTCTTCTCTCCAGTGCTCTGCCTGCTCCAGACCACTGGGTGTGAGCACTGGCTGCCAATGCTGATTCCACCTCAAGAGCTTTACGGCCCTGGACAGCTACTCAGCTGCGCCTGGCAGTCCTCACTGAGAGTCAGAACCGTATCTACCGCACATGCCTGATGAGAGAACTCAGCAAGTTTCCAGTCGATATTGAGGGCCTGGGACATATGTTAAGTGTAAGGTATTTTTATTTGGGGACAGGGGCACCCAGGGATGGAAGGATGAGAACGACTATTTGAGCCTAGGTCCAAGCCAGGTTTTCCATCCCATGTTGCCAACAATTAGGTTGATCTGGATTCCTGGCCCCTGCCTCTCTTTTCACATGGTTTAGAGCACCATGGTTTAAGAGGACCATGTATGACTGACAGTTCCCCTTATGCCGTATCACCGACCACTTGTGAAGCTCCATCTTGCCTCCTCTCCAACTCCACTCCCACTGTGTACATGGGCGACCACCGATCCTCAGAAGCGCCCACAATACAGAAGCACCACCCAGGAGCCTGACACTCCAGAGTCAGAGAAGTTTTAGGAACAGAGGGAAATAGTGGGTCATCTTTCAGAGAAGACTCAGCAGAGAAACACAAGCTTCCCAGGTAATCAGTGACCCATGAAATGGGAATCAGGCTGTGGTCCCTCCCCACCAAGCCAGGCCACTAGGCACTGTGGGAAACCCTCCCACCTGATGGGAGGGGAGTGCCACGCCTCACACGGTGGCGTCCCTCTTCTTCCAACGATTGCTGCAGGATGGGAGCCTTCGGGGTCTACGGCTCTCCATGGTCTCACAGGTGCTAAATGTTGAAAGGGGCAGGAGGAGACCCTAATTTAGCAATACAAAGCAAGGAGGGGAGAAGGGGCATGGATGGAAAGAAGAAAGGACAGGCATCCCACCCTTGTTTGAAACAACAGCTGCAAGTCTAGGCGGTGAGAGAGGCCTCCCGCAGGCACTGTGGTGAGGAAGGCAGGTCACATAGGGTCTTCTCTCCAGGAAATAACCTTCAGCGGCACTTTTCTAATATGGAGGATAATGAACAACACTGTTGATCCAATTTGCTCTTTCTCTCAGAATAGAACTTATCCCTGTGCTGTCAGCTCTCTGGATTTATTGATACTATAGGGAGTCTGGAGAAATATAGACATTACTTTGGCTTTAGGGCTCTTTGTTTCAAAAGAAATGTTTGAATTGTACTATTTGACAAAAATAAAAGGCAAAAAATTGAAAACAGTCCCGGCAGTCAGAATGGCTATTCCTTACACTGAAAGAAAGAAAAGGAAAGATGAAGGAGACAATAAAATGGGTTTTACTCAATGGTTTTTCAATTAATGATACAGAACATGAGTGATTTTGCTGGGAAAATTGTCATATAATAAAAGGAAAACCCACACCTAATAATGGAACAATATTTGTTATTAGCTTGATAGCTTTGCCCTGCAAATATTGTTAGAGCAGCTGGCCAGAGTATTACTGGAATGTTTAAAATATATCTATCCTTACCACTGATAGTACAGAACAACTCAGGTCAGGACCCGTTACTGAATATACCTAATATTGTTTTCTAAATTTTCAACACCTATTCAAATAGAAGCCTGAAAAGAAAAATTGCCTCTCACGCCAAAGCTTTAAAACACACAAAAAGGCACCATATTGCCACTTTAGGGACACATTTGTTCCCTGCTGTTGCTATTTTATATGTCATTTCAGTCCTGCAGTTAGCTATAAAGCAAATCTTTGCTTTTTCCGGAGAGGAATAAGAGCTGCCTGAAGGGAAACAGGAATGAGAGGCATCCTTAAAATGACTGATTTACAATTGGCGAGGAGATACAATATGAAAATGACAGCTTTCTCATGGTGAATGTGGAAGCCTCAGCTCTTACTCTAAAAGTACCCCCCAGGGGCCCCTCTTGGCACAAGAGCGAGGTTATCATGAAGGGGCCATTTGGGTTTTCAGAAGACCTGAGGAAAAGGTGAGATGTATGTGGTGTGTGTGAGCTTTTGTGGTTAGTATGCCTGAACACATGTGTGTGTGCTGTGTTTAGACTTTGTGATTAGTGGTGGGGGTGTATAGAGTCGGCTGAGGGGAAGGATTCTGTCAGGGTTAGCTAGAGCTGGCAGGAAATTGAGAGAAGTCAGCACATGCTCAAGCTCATTACGCCCGAGGTGGTCGAGTCGAAACATAAACACGGAATCCAGATGCCTGGAGTTGCTGCCCCTCTTCTGACAGTGACGTATGCTGTCCCCTTGGGCAAGTCCCCTGACTGTATTCTAACTCTAGCTTAGCATCTGTGATAAGGAAAATAACACCCATCAGAGAGGAATGTTGTGAAATGGAAATTTGTATTACCAAGGGCATGGGGGAACACAGGTGAAAGGTCGAAAATAAGTCAAAAGCCTTTGCCCATTGGCCACTCACATGGAGCTCATGTGTAGGTCCCATGGGTTTAACCTTCTCTTTATGACCTTCCCAAGCAGCACTCTGCTGTATGGCCAAGTGAAAAGACTCTGACTCCTCTGTCAAAGGGGAGGCTTCACACAGCCTGGTGTGATGCCGCCCTCACGGCGGACCTGTGGCCATCACCTCCTTGTGTTCTCTCGTCCCGTTCCCTCCAACACTGAATGGCTTCCAAGGTGAGGTCACAGAAGGCACTGACTGTGGCGTCCACTTTGGCCTCTTGGACAGCTCACTTCGAGGAGGTCAGCTAGTAGGTGGCTAGAATACTTACAAAGCCTGGGGAAAGGCCCATGTGGAGAGGAACCAACTTACCAATACCAACATGCCAGCAACATCAGTGAACCTCTCGGGAAGAGTATCCTTGAGTCACAGTCAGATTTCAGACACCAAAGCCACAGGCAACATCTAACTGCAGCTTCCTGAGAAAGCGGGCCTAGACCTGCCAACCAAAAGACTCCTAAATGCCTGGCCCACAGAAGACGCAAAATAACAAACTGCTCTTCTTGTCCTAAGAAGAGCACTAAATTACGGTGCTATTTGTTACACATGAAAAGGGTAACTAATACACCTGCAGTAGACTGGGTTGGGGTAATCTTTGTGCCATTCTGTTGAACAATCTACCTTCAACCTACTGACATCTCTGAGAGGCTGGTTAGACAAGATATTGTGAATGCTCTCAGGAGGCTGTGACTCTACCAATTATTCACTCAATTATAGACCCACTTATCCTGTAATGCACCAAATATTTACTAAGCATCTGCTGTATCCTAGATTCTGCAATACATACTAGGAGGAT
The DNA here is from genome assembly GCA_917880005.1 of Nanger dama. Classification (NCBI taxonomy): domain Eukaryota; kingdom Metazoa; phylum Chordata; class Mammalia; order Artiodactyla; family Bovidae; genus Nanger; species Nanger dama. Next base: position 4,595,238 of record CAKJTW010000021.1, on the reverse strand, counting down.
AGGAGGCAAGGAAACATATTCCGTTAAGAGTTCTCATCTAGTGAACCGGTGGAGACAAACACATAAACAGACAATCACAACACATCACAGCAAAAATTCTATTATGATGGGGAATTACACAGAGGGAATGGTGGGAGCCCTCGCTTGGGGGAGAAGCTAACTCAGTCTCGAAGAAGCAGGAAGGACTGCTCTGAGAGAGGGACATTTAAGGGTGCTCCCAAAGGTCAGGTAGAGGTTATCAAACTGAAGCAGAGAAACGTCACGAGGCCCTTCAGCAGGAAGAGGGAACAGGCGGTGCAGATAGTGTGTTAGCCAGAGGCCCCCACACCCCGGAGAGAAAGGGAGATTCCCCTTGATTTCCACCTTACGTGAACGGCCCTTTTCTAACATAATTACCTTTTTTCCTATAAAGTCAAAGAACTTCTTACTACACAAAGTCTAAGAAAAGCAAGGAAACAAAAGCCTTCGTGTCTGCATTCAGACATGTTCAGATGTGCTTAAATTTCCCCCAGTTCTTCCCCTCCTCTGAAACCCACATGCTCTTCATTCCCTTTCACAGGACTGCTGAGAAGCATTCATACCCCAGGAGACGAGCCCTGTGTGTGCTGGTCACTAACTAAACAAGTTCCTTCAAGGCGATGTGTTGCCTCCTCCAAGAGGCCTCCGCAGAGCCTTTCAAAAAGACTTAGGACGCCTCGTTCTTGGCGCTAGCGTAGAGCCCGGCAGACCCGGCCATCACTCACTGGTGTATCTGCTCTTTGCCTCTCTAGACTGAGAACCCCTCTACTACTGCTGGGACCGCAGTTCGCACAGGAGACCCCAGATGCGGCACCAGCCCCTTCGCTTCCTCTCACACCACCCCGTTCCTCTCGTCACGTTTGTTCTTAAAATCTCTTTTACTGAAGTATAGCTGACTTAAACGCTGCTTTACTCTCCACTGCACAGAAGTGAGTCAGGGGCACACACATCCATTCACTCCCATCTTCTTTTCCTTTGTGGTTTGTTACGGGGCTGAACGCGCTTCCCTGCAAGAGCACTGGAGTGGGGGCGCCACTGCCTTCTCTGGTGTTCTACACAATAGGGCCCGCTATTCATCCACCCTGCAGATAAGAGTTTACATCCGCTGACCCCAACCTCCTAGTCCATCTCTCCCCCACCCCGCCCCCTGTGGCAACCGCAGTCGATTCTCTGTGCCTGTGAGCTTGTTTTTTGTTCTGCAGATAACTTCCCTGGTGTCACAGTTTAGATTCCAGTTATTGGTGCTATCATATAGTGCTCAGCTTTCTCTTTCTGACTGGTTTCTCTTAGGGTGATAGTCCCTAGGCCTTCCGTGCTGCTGCAAGAGGCCTGACTTCACTGTTTTGTGGATGAGAAGTATTGCACTGTATGCACGCGCCACACTTCCTTTATCTGCTCATCTGCTGACGGACATTCAGACTGTTTCCACGTCTTGGCTACTGTAGATAGTGCTGCTGCACATGAACAAAGGGATGCGTGGGTCTCTCAAATCAGTTTCCTCCAGGTATACACCCAGGAGTGGAACTGCTGGGCCATGTGGTAGTTCTATTTTTGAGGACCTATTTTTATCATATGAGTTCTAATATTGCAGTAGTTTCTTGAGGACGCTCCATACTACTTTCCACAGTGGCTGTACCAATGCTTTATATATTTGTATAGCATTGTGTATACTTTCATCAAATGAAAGTATTCATATGGAAAATTTTAAAGAGATGAGAATACCAGACTACCTGTCCTGTTTCATCAGAAACCCGTATGTCAGTCAAGAAGCAACAGCTGGAGCCAGAGAAGGAACAGCTGGTTCGGCACTGGGAAGGAGCACATCAAGGCTGTGTGGCATCGCCCTGCTGATCTAACTCACATGCAGGAGGCACCATGGGAAACACAGCACTGGGTGAAGCGCACGCCGAATCGAGACTGCCGGGCAAAAGGCCAGCAATCTCAGATACGCAGGTGACACCACTCTAATGGCAGAAAGGGAAGAGTGACTAAAGGGTCTTTTAACGGGTGAAAGAAGAGAGTGAAAAAGCTGGATTAAAACTCAACATTCAAAAACCTACAATCATGGCATCTGGTCCCATCACCTCATGGCAAATAGAAGGGGAAAAAGTGGAAGCAGTGATATATTTTATTTTCTTGGGCTCCATAATCTCTGCAGATGGTGACTGCAGTCATGAAATTAAAAGACACTTGCTCCTTGGAAGGAAAGCTACGAAAAACCTAGACATCATATTAAAAAGCAGAGATATCACTTTGCCAACAAAGGTCTGTCTAGTCAAAGCTATAGTTTTTCCAATAGTCATGTATGGATGTCAGAGTTGGACCATAAAGAAGGCTGAGTGCCAAAAAATTGATGCTTTCGAACTGTGATGCTGGAGAAGACTCTTGAAAGTCCTTTTGACTTCAAGGAGATCAAACCAGCCACTCTTAAAGGAAATCAACCCTGAATATTGATTGGAAGGACTGATGCTGAAGCTGAAGCTCCAATACTTTTGCCACCTGATGAGAAGAGCCGACTCATTGGAAAAGACTCCGATGCTGGAAAAGATTGAAGGCAAAAGAGAAGGGAATTACAGAAGATAAGATGGTTGAATGGCATCACCGACATGAGTGTGAGCAAACTCTGGGAGACAGTGAAGGCCAGGGAATCCTGGCATACTGCAGTCCATGGGGCTGCACAGAGTAGGACAGGAATTAGCGACTTAACAACAACAACAGCAATTCATGCACTAAGGGCTTTCCAGGCGGTGCTAAAAGAGCCAGTGTGCCAATACAGGAGACGTAGGAGACACAGGCGTCTCTTACAGGTTCAGTCCCTGGGCCGGGAGGACCCCTTGGAGGAGGACATGGCATCCCACTCCAGTATTCTTGCCTGGAGAATCCCTATGTTAAGGGAAGCCTGGCATGCTGCAGTCCATGGGGTCGCAGAGTCAGGCAGGACTTAGTGACTGAACGATAATGATAAAAACAAATCATGTATGTACATTTATTATTGTCTTTTGCTTCATTTGTCCAATATTTCTCACCCCTGTCTGCCCCATGCATAGTAATGGAGTTATCTGATAATTTCCCACCATTTATAAAGCCTGCCATAGTGCTTGGCAATTACTTGTCATCAAAAATATATATCTGAAATAAAGAAAAATATAATTTAGTGCTTGCTATTGAATGAAAATTCACCCATTCTGTATCTACTACTGTGTGCAGGAATCCCTCAGAAGAAATGGAGTAGCCATCAGGGTCAACAAGAGTCTGAAATGCAGTACTTGGATGCAATCTCAAAAATGACAGAATGATCTCTGTTTGTTTCCAAGGCAAACCATTCAATATCACAGTAATCCAAGTCTATGCCCCAACTAGTAATGCTGAAGAAGCTGAAGTTGAACAGTTCTATGAAGACCTACAAGGCCTTTTAGAACTAACACTCAAAACAGATGTCCTTTTCATTATAAGTGACTGGAAGTAGGAAGTCAAGAAACATCTGGAGTAACGGGCAAATTTGGCCTTGGAGTATGGAAGGAAGCAGGGCAAAGGCTAACAGAGTTTTGCCAAGAGGATGCACTGGTCATAGCAAACACTCCCTTCCAACAACACAAGAGAAGACTCTATACATGGACATTACCAGGTGGTCAACACCAAAATCAGACTGATTATATTCTCTGCAGCCAAAGATGGAGAAGCTCTATCCAGTCAGCAAAAACAAGACCGGGGAGCTGACTGTGGCTCAGACCATGAACTCCTTATTGCCGAATTCAGACTTAAACTGAAGAAAGCAGAGAAAACCACTAGACCATTCAGGTATGACCTAAATGAAATCCCTTGTGATTATACACTGGAAGTGAGAAATAGATTTAAGGGACTAGATCTGATAGAATGCCTGATGAACTATGGACGGAGGTTTGTGATATTGTAGAGGAGACAGGAGTCAAGACCATCCCCAAGAAAAAGAAATGCAAAAAAGCAAAATGGCTTTCTAAGGAAGCCTTACAAATAGTTGTGAAAAGAAGAGAAGTGAAAAGCAAAGGAGAAAAGAAAAGATATACCCATCTGAATGCAGAATTCCAAAGAATAGCAAGGGAGATAAGAAAGCCTTCCTCAGTGATCAATGCAAAAAATAGAGGAAAACAATAGAATGGGAAAGACTAGAGATCTCTTCAAAAAGTTAGAGATACCAAAGGAACATTTCATTCAAAGATGGGCACAATAAAGGACAGAAATGGTAAGGACTTAACAGAAGCAGAAGATATTGAAAAGAGGTGGCAAGAATACACAGAAGAACTGTACAGAAAAGATCTTCACGACCAAGATAATCATGATAGTGTGATCACTCACACTCACCTAGAGCCAGACATCCTGGAATCTGAAGTCAAGTGGGCCTTAGGAAGCATCACTATGAACAAAGCTAGTGGAGGTGATGGCATTCCAGTTGAGCTATTTCAAATCCTGAAAGATGATGCTGTGAAAGTGCTGCACTCAATATGCCAGCACATTTGGAAAACTCAGCAGTGGCCACAGGACGGGAAAGGTCAGTTTTCATTCCAATCCCAAAGAAAGGCAATGCCAAAGAATGCTCAAACTACCACACAACTGCACTCATCTCACATGCTAGTAAAGTAGTGTTCAAAATTCTCCAAGCCAGGCTTCAGCAATACGTGAACCATGAACTTCCAGATGTTCAAGCTGGTTTTAGAAAAGGCAGAGGAACCAGATTGCCAACATCCGCTGGATCATGGAAAAAGCAAGAGAGTTCCAGAAAAACATCTATTTCTGCTTTACTGATTATACCAAAGCCTTTGACTGTGTGGATCACAAAAACTGTAGAAAATTCTGAAAGAGATAGGAACACCAGAGCACCTGACCTGCCTCTTGAGAAACCAATATGCAGGTCAGGAAGCAACAGTTAGAACTGGACATGGAACAACAGACTGGTTCTAAACAGGAAATGGAGTATGTCAGGGCTGTATATTGTCACCCTGCTTATTTAACTTCTATGCAGAATACATGAGAAACGCTGGACTGGAGGAAGCACAAGCTGGAATCAAGATTGCCGGGAGAAATAATAATAACCTCACATATGCAGATGACACCACCCTTAGGGCAGAAAGTGAAGAGGAACTAAAGAGCCTCTTGATGAAAGTGAAAGAGGAGAGTGAAAAAGTTGGCTTAAAGCTCAGCATTCAGAAAACGAAGAATCATGGCATCCGGTCCCATCACTTCATGGGAAATAGATGAGGAAACAGTGGAAACAGTGTCAGAATTTATTTTGGGGGCTCCAAAATCACTGCAGATGTTGAATGTAGCCATGAGATTTAAAAATGCTTACTCCTTGGAAGGAAAGTCACGACCAACCTAGACAGCATATTAAAAAGCAGAGACATTACTTTGTCAACAAAGGTCCTTCTAGTCAAGGCTATGGTTTTCCCAGTGGACATGTATGGATGTGAGTTGGACTGTGAAAAAAAGCTGAGTGCCGAAGAATTGATGCTTTTGAACTGTGGTGTTGGAGAAGACTCTTGAGAGTCTCTTGGACTGCAAGGAGATCCAACCAGTCCATCCTAAAGGAGATCAGTCCTGGGTGTTCATTGGAAGGACTGATGCTGAAGCTGAAACTCCAATACTTTGCCCACCTCATGCAAAGAGTTGACTCATTGGCAAAGACCCTGATGTTGGGAGGGACTGGGGGCAGGAGGAGAAGAGGACAGAGGATAAGATGGCTGGATGGCATCACCAACTTGATGGACTTGAGTTTGGGTAACTCTGGGAGTTGGTGATGGACAGGGAGGCCCTGGCATGCTGCGGTTCATGCGGTCGCAAAGAGTCAGACACGACTGAGTGACTGAACTGAACTGAACTGATTGAATGAAAAAAATCAATCTAGTTGTGCATTTTGTGCCTTTATGAATCTTTCTTCTGGTTTTCTTAGAAAATTGATTTCAAATGCCAAAAGCATGGATGCCATTTCTCAGTGACATATAGTGAGTTTTAATTTAGTTGAACAAATTTGTTTTTAATAGGCTCATTACCTCCTACTCTATTTGGGGGAAATAATTCAGAATCTCATAAACATGGAAAGCAAAAAGTCTGTATTTTCCCAGGACTTAGAAAATTAGATGTAATTATATATTTTAATAATCAATTACGGTGTGAATGCTGTATTAACACTTAACAAGATTGCATGAACTGGCAAGTAGATTAACAAATACCCCAGCGTGTGTGCCAGCCACTGTGTTTTCACACCATGTCTAATGAATGTAAATAATGCCTTTGACACAAATCTAATGCTATTAGCCTTGGATTTCTTTCTGCAAACTGGGGGTGTGAAAGCAAAGCTGCAGGTTGTTTTCTTAAGAATAAAGAAGGAATGTGTTTATTTGTGACTAGCAGCAAAATGGCAGGGACCTGAGCAGACATCACCTCTTCTCACTGCTGCCTGGCAGGTGGAGGTGAGAAAACAAACCACAGGCCTTCCCTTCTAGGGGCACTGGGGAGGGCCCAGGGACAAAGAGGCAGCAGCTGGTGTCAGAGCTGGGAAAAAATGAGCCTTCCCAGAACAGAGGGTGAAATACTGGTCTTTAGCCTCACAGAACCCAACTCCAATGTGACTGGCAATTCTTACAAGAGGAGAGCAATGGAGAAGTGAGAGGAGCTTCAGCCTTGACCAGGAGGAAGCCCTCCTCCTGCCTCTCTGGGCAGCTGCACCAGTGCCACAGCTGAATGGGCAATGCTGGGCTGAAAACTCAAAGGACACCCAGGACACCCAGATATGCCAGGGGCTGGATCAGTGGAAACCGGAAAGGCTGGTTTCCCTAAGGTCTGCCTCGAAGAAGAAATTTGCACCTGGGATTGCTCTAATGCCAGGTAGAAAGGCCAATATGGAGAGATTTGCTTATTTATTGTGATTAAATCACATATGTCCCTTTTTAAAAATAGCCCTATACGTAGAAAAGTCATGTTTTGGTTCAGAGCTATAGTCAAGTTATAAGATACAGTAAAGTGAAAGTGAAGTCACTCAGTCGTGTCTGACTCTTTCAGACTCTATGGACTGTAGCCTGCCAGGCTCCTCCATCCATGGGATTCTCCAGGCAAGAATACTGGAGTAGGTTGCCATTTCCTTCTCCAGGGGATCTTCCAGACCCAGGGATCAAACCCAGGTTTCCCACATTGCAGACAGGCGCTTTAACCTCTGAGCCACCAGGGCAGCAGCTAAACTGACTGGAAATTTGGTTTTATCATTGTAAGATGAGGGTGCTAAGAACTAAATTATAATCCTATAATGTCACAAAAGGTAGAAAAGAAAGCCTGAGATTGGATGGCAACATGGCAAGCACAGCTGGTATAAACAATGGCAGGGTGGGGTGGGGAAGAACTGCCCAGCTTACGTGCCAGCGTGGCCGCTAGATGCACTGGAGAGTCCCCCTGGCGTGCGGAGTGCAGACAAATCTCTGTCTGATTTGAAGACTCCTGGAGTTTTAAACCTTTCTCTCATCTCCATATAAACACAACCTGTTAATTAGTTTACGGCATGTAGGATGGCCAAGATGTCCTCTACAACAGGCATTTTCCAGCTTTAGGAGTGTCATAGCTTTCCAAAGACAACACCAGTTTCAAGTGGAAGGCTCCCGTCATCATCCATTTCGGCTCTTCCCTATTTAGCTTACTGCAATTTCATGTGTCAACTTGGTAGACTATGGTGCCCACCCAGTAAAGCACCAGTCTAGGTGTTGCGGGAAGAGTGTATTTTTTAGATGTAATGAACATTTTGGAGAAGGAAATGGCTATCCATTCCAGTATTCTTGCCTGGAGAATTTCGTGGACAGAGGAGCCTTGTGGGCTACAGTCCGTGAGACTGTGGGATCGCGAAGAGGTGGACGAGACTGAGCAACTGACAGACACAAGGAACATTTAAATTAGCCTTTAAGTAGAGCCTCCCTGGTGGCTCAGACAAAGAATCTGCCTGCAATGCGGGAGACCTGGGCTCGACTCGTGGGTCGGGAAGACCCCCTGGAGTAGGAAATAGCAACCCACTCCAGTATCCTCGCCAGGAAAATCCCATGGACAGAGGAGCCTCGCAGGCTACAGTCCGTGGGTTCACACAAGAGTCAGACATGACTGAAGCGCCTTGGCGCAGCAATAAGCAACAGCCCCCAAAGCCCCTGCTGTGGAGGGAACTCTGCCTTAGGACTGCGGCGGGGCCAAGACCACAGCAGCGACTCCTGCTGGGGTGCCCAGCTTGCCAAGGTTTCAAACTCGCATCTCCTATAATCATATGAGCGCTTCCCAGGGGGCACCAGTGATAAGGAACCCACCTGCCAATGCAGGAGACACAAGAGATGCGGGTGTGATCCCTGGGTCCGGAAGATCCCCTGAAGGAGGGCGTGGCAACCTCTCCAGTATTCTTGCTGGGAAATCCCAGGGACAGAGGAACCTGGCAGGCTACAGTCCATAGAGTCTGAAAGAGTCAGACACGACTGAGCGACTCAGCACAGCACAGCACAGAATCATGCAAGCCGATTATTTAATTACTTTATATCTGTGAGAGAGAGGGGGAGAGGGAGAGAGAGGAAGTCTGTTGGGAAGAAAGTCTCTTGAGTTGTTTGTTTTCATTTTACTTTGCTTTTATTTCAACATAACATGCAGTTTAAAAAATTAACATGATTTATTAGCATTTGCAATGCTTACAAAGAAAAAAGACACTAAAAGAAGGGATTCAGTTCAGATTTAAGAAATAGCTCTAATTACATAGTTACAATAAATCCATTTCCAAATGTTCTATTTGAACCAAAATTTAATATTGCATTTGGCAGATATTTGTATCTGCTGTTTTTGCAAGAATTTTTATATAATCTCTGATCCAACCCCCAGTTTACTCAAAGTTCTCTCTGAAGATCCTTGACTAACGCACTTACTAACCAGCATTGTATTCACTTCAGCTAATTAATTTTCAGCCTTTTAAAGGTAGATTTTCTAAACGATTTAGATAAATGGAGTTCTTCTCAAAAGGTGGCAGCTGAAGTGCCACATTGATACTGGGCATCCTTTGCCAAACCTAAGTCTGAGACTCAGTGACCTAAAATTGATGGAATTTCCTTTGTAGTTTGAACAGTTTTTTCTGATGGATTCAAGTTAATCTCAAGCAAAGTTCATTTGATTTGTTCTGCTCTTAACCTGAGATGAATATAAGAGCCTGGAACTTAAGTGATCTAGTGAAGTACATCATTTAACAAAGAAACACATTTTGTTTTGTTTCTCACTTGAGTGCATTCACATACGTATCTGTATTTGAAACTAGGAAATTCCCTTTAAGCCAGGAGAACAATTTAAAAATTTATCTTTAAAAAATTGGTTCAATCTACCCCTCAAAACGGCAGAGTTTATTATATCTGTAGGGCCTGTAAGAGTATTGTGACAGGTGAGATATCAAAGTTTGGTTTGTTTTTCTCTTCAACTCTAATGTGACTTATACAATCTCAAGCAGTGCTCACAGACTTGTGGCTCATGAACTACCTGTATCAGAAACATAAAGATGCTTTTTTAAGATCAAAGTTGTGATGACGGGACCCACGAATCTGCATTTTCTAAAAGTGGCCCCAGTGACTCAGTGTACACCAAAGTCTGAAGACAGCTAAGCTAGAGAGAATATTTGGGCTAATTATTTTTATAGAATAGAGATATTTCTTTAACGTACTATCTCGTAAACTAGATAAGATCTCTTGGGGTTGAAATGGTGTAGAAATCCTCTCTGAAAAGATGCCTCATTGTGGTGATTGCGAGAGGGCCAGAAGGTATGTGGAAAGATATTCAACATCTGGAATCATCAGAGAGACATAAGGCAAAACCACAATGAGATATCACTTCACACTCGTGAGAATGGCTGTCACCAAAAAGGACACAGATCACGTATGCTGGCAAAGATGTGGAGAAAGGGGGGCCTCCTACCCTGCTGGTGAGAACACAAACTGGCACAGCCACTGTGGTAAACAGCATGCAGGTTTCTCAAAAAACTTAGAGTAGAACTACCCAACGCCCCAGCATTTCCACTCCTGGGTACACACCTGGAAAGGCAAACACACCAGTTCCAAAAGATACACCTACCCCCAGTGTCCACGGCAGCACTATGCACAATTGCTGAGACATGGGAGCAACCTAAATGTCCATCAAAAGACGAATGGATAAAGAAGATATATATATATTATGTATATAACACACACAGAATACTACTCAGCCATAAAAGAACAAAACTTTGCCATCTGCAACAACATGCATGGACTTGGAGGGCATTATACTAAGTGACGGAGAAGGCAATGGCACCCCACTCCAGTACTCCTGCCTGGAAAATCCCATGAATGGAGGAGCCTGGTAGGCTGCAGTCCATGGGGTCGCAAAGAGTCAGACATGACTGAGCGACTTCACTTTCACTTTTCACCTTCATGTATTGGAAAAGGAAATGGCAACCCTCTCCAGTGTTCTTGCCTGGAGAATCCCAGGGATGGGGGAGCCTGCTGGGCTGCCGTCTATGGGATCACACAGAGTTGGACACGACTGAAATGACTTAGCAGCAGCAGCAGCATACTAAGTGAAAGAAGTCAGATGGAGAAAGACAAATACTGTATGACTTCACTTATATATGCCATCCAAAAAATACAACACACTTATGAATACAACAAAAGAGAAACACAGATATAGGAAACAAACCAGTGGTTACCAGCTGGGACAGGGGAGAAGGAGAGATACAAACATTGGGTATAAAATAGGCTACAAGGATGTATTGTTCAGCATGGGGAATATAGTCAATATTCTGTAATAACTGAAAATGGAAAGCTACCCTTAAAAATTGTATAATCAGTCAGTTCCAATATAGTTCAGAAATCCAAAGAACTGCAGGGTTTGTTGTGGAAATTCTAATGAAAAATTTTTGGAAATTCCACTATTTAGAATTTGTTTGACTCAAGTGCTGAATAAAATTCTTTCTTCAGCTCACAGAGCCTGGTCTTTGGAAAATACAAACAGAAGCTCTATCAATGAAAAGAGAAAGTGTGGTTCTCAAAGAGAACCAGATATAAAAATCAGAGATAATATACAAATACACAATTTCTTACAAACCAATAAAATACCCTAATTTCAATAAAAATAAAAGTAATTAATAATAAACCAAAATAGATTTTCATCCTTACACAATGGTCCTGAATATGACACAGTAGTGGCATATCTGGAAAAATGACAGTTCAATAAAACTAGAAAAAAATGATGCTTATACATCAGATTTGAGTGTTAGGTACTGAAAATTATCAAGAGATTTTTGTTGAAACAAAGGGCCAGCTAGACCTTCAGATGTTTTGTGGGAGTAACACAATTATTCATTGTGTGGCCTCCTCCATGGTGTAAGACATCTAAGGAAAACCTGCCCCCCACCCACAACGTCCCAGAGCGTCAGGGAGATCCTGTGTTCTTGGACAACTGCCACATCTCTTCCTTATAAAATCCCCTTCTCCAGGCCCCAGGTCTCTAACAAGAAAGGGACCTCAAAGTCCCCTTTCTCCCATTTAGTGCGTGAATCCCTTGTGCAACAACATCTCCACCAAGTGGTTGTCTAACCCATGTCCTAAAGCTGCCTGTTCACATACCTCCATCACAGTATTTCAATAAGCCAACCCCCCTCCTTTCTTGTATCCCTGAAAGACATGAAGGTGAATGTGGACATTCTGTCTAAACGATCTATATTGCAGATGGCTTTGGTGAAAATTTCAGTTACCAAAATCTTGAAACGACTCTGGATATGCTTGAACACATCATGTATAGTTTCGGCTATTTGGAGTGGCAGATTGCCCCCATGTATGAAGTCATGGGTTTGACTATTTTCTACATATTTTAATAAACACAAGTGTATAAAAATTTTAAAAATACACTGTGTACCATCTAAAATATCCTGTAGCCCACACTTGGGTACCACTGGTCTAGTCTATCCTCAAGCATTCATGATGTAAACCACAGTTTTGCTAATGTGTTAACCTGAGGGTCTGGGTCTGTACTCTTAATTCTGCTTACAACACTAGGGCTGAGTCCATGTCCAGACCTGAGGCTGACATTCTGGTGCTAATGCAGGGCCTCTCTCCAGACCAACAGCCTTTTTCTACAGAGCATCTTGCGCCCTGAATCTCTTGAGTCACACAGAGATGACATCTCCTCCCCAGGGCTGTTTGGGAGAGCTCCACCCTTATTTTGAAGGCTCTCTCCTCCAGAATCCAGCTGTTTCTTATGAAGAACATGGGCTCTCTCTGCCCTCTGGGATGGGAACTTTCAGCTCCTCACCCATCACAAGGGAAAAGATGGAGAAACATGACTGGAATTGCTACACAGAGGTTGTGTTTACCCCTGAGGCTGCACAGTCACACTGCTTGGATGTGAGTAGAAGTTCAGCATCCCTTTAACAGCCATGACCCTTCCACACAGTTGAGGCATGACAGATAAGAAAAGCAAAAGCTTCCAAATATTTTCCAGGCTTGACATAAGAGTCATGAACGTCTCAGTGATTATTATTTCTAACTGAGGTTGTTGGTTAAAGTGGTAGCCGCTAACTTAAGCTCAGACCTCTCCTTACAGTGTTCCCACTTTAGTGAGATCCCTTTATTGAGAAGGCCTGCTGGGGTGGCATCTTGGTCTGCTTGGGCTGTGTACAGGATACTATAGACTGAGTGGCTTTTTAACAACAGACAAGGACTTCTCACAGTGCTGGAGGCTGGGAAGTCCGGGCTGGAGGCATCAGCAGAGTCGGTGGTTGGTGAGAGCCCGTTTGCTCACCGAGGGCCCTCTTCTCTCTCTAACCTCATGAAGTGGAAAGGGCTAAGGAGCTTTCTGGGGTCACTGTCACAAGGGCACTAACCCCTCTGTGAGGGCTCTGTCTTCATGACCTAATCAGCTCCCAAAGGTCCTACCTCCAAATACCGTCAATTCGAGAGCTAGATTTCTAAATCTGGAGGGACGCAAGTAATCAACATGGAGCAAGAAACCCTCGACCAAGATTGCTTCTACCGTGAAGCAGGTGCTTTGCATCACCAGGCAGCATTCGTTAAGTGCCTGCTGTATACACATTACAGCAACGGCAGTTGCTCCTCTGGGAGAAGCAAAGCAGACAGAGGCTGGAGAAAATGTTTACACCCAAATTATTTGTGGGGGATTGGCTGCTCCTGCAGACATCTAAAGAGAGTGGAAAGATCCAGAATCCTAGAGATAGAAGAGTCTGGAATTCAGCGGGAAACTCTAAGCAGGGCAGAATGGAGGGCAGCGAGAAAAGCAGAAGGTAGGGGGTCACACGCACCCACTCCAGTGCTCTTGCCTGGAGAGTCCCAGGGGTGGCGGAGCCTGGGGGCTGCCGTCGCTGGGGTTGCACAGAGTCGGACACGACTGAAGCGACTCAGCAGCAGCAGCAGCAGGGCTCACATGCACCCACTGCAGGCTGGCCACTTATAACCAGAACCTTCCCCAAAGTGATGCATATATTTTCCTGAAACTCATGAAATACCTGTTATAAATGGATCTCTTAAGGAAATTATTGGTTTTCCAGGTGGCTCAGTGGTAAAGAATCTACCTGCTGATGCAGGAGCTGCTGTTTCGATCCTTGGTTGTGAAGATCCCCTGAAGGAGGAAATGGTAACTCATTCCAGTATGCTTGCCTAGGAAAAATCCCATGGACAGAGGAGCCTGGCTGGCTACAGTCCATGGTGTCACAAAGAGTCAGACACGACTGAGGGACTGAGCATGCACACACAAGGAAATTATCAGAGCATCTGAGTTACAAGCACCTGCAGAGATACGGTGTGAAATATAGACAATACTTATAGGCTTACAGTCAGAGACAGAAGTTGACCTAGGGATTGTAAATCAGTTCTTGCCTTAAAACAGCTTAAAATCCAGTGAAGGGGAATGGTACATACTCATGAACATAAGCTATAATGGAACATATAATGCCAAAAGCACGACAGTGAGATTATAGGTGTTCAGTGATATTCAGAGGAGGAGGAGGGTCTCTGGGGCTGAATGGTGAGGAAAAAGCACCATGAAGAAGCACCTGAACTGGCTTTAGGATTAATTTCTTACTTTGGAAATCAAGGTATACACCATAATGGATTGGTAGACTGGGGAAAGGGCTTAAAGTTTTTAATAGAATGAATTCTTTGTCTAGAATTATTTCAGTTAAATCATTTCTGTGACTGTGATTTGATTACTTTTAAATATTTATTTATTTATAGTTGGTTGATGATTGCCTTACAGTATTGGTTTGATTTCTGCCATACGTCAACATGAATGAACCGCAGGTGTTTGGAAGATCTGTATGTTCATCACAAACACGAAGGCATGAATCTACAAGGACGTTTCAAAAGGGAATTCTCCAGCAAGAGAAATATTTCCATTTCTTGAGGCTTTCAATGCATCAAACACCAAAAACTTGGAGAAATGCCCTATTAGATTAAAATAATTGTGGTGTATGTTAACTGCTTACACTTTATAAATTACTGCTTTTACTATAACATACAAATAGGAATAGCTTATTGTTTCTAGTGCTTAAAAGGTATATTTTCATTTTATCCCCAACAACTCCAAAAGACGCATGTTATTATTCTCCCTGTCCTCCCGATAAAGATGAAAATGCTCTCACAGAAAGACGGCATGTGGCCGGAAGTCACACGGCACTGAGAGGACTGGAAAGTGGCAGCCTGACTCTGCACCCACACTTTCAACTACTAAGCCATAAAATCACCTATTTGTATATCCTTATTTGGAGAGAATATCAGAGCTTAAATTTAAGCTCTTTCAGGAACATGAAGCCACCGTCCCACCATTCCCTATCACTCTTTGTGATAGGCTTTCAAGATGCAAGCACACTCAGTCATGGCCCCATGCACTGCAGCTCACCAGGCTCCTCTGCCCACGGGAATTCTCAGGCAAGAACACTGGAGTGGGTTGCCACTTCCTTCTCCAGGAGATCTTCTAGACCCAGGGATCAAACTGGCGTCTCCTGTATTGGCTCTTTACCACTGAGCCACCTGAAGCCCCAGGCTTTGAAGAGACACACAAGCGAACAACTTAATACGTGCACATGTCTGCAAGAACCACATTCTTAGAGTCAGGAAGACAAGGCGTTAGGGAGCACCCCTGGAGGCAGAGAAGCGTCAGAAGAACAGCTTCTCATATCCAGAGAGCAGCAGAGTGTGCCCAAACTTCCTTCCCTGACCTCCCTTCTCAGGCATCAACTCCTACAGCCACACAGCATGGAGTGAAATTATACCGACTGATTGTGTTCCGCAACTCAGCACAGGTTACTGCAAGGGCAAAGGGACAACTTTCCTGATAATTAAGTCTCAAAATTAACTCCCCATTCAGAAAGTGAACAAACATTTATCTCCTAGTGAGATTATTTTTAGTCTGGCTGCTGATTCAACAAAATTAGCAGAGATTAATTGACATTCTCAAGAAAGTGGGAGAGGGAGGTGGAAATGCTTCCTTGGAAAAGGAGGCAAATTTAGGTCATGGTTTGACATCTCAACCAAGTGAGCCAAAATATGGTTTATTTATGTCTGTTAACTCCCAATTGCTTAGCCTCTGACCTTGGCACGACAACCTTAGAATCAGGGAATCTGGGTTGCATCCAGTTTCTGCCACTTAATAGTGTCATGACCCTGAAAAGGGCATTTGACCCCTCTGAGTTTCATTTTTCTCATCATTAAAATGGGGATCCCATGCCAGCCTCCCTGTATTGGGAATGGTGTCCCCATGGATACAATATGTGTAGAGGCCCCGTGGGGACTCCATAGGCCACAGATGACATAACCTTGTTTATTCCATCATTAATATGAACAGGGCCAACCATTACCCCATCACTAATATTCCTTCCATCTGAACAATTCAATTCAGATGACAGATTTTCCTAAAGAGCTCAAGCCAAGATCTGAGGATTAGTCACTTGGTTCTTACTGCCACTGTACCTCTGAGCCAAAATTATTAGAACTGAAGTTTCTACTCTTAGAACAAACTCTCTGGCCTTCTATTATCTAGATGAAAACGAGCTTCCTAATTCAGACACTGAATTCATTCCCTGAAAGTTCCTTCATAGCTGATGAATATAAATATTTATGTGTGTGTCTATTACATTAATGCCATGCCAAGAATCAATATACAGGTTTTGAATTAGAAACAATTTTCTATAATCCTATGCTGTCACTCCAATTATTTTACAAACCATGTGTTTACAGATAAATAGTGTTAGTCACTCAATTGTGTCCTACTCTTTGTGACCCCACGGCCTGTAGCCCACCAGGCTCCTCTGTCCATGGGTTTATGCAGGCGAGAATACTGGAGTGGATTGCCATTCTCTTTTCCAGGGAATCTTTCTGACCCAGAGATTGAGTTCAGGTCTCCTGTATTGCAGGCATATTCCTTATCATCTGAGCCACCAGGGAAGCCATGAGCAACAACTTTATACATAAATAGTGATAATCTAGTTTAATTACAACTTGGGGTTCTATTTGTGTATGTAACACTATATTATACGTATTTCCTGGTAAATTTCCCCAATAAAATTTAGTAATGGTCACGTCTAAAGCAACAAGTAGATTAACCAGTTTTGGAATACTTAAGATACTTTCTTCTTCTAGGGTATTATTTTGAGAAACTGCTGTTGTTCGGTTGCAAAGTTGTGCCCGACTCTTTGTGATCTCATGGACTGTAGCACAGCAGGCTCCTCTGTCCACCACTATCTCCTGGAGTTTGCTCAAACTCATGTCCATTGAGTTGGTGATGCTATCTAGACATCTCATCCTTTGCTTCCCTCCTTGCTTCAATTTAAGTATGAGTTTTGCAATAAGGAGCTCAAGATCTGAGGCCACAGTCAGTTTCCAGTCTTGTTTTTGCTGACTGTATAGAGCTTCTCCATCTTCAGCTGCAAAGAATACAATCAATCAGTATGGACCACTGGTGATGTCTATGTGTGGGGTCGTCTCTTGTGTTGTTAGAAGAGGGTGTTTGCTATGACCAGTGTGTTCTCTTGACAAAAGTGTGTCAGCCTTTGCCCTGCTTCATTTTGTACTCCAAGGAGAAACTTGTCTGTTACTCCAGGTATCTCTTGACTGCCTACTGTTGCATTCTAATCCCCTATGATGCAAAGGACTTATTTTGGGGGTGGGGGGCTGTTAGTTCTAGAAAATGTTGTAGGTCTTCATAAAACCAATCAGTTTCAGCTTCTTCAGCATCAGTGGTTAGGGCATAGACTTGGATTACTGTGATACCGAATGGTTTGCCTTGGAAATGAACTGAGATCTTTCTGTCATTTTTGAGACTGCACCCAAGTACTGCATTTTGGACTCTTCTGTTGACTATCAGGGCTACTCCATTTCTTCTAAAGGATTCTTGCCCACAGTAGTAGATGCAAAGGTTGTCTGAATTCAGTTCGCCCAGTCCTGTCTGTTTTAGTTCACAGATTCCTAAGACTTCAGTGTCTACTCTTGCCATCTCCTGCTTGACCATGTCCAGGTGACCTTGACTCAGGAACCCAACACTCCAGATTACGATGCAGTACTGTTCTCTGTAGCACTGGACTTTGATTTCACCGGCTGCACACCCGCAGCTGAGTGGCGTTCCACTTTGGCCCGGCCACTTCATTTTTACTGGTACGAGTGTGTGCTCAGTGGCTCACTGGTGTCAGACCCCATAGACTGTAGCCTGCCAGGCTCCTTGTTCATGGAATTTTCCAGAGAAGAATACTGGAGTGAGTTGTCTTTTCCTACTCAGGGGGATCTTCCTGACCCAAGTTTTGATCCCTCATTTCTTCCATCTCCTACATTTGCAGGTGGATTCTGTGCTAGATGGGAAGCCCCATTCTTACTGGAATTGAAAGTAATTGCCCTTTGCTCTTCCCCAGTAGCACACTGGACCCCTTCTGACCTGGAAGACCCATCTTCCGGTATCATATTTCTTTGCCTTTTCATACTGTCTATGGGGCTCTCCAGGCAAGAACACTGGGGAGGGCTGCCAGTTCCTCTCCCAGGGGGCCACGCTTTGTCAGAAGTCCTCACCGTGGCCCACCTGTCTTGGCTGAGCCTGCATGGCACAGCTCGTAGCTTCAGTGAGTTACGCAAGCCCCTTCGCCATGACCAGGCTGTGATCCATGAAAGGGAATTTTGAGAGATGCAGCAACATCACTAATAATGATGACGGCGGTAACAGCGTCTCGGAGCTGCCCTGGACGCTCGTGTGGGTCAGGAGTGGGACGGCGCGAAAGGCCGCCGCTGACACTTCTCCTAATCACCACAGGTTGACCCTTCCTGTGCCAGCGTTACAACAGAGTGCAGGAAAGTCTCAGCATGTGGACTGGCTCTGACTGTGAGTCAGGCTAGAGGCAAGCTGCTCCTTACAAAATCTGCACCGTGGGTCACGCTCTGTGCAACAAGCTTTCCGAGAATTACCTCCTGCGACCCTCTCCATAGTCTTATGAATGTGGACTTTATTACTGCCAACCAGGTGTCACAAGCTCTGGAACCTTAGTTCACTCGGCAAACGGCAGAGTGAGAGTCAATTTAAGCACTCTCTAATTCCAAATTCTACATCTACCCAAATGTCAAACTGTCTCTTCTGCTTCGTTGTACTGAATATTGATGATACCTGCACAGTCACACGTTATCTACAAGCTGCAAGTGATTTTCTTCTCTGAGATTCTTTCCTCAAAGGTAGAATTACAGGGTCAAAGAGCAGATCCTTTTCGGGGGTCACATGACTCTACTCCGTCACTGGCAATGTAGCTGAGGCCTGCTGTGTCTTCTCGCCCTTCATTCAGAAAGTGCTGGCCAGGCCCCTGCCACACTGGGGGCTCTGTTCTGGGATTTGGAGAAGGAGCGCTGGGTAGGCACACCGCTTTCTAGTCTTGAAGCAGCTGGAAGTGAAGCGGAAAGCTGACAACCCCCCTTGTGTGCTGTGGCTCTTATTTCTGTATCCTATTTTGACCTGCAAATGTGTGAACTTTACCCTGTAGATTCACACTTTGAGTACATGGTGATGGTGAGCATGGGTCCCCGTGATCTTGAGTGACTGGTGCTCTGGTGTGCATGCAGGAGACGGGAAATTGCAGCAGGAAAGGCCAAAGGTTGTTCAGAATTATTTCCACCTTCCAGACACTCATACAGAGCTTTTTCTACACCATCATGATTTACGACTTAGCTACTTGTAGGAGTGTCATATCTAGAATTCTTTCAGGCAGCGTGTGAAACTTTAATAAATACAGTTTTGTTTTTTTTTTTGTGGACACTCAACAGATCAAAGAACCTAATAAAATGGAATAATTAGTAATTTATTCTACACACACACACACCCCCACACACCATTTACTGGGTACCCACGTCTTTATTTTAAAGACAGTCTCAGAGATTGTGACTCTACACATACAATTGAGTGTACCAAGTATGCAATAATTTGTAATACTCTTTTTGCTGTTTCCAAATCTTACCTGATTATAAAATCAGTGTTGGGAAAAAGTCATTCCCAGGTTCCTTCTCATTGTATCTGATCTAGTTGGACTAGAAATCTTTTTTTTTTTCCAAAACAATTTGCAGATGAGTTTTATAATCAGAAAAAAAAATTAAACACTACTCTTAAAAGAAGTGAGACATGTCAGAATTTGCAATTGATTAAAACTATGAAGAGCAGAGAGTTCTGAATAGGTGAGCAATTTCTACTACCTCACTTAGTGGGGCTATCAGTCCCGAGATCACCTTCGTGCCTCTTAGAGAGTCATCGGATACTACATTGTTACGTTGCCACCCTTAGTTTTGAAAATGGGTTCACAGTGTGTCAGTAAATAGAAGTAATCATTTAAGTTGCCTAACAAAGTCGCTGTGATATATGATATACTATCATTAGATTAGCATAAGGGGTTACTGTATTAGAAAATGCTCTCCTGAAAGTGGAATTTGAATTAAGTGATACCCATGCTATGAGAGGGGACATCTTGTTTGTTTCAAGCAACCCTGTCCTAAGTTGTACATACACAATTCTACTCATAAACATACAAATGTCAATAAAACTCTAAACCACAGCAATTTAATTTCTATGTATAATCCAGCAGAAGGTCTTCACATGTCCCCAGACACGTCCTAGAATGCAAGAGTGCACACACACAGGAATGTCCATAGCAGCCGTATTCCTAACAGCCCCAAGCCAAAAACAAACCAAATGTCCATGCACTATAAACAGTGGACTAAACTGGAGTATATTCATGCAAGGGAATATTTTAAAGCAATGAAATATTAATAAAGTATTGCTATAAACAACAACATATGAGGGAATTGCACAAACATAAAATTTGTGCAAAAGAAGCCAGACAGAAGAGAGGACACATGCACCATTTCATTATATGAAGTAGGAGCCCAGGCTGACTAATCTATAGAATCAGATGCTGGGCAGAGTGGCTGTCTGCGGAGGATGCTCACTGAGAGCAGATGCTCGGGGCTCTAGCTGCAGCTCCTGATCTGCTGGTCGTATGGGTAATTTTGGGAAAATATGTTGAGTTGTACACTTTAGCTTGCGCACATTTCTGAATGTATGCCATATACTAATGTGCCATTTGCTTTCAGGAAAAAAAAATATGATTATGTTTCTCCTTCAGTTTTGTGGGGCAGGTGGATTTTTGCTGGTTATCTTCACTGATACACTGTCTCCCATCCTACAAGAAGAGCTGCAGAGATTCCATACAGCAAACGTGTGGCGATGTTCGGTGCAAAGATTATGCCTTTTATCTACTTTCAGTCTGTTATTTACTCTGAATGTGTTTTCCAATAATGGCCCCACATTTGTGCTGATTCATCCTCTTGACCCTGCCAGATTCCCTGGAAGCAGCCAGGGCAGAGAGAAGAAGCCATAACTCATTTAGGTCAGTAGTTCTAATGAAGACTGGGGAAGAAAAAAAAAAAAAACAAACACAAGGGCTGGCTTCTCAGTCAGCCCCACCCGGGGCAGCCGTCCAGAACAGCCGTTCTGTGGCGGTCTCACTACGGCTGGACTAACAGGCCTCCGAGTCCAGAGAAGGGCTGTGAATGACGACACGGAGGCTGGCGGGGACCTAGCTGAGGGGCGTGCGAGAGGTGATGCTGAAAACGGCCTGCAGAGCAAATGACGTGGCTGTCCCTGGTCTCCCTCTTCTCTGCTGCTTTGGAGACCTCCGCCCCCAACCCCTTTCCTCTGCTCTCCCATCCAGCAGTGAGCTTTCACAGTTCATCCTCAGATGACCTGGGGGCCCCTAGAACTGCTCCCCCAGCTTGTAGAGAGCTGGAAATCTGGAATGTCCATCTCCCTGCAAGGCAGCCCAGCGGGGACAGCCCCAGGCCCCAGCCTCTGCTCAGAAGCGGCCCGGACAAGACCCGAGCAGGGTGAAAGGAGGGGGGGACACAAGTGAAGGCGCGCCCGAAACACTCGGTCCTGAAAATAATCAGGATTTCCTGCAGTGTTTTTGGAAGTCAGGGAGGATGTAAAAATCCATGAGACAGGAGAACAAAGCTGTACACAGAGACAGGCTCACCTGTTGCCTATTTTCCCTTGCCTTACCCGCCCAAGCGGTTCCACACAGCGCTCCCAAGATGTAACCTGAGCCAGCATTCCCCGCTAGGTGTGTCCCCCTCTTTGGGGGACAAGGTCTGATCTGAGGCTTTCTTTTTGCCTCATGGAACTTAAACCCTCCCCGGCCTATAATCATGTTTTCACACAGCTCTATCTGGTTTCCAAAGGGTCCTCTCCCGGAAGTGCAGCCGCCCAGGACACCTCCCGGGACCCCTCCTGGAGGCCTCCCAGGCCTGGCCCCTCTCAGCCCTTCCCGGTCAGTGTGCTGATCCATCAGGACTACTTTTCACTGTCGTACTTTTTGTGGTCTTTCTTTCTTCTGGTGATAATTTTAGCTCATTACCCTTCTTTTCTGTTTCACATAGTGGGACCCAATCAATGTGAGGGAAAGCTTCTGTGGAAAGTGGTATTTCGTTTCCTATCCTCCAGGTAATACACTAAAGTTTTTGACTATATTAAAGTCTTTCTGTGGATCACAACAAACTGTAAAACTCTAAAAGAGATGGGACTACCAGACAACGTCACCTGCCTCCTGAGAAACCTGTATGCAGGTCAAGAAGCAGCAGTTAGAACCAGACATGGAGCAATGGACTGGATCAAAATCAGGAAAGGGGTACGTCAAGGCTGTATATTGTCACCCTGTTTATTTAACTTATATGCAGAGTACAGCATGAGAAACGCTGGACTGGAAGAAACACAAGCTGGAATCAAGACTGCCAGGAGAAATATCAATAACCTCAGATATGCAGATAACACCACCCTTATGGCAGAAAGGGAAGAGGAACTAAAAGCCTTTTGATGAAAGGGAAAGAGGAGAGTGAAAAAGTTGGCTTAAAGCTCAACATTCAGAAAACGAAGATCATGGCATCTGGTCCTATCACTTCATGGGAAATAGATGGGGAAACAATGGAAAGAGAGACAGACTTAATTTTCTTGGGACTCAAAATCACTGTGGACAGCGACTGCAGCCATGAAATTAAGAGATGCTTGCTTCTTGGAAGAAAAGCTATGATCAACCTAGAGAGTACTAAAAAGCAGAGACATTACTTTGCCAACAAAGGTCCATCTAGTCAAAGCTCTGGTTTTTCCAGTAGTCCTGTGTGGATGTGAGAGTTGGGCCATAAAGAAGACTGAGAGCTGAAGAATTGGCACTTTCAAACTGTGGTGCTAGAGAAATGTCTTGAGAGTCCTTTGGACAGCAAGGAGATCCAACCAGTCCATCCTTAAGGAAATCAATCCTGAATATTCACTGGAAGGACTGATGCTGAAGCTGAAGTTCCGATACTCTGGCCACCTGATGCGAAGAACTGACTCACTGGAAAAGACCCTGATGCTGGGAAAGATTGAGGGCAGGAGGAGAAGGGGACGACAGAGGATGAGATGGCTGGATGGCATCACCAGCCGACTCAATGGACATGAGTTTGAGCAAAGTCCGGGAGATGGTGAAGGACAGGGCATACTGCAGTCCGTGGGGTCACAAAGAGTTGGACACGCCTGAGCCACTGAGCAACAACAAAATCCCCAGGTAATGTGAAGTTTGTTCTGCAAAAGGCTTTGGACTTGGGTAATCTTACTTTTACTGTCCATCAGTGTAACTGTGAGGATGTTTGGAGAGATTCGGATTTACTCAGTTGCTATTATTTTGGACCCCAAGAGTTTTCCTGCCTCCACGTTCTGACCCCTTACAGAAGGTCTGGAGAACGCAGAGGCCCCACCCTGCAGCTGCCCCCTTTCACCTTTCCCCCGAGTGCGCTCTCCCTCCCCAGGCTGACAACATCAGTAGTAGAAAACAGGCAAAGAAGAGCAGACAGACCTTCATATTCCAAGCATTACACAGAAAATAACAACCCCCTGAAAACAGTGCACAGTTCATCACAATTCATGAAGCTCTGCTATGAAAATCGAAACCCTGTCATGCCGAAGCTCTGACTACATGTGTAAGCAACTACAGACTCTAAGTGAAGTATGATGTCGGATTCTTGCTTTTAAATTTAGTTCATCACTCGCTCTAGGGTGGCAAATGAAATGCTGGGACACCAGAGGGAGAAGGGACTGCTGGTTCCTGAAGTCCATAATGTACATGTCAGATGCCATCTCCTGGCGAGAACATGCCTGTACCTCTGAGCCACAGATGCCTTTTATCTCTGATGGTGTGCTGTGATAATGGCATCTGCCCTATTTATTTGTAGAAAATGTAATTTAAAAATTTAAAAAGTCGTCCAGGTGTCTCAGTAGTAAAGAATCCACCGGCCATTGCAGGAGACGTGAGTTCAATCCCTGGGTCTGGAAGGACCGATGGAGGAGGACATGGCACCCCGCTCCAGTGTTCTTGCCTGGAAATCCCATGGACAAAGGAGCTACAGTACATGGGGTCACAAAAGAGCTGGACGTGACTTAGTGACTGAGCGTGTTATTGAGTCAGTATCAAATAGGTATCTTCCAAATAAGCTCTGTGATTATGTGGATGTCAGTTTGCCAGATCTGATAGCGTACGGCGTGATACATGCTATGTCATCATTGGCAGAAGCTGAGTAACAGGTGTAAGGTGCCTCTGTGTACTTATCTTTGCAATGACCCATGTAACTAAGTCTCAAAAAGGCACGTTAAACATCCGAATAGCAGCAACAAAAAAGGCTTCTTCTAGTTCTCCAGGAAAACCTTTTGGTTTGAAAGCTAGGACGGTGCTCATTACCTGAGATATAAGAGACAGGTTGTGCAGATACACTGCCCAGCAACCTCGGTTCCCTGGCAGACAATGTCATCTATACATGCCCTGTAAACAGAGCAAGGCTGCATGTACTTTGAGAACCAATCTGCCCTGATACCCACAGCTGCCCAAACGGCTGCCTCAGTGCTTCAGCTGACAATTGCCCCAGAACCCCATGTCTAAAATCTTCCTAAGGATACCTCAGGAACTGTGCAAAACTGTGCAAAACTGTGTGTGACAGGCCGAGTAAAAGCCTATCAAGCTATCAAGTTTTAACTCTCAGGAAGAAAGGGGGTCTTTGCAGATGTAAGTACAGGGCAGTGGGCAGATTATCCTGGATTTTCCATCTGGGCCCTAAATGCAATAACAAGTGTCCTTAGAAGACAGAGACTGTTACAGATTCCATACAAACACACTCAGAGTAGAGGGCGATGCGAAGACAAAGCTGCCCTTGAAGACCTGAGGATGCGGCTGCGAGTGGAGGAAGGCTGGCAGTGACCAGAGGCTGGAAGAGGCATAGGTGTCCACAGGCCACCTCTATCTCAGCTCAGTAATAAGGATTGGGGAATTCCACCCTGAAGAACTGGGAAAAGACACATTTTTGTTGTTTAAAGCCACCGCCTTTGTGAGAACATGTCATGGAGGTCACAGGAAACTAATACAGCAGGACAGGGGGCAGTCTGCGGCAGCTGCCCTCATGCTAAAGGTGAGCGGGTGCCACTGGACGCTGCAGATACAGCACCTGATACGGAGTCAAGGGCTTTCCCTGCTTGTTGCTCTGTGAGCTCTCTATCGACAGAGATAACAGCATATTACCAAACCCTGCTTCTGTGTAACTGCTGTGCTAGGTGGGGGGGTGGTGAGGAATCGTCTAAAAGCAAGTGTCTTTTTAAAAATCTCATATTGCAACAGGCACATTCAAATGCTGATCAAAGTCCTTCATTTTGTTCTGTGATATTCTGTATATGTAGTCTAATTAGTTCCAAACTGTACTCCCCTTGGCTCATTATGTTGCAACTCAAAATGTCATTTGTCGTTGAGCACAGCTGTCATCATCTGGGAATGGGTAGAAATGCAGAGTCTCAGGCCTAACCCAGACTTGCTGAATTGGAAACTGTGCTTCGACAAGACCCTGGGTAATAGTACTGTGCACGTTAGAGTCTGAGAAGCTCTGCTCTAGGACTTGGAAAATCAGTACCATCTTACAATGAACTCACACAGCTAAGTCTGCGTGTAAATCTCCATTCCACCGAGAAATGCCAGTGTTTTAAAACTCCTTGCCACATGTGTGGCTACAGCATCTCCTTCTTCATTGGTTGGGACATAATACATCCCACTAACAACACTGTAAACAAGTAGTTTCTTTAAGAAATAAAGACTATACCTTCTTCCCTACATTTGCTAGAACACAGGTTTTATTTGGGGCTGCCAGGCAATGTCACCCCCACTCCAGTACTCTTGCCTGGAAAATCCTATGGTCGGAGGAGTCTGGTGGGCTGCAGTCCATGCAGTCGCTAAGAGTCGGATACGACTGAGCGACTTCACTTTCACTTTTCACTCTCATGCATTGGAGAAGGAAATGGCAACCCACTCCAGTGTTCTTGCCTGGAGAGTCCCAGGGATGGGGGAGCCTCGTGGGCTGCCATCTATGGGGTCACACAGAGTCGGACACAACTGAAGTGACTTAGCAGCAGCAGCATCAGGCTTCAGGTTGTTTTCTTCAAGTGGTGTTACTCTGGGCCCAGCTGAGAAGAGCAAGCTCAGCTCTGCTGGGTTTTTCCTTTCCTACTGTCGCTTCCTTAGAAGTCAACAGTCTCCGCCTCCTTTGGTGCCCAGTGTGAGAGCTGCGAGGGTGCTCCCTGGGCTTATAATTGCACAGAGTTGTTTGGGAGCAGTCATGCTTCCATAGTTCCAGTTGCTGTTTGTCTGCCTCTCCATAACCAATGTTTTCGATCTCAGGGAGGCTTGGGAGGCCAACTTGCTCCTACTGGTCCCCCTAGTTCACAGCAGGGCAAGCACTCTGACCTGATTTCCCAAAACCACGTGGTGCTCTTCTCCCCACGTTACCCTAGGTCTTTAGTTTATATTATTTAGAGTTTGCCCTGTTTTATCAGGATTAAAGCAAAAGAATTGATGCTTTTGAACTGTGGTGTTGGAGAAGACTCTTGAGGGTCCCTTGGACTGCAAGGAGATCCAACCAGTCCATCCTAAAGGAGATCAGTCCTGAATATGCATTGGAAGGACTGATGCTGAGGCTGAAACTCCAATGCTTTGGCCACCTGATGCGAAGAACTGATTCATCTGAAAAGACCCTGATACTGGGAAAGATTGAAGGCAGGAGGAGAAGGGGATGACAGAGGATGAGAGGGTTGGATAGCATCACCAACTCTATGGACAAGAGTTTGAGTAAGCTCTGGGAGTTGGTGGGGAAAGGGAGGCCTGGTGTGCACCAGCCAGAGTCAGACATGACTGAGTGACTAAACTGAAAGCAAAAGTTGGACCCAGACTTTAAGCTATTCCAGCCTAAACTGCATTGACATGAAAGAGGCATTCTTGAACCTAATGCTTGTGGACACACTCATTTTTTTTCCTATTTGTTTTTAGAGAAAATAATTCTCTGGTCTGTATTTGTCCACTAGAATATCGTCAATGGTCACCAAGACAGAAGGAACCAAAAGAATAGCTAATTGTTCAGAGAAAATCTCTTTACCAATGATATTAAATAAAAGAAATACAGACCTCACATCAAACTGACTTAGAGTTTTTTCCTCTGGAGTAAGGCCTCTTGAGGCTACAGACTATGCCATCAAACCCCAAAATAGCAAATAATCCAGGAAATCGCTGGGCAGGAGGATAAATATGAGCCAGTCAAGTTTAATTCCCCTCTCTTGGTGAGGAAAAGCAGTTAGAGAAAAATCAGAATGGATTCAAACACTGTCCATTCTTCAAACCAAATATTTATTTAAAATAACCATATGGCCAAAATCCCCCCTTTTTTTTTACTGATTTCATATTTGTCTTCGCTTTCTCTTTCCTCCTGGGCAAACTACAAAATGAATGGCTATGATTTTAAGTAGAATAAAGTGACTTTAAATGGAAACTATACAGCAAAGTCAGATTTATTTCAATGTGAAAATCTCATGCGAGCAAAATGAGGGCATTATTTTTGCTCAAAGGAAAGATTTCCTAGATACCAACACCTCTGAAGTTGCTATTTTCGATGAGCATTGCTCCTATTAGTATGACATTTCATAATATATATTGCCAGACACCAATTCTAACTCAAAATTAGGAGAGATTCTATTATTCAGATGGTAATCAGCCTTCATAAAAGTTAAAATGCCTTTATTGTTGCAGATGAGTATTGTGTTCAAAACAACACATGAAGTGAAGGATGATGCCTAAAAATTTGAGTATTTACAGAAAACTGTTAAAAAAAAACCATGGGGCAAATTCTACAGGACCCAGTTGCGATAAGAAGGAAAAAATTATCAGTGTGACCTTGTCCAGGTGGGAAAACCTTGGGTCAAGCAACCTTTCTGAGACTGCTTACTGCAGCATGGAAGTGTACTTTTATCCACATGCCTGATGGAGTGCTTGAGCAGATGAAATGAGATTCCCCCAGATCAAGCACCCCATCCTCTGGCCACGGTAGTTCAGGCCCTTGCTTGTTTGGTGTTCTTGTTGTCAGTAACTACAGGTTAAGAGCTTTCCTTTTAGTGTGCAAATTATGTATCAATATTAAAAATAATTCTCCATAACCTGCTTCATTTCTATCCCCAAAATATCCACACACAATCCCAGTCCCCTAGGGGCCAGAGAAAATGTTTGTTGACTGTGACTGAGATTATCTCCTTCTGGTCCCCATCTCTGAAGGAGAAATCTCTATTTAGCCTGAAACAGAGAGACCTGAGGTTCTGGTTTTGACCAGGTCACAGGGGGTGACAGATAGCCTCACCCAGTGACAGGGTCTTCTGCGTGAGGTCCCACAGGAAACCTTAGCATCTCTGAGACCTACCAGTAGTTTGCACTCCTTGTCAACGGGTGCAGTGAAGAACATGTCACAATACCTTCTTGTGAATTGAGTCAGTAAATGTAAATCAATGACTCATACAAATAATTTGCAGCTATAACTTCTTTTAGTTTGCATTATTTAGATTTTAAGTATCTTTAGAAACAAGATGCTATAATTATATACCAACTCAAAGTAGTAGCAACAGAAATATTATATCCTGTCCCCAAGCAATGTATGTCACCCTATGCCAACAGTTTGATCAGCTCATACATTATACACACATATAGTATGTCACCCTATGCCAATAGTTTGATCAGCTCATAGATGATACACACATACAGTATGTCACCCTATGCCAACAGTCTGATCAGCTCATAGATGATACACACATATAGTATGTCACCCTATGCCAACAGTCTGATCAGCTCATAGATTATACACACATATAGTATGTCACCCTATGCCAACAGTCTGATCAGCTCATAGATTATACACACATATAGTAAACTCGGATTTTTTTAAGAATTACTGGACTTGTGCATGTTACTTAACATTTTTTGGATTTTCACTTGAAAACCAAGAATAATAGTATCTTCTTTAGAGGACTCTTGAGAAGATTGAAATAACAAATAAAGGAAGAAAGAAGGAAATGAAGGAACTTATACATAGCGGTGGGTTTCCCACCACATGGCTCGACCCTTGGGTTGGAAGGTATCATTGAGAAAGAAATAACAACCCACTCCAGTATTCTTGCTTGACAAGTTCCATAGCCAGAGGAGCCTGGCAGGCTGTAGTCTACGGGGCTGCAAAGAGTCGAAATGACTGAGCATGCACACACGCATACGTTGTGGTTCTTGAGTATTTGCACTTATTCCCAGTTAACGAATATTTATTGTGGGACTATCATGTATTAGTTCAGGTTTTGGGTTACCAGGACCAGGAGAGAGCTTACTTTATGGCAGTGCATGTGTGCGCAGTTGCTAAGTTGTACTGAACTCTGAGACTCTGTGGACTGTAGCCCACCAGGCTCCTCTGTCCATGGGATTTCCCAAGCAAGAATACAGGAGTGGGTTGTCATTTCTTCCTCCAGGGGATCTTCCCAACCCAGGGATAGAACTCAGGTCCCCTGCATTGGCCAGTGGATTCTTTACCACTGAACCACCTGGGAAGACCAGTTGCCAGTGGTAGAGTCTAACAAATGAATAAATACACAAGATAATTTCAGACAATGATAGGCCTGTAAAGTAGTGACTGTATCAGTCAGCTATTAACTATGTAGCAAAGTATCCTAAAATTCAGTAACTTAAACAATCAGCATTTCTTGCTGCTATAGGTCACCCAGACGATGCTCCTGGACTCAGTCAGTCTTCATCCGTGGTCAGCTTCACGTTGGGTCAATGACTCTGTAGTCTGGACCTGAGTCTTTAACAGGTATGATGATCAGCTGAGCTGTGCTGAGGGGCCTGGGTCCTCCTCCACATGAGCTGTCGCTCTGCAGCAGCCCACGCCTGCTCTCATCTCACTGTGGTTTCATCCTACTGGCCAGATCAGAACGACAAGACCCCACCTCCTGGTGGGAGGAGCTGGAGACTTAAGAGGAAGCGATGCAGACAGGGATGAAAAATTGCTACTACCTTTGAAATCAGTCTATGCTAGTTTAAGGTCAGCAGTCAGAGAAACCTCTTCAAGTAGCCAAGTTATTCTCTGAATTAAGAATAACCTGGTTAGTATTACCCTGATACTAAAGCCAGATAAGGACATTACAAGAAAAGAAAATGATAGACCATTATCCCTGACCAATACAGATGTAAAAATCTTCAGCAAACTCATAGCAAATTGAATTCAAGGACGCTTCAGAAGGACTATACACCATGACCAAGTAGGGTTTATCCTTGGAATGCAAAGATGGTTCAACATCTACAACTCAGTAAATCTGTGGCACCACATTAACAGAATGAAAAATAAAATTCACGTGATCATCTCAGCAGATGCAAAAATGCATTTGACAAAATACAACAACCTTACATGGTAATAACCTAAACAGTTTGGATATAGGAGAAATATTCACGAACACAATAAAGGTCACAGAAGACAAGCCTACAGCTAACAGTGCATTCAATGAAAAATTGAACCTTTTCTTCTCATATCAGGATGAAGAACTCAAGAGTAGAAGTGGAAGAGCTAAAGATCTAAGATTATAGGATCCACAGCTGGGTTGGTCCTTCCGTAAAGATCAAAAACAATGTTGCTGCTTCCACACAGAACCCCTATCTTGCAGACCCTCCCCATCTCTCAAAATCTGCACAGGCATTCAAGGTTGGATTTCCAGATGTGACGCATACAGACAATTTGCTCTTGCAGAAAACATCAAACGTTTCTAAAGTAGATCACTTCCATCCCTTCCCCAAACACCATGCAGTCTTTCATTCTAGGGCAGGACTGTTGAATTTTCCGAAATAGTTTCATCTGATTATTTTTTGCTTGTTTGTTTTATTCTCACAAAAATTTTCCTTTCAGTGACTCAAAGTATAGAAAAGTCTTAACTCAAGGCACAGTGAAAGTAGGAAAAGAAACTATAAGAGGTAGAAGGACAGGTCAAAGCAAAGCAAGATTTTGGCCCATCTCCCCGTAACATCCCCATGGTCAGTGGTATAGTACTTGCTTTAATGTAAAAGAAATGGCATATCTAAGCTAGGAGAAAGCTTGGTTTCCAGCATGTGCAATCTGAAACAATCCAGTATCCTAACACATCCGAATTTCTTGTTTAAATTTCTATAAGCTGCTTTAAGTTGTATTCTATAACTTGTGATAGAATTTGGAAGCGTGGATTTTTCTGAAGCATGGGTGCTGGGGCACAATGGTTTGAGTTCTCCTGACTCATCTAAAGCTTGTACTCCTAAGACCCACCGAAGTGTGGCCCTACCTGCCATTGCCTCCTCCCTCCCTGTCTTTCCACCTTCCCATCAGCTCACCAGCAACGTCCTTACACTCCATCCCCAGCTCTGCCTGGATTTCCTCCAGCCCAAGTACCTGTACTGTGAGCCAGCTCCTGGGTTTATGATTATCCACACCAGGTCCCATCCACATAGGTAAGTTCAGTTCAGTCGCTCAGTCGTGTCTGACTCTTTGCGACCCCATGAATCGCAGCATACCAAGCCTCCCTGTCCACCACCAACTCCCAGGGTTCACTCAAACTCACGTCAATAGAGCTGATGATGCCATCCTGCCATCTCATCCTCGGTCGTCCCCTTCTCCTCCTGCCCCCAATCCCTCCCAGCATCAGAGTCTTTTCCAATGAGTCAACTCTTTGCATGAGGTGGCCAAAGTATTGGAGTTTCAGCTTCAGCATCACTCCTTCCAATGCACACCCAGGACTGATCTCCTTTAGGATGGACTGGTTGGATCTCCTTGCAGTCCAAGCGACTCTCAAGAGTCTTCTCCAACACCACAGTTCAAAAGCATCAATTCTTGGGCGTTCAGCTTTCTTCACAGTCCAACTCTCATATCCATACATGATCACAGGAAAAACCATAGCCTTGACTAGATGGACCTTTGTTGGCAAAGTAGTGTCTCTGCTTTTCAATGTGCTGTCTAGGTTGGTCATAACTTTCCTTCCAAGGAGTAAGTGTCTTTTAATTTCATGGCTGCAGTCACCATCTGCAGTGATTCTGGAGCACCCCCAAATAAAGTCAGCCACTGTTTCCCCATCTATATGGTATGAAGTGATGGGACTGGATGCCATGATCTTCATTTTCTCAATGTTGAACTTTAAGCCAACTTTTTCACTTTCTCTTCTTTCACTTTCATCAAGAGGCTCTTTAGTTCTTCATTTTCTGTCATAAGGGTGGTGTCATCTGCATTTCTGAGGTTATTGATATTTCTCCCAGCAATCTTAATTCCAGCTTATGCTTCCTCCAGCCCAGCATTTCTCATGATGTACTCTGCATAGAAGTTAAATAAGCAGGGTGACAATACACAGCCTCGACGTACTCCTTTTCCTATTTGGAACCAGTCTGTTGTTCCATGTCAAGTTCTAACTGCTGCTTCCTGACTTGCATACAGGTTTCTCAAGAGGCAGGTCAGGTGGTCTGGTATTCCCATCTCTTTCATAATTTTCTGCAGTTTATTGTGATCCACACAGTCAAAGGCTGACATAGTCAATAAAGCAGAAATAGATGTTTTTCTGGAACTCTCTTGCTTTTTCCATGATCCAGTGGATGTTGGCAATTTGATCTCTGGTTCCTCTGCCTTTTCTAAAACCAGCTTGGACATCTGGAAGTTCATGGTTCACGTATTGCTGAAGCCTGGCTTGGAGAATTTTGAGCATTATTTTACTAGCATGTGAGATGAGTGCAGTTGTGTGGTAGTTTGAGCATTCTTTGGCATTGCCTTTCTTTGGGGTTGGAAGGAAAACTGACCTTTTCCAGTCTTGTGGCCACTGCTGAGTTTTCCAAATGTGCTGGCATATTGAGTGCAGCACTTTCACAGCATTATCTTTCAGGATTTGAAATAGCTCAACTGGAATGCCATCACCTCCACTAGCTTTGTTCATAGTGATGCTTTCTAAGGCCCACTTGACTTCAGATTCCAGGATGTCTGGCTCTAGGTGAGTGTGAGTGATCACATCATTGTGATTCTCTGGGTCATGAAGATCTTTTTATACAGTTTTTCTGTGTATTCTTGCCACCTCTTCTTAATATTTTCTGTTTTTGTTAGGTCCATACCATTTCTGTCCTTTATTGTGCCCATCTTTGAATGAAATGTTCCCTTCTTATCTCTAACTTTTTTGAAGAGATCTCTAGTCTTTCCCATTCTATTCTTTTCCTCTACTTCTTTTCAATAATTGCTGAGGAAGCCTTTTTTTTTTTTCATCTCTTTTGCTATTCTTTGGAACTCTGCATTCAAATGGCTATATCTTTCCTTTTCTCCTTTGCTTTTCACTTCTCTTCTTTTCACAGCTATTTGTAAGAACTCCTCAGACAACCATTTTGCTATTTTGCATTTCTTTTTCTTGGAGATGGTCTTGATTCCTGTCTCCTGTACAATATCATGAACCTCTGTCCATAGTTCATCAGGCACTCTGTCTATCAGATCTAGTCCCTTAAATCTATTTCTCACTTCCACTGTATAGTTATGAGGTCATACCTGAATGGCCTAGTGGTTTTCCCCCAATTTCTTCTATTTATCTGTTGTAGGTATTCAAAAATATTTATTGAACACTATACAGACATAACATTTATCAAGTTTTCTGTGTTAGGGAGTGTGATAAGCATCAGGTAGAGCTTGTTTGTGCCTACCCAGCATCCATTTCCCCCTTTTGGTAAATTCACCCTGGGATTCCTTTGGTAAAATAATTTCTCCCACACCCTTGATTAGTGTGCTTTGAATAAGGCAGAATCCACTGTAGGCTCTGAGGAGCAACATATGAACCAAGACTGGTATTTTAAGCATCTTTGACCAAGATTCAGTATAAATTTTCTGCCCAGCTCTAATTAATGAAATGGTTCTCTCATAAAGGATTGAAGTGAGCAATAAGAATTCTCAAAGGGGGTTTTCAACAAAAGGCCTTTACATTTCTGCCCAAAGAGAACTGTCACATAGCCTGAGTCCAGAAATACTCTGTGGGATGTTTATCAGCCAAATTTTCTAAAAGTCTGCTGGCACACCTGGCCAGTTGTCAAGCCCCATCCTTCTGACCACAGTGAGCGGTTTGGGAATGGAAATGAGACCTGAGGCTGAGAGCTTAGTTGGGACTCTTGGCAAAAACAGATCCCTCTCCTCGCAGAGTTGACCGAGCCTGGAGCTTCCCCTGGCATCCTTGAGAGGAGCTGGCCTGGGACCTGGGGTGAAGAAGCAGACTGGGAGGACTGGGAGGAGGAAGGTCCTGACGAAACCCTTGAGCACCTGGATTAACTGTGTTTGAAGTGAGACTGATCCTAGACTGGTTAAAACTTCTGTTTTTCTTTAAGCCAGTGTGGTTTCTGTTATTTTCAACTGTAAAGTCTTAACAAATGCCATGTGCAGAATCATGCTGAATTAATATCTTCAGACAGCTGTTGCTAACTTTCTGGTTTAGAGGCTTAGTAACTGGTACCCAGGCACTGACTGCCACTATGTGACCTCTCCCAAGGTCACACCCCAAGGTCACACAATTAGTAAGTGACAGAATCAAGAATGAGGACATGGTTCATCATGGCTACAAATGTCAGGTTTTAACCACTGTACACACTGCCACCCACATGGCGAGGGCGGAGGGGTGGGGTGTGGCGCAGGGAGGAATAAAACAGAAAGGCCAGCAAAACCATGAACACCGTCAGAACACACAGCTTATTAAGAGAACTCTCTCTCTGGGTCCACATGCTTCCGTACGCAAAGTGCAGTCGGATGGAGAAGGGGAGGGGGTCTGGCATGTTCCCTGCCTGGAGAAGAACATGCTGCAGGCACTCTCTGGTGGCGAAACATGGATTTTACTTACCATGGCACAGCTCTCTTCTTGGTATTTTTTTGTCCTTCTTGAGATTTCTCAGAGGTGTTTCTGTGAAATCCTCTCCAAGTATTTCTGGGAGACTTTTAAAGATTCTATTCTTATCCAGTTGTTATCATATGTAATGAGGGGGCCTAGAAAAAGAAAATGAATTAGCTGTTGCAGGCCACACCAGGAAGGTTAAAAAGGGGCCAGGTCTGGAATTCTCCACCCTCCCTGTTTCCAGTATGGCTCAGAATCAGAACAGCCATGGTTAAAGAATCCTGCAAACAGTGAATGCCAGGGAAGGTATAGAGGAAAGGGAGCCCGCATGTGCTGTCGGTGGGAGTGTGAACTGATACACCCACCATGGAGCACACTATGGAGGTTCCTTAAAAACTAAACATAGAATCCCCATAAAGTGAAGTCACTCAGTCATGTCAGACTCTTCAAGACCCTGTGGACTGTAGCCTATCAGACTCCTCCATCCATGGAATTTTCCAGGCAAGAGTACTGGAGTGGGTTGCCATTTCCTTCTCCAGGGGATCTTCCTGACTCAGGGATCAAACCCGGGTCTCCCAAATTGCGGGCAGACACTTTACCATGTGAGCCCCCAGGGAAGCCCGCAGTGACACAGCAGTCCCACTGCTGGGTGTAAGCCCAGAGGAAGCCAGAACTCAAAAAGATGCATGCGCCCCAAGAGTCACAGCAGCACTGCTTACAGCAGTCAGGACGTGGGAGCAACCTAAATGTCTACCAACAGAGGAATGGATAAAGATGCGGGACATGTATTCAATGGAATGTTACTCAGCCATAAAAAGGAAGAAAACTGGCTCATTTGTAGGGACATAGATGGGTCTATAGAGCGCCAAAGGGCAGAAAGAGAAAACTGGAATCTAGAAAAATGGTAGAGATGATCTTCTTTGCAAAGCAGAATTAGAGACACACATGCAGAGAACAAATGTAGGGACACCAAGGGGAAAGCGGAGGTGGAGGAACCGGGAGACTGGGGCTGACACAGAGACTGTCGCTCCTTGGAAGAAAAGCTATGACCAACCTAGATAGCATATTCAAAAGCAGAGACATTACTCTGCCAACAAAGGTCCATCTAGTCAAGGCTATGGTTTTTCCAGTGATCATGTATGGACGTGAGAGTCGGACTCTAAAGAAAGCAGAGTGCTGAAGAAGTGATGCTTTTGAACTGCGGTGTTGGAGAAGACTCTTGAGAGTAGCGTGGACTGCAAGGAGATCCAACCAGTCCATCCTAAAGGAGATCAGTCCTGAATATTCATTGGAAGGACTGATGCTGAAGCTGAAACTCTGATACTCTGGTCACCTGATGTGAAGAACTGACTCATTTGAAAAGACCCTGATGCTGGGAAAGACTGAAGGCAGGAGGAGAAGGGGACGGCAGAGGATGATGGTGGGGTAGCATCACTGACTCAATGAACATGAGTTTGAGTGAACTCTGGGAGTTAGTGATGGACAGGGAGGCCTGGTGTGCTGCTGTCCATGGAGTCGCAAAGAGTCAGACATGACTGAGCGACTGAACTGAACTGAACTCTTCCTGTGGATCAACTAGACAACCGATGAGACCCTGCTGCAGAGTACAGGGACGCTACTCAATGCACTGTGGTGACCTGAATGGAAGGAAAGTCAGACAGGAGGGGTATATGCATACGGATGACTGATTCGTTTTGCTGTATGGCAGAAACTAACACCACACTGGAAAGTGTCTAGACTACAATATAAATTAATTTTAAAAAGAGTTCCTGTTGGGTGGGCTGGCTCTGGTTGCGCTGACTGAGGTCTGCTGAGGAAGCTCTGCCACTGGGCATCGTAGGGCCCCTCACTGGGCAGAAGCTCACAGGCACCCTTAGTCTCTCCACCTTG
Source organism: Nanger dama (assembly GCA_917880005.1). Classification (NCBI taxonomy): domain Eukaryota; kingdom Metazoa; phylum Chordata; class Mammalia; order Artiodactyla; family Bovidae; genus Nanger; species Nanger dama. Next base: position 4,558,551 of record CAKJTW010000021.1, on the reverse strand, counting down.
TGCCCTACGCCTCCCGAGGCAACTCCTAACACGCTCTTTGATGAGACAGTGGGCATAAACTTAACTGCCATCAAGGTTATTGGTTTCCAAACTGTAAAGACACGTCATCCAAGAAACGTATCTGCGGGCTTGGGGACCCAGGGGATGGGGGAAAGCAGGTCGACACGGGAGGGCCTAGCCGGTTTGGTCCTTCATTTGGCCCTGAGGTATCCAATTCACTTCCCACGAGGCACCATGGTGTAGAATGGATCATGTTTACACACTGGTGCCTGTCAGGCTTCGGTCCAAATCCTTGCTGTGTGACCCTGGACAAGTTACTTCATGTCTCTGAGCCTCAATTTGCTGAAGCGTGAAATGAGGATAATAAAAGCACCTGCCTCAGAGTACTGCTGCAAGGAATAAATAACTTTCTGAAACATAGTAAGGACTCAAAACAGATTAGCCTGTGTGTCTCCTGCACATACATGTTGACTGACAGGTAACAAAAGGACTATCTGAATTATTGGTACCCAAGAGACCATTATTCCCTGAAATGTCTGGAATTTTAGTAACACTCTGTATCTTTGCCTTGTCTGTTAGGGACTTGTCCTCTGTAGATCCAGTCTCTCAGATCCCTCAATAACTGATTTTGTGTTTACTTTTCTCTTTCTTTACTGAAAAAGCCACAATAATTACAGTGACCACTTAAATGCAAATGTGTTTACACGTGGAATGGGCCACACATGTGCATGAATGCTAGTTAGACGTTACTGTATCTGTCCGCCTTCCTCCTTTCTGCCCAGATTTTAAACCTCACCTATGTTCTTCTGGACATTTGTTATATGCTAATCTTGCCTGTGAGTCTTTAAAGTACTCCTCTGTACCTAAGATGGTGAAATTTTCAGGAAGACCCTCCTACCCCAAGGCCAGCTCCATCCTTTGTGTGATACTGGGATGGTCTCCATCCCATTTCGAGAGAGATGAAGCTGTCTTCTGTTATGCTAAAGAGGTGACTTTGAGACCATGCCTAAGGTTGGGGGGCTGGTTGCCAGGGGAACCCATCATGTGACTGGAGGACTGGGACTTTTGGTCCTGCCCTATGCAAGGGGAGGTGGGGTGAGGGTGACTTCATCGCCAGTGACCAATGGCAAACCGATTGTGCCTATGTAATGAGGCCTCCATAGAAAACCAAAGGGAAGGGGACCAGAGGGCTTCCAGGTGAGCAAGCACGTGGGGCTCCTGAGAGGGTGGTGCCCTTGGAGAGAGCGGGGGCTCCGAACCCTCTCTGTACACTTTGCCATATGCATCTCTTCCATCTGGCTGTTTCTGAGTTTTGCTCTTATCAGTTCAGTTCAGTCCAGTCACTCAGTCATGTCTGACTCTGCGACCCCATGGACTGCAGCACACCAGGCCTCCCTGTCCATCACCAACTCCAAGAACTTACTCAAACTTATGTCCACGGAGTCAGTGATGCCATCCAACCATCTCATCCTCTGTCGTCCCCTTCTTCTCCCGCCTTCAGTCTTTCCCAGCATCAGGGTCAAATGATACTTTCAAATGAGTCAGGTCTCCGCATGAGGTGGGGCCAAAGTATTGGAGCTTCAGCTTCAACATCAGTCCTTCCAATGAACACCCAGGACTGATCTCCTTTAGGATGGACTGGTTGGATCTCCTTGCAGTCCAAGGGACTCTCAAGAGTTTTCTCCAACACCACATTCAAAAGCATCAGTTCTTTGGCACTCGGCTTAAACTGCTAAGAGCAAAATATTTCTCTGAGTTATGCGAGCCACTCTGGCAAATTAAAGGAACCAAAAGAACAGGTGCAGCTGGTCTGTTGGAAACGCAGGTGGCCTGGGCCTCCAGCTGCCGTCTGGGGGTGGGCTGGGGCGGGGGCAGTCCTGAGCTGGGCTGGGCCTTCAGCTGCCATCTGGGGTGGGGTCTGAGGCAGGGGTGGGCTGTGGGGCTGAGGGCTCAGTCTCTAGGCTGCAATGTGGGCTCCGGTTAGACGGTGTCAGTATGAGCTGAACTGCAGGACACCCAGCCAGTATCCAAGAAAGACTTGTTGGCACAGGAAACCCATGCCCCTCTATCAAAACTGGGTCCAGAATCTTTTACTTTAGTAATTTGTCTTAATACAAATACCTTAGTGGCAGGTAATACCACTTTCAGGCATCACTGCTTTGGTGCAAATAATAGGCTACACAGAATCTAAAAGGTCTTTTGACTCACTGGTCTTAACAAGTTTGCTTAAGACCATGAGATATCACTGAAAAATTCTATAAAGCAGAAAATAAATAACCTCAGATAGCAAGCTACATCATCCAAAGATACATTCCTGGCCCTGATTATGTATGAGCAATCTTATTTAAATGATATTGAGGCTTCCAGAAAATGATGATGGAGTTTAAGTCTCTTCAGACACTAAGAAATGCTGGTGCCACACAGCTTCCTTCTCCCTGCCCGTCATTCCACTCCCCTTGCTGATGACTTCTGTAGGCTGTAAATGTCTCTTCCATGTTTTCGGTCCTGTAGTATAAAGTCCTTCTCTTGTGACGGCCGCACGCAAGTTATTCTCTTAAAAGCTTGTACAATTTCATTAGAACTAGAAAGGGCTTTTGGAATGTTACCAACCTGGCAGCATTCATCTGGCAATAGATCTTGGCCTTAATAGGACAGGATTGGATTGAATTAAAAGACAAAAACTTTTAAGAGAATGACCCCAAACTTTTGGAGGGGGTAGCAAAAGTGCTGGCCAAACTGAAACAGATACCTGTGGGTCCAGGCAGGTGAAGGTCCTTTTACTCTGTGCACTTTTTTTTTTTTTTTAGTAAATGCCGTTTATTGGGTTTCTTAGCTGTGTTTGTTTCTTTTCTGAGAAATACTTATTTTCGGCTGTGCTGGGTCTCCATTTCTGTTCTCGGGCTTCCTCCAGTTGTGGAGAACAGGGGCTGCTCTCTAGTGGTGGAGGGTGGGCTTCTCATTACGGTGGCTCCTCTCATTGCGGGGCCCGGGCTTTAGGGCACATGGGCTCAGGAGGTGCAGCACTCGGGTTCCAGAGCACGGGCTTAGATGCCCCGTGGCATGTGGGATTCTCCCAGACCACGGATCGAACTCGCCTCTCCTGCATTGGCAGGTGGACTCTCTACCCCTGAGTCACCAGGGAAGCCCACTCTAGGCACTTTTACTTGTACATTTCTTCAATGGGAGCCTCATCAAACGGCTTCTTGAAAGGTTTAATTATTTGACTTCAGAAATGTCAAAATTGTCATCCAGCCCTCTCTGTTAAAAGAATGATAGTGTTGCCTGCTTTTTAATTTTAAAATGCTTTCTTTATCTTACACAGTTAAAACTCAGAGTGTTTTCTGCGTGGTCTTGCTGAGCCCCGAGGACAGTGATCCTCAACTAGGGAACTTCGCCCTCAAGGACAGCTGGAAGCAGCTCTGGTTGTCATAACTGGGGGTGGGTTCTCTTGGCATCTGCTGGGTAGAGGCTAGTTTAGTTCAGTCACTCAGTCGTGTCTGACTCTTTGCGACCCCATGAACCGCAGCACGCCACGCCTCGCTGTCTGTCACCAACTCCTGGAGTCCACCCAAACCTAAAGATGCTGCTAAACACTCTTCCCAGGACATATCCTAACAGAGAACTGTCTGGCCCAAAGTCCAGCAGTGCTGAGGTTAGGAAACTCTGGTGTGGAGCCTGTAGGCTCCCAAAGGTACAAGAGCCAATTCTGGTCTTGGAGTTCCTTAGGATCAACTTGAATAAGACAGTCCTCTCAAGGCGTGACGCTTGTATGTGAGCTGTGGAAGCAGTCTCCTACGCTACATTTGTCTACCTACTGGATTGCAAGCCCTTTGAGGCGGGACTATCTTGCCCATTTCTTTGTCAGAGGTGGTGGTTAGTTAGCTGCTCTCTGACCTTGGGGGAGACGTGAACAGTAAGGATGTATTTAACTCTCAAATGCTCAGCACAATAAGGGATCAGAGAACCAGAAGATCCAAAATCATGACTGAAAACAGTAGTCAAAGTGTGCTCAGGCTTTATGTTAATGTGAGTAAAGTCCTATTCAGTAATTTTAAAAGTACTTACCATTCTAATATGCTCATAAAGTAAAGGTCATCAGCAGCCTTAATAATTAAGAAACACTAAATATTTAGGACCACGCTCTCAGTGCTAGAGGCCCAGGTTCAGTCCCTGGTTGGGGAACTAAGATCCCACAAGTCTCACAGCAAAAGAAAAAAAAGAAGAGAAAGAAAGAAACACTAACTATAAATTACTTGGTAAAAAAAACATTGCCCTAAGTTTACTGAATATTAAAATGATGCAGGAACCCCTGCTTCTTAGGTGGCCGTGTCAGCCTCATGCCGCACCCAGACATTAGGAGAGAGGCGCGAGAAGCCAGCGATGCGCTCTCAAGGTCCGTTCCTTTCCCTCCTCGCCTGATCCCTCCACGGCCTGGCGCAGCCATAGCTCTGATGTTACAGGAATGCATACTTCTCTGCATTCCTCCTTCCCCTTCTCTATGTGGCCAGCCTCTGCTCTGGTTTCAGGAGAAGCTATAACCAAAAACGGAAGTGGTAGTTTGCCTGATTCCAGAGCTGAAGGCATATCCCCAAATTATGGTGCCTACCTTGGGCATTGATTACTCTGAATTAATTGGTGTTTTACACAATGGAATTTTTATTTCTTGCTGAGTTGTAATACTAATATTTCCCAGAGTACTTGCCTACTTAAAGATGAAACTTATGTTCTTTTACTAAACTTTTTTTTTTTTTTAATTTGGTATTGGGATATAGCCTGTTAACAATGTTGTGAGAGTTTTAAGTGGACAGCAAAGGGACTCAGCCATACATCTATATGGATCCCTTCTCACCGAACCTCTCCTCCCCAAAACTTATGTTGAATTACAAACATATACACCTTCCCTATGTCATCAAAACGTGATATCTATTGTCTTTGGGATAAAATAAATTTAGTTTTCATGTAAAAAAATATAGATAGATAACCAGCTGAGAATAAGCTATTAAATCCTGAGAAAAGCATCCTGAAAGCACTTATTAAGGAAATTTCCTTTAAAAATTCAATAAACTAAGTTAGGTCCATATTTGTCTGCATGATTTAAAACTGAAGCAGTAGGATGATACAAAAAAAAAAAAAACTGCCCCATAGTTCCACAGTTGTGTGGCTCTCTCTGTGGCCGCTTTGTGCAAACTGCCCCGCAGTTGTGTGGCTCTCTCTGTGGCCACTTTGTGCAGTAACACCACCATGAGCCTCTTAAAGCTGCAGTCAGGAATGCCGTTGGCTTATTTACCCTGACCAGAAATGGAAATATTACACTGAGGTAAGACAACACTGTCTTATGAAGAGGAGATGACATATCAGATGCTCCAAATCCCTATCCAAAAAAAAAAGTAGAATTCTTCTGATCTGAGAAGCTTTCACCTGGTTATAAGAATGAGTTAAATAACAAAAGCACTGTCCAAATCCAGTCTCAAATCACATCTGTTTAATCTCCCAGTAATGACTTTTGGTAACTTATCCCACCTCCGTATAAAGATTCCCAAGAGAACTCAGAATTTTATAATCACATGGAAAATGTCCAATGGGAAGATGATTGTTTATGAAGAAGATGGGAAATCCCTTTAAGAGATTTAAAACTATGCATAAAAAGAGACATTATAGCCACTCAGTTTAAAACGCTTGGGAACATTAACTTTTGCAAATAAAAATAAGAAGCTGAACTTCACACCAACTCAAACTTTAACATTTTAAATAACCTTATAATAAAAGAACATAGCTTTAAAATAAAATTTCAGGGCTACGAACCAAATATATAATTTCTTATAGTGGAAGTTCAGAGGAAAGGAGAGAGAGAATGGGACAAAATATACATATAGCTGAAGAATCAGTGAAAAATGTTTTCAAATTTGGTAAAACACATAAATAGATGGATTCAAGAAGTTCAGTAAAGCCAAACAAGATAAATACAAAGAAAATCACCAAGGTACATCTTGGTTAAATTGTTAAATTCTAAAAAGAAAAGAAAAATCTTAAAACCAGAGAAAAGTGACATTACATATAATAGTTCAAAACATTGCTGCCTTTTCATCAAACACAATTAAAGTCAGAAGAAATAAAGCTTTAAGAGCTAAAATAAAAGATAAACTATCAATCCAGAATCTCATATTCAGCAAAAATATCCTTCAAAAATCAATGTAAAATAATGATATTTCCAGACAAAAGAAAACTAAAAGATTTCATCACCAGCAGGCCTGACTGTACTACAATCTGGGGTAAAACAATTTCTTCAGGCTGAATACAAATGATATCAATAGAAATGTTAACTTTCAGAAAAGAAAGGAGGACTCTGGAAATAGTAAATGTAATGAGGTTTTTTAAAACCAATCCCCCCTTAATAATTTTAACTACACAGGGAGTCCTGGTGTGCCGCAGACCAGGGGTTGTGAGCAGAGTCAGGCGTGACTAGGTGACGGAACAACAGCAGCAGCAGCTTAGAGCCATGGGTGTCTATGCGGTGGGCTTCTGATATGATGTGATGTGGTACAGACGGAAACACACAGTAAATGACTGGAAAGGGGTAAATGGACATAACGGTTTTGGCATTTTACATAAAAACTGGTACCACATCAACCCTAAATTGTCTGGGTCAAGTTAAAGCTGTTTATTCTGGATCTCTAGAATGACCAACAAAATAAAATTCAGATGTAGTTTAAATATCAATGACTAAATTAAAGGAGAATAATAAAAATGTTCAATCAACCCAAAAGAAAGCTCCAGGAGAAACAGAAAGAAAAAAAAAAGAAAGATGGAGGAGATAAATTAAAGTTAAACTATAAAATGATAGACTTAAATTTAAACATGATAATAATTAGCTTTAAATATCAATGAAGTAAACACCTTAAAGAAAAATATTTCAAATGAATTTAAAAAGAATGACCAAACGCTGTACCTCCTATAATGTGAAGTGAATAGATGGAGAAATATGTACCTTGAAAACACTAACTTTAAGAAGACTGAAGTGATGGTGTTAATATCAGATACACTTTTGCAAAGAAAAGAAATAATGACAAATGGGTCAATTTATCAGAAAGACAAAACAGTTTTAAATATGCATGTTCCCAATAGCATAGCATCAAAATCCATGAAGAAAAACTGATAGAAACAAAGTGAGAAATAAATAATTCCATCATTATAATTGGAGATTATAACACCTCTTCTCAGAAGCCAATAGAACAATTAGATTAAAACGTCAGAAAAAAATATAGATCTGAACAATGTTACTAACCACTTTGTCCTGTGTTGATAGCACACTAAATCCCCAAATTGTAGAAGTCATACTTCCTTTACAAATGTACACAGATGTCTTATTTCCCAAGACAGACCACCTTCTAGACCACTATATACTCAATACATTTCAAAGGACTAAAATCACAATAGTTATGTTTTTTTTGACAATAACATTAAACTAGAAATGAATGACATAAGATAGCGAGAAAAATAACCAAATATTTGAGAACTAAACCACAAGTTTCTGAATAATCTTTGGGTCAAGGAAAAAGTACAACGTAAATTAAAAATATTCTAAGTTAACTGCAATTAAAATTGTTGTTGTTTAGTCTCTAAGCCATGTGTGACACTCTGCAACCCCACAGACTGTAGCCCTCCAGGCTCCTTTGTCCACAGGATTTCCTAGGCAAGGACACTGGAGTGGGTTGCCATTTCCTTCTCCAGGGGCTCTTCCTGGATCAGGGATTGAACCCCTGTCTCCTGCCTTTGCAGGTGAATTCTTTGCCACTGAGCCAAGGAAGCCCTATGACTAAAGCACCGCATATCGAACATGAGGAATGCATTTTCAGTGCTCAGAGGGAAATTTTGAGCAGTAAATGTTTGTATTTGAAATGAAGGCAGATCTAAATTCAAGGATGTGAAGTGCTACCTGACAAAGCTAGAAACAAGAAGAGCAGAGTGAACCTAAGGTAGGAGGGGAAAATGCTTTTAAAAAAATAACAATTAAGGAAATAGAAAACAGAAAAATGTGGGAAAATTAGCAAAGTCACAAGTTGCTACCTCAAAAGATGAAAAAAACTTAATAAATCCTTGCCTAGAAATAAAGAGAGAACACAAGTTCTCTTTATCACTATCAGGAATGAAAGCAATTCGCTTCTTAAAAAGTAAAAGAGCTGAAGACAGAAAGCATGATAAGTGGACTTTGAATCACTCTCCGAGTTTGAAACCCTGAAAACATGAAGAGCTAGTGCTACCATAACAAAATACCATAGACTGGAGACCTGGTGGCACAGACAGAAATTTGTTTTCTCACCGTTCTGGAGGCTGGAAATCTGAGATCAGGTCACTGATGGGGAACCAGACCAGAGCCATGGCAGGCTCGACAGGTTGCACCAGGCCTAGGTTTTGAATTTTTGTAATCCTGGGTCATGATTCCAGGAGACCACCCCCTAGCAGGGTCCCACTCACCCTAGCATGAAGGGCCTGAGCTACTCCATCTTGTTAAAGAATTCCATCCTGCAAGGTCCCGGGCAAAAGAACTTTGGACGTTACCCAACCTAAGCTCACTACCCATAGCCAATCAACCCTCAGATTACCTAACCTAGCCCCACTGTACACAAGCCAATCGGTCACTAAACTAAACCTTCTGACTTAACGTTCAGGAGCTTGTGATTTACCTTGGAAGTAAAAACCAATCTAGAATCTACACACAAATCCTATGGCTGGAAGTAACCAACCAGTTATCTATCAACTTAAACACCCCCTAAAGTGGCCAATCAGTTGTCCTCCTGCTTGAACACCCCCTCTTGCACCCTTTTACCTGATTAAATTCCCTATAAAGCAGTGCAGCCCAAGACTCGGGGCTCCCTCCCCATAGCTGCTGCGTCAGTGCCGGGGAGCCCTAGCTCGAGCTAGCAATAAACCCCTTTATGCTTTTGCACTGCCGTGGATGTCTTATTTCTCTCAGTTTTGGGGACTCGGATTTTGGGCATAACAGTCACCAGCACGGTTGGGTGCTGGTGAAAACTGTTTTCCTGGCTTGCAGACAGCTGTCTTTTCAGTGTGTGCTCACACGGGCTTTCCTGAGTGTGTGCTCTTGGGTGGAGGGGGTAGAGTGGGTGGAGAGGTCTCTTTCTTTCTCTTCTTATAAGGCCACCAATCCTACAGGGTTAGGACCCCACCCTTATGACTTCATTATCCAATGCCTGTTCAAGGTGCTAGCTCCAGAGGCAGTCACACCAGGGCTTAGGGCTTCAGCATATGAACTTTGCAGGGGTCACAATTCATTCCGTTATAGAGGGGACAGGTTGAAGGTTAACATTCTCAGGAAATAGATTCTGATATGGTACACACGACATTTCTTAGGGATGCTCTTGGGGTCCACGGCTGTGGGAAGGCAAACAAACGGGGTTGTGGGGAAGAGTTGGACTACGCTGCAGTCCCAACAAAGGCCCCCGCTGACCTCATGGGGAGCTCTGGAACTGGATGGCCCTTCAGAAGTGCTCCCAGGTAGGACAAGAGACAGTTCACATGCAAGACAATATGATGAAGGGCCTTTCCTCTGCGACATGGACCAGTCATTGCCTGTGGGCTCACTTAGGCAAGGTGACCCTCATCAGCAGGGATGATTCCTAACACAGGTGATGGGCGACAGCCTTCCCAATGGCCGGGTGAATAAATCCTTTAGTCCTAATGGAGGAATGTGAAGCCCACACTGTGCTTCAGCAGGGCTTTACCTGGGAAAAGTGGACTGAACACCCTTCTCTAGACACACCCTCAGACTAGCAGACTTGAAGGCTCCAGTGCAACAAGGTGGTTCTAACCAAGAATACAAACTCAACTCCACAAGGCTCACAAAGGCTGGCGTATACAGTTTCTACACTAATTAATTCATTTACAAAGACCTATATACCTGTCAAGGAAAATGGGTGGGTTGCCAATCTATAGTCAGATATTTCTTGCTTGACATGGGAAGAGGAAAAACCATCAGTCATATAATTCAGATGCTGAATGGCATCAGGCCCTGATAACCCAGTATCCACGGAGTAGAACAGAACCAGATCTGCACCAGGTCTTTACAGCAATAAAAGTGTCATGCTTGCCATATTACGGCGCTGTTAAATTTCTTTCTCCTCTATTTTAGGCTTTCTCACTTCCTCCTACTTGTCTGCAGTAATTAAAGTAAAAATATTCCATGACCTGACCCTGAGGGACAGTCAACACACTGTTCCCCTGAAGAAATCAAACCAAACGATGAAACCAGCAAAGCAGAAACAAACGACTTCCTTTCACCCTTAGGGTACCAGGAAGCCCTTGTTCTGGCCTTGTGAGAATTTCAGTGCCCAGGGCTCTTTATGCTCCCTGCTAAAATCTAGAGCATCACTGTTTCTCTGCTAGCACCACAAAGTGGAGTCAGAATTTGATTCTGTAATTATATATTATCAGCAGTCTGTCCAAATGAATAATGGATGTAATAAACAGAATAAAATTATTCAGAAAGGACACGAAGAACTGGGTAGAACATGTGTATAAAGTATGTTTAGGGGAAATAAGCAGTTTCAAGGGGTGAATGTGGTGATATTTTTATTTCTAAAAATAACTCATTCCTTGCCAAGTTCAGGACTATGCTTTAAAATAACATTTTTTTTTTGGTTCATGTAAAAACATGGATAAATATCCATCTGCATGGATAAATTTCTGAGTTAAACACAAAATAAAACATACTATATTATTCCATTCTATGAAATGTAAAATTTGACAAAATTATTTGATGGAAATTGAGGTTAAATTAGTGACTATCTGTAAAGGGCGATATTAACAGGGAAGGGGAAACAGAATCGAGGAATCCCTGGTGCAGGGAAATGAGTGGTCACAAGACGAATCAGAAACAGATGCATCACACTGTGAACTTAGGTGCACCTAAGAACTGTGCGCTTTCTGCTCTATAACACAGGGAGCTCAACTCAGCACTGAAGACAGAGGAGAGACGGGTGGGGTGAAGGGAGGTTCAAACGGTGGGAGGCGGTATACGCACACTCACGGCTGAAGCACGGTGCTGTATGGCAGAAACTAAGACAATGTTGTAAAGCCATTATCTTCCACTTAACGAATTTTTAAAAAGAATCACGCACTTTTGCTGTGGATATGCCATACCTCAAAAGGAAGTAAAAGTGAATGAAAGGTTTAATCTATTCTTGTGTATCATGAATAGTTTACGAATTTAAAGGAAATAGCAAGTCCCATGTAAAATTAAGGGTAAATGCTTGTATTGGTTTCATAATAACCACAGAGCCCAAGAATCAGAGAATCCGGATTCTCTAGATTATCCATCAGGCAACCGGTGTAGGCTGACTTTCCACGACGACATAGCATTTTGCTGTAACTTACTTGAAAATTCACAGTTATCATCTTCAATTTACAGTAAAAAAAAAAAAAAAAAAATTCTGCTGTCTTGACTACTGACTCATAAGGATCCTGCCACCAACCAGAGCAGTGACCTCACTCCACCGTGGCACAGCCCCGGGTTGTACCGGAAAGGAGGGCTGCCCGAACTCTCACAGACGTTCCTGTGACAGTGTGCTCAGAGAGGCGCCTTACAGAAAAGCCGCAGCCACACCTTGGCAGCAGAGGCTCTGATGACGGGTTTGTGCCGAGGGAGAGGAGGTGGAATAGAAAGGCTGAGAGGAAGCAGAGTCCCAGTGATTGGGCTTTAAAAGGCAGACATGGAGTTACAGCTGAGATTACTGTGGGTTTAGGAGATGGAAGTATTTGGGCGACTTCCCTGCTGGTGCAGTGGATAAGAAGCTGCCTGCCAGTGCAGGGGACGCGGGTTCAATATCTGATGCAGGCAGATTCCACAGGTCGGGGCGGGGTGGGGGTGACTCAGCCTGAGTGCCAGAACTACTGAAGCCCGTGTGCCCACTGCCCGTCCTCTGCAACGGGAGAAGCCACAGCAATGAGGAGCCCACGCAAAGCAGGGGAAGACCGGGCACAGCCAGAAAGAAAGAAAGATTATTTTTTAAAAGATGCATTTTTATCACTAACGTCAGCTCGCCCCAGATCCCTCACCAACTTTTAACAAGGATCCTGTTCAATCGCCCTACAGAATGTTCTCTGGGCGCAGCTCCGGGCTGGGTAATTCTCACCTGGGATTTCTCATATGACAGCATTGTAAATGGCTTTTGAAACGGTGGTCTTCTCAGGGCCCCAGCGGGCTGGACACCCAAGAAGGTGCACTGCAGGGCTGGCAGTTTCTGCCGCTGCCAGCTGGGGCCGAGCCGGGTCAGCGCGGGGCCGGCGCGGCCTCTCCGGTACGGCAGCCTCAGCATCTTTACTGTTCTTGCAGCTGACTTTCACAGGCTCCTCTGGTTTTCTAGATCTCGGGCCGTGCTGTGCTGTGCCAAGCTGCTTCAGTCGTGTCCGATTCTTTGCGATCCTATGGACTGTAGCCCACCAGGCTCCTCTGCCCATGGGATGCTCCAGGCAAGGATACTGGAGTGCGTTGCCATTTCCTCCTCCAGGGCATCGTCTCAACCCAGGGATCAAACCTGTATCTCTTAAGTCTCCTGCACAGGCAGGCAGGATTTTTACCACTTACCGCCACCTGGAAAAATTCCAGTCTTTTGGCCACCTGATGCGAAGACCTAACTCACTGGAAGAGACCCTGATGCTGGGAAAGATTGAAGGCGGGAGAAGAAGGGGACAACCGAGGATGAGATGTTTGGATGGCATCACCGACTCGATGGACATGAGTTCGAGCAAGCTCTGGGAGTTGGTGATGGACAGGGAGGCCTGGCGTGCTGGAGTCCACGGAGTCACAGAGAGTCAGACACGACTGAGCGACTGAACTGAGGGCAATGAAGCCCAACTGTCCATAACTGGGAAATGACTCTGACTTTTTAATAAAGGGACGAGGGGAGTGGGATGGAATGGGGGCAATACGCAGTTTTGCATCAAGCGCAGACAGGCTGCAGCAGGAAGCAGGAGTATTCCACAGAAAGCGCAGTGCGACCTACCCCCTCTAAGATGCCGAAGAATCCGGACCAGCAAGCACAAGATCCATATTCATATTAGGTGGAAAAACAGATAGCTAAGCTTCTTTGTTTGACTGGAAAGGCTTTTACGTTGTCAATAAAATGCTGGTTTGTCAACATTATGTGGCAGGTAGGCCCATAAAGAACAGTTGTGGAAAGTCTTCGCACATTTAGGTGCAAATAAAACTGCTGAACAAAAGCTACATTGTACGTAGGTCTAAACCTGAATAGCTTGAGGGAGTTTTATACGAGCCTTTTAGTGACAGCACTGAGAACATACCTATCTCTGGTTCAGTGCTTACTGAGGAGCCAGGAGATTTCACGAGCAAATGTATTTGACTGAACCGTGTATTTTCTAAAGGACTGCTTTCTACTTTCAACTGCATTAAATTCATATGTAAAAGCCCAAGAAACAACAAGTCAGTGAAAAAGCAGACAAGTCATTTAATGTCTTACTTTTTAAAACATTATTTTTGTCCACCGTGTCAAAAATGCATGTGGAAACCAAGGGCTTTTGTAAGCTTTGGTGAAAGAAGAACTCACAGCTTCAATCCCTGATCTCAGTCCAGAACCCAGAGACTTGGAAAATCCTCATTTGACATTATTTTAAGACATCAGATGAAAAAGGCAATCTTAAAAAGTCAGAAACATATAAAAGTAATCCATATACAAGAGCCCCCTTTATCCACAGAGACGGACCACACTGAGGACCTCAGAGTCAGGCATGTGCCCTTCCCAGCTCCTGGCAATGGGTCTCCCCAGGCACCCCGGCCCCACATGCTCCAGAAGAAGGCTGCTGCATTTGGGGGATTCACCAGGTAGGTGGCTGGGATCTCTGGATCTAGCGGTGCATTAATAAAGATGAAGAAGGGGTTCAATCCTGGAGTCACCCTCTTAGAGGAGAGTTTTTGCCACCTTCCCAGCCTGCCAATGATGCATCTTAGGGAACCAGTTTATAAATGACAGCCAGGTGTGTGCACACAAGCAGTTTCATGAGAAATGGGCCAATTTTAGAAGCTGACTTTGTACTTCTGTAGATGATGAAATTAACACAGCTGATTGTGTCTGAAATTCCTTTAACACTGTGAAGGGCACTGCAGCCCGCCAGGTTCCTCTGTCCATGGAATTTTCCAGGGAAGAATAGTGGAGTGGGTTGCCATTTCCTACTCCATTCTTAGCTCTTATCTTCAGCAAACAAGACCCTTTTGTCTCTGTTTCTTGTCCTAGGGTAGATGATTTTTTTTTCTAGTTCTAAAATTATATGATGGTAAGAAGGAGAAAAACAATCGGTTGGCTCTCAACCTGAAGAAAACAGCTTCTGCTTAAGAAGCTAGAAGCTTTGGAATCAGGCACTGCAAAAACACACTGCCCAGTAGCACAGAAAGAACAGTGGCAGCGTTATCTCAGTGCCATCAAGGACACGAGTATGCCACATTTTTAAATTCCATCTATACCCGTTAGGACTGAGAAAATGAGTTGGAAATTCAGAGTGGGTAAAAATAACATGTATAAGGTAAAACTAACAATTTTCAAGCATTCTGTATTCTTTGTATCCTTTAATGAACAAATTTTGTTTGGTTTTATTTTAGCAGGCATAGTTTTCAAGCACTTTCACAAAATTTTCACTAGCAATAACAATATTGTTAAATGTCTTTTTTTCAGCTAAGGCTTTTCACATTAGTTTTCAAGCCTTTAGCATCCTGGTCGTGTTTAATCAACAAGCCAAGCTCAGGTTCTCGTGTGCACTGGTTGCTGTTGTGTGTTGAGAAGAAGCACGAGTTAACTACATGTTGACATTCAGTAAATCAAAATGTTCAGTTAACTCTTCCAAAGCCTTTTACTCACCTATTCATTTTTTAAAACCGCTGGCTTCACTTGAAGATAAGACTCAATAACAGGGAGCCTCTGTGGGCCTTGGTAAGCGTGCACACTCACTTGCTTCTTTAGGTCTCAGCAGGTCCCAGCTGCAGCATGAGGGCTCTCGGGTCCCCACGGCTGCACGCGGGGTCTCTCAATACCTGATACCAGAGCAACTAGTGATTCCTATGTTTAAATAAATATCCAGCTTCATAGAATTGCAGATCCTGACTTTCTCTTCTGTTTAAATCAAAGATTTGTACATATTCACAGTACATATTCCCACTTGGTTGCAGCAAGTGGGATTCAGCTCTCTGACCAGAGATTGAACCAGGGGCCCTGGCCTGGGAGAGCAGAGGCTTGGCCCTGGACCTCCAGGAAGTTCCTCCTTTGGCCATCCATTTATTATTTATAATTTGGCATTTGATTCTTCTGTGGCGAAGTCTTCCTCCACTGCTCTGTGACTTGGCCTGAGTTCAAGTGGCAGCGTAATTGCCTGATCAGAGCTCAGGAGGAAGAGAGAGGACCCTTCTCTGGATCCCTTGGGTTTCCCTGGTGGCTCAGATGGTAAAGAATCTGCCTGCAATGCAGGAGACCTGGGTTTGACCCCTGTTCGGGAAGAGCCCCTGGAGGAGGGAATGGCAACCTACTTCAATATTCTGGCCTGGAGAATCCCATGGACAGAGCAAAGAGCTGGATATGACTGAGAGACTAACATTTTTCACTGGGCTGAAGCTCTAGAGATACAGCCTGTTTCAGGGAAGCTGGCGGCTACAGGAGCAGGCCAACAGTTGCCAGATTTTCTTATTTCTTCAGAGAAGGTAGAGATCTGGAATGCCGGGTGCCAGCGTGAGGAACTCCGCCCATGGCAAAGGTCATGAGGAAGGAAGCTTGGCATATGCAAAGGCGTGATCAAGCCTCAGGAACCCCCCTGTTCCCGAGCATCTACCCCCAAAACCAGAGTACTTTACGGGGGCCTCTCCCCCATAACCATTTCTCTCGGAAAAGGAGTTAACTTGCAGCTCCAAGTTAATAAAAATTCCTGGGCGTGACAAGAGTGTTTCAATTTACAAACTCTGAAGGTTATCTAGCCTGTCTGTATAGGTTCGTCTGGCCACATGTGATTGTTTACAACCCCCAACTGTGAGAGGCACGAGATGTTTTAGACTTACTAAAGGCAAATTCTTTTGGGAAGTTAGAAAATTATTAGTATAGTGGGTTGGTTAGGAATTAATATTGGTGAAGGGTTTTTCATTTGTCATGCCAATAATTACTGCTAATTTCATGCCCTGGGTGAGACAAGGGTGTCTCAGATCAAACTTCTCTGCTGACAGACTAGCTTGTGTGACAACCTCTCAACGATAAACAGCACAGAGAGTTTTGGAGTATTTTGAGAGTCTTAATTAGCATTGGGCTTTTCTCATTGTTGAGTCAATGATTGCCGCCAGGCCTCCATATCCTTAGGCACCTGGGAGTATATTAATCAATGTATTTGGAATATAGAAAAGGAAATATAGTAGTTTTTGATGTTAGCAATATTAGACTTTTTGAGTTAATGAATTTTCTCTTTTGTTATAGATCACTGTACTTTGTTATAAATCACCGTGTCCTTGCTATGTAAAAATGTAACTTTATCACTATCTTAAGACTAAATAGATCTTAAGGGGAATATTGGTGAAAGGATTTTCATTTGTTGGGCTGATGTTTTGCTGCTAAATCTCCATATTCCCTGCCTTTATAATAAATATAACCAGCATATAGGAGAAATAAGTATTAACCTTTAAGATTGATCATGTTAACCTTGGGTTAAATAAATTCCTTTCTTGATTGTAACTCACTACACCCTCACCCTATAGGAATGCAACTTTATTTGGAGGGTGGTGCCTGGTTTAAGAAAAAATACCCTTGGAAAAAATACGTTTTTTGGTTATCAGAAAGAAAGGGTTGTAAA
This sequence comes from Nanger dama, assembly GCA_917880005.1. Classification (NCBI taxonomy): domain Eukaryota; kingdom Metazoa; phylum Chordata; class Mammalia; order Artiodactyla; family Bovidae; genus Nanger; species Nanger dama. Next base: position 4,541,706 of record CAKJTW010000021.1, on the reverse strand, counting down.
TGTCAGCAGGCAGAAATGGCCTGAAGATGATGTAAAACCCCTAAGACCTTTTTTTTTTTAATGTAAAGCATCTGATTTTGATAAAGGTCAGGACTGATGACCCCCGCGTGACTCTGTATTCACCCCTATGTGCAACAAAATGTATATAAGCAAACCTAAAAATAAAAGAAAGGGGATCAGTTCCTGGAAAGACTGATTCTCTCATGCTGTTTCTTTCTTGCTCCCCGTTTTCAGGCTGAATTATTCAGTCTCTTTTTCTCCACTAATATTTTCCTACTACACTATCCGTTTTTAATCTCTCTATATCTGTAATTAAATATGTATTTTTCCAAGGACGCCAACTCTGTCCCCACCTTCGAATCACCCTGGATCCACCGGGGCTGGACCCTTGCACTGGAATTTTACATAAAATCTCAAAGGCTGGTGGAAGGGCAGTTAAAAAAAAATCAGAGTATTTGAAATATGGGTTTAATTTAATTTTTAACAATATAAGTGAGCCTGAATTCATTATATTAATTCCAGGTGTGATAATGGTAATGACCTAATGATACTAGAGAATTAGCCACAAGCTCCAGTGGAGAGTATTCATGTCAAAACGCACTTTTAAGCGGTATTTTCTTCTTTCAATACCTGATACCAGAGCAACTAGTGATTCCTATGTTTAAATAAATATCCAGCTTCATAGAATTGCGGGTCCTGACTTTCTCTTCTGTTTAAATCAAAGATTTGTACATATTCAGTCATATTATTTAACAACGTCACAGAATCAGCTCAATTAGAACCAAACTAGTTAGCACAAATGAGACTCTCTGGTGTATAAAAATAATCATAAGCTGTCACTTTGACCTGGAACACCAAACAAAAATTTCCAAATTTCTTGAGAGTCTGACTTAATGATTTGAGTAGTAAAGACATGGAACACAAAACAAGCGCCGTGGAGACGACAGCTGGGGTCCCGGACCCTTGCAGGACCTGTGTGTGGACCTCACCAGCAGGTGGCAGGAGAGGAGAGCGAATCGCTGACTCGGGCCGACGCTCTGCTTCCACGCCAGAGGCAGACGATTTTAAAATAAACGTCTGTCTGCTAAGAGGTCAGTCAGCGTAGTCTTTCCTCCCTCCTGCCTGCCAGGCGTTTGCGGCCCCCAAAGTTAAGTCAAGGTTCAGGGCCTCCTGCAAAAACCTGGGCGGTGGACACAGGACGCCCCCTCTTCCTGAGCGGACCGTGGAAACAGACGCCAGGAGGCGCCACCCCCGCGGCCCCGGTCCAGCCGCACCCGCAGGCGCCGCCTGGGTTTCAGGGCCGTTTCTTTAAAAGCAAAGGGAGCCAGTCCTACATGGCGTTGAAGAGGTCATCATCTGACAGTGAACCGGGGAGTCTTTTTGGTACCTTTGCCCCCCTCCTTTAAAGCAGTATCTCCCCAGGCCTGGGCTGCCCAGCAAGGGGCGTGAGCCAGTGGCGCTCACGCAGGCTTCCCCGCTGGCCGCCTCGGAGGCCTCGGAACACAGCCTGGCCGGGCTCCGCAGGAGGACCACAGCCTGCGCCGGGCTCCGCAGGAGGACCACAGCCTGGCCGGGCTCCCCAGGAGGACCACAGCCTGGCCGGGCTCCCCAGGAGGACCACAGCCTGGCCGGGCTCCCCAGGAGGACCACAGCCTGGCCGGGCTCCCCAGGAGGACCACAGCCTGGCCGGGCTCCCCCAGGAGGACCACAGCCTGGCCGGGCTCCCCAGGAGGACCACAGCCTGCGCCGGGCTCCGCAGGAGGACCACAGCCTGGCCGGGCTCCCCAGGAGGACCACAGCCTGGCCGGGCTCCCCAGGAGGACCACAGCCTGGCCGGGCTCCGCAGGAGGACCACAGCCTGGCCGGGCTCCGCAGGAGGACCACAGCCTGGCCGGGCTCCGCAGGAGCTGGTCTCCGCTGCCCTGCCCCGCCCTGCGGATCGCAGGCCAGCAGCTTTAGTGAGCCAGATTCTCCCAAAGGCTTTCAGACAGCCCCCCATTGGTATTCCTTTACAACTGACCTTGGGATTGTTTTGTTTCAAAAGCATGGGTGTGTGTGCGCGCGCACGCGTGCGTGTGTGTGTGATACATACATGACATTGACTCAGAATGTCAGTGAGTTCTTTACCCCTTACTTTGCTGAGAGCAGATTAAAGCTGATTACTGAAATCCTGTGCCTCAACTGTGTCCTCTACAAGGTGGAGCTGACCATCATTTCTGCCCTTAAAGTTATGGTGAACATGGACGGGACTCCCCGGGGGCCCAGTGGATAAGAAGCTGCCTTGCCATGCAGGGGACAGAGCAGCAATTACAGGTCTGAGAAGATCCCACATGCCACAGGGCAACCAAGTCCATGAGCCGCAACCACTGAAGCCTAGAGCTGTGCTCCCTAAAGAGAAGCCACAGAAGTGAGAAGCAGGCCCCGCTCCCCAAACAGAGAGCATCCCCACCTCACTGCACCCAGAGAAAGCCCCCACACAGCGACGAAGACCCAGGGCAGCCAAAAATAAATAATAAATTTATTACTTTAAAAAGTCACAGTGAGCAGGGCCATCCAAAGATTTTCCTAGGCACCAGCCCTTTGGCAGTCTTACCTTAGGAAAGAGTAAGCATATTTTTCAAAGCCCTAAAACTCTTTAAATGTAAGAAATCATTTAAAACTATTTAATAAGGTTTATAATTTTATTGTCAAAATGATTACTACTCATTTCAGCTGTTCAGTTTTTCTTCTGAGCCAGTATATTTCTGCCAAGTCTCAACCACTTTTACGATTTGCTGCCAAGCCACAGGCTCTAGACATTTCTCCTACAGGGGTAAAGGACAATGTATCTCTTACTGTGAGGGTCAAAGAGACAGTCCACACGAGGCGATTCAAACTGTGCAGACTCATTGAAAACACTTGACAAGTGTCAGCCGGGCCTGGTGATCATCTCGACTGCGTGTCCTCTGAGGCTATCCCGACTCACAGGCAGAGACCAGCCAGCGCTGGAGTGCTGAGCAGCCGGCCACGGCTCTCACGTGGCGTGTCTTAGCCACCCCCGCAGGTTTACGTCCTGAGGTCCAGGCCGCTTGCCTCTCTGCCGGACTGTCCGGGCGGGGGGAAGGGACTAGGCGTTGGTATTTTTACCACTCCCCAGGTGATCCCAGTGTACACAGCTGACATGTTTGAGTCAAACAGGTGAGTATTCTCCATGTGCCTCCGGCATCATCAATTAATCTCTTTACAGAATTTTTGAGATGGTCGGACGGCATCACTGATTCAATGGAACTGGGTTTGAGCAAGCTCTGGGAGGTGGTGATGGATAGGGAAGCCTGGCGTGCTGCAGTCCATGGGGTCACAAAGAGTTAGACCCGACTGAGTGATGAACTGAACTGATTTATACATACATACACACACACACATATATATATATATATATCTCAGAGGACAGGCATATATATATATATATATATACACATATATATGTATATATATAATGGAATACTACTCAATCATGAAACAGAATGAAATAATGCCATTTATAGTAAATTATCATACAAAGTGAAACAAGTCAGAGAAGGACCAATATATGATACAACTTATTGTGGAATCTAAAAACTGGTACAAATGAACTTATTTACAAAACAAAAACAGATTGACAGATTTAGAAAGCAAATCTATGGTTACCAAAGGGGAGGGGGGGGGGGATAAATTAGGAAATTATGATTAACATGTACCACTATATATAAAAGTGATAAACAAAGGTCTGCTATATAACTCGGAACTATACTCAATATTTCATAGTCACCTACAATGGAGAAGAATCTGAAAAAGTATATGTAAAATCCGGGTCAGGAAGATCCCCTGGAGGAGGGGCACGGCAACCCAGTCCAGTATTCCTGCCTGGAGAATCCCATGAACGGGCGAGCCTGGCGGGATACAGGCCGTGGGGGTCACAGTGAGCCGGACATGACTGAAGCGACTGAGAACACACACAGCAGTCTGCCGTGGGCCTGAAACTGACGTAACACTGTAAATTAACGGTGCTTCAGTCAGAGTTTTAAAAATCCACGTGCTCAGGGTGCAGTCAGACTCTGGACAGACAGCATCAGCACAGCTGTCTTGCCGCATAGATTCGTTAAACTCTCCTGATCCGTCTCCTCTTTTCTCAAGAGCTGAAGCTGGGTGAGTTGGATCAGAAGTTCTCCTCCCTCCATAACCGTTTGATTCTTTGATCCATTAATTCTCCTTCCAGAAGACTCTTTAATAAACCTCTCTCTGATCGTTCGTTAGAATCAGGGCTCATGGGCAGCTCCCTGGACCTCCTTAAACCTACCCCTCTCTCCTTCCTAAGAGTGATGCACCCCTCAAAGATGTTCCCAGAGCCCCCTGGTGGGGAGAGCGGGCTCTCTAGGCTCCTGGAGGGCTGGGACATGTGCCCCCGTCTGCTCCAGCACCCCTTCTCGTCCTCTGTTTGCTCCACACACAGCAGCCCCCTGCACTTGGCTTCGCATTAGGATGGCAGAGGCCCTCTGAACGAACACTGATGCTTGACTCCCAGCTCTAGAAATTCTGGTTTAATCAACCTGTGCTTTGACTAGGATGTCAGGAGCTTTAAAAGGTTTCCCAAGTGTTTCTAGTGTGGAGCAAAACTTGAGAACCACTGGTCTAGAGAGAAACACACGTGCCAAAGTGGTTCCCACGTCAACCCGTCAGTCTGCAGGCCAAACTGCCTAGCTCTTTGCTGCCCTCTGCTGGCCTCTGCCAGCCTCACCTGCCACAGAACCCTCTGCTTTAAAAGAGTTTAGAAAAGCAGGTATCCAAGAAATCCACGTTTGAAGTCCTCATCTCCAACATCTCAGATGTTTTGAGACAGAATCCTTAATGAGGGAATTAAATTAAAATGAGGTCATCAGAGGAAGCCTGATCCATCTGACTCACATCCTTATGGAAAGAGGGCATGCGGACACAGGCGTGTCCACAGGGAAGATGGTATGAACACACAGGGAGAAGGCGGCCGTGTACCGACCGTGGAGCGAGGTCTGGACAGACCCTCTGCACTGGGTCCTCAGGGGGACCCAGCCTTGCGGACCCTTGATCTCAGACCCCCAGCCTCCGGAGCCGGGAGAAGCACCTTCCTGTACAGGGCACCGAGTCAGTGGTCTTTCTGACAGCACCCTGGCAAACACAAGGTGATCCCCCAGGGTCCAGAGCCAAGCCTGACCAGTTTCAAGCCTTGGCTGAGTCAGCCACACCACATGCATAACCCTTTAGACACGCTCTGCTTTACATGAGCTAGTGCTGCGGGTGAGCCTGAAGCCTTGTGCCCGTATTTTACTTCTCATATAATTCCTTTCTGCACCTCGAGGTGGAATTCCTTTATACAGTACGTACTTCCCACTGCATCTTCATATGTGTGCGTTTTAAATGCTGGCTTTTTCTTTCTGGCTCTGTCACAGAATCTCCCTTTCAAAGCTTGAATTTCTGCACCCTTCAGGTTCAATTCAATCTAAAATTGTTTCCATTTATCCTCCTGAGACCCCTGTCTTCACCTCTATTATCTGATTTCCCTTCCATGGTCACAGTTTCAATAGTTCTTCCCTATTCATGAGAATTCCGAATAACTACCTGTTTTTCACATTAAGAAACAGATAAGCGTGTTCCACTTTTTTTCCAATAAACAACTAGATAATTCAAGTTGCCCATGTTAGCCAAGGCTGTGATTAGCTAATAACTTCACAAGGTGCTCATATAAGGATTCTCCATGTTTTTGCTAACTTAAAAACGTGCCTTTTCTTCCTTCTTGTATAATAAGCTCCTTGCTGATTTCCACTCTAAGGAATCAGTGAAACCCCTATCCACCCTTTGATCTTTTTCACCTTTGTGTATAAAGTAACGCCTGTGTCTTTCTGTGTGTTGCTTCCTCTACTTGACCCCTCTCTGGTTCACTGGCTTGTGTTTTGAAAAGCTTGTGTTAGTGCCTCTTTGGCATTTTGGGGCCAGCAAGCAGGGTTTACAGATCATGCTCCTGTTGCATCATCAGGATGAAAATACCACAAACATTTCCTGAGCCCCACAGCCCACCGGACGTTTCCTGTGACTCGAGACACTGAGACAGTCTCTGTGAATGATGTCACCGGGCAGCCACAGGACGAACCTCAGTCCCCACCTCCGGAGGAGCAGCTGTCTAGAGGCGCCTCCTCTACGCAACCGAGCAGGCCTTTCCACGGGCTCTGCAGGGAGCTGGGTCCGGGGTTCCTCTGGAGGTGTAGCTGGTACTGCATACATGTGTGGGTTCAGAATGCCCAACCCTCAGAGAGGGCGCTTAAAGTGGTATTTGGGATTAATGGATACATACTACTTTTTACAAAATAGATGACCAGCAAGGAAGTACCACCTAGCACAGGGAACTCTACGCGGTGTCTCACAATCATCTATCAGGGCAAAGGGGCTTCCCAAGTGGTGGCGCTAGGGAGAAGACCTGGGTTGAATCCCTGGGTCAGGAAGATCCTCTGCGGAAGGAAATAGCAACCCCTGCCAGTCTTCTCGCCTGGAGAATCCCGTGGACAGAGGAGCCTTGCAGGCTATGGTCTGTGGGGTCATGAAGAGTCGGACACGACGGAGCAACTGTGCACCAAGTGTATCTGAATCGCTTTGTGATGCACCGGAAACTAACCTGACACGGAGAAGCAGCCCCACCCCAGTTAACAGAGAGAAAGAGTGCGCCTGTGGGTTCCTTGGTGTCCAATGCAAGCTTTCTGGTTGGAAGAAACAGAAAATGACCTTGGATGATGTAAACAGAAAAACAGGCCATTGAAAAGATGTTAGGGAACTTCCAGGATTACAGTGCAGGCCAGGGAACCAAGCTCAGAAAGTGGCAGGAAACACGGGCCGGCTGCCAGCGGGCACAACCACACCTCGGCACCGACCCCGTCTGGAAGGGGTCGCTTCACCGCAGAGCTGAATCGCGTGGCCACCGCTGGGTGCTGCTCAGCTGCATAACTGCTTCTTCACTGACTTGAGTCCAGACCAAGCAAGTGTGAGGGGCCACACCTGAGCCAGGTGCTTGCCTCTTGGTGGCCACGAATGCTGTACAACGGAGCACTGAACCTTTTCAAATTCTATATAGAAATAGAATCTACCTCCCATCAGGCAGGACCATACAAAGGGACTTGCCAGACACAGAAGCAGGGGTTGAGGTGCCAGGCAGCTGAGAGCAGAGGTTACCTGCATGGCCCTCTTCTTCAGCAGCTCAATACTCTGCTTCCAAAACTGGATCTGGGTTTTGTAACTGGAGAGATGGCTGAGCTCCGTCTCTGAAGGTACTGACCATCTCAGGGAGACTCTGGGTACCACGCTCACTCCTCCAGCTCCCATTATGTAGGAGCAGCCCTGTATCTCCTTGATAATCAGTATTAATCATCAAAGCCAACACTGCAACCAACTTTGACCTGTTCACTCAAAAGTTACAGAAGCCGCAAATAGCCAGGTGGGCAGCCTCAGTTTACAATTCAAGGGAAGTGTTTGGCATAGAAGCTTTCATTTCTAAAGCACTAAAACATCTAAACTTGCAGATCATAGAAAAATAGGGAAAGAGCACACCTCTTCCAATGGATTCATTAGGAAAAGCAGTGATGAGCGCAGCCCGTCTTCCGTCGCTTCTGCTGTACGGGTTCCTGAGCCCACATGTAGGCTGTGAAAAATCTCTGCATTCTATATAGGCCACTCACACATGCCTAGCCTACAAGACAGCACACAAATGCGACAGGGAGTGGCCTCCCTGATTGCTGCCGTAACAGTTCTCAGCAGACCATGCTGCCATTCTGTTAAGGGCACATTTTCTACACGGAAGAAAGTGCGCATGATCACAGTGATTCTGACACCCATCAGCTCACTGCTCTTCTCTCGCTGTAAGCAATTCACACAGTATCATGAGGGTGGATGGCACTCAGGAAGTCCTTGGACGGCTAGTGCTGGGGGTGGTGGGGTTGGGGGAGGCTGCATCCACCTACTCCATGACACAGAAGGCTCCGCAGGAGACGCCACAGCTTGTGGAGCCTACAGCGAGGGCCTTCCCTGCCAGCCGGGTGGTTAAGAAGCCGCCTTGCAATGCTAGGGATGCTGGTTCCATCCTTGCTCCAGGAAGACCCCACACGCCACAAGCAACTGAGCCCGCGCCACAGCTCCTGCTCTGTGTGCCCTAGAGCCCGTGGCCCTCCACGGGAAGCCGGCGTGGTGAGACGCCCACGCACTGCAAGGAAGGGAGCCCCGGCTGGCCACAGCTAGAGAAAGCCCGCGCAAAGCAATGAAGCCCCGGCGCAGCCAAAACATTAAATGGATAAACCAATCCCAAACACACACACAGTGAAAAAGCAGAGGCAACACTGGAGCCAAACACGGCTGAATCTGTGTAAGTCACAGTGCAAGGACAAGAATAAAGACGGTATATATTCAGATAGAAGGGGAGCTAGGCCCAAAGGTGTGGAGTACATGGAACGTGCTTAAGATGGTCGGTCGTTTCTCTTGTTTTCCCCCAAGGTGGGATTCAGAAACATGCAACCCATCTGTTCACTTATTCATCCACTCATCACTTAGGAACGAAGAAGCACGTATCAAGCCAGCCATCGTACAGGTCGGGAGGAGCTCAGAGAGGGTCTCGGGTAGAGAGGACAGCGCAGACGGTCAGCCCACCGTGAGGAACTGAACTGTCAGGCACAAATGAAATGGCCTGGAGAGAAGACCCAGGTGAGGAAAGGAGACACTCCAGTTTCAGACTTTGAGAAGATCCAACAGTTCATGAGATAAACAGAGCTCTGCTGTCTTCCATGTCCCCAGAAAACATCTAAACTAAATATAGCTGGTGAACATGGAAAATAGACTGCAAAATGGAAAATATGACACTAATTGAAGGACCAATGTAGAAATGGGGGGTGCATGCACACGTGCGCGCGCACACACACACACACACACACACTGCTAAAATAATTCTGGGTGCCTCCAGTACTACCCAAGGAGAGTCAGTCAGTTTTGCAAGCAATTTGGAAAACATTTTTGTTCACATGGTGCAGTTTACAATATTGGATAGAAACGATGGGTAAGGCTTCTAACAGTATTTTCTGTAACACTAGAGGCAGAAGGGTGACGATGCAAAGATGGGTTTGAAGAGAAGAAACGCACTCTTCCTTTTGACCCTGGAGGGACAAAAGGAGGAATACACGTGTCTAGAAGAGTGTGTTAGAAAAGGCAGTGGCACCCCACTCCAGTACTCTTGCCTGGAAACTTCCATGGACGGAGGAGCCTGGTGGGCTGCAGTCCATGGAGTCGCGAAGAGTCAGACACGACTGAGCGACTTCCTTTCACTTTTCACTTTCATACACTGGAGAAGGAAATGGCAACCCACTCCAGCGTTCTTGCCTGGAGAATCCCAAGGACGGAGGAGCCCGGTAGGCTGCCGTCTATGGGGTTGCACAGAGTCAGACATGACTGAAGCGACTTAGCAGCAGCAGCAGAGTGTGTAGCCCTGGGGCAGGCAGGGGAGGGAGCCCACACACGAGGAGCCCACACACAGGCAGAAGTCCTGATGCACAAGATGGGCGTTGGTTGAATCAGGGGCTTAAGAGGAATGAGGAAATTGAGTTCTTTGCTAATTAAGTGAACAGACAATTGGCAGAGGATAAATAAGGAGTCAGACAGGTGCCAATGAGGTTTCTGTTCAAGTAAGTGGCCATGGATTTTTAAATAGGGTGGCTTTATGCAAATTCAGGGCTTCCCTGCTGGCTCAGATGGTGAAGAATCTGCCTCCAATGCAGGAGACCCGGTTCAGTCCCTGGGTCAGGTAAATCTCCTGGAGAAGGGAATGGCAACCCACTCCTGTATTCTTGCCTGGATAATCCCAAGGACAGAGGAGCCTGGCGGACTGCAGTCCATGGGGTCGCAAAGCATCAGACATGAGTGAGAGACGTGAAGAGAGAGAAAGAGAGGTACAAATTTAAGATAAAACCACCTTAATAACTTTAGTAGTATCTTGAACTTGGTAATTGACACCCAAGCAATCAGCTATTTCCATTTTTTGAAACAGGAAACTGAGAATTTGGTGACTTACAGATGGCATTTTTGAATTGCCAAAATCTTACTTTGGAGCCAGTTGTTTTGATGGTGAAGACACTCCTTATTTTTCCCCCAGCAAACTAAAGTAATAAATGTGCTATTTCATTGATCCAAATAACTCATAGAGAGCCAGGTAGAGGCTGGGAAAGCCCCCCCAAAAGCCTCTGATATGAGGGATATCCACCCGTTAAAATGGATCAGATTCAGTAGCCAGGAAGAAACACTCAAGACCTTGCCCTTCCAGATAAATAAACCATTGGCCTTCTCACTGTCTATCTGGAGGAAACTTAGCCTCAGCCCTGATTTTATAGGAACACGTGTGATAGAGGCTAAACAATTACTTGTGCTTTGTCTTCTGTTGTGAACAATAACGTCATGCACTTGGTGTGTGTGTTTCTTTTATAAAATAATTTTGCCAAGTAGTGCACTGGGGTTACATTTTCTTTTTTTATTACTTTTTATTTTTTAATTTAAATGTATTTATTTTAATTATTATTTTAATGTATTATTTTAATTATTTATTTTAATTGGAAGCTAATTACTTTACAATATTGTATTGGCTTGGCCATGCATCAACATGACTCTGCCACGGGTGTACACGTGTTCCCAATCCTGAACCCCTCCCACCTCCCTCCCATACCATCCCTCTGGGTCATCCCAGGGCACCAGCCCCAAGCACTGCTTATTGTGTCTCAAACACATTTTTTTGCCACATTTTTTTCATTTACTTAATTTTTCTTGACTTGCAGGCTAAGTTCCAACCCCTATGTAACATGCTGCTTAATAAAATTGTCTGTACAATTTTAAAAAGAAAGAAGAAAAGCTAAGACTGTCAACAACCTTTAGTCTCTTGTGTCACTTGCCATGGGGCTGACTCCAGGGGGTCTCCACTCGCTCATGCCCCAACAGCCACACCTGCCAGCTCTGGAGGCTGTTGCTCTGTGCTCAGTTATGTCTGACTCTTTCCGACTCCATGGACCGTGGCCCACCGGGCTCCTCTGTCCGTGGAATTTTTCCAGGCAAGAATACTGGAGCAGGTTGCCATTTCCTTCTTCAGGGGATCTTCCTGCCCCTGGAATCAAACCAGCGTCTCCTGCATCTCCTAACACTGCATGTGCATTCTTTACCCACTAGCATCACCTGGGAAGGTCTGAACTAACCACAAAGGCTTAATCTAGTTACACTGTAAGCAACAGCCAGATTCTATTACAGCCCACCAGGGGCCCCCTTCCCATTCTCCAAGAAGGCTAATGAAGTGAAAGGGAAGAGAAAATAACGATCTGAGCGTGATGAAGGGGTAAGAAAAAGACCTAGTCTCCATCCACGTCACCGCCTTTTTCTAGGTAACACGGACTTCTTCCTGTGATCCTAATACTGTCCTAGCTTCTCCTGAAACTCAATTCCCGTTTTCTAAAGAAATGTTACTGGATCCCAGAGACACAGGAACATTTTTCAGGATATCAGTGCTGTCCATTTTTGTCAAATACACATTAAACAAGCAGTTTGTTGATAAACCCATTTTTTTGAGTGATTTGAGTGCTATTTTGAGAATGTTAAATAAAAATTCCCTTTTCCAGATATGCATTTCTCCAAAAGTTAGTTATTGAATTATATCAGTACATTGTGTTTTCCTACACGATCTTCTGGCCAGCCTCTCCATTAGGGAAATCAACTTGAAAGCCAATGAAATAGGAGAGTTTTAATATCAGCTAATGAAATGAATTTCTCAACTCATCTGTTTTTTTTCCCCCTGAAGGCACCTAACAAAATAAGGTTTCAAAAACTTTAACATGTGGTCTTCCTTTCATTAAATCAACTCTGAGATGTTGCCTAAAAGCATTATGGAGGAGTAATGCAGCTCTGCCCTCTAAATTCTGCTGTGTAACCTGACTGATGTTCAAGACTCATCAAAACGCAGTGGCCTCACTAAGATGCATGTGGAATCTTCGGGAAACGGCATATTGCATGCTTTTCACTTTAGTACTGATCTGCTCTCAGTTAAGCTTTATGCTCTTGGTTTCCCTTTGTGACTTGGTAAGTATTCACATCTTGTCCGTGCACCACTCTTAGCAAACTGGCTACTGCCTTGTGTTCTTTAAATTTCACAGAGAAAGAGTCTGGGACTTCCTGGTCACTGCGGCACTCTGTCTCCAGAAATGCCGGTTTTAACTTTTTAAAACAGAGCTGTCGCATGTCTGTGTGCTGTGTGGTAGGTCGTTCAGCCGTGTTCAGCTCCCTGTGAGCCCGCGGACTGGAGCCACCGGGCTCCTCGGTGCACGGGATCCTCCAGGCAAGAGCGCTGCAGCGGCTTGCCCTGTCTGGCCCCAGGGGTCTTCCCAGCCCAAGCATCAAGTCAGGCCTCCTAACGCAGGCCGGTTGTCACTAGCGCCACCTGGGGAGCCCTGTTGCGCGTGTATTGCTTGTTTCACATTCTTACTGTCGTTCAGAAAAGAGCACGCAGTACTTACAACTGGAAGCTGAAAACAGGCAAGCTGGCTACCAATAAAATCGCTATATTCTGTCCCCACGTCTCCTCGCATCTTTCAAATGTGTCTGTTGTCCTCTTTCCCTCTGGCCATACATCGCTCTCTCTGGCCCTGTCTCCTGAATTCGGGACCACTGGAACTGCCTTGTGGGGACACAGCACTGCCCCACCTAGATCCCGGGGTCCTCCCCTGTGCTGTGTGTCCTCCAGCATCTCCCCGCTGAGACTCTGATGGTGCGCTGGCGTCAGAGGGCTGCCCTGGCCTGCTGAAGCTGTGCCACCACAGTCGAGGGGAGCTGGCAGTGTCTGGGGCGGCATCTTCCTGGGGAGGGACCCACAGCCAGTGGGATGACTGGCTAGCAGGGGCATGAGGGCCCAGATACTTGACTCAGAGGCTGATCACAGACCACAGTAGGGTTTGGTCAAACGCCAAAGTAGTTCTCAAAGCTCCCGCGGGGTCAGGCTGCACCCGGGACTCTGCTGAGAATGCACCCTCTCGAGGCTCCTTCCCCTCCTGTCTTGCTTCCCCCACTTCCTTACAGGTCTCCTCAGGCAGCACTGCCTTCACAAATCACTGATACAAAGTCCTTACCTTCCAGTTAGCTTCTGGGGTCCAGACCAACGCAGAAGGAGCATTTTGTAGCAAACTGCCCTTTGCAAGAAACCCCTCTCTGTCTTGTCACTTTAACAAAGCTATAGTGTGAGGTGAGGTGAGGTGACATCGCTCAGTCGTGTCTGACTCTTTGCGACCCTGTGGACTGTAACCTACTAGGCCTCTCCGTCTATGGGATTCTCCAGGCAAGAATACTGGAGTGGATTACCATTTCCTTCTCCAGGGATCTTCCTGACCCAGGGATCGAACCCGGGTCTCCCCGCGTTGGAGATAGACGCTTTAACCCCTGAGCCACCACAGTGTACCAGCTTTTGAATCAGGTGCTTGCACTCATCTCCAGCCCTAGCACAGCTTTCAAAACTTTTGCTCACACAATATCGTGCCTAACCTGTTGGTTCTTTCTGTAGATCAAAGCAGTAGAAATAAAGAACAAGTAATTAAGAGATTAATTAGAATTAATTAAAGGTCAACATTCAGAAAACTAAGATCATGGCATCTGGTCCCATCACTTCATGGCAAATAGATGGGGAAACAGAGGAAACAGTAGCAGACTTTATTTTGGGGGCTCCAAAATCACTGCAAATGGTGACTGTAGCCATGAAATTAAAAGACGCTTGCTCCTTGGAAGAAAAGCTATGACCAACCTAGAAAGCATATTAAAAGCAGAGACATTACTTTGCTGACAAAGGTCCATCTAGGTAAAGGAATGGTTTTCCAGTAGTCATGAATGGATGTGAGAGCTGAACTATAAAGGAAGCTGAGCGCTGAAGAATTGACGCTTTTGAACTGCGGTGTTGGAGAAGATTTTTGAGAGTCCCTTGGACTGCTAGGAGATCCAACCAGTCCATCCTAAAGGAGGTCAGTCCTGGGTGTTCAGTGGAAGGAATGATGCTAAAGCTGAAACTCCAGTACTTTGACCACCTGATGCGAAGAACTGACTCATCTTAAAAGATCCTGATGCTGGGAAAGATTGAAGGCAAGAGGAGAAAGGGACCACAGAGGATGAGATGGCTGGATGGCATCACTGACTGGATGGACATGAGTTTGGGTGAACTCTGGGAGATGGTGATGGACAGGGAGGCCTGCCGTGCTGCAGTCCATGGGTTTGCAGAGTTGGGCATGACTGAGAAACTGAACTGAACTGAATTAAGAGATGAGCAGATCTCTTCTCTAGTTTCCTCTTCATAATCTCACCAACAAACTGTGTGAACAAGACAGCATCTAAAGAAAGAGCACACTGTGGGGCACGATGGTGACTCTGACCCCCCATCTCAATGGTTCCCTGAGAGTATTTCCCTTATTCTCTTTGAAAATTTTCATGGCCAAGGAGAATCATCAGAGTTGGTCTTTGGGGACATGAGTCTGCCTTCTCCTCAGACTGCTGTGTTTTGAATTAAAAGCAACAGTTTTTTCTGTTTTTACCAACACTTGCCTCTCAGGTATTGATTTTCAACTGTTTCCTGAGTCTGGTAACAGAAACAGTCCCAGAGGTTGCTGTGTCTCTCGCGTTGCCTTCACATGCTCTTGTTCTCTGTAACAAGAGCAGCCCTTCAGAAATGCAGTGGGTCCAGCAGGCCTTTCAGAAACGTCCCCCTACTCTTAGGGCCATGCTGACGCCTCAGCAGGGGGCACGCTCCTCCTAGACCTTGCCCTGCACAGCCCTTCGCCCCCATCTCCTCCCACCTCTTAGTTCTGTTGGGCTTTTCCAGCCCCTCCAGCTCTCCTGCTCCGGCCCTCCTGGGCTGTTCCCTCTCCTGGGATCAGTCCTGCCTTCCGCAGCCTGGCTCTGTCCTCTTCTGACCAGGTCAGTGCTCCCAGCCTCTGAGGGCTGGACACGCCTGCGTCTGCGCCTGCTCCACTGTCGGCCTCCTGGGCTGGAGTGCCAGCTCCGTGTGTGGCTGGGCCCTGGCTCCCCCAGGACCTTTGCAGCACGTGGCACAGAGTTGGTGCTGGGTGAGAATGTGCTGAGTGCCTGCAGTGGCAGATTAAAAGGCAGGCTGACTCAGCATTCGCATGGAGAGCCAATCAGTACAGGATGCTCAGAACCTAGCAAGGAGGAGAAAGTCTCGCTGGCCAGAATCCCCTCAGGAAGAACACTGTGTGTGCCTGGGAGAGGTCCCTGGGTAAGCAGCTTGTTGCCTGCTGAGATCTGTAAGGGTCAGACTCCGTCAGCAATGGGCGAGCCCACATGGCTTTCCTGAGACAGTGGGTCTTGGGAAGGGCAAGGCTTTCCTTTTGCTGAGTGGTTGGTACAAGTTTGTAGCCAGAGTTGAAAGGCTGGGGTCAGTAGAAGATAGGAAGAGGCAGCCTCTAGGGGGCCTTCCTCTGCCCTCTCCTTTTTTTTTTTCTTTCTCATTTTTGTTGTTTAGTCACTAAGTCGTGTCTTACTCTGCGACCGTACGGACTGTAGCCTGCCAGGCTCCTCTGTCCATGGGATTTCCCAGGCAAGAATACTGGAGTGGGTTGCTGTTTCATTCTCCAGGGGATATTTTTTTCTCATAGCCTTTAATAAAAGTTCCCCAAATAAGGAGCATTCATTTGCAAACAAAGCATCAAAATCATTTGCCTATCCAGGGATCCTACAATCTCCTTTTAGATCTGAATAAAAAGTATATTTTTTTTCCTTAAAATGAAACAGAAAGCCTTCTCCATAACAAAGTCTAGTCCTCACTGTAATTCAGATCCTCAGTTTTCATTTCTGTTTTTGGTGTCACCATCAAAATGATGCTCCAGCAGCAACCTCAAAGAATTTTTAGCAGCGAGGAAACGTGAAAGAGATAATCCAACAATAATCCAAAAGGTGGGAACCATCTCCCATTCACTCTCAGAACTGGCTGGAGAAGAGATGGTAGAGGTTTCAGAGGAGTACAGTTTCACAAACTGATAAACAAACCGATCCATTTCCCGCTCAATTACTTTAATTCATTCCTGACAACCTTGCCATTAAGTGAAAAGCTGTTAAATTTTAATAGGAGGAAAGCAGAAAATGTTCCATCACAGGCTAAGATACCCTAGTAATTTTATAGATGCAATGAAAACAAGTGAATTTAGGTTTAAAAAATGTAAGTAAGTTGTACATTTTGAGTAAAAAGAGTGATCCGACTAAAGTTTATCATGCTCTTTCTTTTTCTGACAACACTTTCTTCATTAATTTTTTTAACTTTTTTCTTGCTAAAAATTATCTTGAACTTAAGAGTAATGTTCTATCACAGATAATTACCTTTACAGAGAAATGCAAGCTAAACACGAGAGCCCTCAAAACACGGGGAATCAGCCATCAGGTGGCGGAGAGATGAGCCCTATTCACCCTTCTGCTTGGCACGTAAATACAGATCAAGATATTGGCCAGCATCCAAAGACTGGACATAGTTCAGATTGCTTAATCTGGTAGTTTCTGACTTGAAATTGTTCAGTCAAGAAAACTGGTGAGATTTCTTCACCAGAAAGTCTAACATTACAATATTACTTCTTATATTTATTTAGTGTAGTCTTCGATGAAAACAATTCACCAAAAAAAAAAGTACTCGTTGTTCAAAGAGTAGGGCTATAGACAGAATACTTGTAAATGCCCCAAGTCGGTTGCAGCCCTGACCCCCTAGTCTACTGGCATTTGGAGGTAAGCCCTTTAAGAGGTAGCCTGAGGGGGGTCATGAGGATGTGGCCCCCACAATGGGATCAGTGCTTTCGTAAGCATAGGAAGAGATTCCAGACCTTCTCCTCCTCTCTCTCCACCACCGGCACCTTGGCCTTGGACTTCCCATCTCTTCCCAGAGAAATAACGGTTTCTGTGTGCATCACCCCGTCTGCTGCATTGCCACAACAGCTGAGCAGACTAAGACAAGCATTATAGCTTTCCAAGTGCTATTACGTTAGGTGCCATCAGCTGGGTCTCCAGCGTGCAACGTGAACCTGGGACACACAGTTTACTTTCTTTTTCCTATTTTCTTGGACCTGAAGAAGTCTGACTTCAGACTACACTACAAAACTATCATAATCAAAACAAAAATACGAATATACTTCAATGGAACAAGATAGAAAGTTCAGAGATAAACCCATGCACCTACGGTCACCTAATCTATGACAAAGGCGAAAAAACAGGCTCTTCAATAAGCAGTGCTGGGAAAACTGGACAGCTACATGTAAAAAAACTGTAACTAGAACATTCTCTAACACCATACACAAAAATAAACTCAAAATGGATTAAACACCCAAATGTAAGACCAGATTCTATAAAACTCCTAGAGGAAAACACAGGCAGAATAGTCCCTGACAAAATTGCAGCCAAATCTTTTGGATCCACCTCCTAGAGGAGGGAAAATAAAAACAAAAACAATTTGGCTTAATTAAACTTAAAGGTTTTGCACAACAAATGGGACCATAAACAAAACAAAAAGACAACCCACAAAATGGGAGAAAATAATTTGCAAATGAAGCAACTGACAAGGGATTAATTGACAAAATAGCCAAACAGCTCATGCAGGTCAATATATTAAAAAAAAATCAAAACCACCTAACCAAAAAATGGATGGAAGATCTAACTAGACATTTCTCCAAAGACATACAAACAACCTCAAAAACATGAAAAGACTCTCAGCACACTAATTATTAGAGAAGTCCAGATTGAAACTACAATGAAGTTATTACCTCACACTGGACAGAATGGCCATCATTTAAAAAAATCTACAAAAATAAATGTTGGAGATAATGTGGAGAGAAGGGAACCCACCTGCAATGTTTGTGGAAATGTAAACTGCTGCAGCTACTATGGAGAACAATCTGGAGGTTCCTTAAAAACTAAAATAGAGCTACCACATGATCCATCGGTCCCACTCCTGAGCACGTATCTGGAGAAAACCATAATTTGAAATGATGCATGCACCCCAGTGTTCATTGTAGCACTATTTACAACAGTCAAGACACAGAGGCAACCTGAATGTCCACCAACTGATAAAAGGATAAACGTGATACACATACACAATATAGTTCAGCCATTAAAAATGAATGAAATAATGCCATTTGGAGTGACACGGATGAGCCTAGAAATCACCGTAATGAGTGAATTAAGTCAGACAGAGAAAGACCTCTGGTTTGCTTGCCATTCTCCTTCTCCTCTCGAGGTTTTCCTTGGAGGTGTTGACTGTGAAATGGCCTGGCAGAAAGATGGACGGGAATTCCCTATTGACTTAAAAAACCTCTGGTAACAAATTTGATGTCTCTCATCGTTTTCAGTGATTACAGCTGTTTACTTCTTATTACTGGGTTTCAATGTATGTGTGCGTGTTAAGTCACTTCAGTCGTGACTGACTCTTTGTGACCCCATGGACTGCAGCCCACCAGGCTCCTCTGTCCATGGGATTCTCCAGGCAAGAATACTGGAGTGGGTCACCATGCTCCTCCTCCAGGGGGTCTTCCCAACCCTGGGATCAAACCCCCTGTCTCTTTACGTCTCCTGCACTGGCAAGCAGGTTCTTTGCCACTAGCGTCACCTGGGAAGCCCTTGAGTGTCAAGACTAAACATCATTAATCTGTGGAAGTTACTCATCAATCAAAAGTGAAATTTCAGAATGTCAGTCCAAAGTTCTATTTCTCTGTGGCCTGAACCATCTAAGCAAAAGATCTATCTGTACCGCAAACAGCCCTGGAAGCTAGAGATGATAATACATTCCTCTGGAAAGACCTGGAGACACCCTAAGACAGAAAAGACTGATTGCTTCTCTTTCCTCTCTAGAGAGATTTGCTTATATTCCCAGGGGTTGAGTAAGCTCTCTCTAAATGGAAAGACAGGCAGATGTGCCGGCAGCCCCATAAAAGCTTCAAGTCTCCTAATTTCAGGCTGTTCTGGAGATCCGCGCCTGACAAGCATTCCATTGTCTTGCAGAAATCAGGGCAGGGACATGGGAAAGGCTGCTGGGTCAGTGGGCATCTCGGACTGACCGACCTGAGCGTGCAGTCTCCTCCGCAGCAAAAATACACAAAAGCGTGCAGAGCTAACTTGTTTGCAATTAGGACAACATCACAGACGTTCCACAGTATCTGATTTATCACCAGTGTGAAAAAGTCTAGGAAAGTGATTAGGCATCATTCTGCCACATTCTCCCACAAACACAGCTCTGGGATATCATATGGACTATAGTGAAATATACTCTTAATTTTAAAATAACATCTTGTACTGAGAAAAATGTGTTTCCCTGGTGGCTCAGTGGTAAAGAACCTGACTGACAAGGCAGGAGAAGCGGGTTTGATCCCTGGATTTGAAAGAGCCCCTGGAAAAGGAAATGGCAGCCCACTCCAGTATTCTTGCCTGGGAAATCCCATGGACAGAGGAGCCTGGAGGGCTACAGTCCATGGGGTTGCAAAGAGTCCTACATGACTTAGTGGCTAAACAACAACAACTGAGAAAAATATATAACATCAAATATTACCAAGAGTTTATTCAAGACTTTTTAAAAAATGGAAACTGGCCAATTTACCTTTAGCGTCATTTTATATAGTCTTAGTTCAGGATTTCTTGACTAATTCAGACTAATGATATGATTTACCTTTTCTAACAGTCATTTGGTAAGATGTTATCTCTTTACCTATTTCCTTTTGTTTGCAAGAACAAAAATCTTACGTTTCAAACTCCAAGCATTTGGCAAGTATTTATATGAAGCTATTTCAACAAGGAAATGATGCTCTGATTCAAACGATATTCTAAATCCCCTAAAATAGGTTTGCCCTTTGTGGATGATGGTGTTTATTGCTCACAGCCACTGCACCACTTTTATGTTGACGGAGTGGGTGGAGAATTCTTGATCCCGGGAAGCAAAGCCTCTCTCAACCTCTGGGACAAAACCAGAGATGATGACTCCCTCTTTGCCAGTGACGGGCTGGAGAGACAAGTGATCCACTTCTGGCTAAAGAGATGTAAGGAAAAGTTTACTGGGAAGAGGCATGCAATTCCAAACCAAGTGAAAAGAGCCAGCCTTCTCAGGAGAAGGCCTTCTGTGCTTTTGATCATCCTTTGGAATATGGACTTGAGGCTGTGTTTGAAACGACCACGTGTGGACACGCGTTCAGGATGTGAGAGCAGAGTGTTAGGGAAGAGATGAGCTCTCAAGAGCCCCGTGCAGTGGCTGAACCAACCGAAACAACCCTTACCTACCAGCTTCTCACTCTACAGAAAATATAAACTTTTGCTTATTGAAACCACCCCCCAAATCAGATTTTCTGATTAGCAACTAGACATGTTCATAATTGATATGCAGAGAGGGCTTATGGACAAGATATGTTGGTAAGAAAATAACCCAGTAAGTAATTTACTTACTACCTCAACGTTTTCATTTTAAAGTATTATATCAGTATAAAACAGTTTGTAATACTGATTTTTTTAACACAAATCTGACACAAAGACACATTTAACTGTTCTTTTGTTGCAGGGTTATCACTAATGAATCTAAAATTTGGCTTTTCATCCATGTGGGTACATTTTATAAACGAGTCTTATGCCAATCTCCCTTCCGATGCAGGAATAAGATTGTTCCTTTACCTAGTCTTCATTGTCTAGTGGTATTTGGAATAAATAGATCAGCCTGTTTTTCTAAATAATTAATGAGTTCTAAAAGAAACATAGTTAAAAAAAAAAAAAAACTAGTAGTTTACCAAGGCCACTTGCTGTGAGCAAGACAGAGCCTCAGTTTTTGTTTCTGTTTTTCTGAAAAATATAACAAAATAAAAATTTAAATCTTCCTATTGCAGACAGCTGCCACCACCAATCAAGTCTGACACATACCCTAAAACATGTACAACCTTCATCCCATGGTTCAGCAGTTAACACAAACTGGATCATTCACCTCCACTTTAATCAATCAGCAGTTAATTTAAGCATGAGCCTTTTATTTCCCTTATGATCTCCAGGTAAAAAAGTAAAATAAGGCCATTACTGCTAACAACTCATTGATGTCATAATCACACTGATTCTATGACCACACAACAGAAAAAGCTTTCCATAACACCATTAATTTACAAGCTGAATAATAAGTTTGCTACTTAATGTCTTTTGCTACAACAATTGCAAATAATTAACTAAAGATGCAAATAATTCCAATTGACTTATTGATTATTTATATATTTGAATGTATATGCATTCATGCCTTCCCAGGTGGCGCTAGTGGTCAAGAACCCGCCTGCCACTGTAGGAGACATGAGACACAGGTTTGATCCCTGGGTCAGGAAGATACCCTGGAGGAGGGCACGGCAACCCACTCGAGTGTTCTTCCCTAGAGAAACCCATGGACAGAGGAACCTGATGGGCCACAGTCTCTAGGAATGCACAGAGTCAGATATCACTGAAGCAACTTAACACGTAAGCATCCATACACATATATGTATGCACATGATCTTCATGTACAAATTTATATTATACATATACATTTTCAAGCTCCTGAATAGCTCAGAGGAAAGGAATATAAAAGAAAAAAAAACAGTCTTTTCAGCCAAAATTTAGAAACTGGCAATTCAAATGTGGAGCTGATCAGTGCACAAGGATGCAGGGGCAAGAATGTCAACTTTGCAGTTGGATTTGAGCCCTAAGTTACGATATTTAACTTTACAGAGTTACCATGAGGTTTAAGGAACATCTTGTTAGCTGCAGGAACATGACAGACCCTCAGTAAAGGCTGGTTTCCTTTTCTTTCTAATAGAACGAGACTGTAAACTCTTAAGGGCAGCAGTTATTCCCTGACATCTCTATATCCACAGACATCAGCATACATACAAAACAAATGTTCACAGTTAATACAACTAATGGTCCATCAGCCACTTTGAAAGGGCAAGGGTGCTATGATTGGCTGGCAGTGTCCATGCTGGACAGACTTCCCTCTCAGCAGGCTTTGCAGCGTGCCTCTCGGGTGCCTCCAGACTATGACACGTGGAAGGAGACTGAATGAAAAACCCACTCATGATGAAGACCACTGGGGCCGTGGCAACGCCAGCTCTGCCAGCAATGTTCTATACACCACCTCCCAGGATCCAGCTCATCTTTCAGACCTCAAGGTGAAATTTTGCCTGGAGTTGAATAAACAGAAATACCTCCTCTGACGATTAAAAATATATATATCTATATACAAATTCAAGAAATGGTCTGGTACATTTTTTCTTCAGAATTGCTCTGAATGATGCAAATGCTATTAAAAGAAAGAAGTAGAGACAGTGATTTCTCGTTTGACCCCGTAGAAGCAACCTCATGAAGGAAGATGCTTTATTCTTTGACTTGGATGCTAAACACAATATAAACACCTGTCCCAACCTATAAAAGAGTAAGGAGTAAGGAGACTCTAACCCTTCTGCCGCACAACTTTGAGAGGAAAGGAGAGAGGATCTGAATCCTTCAGATCTTTTGGATGTGGGTCATCCATCTGCCTCCATATTCTGTCTCTGCTCCTCTCTGTGTGTCTGTGTGAGTGCGTGTGCCTGTGTGTAATATAACCGCTGTAACTGTGGCAGCAACCTCTGCCATAGTCCTGGGTGGAGGCTGGGGCTAGACGGACAGCCGTCTGCCTGCCTTGGTCTCTTCTCAGCAAAACTGGGTGGAACTCATCAGCTTGCCAAAGGCTCCCTCAGTATGGACATGAGTGTTATCACTTGTCACCTCTAATATTTTTAGTGACTCATATCTGAAATTACATCAAAGGCCTGACCCATTTACCTCTGGTGCATTGCTGGCAGCTGAGACTTGATAGAAAACTCGCAGCTTTGGCTTATTGCAGTGGGCTGATGATCACGATTATGTAAAAGTCACGATGCAAACGATATTAAGTATTGTCTTAGAATGAAGGAAAGTGTATAGGGCACATTGTGATTATAATAACCGTATAGAGAAAGAGATTGTGATGTATCAAGAAAAAAACTTACTGCCAACAGAGGAAATATTTTGTAAGTACTTTTTAAAATATTGAACATTAGATTCGTAAGCATTTTCATTTCTGGAAGGATATTGGATTAGATATCTAAAATGTTCTTTTACTAAGGAACTAAAATGCTGAGGGAAAGGAAGTTCAAAAGCCTTCTAGGACTGCCCTGGTGGTACATAGATAGGTATCCACCTGCCAGTATGGGGGACATGGGCCTGGTCCCTTGTCCAGGAAGATTCCACATGCGGTCCAGCAGCTGAGCCCACACGCTTTGACTAGTGAAGCCTGCAGTCTCCAGGGTCCCCAGATGTCAACCACTAGACCATGTGCTGTAGAGCCATCGGATTGCAACTACTGAGGCCTGTGTGCCTAGGAGCCCGTGCTCCGCAGGGAGAGAAGCCAGCACAGTGAGGAGCTGACGCTCCATGCCTAGGGAGGCCCGCTCACTGGAACTGGAGGCAAGTCAGAGCCTGGCAGAGGAGATCCAGTGCAGCCATAAGATAATCAATTAATTTTAAAATTTTAAGCTTTCTAAATGTGTCGTGGAACTAGCAAAATAAAGAGGAATCCACAAAGCAAAAGCAGAAATTGGGGAAATGAGTGGCAGGGAGTGGTTAAGTAAGCACCCAAGTCTGCTACTGACCTTGGGGATCTGGTGTTTCATGAGGACACAGGAGCCTGAAGCATAAGCGAGGCTCTCAAAGGGCTCACCTCAATGAGAAACACGTCTGCAACACAGAGGGATGCTCGCAAGGATGCTCGCCCGTCTCTTCTTGGCCCCCAGGGATGTCTTCCCTGAGGATTAGTAACACGCCAGCCAGGTGTGGACCCAGAACTGTGGGGCCCCAAGCTTTAGTGACTTATAGAAGGAGGCCTCTTTAACAAAAAAGATCACAAGGTTATAAAAGGAAGGTTAAATATTCAAAACCTCTACTGAGGATAACAAATCATGACACAATATAAACTTTTAAAAGGTGGCAACTATCACAAAGATCAGAGAAATCCAAGACTTCCCTGGTGGTCCAGGGTTTAAGAAGCCACCTGCCAATGCAGGGGACGCGGGCTCCATCCCTGGTCAGGGAGCCAAGACCCCACATGCCTCTGAACAACTGTGCCCAGGGCCCACAGTGCGAGAAGCCCATGGTCAGCAACGGAGGGCCTGCACACTGCAACTAAGGCCCGGCACAGCCAAAAAGAAACGAATATTTTAGAAAAGAGAATCCAGAAACATATCAGATGTCCTACTGAATAACTGCTTAACACATCACTTTAAATGGCATTATTTTCTGACATTTTTGGGCAGCAAATATCTTGATCTCCTCTTTATACAACAAAAATTTTGTCTTATCAATTCTATTCAGAGAATAAAAAGATAATTTAGTCTTTTCCAGCATGTTTGATCAAAAACAAAGTTTTTAAAATTAATGCTCTAGAAAAGGTCTTCTGTTTCATAATTTGTCATTGATAACATGGAAATTTTTAAGATCATTGTGAAGTATAGGAAAGCTTCCCTTGTTTGTTTGCTTGTGAGGTGGAAGTTTACAGGGCATTTTACAGTTTCATATGCAGTGACCAACCTTAGACATTCCTTGAATTGATGAGGATCATTAAGAAGTTTGTCAGCTCCGGTATTACACTGACACATTATGAGTTTTATGTTTTCACCTTCAATGTTAATATCTCCTGTCCAAACAGCAAGGAGCTTAAAATTTTTCCCAGTCTGTTTATACGTCTCATGTCTTCTGCCTTTCATCAGTTAGATAATAAAACAACTTAAGACTCTATTCTCACTTCTATTTGAGATTTACCTCTGCCGCTTAATGAAGCACTACCCTGGGTTTAAGGGCTTCTTCCCAGATGGCTCAGTGGTAAAGAACATGCCTGTCGGCTCAGGACATACAGACTGGATCCCTGGGCTGCGAAGATCCTCTGGAGAAGGAAATGGTGACCTACACCAGTATCCTTGTCTGGGAATCAACCGCTGACAGAGGAGCCCGGCAGGCTACTGTCCATGGAGTCGCGGAGGGTCAGACGCGGCTGAGCAACTAAAAACAAGAACAACTTAGGGTATGATAGGTTTCTTTTTTAATTGTTACAATTTACTTCTGGATGTCAGGATAATTTCTTTTGATTTCTTTGCTCATCTTTCTAACTTTTGTTCAAATTTAATTTTCTAATCTGAATTCTATCTCACTTCTTTAGGAAATAAATTTAAAGATGACAAAACAAATCTAACTAGAAGCCAATAATTAATGGCCTATTTTTACTAAAGCATTTCAAAATGTCTTCTCAAATTGCAGTGAAAACGTTACATTCTCAATTCACTTCTTACTCAGATCCGAAAAGAGCCTGAGGCTACACCACCACCAGTACAGAGGGAAGTGTGTCAGGTAAGACGCCGAAAGGCAAAGCGGCAGCAGCTCCCAGGGACTGCAGCTTGCCCTCACAGTCTGACAGCACGGATGGGACATTCGCCCGTGGCCACACGGCCAGGTCTCCTCCTGACTCTGGAGGCGTGCTGGGGGTGAGGAGCACCACAGGAGACTGGAACTAAGCTTCATTAGTTTCCAGCAAAACCCACTTTCCGGGCCAACGTCTTATCCATTGAAAGCTGGGCTTCCTGCTACGTGTGAAGTACAAAAACGCTCAAGTGCAAATTTAAAGTAGGCCCCAAGTGGTCATGCCCCAGGCATGAAAAGAGGTTTAAAGAAATGTCAAAATTGTATCACAGAGAGACTAACAGAAGAAAAATATGAAAAGTTGTGAGGTGCAGAGGCTTTATTGAGAAGGGATGCATATGTTGAATAAATATTCTAGGATAGATTGTTGAAGAATGTTGAGAAAGTTCAAGAAGCACTATTGAAGACAAGATGGCTGAGAACTTTCCAGATTTGCTGGTAGGCAAAAGTCCTCATACTTAGAAAGTCCAATAAATCCCAGAGAGGACACACAAAAAAAACATGTACACAGAGCAGAGTCAAGCTGTGAAACAGACATGAAAACGAAGTCAGAGAAAGAAGGAGGTTACCTAAAACAAGAGTGGTAAGTACACTGATGGCTGAGTTATCAATTAGAACAATAAAAATCAGGGAAGAAAAAGTGAAACTACACCTTTGAAATCTTGTGAAAAATAACTATCAACTTATATTTAAATACCCAAGGAAATTACCTTTCAAAAATGATGATGAAATAAAAATACTTTAGACAAATAAACGCTGTGAGCTTGCCACTTAAAGCAGTAAAGCCTCAGTAAACCAGAATGTGTGAAGCACAAGGCTCGAGGAGCTCCCGGCAGCTCAGCTGCTAGGGCTCCGCAGTTTCACTACAGGGGCACAGGTTCAACCCCTGAACATGAACGAAGACCCCGCACCCCCATGCCATATGGTGTGGCTAAAAAAAAAGTATGTAGGTCACGCCTAAAGAAAATTATTTTTGCAACTGTTCTAACTGCAAGAAAGAATAGTAGGAAAATGTATCAGAAAATACGTGGGTAAATGATACAAGTACTGATGTATGAAATACTGGTGGTAAAAAGAAAAGGAAGAGAAAATTACAACGGTAGAACACAATAGCATTTAAACTGGTGGATGGTGTTTAAAATGTGCTAACTTCCCTCCCTCCATTTTCAGTAGGAGGCAAAAACATTAACAACTGACTTGATTAGGCATACATATCATACAGGGTGGCCTTCCCTGGTAGCTCAGCTGGTAGAGAATCCACGTGCAATGCAGTAGACCTAGGTTTGATCCCTGGGTCAGATAAGATCCCATGGAAAAGATAGGCTACCCAAGAATACACAGAAGAACTGTACAAAAACATCTTCACGACCCGGTTAACCATGATGGTGTGATCACTCATCTAGAGCCAGACATCCTGGAATGTGAAGTCAAGTGGGCCTTAGAAAGCATCACTACGAACAAAGCTAGTGGAGATGATGGCATTCCAGTGGAGCTATTTCAAATCCTGAAAGATGATGCTGTGAAAGTGCTGCACTCAATATGCCAGCAAAGTTGGAAAACTCAGCAGTGGCCACAGGACTGGAAAGGTCAGTGTTCATTCCAATCCCAAAGAAAGGCAATGCCAAAGAATGCTCAAACTACCGCACAATTGCACTCATCTCACATGCTAGTAAAGTAATGCTCAAAATTCTCCAAGCCAGGCTTCAGCAATATATGAACAGTGAACTTCCTGATGTTCAAGCTGGTTTTAGAAAAGGCAGAGGAACCAGAGATCAAATTGCCAACATCTGCTGGATCATGGAAAGAAGCAAGAGAGTTTCAGAAAAACATCTATTTCTGCTTTATTGACTATGCCAAAGCCTTTGACTGTGTGGATCACAATAAACTGTGGAAAATTCTGAGAGAGATGGGAATGAAAGAGCACCTGACCTGCCTCTTGAGAAATCTGTATGCAGGTCAGGAAGCAACAGTTAGAACTGAACATGGAACAACAGACTAGTTCCAAATAGGAAAAGGAGTATGTCAAGGCTGTATATTGTCACCCTGCTATTTAACTTCTATGCAGAGTATATCATGAGAAATGCTGGACTGGAAGAAACACAAGCAGGAATCAAGATTGCTGGGAGAAATATCAAGAACCTCAAATATGCAGATGATACCACCCTTATGGCAGAAAGTGAAGAGGAACTAAAAAGCCTTTTGATGAAAGGGAAAGAGGAGAGTGAAAAGTTGGCTTAAAGCTCAACATTCAGAAAACGAAGATCATGGCATCTGGTCCCATCACTTCATGGGAAATAGATGGGGAAACAGGAGAAACAATGTCAGACTTTATTTTGGGAGGCTCTAAAATCACTGCAGATGGTGACTGCAGCCATGAAATTAAAAGACGCTTACTCCTTGGAAGAAAAGTTATGATTAACCTAGACAGCACATTCAAAAGCAGAGACATTACCTTGTCGACTAAGGTCTGTCTAGTCAAGGCTATGGTTTTTCCAGTAGTCATGCATGGATGTGAGAGCTGGACTGTGAAGAAGGCTGAGCACCGGAAGAATTGATGCTTTTGAACTGTGGTGTTGGAGAAGACTCTTGCGAGTCCCTTGGACTGCAAGGAGATCCAACCAGTCCATTCTGAAGGAGATCAGCCCTGGGATTTCTTTGGAAGGAATGATGCTAAAGCTGAAACTCCAGTACTTTGGCCACCTCATGAGAATAGTTGACTCATTGGAAAAGACCTTGATGCTGGGAGGGATTGGGGGCAGGAGGAGAAGGGGACGGCAGAGGATGAGATGGCTGGATGGCATCACGGACTTGATGGACGTGAGTCTAGGTGAACTCCAGGAGCTGGTGATGGACAGGGAGGCCTGGCGTGCTGTGATTCACGGGGTCGTGTGGAGTCGGACATGACTGAGCGACTGAACTGAACTGAACTGAACTGAATTGAACCCACTACAGTATTCTTGGGCTTCCCTTGTGGCTCAGATGATAAAGAATCTGCCTTCAATGCACGAGACCTGGGTTTGATTCCTGGGTTGGAAGATCCTCTGGAGGAGGGCACTCCAATATTCCTCTCTGGAGAATCTCCATGGACAGAGGTGCCTGGCAGGCTACAGTCCACAGGATCACAAAGATCAGACACAACTTAGTAACTAAGCACAGCACGTTATACAGGGTAAACGCTAAAAAACGGATGCAGAACATATAATTTCCAAAATAAGAAGGGGGGGATGCAATAAAAGAGAAACATTCTAAAGGGGGAAACACAGGGATAAGCCAAACAAATAGAAAGTACAGACGAAACAGTGAACCTAACAATAGAAGCCAGCATGAGTGTTTACACTCAGGGCAAACTGACTAGACATTCAGTTTACTCCATTAGACTGGGTTAAAACGCCAGATCTAGCTACTTGCTGCTGTATAAAGCTGAAGAGAAACCCAAAGATCAAGGGTGGAAGAGTTATAAGGCAAATGATGACCAACACAAATGAAACATTTAAGACAAATGATATAAATTCAGTTTTTGACAGATTGAAAAAAATGCTCTAAAGTATGTATTCAAAATGTTTGCCTCAATATCACTTTCTAATTGACAGAGTTAGAAGAAACTGGAAAATGCCATTAAGTGGGACTGTTTAGCATAACTCTCTGTAATTAATAGATTAAAATAAAGATAGTCATTGAGGATATACATTTGAAATATCCAGTTGCAAATTATTTTATAATGTAAGGAGAAAAACCTCTATGTGCATGAAATACTTTGGTGTTTTCACAACAATTGAGCAGTAAAATCCTTTTAAAGCACACATAAAACATTTACAGAAACTGACCGCAGAGTAAGCCCTATAGAAGGTGTCAATATATTTTAGAATACTGCTATCAAACACACCACACCTTCCCAGGTGGCGCTAGTGGTCAAGAACCTGCCTGCCAATTCAGGAGACGTAAGAGGTCAGAGGTTGCTAGCCTGAGGCTTATTTTCATGCCCAATATGTATATATAACCTACAATATGTATATATAACCTCAGTGTATTATTGCTACATAGAAGATGTCTACAAAACTGAGAAAAAGGCAGAACAGTCAAAATGTAAAAGGATTTCCAAATATCGCATAAAGATATGAAAAAAAAAGTTCTTAAAAGCAACACATTTAAAGTCACAATTAAAAATCAAGTTCTATCCAACAGAATGCCTAAAATTATAAAGAAAGAAACATCAAATGTTGTCAAGAAAATGGAGCAGCTAGACCTTTCAGATCCTACAATAGGAAGTACATTAGTACAACCACTATAAAAAATTGCTCGGCAGTGTCTACAAACGTTAACTGCATTTATAACCCATGATTTAGCAATTTCATCAAAAGACAGAAACAAAATTTTAAAAAAAAGAAAATTTAAATACCAATAATAATATTACCAACTATGCTAACAGAATGGATAAGTAAATCGCAGTCCTTCATACGTAAAACACAGCGATGAAAAAGAGTGAACTCTTGCTGTGTGCTCAATCTCACGACAGAAAACTGCATGGGAGAGGCGAGGCATGAGGAGCCTGGGGGCGCCACCCACACGGTAGCGGAGCTCCGAGTAAGTTTCAAGCCCATGATGTTCAATGCAAAGCTGTCTTTATTTTTAAGGAGACTGGGAATGATGACTAGAAGCTGGCATTGGGTATCGCCAGCGGTATTGCTAATGTTCTACTTCTTGATCTGACTCATGGTTCCATGAGTGTGTTGCCCTCTATGAAAATTCACAGAACTCACTTAAAATGTGTGCATTCTTCTTTTTAAATGTTCAGTTCAGTTCAGTCACTCAGTCATGTCTGACTCTTTGCGACCCCATGAATCGCAGCACACCAGGCCTTCCTGTCCATTACCAACTCCTGGAGTTCACTCAGACTCATGTCCGTCGAGTCAGTGATGCCATCCAGCCATCTTATCCTCTGTTGTCCCCTTCTCCTCCTGCCCCCAATCCCTCCCAGCATCAGGGTCTTTTCCAATGAGTCAACTCTTTGAATGAGTGGCCAAAGTACTGGAGTTCCAGCTTTAGCATCATTCCTTCCGAAGTACACCCAGGGCTGATCTCCTTCAGAATGGACTGGTTGGATCTCCTTGCAGTCCAAGGGACTCTCAAGAGTCTTCTCCAACACCACAGTTCAAAAGCATCAATTCTTCGCCTCTCAGCTTTCTTCACAGTTCAACTCTCACATCCATACATGACCACTGGAAAAACCATAGCCTTGACTAAATGGACCTTTGATGGCAAAGTAATGTCTCTGCTTTTCAATATGCTATCTAGGTTGGTCATAACTTTCCTTCCAAGAAGTAAGCATCTTTTAATTTCATAGATGTTACCTTTCAACAAAAAATAATAATATTAAAAAGCTAAATTGAGATGGTGATGATCAACAAATACTAACATAAAAGAAGCAGAAACTTTCAGATATTGATTGCCCCAAGAAGGATATCAGAATATACAAACCATGCAGGGCACCAGATGCCTAGAAACAAAGAACTTATCCGAAATGAGGGTTAGGAACCAAGAGCAGGTACCACCAGGAAAGAAAGTCAAGATAACAGATCGGGAAGAGGTGAAACTAGAAGACCCCTGAACGACAGTGGGTGAAATATGAGCTCAGAAGCTGAGATGTATTTTAAGATGGAGGAAGTGGTACCCAGGTGAGCATTCAAGACAGGCTACTGAGCGAGGAAATCATCTGAAGCAGTGACTTCTTTAACTTTTTATCCCAATCATTTTTAGTCTTACAGTCTTGGTTCTCAAGTGACACAGGGCACCTTGCAATCTTAGATTATAGAACTTAACTTCTAACAGGATTTCACTGGAGGAGGGGGAAGGGAGTTTTCACTATGTTATACACTAAGTATTCAAATCCACCCTTTCTCCATCTCCCCTTGGTCTTTGAAAAACTGAGAATGTTTATAATGCAATAATGAAAGTCCTTCATCAAGGAAAAAAAAAAGACCAGAGTTCGATCCCTGTGTCAGGGAGATCCCCTGGAGGAAGCAATGGCAACCCACGCCAGTACTGTTGCCTGAAGAATCCCATGGACAGAGGAGTCTGGCAGGTTATGGCCCGTAAGGTCACACAGAGCAGGACACAGCTGAAGTCACTTAGCGCACACGCACATCAAATACACCATGCTCACAATACAGTGAAGTTAGAAATCAGAAGCAAAAATGTAACAGGAAAATTCCATTAATCTGAAAATTAAGCATATACATTTCTACATACCAAGAAACTCAGGACACATAGACAAGTGTGAATGAAAATTAGAATATATTTAGAACTTAATAATCATGAAAACATTGCTGATATTTGTATAATAAAATTTAAGTAACATAGCCTAAGTGGTGGAGGGAAATTGTAGTCTTAAATGATTATCAGTGAAGAGTAAAAAGACTGAACATTAAGGATCTGATAACTGACCTACAAAGTTAGATGGAAAAGCAGAATAAATCCAAAGTAGGGGGAATATAATAAAAAAAAAAATGAACACTACAGATTTTAGATGGCAGAATGATGTACTAAGTCATTTAAACTAATTCTTTTCCTGTAGAAAAATTCAGATACTAGATAAATTATTTTTAAAAATTATTTCAAAAGCATTAAATTCCTCATTTGCACGTCCATGGAGTCGGTGATACCATCCAACCATCTCATCCTTTGCCACCCCCTTTCCTTTGCTTCAGTCTTTCCCAGCCTCAGGGTCTTTTCCAGTGAATTGGCTCTTTGCATCAGGTGGCCAAAGTACTGGAGCTTCAGCTTCAGTAACAGTCCTTTCATTGAATATTCAGAGCTGATATTCTTTAGGATGGACTGCTTTGATCTCTGTGCAGTCCAAGGGACTCTGAAGAATCTTCTCCAACACCACATTTTGAAAGCATCAATTCTTCATTGGTCTCCTGACAGTAAATTCACATAGTTTTTGTTTGATTTAATTTCTAAGAATTTTACCTCAAATATTGCAGGGTACTCTTGCTGGGTTAAATTTCTTGATTAACAGATTTGGTGAAGGTAGGCACAATGATTATTACTGTACTGTTTTCTGGTTTCCATTGTTCTTGTCACTCTAACCACTATTTTTTGGAAGGTAAATTGGCTTTTGTTTCAACATGGTTTTTCTTATTTTTATCTTTGAACTTGCTGGAGTCTTCATATGATGTTTCCATGCGTGGACTTTTCTCTTTCAGTGTATTCTGCTTGTGACCTGTCGGTATCCTTGAACCAGTATACTTGCATCTTTCAAAATTTTTGAAGAGTTCTCGACTATTATCTTGCCATCTATTTTAACATTTATTGTTTAATATGCCTGTGTATCTATCATTTTGAGCTGAATATTGTGCTTTATTATCTGTGGAAATGATTTTTGGCTAAAGAAGATATCTTCCTCTGAGATTTTTCATAATTTTTGCCAGGCATCTGTAGGTACTAGCAGTCTGAGAAAATCTAATCCATTTTCAGGTCTTAATATTTTCCAGGCCAATTAAATAATGCAAAGAAAGACTGCAGCCCTTGTGAGAACTGGCCTAATTCCAGCTCACTCTCACTTCTAGGGTTCAGTGTGGTGAGTATAACCATAGGTTAACAGTGCAACCTGACAGGCTGCAGTTTATGGGGTCACCAAGATGATGCTTGGAATAAGGACGGAAGCAGTGCAAAGGCGAATAGAGTTCTGCCAAGAGAACGCACTGCTCACAGCAAACACCCTCTCCCAACAACACAAGAGAAGAATCTACACATAGACATCACCAGATGCTCAACACCAAAATCAGATTGATCATATTACTTGCAGCCAAAGATGGAGAAGCTCTATACAATCAGCAAAAACAAGACCGGGAGCTGACTGTGGCTCAGATCATGAACTCCTTATTGCCAAATAGCAGAAGAAAGTAGGGAAAACCACTAGACCATTCAGGTATGACCGTAAATCAAATCCCTTATGATTAAACAGTGGAAGTGAGAAATAGATTTAAGGGCCTAGATCTGAAAGATAGAGTGCCTGATGAACTATGGACGGAGGTTCGTGACACTGTACAGGAGACAGGGATCAAGACCATCCCCATGGAAAAAGAAATGCAAAAAGCAAAACGGCTGTCTGAGGAGGCCTTACAAATAGCTGTGAAAAGAAGAGAAGTGAAAAGCAAAGGATAAAAGAAAGATAAAAGCATCTGAATGCAGAGTTCCAAAGAATAGCAAGGAGAGATAAGAAAGCTTTCCTCAGTGATCAATACAAAGAAATAGAGGAAAACAATACGGGAAAGACTAGAGGTCTATATTTTCAAGAAAATTAGAGATACCAAGGGAACATTTCATGCAAAGATGGGCTCAATAAAGGATAGAATTGGTAAGGACCTAACAGAAGCAGAAGATAATAAGAAGAGGTGACAAGAATACAAGTAGAACTATACAAAAAGATCTTCATGACCAAGATAATCACGATGGTGTGATCACTCACCTAGAGCCAGACACCCTGGAATGTGAAGTCAAGTGGGCCTTAGAAAGCATCACTATGAACAAAGCTAGTGGAGGTGATGGAATTCCAGTGGAGCTGTTTCAAATCCTGAAAGACGATGCTGTGAAAGTGCTGCACTCAATATGCCAGCAAATTTGGAAAACTCAGCAGTGGCTACAGAACTGGAAAGGTCAGTTTTCATTCCAAACCCAAAGAAAGGCAATGCCAAAGAATGCTCAGACTACTGCACAATTGCACTCATCTCACATGCTAGTAAAGTAATGCTCAAAATTCTCCAAGCCAGGCTTCAGCAAAACGTGAACCGTGAACTTCCTGATGTTCAAGCTGGTTTTAGAAAAGGCAAAGGAACCAGAGATCAAATTGCCAACATCTGCTGGATCATGGAAAAAGCAAGAGAGTTCCAGAAAAACATCTATTTCTGCTTTATTGACTATGCCAAAGCCTTTGACTGTTGGGATCACAATAAACTGTGGAAAATTCTGAGAGAGATGGGAATGCCAGAGCACCTGACCTGCCTCTTGAGAAATCTGTATGCAGGTCAGGAAGCAACAGTTAGAATTGGACATGGAACAAAAGACTGGTTCCAAACAGAAAAAGGAGTACATCAAGGCTGTATATTGTCACCCTGCTTATTTAACTTCTATGCAGAGTACATGAGAAATGCTGGGCTGGAAGAAGCACAAGCTGGAATCAAGATTGCTGGGAGAAATATCAATAACCTCAGATATGCAGATGATACCACCCTTATGGCAGAAAGTGAAGAGGAACTAAAAAGTCTCTTGATGAAAGTGAAAGACAAGAGTGAAAAAGTTGGCTTAAAGCTCAACATTCAGAAAATGAAGATCATGCATCTGGTCCCATCACTTCATGGCAAATAGAAGGGTAACAGTGGAAACAGCATGAAATTAAAAGACGCTTAATTCTTGGAAGGAAAGTTATGACCAATCTAGATAGCATGTTGAAAGCAGAGATATTACTTTGCCAACAAAGGTCCATCTAGTCAAGGCTATGGTTTTTCCAGTGGTCATGTATGGATGTGAGAGTTGGACTGTGAAGAAAGCTGAGTGCTAAAGAATTGATGCTTTTGAACTGTGGTGTTGGAGAAGACTCTTGAGAGTCCCTTGGACTGCAAGGAGATCCAACCAGTCCATTCTGAAGGAGACCAGTCCTAGGTGTTCACTGGAAGGACTGATGCTAAAGCTGGAACTCCAGTACTTGGGCCACCTCATGAGAAGAGTTGACTCATTGGAAAAGACTCTGATGCTGGGACGGATTGGGGGCAGGAGGAGAAGGGGACGGCAGAGGATGAGATGGCTGGATGGCATCACCGACTCGATGCACATGAGTTTGGGTGAACTCCGGGAGTTGGTTATGGACAGGGAGTCCTGGTGTGCTGTAATTCACAGGGTCCCAAAGAGTCAGACACAACTGAGCGACTGAATTGAACTGAACTCAAGAGATGTACACAACTTAGCTACTAAATAACAAGACCAACACTAAAGAACAGAAGGTGAAAAAAAGTTGCAAAAGCTAAAAATAGAAATAGAAAGCAGAAGGAAATATTAATATTAATTAAGGATAGATGATACAGGGAGGAACAAGGAATGAAAAATTGGTGAATATATCAATAAACCATATAAAATGTTATGATATTAATTGGAAGAAGAATGGGGCTTGTCCAAAATATAGTAAGAATTAAAAATACACAAAAATTACAGCATGTAAGTCAGGAGAAATGAAAATGAAATTAAAGAATTCCAAGGTCTTTCTATTGTGTGAAGAACAAATTAACAATGTGTTGATTAATACAGGGCGCAGGTTGTATTTTTTTTTATTAACTACTGAAAGAATGAAAAAATGTTTAATTTTCAAATTAATAAAGGGGAAAATAGAAAAATTAAAAATTACCAATCCAAAAGAACAGGGAAAACCAAAATGTTAATTAACAAAAAAAAAAACAAACATAGAACAAATGTGACAATAGAAAGCAAATAGTAACACAGCTGATGTTAATCCATATACTTCAGTAATTACATCATAAGGAATATAGACAAAATCTGTTTCACTAGTGTGTGTGTATGAGTCACTCAGTAGCATTATTTGAGATGCCTAAAATGTAAAGATTCATAAAAGTTAAAACAAAGGGAAAAGATACATAATATAAACACTTATCAAAAGCACAAGTATAGTTTGGGTAACATGAGGAAAATAATCTCTAAGTTA
Source organism: Nanger dama (assembly GCA_917880005.1). Taxonomy (NCBI): domain Eukaryota; kingdom Metazoa; phylum Chordata; class Mammalia; order Artiodactyla; family Bovidae; genus Nanger; species Nanger dama. The sequence continues at coordinate 4,505,462 of CAKJTW010000021.1, read as the reverse complement.
AAAAAAGAACATTTTTCAGGATCAACAGATTTTTCATGGTCTCTTCACAACAATTTTTCAGCAAAGATAACAATCCTGTATTTTACCTACACTCCATTTAAAAAAATATAAAGTGAAATCTGTGAGAAACACAATGATATAGTAAATAACTGCACAATCATAAGAGAATATTTTAAAACATTTTTGCATAATTTGTCAAACATGCACCAAAAATATCAATAATTTAATCATAAACCAAATTAACCTAATATGTAAGGAGCATTTCACCAAGCAACCATAGAAACATTTTCTTTTCAGAGACAAAATGAACATGTACTCAATTGATCATTTCCTGGGCCACAAAACATGTCTCAAGATATTTCAAAGGGTTGAAAACATACAGAGAATGTTTTCTGATCACAATTCACTGAAGCCACAAATTAAAAGCTTCAGTCAGTTTAAAAGAGGAGAAAATGCCCATCTGGTTATAAATTAGAGCTTAAAGTGTGTAAATTAGAAATGGTTAAAGAAGTAATCAAAATGGAAATTAAAAAGTATTTTTCACTGAATCACAGCAAATGCTACATTGCAAACCTTAAAGAATTCTCTGAAAGAGGTTTTCTCAACCTCCACACAGCTGGATAGTTTCTTGTAGTGAGGGCTGGACTGCACAGGACATTTGGCAGCATTCTTTGCTATTACCCATTCCCTTCTGCAGTGGACCATGGCTTGTCATAACTCTCCACCACAGTCCCATCCGTCTTGGGTGGCCCTACATGGTACGTCTCATAGTTTCATTGAGTTAGACAAGGAAACTCAGAGAAAAGATTGAGTTTCGTTGCTGGGAGTTTCCTTGCTGGGAAAGACTGAAGGCAGGAGGAGAAGGGGATGACAGAGGGTGAGCTGGTTGGATGTCATCACCTACTCTATGAACATGAGTTTGAGCAAGCTCTGGGAGCTGGTGATGGACAGGGAAGCCTGGCGTGCTGCAGTCCATGGGGCTTCAAAGAGTTGGACACAACTGAGCAACTGAACTGAACTGAACTTTGCTTTTACCTACTAAAGGCTAGTAGCACTTTCCCACTAAAACGTCTCCAGATAGCGCTAAATGTTTCCTGAGATAGAGCCAAATGGCTTCAGGTTGAAAACCACTGTTTTAAGAGATACTGAAAGGAAAAGAGATTGGGGGCGGGGGGAAGCTGAACATCAAGAGCTCAGCATACACCTGTTCATCGACTTCAAGAAGTTTCAGGAATAGTATATTAAAGCATAAGAATGGAGGAAAAGAAATGATAACTAAAAAGCAGAAAGCAACAAAACAGAAAACAGAGTAAAGATCAACAAAGCCACAATTTTCTTTATGAAAAGACTAACACAATTTCTATACTTGGGACAAGACCAATCAAGAACAGAAGAAAAACACAAATAACCAATAGCAGTAATGACAAATAATTACAGATCCTCCAAACACTGGTAAAATAACACATTCTTAACTTTTATGCTAAAAAAAATTGAAATATTATGTGAAATTTTTAAGTTTCCAGAAAGTTACATTTTATAAAAAATTCAAAAGATAAAATTCAAAACTTGATTAATGATAAAACCATTAAAATCAATCTATAAATAAGTGACCCCCCACCCCACGCACACACACTCATGGGCTTCCCTTGTAGCTCAGCTGGTAAGGGCTATGACCAACCTAGAGAGCACATTGAAAAGCAGAGACATTACTTTGCTGACTAAGGTCCGTCTAGTCAAGGCTCTGGTTTTTCCTGTGGTCATGTATAGATGTGAGAGTTGGACTGTGAAGAAGGCTGAGCGCCAAAGAATTGATGCTTTTGAACTGTGGTGCTGGAGAAGACTCTTGAGAGTCCCTTGGACTGCAAGGAGATCCAACCAGTCCATTCTGAAGGAGATCAGCCCTGGGATTTCTTTGGAAGGAATGATGATAAAGCTGAAACTCCAGTACTTTGGCCACCTCATGAGAAGAGTTGACTCACTGGAAAAGACTCTGATGCTGGGAGGGATTGGGGGCAGGAGGAGAAGGGGACGACAGAGGATGAGAGGGCTGGATGGCTTCACGGACTCAATGAACGTGAGTCTGAGTGAACTCCGGGAGATGGTGATGGACAGGGAGGCCTGGCGTGCTGCGATTCATGGGGTCGCAAAGAGTCGGACATGACTGAGCGACTGAACTGAACTGAACAAAGCAGGATACTGGGTTCAGTTCCTGGGTCAGGAAGGTCCCCTGGGGAAGGAAATGGCAACGCATGCCAGTATTCTTGCCTGGAGAGTCCCATGGACTGTAGCCTGCCTGCCAGGCTCGTCTGTTCCTTGGGTTGTGAGAGTTGGACATGACTCAGTGACTAAACCACTACCACCACACACACACGACAAGCACAAATAACTCTAGGTCCCTAACAGACGTACCAGAAGAACGCTGCCAAACACTGGAGGAGGAGATCATACTCACCCCAGAAACCAGAGAGGGAATGGTATTCAGCAATTCATTTCATGATATAGCAGAATCTTGATACCAAAAACCCATATAGAATGAGAAAGGAAAATCACAGACCAATCTCATCCACAACCATAAAGGCAAAACCTCAAGGCTCAATGATAGTTAACAGAATCCATCAAAAACATAAACTATGACCAAGTTGAGTTCATTTCAGATACACAAAATTATCCTAATAACAGAGTATCAATGTGCAGGTTAATACATTAACTTGATACATTAACTTGATACTTTACATTAACAACAAAGTCTGAAAAAACAAATACATGGTTATTTCAATGGATACCAAAAAGTGTTTGATAAAATATAATAGCCATTTATGAAAAATGTGTTTAGCAGTGGGAGAATGTAATAAAATTCCTATGATAAAAGGTAGTTATTCCTCCTCCGGAACAAACCCTATAGCTATGGATAGAGAAGATTTGGAACCTATATGGATTGCTGCTATTCAGTCACTAAGTCGTGTCTGACCTTTTGTGACCCAATGGACTCCAGCATGCCAGGCTTCCCTGTCCTTCAATATCTCCCTGAGTTTGCTCAGATGCACGTCTGTTGAGTCAGGAATCCCATCCAACCATCTCAATCTCTGTCACTCCCTTCTCCAGCCCTCAATCTTTCCCAGAATCAGGGTCTTTTGCAATGAGTTGGCTCTTCGCATCAGGTGGCCAAAGTATGTATCTTCAGCTTCAGCATCAGTCCTTCCAATGAATATTCAGGACTGATTTCCTTTAGGATTGCCTGGTTGGATCTCCTTGCAGTACAAGGGACTCTCAAGCGTCTCCTCCAGCACCACAACTTGAAAGCATCAGTTCTTTTGCACCCATGCTTCTTTATGGTCCAGCTCTCACATGTGTGCATGACTACCAGAAAAGCCGTAAGATCACATGGTGGCCTCTTTGCTTGTTAATACACTGTCTAGACTTGTCATACGTTTGTCACATATAAATCACTGGAATGTTACTCAGCCATAAAGAAGAATGAAATAATGTCATTTGCAGTAACAGTGTGGACCTAGAGATGATCATACTAAGTGAAGAGACGAAGATAATGTATGGTTTACTTACATGTGAAATATTAAAAAAATTATATAAATGAACTTATTTACAAAGCTGAAACAGACTCATAGAAAATACATTCATGGTCATCCAAGGGGAAATGTGGGGGAGAGGCTTAAATAAGAAGTTCAGGACTAAGATAAACACACGACTATACATAAAGTAGACAATCAGCAAGCGCCTACTGCAGAGCACCGGTAACTCTTCTCAATAATCTGCATAATCCCCACAGGAAACGTATCTGGAAAATATATATATAGCTGAATCACGTTGCTGTACACCTGAAACTAACACAATATTGTAACTCAACTATACTCCAATATAAATTTTTAAAAAAACCCTATAGCTAACATCGTAAAGTTGAAAGGTTTTTCTCTGAAACAGGAAGCATGGCAAGAACTGAAGCGGAGCAGGCCCTGCGGTCCTTGCCTACTCCCCTACCTCTCACACTCGCTACCTGTCTTTTCTCTGTGCAAAACTTTAGTCAGAGAATAAGTTTAATCAGAACAGTGAGAACATGCAGAAACAAAGGAAAAGTGTCAAAGGAGACCAAATAGAGGTAATGTAGCCATTCAGCATAGTCTCCTCAAGAGCCATCAGTGATATTCTGGGCCAGCTCCTGTGAGCTGTCCTATAGACACGAAAATCCCACCAGGTGAGAAGTTAACTCCGTGATGCCTAGACTGTAGCCAGAACACAACAAGCTTCCACAGTTCTGAGAACTGGCCTCAAAGAAACGCAAACAAACCAGTCCTGGAACTGAAGGCTAGCTGCACCTAAAACAACCAAAATGACACTGGTCAGACCACCAATCACCAATTTCAAGATGATCAGAGCTGACTGTGCTGTTTCTTCATGTCGCCCCTCCCTCAGCTTATAGAAGCTCTTGCCCAGTAAGGGGAGTCGCAGTTTTCAGCATCTGAAATAAGGCAAACTTTCCTTTCGCCTGGGCTTGTCTGGTGGCTCAGAGATGAAAGAATCCACCTGCAATGCAGGAGACCCAGGCTCGATCCCTGGGTCAGGCCCATCTCCTGGAGAAGGAAATGGCTACCCGCTCCAGTATTCTTGCCTGGAGAATTCTGTGGACAGAAGAGCCTGGTGGGCTATAGTCCATGAGGTCGCAAAGAGTCAGACGCGACTGACTGACTAACATTTTCCTTTCCACCAATGCAGCCTGTTTACTGGCTTTTGAGCTGTGAGCAGCCAGACCCCACCTTTCAGTGACAGACTGACTCCTTCTCTTCAACTGTGCAGTGGCGGCGGCCGAACCAAAGTCAAGTCACAACAACAACAACACGGCAGGTTAAAGAGTTAGGAAATAAGAAACAAAACTGGCATTGTTTATTAACATGATGGGTACACAGACTACCCAAAAGGATCCACAGACAACTTACTTAACATTACTGAGTGAGTTTAGCAAAGCTGCTGATGCCAAATCAATATATCAAAATCAACTGCACTTATATGGCATCAAATAAAGAACCAAACTTTTAAAAATATTTGCAGTAGGTCTACACCTCATAATACATAGTTTTAACCTATTTACATGTGTGACTTTGATAAAAATTGAGAACAAATAAACTAATCATCACTCTAAAAGATGCTAAAAATTTATTTTCACTGTTGTCATATGTTTCTCTTCAACAAAAGAAGAAAACCATCACCTACGGAGTGCTTACCCTCTGATGCTCTGCTAAGCAATGTTTCATTTACGTCCTTCTCAAAACAGCAGCATCATAGAAGCATTATCCTCGTGGGTAGGTTAGGAAATGTCACTACCGTGTAGGAATCTTGACTGGAATTCGTGTCTTTCTGACTTCAAAGCCCACACTCTTCACACTTTATTTTTTCTTAGTAATCTATTTAAGAATGTACAGTTTTCATTTATGTAAATACTCAGAGTCACGCAGAAAATCTTTCTGACATTTTAATATGATTTTGCAAAACCAAGATCATTTCCAATCTAAGTGACAACCATATTTAAAGAAAATGACAATGTTATCAGGAAATAAAATTATATTCTGGTATTTGTTGACAGCTAACCAATATTTTTCCCCAGAAATTATGGTGAGGTCTTCATAGTTTAGTCTTATTATAAAGTTACTTGTTATTTAATAAAATTTTGTTCATAATACTCTGTACAAAGATACCTTGGCAGGAGGTAAGGGTAGATATAAGGCTCTAGGTGCTAATGCCAGTAGACCATCAATGCAGGGCATTTCCTAAGGACCTTCAGGTTCACTGGGCTTCCCGGTGGCTCAGTTGTTAAGGAGTCTGCCTGCAATGCAGGAGACCACCTGCAATACCAGAGACCCGGGTTCAATCCCTGGATCAGGAAGATCCCCCGGGGAAGGAAATGGCAACCCACTCCCGGTCTCTTGCCCAGGAAATCTCAAGGACAGTGGTGCCTGGTGGGCTACAGTCCATGAGGTCACAAAAGACTTGGACACGGCTTAGCAATCAACTTCACAAATAACCCTCTACGTCTATGTATGAGGCCCTAAATCAATCATTCATGCATTTAACACATTTTTATCAATGTGCCAGTCACTGAACCGTGCTCTGGAGATAAAATTGTAGACAAAGAGACCAGGCCTCCACCCTCACCCTAGCTGGGTCTCATGCAGCTGAAAAGGCCACCAAATCTGAGTGTGGCAGGATTTCCAAAGCCACAGATGTCATTCTCTGCAGCGCCTTCTGGATGTGCAGCCACCTCTCACCAAACACCCGACCGGTCAGTGGATATGGGTACAGATCCTGTTACGTTTTTCAGTCTGGAGCAAACATTCATCATTAGAAGAATGAACCATGGCTCTACCAGCTGATTCTCTGATTAATCAGAACAAATGTAAAGTAACTAAAAGGGGTATCCCCTAAGGGAAAGAGTTACAACAATCACTGTTTCAGACTTCTATTGGATCCTGCTTGAATATTACCTAAGGAAACCTATAGAATCATAACATAGAGCTCATGTTCACACTTCATTCATTTTGTGTTAAATAACGAGAGTGTTAACAAGAAGTTATGTTTGCACTGTAAACAAATTCTGAGTTCTTGTCAATGAAAAGGATGCTGAAGTATTTCAAGAGAAGTGCATCGAGGCACCTCAACTTACTTGGAACTACATCAAAAATACGATGCATTGATGGATGGATGGAGGCTTGGATAAATAGATATATGATAAGGTAAGTAACGAGTTGGTCAAAAGTCCATTTGGTTATTTTGTAAAAATGGTTCTAGTAGGGCTTAGCTGTCTTTAGCTTCATTTGAAACAATTTTCTTAGATTGCGTTTTGATAGCTATCATATCAGCATGAATTTTAGAAAAACACAGAAATTGGTAGATTTTTGTGTAACCATTTTAATATTGAAGACGGAAGGAAAAAGTAACAGTTTTGGCATAGTATGCTTTATTGTTTCAAGAAAGGTAAAAACCCAACTGAAATGCAAAAGAAGACTTGTGCAGTGTACAGAGAGGTTGCTGTGACTGATCAAAAGTGTCACAGGTGATTTGCTAAGTTTCGTGCTGGAGACTTCTCACTGGACAATGCTCCAGTCTGGTCGACCAGTGGAAGTTGATAGCGATTAAATCAAGACATTAACTGAGAACAATCAATGTTATACCACTTGAAGATAGCTGACATACTCAAAATATCCAAATCAAGCTTTGAAAATCATTGCATCAGCTTGGTATGTTAACTGCTTTGATGTTTGGGTCCCACATAAGTTAAGCAAAAAAACCCTCTTGACCATATTTCCACTTGATTCTCTACTGAAACATAATGAAACGTTCAGTTTTTAAAACGAATTGTAATGGGAAATAAAAGTGGACACTGTACAATTGTGTGGAATGGAGGAGATCATGGGGGCAACTGATGTGGTTGGCCACATCAAAGGTCAGTCTTTATCCAAAGAAGGCGATGTTGTGTATATGGTGGGTTTGACATGGAGTCCTCGATTACTTGATCCTTCCAGAAAAATCAAACAAGGAATTCCAAGAAGTACTGCTCCTAATCAGACCAACGGAAAGCAATACTCGATGAAAAGTGTCTGGAATTGGTCAACAGAAAATGTATACGCTTCCCTCAGGATAGCACAAGACTGCCTGTTTATCTGGTGACCATGCAAAATGAGGTAGAGCTGGGGGGGAGTTCTGACTCAGCGGCCGTATTCACCAGACTGTATACCTTGGGATTTCAATCTATTTTGGTTTTTACAAATCTCTTTTAATGGAGAAAATTTAAATTCCCAGGAAGACTGCAAAAGGCACCTGGAACAGTTCTTTGCTCAAAAAGATAAAAAGTTTTGGGAAGATGGGATGATGAAGCTGCTGAAAAATGGCAAGAGGAAGTGGAACAAAATGGTGAACATGGTGTTCAATACGGTTCTTTGTGAAAATGAAAAACATTTCATTTATTTTTATGTGAAAACTGAAGAAAGACCACTCCAATATATTAAATTATTAATAGTAGGATCAAGGTGGTGAAAGTGTTCCCGGTTTAATTTTTAAAATCTTCTCTATATCTGTGAAAACCAAAGAGACACAGAGGTATAGAATGGACTTTTGGACTCTGAGGGAGAGGGAAAGGGTGGGATGGTTTGGGAGAATGGCATTGAAACATGTATACTTTCTTGTAAGAAACGAAGCGCCAGTCTATGTTCAATGTAGGATGCAGGATGCATGGGGCTGATGCACAGGATGATTCAGGTAGAGGATGTGGGGTGGGAGGTGGGAGGGGGCTTCAGCATTGGGATATTGTGTTCACCTATGGCTGATTCATGTCAATGTATGGCAAAACAAATACAGTATTGTAATTTAAAAAATAAATAAATTAAAAAAAAATAAAATAAAATACTGGAGAAATATGAAGGACAAAATGTTAACAAAAAAATCCATATTTTAAAAGCATATATTACTACTTTTTCTGAAATTAATGTTTAATTATTGTACAATTGTTAAATTATACAATATGCACAAGTATATTCTTATCAAAGATATTCAAACCTTCTTGAAAAAATCTTCCTTGATCAACACCCCAAATTCTGGACCACTTTCTAGAAACAAATATTGTTACAAACTTCATATTTATGCTCCAGATTAATATACTTATGAATATATATGTGAAAATATATATACACAGACATATGCTGGTCTTTCTCTCTCTTAAGTAGGCTGCAAACTCTACAGGAACCATTGCTATGCTTTTCAGTTCTACATACAGTAGTTAGAAATGTATTTGACACATAGTAGGTGCTCTGAAAACATGTATCACATAAATATAATGCCTAAAATGAGACTGATTAAATAAACCATCAGTTCAGTTCAGTTCAGTCACCCAGTCGTGTCTGACTCTTTGTGACCCCATGAATCGCAGCACACCAGGCCTCCCTGTCCATCACCAACTCACGGAGTTCACCTAGACTCACATCCATCGAGTCAGTGATGCCATCAAGCCCTCTCATCCTCTGTCATCCCCTTCTCCTCCTGCCCCCAATCCCTCGCAGCATCAGGGTCTCTTCCAATGAGTCAACTCTTCGCATGAGGTGGCCAAAGTACTGGAGTTTCAGCTTCAGCATCATTCTTTCCAAAGAAATCCCAGGGCTGATCTCCTTCAGAATGGACTGGTTGGATCTCCTTGCAGTCCAAGGGACTCTCAAGAGTCTTCTCCAACACCACAGTTCAAAAGCATCAATTCTTTGGCACTCAGCCTTCTTCACAGTCCAACTCTCACATCCATACATGACCACTGGAAAAACCATAGCCTTGACTAGATGGACCTTGTTGGCAAAGTAATGTCTGTGCTTTTCAATATGCTGTCTAGGTTGGTCGTAACTTTTCTTCCAAGGAGTAAGCGTCTTTAAATTACATGGCTGTAGTCACCATCTGCAGTGATTTTGGAGCCCAAAAATAAAGTCTGACATTGTTTCCACTATTTCTCCATCTATTTCCCATGATGTGATGGGACCAGATGCCATGATCTTCGTTTTCTGAATGTTAAGCTTTAAGCCAACTTTTTCACTCTCCTCTTTCACTTTCATCAAGAGGCTTTTTAGCTCCTCTTCACTTTCTGCCATAAGGGTGGTGTCATCTGCATATCTGAGGTTATTGATATTTCTCCCAGCAATCTTGATTCCAGCTTATGCTTCTTCCAGCCCAGCATTTCTCATGATGTACTCTGCATAGAAGTTAAATAAGCAGGGTGACAATATACAGCCTTGATGTACTCCTTTTTCTGTTTGGAACCAGTCTTTTGTTCCATGTCCAGTTCTAACTGTTGCTTCCTGATCCACATATAGGTTTCTCAAGAGGCAGGTCAGGTGCTCTGGTATTCCCATCTCTCTCAGAATTTTCCACAGTTTATTGTGATCCCAACAGTCAAAGACTTTGGCATAGTCAATAAAGCAGAAAAGGATATTTTTCTGGAACTCTCTTGCTTTTTCCATGATCGAGCAGATGTTGGCAATTTGATCTCTGGTTCCTCTGCCTTTTCTAAAACCAGCTTGAACATCAGGAAGTTCACAGTTCATGTATTGCTGAAGCCTGGCTTGGAGAATTTTGAGCATTACTTTACTAGCATGTGAGATGAGTGCAATTGTGTGGTGGTTTGAGCATTCTTTGGCATTGCCTTTCTCTGGGATTAGAATGAAAACTGAACTTTCCAGTCCTGTAGCCACTGCAGAGTTTTCCAAATTTGCTGGCATATTGAGTGCAGCACTTTCACAGCATCATCTTTCAGGATTTGAAATAGCTCCACTGGAATGCCATCACCTCCACTAGCTTTGTTCGTAGTGATGCTTTCTAAGGCCCACTTGACTTCACATTCCAGGATGTCTGGCTCTAGGTGAGTGATCACTCCATCGTGATTATCTTGGTCGTGAAGATCTTTTGTACAGTTCTTCTGTGTATTCTTGCCACCTCTTTTTAATATCTTTTGCTTCTGTTAGGTCCATACTATTCCTGTCCTTTATTGAGCCCATCTTTGCATGAAATGTTCCCTTAGTATCTCTCATTTTCTTGAAGAGATCTCCAGTCTTTCCCATTCTGTTCTTTTCCTCTATTTCTTTGCATTGATCACTGAGAAAGGCTTTCTTATCCCTTCTTGCTATTCTTTGGAACTCTGCATTCAGATGCCTATATTTTTCCTTTTCTCCTTTGCTTTTCACTTCTCTTCTTTTCACAGCTATTTGTAAGGCCTCCTCAGACAGCCATTTTGCTTTTCTGCATTTCTTTTCCATGGGGATGGTCTTGATCCCTGTCTCCTGTACAATGTCACGAACCTCCGTCCATAGTTCATCAGGCACTCTATCAGATCTAGATAGATAAACCATAAACCATGAACTCCAGCAAATAGTGGACTGTGGTAGTACTCTGTAGAAAACCACTTTTTGTGTGGCTTCCCTATGCCAACAGAAGCTGCACATAGAGCTGAGTACAATACCGACTTGCTAGAGTGATCATCTTCTTAAGTTACGTAATTTTGTCACTCACACATCCCCTGATTCAAGCAATAAGCATTCACTGCATGTATCTTATGTACAAGGCATGACATCGGCATGCGGAGAGTTTACTGCTGAGCACCACCACCCAGGAAGCCCAAGGAATAGCCCCTGCAGTTCCCAACTGCTCCATCTTTCTGTAGCATGTTAAAGTGTGACTCATTAAAACTTAATATGTCCATTATGAAAACAGAGTAGAAACATTCATTTCAGCTTCCATTGTGGCTCAGTTGGTAAAGAATCTGCCTGCAAAGCGGGAGACCTGGGTTTGATCCCTGGGTTGGGAAGATCCCCTGGAGAAGGGAAAGGCTATCCACTCCAGTATTCTGGTCTGGAGAATTCCATGGACTCTGTAGTCCAAGGGGTTTCAAAGAGTAGGACATGACTAAGCAACTTTCACTTCACTTCTTCACTTTGTATTCATTTAAATGGACTTATTACAGGAATAATTTGCAAATTACATTGAGTTTTTACTCTCTAAAGGAAACCACATATTTTATTTATATTGAAAGCTAATTATACTTTTCAAAGTCCTAACCTATATTCTCTATTTTATGATTTTATTTTGTTCAAATCTTTCAAGTTAGTTTATCTTTTATATAACAAAGTATATCATGCATATTTACCCAGCAAAATTATATTTTAACAACTTACATTAAGCTTGAAATGAAGATAAAAATTTTCAGTACATTCTTTATTTAAATTCTAACTTTTTTCCTCTCTGATTTGTACATTCCTGCCTTGACCCTGGAGAACTGTGAAATCATTTTCTATTTTTATATGGACATTGTTTAGACTCTAAAATGCAATACAGAATTCAAGCAGCCTGATTAGCACTTTACATAAAATCCACCATCTAAAGTAGGTTTTATATATTTCCTATGTAATAAGACTATAGCACTGTTTATTACTGAGAACAGACCAGCATATTTAGCTTCCCAAGGGAAAGAAAATAGCTCCATTTATTACTCATAGAGATGCCTCACGCAATGAAGTCCATCATTCTTTAGCAGCTCTTTGAGAAGCCAGAAGATGTTATTGTTGGAGGAAATTTACCAAAAAAGCAATAACAGCAGGTTGCTTAGCTATGGCATCGGAATAGACTGGCAATGGTTGGGAGTGGGTGTTAGAAGGAAGCAGAAGACCAAGCTGGCTTCTACAACTTCATCCCTTCCTTGCAGCACAGAACTCCTGTTGAGACAGATGACCAGCAGTTGGAATTCTCAAATGGAAAGACTGACTTTTAAAATTTTTTGTGATATAGATCCACAAAGCATCCCAGTTTAAAAAAGTGTGAGTGGCATTTTATAAATAGTATTTGGAAACTTGATGAAAGGTTTAACGTTGGGAAAAATCCTAGATGTTAGTCTAACTTAGTAGGTCCTAAACTTAAATAGTAAGAGTATAATCTAGGAATTGTTTATAAAGATAACTAAAGCCTTAAAATTTGAGTTAAAGTGTGGATGAATGTTTATTGATAAAGAATAGATGATGTCATTTCTCCAAAGAAGATATACAGACAGTCAAGAGGCACATGAAAAGATGGTCAACATTATTCATTATCAGAGAAATGCAAATCAAAACTACAATGAAGTATCACCTCACACCAGTCAGAGTAGCCATAATAAAAAAAACCTACAAACAGTAAGTGCTGGAGAGTCTGTGGAGAAAAGGGTACTTTCCTCCACTATTGGTGGGAATGTAATTGGTACAGCCACTATGGAGGACAGGAAGAAGGTTTAAAAAAAAAAAGAAAACAACACTAAAAATAGAGCTACCCTGTGATCCAGCAATCCCACACCTGGGCACATATCTGGAGAAAACCATAATCTGAGAAAATACATGCACCTCAGTGTTCGTGGCAGCACCATTCACAATGGCCAAGATAGGGAAATGCCGTTTGCAAACGCCATTCGTAGCCACACAGGTAGACCTACAGACTAACACAGGCAGACCCGGAGACCAACATACAAGTGCAGTGCCTCAGAGACAAGACAAACGTCATGTGATGTTGCTTATACGTGGAATCTAAAAAAAAAAAAAAAAAGTACAAATGAACATATTTACAAAACAGAAATAGAGTCACAGGGGGACCTTTAGAATCTTTTACCATCAGTTGTTTATGTAGTCAGGCTTCACAGATGACTGGCAAAGTGAAAGCCAGTTTAATTGCGTTTCTCTCCTGTAGGATTTCATCAAAGCGAAATCCTCAAAGCCTGATTCTTCCAAATAGGAGCAAATCACTGCATTTACATCGCTACCTGTTGATTCACTAAAATCCCAATCAGGAGCATGTAATATCAAGAAGGAAAGGAGCACACCGTTTTCAGATGACAGAAGTAAGGATGAAGGAAAGCCTGGCAGCTGGCTGCTTACGCTCCGCTCCACTCCAGGGGGAGCCCTTGACATTGCTCTGCAAGTGCAGGACAGAGACTCTGGTTCCCTTTCCTGTTGTTTCTTAATGTTTCTTTTTATTTCTAAATTGGGAACAGAGGTCAGAAACATGGTGACTGCTTAGCTCTGAATCTTCCTACTTCTCCTGGAAACCAAATAGAGCAACAAGGAGAACAAAAATAAAACCATGAAATACATCTTTGGTGGGAGTAGGAGACAGAGAAATCCACAAACTCCAAATTATGTATAAGCCTGGCCAAGAGGAACTAAGACCAGCAAACTCTGAGCAGGGAGCTGCCAGAGTGTAGTGGGGGTGAGCAGAGTACAGAGCAAGCCTTCTGGTATCAAATGCTAGAAATCAACAAATAACCCATCCTGGGTGAAACCCATTTAGACAGAAGCTAAATATACCAGGGCATAATTGCTGGAGAAAGGCATGAAAATTAATGAGTAGAACCCAGAAAAGGAAAAATCTCAAAAGTACCCCCTTTTGAAAAGAGAAGCGAGATGTCTTGGAAGAGAAGGGCTATGTGTCCTGGTGGCAGCAGCTGGTGGAAGACGCTAGAGTGGTGTCCAGCTTTGGTAACAGAAGGACGGATTCTGGAATCCAGTTAGGTTCCGAGGGCCAGAAGAAACGAGGCTACACAGAGAGCCCTACTGTCAAGAAACAGTCCATCATGGCAGCAACAAGGGAGGAAGCAGAAAAGCCTGAGATCCCACCTGTCCCTACAGTCAACCCCCCACACTTCACATGTACAGGAACCTGCAAAACAGCTAGTCCCAGCCAGCGTGAGTCCCTCAAATTTGCTAGCAACAAAAGAATAAACATACTTCCAGTTTCAGCTATGACATTTTAAAAGCTCAGAAATTATCACTGTTTTTACAAGAAAAAGCTGAACTGAAAACTAATGGCTTAACTCGGATCTATCAGAGAACTGCGACTGCAGCAGAAGCCGCCCCGAGGACCCAGAGACTCAGAACTGAGATCTTGCTCAGAACAGAAGCTGCTAGAGCTATAAACTGTTAGAAACGCATAAATGGTCGTCTCAGTGAACTGTTAAATGTGGTCTGGCTTGAGAATGAGAAAGCCTTGGGGGCCTCCGTCTTACAAGACCCCTACCTTTTGTAGTTTTTACCTCTAGTAACCCTGACCAGGCTCACACAGTGAAGATCCAAGAGGTAGACCCTCAGGACTATGGGGAGAGGAAGGATGAAGAATGACCTTTGCAAAATACACCCAAAGCATTGTTGGTAACAAAGGCTTCTTCTCCAGAGGAAACTGTATCACCAGAGCTTAACCCCACCTAGGGAAAGGGCATTCTCTGCCTTCATTCCCCTCCGCTGTTTGAGCTGAGCAAAAGGTGTGAGGGTGGGTAGTTAGGAAACAGTTTGACCATGACCTTGACAAGATCAAGGTTACCGGGCACGCTGCTAAGTCTAGCCTGCTAGGCTTCTCTCCATGGGATTCTCCAGGCAAGAATACTGGAGTGGTTGCCATTACCTTCTCCAGAGGATCCTCCCAACACAGGGATCGAACTCATGTCTCTTACGTCTCCTGCACTGGCAGGCAGGCTCTTACCACCAGCCCACTTGGGCTCACTACAAGAATGAGATGTGATCACAGATTATAGCATGCTTCTCTCACCTACACCTTACCTCCACACCAACAGGACACCAGTGTAATAATGGGTATCAACTAAAAGAGCCATAAGACGCACTCTCAGCGGGCGTTCTTAGAGACACCCAGAGACAACAGGGAGACAATAACCAGGACATGAAGTGTGGACCAGTTCCCAGCCAGGGTAACATAAAACCTCACATGCGAAGTCATTTACCTCCGTTCTTATTAACTGACATATTGTATCTAACTCTCAACAAGAGACTGCATGGAATGCTGAAAGGAAGAGAAAACACTCTGGAGAGACAAAGCAAGAGTCAAAGCCAGACTCAGATATGACACAGATTTTAAAATTATCAGACAGAAAATTTAAAATAAATTTCATTACTATATTGAGGAATATGATGGGAAAAGGAAGAATACAAAGACTCAATGAGGATAAAAGTTTTACTGTTATATAGTGATAGATATAGATATAAGCTAGAGAAAGACAGACCGTTATTATATTAATTAAAAGAAAGTTGGAGTAGTGATATTAATTTCAGACAAAGCAGACTTCAGAACAAGAAAAATTATCATAGATAAAGAGAAGCATTACATAATAATAAAATTATCAGTTCCTCAAGAAGGCATAATAATGAACCCTCTAAAGAAAAAACATAACATGATTGTCAGTTGATGTTGAAAGGCAATTGAAAAAATCCAATACTCATTCATGATAAAAATTTTCATTAAATTGGAAACAGAGGAAGGTTTCCCAGGTGGTTCAGTGGCAAAAGAACCCACCTGCCAATTTAGGAAACGCAGGAGATGCAGGTTTGATCCCTGGATCGGGATGATGATCTGGAAGAGGAAATGGCAACCCATTCCAACAGTCTCATGGGGAAAATGCCATGGACAGAAGAGTCGGGTGGGCTACAGTCCATGGGGTTGCAAAGAGGTGGACATGACTGAGCAACTGAGCATGCCCAGAAACAGAGGAACGTCCTCAAAGTGATAAAGAACATCTATTAAAAATCTACAGCTAACATCATACTTAGTGGTGAGAAACTAGAAGGAAAGAATGTCCTTACAGCTTCTCTTGAACTTCATCTGAAAGTCCTTACTAGGGTAACTAGACAATAAAAGGAAATAAAGGTATACAGACTGGGAAGGAAGAAATAAATCTGTCCTTGTTTGCAGATGACGTGATTGTATATGTAGAAAATCCTTCCAGAAAATAGCAACAAAAAAACTCATGCAACTGATAAGTGAGTGTAGCAAGGTCATAGGACACAAAGCTAATATACAGAAATCAATTGCTTTTCCTTACGCCAGCAATGAACAATTGGAATTTGATATTAAGAACATACCACTCAAATAATACCAAAATATCAAAAGAATTAGGTATAAATATAACAAAATATATACATGATCTATATGCTAAAAACTATCAAGCTGATGAAAGAAGCAGAAGAGCTAAATAAGGGGATGGTTCATGATCATGGACGGAAACCTCAGTATTGTTAAGATGTCAATTATTCTTGACTTACCAATTTTATAGATATGTCTGTTTGATTTATAGGTTCTATATGACAGAGCTATAGCAATTAAGCCAGTGATGTATCCATTAAAGGGTAGATGTGCGTCCTCAGTCACATTTAACGCTTCGTGACCTCATGGCCTGTAGTCCATCAAGGTCCTCTGTCCGTGGAATTTCTAAGGCAAGAATCCTAGAGGGGGGTGCCATTTCCTCCTCCAGGGGATCCTCCCGATGCAGGGATAGAACTTGTGTCTCTTATGTCTTTTGCCCTGGCAGGCAGATTCTTTACCACTGAGCCACCAGGGAGGCCAACTAAAGAGGAGACACCATACACCACAGGAGCAGAACTGGGAGTCCGGAGATAGGCCCACACAAATACAGTCAACTGATACTCGATGAAAGAGTCATGCCGCATTGAAGGAGCAAAGGCAGTTAAGTGACAAAGGGATAGACTTTTCAACAAACAGTAATATCTTTATGTAAAAAAGGAGCTTAGATCTTACACCTTTCATGAAAAATTAGTTCAAAATGAATCATAAATCTAAATGTAAAAATGTAAAACTATAAAACCCCTAGAAGAAAACCTAGGAGAAATTTTAGATAATCTTGAGTTTGCTAGTGATTTTTTAGATAAAACATCAAAAACATAATCCAGAGGGAAAAAGGGATAAATTGGTCTTTAGTCTGCTCTGTGAAAGACATAGCCACAAACTTGGAGAAATTGTTTTGGAAATATGTATCTGAAAAAGAATTTGTATCCAAAATAAGAATTCTAAAAACTCAACAGTAAGAAAACAAACAACTCACCTTAAAAAGAACAAAAGATCTGAAAACACACTGCATCAAAGATAGATTAAAAAATATGTATATAAAAAAATGTTCAAATTCTTTATAATTAGAGAATTGAAGATGTAAACAATAAGATACTATACCGTAATTTTTAGAATGCTAAAATTAAAAACAAGAAAATCCAACAGTAGCAACTGCTGTTGAGAATATGGAGCAACAAGAATTCTTATTCATTGCTATTGGGAAAGGAGGACTGTACAGCTATTTCGGAAAACAGTTTGGCAGTTTTTACAATCTGAACAAACTTTTACCAAATGATCTCGCAATCATGTTGGTTTGAAAACACATGTTCACACAAAATCTGCACATGAATGTATCAGCTTTTTTCACAATCATCAAAAAGTGGAAGCAACCATAACCACAATGGATTAAAAAAAAAGTCATGCCGCATTCACACAATGAAATATTACTCAACAAGAAAAGGAAAACAAACCAAACCACAGAAAGGCATGGAAGAATCTTAAAAACATATTGCTAAGTAAAAGAAGTCAGTCTGACAAGGAGACACAGTCCTTGCTTCCAATTAGATGACATTTTACAAAGGCAAAACTATAGCGGCAGTAAATCAGGCGATCCTATTTGCAAAACAGAAATACAGACACAGACATAGAGAACACACATATGGACAGCAAGGGGGAGAAAGGAGGGTGGGGGAGGCAGGAGGACTAGGAGGCCAGGACTGACATACACACACTGCAGATGACTAAGGAGAGCCTGCTGAGCAGCACAGGGTGCTCTGCGGTCCCCTCGGTGGGAGGGAAATCCAAGAAAGGGGGGTATATAAACACATGTATCCATGTAATACATATGGAGAAGGCAACGGCACCCCACTCCAGTACTGTTGCCTGGAAAATCCCATGGATGGAGAAGCCTGGTAGGCTACAGTCCATGGGGTCTCAAAGAGTCAGACACGACCAAGCAACTTCACTTTCACTTTTCACTTTCATGCACTGGAGAAGGAAATGGCAACCCACTCCAGTGTTCTTGCCTGGAGAATCCCAGGACGGGGAAGCCTGGTGGGCTGCCGTCTATGAGGTCGCACAGAGTCAGACATGACTGAAGCGACTTAGCAGCAGCAGCAGCAGCATATTATACTGGAGAAGGCAGTGGCACCCCACTCCAGTACTCTTGCCTGGAAAATCCCATGGACGGAGGAGCCTGGTGGGCTGCAGTCCATGGGGTCGCTAAGAGCTGGAAACAACTGAGTGACTTCACTTTCACTTTTCACTTTCATGCATTGGAGAAGGAAATGGCAACCCACTCTAGTGTTCTTGCCTGGAGAATCCCAGGGATGGGGGAGCCTGGTGGGCTGCCATCTATGGGGTCACACAGAGTTGGACACGACTGAAGCGATTTAGCAGCAGCATAGATACATATCGCTGACTCACTTTGCTGTACAGTAGAAGCTACCACAACAGTAGGCCACTCTACTCTAATAAAAATTAATTTAAAAAATATCAGCAGTTCAAGAGAAAAGGGCAAGGATTAAAGAAAGCACAGGGAATTTTTAGGGCAGTGAAATTGCTCTGTATTATACTTAATGACAGATATGTGACACCATGAACTTGCCAAAATCCATAGAATTTTACATCACCAAGAATGAACTTTATGCAAATTTTTTAAAATTCACTACAGAATGCAAACTATGACAATAATCTTACTATATTAAACTGTATTAAAAATTATTTAAGGAAGGGGGTGGAAGGAAAGTTACTGACCTGAGTGACTTTGGAAATGAAGAGAAGCTATAAAACCGAGGGCAAAAACAGTTGCCCATCATCATCACAGCCTCGTTGATACAGTTGTTTGTCAACAGTGGGGGTGCAGATAAACAATTCTGGCACTGCTGCATATGCACCCTGAAATTAAACAATTAAGTCAATGAATGACAAGTCATGTGAGCCAGGCCTCTCACTGCTGGAATGGAAGGCTACACATCAGCAAGGGAAAGAGCCTGGAAGGACCCATGAGGCAACAGGTGGGAGCTGGAGACATTAGCATATACTCATGTTCAACCCAACATAGGAGAGTTATAGACAGAGACAGTTACAGATATGTGCACACCCATGTCGGTGCACACACGTATACTTCCATTTTCTGTCATTTGAGAAGGACTGGAGAATCAATACTCCAATAATAACAAGCTCACTTGGTGCCAGGGTCTTGATTTATTTTTATTTTTGAGGATTTGATTTCAAATAGTCGTTTCCAATAGAGGGACTCATAGCTTCTTGCAGAAACAGTAGGTTCTCAAAGGTGGTGCAGAAAATATACAAGGTGAGCCTGGAGTAACTTCTAATGCCAGAAAGTAAGCGTGCAGATAAGTAAACAAATAATCCACAATGGTAGGGCCATGCCAAAGGGCCACAGGAGCCAATGGAAAGAGCTGTCAATGGCCAAAAGCAAATTGGGGCAATAAAATAAGGCAGAATTGAAATAATAATTAAAGTATAAAATAAATGACCATGAGCAAATACTGATATAAGCAGGTATTTGAAGAAATAAATAAATAGGGATGAGGAGACAAGTCTCCCATGCGGAAAAATTCCAAACAATTTGTATAGCTACTTTGCCCTCCAGGGGCACAGTATGGAAAATTTTCTGTTAAAATGTAGAAACTTGAACACACTACCTTGGCCAGATGATCAAGGCCAACATTAGCACAGAGAAGTCATGTGATGCGGTGTGATGCAAGCGAAATGTTACCGCTTTACTCTCCTCCCTACACTCACAGCCCCAGGACAATCATGAGGAAAATATCAGACAAATTCCAATTTGTCTACAAAATAACTGACCAGTACTCCTCAAAACCATCCAGGTCAACAAACATAAGAAAAGTCTAAGAAACTGTCACAGACAAGGTGAGCCAAAGGAGAATGACAACTGAGTGTAATATGCTATTACAGACACTACTATATACAAAACAGATAACTAATAAGGGCCAACCACATAGCACAGCGAAGTCTTCTCAGTACTCTGCAAGGATCTGCATGGGAAAGGAGTCTTAAAAAGAATTGGATGCATGTGTATGTATAATTGATTCATTTTGCTGTATAGAGGAAACTAACACACCATGGTAAATCAATTTCAGTCTAATAAAATTCTTTAAAAATTAAAAAAAATAAAATATGCTATTCTGGATGGGATCCTGGAACAAAAAAGGACACTGGACTCAAAAAATAAGGAGATCTGAATAATGTATGGGGTTTAGCTAATAGCAGTGTTTTAGTGTTGGTTCATTAATCATGACAGATGTACCACATTAAAGTAATATGTTAATAATAGGGGGAAACTTGTGGCTATATAGGAACTCTTTCTGTTATTTTCACAACTATTCTGTAAATCTAAAACTTCTAAAGAAGTAGTTTATTTTTAAAAGAGGCAAGGATCAGAGCAGTAACGAAAAGAAAAAACGTAAGCGCACCGTTCATACCAATGAGCTGTCAGAAAACGAAGTTAAAAAGCAGCAAAACTCCCCACATATGAAAAAGTGGATTGAAGCAAAGTGAAAGTCACTCAGTCGTGTCCGACTCTTTGCAGCCCCCATGGACTGTACAGTCCATGGAATTCTCCAGGACAGAACACTGGAGTGGGCAGCCTTTCAGAGGATCTTTCCAACCCAGGGATTGAACCTAGGTTTCCCACATTGGAGGCGGATTCTTTACCAGATGCACAACAAGGGAAGCTCCCCTACTTATGAAAATGATACCAATATTCCAACACGAAAGAATTATTAAATAAGGCAAATCCAAGAATGAAGACCACAAAGCAGGTAGAGGAGCCAAGGAAGACGGGGCTGGACAACGGGAGACGGCGAAACGGCAGCTGGGAGCATTCAGGGAAGACACAGGAAAAAGACGAAGTCAGCCCGAACCAACCCAAGGAGCACAAAAGACACCAGACACCACAGGAAACAGAGAACACAGAGGATGGAAGAGTGGCACGCAGATAAAATGACACAGAAACGGCAACAGAAGGAAAAAGATTAGAAAAAAGAAAGAAAAAGACGGCTATGGAGGACAGCAAAGAAAACAACATACTTAGTAAGTGAAATTTCTGAAGAAGAATATGAAAAATAATGATTCAAGAGGGAAAAAAGATGGCGGAGGAATAGGAGGGGGAGAACACTTTCTCCCTCTCTACCTCATCAAAAGAACATTTCAACGCTGAGCAAATTCCACAAAATAACTTCTGACTGCTGGCAGAGAACATCAGGCATCCAGCAAAGCAGATCATGGGCTTCAAAACCAGGTAGGAATTATTTTAAAGAACGAAGATAGAGACAAAGGAGGTAGGGAGGGAACCCCGGCACGGGAAGGGAATCCTGTCCCAGGAAGAGACTCTCAAAAGAGAGGTTCCCTAAAATTGGGGAACTTTCTCACAGCTGTGCATGGGGCGAGCCCTGGAGGCACAGAGGGCAACATAACAGGAAGGAAGAATAAATAAATAATTAAAACCAACAGATTACCAATTCAACAGTAAAACCCCCAGCGGATAAGCAGCGCAAACGCCTGCGTCCGACAGCAGTGGGGGCTGGGCAGGGAGGAGCGCGCCCGCGACAGCGCTTTCTAAGAATTGGGCCGCGGGAGACGCAGGCTGCAGGGCTTTTCTTGAGAATCGGGGCATAACGGGGCCAGAATCGGATCCGTGCGTGGATAGAACGAATTATCCCAGACTAGCAAACGAGACTGGGGGATAACTAACACGCGAAACGTCCGAACATAAGACACCAACAGGCCCGCGCACAGAACAAAGGACGGATCGGAAATAGCCGGCTGCAGACCATCCCCCACCGGCGACAGGGAGCCAGAGCCTGGAAGAGGGCAGTCGCAGCTCAAGAGAGACATTACCTACCAAATTGCAAGCAAGCTTCTTTATTGAGACTTCTGGGGTCTCTGAATAGTCATCATCTGCCTGAGAAAGAGCCCCAGCGGAGATCCCAGAAAATTGAGCGACCCGGAAAGCCCAGAAGACGCAACGATAGTGCGCGCCAAACTCCTAGCCACTCGGACTTGGAATCAAACCTGGCACCCGGAGGGGACTTCCTGAGCGCCAATCCTGAGCGGCTTAAACCGGGGAATTGCATGAAACATAGGGCAGGCCCCACAAGGTTATCCCGTGGATTGGGAAGGGGCAAGCCCAGTGCAGAGCTCATCACCACCCTCCCTGTGGCAAGACAGAAATCAGACACAGAAGAGACCAGCAAACAGGAAGTCAAACAGAGGGAACTGCCTTGGTAGCGACCCCACACAGTCCTCAACGACAGAGAAAGCGCCAGATACACCGTTACTACTTTTATGATCAAAAAAAAAATTTTTGGGGGAGGGGATGATGTGGAAACGTGATTTTTAAGAATTTTTTTCTTTCTTTAAAAATTATTTTTTTCTTTTAAATTTGTTTGTTCTTTTCTTTTTCATCTTTTTTCCCCTAAACTTGCTTAAATTTTTAAGTCTTCTATATTTCTATTTATTATTTTTATAACCTAATATTACTTTTCAAAAAAAAAAAAAACCCTATCGTTTAAGCAAACGCCGTATATAGTCTTATTGGTGGAGGAAGTTGTCTTTTAATAATTCTGGAGTCTTTTATTATATTTTACTTTTTTTTCCTTTTTCTCTATTTTTTAAAAATTTCTCTCTCCTTCTTCTTCTTCTCTTCAATAATCTATCTTTGAAAATCCAATCTATACTCCAGATTTTTAATCTTGGCATTTTGGTATTTGTTGCCAATTTTGTACTTTTAAAAACCTAATCCTCAGTACCCAGTTTTACATGAGTGCAAGACTACTGGCTTGACCACTCTCTCCACCTTTGGAATCTCTCTTTTCTCCACCAGGCGGCTTTTGTCTCCTCCCCTCCCCTCCCCCCCTCTCTACCCAACTCTATGAATCTCTGTGTGTTCCAGAAGGAGGAGAACTCTAAGGGAACTGGTCACTGACCGGATCTGTATCCCTCCTCCCTATCTCCCTCTTTTATCCTCCTGTCCATCTCTATCTACTTCCTTCCTCTCCTCTTCCATGTATAACTCTGTGACCACCTCTGAGCGGTCCAGACTTCGGAGCGCACACAAGAAAGTGGTTATGGGCTAACTTGCTTTTCCCTCTTTTGATTCCACCTCATCTCATTCCACTCACCTCTAACTACTCCCTCCCTCTTCTCTCCTCCAAGTAACTCACCGATCCTCTAGGGACGACCCTCAAGGTGGAGAAACCTATCATCATTAACCTAGATGTTTTACATTAGTGCTGAATAGATGGAGAAATCATGAGGCTATTGTAAAAATAAATCTGAAAACCAGAATCAGGAGGCGTAATTCCAAATCCTGAGATCATCAAAGAATTCCTGAATACAGGGAACATTATCCAATTAGAGCTCATCAAATGCCTTCATACCTATACTGAAACTGAGCACTGCCCAAGGGCCAACAAGCTCCAGAGCAAGACGTACCACGCAAATTCTCCAGCAACACAAGAACAAGCCCCTGAGCTTCAATACACAGGCAACTCAAAATACTCCAAAACCATTGACGTCTCATAACCCATTACTTCACACGTCACAGCACTCCAGAGAGAGGAAATCCAGATCCACCCACCAGAACTCCAACACAAGCCTCTCTGATCAAGAAACTTTGACAAGCCATTGATATAACCCCAAACACAGAGAGGAAGCTCTATAATAAAGAGAACTCCACAAATTCCCAGAATATACAAAAGCCATCACAAATGCAGCAATATAACCAGGATGAAGAGACAGAGGAATACCCAGCAGGTAAAGGAACAGGAGACATGCCCACCAAACCAAACAAAAGAGGAAGAGATAGGGAATCTACCTGAGAAAGAATTCCGAATACTGATAGTGAAAATGATGCAAAATCTTGAAATCAAAATGGAATCACAGATAAATAGCCTGGGGTCAAGGATTGAGAAGATGCAAGAAAGGTTTAACAAGGACCTAGAAGAAATAAAAAGAGTCAACATATAATGAATAATGCAATAAATGAGATCAGAAACACTCTGGAGGCTACAAATAGTAGAATATCGGAGGCAGAAGATAGGATTAGTGACATAGAAGATAGAATGGTAGAAATAAATGAATCAGCGAGGGAAAAAGAAAGACGAATTAAAAGAAATGAGGACAACCTCAGAGACCTCCAAGACAATATGAAACTCTCCAACATTCGAATTATAGGAGTCCCAGAAGAAGAAGACAAAAAGAAAGACCATGAGAAAATACTTGAGGAGATAATAGTTGAAAACTTCCCTAAAATGGGGAAGGAAATAATCACCCAAGTCCAAGAAACCCAGAGAGTGCCAAACAGGATAAACCCAAGGTGAAACACCCCAAGACATATTTTAATCAAACTAACAAAGACCAAACACAAAGAACAATTATTAAAAGCAGCAAGGGAAAAACAACAAATAACACACAAGGGGATCCCCATAAGAATAACTGCAGATCTTTCAATAGAAACTCTTCAGGCCAGGAGGGAATGGCAAGACATACTTAAAGTGATGAAAGATAATAACCTTCAGCCAAGACTACTGTACACAGCAAGGATCTCATTCAAATATGAAGGAGAAATCAAAAGCTTTACAGACAAGCAAAAGCTGAGAGAATTCAGCACCACCAAACCAGCTCTCCAACAAATACTAAAGGATAGACTTTAGACAGGAAACACAAAAAGGACGTATAAACCCGAACACAAAACAATAAAGTAAATGGCAACAGGAGCATACTTATCAATAATTACCTTAAATGTAAATGGGTTGAATGCCCCAACCAAAAGGCAAAGACTGGCTGAATGGATACAAAAACAAGATCCCTATATATGCTGCCTACAAGAGACCCACCTCAAAACAATGGACACATACAGATTAAAAGTGAAGGGCTGGAAAAAGATATTCCATGCAAATAAAGACCAAAAGAAAGCAGGAGTAGCAATACTCATATCCAATAAAATAGACTTTAAAACAAAGGCTGTGAAAAGGGACAAAGAAGGCCACTACATAATGATTAAAGGATCAATCCAAGAAGAAGATATAACAATTATAAATATATATGCACCCAACATAGGAGCACTGCAATATGTAAGACAATTGCTAACAAGCATGAAAGGGGAAATTAACAATAACACAATAATAGTGGGAGACTTTAATACCCCACTCACACCTATGGACAGATCAACTAAGCAGAAAATTAACAAAGAAACGCAAATGTTAAACGATACAATTGATCAGTTAGACCTAATTGATATCTATAGGACATTTCACCCCAAAACAATGAATTTCACCTTTTACTCAAGTGCACACGGAACCTTTTCCAGGATAGATCACATTCTGGGTCATAAATTTAACCTTGATAAATTCAAAAAAATCAGAAATTATTCCAAGCATCTTCTCTGACCATAATGCACTAAGGTTAGATCTCAATTATAGGAGAAAAACTATTAAAAATTCCAACATTTGGAGGCTGAACAACACCCTTCTGAATAATCAACAAATCACAGAAGAAATCAAAAAGAAATCAAAATATGCATCGAAACGAATGATAATGAAAACACAACTACACAGAACCTTTGGGACACTATAAAAGCAGACCTAAGAGGAAAGTTCATAGCAATACAGGCATACCTCAAGAAACAAGAAAAAAGTCAAATAAATAACCTAACTCTACACCTAAAGCAACTAGAAAAGGAAGAAATAGAGAACCCCAGAGTTAGTAGAAGGAAAGAAATCCTAAAAATTAGGGCAGAAATAAATGCAAAAGAAACAAAAGAGACCATAGCAAAAATCAACAAAGCAAAAAGCTGGTTCTTTGAAAGGATAAATAAAATTGACAAACCATTAGCCAGACTCATCAAGAAACAAAGAGAAAAAAATCAAATCAACAAAATTAGAAATGAAAATGGAGAGATCACGACAGACAACTCAGAAATACAAAGAATCATAAGAGACTACTATCAGCAGTTATATGCCAATAAAATGGACAACTTGGAAGAAATGGACAGATTCTTAGAAAAGTACAATTTTCCAAAACTGAACCAGGAAGAAATAGAAAATCTTAACAGACCCATCATAAGCACAGAAATTGAAACTGTAATCAGAAATATTCCAGCAAACAAAAGCCCAGGTCCAGACGGCTTCACAGCTGAATTCTACCAAAAATTCCAGGAAGAGCTAACACCTATCTTACTGAAGCTATTCCAGAAAATTGCAGAGGAAGGTAAACTTCCAAACTCATTCTATGAGGCCACCATCACCCTAATACCAAAACCTGACAAAGACACCACAAAAAAAGAAAACTACAGGCCAATATCACTGATGAACATAGACGCAAAAATCCTCAACAAAATCCTAGCAATCAGAATCCAGCAACACATTAAAAGATCATACACCATGACCAAGTGGGCTTTATCCCAGGGATGCAAGGATTCTTCAATATCCGCAAGTCGATCAATGTAATTCATCACATTAACAAACTGAGAAATAAAAATCATATGATTATCTCAATAGATGCAGAAAAAGCCTTTGACAAAATTCAACATCCATTTATGATAAAAACTCTCCAGAAAGCAGGAATAGAAGGAACATACCTCAACATAATAAAAGCTATATATGACAAACCCACAGCTCACATTATCCTCAATGGCGAAAAATTGAAACCATTTCCCCTAAAGTCAGGAACAAGACAAGGGTGTCCACTTTCACCACTACTCTTCAACATCGTACTGGAAGTTTTGGCCACAGCAATCAGAGCAGAAAAAGAAATACAAGGAATCCAAATTGGAAAAGAAGAAGTAAAACTCTCACTGTTTGCAGATGACATGATCCTCTACATAGAAAATCCTAAAGACTTGACCAGAAAACTACTAGAGCTAATCAATGAATATAGTAAAGTTGCAGGATATAAAATCAACACTCAGAAATCCCTTGCATTCCTATACACTAATAATGAGAAAGTAGGAAAAGAAGTTAAGGAAACAATTCCATTCACCATTGCAACGAAAAGAATAAAATACTTAGGAATATTCCTACCTAAAGAAACTAAAGACCTATATATCGAAAACTATAAAACACTGATGAAAGAAATCAAAGAGGACACTAATAGATGGAGAAATATACCATGCTCATGGGTCGGAAGAGTCAATATAGTGAAAATGAGTATACTACCCAAAGCAATCTACAGATTCAATGCAATTCCCATCAAGCTACCAGCAGTATTTTTCACAGAACTAGATCAAATAATCTCAAGATTTGTATGGAAATACAAAAAACCTCGAATAGCCAAAGCAATCTTGAGAAAGAAAAATGGAACTGGAAGAATTAACTTGCCTGACTTCAGGCTCTACTACAAAGCCACAGTCATTAAGACAGTATGGTACTGGCACAAAGACAGAAATATAGATCAATGGAACAAAATAGAAAGCCCTGAGATAAACCCACACACCTATGGACACCTTATCTTCGACAAAGGAGGCAAGAATATACAATGGAGTAAAGACAGTCTCTTTAACAGGTGGTGCTGGGAAAACTGGTCAACCACTTGGTAAAAGAATGAAACTAGACCCCTTTCTAACACCATACACAAAAATAAACTCAAAATGGATTAAAGATCTAAATGTAAGACCAGAAACTATAAAACTCCTAGAGGAGAACATAGGCAAAACACTCTCTGACATAAATCACAGCAGGATCCTCTATGATCCATCTCCCAGTATACTGGAAATAAAGGCAAAGATAAACAAATGGGATCTAATTAAAATTAAAAGCTTCTGCACAACAAAGGAAACTATAAGCAAGGTGAAAAGACAGCCTTCTGAATGGGAGAAAACAATAGCAAATGAAACAACTGACAAACAACTAATCTCAAAGATATACAAGCAACTTATGCAGCTCAATTCCAGAAAAATAAATGATCCAATAAAAAAATGGGCCAAAGAACTAAATAGACATTTCTCCAAAGAAGACATACGGATGGCTAACAAACACATGAAAAGATGTTCAACATCACTCATTATCAGAGAAATGCAAATCAAGACCACAATGAGGTACCATTTCACACCAGTCAGAATGGCTGCAATCCAAAAGTCTACAAGCAATAAATGCTGGAGAGGATGTGGAGAAAAGGGAACCCTCTTACACAGCTGGTGGGAATGCAAACTAGTACAGCCATTATGTAAAACAGTGTGGAGATTCCTTAAAAAATTGCAAATAGAACTGCCTTATGACCCAGCAATCCCACTGCTGGGCATACACACCGAGGAAACCAGAATTGAAAGAGACACATGTACCCCAATGTTCATTGCAGCGCTGTTTATAATAGCCAGGGCATGGAAGCAACCTAGATGTCCATCAGCAGATGAATGGATAAGAAAGCTGTGGTACATATACACAATGGAGTACTACTCAGCCCTTAAAAAGAATAAATTTGACTCAGTTCTAATGAGATGGATGAAATTGGAACCGATTATACAGAGTGAAGTAAGCCAGAAAGAAAAACACCAATACAGTATACTGACACATATATATGGAATTTAGAAGACAGTAATGATGACCCTATATGTGAGACAACAAAGAGACACAGAGGTATAGAGTGGACTTTTGGACTCTGAGGGAGAGGGAAAGGGTGGGATGGTTTGGGAGAATGGCAATGAAACATGTATATTTTCTTGTAAGAAACAAAGCGCCAATCTATGTTCAATGTAGGATGCAGGATGCATGGGGCTGACGCACAGGATGATTCAAGTAGAGGATGAGGGGTGGGAGGTGGGAGGGGGCTTCGGCATTGGGAGATTGTGTTCACCCATGGCTGATTCATGTCAATGTATGGCAAAACAAATACAGTATTGTAATTAAAAAATTAAATAAATTTAATAATAGAAAAAAGGAAAAAAAAAGACCCAACAGTCAATAAATAAATAAATAATTTTAAAAAAAAGAAAAATAATGATTCAATTTTCTTACGTTAAAAAAACTTAAATTGTATATATTTAAAAGGAATACGATAACAGGTAAAATTAATTCAAGACAAGCAATGTCAAGATATATAGTATTAAAATTATTAAATTTAAAGATAATTCTTTGAGGAGTAAGATAAAATAAAATAAAATAAACACGATTTATTGCTCTGCACCCTGCCAAGGAATACTCAAGAGGCAAAAGTCTTGTTGACTTCGGACTCCGGCAAAAAATAAATTGACAGCAACATTTTCTGGATTTGAAAGAGGTCATGAACAGACTTGGATAAGTGACTCATCTATTTAGTTTATGGCCTACTTATCTGTAAGGAAAATATGTAACATTAAAACTAAGCAACAACAATAGCTTCAGTTTTTCTAATCATAATATCTGTGACTCTTAACTTTCAACAGTACTGAAGTACAGTAACATCAGAAGGATTCTATTTTTTTAATTGACGTATAGTTGATTTACAATGTTGTGTCAATTTCAGGTCTATAGTCTAATGATTCAGATATATATACATATATACTTACTTTTTTCAGCTTCCTTTCCCTTGCACGTTATTACAAAATATTGATATATTAAATATCAATAGTGTTATATACTATATAGTAGGTTTTTCTTTATTGCCTCCTCTATGATTGTAGGGTATATATATTAATCCCAAACTCCTAATTTATCCCTCCCTCTAACTTTCCCCTTGGGTTTATTTGTTTCCTATGTCTGTGGGTCTATTTCTGTTTTGTAAATAAGTTTATGTGCATGTTATTTTTAGATTCAGGTATAAGTGATATTACATGATACTTGTCTTTGTCTGGTTTACCTCACTTAGACGCTAATCTCTATGTCCATTCATGTTGCTACAAACGGCATTATTGCATTCTTGCTTATGGCTGAGTAACAGTCCATTGTATGTATGTAACACATTTTCTTTATCCATTCATCCGTCCATGGGCCTTTAGGTTGCCTCCATAACTTGACTACTGTAAACAGTGTTGCTATGAACATAGAGATCCATGTACCTTTTTTTTAAAACTAGAGTTTTCTCTGCATGTATCCCAAGAGTGGAATTGCTAGGTCATATGGTAGTTCCATTTTCAGCTTTTAAAGGACCTCCATACTATCCTTCATAGCGGCTATACCAATTTACATTCCCTCCTACATTGTAGGAGGTTTTCTTTTCTCCACACCCTCTCCAGCATTTATCATTTGTAGACTAAGTGTTCTTGCAAGTGCTTTGGCAAGATAAAGCAACTTTAGTTTTAAATGTCATTGATTAAGTTCAACTTTGTTTGCAAGTCCAAATCTTTAGATTGGCATCATCAAAACTGGGATTTTCTTTTTGTGATTTAAGGTTGAAATTATCTTCATAATAAGAGTATATGACTTGTGTCCGAGTAAAAGTTTGATAATCTTCCTGGTTGTTTATCGTCACTTTCGGAAACTTGTGTCTGTGTGGTTTGTTGCTCAGTCGTGTCCGACTCTGTGACCCCATGGACTGTAGCCCACCAGGATCCTCTGTCCTTGGGGGTTTTCCAGGCAAGAATGCTGGAGTGGGTTACCATGCCATCTTTACTGGATGACTTTTTGTCATTGTATACCTAGCATTAAAGGAAGAAATACATCTGTGTCCTCATCTTAGTGCTGTTAACAATAGCTCTGTGAAACATTTATTCACGAGTTTGTAACTCTGCAGGGAGAGGAGGGTCATGTGTGGCTGTGAGTCCTCTCCACAGAAACATGGGCTGTTCACATAACTGCAGGAGGGTCAGAGACCCTGATTTCCACACATTTTGGGTTAAGTGTTCTTAATCTAATCCTTCACTAAAACAGAACTGAGAAAGGGGTTTTAATCATGGATTTTTAGCTCAACTAAACCACACATTTTAGTAAGCCATAAGGGCCCATGAAAAACTGAACTTGCACACACCAGTCACTTCAGTAAATTCACTTGCTTACCCACTTGCTTCAGTCATGTCCGACTGTTTGTGACCCCATGGACTGTAGCCCACCAGGCTCCTCTGTCCATGAAATTCTCCAGGCAAGAATATTGGAGTGGGTTGGCAAGAATACTGGAGTGGGTTGCCATGCCCTCCTCCAGGGGATCTTCAATTCAGGAAAAGAGCACCTTCTGCCTCTCATGATACTAAAATGGGAAAAGCTTTATGTAAATAACATGAAATGTGAACCAAGCATGGACAGGAAGTTGTCAGTTCCATCTTGGGCCAGAGCCTGGAGAAGAGATTGGGAGAGGTTTGTGCAGCAAAGGGCATGATTATAAGGGGGTGGGGTTATGGTTGTGCATAAAAATGGTTAAACTGGGTCTGTGTGCAGAGAAGCCCTACATGCTGGCTGTACTTTCTGCTTCTCTCACATCTCGGTTGCAGCCAGGGCAAGTCAATCATGCAGTCTCAAATATGTGTTTGTCCTACCTAGCCTATCTCGTGTTATCACTGCAAGTTTATTTTTGGGTTTCTGCAAAAATTGGCTGGGGTCACCATAGCTTCTTTTACTGTGCCTTTCCCTGGCCTCCGCCTACCCTCTCACTACCTTCCTGTGGAGCTGAGCTCAAGGCAATGTGGGTGCAGACCTGAGGATGAACTCTCTATATTTACCATGTTTTCTCAGTATTTTTAAAAGCAATTCTGTGTATTCAAAAGGGTATTTTTAAAAGGATTAAATGCATTTTTAAGGACAAAAGCTTTTGTGAGAAGATTTTTACAGTCACTTTATTCAGCTGGGGTCCACTGACTGTCCTGGGCATATCAATGGGAGATGAAATTCAGAAAGCTGCTCCCCACAGCTCTGCCTAAATATCTTACATGGGGATCGATTTATCAGCTTTAGCTGTAATAGGAGAGACATGGAAAATTTGTAAACATGAGTTTCAAAATTCTTGGACCTGTTTGAATTATGGGCAAAACGAACATTTATAATTGCGTCCAGGAAGATCATTTATGCCCTGTATGCAGTGCACAGTGAATCAGTCTGGTAAATGTGATAGATTTTAATGTTGTCTTCATAATGCAAATTTTCAAGAATAATATCTGACATCTGTCTTGGGTACATAAGATTCTGAGGTTAAACACCACGTGGA
Source organism: Nanger dama (assembly GCA_917880005.1). Lineage (NCBI taxonomy): Eukaryota > Metazoa > Chordata > Mammalia > Artiodactyla > Bovidae > Nanger > Nanger dama. Next base: position 4,472,975 of record CAKJTW010000021.1, on the reverse strand, counting down.
AGATAAGAATGATGAAGTATATTCATTCCCGTTTAAAGAATTCTGAATTAACTAACGCATTGTCATCCCTGTATCAAAAGGCTACCAAGACTCTTTTTTGAAAAGTATGATGTTTCTTTAAAAATGCCCTTAACCTCACATAGTTAAAACAAATGAGATGCTTTTAAAATTAAAAATGCATTTCTTTTGATTTTGGATATGACAGAGTAGCTTGCATTAGACCAACGCTCTCAATGAGAACATTAGTAAAAACTTGTGTAACATGCAGATGAAACAAGACAAAAGACAGTGGAAACAAGACAAATCAGCCAGGAATTTGTGGGAGAGGGGTTCAGGATTGGGAACACGTGTACACCCATGGCGGATTCATGTTGATGTATGGCAAAACCAGTACAGTATTGTAAAGTAAAATAAAATAAAATCTGAAAAAAATAAAAGCAGTAAAAAAATTAGATCTAAGTGCATGTTATTTACAAAAGTCACACTAAAAATAAAAGATCAAAAAGACTATTAAAAAAGGATGAAAAAATAAAAAAATATTAACCAAAGGAAGGCTCGAAGAGAAATCTTCATATTTGGTAAAATTTAATTCAAGACAAAAAATAGAATTAGAGTTAAAAGGAAATATCATGCACTAGTAAAAGACATACTAGAATAAGAATTTTAGCTACCATAATCCTATACTTGCAAAACAAAATAGCTTCAGAATATTTGCAGAAATTTAGAGAGAAAATATGTTTTTCAATATTGTAGTCGAGCATATTTATACATTAATGTCAGACTTGGAACTCATACAGACAAATGATCTATGAAAAATCAGAGCAATTAAATTAATATTCTAAGTATTATATATATATGGAACTTTGAATTTTTAAAAAAAAGTAGGGAAAATAAATTCTTTTTGATTATATGAGAAATATTTATAAAAATTGACTGCATATTAGGCCACAAAGGTAATTTCAATAAATTCCACAGACTTACCATTCTCACAATAAAATAAAATCAGAAGTCAATAATAAAAGGTAAGATTTTTAAAATTCATGTATTTGTAGAAACTAAATTATGTATTGTGAAATTACCCTTGGACTAAAAAGGGAACAATAAAATGTTTGTATTAAGTGGCAATAAAACATCCCATGTCCACATTTATTTGACATAGCTAAGGCAACACAGAGAGATATTTATAGATTTAAATACATTGCCCAGAAAATGAAAGAAGTTAAAAACCACAAACTAAGACTTCAACTCAAGACGTTAGAAAAATAGCAACAATGGAAGTACAAGAAACATGATTGAAAGATATAATATAGAGAAAAGGACAGAATCATATTTTTTTAAATCAACAGAAAGTACTAACAAAATTAAAAGGTGGTTGTTTTATAAGATTAATGAGACTTATGGCAAAAGTGATCAGCAATACTAGAGCATATGTAAATAAAGAAAACTGAAATAACCACAGAAAAAATGTTTCCAGATTGCAAAAGGGAATTTTTGAAAATTTTTATATTAATAATAAAAAAATTAATTAGAAAAATCTAGACAGATAGACCAATTCTTTTAAAAGCATTAAAATGTTAAAACTGGAACAGAAAATACAAGTCATTTTATTCTTTCAATAAATTGTTGCTCAGTCACTAAGTCATGTTCAACGGTTTCAACCCCCGTGGACTGTAGCACTCCAGGCTTCCCTGTCTTTCACCACCTCCAGTTTGCTGAAACTCAGGTCCATTGAGTCGGTGATGCCATCCAACCATCTCATATTCCACTGTCCCCTTCTCCTCCTGCCTTCAGTCTTTCCCAGCATCAGGGCCTTCTCCAATGAAGCAGCTGTTTGTATCAAGTGGCCAAACTATTGTAGCTTCAGCAACAGTCCTTCCAATGAATATTCAACACTGATCTCCTTTAGAATGGACTGGTTTGATCTCCTTGCAGTCCAAGGGACTCACAAGAGTCTTCTCCAACACCACAGTTCAAAAGCACCAGTCTCCAGCACTCAGCCTTCTCTATGGTCCAGCTCTCACATCCACACACGACCACTGGAAAAACATCAGCTTTGACCACACGGACAGCAAAGTGATGTCTCTGGTGTTTCACATGCCGTCTAGGGGGTCATAGCTTTCCTTCCAAGAAGAAAGTGTCTTTTAATTTCATGGCTGCAGTCACCATCTGCAGTGATTCTGGAGCCACCCAAAATAAACCCTGCCACTGTTTCCATTATTTCCCCGTCTATTTGCCATGAAATATGTGCCAAACTGGATGCCATGGTCTTTGTTTTTTGAATGTTGAGTTTTAAGCCAGGTTTTTCACTCTCCTCTTCTACCTTCATCAAAAGGCTCTTTAGCTCTTCACTTTCTGCCATAAGACTGGTATCATCAGCATATCTGAGGTGGTTGATATTTCTCCCAGCAATCTTGATTCCAGTTTGTTATTCATCCAGCCCAGCATTTCTCACAATGTACTCTGCATTTAAGTTAAATAAGCAGGGTGACAATATACAGCCTTGACATACTCCTTTTTCTGTTTGGAACCAGTCTGGTGTTCCATGTCCAGTTCTAACTGCTGCTTCTTGACCTGCATACAGGTTTCTCAGGAGGCAGTTAAGGTGGTCTGGTATTCCAATCTCTTTAAGTATTTTCCACAGTTTGTTGTGATCCACACAGTCAAAGGCTTTTGAGCAGTCAAAGAAGCAGAAGTAGATATTTTTCTGTCAATAAATATGAAACTTTAAAAGTTCTAAATAAAATGTAAGCTAAATAAATTAAAAAGTATATGAAAAATAATTAAAATGATCAAGTAGGACTTATCCTGAAGGTAAGAGAATGGTTCACCTTCAGAGTATCCATCAGTGTGATTCTCTACATTAACAGATTAAAAGAGAAAACTATAAATATTTAGAAAAAATTTTTGATAAAATTCAACATTTATGATTAGTAAACTCAAAACTCTCATTTATGCAGTAACGTTTGTTAAGCAAACCAAAAATTTAGAGGAAATCCAACAGCTCCTGGGCCAGTTTCAAATTCATTCTCCTGTGATGAAGACAAGGATGGCCATGTCATCCCTTTCGCTTAAGTTGCAACTGATCTTGTAAATGAAGGTTCAGCAGTCTAAGAACTGAAGAATTAGAACAGCAATATTGTCCGGAGACTATAGTGATGCTGCAGCTAGAAATCCAAACCAAAACTTTAAAGTACTATAAATAATAATAGAGTTTAGTTATTTGATGGATACAAGATCATCTTAGAAAAACCTCTCTACCTTCTAGATAACCAAATGGAAGTTAAAAATAAAAATAAAAAACCAGTCCTGATAAAAATAAAAATGATTAGATAACCAGAATAAGAAAATTATATAAATAATCTAAGGAGAAAAAAATTTAAAACTAATAAACTACAGAAAATGATCTTAAATGGGAATATAGTCCATGCTATTGGATTGAAAAATTTCATATTATAACAAAGTCAATTTAAAATAATATGAATACACAGTAGTTTTATTCATAATAGTAAAAACTGAAAACAGCTCAGGTAACCACCATCTTTTTAACTGAAATATATTTGACTTATGACATAATATTAATTTAATGTATACAATGTGATTCAATATTTAGATTTATTGTAATGGTCACCACAATAAGTCTAGCTAGAACTGAACTGAACTGAATATCCATTACCTACACAATTACAATTTTTTGTGTGTATTCAGAATTTTTAAGATCATTTTGATGCAGGTCTGGGGCTGCACAGGTTAGGTCTGTGCATTTGCAATGCTTGTAGAAAGGTTAACCTGCATTTCACTATATTATGTACATTTTACTTTAAAAAAAAGTAACCTTATATTTATATAATTCTAATTAACTATATGCACATTGAAGTTCTTATTGGTAAAAGTATACTGATGTCTGTAAAAACTTTGAAATGCATTAAAAAATAAGACTGAATTGGCTCAGACGGTAAAGCGTCTGCCTACAGTGCAGGAGACCTGGGTTCGATCCCTGGGTCAGGAAGATCCTCTGGAGAAGGAAATGGCAACCCACTCCAGTACTCTTGCCTGGAAAACCCCATGGACAGAGGAGCGTAGTAGGCTACAGTCCATGGGGTCGCAAAGAGTCAGATACAACTGAGTGACTTCACTTCAATGAAATATAATGAATGAAATGTAATCCATATAAAAATTTATTGGATTTTTTTAAAGAATTTTATAAACTACACTGTAAATGAAGGAATAGGCACATGAACAGATAGTTAACTTTGAAGAACAAAGTAAACCTATTCTACCACACATTAAGATTTTGAGGCCAAAATTATAAAAGCAGTATAATATTGGTTCAAGAACAAAAAAAAAAATGACTAACAGCGCAAAACAGGAACTTCATAAAAAATTTATGTGTATAAGAAAACTTTATTATTAAAATAAAATCTAAAACCAAATGCAAAAAAAAAAAAAAATATAGTGTAGAAAACACAAACTTATCCATGGAGAAAAGTAAAAATGGGTAGTTAGTTAACACCTTATCCAGACAGATTCTCTATATATTAAAAACCAAACTGTGAAAGTTAAAAGTTTTAACTTAACAGAAGATAATGTAGGGAATGGTTGTTGTGACCTGAAATAAAATTAAGGAAAATAACTTCATAATTAAAACCCTAAAAATATGAATCATTGAGTAAAAAGAGATTAATTTGATTATATCAATATTTACAACTTCTGTTCAATGACTGTGGGCAAAGGTAATAGCCAATTGACAGAATGGAAAAAAAAATATCAAGCCATTTCATTATCTACAATATACAAGGAATTCCGCTAAATGACCAAGAAAAAGACAGGGACTCCAGCTAAAAAACAAGGAAAAGATTGGAAATCTATAATCAAGAAAACCTAAAAGGCTGGTTATCTCACTGTTGTGTTTTGACGGCAAGAATTTTAAGGGTATCATAAAGAATGGAAAAATATGAATATCTATTCTGAAATTTTAAAAATTCAAAAAAATTATTAGAAGTTTCAAGGATAGTTAATGGCAGAAAATATCAGAGGACATAAAGCGGAGTAAATTGTAGGTTTTCCCAAATCACAAGTATGTGAATTGTGTGGAAAAGGAATACAAGATGTGTTACTATAACTTCCACTCACAGTGACTTTAATAAGCGTTAAGGAAGAGCTCCTACATGCCACGTCCTAGGGACATAATTATATGTTGGCTGTCAGATTGGTGTTTATAAGATTTTATGATATAAGGAAAAATATAAATGGATTCTTAGGATTCTCTGCCATCAAGATCGTAGTTTTAGCTTCAAAAGTTAAAAACATTTTTAAATTTATTGTTTCACTATTTCCTTCTGCTTTTTTCTCCTGATCTTAAGATCATTGATTTCTTTGTACATTTGCATGTAACTTCTACATGGTAAATAAGAACTTTGTAAGAGTCTTGAGGTATTTCTTAAGCTGGATTTTAAATGATCAACAACAACTTTAACATTAATATTTAAATAATATATATTATTATATAGATATATAAACATGCACGTATATGCACTTGTACAGCATACCAAACCTACACAATGTATTAAAAACAGAGAATCACTCTGCTGACTAGGTCCATATAGGCAAAGCTATGGTTTTTCTGGTAGTTGTCTACCGATGTGAGAGTTGGACTGTAAAGAAGGCTGCTGCTAAGTCGCTTCAGTTGTGTCCAACTGTGCGACCCCATAGATGGCAGCCCACCATCCCTGGGATTCTCCAGGCAAGAACACTGGAGTGGGTTGCCATTTCCTTCTCCAATGCATGAAAGTGAAAGTGGAGTTGCTCAGTCGTGTCCAACTCTTCGCGATACCCTGGACTGCAGCCTATCAGGCTCCTCCATCTGTGGGATTTTCCAAGCAAGAGTACTGGAGTGGGGTGCCATTGCCTTTTCTGGTTAAGAAGGCTGAGCACCAAAAGAAGGCTGAGCACCAAAAAATTGATGCTTTTGAACTGTGGTGTTAGAGAAGACTCTTGAGAGTCCCTTGGACTGCAAGGAGATCCAACCAGTCCATTCTGAAGGAGATCAGCCCTGGGATTTCTTTGGAAGGAATGATGATAAAGCTGAAACTCCAGTACTTTGGCCACCTCATGAGAATAGTTGACTCATTGAAAAAGACTCTGATGCTGGGAGGGATTGGGGGCAGGAGGAGAAGGGGACGACCGAGGATGAGATGGCTGGATGGCATCACGGACTCGATGGACGTGAGTCTGAGTGAACTCCGGGGAGTTGGTGATGGACAGAGAGGCCTGGTGTGCTGTGATTCATGGGGTCGCCAAGAGTCAGACACGACGGAGCGACTGAACTGAACTTCTTTGCAAGGGTGACACCCATGTTTGCTCAGGTTCTGTCCTGAACATGGTGCCACTGGACATCTCTGATATCAGGAATATCTTTATTCTTTTGAAAAGTACTCATTATTATCAGGCAATTTTATATCATCATCATTTTGAAAATTTCTGACAGATGGCAGGAAACTTCTTTTAGCCAAATCAGTATATTTTGCCAGTTTTCTAGTTGGTAGAAATAGAGTGCTTAACTCTAAAAAGGTTATAATTTTTGGAAAACTTCACATTGAAAACATGAAAAGTCACAAAGTAGGAACAAATTCAGCAATTAAAACACATTGTTGAAATCACAGAGGAGAAGTGAGATGGTAGTTGCCTGGTGCTGGAGGGAAAGAGAGTGGGGAGTTACCGTTCAGTGCCCACAGGGCCTCAGGTTGACATCTTTCTCTAGATGAAGAGTTCCGGAGACAGATGGTGGTGGTGGCTGTACAGCTCTCTGGACATATGTCATACCACCAACCTGTCCACTTACAAGTGGCTAGGATGGCAAATTTTATGTGTATTTTATCACAATAAACACAGGAAAGAAAACCTCATTGACCTAAAGTCTCAAGTAACCTGTGCCAGTAAATAAGGATCTGCTTGCTGATTTTCAATGTCGTTATTAATATTACTGCCTCAGCTACATTTGACGTTTCAGGTTGCTATTTATATATTCTGCCATAAATATATGTACATATTTATATATGTATATATACCTGAATGGAATCATTGAGTAGTACCAAAATAAAGTTTACAAGTGCCTTAATATGTCATGAAACATTATGCAACCACTGGAAATGTTTACCTTTCAAAAGCTATAGACAAATACTACACAAGCAAAACTATGCTAATGATATTTAGTAATTGTTAATGGAAAGTACACTAGACTAAAAATTAATCACTGCTAATATTAAGTCGGTTCAAATGTTATAAATTCTATGATAAAACATTTTTCCTGATGTAAAATAGAAAATTTTATATAGAATCAGAAAACAGAAAATAGTATATTAAAGAGGAGAATGAAAAGTAATAGTTGTATTAAATACATTCAGAGGGAAATATCTGGAAAGCAAAACAAAAAAGAAATTACAACAATTATAGCTAATTTCTATTCATTAATTTCCAGAATTTTTATTTTTAGAGCTAATAGCTTACAGTTACATCATTAATGGAGTAAATACCAATTTGTTTTCTAACTGAATCTCAAGGAAAACTGTTCAAGATAAAAAAGACCCCATTAAAAATCAGTATTCTTTCTGCTTATAGAAATACATGACAGTGACCTCTCATTGACTGCTATTCACTTGAAGTATGAAATTTTAGTTTTCTGAAAGATGGAAATAGATAAACAAAAAAATCAGAAAACATATTAAACAAATCTACTTCTAAGAATTCTATGTGCTAAATTTGGAGGGGATTAAAAAAGACAAGTTTTGGCAGCAGTATTTATCATACATTCTTAGTTAAATGAAGAATCCAAGTGCTCTAGTGGTTAAGAATCTGCCCTTCAGTGTAGGGGATGCAGATTGAGTCTCTGGTTGGGGAATTAAGATCTCACATGGTGTGGAGCAGCTACGCCTGCGTGCCACGGCAAAGGGCCAATGCAGCTAAATAAATAGAAACATATTTTTAAATTTATGTTAACATTTAAAGTACAATTTTAAATCATCTATTAATGCTACAGAATAAGAAACGTAAAAATCATACTGTGTACTGCTGCTAAGTCTGATTCCATTTTGTTGTTGTTGTTATACATATAACCTAAATTTTACCATCTCACCCATTTTTAAGTATACAGTTCATAGTATTAAGTATATTCATTTTGTTTTGCAACTGTCTTCAAATAAGGTAAAAAACTACAAATATTTCTATATATCATTCTCAACATATGTCATCAACAATATAAAAGACACAAAAATTACTGGCAGAGCTATGGTTTCTTCAAGAGATAAATATTTCATTCTGTGCACACTTGGGGGATTTTGTGCAGCAGAACAGCATGACCATACACACACAATAATAGATGATTTTTATAACCAAATCTAAACAAAAATAATCTATGTTTCCAGAGATACAAAATGCCACAAATGTATGTGGAAAACATAAGAACTTATAACAAAAAATCCTAAAAAAAAATGAGAGAAAAAACCCTATAGGAAATTATTTCTTCATTTTCTGTACAATTCAAAAGTGAACGAGAAATCAAAAGCCTTGGCACCACTCATTTTTTATAGCTTCTACCAACTATACACCATGATGTATGAGCTCTGGTAAATCTTTGGAGTATACTGAATGAAAATATTGATTTATACACTTATGAAACATACCTTTGAATTGGTTACCAAATACAAAAATGAAACTTCAACTAGAGACATGAGCACTGCTTTTTCTTTACAAATTTTTGATGTTATTTAAAAAGTACATACGGTAGAATGAATTCTTTAGAAAACATGACTGTGTTCCATTTTAAATTTAACTCCTTGAGACCAATTTGACATAATGACCAAACATTATACACAAATGGTGGACGAATAAGAGTTCAGTATACCTAAATATCTTGGATATATCAAAGAGTTAAGAAATTATCCAAGGAAAAATAAAGCCATAACAGTATATTACTGACGATATAGTGCGCTCCACATTGTACTGCCAAGATTCCCGTCTCCATCAGCTGTTGAGGTAGGAGTCTATCAGACAACAGCTGTCAGCTATCAGCCCCCTTCCTGAACTGCTGTTGCTAAAGGGATCCAGCTTATCTAAGCACAGACTTCCTTCCTAGAGCAGCCAGCACTCCAGCTCCGATCAACAGAGGGCTATAATCACTTCAATTCAGTTCAATCACTCAGTCGTGTCCGACTCTTTGCAACCCTATGAATCGCAGCACGCCAGGCCTCCCTGTCCATCATCAACTCCCAGAGTCCACCCAAACCCATGTCCATCGAGTCGGTGATGCCATCCAACCATCTCATCCTCTGTCATCCCTTTCTCCTCCTGCCCTCAATCTTTCCTAGCATCAGGGTCTTTTCAAATGAGTCAACTCTTCACATCAGGTGGCCAAAGTATTGGAGTTTCAGCTTTAGCATCAGTCCTTCCAATGAACACCCAGCACCAATCTCCTTTAGGATGGACTGGTTGGATCTCCTTGCAGTCCAAGGGACTCTCTTCTCCAACACCACAGTTCAAAAGCATCAGTTCTTCAGCACTCAGCTTTCTTCACAGTCCAACTCTCACATCCATACATGACCACAGGAAAAACCATGGCCTTGACTAGATGGACCTCTGCTGTCAAAGTAATGTCTCTGCTTTTTAATATGCTGTCTAGGTTGGTCATAACTTTCCTTAAGGAGTAAGCCTCTTTTAATTTCATGGCTACAGTCATCATCTGCAGTGATTTTGGAGCCCCCAAAATAAAGTCAGCCACTGTTTCCCCATCTATTTGCCATGAATGATGGGACTGGATGCCATGATCTTAGTTTTCTGAATGTTAAGCTTTAAGCCAACTTTTTCACTCTCTTCTTTTACTTTCATCAAGAGGTTCTTTAGTTCTTCTTCACTTTCTGCCATAAGGGTGGTGTCATCTGCATATCTGAAGTTATTGATATTTCTCCTGGCAATCTTCATTCCAGCTTGTGCTTCTTCCAGCCCAGCATTTCTTATGATGTACTCTGCATAGAAGTTAAATAAACAGGGTGACAATATACAGCCTCGACGCACTCCTTTTCCCACTTGGAACTAGTCTGTTTTTCCATGTCCAGTTCTAACTGTTGCTTCCTGAGCTGCATACAGGTTTCTCAAGAGGCAGGTCAGGTGGTCTGGTATTCCCATCTGTTTCAGAATTTTCCGCAGTTTATTGTGATCCACACAGTCAAAGGCTTTGGCATAGTCAATAAAGCAGAAATAGATGTTTTTCTGGAACTCTCTTGCTTTTTCCATGATCCAGCAGATGTTGGCAATTTGATCTCTGGTTCTTCTGCCTTTTCTAAAACCAGCTTGAGGGCTATAATGGTCAGCCATATAAAGAACCATGAAGAACCAACAACCATGAAGAAGCTTTCCAGCTCCAGACCCTGCTGTGTGGCCAGCTAAGGCCCATGGAGGCAGCATGGAGACACAGCTCTCCACTTTGCCCAGTTCTGCCTTCTTCCTCTTGTCCTCTCTTTGCATCCTTTCCCACCCTGCCTTTTCCTTTCTTCTTTCTCTTCCAAAGATGTTAATCTCAGGAGTGTTCACCAATAAACTTTTTGCACACTAATCTGTCTCAGAGTCTGCTTTCTAGGGAACCGAAGTTACAATACATGCTAAACAAAGTGTCACCCCCAACACTGACATCTGCAGTGTAGAAAAAACTAGGGGAAAAAAGAGAAAGAAAACTCAGTTCTGCTGCAAATCTGATTATCACCTGCTGTATGATACAACAATATCACCTTAAAAAGAAAACTTTAAGAAACTAAAAGGATCTTCATGGCCTTTCTCATGTTTCAGATAACATGTAATGTGAAAAATTAGAATGAAGGTGAGCTATTACAACTATGTAAAAATGCACATTTTAATTGATTAACATACTGAGGAATGCATAGTTATGAGATATTGAATGTATAAGAAATAAACCGCTATGGTGGTGTTCTAAAATCTAATATGATGCTTGTTAAAATACTACAGTACATTTAGAGCAATAAGTTACCTGAAATATTAGTGAATATTTTTTCACAAAAAGAATTTTGAATTTTGAATATAACTTTCAGGGTGTATTTAACTTCATCAGGGGACGATGCAGGCTTCTCAAAATTGAAATATATTAGACATTATATAAGTTATACTATTACTGTACTATTACTTTACAATAGTTCTACTCTTACTTTAGCTAAATCAAATCCCTTATGATTATACAGTGGAAATGGCAACCCACTCCAGTGTTCTTGCCTGGAGAATCCCAGGGAGGGGGAGCCCGGTGGGCTGCCATCTATGGGGTCGCACAGAGTCGGACACGACTGAAGTGACTTAGCAGAAGTGACAAATAGACTCAAGGGATTAGATCTGATAGAGAGAGTGCCATAAGAACTATGGACAGAGGTTCATGACATTATACAGGAGGCAGTGGTCAAAAACATTCCCAACAAAAAGAAATTCAAAAAGGAAAAACGGTTATCTGAGGAGGCCTTACAAACAGCTGTGAAAAGAAGGGAAGTGAAAAGCAAAGGAGAAAAGGAAAGATATAAGCATCTGAATGCAGAGTTCCAAAGAATAGCAAGGAGAGACAAGAAAGCCTTCCTCAGTGATCAATGCAAAGAAATAGAGGAAAACAACAGAATGGGAAAGACTAGAGAGCTCTTCAAGAAAATGAGAGACACCAAGGGAACATTTCATGCCAAGATGGGCTCGATAAAGGACAGGAATGGTATGGACCTAACAGAAGCAGAAGATATTAAGAATAGGTGGCAAGAATACACAGAAGAACTGTACAAAAAGATCTTCATGACCCAGAGAATCACGATGGTGTGATCACTCACCTAGAGCCAGAAATCCTGGAATGTGAAGTCAAGTGGGCCTTAGAAAGCATCACTACGAACAAAGTTAGTGGAGGTGATGGCATTCCAGTGGAGCTGTTTCAAATCCTGAAAGATGATGCTGTGAAAGTGCTACACTCAATATGCCAGCAAATTTGGAAAACTCAGCAGTGGCCACAGGACTGGAAAAGGTCAGTTTTCATTCCAATCCCAAAGACAGGCAATGCCAAAGAATGCTCAAACTACCACACAATTGCACTCATCTCACATGCTAGTAAAGTAATGCTCAAAATTCTCCAAGCCAGGCTTCAGTAACATGTGAACCATGAACTTCCAGATGTTCAAGCTGGTTTTAGAAAAGGCGGAGGAATCAGAGATCAAATTGCCAACATCTGCTGGATCATAGAAAAAGCAAGAGAGTTCCAGAAAAACATCTACTTCTGCTTCACTGACTATGCCAAAGCTTTTGACTGTGTGGATCACAAAAAGCTGTGGAAAATTCTGAAAGAGATGGGAATACCAGACTACCTGACCTGCCTCCTGAGAAATCTGTATTCAGGTAAAGAAGCAACAGTTAGAACTGGACATGGAACAACAGACTGGTTCCAAATCGGGAAAGGAGTAGTTTAAGGCTGTATATGTCACCCTGCTTATTTAACTTACATGCAGAATACATTATGCAAAATGCCGGACTGGATGAAGCACAAGCTGGAATCACGATTGCTGGGAGAAATATCAATAACCTCAAATATGCAGATGACACCACCCTTAGGGCAGAAAGGGGAAAAGAAGTAAAGAGCCTCTTAGTGAAAGTGAAAAATGAGAGTAAAAAAGCTGGCTTAAAACTCAACATTCAGAAAGCTAAAATCATGGCATCTGGTCCCATCACTTCATGGCAAATAGATGGGGATACAGTGGAAACAGTGGCAGACTTTTATTTTGGGGGGCTCGAAAATCACAGCAGAGGTGACTGAAGCCATGAAATTAAGACGCTTACTCCTTGGAAGACAAGTTATGACCAACCTAGACAGCTTATTAAAAAGCAGATACATTATTTTGCCAACAAAGCTCTGTCTAGTCAAAGTACAGTTTTTCCAATAGTCATGTATGGATGCGAGAGTTGGACTCTAAAGAAAGCTGAGCACTGAAGAATAGATGATTTTGAACTGTGGTGTTGGAGAAGACTCTTGAGTCCCTTGAATTGCAAGGAGATCAAACCAGTCCATCCTAAAGGAAATCAGTCCTGAATATTCATTGGAAGAACTGATGATGAAGCTGAAACTCCAATATTTTGGCCACCTGAGGTGAAGAACTGACTCACTGGAAAAGACCCTGATGCTGGGAAAGACTGAAGGTAGGAGGAGAAGGGGACAACAGAGGATGAGATGGTTGGATGGCATCACTGACTCAATGGACATGAGTTTGCATAAACTCCAGCTTTGGTGATGGACAGGGAAGCCTGGTGTGCTGTAGTCTATGGGGTCACAAAGAGTCGGACACAAATGAGCTATGGAACTGAACTGAACTGATTACTTTACAAGAAAGACTGCTATATCTAGTCACTTCGGATGTTAAAGTAAATGAATTCTGAAACTATCATAAGGAAGGAAATTTTATTTCCATCAAAGTAAGACATGTAAATGTTTTAAAGCAAATAGTCAAATCATAAGACCTTGAATGCCTAATTGTTGTGACTGAAATGTTGCATTTTATAATGAGTTCATGTTTAATGATCTGGTCTATATAATTCATATATAATAACATTGTGTGTCTTTAAGTTATTGGTAAAGTGCCAACATTTTCAGGTGTTTGGGACTAATAGTGATATTGGTAACTACTAAGTATTTGAGAATTTTTAAGGGGCTAATTTGAAATCTTATTCTGAATGAAGTACTTAAATTGGTTAAATTTTTTAAAGATAAAAAATTAATTCCCACAAATTATACAACTCTAAGCCATGTTATCGATATCAAACTTCATTCTGATACAAGCAAATAATGTCACAGAAGTTGAGACAAATTAACTGCAATGGATTGCTATCATATGAATCAGAGAACTTCAAGACCTTTATTTAGGCCTGAATCAGGTATCTATTAATGCTTAATAAATTACCTCAAATGTAGCAGCTTAAGTCAACAAGTACTTATTACCACACAGTTTCTGGGGATCAGAATGAAGACCCTGCATCAGGGTCCCTCCAGAGGATACAATTAGTGGTCAGCCTACAGTCTCCTCAACTTTCAACTCAGGCTAGAGAATTCAGCTCTAAACTCTCTCCAGTGGGTAGGCCTCCGATTCTTGCCACATGGGTCTCTGCATAGGACCTCTCACAACATGGCAGCTGGCTTTTCACAGAGATGAAGGAAGAAGCGAGAGCCCAAGGCAGCAATCGCAGGGGCTCAGTCTCTGATTTCCGCAGGGACATACCATGACCCCAGCAATACAATACTGGTCACACAGACCAACTCCGCCACGTGTGAGAGAGGATTGGCAAGGATGTGGATGCCAGCAGGCATGGAGCCTTGGGGGATCCTGGAGGATGGGTCACACATCCCTTCCTATTTGCCCAGCAATGCACGAGGTCTAGAGAACAAAGCCGTGAACCTGTAGGGGAGCAAAGCCTGTCCGCCTTACTGTGTCTCTTTACTATGAGGGTTCATCTAGGATGACTACAGTTAAGAAGCAGAAAACTCAAGACATTTTTCTTGTTACCTCCTCCTGAACTGTCTAAGAGAATTTAGATAGAGGGCCTCTTCCCAGAATAGAGCTACCACCAGAGATGGCTGCAAAGAATATGGGCTAGGTGTCCTGGGGACATGGCCCAGAAAAGTTTTGTTTACCAAACATTCGCTTTTCCATCTCCATATGAACTTCTTCCCTCCCCTTTAAAGTCCCCCAATATCCTTTTTTGTCTTTACCTGAAGATGATATTTAAGGTGAGACTTTCAGCCATTTTGGTGACTTACTCACTTTCCCTGGGTCTGTTCCATGTATGCACGTAATAAAACTTCTGTTTGCTTTTCTCCTGTTAATCTGCCTCATGTCAATTTAATTATTAGACTGGCCAGAAGATCTAAGCGGGGGTAGAGGAAGAATTCTTGCTCCCTGACAAATCTTTCTTTCATGAGCTTTCTGTTTTGAAAGCAGAACTGATCTCAAACAAATAATTATGTTTCTACTATTGTAGAGCCTGTCTGAAAGAATGAGCTTATGATGCTATAGGCAAGTACACCATGGAAATCACTCAAGGTGTCACTAAGGAAGTGTCATCTCAACTAAGCCCTGTAGGATGAACAGGAATAGCTGGGAGGGAAGCTTTAAAGCAGTATGAGGAAGTAAGTCAGAAAGAGAAAAACTATCGTATATTAATGCATATATCTGGAAGCTAGGAGAATGGCACTGATGAAGCTATCTGCAGGACAGGAATAGAGCTTCAGACAGGGAGAGCAGACTTGTGGGCACAGTCGGGGAAGGAGGAGTGGGACACACAGGGAGAGTAGCTTTGAAACATACCCATTAACATGTGTAAACCAGGAAACTTGTGGGAAGCTGCTGTATAGCACAGGAAACTCAGAAAGGGATGGGGCTGGGATAGGAGAGAGGTTCAAGCGGGAGAGGATTTACGGACACTCCTGGCTGATTCACGCTGCTAAATGCCAGAAACCAACACAGCATTGTACAGCAATTATCCTCCAATTAAATAAAAGTTTAAAAAAATAAGTAGGAAGATTACATTATGAAATTTTTAAAAAGAATATGAAGGATTTAGTTTTGAGGGAAGATGATGGTGTTGAAATGAGCTTCAAAGCTGAGAGAACATAGAAGGAAAGGTCCTATGTTTTTCTTTAGAAAAATATGGGGTGAGAAATAGTTTCGCTAGTAAGAATGGAAGATAATTTCTGAATAATAAATAGTTTGGGAGCTAGATTTTGAAGGCTGAGAGACTCAGAGCAGCTACGGGTCTGATTTGAATAAATTTGCTCATCTTAAGCTCTGGACTCCCAAGGACAAGGTAAGAATTTTCCCAGTGCCGATAAACCTGTAGATTTACGATCTCCCTACACACCTTGAGGCCTTCAATATAACTAGTTGTTTAAAATGGTTGTGAAACATTGTTTAGTTAATTACTTGAGTCATAAAGCAACAGCTATTGTGAAAATTAATGATGGGTTAAAAGCTGCAGCCATGCTGTAAATGATTCACAAGTAAGCTTACTCATCTGTTTCTAAAGGTGTGTTACATGCAAAGGCTATAAAGACAATTTGCAAATATGGCATAAAAGAGCCATCCTATAGTTCTTGCTACAGCAGAAATTTTTATAAGGTAATTTCTAAAATATTTTTATCTACAAAATTGAGACTTGATGCTGGGTGAGGGGTGAGGAGAGTAAGAAAATTTTTTTCTTAACATATAAATCTTGGCAGTTTTTCTATTAAGTATTACTATACTTTTAAAATGAATATCTGACCTCCCGAACTCTCCAATCACATGAAAATTCTGCCCTGTGTGCACGTGTGTGTGTGTGTGTGGCACGGAGAGAAAGCAATAGTTTTCAAAGCATGATCCTAGGCCACCAGCAACAACCTGGGAATTTATTAAAAATGCAAGTTCTCAGACTCACCCCAAACTTACTCAGAAACCTTGGTAGGGAGCCCAGGGGTCTGGCTTTTAACAGCGAGGTGACTCTAACGCCCTGCGCTGTGCCCAGTCGTTCCATCGTGTCCGACTCCTGGCGACCCTGTGGCCTGCGGCCCGCCACGCTCCTCGCCAGTACCTGCCCGGGAGTGGGTTGCCGTTTCCTTCTCCCTCCGTCTGATGCACGAAAGTGTGGGAATCCCGAGGCGCAGCGCCACCACTGCTGTGAACTCCGCCGGCGACTCCACGGGGGCGGCTGTGGCTCAGCAGCTCAGGGACTCACACCCTCCCCAAGGGCAGGCTCTGGCAGTCAGGGGCAGCGGGCCTCCCTGTCTCCTGGGGCCTCTTCCATGTACACCGGCCATACATGTGTTAGCAAATGGTGACTTGTTTTCCTTTCCAAAAAAGCTGATAAAAATATCAGAAACAGACTCACAGACAGTGACGACAAACATGGCTACCAAAGGAGAAAAGGGGGAAGGTAGCATAAATTCGGAGCTTGGGATGACCAGCAACACACTCCTCTATATACAACAGATAAACAACAAAGACCTACATATAGCACGGATACACTCACTATCTTGCAATACCCTATAATGGCAAAGAATCTGAAAAGAATATATATATATATGATCATGTGTGTGTGTGTGTGTGTGTATATATATATATATATATATATATATATATATATATGTATATATACACACATATATATGTATATCGGAGAAGGCAATGGCACCCCACTCCAGTACTCTTGCCTGGAAAATCCCATGGATGGAGGAGTCTGGTGGGCTGCCATCCATGGGGTTGCAAGTCGAGTCCGACTCTGTGCGACCCCATAGACGGCAGCCCACCGGGCTCCCCCATCCCTGGGATTCTCCAGGCAAGGACACTGGAGTGGGCTGCCATTTCCTTCTCCAATGCATGAAAGTGAAAAGTGAAAGTGAAGTCGCTCAGTCGTGCCCAAACCTTAGCGACCCCATGGACTGCAGCCTTCCAGGCTCCTCCATCCATGGGATTTTCCAAGCAAGAGTACTGGAGTGGGTTGCCATTGCTTTCTCCGAAGCATACATATATATATATATACATATATATGAAGAGCTTTGCTGTACACCTGAAACTAACACAACACTGTAAACCAACTATACCTCACTTGAAAAAAAAAAAAAAAAGAGCAGAGATGTGCTAACAACAAAGGATTATTCATGACTCTCCCCTGCCTTTCACACATTTAGCATTAAATTTGGGGAAAATACCATTTCTTGCACATGATGATTTCTTCCCTTGGAAGAAAGGGAACTGAAGAGGAGCCTCCGGGCTGATGGTCAGGCCCTCTGGACAGGCTAAGTGTGGTCCTGACTTCACAACTCGGGAGGGCCCTGTGCAGTCCTCCTCTGAAGGCCACTGTTTTAGACTGCTGCATTTCATTTAAATATTCCTATTTGATTCTGAGCTTATTCCAAATTCATATCAATTTTTCTAAGGACCTTTAATTTTAAAAGGAGGGGATCTGTTTTGTTGTTTTATTTTTTAAAGCTATAGATTGAATTAAAATTAAGGTCATTTCAGCACTGAACGTTTAAGGCTCAATATTTAAACCTAAATATAACATTTAAAAAATCATATTTAGGTTTGGTAACAGTAATGTGACTTTTTTATGACTGCCTTCTCCAGTCAGCTTGGAAATTAAGCTCTATTCTACCAAGGAGTGTTCATGATAATCACTTCAGTTCAGTTCAGTCGCTTAGTCGTGTCCAACTCTTTGTGACCCCATGAATCGCAGCATGCCAGGCTTCCCTGTCCATCACCACCTCCCAGAGTTCACTCAGACTCACATTCATCGAGTCGGTGATGCCATCCAGCCATCTCATCCTCTGTCGTCCCCTTCTCCTCCTGCCCCCAATCCCTCTCAGCATCAGTCTTTTCCAATGAGTCAAATCTTTGTATGAGGTGGCCAAAGTACTGGAGTTTCAGCTTTATCATCATTCCTTCCAAAGAAATTCCAGGGCTGATCTCCTTCAGAATGGACTGGTTGGATCTCCTTGCAGTCCAAGGGACTCTCAAGAGTCTTCTCCAACACCACAGTTCAAAAGCATCAATTCTTCGACACTCAGCCTTCTTCACAGCCCAACTCACATCCATACATGACCACAGGAAAAACCATAGCCTTGTCTAGACGGACCTTAGTCAGCAAAGTAATGCCTCCACTTTTCTTTGCGACCCCACCAGACGTCTCTGTCCATGGAATTCTGCAGGCAAGACTACTGGGCTGGGGTGCAATTTTCTTCTCCTATATACACAGATACTAGGGTGACCAAACTCCTGGTTGGCCCTGATGCTCCCCATTTTGGTACTAAAAGTCCTAAGTGTGAGGATAGTTGGTGACCCCATCAATATACTTGACTGATGAGGAATATGATCTTAAATTCTGAGCTGGAAGTTCTTTTCTTTGTTTCTTTTTAAAAGTCCAATTAGCTAATTATGGTCACTTTCCCTTTAGTTACTTAGACTTTAAACTAGATAGAGTGGAACGAAAATGTTAAAACACTATGACTCAGAAGAGTGGTTTTGGAATGCTCCTCTTACTCATAATCTTTGATTGCAGTCAGAAAACTACACTGCTGGTGGGAATGTAAACTGGTGCAGTCACTATGGAGAACAGTATGGGGATTTCTTAAAAAACTAAAAATAGAACTACCAATGATCCAGCAATTTCACTCCTGGGCATATATCCATATGTTCACTGAAGCACTGTTTACAATAGCCAAGACATGGAAGCAACTCAAATGTCCACTGACAGAGGAATGGATAAAGCAGATGTGGTATATATATTAATTAATTAATATAAATAAACATAAACATATAATATATATCATTGTTATATTATTTTATATCATATTATTTATATTATCTTTTATTATAATAAAATATGTATTACATATATATGAATAAATATAATGAATATATTACATATCATACATATTAAATTACGTATATTATATAATATAAATTATATAATATATGATTATATATAGTTTATACAATATATATTACATTATATATTATGATATATATTATAACATATATTAGAATATAATTATATAAATAATTATACAAATATATTCTATATAATTTGTATATACTCTATATCATATATAATTTACATAATATTTTATAATATAATATGATATATTAATAAATTTATTATATTTATGATATATATTTATAAATTTATATAGAATTTATATAGAATTTATATAATATATAAAGGTATATATTATATAATAGATATATAATACTATAGTATTATACTATATAATACTATTTAATACTATATGACATTATTTTATAATATATAATTATTATTACATATAATATATATAATTATATTAAATATATTTATGTATTTGATATTATATATTATTTATAATATAATTATATATATTTATGTAAAATATATACACACGTGTAATATATAGTATGTAAAATTATATATATTTATACATTTAATATTATATTATTTCATAATGTATGATATAGTATATAATATATATTATATATTTATTTTATATATATTATAAATTATGTATTTATATAATTTATATAATTATACAATATATATTATACAGTAATTTATATATATTTATATGTATGTGTCTAATGGAATATTACTCAGTCAAAAAACAGATGAAATAACGCCATTTGCAGCAACATGGATGGAACTGGAGATTATCATACTAAGAGAAGTGAAGTGAAAGAATTAAAGTTTTGTTTCTTAATGGAGACACATAATGAAATGCTCCAAACCCTGAGCTCAGTGGTAAAATTCCTGGTCCCCAAGAGCTGGGGTGCCCTATGATGACAGTCACATGTCCAATCGTAGGTTTCATCCTGGCAGATGGCAGCTGTTTATTCCTACTTTTGGTTGTTTCTAAAATGAGTGTGTCTTTCTTTCCCATGTACTCTGACCATGTAAATAAATTTCTGCATTCAGTTTCCAATTATTCATAATGTTCAGAGACTGTATTCAACTCTCATAATAAACCCTTTTAAATCAACGGTGAAATTAGTGCATGGCTCTGTGAATAGCTGGAGGAGATCCTGGTTGTGGTAATTTCTTCACAAACTGCCTTCCTCACAGCACTACACCCAGTGCTGGGTATTTTCAGTGAAGCGCAGCTTCAATTATGCTAATGGACGAGTCATCTAATTTAAACTGGGCATGATAACTGATAGCTGGCCTGGTAGAAAGAACACTTAACTCAGAAGGTCTGAGTTTTTATTCTGATTTTTCAGGTCATTTAGCCAGTTTACATTGGCAAGTCATTTCATCTCACTGGGTTTCAGCCTATTATTACAAAATACTAAAATTAATCTTTGCTTTCATGCCCAGATATTATAGTATGAATTAGAGGATATATACTGGCAACAGTATAAACATTAGGAAATTATTAAAACTTAGAATGATTCCAAGCAGGAAATTTAAGATTATTGTGTTCCTTTTGTATATGCCGAAGTCCTAATCTTTAGAAGTAAGGCAAAATAATCTGTTACTATTTGATGGGTTTTCTAAAATCTAGCTAATTGGCTCTACTCCAATACTGCTCCTACATAATAGAGTTACAGTGTCAACTTGGACAGAATATTCTTGTTTGAGCATCTCTTTGAGGTAGAGGAAAAAATGCACATTGCTGGCGCCTCTCCACTGTGTTCCCAATTTCTTCTGGTTCATTCTTCCTCAAGGCAGTACCTATAGCTTAGCCCATGTTATTTAAAGTCTGCAGCTCTAATTTAATAAAGGCCATGTATATTGAGAAGGGGGAACCTCACTCAGTAAAAAGCTCACTGAGTGTGTCTCTTCCTTATTGTCACCATTGACATGTGTTCAGCCTCCCTTGACTTAATTGCTCTGTTTTGGGTTAAAGTTTCCACTCGAAGGTGCAGCGACCCATGTTTTTACCTGGTAAGCACTTACTAAGACTAGAAATAACTACAGTTTGCTCTGTTGCTGTGGAACTAAGCCTGAACCTCAAGTGAGGTTCCCCCACTACGGTTAAGTTCCCTATATACAAACCTTCCAGCTCTGCACTTTGAGATGTGAATGCGCTTTCACATGCCCAGCCACAGAAGTGAGTTCAGGGGTCTGGTGGATGTTGTCACGCGCGTGCATCCTCTAAAGGTGGCTGTGTTTTCGTGTGTTTCCCTGTACAGTCCTGTATAAAGTGCAGTAATGCAGCATCTTTGCTCCAAGCTCAGGGTGTCCAGAAGCCAGGGTAAAAGTAGCCCTGGCGTAGCTGGTACTGGTGTGCTTTTCAAGGTGCCATACTGTAAGACTGAAAATGCTTTACTTATTTTTGCGTTTGTTCTTTATGTATGATTTATATAGAAAGCATTGTAACCTATTACGGTACAGTAGCATATAGCCAGTTGTGTTAGCTGGGTACTTAGGATAACTTTGTTGGACTTAACGAACAAATTGGACTCAATGAACCTGCTCTCAGAATAGACCTCCTTCATATGCAGGGGACTTACTTTACCTGGAGAAGGTAAACTAGGACTTGAGAAGTTTCTCTCGGGACTGAACCAGGTTGGGAAGGGAAATAGTCAGGTAGGTACAGCCCACAACTCCTCCAGAACCATGGCAACTTCAGACTCTGCCGTGCCAGGTAACCCAGCCCTGACTACCTTCTGTCCTTGTGTGTTTCCACTCAGGAGCCTCATTCCAAACAGAGGCCATACGGTTGGTGGGGTGGTGTGGTGAGGGGCTGGAGACTGTGGACAACAGCCCCACATGACTCACAGGGGAGTGGTGGGATGGGGATGCCGTTACTCTAAGCAGGGTATGATGGGGAAGTCTTACCAAGCTTCAGTGCTCACTTTCCATTCTCAGATTATTTAGCCAAACATGAGACAAGCACGCAGACCCTCCCAGGCAACCCTGGATCCCAAATCTTGAACCTCAGTTGCAAAAGGGAGAAAAGTCATCATTCTTATTTCCTTCAAGGACTCTGTCCTTAATTTTGGTAGATAAAAGTAAAGAGGAAAACTTCTTGGTGAATTTCAGAAAAAAAAAAACCACATATATCATTCTTTACAGAATAGAAAGGATGAGAAAAAGTGTTAACACAGATTTCAAGGGAGAAATACTACGGATGCTGACATCGAATGGTTTCCATTTTCACATTAAATTAAGGAGTGATTCTTCAGCTGGGATGGAGGTGTGATGAGATGAGTGAAGAACATTTGTAAGACTTACTGCTTTCCACCAGGAAATGTCATTAAGCCTTTGTCCAAGCATTGGAAAGGACAGAACATCCAAATTTAGAAATATGCACTCTAATGAGCCTAATTATCTACAGGCACGTAATGGTTAGTTGAAATCTGGGATTTATGTTTGAAATAATTTGTTTACTTCATCTCTGATTACAAAATTAGTATGTGTCCTCTCTAAGAAATTAGGAAAATACAAAGTCCTAATGCTAAGAAGTAACTATCATTACCATTTTGTCTACATCCCTTCAAGATATTTTCATATGTACAAATATTAAAATTTAAAATATCTATTTTTATTTCATGCTACTATATTCCCATTGTCTAAAAATCAGAAAAACACCAAAACACAGATAGTATAAAATAGACAACACTCACCATCCAACACTTAATGTGTAGACACAGGGTTTTCTCAAATAGAAAGAGGATCGTGGTGCACAAGCTGTTCTGTAACCTGCTTTTCCTGCTTATGGATATCTTCTCACTTTATAAACTATTATCTGTCGCTACTCCAGAGGGTCTCAACCTACGTGATTTTGTCTGGGGAACGTCTGGCAATATTGGAGACCCTGTCTGCTGTCACACTGTACTGGCAGCTAGAGGGGAGACCAGAGATGCTGTGGAACATCCCACAATGCACAGGGGAGCTCCCACAATGCTCAGGGAAGCCCCCTACCACTGTTGAGAGAAAATAATTACTCCCTCAAAAATGTCAACAGTGCTGAGGTTGAGAAACCCTGCCCTGTTCCCCGAGGTCTCCTCTCTTTGCAGGTATAAGGTATCAGAGAATTATTTTGGCTGAAGGGTCAGGATACATATATATATCTATCTATAGATCTATATCTATATATCTATATCTATATATCTATATATAGATATATCTGAATCACTTCACTATTCACCAGAAACAAACACAACTCTGTAAACCAACTACAATTTAAAACAAAAGGCAGCAGGGAAAAGAGTAACAGACTTGAAAGGGGAATTCATGGTAGAAAAATCTCAGATTACCAAAAGACAACTGGTTACCAATAACTCAATAAATACGCGCCCTATGCTTTACTAGCATTCTCGGGGAGACAGAACCTAAAGCTGCCTGGCGCACTAAGTCGCTTCAGTCGTGTCCGACTCTGTGACCCCATAGACTGTAGCCCGCTAGGCTCCTCTGTCCCTGGGATTCTCCAGGCAAGAACACTGGAGGAGGCTGCCATGACCTTCTCCAAGAAAACCACCAGAGAGACCATATAAACACCAACAAGTGTGTGTCAGGAGGTAGGCACTCTCCCTCACTGTACCTTTATCACTGTGAAGCGGTGCAACCACTGGACAAAACAATTCAGCAGCACTCGAACCCTGCAATCCTACTATCAGGCACGTGTGTACAAACACGTGTGCACATGTGTACAAACACGTGTGCACGTGTCCACCAGAAGTTGCACTCAAATGTCCACAGCAGCCTTTGTGCAATAAGCCAAGCACTAGAAACCAACCCTGAGTTCATCAACGCTCGAAGACACATTCACACAATAGCATACTACCCAGCAGTGAAAAATAAATCAATTACGACCACGTGTCACAAGGTGGAGATTTTAGTCCCTAAGTCATGTCTGACTCTTATGACTTCAGAGATTGTATAGGCCCCCAGGCTCCTCTGTCCATGGGATTTCCCAGGCAAGAATACTGGAGTGGGTTTCCATTTCCTTCTCCAGAGGATCTTCCCAACCCAGGAATTGAACTCATGTCTCCTGCATTGCAGGTGGACTCTTACTACTACTGAGCTACCAGGGATTTACATAACATTATGCAAAAGATAAGACACAAAGGAAGAACATGATGTGTTTATTATATAAAGTATAAAAACAGGAAAAATGAAATAGCATTTTTAGAGATACATATATAGATGATAAACTATAAAGAAAAGCAAAAGAATGATTATGGACTATAAAAGTAGAATGCTAGCTATTCTTAAAGGAGAATGAGAGGAAAGCACTGCAAGAGAAACATGGGACTCGCAGACTATGGGTCATGTTCTTCAAGCTCATGTTCAGCAATGGCGAGATGCATGTTCCCTTCGTTATAATTCTTTAATGGCCAAATACATTTGACATGCTTTCCTGTATATGTATTATATTTTGCAATTTTTACTGAGAAAAATCCAAGTACCCAGCCCACCACAATCTTCCCCAAGCATCATCAGATGGAAGGCATCTGTTTCTTCCACCTTCTCCTTCACACATGGAGTCAGAATTTTCAATCTAATATAGAAGAAAAAACAACACCCCAAATAATTAACGCCTAAGTCTGGGTAGTGTATGCATGATTTAAAGAAAGGCAATGAGAAGAGGATTTGCATCTCCAAAGCAAGTATCTTCTGAGCCCATAAACTTTCCAGATTTGGGGAACACAAGATATTTGTAGCAAGATTATTTATTTATTCTCAGTTAAAAGGCTTCTAGAGCTCTGGATGCAGGTCCCTCAGTCACTCCATAGTACAGCTTCTGAGGGTCCCTTTGGGGTCCCAGGGAAGATCTCTAGGAGTTCAAGGCCTGCCTCCCCCAGAGGCAGTTTTAGCATCTTAGACCTCTTCTGTCAGATTAATTTATTCATGACGTAGACCAGGTAGAATAAGCCAAGATATTTCCACTTCCAATATACATAAACCAAGGCCATAGGTGTTTTCTTAGTTGGGATTCTTATTTGCAAGCCACAGAGGCTGCCTCTGGTTTATATAACAGGAACAGGGTTTATGAAAGCATACTGAATCTCCCAGCATCCCTGTCAGGAACGGAAACCCACATCTGAGCTAAGCTTCCAGGATTAGTGCCAAAAGGCTGCAGCAGAGCTGGCCTGGTGAGGAGCGCAGGACCCCTCCAGGGCCACCCGTGAGTGCTACCCCGTGGACGGAAACTCAGGCTTGCAGTTCCGGCCACCCCAAAGTCAGAAGCCACTGCTGTCTCCACAGCGGAGAGAGATGGCATTGCCTTCTCGAGATGCTCATTCACAGGTGGAGGTCTCATACTCAACACCTCTGGCTGGTGGCACTTAGGCACGCACACCAGCCATGACGGAAGCTAAGAAACAACGTTCTGGGTTCCACCGATGCCCTATACATTCAGAAATCATAACGATGTCTACTTGGTGGTAGACGTCTGTGGTCTTTTGCTTAAGAAACTTTCTGTCTGGTAATGACTTATGGACTCACAGAACTTCAGTGACTGCCAATTTCTAAGCACATGATTGATGATATTTTTAACTCTCCAGAAGAAAGCATGAAATTGCACCATCTGCTTTGCTCTTTTGTCCCTGGTGGGCAATCCATTTCACAGAGTCCCCGTGATTCAGAGGAGACAGAGGTGGGGTCTTTTTCTGAGGCTGCCTATTTTATATCCACTTCCCACATCACTTAGAAGGCGTTGGGTCACCAGCAATGTCCCATTCAGCCATTTTGAAGGAAGAGGTTGGTGTAGAAAAGCCATGCTATGGTGAAAACCCACTTTCCAGTGATTCTCAGGTCCTAGAGTCTCAAAGGGAGGGTTCTTGGGGAAAGGTCACAGGCTTGATTGGACGCCAGGTGGGTGACAACAGTCATGTTGCTCCCGCACCAGCTGCTGTGTTTCAAAGCTGCCTTCAAAGAATTTCTACTACATTGGAGAGGGATTGGGGAGTGTGAAGTCAGGCTATTTTTCCCCCTTCTTGTTAGCAATTTGCGACATTTGCTTTCTACCCTGGGACCTTCAGCTTCAGAGCACACCATCTCTCTGCACACTTAAAATCTATTTTTACGTAGGAACGTTAAGATACCTGGTGGGAGTGAGGTGGGCGGTAAGTGGCAGGGGAAGAGAGAGGAAGCTGTGGGGATTTTTTTCTTACTTGAAATCAATTTAGAGCAATTTTATTCATCTTGGGGCATATTACTATTATCATCATTATTACCAATATTACACTTTTTTTTTTTTTAACCTTAGAAACTGGAGTTCAGAGGTGATCATCAATTCAAGTTGTAAGATGTTTTTCACAGGAGGCCTTCAGATACTTGGGGAATTTTTGCTTTATTTCCTGACTTAACTAAGCTTTGAGTTTTGTGGGCGCCTTGTGTTCTGTCGTGTCTGACTGACAGGGGGCAGCTGGGCCAGGTGGGCTGTATGGGTGGCTGAGAGGACTTGCGGGATGCACAAGACTTCAGATGCAGACTAGGGACCACCATGATGAGGGCAGGCCCAGACGCAGGGAGGGAGAAGACAGATAGAATGAGGGGTCTGACAGAAAAGATGGTGCCCTGCCACTCATTTTCCTAAGAGGAAATCTCCCTGTCTTCCTCTTTTAGAACACTGAGATGGAAAGTCGATGTTTATTTGAAGTCACAGTGAAGTAGAGGGCTTTGTGCAAAACATATGTTTACATTCCTGAGAAATACACTGAATCCAGATGGAAATGAGAAAATGCATTACCTAATGAGGCCATCCATGAAACAGGAGTTAGGAGTCAGAAGAAGCTTCTAGAGGAGGAAGCTACCCAATGAACCACTGAATTGATGGGTGGCACATGAACAGCTTAAAATTATATCCTATGATATTTAGGAACTTAGTATATGATAAATCTACTATTCCAACTAATTGGTTATTAGACTAGATGCCTATCCATCTGGAAGAAATAAAAGTATACCCCTTCCTTACACCATATGTGTACTAAAATAACAGATAGGGTAAAGATTTAACATTTTAAAATGAAAATATAAAAAGAAAGCATAGGCGACAACGTGAGTGACACAGACAAGACTTCACAAAAGCACATCAAAGTGAAAACCTATACAGCGAAGATGCTATAGAGAGAAACGTTCAAATGCTAGATTAGGAGAAGCTATCTGCCACCTGTATGGTCAATATTCCTGATACTAAAGCTGCAATACACTGATAAGCAAAATATAAAAATGAGCAAAAGATATGCAATACAAATAATGACTAAGCCTACCTGGTGGCTCAGAGGTTAAAGCATCTGCCTCCACTGCGGGAAACCTGGGTTCAGTCCCTGGGTGGGGAAGACCCCCTGAAGAAGGCAATGGCAGCCCGCTCCAGGATTCTCGCCTGCAGAATCCCAAGGACAGAGGAGCCTCGTGGGCTACAGTCCACGGGGTCACAGAGAGTCGGACACGACTGAGTGACTTCACTTTCACTTTCACCAAAAAATGCTCAGTGTTACTCTAGTTTGGGAAATTAAAACAACAGTAAGATGAAACTTTTACAAGAATAAAAAGCAAATTATGGCTTTTTACTTTTTAGTATATTTTTTCAAGAAAGGAAGAAAGAAAGGCCCAATCTATAGGCATAAATATGCATTGAAGGACAAGGATACTGAGGAAATACTGAACCAAAAGATAAGAGATTTAATTTTTCTGCTCATGTATCTTTGTTGTGTTTTACTTATGCTAATGAGGACATTACTTTTGTGATTAAAAAAAGTCCAGCAACAAAGCACTGCCTTAAAATTAACTGTTTAATTAGGACAAACAAAGAGTCCAGAAAAATTTCTAGACTGGTCTGGCCAATTGATCCATTATGTTGTAACTTTCATTGACATAAAGACATTTTCAGTGACAAAAAATAAAGATTTTCACATAAGAAATATTTGTTTGTTTATACTAAAAGTAAATATCAGCTTACAGGCTAAGATTTAATAAATATTCATTTCTTTCAAATCAAGGTAATTTTGACTGTGAGTTCTTCATTACATGAGGTGCAGGGACATTCTGTCTCCATTATGATTGGGCCCTGATCTCACCCAAAGTCTCTCCAGACACCTGAGAAATGGCAGCAGTCTGGAGATAGAAGATGTGGGTTGAGACTGGTCTTCCACCCTCCAGATGACCCTGGGCATGTGGATGCCATTCTTTGAGCCTTGGGTTCCTCATCTACAATATAGGATTGGTATCATTTGTCCTGGGTGGCTCACAGAGGCATCATGGGATCATGGCTCTTTAATTCAAACCCCAGGGTCCTCACAATCTGGTGAAAATGCTCTGTGCTGAAGCTCAGGGTAACCTAGAGGTTGGTGGAATGGCTGCCGATTGCACTGTGTGAAGAAAGCCAAGTCTTTGAGAGAATAATGTGTTTACAATCAAATCTTAGAGAATGGGGCAAGCTGAAGGAAGTGGGGAGGAAAGAGTCACCTGGAATTCAGGTCTCAGCAAGTTAAATCATCAAATATGTCAGCAGACCTTCCTGGGACAAGATTTCCAAATATCTAAGTCAGTGCTTTCTCCAACAAAACTGTTGGATGGAATGGTTTAATTTATGGTTTTAAATTAAATGATCCTTGCTTTTGAGCTCATCACAGAGAAATTCTTGAAGAATGACTAAAGATTTCATTAAATATCTTGGATAGCTCTTTAGAGACATGTTTTTCATCCAGATACTTGTCACAAAAAGTCTGAGGAAACAGGGAGATGGTTTATGAAATGTTTAATGAATGTCTGCAATAGCAACGGTAGTATTTACAGCCACAATTCAGTACCGTTCAGTGAGTGTTTCCTGGATGAGGGGCACCTGTGCTGACAGTATTTGAATACTGCTTTGTCTGTCCTACAGGGGACGTGATGTCAGGGGAAGGTCAGTTCAGTTCAGTCACTCAGTCGTGTCTGACTCTTTGCGACCCATGAATCACAGCACGCCAGGCCTCCCCTGTCCATCACCAACTCCCAGAGTTCACTCAAACTCACATCCATCGAGTTGGTGATGCCATCCAGCCATCTCATCCTCTGGCGTCCCCTTCTCCTCCTGCCCCCAATCCCTCCCAGCATCAGAGTCTTTTCCAATGAGTCAACTCTTTGCATAACGTGGCCAAAGTATTGGAGTTTCAGCTTTAGCATCAGTCCTTCCAATGAACACCCAGGACTGATCTCCTTTACAATGGACTGGATGGATCTCCTTGCAGTCCAAGGGACTCTCAAGTCTTCTCCAGCACCACAGTTCAAAAGCATCAATTCTTCAGCACTCAGCTTTCTTTACAGTCCAACTCTCACATCCATACATGACCACAGGAAAAACCATAGCCTTGACTAGATGGACCTTTGTTGGCAAAGTAATATCTCTGAAGGTAACGTGCTGTTTAGGAAGTAAGAAGCTGGTTTTCTCCTAAATTGGTCATTGAACCAGTGACTTTCCCTAGGTCTTTGTTTACTCTCATGGTAAATAAGGCAATTCTACAACCTGACCTGGCATTCACATCATTAGTTCCTGCTGTCACGTGATAATAGAAGGTGCCAGCTAGTAGAGAGATTCTGGCTTTTGAATTGATTGTCTAGGTGTTGCATTTTGTGTTTCTTGGCAACTTGCAATTTCTGTGTATCATGGTTTGATCTCAAATCCATGATATGTAATTTTGTATTAGAGAATCACTGCTTTTAAACTGAAACTAAACCAGTTATCCTAATGATTAACATTTACCTCCTTGATTAGTAATGACTAATAATAAGGATAGCTGAAACATATCCTAAGCTATACTAATCAACAAGTTGCTTTACTTGAAGCCCTCTTACTCACGGTGACACCCTAGTGCAAAGGTCAGAAAACCATGCCCCGTGGGCCATATCTAATAAGACACTTGTTTTGTGGACAAAGTTCTATCAGAACACAGCCACACTCATAGCTGTGTTCATGCTACATCAATAAATGAGTCATTGAGACAGACCCTGAGGGCCCACAAAAGTCTAAAATATTTACTATCTGACCCTTTACAGAGAAAGCTTGCCAAACCCTGGACTAATGTATTTCTCACCTTAGTTGGAAGGCCTGCTCTACAGAGGAAAGACTGTATCTTCTGGGCTGACATTTGGGGCCTGACTGGCTCAGCCAATGATGTTCCATTTCCTCTTCTGTGAAGACTCTATTCCATCCAGTCCATCCCAGTCTCTTGTCTATTCCTTGCAGGTGAAGTATCCTCGCCTCCCCACTCCTTGGCTTAAGCATACAGCCAGCAAAGTGGCTAAAATTAATTCACAGAGTCCTTGCCTCTCAAAGTACAGTCCATGAAACAACAGCATTGATATCATCTGTACATTTGCTAGAATTATAGAATCTCAGGCCCCAACCCAGACCAACTGGATAAGAATTTGTATTTTAACAAGATCCTCGGATGACCTGATATGCTGATCTACAGCATTGCTAGCCAACAGAACCTTCTTTGGTGATAGAAATGTTCCCTTTCTGCAATATCCAACATCACAGCCCCTTGTGACCCTTGGGCAACTTACCTGTGGCTAGTAAAACTCAGAGACTCCATTTTTAACTTTTACTTATATTAATTCAGGTTTATAAAGCAGGAAGCCACATGCAGCTGGTGGCTACCACATGGCAGAATACAGCTCTAAACCATACCCTGAGAGAAGGATCCCAGGGGGAACAGTTGTAGTTCATTTCCATCAGCCTCCAAAGTCACCTGGAGCATTCCAACACTGGTCTGAGCCTGGAAGAGGACACACCTAGCGGGATGTCCAGCAAGGTCCCTGTGGGGTTCTCACAGCTGAACTGCTCAAAGGGTCCCCCAGAGCCTGGGTCGGCAGGGTCGTTGGCTATGCCCGGAAACTCCAAGGGCCAGACCCTCCCAAGACAGCTGTTGGTCCCAGTTAGTAGCTGGGACATGGAGAGGATCAAGCCTGAGGATCTATCACAGGGAGGTGGTAGAGGAGGAAACACCTCCATTCAACCACTGTCTCCAGCTGAGGGAACCCATCCAGGAGACAAAGGCTTGCAGGCTCAGACCTGACTCTCCCCTTATCCTAAACACACAGGCCTAAGGACCAGAAAGCTGCACCTGCAAGGACCTTCAGAGCTTATCTTATGCAATCTTTTTAATACACGGTTACTACTGCAACTCTTAGAGGGTGAGCAGGAAGGACATGCAGGGACTCCGTGAGAACTGAACCCAGGCCATCTTCTCACAGTCTCACAGCTCAGCCTGTCCACCTTAAGTGAGAGCAAAGACCCCTTCCATCCAGTCTACTCAGAGTCTGTATCCTCACCAAGCCTGAGGTCTCCCATCCACTTGATCTCCAGGGCTCACTGCCTCACACCTTTTTGCTCTGAGTCTGGGATTGCTATTAAAGAAGGAAGCAGGCTTCCTATCTCTCCTAAGAAGAGCCCTGTCATAAGCCCAACATTTAGTTTCTTAGGACTTCCTTAACAGATTACCGTAAACTTCTTGGCTTAAAACAGCAGAACTGTATTCCATCATGGTTCTGGATGTCAAAAGTCCAAAATCAATGGCTGTGCTTTCCATCAAGTTGCTTCAGGAGATCCTGCCCTTTCTCCTAGCTTCTGGTGTTCCTTTGGTCATGGTAGCAAAACTCTGCTTCTGTCTTCATGGGTCTTCTTACCCAAGTCTCTCTGTATTCTTCTTTCTCACCTCTTAAAGGCTTCTTAGGGTGAACTTAGGACTTAGCCAAATCAAAGATAATCTTGTCTTGAGATCCCTGCCTTACTTACACCTGCAAAGATCATATTAGAAGGTAACAGAGTTTAGAACATGGACATTTCTTTCTGAAGTCATGATTCAACTCACTATATCCAGTGTAGGATCCTTTCCAAACAGTCTTCACGCCTTCCCTCATGTGGGTTTCAGCCTCGTTCTCTTTTGTGCTGTCCTGCCTGTCCTGCAAACACCCTGCAGAGGCTTGACAAAGCTTGCTCCCTGGAGCAGGGAAGCTGGAGCACCCTGAAAGTGCTCTCTGGTTTCCTCTGCTGTGCAAAAGCTTGTAAGTTTGATTAGGTCCTATTTGTTTATTTTTGTCTTTATTTCTATTGCCTTGGGAGACTAACCTAAGAAAGTACTGGTACAATTAGTGTCAGAAAATGTGTTGCCTATATTCCCTTCTAGGAGTTTTATGGTGCCGTGTCTTGTATTTAAGTCTTTAAGCCATTTTGAGTTATTTTTGTCCATTGTGTGAGGGTGTGTTATAAATGCACTGATCTACATGCAGTTGTCTAACTTTCCCAGCACCACTTGTTGAAGAGACTGTCTATTCCCATTTTATAGTCTTGCCTCCTTTGTTGAAGATTAATTGACTGTAGGTGTGTGGGTTTACCTCTCTGTTGTGTTCCACTGATCCGTGTGTCTGTTTCTATACCAATACCACACGGTTTTGGTCACTATAGCTTGAGGTCTAGTAGAGTTATATCTCCAGCTTTCTTTTCCCCCCTCAGTATTACTTTGGCAATTCTGATTGTTTCATGGTGCTCGATAAATTTTTGGATTATTTGCTCTAGTTCTGTGAAAATGAAAGACTTCTCTGAATGCTGGTGTTCACTTTATCTGTACACCTTGGAGGCAGGAAAGCCTCCAGGGTTCCGCCCCCTCTTTCCTGCTCTGCCTCCCTGCCATATGCCTCCGTGGCACAGTGTCATGCGGATTCCATCCCTCCCACGGCCCCCTCCGTTTGGTCCTGGTCCCACAGTCCCCACGCAGGATGCTTCTGTTCCCACTAGGAGGATGCTGAGAGGATGCCGTGTAGTCACCAACCTGTTAGGTGCTCTTCCACCACCTCCCACCTGCACCCCCCCGCCATTCATATTACATCTCCAGCCTCTAGAGAAGCTTAGGCCAGGAAGGCACACTGACTGTGACTGGGCCAGAGACTTAGACACTCAGCCTTGGGAAACAGCCACAGACTGAGCCAAAGACCTTTCAAGAAGATACAAATCCTGAAGCCTAGAGACAGCAGACTGAGTGAGACGGGGCACTGCCACTGGCCACGAAGCTTTGCCCCTTCTGAGCTGGTGATCCCTAAGGGTGGTTGCCATGTGGGGCTGCATCCAAGCAGGACAACCCTGATTACCCAGGACCGATGTGCAGATGGCTGTATACATGAGCCCATGTGGTCTGAGAACAAGAGACAGGTGCCTCATCAGTTGCCACTTTCCTTACTCCCTACACTGTACTTTGGAATGTATCTGTCAGTTTTCCAATAATCCCCTTTTAAAGTCAACAAGCCTGAGTGGGTTTCTGCTCTTTGTGACTGATAATCTTCCCCCAAACTTGTCTGGGTTTAAAATCTGTCACACCGTGAAAACCAGCATGGTGGAAAGAGTATCTTATAAGAAAGTCATTCAATTAGTTTGCTATTGAAAGACTAAAGGGCAAAAGAAACAAGATCCAATGAGCAAATTCCTTCCGGGCCATTGTAATTAAACAGATTGTCATTAGGATTTATAAATCAATTGCTTGTGCGTTTTTGTCAATACAAATTATTCTTCCCCTCAAGAACCTGATCCTTTGTGGATAAGTTGATAAAGTTGTGCTTTTGAATCTGAAATTTGAGGTGACAGCCGCAACAATCACAAGGGCTTGATTAAGCGTCTTGGCAAGTCTGCACATTCTCAGCGCATCTGCTGCCGGCAGCTTGGCCAGAGAACAGATGACAACCGGGAGGAAAGACAGACAGAACGTGCTGGATCCTGGATGGAACTGACCTACCAAAGGCTCAGGCTTAGACTTTTACATTTGGATTATTATTCGAGTTTTGAGGTTGCAGGAGGGTTAAGATGCCCCTGGCAATATTTTGTCTGTTCAGCATCCTCTTCAGAGCAGAAGATTCAAGGGAGATACTCAGCCATAGTAATGGTAGATATACAAGAGCTCATACTGTGCATTTTTTAATGAAAGAGATTGAACGTCGGAGAAAATGGCTTGAATTGTTCTTTTCTATAAAGTTAGAAAGCACGTGGAGAGAACGGAAGTGTCCATGCCGCCGTTTTGTGCCCTGTTTATCAAGCTCACCTACTGGGCAGGTAGCAAGAAGGAGAGAAGGTTTGATACTTCAGTTCTGGCTTTTTCAGGGTGATGTTACATAAGCAAGCAAGATACATTAAGCTTTCCCTCAGGGCAAATGTATAGCACTTCAGAGAATTTACTCAGCCTTAAATAAATCTTCTAAAACTGGAAGATTTTTAGCCTAACCACTAGAATTGAATTTTCTTTTCCTTTTCTCTCACAATACTTATGAACATCTTTCTATGAAAAATCTTGATCTCACTAAAAGTCTTAAATCAGAACTGATAAGAAAAGCAAACAGTTAAAAATCCTAAAGACATGAATTCAACTCTTAGTCTTAAACTGAATGTCAGTGTTTTGATATGCAAAACTGTAAGGGGAAAGCCTTACTAAGGTGATGAAAATGGAATGAGGTAGCTTATATCTGTGGTTCCCAATTTTCAGGTTCTCTTTACAATCACCATTTAAATATAAGAATGCCAGTTCCTGTTCCTGCCCAGTTGACACAGACTTTGTGAGACTAAGCCTGGGAATCAATATATATACTTTTAAAACATTTTGGGTTTTAGAATCTTCAGGCAGCCAATACAGGGCAAGAACAAGGAACCAGTGTTTAAATCATCTTTAACTTGAGATTTTTTAGAAGAAGAAAAAAAAAGAGTGTATGTGTGTGTGTATAGTCTTTCTTGATTAGCTAACCAATACTGAGGGAACAGGCTACTAGGGCCTACCAGTGGATGAAGAGGGGAGTAATTTACTCCATTCACATGTTCTGCTAGCAAGATTGTATCAGGTGGTAACTTCAGCTGACACAGAATATAATGAATGATGTAATTTCAGGTTGGTCCAGTTTAATTCCCATAAAATTACGTCAGGAAACTAGAACATTATGACACATTCCTGACTAAACAACAATAGATAGGACTGCAAGAAGATCCAACCAGTCAATCCAAAAGGAAATCCACCCTGAATATTCATTGGAAAGACTGACGCTAAAGCTCCAATACTTGGGCCACCTGATTCAAAGAGCTGACTCATTGGAAAAGACCCTGACGCTGGGAAAGACTGAAGGCAGGAGAAGTGGGTAGCAGAGGATGAGAAGGTCGGAGGCATCACCAACTGAATTTGAGCAAAGTCCGGAAGATAGTGAAGGACAGGGAAGCCTGGATTGCTGCAGTCCATGGGTCACAAAGAGTCTGAAAAGACTCAGTGACCGAACAACAGCAACAAAGCTCCTAGGGATGCTTCACTTGCATTTGTAAGCAGCTTCTGGCAGGAAAGAGCTCTCTGCAGCAAGCCCCTTCGTCTTGTCACCAACCTTAAACCAGGCACCCCTACCCCCTGCTCCACTCATCTCTGGCCCTAGCACACATATTCAGTCTTTTGATCACACAATACTTTGCCTAACGTGTTAATTCTTCCTATGATCCAACAGAACTAGAAGAACACAAGTAGACATTTCAAATAGAAATTAATTTCAAGTAGTAATTAACAAGTGAACAAGTGATCAAGTGAACAAGTGAACAAGTGATCTCTTACCCAGCTCCCCCTTTAGTAATCTTGTGAACAAACTGTGCAAATAAGACATCTAAAGAAAGATCACAAGAAGTGGACCTGCCTCCATGAAGCTGGGGTGGCAATGACTCAGACTCCTCATCTCAATGATTAACTCAGATTACTTCCCTTTTTACTTTTGAAAACTTCCATGGCTGGGCAGAATCTTTGAAGATGGTTCTTGAGGACCATTGAATCCACCATCTCCCCAGATTGCTCATATTCTGATCAAAAGCAACTTTCCTTTCTACCAACGTCTTTGCAAGAAGCTAGACATGCTATGGAGAAGGCAATCGCACCCCACTCCAGTACTCTTGCCTGGAAAATCCCATGGATGGAGGAGCCTGGTGGGCTGCCATCTATGGGGTCCCACAGAGTTGGACATGACTGAAGCAACTTAGGCCTTACAAATAGCTGTGAAAACAAGAGAGGCGAAAAGCAAAGGAAAAAAGGAAAGATATAAGCATTTGAATGCAGAGTTCCAAAGAATAGCAAGAAGAGATAAGAAAGCCTTCTTCAGCAATCAATGCAAAGAAATAGAGGAAAAGAACAGAATGGGAAAGACTAGATATCTCTTCAAGAAAATTAGAGATATCAAGGGAATATTTCATGCAAAGATGGGATCGATAAAGGACAGGAATGGTATGGACCTAACAGAAGCAGAAGATATTAAGAAGAGGTGGCAAGAATACATGGAAGAACTGTACAAAAAAGATCTTCATGACCCAGATAATCATGATGATGTGATCACTAACCTAGAGCTAGACATCTTGGAATGTGAAGTCAAGTGGGCCTTAGAAAGCATCACTATGAACAAAGCTAGTGGACGTGATGGAATTCCAGTGGAGCTGTTTCAAATCCTGAAAGACAATGCTATGAAAGTGCTGCACTCAATATGCCAGCAAATTTGGAAAACTCATCAGTGGCCACAGGACTGGAAAAGGCCCGTTTTCATTCCAATTCCAAAGAAAGGCAATGACAAAGAATGCTCAGACTACTGCACAATTGCACTCATGTCACATGCTAGTAAAGTAATGCTCAAAATTCTCCAAGCCAGGCTTCAGCAATACGTGAACCATGAACTCCTTGATGTTCAAGCTGGTTTTAGAAAATGCAAAGGAACCAGAGATCAAATTGCCAACATCCGCTGGATCATGGAAAAAGCAAGAGAGTTCCAGAAAAACATCTATTTCTGCTTTATTGACTATGCCAAAGCCTTTTACTGTGTGGATCACAGTAAACTGTGGAAAACCCTGAAAGAGATGGGAATACCAGACCACCTGACCTGCCTCTTGAGAAATCTGTATGCAGGTTAGGAAGCAACAGTTAGAACTGGACATGGAACAACAGACTTGTTCCAAATAGGAAAAGGAGTATGTCAAGGCTGTGTACTGTCACCCTGCTTATTTAACTTATATGCAGAGTACATCATGAGAAACGCTGGACTGGAAGAAGCACAAGCTAGAATCAAGATTGCCGGGAGAAATATCAGTCATCTCAGATGTGCAGATGATACCACCCTTATGGGAGAAAGTGAAGAGGAACTAAAAGCCTCTTGATGAAAGTGAAAGTGGAGAGTGAAAAGTTGGCTTAAAGCTCAACATTCAGAAAATGAAGATCATGGCATCTGGTCCCATCACATCATGGGAAATAGATGGGGAAACAGTGTCAGACTTTATTTTTGGGCTCCAAAATCACTGCAGATGTTGAATGTAGCCATGAAATTAAAAGACGCTTAGTCCTTGGAAGAAAAGTTATGAGCAACCTAGACAGCATATTCAAAACCAGAGACATTACTTTGGCGACTAAGGTCCGTCTAGTCAAGGTTTTTCCAGTGGTCATGTATGGATGTGAGAGTTGGACTGTGAAGAAGGCTGAGTGCTGAAGAATTGATGCTTTTGAACTGTGGTGTTGGAGAAGACTCTTGAGAGTCCCTTGGACTCCAAGGAGAGCCAACCAGTCCATTCTGAAGGAGATCAACCCTGGGATTTCTTTGGAAGGAATGATGCTAAAGCTGAAGCTCCAGTACTTTGGCCACCTCATGCGAAGAGTTGACTCATTGGAAAAGACTCTGATGCTGGGAGGGATTGGGGGCAGGAGGAGAAGGGGACGACAGAGGATGAGAGGGCTGGATGGCTTCACGGACTCGATGAACGTGAGTCTGAGTGAACTCCGGGAGATGGTGATGGACAGGGAGGCCTGGCGTGCTGCAATTCATGGGGTCGCAGAGAGTCGGACACGACTGAGTGACTGAACTGAACTGAAGCAACTTAGCAGCAGCAGCAGCAGACATGCTTCAGTAACACACTGGGGTCATGGTTTGCATTTCTTCACTAAATATGGGATCCTTTCAACAGCATAATGTGTGCATGTGTGCTAAGTCGCTCAGTCCTGTACAGCTCTCTGTGACCTCATGGACTGTAGCCCACCAGGCTCCTCTTGGATTCTCCAGGCAGGAATACTGGAGTGGGTGGCCACTGCCTTCTCCAGGGGATCTGCCCACCCAGGTCTCCCACACTGCAGGCAGGCTCTTCAGCAACTGAGCCACAGCGGCCAGTTTAGCATCTCATGCAGCTCCCGCACAGGTGCATTTCTGATCCTGTGAACTCTACCGACAGTAGGTAGAGCCCCTGGTTAGACATCAAAACTTTGATGCTATTTTGTTCTTCCCCACATAGTCTTTGACCTCGTATAAGGCAACAGATACACTCATCATGGACCTGAGAAGGACTGTCTGGGGGCTTTAAGCCTAGTTACTCATCACCAGAACGGTATGAGGTCCAACCCAGAGTTATCTGGGTTTGTGATTTCTCTGAACCTTGAAGACCTACAGTTCAGCAAGATGTCCCTAGAACATAGATTACACAAAAAGGAACTGAACTGTGGATCTTGATGAAGTTCTTGCTTTTTCTCTATTACCAAGTTTTAGATGTTTCTGAAGCTTTTAGGTTTTTTTTCCTCTCTCTCTCATTTTTACCAAGCCAATAGATTTTTCTTTTTAATACCCTGGGGGTGGAGGGGGAAAGCACAGTCATTGTCTTCAGGAATACTGAACTTTTGCATGCACTCTGGTATAGAAATGATTCCAAAAGCAAAGCACAGACTTAAAACTTGCTCATGTCCTGCACATCACACATGATTCACTAATGCTATTTTTGAAGTTTGAAAGTTTTTAAAGGAAATTCAAAAACAAAAATAAAATTATTGCCAGAGATATCCATCCATTACTAACAGCTAGTCAGTATACTTACACGATAATTTGATTCAAGTGAAAAAAGATTTCATTTCATTGTCAACACTCAAGGAAATAAAATACCAGAACTTGAATTTTCTAAAAAATAGTTTTATAATTTCAGTTTGTAGGATAAGACTGTGTTTATACAGCCACTTATTACCTCAAAGCAATCTGCAAATTATTTTACAGCTCTGTTAGTGAATGGATCTGATTAAAAACTCACTGTCATGATAAACACTCCATATTATTCTCACATTTATTTACTGAAGGTGTTACTAGCAAATTACCTAATCGAAACTCCTGTTCCTCTATAAACATCACCTGTGCCTTGACCTTTATCCCAGTGCTTGTAAAATGATTCCATTCTCATGAGCAGTATAGTAATTGCTAAAGGAAAGAAGGAAGGAAGGTGGGGGTACAGAGGAAAAGGTGGGAGAGCATGAACGAGGAGAAAAGAGAGAGAGAGAAGGGTAATTGCTGTATTTTCTCAGTTACCTCTTCTAATAACTTGTTAATTTATCTCTAACTTTGTAGTCTCTTTGGTGAACTTTTCAGAAAACACCTTTCTTCCTTATATCTTTATCCCTGTGACTTTGTTTTTATTCTCTGCCTGATAACATCTCTCAGCGTTCTATACCATCTCCATCTTATATCCAAGGCTTTTGCTGCCTTTTTCCCCCTGATTTCTATTCAACACCTTCCATTACCAAGTCTTCTTAGCTTCACTCGGTTCAGTCGCTCAGTCGTGTCCAACTCTTTGTGGCCCCATGAATTGCAGCACGCCAGGCCTCCCTGTCCATCACCAACTCCCAGAGTTCACTCAGACTCATGTCCATCGAGTCCGTGATACCATCCAGTCTTCTCATCCTCTGTCGTCTCCTTCTCCTCCTGCCCCCAATCCCTCCCAGCATCAGAGTCTTTTCCAATGAGTCAACTCTTCGCATGAGGTGGCCAAAGTACTGGAGTTTTAGCTTTAGCATCATTCCTTCCAAAGAAATCTCAGGGCTGATCTCCTTTAGAATGGACTGGTTGGATCTCCTTGGAGTCCAAGGGATTCTCAAGAGTCTTCTCCAACACCATGGTTCAAAAGCATCAGTTCTTCAGCGTTCAGCCTTCTTCACAGTCCAACTCTCACATCCATACATAACTACTGGAAAAACCATAGCCTTGACTAGACGGACCTTAGTCGGCAAAGTAATGTCTCTGGTTTTGAATATGCTGTCTAGGTTGATCATAGCTTTCCTTCCAAGCTTCACTACTTGCCCTCAATAAATGACATAATTAATAGACAATCAAACAGAAACTCAGGGTGGTCCATCTGACGATGGTATCAGCCTCAGTGATGAATTCCTCAGTTCCTGTGCCCAAATACTTGATATTAAAATACTCAATCTCACAATAGTTTGCAGGTATTACTAAGACACTGGCCAGCAACAGTCATCTTGTATGACTGTTGGCTAAAAGGTTAATGTCTGAAGCTTAGGCAAAAATGTTTAATGAATCATTATTGTGTGCTTACAGAGACCAGGCACTCTGCTAGGAGGTGGGAAAGAGTGGTGAATAAGAAAGATCCAGACTTGACTCTCATGAAGTTAACAACCAAGTGTACGAGACAGACTTTAAGAAACAATACCTTAATACATTTATGGGGGTGCAGTTACGGGGTCTGGGGAAACGACAGTGCCATGAAAGCTTGGAACCTGACGGCCGAGCCTCCGCTGGTATGGAAAGTTGCTCCAAGAAACTGACATTTAGACCAAGCCCTGAAGGATGGTTACCAAGTGAAAAGTGAGAAGAGAAGGGTTCCGACTGAAAGAATAGCAGGCCCCAGGCCCTGAGGCTGGGCAGTAAGAGAAAGTGAAGGAAGCCAGAGCACCTGGAGCAGAGAAACCTCCAGAGGCGGTGAACTGCAGAGACAGGCCAGGGGCAAACCCGACCGTGCCCCTGGGCAGCGAGTGCAGGATTTCAGGCAGAGAAGCGAGATAAGGCTTGCATTTTAGGAACACTGCGGTAGCGCCCGGAGAGAATGGACTGGTAGGGGCTAAGAGCAGAAGCAAGGAGAGCAGTCAGGGTACTGCTGAAAGTCAGGAAGGAAGAGATGCACAATGTGGGGACTGTAGAAACAGAAAGAGACAGAGTATTCAGGAGATGTTTAGGAAATGAAATAAGCAGAAGCAAGTAGCAAATATTTGATTCATTTTCTGGGCTTCTCTGATAGCCCAGCTGATAAAGAATCCGCCTGCACTGCAGAAGACCTGGCTTTGATCCTGGGCTGGGAAGATAACCTGGAGAAGGGAAAGGCTACCCACTCCAGTATTCTGGCCTGGAGAATCCCATGGACTGTACAGTCCATGGAGTCACAAGAGTCAGACGCAACTTTCACTCTTTTTCTTACCAAAATCTTTGTCCACTTTTTTATTATTTTTCTGTGTTTTATTAAATTTTCTTTTCTATTGGAGTATAGTTGATTTATAATGCTATGTTAATAGTTTCAAGTGTACTGCAAAGTGATTCAGTTATACATATACATGTATCTATTCTTTTCAGATTCTTCTGAAGTACTCTTATCAAAGACATAGCAACTATGGATTACCAGCTTTCCAAGAATAAGCACATAACAAAATGTGGAATTTAAGTACTCCTGGAATACCAGAGAACACACAGATACCTATTTCTCACAATAGGATTTTGCAAGAATTACTTTTAATTTTTCAGAACACCATTTTTCTTCATCTGTAACGTGGGGAGGATAAAACAACCTATTTCTTTCTGCTACTTAATAGAATCCTTCTGCTACTTAAACAATATGGTATGAAAGTGAAGAGAAGTGAAAGTCACCCTGTTGTGTCCAACTCTTTGTGGCCCCATGGACCAAACAGTCCATGGATTCTGCAGGCAAGAATATTGGAGTGGGTAGCCTTTCCCTTCTCCAGGGTATCTTCCCAACCCAGGGATCAAAACACAATCTCCTGCATTGCAGGCAGATTATTTACCAACTGAGCCACAAGGAAAGCCCAAATAAGATGGTATATTATACTAAAAATGATATTAAGACTTCTGGAATACAATAGGTATAAAAGAAAAGTTAGCTAAGACTTTTATCCTGAGAGTCATCACTGTGAATATAATTATCACATTATAATTTTCCAGGCTGCTTAAGAGTTCCAGGTGGCTAAATGTTGGATCCCCCAGCTTGTGTGTTTGTGTGTGTGTGTGTGTGTGCGTGCACACTAACTCTTCATGACCCCATGGACCTTAGCCCACCAGGCTCCTCTGTTCATGGATTCTCCAAGTGAGAATACTGGAGCGGTTAGCCATTTCCTCCCTGCGGGGAGCTTCCTGATACAGGGATCAAGCCCCAGCCTCCTGCAGCTCCCTGCACGGGCAGGCAGATTCTCTACCACCGCATCACTTAGGAAGTCTCCAGCATTTATCACATACATTTTCATCCCTGACTCTGGTATTTGGGAATAACTAATTTTGGGAAACTAGAAATCTGGTTGTTTAAAGCCAAGCTTGTGGTACATTATTATGAGCACAACATACGAAATGCTTGGCTGGATGACTCACAAGCTGGAATCAAGACTGTCAAGAGAAACGTCAACAACTTCAGATATGGAGATGATACCACTTTAATAGCATAAAGTGGAACTAAAGAGTCTCTCGATGGGAAGAGGAGAGTGAAATAGCTGGCTTAAAACTCAACATTGAAAAAAATGAAGATCTTGGTGCCCAGTCCCATCACTTCATGGCAAATAGATGGGGAAACAATGGGAGCAGTGTCAGACTTCATACTTTTGGTCTCCAAAATCAATGCAGATGAAGACTGCACCCATGAAATTAAAAGACGCTTGCTCCTTGAAAGAAAAGCTATGACAAACCTAGACAATGTATTAAAAACAGAGATATCACTTTCCCAGCAAAAGTTCATCTAGTCAAAGCTATCGTTTTTCCAGTAGTTATGTACAGATGTGAGAGTTAGACCATAAAGAAGGCTGAGCGCAAAAGAGTTGACGCTTTTGAACTGTGGTGTTGGAGAACACTCTTGAGAGTACCTT
The DNA here is from genome assembly GCA_917880005.1 of Nanger dama. Lineage (NCBI taxonomy): Eukaryota > Metazoa > Chordata > Mammalia > Artiodactyla > Bovidae > Nanger > Nanger dama. The sequence continues at coordinate 4,429,611 of CAKJTW010000021.1, read as the reverse complement.
GGACTGCAAGGAGATCCAACCAGTCAATCCTAAAAGAAATTAGTCCTGAATATTCATCGGAAGGACTGATGCTGAAGCTGAAACTCCAATACTTTGACCACTTGATGCAAAGAACTGATTCATCTGAAAAGACCCTGATGCTGGGAAAGATTGAAGGCAGGAGGAAAAGGGGATGGATAGAGGATGAGACGGTTGGATGGCATCACTGACTCAATGGACATGAGTTTGAGCAAAATCAGGGAGATAGCGAAGGACAGGGAAGCCTGATGTGCTGCAGTCCATGGGGGTCCCAAAGAGCCAGACATGATTTAGCCAACATTTGTGAATTCTGGTACATCCCCACGTTTTCCTAAGAATCCTTAGCGTTTTGATTTTCATCTTTGCACTTTGGTCAATGTCAAAAGCTACCAAACACCACAATTTATGGAACTTGGGTAGTGCTAAAAATGTTTTCACTGGAAATTATGCTCCTGAATGGGTTCTTCTTAAAAGATGTAACAGGTCTGAACAAAAAATTTTCAGGATGTATTACTATATTTGGGACTTCCTCAGTCCCAGCAGTGAAGAATCCACCTGCAATGGAGGAAGTACAGATTTGATCCCTGGTTCAGGAAGATCTCTTAGAGGACAGCATGGCAACCCACTCCAGTATCCTTGCTGGGAGAATCCCATGGACAGAGGCGCCTGGCAGGCTACATACAGTCCATGGAGTTGCGAAGAGTTGGGCATGACTCAAGCGACTGACTGCACATCACTATATCTAATGTAAAGATCATGTATGTATATATAATATATGTCACTAGTCCGCTTATATAGTCAAGAGGACAGCTTATGAGAGTTTAAACCAATATACATAGTTTAAACCCTTTAAAAGCCATGCATATATAAAGTAGTTATGTTTTAAGAGGGCTTCCCAGGTGGCACTAGTGGTAAATAACCTACCTGCCAATGCAGAAGACATAAGAGGTGCGGGTTTGATCCCTGGGTAGAAAAGATCCCTGGAGGAGGGCATGGTAACCCACTCCAGTATTCTTGCCTGAAGAATTCCATGGACAGAGGAGCCTGGCAGCTTTCAGTCCATGGAGTTTGCAAAGAGTTGGTCACAACTGTGGCAACTTAACACAGCACAGCGTATATTCTTAATAGCACACATTTAGCTATGAAACATCAAACTATCTCATACAGTTATTAGATTATTAAATTATAAGTATTTCATAATTATTTCATGTATCAAACAATAATTACAACATGTATTGGTATTTATATTCTGAAATTTCATGTTTGAAGTCAGATTCAAGTAAATAAATGCATTTTTGAAATTGAATAATATACAAAAGTTTGTGGATATCCTTTAAAACCAGTGTCTACTACATTATTTTTTCATGCTTTTCTGTACAATGGCCATTTTCACTCCTTTGATTATAGAAAACATATTGCATGATAAAAATAATATATAATCCAATTTAAGAGAGGGGTAAAATAAACATTAAGTGATTTTTAACTGGAATACATAAATGTTTATAAAATCATTTGGCTAGGTGAGGATTACCCAACAAAATTATACACTCATTTTGAATATGAGCTATTTCCACAAAACAATAAATTCTGAGTCTCCTTGCTGTGTTTGTAAGCATCATCCTGTGTCCTGTCCACCCAACCCTGCTGCCCAAGCCTATTTTTTTCACAGGTGACTGAGACCTCACCTCTAATTCCCCACAGGCATCAAAAAGCCCATGTGCCACTCAGCCATAAAGAAAAGAACAGAATAATTCCATTTGCAGCAAAATGAATATAACTAGAGATGATCTTATAAGTGAAGTCAAAAACAGAAAGACAAATACCATATGATGTCACTAACATGTGAACGCTAATATGAAATGAGTCGCCAGCCCAGGTCTGATGCAGGATACTGGATGCTTGGGGCTGGTGCACTGAGATGACCCAGAGGGATGGTTCGGGGAGGGAGGGGGGAGGGGGGTTCAGGATGGGAACATGTGTATACCTGTGGCGGATTCATGTTGATGTATGGCAAAACCAATACAATATTGTAAAGTAATTAAAAAATAAATAAAATGCAGCACAAATGAACCTATCCATGAAGCAGAAAGAGACTCACACAGAGAACAGACTTGTGTGGCTAAGGGGAATGTGGGAAGGTGAGGGATGGATGAGAAGAGTGGGGCTAGTAGTTGCGAACTATTACATCAGTTCAGTTCAGTCACTCAGTCGTGTCCAGCTCTTTGCGACCCCATGGATGGCAGCACGCCAGGCCTCCCCTGTCCATCACCAACTCCCAGAGTTTACTCAAACTCATGCCCATTGAGTCGGTGATGCCATCCAGCCATCTCATCCTCTGTTGTCCCCTGCTCCTTCTACCTTCAATCTTTCCCAGCATCAGGTCTTTTCCACTGAGTCAGCTCTTTGCATCAGGTAGCCAAAGTATTGGAGTTTCAGCTTCAGTATCAGTCCTTCCAATGAATATTCAGGACTGATTTCCTTCAGGATGGACTGGTTGGATCTCCTTGCAGTCCAAGGGACTCTCAAGAGTATTCTCCAACACCTCAGTTCAAAAGCATCAATTCTTCAGTGCTCAGCTTTCTTTATAGTTCAACTCTCATGTCGAGAAAGAATAAATAACAAGGTCTTAACTGAACAGCACAGAGAAATACATCCAATCTCCTGAGAAAAACCATAATGGAAAAGAAGAGCAAAAAGAATGTGTGTGTATAACTGAGTCACTTAGCTGTACAGCAGAAATTAGTACAACATTGTAAGCCAACTATATTTCAGTTTTTAAAAAAATCCCACATTCCATGCTCACAAGATTCTGGCCTGGGAGGTAGTGGGTGGCAATGGTTATTAATCAGGTAAATGTGTTCCTTATGTAAGATGTATCAGCCAGCTAACATGTGCCCCCCTCCCAGGTGGCAACATGCACACTCCTCTTTGGGAGAATTCTAGGACATGAAGCTGATGTCACTTTCAGATAATGGGGCAGGCCACAAAAAGAAATGCTTGGAGTCACGTAGGTGACAGTCCAGTTCTGGAGAATATGTTTCCTTCTCTTGGAATCTGTATAAGTCTTCACCATCGTTAGGCCTGAACTGGCTACCTTCTCCCCTAAGCTCAACCTTCATGCATCCTCTATTCCCTAGACTGCACACATTCTCTTATAAGCATGATCTCAAATCCTTATCTCTAAGTTTACCTTCCAGTATGTTCCAGTCTCTAATTTCTTACCACTTGCTGAATATTTCCACATACGTGTCCTACTGGCATTTCAAACCCAGTATGTCTAATGACCCTTCATTTCCTCATCTTCATTTATTCTGTATTAACATTTTCTCAATTTTCTAGACAGTTAAGCTCACTTGGTGCAACCACTATAGAAAAAAATATAGGAGGTTCCTTTAAAAACTAAGAACAGAGTTGCCATATGATCTAGCAATTCCACTACTGGGAAAAGAGAGAAACTCTAATTTGAAAAGATATGTGCACCCCAGTGTTCATAGCAGCACAGTTTACAATAGCCAGGCTGTGGAAGCAGCCTCAACACCCACTGACAGAGGAATGGATAAAGACGATATGCTACATATATCCAGCAGACTACTACTCAGTCATAAAAAGAACAAAATGATGCCTTTGGCAGCAGCATGGATGGACTTAGATGATATCATACTAAGTGAAGTAGGTCCAGCAAAGAGAGACGAATACCAGACGATATCATTTATATACAGAATTTTAAAAATGATACAAATGAACTTATTTACTAAACAGAAATGATTCACAGGCTTTGAAAACAACCTTATGGTTACCAAAGAGGAAAAGTGGGGGGGAGGGTGGATAAATTAGGAGGTTAGGATTAACAGACGCACACACTGCTTTATATAAGGAAGGAAACAACAGGGCCCTGCTGTCTGACACACGGGGCTGTAGTTAGCATCCTGCAGTAAGCCACAATGGGAAAGAACGTGGGAAAGAAGACGTGTGTGTGTGTCCGAATCACTTTGCTGTGCACCAGAAACACAACATTGAAAATCAACTACACTCCATTTTCTAAAAAGATTATATGTTTATTGATTCTTCCCTTTTCCCCTCTTTTTTTTCTCTGCCACATACATTCAACTGCCAAGAGCATTAATGAAGTCGCACACATAGGGATAGAAAGACACCACCTTAGTAAACTCTGAACTGGGAGCGTCTACATGGAATTCTGTGTCTGATTCTAGGTACCTTATTTTAGGTAGATTATTCACAAATGAGAAAGCATCTAGAGATTGGTAAAAAATTCAGAGACCATATTACATGGAAACAAGATGCTTATCACAGAGAAGAGAAACACAGAGATACACTGCAGTTCATGAGATACCAAAGTTAGTTTTGAGCACAGCCACCAACATGTAAATTTTCAAAAGCTATATCTACAACTGGTTACAGGATATATGGCCCTTCACCCAGGCTGAGAATGTAAAGGAGCTCAATTATTGACTAAGGATAGAGGAACTGTGAAGCAATTTCTTGCAAGAGAGTTATACTGTCCATTTTAACCACTCCTTCCAATCCCAAGCCTAGTGTGTGATTTTCAACAGCTCCACGGGGAGAGCCCCACATGCACTCCCTCCATCTGGGGGCAGGGGGTGGTACCCTCCCTGTCATGGAAAGCTACAGTCGTCTGGGGCTGAGCAGCAGATGTCTAGGAAGTTAACTGTATTCACGGTGAAATGAAGGTCAGAGGTATGCAAAACCAAGCCTGATGATATAGTGAAAGGTATTCTGACCAGGGGGTGATCTTTCAGTTCCCCAGTAGTCAAAGGCAATGGTTTTTAAAAGCAAAGTAGTAAAATCCCCAGCCAGGGGCCATAGCTGAAATGGTTACCTGAATTCAAGGAATCATATTAATTAGCTACATCAAATGAATTGCAGAGGAATCTCTAAATCCTCGTTACTCAGAGTATGGTCCATAGCTTGGCACCATCTGTGTCGCCTGGGAGCTTATTAGTAAAGCAGAGGCTCAGAGGTCACCCTAGGCCTACTGACTCAGAATCTGGATTTTAATGAGCTCCCCCTGTGATTCATGAGCTCATTAAACTTTGAGACTTAGTAAAAACAAAAACAAACAAGAAAACCAAGGACCTACACGACAGCACGGGGAACTCCATTCACTATCCCGTGATAAACCACACTGGGAAAGAATATAAGAAAGAAAGGAGGGACTTCACTGGTGGCCCAGTGGTTAAGAATTCACCTTCCAATGCAGGGGACACAGGTTCAAACCCTGGTCAGGGAACCAAGATCCTACATGCCACAGGGCAACTAAGCCCACTCACGGCAAGTACTAAAGCCCAGGTGCCCCGGAGCCCAAGTTCACAACTGGAGAGAAGCGCGCAGGCCCACACAGAAGATTTCATGTGCCACCATGAAGGGCCTGCATGCCGCAACTAAAATCCCATGCAGCCAAATAGATATGTTTTACAGAATATATATGTATGCATAACTGAGTCAGTTTGCTGTACAGCTGAAATTAACACAACATTGTACATAAAGTATACTTGAAAAAAAGCCAAAAATAAAAAAAAAAAACACCCCCAAATCTTCGAGACTTAGGAGCCAGTATAGGGTGGCACCTGTCAAGTAAGAATGCTCCTGTCTTCCTTAACTTTTCTTCCTCTCCCTGCTTAAAGCTCCTTGTCTGGAAACAGCAGGTACAGATCGGGGAAGTGAAGAGAGAGGAAGAGCCACCCCCTCCAAGGCAGGAGGGGGAGGGTGGACTGGAAGACCTCCTTCCAGTGGAAACTGGAGGACCGACGAACTGACTTGACTGGACGCTGTGCCTCTGTTTACAGCTTAACAAGAAGGGGGCAGCAGAGGATGAGACGGTTGGATGGCATCCCTGGCTCAATAAACTTGAGTCTGAGCAAACTCCAGGAGATGCTGAAGCACAGGGAAGCCTAGCGTGCTGCAGTCCGTGGGGTTGCAAAGAGTCAGACACGACAACAACAGCAACCTGCAAAAAGCACTGAACGGTGGCCAGCTGGCAGCCATGACTCCGAGATTTTGCTAAACAGTTTTAGAATCTTCCGTAAATGGCAACGGAAGATTTGGCAATCCAAAAAAAAGATGTGCATTGTCACACTCCTGAAACTGCTCCTGTAGACACAGGAGGGGCCCTCTGGTCTGGGATGTTACGTGGATGCTTTGTCCTTTAGGCGGGAGATGGCGTTTACCTTGACTTCTAGGGTCTATACATTGCGCTGTAAGACGCCTTCAAGAACCAGTAGCGTCTGTGGGACTGTCTGCCCCTATGTTAGCGACCAAAACAATGAATGCCGCTTCCTGACTTCTACAACTCGGGCTCTCTTTACATTGTCCCATCTCATCCCTTGAAGTCAGCTTGTCAGCTATGAGATCTCACTTGCTTCCCACTCATTCCTGACATGTTTTTAATCGTGTGTGGGCTGCAGAAATATATGGCCCAGCTGGAGAGAACTGTCTACAAACAAAGTGAACCAGGATCTGCATGTTACATCTTTTTATTTTTGTTTATTTCCAGAGAATTAGTGTCGCCTACCTGGTCACTCAGAGATCTTCTCTGCTTGCCCACTGGTTCTAGTGACCTCATTCAGTGGGCAAAGTGTGCAACTGGAGAAGGCAATTGATTATCTACCTGTACATTCAGCAAACTTGGGGGAAGTAAGTGGTAGATTAAACTCCGTCAGGCATCCTTGAGGTCCAAGTAGTTGAGTATATGAATCACCCATCTTTGGATGCAAATTCAGATTCTGCTCATTGTAGCCGATAGAGGAGTTCCTTAGTCTCCAGGCCTTTATATTTTTTCCATTTCTAAAACAGAGGTAATAATACTTAGTTTGCAGGACTGTGGTAACTAAATGAACCAATGTTTATGGCACACTTGGCATATCTAGGGACCCAGTAACTTTTAGGTCTCTTTCCCCACTCCACCTCACCTTTCTTTAACTCCTGGCACCCCACTGCATGTGGGAGAGAACTCAACCAAGTACTTAACAGAGAGAGAGATGCAAGACGGTGGCACGTGAGCAGCATTTCAAAGACCTGCAGAGACTCTGTTGGTTGCCCAGCAGTTCAGACTTCTTCCAGCGCAGGGGTTGCGGGTTTGTTCCCTGGTTGGGGAGCAAGATCCCACAGCCTTGCGGCCAGGAAACCAAAACATAAAACAGAAGCAACATTGTAACAATTCAATGAAGACTTTTAAAAGGTCTACATTAAAAAAAAAAAATTATTTTTAACAAAATAAATAAAAAAAGACCTGGAAGTGTTTGCTCTAACTACGATTCAGCAAAGGACTCAGCAAAGAACCGTTGTCTTCAAAAGGTTTGTGGGAGAAGCTGGTGGCGCAGAGAAAAGGATTTCTTCCTCTTGTTTTTGGACTCTGTCCTGAGCTATCCCCCAGCCACCACCTCCTGGCACCACCTGGCACCACCGCGTCTCCACTGGGCCACCACAGCCGCCTGCACCCTGGTCTCCCCAGCTCTACGTTGGCCCCGTCTCATCCTCCACACTCCAGCCAGAAGAACCTCTTGAAAGCACCAAGCTGGCTGTGTTTTTCCTCCATCTAAAATTCTTCAGGGCCCTCTGACCCAAGCCAAGCTCCCTAGTACTCACGGGGCATCCAGATCTGTCATTTGGGTTCCGACCCACCTAATGTTCAACACTCCCCACTACCTCGCCCCACTGCTTACATTCACCAAGACCAAAGCATATGGATTTCCTTAAGAGAGGTTTATACGTCTCCGTGTTTTTATGTCTGTCTGCCTGGAACAGCTTCTGACTTGCCTACAGGGTGAAATTCTTAAAATCAAGTCATCTTCTCTGCGAAGCCCGTCCTCTGCCCCACCTTCCACCCACAGAATGACTCACGCTTCTGGCCTACTTCTGTATCTCTGCCGGCAACCGTGTGTCACGTGTGTACAAAGACTGGCGTGTCTCTTCTCTGCCCATGAACTGCCTCACCACACACCAACCTACTCTCCACTCCGGGGCCAGCGCCAGGCGGTCACCTCGTCAGCACCGTTGCACTTAAAGCCTTGGGCACAGTCTGAGCTGCCGCAGGATGCCCCGCAGTGAATGCAGCCATGCTTCTGCCCTGGGGATTAGCTGTCTTCCAATCAGTATGGTATTTTCTTTGCTGTTGTTTAGTCACTAAGTTGTGTCTGACTCTTCGCAACCCTACAGACTGTAGCCACCAGGCTCCTCTGTCCACAGAATTCTCCAAGCAACACTACCACTTCCTACTCCAGGGGACCTTCCCAACCCAGGGATCTCACCCGCATCTCCTGCATCAGCAGGCAGGTTCTTTACCACTGAGCCACCAGGGACGCCCAGTATTTTTAGATACCATAATTTATAAAAATGAACTCTGAGTTCATTTTCTTTGGAAATTCTACCGTAAGGTGGAAGGACTAGGTCAGAATTGAGTTTCTCAACTTTAATATGCACAAGGTTCACCTAGAAGTTTCGTTAAAAGGCAGCTGCTGGTTCTGTGAGTCGGGTGAAGCCCAAGATGCTGCATTTCTAACAAGTTCCAGGTGAGGCTGATACTGTGTGTTTATACGGTTGGGTTCAGGATAAAATTAAAGAAGAAAAACTGACAGTCATTTAAAAAGCCAAGCCAAACAAGAGCTGTTCAATGACAATATCCATGATAGAGAAATGGAAACTGCTTTCCAAAAATGGTATTTTAATGAAACATTTCAGAAATCCAAATATTGTGTGAGACATAAAATTTAAAACATGTATATATAATCTGTAAACCTGTTGCAAAAGCACTTTTGATTGATTGAGTAAAATATTCCTTTCCCAGAAGTTGGAAGACTGTGTCAAGCTGAAAGTTCAAAGAGACAAAAAGCTGGAAAAAAAAAAGTTACTAAATGATAATTTCCAACTATTAAAACCTTTCATTTGACTAGAATAGATGTTAAGTGAATTACTTGTTTTTAAAAAGAAATCAAGCTGCCTCTCCTCCAGAGGTTTCTATGGTTTCATTTAATACTTTGACTATTAATAAACACATAAAAGGGTTTTTAAACACAATGGACACTAATTAGGCAGAGTGTAACAAAAGGTTTAAATGATTTAAAAACTGAAAAACTGGTTTATGCTCCTGGGGTCAATGACTCATACACAGAAAAGCTGTGCAAAATAGTATTCATTCATGTTGCCAGGTATTCAAGTGATGAAGAAGCATTTCCAGATCTTCTGTCTTGGAAAATGTTTCAGTTCAGTTCAGTCGCTCAGTTGTGTTCGACTCTTTGCGACCCCATGAATCGCAGCACGCCAGGCCTTCCTGTCCATTACCAACTCCCAGAGTTCACTCAGATTCACGTCCATGAAGTCAGTCATGCCATCCAGCCATCTTATCCTCTGTCGTCCCCTTCTCCTCCTGCCCCCAGTCCCTCCCAGCATCAGAGTCTTTTCCAATGAGTCAACTCTTCGCATGAGGTGGCCAAAGTGTTTGGCTAGGTATAAAGAAACCGAGAATCAGAGGCTAGAGAGTGTATAACTTGCCAGACTGGAAAGACAGTGGCATTAATAAAACCATTCTGAGTACAAGAGTCTACAAAACGTTCATCCACCACATTTCTATTAATGAACTCTTATCGCAAACATCTCTCATATGGAACCAGGGCTGACAACAAGAGGTTGTTCAGTAATACCGAACCCCGAGGAACATCATCTGTGATGTCCTTACAAGGATGTAAGAACACCCTACAATACCCAGAGAACAATGCCAAGCACTTGATGGGAAAATGCCACAGGCTGCCACCTCCCGTGAGCAGCAGACGTGAACTTCTTCATCAGAAGACGTGTACTTTGAACACTGCTCTGAAAGCTGAGAGTTTTTAAAAGACATTGCTATTGTTCTGGTCTTTTTCAGATCAACCAAGCCCACAACAGTTCTCTGTTCCAGGAAGAAGAGATTTGTTTACTCACTAGAGTCATATATGTCTTCTCAAATGGTCTGCTGACATCCACAAACACATTCACCATTGGATTCTAAAGAAAATTCCTTCTTCCTTGAGCTGAGCTCTGCTCTGTGCCCATAATGAGTCCCTTCACCACAATGTCAAGTGGGATTCTATGCCAAACATCTGTCATCTACTTTGAAAACCCTTCCAAATCCTGGGCCAGGAAACAATGATTATTTCTAAAGAGACTGAATTTACTTAATAGTGTCTTGACAGATGGAAAAGCCAAGAATGTTTACATAAGACCACATGAGATTTGAAGTGCAGATATCACCAAAAACACTGATTTTAGGAAAAAATATTGAAAATAATATTTCTTTCCAATACAAATGCAAACAACTCTTGATTTTTGCCCATCATCTAAGTCAGGAAACTAGAACATCGTTCCTCAAACATCTGCTCCCATAGGTACAGTTGATCGAAACTGAGAACGTAGGAGCCCTGTTTCTGCCACCTGGAGTGTTATGCCCAGGTCATGGTTTTCCCATTAGAAAACTCAAGTGCATTTTATTCTTTGAAAACTAGTTTTTCATCTTTCCAGCAGAAGGGATTAGGTTGAGTCTTTGTCACTCCTTAGAATAAGTGCTTATTAGCTAAGTTAGCAAGAGCCAGCTGATGAGCTCAACACCATGGATTCAGTCCTGGGAGAAGCAAGGAAAACTCACATTCAATCTTTGTAACCTAAACTCTCCTGTCAAATTTGAACACCCAAACCTGTTGTTCTCAAGCTTCTGTACCTAGGAATCACTGGGCCTCTCCCCAAAGTTTCACTGAATCAGTCAGTGGTGGTCTGATTTTCAAACACCATCCCACAGGGTGCTAATGCAGGTAGTCTAGGACCTTGCTCTGGAAAATTCTGCAGAGTCATTGGTCTGTTCAAAATGACATGTGCTGGGCACACAAATGACTGAGGAAGAGTAAATACAGCCCACAGCAAAGCTATGGTCCCTGTTGAACAAGAAGCTTGAAGGATGATCAGTTCGGAGTACAAACAACATGTAGAACAAATCAAGAAGAAGACAGCTCTTGATTTACACCCAAAAGTACCTGCTTAGAAATGAATCATATACTCTTTCTACCCAGGTCTTTGCCTTGGAGACTTTTCCAATTAGAGAACCCAGAGAAAGCTGTCAGTTTTGTTCCAAATTACAGCAGTTGGTTTAAGCGTCAGGCCTCCACAGTTCCAGGAACTGGTGGGCTAGAGGTATTTATAGAAAGCAATCACAGAAGCAATATATCAGAATTGTAGAAGCAAAGTATTTTAAACAGTTTATTATCTTCAAGTCAGGGGAAGAGTGGGTGGTGGATGTAGAATCAGAGACTTGCTCTGCTTACTTTTATCAGAGCGGCAACAATCTGAGGAAATGTCTGGGTTTCCGGATGTTCCTCAGAAATCCTGGGCTGAGTGAGTTGGGAAAGGTGCATAGCAACTTCCTACATCCAACCTGTCTTTTCCAGCTACTATTTTATCAGTTCAGCTTCGTTTGTTTAGAGCAAAAATTAGCAATTCTTTTCATCCTCTCCAGGAGGAGTGTGGGCTTACAGGTGGGGGATTAGGAATTGTGTCCAGGGAGGGAAGGAAGAGGGAGTGGGTTTCAAGTGGGACTACAGTGAACACAAGCTAAAAGAGAGAGGGCAGCTGAGGGCTCTGTTTTACCTTACGCCTCCCGAGATGATTGGAGCAGGGAGACAGGTGGTGGAATGGGTGAAATTGGGCCTTGTATGGATATCTTTGGAGAAGGAAACGGCAATCGACTCCAGTGTTCTTGCCTGGAGAATCATAGGGATGGCGGAGCCTGGTGGGCTGCTGTCTATGGGGTTGCACAGAGTCACACAGACTGAAGTGACTTAGCAGCAGCAGCATGGCTATCTTAGGTTGGGTTCCCCAAAACCATGTCCTGAGACAAGGCACAAGAGTTGATTCAGCAGGTAGCCCCAGATTAACACGGCAGAGAACAAGAGACCAGTCCTTTGGGGATTTCTCACCATGCCGACTCCCACCAGCACCATTCTAACCAGGGAGCCGGGCAGTAGGGTTAGTTTCCCACCAGCCTTCCACAGTCACTGGATGAGGGTGGCTCCAGAAAGCGTTACCTCCTAGGCATTTCTGGTCAGGCTTGATCAGAGATTAGGTAGACCCTTGTGGCTGGAGAAAACCCCCAAGGAAGGAGTCTCAGGAGTGCTCAAAAATGTGGGAGAGGAGGCTACGTGGGCAGAACGCCAACGGTGCCTGCTACTGCGGAAGATACAGGATGGATTGTGCGCCAAAGATGGAACAAGCCAGAAAGGGTATTCCATTTGCCTAGAAAGGCCCAATAATGTCTTCTGTTGAAAGCAGGTTTTCAAGTTAAATTCATTTTTTTCCCACTAGTTTTTTTTTTTCTCTAGAAGTAGAAAATACTTTCTCTGGTCAACCTGCCCTCATAGTTTTCCCTTGGTGAAATTCTGTAGCCAGCTATATAATTTTAATATGGTATAAACTATCATACTACAATACACACATAGAGTAATATTTCATTAACTGCTGCCATGATAGAAAATGAAAGCCACATTATTTTGTTGTTTGACTGACATAGCTCCTTTATTACCACCATCATTTAAAAAGCCCTGTGGATGACAGTAATTTTGATAACAAGTTAAATTATTATTTAATGACAAGTTTCAAAAACTAGCTGAGGATATCCTCCTGGTAGTTTCTGGTAGAGAGGCATTGCTTCCTCCTGGAATGGCTGCCTAGTAATCATTTTCAGATTTTGCTTCTTTCATATTAGCTTTGTAATTTTAGCCCAGGAAATAAACTGTTTCAGCTTCTTCATTCTTTCTTCTTTTATTTGTTTTTATTTGCTTTTAGGTTGAAGGTGTTGGGGAATTGGAAATCTTGGAAATTCCAATCATCTTTGAATTTCTCTGGGTTTCTGGTTTCAGTCTGGGTTTGCAATGCCGATGCCATTCCAGGACTTCAGCCTTTTTCACTGGCCGCCTTGGGCTGTCAATGAAATTTCCTGGCTGTCAATGACTCATGTCTAACAGATGTATATAAGGTGCTAAGGGGAGCAAAGCTGGCCACTCTGGTGACTGCTGGGAGTTTTGTGCAGACTGTAGAAGAGACTGTTTCTGGAAGCATCCCTAGAACTCTGTTACCAGACTGTCTGCCAGCGTAGCTTCATGGCTGACATGGGTAGAGGGAAGATGAACCCAAGCACATGACTCACATAACCCCACACCACAATGAGAGGACCCCAGAGGATGCGATGAAGGGAAGAAATCATACCAGATCCCCCTAAGTGGGCATTTCCCAAAGGATTTAATTTACCACTAACCGCTTGGGTCCCACGGAAACTCCCCAAAACACTGAGGGGCTTGATGGAGGCCATATCAATCAGAGGGTCAAAGTTTAGAGGGATGAAGGACCCTGTCATCAAAGCCAGATCTCAGTAGTTCCTATAACTCCTTGCAAAATCCAGAATGTTGAAAAGCTGAAATGGTTATAACTCCAGCTTTTCCCTGGGTGCCCAGGTATAAACCAGCCTCAATGCGCCAACTGTATTGAGATTCAGTTATTCTGTATCATTTCATTTTTTTTCTGACAATTTTTTTGTTCTGTTTCAACACTTTACATTTTTTTCACTTGCTTCTCAATAAAAATCTCAAGGGTAGACATTTTATTCATGATCTCAGTCATTTCAGTGCCTGAAATGGATCATTCCATACATATTTTTCACCATCTAGTATTTTTGATGCAATTAGACAAGTCGGTCTGCATGTTAGAGTCTAAATAAACACCAAAATCAGCTTCTTATGCACTGTTAACTCTAGGCAGTTCAGGACTGTGAAGAGTAAGGATGCAAGGAACTGGGGTTTTGCTGTGGTAACACTGTCCTTCGTTGATTCACCCTTAGACGTGATTTTGTTTGCCACTTGCTCGCTGGTTCCCTGATCAGGTCAGGTGTCTCAGCGACGAGGCTCTGCCTGTATTTTTGGTGATGCTGCCTCTGCTGCTTCACAGGCTTTGCTCTAGTTGCAGTGAGCGGGGGCCCCTCTCCAGGTGTGGGGCGTGGGGTCCTCACTGGTGGCCTCTCCTGTTGGGGAGAAGGGCTCTCGGCATGCGGGCTCGCTAGCTGTGGCTCCCAGGCTCTGAGCACAGGCTCAGTGGTGTGGCGCGTGGGCTCAGCTGCTTTGCAGCATGCGGAGTCTTCTCTGCCCAGGGACTGAACCTGTGTCTCTGTTTTGGCAAGCAGATGCTCAAGCACTGACCACCAGGGAAGTCCAATGCCCTGAACTGGAGTTCAGTGCCACAGATGTCTCCTGAATGTCTGCTTGCTGGGCACTGGCCTCGCCCCTTCCCTGCCTGCCTGCCTCATACAGCTTGGTCTCCTGGGGTTTATGCACATCTTTGACAGGCACATGAGTGAGCCGCCTGAACCGTCCTATGCTGTCAGTGACCTGTCCCGCTGTTTCTTTCATTTCACCTCTCCTGAACATCTCCCCAGGTCCAAACATTGCCCAGACCGCTCTTCCGTTCTCTGCTAGAGAGATCACCATTTTCAACTTTTAAACACGGGGACACTTTTGGATGCCCAGGATTAATGGCCAGCCCCAGAGGAATCTGTCTACACTGCCCAGTGAAACCATGGAGGCACACGGGTGTGACTGCTCCAGAGGAAATGTTTGATCCCTTTTATACTGTCCCCTGGAGCAAAGATGGGCTAGCCAGTATTGAGTCAAACTTTTTCAACTTTTTTAAAATATAAATTTATTTATTTTAATTGGAGGCTAATTACTTTATAATATTGTATTGGTTTTGCCATATATCAACATGAATCCACCATGGGTGTACACGTGTTCCCCATCCTGAAACCCCCTTGAAAACTTAGGCAAATGTTTCTTTTATCCTTTATTCTCTAAAACCAATGTTAAAACTGTAAGTCAGTATTGTAGCATAAACTCACAAAGTATAGCAAGCTCCTTACTTCTCTGAATTATGCATGAAATTCTTTTGAGACGAGGCATTGAGAGTCCCTTAGCAATAGGTGAGAACATTATATATCCATCCTTGATCCAAGGAAAGGAAGAATAAACACATGGGCCATATTATAAAACCCCTTTACCTGTAAATGGTGTTTTCAAGAGTTTTCACAGGGATAAATCAATTCTGTGGAACTTGAAACACATTTTCCTATAAATTAAGTACAAACAGCAGTGGTTTCAGGTAGGAATTCCTTCCCAGAATTTCAGGAGAATGGTTTTACAAGTAGCAAAGTTAAAAAAAAAAAAAAACACAGTTGAGAAATCAGGAGAAATAATTATAATTCTCCTGTGAGAATTAAATCTTAATAATCCAGGCAAAAACCTTATTGGTTCTGAAAGGAGTTGAGATGGCAGAGGAGTAGGTAGATGTGAGGTGCAGCTCTCCACAGATGCATCAGGAATATATCTTCAGCTGCAGAAGATCTCGCCGAGCACCAGCCAAGAGCTGGCAGGAGTCCCTGACCACTAGGAAGGAAACGCACACTGGCCGGAAGCTGGAGGGCAGAGGCTGAAGAGCAAGCCCAGGGTGAGGACTGCTGCTGACTGCAGGGAAATGGCCCAAGGGGGACAGGAGGAGCAGACTGCTGTGGGGAATGCCTCTGGAGGAAAGCCAGGCAGCCGTGGAGGCAGGGTGCTACCCCTGGAGTCACGCACAGAGGGTGGAGCCATCACTGTAGTCTCTCTCCCCATGTGGCAGGGCCAGCAGCCTACAAATAGAGAAAGACTCCAGAGGGGGCAGCCCTTTGAGTGGCTGATGTGCCAAGCAATAGAGAAGGGCCAGCGAGTGAGGCCCTTTGAATGCCAGGGGCCAGAGGCTAGAAAAAGATTCTAATAGCACCAGATCTTCTGCACCTGTGGCCTCTGGCTTCCCTGAATCCAAGCAGTTATGCCAACTCCTCGCTTGGTCCTAACTGGGGAGAACGGCCAAAAGTTACCAAAAAACCCCAATAGCGCCATACCTCCTGCACTGCTGGCCACTGGCTTCCCTGCACACCTGGTGCCGTGGGGATCCATGCAATCCAAGCAGCTGCACCACCTTCACACCTGGTCTTCATGGAAGCAGACTCAAGTCCTCCAGGGCTGCCTCAGGAGCAGACTCCTGTGGATGACCCATCAGCAGAGGTGGGGATCAAACCACAGTTAAGTTCCACAAGGCAGAGTGGCTAAGGAAGGGGATTGAAAACGTTTCCACCAGCTATACAAGCTAGAGGTTAAATTCACATGATCAACTAGGTAGACTCTATCAGTGGAATATATAAAAGGAGAATGAGTGTTCCCACAAAAGAAAACACTCTCCCTGGCAGCTGTGGACACTGGAGACAAGAACACTCAGAAGCAGGGCCAGATTAGAGTCTGAGCTGTTCCCACAACAGGTCCAGAGGGTCTCCTAGGGAGGCACAGGTGGGCTGTGAATCAGTGGGGAGAAGATGCTGACAGCTGAGACCTGAGAAAAACATTTATTGTTATTCTTACATTTTGATTTGTTCTGTAGTTGATTCTGGACTTTTTCCTCTTTTTTCCTCTGTTGCTGTGGTTATCATCATCATTATTATATATTATTATATCTATTTAAGCTTTTAAGTATTTTTATTATTAATTAAATATATTTATATTTCATTTATAAAGGATTATTTTTGTTATTTTTATAAGTTTTTAAATATATTAATTACTAAATTTTATTAGTAAAATGTGTTAACTACTTTTAACATTTCAGTGTATTTCCTTTCTACAAGTCCTTTTTCTTTATTTATTTATTTTACTTTATTTTACTTTACAGTACTATATTGGTTTTGCCGCACATCAACATGAATCTGCCACGGGTGTACACATGTTCCCAATCCTGAACCCCCCTCCCCACCACACCATCCCTCTGGGTCATTCCAGTACACCAGCCCCAAGCATCCCGTATCCTGCATTGAACCTGGACTGGTGATTCATTTCTTACATGATATTATACATGTTTCAATGTCATGCTCCCAAATCATTCCACCCTCTCCCTCTCCCACAGAGTCCAAAAGTCCATTCTATACATCTATGTCTCTTTTGCTGTCTCGCATACAGGGTTATTTATCATTACCATCTTTCTAAATTCCACATATATGTGTTAGTATACTGTATTGGTGTTTTTCTTTCTGGCTTACTTCACTCTGTATAATAGGCTCCAGTTTCATCCACCTCATTAGAACTGATTCAAATGTATTCTTTCTAAGGGCTGAGTAATACTCCATTGTGTATATGTACCATAGCTTTCTTATCCATTCATCTGCTGATGGACATCTAGGTTGCTTCCATGTCCTGGCTATTATAAACAGTGCTGCAATGAACATTGGGGTACGCATGTCTCTTCTATTCTGGTTTCCTCGGTGTGTATGCCCAGCAGTGGGATTGCTGGGTCATAAGGCAGTTCTATTTCCAGTTTTTAAGGAACCTCCACACTGTTCTCCATAGTGGCTGCACTAGTTTGCGTTCCCACCGACAGAATTTTCATTTTCTTTATATACCTGTACTTCTGCATTGGCAGTTCCATGGGGTGGTTTTGGGCGTATTTTTTTCTTGTTTTTGTTTGTTTGTTTGTTTGTTTTTTATTGTTTTATTGTTCTTTTCTTGGTGTAGTTATTTTTTAATATAAATAAAAACATTTTTATGTACTTCTATTTAACTTGGCTTTTCTATTTTTTCTTTATTTTTCACCATGTTTGTTAGTTTCTTCGCTTTCTTTGCATCATCCCTCGCTGGGTCCCTGCTTTGGTCTTGTTTTCTGTTTGGGGTTTTAGTTGGTGTTGTTTTTAATTGGTTGATACCATCTTTGGTTTCCTTTGCTCACGAGATCACTCTCTTATACTTACTCTGGACTGTTTTGGTTTTGTTTGTGTTTGTATATGTATGTATATGTGTGTGTGTGTTTCTTTGATTTTACTACTATATGACTGATTTTGCATTTACCATTTGCCAGAGGTTCATTTTTTTCCCCTAGGTTTTTGGTTGTTTTTTATTTTTAGAGTGTTCATTTTAATCCTCTTTATTGCTATAACAAATGCTTGTGGGATCTTGGTTCCCTGATGAAAGATCAGTTCTGAACCTCTGTGGATTGGAGCACTCAGTCCAGGACACTGGACTGCCAGAGAATTCCTGACCCAAGGGAATATTAGTGAGAAGTCCCACGAAGGCTTCCACCTGTATCCAAGACCTGGCACCACCCAGCTGTCAGCAGCACTCCAGCACAGGATGCCTCACCCAAACAACAAGCAAGGCAAGAACACAAACCCAATCATTAGCATAAAGGCTTCCCATGGAAACCCCAAAATGCAACACCTCACACAGCCCTACCCATCAGAGGCAAACAAACAAACAAACAAACAAACAAAAACAACCCACCTCCTCCCAGGAGAACATAGGCACAAGTCCCTCCCAACACAAAACCTACACAAGCCACTGTACCAACTCCATTTAGCAAGGGCAAGGCCAAAAACAATAGGAACTATGACCCTGCAGATGGGGGAAAGGAGACCTCAAACACAGAAAGTCAGATAAAATGAAAAGGCAGAGAAATACTGTGCAAATGAAGGAACAAGGCAAAAATCCACAAGACCAAATAAATGAAGAGGAAACAGGCAAACTACCTGAAAAAGAATTCAGGGTAATGACAGCAAAGGCCTTCCAAAATCTCAAAAATAGAATGGATAAAATTCAAGAATCATTTCACATATATAATGAGGACAGAGGAGAAAGAAACAGTGATAACCAACACAATTACTAAAATTAAAAATACTCCAGAAAGAATCAATAGCAGGATAACTGAGGCAAAAGAATGAATAAGTGAGCTGGAAGATAGAAAGATGAAAATAACTGCTGAAGAAGAGAGTAAAGAAAAAAAAGACTGAAAAGAATTGAGGATCGTCTCAGAGCCTCTGGGAAAATATTAAATGCACCAATATTTGAATGTCCCCCAAAAAAGAAGAAAAAATAAAAGATCTGAGAAAATTTTTGAGGAGATTATAGTCAAAAACGTCCCTAATAAGGGAAAAGAAATAGTCAAGGCCAAGAAGTACAGAGAATCTCACAATGGATAAACCCAAGGAGAAACATGCCAAGACACATATTAGTCAAACCAACAAAAATTAAACACAAAGAAAAAAATACTAAAAGCAACAAATAACATACTAGGGAAATCCCGCATGGTTAACAGCTGACCTCCTCAGACCTTAAGGGAATGGCAAGAAATACTTAAAGTAAGGAAAGGGAGAAATCTACAAACAAGATTACTCTATCCAACAAATCTCATTCAAAGTTGATGGGAAAATCAAAAGCTTTACAGACAAACAAAAGTTAAGAGAATTCAGCATCACCAAACCAGCTTTCCAACAAATGCTAAAGGGGCTTTTATAGGCAGGAAACACAGGATATGGAAAAGATGTAAAAAGCAAACCAAAAACAAGAAAATGACAATAGGAACAGATATATCAATGATTACTTTAAATGTAAATGGATTAAATGCTGCAACCAAAGGACATGGACTGTCTGAATGGACACAAAAACAAGACCCATATATATGCTGTCTACATAAGAGACTCACTTCAGATACAGAGACACATACAGAAGTGAGAGGATGGAAAAAGATATTCCATGCAAATGAAAATCATAAGAAAGAGTAACAGTTTAACAGTTCTTCTATCAGACAAAATAGGCCTTAAAATAAAGAATACTACAAGAGATAGGAAACAACATAATAATCAAGAGATCAATCCAAGAAGAAGACATAACAACTGTAAATATTTGTGCACTCAACATAGGAGCATCTCAATACATAAGTCAAACACTAACATGCATAAAAGGGGAAATTGGCAGTAACATGATAATAGCAGGGGACTTTAACACCCCACTTACACCAATGGACAGATCATCAAAACAGAAAATTAATAAGGAAACACAAGCCTTGAGTGACACATTAGACCAGATGGACAAGATATGTTCAGGACATTCCATTCAAATACAGAATACAATTTCTTCTCAAGTGCACACAAACATTCTCCAGGACAGATCACATCTTGGCTCACAAATCAAGCCTTGGTAAGTTTAAGAAAACTGAAATAATATCAAGCTTCTTTTCTGACCAAAATACTATGAGATTAGATATCAATTACATGAAAAAAGTTGTAAAAATACCATGACATGGAGATTAAACAATACATTTCTAAATAATAAGCAGGTTACTGGAGAAATAAAAGGCAAAATCATAAAAATACCTAGAAACAACTGACAGTGAAAACATGATGACTCAAAGCCTGTGGCATGCAGCAGCTTATAGCAATACAATCCTGCCTCAAGAAAGACGAAAAACACCACACAGACAACCTAACCTTACATATAAAGTGAATGGAAAAAGATGGAAAAAAACAAACCCAAAGTTAGCAGAAGAAAA
The DNA here is from genome assembly GCA_917880005.1 of Nanger dama. Lineage (NCBI taxonomy): Eukaryota > Metazoa > Chordata > Mammalia > Artiodactyla > Bovidae > Nanger > Nanger dama. The sequence continues at coordinate 4,409,160 of CAKJTW010000021.1, read as the reverse complement.
TAAATCATAAAGATCATAGCAGAAATAAATGAAAAAGAAATGAAGGAAACAACAGTGAAGATCAGTAAAACTGAAAGTTACTTCTTCGAGAAGATACAATTGACAAGTCATTGGTTAGACTCAGCAAGAAAAAAAAATGGACTCAAATCAACAAAATTGGAAATGAAAGAGAGGTTGCAAGAGATAACACAAATACAAGGATCATAAGAGACTATTATGAGCAACTTGAAATGGACAACTTGGACAAAATGGACAGATTCTTAGAAAAGTTCAACCTTCTAAGACTGAACCAGGAAGAAACAGGAATTTTGAACAAGCCAATCACAAGCACTAAACTGTGATCAAAAATCTCCCAAAAATAAAAGCCCAGGGCAAGATAGCGCCACAGATAAATTCTATCAAACATTTAGGAAACTGCTAATACCTATCCTTCTCCAACTCTTTCAAAAATAGCAGAGGAAGGAGCACTTCCAAACTCATTCTATGAGGTCACCATCACCCTGATACCAAAACCAGACAGTTCAGTTCAGTTCAGTTGCTCGGTCGTGTCCAACTCTGCAACTCCATGGGCTGCAGCACGCCAGGCCTCCCTGTCCATCACCATCCCTCGGAGCTTGCTCAAACTCATGTCCATTGAGTCGGTGATGCCATCCAACCATCTCATCGTCTGTCATCCCCTTCTCCCACTGCCTTCAATCTTTCCCAGCATTAGGTCTTTTCAAATGAGTCAGTTCTTTGCATCAGGCAGTCAAATTATTAGAGTTTCAGCTTCAGCATCATTAGGCCTTCCAATGAATATTCAGGACTAATTTCCTTTAGGATTGACTGGTTGGATCTCCTTGCTGTCCAAGGACTCTCAAGAGTCTTCTCCCAAGACTCTTCAATGATTACTTTAAATGTAAATGGATTAAATGCTGCAACCAAAGGACATGGACTGTCTGAATGAACACAAAAACAAGACCCATATATATGCTGTCTACAAGAGACTCGCTTCAGAAATAGAGACACATACAGACTGGAAGTAAGAGGATGGAAAAAGTTATTCCTTGCAAATGAAAATCATAAGAAAGAGTAACAGTTCAAAAGCATCAGTTCTTCGGCACTCAGCTTTCTTCACAGTCCAACTCTCACATCCATTCATGACCACTGAAAAACCATAGCTTTCACCAGAGGGACCTTTGTTGGCAAAATAATGCCTCTGCTTTTAAAATGCTGTCTGGGTTGGTCATAACTTGTCTTCCAAGAAGCAAGCGTCTTTTAATTTCATGGCTGCAGATACCATCTGCAGTGTTTTTGGAGCCCCCCAAAATAAAGTCTGTCACTGTTTCCACTGTTTCCCTGTCTATTTGCCATGAAGTGATGGGACCAGATGCCATGATCTTGGTTTTCTGAATGGTGAGTTTTAAGTCAACTTTTTCACTCTCCTCTTTCACTTTCATCAAGAGGCTCTTAAGCTCTTCTTTGCTTTCTGCCATAAAGGTGGTGTCATCTGCATATCTGGGGTTATTGAAACCAGGAAAAAAACATCACAAAAATAGAAAATCACAGGCTAGTATCACTGATGAACATAAATGTAAAAATCTTCAATGAAATTCTAGCAAATAGAATCCAACCACCTATTAAAATGATCACACACAATGATCAAGTCAGGTTTATTCAAGGGATGAAAAGATTCTACAAGATATGCAAATCAATGTGATATACCATACTAGCAAATTAAAAGATAAAATCATATGATAATCTCAATAGATGCAGAAAAAGCTTTTGACAAAATTCAGTACCTGAATATCAGCATAGAAGGAACCTACCTCAGCATAGCTCAATATTAGAAAAACAAACAACCTAATAAAAAAAAATGGGCAGAAAACCTAAACAGATAGCTCTCCAAAGAAGACATCTGGATGGCTAATAAACACATGAAAAATGCTCCACATCATTTAATTAATAGAGAAATGCAAATAAATACTACAATAAGCTATCACCTCACACTGGTCAGAATGGCCATCAAAATCTACAAACAATAAATGTTAGAGAGGATATGGAGAAAAGGGAGCCAATCCTCTTGCACTGTTGGTGGAAATGTAAATTGATGCAGTCATTGTGGAGAACAGTATGAAAATTCCTTTAAAAAAAATGAAAAAAATCCTAGGAATATAAACAACCATATGACCCAGCAATTCCACTACTGGTTATATACCCTGAGAAAGCCATAATTGAAAAAGACACATGTATCCCAGTGTTCACTGCAGCACTACTTACAATAGCTAGAACTTGGAAGCAACCTAGATGTCCACTGACTGATCAACAGATAAAGAAGTTGTGGTACATATGTACAATGGACTATTATTAATACTGTCTTAAAAGGAACACATTTGAGTCAGTTCAAATGAGGTGGATGAAGCTTGAGCCTGTTATGCAGAGTGAAGAAAGTCAGAAAGAGAAAAAACAAATGTTGTATATTAACGCATATATATGGAATCTAAGAAGACAGTACTGATAAGCCTCTTTGCAGGGCAGGAATAGAGAGTCAGACATACAGAACAGACTTATGGATACAGAGGGGGCAGGAGAGAGTGGGCTGAATTGAGAGAGCAGCATTGAAATATACACATTACCACATGTAGAACAGGTAGCTAATGGGAAGTTGCTGTATAATACGAGGAGCTCAACCTAGCACTGTTTGACAACCTAGAGAGGTGGGAGGGAGGAGGAGGGGGCAAGCAGGTTCAAGAGAGGGAGCATGTGTATAGCTAAGCCTGATTCTTGTTGATTCTTGGCAGGAACCAACACAGCGCTGTAAGGCAGTTATTCCCCAATCAAAAATAAATGTAAAGAAAAGAAAGCTTACTGGTTCTAAGAGATTCACAGACATAAAGGTGATTTACAGATACCAAGTTGAAAGCAAGAGAAGTCAAAGCTTACATTTATAAGTCAAGGTTGGCTTTTCCAGGAACAAGGACAGGGTTGCATTGAAAAAAATGTATCAGTCTGGGACTTCCCTGGTGGTCCAGGGACTAAGGGTCCACCTGCCAACGCCGGGTGTATGGGTTTCGGCCCCTGGCCTGGAAGGCTTCCACATGCCACGGGGCAACTGAGGCTGTGTGCCAAAACTACTGGAGCCCAAGCACTGAGAGCCTGCATCTGCAAGGAGAGGGACCAGCACAGTGAGAAGACCACGCACTAGGGAACAGCCTCCACTCGCCACAGCTGGAGGAAGCCCGCGCGCAGCGACGACGACCCACTGAAGGGAAAGTACCAGTCTACTCAGCCACTCCGGCTTGCACCTGTTGCTAGACCACGTGTTCACAGCCTATATGCACAGGGCACTTACAGATTCTCTGGAAGGAGTCCCAAAGGACAATAAGTACAAGAAACAAAACAAGGCCTTAATTTAGCACTTCAGGCATGTGATGCGGTGGGGCCGGTAGCCTTGCTAGAAGATCTGGATGTTACATTATTGGAATGCTGTGCTGTGCTTAGCCGCTCAGTCATGTCCAACTCTTTCCGACCCCACAGACTGTAGCCCGCCAGGCTCCTCTGTCCTGGACTTCTCCAGGCAAGAATATTGGAATGGGTTGCCATTTCCTTCTCCAGGGGATCGTCCCAACCCAGGGATGGAACCCAGGTTTTCCTGCAGGCAGATTTTTTTACTGTCTGAGCCACAAGGGAAGCCCAATGTTATTGGAATACTACCTAATAATGCTTGCTAGCATTTAGTGTTTATATATTCACTGCAGGCATTCTTGGTAAATAGCTTCCCAGCTTAATTTCTTATTAATCAAGTATTTTAGATATCTATAATAATACGTTTTAAGATATTAAGAACTTTGGATATATTTTTAGAATAATTTATAATTTTGGAAATTCCCAAGAATTGTACATTCTTTTCATAAATCCAAATATTAATATAAGTCTGGAAGTTGAAAACTGTAGTGGTTTGTTTCCAGGCATCACACAGAGGCATTTATAATATCATGTGCCCATCACTCCCACCCTCACCTGGGAGATGCCCTTCTTCCCTGTTCCATCATGCGGCCATAGTGGAAGCTGCCCCATCTGTCCCAGGACCACAGGTGACTGGTCCAGAAATGACAGTTGAATTCTTCTCTGAGCTCTTTCAGATTGCCACTGGGCAACAGCCTATCGCTGCCTGATGGCAAAAGCTATATACGGTGTAAAGAGCACAGAGAAACTGCCAAGAATGGCTGGAGAGGAAAGGAGAGAGGAGCACGGCCAGGGACCAAGTTCCTGACGTCCGGGAATCTGCCTCCACCTCTGTCTTTCCCTTGGGCTGATGGTCCAACCTTGTTCTTGGCTCCATGGTTTCCTCTTCTTTGCTTAAGCAGTTCAGGCTGGATTCTGTTTCTTACAACCATAGAAGATAAATTTAATTAAAAAAAAATTTTTAATTAAAAAAAAAAACACATAGGAGTGAATTTATTTAATCACAATGTAGTTGGTATATTTGACCTCCGAAAAGAGGTAATAATAGCTAACCTAAAATCACTGCAGATGGTGACTGCAGCCATGAAATTAAAAGACGTTTACTCCTTGAAAGAAAAGTTATGACCAACCTAGACAGCATATTGAAAAGCAGGGACACTACTTTGCCAACAAAGGTCCGTCTAATCAAGGCTATGGTTTTTCCAGTGGTCATGTATGGATGTGAGAGTGGGACTGTGAAGAAGGTTGAGCACTGAAGAATTGATGCTTTTGAACTGTGGTGTTGGAGAAGACTCTTGAGAGTCCTTTGGACTGCAAGGAGATCCAACCAGTCCATTCTAAAGGAGATCAGGCCTGGGATTTCTTTGGAAGGAATGATGCTAAAGCTGAAACTCCAGTACTTTGGCCACCTCATGCAAAGAGTTGACTCATTGGAAACGACTCTGATGCTGGGAGGGATTGGGGGCAGGAGGAGAAGGGGATGACAGAGGAAGAGATGGCTGGATGGCATCACTGACTCGATGGACATGAGTCTGAGTGAATTCTAGGAGTTGGTGATGGACAGGGAGGCCTGGCGTGCTGCGATTCATGGGGTTGCAAAGAGTCGGACATGAGTGAGCGACTGAACTGAATTGAATGATAATAGTGATTTGTTTAATAGCAATGCCCGTGGGAGCTGAAACACAGTAATACCAAGTATTAACACCTTGGGGTAAAGTATTAGAACTCGAGGTTAGCAGGGTAAGCTCCAGGTTCCCTGAGCATTCTGTCTGTCTTTTTCAAAACAGGACTTAAGAGCCAAGTTAGATGTTGGGGTTACAGCTCTCACTTCCAACACTGTATCCCCAGGGTCTCATACAGTGTTGAACACACGGCAGTTGCTCCATACATATTTCTGGAGTGAACACAATTAAACACATGAGCACAGAAAAGTGTGAGGGGTACAGCATGTGAACAGGGAAGAGGTGTAACTGGAGACTGGACTTGCCTGGATATCTGATTGGAAAGGGGACAGAAGCAGGCCTGTGCACTGATCAAACTGAGCCAGAGCTCAGACAGCCAGACAATATCAGCTGCCTGAGACCCAAGGTCCGTGGTCTTGAAAGGAGAGATGTGAGTGCTGCCCAGAGAGCTCTCCCTGACTCCACAGCCATCTGGACCAGCCCCCCAGGTTCAGGCCACTGACGCTCCAGGGCACTGTGGGTCCAGGCCTCTGTGGGTCCAGACCACAGTGGGGTCTGGGCCACTGGGGGTCCAGACCATGGTGAGTCCACACCATGGTGGGATCCAGGCCACTGGGGGGTCCAGGCCATGGTGGGGTCCAGGCCATGGTGGGGTCCAGGCCATGGTGGGGCCCAGGCCACGCTGGGGTCCAGTAAATCTCCTTTTGGGAAGTGGAAGAGCTCTTCCCTCAGCTCCCCACTCCAACCCACTGCACGTTGAACTGGACCAGGGAGCCAACAGAAGGGCAAACAAACTCTGCCAACAAATCCCCTTGGATTCATTTGAAAGCAAAAGCCACGGGAGGGCAGGATGGATGCTGAGGTTGGAATCAGCTGCTAGTGGCCTCTTAGTGACAGAATGAGGAAGACTGACAAAAAAATGTCTGGTAATTTTAAATATGGGATTTCAGCTAAAGTGAACTTTCTTTTCACACATATGCTGAAGCTGATTGGCTTTGGTTGGAGGATGTAGAAAATAGACAAGCAGCTTTAGCAGACTGGAGATGAAGGAAGATATGTTTTAAGGCTGAGACCTAGAGAGAGGCTGGGTCAGTGTATGCCACTCTAGGGGGTGTGGTACCTTATCCCCTACAAATCTCCTACTGAAAATGTGGTAGGGGCAAGCAAGAACACAACCATCTCTCAAAATAGAGTCTAGGGGCCCAGACCTGCTGAACCAGAATCTGCATTGTACAATAGCCTCAGAGTATTTGAATTCACATTAAACTTGGAGAAGCGATGTTCTAAGAAATATGTTCTAAGAAATATGGACTTATTAAAATTTTGTATGGGAAACAGCCATAAATGCATATGTGTTTCAGAAAGGGGATGGAAGATTAGGGAACTAGTATGGAAGTAAAGACTGGTTATAAAAAAAATTATGATGGTTTAGGCATGAAATGGTCTGGGCTTGTCCATAAGATAGGATGAAATAAAGCATCTAGAATTAATATATATTTAGAGCAGAATCAGTGGAGCTTGGTGATACATCAGATACGGGATCTGGAAGTGAGAGAAGGAGGAGATGAGCAGGTCGGTAGGTAGGTTGTCTCCCAGGCAGGCAGATGGAGCAAGTGGTGGTACACCCCTCTCGAAGCTTAAGAACACTGAGACAAATAAAAAGCACAGAAAGGAAGAACCATCATTTTAGCTCTGAACACACTGGCACCTAAGTGTACTGTGAGGAAAGTGGCAACAGTGGTTGGAGAGCTGCACAAGTCACTGTGAAAGCAAAATAAAGCGTCGCAGCGAAAAGACACGGAGCCATGGACACCATAAATACGGTCAACAGTTTAAGCATCGCAGCAAAAAGACACAGAGCCATAAAACACTATAGATACGGTCAACAGTTTTCAAACAAATTGCAGCTTTTCCCTCTTGGTGCTTTTTTTTATTATTATTCTGATTTTGTTAAGGTAAGAAATGATTCAGAGGGATAATTATTGTCCTTGTGAAATCCTCACTTGGAGCCTAACAGTGGATATGAAATTGAAAGAGCAGTGATGAAGGCAAGAAGTAAGAAACGGAAGATGGGGAACAGTAAACGGATGGTTTAGTGATGACTGAAAGAGGTAATGTGAACGCGACCATAAGTCATTGACAGCATGCAGCATAGACCTACACTGTTTAGCATGGTAGCAGCTAGCCACACGTGGTTAAAGTATACGAAGTGTCACTCGTCAACCTGAGATGGGATGTGAATTTTAAAAGTATGTACTGGAATGCAAAGGCTCGATATTAAATAAAGAGTGGCATATTGCTAGCGCTGGCCTCGCCTGCAGCGCTGTGCACAGGCAGCTTGCACCTATCTTCTGTGTGGTGTCTCCCTTCGGCAGCACTGGTGTAGAGCGTGACTATGGGGACTTCCCCAGTGGCCCAGCAGTTAAGAACCCCCTTCCAAAGCAGGGCGCGTCGGGTGGACACCTGGTCAGAGGAACTCAGATTCCACGTGCCACAGGGCAACTAAACGGATGCACTGCAACTGGGGTCCACGCACTGCAGGGAGAGGAGTCCTGTATGCTGCCTGCCATCGAGACCCTGCGTGCGGCAATACCGCCAAACGCAGAAACAAGCACTGCAAAAGAAAGGGAGATGACTAGGAAACCGCCTGACCCTGAGTCCTTGGTTCTTGCTCCTCGTTTACACATACTTCCCCTGTGTCACGTAGACTGGCTCTCCAGACACTCCTGGTTCCACCTGGATCCCCCTTTTGCTCATTGCTTAGCACGAGAAAGCAGGGTAAGTGATGGAAGGAGCTGGTCTCTGACTGCATGATTCTTTTGGACAGATCTTCCCACATAGCCTGTTCTTTGCCACGAGTGGTCTCTTGAAACTGGTTCCAGATGCTAGGATTGGAAGTAAACCTTAAGATAATCCAACCCTACACCTTTCATTTATGAATAAAAATTTCTAGAAGTCCAGAAATGCCTAAATTATGTTTTTTCCACTACCTAACACTTTCCCTCCAGAGGGGCTAGCAGACCTAAAGCAGAGTTTTATCTTCAAAAACATATATTTGCACAAAGATGTGGGAAGAGATACAATGCCAATTTGAACTCTTCCTTGAAGATGATAAGAGTTGAAGGGATTCATTTTATCAATCTTCTGTTTAATAAAAATGAGTAGGAAGACAAGTCATCTGGAACCAGTTTGCTTGAAAGAGGATAAACTAATAATTTACAGAGCATAAAAGACACTTAGGGAAAAATGTAGGAAAATGGAAAAGGATTCAACAAGAGATGAACCAGGTTTCCAGGCAGCAATGAAGGCTTTGTCTCTAACCATACATTATGGTGAGTAGGTGTCCAAATACAAAATGTTATCAAAAGAAGCATGCGGAAGGCTTACAATCCTGTGTTCCCACCTCTAAAAATAATTGTTCATGGCTGGTAAAAATTAATTTGGTTATGGGCTTGGAAAATATGTGATACTTCTGTGATCCATCAAATAGTTCAGTTTCATAATCAGACCATCTTTTCTCTGGCCAGATGGGATTTTTAAAATACAGGGTGTATTAGGTTTCTGGAGCTGCTGTAACAAAGTACCACAGGCTGGGTGACTTAAAACCACAGAAATTAATTGTCTCACAGCTCTGGAGGCTAGAATCGCAGAGCAAGGTGTTGGCAGGGCCGTGTTCCCTCTGAAGCCTGAAAGGGACCATCCTTCCTTGTGTCTTCCTGTCTCTTGTGGTTCACTGCTGTCCGTGGCATCCTTTGACATGCAGCTACAACACTTTAATCTCTGCCCATGTCGTCACATAATTTTCTCCCATAACGTGCCTGTATCTTTGTGTCTCTTCTCAGTGACCCCAGTCATACTGGATTAAAGGCTCACCCCACTCCAGCACTCTTGCCTGGAAAATCCCATGGATGGAAGAGCCTGGTAGTCTGCAGTCCATGGGGTCACAAAGAGTCGGACATGACTGAGCGACTTCACTTTCACTTTTCACTTTCATGTACTGGAGAAGGAAATGGCAACCCACTCCAGTGTTCTTGCCTGGAGAATCCCAGAGACGGGGGAGCCTGGCAGGCTGCCGTCTATGAGGCTGCACAGAGTCGGACACGACTGAAGCAACTTAGCAACACCAGCTACTCCTGTAGGACCTCACTGTAAGTAATTATAACTGCAACAAACCTATTTTCAAATAAAGTCACATTCTGAAGCACTGGGGGTTAGGCTTTTAAGAATCCTTTTGGAGGATAAAATTCAACCATAATACTAGGTATTCCTTTTTTGTATACACAGTACATTTGAATTAAATATTTACCTAAAACTTTGGGTCCAAGAAAGGTGTCGTAAAGCCATGTCTCTCTGCTCCCCTGCCTAGTAAAATTATAAACTCTGAAAATAACAAAAAGAGGCAACAAAAGCAGAACTCTAAAAGGTAACAAGAAGAAGGCAAACCAGTTTGGGACCCCGGAACCTGGAGGAAAAACACATCAGCAACATGTCTCACATTCCTCCACCCAGAAAAGGATGATGCAATCTCAACATTCCCTGACCTCAAACTAGCACAGGAAGACAGTCTAGGTAGGCTTACTCTTCCTGAGGGTCAAAGACCCTCTGACAACACCAGCTGAACCTCCGGCCTCTCTAGAGTAGGGAGCTGGTTGAGAGCTCCACTTACAATCAATGGCCAGGATGAGTGCTCTCCTTTCTGGCGAGGCCTTACCTCCCCCAGCCAAAAGATGCTGAGGGCGTCCAGCAGCTCAAAGACAGGTCTCAACACAACAAGCCTGGCCTGAAGCCCCATTGTCTCCCCAGGCGTGAGACTCCCTCCCCTGCCCAGAGACACGGAGTGGCCAGTGGGCCCCATTGGGGGAGATCCTGTCATAACAAGCTCCCGGCCCAGAAACGCTCTGCATCTCCCACAGCAGGAATTTCAGCGCTGTCACTGCGGGAGCCTGGCCAGGGAAGCCTCTTTGATATGAATCTGAGACTCCATCCCCTACTAAGAGAAACCTCGGGGCCCAGTATGGAGAAACCTTTCCCACTCCTTAGGGGTCCCAGTGGCACCAGATAAGCCAGAAGACCAAAATAACACTGCAAACTCCTTAAAAATTAAACTGTCACTGGGACCACAGCCCACAGATGCAGGCAGGCTCTACAAAGAAACCTAACCAGAGTGGCTGCCTGCTGAACTAAAAGAGCTGAACAGGACCCAGAGTTTCTGGACATAACAGACAGAACGTCCAGGACACAATAAAATAAAATTACCTGTCACACCAAGCACCAAGAAAACTGCAACTTGAATGAGAAATGACAGTCAACTGGTGCCAACACTGAGCTAAACTGGATGCTGGGATAATCTGACAAGGGTTTTAAAGTGGCTGACATAAAAGTGCTTCCACAATCAGGTACAAGTTTTCTCGGCCTGAATAAAAAATTAGAAATGATCATCCAAGAAAGAGAAGTTATTTTAAAAAGTATCAACTGTAAATTATAGAACTGAAAAATATAATAACAGAAAATGTTTAAAAATCTGCATGGATTTAACAGTGGAGCAGAGATGACAGAGAATAGAATCTATGGATTGGCAGACAAAAAAAAAAAAAAAAACCACTGAATTTTTGCAATCTGACAACACAAAGGAAAAAAATGAAGAGAACCTAGGAATCTGTGGGTCAGTAAGAAAGTATTCAACATCTGCATCCTCAGAGTTCAAGAAGGAAAAGAGAAGGAGAGTGAAGGTGAACAAACATCCAGAAAGAGACTGAAACCTTGCTGACTTAGTGTAAGACACAAACCTGGAGAGTCCAGAAGCGCAGCCAATCCGAGATAAGATTGCTTGCCCAAAGAAACCCATGCCAAGAACATCATTATTAAATTTCTGAAGACTAAAACAAGGGGGGAAATCTTAAAAGCAGCTGGAAGCAACATATTATCAATAGAGAAATGCCTATTTGAATAACAACAGATTTCTCATGTGAAGCCGTGGGAGCCAGAAGGAAGTGCTGTAACAGTTTCTATACAATGAAAAAAGAACTATCAACTACAAAATTTTTATTTGGCTATATTAGTTTACTAGGAAGCTATATTAAACTGAGTGGTTTACAACAACAGAAACTTACCCTTGCAATTCTGGAGGGCAGAAGGCCAAAATCAAGACATAGATAAGGCTGTACAGCCTCTGAGTGTTAAGAGGATGATTCATTCTTTGCTTCTCCCCATTTCTGGTGGCTCCAGGCGTTCCTAAGCTGCCGTCTCTCCCTCTTATCTTCACATCCGTCTCTCTGTCCCTATTCTGTCTCTTACAAGAATAATTGTCACTGAAGGTAGGTTTTACTTCAATGATTTCATCTCATTATGCTTACCCTAATTATTAATAATCTGCAAAAAATTTTTTTCCCAAATTGGGCGACATTCACAGATGCTGGGCATTAGGACATAAACAGCTTATTAGGACCACCACTCAACCCGCCACACTGGCAAAACTACCCTTCATGAATAAAGGGGAAATAATCACATTCTCAGAATAAAAAAATTAAAATATTTTGTTACTAGCAGATCTATCCTTAAAGATCAAAGGACATTCTTCAAACAAAACTGAAATTAGAAAATGAACAGTTTTCTTCATCAGAAGCAAGAACCACAAAGACAAGAAATATATTTACATACAATAAGCTATCATTTACTTCATGAATTTTATGAATTATATTTGATGATTAAAACAAAAAACACAAACCACCTGATATTTAATGTAATGATATTTAAAAGGAAGGAAGGAAAATGAACCTAAATGCAAGTGAGCTTCCCATACACCTCTCACAGTGGTAAGATGTTGATACCAGTGGCTGTCATCAATAACATATGTATCATATTGTACCCAGAGCAGCCCTTCTGAAAGCTCCACAAAGACACTCAAAAACACTATAAGTAAATATAAAAAAATTTAATTCTAAATATGTTCAAGTTACTGATAAGAAGGGAAGAAAAGAGAAACATGGGAATGGGAACTAGAGGAAACAAACCAAAGGGAATAAAAGTAAATGAAACACTGGGCAATTCTATCATGTCACTAACTACTGGGATGCAAATTATTTAAACACATCAATCAAAAAACAGAGTAAATAGTTGATTCAAAAAATAACCCAACTTTATGCTGTTTACAAAAGCTCACTTCAAATTCAATATAGGTCAGTTGAAATTTTTAAAAATAGTAAAAGCCATCAGGCAAACATCGATTTAAACAGTAATAAAAGAGCAGGGGTGACTTTATATATATGATAAAATTGTACAGAAGTAAACTTACACATAAAAACCCAAGTACAAGTTGAGGAATCTGAGTAAGGCAGGGGGGCCATAGTCATAATCAATATCCGGGTTGCGTTATTTAACTAGAGTTTTGCAAAGTATCATTAGTAGAAAGAAAGTAACAAAAGATACACAAGTTCATTCTATAATTTCCTACTGCTATATGTGAATCTACAATTATCTCCATGAAATTGCCAATTAGGAAAAACAGTTTCCCTCAAAATAAAACAAACCTACAGAACTGAAATGAGTATTCTTCTAGCGCAAGCTTAGAACAATAATGGCAAGAGTCAGTGTTTACTTTCTCTCCCTTTATTTAAAAAGTCATACAAATAATGTGGAGTTAACATTTATTTATTGCTTATATGCAGAGTACATCATGAGAAATGCTGGACTGGAAGAAACACAAGCTGGAATCAAGACTGCCAGGAAAAATATCAATAACCTCAGATATGCAGATGACACCACCCTTATGGCAGAAAGTGAAGAGGAACTAAAAAGCCTCTTGATGAAAGTGAAAGAGGAGAGTGAAAAAGTTGGCTTAAAGCTCAACATTCAGAAAACAAAGATCATGGCATCCGGTCCCATCACTTCATGGGAAATAGATGGGGAAACAGTGGAAACAGTGTCAGACTTTATTTTGGGGGCTCCAAAATCACTGCAGATGGTGACTGCAGCCATGAAATTAGAAGACGCTTACTCCTTGGAAGAAAAGTTATGACCAACCTAGATAGCATATTGAAAAGCAGAGACATTACTTTGCCAACAAAGGTCGGTCTAGTCGAGGCTATGGTTTTTCCTGTGGTCATGTATGGATGTGAGAGTTGGACAGTGAAGAAGGTTGAGGGCCGAAGAATTGATGCTTTTGAACTGTGGTGCTGGAAACTCTTGAGAGTCTCTTGGACTACAAGGAGATCCAACCAGTCCACTCTGAAGGAGATCAGCCCTGGGATTTCTTTGGAAGGAATGATGCTAAAGCTGAAGCTCCAGTACTTTGGCCACCTCATGCAAAGAGTTGACTCACTGGAAAAGACTCTGATGCTGGGAGGGATTGGGGGCAGGAAGAGAAGGGGACGTCCAAGGATGAGATGTTTGATGGCATCACTGACTCGATGGACGTGAGTCTGAGTGAACTCCGGGAGCTGGTGATGAACAGGGAGGCCTGGTGTGCTGCGATTCATGGGGTTGCAAAGAGTTGGACACGACTGAGCGACTGAACTGAACTGAACTGCTTATATGCAGTATCACTAAGAAAATATTTTTACTTTAAAAGTAAGCCTCTTGACAAAATAACAATGACTTTATAAAGTATAACTGTCTTTGTGAGCTAGATGAGTTCCAGTGACATTATTAATAAACAGACCCAGAAAGAGAGACCGAAAAGAAGCCCAGTCTGTGAGGATATCTCAGGTTCCCACATCACTTTTGTTTTAAATGATTCAGACCAAAACTTGCTACCTAGACATGATAAGGAGTGAAAGATTAATATCTGCTTCTGTGGAATGCACTGAAATACAGATATCCATTTTTATTCATGACATGAACCCAGTCCTGTTTTTTCTCCAGACATAATTCATGATTTAGCACCATCTTCAATTCAAATCAAAATTAATGGGAAACTAGTAACAGTTTTGCTTATGCATATTGACACAATCTGTTCTACATGGCAAGTAGTTAAATCTGTAGTATCACTTTATGGATTTCATTTCTTTAAATTATTACCCTATTTAAATTACAGTATTAACAAAATCACATAACTAAAAATACTCTAAAGATGTAAATAAACCCTGAGAAAAATGTGTGTTGTCATTACTAATGAGAGAGCCTGCCTTTGGGAAATGTTATTTACAATAATGCACAGAATGAATGAGAGACAGTGAACAAGGAAATAATCCCACATGGGCCTCACTAGAAGAACATATGCAGTGGGTCAGGCAGTCCCCACCCCAAAGCTGTGGACTCAGTACAGCCTGAAACTGCTCCCCAGCCACGGAGCAGGACTGTCCAAGGAAAGATGGCAAGTCTGCATTTCACTTTTCTTCACTTAATTTTGATGTATATGTTCTACTGAGAAAGTTAGAGAAATCAGCATACTAAATCAGAGTCAGCAAAGTTTTTTCTGGAAAAGTACAGACAGTTCCTATTTTGAGAACTGGGGTCAAATGATCCCTCTTGACACTATTCAACTCTACGAGAAAGCTGCCGCAAAAGTGAAAGCATCAGTTACTCAGTCATGTCCAGCTCTTTGGGACACCATGGATTGTAGCCCGCCAGGCTCCTCTGTCCACAGAACTCTCCAGGCAAGAATACTGGAATGGGTAGCCATTCCCTTCTCCAGGGGCTCTTCCTGACCCCGGGATCAAACCTGGGTCTCCCACACTGCAGGCAAATCCCTTCCCATCTGAGCCACCAGGGCAGCTGCCACAGACAGTGTGTAAACAAGCAGCTGAGACTGTGTCCAACGAAACTTGACTTACAGATGCTGAAGTTTGAACTTCATATTATGTGCACATGTTATGAAATGTGCTCCATCTGATTTTTTTCCAGTCACTTAAAAATTAAATAAAAAAATCACTGTTAGGTCTCAGACTGAACAA
Source organism: Nanger dama (assembly GCA_917880005.1). Classification (NCBI taxonomy): domain Eukaryota; kingdom Metazoa; phylum Chordata; class Mammalia; order Artiodactyla; family Bovidae; genus Nanger; species Nanger dama. The sequence goes on along the minus strand of CAKJTW010000021.1, from coordinate 4,394,144 downwards.
AAATAAGTGGTAGGCAGGTCTGTCCTGCAAGCTGGATTTGCTGACTCCTGTGTGAAATTATCAATGATATTAATATTTCCTTCATGAGTAATGATGATAATTTATTTAATATTGCTTCAGATGAACCAGAAGAACTCAGTATCCATTATAACTTTTTCCCCTCTTTCTGAGTTAATATTGTCAAAATAGCTCAAAATCCTGTGTAACTTGAAAGTTAAAGATAGAAAAGATTGAAATAAATCTGTCTACATAAATGTTGATTCCCAAACTCCCTATCTATGTACATACTGCTGTATTTAAAATGGTTAACTAACAAGGACTTAGGAGAAGGCAATGGCACCCCATTCCAGCACTCTCGCCTGGAAAATCCCATGGACGGAGGAGCCTGATAGGCTGCAGTTCATGGGGTCGCTAAGAGTCGGACACGACTGAGCAACTTCACTTTCACGTTTCACCTTCATGCATCGGAGAAGGCAATGGCAACCCACTCCAGTGTTCTTGCCTGGAGAATCCCAGGGGCGGGGGGGCCTGGTGGGCTGCCGTCTATGGGGTCGCACAGAGTCGGACACGACTGACGCGACACAGCAGCAGCAGCAACAAGGACTTACGGTACAGCACAGGGAACTCTGCTCAAAGTTATGTGGCAACTTGGACGGGGAGGGGGTTTGGGGGAGATTGGATATATGTATAAGTATGGCTGAGTTACTCTGCTGTGCATGTGAAGCTATCACGACATTATTAATTGACTGTGATCTAATATAAAAGAAACAGCTTTAAAAACAAGCAAAATGAAAAAAAAGAGAAACAATTTTTAATAACAAAGAAATCTGTCTATACATGCAGCATGGCCTACCAAGGCAGTATCTAAAGTCTCTGAATGACAAATAAGAGGTGTTTAGTGGGTAACTCAATCAATTTAAGGAACTCCACTGACAAATTTCTTTAATTCTATTCAGTTGATTGTATTTGTGTTGCTGAAGTTACTGCATAATGTATGATGGTCCATTTTATGTAATGGAACTTTAAATGGTGTTGGTTTAATTTCAGTAGCTTTTTAATTAAAATAAACCAACACTTGCTGCTTTACTGCCTAACGAAATTAATTGGGAGTGAGCATTATGCATGAATATGAAAATATGGGTAATTTAAAGATGACTCAAGGTCTTCTCCCATATATTTTCTCTTCCACAAATGAGGCTTTAAACTGTTCTGTATAACCATGGAGTAGGGCTTAAGCTCTCTCTTTACGCTACTGTAGGTGAATATTTGGGCTTCTCAGGTGGCACTAGTGATAAAGAATCCGCCTGCCACTGCAGGATACACAAGAGACACAGGTTCAGTCCCTGGGTCAGGAAGATTCCCTGGAAGAGGGTATGGCAGCCCCCTCCAGTATTCTTGCCTGGAGAATGCCATGGACAGAGGAGCCTGGCAGGCTTACAGTTCATGGGGTCACAAAGAGTCTGGCCTGACTACAGCAACTCAGCATGCACGCCACACAGGTAAATATTTAACCCTGAGAGAAGGAATTCAAATCACCAGTGCAAGCTCACCTGCAGCTCAATGGCCTAGATAAACTAAAACTCCTAACAAGCAGGGGACAACAGAGGATGAGATGGCTGGATGGCATCACTGACTCAGTGGACATGAGTTTGAGCAGGCTCAGGGGGTTGGTGCTGGACAGGGAGGCCCTGTCTGCTGCAGTCTGTGGGGTCGCAAAGAGTCGGACACGACTGAGCAAGTGAACTGACTGAGGGACTTGTCACCATTGAAAAGCCATGTGTTTTTTGTTACCAGATTTCATATTATTGAATCAGAAAAGGTATTCGACAAGCACTCATTGAATGCCCACTATGACTCGGACAGAGTTACAACACAGCTGAGCTCTCTCCACATAGATTTTCCATTCTAGTCTAGAAAGAGGCAGATAACAAGTAACAATCAAATAGACAGCTTATCATACGGTGATAAATATTACTAAGAGGGGTAAGGTAATACGGTATAGAGATGACCACTATTTTCTATAGAATAGTCAAGAAACAGATTCTGTGGACGTGATGCTTTAACGAAAATGAAGTGAGGGAGGGAGCTGTGTGAACGTTTGGGAGAAGAGCATTCCCAAACAGAGAGAGGAACAGACAGGAAGGCCAGAGGCGGGAAGATGCCTCAAAGGCTTCAGGAACAGCAAGGAGACCGCCCTGGATAGAGAATCCGTAGCGACAGTGGCGGAACTCCACAAAGACAAGCGTTTTTCTTCTCGTTGGTCACTTATTCTCTGCACAGGAGGCAGTGCCGAGCACACAGCAGGCACTAGGTAGGTACTTGCTGAATGAACAAATATATAAGAACAGGGAAGGAGAAAGCAGGAGTGCGTCACATCCGGCATCATAAATCATTGTAAGAACTCTGGGTTTCACTTAAGCAAGAAGAGCGGACACCAATGGGCTCCAGGTAGAGAAGTGCCACAGTCTGTGGGATTTTTAAAGGATCACTTGACTTCCAGTTGACGAAACTGTAGGAGGAAGGGCAGAAGCAGGAAGAGGGGTGTTCAATAATAAATAGCACTGACAGAAGTATCAGCAGATGTTGGGCAACAGTTATTTAAGATCTGAGTTATACAGGGAGATATGAAACTGGAGTGGCGTTATACATTAAACATGGGGTCAGAGCTGTATAGTGAAGAATTGGGCCAGCTGAGAATTCCAACCAGATTTCTACCCAAGTGGGAGTGCAGCAGGTGATCTGAGATTCGGTGTGTGAATTTAGATTCTTAGTCACACATGGCAAAGACTCTTGAACTCAGGTTAACCAAGTTCCCACTGAGAAGACTGTCAACGTACCCTGCAGCAGCCAGGACAGGTTATCGGCATGAGGAGAGCCTGAGTGAGGAGGGAGGCCAACCGGGAGGTTTCTAAGGTGCCAACTGGTAAGGGCTGCAAAAGCATCACTGGGACTACAGCAGGAGTGAAACAATTGTTTCCATCTAACTCCTCTCAGAGAGACTAGTCTCTAAGGACCGCTAGTGAACTGTGCCCTCCCAGTTCATGATCTTGTGTATTCATCCACCCTTTCTTTAGATCCAGACTGGGCCCGTGACTCACTTTACTAATAAAGTTGCTGCTGCTGCTAAGTTGCTTCAGTCATGTCCGACTCTGCGCAACCCCATAGAGCCCACCAGGCTCCCCCAATCCCTGGGATTCTCCAGGCAAGAACACTGGAGTGGGTTGCCATTGCCTTCTCCAGTGCATGAAAGTGAAAAGTGAAAGCGAAGTCGCTCAGTTGTATCCGACTCTTAGCGACCCCATGGACTGCAGCTCACCAGGCTCCTCCATCCATGGGATTTTCCAGGCAAGAGGACTGGAGTGGGGTGCCATTGCCTTCTCCGACTAATAAAGTTAGGTGGAAATAATCCTGGGTGACTTCAGGGACCGGGTCAGAAGTCTGCCTCTTTCTTTCTTCTTGTCTCAGAACATTCATTCTGGGGAAGCAGCAAGTGTGTAAGAAGTCCAGCCACCCTACTGTAGTGACCACGTGGAGGGCTTAGCAGGCCCACTCTGCTAAGGCAGCTGGCGTTCTTAGAGCCTCAAGGCCACCAGGTGACTCTAGTCAAGTGTCAGCTCAGAAACTTCCCTGCTAGTCCAGTAGTTAAGAATCCACCTTATATTATCCCTATGTTTAGGGGACGTGGATTCGACCCCTGGTTGGGGAATTAAGCCCCTGCATGCCATGGGGCAACCAAGTCTGTGCACCACAACCAGAGAGGCCCAGCACCACAACAGAAGATCCCATGGGCCACAGCTAAGACCCAAGGCAGCCAAATAAACACACAAATATTTCAAAATAAGAGTCAGCTCTCTCAGTCTTGCCTAAATTCCTGACTCATAAAAGTAATGAAAAAAAGGGGGTCATTGTTCTCAGTTTTGACGTAATCTGTTACATAGCAACACGTAACCAGAATAATAGTATATGTGATTGATAGGAATAGTTTAATAAACCCCTTCAGTAGAGGTGGGCTTCCCTGATAGCTCAGTTGGTAAACAATCTGCCTGCAATGCAGGGGACCCTGGTTCAATTCGTGGGTCAGGAAGATCCGCTGGAGAACAGATGGGCATCCCTAGTGGCTCAGCTGGTAAAGAATCTGCCTGCAACGTGAGAGACCTGGGTTCAATCCCTGGATTGGAAAGATCCCCTGGAGAAGGGAAAGGCTACCCACCCCAGTATTCTGGCCTGGAGAATTCCATGGACTGCATAGTCCATGGGGTTGCAAAGAATCAGACGTGACTAAGCCACTTACTTTCACTTGAGCAGTGGTAATATCCCTGTGGGCATAACCATTAACCAACTTCTGATGGAGAGGGCTGGGTGCAGACACTTACTCACAGAGCGACAGAAGAAAGGAGACTTGCCACCCGCAGTCTTCACGCATCTTTCCTTCACAGCACAAAGTGTCCTCCAGTGCGGGTCTCACCCAGGGTCTCTGCCCTTGCTTCCTCAGTCAGGAGACCCGTGCAGAAGAAAAATAAATCAAGCATCAGAATGCTGCTCTTGGAAGAATGGATTAGCACAGAGACAGTAGATATCTCTACAGAATAATGCCTCCATTTAATCATTTGAGGTCAAAACTAGATGTTTGAGATGGAAACATGATCTTTGAAACTGCTGGAAGGACAAAATTCTGACTTCTCTTTAACAAGAGCTTATATCGTGTTTTTTTCTTATTGGTTTAAGATGGAAAATACTAAGAAATGGCTGTTGGTTCCCATATCCAAATGCTGTACATACTTTCATTCTCAATACAGGAAATAGAACACGATCACAATGTGATTTGGCAATCTTCCTCTAAGATTTCAAGGAGCAGGCATGTTTTATGATTTTCTAAGTCCCTTCCAAGACATCCTTCAGCAAAACTAGCTAAGCTTTGCTTTTTTTCCCTCACTATGGGCTCCAGTGTTTAGAAATGTTATTAGTATATACAATCAATTGGCTTGGAAAATGCTATTTTAGAATATAAAAGTAAAAACTTCATTTAATCTTTGTTCACAAAGATAGTAATACTTAACAGTAGTCAGCTTTTAAGGAATGTTGGTTGATGGCAGGCACAATGCTAAATAAGTCTTGTAAATATTGTGTGAACACTATAAGGTAGGTTTTATTATAATTTACATTTTATGTATTACAACACTAAAATTTAGAAAGCTTTAATTATTCACCCAAGGTTAAACAGAAGTGCCTGATTCCTAAGTCTTTGTTCTTAAAACACTACACTATATATCATTGTGTGCTTGTGTGCTAAGTTGCTTCAGTTATGCCCAACCCTTTGCAACCCTGTGGACTGTAGTCCACCAGGATCCTCTGTGCATGGGATTCTCCAGGCAAGAATACTGGAGTGGACTGCCATGCCCTCCTCCAGGGGATCTTCCCAACCCAGGGACTGAACTTGAGTGTCCTGCAGCTCTGCACTGCAGGCAGATTCTTTACAGCTGAGCCACTGGGAAGCCCACCATGGATCATGACAATAAGGCAAGTCCTTCCTCACTACAAGAGTTTATCAGGAAAAATTTCAAACTCTAGAAAGATGGAGCTTTTTCAGTTTAGAGAAACACTATCTCAGTCTTCAAAATATGAAAGATAAAATACATTTGTATAAATTGTTTATTATCAACACTGGAAACTATGGAAATAATAATTTTGTAATAGATTGCCATCACATAACACCATATGTAATTGAAGAAGAATTTCTATTGATCAAAACCACAAAAGAGTTCACTATCCAGACAGCATTTAACAGAACTATTGTACTCTTGAGATAAATAGAGAAAAACACTAAAATCTTGAAAAATATCCAAACCCATTTCAGTATCATTTGTGATTCTGGCAGACTTCTCTTCATTTATTTGGTCTGTAGAATTTTCACAGTACTGATGACATGCCCCGCCCCCAAAAAAATAGCTATGATTGAAAATATGGATTTTATTTAAACACTCATAAAAATTCCTATTTCAACACCCAGTATCCTGGGTATTTTGTTTCTGAGATTTTTTTGTGTGTAGCCAAAAATCATAAATTTACTTCATATGAAAACGGGTAAATTTGGGCATTTCCATTTAAAAGGGTGTTGAGCTAGCCCCTTCGCCTTCCAACTAAATATCTTTGAAGTTAGAAAAGCTTACAACAATGCTGAAAATGAATACAACTGATTTAAGGCCAGCATCTGGAAGAAGTTCCTAACTATAAAGCTGATGGAGCTGGATGGGGAAAAACCAGAGTGTGATCAACTGATGCTTTGCCCCATGAGAGCGAGCAACCTCTTCCTGCTAAAAGAGTAGAAAGAGTGGCATGAATACTTCATCCATTTTCCACTTTTCCCAACTGGGCCTGGAGCAATAAGAAAAATGGGCCAAACTCTGCTGCCCTGTCCTGCACTTTGGGGTTTCAGAAGGAATACCCTTCAAGCACTTTCACAACCATACTGAAATGTGAGCTGCCACCACGTAGTAGGATGAGGACAAGAAGGAGTTGAGCTGGGGAGACAGTCGTGGCCGGCGGGCTGTGCTGCCTTTTATCTCTAGTTCCAAGGAACAAAGAGCTACCAGGGGAAGAGCCTGGGATGCTGTGGCCTGAACTGTGTTCCCCAAATCCATATGCGGAAGCCCCAGAGTCCACTGTGGTTACACTTGAATACAGGGCTTTTATGGAGATAATTCAGTTTAAATGAGATCATAAGAGAGGGGCTGTGATCCCAGAGGATTAGTTTCCTTTTAAGAAGAGACATCGGAGAACTCTTTTTCTCTCTCCCTCCCTCCCACTCCATCCCTCTCCTCCCTTCTCTCCCTGTCCACCACAGGCAGAAGAAGGCAGCTGTTCAAAAGCTAGGAAGAGAGCTTTCACCATAAATTGAATAAGCTGGCACCTCTGTCTTGAACTTGTAGCCTCCAAAAACAGAAAGGAAGTAAGCTTTTGTTGTTAAGCCATCCAGTCTATGATATTTGTTATGGCAACTCAAGCTGACTAAGGCACACTGTATACAGGGGGTCATCTTGTCATGTATTTATCATTTTAGCCCTACAAAAATTAGGTGTCGATGGCAGGAACAGACTCCAGCTCAGTACCCTAAGTGATCCCTGGTATGAAAAGAATTATTGAAGTTTAGTGAATAACATTAGAGAATACCACAGCACATGAGGAAAACAGTCATGTGCACGAACACAAGATGCAATGCTGTCAGTGTGTCAGTCTGAGGCATTCCAAAAAGGAGGCCACAGGATTTTCTACAGTTCAACAAGCTTTTTCTAAAACTTATATGGCAGAACAAAGGATCAAGATACAAAGATCGTTCAGCAGGTTAAAAATAAAACAAGGAGGACTTGCTATACATGATATTAAGAATCGCTATAAAACTAGTAAGTAAGACCAATGTATTTGGAGCAAAGATAGACAAACAGAAGCGAATAGGAATCCCAGAACCAGTACAACATGTGTATGGAAACATGTTACTAAATAGAGCTGACATTTCAGATGAGTGATGAAAACAGTAGATGGCTGACTCGGTGGAGAAAATGTGAAATTAGGTCCCTGCTGCTAAGTCACTTCAGTCGTGTCTGACTCTGTGTGACCCCACAGACAGCAGCCCACCAGGCTCCCCCATCCCTGGAATTCTCCAGGCAAGAACACTGGAGTGGGTTGCCATTGCCTTCTCCAGTGCATGAAAGTGAAAAGTGAAAGCGAAGTCGCTCAGTTGTATCCGACTCCTAGCGACCCCATGGACTGCAGCCCACCAGGCTCCTCCGTCCATGGGATTTTCCAGGCAAGAGTACTGGAGTGGGGTGCCGTTGCCTTCTCCGTAGGTCCCTATATCACACTATATATAAATATCAATGCTAGACGGATTGATTTACATGTAAAAGGCAGAATTTCACAACTGTTAGTGTAGGAGAGTATCTTTATGACATCAAGATTAATAAAGCAGAGAGCAAGTCAAACGAAAGCTTGAGTAGCAATGTTAATGTTAGACAAAATAAGGATCAAAGCATAAAAGATACAGAACAAAAAATATGGGAAAAAAAGGAAAAGCATGAACATTTGCACCTAATATAGACTCAAAAATATAGAGCAACAGCTGAGAGAAAGAACAGGAAAAATAGATACAATAGCAATTGCAACTGGAATGGAAGATTTCAATGTGTCTCTCTCAGATCAAATAAATAAAACAGCAAAAATGGGGGAAACTGCTATAAAAACTAATTTACAGATCTATATAAAAATTGACAGATTTCTTATAATAGAGAAAACTCACAAAATTAACTATATCAAGTAACAAAATGAAAACCTCCATAAATTAAAAAAATTAATATCAGAACATGAAAGGGATGAGTAAAATAGGTGAGAGAAATTAAGGGGTACACACTCCCTGTTACAAAATAGTCATTGAAATCAAATGTACTTCATGAGGGATATATTCAATCACATTGTAATAACTGGTGACACATGGTAAGCAGGCATATTACGGTGATCATTTTGTAATGTATAGAAGTACTGAATCACTGCACTGTACACCTGAAACTAACATAGCATTTTAAGTCAGTTATACTTGAACAACAAAAAATGGTAATTATATGAGGTCGTGGATGTGCTAATTAACTTGATTGTGGCAATCATTTCACAATACATACATATATTAAATCCTGTTATACGCCTTTAAAAATCACATTGTACAACTAAGTATAAACAATTTACTTGTCAATAATACTTCATTAAAGCTAGAAAAATTAAATTTAAAAGATTAATATCTTACCTATTGTATTATCTCAACATTAGGGAAAAACTTGAGAACAATAACAGAATAAGTTTTAAAGCCATATGAATGTATAGAAATGAAATAATTTGTTACTGAATAGCCTCTTCAAAGGAAAAAATCCTAAGGGAAATCTAATCTCACTAAGAGGTGGAGAACTATGTAAACATTTAATAAAAAGGTTTGTGTCATGGCTAAAGCGATATGCAGTGGGAAATTAATAGCCATAAATGCATACATCAGAAAACAAAAAATATTTTAAAAAATTAACAATGAAGGAAGTTGAGCAAAGAACAGCAAAGAAAACTCAATGACACTAGAAGGAAGGCAATAATTAAAAATAAGTTAAATGATAAATAAAAACACACCAAAAGAATCATAAAGATTAATAAAGTCAAAAGCTAGAATTTGGAAAACCCTAATAAGATAGGATGCTGACAAGATAATTAAACATTCCATTCACTTATGAACATGTAACCAAAGTTAATTAAATAGATGATAGAACAAAACCTTCTGTCTAATGTGTCTAAATTATTTCATTTCTATACATTCATATGGCTTTAAAACTTATTCTGTTATTGTTTTCAAGTTTTCCCTAATGTTGAGATAATACAATAGGTAAGATATTAATCTTTTAAATTTAATTTTTCTAGCTTTAATGAGGTATTATTGACAAGTAAATTGTTTATACTTAGTTGTACAATGTGATTTTTAAAGGCGTATAACAGGATTTAATATATGTTATAAAGAGAGTCATGAATAAGTAGGGCTTATTCTAGTAAAGCAAGAATGTTTCATATCAAGAAATCTGTCAATGCAATATACCACAGCACCACAGTAAGGGATTAAAATGCAATACACCACAGCACCACAGTAAGGGTTTAAAATGCAATATACCACAGCACCACAGTAAGGGATTAAAGAAGGAAATTACATGATTATTCCAATAGATGCTAAAAAGTAATGGTAAATGCCTATTACCAATTTTTTTAAACAGCCAAAAAACTAGAAATAGATAGAAATTTCCTAAATTTGTAAATATCTATATATTTTAAAAAACTGTAACAAGCATTATACCAAAATGGAAAAACCATAGACCATAGACACATTTTAATTAAGATGGTAATCAAAAAGGAATGCTATTACCACAACTATCAAATATAGGACTAAAGTCTTATCCAATGGTATATGCAAAGCAAAAGAAATAAGAAGTGTAAGCATTATTTCAGATGATTATTTCTATTGAAAACACAGATGAATCAACAAAATTTAAATTAATAACAGAGTACAGCCAGGTTAAGATATAATGTCATCCTTCTAACTCTTTTATACTGTTAATAGGAATGTAAATTCGTGCAGTTACTGTGGAAAACAATACGGTGGTTTCTCAAAAATCTAAAATAGAACTACCATAGGACCCAGAAATTCCACTCTGGGGTACACATCCAAAACACAAACACACTAATTTGAAAAGATACAGGCACCTCCATGGTTCATAGTAGCACTATTTACAACAGCCAAGACATGGAAGCAACCTAAGTGTCCATCTGCAGAGGAATGGAAAGACGCGGCTCATGTATACAGTGGAATGTTACTCAGCCATAGAAAAGAATGGCATCTTGCCATGTGCAGTGACACAGATGGACTTAGCGGGCATTATGTCGAGTGAGCTGAGTCAGAGGAAGACAAGCACTGCATGCGATCGCTTACATGAGGAATCTGAAAAATATACCAGAGTACTAGTGAATATAGCAAAAGAAGCAGACTCACAGATACAGACGACAAACTAGTGCTTACCAGAGGAGGAGAAATTTAAGGGTAGGGGAAGAGAGGTGCAAACTATCAGCTATAAGATAGGACCAAGGATTACTGTACAACACAGGGAACACAGCCAATATTTATAACTGTAAATAGAAAGTAACCTTTAAAAACTGTATAAAAAAATTAAAAATTCAAGTCATTCTTCTACACCAGCAATAACCAAATAGATAATGACATAGACTCTAAATAGTGCAAGGAAAAATAAGACATCTGTTCAATACAGCAATTAAAAGTATAAAGTATCTATCAAGATCCAATAGGGAAAGACAAACAATTTTTCATTTTTTAAATAGAGAGGACAAAAGCTGTGGGCTGGTTTCAAAAGTGACGGAAGAGCTGAAGAGGACCGGGGTGCAGTGAGCTACTCAGAGACCAGCATTGAGAAAGATCCAACGCCCCCGCTGAGTGGGGGAGGGGTGGCCCACCAGGCAGCAGCTGCGGCCAGGAGGGGCCCCCAGGGAACTGCAGCCTCAAGGGGACAGAGGGACTCACTGAGGCTTCTCCCTGCTCTCTCCGTCAATTTCCCACACTGCTTCAGGTCCCCCTATCCGAGCAGGAGGCCAGCTGACACCAGAGCTGAGAAAGCACGCCTTCTAGCACTGGGAGCCACCTCACGAGGCTTGCCTCCCTGGTCACTACCCGCTTCCTCTGATCGCTCAGGTCAGGGCAGGCTTCTGGCTCTTGCTAGTATCTTGCTGCTGCTGCTGCTGCTGCTGCTGCTGCTGCTGCTGCTGCTGCTGCTGCTGCTGCTGCTACTGCTGCTGTTCAGTTGCTCAGTCACGTGCAACGCTTTGCGGCCCCATGGATTGCAGCACGCCAGGCTTCCCTGTCCATCACCAACTCCCGGAGCTTGCTCAAACTCATGTACATGGAGTCGGAGATGCCATCCAACCACCTCATCCTCTATCGTCCCCTTCTCCTCCCACCTTCAATCTTTCCCTAACCTAACCCTAATCTAACCCTAACCCTAATCAGGGACTTTTCCAATGAGTCAGCTGTTCACATCAGAGTTTCAGCTTCAGCATCAGTCTTTCCGATGAATATTCAGGGTTGATTTCCTGTAAGGTTGACTGGTTGGATCTCCTTGCAGTCCAAGGGACTCTCAGGAGTCTTCTCCAGCACCACAGTTCAAAGGCATCTAATTCTTCAGAGCTCCGCCTTCTTTACAGTCCAACTCTCACAATCATGTGTGGCCACGGGGAAGACCATAGCCTGCTTTATGGACCTGTCAGCAGAGTAATATCTCTGTTTTTCAAATACACTGTCTAGGTTTGTCATCGCTTTCTTGCCAAGAAGCAATCTCTTCTGATTTCATGGCTGCCGTCACCGTCTGCTGTGATTTTAGAGACAAGAAGGGGGAGCTCTGTCACTGCTTCCACCTTTTCCCTTCTATTTGCCATGAAGTAACAGGGCCGATGCCGTGATCTTAGTTTTTAAATATTCAGTTTTAAGCTGGCTCTTTCACTCTCCTCCTTCACCCTCATCAAGAGGCTCTTTAGTTCCTCTTCGCTTTCTGCCATTAGAATGGTATCATCTGCACATCTGAGGTTATTGATGTTTCTCCCGTCTTTCTTGGTTCCAGTTTGTAACTCATTCAGCCCAGCATTTCTCATGATGTGCTCAGTGTATAGGTTAAACAGACGGGGTGACAGCAGACAGCCCTGTTTTATTCCCTTCTCGATCTTGAACCCATCTGTTGTTCCATACAGGGTTCTAACTATTGCTTCTTGACCCACATACAGGTTTCTCAGGAGACAGGTAAGATTGTCTTGTATTCCCATTTCTTTAAGAGCTTTTCACAGTTCATTATGATCCACACAGTCAAAGGCTTTGGCATAGTCGATGAAACAGAGGTAGATGTTTTTCTGGAATTTCCTAGCTTTCTCTATGATCCAGCAAAACTTGGCTTGATGCTTCCTATATCTTTTTTGGTTTTCCTTAACCCTGTCTGCATGCATGCTAAGTCACTTCAGTCGTGTCTGACTCTGTGCGACCCTATGGACTGCAGCCTGCCAGGATCCTCTGTCCATGGGATTCTCCAGGCAAGAATACTGGAGTGGGTATACGTCCATCTCCAGGGGATCTTCCAGGCCTCTCTCCTGCATTGGCAGGGGACAATGGAAGGTGTTTCCAGAGGAAAACACAGTTTGGGAGCACAGTGCAAGGACACTGTGGTTTATCAGTGGAGGACATGTAGCTAACTTTTCTTACTTAACATCTGTAAGTCAGGATGGCACCCTTAGAGGATTTAACTGAAAAGTTTAGTGAAGGGACAGAAAAAAAATTTATACCCCAGATGAATAAAGAGAGGATTCGTTTCTAAAATTTGAAATAAGATATAGTTTAATCCATTAAAAATGCAATTCTCATTTTAAATCTTCTTCCTCCAGTTAGGAAAGCACTTTAACAGCAGTTTGACACTTGTGTCTCCTTAAGTAGCCTGGAAGGGGTGAAGAGCTTTAAAACCAACCAAAAAATAATATTTAAAAGGCCCTTTGTAGGACACACTATACCAAGTGCTTCTAGTCACTGGTTTCCAATAACTATCAAACAAGAATTCTATTTAAGTTCTTTATTTTTCTTTATCTTCTTGATGCTGAATTTTTAAAAAAATGAATAATTTAGAGAGAGCTGAAGTTGTCATTAGTAAATGTTATTGTTCCTTGTTAAATAACTATACTACTTGGCATAAGGGCATTCATAATAGATATTTTTATTTCACTATAGATATTCTCAATTTCTGGACAAATGCCTTAAAAAGAGTTATGTGTCAATTTCACAGAAGACACTGTGAATTAAATCATTTCTATATGCAGGAAAAAATCCAAATCTACTAATATTAATGCTATTATTAGCAGTATTAGAGCTCTACTCCTATTCTTGAACTATTTCTTTCTATATTCTCAAAATCTTGATACTAACCCAGTTCCTTGTCTAAATTTACTTTCTACCTGTATCACTGGCTATTACATTGATTTTCAATTTAGAAAAAAAATGAAATTAATTTTATAGAGTTTGGTGGTACATGTTCAGGCTTTTCCTGACAGAACTTTCACTGTATACTCTCTTGGTGAGACTTAACGTCACTTGGGTCATAAGAAGGACAGAAAAACTCTCTGGCCCCCTTGTGGGTCTCTTTATTTCCTTTAGGGAATACTCTCAAATGCCTTTTCATTGAAAAAAATAATAAATTGATCATTATTTTTAAAAAAACTAATGCAGTATTTTCTTTAAATGTTGTAAAATGCCTAAACTCTGAGCCACACTCTTTATCACAAGCTGGATTTTCATAATTTGATTTGTATAAGAGTAGTTATTGGATACGGAGAAGGCAATGGCACCCCACTCCAGTACTATTGCCTGGAAAATCCCATGGACAGAGGAGCCTGGAAGGCTGCAGTCCATGGCGTCGCTAAGAGTCGGGCATGACTGAGAAACTTCACTTTCACTTTTCACGATCATGCATTGGAGAAGGAGTGGCAACCCACTCCAGTGTTCTTGCCTGGAGGATCCCAGGGATGGGGGAGCCTGGTGGGCTGCCGTCTATGGGGGTCGCACAGAGTCGGACACGACTGAAGCGACGCAGCAGCAGCAGCAGTTATTGGATATGGGCTTCCCAGGTGGTGCAGTGGTAAAGAATCCACCTGCCAATGCAGGAGACCCTACGTCGATCCCCGGGTCAAGAAGATGCCCTGGAAAAGGAAACGGCAAGGTGAACATTTATTTTAAATCTGTTGAATAATTCAAACTTGCAAGTTACTCTCCATCATTATGATGAAAAGTTTTACCCAAGATTTTCCCTTATGATATTTCATTACTTTTCCTCCAAGAAGGAAAATAATTCTGACTTGAGAGATTCCAAGTAACTCCTTCAACTGTCTCTGCTAGTTACAGAATACAGGAAAAAGTTAAGGTTATTCTCTATTTTACTAGAAATGTGTTGCTGTGTGTGTGTGTGTGTGTGAAAAATATCCTGCTAAACACTCTGAGAAGAGAGAAGCAAATGTTTTGGACAAGGTGTCACATTGAATGGTGCCATATCCATTGATGTTTCCAGGGCACCACAGCCTCGTAGTGGGAATCACACCCACACTAAAGCTTTACAGATCTCACTGTATCTGTATAAGCAATGTATTTTTACTTGATTCTATTATTTCTGGCAAATATGCATATATTGTAAAAAGTTATGCTATTGGACTTCAAATACATCTTTAATAATGTTCTCTTCAAATAGCTATCTCCTGGTGTTTCTCAACACAAAAATCAGCAAGGATAATTTTTTATCTACCATACTTAAACAAATGTTTAAATACGTATCTAAGTTCAAGGTCATAGGCTTCTGTGGCTAATAATCAAGTCACAAGTGGAATGAGAGAAGTGTTCCCAGCTGCTTCATTCACTTCCAAGGTCACTGTGATGAGCTCAGGGGAAAACTGATTCTGTTAAAGATCTTAATAATTTTGGGTGAGTCATAATTTTCATCATCATCATGTGTTATTCAGTGATATGAGTGAAAATTAAGGAAACTAAGCCAACAAGCATTGACTTTGGTCCTAGAAGATCATTAAAAAGTAGGAGACAAAGGAAGGGAAAACTCAAAGAAGTAAACACAGCCATAAAAGCACTTCAGTTTCCTGGAGGGGCAAAATTTTGGTTTGAATTAGGCTTAAAGCAAGGTTCTTCCACTATGGCCCTAATGATATTTTGGGCTGGGTAGTTCTTTTTTTTTTTTTTTTTTAAGCTTCCTTTTTTTTAAATTTTTTATTTTTACTTTATTTTGCTTTACAATACTGTATTGGTTTTGCCATACACTGACATGAATCAGCCATGGGTGTACATGAGTTCCCAATCCTGTACCCCCCTCCCACCTCCCACCCCGTATCTTCTCTCTGGCTCATCCCCGTGCACCCGCCCCAAGCATCCTGTATCCTGTATTGAACATAGACTGGTGACTCATTTCTTACCTGATAGTATACATGTTTCAATGCCATTCTCCAAAATCATCCCACCCTCTCCTTCTCCCACAGAGTCTAAAAGTCTGTTCTATACATCTGTGTCTCCTTTGCTGTCTCACATACAGGGTATCATCACCATCTTTCTAAATTCCATATATATGTGTTAGTATACTGTATTGGTGTTTTTCTTTCTGACTTACTTCACTCTGTGTAATAGGCTCCAGTTTCATCCACCTCATTAGAACTGATTCAAATGTATTCTTTTTAATGGCTGAGTAATACTCCATTGTGTATATGTACAGCTTTCTTATCCATTCATCTGCTAATGGACATCTAGGTTGCTTCCATGTCCTGGCTATTATAAACAGTGCTGCGATGAACATTGGGGTACACGTGTCTCTTTCAGTTCTGGTTTCCTTGGTGTGTATGCCCAGCAGTGGGATTTCTGGGTCATAAGGCAGTTCTATTTCCAGTTTTTTAAGGAATCTCCACACTATTCTCCATAGTGGCTGTACTAGTTTGCATTCCCACCAACAATGTAAGAGAGTTCCCTTTTCTCCACACCCTCTCCAGCATTTATTACTTGTAGATTTTGGATTGTAGCCATTCTGACTGGTTGAAATGATGCCTCATTGTGGTCTTGATTTGCACTTCTCTGATAATGAATGATGTTGAGCATCTTTTCATGTGTTTGTTAGCCATCCATATGTCTTCTTTGGAGAAATGCCTATTTAGTTCTTTGGCCCATTTTTTGATTGGGTCGTTTATTTTTCTGGAGTTGAGCTGCATAAGTTGCTTGTATATTTTTGAGATTAGTTGTTTGTCAGTTGCTTCATTTGCTATTGTTTTTCTCCCATTCAGAAGGCTGTGTTTTCACCTTGCTTATAGTTTCCTTTGTTGTGCAGAAGCTTTTAATTTTAATTAGATCCCATTTGTTTATTTTTGCTTTTATTTCCAGTATTCTGGGAGGTGGATCATAGAGGATCCTGCTGTGATTTATGTCGGAGAGTGTTTTGCCTATGTTCTCTAGGAGTTTTATAGTTTCTGGTCTTACATTTAGATCTTTAATCCATTTTGAGTTTATTTTTGTGTATGGTGTTAGAAAGTGATCTAGTTTCATTCTTTTACAAGTGATTGACCAGTTTTCCCAGCACCACCTGTTAAAGAGACTGTCTTTAATCCATTGTATATTCTTGCCTCCTTTGTCGAAGATAAGGTGTCCATAGGTGTGTGGATTTATCTCTGGGCTTTCTATTTTGTTCCATTGATCTATATATCTGTCTTTGTGCCAGTACTATACTGTCTTGATGACTGTGGCTTTGTAGTACAGCCTGAAGTCAGGCAGGTTGATTCCTCCAGTTCCATTCTTCTTTCTCAAGATTGCTTTGGCTATTCGAGGTTTTTTGTATTTCCATACAAATTGTGAAATTATTTGTTCTAGCTCTGTGAAAAATACTGCTGGTAGCTTGATAGGGATTGCACTGAATCTGTAGATTGCTTTGGGTAGTATACTCATTTTCACTATATTGATTCTTCCGATCCATGAACATGGTATATTTCTCCATCTGTTAGTGTTCTCTTTGATTTCTTTCATTAGTGTTTTATAATTTTCTATATAAAGGTCTTTAGTTTCTTTAGGTAGGAATATTCCTAAGTATTTTATTCTTTTTCTACTTTCTTATTATTAGTGTATAGGAATGCAAGGGATTTCTTCATGTTGATTTTATATCCTGCAACTTTACTATATACATTGATTAGCTCTAGTAATTTTCTGGTGGAGTCTTTAGGGTTTTCTATGTAGACGATCATGTCATCTGCAAACAGTGAGAGTTTTACTTTTTCTTTTCCAATTTGGATTCCTTTTATTTCTTTTTCTGCTCTGATTGCTGTGGCCAAAACCAGGGGTATCTGCCCTGTACATTGTAGAATGTTGAACAGAATCCCTGGTCTCTAGTCAATAGGATACAATAACACCCCATGCCACAGGTTGTAACACAAACACACCTCCACTCGTTGCCAAATATCTCCTAGAAGAACAGCTCCCTCCACATAGGGAATCACTGGCTTAGAGAAAGGAATATTTCCTTAGATAAAGGAGTAGGTAAATTCAAGAAGCTGACCATGAAAGAAAAGTAAGAGGTGGAGCAGGGTTCAAAACATGCAAATGAGACCAAAAGTGCTTATACAGGACCTCAAAACTGATAGAATGATAGAGAAACAGATAGGAGGGAGAGGATGAGAAGATAAGGGAAGGGGTTTTAGATGAGAGAGGAAGAAGAAACTTTTACTTGAGAAAAGTAAACATAGGCGGTCCAGGGGGAATCAGGACTTGAGATAGGAGTCGCCCTGCCTGGAAAATAAGGAGGAAACGGAGAAATAATTGTCGAATAGGTCATGGCTCTATGAAAACATGGAGGCTCTCTAGACAGGAGTTGATCAGGAGAAACTGATTTACCTTCTTGGGATACTCAGTCAATCATAATTGTCCTGTCACTTTCTCCAGAAAAAAAAATGCAGCTTTGAGATACACAGCTAACGGAACTGATTTTGTAATTCACCAGAAATTGGGAATTAGCAAAGATCAAAAGCCAGAAGTTCAAAGGAGAAACTATTTCTATATAGCTATTGCAACACTCCAGAGATGCAGCAAGGCTCAGGTAAGCAAGGGAGTGGTGGAAAATGAGGGCGGGAAGGTTTCTCAGTGAGAGAGAAAGGCAGGTCCTGTTCAAGTAACAGTGAGAGACAGAAATGGACATCATGGTCCAAACACTGGATTTCAGAGCTAGGAATCTTTACCAGTTCCAGATGAAACAAAAAGCAGAAAAGCTGTTAGAAAAAGAGGAGGAGTCACCACACTGGAAAAATCCATAAATACTGACACTAAAATAACCAACCAACCAACCAAACAAACAAAAGATTAGGGAAAGAAGGGTAGAAAAATGTTTCAAGTAAACAAATATAAATGATAATAACAGAAACAGTGCCCTTAATTCAAGAACCGTTTAAATTTTCAAATCATTAACTACATTGACTTTTAAAAGAAGGAATGTTAATCCATCATCTGTATCCAAAAACACTAAGTTAAATGTTCTATAAAGTTCTCACAAAATAAATTACTCAAACTTTAAATACACTTAACAATTTTTCTTCAAATTTGGCTTCCTTTTCCTTTCTCATTAAGAGCTGAAATTCTGCCAAAGTTGAAATGTATAGTTTTACCTATTTTTAGTTGAAGTTTAAAAGATATTTTAATGTTTTTTTCATTATCTCCCCATGCAAAGAAAGCTTTTGGATAACCTGTTCAAGGTTCCCTCAAGCAGGCAGGATTTTGTTAAAGCATGAAAATTTTAACTTCACATCTATTCTTGAGTTAATTTTTCCAGTAAAAATGTTACTTTCATTATTTCTGACCCTTTTCATAAGTGAAGAGGAGCAATGTGGGAAAAACCGTCTTTAATCTACTTCTTTAAACTTATTCCATTACATTTGGGTTAAACTACTTAGTCTTTTAACTACTTTTAATGCAACATTAAAGACTATGTTTGGATGAGACTTGGCTTATAGAGGAAAGAACTGATCTCTAAAACTAGGCAGGTAGAAAGGAAGCTAGTATGATATTTCTCTTTAAACTGTGTCTATAAATGACAAACTCATACTCATACTTCAAACTCATACTTTGGCCACCTCATGTGAAGAGTTGACTGATTGGAAAAGACTCTGATGCTGGGAGGGATTGAGGGCAGGAGGAGAAGGGGACAACAGAGGATGAGATGGCTGGATGGCATCACGGACTCAATGGACGTGGGTCTGAATGAACTCCGGGAGCTGGTGATGGACAGGGATGCCTGGCGTGCTGTGATTCATGGGGTCGCAAAGAGTCAGACACGACTGAGCAACTGAACTGAACTGAAGTCAGACTCTCTCACTCTAAAGAAATGATTCCTTTCTATAGTAATGTTTACTTTCTATAGTTTGTTAGAAAAACAGTCTATTGACTATGCTTTTTAAATATTCTAAATTTTATATTTTCTAAATATTTTCTAAATTCTAATATTTTCTAAATATTCTCCTCCTCTTATTCTGAATCTTCTTTATTATCTGTCTAACGTCCTTATTTAACTTATATGCAGAGTACATCATGAAAAATGCTGGGCTGGATGAAGCACAAGCTGGAATTAAGATTGCCAGGAAAAATAACAATAACCTCAGATATGCAGATGACACCAACCTTAGGGCAGAAAGCAAAGAACTTAAGAGCCTCTTGATGAAAGTGAAAGAGGAGAGTGAAAAAGTTGGCTTAAAGATCAACATTCAGAAAACTAAGATCATGGTATCTGGTCCTAGCACTTCATGGCAAATAAATGGGGAAACAGTGGCAGATTTCAATTTAGGGGCTCCAAAATCACTGCAGATGGTGACTGCAGCCATGAAATTAAAAGACGCTTATTCCTTGGCAGCAAAATTATGACCAACCTAGACAGCATATTAAAAGGAGAGACATTACTTTGCTGACAAAGGTCCATCTAGTCAAAGCTTTGGTTTTTCCAGTACTCATGTATGCATGTGAGAACTGGGCTCTAAAGAAAGCTGAAGAATTGATGCTTTTGAACTGTGGTGTTGGAGAAGGTTCTTGAGAGTCCCTTGGACTGCAAGGAGATCCAATCAGTCCATGCTAAAGATCAGTCCTGAGTGTTCATCGGAAGGACTGATGTTGAAGCTGAAATTCCAATACTTTGGCCACCTGATGCAAAGAACTGACTCCTTGGAAAAGACCCTGATGCTGAGAAAGACTGAAGGAAGGAGGAGAAGGGGACGAACGACAGAGGATGAGATGATTGGATGGCATCACCAACTCAATGGACATGAGTTTGGGTAAACTCTGGGAGTTGGTGACAGACAGGGAGGCCTGGTGTGCTACAGTCTATGGAGTCACAAAAAGTCAGACACGACTGAGTAACTGAACTGAACTGAATAGTCCTTAACACTCATCATGTTAAATGTAGTCTTTTGTAATCCTTTCCATTTTTTCTTTTTTATTTTTTTATTTTATTTTTATTTATTTATTTATTATTTTTTATTTTTTTAATTACAATACTGTATTTGTTTTGCCATACATTGACACGAATCAGCCATAGGTGAACACAATCTCCCAATGCCGAAGCCCCCTCCCACCTCCCACCCCACATCCTCTACTTGAATCAGCCTGTGCATCAGCCCCATGCATCCTGCATCCTACATTGAACATAGATTGGTGCTTCGTTTCTTACAGGAAAATATACATGTTTCATTGCCATTCTCCCAAACCATCCCACCCTTTCCCTCTCCCTCAGAGTCCAAAAGTCCACTCTATACCTCTGTGTCTCTTTGTTGTCTCACATATAGGGTCATCATTACTGTCTTCTAAATTCCATATATATGTGTCAGTATACTGTATTGGTGTTTTTCTTTCTGGCTTACTTCACTCTGTATAATCGGTTCCAATTTCATCCATCTCATTAGAACTGAGTCAAATTTATTCTTTTTAAGGGCTGAGTAGTATTCCATAGTGTATATGTACCACAGCTTTCTTATCCATTCATCTGCTGGTGGACATCTAGGTTGCTTCTTGGAAGAAATGGACAAATTCTTAGAAAAGTACAATTTTCCAAAACTGAACCAGGAAGAAATAGAAAATCTTAACAGACCCATCACAAGCACGGAAATTGAAACTGTAATCAGAAATCTTCCAGCAAACAAAAGCCCAGGTCCAGACGGCTTCACAGCTGAATTCCGAGAAGAGCTAACACCTATCTTACTGAAGCTATTCCAGAAAATTGCAGAGGAAGGTAAACTTCCAAACTCATTCTATGAGGCCACCATCACCCTAATACCGAAACCTGACAAAGACACCACAAAAAAGAAAACTACAGGCCAATATCACTGATGAACATAGATGCAAAAATCCTCAACAAAATCCTAGCAATCAGAATCCAGCAACACATTAAAAGATCATACACCATGACCAAGTGGGCTTTATCCCAGGGATGCAAGGATTCTTCAATATCCGCAAGTCGATCAATGTAATTCATCACATTAACAAACTGAGAAATAAAAATCATATGATTATCTCAATAGATGCAGAAAAAGCCTTTGACAAAATTCAACATCCATTTATGATAAAAACTCTCCAGAAAGCAGGAATAGAAGGAACATACCTCAACATAATAAAAGCTATATATGACAAACCCACAGCTCACATTATCCTCAATGGCAAAAATTGAAACCATTTCCCCTAAAGTCAGGAACAAGACAAGGGTGTCCACTTTCACCACTACTCTTCAACATCGTACTGGAAGTTTTGGCCTCAGCAATCAGAGCAGAAAAAGAAATACAAGGAATCCAAATTGGAAAAGAAGAAGTAAAACTCTCACTGTTTGCAGATGACATGATCCTCTACATAGAAAGTCCTAAAGACTCGACCAGAAAACTACTAGAGCTAATCAATGAATATAGTAAAGTTGCAGGATATAAAATCAACACTCAGAAATTCCTTGCATTCCTATACACTAATAATGAGAAAGTAGAAAAAGAAGTTAAGGAAACAATTCCATTCACCATTGCAACGAAAAGAATAAAATACTTAGGAATATTCCTACCTAAAGAAACTAAAGACCTATATATCGAAAACTATAAAACACTGATGAAAGAAATCAAAGAGGACACTAATAGATGGAGAAATATCCCATGCTCATGGGTTGGAAGAGTCAATATAGTGAAAATGAGTATACTACCCAAAGCAATCTACAGATTCAATGCAATTCCCATCAAGCTACCAGCAGTATTTTTCACAGAACTTTCCATTTTTTCAATTTTGATAAATATCAATTAGTCACTAATAAATTGAGGTCATATCTCTAATAAATAACTACAATCAAAGTATGTGAAAAAAACAAATTATTCAAACTGACATAGAGTTTTACTGAAGGTATGTTGACTATAATATGACCCAGAAATTGCACTCAGAGGTATACATCTTAGATAATGAGTATCTATGCCCACCAAAAAGCATATTCAAAAATGTTCACAGTAGTGTTATACAGAATATTCAAAAACTGAAACGAACCAAAGTACGTATTTTTCCAGCAGTAAAAATATTGAGTAATAAATTCAGCAGTGTGAGAGGAGACATAAGAAAAATATTTTTCAAAATCTGATAAGGGGTTGATAATCAAAAGATACAATTAACTCATACAGGTTGACATCAAAATCAACAACCTGATTCTAAAATGGGCAGAGGATCTGAATAGACATTTTTCTAAAGAACAAATGGCCTAAAAGCACATGAGAAGATCTCAACATCACCAATCCTAAGGGAAATACAAATCAAAACTGCAAAGATGGAGCACTCATATCTGATAAAATGGCTCTTCAAAGAAACAGTGAATAGCAAGTGTTGGTGGGGATGTGAGGAAAGGAAACCATCATACACTGTTAGCAGGAATGTAAACCGGCTCAGCCACTATGGAGAACAGTATGGAAGCTCCTCAATTGAAAATAGAACTATTATACAAACTAGCAATTTCATACATATACAGCCTTGACGTACTCCTTTCCCAATTTGGAACCAGACTGTTGTTCCTTGTCCAGTTCTAACTGCTGTTTCTTGACCTGCATACAGATTTCTCAGGAGGCAGGTCAGGTGGTCTGGTAGTCCCACCTCTTTAAGAATTTTCCATATTTTCTTGTGATCTAAACAGTCAAAAGCTTTGGTGTAGCCAATAAAGCAGAAGTAGGTGTTTCTCTGGAATTCTCTTGCTTTTTTTTGATGATCCAACAGATGTTGGCAATTTGACCTCTGGTTTCTCTGCCTTTTATAAATCCAGCTTGAACATCTGCAAGTTCATGGTTCATGTACTGTTGAAGCCTGGCTTGGAGAATTTTGAGCATTACTGTGCTAACGTGTGCGATGAATGCAATTGTGTAGTAGTTTGAGCATTCTTTGGCATTGCCCTTCTTTGAGATTGGAATGAAAACTGATATTTCTCAGTCTTGTGGCCACTGCTGAATTTTCCAAGTCTCCTGGCATATTGAGTGCAGCACTTTCACAGCATCATCTTTTAGGATTTGAAAAAGCTCAACTGGAATTCCATTACCTCCACTAGCTTTGTTCGCAGTGATGCTTCCTAAGGCCCACTTGATCTCACATTCCAGGATGTCTGTCTCTAGGGGAATGAACACACCATCATGATTATCTGGGTCTTGAAGACTGTTTTTGTACAGTTCTTCTGTGTATTCTTGCTGCCTCTTCTTAATATCTTCTGCTTCTATTAGGTCCATACCATTTCTGTCCTTTATTGAGCCCATCTTTGCATGACATGTTCCCTTGGTATCTCTAATGTTCCCTTGGTTTTCTTGAAGAAGAGATCTCTAGTCTTTCCCATTGTATTGTTTTCCTCTATTTCTTTGCATTGATCGCTGAGGCAGGCTTTCTTATCTCTTCTTGCTATTCTTTGGAACCCTGCATTCAAATGGGTATATCTTTCTTTTTCTTCTTTGTCTTTAGCTTCCCTTCTTTTCTTAGCTATTTGTAAAGACTCCTCAGACAACCATCTCCCCTTTTTGCATTTCTTTTTCTTGGGGATGGTCTTGATAACTGCCTGCTGTACAATGTCATGAACCTCTGTCCATAGTTCTTCAGGCACTCTGTCTATCAGATCTAGTCCCTCGAATCTATTTGTCACTTCTACTGTATAATCATAAAGGATTTGATTTAAGTCATACCTGAATGGTCTAGTGGTTTTCCCTACTTTCTTCAATTTCAGTCTGAATTTGGCAATAAGGAGTTCCTGCTCTGAGCCACAATCAGCTCCCAGGCTTGTTATTGCTGACTGTATAGAACTTCTCCATCGTTGGCTGCAAAGAATATAATCAATCTTATTTTGGTATTGACCATTTGATGATGTCCATTTTTAGAGTCTTTTCTTGTTTTGTTGGAAAAGGGTCTTTGCTATATGCAGAGTATGTTATGCAAAACGTCAGGCTGGATGAAACACAAGCTGGAATCAAGATTCCTGGGAGAAATATCAATAACCACAGATATGCAGAGACCACCACCCTTATGGCAGAAAGTGAAGAGCCTCTTGATAAAAGCAAAAGAGGAGAGTGAAAAATTTGGCTTAAATCTCAACATTCAGAAAACTAAGAGCATGGCATCCTATCCCATCACTTCAGGGCAAATAGATGGGGAAACAATTACAGACTTTATTTTGAGGGGCTCCAAAATCACTACTACAGATGGTGATTGCAGCCATGAAATTAAAAGACACTTGCTGCTTGGAAGAACAACTGACCAAAGCTAGATAGCATATTAAAAAGCAGAGACATTACTTTGCCGACAAAGGTCCAAATAGTCAAAGCTATGTTTTTTCCAGTACTCATGTATGGATGTGAGAGTTGGACTATAAAGAAAGCTGAGCATTGAAGGATTGATGCTTTTGAACTGTGGTGTTGGAGAAGGTTCTTGAGAGTCCCTTGGACTGCAAGGAGATCAAACAGGTCCATCCTAAAGGAAGTCAGTCCTGAATATTCATTGGAAGGACTGATTCTGAAGCTGTAGCTCCAATATTTGGCCACCTGATGCGAAGAACTGACTCCTTGGAAAAGGGAAAAACCCTTATCCTGATGCTGGGAAAGACTGAAGGTGGGAGGAGAAGGGGACAACAGAGGACGAGATGGTTGGATGGCATCACTGACTCAATGGGCATGAGTATGAGCAAACTCTGGGAGTTGGTGATGGAAAGGGAGGCCTGGAGTGCTGCAGTCCATGGGGTTGCAAAGTGTCTGACATGACTGAGTGACTGAACTGAACTGATATTATACTAAATAAGGATGAATCTTGAAAGCATAATGGTAAGTGAAAAAAGCCCGTCACAAAAGACAACATTCTATGTAAATCCATTTTATTGAAATTTGCAGAATGGGCATAACTATAGAGATGGTAAGTAGATAGATTAATGGTGTTTTGGGGCTTGGCAGGCTTGGGAGGGGAATGGGGAATGACTGCTGATGTGGATGGAATTTCTTTGATGATGTTAAAAATGTTTAAAATTAGATTTTGGTGATAGTTGCATAACTCTTTGAATATACTAGAAAATGCTGAACTGTGTACTTTAAATGGATGAATTGTATCCTTTGCAGAATAAATGTCAATAAAGCTGTTTTTAGAAAAGAACAAGACCTAGCAATGATATACACAACATTATAAGTGAATTTCACAGGCATTTTTATGAGCAAAAAAGGCCAGACATAAAAGAGTATACATAGTATGAATCTATTTACATAATGCTCAAGACCTGATCAAGCTGATAATAAGATAAGCCAGAATATTGGTTATGTCTGGGAGAATAGTGGAGAAGGAAATGGCAACCAACTCCGCTATTCTTACCTGAAGAATACCAGGGACAGAGGAGCCTGTGGGCTGCCATCTATGGGGTTGCACAGAGTCGGACACATCTGAAGCGACTTAGGAGCAGCAGCAGCAGTAGTAGCTGGGAGAATAAACGTTGACCAAGAAAGGGCACAAAAGAACCTACTGGGCTACTGGAAATATTCTATATCTTGATTTGGATGGTTGCTACACAGTCATAGCCAGATATATTTCATCAATCTCTACTGAGTCCACTTTATGCTCTTCATAGTTTATTAAAAGTTAAAAGCAATAAACAACTGTGTGTTAGTATTTTCTTGGTCACCTAGATGTAGCTAAATGGAGGCTGGTAAGTTGTTAAGAAGACAATATCTAGAGTTAAAAGTTCTTTATTCCAATATTGGGTTCCCATTTCTTGGCTAGGATATCTTGTATGAATTATTTAATATGCATGATTCTCTGTGTTAAAAGATGATGATAATGACAACACCCACTGGAAAGTTGCCTTAGTAGAGAATGCATATGAAAGAAAGTATTTTGTAAATTGAAAATATTGGTAGTTTATAACCTCACAGAGAATGAAAAATTCACTTATTTTTAAATAAATATGTAGAAGGGTTTTCTAGAATTCTCTTAGACTCCTAGTATAACACTCTTACTAAATTATACTTTGTGTTAACACAGTTGGACTGTAGTAAAGATGTAAGAGAAAGTAGTCCAGTGGAACTCAGTGTTGTATTTTCTTTAAGGGACAGTCAAAGTGCATTGCTTAAATGGTTCTCTTCCTTCCTTTTCGGCGTGCCGGGTCTTCACTGCCACGTGGGGGCTTCTCCAGTTGCCGTGCGCGCTTCTCGTTGTGCTGGCTGCTCTTGTCACTGGCTGCACAGCTGTGGCACAGGAGCTTGACTGCTCTGAGGCACGTGGGATCTTCCCTGAGCAAGGATCACACCCGCAGCTCCTGCACTAGCAAGCAGATTCTTTATCACTGAGCCGCCAGGGAATCCCTGTGGTATTTTTTTTTTAGTAAGGAAGCTTTTCACTCCATTTCTTAATGAAGATCCTTTCGTGAAGATCCACAGGCAAAACCTCCATATTTTATGTGCGTGAGTGCTAAGCTGCTTCAGTCGTGTCCGACTCTGTGTGACCCCATGGACTGCAGCCCACAGGCTCCTCTGTCCATGGGGTTCTCCGGGCAAGAAGACTGCAGTGCGCTGCCATGCCCTCCCTCAGGGGATCTTCCCGACCCAGGGATCTAACTGGCGCAGGTCTCCTGAACTGGCAGGCAGGTTCTTTACCACTGGTGCCACCTGGGAAGTGCCTATGTCACCTGATAATTGAGTTTTTGACTTCTGGAAACCAATGATGTTTTTCCTTTAAAATACCAAAAGAAATAGAGGGAAACGCATGGTCTGTGCCTAATGAGGAATGGGTCTTGTCTACATGCCTTTTGTTCACTGTCGTCAGTCTTAGCTTTATCCTATTTTCTTATTTGTATTCTCCCTCTGCTTCAGTTCTCTGACTTTAACTTTTTTTTAATCACCTTTGTATATACCTTGGAAGCCTATTTCAAGTCATCTTTAGAAGTGGATGTTATAATCAATAAACAACAGCAACAACAGTAGAATTTAAATAAATCTGAATACAATGTTAATCTCTCTGCTACAGAAGTCAAAAACACAGATACAAGAAGAAATACCCACAGATATAATAAGCACAGGTGCCCTATTTCACAGAATTTAATGAAGGAGTTTTTGGTGCCCGTTATGTTGATTTTGGTATCAGAAGCCTGCTGCCTGGCATGGAATCCTCAGAGGGCCAGGGATCTGGGTCCATTCTGTTTTAGAACAGTGCCTGCCTCATGGTTAACTCTCAATTAAGGCTTGTTAAATTAATTAGTACTGCCTCTAAAATGTAGTCTTTCACTTCCTCAGAGGCATGGTGACAATTACACCAAATTTCTTTCTAACTACCATGAAAACCTAAGTTATAAATGCATGGTTTACATGACAGGCAGAATGAAGAGAAAAGTGGCTCACTGATACTGGGTAAACCAGATACTCTTTTAGTTTTTATTTTTTTCACTGCAGATAATAAAACCATCTGCTTCCATATGGAATTTTCCATGTGAACTGCTTGTTACTTTAAAGCCTACAAATAAGATGCCTGATTATTCTTCCCTTACATAAGTATAAAGTATTACTAAAATGCAATATATAACTTTTTATAAAATAAGTCATTCCTTTAAATCAGTGATCTTGGTATTTCAATTTCACATGACGTGTCCTTGCTGTACTTTATGGAAAAGATGAAGAGGGTCCTCACAAACACATATAGGAAAAGGAGAACAGGAGAAGGGAGGATAACAATAAAATATTGCATGCCTGGAAGCAGATGGCTGAGCAGTCATTAGTTTAGCAGGACTAGAGCCTGAGTTGGCAGCAGGGAACACGGAGAACACACTTCATCCCTGCACAGAGTTCTCAAAGGACTCAGACACTGGTAGCAACAGGCACTTCTGGAGCAGGGTGAGAGAGAGAGAGGGCTCCAAATTAAAACGCCCAGGTAAGGGGATTGAAAGAAGCAGTCACACCCCTCCAGAGGGAGAGTCCTTCCCTCGTCCTGGCAGAAGACGTCAATCGAGTCTCAAGAGAGGGTAAATGTACCAGGGATGCTAGGCAAAAAATGGGGGATCAAAAAACGGGGATTAAGTGGAAATATGTGTACTGATTTTCCTGAAATCCCCAACCTCCAGAACACTGGCAGCCAGAACATTATGGTCTAGACAGATTAGAAAACTCTTCTCTGAGGAATCAACCAGCCCAAGAGTAAAGATATGAAATATTTATAATGGGATGTCCCCTAAACAAGCAAGACTATCTTATACTGAAGCTAAATGTCACCCAGTCCCTCTTTCATGCAAAAAGGGTATAGTCAGCTTTTAGTATATAAAAATGCAATTTTTGTACATTGACATTTTACCCTATAACCTCTCTAAATTAGTTTAATAGTTGCAGATAGCAGTTGTTTATAGATTTCTTATAATAGTCTACATAGTCAATCATGACATCTTCCAAAGGAGATAGTTTTACTTACTTTTCAGATATTTTTGCATTCTATTTCCCTTCGTGCTTAATAAGGCTACGCTTTCTGGTAAAATGTTGAACATAAAGGGTGCTAATGATCACCCTTGCCTTGTTCCTGATCTCAGGGAGAAAGTATTGAATTTTGAAACAGTATGTATAATATTAGCAATAAGTTTTTCATATGTACCCTTTATCAGAGTGAGGAAGTCCCCTTTAACTTGATTAAATGTTTTATCATGAATGTTTTCAAACATTTTTCCACATTGATTGAAATGATATTTTTTCTCCTTTATTAAGTGAATTATACTGATTGATTTTCAAATATTAAATCAACTTTGCCTTCCTGGATTTATTTTGTTAGCATTTTGTTAAAAATCTTTGGGTCTCATGAGGATTACTGGTATGGATGGATGAATGGATTTTTAGTGCTTTTGTCTGGCCTCATATTTGAGTGATATTGGCCTCATATTTGAGTGATATTGACCTCAAAAAATGAGTTTAATAGGACCATCATTCTCTATATTCTGAAAGACTATGTATAATAGTGTAGTATTTCTTTTTTAAATGCTCCAGTAGAATTCACCAATTGAATCATCTGGGCCTAAGTTTTCTAGTCAGTATTCCAGTCTTCCTTGCTTAAACAGACACAGACAGAGACATCCAATGGCTGACTCATTTGAAAAGACTCTGATGCTGGGAAAGATTGAGGGCAGGAGGAGAAGGGGATAACAGAGGATGAGATGGCTGGATGGCATCACCAACTCAATGGACGTGAGTGAGTCTGGGTGGACTCTGGGGGCTGGTGATGGACAGGGAGGCCTGGCTCGCTGTGGCACATGTGGTCACAGAGTCAGACACGACTGAGCGACTGATTTGAACTGAAGGATTCCCCAGATCTGAACAGAGATCAACTAGTAAGCTTTGAAGAAATATGTCCCAATAGCAGAGGTTTGGATTTTATTCATCTGTGATCCTGAGCATCAGTATTTTTTAAAGCCCTCTAGGTGTCTTTGGTTGTATTCAGAGTTGAGAACCTTGGCTACAATATAAAAGGCAAAAACAAAAACAATCACAAAAGAGCAAAGTGGAAAAAATGGAGACTGTAAAAGGAAGTAATTCTAAAGAAACTAGTAGTGATATTATCAAAGACATCAAAGATGACATTGAGACCATAAAACAATAAAAAATAAATTTAAAAAACCAGCATGTTAGGACTAAGAAGCTAAACAGAAGTGATTTCAAACACTGGATCTCCATATCTAGTGGCTTTGTGAAAAGTGAAAGTGATAGTCACTCAGTCATGTCTGACTCTTTGAGACCTCATGAAGTGTAGCTTGCCAGGGTCCTCTGTCCATGGAATTCTCCAGGCCAGAATACTGGAGTGGGTAGCCTTTCCCTTCTCCAGGGATCTTCCCAATTCAGGGATCGAATCCAGGTGTCCCACATTGCAGGTGGATTCTTTATTATCTGAGCCACCAGGAAAGCCCAGGTTACTGGCTTTGTTCATTGAGCTGTTCACTCAAGTTCTTGGAGACACTATTTCTTCATCTGCGAAACAGCAATAACAACATAACATCTACCTCATATTTTCCTGTGAATAGTAAGGTAATACTTGGAAAGTAGTCAGGAGAGTGCCTGCCACGTAAATTAACTAGTCCATAGCAGTCATTCTATTAGGAACTCTTTTCATTGTTATCTGTTATACTGAGTCAATAGGAGAAAATGCCATTGACAGCATTCAATTAAATACACTATCTAAGTAGGAAAACTAATATCCAGATCTGAAAAGCAGACAATGCCTCAGTCAGTGGAGAAGGGTGGAATCAGAGGAAAGGGTGTAAATTTAAATTAGTTTAATGTAGTGACTATTCATTTCTAAAAAGTGTCTTCATTTATAAAAATTAGCTTATAAATTGCTTGCTCACATTTCCTCAGCGTTTGGTGCAGGTTCAGATTTCCACAGAACCATGGACACTTGACAGCATCTGTGCAGGAAGTCAGAACAAACCGGAAGGGTGGCTCCACGGGCGCTTATCTCAAGCTTCAGTCTGGCTTCATTTTCAGGATTCTCTAATTCAGTAAGATTTCAGTTTTGAAATAAACCACCATTTCAGTTCTAATGAGATGGATGAAATTGGAACTGATTATACAGAGTGAAGTAAGCCAGAAAGAAAAACACCAATACAGTATACTGACACATATATATGGAATTTAGAAGACAGTAATGATGACCCTATATGTGAGTCAACAAAGAGACACAGAGGTATAGAGTGGACTTTTGGACTCTGAGGGAGGGAAAGGGTGGGATGGTTTGGGAGAATGGCAATGAAACATGTATATTTTCTTGTAAGAAACGAAGCGCCAATCTATGTTCAATGTAGGATGCAGGATGCATGGGGCTGATGCACAGGCTGATTCAAGTAGAGGATGTGGGGTGGGAGGTGGGAGGGGGCTTCGGCATTGGGAGACTGTGTTCACCTATGGCTGATTCGTCTCAATGTATGGCAAAACAAATACAGTATTGTAATTTTAAAAATAAATAAATTTAATTAAAAAATAAAAATAAAAAAATTTAAAAAAATGAAATAAACCACCATTAAGCCTACAATTCTCTACTTCTGCTACAGATTATTTAGACTCAAGACTACAAGGGGGATTAAATAACAGTATATTAATAACAGTTTGATTATACCCTCAATAAATGTTAATTGACATCATCAGCATCAACATTATCATTCAGGGTAAGACTAGCTAATGATGAACTTAAAATCCCTCACAGGGAATGTGAGAATGTTAGCTTAGAACAGCTCTGGAACTCCTCACCTCAAGAAGTTCACATAGAATAGCGACTAAGAACTTGACAGTGACTTATTCTCAAATATATTCTGTTTATGGGCTCTCTGTAGTATTCATTGTGTTACCAAACGCAAGCTCACATGCCTGATGCACAGTGAGGCCAAATAATTGAAATGCTGGAGTATGGAGCAGAGGAAGATTTTTGCAGAGCTGAGCAAGGAGAAAGCATGGCTTATGCTCAAAAATGTCCAAACCTCTGAACAGTTCTGGCAAAGCATTTTTAAAAATATTTAGTTTTATTTATGTATTTATTTGGCTGTTCTGGGTCTTAGATGAGGCACACGGGATCTTCTAACTTCACTGTGGCCTGTGGGATTTTAGTTGTGGCAGGTGGGATCCAGATCCCTTACCCAGGGCTTGAACCCAATCCCCTTGCCCTGGGGGCATGGTGTCTTAGCCATTGGACCACCAGGGAAGTCTCAGCAAAGCATTTTTTTAAGACAAGTTGAGGGAAGGGCATCGAGGGTAAGTGATCAGCTCACACACAACCCTCTGATCAATCCTTAGCCTCTGGAAGTTCTGGGGGCTACTTGCCCATGATCATCAGGTAGTTAATTTCTTCCATTTGGTGGTGGTTTTAGCAGCTGAAAAACTGGGAAATACACATGGGCTACTGTTATTCAGGTCCTTCAGAGAGGAACAGAAGCAGGAGACGTAGGGAAGGTGTCTGTCCCTAGGAAAGCCCCCGTGGGATCCTGCTCAGTCACAGCTGGACTAATGATACGCAGCTTGGGGCCAGAATCATTTGCTCAGTCCCCATTCACTACTTCAACATTTTGCTTTTGGAACCAGCCAAAAATGTGAAAAACAGCTTGTTCAAGAGTTAACTAAGAGAACAGATTCTTAAATAGACTTAAATGGCAAGGTGCATTTCCCTGGTAGTTTTTAATCTACTGAAACTTTAGGGGTGAGAAGAATTAAATTTCCCAAGGTGGCATGGGTTTCAGCGGTGGCGTCATCTCACTTAAATTGACTACTTTCTCAGGAATCTATGTACCGCCAATCATCTCTCCACAGGCTGTTAAGACAGATTAGACATCAGTAAAGCGCCATAAAACTCAGAAAGAGACTTGACTGTCAATACACTTCATTTGGAATTTTCAGACCTAAAATTAATAGTGCTTAGATAATCAACAAAATGTGTTTCAGAATCGTCTTTCCCAGAAATTGGCAATAAAGGAAAACAATAAAATTTCTCAGGTTACAAAATACTAACAGGAAATGGCCCACTTTTCATGCTCCAACAACTATGACTTGGGAGAATATGTAAAGTCTAGAAATTGTTTGTTCCAAATAATCTCTGCTGGCAATCAAATAAAATTGTCACTCATAAAGAGACATATTCTTAAAATCTTGGTTAGTGCCACTTGCAGGAGGTGCCATTAGTTTAGCAGAAGCACCTTCAAAAGGCAAAAATGATCAGTGAAGTGAGGTCATTACACAACAGGTATCTGGGCAAGTGAGGGAAATTTTCATCTTTTCTCTATCTTTGTATTCTTAGGAGCATCTGGCCTAATTAGAAAAAGTAAAACAAAAATAATACCAGGAATATAACAATCATTCTAACATCAGGTGAAAGGTCTGAAACAATATTTTCAGGGCTACTCAAATGAAAAATGCAATTGCACATTCTCACATCAAGAACCCTAACTTTGAGACTGCATTTCTAATTAGGAAATGTCTCTTTGGTGACTCAGATTTCTCCTTCTTTGGAGGGAGACTTGTTAACTTTAGATCCAGCACTTTCCATTCGTGGACCCTCTCCCAATGCCTTTGGATGCCAAACAGTTCCTGCAAGGGCTCCCAGGGGGATATGCCCACCAAGATTTATCCAAAACACTGGAAAGTTCAAGAACCACTGTTTTCACCCAAAAGTTAAAAACTGTATCACTGTTTTTCCCTTCTACTCCGGTGGTGCTTTATTTATTCCTTCTGCGCTTTCCTTTCCTCAGAGACTCTCTAAGGAGAGATGTCACCAAGATGAGTGATTGCCGTGCCATTTGGAAGATTCCTTCCCAGTGAGGAGGGAAGACCAAGTCTGGGGCAAAACCCGTGGTTTGCATGACTTCTCTCATTGATAGCACTTTCCCTGGAAAATCATTAAGTAGATGACTTGACTCTTTGTACCATGGATATATCAAACATCGCCATACTTTCAGTTGTCCAAGAAGAAGAAAAATCTTAATAGAAAACTCAGAAGGTGTTTGTTACTTTAAACACTGGTGGTTTTGTACAGGGGCTGTAAATCATCACGTAAAATGATTCTTAATGGGAGGCTCCTTGCAGAATGACTTCCTGTTTTGCTCTTCAGATAAATAGCAACTGTGTTTCACATGGGTTTGGCCAACTGTGCAAGGATTCCCTATGGCATTGGATTGTATTTTGTTTCTTCCACACTTGTTACTCATAGATACCTCTGAGACTCACCAAAATGACAAACTAATTTACAAAAACAGGCTTATAGTTTAGAGGAGTAATTTTTTAATTTTTATTTTTAGAGAAGACAGAAGGGCATACTCCCACCTAAACAGAGGTCAGCTGGCCTGAAAATTAGCCAACTGCTGTTGTATAATGGAAACTGACCCTGGCTCAGAAGGCTCACTTGGAGGTTTCCAGCAAGATTTCATCACTACATGGGTTGTGGCATTTAAAGGGATGGGCTGGTTTAATGAGCTGTTTCACCAGCTTCTTAACTTTCACTGCAAATATTTCTCCAGAAGCCAAAGCCTCCAGTCCCCTCATTTTGTGGACTTGAAGTATTAATTAGGGCTTAGATTCTATAAAAAACAAGTGGGAGAGTCATAAACTTCTAGGTCTATTGGCTCCCATATTGCTTAGCCATGACTATTTTTTAACACTGTGTTATCCCCAGTTAGCAGTCCATTCAGTGTTTTAGAAAATCAATATAATCTATATTGAAGTTTTCCATAAATCCAATTCCTTAAAGGTCCATTTGTGTCATTTTACAATATATGCCCCTGGTCCAAGTTTAAAAGCACCATGAAGAGGAAAATGAGTTACTCTGTATGCATAGACCAAATATATCTCCAATCTCAATTTAAGTCATCTAAAGGTGACTTTTATGCCAAACTATTTTTGTGACTCATTTCAAAATTTGTATGTCAAACATTTATTCCTTTTATTAAAAGAAATAAATAAATGTTTTACCATCTTACCCCAATTATATGAAAATAAAGTTTTTTCCTAAAACTCCATTGTTATATATTTATGCTCATAATCACTGTGTCCTTATTATATGGTTGCAGTTTATTATAGCAGAGTTTTCTGTGTATCTCTCAAGTCCACATATTGTCAGATTTATAGGTAATAAAACATTTTGCTGATATACCACAGTTAACTAACTTCCCAGTATTTGGGCATCTGTCATGATTTTTAAATAATCATGACTGTACTATGATCATGACATGTGGTCAGTTCTTAGAGCTGCTGAAACAAAGTGCCGCAAGTTGGGTTGGCTTAAGACAACAGAAGTGTATTCTCTCACTGTTCTGAGACCTGAAGTCTGAAATCAAGTTACTGGCAGGGCCATGATCCCTCTGAGCTCCCAGAGAAAGGCCTTTCCTTGCCTCTTCCAGCTTTTGGCATCCCTGGGCATTCTTAGACTAGTGACATCTTAATTCTTTTTTTTTTTTTTTTCGAGTTCTCCTACATCTTTCTGGTTTTCTGCCTGCTAGACCCATCCATTTCTGATAGTCTCCAACTATTAGAGTAGATTTGTCTGTTTCTCCTTTCAGTTAATATCAGTTTTTGCTTCATGTATGTTGATGACATCTTAATTCTTACTCCCCACCTTGGTCTTCACGTGGCCATCATCCTTCTGTGTCTCTTTTTATCAGGACACCAATCACAGGAACTAAGGATTCAACCTATTGCAGTAGAATCTCCAGCTTAATTAATTATATTTACAACCACCCTGTCTCCAAACGATGTCTCATTTTGAAGTTCCTAGAAAGACATCAAATTTGGGGGGCACTTTCCATCCCAGTGCAGGTGCCCTATATAAAAGAAACAAGTCCTCCTATTTAAAAATCTTCCGTGGTCAGTTCCCCACTGCCTAAACAAAACCTAAACTCAGGACTTTTGAACTGTGGTGTTGGAGAAGACTCTTGAGAGTCCCTTGGACTGCAAGGAGATCCAACTAGTACATTCTGAAGAAGATCAACCCTGGGATTTCTTTGGAAAGAATGATGCTAAAGCTGAAACTCCAGTACTTTGGCCACCTCATGCGAAGAGTTGACTCATTGGAAAAGACTCTGATGCTGGGAGGGATTGGGGGCAGGAGGAGAAGGGGACAACAGAGGATGAAATCGATGGTTGGCATCACGGACTAGATGGACGTGAGTCTGAGTGAACTCCGAGAGATGGTGATGAACAGGGAGGCCTGGCGTGCTGCGATTCATGGGGTCGCAAAGAGTCAGACACAACTGAGAGACTGAACTGAACTGAACTGAACTGAACCTCGGGACGGAATCCGAAACCCTCCCCAGGCTGGTTCCATCTACTTTCCAATCCCATCCATGTTCACTCTGACTGCCTATAAGCAGAGACTGAGACGGGGATTCAGATGGATTGGGGAGCTGATGCTCCCAGGAAAAAGGAATGACGGGAAGTAGGGTGGGGAAAGAAAGGAACTAAGCTCGGACGTAGCCTCAGCTGGCGTCTGTGTCAGCCAGGTCCCTAGGCTGCTCCTGACCAGAAAATTCAGTTGGTCCCCCTGAGAGGGGCTTGTTCTTTTGTACCCTGCGCCAGTCAGTCACATGGGCTGAAGATGCAGCAGAGGTGCAGGTGAGCTCTCTATTGAGGGGGTTCTGTTCACCGGAGGGCGATTCTCTGAACAAGGGCAGATCTGTGGCCCTGTTAGAGCTGGGAGAGGGGTGGCCTGCCAGCAGGGATGTGAGAAGGGCAGCGACAGCACCTCTGGCCAGCTCGAAACCGTGTCCCCTCGCTGCCCTGAGCTCCAGCCACTCAGGAAGACTCACGTTCCTAAATAGGCCCAGCAGCTCCACCACTCCACGCCTTTCCCTGGAACAACCTTCCTACCTCATCCAGCGATCAAAGACCTACTCAGACTGCAGCAGATTCCAAACCCTTTCTCATCTATTATAATCTCGTGTCTCCTCTCATTTCATCAGCCTTGTGTCTTCCTTGGAAGTTTCTTTGTACTTCTGTATCATTTATTTGTGTGCTTTTTAATATAGTTTAATGTTCACAATTTTTTTCCTCCAAATCAATGTAGAAGTCATTCATTTTACCTGCTCTCATTTTATCCTTCAGCTTGTAACATAATTAGAAGCATCTGCTTCCTCAAATTTTATAAGCACCTTTGGTGTGTCAAAGCCATCTTTTTTTTTTTTTTTGTAAGTATCTAGCGTGAAACCAAAGAAATGTTGACTTGAGTTGAATTCAGAATAATATAAAAATAAATAAATAAAAAGCAACCTCTTTTCTTCGAGCCCCATCTGACATGGAAATAAGAGACTCGTTTGAAGCCTTTCTTTCCATTCTGCTCCTCTCCTCTGTTTTATGATTCTACTAAACCTTCACTATAAACATTTTATTCACTGTCTAGATTTTTTTATGTACTGGTAAATATCATAATGCAATTGACTACCTTCTATTATATGTCAATCTTTTGTATCTTTTAATGGTGATAATTGAGAAATCAAAGGTTTTGTGTTGTGTTTTTAGAGTTTCACCATCAATTTCCTTTATTATGTTGATATCACTTTATCTCTCAGAAAAATATGTGGTCCAAAACATTGTTTGAAAAGCGTTATCTTTTCAAGGACCTCTTATATTAGGCATTTGACACTGGCTTTTGATATAGATACAGACTTGAATCCTCATGTAAAAAGTAGACTCATTTATTAGAGACAATCGATGCCATTGTTTCCAACATGCTCATTCTATAGTCAGGGAAATGGAGATTCAGAGGTTATGATCAAGTTTCACAACTGCTTAAAGTCTTTTAATAGATTTCCAAGGCCATAGGATAAAGTGAAGACGTCTCAATATGGCATGCAAAGCCCTCCATGACTTGGTCTCTGATTAATCACGCAGTATAATTCTAGCCAAAAAAAAAAAAAAAAAAACTTATATTCTACCAAACTCAGTGTGTGCTCTGAGCCTCTCCCTGAGTCTAAAATATCCTGTTTCCAGTATCTTGAAACACATGTCAGCACTCTCACTCCTATCCCATCAACCAGTTAGCTCCTACTGATCCTTCAGCTCTTTAGCAAGATATGACTTCCTCCGTTCAGTCTTCCCAGACATCCCTGGATGGTTTTAGTTGACCCTTCCCCTTCAGATGCTCAATACACTCTCAATTTATACTCTTCATGCTGAGCTGCAATGCTTGCTTCCTGGTCTGCGACACAACTATGTGCTTGCCTCACCAGCATTATCCATCTGCCTTACTGTGTTCTATTTATTTATTTTTTAATGCTCATTTTATTCTATTTTTCCCCTCTTTTGATCAAACCAAAAGGCATGTGAGATCTCAGTTCCCCAACCAGGGATTGAACCCACTATCCCTGTACTGGAAGCATGGAATCTTAACAACTGGACCTCCAGGGGGTCCTTCTAACATCCATCTCTCGTCTCTCCAATACTATTGTTTTACTCTATGCAAAAGACTTAGCTGTGCAGGACAGGATACTGGAAAAGAGGGAGCTATGCAGAGAAGGAGCTCCGTGAGGTTCCAGGAGGAGAAGGGGACGACAGACGATGAGACGGTTGGATGGCATCACTGACTCAATGGACATGAGTTTGAGTGAGCTCCTGGAGTTGGTGATAGACAGGGAGGCCTGGTGTGCTGCAGTCCATGGGGTCACAAAGAGCCGGACACACCTGAGTGACTGAACATACCATCTAATTACTCAGTGTTCACTGCTGGTCATGATAGAGTAACTCGTATTGAATTAGCACTACTGACATAAACAGTTAGAAAACTGGAAAAAAAATATTACACAAATATGTTCAGATATTGGACAACAGGCAGCACTGGTTTATAGTCCCTGGGAGAAGGAGAATTCCAAAGCAGGCCCCACAACAGCCCTGGCTTTCTGCCTGGAGTCACTGTCCAGACTGCAGTGCACATGGAGTGAAGCCCACGCAGACCTTGGGGGTCTTGCTGACCTGAGAGAGAGCAGACGTCAGGGCTGCTGAGGGGACATGGGTCTGCAGGACAGAGTATTGGAGAGGAGGGAGCTATGCAGAGAAGGAGTTCCGTAAAGTTCCAGGCATTTCCAGCAGTCATAAACTGAATACTAGGCTGTGCATGTGAGGACAAGACTCCACAAAGCTTGGAAGAAAGAAGCATGCGAGCGATGTGCTGAGCACAGCCTGCAGAGCAGCACAGCCTGCAGAGCAGCACAGCACTGAGAGCCACGGGGATTCTGTCAGCAAGTGGCCCCTGTGGAACGGCAGCCAGGCAAGCACACCTGCAAACAGGTTTGCAAAAGAAAAGGAAGAGTGGGGACAAAAACCTTTTCAGAACAAAAAGGCTGAGAAAAAAACTGTTGCTGTTGTTTAGCTGCTAAGCCATATCCAACTCTTTTGTAACCCCATGGCCTGTAGCCTGCCAGGCTGCTCCGTCTGGGATTTCCCCAGGCAAGAACGCTGTAGTGGGCTGCCATTGGCTTCTCCAGGGAATCTTTCCCACCCAGAGATCAAACTTGAGTCTCCTCAAGTACTGGTAGGAGGATTCTTTACTGCTGAGCTACCTGGGAAGCCAAGAATAAAAAAACACAAAGCTACCAAAACAAAAAGCTCAGCTAATCCTAAGCAATATTTTTAAAAAATAAGAAGAAACAAAGAAGAATAAAGACTACATCCAGGCATATTCTACTCCAATGTTCAAACCAATGCAAAAAGAAGTCTTTAAAAGTAGCCAGAAGGAGGGACAAAGACACATTTCGAACAGAAACAACATAAGGCAGAAGACAATGGGACAGCGTTAATAAAGTGCTGAAATGAAAAAGCCGTCACCCGTGAACTGTCTAGTGGCTTGGACAGTAAAGAATCTTGCAGCAATGTGGGAGACCTGGGTTTGATCCCTGGATTGGGAAGATCCCCTGGAGAAGGCACAGCAACCCACTCCAGTATTCTTGCCTGGAGAATCCCATGGGCAGAGGGACCTGGCGAGCCATGGTCCACGGGGTCCCAAAGAGTCAGATACGACTGAGTGACTCACACTTTCACGTGCTCACCAGAGACAGTGCAAGGCAGAAGACAAGGTGACATGGATAAAACGCTGAAGGGAGAAGGCTGTCACCTGTCAACTGTCTATCCAGAAAGGCAGCCCTCCCAAATGAAAGCAGAGTAAAGACACTGCAAGATGAACAAATGCTGAGCATTTACTACCATCAAATCTATTCTACAAAAAATGTTAAAAGAAGACTTTTCAGGCTGTAGGAAAGTGATGGTGTGCAGAAACTCAGCTCTGCAGAAAGAAAGAAGAGCACTGGAGACTGCATGACTGTGACGCAAGTGGGAGGAGGCCCCAGAGGAACAGATCCTAGGATGTGAACTCAGCGGGTGAGTGAGAGACGGAGAATCCAGGACAAGAGAAGGACTGTTGCCAAGACTGGACAGAAGGAATAACAGACACACTTGGAACTTTTGTTGTTCCAAATTCAAGGACATGGTCAAAGAAAGATGGGGATATGTCAAAGGGGCTCAGAAACCAACTAGAAAGTCAACAAAATAATTCTTAGCGGCAAAATGAATCATGGCAAACATTAATTGTATCCTGTTCATTAAAATGTGAAGCCATGAGTCCATATTGATGTAAAGAAAAGAACAAATGAATTCAAAGTTTATGAAGAGCTGGAGATCTGCTTAATGCCAAACTACATCCTTGTAAGACGCTTGTGAATCATGAAGGAGAGAAAGTATAACTTCACATAGCCGGCAGATACCTTCATCAGGTAACCAATGCGAACATCACCAGTAAGGGACAAACTGAAATTGTGTGCCACTTGAGATAACACAGTCAGAACAAAGTATCACCTCTTTGGTATTCTTGTCTAAGATGCATAATCTGAACCATAAGAGAAAACATAAGGGGAAAAAATCAAATAGCAAGTCTACAAAATAAACATAATGGTCTTTCCTCTTCAAAAGTGTCAAGGTTACAGAAATCAAGGAAAGACATAAAAACTAAAGACAACAGATGATACTGAAGGGAAACTTTTGCTCTATAGAGGATACTATTAGAACAACTAGGAAAACCTGACTGAGGTTTGAAGATTAGGTGGCAGTAATAAATCAGCATTAACTTCCCGATTCTGATGGTGGTATTCGAAGTGTGTAGGAGGACGTCCTGGTTTGTAGGAAATATGCAATAATGGAAAGCATAATTGTACTAAGCCCTCCTAAAGGTAGAGATTGTCATTCAAGATAAAAAACCAAGATCCTGCTATACCCTATGTACTAGAAACACACTTTAAATATAAACAATGCCTTCAAATATCATGTTCACTGTTTGCTTTCCCCCAGTAGTTTGTAAAGCTCATGAAGACAGGGATTTGGCACATAGTAGTCACTTTAAAAAAAGTTTGTCATATGAATGATTAAGTACTCCTCTTAGACTGTACACTTGAAGACACAGCCCATGTTTCTGGAATCACTGTTTCTCCATGGCCTGGCAAACAGAAAGCCCTCAATAAACACTGGTGGAACTGTCACTGAAAGTGAGGTCCAGCTGCTTGCTGCCCAGAAGCCAGTAAAGAGGTAAGGTTGGTGGAAAGGAGTTTCCTTTATTTCAGAGGTGATAACCTGAGGTAGAAGGGGGACCCTAGTCCAAAGGCTGACTCCTCCCACCCCTGTGCCCTCAGCCACTGACAACCAGGGGGCAAGAGCTTTTCTACTTGGAGGTGGGGTACTGCCTGCAGCAGCCATGCAGTCAGCTCTGACAGTCATCTTGAAACTGGTCATGTGATGGTCTGACCAGCAACATCATGATTGTTTCAAGTTCAGCTAGTCTTTAGTTCCAAAGTTGATGTGCTTCCATTTCTTTGAAGCCAGCTAGTGAAACTGAGGCAGCTTATGTCATGGATACAGTCTGGTCATTATGTAGTTAACTTCCTCTATCTGGTAGGGGTTTCAGTATCTGCTGTTGCTGCTGCTGCTGCTGCTGCTGCTAAGTATCCGATTCTGTGTGACCCGACAGACAGCAGCCCACTAGGGCTTCTCTGTCCCTGGGATTCTCCAGGCAAGAACACTGGAGTGGGTTGTCATTTCCTTCTCTAATGCATGAAAGTGAAAAGTGAAAGTGAAGTTGCTCAGTCGTGCCCAACTCTTAGTGACCCCATGGACTGCAGCCTACCAGGCTCCTCTGTCCATGGGATTTTCCGGGCAAGGGTACTGGAGTGCGGGTGCCATTGTCTTCTCCATCAGTATCTGCAAGACGGCTCAAAGGATATGGCTCAGGATATTTTCCACAGCCCTTGAGAAGGGACTAAAAGTCCTTGACTTTGCTTAATCTCTATACCATTATTATTTAGTCTTATTGGAGAGCTTTCCTTGCTTCTGCCTTTTCTCACTTCTTTGGTTAAGCTCATAGTTTGGCAAATTTTTTTTCATGACAAAAGCCAGGCTGAGGACATGGAGGGAAGGACCATATAGCCCTGCTCTGTTTCACTCCCCACTTTTCTTTGATACTCCTCAGTCTTGAAGAGGGACAGGTACTGAAAAAGAGAGGGAATAAAGTTTTGCATAAAGGTTAGTCACGAACTTGGCAGAGAACTTGGTTTTTGTTTCACTGCTGTTCCAATTTTCCCCAGTTATTTGAGAGAATGGTGCTCATGTGATGACTACTGGCTACTTTCTGTGGAAGTGGGGCAGGGTCCTGCCTAGCTGGGGAATGGACCCAGAGTTGGAAATAATCTCAAGTTCCAAGCTTAGCATCAATATTTTATATTATGAAAATATTATCTCTCTTTGATTACTTTGTCATAGATGACTTGAACAAATATTTGAAAACTAGCAGACATACTGCAGTGAGAATAATAATCAAAATGTGTCCTTATACTATTCTCTGA
Organism: Nanger dama; assembly: GCA_917880005.1. Classification (NCBI taxonomy): domain Eukaryota; kingdom Metazoa; phylum Chordata; class Mammalia; order Artiodactyla; family Bovidae; genus Nanger; species Nanger dama. Next base: position 4,351,170 of record CAKJTW010000021.1, on the reverse strand, counting down.
ATGTGTTCCCCCTACCCCATAATGGTCAAAGCAGGTATACGATGTTTGTTTAATAGGCCACAAACAGGCTATCTTTGTTATCCTAAAATTCAAATTAAATCATATATATGCCAGAACGACCTCCCTATGCCTCAATATGTGAACATTTCTTCCATCATTTGCCCCCTTTTAACTGCAAATCTTTCCATAGAAAGCATTGATAACATATTTTTCCAGTGTTGCCAGAGTGGCTTGTTGCCTACTCTGAGTTCACTGATGTCCCTTGGTGCTAGGCTTACTACTTGTTTATACAGTGGCCTTGTTATCCACATCGGGGGAAAACTAATCAGACACAGCAAACAAGTACAGAGGTATGCTGATGGGGACACATTTGTATAGGCTATTCACTTTATCACTTATACCCAAACGTCACACAAGCATTATACATGTGTTTTTAGCAGTAACCTTAAAGCCAGCAGTGATACATAAGTCATTATATTTTGTGATAACTTCTCTAGACATTTTTTCCATCTGAACACTGGAGTCAAAAATAGTCTGAAGCAAAACAATAGATTTCCATTAGAAATTTAATTTTTTAACCAGTTCAGCAGTATAACCTGAAAGTTCTCAGATGTTTTCCATGTAAATTAACACACCAAATAATCCTAGTTACTTTCATACTCATACTCAGAGTTAGCTCAAGAGAGAAACTTACAATCTGTTATCAAAAGCAGCTTAATATTCCAGGAAAATTTTATTCTCTTGACAGGGAGAAATAAAACTGAACTCCAGTCTTGTACTAGCTTACTATTAATAACAAAGTTCATTTACCTAATTAAATCCAATCTAATTTTAATCACTCCTGACAACATACAAAATTTTTTTCTCTAAATTCCCTTTACTTTCACAGACTTTTTATCACTTTCTGAATATTAATTTGTTTCTTATTTTTCCCCAAACACAAGCAACCAGCTCTAGGATAAAATTATTCTTTTTTCCACAATAAAAACATCTCCAGTCTTTTTACCTCTCTTGCCAACAAAACATATCCCACCTGCTTTACATACTGAATGTTTCCTTTATAATTCTAGTAGTTTTAATTACATATCACAATAATTGTCCTTTAAAAGACCTTAATAAGTGCTGACACAGGATTAACCTCCAAAATACATAAGCATGTCCTACATCTCAATATTAGGAGAATGAAAACTCAATCAAAAAATGGGCAGAAGACCTAAACAGACATTTCTCCAAAAACATACAGAGATGGCCAATAAACACATGAAAAGATGCTCAGCATCACTCATTATTAGAGAAACGCAAATCAAAAGTACAGTGAGGTTCCACCTCACACCAATCAGAATGGCCATCATCAAAAAACTAAATGCTGGAGCGGATGTGGAAGAAAGGGAATCCTCTTGCATTGCTGGTAGGAATGGGCATTGGCACTGCCAGCATGGAGAACACTCTGGAGAGTCCTTAACAAAGTAGGGCTAAACCACCACGGCGCTGTTGTTTAGTCCCCAAGTTGTACCTCTTTGCGGCCCCATGGACTACAGCACACCAGGCCTCCCGGTCCCTCGCCGTCTTTTACTCAGAGAATATTTGCATCAGTGGGATTGCTGGGTCATATGGCAGTTGTTGTTGGTTTTTTACAGTTTTTTTTTTTTAACTGTATATAAAAAAACTACCACATGGCACAGTAACCCCACTAATGAGGATATACTCCAAGAAAACCACAATGCAAAAAGGCACATGTACCTCAATGTTTATAGCAGCACTATTTACAACAGCCAGGCTATGGAAGCAATTTAGACGTCCATCGACAGATGAATGGATAAAGAAGTGATACCTATATACAAAGGAACGTTACTCAGCCATAAAAGGAACAGATTTGAGTCAGTTGTAATGAGGTGGATGAACCTAGAACCTATTATACAGAGTGAAGTCAGTCAGAAAAACAAATATCATTTATTAATGCATATGTATGGAATCTAGGAAAATGGTGCCAATGAACCCATTTGCAGGGAAGGAAGGGAGATGCACACAGAGAATGGACTGTGTACACAGGGTGAGGAAGGTGAGAGCAGGGCAACCGCGACAGTGGCACCGGTGCACACAGACGGTCACGTGTGAAATAACGAGTGGGGCGCTGCTGACAGAGGCCCCACCTGGCGCCCTCTGATGGCTCAGAGGGTGGAGGAAGCTTGGAGAGAAGGTCAAGAGGGAGTGGGTATATATAATTATGGCTGATTTGCACTGTTGTGTAGCAGAAACCAACACAACATTGTAAAGCAAATATCCTCCAATTAAAAATAAATAAAAATACATTAAAAAGTAAAAGTCCTTAATTAACCAAGAAACGAGAAGCAAAGTGGCCTGTGTTTGTGTTTCAAGGACATGATAAAAGTTAACTTCAAGCTTTCTCATAGGCATATTTTTGTTCTCTTGGGGTCAAAATTGAGAAAGCAGTTTTTTATCAAGTTAGCTTTCTCCAAATGCATATTCAAAAAGATCTAGTTTTGGAATTTCAAGAGTTTCATCTTAACCAATTTTCTCTGGAAAATACTGTTGCCATATATTGTTTTTAAAAAAAATCTTTTTCTCTAATCATAATTGCATAACTCTCCATCCAGTTGGGTATATTCTTCCCTCTCTTGCCTTTTGCTTCTCTTCTTTTCTCAACTTTTTGTAAGGCCTTCTCCGACAACCACTTTGCCTTCTGTCATTTCTTTTTCTTGGAGGTGGTTTTGGTGACCACCTCCTGTGCAGTGTTACAAACCTCCGTCCATAGCTCTTCAGGCACTCTGTCTACCATATCTAATCCTTTGAATCTATTTATCACCTCACTGTGTTAGGTCATACTGGAGTGGGTTCTCCAGGGGATCTTACCAACCCAGGAATTGAACTGGGGCTCCTGCATTCCAGGCAGATTCTTTAACAACTGAGTTATCAGGGAAGCCTCATACCTGAATGGCCTAGTGGTTATCCCTACTTTCTTCAATTTAAGTCTGAATTTTGCAATAAGGAGCTGATAATCTGAGCTACAGTCAGCTCTAGGTCTTGTTTTTGCTGACTGTATAGAGCTTCTCCATCTTCAGTGGCAAAGAACATAATCAATCTGATGTCACTATTGACCATCTGGTGATGTTCATATGTAGAGCCATCTCCTGTATTGTTGGAAAAGCGTGTTTGCTGTGACCAGTGTGTTCTCTTGGCAAAACTGTTAGCCTTTGCTCTGCTTCATTTAGCATTCGAAGGCCAAATCTGTCTGTTACTCCAAGTATCTCTTGACTTCCTACTTTGACATTCCAATCCCCTATGAAGAGAAAGGAGATTATGCTCAAAAACCCTTCAAGCTAGGCTTCATCAGTACATGAACCAAGAACCTGCAGATGTACAAACTAGATTTAGACAAAGCAGAGGAACCAGAGATCAAATTGCCAATACCTTTTGGATCACAGCAAAAGCAAGGGAATTAATTCTGCTTCATTGATTAAGCTAAATCCTTTGTGTGGATCAAACAATCTATGGAAAAGTCTTACCAGACCACTTTACCTATTTCCTGAGAAGCTTGTATGCAGGACAAGAAGAAACAGTTGGAATGGGACATGGAAAAATTGATTGGTTCAAAACTGGGAAAAAAGTACTTCAAGGCTGCATATTGTCATCCTGCTCATTTAACTTATATGCAGAGTACATCATACCAGGCTGGATGAGTCACAAGCTGAATCAAAATGGCTGAGAGAAATAGCCACAACCTCACGGCATCTGGTCCCATCATGTTATGGCAAACAGAAAGGAAGAAGTGTTAACAGTGACATTATTATTTTCTTGGGCTTCAAAATCACTGTGGATGATAACTGCAGCCATGAAATTAAAAGAGGCTTGCTTCTTGGAAGAGAGACTATGACAAACCTAGGCAGCACATTGAAAAGCAGAAACATCACTTCGGCACAAACGTCCATCTAGTCAAAGCTATAGTTTTTCCAGTAGTCATGTATGGATGTGAGAGTTCGTCTATAAAGAAGGCTGAGCACTGAAGATTTGATGCTTCTCTAACTGTGGTGTTGGAGAAGACTCCTGAGAGTCCTTGGACCACAAGGGAATCAAATTAGTCAATCCTAAAGGAAATCAGTCCTGAATATTCATTGGAAGGACTGTTACTGAAGCTGAAGCTCTAATACTTTGGCCACCTGATGCAAAGAGCTGACTCACTGGAAAAGGCCCTGATGCTGAGAAAGATTGAAGGCGGGAGAAGGGGGCGACAGAGGATGATGTGGCTGGATGGCATCAACGACTCAATGGACATGGGTTTGCATAAACTCTGGGAGATGGTGAAGGACAGGGAGGCCTGGCGTGCTGCAGTCCATGGGGTCACAAAGAGTCAGACACAACTTAATGACTGAACAACAACAACTTGCATAACTAAAATTTTTCTAATGAATTGAACCTGAGTTTCCCATTCTACAAAAGACGACAAAGTTACCAATCCGACAAATGGAATAGACGCTCACAGAAGACAGAACTGCCATAAATCCCCCAAGAGGGTGAGTGACAGGGTCCTAAGCAAGCATGTCCCAACACAAATGGTCCTCGAGGTCAGAGACACATCAAAACCGGCAGGCAAAACGCCCCAACAGCACTTTGTGCCCAAAAGAGAAGTCTGCCAGCGAGCACACCGGCGGCCTTACTGGGTCGGGGTCTCCTCAGCCGGTCCAGACGCATGTTTCCATTCCACCAAGGAAAAGCGTCAGCTGGCAGCCGATGCCAAGCAGGGGAGAAACGGGGAGGACCCCTGAGACAAGTGCTTGGGGCAGCTGCTCGGAACACGCCCGCAGCCTCCGCTCCGGGCGAGCGAGCCGCCGGGCGTGAGCGAGCCGCCGGCGTGGGTCCTCGCGCACCTCAGCCAGCGCAGTGACGGCCCGGTGGGTGGGGCGGGGGCGCGGGAGCCAAGTATCGCGAGAGTGCAGCAGCCTCACGCTGGGCGCCGGAAGACCGGCAGGAAAGTGGGAGTCCATCTGCCCGTAGTTTTGAAGCCAATACGCAGGCAAGGTTGGTGGAAAGGGAAGTCTGATTTAGAAACAGCACAGTGGGCTCTTACAGTCATCTCCATATTGGTCATGTGGTGGTCTGATCAATATTATCTCGATTTTTAGGCGCAACGTGCAGGATCTTAGTTCACTGACCAGAGATGGAAGCCAGGCGCCTTACACTGGAAGCGTGGAGCCTTAACCACCGGACCACGAGCCAAGTCCCACTGTTGTTTGTTTAAAGTACAGTTAGTCTTTAGTTCGGAGAAGGCAATGGCAACCCCTCCAGTACTCTTGCCTGGAGAATCCCAGGGACGGGGGAGCCTGGTGGGCTGCAGTCTCACGGGGTCGCGAAGAGTCGGACTCGACTGAGCGACTTCGCTTTCACTTCTCACTTTCACGCATTGGAGAGGGAAATGGCACCCACTCCGGTGTTCTTGCCCGGACAGTGCCAGGGACGGGGGAGCCTGGGGGGCTGCCGTCTCACGGGGTCGCACAGAGTCGGACACGACTGAGGCGACTTAGCAGCAGCAGCAGCAGCAGCAGCAGTCTTCAGTTCCAGGGTCCGTTTGTTCCCATTTCTTTGAGGCCAGTTCTCAGAACTCTGGCAGCTCACGTCATGGCTACAGTCTGGTCATGATATGGTTAACTTCTTCCACTCCGGTGGGGCTTTCAGCATCTGAAAGACAGCTCACAGGACAGGGCTTAGAATATTATCTACAGCCCTTGAAAAAGAACTGAAGGCCCTTGACTATGCTCAATGAGCACATTATTATTATTTGGTATCTTTTGACTGTTTCCCTTTGTTTTTACTTTTTCTCACTTCTCCGATTAAACTTATTCTTTGGCTAAAATTTTTCTATAGACAAAAGACAGGCTGAGGACATGGAGGGAAAGAACCATAGGATCCTGCTCCATTTCACAATGAATACACGAGAACTAAGTCATCTGCGTCGATGCTATGGAATGAGGCTAAATTCACATGGAATTTCTTGCCATTAAGAAAAAAAGAAACTAAATTTAAAAATTAACTTAAGCAATTATTTATTAAAAACTGTAAGGCTCCTGAACCATGAAGACATACATTTACTAAGTTATCTGTTATCTACTGCCACCTCTCAAGAAAAAAATCCTATAAATGGAAACATTTTACCAAGGTTTTCATTTCTGCTGGAGTAGATATCCCAGGTATTCATTACCAGATGGTCATGATAATGGCTGTGAAATTTCATTACCACTAAAAGTGCTGGGCCCAGCAAAACCTTGCTCACAGAGGTTTTAGGTTTCTTATACGATATACTGATAACATGAATTAAAATATCTTCTTTTATTTTTGTCCTGATTTTATTCTTGCCTGGACTTTCATGAATGAGAAAAAAGGATTCACTTTCCCACTGCAATCCAATATATATTAAACCATTTTCCTTCCATAGAAAATGCAACTGGTTTTAAAAAAAAATAGGAAATAATCTCAATTTCTTTAATAAGAAAAAAATCTTTGGCTGACTCTATATTTTGTCACTACAAAGCTAATATTTGACTTAAAAATGCCTCACCCATATTCATATTTATTCATATTTACCACTCTTCTTTCTGGTATTGATACTGAGAAACAGAGTAGTTAAATCAGATTATAATAAAAGCATTCACACCAGGGCTCAGCAAAGTGACCAGCAACACTTCAACGAGCCTGTCTCCACTGTAAACCATTCTACCTGAAAATGATTGTGGACCCATCACATGATATTTTGTCAACCCTCTGTATACTTCATTGCTATCTAGTGTTAGATTTGAAGCTGGTTCTTTGCAGCAAGAACTATTTCTCCATGTATCACTCAACATATACACTCTACTTGGCCATCTCTTTCACTCGGCTGTCACTGATACTATGGAATTGTACAGATTACAAGTTCTGCCTAAAGCCTCAGTCAGCTGTTACCCAGTAATTGGATAGACAGATTTGGCCCAGCTCAGCAAGTCTGTACTTCTGAATGCAGAAGCAGCCCCGAATTGAAATGCAGCAGCCTTGGTGGTTCAGGATAAACAGACTTCCATGGAGGAATTTAGAAAATCGCCTTAAAGAGCACATTGAGTCCCCTTTCTATGTCTTTACCAGTTGAACTTCATAGTTTACGAATACATATGCACCCTTACATATTAAAATAATAATCCAGAACATCACCTTTGTTGAAAAGGATTTCTAAACTTTAAATTTCAAAATGTTGACTTAATTAAAAGTAGATGTTTTCTAACTTTTTGCATCCAGGTGTGTACAGACTTGAAGCTGATTTTCACACCATGACTTTTTGTTGCTGTTTTTAGGACAAAGCATTGCTACAAAAGAGAATCAAATTACATGGACGCTGTGAGCCGCTATTTAATTTCAAGAATCCTAAAATGTAAAGTTAATGTGATCATAGCACACTTGCTCTGTAATGAAGCTGAAATCTGGGGTATTCTAAGTAATACATTTATGTTCAGTATGGGTACACTTATGACACCATAAAAACTCCACTTTTTCACTTCATAAATATACTGCTATACTGATCCCAATATAAGGTTCTGTAAGGCTGCCTTAATTTTCAAAAGAGGAAAATTTCAACTTGCACTCTTGTCACATAAAACTTTCCATTTCTAGCGGGTAGGCAATGGAAGGAGGGGAACTGTGTCCTGACACCCCTCCCTTCCTTCTCCTTTAGGTGGTTCCAGCCAGCTCTACTGATACTGAAATTTAAATACAATTGCTACCTTAGCTTGCCAGTCAGTCTGTTAGAAGCTGCATTCTGTTTCTCTTAGTTCAGTTCAGGGGTAAGGTCTCTCACAGAGTCAAGCATTGTTAGAAACAGAAAACCTTTGGAAACGGAGATCTCAGAACAGATTTAAGGTGATTTAATCACCTCTCTCCTCCGGTTCTTCCGCCAGCCTCTCTCCTCAGAGTCCCCAGGGGAGGCTTGGTGAGGAGGGGAGAGGGAACAAGTCTTTGCAAAAGTGGGCAAAGCATTTGTGAGCTGTTGCTCTTTGCTCCCTGTCCATGTCGAATCTTTAGCTTGTAAAAGAATCCTGACCCTCTAGACAGGAACCATTTTAAGTGTGAATCCTGGCTTTCCACTGACTGTGCAGCTTTATTTAAGTTCTCTAAACTCTCTAAACCAGTTTCATCATCTATAAAATGGGATTACTGCTCCTTACTTTACAGGCTTGTTGTGAGGATTAGATGAAAAAATGTATATGAAACAACTTTTACCTCAGGTGAAGCTCTAAGTCATATTTAGCTATTATGACTACGATATCTGAAAGGACATGGTAGTATATCCCAGGCTTTACTGTCCACTGCAAGTCCATTTCCTCTTCTTCTCCACCATACAGCTAGGCTGTTTTCGCACAGGAAGAGGGCTCCTGGCTGAGTTCTAGGAAAGATATGAACAAAAGGAACATGTGCCTTTAGCTCAAAGCTTTAGGTCCCTAGCTCCCTACGGGAAAAATGCTAGAGGAACCTGGTTGAAAGACACTGAGGCTTGTTCAGCTGAAAGATGCTCAGTGGTTAGGGAGGAGGCTGACCTGATGTCTGTCCTCAAATTAGCTACCTTCAAAAGAACTTGTTGGGATAACAGTGAAAATATTACACCTGAGTTGTCGGCTCCAGGGAAGGGACATCACCTTCCAGCCGACAATGGCTTTTCCAGGCAACTGAGAAATTCGCAAGAGTGGTGAAGGCAAGTCCTTGCCACTTGCAGCCATCCCTGTAGGGAAACTCACTCATTTTCATCTTAAAAACTTGCTCTGCCAGGTACATGAGTAAGAACTGGTCACTTCATGATCTGAGCACCCACAGTGGTCTTATACAACCAGAATCAAAACACACAAAAGGAGCTGAAACAATTTTAAGGTAAAAACCTAGAGGACTTAAGTTCATGAACAGCAGACTGGCCCACCACACAACTTCGCTAGTGAATTTTATCCCAGACAGATTCAACTTTAAAATGGGACATAAATCTCTAACAGTAATGAGGGGCATCAGAAAGTTAGCCTCTAGCTAACATCCTGGACAGATTCAGATAGATAGATAGATAGATAGATAGATAGATAGATAGATAGATAGATAGATAGATAGATAGATAGATGGATAGATAGATGGATGGATGGATGGATGGATAGATAGATGGAGCTCTTTTTGCAAGTACCCACTTCATTGGGAATTAAAGGAAATCTTGCCCTGAAAATCACTAAGATGAGGCTCTTTTATTACATATGCAGTAAAGTGAGAGAATGCCAGCTTGATAAAACATCTTTTCAGAATTCTGACCTTAAAGAAGCAAAGCTCTTCCCGGGAACTTGCACCATTTGTCTTCATGTGTCTGAGCTGTAAATGTCCTAGATCTTCTGCATTTTGTCTATGTATGTGTGCTTTGAGAGCTTGGTCTGTTCCATCCAGAAGGCACACATCTGGTGTTCATTTGGCAGCCAATCAAATAAGCTGGGGTTCTGAGCAATCTTTTGTCTGATTATAACAATTCTCAGGGGCTATTTACCATCTTAACCTTCTTTGTGTCAGCTTGTGCAACAAAGGCCTTCACTTTCTTAGACTGTTTTTGGGAGCAAACTTTCTAGATCTTTGAAAGCTACATCCTTCACACTCTCTGGTAGGAAGATTCTTGCGACTTACTGGTTTGAGTCACTATTAAGATATACCTCATCAATGACCAGAGGATAGATCCTTTAAATTGGAGAAACTCCTAAATTAGTAAATGTTTGAGAGCTTTCATTATTGGTAACTATGGGGGCGAACATAAGCCTGTCTTCTTCCACCTTCTAGCTGGTTTGTCCCCCTGCCAGTTCAGTTCAGTTGCTCAGTCGTGTCCGACTCTTTGCGACCCCGTGAATCGCAGCACGCCAGGCCTCCCTGTCCATCACCAGCTCCCGGAGTTCACTCAGACTCACGTCCATCGAGTCTGTGATGCCATCCAGCCTTCTCATCCTCTGTCGTCCCCTTCTCCTCCTGCCCCCAATCCCTCCCAGCATCAGAGTCTTTTCCAATGAGTCAACTATTCTCATGAGGTGGCCAAAGTACTGGAGTTTCAGCTTCAGCATCATTCCTTCCAAAGAAATCCCAGGGCTGATCTCCTTCAGAATGGACTGGTTGGATCTCCTTGCAGTCCAAGGGACTTTCAAGAGTCTTCTCCAACACCACAGTTCAAAAGCATCAATTCTTCGGTGCTCAGCCTTCTTCACAGTCCAGCTCTCACATCCATACATGACCACTGGAAAAACCATAGCCTTGACTAGACGGACCTTAGTCGGCAAAGTAATGTCTCTGCTTTTGAATATGCTATCTAGGTTGATCATAACTTTCCTTCCAAGGACTAAGCGTCTTTTAATTTCATGGCTGCAGTCACCATCTGCAGTGATTCTAGAGCCCCCAAAATAAAGTCTGACACTGTTTCCACTGTTTCCCCATCTATTCCCCCTATAGTTACCAACAAAACAGCTGTTGATAATGAAAGCTCTCTTTTCTCAAGGGATAAAAGAAAGGAAAGCTTCTAGGACTCTCTTTGAAAAATCAAGATTTGTTGGTTGGGTCCTAATGAAAACCAAAGTCAAAGGTATAAAACTTGACAGACCTGAGATGAACATTTATAAAAATTGGTATATATAAATGGACTTTGTAGAAGATGGTTATATCTCTTTGGCTTAATTATATTAGGGGATAGATATGCTTTGCTGGGAAATATTTCCCCTGCCTGTTATTATAAGACAGGGCATATATGTGTCTCAGGAAATATACTTTACAATATAAAGTAAAATTGGGGACTAACGTTCAGGGGCTAATAAAAGTAATAATGGAGATTTTGCTCTGGGTCTAACCTGTGCACTCAGAAAAGAGGGGCCTTTGTTGAAATGCCAGCATTTGCAGGCATGATAAATTAAATCCTAAAGTTCTAGAACACGGAACTCTTAAGTTTCAGTTTAGTTAGAAATCTCACTGATATAAAAAAGCAAATTAAAGAAAATATGATACACTAAATCAATCTTTAATATCATTTAAGCCACAAAGAGTTCTATGGAGAATTAAAAGCAACTACCTTTGTCTTGCTAATCTCTGCAAATCAGAAATGTAAATATAAACCACAATAACCTGAGACTGAGCCTAATTAGCCCAATCAGGTAAAACCTGAAACCAAGAGGGGGGAAAAAAAGAGAGAGAGAGAAAGGCCTTTTAAAATTCAACTTGTTGAAAAGGCTCCTTCACCCCAAATCTTCCATAGCCTCCTTAGGGGGTTTATCAAGGAAAAATACAAATCTTAAAACGCTTTTCCACAGCTAATAGAACCCTAGTCATCTGAGCAAATGAATTTAACTTATTCCAACTTTCAAAATAATTAGTAAGTTTATACTGTAATATATTATAATTCTGTGACTGCATTATTATCTTAAAAAGTTATGTCACAAGAATATCCAAGTTTTTGTAAACTGCATTGTAATCAGATCTCTACCCATGTCATCTGAAGCCTTCTGTCATGTATAGACAGGTTACTAATTTCGTAAATGTTTGGTCCAGGAGACAGAAAGGCACGCACAGATCTCCAGGAGCTGTGCAGTATAGACAACATTGGAGGAAAACTCAACTCAGGAGAGGAACTACATGGAGATGCAAATGTGGAAACCCGACCTTTCATGAGTTGAAAATGTCTTATTTGTTTATTATAAATTATAATAATTTATTTGTTTAAACTTTTTCAGTAAATTGTTTTACCCCGATGCTTTCATACAATGAAGATATTTAAGAAGGTTTGTAAAAAGGACTTCTTGACAAATACAAGTTTCTGATAGCTTTTCGAAAATACCACTGACCTGGGTTAAAAATTACAAAACTCTACTGGAAAACCTGATGACTTCATCCAGATTAACAGAGATTAACTTCATGGGACTGAATGAACTGATAAAAATAATTTACAATTTTATGACTTTTCTGCAATATCCTGGCTTTAATCTTTGTTTTCCAGAAAAACCTTTCTTCTTACACTCTGGCCAACAAGTTCGAGCATACCTTTGTGAATAAAGATAAGACATTTATCTTTCTCTCTCTACCTGATCCTTCCATATCTTGGCCTCTGCAGCTGGCTCCCCTGCAGATCTGAAGTCTTACTGTGACCAGATTACAACTAAATTATACATTAGTATTGTTTTAATTTGCTCTCTGTTGCTTTCAAATTATTTATGCTTTGTGTATCTCTCCTCTGCACTATGATTTTATTAATGTTACTAGCTTTATTACTTATACCGTTTTACAAGATTGTTTCTTGTATTACCCAAATGTAACCACATCTTTGACAAAATTTATGATGACTTGATGTTTTCTAACTGTGGTGCTGGAGAAGACTCTTGAGAGTCCCTTGGACAGCAAGGAAATCAAAACAACCGATCCTAAAGGAAATCAGTCCTCAATAGTCATTGGAAGCTGAAGCTCCAATATTTTGGCCACCTGATGCAAAGAGCTGACTCACTGGAAAAGCCCCTGATGCTGGGAAAGATTGAGGAGAAGGGGAACGACAGATGATGAGATGGCTGGATGGCATCAACGACTCAATGAACATGGGTCTGAGTAAACCCTGGGAGACAGTGAAGAACAGGGAAGCCTGGCGTGCTGCAGCTCATGGGGTCACAAAGAGTCAGACACAACTTAGAGACTACACAACAACAAACGTTTTCAGACAATCGATCATATAAATAACTCTACATAGCATAATTGTTAATACAGCAACTCTAGACATGGAAAGAAGCAACAAGGGAAAATATTTTCTGGATTATAATACACTAGTAAAACAGGTGATCCAAGAATTTTGGATTATCTATAGGACCTGATCCAAAAATTAACACATTGAGTGGCCTATTGGTAGAATCTTCACCTGATCTAGGAATGAGTCTTCCTAGCACAGTGGGACAAAATTGGTCATGAAATGCCTCATAAGTATCAAAGTTATGACCAAAAGGGAGGCACTGTGGGTGAAGAATGTGCTGCCATATCAATAAACAAAGGATACTGAGGCCATCAAGGCAGCAGCCATTGCAGCAAACCCCAGGCTGTGCACCCTGAAGGTATTCAGAATGGACAGAATGGGATCTGGCCTTAGATAGTTGAGTTCCATGTCTAGGAAATGATTTTGATGAACTCAAACTTTGCATCTTCCCATACACAGAAAGGCACTAAATTCATTTACCTGATATGTCTGCTGCTGCTAAGAGTCACTTCAGTCGTGTCTGACTCTGTATGACCCCACAGACAGCAGCCCACCGGGCTCCTCCATCCCTGGGATTCTCCAGGCAAGGACACTGGAGTGGGTTGCCATTTCCTTCTCCAATGCATGAAAGTGAAAAGTGAAAGTGAAGTCGCTCAGTCGTGTCTGACCCTCAGTGACCCCATGGACTGCAGCCTTCCAGGTTCCTCCATCCATGGGATTTTCCAGGCAAGAGTACTGGAGTGGGGTGCCATTGCCTTCTCTGTTTATATGTCTAGTTTTCTTTAATAGTAATCTTTTGATGTTCTAACTACCTGGGATTTTTTTTGTTGTTTGATTGCAAAAACTCCTATATATCCTGGCTTCTCCCTTTCCTCTTCAGAGCGGTCCTTCAGAGTGATCTGAGAGGTTCTTTTCTGGGCTATGTCCTCAGAAAATCTGTCAAATAACACGTAATTCTCAATTCTTAGGTTGTGCATTTTTGCCAGTGGACAAACGTTAGCGCCCCCCTCCACTCTGCTTTCCCCTTTCACCCTGTTGTAAGTTGTTCAGTCACTAGGTTGTGTCCAACTCTTTGTGACCCCATGGGCTGCAGCACCGCAGGTGTCCCTGTCCTGCACTATCTCTCGGAGTTTGCTCAAAATCACGTCCACTGAGTCAGTGATGCTATCTAACCATCCCATCATCTGCTGCCCCCTTCTCCTTTGCCTTCAATCCTTCCTGGCATCAATGCAAAAAATTATAAGCCCCTAGGACATAAAGAAGCCACAAGAGGCAGAAGCCAGAGTCACAGAAGAGCTGCGTGAAGGATTACAGCCACCATTACAATGAGGCCAAGGCCAACCCCCCGCACCGCTCTTTTGGGCCATGATTTGGGAATCTGTGTGTTCCTGCAACTTAACTTGACGACTGAAACAGCTACATTCACATTGAAAACACTCTTCATCCGGTGTGTCAGGAGTTCTCACTATAAAACAAATAAATTTTCAATTAATAAAGAGCCAAGTTAGCCTTTCACCTTCACATGTCCATATAGTTTCTATACCCTTCATCAAAATGTCAGACCTTCTTGGCCATAAACCAAAAATTGTCAGTGGTGGAACTGTTCAGCTTGACTACAGATTAATGAGTATCAATCACAAGCCTTAAGTGAAATTTAAGAACTCAAACAGTATGGTATATCATCAATGACAATGCTAAATCAAGGTTGCTTTTTCAGTGTAAAATACTTTGGAGCAAAACAGCAAAAGCTGAAATTCACTACCCAAGACAAGTGCTCCTGTCCTCAGCCTTTTAGAAAAGTTAAGAGCTCCCAAATGCCAGATGTGGTGGATACAAATGGCCTCTGAGCCAATGCATAGCTGTGCCGGTGATTTGAAGATAGCAGAGTGAGGCAGTCCACAATCAACAGAAAATTCACATTTGAAGGCAAGTTTGGATGCTTTAAGCAATTGCCCAAGACCAATCTGAAAGCCACTTAGGCTTTAGTCTATTTCTAGGCTCAGTGGTAAGATCCTGCCTGCCAATGCAGGAAACACAGGAGACATTGGTTTGATCCATGGGTCAGGAAGTTCCCCTGAGTAGGAAATGGCAACCCACTCCACTTTTCCTGCCTGGAAAATGCCATGGACAGAGGAGCCCTGGCAAGTTACAGTGCATGGGGTCACCAAGAGTCAGACACAGCTGAATGCACACACACACACACACACACACACACACACACACGTAGCAACAGCAAGCTAAGATGACAATTTGCAAAAACAAAAACAAAAAAAAACAGTAGGTTTCTAATGTGCTATTAACATCCAGGAATAAAACCCTGAAAGTGCATAACCAACAATACGGATGAGGCCATTATCTGAGGTTTAAGTAACTGCATCGTGCTATTTTAATTATGCATCATGGGCAAACTGTGATTGTGTCCTTGCCAGTATTTTATTAGCATGTCAATTCAATTGCATTACATCCCATGGGACAGACTAGCATGGATTTTAGCACGGATGTGTGAAAGTGTTGCTGTGCTCAGGCCAACTTTTAAAAAGTTGTGTGCTAATTAGAGTGAAAATGGAAAGAGAAGTGTGAGTGTCTCAGGTCCAGGAAATCTATAACCACTCTTTCCTCCACGCCACCGTTCTGTGGTAATTCTCACTGTTTGCAAATGGTGCAAACTGAACACAAAGCCTGCCAGACATCAACACTGCACTGTGAGTATTAGGAGGGGATAAGAGGGATTTTAGGATGAGGAAATGTATGTTCAGACATCTACTCCTCAGCTTAAAGTAGGGAGGGAATTAAACATTAAGCCATACACCTGGTGGAAATTTATTTGAATCAATTTTTGTAATCTCTCTCAAGAGAAACTTGGAACAGCAGACTTTGAGATCTGGGGTCACCTGTGGTAATACCCATATTTTACTAAAGAAACGGAAGCAGAGAAAACGGGATCACTTCACAAGCGAATGAGTGGCAGAGAAAAGGGCTCAGAGGGCTTTTCTTTTCTGCTATCACTACAATAGTTTCTGGACGGTGCACCAACACTTTACATTTTGTCTTTTTTTTTTTTTTTTTTTTTTGGAAGCCTGTAGTTAGGGGGGAAATCTGAGTATATAATACAAGCAGATGGTTATTTTTCTTGGCCAAGTAAAAATAGGACCAAGTAAAGGAAATGGGTAAAAATAAGGGAGGGATGTATTGGTATACTCTTTCTTCCCCCTCCATCAGAGCAAACAATGCTTATAGGTTCAGTTCAGTTCAGTTCAGTCGCTCAGTCCTGTCTGACTCTTTGCAACCCCATGAATTGCAGCACACCAAGCCTCCCTGTCCATCACCAATTCCCAGAGTTCACTCAAACTCGAGGTTGCTGCTGCTCCTGCTGCTACATCGCTTCAGTCGTGTTCGACTCTGTGCCACCCCATAGACAGCAGCCCATCAGGCTCCCCTATCCCTGGGATTCTCCAGGCAAGAACACTGGAGTAGGTTGCCATTTCCTTCTCCAATGCAAGAAAGTGAAAAGTGAAAGTGAAGTCGCTCAGTCGTGTCCGACTCTTAGCGACCTCGTGGACTGCAGCCCACCAGGCTCCTCTGTCCATGGGATTCTCCAGGCAAGAGTCCTGGAGTGGGTTGCCATTGCCTTCTCCGTCAGTATCTGCAAGACAGCTCAAGGGATATGGCTCACGATATTTTCCATAGGAAAAGCCGTGAGCCTCTCTACCTGCCGCCCTCCAACTCCTGCAGGCTTCTCTGTTTTTAATCCTTGGTGTCTTCAGAAGTTGTCCAGATGAAAATTATAATCAATTGAAAAAATCTCTGGTAAAGAATCCCGCCTGCAATGCGGGAAACCTGGGTTCGATCCCTGGTTGGGAAGATCCCCCGGAGAAGGGGAAGGCTACCCACTCCAGTCTTCTGGCCTGAGAATTGCACAAAGTCCATGGGGTCGGGTCGCAAAGAGCTGGCCACGACTGAGGGACTTTCACTTTCTTTTACTTTCAAAATAGGATCCCCTCCTTTGTGATGACTGGGACATTAAGTGGCCCTTTGATGATGCTTTCAAAATTAAAGTAGACACACCAGAACCGGCGACCTCGGCAGACGACCGGGCCTCTGCACTCTGACCCCGGGAGAGAGGGAAATCTGGTCGGGGGAGGGGAGGGTTGGCCCAGCCAAAGAGAAGCTTCCCTGTTTTTAGAAAGAAACTCGGGGTGTGCTGTTGTTCAGGCCGCGAGCTCCAGCAATTCCCTCCGTCCGCCCCCACCTCCCCGCCCGCGCCCCCCGGACCGGGGTCCCCAGCCTGAAGCACAAGTGAGGGCCCCTGCCCTGCGCCGGGCCGGCGAAGGACCAGGTAAAGGGCAGGTGGGCACAGCGGGGTCGGGCCGGCAGCGCGCGGACGAAGTCAGGCCCGCGGAGGGGATCAGCAGACGCCGCTCGCCCACCGGCGGCCGCGGCTTCGGGAAAGCCCAACTTGGAGACGCAGGGACCCTCCGCGCCACGGACTCCCGGCCGGCGCCTCCTCCCCGTCCCCGGCCACGCCACCCGACTCCGGGTTCCACAGCTTCACCTTCCCGCCCCCGCCCCAGCCCCTGGTCTCCAGCCCGCGGGCCCCCCAGTCCCGCGCCCACCCTCCCTGATGGGCAACAGGCGCGCTCTCCCCGGACGTCCCGCGCACTCCCGTCCTAGGCCCAGGCTCCGGGGAGCCGCCCACCCTTTCGCCCCACAGCGCCGGTCCATGGGGCCCCCACCCCCCGGGCCGTCCCCGCAGCCCCGCGCCTGCCCGTCCTCCGCCGCGGGGTCACGCAGGGCCAGGCGCCGCCCG
Organism: Nanger dama; assembly: GCA_917880005.1. Classification (NCBI taxonomy): domain Eukaryota; kingdom Metazoa; phylum Chordata; class Mammalia; order Artiodactyla; family Bovidae; genus Nanger; species Nanger dama. The sequence continues at coordinate 4,333,615 of CAKJTW010000021.1, read as the reverse complement.
GCCCTCCCGCGGCGGAGCGGGTCCAGCCTGAACGCCGGGCGACCCCGGCGCCGACCCCCGGCCCTGGGGACAGCCGGTCCCCAGGCCCCCACTAGGTGGAGGGGAGCGCGGGGCACGTGGCTCCCCGGACGCCGGGGCCGGGGCCGGGGCTCGAGGCCGCGGAGCGCGCGGCTCCGTAGGGCGCGCACCCCGGGCAGGCACGCCCCGAAGCGCCAGGAGCCCCCCGCGCGCCCTGCGGCCCCTGTTGGCGCAGCATCTCTGTCCCCACGCGCCTTGGCCGCCCTGAGCGCAGGCCGCCGGGCGCAGCCAGGGCCCCCGGGCGGAGGGACCCACCCGCTCTGAACGAGCCCCGACTCCAGGGCTCCAAGCCCCCGGCACTTTTTAAAAGTAGTTATTATTGATTGCTCCCACACTCTCCTGGGTAGTCCCCCTGCGATCGCTTCAGTGTCGATTTCATTCTCCTCTGGACCGTGTGAAAGGCTCACAGTGCGCAGCTGGACAGACATTTCCGAAGTGCACATACCGCTCTGAACAGCCGCCAGACCAAGACACAGAACAAGACCAGCACCTCTGACACCCACTCATCTCCCCCAGCTCCTCCCCCATCCATCCATCCCCCCCCCCGCCAGCGACCTCTCTCGTGATTTCTAAGGCTGAGAGTTTTGCCAGGTTTTACTTTACATACACGTGATCCTAGACTGTGTGCTCTGCTGTGTCTGGTTTCTGCTCGGTCAACAGCACATCATCTTGTTAGCGGGAGTTATGCCTGTTTTTGCTCTGGTTGAGGGCTCTCATTTCTGTATAGTATTTCTTTGTATGGATGTACCACAATTTGTCCATCTATTCTGTTTGCACGGAAATTTGGGCAGCTTCCAGTTCGTGGTTCTTAGGGAAAGTGATACTGTGAACATTCTGGTAAGTGCCTGTTGGTGATACATTTGCACTCTGGTGATGCACACCTCGGAATGGAATTGCTGGGTCTTGAGAAGGCTTGTGTTGCGCGTTATTAAACGTGGCCAAAGGGATTTCCAAGGAGTTGTACCTCTCACCAGCAATGTGTGAGAATTCCTAGGGCTCCAAGACCAAGGATTTATGGAAGGCCTGTTACAGCACAAATAGAAATGAGTCAGCAGCCTTTTGCACATACCAGCCAAACAGGCCTGTGAAGAGTTCAACAATCTTAGTTTTTCTTTACCTCTTACTACTAACAAACACTTGTAGCTGGACTTGTCCTTCAAAAACATAGTTACTCTCTGACTCCATATAGATTATACTCCACACCTGGCATTCTCCTCCCCCACACACTCCCTTGTAAGATTCTGCATTTCAGAAGGAAGGTCACAGGCTGATAACTTCAGGGATACCAAAGCAGGTTGCTGAGCTGCCTAAAGCCAGCTTTTCACTCTCAACTTGCTTTAAAAAAAAAAAAAGCAAGATCTTCGTGAGGATACAAACTGCTAAGTCGCTTCAGTCGTGTCTGACTCTGTGTGACCCCATAGACAGCAGCCCACCAGGCTCTGCCATCCTTGGGATTCTCCAGGCAAGAACACTGGAGTGGGTTGCCATTACCTCTCCGTATTTATGAGAGAGGGGAGCACAGTTCCCGAGGAGCACAGTTCCTGAGGCACTAGCCTGCTGTTTCCCTTCTGCCTGGCAAAAATAACAAAGCTACTCTTTTCTGTTTCCTCCAGACTTTGTCTCCTTCTTCCTATTTGGCATCAGTGGTCAGGGAGCCAAGATTTTGGCCCCAGACCTACTGTGTGTGGTGAGCAGAGTACACTGAGGCCCTGTGCTGCAGGAGTTCTGGCAAAGAGAAACAGTGCTCACATTGACAACTACCTAGACAAGCTGAGGCCAACGGCTAAGTGCTGAGAAAACAATAAAACTGGGCCATGCCATGGGCCAGGGCACTTAAGATGGGCTTGTCAGAGAGGCCTCTGTGAGCAGGTGACAGCTGAATCCAGACCTCAAAGCCGAGAAGCAGCTCTGCGTGGAGACAGGCCGCAGGCAGCAGGCACGCCAGCTCTCCTTTTTCTGCTTCCAGGCGACTCCTCCAGGCTTGGGGAGCCCAGGGTGCAGTTTCCAAGGGCCTCATGTTCACAGTGCTGCTGCTTGGGCAGAAAAGGCCCAGGAAGGGCCCTGGCTGGACCACCCATCTCTCCTGGCCTCTGAACTCCCAGCCGCTTCTCTCCTAGGGCAGTTCCACCCTCAGCTGAACAACTAATGCTCATTATGCTTTATGCTTGCTCTCTGCTTTTTGCCAAGGACTTTACCACTTGAAAAATATTTCTGACTTCCAGTCATTGATGAGGCAGTCTGCTGTTAGACACACAAGGAGTTCCCACAAAGGAAAGAGACAGAGCAAAAACATTAACATGCCCAAGGCCAAGGGGGCAAGTCAGGGAAAGATCAAAGCCTGCTCTCTGGGCAGTTCAGCCCACCCCCAGGCACTGTGTGGAGTGCTCTTTAATTCCCACAATACACCCGCCACGCGAGCAGCATTAGCTCCTTTTAACACGGAAGGAAACCAAACTCACCTATAGTCGCTTAGTTCATTAGTGGAATCCAGTTATAGGCCCAGAACCGTCTGGTTCTGAAATCCAGTGTCTCAAGTCTAGAAACAGTCTGTAACCATGATTCTGGTTGAAGCAATTTTTGTGCAAAGAGCTTTCAAGAGAAGAGGAGGAACACCATTGATGGGAAAGTAAGTTGGTAAAGCCACTATGGAAAATACTATTTGACGGTTCCTCAAAAAACTGAAAATAACTAAAAATGGAGCTATTCAGCAGTCCACTCCTGGGCACATGTCCTGATGAAAACAACTGAAAAAGATGCAGGCACCTCTGTGTTCATGGCAGCACTCTTTGCAGTAGGCAAGACATGGAAAGAACCTAAAGTCCATCAACAGATGAATGGATAAAGAAGTAGTAGTGTGGGGTGTGTGTGTGTGTGTGTGTGTGTGTGTAATGGAATATTAATTACTCAGCCATTCAAAAGAACAAAATAATGTCATTTGCAGAAACGTGAATGACCTAGAAATTATCATACTGAGTGAAGTCAGAGAAAGACAAATACCACATGATATTGCTTCTATGTAGAATCTAAAATATGACACATAAGAACATATTTACAAAGCAGAAACAGACTCACAGACATAGAGAACAGACATGGTTGCCAGAGGTGGGGGTGGGGGAGGGTTGGATTGGGAGTTCGGTATTAGCAGATGCAAGCTGTTACATATAGAATGGATACCATAAAAGTCCTACTACTATATAGCACAGGAACTATATTCAATATCCTGTGATAAACCATAATGAAAAAGATATAGAAAAAAGGATGTATATATGTATAACTGAGTCAGTTTGCTGTACAGCAGAAATTAACACAACACTGTAAGTCAAGTAAAAGTCAATGAAATAAAATTTTAAATGTTAGAACAGTGGGAAAATGTCAGCTTTCTATGGTTGTCTGAATTAACCATGTGGTCTGAAAAATGTTAGAAATAAGTATCCCTTTTTTTTAAGGAGACAGACAAAACGAACACTTCTTCAACTGCAAATCTTAATTAGCAACATTTTTAATGGTGAGTAGAAAATCAGAAATCATTCAACATTATAGCCACCCCCAAATCCATCTGATTTTAGCAGTTGGGCGACAGGTCGGGTCGTCTGTTCTGCTTTTTCGGTCTGCTTGTCCTAACGGTGTTTACTGTCCAGTGTAACAGTGGTTAACTCCAGTTTTTAGGCTGAATTCCTAAAGTAATAGTAGAAGATAACCTATTAAAGTATTCAGATTTATAATTGGCCCAAGTTACACCACAAAGTAGATAATTTTAAATGCAAGTTATCCAGCCCTGACCTTGGTTCATAGACTCTTCATAAATCTAGCTAGCCAAAGAAAATAGCCAAATGATAACACTGACTCTAATTCCAATTTTCTATTGAATTAATTGAATTAGTATTAGAGCACGATATTTCCCATTTAATTTGTATGCAAAACATTTCTGATTTGATTTGCTGCAATTAAACACTTCCAAGAACTGTTGGCATAAAATAGCGTTCTACCTGTTTCCCATCAATTAGTGGTTGATTCTGTTAAAAACCACTTAAGGAATATTAAAAAGAAGGCATTGAAAGTATAAATTTTATGAAAGCACTGTTTAAATTATGAGACGTATTTCCTGTTAAAGTTATTTAAATACCAAATTTAGCAAACAAGGTACCTATTCTTTAGAAGTATCTTTTCTCCTCAAATAAGAGTGATTTGAAACTTAACAGAAGACATATTTTAAAATTTACCTCTCTTCATTGCTTCTCAACCTAAAATTCAGGCAAAAGGCTTTCAATACAAGTGTGTGTGTGTGTTTATGTGTATGTATATATAAAGCGATAGAGATGTAAATATTTTCACCTATTTTCCTGCATAAGGTTATTTTCACTGTAAGAAAGCATGGTTTATATCAATTTGTTTGACCTTTGAAATAACTTTTAAAATGAGATAATTTGAATACAGCTGGTTTAAAAACTGTTACCTTTCTGATACCTTCACCAATGCAGTAGCAGATGATATATTTTATGAAGTACAAGTTGTCAACTTTTAAGATATGGGTTGAACTTGCTTGTTCAGATTGGGGCATAGATAAGAAACCCGAATGTTTAAGCAAGACCTACTCCAGTTTTACAGTTGCTCAGAGATTTATAGAAGGCGGGATGATTGTCTATTGCAGCTCATAATAATGTTCTTAAATTTAGAGCTCCAAATACCCCCACTCGCCAGTCAGCCTGCTTCTCAAAGCTTCCAGACTGAGGAACTGCAGCTGTGTTTATGCGGCAATTTAGAGCCCCTGTTACATATGCAAGCAGCCGGGCTCCATGGCTCAATCACAATGCATTCAATTTGCTTTTTTGTACCAAAGAAATAAAATCAGAGAACTATATAGCATTATGACCAGCTTTTAAAAAAATCACACAAATCAGGAGATTGAAAATTAGTCTCACAAAAAGAAAACACCAATCCTTTCCACTCCCTATTAAGTTCACAACAGAAATTCCTGATATGGGTAGCTAAGGTGTGGTAGTCAGCTCAGCAAACATTTATTAAGGCAAAAAACCCATGTTACAGTCATGAGAGAAATTAAAGTACGAATAAAGCAGGCCTCTTACCTTGAGGGTCTTGGAGCCTAACAGAAGATACTTGGAATCAAATACTCTGTGTGTGTGTGTATTCATGCATGAAAATATCCATAAAGGCAATATTCTTTATGGGAAACACCAATAAACAGACTCATTTCATTTCCAGATATAAATAAAATTCTGGACTATTTTCCTTTGCGGATATTACAGATCTGTGCAATTGTATTTCTTTAGGATTCATAGAGCTACAATTTCTGAAGTGTCTGTTTACTATCTAGATTCACAGTGACCCTAGCACAAATATATGCAGTTCATTTCACTATATGGGGCATCCCTGTGGGCTCAGTGGTAAATAATCCACCTGCCAACGGAGGAGATGCGAGTTTGATCTCTGGACTAGGAAGATCCCCTGGAGAAAGAAATGGCAACCCACTCCAGTCTTCTTGCCTGGGAAACCTCATGGACATCAGAGCCTGGTGGGCTACAGCCTATGGGTTAACAAAGAGTCAGACATGACTTAGTGACTGAACAACATCTCATGTATATAATAGCCAAATTCTGAAAAGCTGTATAGAATGTGCTTTTGCATAGATAACATGCTGTTTTAATAATGCTTAATGATTAACTCAAATTTAAATTTTTAAAAGTCATTCTAATTTAGATGTTTTTCTAAATCCATGCTTTCTTATCTTATTTTTGCTCACCCGATACATGTGTCCATGGAATGCGATGAACGCATTGGCTTAGTGCAAGAAAAATTTTATTCTGGAACATTCAAATACTTGTTTAAAGGTGCTCTGGAGATGTGAAATTTTTATAATTATATTGGAATGTCACAAAGGCTGTTTCCAGTTTACTCTTGGGTTACATTTCAGATGTGAAGATGATTGAAATACAGAAGTTTCTACTGCAAACAACCTTTTGCATGCTGGCTTTTCAATAAAACCACACAAAAGCAATTCATTTATCTAAGGTCCTCAGTGGTGTGTGACACTTTGTGACCCCATGGACTGTAGCCCGCCAGGCTTCTCTGCTCATGGGATTCTTTCAAGCAAGAAAACTAGAGTGGGTTGCCATTTCCTCCTCCAGGGGAATCTTCCCGACCTAGGGATCAAACGCTTGTCTCCTGTACTCTTGCATTGGCAGGCGAATTCTTTACCACTGAGCCACCTGGGAAGCCCAGTTTATATAAGGTATCAGTTTAGTTCAGTTCAGTTCAGTCTCTCAGTCGTGTCCAATTCTTTGCGACCCCATGGACTGCAGCACACCAGTCTTCCCTGTCCATCACTAAATCCCAGAGTTTACCCAAACTCAAGCCCATTGAGTCAATGATGCCATCCAACCGTCTCATCCTCTGTCGTCCCCTTCTCCTCCTAGCTTCAATCTTTCCCAGCATCAGGGTCTTTTCAAATGAGTCAGTTCTTCGCATCAGGTGGCCAAAGTATTAGAGTTTCAGCTTCAGCATCAGTCCTTCCAGTGTATGTTCAGCACTGATTTCCTTTAGGATGGACTGGTTGGATCTCCTTGCAGTCCAAGGGACTCTCAATAGTCTTCCCAACACCACAATTCAAAAGCATCAATTCTTCAGCGCTCAGCTTTCTCTATAGTTCAACTGTCACATCCATACGTGACTCCTGGAAAAACCATAGCTTTGACTTGACTGTCTAAGGTATGGCTCAGTAATAAATGTCCTTAGTCTTTGTTTTCTGCATTTGAGTGCTCTGGGAAGGGAGATGGATCCACTGCCTCTTATTCCTCCACTTTAGTTGTCAGGGGTGCCACAACCTCTTAAGTGCAGAGAACTCTAAGCCAAAGCGCATAAAGTGGTGAGAGAGGTGATGGGAAAGAGATCTGAGAGGTAGGGAAACTGAGCTGCAGGGCCTGGAAGGTGAGTCAATGGTAAGGACCTTTGCTTGCTTTTCCAAGTAGCTATTGGACTTATTGTTACCAAATTGGTCTGGTCGACCGAACCTGCACTGGGGTCCTTGCCCAGCCCAAAGCTCCTCATCTTGGCCAGAGAGGTTCTTTTCCCAATCAGATTTGCACAGCCAGTAACGAAATTGATGCTGAGACAGGAACAGCACAAGCTTTATTCAGTGGCCAGAGAATGGAGAGGCGGGAACCTAGTTCACAGATCAACTTCTCAACTGAATTCAGGTGAAGGCACCAAATCTCTAGGAGAGTAAGGTAAAGGGGAGGGATTTGGAAAGAGTGGGAGGAATAGTCATGAGTTATCCAAGAACAGGGGTGTGGTTTTGACCTGGAACTAATGCAGCTCTCCTTTTCAGTCCTTGTAAGGGCTTTTCCAGTTGTTGTCATGGCAACTGGCAACTGTCTTGGTGCTGATGGGTGTGTCATTTAGCTAATAAATTTCCATGAATATATCATGAGACTCAAGGTCCACTGGAAGCCAAATCCTCCACCACCTTGGGTTTTCTGGTAGGTTCTAGCTAGTTCTTGGTTTTTTGTTTTTTTTTTTTTCTCTTTGCACTTTCGTCCTAAAACTTAAATAGGAGTGATGGGTTTCTATTTAAGGGAGGGGCTGAGGTATGATTCTGGGGTGGCAGGCTTGGTAACACTATCACTGAGATTAATGAAATTAAAGAGACACTAAGCAGAATGCCTCTGTCTTATGCACTTTCTGATCTTCAAACAATAGATGAAGAAGATAATGGTGGCAGAGCGATAGATGGATGATGGCAAGGCAGAAGCTTTGTGACTCACAGGAAAAGACAAGGCTATACATGCAGTATATATCTGACAGCCACAAGCCTGATTCAGAGCCGGACTATGTGAATGCTGATCTCTGATTCACTACTTGGAAGTTGCATGATTTGGGACAAGAACTTAAACCTCTTTAGGTTTCTGGTTCCCAGTTGGGGGAGTGGGGGAGGCAAAACTGCTACTGAACCCTCAGGATGTGGTAAAGGATCAAATGAGATACTCCATGTAAAGCGATGAGCACACGTTCAGAAGCTAGGAAGCTCTCAGTAACCAGAGCAGCAGTGGCAGCAGTAGGTTGGCATAGGGTTGAAGGCTGCAGGGATCTGGAGAAAAGCAGATTTCTTTTAACAGGATCAGTTCCAATTTACCTAGATTTGTGACCCTGCCTAGGTCATTCAATTCCCTTGGGTCTTGGTTCCCTCAGGTCAAATAAGGGGGTATTTCTAAATAAACGAGTCCTCCTCGGATTTCAGTGTGCATGGAATCAGCTGAGAATCTTGTGAAAATGTAGATTTTGGTTCAGCAGGGGTTGGCGTGGAGTTTAAGATCTCGCACTTGTGAGAAGCTTCCAGAATGAGACGCTACTGGCCTGCATATTGTGCATGTGTGTGCTAAATCGCTTCGGTTTTGTCCAACTCTTGCCACCCTATAGACTGTAGCCCACCAGGCTCCTCTATCTATGGGATTCTCCAGGCAAAAATACTGGAGTGGGTTGCTGTGCCCTCCTCCAAGGGATCTTTCCGAATTAGGGACTGAGCCTAACCCGTGTTTCTTATGTCTCCTGCATGGGCAGGCAGGTTCTTTGCCATGAGTTGGTGCCACCTGGGAAGCCCACACGGTTATCATACTTGGTAGCAAAGGTGTAGGTGGTATCCAGCAGAGTCTCTTCAAGCTTCAGAACTGTAGTTTATAATCATGATAGCGGCCTGTTTGCACGTAAAGAAGGGATAAAGCGCTGGGTTCATCTGAGGGGAAAACCAGTCTCAGTTTATTCTGGGTGTTATGTCTTTAGACTTCCAGTGGATCTTGGAAAGAAGGGATGGGCAGACCAAAGCTGAGGGGCTGGCTGGGGGTGGCTGCTGAGAAGGGATTTTCCTGATGTGGCCCTCAGGAGAGTCTTGAGAAGTGGAGGTAAAGAGGGAGAGAAGCTTGAGGGAGCTGAAGGTGGGAGAGGCATCATGGCATGCTAGTGAAGAGTGAGAACTTGGTGTGTGTGTGTGTGTGAGAGAGAGAGAGAGAGAGAGAGAGATCAACCAGACTTGGGCTAGTACCCCAGGTCTGCAACTAATGGCTACCCTGGGGCAAATTACTTAACTTTTCTTGACTTTATTCTCTCATCTGTACAATGGGATAATAGTACTTCATTGAGGTTTTGGGAGAATTTAAAAAGATAGCACCAGGCTTCAATGCACAGAAGTGAAAGAAAGGATTACTTGCTCAGTCATGTCTAACTCTTTGAGACCTCATGGCCTATAGACTGCTAGGCTCCTCTGTCCATGGAATTCTCCAGGCTAGAATACTGGAGTGGGTAGCCATTCCCTTCTCCAGAGGATCTTCCCAACCCAGGGATAAACCCAGGTCTCCTGCATTGCAGGTGGATTCTTTACCATCTGAGCCACCAGGGAAGCCCTTCAATACACGGAAAGTGTTCACAAAAGATTATCCATTAAAACTCTCCCATTTTCATTAAGTCAGGCGCCCTGAAAGGCTGAGCTTTACTATCCTAATTCTGTTTTCTTTTCTAAGGCAATGGTTCTCAAACTTCAGCATGCAGCAGAATCAACCAGAGGGCTTGTTACAACATAGATTATGGGGCTGCACCCTGCAGAAACTCTGATCTAGTAGCAAGGTCTTGGGACACCTTTCTAACACATCTGAAAACAAGCATTTCTGAAAGCCATGCTCTGAAAACCACTGATCTACAGAATTACTTCCTGTACCTGGAAGTGGATGAAGAATCCCTGGCAAGTGAATTTTCTGTGTAAACGAAGCTGACCCCACCTGGGATGTGTTATTTCTACCCATTTCTGATGAAAGTTTTTTTTTAAGTGCCACTTTTATCTTGTCTTTGTGAGCAAGGGCTGTTAAATACAAGTTAAATTTTCTTTTTGACCAAAGTCATCAAGTAGTTCATCTGGATTTCAGAAGGGATGAGAACGGTGTGGCCTTTGACTTACGAACATAAAATGAGTATGAACATTTCTAGAGTGTATTTCTGAAGGAACAGTCATAGAAGCTCCCTTAAAGATACAGTGGCATTGCTTATCAGTCAGCATGAGTTCCCAAAGAGGGAAGTATCTCCAGCTAACCTTATTTCCTTTCTTGTTGTGACTGCCAGGTTGGCCAACTGAACAAGTGATGCAGGTATAGAAACTGGACCAGCCAGTAATATCAGCCGACGTCAATGTGATTTGAGGCAGAAGGCTGTGGTTCTGAGTAGATGTTCCTCAGAGAGCACAGCCAGTTCTGTCCTTCGCCTTTCCTTGTTATCATCGTTGCTGTCTAGTCACTAAGTCATGGCCGACTCTTTTGAGACCACGTGGACTATAGCCAGCTCCTCTGTCCATGGAATTCTCTGGGCAAGATTACTGGAGTGGGTTGTTACCATTTCCTTCTCCAGAGGATCTTCCCAACCCAGGGATTGAACCCACATCTCCTGCATTGCAGGCAGATTCTTTACTACTGAATCACCAGGGAAGCCCTTGCCTTGCCTTACTCTTTCTCAATTAGATTAAACAATTCTGAGCCAGATTCTAATGTCTTACCATTCCCCATGCGGTTAAAACATCGAGGAGAAAACTGACAAGAACAAGGAAGGGTTTGAAAGTCTGGACGGGGAGGGGCGGGGTAGACTTTGAGTCCCCTTCCCCGCCAGCCCAGAAGCCTGTGATTCTCTGATAGTCAGGGTCGCTTCTCACGGTGACTGTGGCCTGATATCCAGGAGGCAGGCCCCCGCCTTAGAGTATGAGGTCTTTGTTGACAGCACGAGCAAATGAACTCTCATCCCTGGGAGCAGCCTCCTCGCTGCCTGCGCAGCTCTTGCCCCTCACACATGCTTTCTGTCTTCAGCCTGTTCTTAGATTGCTCTTCCCACACTACAGAGGTCTGTGAACCCGGCAACAAAACTTGATAAGAAACGCAAGTGCAGTGAGGAAGCAGAACAACGAAGAGCGTAAGTGACCGTTTGCGGGGTTTGGCTTGAGGGTCTTAGAGGGTTTTTTCCCCTTCTGGGTCTGTTCCAGAGGGAAGAAATTACCCAGACCGTGGCCTCCAGAGCCGTCCTGTGTCACCATGAGACTCGGCCGGCTGGCCAGTGGTCAGTCACATTTCAGAGAGGCCTGTGTTCATTTTATTCAAAGGTGACTCTGAAAAGGTTGCTGCAAACGAACAGAAGGTGAAATAGCATACTGCTATATATTCTGCTTGAATACATTTGTTGTTCAGTTCAGTTCAGTTACAGGACTTCCCTGGAGGTTCGGTGGTTAAGACTCCAGGTTTCCAATGCAGACAGCACAGGTTCAATACCTGGTTGGGGAGCTAGGATGTGCGTGCTGAGCGACATGGCCTAAAAATTTAAAAAGAATAAAGAATTAAAAAAATTGAATTTGGCTACAAGCTCAGTGTCAAGCCACTGTGTACATATCTGTATACACACCCTACAGCCCCCCAGTCTCTCATTTGCTATTGCCAAGGAGTTAACTCCTAATGACAGATGGGAAGATGTTTTAATTAGAAAAGAGTTCAGAAAACAAACACTAACAAGGCATTACTGTAAAGCACACGGCACTCTATTCAGTATTCTGTAAAACCTGTATGAGAAAAGAATCTGAAAAAGAATGAAGATGCGTGTATATGCACAGCTGACTCACTTTGCTGTACACCTGAAACTGACACAGCATTGAAAATCAACTACACGCCAATAAAAATTTTTTTTAAAAAGAGTTCAGAGGAAACAAGTAAACCATTCGCATTTGATTGGCTGCTTTCTTCCACTTCTGCTTCCCCTGGGCGGCACCCTGTCAGCCAGGACCCCCTTAACGGCACGTCAGCCTTCTCTGGCAGACTGTCTGCTGGCACTCATGTCCTTTGGTCAAGGAGTGTCTTCAGTCAAGGCCAGGTTAGGGCCTGGCGGGTCTTTATTCCTAGTGACCTGTGGAGTAGCTGCCTGACTCGGGCTTTTATTTCTGGGGTAAACAGTTTGCTAACTAGCCATCGGCCATGCAGGCACTCTGTAACTCCTTCCTCGTTTCTCCTAACTGGGCAGCTGCCCTTCGCTGGTAAACCACGTCCTTTTCGCCCCTCATGATTTCGTGATGTCGGTCAGCGCTAGCGACGAGTATGCCTCACTTTCTCTAATCCACAGCCTGAGAAAAGAAACTTCTTTGTAGAGTCCCTCGAGTAGGTTATTTATCTGCTGATGTATTCTGAAAAGATGAATTGTTTTACGTTGCAGGGTTTCCACCAAGTGATGGGGTAGCATGTGAGCAAGGCAAGAGAAAGCCTAGAATGACAAATTTGAATGCAATTTCTGTATTCAGAGTCATCTGTGCAAGGGGTAAGATATTCAGATCCATTCTGGGGGTGCTGTGTATTTCCTAGGTTATTAATTTTCTTTGCTACATTTTTAGGGACTTATGTCAAACAAAAAAATTGCAGTTGATTATAACTAGTGAATGTACTTTTTTTTCTCAAAAGCATTGTGGCAACATTTGTAAAATCATATCATTTTTTGCTATGTTCATTTCTGTCTGTTGGGCAGTTTGTGAGACATATTACTTAAAAGTGTCAGGCTTGCTGATTTTTTTATTTTCCCGTATTTTGAGGAAAACATTAAGTTTTTGAGTCAACACAAGGGCTTTAGGATAGAAATGGATTAAATAATATATTCTTAGTAAACTTCCCATTTTCTCTCTTCTCTATCATGCCAGTAAGCAATTTCTTAATCTAGAAAATCATTTCAGCAGTGGTCAAACTTTTTGACAATAAGGGAGAAAAATAGCTCTCACCTGGGAACAAGTCTGCTCCCTAGGGCACCTGTGGTAAAGTCTAGAGACAGTCTTGATTGGCACAGCCTGGGAAGAGGCAGAGAGGGGAGAATAAGGCGCATGGATGCTCTTCTGGCATCGAGGAGTTCAGGCTAAGGACGCCTCTCTGCTCCCCACAGTACAAGGCATGAGAAAGGTTCGCCAACCCAGAACAGTGCTGAATCTGAGAAAGCCTGGCTGCAAATCTTGTTTTAAATGTAACGGCAACGGAAAACCGTTGAGAGGGTCTGAACTTGACATGCTGGATCACGATCCTTTTTGAAGGGGAGGATGTAGCAACCCTAAGGGTGGAACTCAGTCTTGGAGATAAGAAGAAAGGAGACTTTTATTCCTTTGGGTTCAACTAAATGGCTTTAGGATACAAATGGATTAAATAATATGAGATATTTTTAATATCTCGTTAAAAAATGCAAGTGCGTGAACATTTCTGTGACTCTGAACCATGACCACTTGTTCATTTAGTTCCTATAAATCATTTTATTTGTTATTCCCAACTTTAAGGTGCTGTAAAATCGGAGTACAGCATAATCACACACCAGGAAATTTGTTTTTTCCTTTTCTAACATTGAATAAATATATGGTTAAATATGGTCTTGAACTTACAAAAGTATATGCTACCCTTCTGGTTTTTTATCCTGTTTATGGAGCACAGATTTTAAAACAGGGTGATAGTTAAAAGCACATGTTCTCCTAAATTATGTTTTGTTCAAATCCAGCAATGTTATAAAACAAACAAACAAAAACAGGGAAACCTTGATGGAGCTTCAGGATAAAGGGTTCTACGTACTGCACGATGATTTGAGTGTTGGTTCTCTTCTTTTTCAGGACGCTTCCTGGAGGATTCTCTTGCCATTTCCTTCTGTCTTACCCATTGCTTTACCCTGACTCACTCCTGGTTTCTCATATTACGTGTTAGACATGTATTCTACTATGCCTGATATCCTTTCCTTAACGTTTCCTCCCACTAGATACTGCCATATATTATAAACCCTTTCTTATAGCTTAGAGATCAAGCAAATTATCTTAGGCAGTTTGCTTAATTTCTTACAAGTTTCAGTTTTCCTATCTGTAAAATGGGAATAATACTCTCTCTCTAAGAGAGTTGTTGTGTATAATAAGTGGGAGCTTAGAAGGTGTCTGGCACATAATAGGTGCTCAGTAAGTAACAGCTTTTATTCTTTTTAAAAATCAGAGCAGGATTTTGGAACCATATAGTCACCAAATATTCAGTAAACCTTTTCCTTGGGTTTGGCCCTATGCTAGGTGCTTGGGATACATTAGAAAACTTACGAACGCTGCAGTCATGGAACTTAGACACACACACACCCAAAAGAAAACACGCACACATGTATAAACACACATGCACACAATGATACAAACACTCAGGGGCTCTTCCCTTACTCATTTTAGAACCTTACTGAAAGTAAACACTCCCTCCAGTGGGCCAAAATGGCACGCTGAAGAGCAATTACAGAATTCTACAGAAAAGCCCTTCTTTCTAATATCATTTCCTTCAGATTTTAAAGAAGCTAAAGACATATTTCTGTCTATATATCTGTCTATATCTATCTATCTATATGTCTATCATCTATCTATATCTGTCTGTTTACATATCCATCTATCTATATGCCAATACTTTGGCCACCTCATGTGAAGAGTTGACTCATTGGAAAAGACTCTGATGCTGGGAGGGATTGAGGGAAGGAGGAGAAGGGGACGACCGAGGATGAGATGGCTGGATGGCATCACTGACTCAATGGACGTGAGTCTGGGTGAACTCCGGGAGTTGGTGATAGACAGGGAGGCCTGGCATGCTGCGATTCATGGGGTCGCAAAGAGTCGGACACGACTGAGTGACTGAGCTGAACTGATCTATATGCCTATCTATCTGTCATCTCTATTTATTTGTCTATCTAACTATCATCTGTCTACATCTATCCATCTGTTAAGTCTGTCTCTCTACCTATCTGTGTCTATCTAACTATCTGGATGTATTTTTAAATGTTTTTCTACTCCACTTGACTCAAAGTTCCATGAAAGGAAAGATTATCTTACTTTATTCAATGTGATCGTTAAGGGCCCAGTTCCTGATCCCAACTTTGCCCTCAATGAATGTTTATGGGTAAGATAAAAAGCTACCCACTCAAGGCATATTGACTGCTGTTGATGAGAGGCTGTCTTTCAGGCTGTAGTCCTCAGTTCAGTTCAAATGAAACCATTTTCTATTTTTATTATAGATTGTTGATTATTTTCTATAATAAAAATAGAAAATAGATTCATTTGAACCAAACAGAAGATTATAACCTGAAAGACAGCCTTTCTGAGTACTCTAGGGGAACTTCTGCAGAGAAACATGGTTTTCAGCACAGTTTTATATCCTGTCATAATAAAGGACATCAAAGAAGTCAGGCAGATATCTCTTCAAGGTTTCAGAAAATAGACCAGCAGGTACACAGTGGGTCAGTGTGGGCTCAGCATCTGAGAAGCCAGCCTTCTCATCAAAGGAGGACCAGCATTGGCGTCCCAGGCAGAGAGGTGTTTCATCTGTAACATGGACATTCGTTACTTCTGGCCAATGGGCCCTTTTCTTTTATCGTTAAAGCAGGAGAAGGCAATGGCCATGCACTCCCGTATTCTTGCCTGGAAAATCCCATGGACAGTCCACGTGTTCGCAAAGAGTCAGACACAATGCGCGACTTCACTTTCACTTTTCACAATGTACATTTGATAGGCCAAAACCAGGGTGTTTTAGTTAGCATAAAATTCAAGTTAAATTTATAAATTTTGCCTAGCTAAGAAATTTATGGCATTTTGATTCCACTTGTTTGCTTTAGTATGAATAGAATGCTATATTGCTAATTTTTTAAAAATAGATATTCAACAGGCAACAGTAGCACAGGGAACTATAGTCAATATCTTGTAATAACCTATAATGGAAAATAATCTGAAAAATAATATACGTTTGTACATATAACTGAATCACCTTGCTGTGCACCTGGAACATTGTAAGTCAACTATACCTCAAAAAAAAATATATTGTGTGTGTGTGTGTGTGTGTGTGTGTGTGTGTGTGTGTGTGTGTGTGTGAAGGGAAAATAAAGAAAAAAAATCCTAAAGGAAATCAACCCTGAATATTCATTGGAAGGACTGATGCTGAAGCTGAAGCTCCAATACTTTAGCTACCTGATGTGAAGCACCAGCTCATTGGAAAAGACCCTGAGTCTGGGAAAGACTGAAGGCAAAAGGAGAAGAGGGTGGCAGAGAATGTGATGGTTAGATAGCATCACCGACTCAACAGATGTGAACTTGAGCAAATTCCAGGAGACAGCGAAGGACAGGGAAGCCTGGCATGCAGCAGTCCATGGGGTCGCAAAGAGGGGACCTGTGACCCAGGAACTGAACAATGGCGAGTCCTGCTCTTGGGGGAATGCTGAGAGCAGGGAGGCCGTGCTTGTGTAGGGATAGAGAGGTGTGGGGCCCCTTTGTCTGTTTTGATCAATTTTCTCTGTCAACTTAAAACTGTTCTAAAAAAATAAAGTCTATTTTAAATGGGGGTGGGGGGCAGGGAATTCAAGTTAACTCACGCATAAGCCAGAATGACGTTCCCATACTTCTGTATGTGAACATTTCTCTCATCGCTGCTAAGAGCACTGAGATTGTCAGAGGAGGCTTCCTCCCTTCGGCTCTAATGAAGGTTGTGGTGCACACACGACCACCTTGTTCTGTGTGCAGATAACATAACATTATTTGACCTTGGTTAATTTTCTCCTGTGTGTGTGTAGCATAAACTGAGGGGGAGCTCAGTTAAATGTGGCATAGTTAACGCCAAGATTGGTTCACAACTCCACACACAGTGACCTTTGCTCTTGGCTTTTGGTGTCAATCTCTGAAGCCACGTGGGAAAAATTTTGGCTCATCTTGATACAGAAAAACTCCTGGCATGGTGCCTTAAGCAGAGCAAAGAAGTGGGGATAGGTTAGGGCCCTTTGAAGATGTTGCTCAATTACAAGGGGAAAATGAAAGGAACTTGTGATTATTCTCATTTAAAACTTCTCAAGCCAGACACTCGGCTCGGCGCCTCTGAGTATCAGCCATTTGCCTCAGTTACATCCTAGAAGAACGACCCTGCCCATCCCCCGCCTCAACAGGTAGAGCCTGCTTTTCCTTCCCTCCAGTCCAAAGGGAACAAAGAGCACGTTTAAAGTGGGATTTGAGTTAGCCGCTTTGGCAGCGAGGGTTTTTTCCATCTTGTAGGTCAAAATAACTGAGACACAGGAAGTTAACTAATGAGTCTGAGGGCAATCATGTGAGTGCCTCAGCATCAATTCTCACAACTGGCATTTCCTCACCAGCCACAAAACCTTCTTTCAGACACCCACTGAAGCCTGAAGGAAGAACCAGGAAGTAGGGACACACAGGACCGGATTGAGACACCTCCTGGCAGGACAGTTTCCTGGCAGTCAGTCCAGCAAGTCACTCCTATGCTCCTGGGGGCTCAGAGGGTAGAGTGTCTTCCTGCAATGCAGGAGACCTGGGTTCCACCTCTGGGTCAGGAAGAGTCCCTGGAGAAGGGAATGGCAACCCACGCCAGTATCCTTGCCTGGAGAATCCCATAGACAGAGGAGCCTGGTGGGCTACAGTCCGTGGGGTCGTCAAGAGTCGGACATGACTGAGACTAACACTTCTGCACTTTCAAAACGGATTTGAGAATTAACCTAAAGGAATGACCACCACCTGCTTTTAAAAAACTCAGATGTCCTCATTATCATTATTAATATAACCAAACCTTTATTGTTAGAGTAGGCTTAGGTTCAGAGCAGAATTAAGGGGACAGCACAGACGTTCCCCATACGCCAGCTGCCCTCCCGCGTTGTCCGCGTTCCCCACCAGAGCGGGCCATTGCTTATCAGCCAAAGTCCATAGCTGAACTGAGGGCTCATGCTTGGTGCTGTACCTTCTGTGGGTTTGGACAAATGTACGATGACATGTATCTATCGTGATAGTATCAGCCAGAGAAATTTCACTGCCCTAAAGCCCCCTGTGCTCTGCCTGTCCATCCCCTTCCCAACTGCCAATTCTTGGCAACCCCAGATCTTTTGACTGCCTCCATAGTTTCGCCTTTTCCAGAATGTCATACAGTTAGAATCATGCAGTAAGGAGCCTTTTCCAACTGGCTTCTTTCACTTAGCAATATGCATTTAAGTTTTCCCCAAGTCTTCCTGTGGCTTGGCAGCTCATTTCATTTTAGTGCTGAATACTATTCCATTGTCTGGATGGACCACTGTTTATCTTTTCCCCTACTGAAGGCCATTTGGTTGCTTCCAAATTTTGGCAATTATGAATTAAGCTACTATAAACAATTGTGTGCAGTTCTGTGTGTGCGTGTGTGCGTGTGTGTGGACTTAAGTTTTCAGCTCCTTTGGGTAAATACCAAGGAACATGATGGCTGGATAATATCTTACAAATATGTTTAGTTTTGTAAGAAACCACTACTTTATCTTCCAAAGTAGCTGTACCATTTTGCATTCCCGCCAGAACTGAATAAGCGCTCCCTTTGCCCCTGCCCTTGCCAGCGTTCGGTGTTGTCGGTGTTCTGGGTCTCGGCCATTCTAGCAAGCGCGCAAAGCGCGCCGTTATTGTTTAAATTTGCTTGTCCCTAATGACATAAGATGCGAAGCTTCTTTTCGCATGTTTGTCATATGTTTATCATCTGCAATGACGTGTCTGTTAAGGTCCTTGGCCCCTTTTTTAATTGGGTTGTGTGTTTTCTCACTGTTGACTTTTAAGAGCTCTTTGTATATTTTGAATAACAATCTTTTATCAGATATGTCTTTTGCAAACATTTTCTTCCAGTCTGTGGCTAGTCATCTCATTCTCTTGTCTTTGGCAAGGCAAGAGTTTTTAATTTTAACGAAGTTCAGCTTATCAGTTCTTTCTTTTGTGAATTATGTCTTTGACGCTATAAAAGTTACAGGCATACCCATGGTCATTTACGTTTTCTCCTGTTACCTTTTGGAGTGTTGTAATTTTGTGTTCTATGTTTAGATTTGTGACCCATTTAAAGTTAATTTTTGGGAAGGGTGTAAGGTTTCTGTCTAGGTTCTTTTTTTTTCTTTGCATATGGATGTCCAGTTGTTCTAGTACCCTTTGCTTTTTTTTTTTTTTTGGGGTTATTTTACCAAAAAAAATTTATTTATTTGGCTGTGTTGGGTCTTAGTTACAGCATGTGAAATCATTCTTGCTACACATGGAATTTTTACAATTTATTTATTCATTTATTTCGGCTGCGGTCAGTCTTCATTGCTTGCATGGGCTTCCTCCAGTTGCAGCAAGCCGGGCTACTCTTGGGTTGGCGATGCATGGGCTTCTCAGTGCAGTGGTTTCTCTTGCTCCGGCCTCTAGAGCACAGGCTCAGCAGCTGTGGAGCACAGGCTTGGTTGCACTGAGACCTGTGGGATCCTCCCGGACCCAGGATCCATGTCACATTCCCCGCAGTGGGAGGTGGCCTCTCAACCACTGGCCCAGTCCTGGTTCAGTTCAGCTCAGTTCAGTCACTCAGTCGTGTCCGACTCTTTGCGACCCCATGAATCGCAGCACGCCAGGCCTCCCTGTCCATCACCAACTCCCCGGAGTTCACTCAGACTCACGTCCATCGAGTCAGTGATGCCATCCAGCCATCTCATCCTCGGTCGTCCCCTTCTCCTCCTGCCCTCAATCCCTCCCAGCATCAGAGTCTTTTCCAATGAGTCAGCTCTTCGCATGAGGTGGCCAAAGTACTGGAGTTTCAGCTTTAGCATCATTCCTTCCAAAGAAATCCCAGGGCTGATCTCCTTCAGAAAGGACCGGTTGATCTCCTTGCGGTCCAAGGGACTCTCAAGAGTCTTCTCCAACACCACAGTTCAAAAGCATCAATTCTTTGGCACTCAGCCTTCCTCACAGTCCAACTCTCACAACCATACATGACCACAAGAAAAACCATAGCCTTGACTAGACGGACCTTAGTCGGCAAAGTAATGTCTCTGCTTTTGAATATGCTATCCAGGTTGGTCATAACTTTTCTTCCAAGGAGTAAGTGTCTTTTAATTTCATGGCTGCAGTCACCATCTGCAGTGATTTTGGAGCCCAAAAAAACAAAGTCTGGCACTGTTTCCACTGTTTCTCCATCTATTTCCCATGAAGTGATGGGACCGGATGCCATGATCTTCATTTTCTGAATGTTGAGCTTTAAGCCAACTTTTTCACTCTCCACTTTCACTTTCATCAAGAGGCTTTTTAGTTCCTCTTCACTTTCTGTCATAAGGGTGGTGTCATCTGCATATCTGAGGTTATTGATATTTCTCCCAGCAATCTTGATTCCAGCTTGTATTTCTTCCAGCCCAGCGTTTCTCATGATGTACTCTGCATATAACTTAAATAACCAGGGTGACAATATACAGCCTTGCCATACTCCTTTTCCTATTTGAAACCAGTCGGTTGTTCCATGTCCAGTTCTAACTGTTGCTTCCTGACCTGCATACAGATTTCTCAAGAGGCAGGTCAGGTGGTCTGGTATTCCCATATCTCTCAGAATTTTCCACAGCTTATTGTGATCCACACAGTCAAAGGCTTTGGCATAGTCAATAAAGCAGAAATAGATGTTTTTCTGGAACTCTCTTGCTTTCACAATGATCCAATGGATGTTGGCAATTTGATCTCTGGTTCCTCTGCCTTTTCTAAAACCAGCTTGAACATCAGGAAGTTCACGGTTCACGTATTTCTGAAGCCTGGCTTGGAGAATTTTGAGCTGCTAAGTTGCTTCAGTCGTGTCCCACTCTGTGCAACCCCAGACTTGGGGCAGCCCACCAGACTCCTCCGTCCCTGGGATTCTCCAGGCAAGAACACTGGAGTGGGTTGCCATTTCCTTCTCTAATGCATGAAAGTGAAAAGTGAAAGTGAAGTTGCTCAGTCGTGTCTGACCCTCAGTGACCCCATGAACTGCAGCCTTCCAGGCTCCTCCATCCATGGCATTTTCCAGGCAAGGGTACTGGAGTGGGGTGCCATTGCCTTCTCTGTTACTAGCATGTGAGATGAGTGCAATTGTGCAGTAGTTTGAGCATTCTTTGGCATTGCCTTTCTTTGGGATTGGAATGAAAACTGACTTTTTCCAGTCCTGTGGCGACTGCTGAGTTTTCCAAATTTGCTGGCATGTTGAGTGCAACACTTTCACAGCATCATCTTTCAGGATTTGAAATAGCTCCACTGGAATTCCATCACCTCCACTAGCTTTGTTCATAGTGATGCTTTCTAAGGCCCACTTGACTTCACATTCCAGGATTTCTGGCTCTAGGTGAGTGATCACACCATCGTGATTATCTGGGTCGTGAAGGTCTTTTTTGTACAGTTCTTCTGTGTATTCCTGCCACCTCTTCTTAATATCTTCTGCTTCTGTTCGGTCCATACCATTTCTGTCCTTTATCGAGCTCATCTTTGCATGAAATGTTCCCTTGGTATCTCTAATTTTCTTGAAGAGATCTCTAGTCTTTCCCATTCTGTTCTTTTCCTTTATTTCTTTGCATTCATTGCTGAAGAAGGCTTTCTTATTTCTTCTTGCTATTCTTTGGAACTCTGCATTCAGATGCTTATATCTTTCCTTTTCTCCTTTGCTTTTCGCCTCTCTGGTTACTCTTCAAAAAAAGATGTTATTTATTTTTAATTAGAGTAAATTGCTTTACAATGTTGTGTTGGTTTCTGCCATACGGCAACATGAATTACCCCTGGCAATGGCACCCCACTCCAGTGCTCTTGCCTGGAAAATCCCATGGACGGAGGAGCCTGGTGGGCTGCAGTCCATGGGGTCACTAGGAGTCAGACACGACTGAGCGACTTCACTTTCACTTTTCACTTTCATGTATTGGGGAGGGAAATGGCAACACACTCCAGTGTTCTTGCCTGGAGAATCCCAGGGGGTGGGGGAGCCTGGTGGGCTGCCGTCTATGGGGTTGCACAGAGTCACACACGACTGACGTGACTTAGCAGCAGCAGCAGTAATACATATATGCCCTCCCTCTGCAACCTCCCTCCCACCCCCTCTACGTGGTCACAGAGCAGCGGCTGAGCCCCCTGTGTTTTATAGCAACTTTCCACCGTTTGTTAAAGAGTCTATCTTTGCTCCGTTCTACTGCCTCTGTAACTCTGTCAAAAGTCAGTTGACTACATTTATGAGGACTTCTCTCTGGGCCCTCTGTCCTGTTCAGTAGATCCATTTGTCCAGGTTGGCCAGGACCCCTGTCTTGGCTACTGCAGCTCACTACAATCTTGGTGTTGGGTAATGTCAGCTCTCCAGTTTTGTTCTCTTCCTTCCCTATTTAATTGGCTATTCTGGGCATTTTGCCCCTCCATATAAACTTTAGAATTAGTTTGCCGTTGTCTTCAAATTGAGAGCTGGGATTCTGGCTGGAATTGCACTGAATCGACAGGTCTATTTGGGAGGAACGGACATCTTAGCAACACTAAGTCTTCCTATCCATCAGCATGGGCTCTCTCTCCATTTATTTAGTTCTCTGGTTTGGTTCATCATCGTTGTTTTTTAATGTCAGGAATGAGTACCAGAATGAGTAAGAATTGTTGAAAGAAATGCCAGAAAAGAACACTTGATGATCCAAATTTTTAGATTCTCTTGCCATTAAGTACACCAAACAGTGACACCAAATTCAACCTGTTGTTTACCCAAACAAGCAAATAAAGCCTCCTGCCATTTGTCTTACATGTCTAATGGAAAGTGCTATTAAAACAATGGAAATAAAGAAGCTTCTTTTCTCTTTCCCTCATGAAGTGGAGGACAACATCAGATTCTGTTTTAAAAAGTTAAATTTCCCAGGTTCTTAGTTTAATGAGTACAAAAATATTGTTAAGAAAAAGTAAAGAGCTTTCCATAAAATAAAGGTCTTTCTCTGGTCATTAAATGGGGATGACAGTGCGTTCACTTTTAGAAATTAAGTGCTGAGATGGATTTTAGGATTTGCTTATTCTAATCCCTTGCATTTATTTATGTGAATGGAATGACCGGAAAAGAAACAAATGAATGGGTCAAGGTAATACAAATAATTATGATCACGGCTCAGATAGATAAGCTCAGTGCCAAACCCAGCATTTGGAGATTTGTGAATGACTGCATTTTCACCTATTGAAAAAAAAAAATCCAATCATCCTAGAAACTGGATAAGTTAAAGAAAGGTATTTTAACTTCAGAGTTTAGTTGCAGCTAGGAAATGCTATGGGAAAAAAATATTCACGAAAAGATTTTTCTAAGAACTGAGTCATTTTCCTTAAAATATCATCATTAAAGGCTAGAACTTGTAGATCAGCAAAGAAGTCTGTCGCCAGAAGCTATTCTCTTTGCAAGTCTGAATTCAGCCGTGTATCTGGTTTGTGCTTAGTCTTTGCCAAGACAGGAGCGTTCCTCCTCCTTCAGAGAATTTACATCCTGCTCAGTGACGTTCAGCAAGGGGAGCGGTTGAACTACCCTCCTGACTGCTCTCTCTCCAGAGCCCGTAATAGTGCCAGCCCAAGCCAGGGGCAGCTGGGAAGCAGTGTTACTAATTTTTGTTGAGTTGATTAGCTTATGAAGAAAAGATTTTTAGCATTTGGCATTTTTCTGAGTTTTTCCAATAGCATCAATTTATTTATTTTTTTCCCAAAATAGCAGATCATACTCCCTGACCACCTGCTGTGTGCCGAGCTCTGTGTACAGCAAGCACATCTGTTTACTTTAACCATTAACACCTCGCGCCATCCCTACCAAGCAGGCATGCTTACCTTCCCCACTGTTACAGATGAGGAAGTGAGACACACGGGGAGCTCACTAACCTGACCAGAGGGTTCAGAAAAGACACAGACCTCAAGCTCATACCTCAAGTCCAGTATCTGGCATGATCACAGAAAAAAGGTTTTGCTCTAAATCTGCATAAATGGTAATTCATGTGGCAAACTTGGGCTAAGACAACTTTATTGTGAAAGAGAGCTATGATACATGGAAATGAAAGTATCGATAAGAACTGTACTGCCCTCAAACTGAGCATCTCTTTTAAACTGACAAAGACAAATTCAAAGTTATGACAGTCACAGCAGGTATGACTCAGGGGATTTTAAGAATCTGAAAATAGCCCTTAATGTTAAGCATTATATTATATGAGTTATTATTTACAGATGAATTAGAGTTGATTTCCATGGAAATGAATAAGATTCACTTTATTCCCTTCCTGAGTGAGTGAAGAGTGAAGTCTCTCAGTCGTGTCCAACTCTTCGAGACCCTGTGGACTGTAGCCAGCCACGCTCCTCTGTCCATGGGATTCTCCAGACAAGAATACTGGAGTGGGTTGCCATTTCCATCTTCCCAACACAGGGATCAAACCCGGGTCTCCTGCATTTCAGGTAGATGTGTTATCCTCTGAGCCACCAGGGAAGCCCATTCCCTTCCTAAATAGAAATAATATTTTCACTGAATTTTTAAAATTACATTTCCACTTTTGATGGATATAAACATAACTTTAAAAAGTACGCTTAACTGGCATGTTTGGAGATGATGTGTCTTAAACCCTTAGATTTCTTCTGTGACTGACAAATAATTGAACACCACAGTATATTTTTGTGTGCTCACAATGAACATAGGTTTTTACAGTCCAATCAGCAATTACTCAGCTCATCTTAAATTGATCTTTCAGATAGCTGAAACAATCAAGACTTAATATAGAAGTGTTCTGGTATTCTTACCTTCCTTTCCCCACTCACCTTTTTTCCAAATGTACTTTAATTAATCAGCATCTTCATTTATGAATACTTAGGTTTTTAGTCAGGGGCTTATCAGTTCATAGGAAATAATTCAGTTCAGTTCAGTTCAGTCGCTCAGCCATGTCCGACTCTTTGCAACCCCATGGCCTGCAGCATGCCAAGCCTCCCTGTCCATCACCAACTCTCGGAGTTTACTCAATGGACATGAGTTTGAGTGAACTCTGGGAGATAGGATAGGAGTGGTGGCTGCAAAAAGAGCTTGTAATTGGTATATAAGGCACTGCTCGTTTAGAATATTATTTTGAGGATTTTCATACTTGTGATACTATTTGTTCATTCAATTTAGACTTCACATGATTTTATTTGAATATTTTATTTGTGATAACTGTAAGAATGAACAGAAGTCAGCAAATGCTAATTGCTGTCTACTTGTCCATCACTGTACTAGTACCTCAGAGACCCTTAACAGAATGGTTAAGAAATTATATACGACCAGCAATTCTACTCCTAAGCATATTCCCAAAAGAGATGAGTGCATGTATCCACCAAAAGAATTGTTCAAACACAGATGCTTTATTTGTAATAGCTCCAAACTGGGAACAACCCAAATGTTCATCAATTGTGAAACGATCACACATGTTTACGAAAAATAGAAAACCTTTCTCGTTCACACCCATAGTGTGGATTGAGCTCAAAAGCTTTACCTTGAATAAAAGAAAACAGGTAAGATGTGATCCTCTTTGTATGGAGTCCAAGATCTGGCAAAGCTTATAACTGATAACAGGATTCAAAATAACATTTCCTCTAGAAGGGAAGGGTTGTCAAGAGAGAAAAACAGAAAAACTTTCTGACTTGCTGGAAACATTTTTGATCTTGTCTGGATGTTGATTACACAAGAATAGAAAAATATGAAACTTCTTCCAACTGAAAACTGAAGATTTGTCTATTTTACTATTATATAAGTGTTAGTTGGTTCATTCCTGTCTGACTCTTGGCAACCCCATGGACTATAGCCCACCAGGCTCCTCTGTCTGTGGGATTCTCCAGGCCAGAATACTAGAGTGAGTTGCCATGCCCTCCTCCAAGGGATCTTCCCAACCCAGGGATCGGACCCAAGTCTCCTGCATTGTAGGCAGATTCAAATTTGAATTGAAATTATATAACTCAGTTGGTAAAGAATGTACTTGCAATGCAGGAGACCCAGGTTCAATTCCTGGGTCAGGAAGATCCCCTGGAGCAGGAAATGGCAACCCACTCCAGTATTCTTGCCTGGAGACTCCTGCGGACCGAGGAGCCTGCAGGCTACACTCAATAGGGTCACAAGAGTCAGATATGACTTAGCGATGAAACCACCACCATATTTCAATTAAAAGTTATCACTAACCTTTTTTCAACACAATGTTTTGTTGTAGGGCTTTATGCATGTTGAAGTGCCTAGGCCTGTTTCACTATTTGCACTGTATCTGTTTACAGCAAAGATGGGTTATGTTCTGGTGGAGTTTGGCTTGGCTGATAGGTGTGTTGGGATAACACTAAATTACTGCAACAAATAAATCTTCACTTTTCAGCAGCTTCTCACAACAGAAGTGGATGACTCAGATACTGCCCAGGTCAGTGTGAATGTTCTCAGATTCCTCTGCACGGTGATGCAGAGACCCAGGCTCCTTCCA
The DNA here is from genome assembly GCA_917880005.1 of Nanger dama. NCBI lineage: Eukaryota > Metazoa > Chordata > Mammalia > Artiodactyla > Bovidae > Nanger > Nanger dama. The sequence continues at coordinate 4,307,278 of CAKJTW010000021.1, read as the reverse complement.
GCTTGTGGCTTACAGCTTCCCGCCCAGGAGTCTCAGAATCTTCTACCGCCCGGTTGGAAAACAAGGAGAGACAATGTAGCCAGGGAATTTTCTAGGTTACTGCTGGTAACAGGCATGTTCTATTTCGTCCTCTTCTGGTTGTCCCAGAGAACAACCCCTCACCGGAGAACTAGAGAGCCATCGCCTGACTCCCAGAACACGCGCACGTTTTCTCCGCCCAGGAGCCTGCCCACCACTTCCTCTGCTGCATCTACGGAGCAGGATGGGCCGGTTAAGGGTGCAGCCTCGGCCAGTAGGGTCTGGGCTCAAGCAGATGATATGTTCTTCCAGTGTCTTAGCTCCCACATCTGAAAAGCAGAGTGCATAAGAATACTAATCCTCAGAGCTCTAGGGAAAACTTTAAAAGGGTTTGAAGCATTTAGGACAATACCTGGAACACAATACAAGTTTAATAAATGTCAAGTGTATCAGATACTCCTTGCTATAACCAGCCATTTCAGAAGTTCTGCTTACTCTCCAGCATGCCCTAGGCTCCTCCCAGAGCAAACAGTCAAGTCTCTCCCCCAGCCAGCTTCACAGGCATGGAGTTTGTGCACTCACATGGGGCCCCACGCTTGGGGCCTGGCAGTTAGTTTAACGCTCTGACCGTACCATTTTGAAACTGCTAGTAATTTTCTTTCTGAACTTGTGTTTTGTAAATGAAGTCTGGAACAGCAGAGATCCACACAAGGTACACGTCCCCTGTGGCCTTCCCTGCCCCGCTCGCATGTGGCAGTCTTGGTGCCCCATGAACACAGAATTCTGATGCCCTCACGATGTCTGGGAGGTGAGCAAAGCTCAAGTCAGGTACCAGGCAAGCAAGTCACATCTGCAACTGAGTGGGACCACCCACGAGGCCAAGCTTCCTATTCCAAACAGAACATGTTCTGAATGCAAAAAAAAAAAAAAACAACAACCAAGGAAACCTATCCCGGCTTTTCTTACTTGTGTTCCTTCCCTCTTTAACTAACTGAAGACAGAGAAGAAAAGGGCAACCCAGAATTTGTTTTCTTTTCAGTTCTTAATTCATCGGTAAGTCAAAGATGGAGTATGGATAGAATGGGCATATATAAAGAAGCTGAGATGTGGAAGCAACCTAAATGTCCACTGACAGAGGAATGGATAAACAAGACGCGGTGCGTATATATAATGGATAAACAAGACGCGGTGCGTATATATAATGGAGTGTTACTCAGTTGTTGGAAAGAATGAGACAGTGTCATTTGCAGCGATACAGGTAGACCTAGAGATTACCATTCTCAATGAAGTCAGTCAGACAAAGACAAAGATCATATTACAGCATGTATCTGTGGAATCTAGAAAATGTACAAATGAACTTATTTACAAAACAGAACACACACAGATGTAGAAAACAAACTGATGGTTACCAAAGGGAAAAGGGTGGGAAAGATAAGCTAGGAGTTTGGGGTTAGCAAAGCTGTCACCAGCTACCTCTTCCTCCAGAGTCACTTTCTAGAGAATAAATATGCCCTGAGGCTATACAGTTAAGGACGGTAAAGCGTCAGTCTGTAATTCAGGAGACCTGGGTTCAATCCCTGGTTCGGGAAGATCCTCTGGAGAAAGAAATGGCAGCCACTCCAGTATTCTTGCCTGGAAAATCCCATGGATGGTGGAGCCTGGTGGGCCTCCGTCCATAGGGTCCCAAAGAGTCAGACACGACCGAGCGACTTCACTTTCACATACATAAAACAAACAAGGGCCTTCTGTATTGCACAAGGAACTGTACTCTGTATCTTGCAATAAATTATAATGGAAAGAATATATGTGTATGTGTATTATAACTGAGTCATTTTTCTGTACACCAAAAACATTGCAAATCAACTGTACTTCAATTTAAAAAAATGTTGAGTCAGTTTTGTGCTGTGTTTCAACTGTTCTGGTGAGAACAAAACATATCCGCATATGCAAACCACAAAGTCTCTGCACATACTTGCCACAAAATACAGACTGAGTAATTGTGTTGATTTTGCAATGAGTTAAATGCTCCTATATTTTCCCTTAAAACTAGCATTGCACGATCTAAAAATGAGCAGTGAAACTGATGCTAGTCATTTAAAATGCTTGTTTTCCTTTACTTAGAATGATATGAAATAGCAAATAAAAAATACGTAATCATTCCAAAGAGAGAACATGGAACAAAAGAGAGAGCTTTATATATTTTTATCTTTAGTGTGGCACTTTCTTCCCCCTGCTTCTTGAATAAAGGGCTCTGCGTTTTCATTTTCCACTGGGTCCTGCTAATAATACAGCTGGTGACATCCTTTCTTTACTCTAGCTTCTCCCCAAAGTTCTACCCAGGACCTTCTACAGAAAGTCTCACCTGATCATCCCAGTCTTCCTCACCAGCAGCTACCTAGTAATTTACATTTATATATTTCTCATTGCGCCTTGACTTTTAGCATTAACTTTGAGCGTGGTATCTCCCTATTAAGTCTGTCTTTTCTCTGAGGGGCAGGGGCAGACCTGACATTCTTATTTGGCTGGCCATGAACCAGAATCACTGGGGCCCTCAGAGCCAAAGTAAATTCCAGGAACTGACAATCAACAGATACAATCAAGAGCTCCAGAGTTGGGTAATTCGGTTGCACAGTGAACTTGAAAAGCAGCTGTTGAATGAACGAGCAAAAACCACTGGTTCTGGGGCCTACAATGGTACTTCTGGTTCCAGCACTTCATGGTGGAATCTGGTCCGTCCTTAACAGACTGGTTTAAGTGCAGCCCTGTTCAGTGCAATCTCCCAGTTTTTCCGTTCCCACACACCCACATTTCTAAACCTGACATCAAGTTCTTTTGTTGTTAGTTACTAAGTCGTGCCCGAGCCCCATGGCCAGTAGCCTGCCAGGTTTCTCTGTCCATGAGGTTTCCCAGGCAAGCATACTGGAGGGGTTTCCGTTTCCTTCTCCAGGGGACCTTCCCGACTCAGAGATCAAACCAGCGTCTCCTGCTTGGCAGGCGGATTCTTTACCACGGAGCCACCTGGAAAGCCCTGAAGTTCCTTACCATATATTAATTGTCTTCAACACTAATACAGTTTGAATTGAATTTTACTTCTCTGATTAGACTCTGCTAACACTGAGGTCACAGCAGAGGGAGCCCAGGATGAGATCATTGAGGCTCTTGCTTCATTCTGAGGGCAAAATTTAAAAGAACATAAAAACTCAGTAGTGGAGAGACATTATTTTAATGCTATATTTTAAACATCAAAATGAAAGCAACAATTATCCAAGACGAACAGTGTATCAGCATTTTCAGTGGAGAGTGGCTCGGACACGGTTTGGCACCACCGGCCTCGTGGCCTTCAGTGTAATCCCAGGCCTGTTGGATGCTGTGTTTTATTTATCTTCTTACCCCAGCAGTTGATGAATACATGAATATATGAATGATTTGCTTCCTTGAACCAAGTCACCAGCCTGAAATTTGTAGACCCTGGTAATGATGGTGGCTAAGGTGAAGGGTGAGCCTAGGTTAGGAGAACAGCGTTGGCTTGCCCTCTCAGATCGAAACATAGGAGACTGTGGTCTACAATTTGAATACGAGTTTCTGCCTTCAATCAGGTCCCTATAAAATTCTCCTCCAATGTATCCCCTTGTGTAAAATTAGAAAAACAAACACCATGTCCTGTTGGTAACCCTTCCTCACTGTGATGCAGGCTGGAAGACTCAGTGGGCTGACTTCCGATGGAATCACGCTGTCTCAATAACCCTGCGCAGCACTGCTCTGGCCTGGGGCCTTCCATGGAGGCCCCGTGGTGAAGACTCTGAGCTCCCACCGCAGGGCATGGGGGATGATTGTTCCGGAAATTAAGATCCCACGTGCCAGTGTGGCAAAAAAAAAAAAAAAAGAAAAAATTACCCTCACTTATTGTTATATAACATTGCTTCACTAATTGCTTGAATAATGCCACGTTGTTTATTTAGCTTTCGTTTACTCTTTATTTCAGAAGTTTCCAGGCCAAATGAGATCAGAAAAACAAAGTCAGGGACCAAAGGGAAGCGGCAGCTTTTATTATATTCCGTTCTCTGTATGATGTTTCCTACTTAAGAAGGAAGTGAGCTCCCAGCTGAAGAGGATGCAAACTATAGGACAGATAAACATAAGGTCCTGTATAGAGAACTATATTCAATATCTTACGATAAACCATAAAAGAGTATAAAAAGTGTTTATATGTGTAAAACTGAATCACTTTGCTGTACAGCACAAATTAAACACAATATTTTACATCAACTATACGTCAATAAAGTTTTTAAAAAGCCCCAGTGGATTAGAACCTAGTACCCACCTCCTACCCATCCAAAGCAGTTCTAGGGGTTCCAGGGCCCCGAGAAGGCCAGCTGTCAACCGTGCTGGCCTCTCAGGGCACGCTTTCCCTCAGTGGCCAGCTTCTCGCCCACGGTTAGCCACCAGAGGGCCGCCTGTTTGGTTCAAATGGTGCAGACGCCACAGCTTTCCTCCAAATCAACCAAAACATCCCGGGCTGCTTTGGAGCAAAGCCCAGGAACTTCCCTGCAAAAGGAGAACAAACCCTGAAAGTCCTAGGGTGCCGCCTTGTTCAGCGTGAAGGAAAAAAAAAAAAAAGCCCGGATTTCTTGCCAAGGCCCCAGGGGCAAAGCGGGTCCGTGGAGTCTGAAGGGAGAGGTCCCTCCGTCTCGCCAGGGAATCCTGGGGTCTGCAACGAGGCGCCCAGGAGCAGGGCAGTTTCTGAATTCTTGACAGTTGTGTCAAGAGGCTTCTGGTCCCTTTCCCCGGAACGCTCACAAGAATTGGGACTAAAACACCACACGTCACTGGCTGCAGATCTAGAAAACTCTCCAATAAATCATCATTCAGACACTTGAGGCTAAAAAAAGTCAAAGCTCTGTCAAAACAGTTGGTTATGTTAATACATGTGTACACTGAATAATGAAGTCGGAATTATTTTAATATTATCTGTAAGAAAATCATTATACCCTGTCGTTCAAACAGCTTTCTGGCAACGCGAGCTTCTGACCGATGACATTTTCGTTTTCTGGGTACTGAGAATTTTCACAAGCACGCTTCCAGCCCAGAACTGCAGAAGCCTGCTTCCTCTTCTGCCAGCCTGGACCCTCGGCCTTCAGGACTAGGGTAGGGGGTGGATTCTATAAGTGCATATCTGACTCGGGCAGGACTTTTCAAGAGTATAAATTATTTTTGTCTTCCGGGATTTATTTGGACGTGTCCCGGGCAAAGACAAACGAGCCAGGCGGTCTTTCTGGAACCCGTGCGGGGTCTGCACCCCGCGCCGGGCTCCCAGGATGAGCGGAGTGGTGCCGGAGGGTGTCTCCCTCAGGCGCAAGCCAGGTATTTTCCAAAACTTCCAGTCCCGGGGTTGGCAATGGGGGACCGCCAGACGCCCGGCGGGAGCGAGGCCCCAGGAGGAGCCAGAGCGCCGCGCCGGCCCCGACACGCGCCACAAGTGGTTTGGAGGAGGGAGGGAGGAGCGCAGCGGCCGGCCCGGCGGAGCCGGGGCTTCTGGAAGTCACCCCTCCCGGCCCGCGCCCCCGTCCCCCGTCCCTTCCTCTCTGCCGACTAGAGGAATGACGCCCGAGCCCGAACCTCCCTGCGCACGCAGCCGGGTGGGTGGACGCGCGGCCACCGAAACGGCCGCGACATCGCCGCCGGGGGAGGCCTCCGGGGTGGCGGGCACGGCCGGGACGGGGCCCGGGGCGCCCGCACCTGGGGCGGCAGGTGCGGAGGCGGTGAGCCGGGCGGTGAGGGCCGGGCGCGGCGGGCGCGTCGAGGGCGGGGGCGTCGGGGGCCGGCGGGCTCCCCGGGCGCGCGGCCGGGAGGCCATTTCCTCGCGGTGCCCCGGGAGGAGCCGGGCCGGCCTGCTCCGGGCCGCCGCCGCCGCCGCCGGGCGGGCCGGAGAGGAAACCAGGTCACTGGCTGGCAGACGCGGCGCGGGCGCCGGGGCCGGAGGAGGGCAGCGGCCCGCAGCGGGCCGAGCGCGCGGGCCCGAGAGGCGGAGACTCGGCGGCCGGGCCGCACTCGCCGCCCGCGCCTATAAAAGTGGAGCGGCCCCGGCGGGCGGCGCGGCCCCGGCCCGGCCGCCCCTCTCCGCCCGGGAGTTGACATTTTGCAGGACGCGCTCCCGGGACCCCGCCGCCGGGAGGAGGGGGCGGAGGAGGGTGGAGACTGCGGGGCTCGGCCAAGGCGGGCGCGCGTCCTCGGGCGGGCGGCCGTGACGCGGCGGGGATTAACTTTGCATGAATAAGGCGAGTGCGCCGGGGAAGCGGCCCTCCAGCTCCAGGGCTCGGGCAGCGCCCGCAGGCTGCCTCCCCCGGCGGGGGCGCCCCACCCGGCCGGCTCCAGCGCCCCGGTAATTCGGCGAGAGGACGGCGCGCAGGCGGGGGTGCGGGGGCGACAGTCCCGCTGTCCGGAGGGCGGGCGGGCGGGGGTGTCGCGGGGACCCCTCGGGGTGCGAGCGGCGACGCCGAGCGCGCGGGCGGGCGGGCGTGGGTGGGGTGTCAGCCGCCGGGCGCCCGCCCCCGGGGCTTCGCGCCCCGCCGCGGGGAGGAGGTGCCCTCCGGCTCGGGCACCCTCGGGGAGCCGCGGCGTGGGCAGCGGCGGAGCGGGGCGGCTGGGGCGGCCGTGGCTCTCGGACCCCGAGCCCCGGCTGGTTGCCAGCCTCCTTGTGACCCGGAGTTTGGCATCCTCGGCGCCGAACCCAGTGGAAGTTTCCATGATGAGGAAGTTCTGTGACACGAGGGTTCGGAAAAGGTTGGCAGACAGCGGGGCTGAGGGGCGGGGGCGGGGGCGGGGGAGGCGGTGCGGCGGAGCCGGTTTAAAGGGACTGCGGGTCCCCCAGCCCCCTGTTCTGCTGCCGCGGAGCTCCGGGCTTCGCAGGCGGCACGGACCCCGCGGGTGGCGTGCGCCGGTGCCCGCGCCTGGCGACTTGGCGTCTGCCCACCTCCTCGGGGATTTGCGGACGATTTCGCTTGCCTCCGGGTCGCGCTTCTTGCTTCGCTTCTCTTGACGCAGCATCTTCCCCTGGGCCGTCTCGAGTCGGTTCCGATCCGCGCAGTGGTGCCAGCTGCGCGCTCTCCCCCACCCCCGCCACCCCTCGGAGAAGGTCTCATTTGGGGGAGGTTTTACTCCTGGTGGATGTGGTTCTTTTTATTTCCCAGCGACCATCATCAGGTTCTTATTAGTGTTAAGTCTTCTGATTTGTTTTCAATGGAGGTGGGATGAGTGTTTTGGGTCTGAAAGGTTCAATGTAGAATTTTCCCCAAATGGGAAATGTTCAAGGTGGGGTCTGGAAGCATGACAGTTCCGTCAAGTGAAGCGAAGGAAGAGAGAAGGGTTTACTGAGCAGACATCTGCCCTTCTCACACACAGAATTTGTGAAGATTCAAACACAAAGCCTAGTAAAGACATGAAACAAAGTCTTCCCCTTAGCATGTTATTGATCCTAGGTGCTTGTGAGAGTCAGTTTTAAAGACCTGTTTTGAAGTTCAAGAAATTCAGCATTCCTTGGACAGTGTATTAATAACAGAGCACAGCAGTTTCTAATAGTATCAGTATACTGGGTAATGTAGACCTTTGGGGCAGTCATTCTATTTGACCTTCTTTTAGCATGCATATTTACATTGCAGTAATATGTAGCCTGCTGTGGATTGCACAGTAATACAAACTGCATGTTAGTCAAAATATCTCACCGATTCCTTCTGTATATTCACAGTGACAGATCAGCTCCCAGATTCGCTACTGCTCGCCTCTCTGATTCTGAAACAAGGCAGGGACCAGGAAACACGAAAGAAAAAGGTGTTTTGATTAAAGTTATTCTAAGCAGTGGTTGTTTTCAGGAGTTTTGATGCCAGTTGGCTAAGCGTTTTAATTGACTTCAACAGAAATTCAATATCAAGCAACTTATTCAAGACGAGATATGTGAAGGAAGGCATTGGTGAACAATCACTTATTATTTGTGCATGTTGAATAGATATCAAAATCTTAATGAGTTTCCAAGTTTAATTGTATATTGAAGTTGTGTCATCTGCTAGTAAATGTGATTTGCTTCTATTTTTCAACAAGTGAAAGCAACTGATACTGAATTTAGCCATGGACTTTTCCTAAATAAAGCAATTCCTGTTGGCATTACAATGCAAAGGCATAATTTTATTGATATTGAAAAATGCTTTTTATAAAGTAAATGACATTAAAAAGAGAAATTAGCATTCCATTCCCCCTCTTTAGACTCTTTGTAGCAAATTCTGCTATAGAGGCAAATTAAGACAGATCCCTTTTAATTTAGCAACTTTGGGAAAAGGAGGTTTCTTGAACGTTCCTTCCCAGTGGAGAAAGTCGTGGATCCTTTTCCTTTCCTGGGATTTTTTCAGTTGCTGAAACATGGTGTGTGGAGCCACAAATGATATTGCCCATTTCGTTTTAGTATGCTCATCTTTTTGAAGGAAATCAGAGTAAAGATGGTTGGTTTCTTGGGCTCCTTTTTGTCATTGTATTGTAAGACTATGTGTTGCTTCTGTTAAGAGCGCTTCCCTGACGTTGGAGCAAAGTCAGGCCCCCTACTGTTTCTCAGAACCCTTGCGTTGTTTTTGCTTACCTTTATCCCTCTTCTGTGGTGTTATTTGGTATCTGAATTGTTCATTTCAGTTGCTACTTCTCGAGTACTTGTCTCCCCTGTCTAGACTATAGAGTCCCTGAGAAAAAGAGTCTTGACTACCTTGTTTACTCATAATTATCTAGCATCTTGACCGGTGCTTAGCACACAAGTAGGTGCTAGATAAATCTTTGTTGAGTAAATAAATGGTTGTGCCCAAACCTCATGTTCCCCCAAATACTGAAGTAAGCATCTAAGTGAGTATCAATGGGATGTGCCAAGGTCTGTACCTGTGTGTGCCACGTGTATATGGCTCAGCTTCTCTCTTTTGATATGAAAGCTAGCCCTGTTTCGTGTAGTGACAATTCAGAGTTATTTCTGTGAGTTCTTCCTGGGGGCATTTGCCCTGAGTGCCTGGAAATCCTCAGCAGCAGTTTGTCTTACATGTTACCATCATTCCCTGAAGACACTGACCTTCAACTCCCTGGGTTTCAGCAGACTCTTTATGAGTTCCAGAGGCATTGTCAGTGCTGAGAGTGAGATTCCAGGGAACAGACATCACTGGATGACAGCAGTGCCTTCTCACTCAGCAGGTTCTGGCAGTGCCTTTGGCCTCGGCAGCCCCAGGGGGCCCAAGGGCATGGGGTGGTGTCACTGGTCTGCAAAAGTAGCTGTTGGGGAGGGGGCGACTGGGACTGTCAAGACCCAGCACACGACACAAATAGGCCTTGCTGGCAGATTAGGAATTACCCTGGGCTGCCACCCTGCGTGTAAATTCAGTCAGCCTCTTCCCTGTCTCCTTGCCCCATTTCATAAACAGATTCTGAACCTGATAATTATGGGAAATATTACACTATCTGAGTTTCCAAGTGACGGAGCTGTGATACCCAAGGGGGCGTCTTCAAATTAGCTATTCATGAAAACTCTTGTGACAGTTGAGACTAAAAGGAAATTACAATGGATGGTCCTGGTCATTTATTTTTGTTTACAGAGTATTGACTTCCAGAAACGTGTATCAGTAAATGCATAGTAAAAGAAAAAAAAACACGTGTTAAAAAAAAAAAAAAAAAAAGCCCACAAAGTGATGAGACCAGTAAAAATGATAAAGGAAGAGAGATCAAAATCTTAGGCATAAATTAAACTGAAATAAGTGCTTACTGCTTTTCAGTTTTTAATTTAGCTCTGAACTTCTGTGTCCAAGTTAACAAAAAGAAAAGGCGGGGAGGGGGCCACTGAGGTGGCAAGTATGTACAGAACCTGTAAGAATGAATCAGATAACATTCGTAGAGGGCTTACCTCTACATGCTTGCCAGCTACTTACACTCCCATGAAATATCATGTCACGTAACTTGAACTTCATTTCTACAGAAAATGAAGTAAAGTTCTTTATATGGTAAAGTCTTTTGCCAACCTGCGAGAGAAAAAAAAGATGCAGAAAGTATAGTAATGGAAAGTCACCTAGTGGGACTTTATTTGTGGGGAACTGAGCTCCGATGCTCAGTGCTGGAGATTTTGGACGCTGTCTCTAGTGCAGAAATAGAGCTCAGACCTAGAGGAATGAATGGTTAACATGTTCTTTAGGCTGACTTTCTCAAATATCCAGTGTCTCAGCCAAGCTTTTAAACTGGAGCAGTCTGAGAGGACGGTCCAGGTCCAGGTACTGGAAGATGACCCTACGGCCATAAACCTCTCTCAGCAGGTGGCCTTGATGCTTTGTGCTTTAGTCTGTATTCCCAGGTGGCACAGTGACAAAGAACCTGCCTGCCAGTGTAGGAGACACAAGAGATGCAGGTTCGATGCCTGGGTGGGGAAGATCGCCTGGAGTAGGAAATGGCAACCCACTCCAGTACTCTTGCCTGGAGAACCCCATGGACAGAGGAACCTGGTGGGCTACAGTCCATGGCGTTGCAGAGAGTCAGACCTGACTAAGCACACATGCACACACTGTGTAGTTACCGACCTGCAGGACAGTTTGTCTGTTTATGTCTGTTTCATCTCTGTCTTCCCCTCTGAACTGTGATGATGGGCTGTGGGTTTCCTCATCCTTGACTCATAGTGCATCTAGCCAAGGCATTGGCATCTGGGCTCAGGGAGATGCTTCTTTGGGAGAATGAATGGGAGGGGCAGAAGGGAAGATGTTTCTCTTTCCTATCTGGTACTGCATCTGGTGTCATCTTCTGACTTAGTTTTTGTTCAAGTGAATGTTTGCTGTCCGGCTTACATTGTATGTCCTATCCCAGCAGAGAATTTTGCTAGAAGAGCTTATTCTCGTGTCTGAGCTGCTTGAACAATAGACGGCAGGTTAACTCCCTACTTTATTTAAATTCATTTTAATTACCTGATTTGATTTCTCTTTCAGGCTACAAAGATTTGTGCACCTACTGTGTGCCTGGCCCCTCTAGGTGCTCTGTAGCTCAGCATGTAGTCTAGTGAACTGTGAGACACTAGGTGATGTTAATGCAGAGAGATTCTGAGATGGTTTCCACTGGGATGGAATGGAATGCCTGTCGGGGTCCCTCACGTGGCCCTCTAGATAAAATAAACTTCTTTTAATCTGAAGAGGTGGTGGTTTTGTGAGGTTTCCCACCCATGTGTGTTAGTGTAAACTGCACCACGATTCACCCAGGACTCTCTTGGGATCCATGTGGTCTGGGATTGAATACGTTTAGGCTGGTGCATCTCTGATTAAGGATGCTCACTCTCCACCTTAAGGGCCTAAAGTGTTAGTCAGTGGTGGCATTTAGGCCAGTGGGGGCGAGGGGGAATGTCCACATTATCGAGTCACAAATAGTATTTCCACGTCTTCTCAGGAATCTGCCCAACTGATGGCTAGAATCGTGATCTACATTTAATGCTAATGTTGCTTGGTCCTGCTGTTGCTGCTGCTGCTAGGTCGCTTCAGTTGTGTCCGACTCTTTGCGACCCCATGGACTACAGCCTACCAGGCTCCTCCGATGGGATTTTCCAGGCAAGAGTACTACAGTGGGTTGCCATTGCCTTTTCTGTTGTTTGGTCCATACTGTTCAAGGCACTTTGAAGACTTTATGTCCTGGCAGCTCTTCTGTGGTACTATTTTTACTGAGTGAGAAACTGAGCTCTGCTCTGAACTTGTTATCCTTTTCAAGTGACAAGTCAAGAGACCCAGGAATTAGGACCCAGGAGCTTGACTCTCTCCCAGGAAGCATACTGTAGCTTTTCCTTTGTGACAGATGCTCTGACATATACATATACATGTAAGGATATATATAGGTGTATACAGTGCATACACCTTTCCTGGAGAAGGAAATGGCAACCCACTCCAATATTCTTGCCTGGAGAATCCCATAGACGGAGGAGCCTGGTGGGCTACAGTCCACGGGGTCGCAAAGAGTCGGACACGACTGAGTGCCTTCACTTTCACTTTCACAGCACATACAGTAATATTTGTGTTATTTGTGTTGTGTAGATAGCTGTATAAGTAACATGTGCGTGTGTGTTCTGCATGTATATGTGTGTATCCCGAAAGTGGACGGTAGATGGGACACATATAACAATTGGGAAGGGACTGAACTGAACTACTCAACTTCCTAGTTTTAAAAAAAGGGGCTTTCAGGTATCATGGCTTCTCTTCTGTGATCAAGAATGCGGGGTTTTTTCAGAAAGTCATGAATGATGAGCTGATGAAAGCAAAAGCTCGGACAAAGACACGCTGATGGACCGCAGGTGTATCTTCTTCATTTGAGAAGTACCCTGCCTGACTCCTCTGGAGGCCCAGGAGTGTCGTGTTGAGGAGAATGGAGACGACAGGCCTTGTTTGGCAGGCAGGCTGCATGATCGTGGCCTTCAGAGGCCACTGCGTCTTCTGACCCTTGTGATGTAGGTTGTTCAGTGGTTCCCAGGAAGGTCCTGGTACACGCCTCCTTCTTTTCGTTTGTCTCAAGAGTGCCCAGATTTCAGCCCTGGTTGTTCAGAACAGCTGCTCAGCAGGTCATGGTTGAGGTTAGCGATCGTGACGTTCTTGGGTTAGGGTCAGCGTTTTCTTTTTCTCTCCTGTCTGCATCAGTATCTCCCCACTTGCATGCCCGTACTCACTGCAGAGGCTCCTCGAACAAGTCTGTGTCCTGTTCTCACATACAGCGAGAAAGGCACTGCTCGTCTCCGGCTTCAGCCACAGCCATGCTGATGTCCCCAGCTGCAAACCCTGTCATCAGTTTCAGTCCTCCTCCACACTCCTAAATGTTTGGGCACATCCTCTGATTTTGGTTTTTACTGGTTACTCTGGGAAGTCCACAGTTTAACAACTCAATGCAAGTGTTTTCAGAGCCTGCTTTTTATGCTTGTGTACAGGGGCAGCATGTACCGAAACTTATTTGATCACCATATTCTCATGTGTGTGTGTGTGTGTGTGTGTAAAGCCACAAATGGCCAAAGTTGGGTGCAAAAGGTTGTGAGGAATAATTCATGGTGTCAGTCACTCAGTCGAGCCTGACTCTGCGACCCCATGGACTGCAGCCCTCCAGGCTCCTCTGTCCGTGAGATTTTCCAGGCAAGGATACTGGAGTGGCTTGCCATTTCCTTCTCCAGGGGATCTTCCCAACCCAGGGGTGGAACCCGGGTCACCTGCACTGCAGGCAGATTCTTGACCGAAAAATTAGTCCCATCTGCTCTAGAGCATGGAGCCCACTCCAGTATTCCTGCCTGGAGGATCCCATGGACAGAGGAGCCTGGGGAGCTGTAGTCCATGGGGTCGCAAAGAGCTGGACACAGCTGAGGTGGCTTAGCAGGCAGGCTTTAACTTGTGCTACATTTTAAAATGGAAATTATGCATCTCTTTTTGGCTGTGCGGGTATTTGTTGCTGCCGGGACTTTCCCTGGCGGTGGCGAGTGGGGCCACGCTCTCGTTGCCACGCGCAGGCTGCTCACGGCAATGGCTTCCCTGGGTGCAGAGCACACGAGCTCCAGGCCCACGGGCTCAGAGGCTGCGGCCCCTGGGCTGGAGAGCACAGGGCAGAAGTTGTGGCTCCCGGGCCTCCTTACTCCTCGGCGTGTGGGCTTTTCCGAGATCAGGGATAAAACCCGTCTCTTCTGCACTGGCAGGTGGATTCTTTACCACTGAGCCACCAAGGAAGCCGCTTCTACTACATTTTATGACAAGTGATCACTCACAGTGAACCTTTATGCTCTTCTGTAGAAAAATCTATCAGTTTATATTCGATAGCAATTAATGCTACCGTTGTGATGATGTAAAAATTAGGCTGAATTGCTGTTACTTTAAAATGTTTCAACCATAAAATATCTTTTCTTGACTGCATTTCTGGTATTTAGATATATTAATTGACTCCAGGCATAGAATGGTTTGTTTCTTTCTGCCTTATATGTTTTTGTTTACTTTTCTGAATTTTGCTTAAGCTTCATTGTAATTTCTTCTCCCTATTTTACCCCCAGCATCGGGAACCCTAGAATAATGTATTTATATCTGAATAGTAGTTACAACAGGAGGAAGCATATGGTTGTGTAACTTTGTATTATTTGTGTGTGTGTGTGTGTGTGTGTTTTTAAAAAGATCCCAGGGGAACCTTATACAGGAAATCTTAAAAAAAATCTAAATTATGGCCTGTGTGCCCTTGGGTTGTTAATGTGATCTGACACTGCAGATTCATACATGTGAGGTATTGCTAAGGCTGAGGCATCCTCTGGAATGTACTCTATATGAATTCGTTTACTGTTAATTAAAAATGTGTTTTCTGATTTATTTTTATTTCAGGTGCCACAGAAACCAAGCCTTAAAATAATAAACTTGTTTCTTTTCTCCTGAATCTGTCCATTCCTCAACCCAGCCCTCTATCTCTACATCCAACCCCATCCACGCACCCGTCCATCCATTAATTGCTCCATTCTTGCATTCATCTGTCGACCCATTCATCCTATATGCACTGGAGATCTACTGGGTACCAGGCTTTCTGGTAGGTTCTAATACCCCATGGTGAACATTTGAAAATCCTTGCTATAAAGATACTCAGTCTCCTGGGTCAATCTACAGGCATTAATTTAGCACAGAGCAGTGTTTCTCAGCCTCTGAATCACTGACATTTGGGACTGAACAGTTCTTTCCTATGAGGAGCTGCACTGTGTATTATAGGGCATTTAGCAGCATCACTGGCCTCTTACCCCACTAGATACTTGCAGCCATGAAAAATGCCTCCAGATATTGCCAGATGTCTCATGGGAACAAAATCACCTACACTGAAAACCACTGGTGTAGAATTAAGAACCTGACTAAGAGTGCTGATGTGTGGGTTCGTAACTTGTCTTCCCCTGACTCTTGCTTGTGCCCCTATCTCCTCCTCTATAACACAGTAAAGATTAAATGAAGTAAGGTAGCACTTGACCTGCAGTGAGGTGTTAAATATTAACTGCTCCCAGCAGGGGTAGAATGAATGCTTCAGCAGTTACAATCAGTTACAACATAGATAAGTTCTGTGATGGAGTAAGTACAATGTACTTTACTTTAAAATCTTCTAGTAGCCACATTATAAATTAGTAAAAAAGTAACCAGTGTGTTTGATTTCAACAGTATATTTTATTTCATCTAATATATTCAAAAATTACTGATATAATCAATATGAAATAATAATGAGATTTTTACTTTTTGTATTAAACCTTCAGTATCTGGTATATATTTTACACTTGTAGCAGATCTCAGCCTCAGCTAGCCACATTTCAAGGGGGTAGGGAGAGTTCTAGGAGTAGGAAAACCATATGCAAGTGTATGAAATGGGATAAAAGTATGACACATTCGGGGATTGCAAGGAGCTTAGCTGGATGTGTAGGGGACAGCAAATGAGACTGTGGGGGCAGCTGGAAGCCACGTGACGAAGGCTTTCCAAGCCAGTAAGGAAAGTGGGTTTTATCTTGACCGCATAAAGAAACTCAGGGTCAGCGTATGAGTTTTATTTTGAAAGGGTTTTTTTTTGGAGTGGGTCTTGAGTAGGATGGAGACTGGAAATGGTGAGCCCAGTGAAAGGTTCTAGAATAATATACTGACGTGAGAGTGGGTGCTAGAACAGAAGCAGTTATATGTTGCTGTGAAGTCTTGGGGAACAGACTTCACTTTCTCCAAGATATGGCAAATTTTTAACATTTAATTCCAATAAGGAATATTTTTAGCAAGCTGGCTCTACGTTTGGGGGAATTTCAAGTTTAATTTGAAAGCAGATTACATGATAGGTTCTCTTTAAAGTATTTTCAAGTGAAGCTTAATTTAAAAACTATCTTACAGCCTATTTGTTGCTCAGTATTACTCAAGGGTTCCTCTGCTATTAAGTGTTGATTTTCTGATAGGGATTTTATTACTTTAATGATCAAAATTAGAGATGGGTGGAGAGTATGAATCATTGAGTGAATGAATGATAATGACCTTACGGAAATACCACTTAATTCAGAATAAAAATATTTTGGACAAGTCTCTTCACTTATCTGAGCTTCCATTTCCTTAGTCATGAAGTAGTTAGAGTAGGTGAATTAGGCAGTTTCAAAGTTATTCTTTATCTGGGCATTATGAGGATTAAGTTATTCATATTGCAAATTTTAATTTTCAAAAATATTGCAAATATTTCACAAGGACAACCCTTGTAAGTCAAGGACAGCCCTACCTAGGGTAATACAAAGGCAAACAATTATTTCTTTTCCTTCTATATGTCCTTAGCTTAATACTTCTTATTATTGGTTGGTCTTATTTCTTAGTAACCCAAAACAGATCTTCTACAAATACTTTGTATAATAAGCCATTATAATAAAAATTTTGAGCTTTTCAGGACTACTCTGAGGGTCCTACTTTTCACCTCTACTCTGTAGTGGAAAAACAGCTATAGATAGTATGTAAATAGTCATGGCTCTGTACCAATAAAGCTTTCTTTACAAAAACAGTGACTTGTAATTTGATGACACCTACTATCCCAGCAGGAGTCCAATAGAAATATAAAGTGAACCACATAGGTAGTTTAAAATCTTCTAGTAGCCACATTGTAAATTAGTAAAAAAACCAACCAGTGTGTTTGATTTCAACAGTATGTTTTATTTCACTTAATATATTCAAAAATTACTGATGCAATATGAAATAATGAGATTTTTACTTTTTGTATTAAACCTTCAGTATCTGGTATATATTTTACACTTGTAGCAGATCTCAGCCTCAGCTAGCCACATTTCAAGTTTTCAATTGCCACTGGTGGCCAGTAGCTGCTAGAACTGGGCTGTACAACTCTAGCCTTAAAATCTATAGTTCTATCAAATTCCATGCACAAAGAAACTCTATGCATTATTTCAAGTGATTGAGACATTTACCTTTTCTCGCCATAAGTGTTGGTTAGGAAAACATCAAGCTTTGGAAAACAAACAACAAAAGGGGCAGGGGCTAAAGAAAGTGAAATTGTATCTTTCACTCAAGTGAAGTTGAAGATTGTTCTTCCCGATTCACTGGGGGCTCTGCTCCGTGTGAATTTCAGAGACTCCCGATTCCCTAGGTCTTGGTCCCTCTGTCTCCAGCTCAAGGCTTCCAAGGTCACGTCCTCACTGCGTCAGACCCCTAGAAGGGAAGACGGTGCAGAAGCACACGAGCCTCTTCCCTGCCTCGGCTTGGAAGGGACACAGCATCGTTTTGCTCCACTTCCACCAGCGACAGCGTCGCCTGCGGCACCTGGTGAAGTGGGCGCGGACATACAGCCCGCCTCCCGCATGCCCCTGGGCTGGGGGCTGGAGTGTCTGCCCCTCTCTGCCACTCTGTTTTTCAGTTCTTGGGAGGCTCTCAGAGCGCTGTCTTGGTGCTTTTGGAGACGTTGCTGCTACTGCTAAGTCAGTTCAGTCGTGTCCGACTCTGTGCGATTCCAGAGATGGCAGCCCACCAGGCGTTGCGTGGTGGAAACCTCTCCATAGTGACGAGGTAGCCCACATCTGGGTTTTAGTGCAGGATCGCCCTCCTAGCTGACCCAGTTCTGTTTTCTCCCCTCTTGGGCCCTCACAGAGTCGCTTTTAATCTTTCTGCACCTGCCTTTTCCTGGATTGTCATCTTGAACTTCTTGATAAATCTGTGTGGGTCATAATATGTATATAGTGTTGGGAGATTACTGACCAAGCCTGATGTAACTGGCACATTACTCATGATGCTGATACATTTAAAAAATTTTTTATTGGAGAAGAGTTGCTTACAATATTGTGTTAGTTTCTGCTGTACAGCAAAGTAATCAGGCTGACATACACATAAGGACTTCCCTGGCTCAGGTGGTAAAGAGTCGGCCTGCAAAGCAGAAGACCTGGCTTCAGTCCCTGGATCAGGAAGATCTCCTGGAGAAGGCAAAGGCAACCCTGTCCAGTGTCCTTGCCTGGAGAACTCCATGGACAGAGGAACCTGGCGGGACTCGGCTCCAGTCCATGGGGTCACAAGGAGTTGGATACGACTCAGAGACTGACACACAGGCATACATACCTATATCCATCCTTTCTTGGATTTCCTTGGCATTTAGGTCACCACAGAGCACCAGGTAGAGTTCCCTGTGCTATACAGGAGGTCCTCATTTGTGCTGGTATTTCTTAAAGAAAACTAAAATGTAAAGTAGAGCTATCAGGAAGCAGAGGGCAGAGCTGATTCTTGGTGTGCTGACAGAGGAGTTGAAGCCATTTTCCTGGAATCATTTTACAGAGCTTTAGACAGTTTAAATAAATGACTCATTACATAATATCTTGACTAAAAATAGCAAGTTTCCTAGTATTTATTCTATTTATCATTCCTTACTACAATGGAGAAGCCCAATTTATTTTAGTCAAAAGGATATTTGCTTGTTTTCTTCCCAAATTATAAATGTGTTGATGTGTTTGACCAGATATTCAGCCTGTTCTGTAGAAATGCATCTGGTAAAGGGAGTGGAAGAGAGAAATGAATAATAAAAGTGAGGTCAGTGAAAAGAACAAAGAGGCTCTTTCCTTCTGACTCTGCATATTTTACCTTTTTGAAAACTTATCATTTAATTATTATTAAAATGTTTTCCTCTGAGAGTAAGGGAACTGGTACTTCATTAAGAAATAAGACCAGCCAGTGATCAGAGGTATCATGCTAAGGACATGTAAAAGGTGAAGAAAGAATCGCTTGCCTTTATATTACCCTAAGCAGGGCTGTCTTTGATGGCACAGTCTATTTTTGTGAAATATTTTTCAGTAGTTATGAAAATTAAAACTTGCAATATGAAGAAGTTAATCCTGATAAGTGCCTCTCAAGTACAGAATCCAGCTAATACTTTTTTTTCCATTGAAATATAGTTGATTTACAAGGCTGTGTTAATTCCTACTGTACAGAAAAGTGATCCCGTTTTGTGTGTGTGTGTGTATATATATATATTTAAAATATTCTTTTCCATTATGGTTTATCATAGGATATTGAATGTAGTTCCCTGTGCTATACAGTAGGTCCTTATTATTTATCCATCTTGCATCTGCCAATCCCAAACTCCCAACCATCCCTCATCTGACCCCATCCTTCTTGGCAACCACAGTCTGTTCTCTATGTCAGTGGTTCTGTTTCATAGACAGGTTCCTTTGTGCCGTATTCTTGACTCCATGTGTAGTGACAGCGTATGGTATTTGTCTTCCTCTTTCTGACTCACTTCAGTCTGGTCATCTCTAGGTGCATCCACGCTGCTGCGGATGGCCTTAGTTCATTCTTTGTTACGGCTGAGCGGTATTCTTTCGTATAAATGCATAGCATCTTCTTTGTCCATTCCTCTGAAGGTGAATATTTAGCTTGTCTCTGTGTCTTGGCTATTGTGAATAGTACTGCTTTTGGGGTACAGGTATCTTTTGAGTCCAGCTAATTCTTGCTATCCCATCATAAGAAAGAACTACTTCTTTCAGTCACCCCACCCCCACTGGTTACCGGCCCTCACTAGGATCCCTGGGGCAAAGGGTAGCCTGCAGCGGGGGCACCAGGAATATCTTATTTTAAAGTCCTGTCACAGAGCAGGTAGGAGAGACATTCCCCTTCTCTGAGAGACAAAGTGCAAATTGCAGGGAGGGTGGAAATGGGGGCTCTGGGGTCCTGGCCTTGTTGAGAGCCAGGGTGCTGGGGGAGATCAGGAGTAATGGGTAGAGGGGTGGCATCACTCAGGCGTTGAGTTGGATGCCCAGCTTTGCCATCTTCTAGCTTGTGGTCTCTCTGACAAGTTACTTAACCACTTTGAACTCCAGTCACCCCATCTGTGCAATAAAAATAGTATTGATACTTCACAGCCTTGTTGAGGACACTAAATGAGACTGTGGTTATGGACTGCATAGCCAGTCCACAGTGCCTGGGAGGGCGCGGTACATGGGGAACCAGTCTTATCGTTATCTTATTATTTCAGAAGCTGTAAAATTGATTGTGTTATGTCAACCTGCACCCTAGAAGTATGGAGCCTGATTGTTCCAAAGGCAGGAAATCAAATTTCCTTGATCATTTTGTATTATTAGTTACTCTTTTTTCAGTTTCAAATCATTAGGATGCATTTACTGGTAACAGTCTCCTTTTTATAGTGAAAGTGTTTGTCACTCAGTCGTGTCCACTTCTTTGCGACCCTATGGACTTAAGCCCACCAGGTTGCTCCATCCATGGGATTTCCCAGGCAAGAATACTAGAGTGGGTTGCCATTTTCTTCTCTACTTCTTAGAGATGTCCTGGAGTTTTTCAGCCTCAAGAGATATGTTCTGTGGTCAGCCGTTGAACTCAGGGAACCTCAGGGTTTACATAAAATAAAAATAACAGATGCTCAGTTACCTGCCCAGGGCTCCAGCCTCTTGAACACAAAGTTGGTTCTCCCACTTGGACTGAGTGTGATGCTGAAGCTGACTACCTTACTGACTTTTTTTCATAGCATCTACTCTTGCTTCTTGCTCTGATGCTTTTCTGCTGTCCACAAACAAACTTCTGTCCCTTGTTTGTGTGTGCTAAGTCATGTCCAACTCTTTCTGACTGTAGCCTGTCAGGGTCCTATCTGTGGGATTTTCCAGGCAAGAATACTGGAGCGGGTTGCCATTTCCTTCTCCGGGGGATCTTCCCGACCTGGGAATGGAACTTGGGTCTGCTGCACTATAGGTGAATTCTTTACCATCTGAGGCACCAAGAAAGCCCTCTGTCCCTTACAGTCCAGTATATATTTTTTCCTGCTTCTGTTTCAACTCAGCTTCCAAATATCCTTCATTCAAGGAGCTCCCCAGGCCTGCCCTGGTTCATTAGGATTGTGATCCAAATGATCTCTGCTTCTTCCTTGCTGAAACATACCCCTTTAATGACAGTTTCCTTCAACCAAGGTAATAGTACATATTAAGTCTCTTACTATATGGATTTCCTCACTGTTCATTGCCCAAACCTCACATTGGTAAATGAGGTGGCTATTTCTCTGCTGGATTTGAAGTTCTAAGAGGGCAGGGGCTGTGTGCTGAACAAGTTCAGTGGAGTCTAGATGGCAGGCTCAGAAGGTAGGTGCTGAGTAATGCTGTCCTGCTGTTTTGACCAACCACATGCAGGCTGTTTTTGTATAATTAGGATGAATCTAATTTTAAAATGAACAACCGTGTGTCCTCAGATGAACCAGAATATACACTTACAAGGCGCTGCTGTCCTGCATTATAAATAAGGGAATAGATTGCCGGGCAGAAAAGCTCTGCTGTTCTTTTCCCTTTTTTAAAGAAAAGAGAAAGAAGGAAAGAAAAAAAGCTCTACACAGCTAAGAACTGAGATAGAAGATCTCCCCATCCCCACCCCCGCACCTACACTGGTGAGAAATCAGGGCCCCAAAGTGGATGTTCTCAGCAGAGATGAAACCCAGCCGACACCCACAATCGGAAGAGAGTGGCTTCAGAGGACTCATAAGGAGCCATCCTTAAGAATGGCTTCCTGCGGACAGACCCTGAGCTGCACGCCCATCTTCAGAGACCGGGGACCCCCTCAGGGCGGGGCTCAGGTCCCACGGGGTCGGAGTCCTTGGAAGGAGTCAGTGCATCCCTGACCACAGGCCTGCTGCTGGCGGTGTGGGGAGCCCCTCGAAACATTGCCGCCATAACATGCCTCAAGCTCCGAGCATTTTCGTGAGATTCCTTAGCATCTCGGGATGCCCACTGTAGGGAAGATGAGTGATTCAACATCGCCCCGAGGGGCTTACAGTTCACGTCTCTCCGTTGTCTCGCACGGGTTTGAAACGGCTGGTCCATGCTGCTGTTCTGTGGTTTTCGGTCCCCCTGGTAATCCATCCAAGTTCGTCTGAACTGCAGCCGCCCTTGTTTCCAGCTCTGCCTGTTCCCGGCACTAGAGTAAGACCTCCCTCCCAGAGTCAAGTGTTTTACTTATTTAAGTTCATGCAGAGGTTTGACTTCAGGGGCACTTGAGACTCATAGGGATTGTGCTTGGGTTCCCTGGAGCCTCGAGCTAACGATGTGGGAGAGACTGGAATATACTTGGCATGAGCTGCGTTTCTGATGGTCTGAAAGGAGTAGGTCTTAGAGCCCGTGGCTCAGCGGATCCCAGGATTCTGGTCTCAGGACCTGGGGGTGGGAAAGTCGGACCCTCTGAGAGAGGGCAACTGAGAACCCAGAGATCTCCCACATCCGAGGAACCTGGGGATCAAGTGACCGACACCCCCAGTGTCCCTTCAAAAGACTTGCCATTAGAGTTTGCGTTCCCCAGAAGCAGACCCTGAGCTGAGAATTGAAATGCAAGTTATTTTAGGGGGAAAGTGAAGAAAGCACCCATATGGGAGTGGGGGAAAGGCGGACAGGACAGGAATAGCCGCCAGTGAGGGGGTGTTGCCAAACAAGTGGCCACTGTGGGCACACTGCGGAGCTCTGGGGGACAGTGTGAAGCGGGTCTCCTGGTTGCCCAACCCAGAGGCGAGGGGGCTGGGACTTATTCACCCAGACCTGCCCGGCATGGGTGCAGGACTGCCTGCAGAGGCAGTTGATTTCCTGGCATTTCAGGACTGCCACCTGGGCAGCCAAGAGCACGCCTCAAGGCAAAGGAATGCAGTTTCTGGCAGTTGGAAGCCAAGCCGAAGGCTGGTGTGGCGCCCCCAGGGCGGGGTCTGCACCCGCCGCAGGGGAGTCTTTCTCGCCAGAGGCGCGTCACCCCGCAGGGCAGCCCGTGGGGCGCGTTTCCACCCGAGGGCGGCTGCCTTCTCTCCAGCCTGTGCTTGGGAAGAGGCGTGGGCTGCCTTCAGCGGGAGCCGCGGAACCGAGCCCACCGGCAAATGGCTGAGGGTCCAGAGGAAGGGGGCGGCAGCGGTGTCTGGCCGCTTCCTTGAGCTCAGCTCCCCCACGCTGCCTGCCTCTCGCTCGCCCCCTGCCGAAGTAGCCCAGGGGGGCTGCTGAGTGCATTCTCTTTCCCAGTAGCTTCTCCACTGGCTCCTGTCCCGCTTACCTTTGTGCCTCTGGGTCATGATCGCAACCTGGGCACTGCAGACATCGGGGGCCTGCCAGTTCCTTGCTATAGGGGCTGCCCTGAGCTTTGCAGAATGTTGGGCAGCCTCCCTACCTCTACCCGCCGGAGGCCCTGTGTTCCACTCCTGAGTGATGAAGGTGAAAAATGTCTCCAGACCTTGAATGCCAGTTGTCCCCTGGGAGGCATAATTGCCCCCTCCCGAAAACCACTGCCTCAGACCTCAGTTCCAACCCTCATCCCCTCTCTCCTCCAGACTCCGCGTTAATTGTCATTACTCTTCATGAAGATGCTGCTCCTCACGGGGGTGGGAAGAGGCATCCGCAGTCAGCCGCCTCTTCCACCTGCCGCCCCTTCCACCTGCCGCCCCATCCCCGGGGGTCAGGGATCGCTGCCCTGCTCTGTCCATCTGTCTGTCTGTCTGTCTGTCTCTCTCTCTCTTTTGCCTCCCTTCCCCTCTCTTCTCCCCTTCCGCATCGTGAACACATGTGATTTGGAAGGTGCCATTCCTCATTTCTGCCTCCCTCTTATTAAAGCGCCCTGCTCACTTCAAGAAAGCAAATGCTGTAATAAGAAATCAGCTAATAAAGAAAGATGTCGCATTTAAAAAATCATGCTCATACGTTCGTGTTTTTAATCAAATGTGTATGTGCCGGGTACACGCTTGGGCGCAGTGGGTGAGCCCACTCCCTGTCCCTCCAGACAGGTGCCCAAAATGATTCCACAAAGACAGCCGCACCAAACTTAAGACTGTTTTCATTTTATCAATGCACGCACGTATCCTCCGAATTCTGGAGGCTGGAAGTGCAGAAGGCCAGTATGGTATCAGGAACAGTTAGAGTGATCATCAGTGGTTCCTAGTGTGGGGGTTCTAACTCTGTGGCCTCGAATTATGAAATCATGCTTTGAACGCCAGGACTTCCTGCTGTCACGTTCAGAAGTGTGTTATGAGTGTGTCCACCTTGACGAGCAGGTTGCACAGTTTAACAGGCGCCTGAAGTGAAAGGTTAGTAACTCACACTCTTGTTGGCCGGTGCCATCTTTGCTGCCCCTGCTTTGCTGAGACAGACAAATTGTCCACAATTTGGGGTGATCCCATCCAGAGGGCTTCCCAGCAGTCACCAAAAGAGTGGCCTTGTCCCTGCTCGTTTTGGCTGTTTGTTCTGGAGGAAGGACACAAGAGTCCAGATCACAGAGGAGAAGATGAAAGCATAAGGGGGCCTCCTCTGCAGTGAACGCAGGCCACCCCAACCCCACTTAGAGGCAGCAGGGCTATGCGGTGGTGGGGAGGTGTTTCGCACTGCCCTGCTCCTCTGCGCCCCTTCTTCTTAGCTTGCTACCCTCAGACTGGTCCATCTATACCTCCACAGGTACAAAGGCAGAATCTTGCACCCCAGCCCAGCCCAAGCAGACACTGCGTTTCAGCAAAGGCCCCTGGGGGCTCATCGCAGTAGCAGAGGAACTTTTGTTCTGCCTGCATCTTGTCTATAAAAAAACATGGGGTGCAAGCGTAGAAAAGAGTTGCAGGGTATCCCCGGTGGGTATTGACTAACTCATTATACGTAGTCTGTTGTTTTTCAGACTTGATTATCAACACGTTAGTGGGCCATGAATCCACATAGTGAGTCACAAGCAACAAAACTTGTAAGTTAAACAAACTAGAAGAGAAGGTCTTAGAGGAAGCCACGGTTTTCGAAACCTCTATTTCATTAAAAAAAAAAAAATACAGACATACACAGCCCATCTTTATATGTATATTCTGATAGGTGAATAAGAATTCTGGCTGGGATTATGGTTAAGAAACAAGCAAACAAAGAAACCCTCCTAAAATGAATGTATCACTTTATATGTGTAGATCAGTGTTGTAAAAACTAAAATCTAACATATGCATCAATGAAATGTGGTCACTTGACTCTTCCTCAAAGATAGTGAGATTACATTCCCCAAACCAGATTCCTGAACTAGTGAAACGTTAATAGCATATAGGAATAGTAAAGTGATCTCGGTTGCATGTCCATGACAGTAGAATTTACATTTCAGACTCAAGTTCAAGAAAACAGTGCTCTATCAGAGAATATTACCTCAAAATCTTGAAAAAGAAACCAAAGACAAGCTCACTTTAAATCAAGAAAAGACGGCTGTAGAGTGATGGAAGGACATCCGTTAACTGGAAGGGAGTAATTTAGAGCCCCAAAGAAACTCCCCAGGTTATGAGAGGTACAGGGTGTCTCAAAAGTGGCAGTGCTATTTAAATGTCAGCGTCTTCAGAAGTGTGAATGCTACACACCTACAAAAAATGATCTGGAAGTTTAATCATTTTCGTTTCTTCAGCACTCATTTAGCTTCACAGATTTTGAAAAGTTATTTTTACTTTATTGTTTCAGGCATTTGCCAGTTTCCATCAGAGAGACCAAAAAAAAAAAATTCAAATTGAAAATCCTATTGTTCATGGAATTGTTTTTTTAATTTCATTTTCAGATAGTTTATTGCTACCATATAAATATACAATGGCTTGGGGGAGGGAAATCTACTTTGCAAAAGCCGCAAAGCTCCATGAGTGTCCAAGAGAGGGAGATAATGAAGCTTTCCAGAGCTTTCTTGTGTGCGTTGTGTAGCATTAATCCTTCTGAAGATGTTAAACCCTCGGGAAGAGGAAGGCAAGCTTGTCACTTTGGGAGAACCAGTCGGTGTGAGGCTCAGGCGCAGATACCTTGGGAGTCGGGATTCAGAACGTGTGGGGAGACCTGTCCTGGGCCAGGCTGGCTCTGTGAAGGGGGCTGCGTGGGGCAGGGTGGGCTGCGCTCACAGGGCCCACTTTCTCTCCCCACCTTGGTGTCCCTACCAGGACCTCTGCTGGGCCCTGAGCCCCACAGGGGCCTGCGGGGCCGATTCTGACCTCCCCTGCATCCTTCCAGGCCCATTCCTGCCTTCTTCCTCAGCTGGGGCCTCTGACTTTGCTGCAAGGATTACGTACCCCAGTGGTGCCTTAGAAGGACTCCACGGAGCCACCAAAACAGGATTCCATGCAACAGGATTTTAAATATGCTTTGAAGGAGCCACTGAAGGTGTTCTCTTTATTTTCTTCTATAATAAGTCTGCCAACTCTACAGACACCTTCTTTATTAAAACTGAAGACAAGAAATGCTGATGTCCATATCCTTTAAGAATGCTGTGTTTGGGTGGAAATTTAAAACAATAATTTGACGTGCTGTAAAAGGTGAGAAAACTAGTGCTCCATCTCTAACTGGGTGTCAGGGTTAAAGTAGGTGGTTTTGCTCATTCTTTAAAACTGTCCTGTTTCTTTGTTCCAAAACTTTTTCCCTAGTGCACAGCTCTTTGAGAACATATATATATATTTTCAAATTATATAATTTGAGTGCATATGTATTTTGAACATATGTTGAATACATATTAAATATATATCATTGGAAGCCAATATGAGAAACGGTATTACAGATATTATAAGTGGTAGCACTTTATAACAGCCTCTTACATTTTATTTCTGAGTGGAATAAATTGCAGTTCCTCAACATTGTGGTTTGATGTTTTTCCATAAATTGTATTTTTACTTTAATAAAACATTAATTTGAATAATATGAACTTGAAGATATTCGTATTTGTCATAATGTGTTGTTTGCAATTTTTGCTCGTTTGGAAAGAAATCTGGTATTTCAGGCTCTCCTTGTTGCACGATGGTTAGAATTGTATGAAGTAGCACTGTTGCTCTCAAGACTAATGAGAACATGACAAATTTGGAGGTCCGTGCCAAAGGAACATTTTGTTTTTAGAACATTAGCTGTAGAAAACCACATATTACTGTCATAGCTTTCCTGTGTGATTTATCATAGATGTTGGGGTTTTTTCAGTTGAAAAGCACAGTTCATTGTATTAAGTCATTCTTCTGTCCGTAGCATTTTAGACAGGTTTCATATATACCGTTTTCAAATTAGTAAGAAAGGTAAAGGTTTCAGCACGCCCTGGTCGGATACGGACTCAGCCGCCTGGATCAGCCGTACCCGTCTGTGAGCATCTCAGCTTGGTTCCCTCCCTCTGCCTCCAGTTCCACGGGCTGCGACGCAGAGCAGGCATGGTCTGCCCAGTCCTTGGTTCTGTCCAGAAATCAGAGACACTTTTCCTGTGAAGTGTCAGAGCATCTTTGCCAGATGCATTTGAACAACTGTAGCCTTCTCTTTTTCACATAAGAGATCTTCACTATCAGAGCAGCCGTTCATCCTGCCAGTTCTAGCAGATCTGCCCCAGAGTCGAGGTCAAGTAGCTCTGTGCCAGTGGAAATAGGCATTGCTGGCTGATGTGTCTGAGCTTGGCAGTAGTATGTGATTGATTAGTAATATCTGCTGTGGGCTAATGATTAGGAGTAATGGCCCGAGTGCCAGGTATTGTTTTTATCCTGTGTCCATACCTAAGGAGGATCAAATCTGCAAGACATTTTCCCGTTGTGTTGCCTTGGGCTTTAGTCTCCCTTCAATGGAGACTGTACTTGTTCTGAAGACTTGTTCATTTTCTTGTCAATGGTAAATGAGAAAACTCATTTGTAAGTCAGGGAGACTGTGTAAGAGTGTTTCCATATTGGCAAGTTTGTTGTGATATCACAAAATGAAGCACAGGTGAACTTTTGCTTTTTAATTGTCTCTTTGGTTTTCTGAGTCTTGACACTCAAATATATAAATATATTACTAATACTACTTTAACACTGAAATATCAAAATTGTTGGAACTCTTTTGAGAACATGCTAGGTTCTCAGAATTGAAGACAGTATTTTCTATTATATTTTAAAATGGCAAAAATGTGTGTATGTAATTTGTCATTTGAACTTCGTGGTCTACTTACTTTCTCAATTATAATACCATCCTCTCAGAAGGATTTGGCCAGGAAGGAAATTGACTGTATATGAGAAGATAAAGCAGGTGAGTGATCACAGTCCAGCTTCTGCTGGGTCTACCAAGCTGGGAAGATGGAAAGTTTGGGACTTGAGCCTAATAGTGCAAAACTGAGGTTGGAAGGTCAACAGAGTGTGTGTTTCTTATTCCAAGTAAAACTGAGTCTTTGTTAATTAGTTTGATTGGACTCATTGAAATCTCCCTGTGAGAAGACCTGAATAGTCTTTCTTTCCATTATTACTCACCTACCAAACTTCCAGGTCTACCAAACCTGGAAGGCCATAATTGCTTACATTACATGAAATAATTATAACGCCCTCAGGAATTGATGAAGAAATCTTTTGTACATGTGGTGCTGGCATTCTTTGCAGAGAGAGAGGAATCATTTTCTTCAGCAAGCCCAGGACTTGACTTTGTGAAGACCAGCAGAGAGGGCAGTAGGAAACAGCTGGCTTTGCACAGCTGCCTTTTCTTTGCAGGGGCTGCTGCTCTGCAGGATGAAATGGCCTGTGGCTAGATATGTCTTTGTAGGGCTTCCCTCATGGCTCAGCAGTAAAGAATCCACCGGCAGTGCAGGAGATGCTGGGTCGATTCCTGGGCTGGAAAGATCCCCTGGAGGAGGGCATGGCAACCCACTCCAGTATTCTTGTGCCTGGAGAATCCCATGGGCAGAGGAGCCTGGCGGGCTATAGTCCATGAGGTTGCAGAGAGTCAGACACGACTGAGTGGCTGAGCACACACACACATGCACATGTGTTCATAACTTAGAGGATTCTTGTAGAAAGGGACCAAGTGCGAGATCCCTGTGGATGTTTGAAGATGTCACCTTCCTGGAAGCTGTGATATGTGTTATTTTGACCATCAGTTATTGAATTTAGTATTCTCTGGAACAAAGGGTGGGTTAAGAGGGTCTCAAAAATCATAATGAACATCTTTTAAAGTTCCCTGCCAGTTTCAGCCACAATAGTGTTAATGTAACATAGCAGGTATGAAATGAACCTTGGACAGACCTGAATATAAATATGACTGTCCCCAGTAAGATAGCTAATATGGCATTAGGAAAAATTTATTAACTTCCAATTCTATAAAATGTTAAAAAAAAAAAAGAAAAGGCTGCCGTGTAGCACTATGGTAGAGTAGAAATATCTGGAAAAGAAATTTTTAGTGTAAAATGAAAGGAAAAGCAGAGCTTTGCATTTAATATGAAAGCTCTGAAATGTGCCTGCTTCCAGGCCAATCCTTATTGGAGGAGAAGAAGGAGTAGAAAAATTAAACTTAAGAAGCCTATCAAAAGCTGCTCTGTTCATCAGGAATTTTTTTTTTAAAGCTTTTATTCAGGGTTTTAAAGCAAGGCTAGTCTCTCATGGTTTCCTGTTGGGCAAAGTGGAGATACGCAGGGTGATAATAGGAAATTTCACAAGTTGAACAACCATATGAACTGTTGTTCTCATGGATTAATGTCAGGCCAGAAGAGGAGGGTCTGCCAAGGACTCCTAGCCTTCTGCCCCAGCTCTGGGTGGATGCTGTGGGTGACACCGTGGAGACACGAATGGCATGCTCATCAGATGTTCAGAGTCACAGAGCTGGAGGAGAGAACCAAGAAGCCCCACACGAGAGTGTGGATTCAGAGAGATCTTGAGGGGCTGGAGAAGCAGCTTCAGATCAAGAAGACCCAAAGGAGGGTTAAAAGCACAACCCTACATTACACACAGGTTGGAGGCCCAAGTCCCAGGAGACCACCCATCGTCAGTTTAGTACGAGCTGACAAGCAGTGTGATGTCTCAACTTCTACCATGGTCATAAGTTCAGTGAAAACAATGGTTCTTATCATCTGGAGGGCTTATTGACATAAGACTGCTGGGCCCATCTCTAGGGTTTCTGATTCAGCTGGTCTACATTGGAGCTGGAGAGGCCATGTTTTGAGCGAGATCCCAGGTGGCACTGAGAAACTACTGCTGCTGCTGCTGAGTCGCTTCAGTCGTGTCCAACTCTGTGCAGCCCCATAGACGGCAGCCCACCAGGCTTCCCCGTCCCTGGGATTCTCCAGGCAAGAACACTGGAGTGAGTTGCCATTTCTTTCTCCAATGCATGAAATTGAAAAGCAAAAGTGAAGTCGCTCAGTCATGCCCGACTCTTAGTGGCCCCAGACTGCAGCCCACCAGGCTCCTCTGTCCATGGGATTCTCCAGGCAAGAGTACAGGAGTGGAGTGCCATTGCCTTCTCCAGAGAAACTACTGAGTTAGAAGGAAAACCTTGCTCAGATCTGGGAAGATGGCTGTCATCTCCTGAAGTAAGGAAGCAATTTTGCATTTCATTCTTTCAGTTAGGTCAAAAGCCAGAAGGATGAAAAGAATTCTGGCAACCAGGTAATATTAGGGGCCATGGAGGACAGAAGAGTATATGGAGAAGAGAAAAACTTCAAGGATGTAGTTAGTCCTACCTTCCAATCCTTGAGAGATTAACATGCTGAAAAGTCTTTGTTGAGTGTATATGTTGGAACCAGATAAACCTGGATTTGATTTGAGAATTCTGCCATCCTTTTCTGTGTTTAACAAATACGTCTATGGTGCTAAGTGCCAGGCACTGTTGCAACTGTTTTACACATATGAAATGAAAGTCACTCAGTTGTGTCCAACTCTTTGCGGCCCCATGGAATTCTCCTGGACAGAATACTGGAGTGGGCAGCCTTTCCCTTCTCCAGGGGATCTTCCCCATCCAGGGATGGAACCCAGGTCTCCTACATTGCAGGTGGATTCTTTACCAGCTGAGCCACAAGGGAAGTCCTTTTACACGTAAAAGCTCATTTAATCCTCATCACAAAAAAACCAACCTCATAAAGTAGGTTCAGAGAGGCTGAGCTACTTTCCTAAGGTCGCAAAGCTCTGGAGTGGTAGGGCCGGGCTTCAGACTCAGGCAGCCGCATCGGAGCCCATGTTCCTAACCAGCACATGACGCTGTGTCTCTGCTGTTCTCTCCTCTCTGCTTAGTGACTGCAAGTCCTTAGCAATATCCCCAAATCCTCGTGACTGAGTTCCTTCATTTTTGAAACAGACACACTCCTTTTCTCATAGGGTTGTTCCAAAGAGCCAAAAGGGATAGTGTTTGTAGAACATCTTGCTTGTGTCTGGTGTGTGGACTTTTGTGATACTCAAAACTAGGAGCAGTGGGTAAAGTTAGGGTGGGTCACACTGTGACTCAGGAGTATTAAAACCTATCTTATCAGTTCCTGGGTCCAGGAACAGTGCTAGGGTGTCAGCTTTGGGGGGACAGTCTTAGGACCCAGATGGCCCTCCAGTGGGACCATCAGCAATAGCATTCACACCTTGGCGGGGAGGCTGGACTAACAGATACTCTGGCTTTAAAAACATTCTGTGACTGTGGAAAACATTGACTTCATTCATTGGAAGTATCAGCCTTCGTCAGATGGCTTGGTTATTTCCCCTTTGTTCACTGAACGACTTATGTAGATTCTCCAAGATTCTGCCTGTCACAGATAAGGTGGTTATAAAAGTCAGTTACCCAAACTATTTCCTATTTTCACCCATATCTCATCTTTACCAGCACAGAACCTGCTCATAGACTGTTGATCTTCAACACTTTCTTCTAAATGTCAACAACATGTACTAATATCTAGTAGCTACTTCTTGCCTGATTTCTTTGTACCTGAGTTTTCCTTAGTAACAATGCAGTTTGATTGTTTTGCATGTACCTGAAACCTTCATATTTTAAAGCACTAGTGATTATTTTCAGAGATATTTCATTAGACTCCTAAGAAGTAGGTTGAATGCTTTCCCTGAGATACATGTACAAATATGATAAGGAATACAAGACAACCGAGAGAAAAAGCTTATCTGGGTGCCATGTTCTGTTGGGGAATTGCACAGCAAGGGGTAGCACTAATGTTGATGCCCAGGGTTTCTGACAGTGGAGTTTACTTGAAGTCCTTTCCTGCCTCCTGTGTGGCTCCTGCATGGAAGAGCAGCTCCCTTAACTGGGCTGCCTCCAGAATTAATCTAATAACTCATAAATCTATCGAGTTTATTAAGTACTAGTCACAGTGCCAAGAGCACAGTGTTCTGTGCTATAGTTCTGCGACTATAGTTCTATCTGTAATTGGATAGAACTGATTTTGGAGAAGGACAGATATCTAACTAGACAATTACAGAGACAGGGGCATACCTACAAAGACAGAGAGAAACTCTAGGTTCTATGAGCCAGCTCAGACTGGGTGTCTACTAGGAAGATCATGGAGACCTTCCCAGAGGAGGTACTGCTGAGTCTGTTTTGAAGAATTAGTAGTAGTAAGACTGGGAAACCCATGGGCGGCTGTGTGTGTGTGTGTGTGTGTGTGTGTGTGTGTGTGTGTAAATCAGGTAAATGTATGCATACTGGACACATGACTTTTAGGCCTCCTACCCGACTAGGTTTCCAGAATCCTAGCAGCTGGGCCTTTACTCTGCAGGCAGCAGTTTGAAAAAGCATTTTTCTGGAAAATCTGAGCTGCTCATGAATAAGGATCTAAAGATATTGAACCAGGGGTACCTGAATCTGCCTGCAAAGCAGGAGACC
Organism: Nanger dama; assembly: GCA_917880005.1. NCBI lineage: Eukaryota > Metazoa > Chordata > Mammalia > Artiodactyla > Bovidae > Nanger > Nanger dama. The sequence continues at coordinate 4,274,748 of CAKJTW010000021.1, read as the reverse complement.
TCAGTTTGCTTCCTGGGTCAGGAAGATCCCCCTGGAGAAGGGATAGGCTACCCAGTCCAGTATTCTTGGGCTTCCCTTGTGGCTCAGCTGGAAAGAACCCACTTGCAATGCAAGAGACTCGGGTTTGATCCCCGGGTTGGGAAGATCCCCTGGAGAAGAGAACGGCTACCCACTCCAGTGTTCTGGCCTGGAGAGTTCCATGAATTATATAGTCCATGGGGTCATAAAGAATCAGACACGACTGAGCAACTTTCAGTTTCTTCTTTTTCACCCTGAATTATGTTCAACCTTATGAATTTTCAAAGTAAAAGATAAAATTGAAAAATATCCTGGAAAGGAAAAGAAAAGGATGCTGGTGGTAAATAGAAGAAGGAAGATAAATGAAGGGTCAGTTTCATAAGTTCAACATCTTAAGAAGAGACGTATTGGAAAGAGAAAACAGGAAAAATGAACAGAAGGAACCCACTAACAAGCTAACTCAAAAGAGTGCACGAGGGCACAGAGATGGGGGAGCTGACTCTCATCCTCTCTGATGGTAAAGAAATAGGTACTGCCTGAAACTGAGATGCTGGGCGATGACATTCATGCCATCAGGAACATGGGCGTTAAAGCCTTCTTTTCCTGAAGTGCATGGAAGCGCTCAGGATGGCTAGCCCCAGGGACGGTGCAGGAGATGGGAAGAGGAGTTGGCAGAGAAGTTTTCCACAGTGTGTCTTAGAAAACTGTTTGATGCTTTATGTGGAAGTATACATTCGACAAAAATAAAAACCAAGAAACTTTCTAAAAATGTCTGGTGAAAGAACAGACTAAACACGGATGCGGGAAAAAAAAAAAAAAGACTGAGCTTGAAGATAGCAGTGATAAAGTTGCCCAACATACAGCTAGGATGGGGCAGTTCAAACGAAAAGACAACTCTGAGTCCCGGACAGGATGAGAATGCAGCCGGTCAAATGTAAGCGGAGTGGAGATGACATTACTTGCAAAGTAACCATCCTCAGCAGCCAGGCAACCTCCTCCCAGCAAGAGCAGTGGCTGGATAGCAGCAGACTGTGCTGCTCAAAACGTTGAGCAAAGTCATCAACTCCCAATTCTGGGCTGGCTAAGGGAGAACTCAAAACTAGGGGCAAATTAAAAACCTGTCCAAATAAATCAGACCGGGCTAATTAACCTTGCGGAAAGAACCGTTAAGAGATACACTTGAAGGATAAGAAAATTAAGCAAGACTAATGGGGACAACAATGAGCAAAGAAATTGGTAAACATGGGAAATTTAAATAAGCACCGTTGGTAAACAATTGCAACAACAGTAAGAGTGAGAGTGTTTGATGAATGTTTGTAAAAAATAATACGGAACTTCACTGTTGCACCATAACAGCACGAGTGAAGGGAAATGGAAGTAGTATTGTCCACATTCCATCGATCATTGTAGAGAAGAATAGAGATAGTGGTCCTCTTTAGATGGTGGTTGGTATACAGATTTGGGGATGAACTCCATAGAAATAGAATAACCTATAAACCAGAGGTAGGGTATAAAGAAAATGTAATCAGTTCAATAGATAGCAGAAGATAAGGGGGAAAGGACCAAGAAAGAAGCACGGCCAGTAGAAAATAGCGTCAAGAAACAGATCCAGTTGGAATAGGTCCAGATATATATTTAACCACAGTAAAAAGGAGAAAGAACTGAGCTCTCCAGCTTAAAGACAAAGATGGCCACAGTGCATAAAAATTTGAGCTCCAGCTGTATATATACTGTTGTAAACGTCACACCTAAAAGACAGTCTCAAAAACTGTGAGTGTAATGGGATGAGCATTGATATATCAGATAAATAGGAATTAAAGCTACAGTGGCAATATTATTTATGTTAAGTAAAATATTAAGGTCAGACTTAAAAGACTCTGTCATCAGCATTGATCATTTGGACCAAAATTTAATGACATAGATTTATCTTTATTTGTGTTGAAAAGCACCATATTTACCAAGTTGACACAGCCATTTCTTAAGGATGTTCTTGGACACGTTAAAAGTGTCAGCAATTCTTTCATAAAACATACCGTTAACAGCTCACTTCATTAGCCTCCTGTGTGGCGGTGTTCTGCATGCGTAGTTCTGCTTCCGTGTTTGTTCATTATGTGTGTGTGTGTGTTCAACTCTTTGTGACCCTACAAACTGTGGCTCGCCAGGCTCCTCTGTCCATGGAATTTTGCAGGCAAAATTACTGAAGTGGGGTGCCATGTTCTATTCTAGGGGATCGTCCTGACCCAGGAATCAAATCTGCATCTCTTGGGTCTCCTGCATTGCCAGGCAGACTCTTTACCACTAGCGCCACCTGGGAAGCCCATACTTATACATATATCCACTCTTTTTTAGATTCTTTCCCCACATAAGTTGTTACAGAGTATTGGGTAGAGTTGCCTGTGCAATATGTAGGTCCTTATTAGTTATCTTGGAGAAGACAATGGCAACCCACTCCAGTACTCTTGCCTAGAGAATTCTGTGGACAGGTGAGCCTGGTGGGCTGCTGTCTGTGGGGTTGCACAGAGTCAGACATGACTGAAGCGACTTTGCATGCATGCATGCATTGCAGAAGGAAATGGCAGCCCACTCCAGTGTTCTTGCCTGGAGAATCCCAGGGACGGGGAGCCTGGTGGGCTGCCGTCTGTGGGGTCGCACGGAGCTGGACACGACTGAAGCCGCTTAGCAGCAGCAGCAGTGTTAGTGATCTGTTCTCCATACAGTGCAGTGAGTTCCCTACATGTGAACCTTCCAGTTGTAGACATGCAAAGATGGGAGCTGTGTTCGCATGTCCAGTCATGTTAGTTCGCGTGTCTGGTGTACATTGTTATGTGTGTGGTTGTGTTTGTGTGCACTTTGCTGTACCGTACTGTATATAGTACAGTAGTGTGGCATCTTTGTTCCAAGCCCAGGGCATTCTGAAGCAAGTGTAAAAGCCGTGGTGATGTAGTTGGTACTAGTGTACTTTTCAAGGTACTCTACTGTAAGAGTAGAAATTTGTGTGTGTGTGTTCCTTTGTGTGTATTGTTTGTGTGAGAAGTATCATAAACCTATTGCAGTACAGTGTTACATAGCTGACTGTGTTAGCTGGGCCTAGGCTAACATTATGGGACTTGCATGCTCTGGAAACAGAACTCATTCGTCTTAGGGGACCTGCTGTAGCCAATAGCATACTTGACTTTCAAGCCTCCTTCATGTAGCAGTAACATAATTACCTGTGCTTTAAAAAGATCGTCGGCAGGGTCTGTACAGATGATTATCAATTTTTAATATGAGATGGTGGAAAGAGAGCTCTTTCCCACTTCCTTTAAAACACTTGTTGTACTAACAAAGTTATGCAGAAATGTTAATCCGTTTAACATTCTGTTAAGGTTTCAGCTACTTCTTCCTCCCCTCATAAGGAGCCCTTGCTATAGAAAACAGGCCCAAGTTCTTACTAATCAGGCCAAGGCAATCTCTTTGTCAATTGCTGAGCCCCAACAGATCCTGTGGACGAGCACCCCTCCTCTGTCCAGGAGGGAAGCCAGGTTGTGTAACCCGACTCCCGGGCGGGAGCGGGGTTACCCGACGACGTGGGTGGAAAAAAGCTTCTTGCTCCTGCACAGAAGCAGATCAGCTTTGGGGACTAGCGCCACTGGGCTGGGTGCCTTGCCCAGAAGGGGGTAGCGCTGGTAGCCTGAGAAACTGGGTATTTTTCCCAGGCTTCTGGGTCACCGCTACCGCCTTTCAATGCCCTTTAAAAAGCACCTCGAGGAAACTTCTCGTTGGCAGCCAAGGAGCCCACTAGTTCCAGGGGAACAGTCTGAGCAAGAGGAAAGAAGAATCGTCTCCCTTCTCTGTTTTGCAGGCTCCTGAAAAGTGGGATGTTGCACATTTGTTGTAGACCCAGGACGGAAAGCAGCAGTTTAGAACGTGTTTTGTTCTGTTTGGATTCTGAGGCTTCGAGTAATCTGATTTCCTTGCTACTTATTTCTGTAAAACAATTTTAATCATGCAGGTATTTCCCTGACATTTAATAGTTTGGACTGGGTTGTGATCTTACCAATACTTTGCTCCTGAAATGCTACAGGTGATAGTTCTGTTTATTTCAAAGGACTTCACATCTGAGACTTCTCAAAAAAACCATCTCCTTCTCAAAACCATCTGTTCTATTTGACTTGAGTCCCTTATTCCAGGACTGTGGCTGTCACTTGTGTGATTTTTTTTTTTTTTTTGATTGATGGGATTAGATCAAATAAAACTTTAACCCTTTGTAAAGGTACAATCAGTTCAGTTAGTTCAGTCACTCAGTCATGTCCAACTCTTTGCGACCCCATGAATCGAAGCACGCCACACCTCCCTGTCCATCACCAACTCCCAGAGTTCACTCAGACTCACATCCATCGAGTAAGTGATGCCATCCAGCCATCTCATCCTCGGTCGTCCCCTTCTCCTCCTGCCCCCAATCTCTCCCAGCATCAGAGTCTTTTCCAATCAGTCAACTCTTCGCATGAGGTGCCAAAGTACTGGAGTTTCAGCTTTAGCATCATTCCTTCCAAAGAAATCCCAGGGCTGATCTCCTTCAGAATGGACTGGTTGGATCTCCTTGCAGTCCAAGGGACTCTCAAGAGTCTTCTCCAATACCACAGTTCAAAAGCATCAATTCTTCGGCACTCAGTCTTCTTCACAGTCCAACTCTAACATCCATACATAACCACATGAAAAACCATAGCCTTGACTAGATGGACTAGACGGACCTTAGTTGGCAAAGTAATGTCTTTGCTTTTGAATATGCTATCCAAGTTGGTCATAACTCTTCTTCCAAGGAGTAAGTGTCTTTTAATTTCATGGCTGCAATCACCATCTGCAGTGATTTTGGAGCCCCCAAAACACAAAGTCTGACACTGTTTCCACTGTTTCCCCATCTATTTGCCATGAAGTGATAGGACCGGATGCCATGATCTTCGTTTTCTGAATGTTGAGCTTTAAGCCAACTTTTTCACTCTCCTCTTTCACTTTCATCAAGAGGCTTTTTAGTTCCTCTTCACTTTCTGCCATAAGGGTGGTGTCATCTGCATATCTGAGGTTATTGATATTTCTCCTGGCAATCTTGATTCCAGCTTGTGCTTCTTCCAGCCCAGCGTTTTTCATGATGTACTCTGCATAGAAGTTAAATAAGCAAGGTGACAATATACAGCCCTGACGTACGCCTTTTCCTATTTAGAACCAGTCTGTTGTTCCATGTCCAGTTCTAACTGTTGCTTCCTGACCTGCATACAGATTTCTCAAGAGGCAGGACAGGTGCTCTGGTATTCCCATCTCTTTCAGAATTTTCCACATTTTATTGTGATCCACACGGTCAAATGCTTGGGCATAGTCAATAAAGTCAATAAAGCAGAAATAGATGTTTTTCTGGAACTCTCTTGCTTGAACATCAGGAAGTTCACGGTTCACATATTGCTGAAGCCTGGCTTGGAGGATTTTGAGCATTACTTTACTAGCATGTAAGATGAGTGCAATTGTGTGGTAGTTTGAGCATTCTTTGGCATTGCCTTTCTTTGGGATTGGAATGAAAACTGACCTTTTCCAGTCCTGTGGCCACTGCTGAGTTAAAACATTAACCCTTTGTAAAGGTACAATACCATGTACCAGTTGTTCAGCTTGTTTGTAAACCCGTATTTATGCTGAGCCTCTGACCCATTTCAAATATGTTTTTTTTTACCTTTTATTGTTCTTAATTATCAAAGAAATAATTCGTATTATTTAAAAAAACAACAATACTGGAAATGTTGAAAAATAAGAGGGCTTCATCCCAGGCTCACTGTGTAGCACTATTTAGCATCTGTGGGCTAGCTCTAATGCGGACCAGGGTCCTTGACCATTCCCAGTTGACGAACATTGACTAGACGCCAAACAAGAAATTCAGGCGAGGTTTTATTGGGGTCCTCCTGCACGGAGGGCAATAGGAACAAGTAACAGGTTCCCTTACTCGCTTCCTGAGGGGACGAGGGACGGTGAGCTTGTACTTTATGGAGGGTGAGGGTGGGGTGTCCAGGGGCGGGACTGGAGGGTGTCTTGGGGTCCACCCTTCCCTTTGGGGGTGTTGAGTGCAGGGGGCATGCGCAGTGCCCTGCTTTTGCCCCTGATTCTTCAGAAGTGGGAGTTGGGCTTTCTTGGTCTTTTTGTATCTTTTGTCTGTACTTTGTCCCAAAAGCGAGTGCACGCAGTTATTTTTAGTCTCTTGTAGTTTCTTTGTATTTTGTTGCTGGAGGAAAGGTCTGTCCAGGTGCAACTGCTGCGGCAAAGGGTCCCAGCCTGTCTCAGCTTGAAAAACAGTTTTTCTGCCACACGTGGTCACACATCTTGAATGCTAGAATGTCAGGCTGGAAAGATACAGGTTATTTGTTCAAAGCGTCTCAATTTCAAAGAACAATATTTGGCCCCTAAATGGAGAGGTGATTTTGTCTGAGGTCATCATTTTAATGTGTCAGGGCCTTGGCCTTTAAAACCTAGTCCTTGACACCTAGGGCCGTTTCTGGCTATCACATTGCTGACAGGGTTTTAACTTGTAATCGTTCATTTTTAAGACCTTTTATTATTATTCTGATCACAGAAGTAAGAAATGCTCTTCATGGACACTTGCTCCCCACCCACCACTGAAATGGTGGGGTCTTTTTCCAGGCATTTTTCTGTGTCCTATTTGTACAAAAATGGGATCAAACTTCCCATAATTTTCTACGCTGCCTTATTGTCTTAATATATGATGAATTTATTCCATGTCTTCGAATGGAATTCCTTAATACTATCCCTAATAATTGCAATGGCAGTCTGGCCTATAGATTACCATAGCATGTAACAAGTCCCATTCAGGGCCATTTGAGAAGGCACCCTTTCGTCAACAGAAAGATGTTGTCTTGAACACAGCTGAATGTAAATCCTTGCTTATTTTGCAGGCTCTCTAGAAACCCCTGAGCATAGAAATCATAGTTGGTCTATAATTTAGGAAATTCTTGGAAGGCTGGTGAATTGTTAAAACCCAAAGATACTTCATGTCACTAGATTAGATATCTTTTATTTAAAGTAAATAAAATCAGATCTCTTTAGAGAACAAATCTATTAACTCTGACTTGGTCAAAGATGAGTTCAGTTCAGTTCCAACTCAGTCATGTCCAACTCTCAGTCATGTCCAACTCTTTGTGACCCAATGGACTGTTGCACACCAGGCCACCCTGTCCATCACCAAATCCCAGAGTTCACTCAAACTCATGCCCATTGAGTTGGTGATGCCATCCAACCATCTCATTCTCTGTCGTCCCCTTCTCTTCCCACCTTCAATCTTTTCCCAGCACCAGGGTCTTTCAAATGAGTCAGCTCTTTGCATCAGGTGACCAGAATATTGGAGTTTCAGCTTTAGCATCAGTCCTTCCAATGAATATTCAGATCTGATTTCCTTTAGGACAGACTGGTTGGATCTCCTTGCAGTCCAAGGGACTCTCAAGAGTCTTCTCCAACACCACAGTTCAAAAGCATCACTTCTTCGGCACTCAGCTTTCTTCACAGTCCAACTTTCACATTCATACATGACTACTGGAAAAACCATAGCCTTGACTAGATGGACCTTTGTTGGCAAAGTAATGTCTCTGCTTTTGAATATGCTGTCTAGGTTGGTCATAGCTTTTCTTCGAATGAGTAAGCGTCTTTTAACTTCATGGCTGCAGTCACCATCTGCAGTGATTTTGGAGCCCCAAAAATAAAGTCTGACACTGTCTCCATTGTTTCCCCATCTCTCTGCCATTAAGTGATGGGACCGGATGCCATAATCTTAGTTTTCTGAATGTTGAACTTTAAGTCAACTTTTTCACGCTTCTCTTTCACTTTCATCAAGAGGCTTTTTAGTTCTTCCTCACTTTCTTCTACAGGGGTGGTGTTATCTGCATATCTGAGGTTATTGATATTTCTCCTGGCAATCTTGATTCCAGCTTGTGCTTCATCCAGCCCAGCGTTTCTCATGACAAACAGTGCATATAAGTTAAATAAGCAGGGTGACAATATACAGCCCTGACGTACTCCTTTCCTGATTTGTAACCAGTCTGTTGTTCCATGTCCAGTTTTATCTGTTGTTTCTTGATCTGCATACAGATTTCTCAGGAGGCAGTCAGGTGCTCTGGTATTGCCATCTCTTGAAGAATTTTCCACAGTTTGTTGTGATCCATACAGTCAAAGACTTTGACGTAATCAATAAAGCAAAATAGATGATTTTCTGGAACTCTCTTGCTTTTTCAATGATCCAACAGATGTTGGCAATTTGATCTCTGGTTCCTCTGCCTTTTCTAAATCTAGTTTGAACATCTGGAAGTTCACAGTTCACATACTATTGAAGCCTGGCTTGGAGAATTTTGAACATTACTTGAATCCCACGGACGGAGGAGCCTGGTAGGCTCCATGGGGTGGCAAAGAGTCAGACACAACTGAGCGACTTCACTTTCACTTTACTAGCGTGAGAAATGAGTGCAGTTGTGCGGTAGTTAGAGCATTCTTTGGCATTGCCTTTCTTTGGGATTGAAATGAAAACTGACCTTTTCCAGTCCTGTGGTCACCACTTAGTTTTCCAAATTGCCTGGCATATTGAGTGCAGCACCTTCACAGCATCATCTTTTAGGGTTTGAAATAGCTCAACTGGAATGCCATCACCTCTACTAGCTTTGTTCATAGTGATGCTTCCTAAGGCTCACTTGACTTCACATTCTAGGATGTCTGGCTCTAGGTGAGTGATCATACCTTTGTGATTATCTCGGCCATGAAGATCTTTTTTGTATAGTTCTGAATATTCTTGCCACCTCTTCTTAATATCTTCTGCTTCTGTTAGGTCCATACCATTTCTTTCCTCTACTGAGCCCATCTTTGCATGAAATGTTCCCTTGGTATCTCTAATTTTTTTCAAGAGATATCTAGTCTTTTCCATTCTGTTGTTTTCCTCTATTTCTTTACACTGATCACTGAGGAAGGCTTTCTTATCTCTCCTTGCTATTTTTTGGAACCCTGCATTCAAATGGGTATATCTTTCCTTTCCTCCTTTGCTTTTCAGTTCTTTTCTTTTCACATATATTTGTAAGGCCTCCTCAGACAGCCATTTTGCTTTTTTGCATTTCTTTTTCTTGGGGATGGTCTTGATCACTGCCTCCTGTACAATATCACGAACCTCCCTCCATAGTTCTTCAGGCATTGTCTCTATCAGATCTAATCCCTTGAATCTGCTTTTCACTTCCACTGTATAATCATAAGGGAGTTATTTTAGGTCATACCTGAATGGTCTAGTGGTTTTCCCTTTCTTCAGTTTAAGTCTGAATTTGGCAATAAGGAGTTCATGATCTGAGCCACAGTCAGCTCCCAGTCTTGTTTTTGCTTAATCATTGTTTATTAGCCACGTGTCTATTTTATTAGCCAACTGCAAGAAGGTTTAGAATAATATGCCTCATTGCTTGGTAGATAAAGCCTCTGTTTTCAGAGTGTTATTTTACAGTGCTAATAAAGCAAATAATAGTAACTATAGTAACAGCTAAGGAGATCCAACCAATCCATTCTAAAGGAAATCAGTCCTGAATATTCATTGGAAGGACTGATGTTGAAGCTGAAACTCCAATACTTTGGCCACCTGATACCAAGAACTGACTCATGAAAAGACCCTGATGCTGGGAAAGGTTGAAAGCAGGAGGAGAAGGGAACAACAGAGGATGAGATAGCTGGATGGCATCATTGACTCAATGGACGTAAGTTTGAGTAAACTCTGGGAGTTGGCAATGGGCAGGGAGGCCTGGTGTGGTGCAGTCCATGGGGTCACAGAATCGGACACGCTGAGAGACTGAACTGAGCTGAACTGAACTATTTCTTGAGCATATGCAGTATAATAGCTAAGTTGCAAGTTCTTTACAAACATTATACTCAGTCTTCATAAGGACCCAGCAAAGTAGGCACTAGTCTTATCCCACTTTATAGAGAAAGAAACTTTAGCTCAGAGAGGTTAAGTAACTTGCCTGAGGTGGTACAGTATGCTGCTGCTGCTAAGTCGCTTCAGTTGTGTCCGACTCTGTGCGACCCCATAGACGGCAGCCCACTAGGCTCCCCTGTCCCTGGGATTCTCCAGGCAAGAATACTGGAGTGGGTTACCATTTCCTTCTCTAATGCATGAAAGTGAAAAGTGAAAGTGAAGTCGCTCAGTCGTGTCTGACTTGTAGCAACCCCATGGACTGCAGCCTACCAGGCTCCTCTGTCCATGGGGTTTTCCAGGCAAGAGTACTGGAGTGGGGTGCCGTTGCCTTCTCCGGTGGTACAGTATATGAGTGGCAGAATGCAGACTGGAACCCAGGACTGCCTCACTCCAAGACCCAAGATTGGGGTCAACTTCTCCAAAGCAGTTTTGCAAATTAGCCTTTTGTGATGATTTAAATTCCTTTCTTAGCAGTGGTTTTTAAACTTTTGAAGATTGTAATTCAGTTCAGTTCAGTCACTCAGTCGTGTCCAACTCTTTGCGACCCCATGAATCATAGCATGCCAGGCCTCCCTGTCCAACACCAATTCCCAGAGTTCACTCAGATTCACGTCCATCGAGTCAGTGATGCCATCCAGTCATCTCATCCTCGAACATCTGTACCGTTGCCTAGAAAATGGTCTATTTGAAAGGATTGTTGTTGTTGCTATTGTTTAGTTGCTAAGTCATGTCCAACTCTTTGTGACCCGTTGCACTGTAACCTGCTAAGCTCCTCGGTCAGTGGGATTCTCCTGACAAAAATACTCGAGTGGGTGGCTGTGCCCTCCTCCAGGGGATCTTCCCGACCCAGGAATCGAACCCCTGTCTCCTGCATCGGCAGGCAAGTTCTTCACAATTATGTAGTGAACTATGAAGTAAAACCTTCATGTTCTCCCTGCTTAGGTAGATTAAGGTAGGTTAAGAGAACAGGGACCAATTATTTAAATATTAGTCTGTATGACCTGTTAAGAAAATGAAAAAAAATCTGGTGCAAAAGAAAATCATGAGCGTTATAAAACCAACACGATGGTTTGAACATTTTCTGTGCCGCTCCTCCCCACATTAATGCATGTAATTGAGAGTAAATTGTTTTCTAGCGCAATTTTTCTGACCATCTCTGAACTCTCTGATGCCCCTGATGATGTTAGCTTTAGATTTTAAACCAGTAGCTTTATTTTCTTAGTGTGCAAGAAAACAAGAAATAGTAACTTCAGCTTAATTTTAGATAGGTAAGTCACAGATGGATAAGCCTGTCATTTTAACTTTCCTATATATTTTGCTCTTCAAATGACAGAGTGCACCATGTAATACATTCTAAAATGCCACTAAGATAATGTGCTAAATGAAATCTGTTTAAATTTCAGGGAAGTGGTAGCAAAGTTGAGGGACAGCCGGTAAGGTGTTAGGTAGCAGCTCTGGTGTATGCAAAATGATTTCTTAGAATTGAAAGCCTAAAATTTAACTCTTCTGCCCTATTGACATCAATGTATTTTGAAAGTAAAATGTTATATTGAGCTTCTCAGAATACAAATAAATATGTTCTCAGTTAATGTTTGCATTATAAGTACTTGTATAGAAACCGTGTACGGGGACTCTGCTGGTGGTCCGCTGGTTAGGACTCTGTGCTTTCGCTGCAAGGACCACGACCCAGTATCTTGTCAGGCCCCAGGTGGCATGGTGGTGACTGCACCGGCCTACCAGTGCAAGAGATGCAAGAGGCCCAGGTTCAGTCCCTGGGTCAGGAAGATCCCCTAGAGGAGGGCATGGCAACCCACTGCAGTGTTCCGTCCTGAAGAATCCCATGGATAGAGGAGCCTGACGGGCGACCGAGGGTCAGACAGGACTGAAGCAGCTTAGCGCACACGTGCGAAGATCCCCCATGCCGTGCGGCATGGCAGAAAAAAAAGAAGTTAATAGAAACAAAACAGAAAAATTGAAAAATACTACTTGCAAGAATTCTTTTCTCTTTAGAATATGTATAATATGCAGCATATGTGAGGATTCAAGGCCATGCCACATGGGTATCTGAGGCTCTATCTAAACATCACCTTTGTGTTACTGTGGGTTCAGAGTTGGGTTTTCTTGTTGAACAGTGTGAGTCTGACTCTCCCTAGACTTAAGTCACACCTTGGCCATCAGTTGGATATTCTTTCAGGCTACTGATACGAGATTTACTGCAGTGTGAGGGAAGGAGAGGAGTACTGACTCAGTCAATTTTGCCGTTTATAATAGGTTTGATGGAGGAAATTAAAAGCAAGGGCTAAATTATTAGCAGCCAATGCATGAACTGGTACCCTACCGAGTGGCCTGAAGGAGTTGAAAATATTTAACTCATTGAGAGTTAATGAGATTGCAGTTGGGAAGAAGGAAGTTGTTCTTTTTTTTTTTTTTAAATGCCCCAAAGCAATTGAATGTAAACTAAAGACCATCATTTCAGCCTTCTGTCTAAGTTACAGGGTCTGGAGCCTGGGAAAGCAGCTGACCAGCGGTCCAAAGCCATCAACCAGACACAGCTGCTGCCTTTTCTAGGAACAGAAAAATGACCCCCAAATACATTATCGGCCCAAAGTGACTGCTGTCACTGAGCCTCACAGAGTTTTCTTTTCTTGTATCTCGCTCCAGCTCTCTAGAACCCCACTCTCCAGATGTGGGCCCTGGCCCAGCCCCGTTGACAGCCCTCTGAGCTTGTTAGACACGCAGAGTCTCAGCCCCCTACCCAGCCCTGCTGGCCTGGGGCCTGCATTTGACGGGACGCCCTGGGGACATGTTAAAATCCACCAAGCTTTGCTGTGAAAGAGGGAAGCAGTGAGTGAATCACTGCTCTGAAGAGTTATTAGAGCTTCAAGATAGTCTCTGCTCTTCTTTCAAAGTGGTGTCCTCTGCAGGTGGAGAGGATGACTTGTGCATGCAGCAGGGGAGAGTGGGATGAATGGAGAAAGTAGCGTCGACGTGTATACACTGTCGGGTGTAAGACAGACAGTTGGTGAGGAGGCGCCTGTAGCAGGATGCCCAGTCTTTGATGACCCGGGGGGCTGGAGTGAGGGCAGGGGAGGGGCTCGGGAAGGAGGGGACCCACGTACAGTTATGGCTGCTGTGGGCTCTTGTGTGGCAGAAACCACAGCACTGTAAAATTTAAAATATATATATATTTAAATTAAACATAAAAATAATTAAGAAAAAGGAAAGGGATGTCCTCACCAGGAAGCCCGACCTCTGGTCTAGAGAGATGTGAGGCCAGAAAGCTCCTTTCCACCAGGAATTCATTCCCTGCCTCCCTCACTTCTATCCAAAGAGTGTGTAGTCCATCAAAGCCTAGTCAGTCCCACAGACAGGTGAAATTTGCCAATTTGTGACACTAAAAACACTGGAACTCCACAATTTTTTTAGTTTTATCCTCTTTCCCCAAAACTACTTCTAGAAGGACCAGCAAATTAGAAATTAGATGGATTCGCAAATCACCACCTTTGCCCCCTCACTCTCAACCAGGGATAAATGCTAACTAATGGCTAAATGAATACAAAGTCTGAAAGAGCGTTGTTAAATGAACCTGGAGCCTATACAGGCTGGTTACCGAAGGAGGAGAGCGGGTGCACGCTTTTGTCACTACCATGTGCAAAACTCTGTTTCAGAGGTTAGGGTTGACATACACACACTGCTGGGTATAAAATAGGTGATTAATGAGAACCTACTGTTTAGCACAGGGCACTTGACTCATTGCTCCATGGTGACCCAAATGGGAAGGAAATCCGAAAAAGGGGGATATGTGTGTACACATAGCTGATTCACTTTACTGTACAGTAGAAATTAACACAACATTGCAAAGCAACTATACTCCAACTTAAAAAAAAAAAAAAAGAAAAAACAAACCTCTATCTTATAGTTCCACAAGGTGGAGAGAAAACTTTTCTTTTCCTTTTTAAATTTTTATTGGAGTATAGTCGATTTACAATGTTGTGTTAGTTTCAGTGTATAGCAAAGTGAATCAGTTTATGTATATCTCCACTCTTTTTTATATTCTTTTCTCATATTGGCCATTACAGAGTGCTGAGTAGAGTTCCTTGTGCTCTACAGTAGGTCCTTATTGTCTATTTTATACATAGTGGTGTATATGTGTCTGTCGGAACCTCTTTTTCTTTGAAGGCAGTTTCTATCTGTTGGCAGCCAAGACAGATGGAATGAACACATTCCTATAAGCTTCAAAAACTCTTTCAACTTATTTTTAAATGACTTGTTCTGAGAGTCTAAAAGGGCCATGTACTTTCTTAACAACTTATGTGAGAAGATAATAGTTTTCAGAGAAATTCAGTGAAGCAGTTAAAAAAAAAAAGCTTAAAAATTTGTTTTTTAGAGAGTAGAGCAGTAATAGTGATGTCAAACAGCATCCCTGAGTTTCTAGCCTGCTTAAACCAGCCCCAGGCCCAGCATGGCCATTTCTCCTCCTCAGCCAGAAGGAATAGAAGAGTAAAAATCAATCCTGTATTTCATTGACTCTTAGATACACTTCTCTTCACCACCTGTTAATAAAATATCCCCTTGGAAGGGATCCAGTCTTCTCTCAGGCAGTTCAGGCTTTCTGAAATAGAGGAAAATTGCACAGGGAAGGTAAGAGAGGAATATAGAAGTAAAAAATTAACTTTGAGGGTCAAAAATTCTTATCTAAACAGACTGGCTTGATTATTTTTTTAAAGCATTGTGTTCATACCAGTGTTTAAATTGAATCACGGGTAATGATTTAACTGAAGTTATGCTGCATCGTCAACTCTCGGGAACACAGGGGAAACAAAATCAGTTCTGAATGCACATTTCTCACGGACAGAAGATCACAGGGTGTCACTGAAGGCCTCCGTTGGGTGAGATCGCTCAGGGTCTCAAAGGCAAGGGTCTGGGGAAGAAGGGAAGGTGAAAACAGATGGGTTTGCTGAGTAGGTTGCAGAGAGGATTCAGAGTCAATTTCAATACCCCATTTACTTCTGTCTCTACTTAGGACCTGGGTAATGCAGGTGACTAGGATTGCTTGGTAGCTCAGTGGGTAAAGAATCTGCCTGCAGTGCAGGAGACCCAAGTTCGACCCCTGGGTCAGGAAGATCCCCTGGAGAAGGTACTGGCAACCCACTCCAGTATTCTGGCCTAGAGAATCCCATGGACAGAGGACCCTGGTGAGCTACAGTCCATAGGGTCACAAGAGTCAGCCACGACTTAGCGACTAAACCACCATCAGTGGAGGTGCCCAGTCCAGGAGATCAACATCATGACAGCCTAACTCTTGATATTTAGAGACCCAAATCTAAATTTCCCACTTTTTTTCTGTCTTAAAAAAAAAAAAAAATGTGTGTGTCTTTATTCCCACAATGCCTAGGGCGTGGCTGGGAGCTCGTCAGTGCTTACTGAAGGGATGAGCCTCATGCCTGTCCTTCTCAGACTTTGAATGGGATTTCCTTTCCATGCAGGAGACTCAGTTGTGCAGAGCTCTGGGCTGGGCCACCTTGGAAAATGCGACTCATGGCTCTCCATTCTGTATGGTGCTGCCCCAGAATAAAAACAAACCTTTGGCCTGGCAACCTCTGATTCTCCTTCTCCTTACCTTTCTGATCTTGGAGAAGATATTTATTCTTTCTGGAGCTTAACTTCCTTCCTCTAAAATGATCTTTTTTTCATCTTGTCCCACTCTCAGTTCAGTTCAGTCGCTCAGTCTTATCTGACTCTTTGAGACTCCATGGACTGCAGCATGCCAGGCCTCTCTATCACAAACTCCCAGAGTTTACTCAAACTCATGTCCTTAGAGTCGGTGATGCCATCCAGCCATCTCATCCTTTGTCACCCCCTTCTCTTCCTACCTTCAATCTTTCCCAGCATCAGGATCTTTTCAAATGAGTCAGCTCTTCACATCAGGTGGCCAAAGGATTGGAGCTTCAGCTTCCCACTCTAACATCCTATTAACCTGGTCCTGTGTTTCAAGTCTGCCTCTAAACAAGGACAAAGGTAGGCAACTAGGAATGATGAGAAGTGAGGGAGACCATAATTTCTTCGTGAGAACGTTTCATCTAAAACTCCTCTTCTGTGCTCGAAAGTAAATTATACTCTTTAGTTAAGTCATACCTACCCTTGTAAATGCCAAACAGGGGTCCAGCTTTAAAGTGTTGAAACCTGTATTCCATCAGTTTTATAACAACTTTATTGAGATGTAATTTACATGCCAATGCACTTCATTCATTTCACGTGAATTAAAGTTCTTCACAGAGTTGTGTAACCATCACTGTCTCGTTTTTAGGTCATTTGTATCTCCTCCAAAAGAAACCTGGTACTGATTACCCCTGGCGCCTCGTTCTGCCTCCAGCCTTAGACAACCACCAGTCATCTTTCTGTCTCTATGAATTTACTTGTGGACATTTCGAATCTGTGGGGTCATACAATATGTGGTCTTTTGTGGCTGGCTTTTTTTTTTTTTTTTTTTTGCTCCGTGTTTTCATGGTTTATTCATGCCATAGCCTGTATCAGTACTTCATTTCTTTTTACTGCTGAATAACATTCTATTACATAGATGTGTTGTGCTGTGCTGAGTTGTTTCAATCATGTCTGAGTCTTTGCGACCCTCTGGACTGTAGCCCGCCAGGCTCCTCTGTCCATGGGATTCTCCAGGCAAGAATACTGGAGTGGGTTGCCATGCCCTCCTCCAGGAGATCTTCCCGACCCAGGGATCGAACCTGTGACTCCTGCAGCTCCTGCACTGCAGGCAGATTCTTTACAGCTGAGCCACCAGGGAAGCCTGTTACTTGGATAGATCATCATTTATTTTCCATTCATCAGTTGATGAATGTTTGGGTTGCTCCATCTTTGGCTATTAAGCATAAATGCTGCTATGAACATTTGTGTGCAAGTCTTTATATGTTTTTGTACGTTTTCATTACTCTTAGGTGTATAGCTAGGAGTAAAATTGCTTTGTCATATGGTAAGTTTTCCAAAGTGCTACACCATTTTACAGTCCCCTCAGCAGTGTATAAGGGTTCTAACTTCTCCACATCCTCTCCAATAATTAATAGTTTCTTCTTTTTTCTGGATTGTTACTATCCTAATGGATATGAAGTGATATTTGTTGTGGTTTTAGATTTTCATTTCCCTTATGGCCAAAGATGTTGAGCATCTTTTCATATGTTTATTGGCTATTTTTATATCTATATTGGAGAAATGTCATCAAATTCTTTACTTATTTTTAAATTGTGTTTCTTCATGTTATCAATTCTTTTTATATTCTAGATGCACATCTCTTATCAGATATGTGATTAGCAAAATTTTTCTCATAGTTCATAATCAATTTTTGGATTCATTCATTTTCTTTTTAGAAGTACCTTAATCTCAAACCAAATGATTATCTATTATATAGAGAAAAGAAGTATCTGTATATATTCCTTGAACATCTGTGACATAGCCGAACAGTAGAAAATTCACATGCAGTGAATGGTTTGCTGTTTCCTGATAAGAGATTTGGCACCAATGGGAAGTCAGCCTCTAAAGTATGAAGAGAAATAAGTTGTCAAAAGATACATGATTGAAATTGCTCATCATTTATCATGAATATATATTTATGGAACACCACTCTGTATTGGGATTAAATAAGAACAGTCAAGAGTTTAATTCTCATCTTATTGGGATTGATAGTCACGATGACAACACATGAACTTTTTAAAAGCTTAGATATCCTGTAAGACTTTTAACAAAATAATTCTTTAGAAAGTTCTCTTTTTTGCTTCTATGCCTTTTCCAAAATTGAACATTTGATTTAAGAATTTTTGTTCACATATAGGAAATAAAAAGATATCATACATACATATATTTTTTCGAGACTCAATGATGTTTATTAAAGTGCCTTCTTCAGTTAATGTGTAGAAATCTTTAAAATATTTAAAGATCTTTAAAAGAGCTGCCCCAGAATTAATTTATTCTCTGAATGAATAATTACACTGTTTATATTCATAGCTCTGGGAAAAGGCACAGGGAGTAAAGTGGTGGATGAAACACCTTGATTGTGCCTCTTGGAGCTCACAGGCAATCAACAGGTAAAAAAATACAAGTAAATGTAGAGTTCATGCATTTTAGGATTGCTGTGAAGGAAAGGGAGAGGGTGCTGAGAGAGAATAATGCTGAGATGTCTTTAGGCTGAGGGAGCAGGGAGGTAGGCTGGGATACGCGGAGGCTTAGACAGACTAGCGAGAAGGAAGGAAGCCCTGCGGAAAAGAACGTCCCAGGGCTTGGGAGTGCAAGAAGGCTGCTTCCTCGGATAGAAAGGTAGGAAGTGGCGAGGTCTGGGAAGAGCCAGTCCATAGAGGAGGTCGTAGCCCACACTGAGGAATTTAAATTTCATTCAGAAAGTAGTGAGATGGTGTTGAGGGTTTTAGCAGAGGAAATGACATGAACTGACATAAACTTGAAAAAGACCATTTGGCTGCTTCATGAAAACTGATGTGCAGAGATGAGGTAGAAGTGGAATTTGCAGGTGTCTGAGTGAGTAATGACGGTGGCATGGACGGGGCAGTGGGAAACCAAAAAGGTGAATGCGTTTGAGATTATTTTGGAGACAGGATGTCACGGTTAAGAGTGTGAGTTCTAAAGCCAGACAAACCGGTTAGAATACCAGTTCCCCCTCTTACTCGCTATGTGACCATGAGCAAGCAAGCTTCTTTATAATAGGAATCATTTCATAGAGTCATTATGAAGACTGAGTGAGTTATTAATTCTCTCCAGGCATCATAAAAGTACACGCAGAGTGAATGCTTTAGTAAATGTTGTTGTGGATATTGTTTTGGTATTTAAATGGACAGGTGTAGGTCACATTTTAAATGGGGAACTTGGCAGGGGGTGGTGTCAAAGGCAGTTGCCAGGTTTCTGGTCTGAGTACCCACACGGTGTGGATGGTGCCAGGTCCTGAGATGGAGGAAACCCAAGAGAAGCAGAGTTGGAGGGGAAGGAAGGACAAGAGCCTGTTTTGAACATTTTAGTTTCAGACGCGCCTGAAATCCTCAAGTGGAAACATAGGGCAGTTGGAATCTGGTGCTCAGAGTAGAGTCCTGGGACAGAGATAGAGCTTATATTTTAGATCACGCTCCTTGTCATGAGTAAATTCGTAGAACAGTCAGCACTTGGAAATAATTTGACCTTCTCCTGGATGGGCCCACCCAGGACCAAGATGCTGAAACAGTGTAGTGACCCTGACTCTCCCTGAAGAAGTGGCAGACAGGGGGAAAGGGTGTGGAGACTGTCATCAAACAGGCCGTCTTTCGATGTTTACTCCTCCACTTACTATGTAGATGACCATGAACAGTTACAAGTGTTGGTGACAAATTCAGTGAGTCACAGGGGAGGAATGATGGACATCTCCCAGGATCCTGTCTTCAGTGTCAGGAACCTGGTAGGGCCAGTTCCCGAGAGGGAAGAAAGTGGGAAGGAAGATTGCTTCTCAAAGTCTCCACCTCCTCAGCTGGAGATTAGCATACTTTCCTCTTGGGTAAGGGCCCAAAGAATGTACCTAAGATGCCTCGCATAGCACCTGGTACATAGGAGACGCTTTGGGCTCTTCTTCCTCTCTTATTTCAGCTGCAAGCATCACAACCTTCTTGCATGAATCTGCTTCCATTTCCAGGTTAAGATGTTAATGGGAGCAGTGTGGTGACAGAGCTCGGCCAGGAACAGGGTGAAGTGAGTGATGCCCTTGCTGAGGGCACCAAAAAAAAAAAAAAAAAAAAAAAGAAAAAAATGAAGTAATTATGATAAATATTATTTCAATGCAATATTTTGAAAAATGAAAACACGTACCCCAGATCCATGATGACTAAAAGCTATTTTTATTTTTTTTTATTTTTAATACTTTATTCTACATTACAATACTATATTTGTTGTGCCATACATTGACATGAATCAGCCACAGGTGAACACGATCTCCCAATGCCGAAGCCCCCTCCCACCTCCCACCCCACATCGTCTCCCTAAATCATCCTGTGCACCAGCCCCATGCATCCTGCATCCTGCTTTGAACATAGACTGGTGCTTCGTTTCTTACAAGATAGTATACATGTTTCAGTAAAGCCCAGGGGAGGTAGTCCTGATTTCTCCTTTTGCCTGAAGCTCCAGCACTCAATGGGTTTCCCTCGTAGCTCAGTTGGTAAAGAATCTACTTGCAATGCAGGAGACCCGGGTTCGATTCCTGGGTCAGAAAGATCCCTTGGAGAAGGAAACTGGCAACCCACTCCAGTGTTCTTGCCTAGAGAATCCCCATAGACAGAGGAGCCTGGCGGGCTACAGTCCATGGGGTCACAGGAGTCAGACACGACTTAGCTACTCAACCACCACCACCAGCACTCATTATGGAATAATAGTTTGACTAGGCAAAAGCAAAGAAGACAAAGCTTTGGTTCCTGGGCCCGCAGGACTCTTTTTCTCCTTTCTTCCAAAGTTGGTGTCTCAGAGTCAGTCAGCTGACTTGTGTACTCCCAAGATCTCTCTCTCTCTCTCTATGCAAGATAGCGTGTTCTAAGTCGGGATAGGAGGTGTGGGGCCTCTGCTAGCCCAGCCCCAGCCCTGTTTGGTCAGGGCCGTGTGAGAGCTGGAGGGGCTTCTGGGCTTGCCCCACCTCGGTACATGCAGACCCTGCTGACCCGGAATGCTTGAGCAAACACGGAGTGCTCTATTAGAGGCTGGGGTTCAAAGGTCAGCTCTGTGCTTATCGGCTGAGTCTGATTCACTCTCTCAGTGACTCTCAGGGAGTCTGATGCTTGCAGTGTGGACCGAGGAGGTAGATGAGCCTTTCCATGCAGAGTGGGGAGCTGTTTGCTTTGCAAGGAGCTGTCTCTGCCCACAGGAAGTCCGCAGGTCAGCCGCAGGTGGGAGACGCGCGGAGGTCCCCTGCGTCGCACGCTTCCTTCTGACGTGGACTTAGAAAGCGGGAGGTACCTGTGGTCATTGGTGGCTTGTGGCTTTCAGCTTTTTCCTGTGAAAATCAGAAGATTTCCAACTGAGACAATTTGGTGATTTCAACATGGTCAGCAGGCAGGCAGTGAGTGAGGAAAAGATAGATTTGTCCAAGCCCATATCTACCATGCAGAGACCAGTGGTGGACGTTTTGAGCTTTTGGGTCACTTTAACAAAAAACTGGGAATGAGAATATAATTTTTAAAAGTTATATTCAAGATTTTTATTTCAATGTAAAGAAAAGAATGTTCCTACTTTTTAAAATGTTTTACTGTAAATGTAGCATACCCTTGTCATGTATGAATGATTTGGGCTAAGGCAGTAATTTAGCAAAGGGGAAGATTGTTCCAAGCTGCTACTGGACAGTCTGCATGTCAATGGCACTTTAAGATTGCAACATTTTGTTTGGTGACCTTCATACCAGTTGACTGCATGCCCCTTAATCTCTCGCTCTCAAAAAAGCTGAGCCTGCTATAGATTTGGTCAGTTGTGTGGTTTTCTTTTTTTTTTATTTGTTTAACCCAGTTTTTCATTTACCTACTGCTTTATGACTCCTGGTTTAATTTGTACAAAAGGATGAAGTTCATTATTACATAACTCTGAAACTCATCTTTAGGAAAAATAAGTGCAAGGGTTGCCATGGATTGAGACTGAAAAACTTCTGTCTGTGTTGGGGGTACACTTTTAAGAGTATAAGAATGCTTTGGAACAGCTGTCAACTAGTGCACAGGGGGAGAAGAAATGCCATGTGGGGGGAATAAAGTATCTTCCAGGCTTGAACCTGCAACTGAAAGTTCAAAAGCAGAGTAAATGTTGGGACTTTTAAGCTTTTGTGAGGGCTGTCCACTTGCAAATATGGCTTAGTGTGTGGTCCCTGGGCATGGCTGCACAGCATACCTATGGAGGTTTTATCTTTTAAAGAGTTAAACAAGATTTTCAATTGTCTAAGTACAGATATTAAGCAATTGAGTTGTGATACTTGTTCAAGGGGGTCTAATTTCATCCCTTTATTCTTCCCTCCATTCCTCTTCTCTCCCTTCCTCTCTCCTCGTCTCTTTTTTTTCTTTGCTCATTTATTCTTATCATGTCCACTGGATTGCTTAGATTTTCTTACTTCTATCTCTATGAGTATTAGTTTTAAGTCAAAGCTATTAGTTCCACCAAGAACCTGAAAGCCAAGTTAATATCTTTTTTAACCTACTATTTTTCATCTAAACGTCTTTTCTCTTGCCCCAAGATAACAGTTCAGTTCAGTCGCTCAGTTCTGTCAGACTCTCTATGACCCCATGGACTGCAGCATGCCAGGCCCCCTGTCCATCACCAACTCCTGGAGCTTGCTCAAACTCATGTCTATCGAATCGGTGATGCCATTCAACCATCTCATCCTCTGTCGTCCTCTTCTCCCGCCTTCAACCTTTCCCAGCATCAAGGTCTTTTCCAGTGAGTCAGTTCTTCACATCAGGTAGCCGAAGTATTGGAGCTTCAGCTTCAATATCAGTCCTTCCAATGAGTAGTCAGTACTGATTTCCTTTAGGATTGACTGGTTTGATCTCCTTGCAGTCCAAGGGACTCTCAAGAATCTTCTTCAACACCATAGTTCAAAAGCATCAATTCTCTGGCCCCATTATTACAGTAGTTACTAAAACTAGCATTAGAACAGAAAGTCACACCAGCAAATTGCATTCTTTGGGTTTAGGTATTCTCATATGTATACTGTTCAGCTAAAAGATAAGGATAATAAGCTATAAACTGGCTACCCTATTTTGAAACATCTTCACTCACCTCTCTAAACCAAATGTGAATAGTCACAGAATTTGTGGACAATAGTATGCAGAAAACCTTTAACCTGACGTTCAGTTTTCAGGAGAAAATGTCAAAAATTCCACTACAAATTGCAGCTGTTGGACTAAACATTGACCTGTTAGTAACCAGGGAGAATGGTGTGACTCCTTTCCTGCTGAGCTAAAAATACAGTGCTGCCATGCTTTGTCCCGTGGTGCCCTCAGCGTGGGTTAGTTACTTGCTCCTAGGAATTTCCTGTCGACAAGCGCATTTCTGTCCATCAGCTGTCACCTGTTCCTGGGAATGGCTAACGGCACTGGTACGGCATGCTGAATTTTAATGTGCGAATGGCCCTCTCTGGTTTCAGAAATGGGTCCTGCAAATGTGAACCCATGGAAACCGTTGGGAGCAGTTTTAGAGTCGGGAAAACTCATCACACCTGGTATAGACAGTGCTCACGACGCTGCTACTGACATGTCCGTAAGCAGCTTGGTTCAGGAACAGGAAACCCTCATTTCTAAAGAACTTGAGGTTTCTCTTTATCCTTCCTTTACTTTTCGTTGACCATCTTTGCAGCCACTGCTCTGTCCCTGCTAACTGACTGGGTACCTGCCCACTGCTGGTATTAAATTCAGAATTGGACCCAGGCCTTCACACTCAAGCCATTCGGTCCTTACTTCCTCGTGCCTTACGCGTGTCCTTGACCTTAATTTGGCTGGTTGGTTTGCCGTTCTCCACACTCGTCCCTCCCTGGCCTTTGTGCGGGCTCCTCTGTCATTTATTTTTAACTGGTGGCACGTGGCCCTTCTCTGTCACCCGCCAGCCTGTGGTCTCCCCTCCTCCAGAGCCAGCCCAGGTCTTGTCTTCTCTGGAAAGACCTTCCTGTATCTGAATCTAGATTCTGTACCCAGGACTTGCTCACAGTTGTGTGTGTGTGTGTGTGTGTGTGTGTGTTTTCTAAGAAATTAAAAATTTTTGAAGTATAGTGTTGATTTTTATATAATCTCTATGTAATTCATTTTTATATAATCTATAATGTTAATGTTGCCAGTATTCTGGCCTGGAGAATTCCATGGACAGAGAGCCTGGTGGGCTGCTGTCCATGGGGTCGCACAGAGTTGGACACAACTGAAGCAACTTAGCACGCATGCATGCATTGGAGAAGGAAATGGCATCTCACTCCAGTGCTCTTGCCTGGAGAATCCCAGGAACAGGGGAGCCTGGTGGGCTGCCGTCTATGGGGTCGCACAGAGTTGGACACGACTGAAGTGACTTAGCAGCGGCAGCAGCAGCATAATGTTAATATATAAAAATGTTAATTTTTATATAATCTATAGTGTGTTAATTTTGGCTGTGCAGCAGTGATTCAGCTATACACTAAATGCACTCCTTTTCATGTTCTTTTCCACTACAGTCTATCAGAGAATATTGAACATTTCCTGCTAACAACCTTAGAACCTTGTTGTCCATCCATTCTGTATATAACAGCTTGCCTCTGCTCATCCCAGACTCTCAGTTTTTCATCCCCTCTCCCCTACCGCTTGGCAACCACCAGTGTGCTCACTCAAGCAGGGGTCCCCAACCTCTGGGATCTGATGCCTGACGATCTGAGGTGGAGCTGACGTAATAATAACAGAAATAAAGTGCACAATAAACGTATTATCCTTGAATCATCCGAAACCATCCCCTCCTTCCCAGTCCATGGAAAATTTGTCTTCCGTGAATCTGGTCCCTGGTACCAAAAAGTTTGGGGCCCACTGCCCTGTAGGACTTGCAAACTCTTGACCATCCAAATACACATGTCGTCAAACAACCTGAATCTGTTGAAAATATTCAAAGACTGACACTCTCAGTCTTTGTTTTGTGTGGTATCTCATGGCAGGTACTTTGTAGAGTGTGTCTCAGCTTTTTAGGAAATGAACTTCCAGCTGGTGGCCCTGGCAAAATGGGAGGTAACCAAGTCTGTTTTAATAAAGATCCTTCTCTAAAGGCTGCTTTTTGATGGAACAAGCCAGAGAAAGACCTGCTTATCTGTGTGTTTTAGTTTTCCTAATTGGTAACAGTTGTCTCTGGAAGATTGCTCATATGGTTATCCAAGGTGATCATTAATATTCTTAACATTGTAAATTTCATTGTCTAATCTCTTTGGAAGTTTTTATTGCCTTGCTAAGAGTTAATCTATAACAATTTTGCTAAGGGAAACTTTTTTCCCCTATCTTAACCATCTTTAAGCATACAGTTAAATGCTATATGTGTTTATGCTGACTATTTCACATGTGCAGGTCTTTTTTTTTTTTTTTGGTCGTTATTAGGTTATAGCCCTTTGATCATTGAAGTTAGATTATAAAAGTATTAACTTGATTTTCCTTAAATCCTCACGGTCCTAAGACATTCACAATTAATAGTAATTTTCTATTTTATTATACATAGGACAAGATACATTTTACATCTTTCAGGGAGAAAAGATTTTGTTTAAAAAATTGCTATTTTTAATCACCAAAATGTAGATTACATTAGTCACATTTCAGAATTAGACACATTTTAGGCATTTACGAAAAATATGAAATCATTTTAAAACATACAAATAAAATGTTTTCATTATTAAAATAATCATCTTACAAAACACTTGAAAAGGCACTATAGGAAGCTTAGAAAAATTCCATCTCTTAAATATAAGTTAGAATTTTAGAGTCTTCCCTCTAGTCTTGTTTGCTTGCCCATATTTTTATTTCAGTATCAGTTCAGTCTCTCAGTCGTGTCTGACTCTTTGCGACCCCATGGACTGCAGCACGCCAGGCCTCCCTGTCCATCACCAACTCCAGGAGCTTACTCAAACTCAGGTCCATCGAGTCGGGTGATGCCATCCAGCCATCTCATCCTCTGTCGTCCCCTTCTCCTCCCGCTTTCAATCTTTCCCAGCATCAGGGTCTTTTCCAGTAAGTCAGCTCTTCGCATCAGGTGGCCAAAGGATTTTTGTTTACATGGTTTAAATCGTGGTATGTTATTAAATGCCTTTATATCACTAAGAAAGAAAAAGCTGTCCAACAGAAAACAAGGCAGCTTCACAAGAGATACGTATGAGCACTTACTTGATTGAACTCAGAAGTTCAGTGTGCGAGGCCAGGCGCTGGGGGAGAGGCGCAGTTGCGGTGCGCGCTTGGGCACCAGGCTCCTCCTGCTTGGTGGGGAGTGACGGCCGGGTGGGACTCTGCTGGGGCTGGGGGCCCGCTGAGACTGGCCGCGTTTATGGAAAGCTGTCTGCGCTGCGGAGGGAGAGAGCCGGGACGCGGCCGAGCAGAGCGGTCCCGGACCCCGCGGGCACCAGGGCACCGGGGCACACGGAGCTCGCGGCTCCCGCGTCCTTCCTCAGGGACTGCGGGCGCCTGAAGACCCGCCAGTTAAGCTCGTCTTCTGATTGGCATTTGAACATCGAGGTTCTGTTTCTTTTCCCTGAAAGAAACTTGACTGGCGCTCTTGCCTGTGGGCCGTCGTCCTGCTTGTGGCATCTGAGTGATCGCTGGCTTCAGGCGCCTCAAGCTGATGCTCTGCTCGGTGGTGAAGCGCACCCGGCAAGCAGGCACGTGTGCCCTCCCTGGGCCTCTGCGACCGGGGCCTAGCAGGCGCTCAGGAGATGCCTACTGAATGAAGCAGTCCTGTTTTCATTTGCTCTTTTAAATGCCGTCGAGTTGATATGGAGAATGATACAATATAAAATTAATCTTTAAAATAATTTCAATGAGAACTTAAGTTGAGAAGGTTATGGCAAAAATTCAATTTTTATAAAGTTTAAATATAAAATGAAATACTAAAATATGGAATGTTTAAATTTCCAAATCTGAATATTAGTTACTTCCTATTGAAGAAGAGTCAGGGTATCATAAAGTGGTATTCAGGGCTCACTAAGTGCATTGTCATGGTTTTTTTTTTTTTAAAAAAAATTTTTTTAATTGAAGTATAGTTAATTTGGGCTACCCTGGTGGCTCAAATGGTAAAGAATCTGCCTGCAGCGCAGGAGACCTGGATTCGATCCCTGGGTCGGGAAGATCCCCTGGAGAAGGGAATGGCAACCCACTCCAGTATTCTTGCCTGAAGAATCCCATGGATAAAGGGGCCTGGCGGACTGCAGTCCGTGGGGTCACAGAGAGTCGGACACAACTGAGCGACTAACACACACACGCAGATAATTTACAATGTTGTGTTAGTTTCTGGTGTACAGCAACACGATTCAGTTATACATACGTGTGTGTGTGTGTGTGTGTGTGCATTTCACATTCTTCTCCATTATAGGTAATTATAAGCTATTGAAAATTGTTTGTTGTGCTATACAGTAGGGCCTTATTGGTGATCTATTTTACATATAGTAGTGTGGTGATGTTAATCTCAAACTCCTAATTTACATCCTGTCCATTCCCCTTTGGTAACCACTAGTTTGTGTTCTCTGTGAGTCTGTTTCTATTTTGTAGATAAGTTCATTTGTATGGTATCAATAAACTTCACATATAAGTAATATCCTATGGTATTTGTCTTTGAATGAAGTAATTTTGACGGCAAATACACTCATTCCTTAAAACCTGTAGCTATCTTGTTAGGCACCAAGAAGCAACGACTTGTGTTTTCATTGTTCAAAGTCTTGTGATACCAGTAGGTGACCGCTGGATATGAATCCTTCTTTCCACATCTCCTTTTTGCAGAGCACTGATTACTGTCAGACTCTAAGCACAGAAGTGATCAGATTCTCGACTTCCGTTGCTGACTCATCATCTAGCCCCCCACCCAATCCTTTTATTTAAAAAATTTTTTAAAAATTAATTTTTTAAATGAAGAATAATTGCTTTACAGAATTTTGTGGCTTTCTGTCATACATCAGTGAGAATCAGCCATAGGTGCACCCATGTCCCCTCCCTCCCATCTCCCTCCCCATCCCACGCTTCTAGATTGACACAGAGTACTCGGTCCTTAGATGTATGGTGTCTAGGACTTTAAATTCACATTGGGGTGACCACCATGGTTCACCCCATAAGAGGAGGGTCCTGGCATCACCGATTATACACAGGACAAGCAGAAATAAATCAGAAGTAAAGATATCCTTGTGTCATAACAGCTGAAAAGTGAGCTTGGAATTAATGTATTAACAGGACAAGATAAAACGAAACATACTCCCTCTGGGATCATACCTTTCTCATTGCTGCGAAGAAGGGCATGGCATGAGAACGCTCTCTCCCTAGGCTTATTGCAGCTTCACTTAGACCTGTGTTGTTGAAATTAAGTTCAGGAGTTAACTTTTTTCTTATGGGTGAAAGTGAAGTCGCTCAGTTGTGTCCAACTCTTTGTGACCCCATGGACTGTAGCCTATCAGGCTCCTCTGTCCATGGGATTTCCCAGGCAATAGTACTGAAGTGGACTCATCCTCTTGTTTATCTGTAAATCCCCTGTTTAACAGTAAGAAAATTGGATTTTACCTGCTGACATTCGTTTACTTAATTGTTCAGTTGCAAACCCAGTTAATTGTGACAGGCTGGTGGATTGTATAGAATACTCAACAATACATAAAAAGACCTGATGTGGATTTTTCTCATGGTAGTTTATTATAACATTTATTAAATGTTTCAGATCTTTTTCCTACTTGAGTTTAAAAATAAATAGGTAGTTCTTTGAAATGTCATTGATTTGAGTTGAAAATTAGTTGGAAATGGGGTACTATACTTGCTAATTTTGTAATTAAAATATACATCATGGAAAAGTTTTCGTCTACTTTTATTTTAAAATTACTTGATTTCTTATTAAAAAAAAACACACAGAGTCTATGGTTGCATAAGTGTGTTCCTTATAATGATGGGAGATTGGAAAGCTGCAAAAACTACTTTGCAAGGAGAACAAGAGGCTCAGTCATTTGCAGCTGGATTGGCAACCCACTCCAGTATTCTTACCTGGAGACTCTCATGGACAGAGGAGCCTGGTGGGCTACAGCCCATGGGGTTGCAAGAGTTGGACACGACTTAGCAACCACCAGAGAGAATGTAGTGTATGTTGAACTATTGGTTAGTCCCTTTTGGAAAATATAGGAGTAATTAACACCCTAACAATGTTATTACTTGATATGGTGATGATCCCAAAGAGCCAACTGTACCACTACGATAATTTATAAATCAATGAAATATTGATACTGATGAAGGTTCTTGGCCTTTCTCAGTCAATAGAAACTGATCAGAGGCCAGACAGGAAATTCAGGCAAGGCATTACAGGGACCCTGCTGCAGCAGAAGGGAAGCGAAAACAAGGATTGGTTTCCTTGCTTGCTCCTGAAGTGGGTGAGCTGGTTCCTTAAACTGAGCGAGGGGAGGGGCGGGTCCAGGGGCTGGGCTGGAGGCGTGGCTTAGGTGGTTTGCCCCCGTTTGTGGTGGTGTGTGCAGAGGGCTTGTGCAGTACCCTGCTTTTGCTCCTGATGCCGTTTTTTGTTTTTGTTTTTGTTTTTGTTTTTGCTTTGGCTCTTCAGAAGTGGCAGTTGGGTTTTTTGTTTGTATCTTTTAGTCTAGAATTTGCCCTAACTGCACTCATAGGGTTATTTTTAGTCCTTAGAGCTTCTTTGTATTTTGTAGCTCAAGGAGAAGTATATCCAAGCACTGCAGCCAAGGGTCCCAGGTCCCAGCCTGTCTCAATATCACTTCAGGACTTCAGACTTTAAGATCAGAAGGAGAAGGGGGCCATGCAGTGAAGGAGGAGAATGTAGCTGTATACTCTGGGTTACATCAAGCTAGATAACAAAAATCTATTTGCCTTCCCAAAACGTCCGTTTTTCGTATGAATGCACGCATGTCCCATCAACTGGAATGTGAGCTCCCTGTGGAAAGATGCTACAGAAGATGGGTTTGTAAAGACTTACCCTCTGGGAACTTAAACTTCCTGATGGGTGAGTAAAAATCCCACCTATGAAGACAGCTAAAAATACAGCATGTTTCAAGTGTCATAGAGATTGATAGAGTCTACCAGTTTGTTAAACTTGTTTCAGTTACAGGAAGTAGTTTAATCACTGGATTCCTCCCTATAGCCTAAGGCTCAGGGATGCAAAGCAATTTGCTGCTATTAATAATGTTAATATAAACAGATGTTGAAAAGCCTCTGTGGTCAAATAAGTTTAGAGAATTTTGGATTAATCATAGTGAAGAGTATTCAGTCTTTAAGATGCTAAAGTACATTGTGAATTTCCGAAAGGGTGACACAATGTGTTCATCTGCCTCGAGGACACTTTAACATTGTGCAATGGCTTGTAGAACTTGCATTCACTGAAACACAATTTGGGAAATTCTGGCAAAAATAAGAAATAAGAAAAATAAGGTGAAACATGTCCAGTGTGGAGTCTCTAGCTTTCACTGAATATCACTTGTTCACTGGGTGATGCCATTATAACAGATTACCACCAATTCAGTAGCTTAAAAGAAATTTATTATCTATAGTTCTGGAAATAAAAGTTCAAAATAGGTCAGCCAGGTTTTGTTCCTTCTGGCTACTGGGTGGGAGAATCTGTTTCCTTGCCTTTCCAGCTCTGAGAGATTGCCCGTATTCCTTGGCTTGTGGCCCTGAGTCACCTGACTTCTACATCTTTCATCACATCTTCTGATCCTCCCTCCTCTTTCCCTTATAGCATCCCCTGTGGTTATATCAGACTTCCTAGTCTCAAGATCCTTACCTTAATCACACCTGTAAAATCCCTTTCACCACGTAATAGAATATATTCACATGTTCCAAGATGAAGGTGTGGACATCTCTGCAAACCATTATGCCCCATACCCACACCCACATTATATTTCCCAGAACCCTAGATGGTACCCAGGCTTCCCTGGTGGCTCAGCGGGTAAAGAATCCGCCTGTGATGCAGGAGGCCTGGGTTCGACCCCTGGGTTGGGAAGATCCTCTGGGGAAGGGAAAGGCTATACCCAGTCCAGTATTCTGACCTGGAGAACTCCATGGACTGTATAGTCCATGGGGTCACAAAGAGTCAGACACGACTGAACCACTTTCACTTTCAATAGATGGCACCCAGTAAATATTTGGTGAATATCCTTCATTAAGAGACTAATTCAATGATTTTAGTAAAGCTCCCTGAATTATGCTGCTGAAGGAGAAATGGACTTCTGGCATCATCATTGCAAGTAGATTTTGCAAGAATTTTTTAAGAGCGTGGGTTTGTGTTTTTTTGTGTGTGAAAAGCCCTCCCGATGTAGAGAGTGTTATGAAATGATGATTTAGCAGAGGCAGACAGCATTTCTGCAGAAACACACATCATTCCCTCTAATCACTCAGCATGCTGACCTCCCTCCAGACCTGCTTCCTGTGTTGCGACTGTTTTGTTGTGGCCAGACTTTGAGTGGGAAGAAGATGGAGGTTGGCAGAGTCTAGTGGGAGGAGGCCAGAGAAGGAATTAGCCAGATCTGATGGAGAAATGGTTTCTGGGATGCCTTTGAGAAGAGGAGGTGGCTTATGACACACTTGCTCCAGCATTTCCTTAAGACAGAAGGACAGAAAAGACAGTTGTCTTCATTTCCTTAGAAGGCTATGTCCAATACGCCTGGCTTCTTATTTTTCTTGTCAATCATTGGTTTGGTTTTATTCTTTCAGAAATAAATTTTATCCTGATATTTATTGTAGAAAATAAAAGTTACCTAGTCTAACGCTCAGAGATAAGCCCTGTAACTTTTTAGTACATTTTCTTCCAACTTTTTTCTATATGTATTGTTACTTTATAAAAGCAGGACTGTGGTCTAGATACAATTTTGTATCTTATTTATGTTAACTTTACCAGGAGCATCTTCTTGTGGCATTAAATAGTCTTCAGAGCATGATTAATTAATAACTATATAATATTGTACTTAGGAGTGTATAACCATAGTTGGATGCTCATGCTTTGCAGTCATTTTTGCCATTTTTTTAATTGCTGCTACATGATAGTAGATGTAATCAAAGGGCTGTCTGTTTATCCTGGAAGTTTGCAAATATTTTCTCCCATTCTGCAGGTTGTCTTTTAGTTTTATTTATGGTTCCTTTACTGTGCATAAGAAAAAAAGATGAATCCAAATTGGAAAGGAAGGAGTAAAACTGTCACTGTTTGCAGATGACATGATATTATAGATGGGAAATCCTAAAGACATCACCAGAGAGCTACCAGAGCTCATCAACGAACTCACTGAAAGTAACTGGTTTTATATATTGGTTTTGATTCTTATTAATAATAATCATTTTTTCACTTAGTTCTCCTGAGTTTTCTTAGCAAAAGTTATAATATATGGAAGAATAATTCTAATACCTTTCTAAAGAGGCTATTTCTTATTCTAGAACTATGTCTTATAGCATTAGCCTGAATTTCCACAGCAGTGTTAAGTATGTTTAATGATATTCTTATTTAGCTTTTTATTTTAATAGCTAGGATAGAATTTTCCAACCATGTTAAAGAAACTTCATTTCATTTCTAATATGCTGCTGCTGCTGCTGCTGCTGCTAAGTCGCTTCAGTCATGTCCGACTCTGTGCGACCCCATAGACGGCAGCCCATCAGGCTCCCCCATCCCTGGGATTCTCAATATGCTGAGAGTATTTTTAATCAAAAAGGAGTTTTGAAATGCTATAAAATGTCTTGACTATTTTGGTAGATTCAGTCCCTGGGTTGGGAAGATCCCTGGAGAAGGGAACAGGCCAGCTACCCACTCTACTATTGTGGTCTGGAGGATTCCATGGACAGAGGAGCCTGGCAGGCTACAGTCCACGGGTCGCCAAGAGTCAGATACGAACGACTTAGCGACTTTCACTTTCACTTTTTCATCCTCTGTGAGGAGAATATCACGTGGAGATCAGATCATAGAATTTATGACCAGACAGACCTAGGATCATATTGCACCTCTTCCTTTTAAATTGTTTATCACTCTGTGAGATATTTGTCTTCCAACTCCAGTTTCTTACACTGTTATATGAGGATAAAGAGTATTTTGTAAAGATATTTTGAATATCCAATGAGAACTGCTTACAGTTCACCAGACTTGATACAGAGTATCATATTCTTTTGAAAATTATTCTGTAATTTTTGCCTTTGATCTGTTAAAATGGTGTACTATAATATAAAACTTCTTAGTATTTACTTATTTTTTATTCTTGGAGTAAAGCCTACTTGGTGTGATGAAATATTTTCTTAACTCCCTGCTGTATTCAATGTTTGTTCCAGATTACTGCATCATTTTTTATAATAATTTGGTCTTTGGATGTATGTTATATTGTCTTTCTAGTTTTGACATCAAAATGTTAAGTTCGTATAATGATCACAACTTTTAAATCTTTTTGTGCATTGGACCTATGGGGATTGTGTTTTCTTTGAGAACGCAAAAGAAGTTCCCTGTGGAATCTTTCTATGCCTGGATTATTTTTTGAACCAGATAATGCTTTTACAACTTTTTACATTATTTTTAAATTTGTAATTCTTTATTTTCTCTAATCATTTTGTCTGTTCTGTGTGTCTGTTTAAGCTTGTGCCATTTTAGTAATTCAAATTATATCTAAAAGTTATCTTTTGTTAGTATTTTTAAATAGTAAGTATAAAATTTAACACAGTACTCACTCATAATTTCTAAAATTTTAGTATCTGTGCTCTTTTTCTTTTCTTTTTGTTGTATAATTCTGAGGTTTATTTGGCTTATTTTAAAGAACTACCTCTTGGATTTATTATTTTTTGTACCCCTCACATCTGTAACATAATCTCACAGTGATTAATTATTATACACTTTTGACTCTGCCACCTCAAAAGTCATCATTTATCCAGTGGTCAGCAATCATTTATCAAATACTTCCAAGGGCCCCCCTTCATAGAGGAGCTGGTGTCTGTTTTCACCCTAAGGCTGGGAACTATGGCAGAACATTCTGTCTAGGTTCACGGCCAAGCTCCACTGCTAACCACCTATGTAATCTCTAAGCTACTTCAACTTTCGGTGCCATAGTTTCCTCACCCGAGTACAAGGGTGTGAAGCTCTGAGAACAGTCTCTGGCATGCAGTCAGTAGCTTTTAGTTAGCTCTTGTCGTTATTATATTTTAGAATAAACCCTGCGATTGTCCTCAGGGTTACAGTGTATAGACAGAGTTGCCAATGGAACTTAAAGACAAATGGAACATACAGGATTTTCACTTGTAATAGTTGGAAAGATTTTAGCCTTCAGAAGAACCAGACACGGTGAATAAAGGTTACAGCAGACCATATCGTTATAGTTCATCTGTTCAAAATCCATATTGGTGGAAAAACAGCAGTTCCTCACATGCTGATCCCATCTGTGTGGGTCCTCACATGTCTGCTGATTGCTGTCCAAAAGTCAGAGATAAACGTGTTTTTTTTTTTTAAATTTTTCATTGGAGTAGAGTTGATTTACAGTGTTGTGTTAGCTCCAGGTGTACAGCAAAGTCCATCGGTTATGCATATACATGTATCCTCTCTTTTTAGATTCTTTTCCCATACAGGTCATTGCGGAGGACTGAGCAGAGTCCCTGGGCTGGACGGCAGAGCCTTATCAGTTACCTCTTTTATATAGTAGTGTATGTGTGTCAATCCCAATCTCCTAATTTAACCCCCTCCCCGGAAGTTTGTTTTCTACATCTGTGACTCTATTTGTTTTTATTTTTATTTTTATTTTTTAATACTTTATTCTACATTACAATACTGTATTTGTTTTGCCATACATTAAATGTGTTTTTTCAAACAATATTTATTTTTGGCTGTGCTGGATCTCCGGTGCAGCACCAGGACTTTCTCTAGTTGCGGCAAGCGGGAGGCTGCTCCCCAGCTACGGGGTGTGGGCTTCTCCCCACAGTGGCCTCCCCTGCTGCTGAGCTCAGGCTCTAGGGTGCTCAGGCTTCAGCAGTTGTGGGGCAGGGTCTTGGGTGCCCCACGGCATGTGGGATCTTCTGGGACCAGGTATCGAACTGGTGTCCCTTGAGCTGCAAGGGATTCTTAACCACTGGACCAACAGGGAAGCTCCTTAAAGGCATTTTCTTGAGGGAGCCAGCAAGTTAAAGAAATTGGCTCGAGTCTTAAAAAAAAAAGCTGTTTTTTTTTAAATTTTAGGGACTCGCGTTGGAATGTTTCTGTTTGGCGAGGGCTCTCTAGTGATGCAAGTTACTTGTGTTCTTTCCTGTCTAGTGTGTGAAGGGCACGCCTCGTCCTAACGGCAGCACAGCAAAGCACTGTGTGCCTTGCTCACACTGTCGGGTAGGCAAGCGAGGGGGTCAGTTTCAAGCAGGGGACTCGTGTGTGTATGTAGGTGATACTGTGCTTTCCATATATTGCCTCAGCTCACTGCATGGTGTCTCCGGCACTGCTGTGCTTCCTAGAATACCGTCCTTACCTCTGCCACCTGCGACATTTTCCTGCACCTTCTCGAAGGCACAGGCTTCTGTCAGTACGCCCGCACTGCTTCCAGGAGAACGTTGAAACTGCAGCAGGGTACCGGGGGCTTCTCCAGCCTGTGTCCTGCTCCTGACGGTCCCTGAGGCTCCTTGAGTTAATCACTGTGGGGTGGGAGGGTCTGAGGGGACCCCAGGATTCTCACGCCCTGCTGGGCATGCTGCTTGTGATCCCCTTTCTTCACCAAGTACCAGACCTGGGAATATAATGGGATTGTCACTCTCTGTGCCACTTTATACAGGACCGCACCCCAGCGGAAGGCAGAGAGAGATTCTGCCGCTGGCCTTGAAGAAGCAGAGTGCCATACAGTGGCCACAGTGGGGCCGGGGGGCTGCAGGAGCCTGCAGGAAAGTGCAGATCTCAATTTTGCAACACAAGGAACTGAATTCCACAGACAGCCAGTGAGCTTGGAAGGGGACCTGAAACCTCAGCCAACACCTTGGTTTCAACCTGATGAGGTCAGGGGCTAGGCTAACCTGACCCGTGGGACTGACCCATGGAAACTATGGGATAACAGATTTGGTTGTTTGAAGCTACTACATTTGTGGCCACTTGCTAAGGAAAGAAGTGAAAGTCACCCAGTTGTGTCCAACTCTTTGTGACTCCACGGACTATACGGTGCATGGAATTCTCCATGCCAGAATACTGAGTCATTTGTTTCTCCAGGGGGCATCTTCCCAACCCAGGGGTCGAACCCAAGTAAGTGGATTCTTTACCAGCTGAGCCACCAGGGAAGCTATGGGGCATTAGAGAAATAACGCAGTCAGTCTTGTCACCTGCGTTCCTTAGATCAGGCACGTTCCACGTGCCCCCAGCCAGGGCTCCCCACGCCCCCTGCCAGACTCGGCATCCTCTTCTCAATGGGAAAAAAACAATGTTTAAATTCTAAAATCATCTCCTTGGATTATTTTCAATCACAAAATGAGTACCTTGATGTCTTATTTTTCTATGAAATGAATGGAAGTACAAATATTTTATTGGAAATTGATGATCCTTTGAAACTCAGCATATCAGAATATGTATGAAAGAGTCAGTTGCTGGTCAGGTTTAGACTGGGTCTGGGAACAGGTGTGAATGAAGCTGTGGGAGAGCTGCAGTGCTCCTGGGAGGGAGCCTTTAACAGTGGGCTGTGATAGGACCATCCACTCTTGGGCCTATCAAAGTGTCCCTTTAAAGAGTCGTTTTCAAGACTGACTTACCTGGTTTTGGCTGTGCTGGGTCTTTGGTGCTGCGTGGGCCCCTCTCTGGTTGCCGTGTGCAGGCTCCTCACTGCAGTGCTCCCTCTTGCTGTGGGCCATGGGCTCTAGGGCACGCAGGCTTCAGGAGCAGTGGTGCCTGGGCTTGGTTGCCCTGCATCACGTGGAATCTTCCCGGACCAGGGATCAAACCCACGTGTCCTGTACTGGCAAGCGATTCTTAACCACTGGAACGCCTAAGAAGCCCAAAGTGTTGTTTTATATCAACAGGCTTAGTGAAGATAAAGACTGCATATTTATCAAAGTTGTGGTGGATATAAGGCCTTAAAGCATAGCACATACTTTGAGTAACACAATTAGGATCCAAAGAAATCATTTCAGGTCAAAATGATGGTGGGCCAACTCATCCAAGATGGAATTTAAGCTAAATAGGCATAAAAGTCTGTAGTTAAGTTAAAGACATCAATCTAGAAATGAGGCATGGGGTGAGACAGACAGTATATGCAAAAATATTTACATGAGTTGTTTACAAGTTGGCATAAATCAGTGATATACTGGGGCATGTCACAGAGCTTATTCGAATCATGAAGTTAATTTTTGAAACTCTGTTAATTGAGCGGCTGTATACAGAACAAGAAGACTAGTTCTCCTTTGCTCATGGGGGTCAACGGCACTCCTGGAGGGGTGGGTGGTTCTGGGCACCTCTTTAATGTGGTCAAAGACAAACTGGAATTTCTTCAGTGGGCCGGAACCAGGAGAGTGAACAGATCTGTAATCACACATGATACAGTGGGACAATCTGCACGTGGACATTTACCTAAGGATTAGACTCTCTGTCCATGACTTTGGCAAATGGAAATTACAAGGGAATAGATTCCTTGCTTACACTGAAAATGTAATCATTGACACGCTTTGAAACTTCAAACCAAAATATACCGGGCTGCCTTTGGACATTATTGACCCCTCCGTCCCTGAGAGGCAGGCTCAGAAGCTGGGGCGGAAGAAACCAGATGCGTGGAGTCTTGTGCATGCATTATTACCATACGACAACGATGAGCCGAGATCCCCCCCACGCAGTTAGAGGCTAGAAGGTATCATGAAAGGTAGAATACAGGAACTCACATTGATGGTTTTCTAAAGTCAGAGGTTTAACTCAGCCTGTTTCTGGGCAGAGGACTGGCTCCCCGAGGCTGCCCAAATCCCCCATAAAAGGGCAAAAACCTGTTCATCAAGCCAAATTCTTCTAGGCGTGAGAAGCTGCCTGTAACAGGTGCGATCAGTGGGCCCCCAGGCCCCGTCACTGGGCTGGCGTGCCCGTCCTCCAGCGGCTGCCAGCTCCTCGCCCTGCCATCCTCCTCTGTAGCACTGCCCTTGGCTGATGGCACCTGTCTCATCCAAAGACACCTGGGAGGTGGTGGCCCCATCCCTAAGGACAGCCCTCGGGTCCCGCCTGTCATCCTCTGTCGTCCTCTCTACTCTCGCCTTCAGTCTTTCCCAACATCAGGGTTTTTCCAATGAGTCAGTTCTTGGCATCAAGGGGCCAAAGTATTGGAGTTTCAGCTTCAGCATCAGTCCTTCCAATGAACACCCAGGACTGATTTCCTTCAGGATGGACTGGTTGGATCTCCTTGCAGCCCAAGGGACTCTCAAGAGTCTTCTCCAGCACCACAGTTCAAAAGCATTAATTCTTCAGGGCTCAGCTTTCTTTATAGTCCAACTCTCACATCCATATATGACTACTGGGAAAACTGTAGCTTTCAGTAGATGGACCTTTGTTGGTAAAGTAATGTCTCTGCTTTTGAATATGCTATCTAGGTTAGTCATAACTTTTCTTCCAGTGAGCAAGCATCTTTTAATTTCATGGCTGCAGTCAACATCTGCAGTGATTCTAGAGCTAAAAATATAAAGTCTGACACTGTTTCCACTGTTTCCCCTTCTATTTCCCATGAAGTGATGGGACCAGATACCATGATCTTTGTTTTCTGATGTTGAGTTTTAAGCCAACTTTTTCACTCTCCTCCTTCACTTTCATCAAGGCGCTCTTTAGTTCTTCTTCGCTTTCTGCCATAAAGGTGGTGTCATCTATGTATCTGAGGTTATTCATATTTCTCCCGGCAATCTTGATTCCAACTTGTGCTTCATCCAAACTGGCATTTTACATGATGTACTTTGCATATAAGTTAAATAAGCAGGGTGACAATATACAGCCTTGACGCACTCCTTTTCCTATTTGGAACCAGTCTGTTGTTCCATGTCTAGTTCTAACTGTTGCTTCTTGACCTGCATACACATTTCCCAGGAGGCAGGTCAGGTGGTCTGGTATTCCCATCTCTTGAAGAATTTTCCACAGTTTGTTGTGATCCACACAGTCAAAGGCTTTGGCATAGTCAATAAGACAAAAGTAGATGTTTTTCTGGAACTATGCAGACCTTTGTCAGCAAAGTGTCTTCACTTTTTAACACATTGTCTAGGTTTGTTGTAGCTTCCCTGCCAAGAAGTAGTTGTCTTCTAATTTCATGGCTCCTCATAGCAAAATTCAGGCTTAAACTAAAGAAAGCAAAGGCATCTTAGTAGTGTGTAAAGCCCATGACAAACACAAGCTATTATTCAGATATTACATTAAAATGCAGTCCTGCCCATGTACAGCTTGCCAAATATTGGTTTGGCCAAGCAGTTCTTTCAGGATTTTCATAAGATCTTCGAAGCTCTGAGGTATGAACGTAAATAGGTTTGCTCCCTCGGGGAGGGCCAGAGCTCTGTAGGAGTTCAGAGGAAGATGAGCCC
This sequence comes from Nanger dama, assembly GCA_917880005.1. Lineage (NCBI taxonomy): Eukaryota > Metazoa > Chordata > Mammalia > Artiodactyla > Bovidae > Nanger > Nanger dama. The sequence continues at coordinate 4,235,589 of CAKJTW010000021.1, read as the reverse complement.
ATTTCCTGTTGAACATTTGTTCTTTGGACCCAAAAGTATGTTTGTCTTCTTTCCTGCAATTCCCTCTGGCTTCGGGCATGAAGACAGCAGGACCTTGCATAAATTCAGAGAAATAAAAAGATCGTTTACTCCATTTGATCCTTCATGGAGAAAAAGGGCCAGGTCCACACACACAGGATCGCGTTGGGATGGAGTCATCTCTTTAGAATTAACCCTTTGTTATGAGATTTAAGGATGTTCCCTTTCCAGTGGATTTTACTAAACCAGTCAGAAGTGAGAACTTGACATTGTGTATATGGATATCTGTTTTTAGTATTGATTAGCAATGGCAACCTACTCCAGTACTCTTGCCTGGAAAATCCCATGGACGGAGGAGCCTGGAAGACTGCACTCCATGGAGTCGCTGAGGGTCAGACACAGCCGAGCGACTTCACTTTCACTTTTCACTTTCATGCACTGGAGAAGGAAATGGCAACCCACTCCAGTGTTCTTGCCTGGAGAATCCCAGGGACGGGGGAGCCTGGTGGGCTGCCGTCTGTGGGGTCGCACAGAGTCGGACACGACTGAAGTGAGTTAGCAGTAGCAGCTGATTCTTTGATCATAATATGAGCAGGTCCGTGTTATTATAACTGTACTTAGAGTTCCTGGAGCAGCTGGAAGAAGCTGGACAGACACAGCGAGAAGCACGTGATCGTCCAGGCCACCCATTCGGGGAATAGTGGATGCTCCAAGCTTGGAACAGCAGCCTCAGCGAATCACTGCCCCATGGTGGTACCAGATGCCTGAGACAGAATGCTTTTCTGATAACCTGTATTCTGACGGCCAAACTCAGGATGAAACTAAAAACACTGGTTGCTGTCATTGATCTTCTAATTTACTCAAGCAGATAGATATAGATATACTTGAATAAAATGTACTTCTACATGTACGCAAGACGACAGCTGCGCAGAGGCCTGGCCGTCCGCTCCTCCGGGACAGCTTGGAGCGGTGAGGCGCGCGGGGCTGCGGGCTTCGCGGTCGCTGCTGGGCCCGGATGCGGTTCCGCATCTTGCGAGTTGGATGCTCAGGACTCCAGCGGTTGCGGCTGGAGCGTGGCTGTGCTCCTGGCATCCTGAGAGTCTGGGGAGGCGGCTCCGAAGGCAAACGTGGCGGGCTCGGAGCTCGCGCACGGCCCCGGCGCCACGCGGGAAATCGGGCCCGGAGAGACGCCCGGGGAGAAGGGGCGCCCGCGCCCCGCAGAGGCCGCGCCCGCTGCGCCGCGGTCCCGCCCCCCAGGGTGCCCCGGTGCCCCGGACGCCGCTCGGCCAGCGCCGCTGACCCGCCCGGCTCGCCCGCTCACTTGCCTTCTTACCTCCGCGCCGCCTGCGCACGTGTCTCCGGCCGCCTCCGCCTCACTTGGCCCCGGCTGCTGTGCTGTCTACTTTTCTGAGTCCTCGCCTCCCATTTGTGCGGTGTCCTCCTCGTGTCTGTGGCCCCGGACTGTGCTCTCTCCTCTGCTCTCTCGTTTCCAGTGACTGGCTGGTGATGTCGCCCCGTACGTGCTGAGCTAAGCCAGAAACCCCAGGCCATCTCTGACTTCTCAGCATCCAGGTCTTTTCATGACAGGTTCCACCCACCCAGCACCTTAGGTGCCGCCCCACCCCAGAGCCCTCATCCAGGACAGGACTCCTCCAGCATCTGGAATCCTCTACCGTTTTTTATTTTTATTTTCAAAAAAAAAAAAAAAAACGATCTGAACATGCCACCTCCTGATGATAGCTGTTCGTTTCGTGGCAGAACTCTCGGCAAGAACACTCGCCAGCCCGGCGTGGACCTCGGCCCCCTCTCCTGCTGCTGTCTGTCCCTCCGCACTGCATGCCAGACACACCAACTTCTTACTATGTTTAGAGGAGGCTTTTCTGCTTTTGCACATACCATTTTCTTTTTCTCCCCAAAATGTCCTTCTCGTTTTCTCTAGCTAAGATCTATTCTTGTTTTGCAACTGTTTTATCAAGTTTTCTGGATTTTCTCAAGTTGAAGTCACTGTGCCTCTGTGTGCCCAGCTAAATATTGGCTGTGTCTCTATCATGACATCTAACCCCACACTGAGTTTAAAAAAAAAATGCTTTGCATGACAGAATAATTTATAAATGGCAAAGCATTTTTCACAGACTTTCTCTCCATGGTGAGTTGGAAAAAGCAGAGATATGAAAGAGCTTGTGTTCCAGGACACTTGGGTGGTGGTTCTATTTTGGTCATTTTTGATCCCCATATGCAGTTATCTACACCTTTAGCAATAAGGAAAGTGTGTCAAACGTCCTGCCACTTGGGAGGATAAGAGCCAGGGCAGAGCGCTTGATGAGAATGGACGGCCAACTCTGTGCTCCAAAGTGAGAGCCTTGAATTAAAGACAGAAGAGCCCCGGACTCTTGGAACTAGGATTTTTTTTTGCTAAGAACAGTCTTTGTGAAACATCGAATATCTTTTTTAGGCATAAATTTAAACTAGGAACTGCTTGACCTCTTTTTGTCTTTTTTGTTTTGTTTATTAATTGTGGAATTAGGCCTGCCTGGTTAATCAGTGTCCTGTGCAAAGATAAGCTAGGGGCAGTTGGCACTAGATAATTCAGCCCCTGGCTACAGGTTCTAGCAGAAGGTGGAGGGTGGGGGGTGGGGTGGACTCAGGAAGTATGTATTAGGCTACCTAAGTGAGCATATAATCCTTGCATTTTCGAGCTTGAAAGGATGTAGCCTCTACTGATGGCTGAGGAATGAGGCCTGGAGAAGTTCAGTACGCAGCTGGACCCTCACCATTAATGGCTGTTGAACGCCTGACTCTTGTACAGAATCTCTTTTCAGCTTCTTCAGTATACAAGAAGATATAACCATGGCTTATGAAGGCGGATAACTGAGGGTACATCAATATAGCTGGCTGTGAGACTGAGCCTTCACTGGGGACAAATTAGATGGATGATAACAGTAATAGATGCCAAGAACTTTTACTGAATTATCTCATTGGATCCTCACCATAACCCTGTGACAGAGTGAGTTCACATCTTATTGCTGCTGTAACGAATTACCACAAATCACTTGTTTAGTGAGTTTTAAACAACTCAGCTGTATCATCTCAGAGTGTGGAGATCAGAATTCTAAAATGTGTCCCGTGGTACTGAGGTCAAGGGGTCTGCACACCTGGTTCCTTCTGAAGGCCGTAGGGGAGAATCCATTTCCTTGACTGTTTATAGCTTCTAGTGGCCGCTCCTTTTCCTTGGCTTATGGGCTCTACCACCATCTTCAAAGGATATCCTTCCAATCTCTGCCCTCATCATCACCCAATCTTCTTGTCTCTCATTCCCCCTGCATCCCTTTTCTAAAGAACTTGGTGATTATACTGGGCCTTTGTGATTGTATTGGTCCAGTTGAATATTCCTGGATGATCTCCTCATCATGAAATTCTTAACTTAATCCCATTTACAAAAATATGGTACTGTATTCACAGGTCCCTGGGACTAGAATGTGGATGAATTTGTGGGGCAATTGTGCAGAGGGGTACTATTCTACAACTGAGGAAACTGAAACTCAAAGAGGTTAAGTAACTTCCATAGAGTGAGACAGTTACTAAGGACCAAAGTCATTTATCCTTTACCATTGTCCCTGGAACTAGAGTACAAGGAGTGAAAAATCAATGATATAACTGAGTTTGCAGTAAATATGATCTACTATTATTAAAATTTTAGACCAAAAGCATACTAAGCCTGCAGTCTGAATTATAAAATGTAATCCATTATAAGGGAAAAGGTTCTAAGCTCTTTTTTTTTTCTTCTTTTCAAGGATAACATTCCGTAACAGCTCTAGGTAATTCTTGGACTCTAATAGCCACCCTCCACTTAGTCATCTTGCTCGCAGCTGTGAGCTGATATTTTAATTTTCAAAGCTTAAGTAGGCTTCAATACATTTCTATCCAGTGGTAGTAGGTGGCCATTCTGCGTGCGGAATAAAGCTGAAAATGTTTAAACCTGACAGCATTTCTTCTTCATTTCTGAAGTCATCTGCCTCATTTCTCTTAATCTCTATTTCCTCTCAGTTGAGTGACTCAAGTTCACATTTAGTTAGCCATTCATCTGAAATGGATATTTGACAGTCTCATGTCTACATTAGCTTTCCTGAGAAGCTCCCTAGTTTGTCAAATACTTCTCACAAAATATAGCTCCAAGGACTGAAGATGCTGCGCGGCTGCAGTGAGGTAGCACTGAGTGCTGCTGAGAGGCTCCCTTCTCTTCACTGCACAGTGTGCCGCTGGAGCATTGCCCTGCTGATGGAATTAGTGGAAAGTTGGACAGACTAGCTCATTTCCAGAAAGACAGAAGTCTTTTTAAACTGTCATTTGACTGATAAGCCATTTGAAATCCAAAGAAAGCAGTATAACCTTCCTTTACACCTTGACCCCCTGGAAGTGATGCGTGGTCAGCTTTGATGGGGTTAAGAAGGCCCGCTTTCCTTGGTGTGTGTATGTGTCGCTCTACTATTTTCCTTATAATTATTTACATGTTATAACATGTATATAGGCTATGAAACTTAATCATGAAATTAGTCTTCCATGGAACTAATGCCCAGTTTAAGGAGTTGAACATCACAGTATGGTTGCTGTTGAATATATATAGAATGTTCCTTGCTCTTCCTAAATCTTGCTTCCTTCCACTGGAGATATACTTTATAAGTTTTATAGTTATCATTAGGAACTTTTTAAAGTTTTATTATGTGTGTTTATGTCCCTAAATCATAAATATCATTAATTTGTGCTTGTCTGTAGGCTTTGTAAAAATAGTAGCATGCCATATCTAATTTCCTGTAACTTGCTTTTTTGTTCACAAAAAGCCTCCTTAAGGCTAGGATTTGCTCACTTACCCCTGCTGTATAGTATTCTGTTGGGTGAACAGATCACTGTATTTGTGGATGGACTCTGGCGTTATTTCCTGTGCTTTGCTGATACAAACAAAGCTGCTGTGTGAATTTTCTTGCACAAGTCTCTAGGTGCACATGAGGGAGGGTATCCCGAGGAGCAGAACTGCTGGGTCAGAGGGCAAATGCCTTCTTCACTAATTCGAAATTATTCTTCAAAGAGATGGAGTCTGTCGACACTCTCCGCCGAGCGTTGTGTTAGAGTTTTGTTGCCCCACGTGCTTGACAATTCTTGGTAACGGCAACTCTTGCATTTACCACCTAAAGTGTATCTTCTTGTGGCCTCAGAAAGCATTGCCTTTCTAAGGAGGTTGAATGTCCTTTCATACTTATTTACCACTGTTGCTTCCTTTTGTGAAATGCTCATTTCATCCCTCCATTTAGCTTTTAGTTCATAAGTGTGTGTGTGTGTGTGTGTGTGTGTATAATGTGGTCAGATATATTAATCTATTATTTTATGCCAAGTGATTTTTAAATTTTGCTTAAGAAATCCTTCCATCCCAATTCTACATTGTTTCTTTTTTTTTTTTTTCATTTTACCTTCATATTTTAAGTTTACAGTGCATCCTGGAATGGATTTTTCTCTTTGATGGCATGAGATAGGGATTCAATTTCTTTTTTTTTTTCATATGAAAAACAATTACATTAGCGTGATTTCCCCCTTGATCTTCAGTGCTAAGGATTTCATGAATTAAAATTTTGATTCCGTGAGACTTTTTTTTTCTTTTCTATTTCATTGGACAGTTTGCTTCTGTGTCAACACCTCAGTGTTCTCTCCTTGCCCCCTTTGGCTGTCCGTTCTTCTGCCTTCCTCTAAGGACCTTGGATCTTTCATTCCATAATTCACTATGTCAAAGGTCAGCCAGTTTCTTAGGAGTGTCCTGACAGATGCCGTGGTGGATCAATAACAAAATGAACGGGGCTATCTCTTGCCCACGGTGATGTCCCGTCATAGCACAGACCAGTAGGTTATCAAGTCCCGACTGCAGCCAGGGTGACCATGGCAAACGGGAGGGAGAGAGCAAGAATGTGCTCTGCCCCTCTTTCTCTAAGATTGCACTTTCCTTTCTGTCTCATATCTGCCACCGTTTCACTCTGTGGACTTGGCTTGCTTCTTCTACGCAGCTGCCATCCAAGGCTGCCCTAACTCTGCACCCTGCAACCTGCTATTTACACTTATATTAGATGCAGGGCTCTATATTGTACTCTCTAAATTTCATCTGACTTTTTATCAGATCATCTTTTATACATGATTATGTTATCTTCACTATTCATAACCATTCAGTGACGGTAATCTGCTCTGTCTTCATCCAAATCAATACAGTTTTTTCACAGGGAAAAGCTCAATAGCTCAGTTGACATTAATGAATTAACTAACAGTTGTTCAACTCATTCTTTGCCATTCAGGTCATATTCTACTATCTCACCCTAGGATACCTTATAAGACGTTGTCAAGCATCTTGCTAAAATAGGTCTATGATGCCATTGGTATGTTTGTGATTATTCAGTTGCTAAGTTGTGTCTGACTCATTGCAACCCCATGGATTGTAGCATGCCAGGCTCCCTCTACTATCTCCTGGAAGTTTACTCAAGTTCACATCCATTGAGTTGGTGATGCTCTCTAACCTTCTTATCCTCTGCCACTGCCTTCTCCTCCCATCTTCAACCTTTCCCAGCATCAGGGTATTTTCCAGTGAATCTGCTCTTTGCATCAGGTGGCCAAAGTATTGGAGCATCAGCTTTAGCATCAGTCCTTCCAGTGAATAGTCAGGGTTGATTTCCTTTAGTACTGATTGGTTTCATCTCCTTGCAGTCCAAAGGACTCTTGAGAGTCTTCTCCAGCACCACAATTCAAACATCAATTCTTCAGCGTTCAGCCTTCTTTATGATTCAACTCTCACATCCATACACGACTGCTGGAAAAACAATAGCGTTGACTGTATGAACTTTAGTGGGCAAAATGATGTCTCTAGGCTTACCATAGCCTTCCTCCAAGGAGGAAGCATCTTTGAATTGCATGACTGCAGTCACCATCCACAGTGATTTTGGAGCCCAAGAAAATTAAATCTATCAGTGCTTCCACTTTTTCTCCATCTGTTTCCCATGAAGTGACAGGACCGGATGCCATGATCTTAGTTTTTGGAATGTTGAGTTTCAAGCCAGCTTTTTACTCTCCCCTTTTCATGCTCATCAAGAGGCTCTTTAGTTCCTCTTCACTTCCTGCCATTAGAGTGGTATATCACCTGCATATCTGAGGTTGTTAATATCGGTATACCTGGATATAAATGCACATAAAATATAATGTGATGTATTTGTTGTATCATATTGTCAAATAGCATGTATCATGTACCATGTATTTGTTTATCTCATATGTCCTGTATCATTTATTTCTGTCTCCTCACAAACCTATTGCTACTTTTCATTGATTACCTCATTCACTTTCTTTCAATAGCATTCATAAACCATGAATTTACATATAACTTGTGGAAATGTAGGCATGCCTGCAATTGTGGGTGATGATGGGATACCGTCACTTCCCACAGCCCCATTTCTCCCCTTGCTGCCCTCAGATCCCTTTTTTGATAAGTAACTTTTGATAAGACAAAATTTACTTTCCTGATCTACAACAACAAGGAAGAATTTGTGTGCTGTGGGTTTGTTTCTCTCCATTACTTCTGATGACCTGGTGCATCTGAGCCTGGAAACTTCAACACAAGTAGGTACTCAATTTCGATCTTCTCAGTTTTCCAGTATACTGCTAATATTAATGGGCTTCCACGGCAGCTCAGACAGTAAAGAATCTGCCTGCAGTGCAGGAGACCCAGGTTTGATTCTTGGGTGAGGAAGATCCCCTGGAGAAGGGAATGGCTACCCACACCAGTATTCTTGCCTGGGAAATCCCATGGGCAGAGGAGCCTGGCAGGGTACAGTCCATGGGGTCACAAAAAATCAGACATGACTGAGTGACTAACACTTTCACTAACATTAACCATTTCAAGTCTCTTCTTTACAATTTGACAACCATTCTTCCTGATAAAAATTACAAAAGCCACAAGGAGAGGGACTCTTTTCCTTCCTCCTTGTCATATGCTAACATTGCACCATCTAGCTCAAGCCAGGGGTCTTGCCCTTCCTGTTCTTCTTGCCCTGAACATAATCAAAATGCATTTTTACTTACTCAGCATTTTCTCAGCAAGCTTCAGCTGATCCTTGACTTCAGCTTTATTGATGTCATTCGGACATGTGACCATGCTGCCAACAAGCAAATTATGCTCAGGAAAGTGGGGGGAAAAAAGCTTGTCCAGACTTAGTGAAGCTGAACTCAAACAAACGCCAATATTGTTGGTGACTCTGGTAACTAATTCTGCTGAGAGCTTGTTCCCTAAGGGGGACTGGGAACTAAGAGATGGGTTTGATTACTTGAGATCGAGACACCCATCAGCTATATGTGATGCTGCTACCATATGGCAAAGAACATTCTTTGCAATATCTGTGGGATGTCTCTGAAATGACAGCTGTGTCTAAGAACAGCAATACTGTCCATTGTGTTGATTTTCAGTAGCTATTGCCAAACACATAGTAGTCCTCAGCAGAATTTTGTTTATTGGCAAAATGACAACAATACAAATGGGAGGAGAGGAAAGAAGGATTATTTCCTTCAAGTCACCTGATGGACTAAAATTGATACTGTGGATTTAATTTCTTTTATTACCTTTGGACTGACCTGACATTTTTCACTCTTAGATTCTGGCCACTTTGATCCTCAGGGAAACATTAGTGGTGAAAACATGGAATCTGTTTCTTGGAAAATGCTTTGCTATAACAGATTAGAGACATACAAGCTAGAGGGAGTATGCAAATCTTCCTTGTTTGAATGGAAAGGAAAGGAAGCAATAGAAGGAATTAATGGAAATTTTCAAATCTGAGTCTCTTTCTGATATTTTTGATGAAAGCCTCTGGGAGTGAGTCAAGAAGGAAGAAGACTGACAAAGTCTTCTGGGCTAGAGATATTTTAATACTAATGATGCAAGTTCAAAACATCCCAAAACAACAACTAATATTTTCAGTTAATTCAAACTGTTTACTGAGAGTACTCAGTTAACCCTCTGTGTCAAGTTTGCAGAAAAGTGTGTATATGTGTAGATGTATGGAAGACAGAGAGAATCATTTTTCTTTTCCTAGGGTTCCATGTATTCCAGAGCTTTGCAAAACTTAGCTTGTTTAACAGCCCCTGGTTCCGTGTGTAATAACCTCTAAGTTTGTTCAAATCCTTTTGGCAGAAATGATAGATTATTAATCAGTTCCCTGCATATTTATGATTCTATATCTCACTGGGCTTCCCTGATAGCTCAGTTGGTAAAGAATCCACCTGCAAAGCAGGAGACCCCAGTTTCATTCCTGGGTTGGGAAGATCTCCTGGAGAAGGGTTCGGCTACCCACTCCAGTATTCTTGGGCTTCCCTTGTGGCTCAGCTGGTAAAGAATCTGCCTGCAATCCAGGAGGCAGTCTCTGGGTTGGGAAGATCTTCTGGAGAAGGGAAAGGGTAACCCACTCCAGTATTCTGGCCTGGAGAATTCCATGGACTCTATAGTCCATGGGGTCCCAAAGAGTCGGACACGACTGAGCAACTTTTACTTCACTGTATCTCACTGTTCATACTTGCTTAAACATTCATGTAAATGGAGACCCTTTTTTGGTAAAAAAAAAAAAGTACTCAATGATGTGAACTATGTTAACTGGTGACTAGCTGGAAGGAAGAGGTTTTCCTCAGTCACAGATCCAACTTCAGTGCAGGGTTTGCTATTTTTAATCACAGAACTTTGAAGCATAATTCAGTTAAAGAGGGAGGAAGTTGTCAGGGAGGGTAGCTAAAAGTTCATGCTAAATTTGCTTAGAACCAGATTGCGTTCATTAATATTTATACATCTCTAGTTGGGAAGGGCGATTATGCTCCTTTAAAAACATTGGGTATTCATTTTCTGCGTATTGCGTGGCCTTCTGATCGGGGAAGGTGGGTTTTCATTGTACAATCAATGGAGATACAGATGGGAACCATCTGGCGCCTCATCCCTCGTCTGTCAAAGCCTTGTCTTGTCTCTCACATGTCAACGATGAATGGAAGGATTTCAATCTCAAGCTGAACAATGCAGCTTGAATCCCTCAGCTAGCCAAGGGGTTTTTGGCAAGCGCTGATGGGCTTAATATTTTAAAGAAACCAGCAATCATTTTAATTCATTAGTTGAGGCCTGTTGTTCTCGGCAGTGTTTTTGATTTGTATTTTGGGCATTGGCTTTGTTTTTTACTCACAAGCGTATTCCATATGGGTGTAGCTTCTTTTACACGGTGCAACTCATGGGGACAGAAGTGGGAGTTTTATCAGATAAAATGACCAAAATGCTGAGAGTTTCTTTGAATCATCTTCAGTATTAATTGTGATTCATATTATGAGTTACCAAAAATCTCCTTGTTAGCTGAGAGCATAAATCAGAGAACACAGAATTTAGTTAACCCAACTACAGACACTGCATCTAAAAATCCATGTCTCTGCCCTGCCTTGAGGTAGGAAACTTGGTGCCTACCTGTCTGAGAGCGCCTTGGCCCATGCTCTTGTGGCTGTCTGTCTGTCTGTGAGTTCTGGGCTGGAAGCAAAGTGACCAACCCACATGGTTAGCTTTGACAGTCATAATCCAGCTAATAAAAAACAGGTTGGTTTTCCTGCATTCCACATTGAGAAGAAAGAGGTAAATCGCAGAAAAGCAAGTTGATGCCAGAGCCTTATTCAGAAACTCGTTTCCAGGGTGCATCCTGAGTTTGGTAGAGACTCAGCCCAGCTCGTTCCTCCTGCCAAGACTGTGGTGGCCTTTGCAGCCATTATAAGCCTGCCCCTGACATGTGTCGGGGCTCTGGTTAAGAGAGCATGTAATGGGCAAGTTCTGTCATTGAACTGGAATGATTGTTGTGTTAATATGTAGTGCTCACTACTTGCCAGGCCCCGTTCTACAGTGCTATATAGACGTTCATTCATTTAATCCTTGTTACCACTCCAAAAGGTAAATTCTATTATTATCTTCATTTGACAGATAAACTGAAGACCAAAGAGATTAAGATCCAGAGATTGTCATACTGAGTGAAGTAAGTTAGACACAGACAAATATCATCCGATATTGCTTATATGTGGAATGTTAAAAAAAGGGGGGTACAAATGAATTTATCTACAAAACAGAAGTGGAGTCACAAATATAGAAAACAAGCTTACGGCTACCAGGTGGGGAAAGGGAGGAAGGGCTGAGTTAGGAGATGGGGGCTGACTTTTGTGCACTATTTTATATGGAATAGGTAACTACTAAAGCCCTACTGTACAGCACCAGGAACTCCGCACCACACTCTGAAATGGCCTGTAGGGGAGAACAGTCTGAAAGAGAGTGGATATATGGATGTGTGTAGCTGATCCCCAGGTGGTGCAGTGGTGAAGAATCTTCCTGCCAGTGCAGAAGCCGTAGGAGACATGGGTTCAATTCCTGGGTCAGGAATATCTCCTGGAACAGGAAATGGCAACCCACTCCAGTATTTTTGCCTGGAAAATTCCATGGACAGAAGAGCTACAGCCCGTGGGGTCACAAAGAGCTGGGCACAACTGAGCATCCAAACACGTAACTGATCCACTTTGCTGCTCCCTGGAAACTAACACAACATTGTAAATCAACTGTATTCCAGTAAAAGTTAAAGAAAAGAACTTGCCCGAGTTCCATAGCTTTTCAGTGGCAGCGTGGGGATTCCAGTCCAGACAACCAGGCTCTGAAATCTGTGTGCTTATGCTGCAAACTGTCTCTCACGGTCACTGTGGGAGATAAAGGTCATTTTTGTTATTTCTGTTTTAGAGGTGAGGGAGACTAAAGCATGTCCTTAGTCTACAATTTTTATATAAATTGTAGCTATGGAGCCAAGACTCAGACTTTCTGAATCCCATGCTCTTCATACGATGGAGAATTCAGAACAATCATCATGAGGCCCCGCAGGATAATCATCACAGAAGGGCTGTATTTGTTCATTGGAGTACAGGCCTAGGAAAAGGAATATACAGATTCTATACAGATTTACAGTAATGTCACTTGACCAAATGATTATAGTTTACTTCTGATGAACATGGAACTGAAATGAACTCGTTCTGATGCCACTCAATTGACTGTTTACTAGATGTTTTTGTGCCTCTAAGTATTGATACAAGAAATCCTTAGTATGCAAAAAAAATTTTCAGTTCAACAGGAAGAAAATGGAATAGTCAGATTTTTAAAGAATGGACAAAGAATGAAAATAAATACAAGTGGGCTATAATTTTTTTTTAATGACAAAAAGAATTGACTTCATTAAAGAACGATAGGAGCTCATCCTGTTACTAAAGTGACACAGATTAAATAAAGCGGTGATCTATAATATCACACACCATGGTGTGAGGGGCTTCCCAGGTGGCTCAGTGGTAACGAATCTGCCTGCCAACGCAGGAGATGCAGGTTCTATCCCAGGTCAGGAAGATCCCCTGGAGAAGAGCATGGAAACCTACTCCAGTATTCTTGCCTGGAGAATCCCACGAACAGAGGAGCCTGGTGAGCTAGTCCACGGGGTCACAAGCAGTCAGACTCAACCGAACATGCACAACCACGCATGGTGCAAGGGAACTGGTGCTTTCCTCCACTGTTAAGATGGTTATTTTTTTGAAAGGACAGTTTGTCAATGTGTATCAATAGCTTTAAAGGGTATACACACTTTGACCTATGAATATCACATCAAGGGATTCATGCCAAGAATGCCATCATGAATGTGAACAAAAACTTTTTCAGGAATCAAAGAAAACATTATCTGTAAAAGCAAAAATCTGAAACAACCACTGAAGATTCAATAAAATATATTTGGGATATTCCTATGATAGACAAGGGGCTTTCCGGGTGTCACAGTGATAAAGAATCTACCTGCCTATGCAGGAGACTTGGGTTTGATCCCTGGGTCAGAAAGATCCCCTGGAGGAGGAAATAGCAACCCAGTCCAGTCCTCTTGCCTGGAGAATCCCACGGACAGGGGAGCCTGGAGGGCTACAGTCCATGGGGTCGCAAAGAGTCAGGCACAGCTGAGCGACTGGGCACAACAGCAGCATGATGGAGAAAAAGCAGCTTTAAATATGTCTAAATATGGTTAGTAATACAGTAGGATATAAAGGATGTGTTAAGTGACAAAGCAGGTTAAGAAGGTTATAAAACAATGTGTATAATACAGTCCTTTATGTGAAAAGCAAATTGATATCAAAGTAATAATGTTATTTCAAATTAGTATTTTTATTCTTTATGCTTTTCCATTGTGTTAAACAAAAAATGAATTAGAAATCAGAAATGAAATAGTACTTTTGATTTGTTAAAAATTTTGCTACCAGATTTTTATAATCCTGTAAAAAAAATGTTACTTTAATGAGTGTAAGAAGGGCTTCTAGATTTATGAACATTTAATGAGGTCTGAGGCACAGTGATGGGACAGAGAATCAGTTGGCCCTTTTAATTTGTATCATAGCACAGCAGTTCTCCTGAGGTCTACTTTCTGATTCAGGAGGTGTGGATGGAGGCCAAAAATGTGCATTTCTAAGAAGTACCCCAAAGCCTGAACTATTTCAACCATGTTCTCAATCATAGCTGGACATCAGAATCCCCTAGGGAGCATTAAAAAAAAAAAAAAAAAGCCCAGAACAATTAGGTCAAACCTCTGGGTCTTGGATTGGAAGGACTCCAAGTGCTTCTAGCAGTTGGCTGGAGCTGAGACCCACTGCTGCCACCACGCTTCCAAGCCACCATGCTAATCCTGTATTTCAGAAATTAGAAAGCTGAAGCCCTCTGTCTTCAATTAACTGAACTATACATACTTTGAAGATCCTCAGTCACCAAGCACGTAGTTTTAGTAAAATGAGTCTCCACTGACAGGCTTAAAGTTATCCCTGGAAGGCATTTTACAAAATGTCTCTATTTAAAAACGTTGCTTTCTGCTGGATTAGGGTAGAGAATTTTCCTCTGAGAACCATTTGTGGTGAAGAAAATAAAAGTTTTCTTGGAGTAGGCCATATATAGCTGGGTGTTCATTCTTTTAAAAAAATTATCTTATATCAGAGTATAGTTAAGATACAATGCTGTGTTAGTTCCAGGGGCTGCTCTGTTATATAGCACTGTGACGTACCTCTTTGTAAAGGCTGGGGCTAAGGCGCTATTGAATGTCTCCTTTACACCCAAAGCGAGGGTCCGACACGTGGATGACACTGATGGCTGGAGGTCAACAACGGGTGGCTGAAGTGTCGGAACAGGCTCCACCCCCAATATGTTGGGTTCCAAATGTGTCTTGTGGGCTAAATTCTTGGGGACACAGAATTTACATACGCATGGAAATAATGGTTGTTGAGCCACCCTTTTCAAAACTCACGATGGAATCAGGGAAACGGGTAGCTGAGAAGGTTTTTCTCATCCACCCTCCCTTTCTTTACTTCCTGAGCGTTCTCACGTCTGGCAGGTGCCCCTCCCCAGCTGAGTCGCTTACTGCTTTATAACAAACCACCCTGCAGCTCAGCGGCTTCCGAGAACGGTGGCTTGCCCTTTCTCACAGTTCTGTGGGGCAGACTTCAAGTAGGGTTGGCCGGGCAGTTCTTTTGCTCCATTTGGCACTGGTTGAGGGTCACTCACTCAGCCTGTTCAGCCTGTGGGTGGGCTGGGCTGGAAGCTCCGAGAAACTTTTACTCAACTCTGGCTGAGCTGGTGTTTCTCCTTAGGGCCTTGCCACACAAGGTGGGATGGGTGTTCTCACAGTGGGTGGTAGACAGGACTTAGAATTCTCCCATGGGGATGGGCTTCCAAGAAGGAAGAAGCAGAAGCTTCCTTCCAGTCCTCTTAAGTCTTGGGCTAAGAAATCCAAGGAAAAGGGGGTGGCAGAGGAAGAGATGGTTAGGTAGCATCACTGACTCAGTGGACATGAGTTTGAGCAAACTCTGGGAGATGATGGAGGATGGGGAAGCCTGGTGTGCTGCAGTCCATGGGGTGGCAAAGAGTTGAACAGGGCTTAGGACTGAACCATACCAAGAAGTCCTGGGACCCAGCACGTCTTTTCTTCCACATTCTACTGGGAAAAACAAGTTATGGCTGCCCCAAGTGTCAAACGGGAGAGAATGGCACCCTGCCTTCAGCGGGGGAATGGTGCATGCTCTCAAGGAGGAGAGCGTTAGTGGCCGTCTCTGCAGACTGTCTCTTGCACCACCCCTTCCCTGGTGCATTCTGGAAGGGGTTGAGATGTGAGGTCTTAACTCTTCCAAGTAGGACCCACCAGCATGGCCATGTCCCAGAAGTTCAAGGGCAGCCAGAGATGCAAAACTTCCTCTGCAGCAGCTAAGCGGATAGTGAATTCATGCCTATCCATCTTGCAGCTCCTGTTTTCATAAAAGAGCGGGAAATCTAAGTTTGCATCTAGGGAGGAGATGCAGGAGAGTGGCCATTCGGGGTTAGTTTCTGTTGCCTTGGAAACCCCAGTAACAGTGAAGTAAGCAGAAGTTTGTTTCTCCTATGAAGTTCAAAGGTTGGCCCTACAGGGCCCACTGCTTAAGCTTACTGCTCTACCCCAAAACAAAATTGGAGAAATGGCGACTCTTGTATAACTCCTGCTCAGATCAATTCCTTATCCTTAATTCAGATGGTCCTAATTCCTCACGCATGGATCTTTGACTCTGGGCAATTATCCATCCATGCCACCACATTTCCTAAATGTCCACTTTTTATGGAAATAATGCTAACTTCATGAACAATAGCTCCCCAAAGATACTTACATGTTAAATGAGTGATTACTACCAGGTTGCATTTCCGTTTTTATGAAAACCACATGAAATCGTTGTTATAATCATGGTCAGTTGAAGCAGTGAGACATCGTACTTAGGAGAACAGACAGACCCATCAGTGCTGCTTTGACTGTATTTTTATTGATGGGGCAGAAGGAACACCAGACTAGGAATCAGTTAAGGAGAGAATCAGAGAAGCACATGTCTTCAGAAAAATCACTACATTTTAAAAAATCTTATTTGTATTTTTTTTTAACACCAAAAACATTTTGTATTGGGGTTTAGCCAATTAACAATGTTGTGCTAGTTGAGGTGAACAGTGAAGAGACTCAGCCTTCCATACACGTGTATCCAATCTCCCCCACACCCTGTCCCGTCCAGGCCGCCACAGAACACTGAGCAGTTCCCTGTGCTGTACAGTAGGTCTTTGTTGGTGATCCATTTTAAATGCAGCACGGTGCACATGACCTTCCCAAAGTCCTTAACAATGCCTTCCCCCGGGAACCATGAGTTCGTTTTCTAAGTCTGTGGGTCTCTCTCTGTTTTGTAAGTTCAGTTGTTTCCTTTTAGATTCCACATATAAGGGATGTCATATGATATTTCTCCTTCTCTGCCTGACTTACCACACTCGGTATGACTATCTCTAGGTCCATCCATGTTGCTGCAGATGACCTTATTTCCTTTTTAGTGGGTGAGGAATGTTCCATTGTATCCACGTACCGCGTCTTTATCCACTCATTCGTCAGTGGACATGGAGGGGGCCTGATGCCTGGGTCACTAAACAGTGCTGCCGTGAACATCGGGCACACGTATCTTTCCAGACCGTGTTTTTCTCGGGATGTGCACCCCGGAGTGGGATTGCAGGGTCATTTGGTAGCTCTGTTTTTAGCTTAAGGGACCTCCAGACTGTGGCTGCACCAGTTTCCGTTCCCCGGTGCAGGAGGGGTCCCTTCTCACCACACCCACTCCAGATTTGTTGTTTGTGGATTTTTTGATGAGAGCCATTCTGACCGGTGTGAGGTGTTATCTCCCTGAAGTTTTGATTTGCATTTCTCTAATAATTAGCAGAGAAATCACTAAGTTTTATTTTGAAAAAGTCTTAGGACCTATCAAATGGGGACGTTCACCTGTGGTCTGTAGACAGTGTTAGGAAAGGAGGCATCAGATGCAATAAGAGCGGGAAAGCGACGCACCGCATCACTGCCACAAGCCTCAGGCAGCTCGCTTGCTTTGATTTGGGAATAACGTCGGCATCACTGTGTTGTCGGTATACTTCATTCTGAGTGGTCCAGTAAAACCAGTGAGAGTGCGGATTCTGCCCGTTTTGCAGCTTTTTACTCCTTAGCACGGGTGCTGGGGCTGGGCTTTGAGTGGCACCTCCAGGGGAAATTGTGGCTGTGACTCCACTGGAGCCACAAAGCCTAAAGACCTGGGAGACGTTCAAAGCGAAGAAAGACGCTGTGACAACGGCCGACCTGTGCGTCCTCAGGGCTGGGCGGGTGGGCGCTCTCCCAGCTCCCACCTCGTCCATCCCTCACCTGGGCCCTCCACGGCCCACACATCATTAGACCCGTTCCCAGCAGAGGAGCCAGCCTTAGAGAGGCGGGTGACTGAAGAGCAAAGTACTGGAGCCAGAATTTAGTTCCCATAAACTCCTGAGCCCGTGTGCACTCCCCTGTGCCCACTGGGGACCCCAGGACCAGCTCTCCAAGACCAGAGAGTGGGCGAGAGAAGACCCAGTGCAGAGAGAGTCTGGTACCCAGACTGGCGGCGCAGGCCTGGGAGCTGGGCCAGCGCTCATGCCCTGCTCAGAAGGGCCCCACGCTCCGCCTACCCCTCTGCTGGCACTCTCTCAAAATTCCTATAATTTTTGAACACATGACTCTCCTTTTCATGTTCTACCCAACCTCATGAAGGTGGCCAGACCTGGGAGACACTTGGGAAAGAGAAAGGCTAGAGAGACTAGCCTACCTTATTTCTCCAAAGGTGACACAGATGAAGCGAAGGAAAAGGAGAGAGACATTAATACCTATGGGAGCGGACTGTGTGCCATGCAGGCATCCAGTCCCTGCTAAGCCTGCTAATCACTTTCACCTCCAGAACATTTCTCAGAGGTAAATAAGTTCTTTCTGTCTTAGATAAGGAATCAGATTCTCAGGGAGATGAAATCATTTGCATACGATTCTGCCTCTGGGAGGAGCTGGGGTTCCAGGCCAGGTGTGTCTGAAGTCACAGCTCTCCATGCTGTTGAGATTAAAAACAAACAAAAACCTTCTTCTCACCGGTTTGTTACTATGAGGTGACTTTCCACCTCTGCAGAGATAAACTATGATTAAAGTGTACAATAATGTAGAATCATTATCTATAAAACTTACCAACTTATTTCTGGTTGAGCCTGCCCTAATGAAAGATTCTCAAAGATAGAAGCTGTGATAGGTAAACATGATCAAGATATAATGTCTGGAATGACTAGACATGGGACTAGGCAGTGTTATTTTTAGAAGCTCATTGCATCAGGATTCTTAAATCTATGAATAGCAGTCAACTAGGAGTCCAGAGACCTGAATTCTACTCTTGGCTCTCAGCAAGTATGCTTGGGTAAGTCATTTGACTTCTCAGAGTCTCAACAATGAACTGAAGGAGGCGGCTCTTACAACTATGATCAAAAAGCTTCCGTGGTCATCAGAACCCTAGGTGGAATTCTTTTTTTATGCCCAGGGCAGGAAGCTTTAATGGGCTTTTCATCTGGGGGAGAGGGGAGGCGCTTAAGCAAGTGGGAGGAGGGACAAGAGAGAGGAGGAGGGACAAGAGAGAGGAGGAGGGACCTTCCCCCAGTGCACTGGGGGCTCCCCCGAGCACGCTGGCTGTCTCACCCAGGCCATGGGCCGCGGGCTCTGTTTCCAGGAGCTTGCCGGGGTTGCCTGAAGATGCTGAGCCTGCCTTCAGGCTGGGAGAGAGGCGGGGCAGTGTGTTTATCAGAGGAGAGACGGGAGGAGCTCTAAGTTCGCCTCCTGCTTTGCAGTCATGACTTGACTCTTCTGCTTTCTGCTCCGATGCCCTGTGGTCCAGACCTGACGGCCACATCCTAGGAACTGCCCTGCAACTTACTGGGGGAATGGCTCCACAGACATGGGTCCCGCTCAGCGGACAGAGTGCTGTGTTGATAAGCGGTGTCTGCCGTGGGCCCTGGATGTGTGGAGGATGGGACTCGGGTCCCATCTGTTAGGGACTGCCCATCCCTAGCGGAACGTAGGCTTTAAAGCAGTATTTGTTGGGTGGCCGAGCAAGCATGTCTATCGGTGTTAACTCTGTTGTATCTATGAGAGAAGTGCTGTCCCAGAAGTTGGCTAAGAAGATTCTCAAAAATTTAGGGCATTGCTCTATGGAAGTGAAATACATGGAGTTTCTCTTGATTTCTCCAGGGTGTGGGTCACAAAATATTTGTATCAGACTTGCCTAGTGAGCATGCTTAAAGTACAGATTACTGGGCTCCATCTAAGACTTTCTAAGTCAAATTCTTTGGAGGATAAGACCTAGTTCAGTTCAGTTGAGTTCAGTCTCTCAGTCGTGTCCGACTCTTTGTGACCCCATGAATCGCAGCACGCCAGGCCTCCTTGTCCATCACCAACTCCCAGAGTTCACTCAGACTCACGTCCATCGAGTCAGTGATGCCATCCAGCCATCTCATCCTCGGTTGTCCCCTTCTCCTCCTGCCCCCAATCCCTCCCAGTACCAAAATCTTTTCCAGTGAGTCAACTCTTCGCATGAGGTGGCCAAAGTACTGGAGTTTCAGCTTTAGCATCATTCCTTCCAAAGAAATCCCAGGGCTGATCTCCTTCAGAATGGACTGGTTGGATCTCCTTGCAGTCCAAGGGATTCTCAAGAGTCTTCTCCAACACCACAGTTCAAAAGCATCACTTCTTTGGTGCTCAGCCTTCTTCACGGTCCAACTCTCTCTCACATCCATACATGACCACTGGAAAAACTATAGCCTTGACTAGACGGAACTTAGTCGGCAAAGTAACGTCTCTGCTTTTGAATATGCTATCTAGGTTGGTCATAACTTTTCTTTCAAGGAGTAAGCATCTTTTAATTTCATGGCTGCAGTCACCATCTGCAGTAATTTTGGAGCCCAAAAAAATAAAGTCTGACACTGTTTCCCCTGTTTCCCCATCTATTTCCCATGGAGTGATGGGACCGGATGCCATGATCTTTGTTTTCTGAATGTTGAGCTTTAAGCCAACTTTTTTCACTCTCCTCTTTTAATTTCATCAAGAGGCTTTTTCATTCCTCTTCACTTTCTGCCATAAGGGTGGTGTCATCGGCATATCTGAGGTTATTGATATTTCTCCTGACAATCTTGATTCCAACTTGTGTTTCTTCCAGCCCAGCGTTTCTCCTGATGTACTCTGCATATAAGTTAAATAAGTAGGGTGACAATATATAGCCTTGACACACTCCTTTTCCTATTTGAAATCAGGGATCTACCTTTTCACAAGGGTCCTCTGTGATGTTGTGTGTGTGGGTGCTGAAGTTAGAGAATCATTGCAATGCAAAATTGGACAATTTTTTTTAACTGGCAATATTTCCTTTTTGGTTCTACCGTGTGGCTTGCAGGGTCTTAGTTCCCCTGACCAGGGATTGAACCCAGGCCCCCTGCAGTGGAAGCACAGAGTCCTAACCACTGGACCGCCTGTGATGCCTCTAAACTGGCAGTAGTTTGCTTCAGCATATTATTGTGCCAGCTAAGAAGCCACTTTGCAAAATGTGCTGCGAAGAGAATTACAAATACATGGTTTAAGAAAATTCTTCAGTATTCAGTGGAGGGAGGGACTCTAAATACATAAAACTTAAAGGCAAGGAATGCCTTTTGAAAAGTTTCATAGTTGTAGCTTAACCAAGTAACAACTCTAGATAAGGTCTTTTATGAAAGTGGACTCTTTTTTCATCTGTGTATCTTTGATGCGTCTGAGGATAGAGGAGTGGGTGGGGGGACAGAGATGTGTGTTGGGGGGATGTGAGTGTGACCGTGAGAAGGGAGCAGGATGCAGAAGGCCACAACATAGGCCAAAGGGCAGCATCAACTCTAAAAACAGCCGGCTCTGCTGGGGTCCAGCCCCGGTGGATCCAGGGTGATTCGAAGGTGGGGACGGAGTTGGCATCCTCCTTGGAAAAATACATATTTAGTTACAGATAGAGAGAGAGATTAGAAACGGATAGTGTAGTAGGAAAATTAGTGGAGAAAAAGAGACTGAATACCTTGGATCACATGGGATAGCATCCATGGTCCAGATGGGAATTCAGCCAGAAAAACGGGGAGTAAGAAGGAACAACATGGGGGAGTCAGTCTTTCCAGGAACTGATCCCATTTCTTTATTTTTCAATTTTTTTATATACCTTTTGTTACATATAGGGATGAATACAGAGTCACGTGGGAGTCAGCAGTCCTAACCTTTATCAAAATCAGGTGCTTTCCATAAAAAAAAGGTCTTAGGGGTTTTACATCATCTTTAAGCCATTTCTGCCTGCTGACATTTACAACCCTTTCTTTCTGATAACCAAAAACTTATTTTTTCTTAAACCAGGCACCACCTTCCAAATAAAGTTGCATTCCTATAGGGTGAGGGTGTAGTGAGTTACAATCAAGAAAGGAATTTATTTAACCCAAGGTTAACATGATTAATCTTAAAGGTTAATACTTATTTCTCCTACATGCTTAAAGGTTAATATGTATTTCTCCTATATGCTAGTTATATTTATTATAAGGACAGAGAATATGGAGATTTAGCAGCAAACATCAGTCCAACAAATGAAAATCCTTTCACCAATGTTCCTCTTAAGATCTACTTAGTCTTAAGATAGTGATAAAGTTACATTTTTATGTAGCAAGGACACAGTGATTTATAACAAAGTACAGTGATCTATAACAAAAGAGAAAATTCATTGACTCAAAAAGTCTAATATTGCTAACATCAAAAACTACTATATTTCCTTTTCTATATTCCAAATACATTGATTAATATAGTCCCAGGTACCTAAGGATATGGAGGCCTGGTGGCAATTATTGACTCAATGACAAGAAAAAGCCCTATGTTAATTAAGACTCTCAAAATACTCCAAAACTCTGTGCTGTTTATGGTTGAGAGGTAGTAAACAATCATGTGTCCACAGAGAGATTTAACCTGAGATGCCGTTGTCCCACCTAGGGCAGGGAATTAGCAGCAATTATTGGCACAACAAATGAAAAAACCCTTTCTCAATATAATTCCCAACCAACCCACTATACTAATAATTTCCAACTTCCCACAAGAATTTGCCTTTAGAAAGTCAAAAACATCTCGTGCCTCTCATGGTTGGAGGGCTGGTGTGGCCGGAGGAACCTGTACAGGCAGGCTGGATAACCTTCAGAGGAGTCCCGTAAGTTGAAACACTCTAGTCACGCCCAGGAGTTTTTACTGCCTTGGAGCTGCACGTTTACTCCTTCTCCGAGAGAAACGGTTATGGGGGCGGGAGCCCCCCGTAGGTTAGAGTACAAGGCAGACTCTGGTTTGGGGGTTAGATGCTTGGGAGCAGGGGAGCTCCTGAGGCTTGATCACGCCTTTGCGTGTGCCGGAGCGCCCTTCCTCATGACCTTTGCCGTGGGCGGAGTTCCTCACGCGGGCCCCCAACACGGCTCCTGGGAGACAGTCAGACAAGTGGACAAGGGTGAGAACAGGGAAGCAAAGGGAAGGGTGGGACGAACAGTGCGAGCCTTGAGAACACCCACTGGCCAGCGTGAGCGTGAGCCTGAGCGTGAGCCTGCCCCGGCCGCTCGCCCAGCCCTGTGGTCACGGGGGAGCCACTCGGTCCCCCTGGGTCCCCCTTTCTGCATTTGGGAAGCGGGACGAGGACAGAGCCGATGTCCCCCGTGGCACGCGTGCTGCGGAGAGTTACAAGGAAGGCAGCACCAGGCACTGGGCTGTGGACACTCAGGCCCACCCACAGGGGACGGGCCGAGCCAGCACGGCTCTCTCTTTCGAAGGCAGCTCTCTAACACTGCTGTTTTTAAAATTAATTTTTATTGGCGTATAGTAGATTAATCTTTATTGGCGTATAGTAGATTTTTCAATGTTCCGTTCATTCCAGACATACAGCAAAATGAATCAGCTGTGTGTACACGTATATCCCCTCTGTTTGGAATTCCTCTTCCGTTCAGGTCGTCACGGAGCACTGAGCAGAGGCCCTGGGGGGTCCTCCTTAGCGTCACCCAGAGGACCAGCAGTGTGCGCGCCAGTCCCAGCCTCCCAGCTACCCCACCGCGGCCTCCTCCCTTGTGTCCATACGTTTGTTCTCTATGCCCGTGTCTCTATCTCTGCTTTGTAAATAAGGTCATCTGTGATCCCACATATGTCTGTTAATATACAACTTTTTTTCTATCTCTCGCTTATTTCACTCTAATATAATAAGAGGTCCAGCTAATGCTGGTAATGAGATGCATTGCTGGAAAGAATCCTGAATTGAGGGAACTCAGCTTTTTAGCTCAGCGGGTAAAGAATCCACCAGCAGTGCAGAAGACACGGGTTCAATTCCTGGGTTGGGAAGATCCTCTGGAGAAGGGATAGAGAGATCTGGCTTCGATCCTCGGGTGGGGAGGATCCCTGGAGGAGGGCATGGCTACCCCACTCCAGTATTCTTGCTTCGAGAATCCCATGGACAGAGGAACCTGGCGGACTACAATCCATGGGGTTGCAAGGAGTTGGACGTGACTGAAGTGATTTAGCACACAGGCACGCAGGATATCGTCTCTATGCTGAAAGTCTGTTGGATGTGCAAACATCCTTAAAAAGCTAGTCTGCAGCAAGGCAGGCCGTTATCTCTTCTTATAAGACCTGCAGAAACTTGAAAGACCCATGCAGAGCTGTCCTCTAAGAATGCTGTGAAAAACACTTTGCTCTTGATCATATTTGAGTCTTTTGTTAGTAGGTTTTAGCAGATGCCATTCTATTTTTAGATATGCTAATTGGCAAACAGTTTTGTCGGAAATCACTCTTTCTAGAACATGAATTCCATGTGTAAAGGGCATTGATAGCACGAGACTCATGGAAATCTTCACTTTTACTATTTCCCTCCGAATACAATCTGTACCCAGAACACAGCTAATGGGGTGACTATTCCATTCTGTCCTTGATAACTAATCATTTAGTATCAGAGATTCCATGACTGCTACATGACTGAGTATTCTCAAAGACAAAATTCAAAGCTGATTTTTCTAGATGCATGGACACACACCCTGGAGCAGCAGTGTTTCTTGTTTCTATATTCTTTTTCTATTTCTATGTTTCTATATTCGTTTTCTTTTTTTACATTAGGTAAGGTAGCTTTGCTTAGATAACCGAGGGAAAGGTTTTATTTATTTAACATTTTCTTGGTCTGAATTATCACACAATTACTCTAACCTACTTTCCTGTTGTCAAGCTTCTAAGACACAGATATGTGCTGTTTATTTAGCATACTTGGAAAGATACAGGAAAAAGGACACCAAATAAGTCCTCACTGTTAACTTTGGACTTCCTGTCACACTGACTTTGTCAAAGTAAACTTGACATACTTAGGCTGGGAGTGATTCTTTAGCTGTCTTTTAAATCAAGATAAAGAATTTGCAGGCAGCCTTTTCTTCCTGGAAACATAGCTTTTATAAAGATGCATGCTCATGGCTATATTATTTTGCTTCATTTTTACAGTATCGTCATTGAATTCTCTCAGCCCTGATGGCTGGGCAGGGGTGGTGGAATTCAGTGTTTATATTTGCTGTTCAAGTGCATCACTGCTTCCTGTCATAAGAGACGTCCCTGAAAAGGCAAATACACCCTAGGGATCCAGGACAAGTGTGGCTTCATGCGCTTCTCCCACTTGAGGTCAATTCTGGGTCCCTGTTGTTGTTCATCACTCAGTCATGTCCGACTCTTTGTGACCCATGGACTGAAGCACGCCAGGCTTCCCTGTCCATCACCAGCTCCCAGAGCTTACTCAAACTCATGTCCATTGAGTTGATGATGCCATCCAACTCTCTCATCCTCTGTCATCCCCTTTTCCTCCCACCTTCAATCTTTCCCAGCATCAGGGTCTTTTCCAATGAGTCAGTTCTTCTCATCAGGTGGCCGAAGTATTGGAGTTTCAGCTTCAGCATCGGTCCTTCCAATGAACACTCAGGACTGATCTCTTTCAGGATGGACTGGTTGGATCTCCTTGCAGTCCAAGGGGACTCTGAAGAGTCTTCTCCAACACCACAGTTCAAAAGCATCAATTCTTTGGCACTCAGCTTTCTTTATAGTCCAACTCTCACATCCATACATGACTACTGGTAAAACGATAGCTTTGACTAGATGGATCTTTTTAGCAAAGTAATGTGTCTGCTTTTTAACATGCTGTCTAGGTTGGTCATAGCTTTTCTTCCAAAGATCAAGCATCTTTTAATTTCATCGCTGCAGTCACCATCTGTGGTGATTTTGGAGCCCCAAATAAAGTCTCACTGTTTCCCCATCTATTTGCCATGAAGTGATGGGACCAGATGCCATGATCTTAGTTTTCTGAATGTTGAGATTTAAGCCAGCTCTTTCCTCTTTCACCTTCATCAAGAGGCTCTTTAGTTCCTCTTCGTTTTCTGCCATAAGGGTGATGTCCTCTGCATATCTGAGGTTATTGATATTTCTCCTGGCAATCTTGATTCCAGCTTGTGTTTCTTCCAGACCAGCATTTCTCATGATGTACTGTGCATATAAGTTAAATAAGCAGGGGTCCCAGTTAGGTGAAGTCATGTGTAGATGTGAAGCAGAGATTAAAAAAAGAAAAAGGAGCAACTAGTGATATCTTTCATCCTTGGGTTCATCCAGAGATGGCTCAAAATATTCCTTTTCCATCTTCTTTTTCCCAGTTCACTCTGCTAAGTGTGCCTATTTAATTCAAGAGTGACCGAAAGCAAGGCCACTCCTGTTTTTAGAGTTTCCTGATGTTTACTGTCTGTAGCAGAATGATGTGATCCCAGGGTTAGAATATTTGTAGGTATAAGAAAACTTCAAGAGGAGCTAATATCTGAAGCCCATCATTTTGACTGTTTAATTTCTAAGAAGTAAATGACAGATCGTTGGTGATATTGCTCTCTTTTTCTATACTAGCAAGGTTTTTTTTTTTTTTTTTTTTTTTTTTGCTGGTTGTAGTCAGAACATGAGGGTCACATGAATTCACTCAAGAAATTATTCATACTCGGTGGGACAGGAACTCAATTTTACCCAGTTACATTTAGATCTGGAGGGGCACTAGGAGATAGTTTAGGCCTGTTTTATAAATAGTTATTGTTAAACCAGAAAGAAAAGACTCAGCCAAGGCAGGTGGGTGTCCTCGTGATTCAATGTTCTTCCTCCTCTACCATGATTCTTTTGCTAGGGAGTCTGAACCAGCCCTTTTTAAAACACCAGAAGTAAGTACCTGAGCTGTGCTGTGCTTAGTTGCATCCGACTCTTTGTGACCCCCTGGACTGTAGCCCTCCTGGCTCCTCTGTTCATGGGGCTCTCCAGGCAAGATGACTGGAGTGGGTTGCCATGCCCTCCTTCAGGAGATCTTCCCAACCGAAGGACTGAACTGAGGTCTCCTGTGTTGCAGGTGGATTCTTTACCAGCTGAGCTAATAAGTGTCTACAACTCTGCTACATTTAGGGGCCCCTGCTTTGAACAGCACAGACATGGTTCCGTGCTCAGATTGCTCACCAGCTAGGAAGACCCCTGGAACAACAGTTCACTGAATTTTAGCCAAAAGAATCATGTGAGAGTATAACAAAGAGACGTCAAGGAAAGACTTCCCCATTGAGCTGAGGTCAGTAACCAGGAGTAAGAGAGTGAAGATTTAATGGTATGAAGCAAGGGAGAAGAGACAGACCAAAGAACGTGGAGGTCCTGAAACGCCAGTGGGGCAGGAGCAGAAATCGAGAGAGGTCAGGAATAGGGCAGGCGAGACCAGGGAGGTGGGCAGGAGCTATGCTGGGAACAGGGCCTCTATCTAAAGGCTTACAGGGAATTGTCGACTGGTTTAAGAGAGCCCACACACAACCTGTGTGTCTGAGCATACTGCAGAGTGGGGACGGACATGATCGGAAGGAGGATAAGAGGGGTTCCAGGGGTGCGAACAAGCAGGAAATGGATATGCTCCATGCCATCTGATTTGTTCCACGGAGCTTTGCTCTGTTAGGGAATTAGTAACAGTATTTTTAAAAATAAACCTTTTAACTGGATAAGAACAATACATAACATATTGTAGAGAACCTAGAAAATAGAGGAAATGTGCAAGAATAAAATCACCCCAAATTCCACAGTCACAGTCAAATAGCATTTATACTTTGAGAATACTTATTTCCAGTCTTTTTCTAAGCATACTCTAGTATATTAACATATAGTGTAATTTTTAAAATATTAATAATGTATTTTAATATATATTATATAATATATTGTACCAGGATAAAAGTTTTTGTACCATTCTTACAAAAATATTGTTAGCCTTTTTGAGTGCTCATTGTATACAAGACTCTGAACAGAGTGCTTTGCCAGATTACCACAGTTTAATCCCACAATAACCTTATGAGGTGGGATCTATTACTGTCTCTGTTTATAGATAAAGAAACTGAGGCCTAGAAGGATTAAACAACTTCTTTAACGGCTTTACCAAGGTGTAACTGACATGCCGTGAGCTGCTGCTGCCGCTGCTGGGTCGCTTCAGTCGTGTCCGACTCTGTGCGACCCCACAGATGGCAGCCCACCAGGCTCCCCCGTCCCTGGGATTCTCCAGGCAAGAACACTGGAGTGGGTTGCCATTGCCTTCTCCAAGACCATGAGCTGAATGCATTTAAAGTCTACAGTTTGATAACATATAAAGTCTACACTTTGACAACATGTAAGATCTATATTTTGACACTCATATATACCTGGGAATCTTCTCTGTAGTCAAGACGATGAACATAAATGTCACCCCCAAAGTCTTCTCGTCTCCTTTGATTATCCCTCCTCCCCACTTCCCTCGTCCCTAGGCAGCCATAGATCTGCCTTCTGTCACTGTGGATCAGTTTGACTTTTCTAGAACTGTAGACTCCTACGGTATGTATAATGTTTTTGATCTGGCTTCTTTCACTCAGAAAAAATTAGTCAAGTCTAATCTACACAGGAGACATAAGAGATGTGAGTTCGATCCCTGGGGCAGGAAGGTCCCTTGGAGGAGGCCATGGCAGCCCACTCCAGTGTTCTTGCCTGGAGAATCCCATGGGCAGAGGAGCCTGGCGGGCTACCGTCCATGGGGGCTTCAGACACGACTGAAGCAGCTTAGCATGCACACAACCCATGCTGTTGTCCGTGGCAATAGTCCACTGATTTTTGTCACTGACTGGCATTCCATTGTATGGGCACCACAGTTTGTTTATCCATTCAACAGCTGATGAACATTTGGGTTGTTTCTGGGTTTTGACCTTTACATGCAAAACACCTATGAACAGTAGTATACAAATCTTGGTGTGGATATATATACCTTCATTTTTCTTGGATAAATACCTAAGAATGGAATAGATGGGTCTTAGGGTAGGTGTCTTCAGAATACATGAAGAACGCTCAAAACTCAATAATAAGAAAACAACCAAACTAAAAGCAGGCAAAAGTTGTAAAGATAGACTTCTCCAGGGGAGATATACAGATGGCAGATAACCACACGACAAAACGCTTGACATTATTGGTCGTTCCGTTCCGTGCAGTTCAGTCACTCGTGGACCGACTCTTTGCAGCCTCATGGACCGCAGCACGTCGGGCCTCCCTGTCCATCACCAGCTCCCAGAGTCCACCCAAACTCATGTCCATTGAGTCGGTGATGCCATCCAGCCATCTCATCCTCTGCTGTCCCCTTCTCCTCCTGCCTTCAGTCTTTCCCGGCATCAGGGGCTTTTCAAACGAGTCAGCTCTTCCAGAAATGCAAGTTAGAACCATAATGGGCCACCACTGTGCTCTGATCTGAATGGCCTGAGTGAAGGAGACTGGCCATTCCCAGTGACGGTGCCATGTGGGGGAGCTGAGTCTCCATACCCTGCTGGCGGAAATGGAAAATGGTACAGACACATTCAAAAACTATTTGGTGGTTTCCTAAAAGGTTGAATGCAAGCTTACCATATAAGTTTCCTGTGGCTGCTGTAACAAATTACTATAAACTTGATGGATTAAAATAGCAGACATTTGTTCTAAGTTCTGGAGGTCAGAAATCCAAAACCAAGGTGTCCGCAGAACTATGCTCCCTTCAGAGGCTTTAGGGAGGATTCGGTGGTTTGCTCTGGCTTCTGGCGGTCACCCGCATTCCTTGGCTTGAGGCTGCAGCATTCTCATTAGAGTCCATCTTCACATTCCCTCGCCCTCTTAGCATCTGTGTCTAAGCTCCCTCAGTCTCTTCTTATAGGGAGACATGCATCTAGATTTAGGGCCCACCTACATAATCCAGGATACTCTCCCCCTCTCAGGATCCTTCCTTTAAGCACATCTTCTGCATATATGAAAATATGTACAAGTTCTGGGGACGAGGACATGGCTGTATCTCTTGGAGGACTGACATTCTGCCCACTATACCGACCATAAATTTTCAACCTCATAAAACAAGTGGGATCTGATTTTATTAAAACGCTTTGTGACATCTTTTCAAATTGTCACAAAATCCTTGCTGCATCTGCGGGTGCATCACAATGAGCTACCGCTTTGACGACTGAACATTAAGGAGATTCAGAAGAAAGTCTTTCTTTCTTTCCTTCTTTCCTTAACTTTTTTTTTGGCCCCACCATGGGGCACACAGGATCTTAGTTCCCCAACCAGGAACAAAACCCACACCTCCTGCCATGGAAGGGCAGAGTTCTAACCACTGGACTGCCAGGGAATTCCCAGAAATTCTTTGTTAAATAGCACTGCAGTGAACATCTTTGTGTGTGAAGCTCTCTTTTCTGTATTTTGAGATTTCCCCCTCTTAATCCTCCTAAGTGAGTTCAGTAGGCCAAAAGCGATGAATGTGAACTTCTCTGTGTGTCTTCCAAAAGGGTAGTACCAACAGATATTCCACCTGTAGCATAAAAAAAATCTCTTTAACCACTCTTTCCTGTTGAAAGTTAAAAAAAAAAAAAGCAAATTGATTAGTAGAAAATGGTATATTATTTTAATGTATATTTCTAGTGAAATGAGATGTTTTCCTGCATTTTTTTAAGTTTCTAAAATTTTGTATCCTCTGCTCAACTGTCATTTGGTTGATGCTTTTTAAAAATGATCTTATATGTTGAAAATAATGACACTTTAAAGTTTGTGTTACAAATGTCTTCCTGAGTCTGTGGTTTGCTTTTGATTGTTGACAAGGTTTGATTTTCGGGGGTTTGATAAGCAAAAGTGTAAAATTATCTCACATAGTTCAGTCATTGAGTCGTGTCAGACCCCACGGACTGAAGCACACCAGGCTTCCATCACCAACTCCTGGAGCTTATTCAAACTCCTGTCCCTAACGTCAGTGATCCATCCAACCCTCTCATCCACTGTCGTCCCCTTCTCCTTCCACCCTCAATCCCTTCCAGCATCAAAGTCTTTTCCAATGAGTCAGCTCTTCACATTGGGTGGCCAAAGTATTGGAGCTTCAGCTTCAGCATCAGTCCTTCCAGTGAATATTCAGGACTGATTTCCTTTAGGATTGACTGGTTGGACCTCCTTGCAGTCCAAGGGACTCAAGAGTCTTCCCCAACACCACAGTTCAAAAGCATCAATTCTTTGGCGCTCAGCTTTCTTTATGGTCCAACTCCCACATCCACACATGACTACTGGAAAAACCAAAGCTTTGACTAGATGGACCTTTGTTGGTAAAGTAATGTCTCTGCTTTTTAATATGCTGTCTAGGTTGGTCATAGCTTTTCTTCCAAGGAGCAAACGTCTTTTAATTTCATGGCTACACTCACCATCTGCAGTGATTTTGGAGCCCAAGAAAATAAAGCCTCTCACTGTTTCCATTGTTTCCCCATCTATTTGCCATGAAGTGATGGGACCAGATGCCATGATCTTAGTTTTCTGAATGTTGAGTTTTAAGCCAACTTTTTCACTCTCCTCTTTTACTTTCATCAGAAGGCTCTTTAGGGACATTCTATTGAGGCTTTTTCTTTGTAGATTTCCTACTGCCACAGTAAAATTTGAGAAAATTGTCTCTCATTCAGAGAGCAGATAACTATTCATCTAATTTTCTCCTAGTTGTTTTTAGTCCATCTGTACTTTTATTTTGATATACAAAGAGAAGTTGAGATAATAACTTTTTCCTAATTCCTAAATAATTATCTCACAATCCAATTTTTTGAATAATCAGTCTCTTTGCTGTTGATTTGTCTTTATATTTTTAAGGTTCACCTATAAACTAGAGTCTGTTTGGAGGACAATTTATTATACTCCACTCATCCATTTCTGGCCAATATAAGAGATTGGTATTAAAGTTTTAAGATATATTTTATTATCTAGGCAGATCGGGACATGATGCTATCATTTGTCTCTGATCAGAGACGCCTATTGCTTATATACAATGCAGTCAGTCATGTTATGAAAGCAAACAGGCTAACACACAAATTGTCTTGCCAACAGTTTATGTCAGCATGTCCTTCTATAAATAAACGCTTCTATTTTTGAGTCGTTTGATGGAGTTACTCTCTGTGTATAGTTTACATCCTTTTCTGCCCTGCTCCTATCCTAACCTTGAGCTCATTGGCAGAAGACACAATGTATTTAGAAGTATCCTTGATACTTTGAAACGACTTGACAAATACTCTTTCAGCAGGCTGATTTTCTCCTCCTCAGCCGCAGAAATGACCAGCTGCTACTCAACTAATCAGATCCCAGATCCCTGCATTATCATGCGTCTATTTAAATCAGGGTTTCTCATCCTCAGCACTATTGAGATTTTGGGTGAACGCTTCTCTGTTGTGTCCTATAGACAGTGGAACCTTCCTCCCTGCTCCACTTGTGACAATCAAAAATATTTCCAGATGTTGCCAAATATTTCCTCTGGGACAGAAGCGCCTGAATAGAAAATTATTCATTTAGCTCAAAATATTTAGGTGGCATGCGGCATAATAAATGTGTTAAACTTTTATCCACTTGTGATCATTTTTGGTAATCTTAGTAATACAGTCAGGTTGAACCTAGAGCAGTCTAATGAACCGCACAATGGCTCACTGTCATTAGGCTTAAAAAAAAAAAAAATCACCCTGAGGGCATTATGCTTGTCCATGTGACTTAAACGTGACCCTAGAAAGAAGAATGGCATTATGATTGCTCAAAATAAAACATCTCACAGATCTCTTTCAGCTCATCCCTCCCTGTCGACGGAGCCTGTACTGATGGTAAATTTGAACCGTTGTCAGTTTGATAAGCATATTGATATATGTAAATGAATGATGCCCTGCATTTGAATCCTATGTTTTGACATTTGGAAAATGACCTGAACTCTCCATCCATAATTCTTTGACTCATCTTGCCTTTGATTTTAGCCTATAACTATGGCTGTCTGAGCTGGTTAGTTCAGAGGGGTTTTACAAGATGGTAATGAGGCCAGTGTTGCAGTTTCAATTAGCTTCACAGAAGAAAAACCCAGCTTCACAGAAGCAGACTGAATCGCTTAAGCCTACCAGCACTCAGCCAACAGCCAAAAGGAGGAGGAGAACAGAGGGGGCTGCTGATGCAGCACTCCCAGGACCATGTAGCCTGGACCAGCAAGGTCACTACCCACTGGTGGGCCATCCGTGTTGTATTCCTCCACC
Source organism: Nanger dama (assembly GCA_917880005.1). Taxonomy (NCBI): domain Eukaryota; kingdom Metazoa; phylum Chordata; class Mammalia; order Artiodactyla; family Bovidae; genus Nanger; species Nanger dama. The sequence continues at coordinate 4,202,996 of CAKJTW010000021.1, read as the reverse complement.
AATGCACAGCAGAGACGCAAAATGAAGAGCACGCCGTAAATCAGAGCTGCTCTGACAGTCAGTGTGGATCATTGGCAAAGTCCTTATTAGGACTTATTAGTCCTTATTCTAAATTTGGGTGAAATTAACAAATAGAACAGCTGCAGTTTTGGAAGGTGAACAACTCTTATTTTTGTTTTCAGATTTGCAATTTTGGCCATATATTTGAAGTACGTTTTATCCACTGATGAAATTATCTTCTCATCATTCACTTAGAGGGATAGATGATCACACACATAAATTTCCCTGCTGCTGTGTAACTATTAATATAATGGCTAACTCTGGCCATTTTTCATTGGAATGGGAAGACTTTTATAAGTATTGAAATGGAGATTAAATTTTGTTTCTGTCGTTTAATCACTGAGTTGTGTCCAACTCTTTTGCAACCCCGTGGACTGTAGCCCACCAGGCTGCTCTATCCATGGGATTTTCCAGACAAGAATATTGGAACGGGTTGCCATTTCCTTCTCCAGGGATCTTCCCAGCCCAGGGATCAAACCCATGTCTCCTGCATTGGCAGGCAGATTCTTTACCATTGAACCACCATGGAAGCCCAGATAGAATTTACTTGCACTTAATATGACTTTTGCATTGGCAAAGGGATATGAACAAGGATCCCTAGCACCAATATACCTAAGATTAATTTTTTAAAAAAATTAATCTCCATGGTAACATGGCCCTCAGCATCTGCCCTTCATTCCAAAAAGATTGGACTCCATTCTGCTTTTGAAATATTTGCATTGTTCCTACTAATCCGCTGTATAGTAATGGATGCAAACGACACCTGGCAAGTTTGGTTTATACTCTCAGTTCAGCATTAAGGTACATTTGCTTCTTTTCATTTTCTTCTGGTCTTTGATTTCTGATCATACTTTCCAATCCCGGGCCACATTTTTCCTGTAGGGAGCATCTGGAGCTTAATATTATTTGTATAATGGTCCTTCTCACTGCTTCCTGAATTTTTCTTCTGGCTTTTTGAGAAAGCCATAGAAATTGTCAACAATGTAGGTAGATATTCTGGTGATGAGCAGATACTTAATTTCAAGCTCTTCCATTCACAATGCATTCATGAAAATACAATCAACTTTGATAGACAATGGGGAAAATAGCTTTTAGGCATTGATATTAACCTCACCTCAACAAAGGTCTGCTAAACATACTGACTCTCAAATGAATAGTGATGGATGGACAAGCCAAACAGATTGAGCCTTGAGTGCGAGAAGATCAACAGATGTTCCATGGATTGCTTGCTCCATGCTTTTAAGTTTTAAGATTTTTTTAATTGAAGTATAGTTGATTTGCAATGTTATGTTTCAGGTATACAGCAAAATAATTCTCAGTTGTATATATATTCATATATATAGGTATACCCACATATATATTGTCTTTCAGATTCTTTTCCACTATACATTATTAGAAGATGGAGACTCTAGTTACTTGGGCTATCCAGTAGGTCCTTGTTTATCTCTTTTGTATATTGTACATGTTAATCCCAAACTCCTGATTTATCCCTGTTCCTCTTTGTTACCTGTACGTTTTTCTTCAAAATCTGTGAATCATAGGAGCTTATGCCTTTAAAAATTGATTTCTATGATTGCAGTGGCATGGATACCACATTCTCTGTTACCGTTAGACTTGCATTCAAAATCTTTTGTTTCAAAATGCACGATGTTCCCTTCTTTCTAAGAATTTTAATATTTATTGAGCACTTCTGGGTGCCCCGCACTGTGCAAAGTGCTTTAATGAATTGTTTCATTTAATTTTTTTACCATGGTCTTATGGCATACACTAGATGCTATTTTTCTCATTGTACAGCTAAGGAACTTAATAGTAAATATTAGTCTGGGGCCCAAGAGCAGACAGCTAACACCAACATATGGCAAAACCAGAACTGGAATTTGATCTGTATGAATCCAGAGTCCACACTCTTAACTGCTATAGTGCTGTGCCGCCCAGAAGTCATTATCACAAAAAATGTATATTATTTTTAATTTCCAAGAATAATAATATAATTTTCTGTTATCATACTTGATTTAAAACAAATAAATATGATACCCAGATATCTTTTGTGTCACCTAAACCTGAATTCTTACAGAAATTTTGCCTGTGCCAATTTAACTTGAAGTGAGGCATTCATTCCTCTGTTTCCCTTAAATCAGACTTAAGTTTGTCGCTAGAGAGGGGTTCATGTTTTGAGTAATTGTATTTCACTCTCTATGGCATTATGGTACTTAGAACATGTTCAATGTTTTAAAGAAAGCAATTTACACCACTTCCTTTAGAAGACTATAAATTAAAGAGTGATAGAAAGTGTCAAACCTTAATTATATTGAAGGTTTTAGTAACCTCATAAACCACAAGAACAGAAATACCAAGAAACTTTGTTTCAACTGCTGCCAACAAAGTTTCATTTGCTGGTTCATTTTTGCAGCGTTGATGAGAGTAATAGTTAGGGTGACATTTTTGCAGAGGATGGTTTAATGTTCAAATAAGCTGTGTTGTTTCATCAGCTTTATTTTCTTTATGGATAAGGTTTTTTTCCTGCTGTAATGATTTGAACTATGAAATGAAAATGTGTCTTGTGGGCTGGATTATGGCTCCAGAAGACACAGTTTAGCTGATAGAAAGGTCTTTGCCACAACCACAGTTGATGTTTACAAATCCACATCCCTTCTCATTTTTAATGCTGTTTCTGTATTTCTTAATGAATCTAATCACAGAAAATGTGTCAGATGGAAATGAAAACTTGGTCTCAAACATATGCTTGGGTTTCTGTTAGCAGGAAACAAATGTCCAAATGCAATTGCAGACAGGCTCACACACGTCCTTATACACACACTCAAGTTTGGATCCAAGTAGGAACCTGGGGACACACAGGCACTCAGAGCCAGATCCTAAACATATGTCGAAATTCGGTGTGATCACAACAGCAGAGTGGCACAATATTGTTTCATTCCATCTGATGCTGGGGGAGAAGCCAAGAGACAGCGAGTCATAAAACAAATGTCATTCTCCTTACAGAAACATGATGTTTGAGTAGTGGAGGAAATAATAGATCAGTGTGTTTCAGTGTGACTTTCTTGTCATTGGCAAACTGATAGAAACACTTCTGTTCTATAAGAGAATGTAGGCTAACCTTTAATGGTTGACATATGTGAGATAAAACTGCTAATACTTGATATTTCTGTCCTATAGGACAAAATATATCTATCGCACACCATAAAAAATGTAGTATCTGCAAATTCATATAGTTTAGTATGACAAAATAATATTTATTATGTTCCCTTTTCCCTCAATTTCTTTGTGTGTGTGTGTGTGTTTAAGATGACAGTGTTAACCATGTGAAAAGGTGTAAGTGAAGGATGGACCTTACTGATACAAATAACTTGTGTATGGGTCAGGTTTTTTTGGCAACTTATGAGATATGATTAACATGCAGCACTGTACAAGTTTAAGAAGTACACAGAATAATTGACCTGCCTACATCATGAAATAATTATTGCGTTAAGATTAATCATCTTGTATAGACACAGAGTTAAGAAAAATAAAAGGCACATTTTCCCTTGTGCTGAGAACTCCTAGGATTTACTGTCTTAACAATGTTCATGTATAATGCATGGCAGTGTTTATTATATCATTAATCTTGCAACTGGAAGTTTTTACGTTTTGACTGCCTTCTTTGCTATCCAAAGATAGCACATTATAATTGACTGTTCCTCCGCACTGTCCCGGGGCTGGAAGTTCCTTTCTCTGGATTTCCTTTCCCTACTTCACTCGTCCCCACAGCACTGTCCTCTATGGCAACCACATGTTGTTCTTGGTATCTCTGATTCTGCTTCAACTTTATTATGTTTTTTCACTTGTTTGTCTTTTGTTCACTTGTTTTACAGATTCTCTGTGTAAGTGAAATCAGGGTATTTGTCTTTCTCTGACTTATTTCCATTAGCATAATACCCTCTAGGCCCACCCATGTTGTCTCAAATGAGAGAATTTCTTTTTTACGACTGAGTAATATCTCGTTGTCTGTGTAAGCCTCATCTTTTTCGCCCATTCGTCCATCAGTGGGCCCGTAGGTTGATTCTGTATCTTGACTATTACGAATAGTGCTGCAGTGAACAGAGAGCGGTGCATATATTTTCCCAAATCAGTGTTTTGTTTTCTTTGGCCACACACCCAGAAGTGGAATTTCTGGATCATATAGCAGCTCTATTCTTAGTTTTTTGAGGAACTTCTGTATCATTTTCCACAGTGGCCGCACTGATTAACATTTCCACCGACAGTGTGTGAGGGTTTCTTGTTCTCCACATCCTCACCGACACTTGTGATCTGCAGTCCTTTTGATGATACGAAATGTGCTGGATGTGAGGCAGTGTCTCACTGGGGGTTTTATTTGCATATCCCTGATGATCCCCTGATGATTCTTGCTTCTTTTCATGTGCTTGTTGGCTACCTATATGTATTCTTTGGAAAAATTGTCTATTCAAGTCCACTGCCCATTTTTAATCAGGTTGCTTGTTTTTTTAATGTTGAGTTGTATGAATTTTTGTATATTTTGGATAATAACCCCTTATCAGATATATTGTTTATAAATATCTTCTCCCATTCAGTAGGTGAATTATAGAACTATTTGTTCTAGTTCTGTGAAAAATGCCATTGGTATTTTGATAAGGATTTCACTGAATCTTCAGATTGCCTTGTGTAGTATGGTCATCTTAATAATATCAATTCTTCCATCTGTGAGAATGGAATATCTTTCCATCTGTTTGTCTCATCTTTAATTTCTTTCACCAATATCTTAAGAGTTCCCAAGTATAAGTCTTTTATCTCCTTGGTTAGATTTATTTCTAGGTTTTTATTCTTTTGATGCAATTGTACATGAGATTGCTTTCTTAATTTCTCTTTCTGGTAGTTCATTTTTAATGTATAGAAATGCAACAGATTTCTGTATTAATTTTGTATCCTACAACTTTATTGAATTCATTTATTCGTTCTAATAGTTTTTTTAGTGGTGTATTTAGTACTTTCTATATATAGTATCATGTCATTTGCAAACAGTGACAGTTTTGCTTCTTCCTTTCCAACTTGGATTTCTTTTTCTTTTTCTTGTCTGATTGCTGTGGCTAGGACTTCCAATATCATGTTGAATAAAAGTGGCAGGAGTGGGTATCTTTGTCTGTTACTGAATTTAAAGGAAAAGCTTTCAGCTTTTGACTGTTGAGTGTGATGTTGGCTATAGGCTTGTCATATATGATCTTTATTATATTGAGAGATGTTCCCTCTATATCCACTTTATAAAAAGTTTTCATCATCAATGGATGTTAATGTTTCTGCATCTACTGAAAATTTTTTCAAGATATTTTTATCCATGAATTCCCTTATAAAAGCCAAAGTTAGAATAGTTATTCATGACTAGCACATGTCACAAAAAGTGAGAGTTAAAATTCTTTCAGACCTTTCTCCTTTGAGATGTTTGGCTAATGGGCAAAATGTAATCCCAGGGAAAAGTAAACAGGAGCCAAATGATAACTCCTTGAGAAGATTCTATATCATGTTAATAAGTCACAGGTAGATAAAATGCTCTGTGAATTCATGGGATGGACATGCCATTGGGATTATCCAGCCCAGCAGCTCTCAGCTATCCAGTGAGAGGGCCCAGCTCCATGTGGGTGGGTTGCCGTAAGCAGTGAGGTAAGCTGTTTGTGCCGTTTGGGTCTAGTGCTCAAAGTACTAAAGTTAACAAATTATTTTTTCTTTTATAAATTAGAAGAGATTTGAAATTATCCTTCTCAAAATGCCACACTAATAGCATGCAATGCCACTGAACAGCATTTCAAATCGGAAAGAAGTATTCCTTCAGATGTGCTACATGTGTGTCCCTTGGAGATACCCATGGAAGACAAGATGTTTTCTTGTGTGAAAATAGAGGTGATGTTTCCTAGCAGAAAAAGTTTACGATCTGCACATCTAGATACTTCCTTCAACCTTTTCTATGATCAGTAGAGATGACTAAATTCATAAGCAAAAGGTTACTGGTGTTCATGGAATAAGCAAAGGGCTGTAATCTTCAAAGGCGTTTCTCCAGGGCATGGAGAAGCCTGAGGAAATGACGACGCACTCTTTGACATTTTTCATAGCTGACTGCTTAGAGCTCTTGGATTCTGTCTCCTTCCTACGAGGAAAGCCCAACACCCACCCACTGCCAAAGTTTGTTTTCTCTGAGCTCAGTTTATCTAAAGTGGCCGTGCTCCAGGAGTTGACCTTTTCTTTCTTTGGACGTGTTAATATCACGGAGTAAGCTCCGTGGCTGGTCTCAGTCCAGGGGCTATTCCCATAAACCCAAGGAAGCGTAATTGATTCAGTGCTTGCAGGAGAGCCTTATTCCTTTATCTGCAAGCCGTTATTTGGAGGGGTGGGGACACTCTACCATTGTTCCCATTTACCAAGGAACTTAAATCTAAGTCTGACTCTAATTGTTAATGTTCTTATTGCTGGCACTGTGCAGTTTTGATACCTCTCTATATTAGTCAGTGGGGCAAGTTGACACCATATCTCATTCTCGTGATCTTCATTTTATGTAACGTCTTTTATCACTTAAAATTTGTACAAATTTATCATCTTAGCAGCTGTAAACTATTCTAGGGATAGAAGGTATGATCATTCCTGTTTTGTTTCTTTTACAATACAGGAAAATCCTAGTAAAGGTAACACCAAAACCTTATTAATCAACCTAATAGGTTGAAAAATCCCAAGTGAAATGCCAGTGGATTCAATCAGATAAACCTTGAACACAACAACAAGCCATACCCAGAAGAGCTGGTTCTTAGGACATAAGAAATTTTACTAATAGAGAAATTTGTCAATAGAATAAATGAGAAAAAATATGTTATTACCTCTATAGATGCTCCCCACAGTGTTTGATTTAATATATGTTATTGATGAGCACTCTTAATGAAACAGAGAAGGCTAATTACATAAAATTATAAAGATTATTTGAAACAAAGATTAACTATTTCATTTAATCTTTGTATTTACTTGTAAAATTCTGTACATATTTTCATTAAAATGAAAAACAAGAAAGTTTTAAATTTATTATTTTTTCAATAAAATTAGGTAAAGTGATCAGAAAGGGGAAGTTAAGTCCCTATTTGTCTATATTATAATTTTAGGAGACTCAACTGAAACAAACAAACAAAAGTATTGGAACTATAAAAAATTCAGTACGGGAACTATTTAGAAAATATGCACAAAAATACAGAGTACTTATTTGCCTTAATCAATGTAAAAGTAAGGAAGAAATCACTATAGCGACCTTAAAACAGAAAATTACTAGAAATAAATATAAAAAGGAATTTATTAGGATATATTGAAAAATTATAAGATAATTTGGAAGAAGATGAGATTTAAGTGGGAAACATTCTGTACTCCTCAACAAAAAGAATCAACATTTAAAAAATTAAATTCTCCCAAGTAATACAACAATATAATGCAACTGCAGTCAGAACCACTGGAGGCTTTTTCAGCTATATGATAAAGCGATTCTTAAATTTATGTTGAATAAAATAAAAACAAAAGTAACAAGTAAGTCATTTAAAAATCAGTGCCTCCAAAGTTTAAGAACAATTATATTAAAAGAGAACATCTGATCAAGTTTTTATATCCCATATGAAAATTTTTGCAGTGGAAAAAACCCCACAATGTTAAGAGGTTATAAATGTGATGGAAAAACATCTGCAAGACAAGATTTCTTTAATATACATAGGTATCTTACAAGTAGGAAAGAGAAGGAAAGAGAAGCGTTCCTGTGGAAGCCCCAAGGTCAAGGGCCAGCAAACCTTTGCTGTAGGAGACAGATAGTAATTGTTCAGCTCTGCGGGCACCATGGTCTCCTTTGCAACTGCTTAGCCTCTCCTTGTAGCACAGAAGTAGCCACAGTCAATATGTAAACAGATAGGAATGACTGGGTTCCAAAAGAACTTCATCTACAATGATGGGAAGTGGGATGAAATTGGCTCACAGGACAGTAGTGTGCCAACTCCCACAGTAGACCTTTGCAACTTGTTCACTGCTGTATTCTAGATACACCTAGAAGCTTCTAGATACATCTAGAAGCAAGTATGGTATGTGCAAGATGTTCGGCCAACACATGGTACATGAATAGAATGAGGACAACCCACAAAATCAACAGTAAAATAGTATAGAATTGTTCAAACTGACATAATGAAAGAAAACAAATTAAAATTATGGCATCTTTTCTTACTCTCAGATACACTGGCTTGGTTTGTTTCTCTTAAGCAGTAATTCTTAAGTTCGGCAACAATATGCATGCTAAATCACGTCAGTCATGTCCAACTCTTTGCAACTCTATGGACTGTAGCCCACCAGGCTCCTCTGTCCATGGGATTCTCAGGCAAGAATACTGGAATGGGTTGCCATGCCCTTCCCCAGGGAATCTTCCCAACCCAGGGACCAACCCCACGTCTCTTATGTCTCCTGCATTAGCGGGTGGGTTCTTTACCACTTGCACCACCTGGGAAGCAGGCTTCTGCATATCTTCGTGTGCTGCTAGTAGGTTTTGGGGGTTTTTGGCTCTCTTTTGTTACATATACAGAGAAAAGTATAGAAAGTAATAGAAGCCATGGTGGATTCATGTTGATGTATGGCAAAACCAATACAGTATTGTAAAGTAAAATAAAATTAAATTTCAAAAAGAAAGTAATAGAAGAGTAGATGAGTATCTGTATTCACTCACTCCCTAGATCAGCAGTTCTCAAATTATTTGATTTCATTCATAAAAATTATTGAGAGCCACAAAGAACTTTTGTTTGTTAGTGTTTACATTTATGTTGTTTACTACAGTTAGAAATTAAAACAACATTTTAAATATTTAATTCATTTAATATAGCAATAATAAAATCTTTATGTGGTATCATAAAAAAACATTTCTCGACAGTACAATTTTCAAAGTCAAAAACAAAATAAAAAGCAGTATTGAGAAGAGTGACGCTGTTTTACACTTTGGCAGATCTTTTTAATAACTGGCTGGAAAGAAGTCAGCTAGATCCTCATATCTGCTTTTGAATTCATTCTGTTGTGGTATGTTTTATTGTTGACGTGTGTGAAGAAAATTGATCTTCAAGCAGTTATGTAGTTAGAAAAGGGAAACATTTTAATAGCCTGGTAACTGAAAATTCTCTGGGATATTACACCAACATTCAACAAATGGCAGCTGCAGTGTGTAATCTGAAACCATGTCACTGAACTTTCCAGACTCTGTGACATTAAAATCCACTCACTTATCCTGCACTTTGAGTGGATCTTCCACTCAGGCATGATTTTTGTAACATCATGCACTGACTGAAGCTTGGCGTGCTGCAGTCCGTGGGGTCGCAAAGAGTTGGACATAACTGAGCTGAACTGCGCATTTGGAAAATGTTGGTTCACTGAGTAGTATAGGCTTTCCTGATGTAGACATGTTAGCTTACACAATATTTAAGAATCCACCTGCCAATGCACAAGACACAAGAGACATGGGTTTGATCCCTGGGTCGGGGAGATTCCCTGGAGTGGGAAGTGGCAACCCATTCCAATGTTCTTGCCTAGAAAAATTTCCATGGACAGAGGAGCCTGGCAGGCTACAGTCCATGGGGCCGCAAAGAGCACTCCTGGTATCACACCTCCACTGATCTCAGAAAAGTCTTTAACAGTTAGGCGTCTGCCGAGCCCACGGTGGTAGATATGTTTTCTAAAGTTCTAATTTTCATTTGCAAGCTGTAATTTTGTCATGGGCAACGACTATTACCGGTTGTTTTCTTGAAAGTGACAGGCGGTTCAGCTGAGTCTGAATAACTGTAATTGGGCTCTCATGCATTTTTTCAATAAAAATGATGTTCTGTGGAGAAAAAGCAGGTAGTTTGGGTCACAGTTCAGATGATCACACAAGTACTTTTCCCCGGAGGCAACAATCAAACATGGAGCAGAAGTGCTCTGGGCATATCTGCTATTCTGTTACTCAGCGCATTATTGAAAAAGCATTCATAAGTTGGGATTTATGTTACTGCTTCAGCAAGGAGCTGTTTGAGTAAACCTGGCTTATCTCATTTTGTCTGGTGTTTCTGCAAGCGCCTGGGGGTGAGGAATGCGGCCCCCTACTCACCTAGTTGGCCCAACAGCTTGGTTTGCGCTGACACCACAGTTTTACCCAGCACTGATGGTGAACCATCACTGGCAGATGTCAATACCCAGGAAAAGCCAAATCAGGTCTTAGTATTAATATGAAAATTATTTTGACCTCAAGGACATCCTGCAGTAGACTTGGGATCCCCAAAGGTCCTCAGACTCACTTTGAGAACTGTGCCCCATATTGGGCATATGTTGATATTGACCTTGTTTTCTTCAAATGTGTTTATTGAGAAAATAAAATATTATAGATCCTAATAAAATCCCTACCTCTCTTCCCCCAATGTTGAAGTTAGTGTACCCTTTCTGCAGGAGGTTTTGTAATTCCCCTTGTGTGTAAACACAACAGTGTGTCTTTATAGTTCTTTCTTATTTTACAAAAGTAATTTCACTCCATATGTATGCTTTTACCAAGATTTTTTTCATTCAATATTATGCCATTTTGTTTTTGAGAGAGATCTCAGTTGATGTAACCTAGTTCATATGTTTTACCTCATATATATTTTTTTCCTCTCTATTCCTGAACTGATGTATCCCTAGACTATTTTCAGCTTTTTGCTATTAGGAATATTCCCCTAAGCAAGAGTCACTTTAGGTTGTAGACCATGACATGGAATTCCTAGATGTAGGAGCATGCACACAGTCAGTTTTCCATTCCTATGTTCTTAAATTTTCTCCAATACAGCGATACAAATGTACAACCTAATGTGGTTCTTGGTTTTGCATTAAAAGATTACTGATTTGGCTATTCAGGGTCTTAACTGTGGCATTTGTGGTCTAGTTCCCTGGCCAGGAGTCAAACCAGGGCCCTTGCATTGGTGTGTGGAGTCTTAATCCCTGGACCACCAGCGAGGTCTTCTAAGGAGGCTGCTCACTGGCCTTCTCACTCTGGGAGCAATTTGGCAATGTCTGTCAGATACTTCAGGAGAAAACATAAGGTTTGAACCAGAAATTTCAATTCTAATAATTGGCCATTAGGAATCAATGCAAGGATTTTTCTTTTTCCTTTTACAAAGTTGCCTGTTGTATTGTTATTTGTAGAGGGGAAAATCTGGACAACAGCTTCTAGAAGATCAATATGTACTCGCTGCCATATGTAGAATGGATAACCAGCAAAGACCTGCTGTAGCACAGAGAACTCTGCTCAAAATGTCATGTGCAGCCTGGATGGGAGGGGAGTTTGGGGGAGAATGGATACATGTATATGTATGGCTGAATCCTTTGCTGTCCAGCTGAAACTCACAACAATGTGAACTGACTATACTGCAACATGAAAAGTTTTTTTTTTTTTAAAATAGGTGATTAGTTACATATATTGTAATACCTTTGTATGAACTATGATGTTATTTATGTCCTAATTTTGGTTAATATTATTTTGTATCACTTTATTTATATCAAAACGGGCGATAGGAGTACAGTTAATTTTTCTTTTCTTTCTTTGCGTGTTTTTATTGGTATTTTTGAAGGAAAATGTTATTACAGAAAGCAAGGAAGGAAGAGCAGACCACAGGTTAGCAAATAAATCTTGAAACTTCATCCCAAGCTAAGTGTCAGGTCAGGCCAAAAAAGTAAAACATGTCCCAAACTTGACACCGAAGAGTTGTCATTTGAGAGCTTGTTGCAGCCCTGGGAGGTCTTGATTCTGTGGGAGCAGGGATCAAGGAACCCTGAAATACATAGACCTCACACCTCAAGAAATACTCATTTAGAAACTGTAACTAATTTGATCGGATGAGCCGGCATTCATGGAAAATCAGGAGTCTTGTCATTTTCAAATTCCCGCAGGAGAGACCAGCAGGGGACAGTTCTGGTGGAGCCTCCCTCTTCTCACACAGGCCTGGAGCCAAAGGCCGGGAGGCTGGGCAACCACATCCTGAAAGCCTGCCCTTGGCATTCTTTGCTTTCTCCGGGCTGTTGGCAGCCTGCCCGACACAGACAAGGTCACGCCTGCAGGTGCTGGCCCCAGGTGTTCCGCCTCCATTCTCTCCCATCCCTCCTGCCTGTTCTCTGGCACCTGGGTCGCTTTCTCTGCTGAGCTAAACTTCACAACTTTGAGCGTTAGAAGATACAAATTCCTGGCCCCCAACCCCCGTGCTTCGGATGCCATAGGTCTGCGGCGGGGCCCAGGAATATGCACTTGTAAAAAGCTGCCAAGTGATATGGAAGCTGCTGGCCCTGAAATGCACCGAGGTCAAGGCCATCAGGTACTCAAGGGGCTGAACGATCAAATGTTAATCATTAGAGTTCCTATCAGATGGCCATTTGGAAATGCAGGCGTGGATGCGGGCGTAGTAACAGTATTACTAGAGGTGGCAACAAGTAGAAAAACAGCAATCATGGAAATAGTAACATTAGCAATAAAGTAACAAAAATAAACGAGAACCATTTGCCTTCCAGTGTCTTGACAAAAGTCTTGAATATGGTCTTACCAGAATAGGGAAGAGATTTCCAAAGCAAGAAATGTTATGCAATCACTAATTTAAAAAATATGTCTGGTGGTCCAATGGCTAAGAATCCACTTTGCAATGCAGGGAGGAGACATGGGTTCGATCCCTGATTGGGGAGCTAAGGTCCCACCTGCCAGAAAACCAAAACTTAAAACAGAAACAATATTGTAACAAATTCAATAAGGACTTTAAAAACAGTCCACATCTAAAGAGAAATCTTTAAAAAAAAAAAAAAGTCTCTTTAAATGGATATATTTCCAGTGAAAGCAAGGTCTTGAAAAACATACCAGGCCTTATGATCCAGAAAAAGCTGTTTCTTTTTCTTCTGCAGGGTATTATTTATCTTTGGCTAATAGATTCAGCCAAGTCATTTTTATAGCCTCATATGTTATCAAAAAAGTGTTTTTATTGCTCAATCTAACTACCCCCTTTCTCAACCTATTGCATTAATCCTGCCTTTGAAAGCCAAGTATAAACTAAAGTCTAGATAAAAGGATTTTTTAAAAACCCATTTGTGTTTTTCCTTTTGTGTTAAATTATGAATACAGTAATTGGCAGTTAATGAGATGTAAGCGCGGTAGCCTCGGACACTTTGGGTTATGCAGGCCTCTGCACCATTTTCCTCTGGCCCTCATTTCCCAAACTCCAGACCTATAATTATGCCAAAATTTATCCAAGCCAGAAAATATTTTGTTTTTCCTTGTTGCTACCTACAGACCATAAAGTTATGGAAAGCAGACAGGCAAAACTAATTTTAACCCCTCAGTGAAAATTCTGAGAGGCAACTCAATAAGATATAATTAAAGGTGTATGAATCATAGATGTCAAAATCTGAGACATCTAGAAAGCATCTGATTCAACTGTTTGGCTGAATGTATCAACCCCATTTTGCAGATAAGTTAGCCAAGGCTCAAACAATTAAAATACAGATGAAGTTCAGATTTGAACTGAAGATCTATCTGATCCTAAAACTTGGGAGGTGTCGAAAGGGGTGTGGCAGCTGTTCTTTGCCGCTCTGAAGGGTTTTCTTTCACTGCAGCCTACCTTGAACTCTTTTTTAAAATAGGCTTATAAAGTTGAATAAAATATTTGATTCATGCAGTATCTTCCAATGACCGTGTCCTTGCATGAGATATTTTGATATACTAAATTTATACATACACCTGAGTGAGGAAGATACATGCAAAAAAAGTCCAGGTCTCATGTTTACATTGAAAATGTCAATCTTCGTTTCCACTCAAGTGCTAATCTTTCTAAAAATGTCCCTGACATTGAAGGACAGCCAAAAGGCAGTAACTTATTAGAACCTTGGGTTCCGATTACAAATGCGTCTGGCAAGCTCTGTGTTAAAGCTCAGATTATCTCGGAATTATTTTAAATATTTGTGCAGGAACACTGATTAGTTTCTTCACGTGTTGCCTCATAACCATCCACTAAGAACCACCTTGGTCTCCGATCGCTAACTCCAAGAGCTTGAGTCAGTTCTCTCAGCAGAGCTGATTGCTTCACTGTTTGGAAGTCATTAGAACTTGGGAGCGTTGACTTAAAAGAGGAATTTGACATCCATTTTGACTTTGTTCTTTGCACAGGAGAGCTGAAAAGGAAGTTCTGAGGAGGTAACGTCCTTCCCTACCCTTCCTTTTATGTAGTTACTATTTGCTGATGATTTACCTTGAAACTGGAGACGGGAGGCGTGACGTCGGGGAGAGAATGCTGGTGTGGGAGCCAGGGTACCTGGGATGGCATTCTGGATCTTTCAACTCATGCTCTTAGACAAGTCACGGAGTTTCTCTGGGCATTGGTTTCTATGAATGGGAAGGAAGTGACACAGGCCGCTGTTAAGCTGTGAGTTCAGCAAAGAGACGTCAAACCAGCTCTCAGGCCGCAGATCCAGTGATGGGTCAGGCAGACCCCCGCCTTCCTTCCTGCTTATCTTGTGGCAAGTCTGGCTGGGCGGGCAGCAGCCAGGCAGTGATCCAGGCCTGTGCTCTGCGGGACTCCGGGCCTAGTCCAGAGCCTTTCTGTCACTGTCCTGAAAGTCTTATTCATTTATGAACAAGGACCCTGCATTTTCATCTTTCTCTGAACCAGACAAATCATGTCTCTGGCTCTGCCTTTTGGACATACATTCTTGCCAGATGTCTACCAGTTGAAATAAAAAAGAGTCATTAACTTCAAATTTGCCACGTTCGCCACCATTGTTTCTTTGGGGTGGGGCTTCCCTAGTGGCTCAGATGGTAAAGAATCTGCCTGCATTGCAGGAGCCGAAGGAGACACTGGTCAAGATCCCTGGGTTGGGAAGATCCCCTGGAGGAAAGCATGACAACCTAATCCAGTATTCTTGCCTGGAAAATCCCATGGACAGAGGAGTCTGGCAGGCTACCATCCTTGGGATTGCAAAGAGCTGGACATGACTGAGCAAAGATAATAATAATAATATCTTTTGGGTAGACTGGGAGAGTAAACTATTGGCAAAAATATAAATGTGGATTGTTTGGTTATTTTCAGTGATCTGAGGTTTGTTGAAGGGTGTTTGTCTTTTTAATTTTTAAAAATTAAAAAAATTATTGAAGGTTAGTGAATTTACAGTGTTTCAGATGTTTCGAGTGCAAGGTGCTGCAAATAGATGTCATCTCTCTGATTCCTTTTATAGGCTATAAGAAGATATTGACTATCATTCCCTGTGATATACAGCAGGTCCTTGTTGTTTGTCTATTTTATATATAGTAGTGCTATGATCTGAGTTTTGATTGTCTACATTTTCCTGCTTCCGTTCCTCCTTACCTGGTTCAATCCTGCTAGAGCCATGTAGTCGGTTGTAGTACAATGTAGAAGACCCTGGACAGACTAGGGAGGAGGCTTCTTTTCCACCAGCAATGACTTTATCTGATCACGTGAGCTTCTCTCTGCTTTGAGGCTAGTGCAGCCCCCTCGCCGTGGAAGAGCTCGATTCTGGGTGAAAAGGGGCTGCTGCATGCGGTGAAGTATGCGTGCACACAGGGCCACCTTGGCTGCACGTTAACACTGATGAGAAGGACTCTGTTACTGCAGAGAAAATGCACATTCTTTGTTTCTTCATCACTGCGTGCCAGAGATGAACGAGCAAAGCAGACAGAGGGAATGCTTCTAGGGACTCACTGAGCACTGGATGGTTTTACGTTAGAGTCTACTTTCGGATGCTTGGAGGAGGTCTCCAAGCAACCAGAGAGAGGTGATGGACATATTACAGCCCTGATGATACCCTTCTTTGATGGGCCACTCCAGAGTGTGTTCATTCAAAGCATTGAAAACACCAGACCAATCTTCAAACACTCCTTTTTCTTTTTACAAATGCAGTGTTCATAAACTTCCAAGGAACTGTCTTTTTCCCTCAGCTCATAAAGTTTTCTTCTATTTACTTAAAACTTGATAGTAGCAGACTTTTAATTATATCAACAATATCTGAATGTTTTAAAGTACTTAGTCTTTTCCCTTCATAAAACTAAATTTAAGTGACAGTCCATATGGTGAGTTCTAACTGCTGTCTGACTTTTGACTTAGATATTGGAAAATGTGTCATTTTTATCCTTTAAATCACATAAAACAGTATTTTGATGCACAACTATGCTTAAAGAACAGGGTAGAAAGAATTGGTCAATTTCTAAAGGGAAAACAACTGGCCACAACATTTTTCTATTTGGTATTGATAACCAACAAAACAATAGTCCCAGCTTGCATTTTGGGTCCCTTGTATTCAATGCACTGAATCAGTCTGAGATAAATCATTTTGATGAAGTTAATTTATTTTTGATCTGTTGCTTGGGCTTTTGGTATTTTATCCAAAAAAAAAAAAAAAAAAAAAGGCTTTGCCTAACCCCAGATAATGAAAAATTTCTCTTCTACTTTCTTCTAAGATTTTACAGTTTTAGCCTTTCCATTTAGGTCTGTAATCCACTTTGTGTACAGTTTTTCTACACGGTGTGAGGAAAGAGCCCAACTTCATTCTTTGGATGTGGATATGCTAAATGAGTTTTGAAATAGCCTCCTCACTGGTGGTCAGTGACCGTCTTGCTGAAAATCAGCTGTGTGATGAACTTCACGGGTCTTGGCATATGGGGCAGCTAATTCCAGAAAAGAGTCACCAGCGAATTTTGCAGCTTCTTTCTGCTCTACCCCAGTGAACCCATATACTAGCTGAAAGCCTAAACACACACCTGGGACCCCCAGAGAACACCATTACACAGTCTCTGGTCTGAAGTTTCCCTGCTGGGGGCACTTAGGAGTTAGGGGAAGAGTGATATCCATCCATCACAAAAGGCATCTGAAGGAGCTGAGTCATTTTGCACGCTGAGCCGCACAAACACACGGCAGGCGCAAGGGTGCCCTGTCCAGCAGGAAGCACCAGGCACGCCATTCCGGTCAGGAGAGGCTGTGCTGCCATCTGAGGAGGTCTCATTGCCTTGCACTCCTCCTGTGTGAATGGAAGAAGTCCCCTTCCTCCCAGCTGTGAGTCAGCCATGCTTTCCTGGGGGTGATGGAAATGTGTTGTTATCTAGAAATGCTTAGGGAAAGAGTAGACAGGTCCCTGGTGGTCCAGTGGTTAGGACTCAGAGCTTCCAGGCCTGTGGCCCCAGTTTAATCCCTGGTTGGGGAACTAAGACCCTGAAAGCTGCGCCACCGGAAAAAGAAAAAAGTAGGCAAACCACCCCCTCTGGAAGACCCTCGAGTCAAGTAGTGCCCAAAGCAGAGGGCAGTATCGCCCACCCCGAGTTCTGTCTGCTCGGAGGGTGGCAGGCAGTACGGAGAACGGTCCCACCAACAGGAAGGGAACGGCCTGCAGTCTGGCCACCGAAGGCAAGCCCATGTTTAGGACAGAGTCACGCTCCTTCCTTCTCTTCAGCTCGACAGGTACTGATGCTCATGCACAGAGGTTCATCTTCCCCAAGCAGCCTCTGCATGCTTGTTTAGGAAGGAAACGTACCTGGCAAGGGTCTTACTACATCCTCAGCTTTAGGCGGGCACGCTCATACGTGCTTTCAGGGACTGTGTTAAAACTTTCTTCGCTTCCCGGAATCCTCCCAGGCAAATCCCATTTTATCCCAAGAAGGCAGCAAAGATTCGCATAGAGCTGGGTCCACATTATAGAGTCAGGGTAATTTGCAGTGAAGTATTTAAATTTTTGAGCCTCATCCTCCTCTTTAAATTATAGGAGTATAAAAATCTTTATTCATGGTCATTATTGGATAAACTGAGATAACGTGTAAAATCTCTGACCCATATTGTGAGTTATATATTTTATTACTTTCTCCCTTTCAATACCAAAGATAAAGTGGGTCTCCCATTTCAAAACTCGTATTTTGGGCCTTCAATCCAAAGAATTAAAAGGACTGTCAGCCAAAATGGAAGTTGGGTTTATGTGTGGACACGTCAGATCTCTCTCCTGTATCCTCTTTCCCTTCAGTGATCTTAAAGCCTATAGGAC
Source organism: Nanger dama (assembly GCA_917880005.1). NCBI lineage: Eukaryota > Metazoa > Chordata > Mammalia > Artiodactyla > Bovidae > Nanger > Nanger dama. The sequence continues at coordinate 4,184,873 of CAKJTW010000021.1, read as the reverse complement.
CTTGCTTCCACAGGGTCTTCCTGAACCTTAAGAAAAATATTACTATTATCCATAACTTTGGTGATCTATCGGCATTTCAGAGAACTACCCAGTGATTTAAAATAACAGATATATATTTTCTTTGATCTGAATATGCAAAGGGGAAATGCAACTGCCTTTTTTCAGAAAAGCTTCCTGGACCTAAGGTATTTGGTTAGGTTAAGCGCTGAAATGTATTCTGACCTTGATGAGTGCTAGCTTTCAACTGGTGACCGAGAGCTTGTTTCCGCAGGTATTTGTTGGCCACAAAGCTGAAACCAAGCCCAAGTTTCCCTGTTGGGTGGGTTTTTTTTGGTGGAGGGCAGTGGGTGCATTGTTCAGCAGGAATATTTGTTTGACTGTCAGTGGAAGGGAACATCTCTCGTGACAAGGATGTCAGGTCTGGCACAGGAGAGGTTGTTCTAAACAGGCGTGGGATCTGGTTCTTCAAGTGACCTTGGGTGTTTAATCCTCCCAAGTGGCTCCTTTGTTTCTGCATGATCTGGAGGTCCTGGTCTTCTGTTCTGTTGCCACCCTGTAATGTCCTAAAGGTCATCTGTAGGATAGCAGACGAGGGGCATCTCATTCTAGGAACAGTGTAGACATTCACATCGTGGTGTCTCTGGTGTTTGTATTCCTGTGTAGTTTAGCCCAGTTCTTCTCTGCAAAACACTCATGTTTCCCTAAGGACGATGTGTCAGAAATTGGGAACAATGTAAGAACTCGGAATGAGTACACATCCAAAGAAACAGTAATCCAGTAACAAATTTAGCATTTGTTTTCATTAGGCTGCATTATCACATATGTCTTTCCTTAAAACTTTGTGCATATAAGTAGAGATATTAGAAAGCAGAATAAACTACTAATTTTTCCCATGAAGAGAGGACAGGGGTATACATAAATTCCCAGCAGTATATGTTCCAAACCTCTGGAAATCCTTTCTGGAATTTGGCCTGGTATATGTAAATGTAGATGTATAAGTACAAAGGCTACTCATATATCTATAAATATGTCAAGCCTAAACTATTTGATTTTTCAGTGCAGTCAATTATAACTTACAACATTTAAATACACTCCCTATTTCTACTGGAGTTTGGCACATCCCCCTGAAAAATGTAGGACTTTGCTTTACAATAGGAGAAAAAAGCCATAGAGAGTTATTTGAGGATGATTTACAATTGAATATAACTTTAACATTTTTAGGTGGAGAAGTCCATCATGTTACTTTAGATTCACTTCAGAATTTTCATCTGGAAAAAAATTAGCCAAATCCTTAATAATTCAAGAAAATAAAAATACTACATATTTTTCTAAGACTTGGAAGAAATAAAACGGGGTTTCCAGGTTAAATAAAATCTAATGTGTGGTTGTAAGAATCAAATAAAAAGATTCATCGAAAAATGCTTTGGAAATGGCAACATAGTCAAGCAGAAGAGCAGGAGGATTCCACTGAGAGCCTAGTGCTAAGGAGTCTGGCTTTGTGACTACATTCCTTATGTCTCAGTTCCAGCATGACTGCTCGTGTGTGAATTACTCAGTATCTGTGTCCCAGTCTCCACATCTGTTAAAATAGGGATCGCGGTAATTCTCATCAGCACATGTACAATTTTCAGGATAATGCCTGGCTTATAGGAAATGGATGATAAAAATGATGCTGATGATGAAATGATGGTGGGAGACAGGCCAGCTGACCCTAACTGTTTAAAGAGACATAAACAGAATACTAGAAACATATTAGGTTTGAAATTGGAAGACAAAGGGATACCTCATTCATAAATAATTTCTAAGTTGAGACAATTGTCTTTCTTGATATTGGTGGAAATATTAGTGCCAAAGAACTGATGCTTTTGAACTGTGGTGTTGAGAAGACTCATGAGAGTCCCTTGGACTGCAAGGAGATCCAACCAGTCCATCCTAAAGGAGATCAGTCCTGGGTGTTCATTGGAAAGACTGATATTGAAGCTGAAACTCCAGTTTGGCCACCCGATGTGAAAAATGGACTCACTGGAAAAGACCTTGATGCTGGGAAAGACGGAAGGAAGGAGGAGAAGGGGATGACAGAGAATGAGATGGTTGGCTGGCATCACTGACTTTATGGACATGAATTTGAGCAAACTGCAGGAGATGGTGAAGGACAGGGAAGCCTGGCATGCTGCTGTCCATGGGTCGCAAAGAGTCAGACATGACTCAGTGACTGAACAACAACATAGTTTAAAAATGAAAGGTATTTTTGAGCAATCATTGCACATTTGCTACAAAGTCATGAAGTTGCAGAAGATGTGGTATACACATACACACACAAACACACACACAATGTGATAATACTCAGCCATAAAAAGGAACAAAACTGGGTCATTTGTGTTGATGTGGATGAACCTAGAGTCTGTCAGAGTGAAGTAAGTCAGAAAGAGGGAAAACAAGTATCATATATCAAAGCAAGAATGTGGAATCCAGAAAAATGGTACAGATGAACTTATTTACAGGGCAGGAATGCCACCGCGGAAGTTCAGGATGGACATGTGGATGTGAGCAAGGAAGTGGGGTGGGATGAACTGAGAGAGTAGTATTGCCATATATATTCTACGGCGTGTAAAGCAGACGGCTAGTGGGAAAATGCTGTATAACGCAGGTTGCTCAGCTCAGTGCTTTGTGGTGACCTAGAGGGGTGGGATTGAAAGGTGGGAGGGAGGTTCAAGAGGGAGGAGAGATATGAATGCCTACAGCTGATTTGGGCTTCCCTTGGTAGCTCAGCTGGTAAAGAATCTGCCTGCAATGCAGGAGACCCGGTTCAATTCCTGGATCAGGAAGTTCTGGAGAAGGATTGGTTGCCCACTCCAGTATTCTTGGGCTTCCCTGGTGGCTCAGCTGGTAAAGAATCTGCCTGCAATGATGGAGACCTGGGTTTGATCCTTGGCATGAGAAGATCCCCCAGAGGAGGGCATGACAGCTCATTCCAGTGTTTTTGCCTAGAGAATCCCATAGACAGAACAGCCAGGCAGGCGACAGTCACAAAGAGTCAGACATGACTGAGCGACTAAGCACATAGCTGATTCAGGCTGTTATAAGTAATACAGCATTGTAAAGCAGTTATACTCCAACTAAAAAGACCAAAAAATGAAAAAATTGACTATATCAAACACTGAGTTTATCATAGTCCTCTGGACTTGGGTAGGAATTGCATCTTTCAGAATTAATTTAGGATAATGCAACATTCAAGGGGTCCCAATAAATACAGTCAAAATTTTAAGTTTAAAAAAAAACATAGAAATCACTGTCCATTTGAGATGATGACTTTGGATCATAAACAACTGTGCCACAATTATGAGCTGATGACCTTATTCAAGAACGGGAGACCAAAACAGCCCGCCTCCAAGGACTGTCAGAGTTTGTCAAACTCTCCCCAACTTGTCAAAGCTGAACTACAGTTATTCCTTATGACTCTGACCATACTTTGCCACCCATTTTCTGGAGACAGTGGTTAAACCCTCCCCCACGGGAAAGCCAGAGTCTCTGGGTCTTCACCTTCCCGTGGCTGGGATGCGTGTCATAGCGGACACACAGCCTGGATAGGACCTCCATCAGCCTCCAGTGGAGCTTCCGAGGCCCAGCAGCTCTGCCCACTCAGGCCCTGCCCTGCGTCACTGCAGGCCCCGCTCAGCTGGCACACACCTGAGCTCCATGCGGGACGCCCGGCCCTCCTGCTGCCGCGGACACAGGCTGGGAACCGGCCCTGGATGGGCTCAGCGCTGCTCCCCGCCCACGGAGGCACGTGGTCTGCGGGGCTCTCAGACCTGCCCGAGTCATCCCGGCTGGCCCAGAGCCCAGGCTCTGAGTGGTTCACGCTAAAAATGGAGAATCGGGGCCAGTATTCTTCCTGGGATTGTCTTAACTCCAAGCGTTTAAAAATAATGCATGTATACATTATATATATATTCAGGGAGAGGCTCGGGAAGCAGCAGCTGGGCTGCTGAGAGGCTGAATGGAAACAGAGCAGCTGTGTGGGTCTTAAGTCCTGGCTGGCTGTATACGCTGTGATTTCCTTCAACTCTAGGCCTGGGGATTCGGTGCCATTAAACAGAGCTAACAAACGCCAGGCTTCCCTGGTGGCTCAGACGGTGAGAGACCTGGGTTCAATCCCTGGGTCAGGAAAATCCCCTGGAAAAGGAAATGGCAACCCACTCCAGTAGTCTTGCCTGGAAAATTCCATGGACAGAGGAGCCTGGTGGGCTACCGTGCATGAGGTCGCAGAGTCAGACACGACTGAGTGACTTCACTCAACAAATGTCAAGCTCTCTGATTTCTTGGGAGACATTAAGGGTTGAGTTGATTGTTAAGCAGTTTGCAAATAGACAGGACTGCAGAAACAGTTACAATAATGAAAGGCTAACGATAGCACTCTTCCAGGTTCTGGAGCTTTGGCGATGGGGAGCACAGCACGCACAGGACCCAACATGTGGATCAGGGAGCTGGCGGTGTCCACCAGAGACACTATGCTCTCGTATAGTGCTCACTATGCTCACTATAGCTCTTCTGCTCATCAACATGAAAAGTCTCACTGGAAGCAAGCCATTGCCAGTGATTTTAAAGCCATTTATGCATGAGTGGGCTTCCCAGGTGGCTCAGTGGTAAAGAATCCACCTGCCAGTTCAGGAGATGCAGGAGACAAGAGTTTGATCTCTGGGTTGGGAAGAGCCCCTGAAGGAGGAAATGGCAACCCAGTTCAGTATTCTTGCCTGGAGAATTCCATGGACAGAGGATCCTGGCGGGCTACAGCCCACAGGGTCACAAAAGTTGGACACGACTTAGTAACTGAACAACAACAACAACATTTACAACTAAAATAGGGAGAGTGTCTCGTGCATCTTGGTATTTCTGTGGCATCTTACGATTATTAAAGTGACTGGCATTCTGCCTGGTACATAGTAACTGACCAAGAAATTAGCAGTTCTCACCCCTCCCCTAGCACTTTGTCTTCAGTGGGCAATGGTTTGGTGGGTGGTCCCTGGGGAGGTTTGAGTGCCAAGAGTTCACAGCCTAAAGAAAATCAGTGGGTGTAGTAGAGAAATGCAGCCTAGGGGTAGCTCTAGCTCCTCCCTCCTACCAGGTTGTCACCTCCATGGCATAGCCACAAAGACATTTCGGAACTGTCATTGGTTACTTCTCATTCAGTGAGAGCTGCAAAAATACCTGCCAATTCAACTGCATCCCTTATGGATGCTCCAAGATGGTGATCCCCTTTAGTAAGTGCTGCTGAATGGATTTCTACTTGTTGAGTATCACTTATTGCTGTGGCTATTTGTATAAACACCGCCAAAAGCCTTTAATCTTTCTCTCTGTTGAGTGTATCTTTGGGGTTGTTTTGGTTGTTAAAACCCACCTTTGGCAGAGAGTGGAGCGAGTCAGGAAAAGGGAATCTAGGTAGGAAGCCGTGTGTAGAAAGTTCCTTGAAAAAGCCCTGGCCCCTGAGTTACAACTTGCATTCCACTGGAAAACCACAGAGTAGAGACAAGCATGAATCTGGCTGAGAGCCTGAAAGGCAAGTTTCAGCATGAGTGAATTTTTAACAGCCTCCAAGAGGGGGATAAAGTGAAATTCTGACAACCTTAACTACTCTGCTTTCTTAAAGCCCTGCTCTAACAACAACAACAAAAAAAGAAATATCAATAGTCACGTATTATTTTCTCTAACAATAGTTGATAATTTTTCCTCCGTAGGAGCGCTTGCCGTTGTATAGTTCCAATTCTGCATTTTGACTGGCTGCCCAAGGACAGCAATTACTTAAGCCCATTACCTACACTTGGGCAGCAAAGCCAGAACCTGTTCAGCATTGCTGGCTCCTCTGGGGCTTGGCTTTTGGGGACTTCATTCAGGCAAATGAGTCCTGTGATCGGCGGGCACGTCTTCCTTAGTGCTTCTTAAACCACTCCAATTACCTGGACTCATCTCTAAGACTTGAAAGCACACTGATGGCCATATCTTCTGAAAAAGAAAGCCCAACTTCTTTCTGTGTGTCCAGGAAACATCATCTTACACCCAGAAATGATGGAATAACTGAGGAGTAAATGCAACCCTAAGTATACACTACTGATAATTTAGTTGCCGTTTAGTACTTCATAAACGCTTACAGACTGGTTCCAAAGAGGAAAAGGAGTGTGTCAAGGCTGTATATTGTCACCCTGCTTATTTAACTTCTATGCAGAGTACATCATGAGAAACGCTGGGCTGGAAGAAGCGCAAGCTGGAATCAAGATTGCTGGGAGAAATATAAATAACCTCAAATGCAGATGACACCACCCTTATGGCAGAAAGTGAAGAGGAACTAAAAAGCCTCTTGATGAAAGTGAAAGAGGAGAGTGAAAAAGTTGGCTTAAAACTCAACATTCAGAAAATGAAGATCATGGCATCCAGTCCCATCACTTCATGGGAAATAGATGGGGAAACAGTGGAAACAGTGTTAGACTTTATTTTTTGGGCTTCAAAATCACTGCAGATGGTGATTGCAGCCATGAGATTAAAAGATGCTTAGTCCTTGGAAGAAAAGTTATGACCAACCTAGACGGCATATTAAAAAGCAGAGATATTACTTTGCCACCAAAGGTCCGTCTAGTCAAGGCTATGGTTTTCCCTGTGGTCATGTATGGATGTGAGAGTTGGACTGTGAAGAAAGCTGAGCACCAAAGAATTGATGCTTTTGGAGTGTGGTGTTGAAGAAGACTCTTGAGAGTCCCTTGGACGGCAAGAAGATACAACCAGTTAATCCTAAAGGAAATCAGTCCTGGGTGTTCATTGGAAGGACTGATGCTAAAGCTGAAACTCCAATACTTTGGCTACCTCATACGAAGAGTTGACTCATTGGAAAAGACTCTGATGCTGGGAGGGACTGGGGGCAGGAGGAGAAGGGGACGACTGAGGATGAGATGGCTGGATGGCATCACTGACTCAATGGACATGAGTTTGGGTGAACTCCAGCAGTTGGTGATGAACAGGGAGGCCTGGTGTGCTGCGATTCATGGGGTTGCAAAGAGTCGGACACGACTGAGTGACTGAACTGAACTGAAACGTTTATAGAACTTCTTCCTGTGAAATGAGGCAGGCAGTCCTTAGCAACTCTCAGATGCATCGTACTTTGATAAATGTCACTAGAGGCATGGCCGGTGCCCTGTGAAGGACAAAGGAGAGGGGGTTTTCATTTCAGTTGATGACACAGGAACATCTTGAAGTCAACAATAATGATGATGATGATAAGATCAATGGGGATCAATGGGAATGATAGCTTCTATGGGTGTGTGTTCAGTATGAGAGTCAAGTGCTTTCTTATTTTAAAACTCAGTTTGTGCCCTCGACAGTCCTTTCATGTAGATCCTGTATCATCATCCTCTCTGCATACAGAAGAGAAAAGTGAGGCTACCAGAGACAATAAGCAATTTATTTGCCTAAGAGTTGATGAGAAAGTGGTGGCCCTGGAATTTGAATCCAGCATGTATGAAGCCAAGGTCTGGTATCCTATCACAAAACCATTTGATCTCCTCTTTGAAACTGATCTGGAAATAAACATGGCAGAGGGGAGCATTCAAACTGAAGGAACTGGGTTTTTTTAAGACAGGATAATAGTTGGGGTTTGTGAGGAGATGCAGTTGGCTGGAGAATCCCAGGGACTGGCGAGCCTGGGGGCTGCCGTCTGTGGGGTCGCACAGAGTCAGACAGGACTGAAGCGACTTAGCAGCAGCAGCAGCAGGAGGTTTGGGGTTTCCCAGGTGACTAGGTGATCAAGAAACCGCCTCCCATTGCAGGATACTCAGGTTCGATCCCTGGGTCAGGAAGATTCCCGGGAGAAGGAAAAGGCAATAAGTCCAGTATTCTTGTCTGGGAAATCCCGGCAAGAGGGATTTGGAGCCTGGCAGTCTGCAGTCCCTGGGGTTGCAGAGTCAGACATGACTAAGCAACTGAGCACGCAGGAAGTCTGACCGAATGGAAGGTACGGAAATTGAAGCATGGTTTGGAGGGTAAATCTGCAAAATTAGATTACAGTCTCTTTGTAGATGGCTTTAGGTACTGAGTTAGGGTTTTATTCTGTGTGAAATGGGGAGCCGAAGAGGTTTGTGAGCAAGGATGTGGTCGGAGCTGCGCTTTACCAGTGACTCTGACTGTGGAGGCGGATGGATACACGGAGACCCCGGAGCGGGGTAGACTCCTAGAAGGAGGCGAGGGGCCCGACGGCCGGCTACGGGACGGGAGCAGCGCCGGGAGAAGGAAATGGAAGAGAGCCTTCCTGGCGGAGGGAAGGGTGGATTTGGTCATTGCATCAGCTCAGGTTTGGCGTTTATGATACTGAGACCGTGGGATGAAGCTGGATGCAGAGAGAGCACCGTCAGGACGTGAAAACGGAGGTCTGGGCCTCTGGGGAGGCTCTCTAGAAATCTCAGGAACCTCCACCTGGAGGGGTTGATGGACCCTGGAGTTTGGATGGCATGAGTTTGAGGTTATTGAAAATGAAAAGGCATCCAGGCTATGAAGTCTGAAAGTAGACATTTAAAGAGAGGGGACAAGAAGATGATTTTTTTAAAAAGTCATATGGTACATCAAAGGAACTGCCATGGCCACAGGCTGTACAAGAAGAATGTGACCTTTCAATTGTAGCATGAGAATAATGTGTAAGGCTGGGTACAGTGTTTCAGGAGAAGGGCAGTGTTGACATACAATTTATCTCAGAATCTTTCCAAACCCGGGTAGGTCATTTCCACGTGGGAGCGCAGCCTGACTTCCACGGCCTGGATGAACTTGGGGAGCCAGTTTTCTCTGTTGTTTGTTGGTTACTTGGTCCATTCATCTTTCTGTTAAACCGTCATAGTCTGCTATTTAGTTCCAACTTGCTTAAAGTGTGGTTATAACTTTTATTCTAGTATAGTTATAATTGCAGGATTCGTTTTTACTATGTATAGGTCAAATCCCTAAGGATTTAAAGGCAGATTATGCTGAATGTAAAACTAGGAAGCAATTCCCAGTATTTAGACTGTGGCAACATCTCCAGCCCATCCAGTGCACACGAATGAGTGTGTGTGTGTAAATATGTGCACGTGCAAACTGTAGTGCATTTGACTGTTTTCTGGGAATTCTTTGATAATATGGGTGCTCCCCTAGATACAAGCGGGAATGTCAAAACCAGGATTAAAAAAGAAATTTCTGTTGCAGAAATTTTCAACTTATTTGATTCTCCCAAATAGCATGCTGGTGGTCAGTCATCTTTTTCTGATTATTAATAAAAATTCAGCATTTCAAATTAAGTTCTCACTCTCCAGCAGATGAGGCCCCATCTTTAGGACATCTGTAAGAAATTGTTTATGATAAAATTCTTATTAGACCATAAAACTCTTATTAGACCTTAGAAATGACAATCAGGGTGTGTCAGTTTTTCTTGTTAAAGATTATTCTCCCCTAGCCTTTCAGAAAACAGTTGTGCCTTTCAGTTCAGTTCAGTTCAGTCGCTCAGTCATGTCTGACTCTTTGCGACCCCATGAATCGCAGCATGCCAGGCCTCCCCTGTCCATCACCAACTCCCGGAGTTCATGCAGACTCATGTCCATCGAGTCAGTGATGCCATCCAGCCATCTCATCCTCTGTCGTCCCCTTCTCCTCCTGCCCCCAATCCCTCCCAGCATCAGAGTCCTTTCCAATGAGTCAGCTCTTCACATGAGGTGGCCAAAGTACTGGAGTTTCAGCCTTAGCATCATTCCTTCCAAAGAAATCCCAGGGCTGATCTCCTTCAGAATGGACTGGTTGGATGTCCTTGCAGTCCAAGGGATTTCCAAGAGTCTTCTCCAACACCACAGTTCAAAAGCATCAATTCTTTGGTGCTCAGCCTTCTTCACAGTCCAACTCTCACATCTATACATGACCACAAGAAAAACCATAGCCTTGACTAGAGGGACCTTAGTCGGCAAAGTAATGTCTCTGCTTTTGAATATACTATCTAGGTTGGTCATAACTTTTCTTCCAAGGAGTAAGCGTCTTTTAATTTCATGGCTGCAGTCACCATCTGCAGTGATTTGTTGTGCCTTTACTTGCCTTCTATTTTGATCAAGGTGTTACATTCATGTGGTACACAAATCGTGAAATGAGTGGCCGATGGCTTTTCACCATGTGTGTACCAGCCAGGTCATGTGACAGAACATCCCAGCACCTGGAGGCTCCCCCTACCCCTGCCACGCCCTTAAAGATGGCCTCTCTTCTGACCCCTATGACATCGACCAGGGATGCATGCATTTTCAGTGCAATGCTTACATATCGATGAATTCTGAAGTGTGTTTGCTGGCATGTGCTAAAGCACTAGGAGATGCTCTTAGCTTCTTTCCAGAGGCCCCTGTAGGAGAGGAACTCTTCAGAGTCAAGGGACTAATCCTCGGGCTTCTGCAATCCGCAGCGGCACACTCTCATTATGCCAAGGGTGGGTAATGCCAAGGGCAGAAGTTAAGCTAAGGGTGAATAACTGTAGGGATTTCTGCCCTCTAAGCAAGGTCCTCAGTTTTCACCATTTTCACAGAATTGGACCTCTCCTAAATTTCCCCTTCCTGTCACCATCTTCCACCTCCAAGGGTTCTAGTGGCTATTGCTTTCTCCCTTTTCATTTTTTTAAGTATAGTTGATTTACAATCTTGTGTTACCTTCTGCTATACAGCAAAGTGATTCAGCTATACATGTATATTTCTATTACTTTGCATTCTTTTCCCTTTATGGTTTATCATAGAGTATTGAATATTGTTCTCTGTGCTGTAGAGCAGGACCTTGTTTATCCAGTCTGTGTATGAAAGCTAACATGTGCCGACCCCAGCCTCCCACTCCACCCCTCCTCCAGCCCCTCCGCCTCAGTTGCCACAAGTCTGTTCTCCAAGCCTGTGATCCTGTTTCTGTTTCATAGATAGGTTCATTTGCATCATATTTTAGATTCCACAGGTGAGTGACACCATATGGTGCCTGTCCTTCTCTGTCTGACTTCCTTCACTTGCTGTGCTCATCTCTAGGCCCATCCCTGTTGCTGCAAATGGCATTATTTCATTCTTTTCAATGGCCCAGTAATACTCCACTGTGTGTGCGTGCCACATCTTCTTATCCTTTCATCTGCCAACGGACATTTAGGCTGTGTCCAAGTCTTGGCTACTGTGAATTGTGCTGCCATGACTGGGGTTCATGGCAGCACCCCAGTCAATGGACATGAGTTGGGGTGCATGTGTCTTTCTGAATTACAGTTTTGTCTGGATATATGCCCAGAAATAGGATCGCTGAATCATACGGTAGCTCTGTCTTTAGTTTTCTCAAAAGCCTCCGTACTGTTTGCCACAGTGGCTGCACCAGCTTACATTCTCGAGTGGGTGCTATCTGATTGAGATTTCTTTATAATTATATTAATCAATTTATATTATATGAATCAATGCTACAGTGCTCAGTCACTCAGTCGTGTCCAGCTCTTTGACCCCATGCACTGTAGCCCACCAAGCTCCTCTGTCCATGGGATTCCCCAAGCAAGAATACTGGAATGGGCTGCCGTTTCCTCCTCCAGGGATCTTCCCAACCCAGGGACTGAACCCAGGTCTCTTGGGTCTCTTGCATTGACAGGTGGATTCTTCACCACTGCACCACATGGGAAGGCCATTTATATGAATAATACCTTGTAATATTTCATCTTCTAATCATTCTTATGTCTAACTCCAGAAGTTCTCGGACTTGTTACAGTTTCCAGCACATAAGAATGCAGAGGTTGATCGGGGATCAGACAAAATTATCCCTCTTTTGAATGATTCAGGAAATCTGAAAACAACACAGAATGGTGTCTTGTTTTCTTTCTGCTGTATTAGGGCTCCTTCCATAGGGTTGTGCTGTGATTGTGTTGTAAGTCCAAACTTGCCCCTGTCTAGAAACCAAAATTAAAAGTCAGAGACTCGTTTATTCAACAAAATCTGATGAATGGAAAGACGATTGGTGATCGCATATTAAGGTGGCAAGACTTCATGGGGCCCAGATTGCTGTTGCTCCCAAGAGAACTTTCCAGACTAAACCAACATCGGAGAGAGACGAGTGGTATCTCAGAAATAGAGACCAAGAAAGATCTCCTTGGTTCTGTATTTCAAAAATTTTTCCTTCGTTGTTGAGCGTTTACCTTCTCAAACTGTTGCTTAGGAGCTGGTAATTCTTTCAAGGGAAGATGCGCTAAGGTGGATTGAGCTTAAGAGATTCCTTTCAAAATTGAGAGAATCTTGTTTCCTCCACATTGTTCCTTTCTGTGAAAAAATGATGACAATGTGACTGAATTTCCCAGGCAAATTATCCAGCACCTCCAATGGGAAAAATTGTGTGTTTGCCTGAGTATACAAACACACGTAAGAATGCTTGTGAGAAGAGCTATTTCTCTACACTTACCGTAGACCTGAACTGAGTTGGCAAGAAAAGAGAATTGTGTTAATATGAGGATTTGTCAAAGTTTCTGTTGTAGTCCTAGTGACAAGATATTAAGAAACTAGCATCACCAACTCAATGGACATGAGTTCGAGCAAGTTCCAGGAGTTAGTGATGGACAGGGGAGCCTGGCATGCTGCAGTCCATGGGGTCACAAAGAGTTGGACATGACTGAGCCACTGAACTGAACTGACTGAAGGAGAAATGTTCAAGATAAACTTGATCTCATGTCATCAACAATATTTTTATTCCATGTACCTAGTAGAAATGTAAGCAAGTACGTGTTTAAAAGAAAAAAAATAAATCTTTTTACTTTTCACTCTCTTCTATTCCCTCAGCCTCAATCCGTAGATAATAATAGTGTCTTCCAGATATTGTTAATACAACTACAGAATGGATGGATGGAAGGGTGTATGGCTGGCTGGACAGACAGATGGATGGCAGGGTGGATACGTGGATTAATGGATGGATGAAAGGATGGATGGATGGATGGGTGGATGGGTGGGTGGTTGGATGGATAGATGGCGATGAGACTGAAATACATACTTATTTCATTTCTAAGTCACCTACCTTGTTGAGGATTCAATGATGAGCAAAATAGGTACACAATAAACTTTCCTAGAGATTATAGTCTAGCAGGGGAAAATAAATACTAATCACACACAGGTAAATGTATAATGCATGTTAAAGCATATAAATTAAATACAACCAAAAAGAACATGTGAGTTTCTCTGTCCCTAAGGGATAGTTGTACTGAAATCTGAAGGAAGAATGGAAAGCTAAGTTGGATTCAGTTCAGTTCAGTTCAGTCGCTCAGTAGTGTCCAACTCTTTGAGACCCCATGAATCGCAGCATGCCAGGCCTCCCTGTCCATCACCAACTCCCAGAGTTCCCTCAGACTCACATCCCTCAGACTCATCCATCCATCCAGTGATGCCATCCAGCCATCTCATCCTCTGCCATCCCCTTCTCCTCCTGCCCCCAATCCCTCCCAGCATCAGAGTCTTTTCCAGTGAGTCAACACCTCACATGAGGTGGCCAAAGTACTGGAGTTTCAGCTTTAGCATCATTCCTTCCAAAGAAATCCCAGGGCTGATCTCCTTCAGAATGGACTGGTTGGAGCTCTTTGTGGTCCAAGGACTCTCAAGAGTCTTCTCCAACACCACAGTTCAAAAACATCAATTCTTTGGTGCTCAGCCTTCTTCACAGTCCAACTCTCACATCCATACATGACTACTGGAAAAACCATAGCCTTGAGTAGATAGACCTTTGTTGGCAAAGTAATGTCTCTGCTTTTTGAATATACTTTCTAGATTGGTCATAACTTTTCTTCCAAGGAGTAAGTGTCTTCTAATTTCATGGCTGCAGTCACCATCTGCAGTGATTTTGGAGCCCCCAAAATAAAGTCTGACACTGTTTCCACTGTTTCCCCATCTATTTGCCATGAAGTGATGGGACCAGATGCCATGATCTTCGTTTTCTGAATGTTGAGCTTTAAGCCAACTTTTTCACTCTCCTCTTTCACTTTCATCAAGAGGCTTTTTAGTTCCTCTTCACTTTCTGCCATAAGGGTGGTGTCATCTGCATATCTGAGGTTATTGATATTTCTCCTGACAATCTTGATTCCAGCTTGTGCTCCTTCCAGCCCAGTGTTTCTCATGATGTACTCTGCATAGAAGTTAAATAAACAGGGTGACAATATACAGCCTTGACGTACTCCTTTTCCTATTTGGAACCAGTCTGTTGTTCCATGTCCAGTTCTAACTGTTGCTTCCTGACCTGCATATAGGTTTCTCAAGAGGCAAGTTAGGTGGTCTGGTATTCCCATCTCTTTCAGAATTTTCCACAGTTTATTGTGATCCACACAGTCAAAGGCTTTGGCATAGTCAATAAAGCACAAATAGATATTTTTCTAGAACTCTCTTGCTTTTCCATGATCCAGCGGATCTTGGCAATTTGATCTCTGGTTTCTCTGCCTTTTCTAAAACCAGCTTGAACATCAGTAAGTTCACGGTTCACATATTGCTGAAGCCTGGCTTGGAGAATTTTGAGCATTACTTTACTAGCGTATGAGATGAGTGCAATTGTGTGGTAGTTTGAGCATTCTTTGGCATTGCCTTTCTTTGGGATTAGAGGAGAATGTTTCAGAGAGGGACAAAGGTGTGTGCAAGTCTGTGTGTGTGCCAAGGGACCATAGCTTATTCCAGGTGCCCAGTGTGGCTAGAGTGCAGAGGGAGCACAAGTGAGGAGAAGCACCTAGCTGGACTACAGGTAGAAGGCTCCTACAGAGAATAAGGGAAGGAACAAAGCCAAGTTGGACTAGCATGTGGCTGAAGAAAAATGGAGACGTTTCATTGTAGTTTGGGAAATAAATTCCACATGATTTAGTGATGCATTGGATGTCAGTGGTAAGGAAGGAAGAAATACTCTTTGCTGGTTTATATATGTGAAATTACCCTACCTTCATTGTTCTGACTTTGTATTTTTTCTCTTAATGTTTTGAGGATAGCATGTCCGCCCCAGTTTCAATAACATCTTTTTAACAGTCTTACTACATTTCATGATACAAGTTTGTCAAAATTATTTTCACAAGTAACTCATTGATAAACAGATTTGTTGTTGTTGTTGTTGTTTTAATTTGGGGGAGAGGTATTTCAAACAATATACAATTTAAAATGACACACTCATACTGCATGCTTCCCTTGTAGCTCAGTCAATAAAGAATCTGCCTGCAATGCAGGAGAGGAGACCCAGGTTTGATTCTTGGGTCAGGAAGATCCCCTGGAGAAGGAAACGGCAGCCCACTCCAGTATTCTTGCCTGGAGAATCCCATGGACAGAGGAGCCTGGCAGGCTACAGTCCATGGGGTCTCAAGAGGCAGACACGACTTAGCAACTAAATCCCCCCCACCACTTACACTGTATATTTGTGTTTGCAGACTTAGACAAATAGAGATACTAAATTTCCACCAGGCCTTCCCTAGTGGCTCAGGAGTAAAGAACCCACCTGCCAATGCAGGAGACATAAATGATGTGGGTTTGATCCTTGGATTTGGAAGATCCCCTGGAGAAGGAAATGACACCCCACTCCAGTATTCTTGTCTGGGAAATCCCAAGGACAGAAAAGCCTGGTAGGCTACAGTCCACGGGGTTGCAAGAGACTAAACAATAGCAACGGCAAATTCTCACCAAGGTAATTTCTGGATTAAAACACTTAATATTTAATTGATTTTTAAAAATTGCTCTAAAGTAAGTTTACAACATTTTATACCATCACCAATAATTTGTAAGACTTCTTGCTTCCCCATACCAGCAACAACTTTAATAAAGTTTCAAATTTTTGCCAGTCTGATCAGTACTCAATCTTTGTGTGATTTGTCTTCCTTTAAAATAAATTCAAGTGTATGTGCATGTGTCTGTGTGAGAATGTTACTGGCCATTAGTACTGATTTTTAGTGTGACCAGCTTGTTCATAATATTCATGAAAGTGAAAGTTGCTCAGTCATATCTGACTCTTTGCAACCCCATGGACTGAGCAGTCCAAGGAATTCTCCAGGCCAGAATACTGGAGTGGGTAGCCTTTCCCTTCTCCAGGAGGTCTTCCAGACGCAGGAATCAAACCAGGGTCTTCAGCATTGCAGGCAGATTCTTTACCAGCTGAGCTATCGGGGAAGCCCATAGTATTCATGCATTTGTCTAATGATTTTTATCTTTAAAAAAATGATTTTTATAAGGACATAAATTCTTTGTCTAGCAAAAGATTAAAATATATTAGATTATATAATCATAGCCATAGTTGCCATAGATACCAAAAAGACATTTAAAAAAACTTATCAGCTATTTCCCCCTATTTCATAGTGCTCCATAACTGGTCGTCTGGTCTTTATTTTGTTTTCTGAGCTCAATTGTCTCTCTTTTCTCCATATTCCACTATCCTTGCATCTCATCTGCTCCATTCTTGGGTCAAAATCATCCTTTTAAAGTCTTCTATGCAAATCTTTAGTTGTGGAATTTTTCTTCTGTTTCTCAAGACTTTTTTTCTGGAATGTATTTTTTTGTCAATATTTGTTTGATATCCTTCTCTCCCTCCCTGTCTCCTTTCCTTCTGTATTCTTCTTTTTTTTTCTGCATAGTTGCTATGCCATTGGTTTTTATGTTTCTTATATTCTTGTGGGACATGCTAACTAAATATTGTGTCCATGAACCATACTTCTCATTGCACCTTCTCTGAGATCTGTTTATATTCTCTTAGAGATGTTTGAAGACTTGGCATCACTATGATTTCACTTCTGCTTGAAGGCAGAGTAAGGGATTTGACTGGGAGGCATGAACAGTAGTAGCTGATGAATTGGGCTCTGCTTTTTTTCTGCAGCTTTGGTTAGCATCGAATGCTGCTCTTACTTTTAAAGAAGGGACATAATTTGGCTCAGTCAGTGGGAACCCTTCGGTGCACACTTTGCTGTAATCTGAAAAGAATTTCCAAAGCTTTTGATTCGACAGAGACAGCCCCATGCTCTTACTTGTACACATTCAGCTACTTCTTCCAAAGAGTCGTTCCCACTTTGAGTCAGTATCAGGGGCCAAGACTTCCACTCTTAAAGCTTTTCCTGCAAAAATATTCTTCCTACATTGCCTAACAACTCTTTGGAGCACGCTCTCTGAATTCTGGGACTTGATTAATATTTCTTCCAAATTTGTGCAACTCTCCTAGAACTGCTTTTCTCTCCTAGACTTGCTTTGGAGTTAGAGAGTAATTACTCTTGGGTCTGTACATATTGTATCGTTCTTTCCCTAAGCACTTTCATTAAAATGTTGTTCTGCTAGGTTGTATTTCTTTCTCTGAATGATGTTTTGATGTTTGAAATTTTTATTCATCTTATTAAATGTGGAAGAAGGGAATTCTGGCTATGTGACCATGACTGCCTTTTTTTAACCTTTGAGGGTCAACATATTTATTTGCAAAATGGGAACAAGTAATTGCTACCCTTTCTGCTTTTAGAGGGATCAAATTAGATAATCT
The DNA here is from genome assembly GCA_917880005.1 of Nanger dama. NCBI lineage: Eukaryota > Metazoa > Chordata > Mammalia > Artiodactyla > Bovidae > Nanger > Nanger dama. Next base: position 4,167,392 of record CAKJTW010000021.1, on the reverse strand, counting down.
ATTAGAATGCACTTTGTGCATTACATTACTAACATTACATCACAAGAAACTGAAATGGAAACACATTATGCCCAAAGTTAGAAAAAGGAAAGAAATAATAAAGATTAAAGTAAAATGAAATAATATAGAGAGTAGGAAAGCAATAGAAAGCATTAACAAATTTAAGAGATGTTTCTTTGAAAAGATTTTTTAAAAACTGACAAAACTGCAGCTAGACTAACCAAGAAAAAAGAGAGATCTCAAATAAATAAAAACTATAAATGAAAGCAGAGACATTACCATAGCTTCTACAGAAACACAAAGGATCATAAAAGACTACTATAAACAATTATAAATCAAAACATGGAACACCTAGAAAAATGGATACATTCCTAGAAAGATATAACCTACCAAGACTAAATTATAAAGAAATAGAACATCTGAACAGACAGATTATGAGTAAGGAGACCAAGTTCAGTAATCAAAAACTCCCCAACCAAGAAAAGCACAAGACCAGATGGTTTCACTGGTGAAGCATTTAAAGAATTAATACCAATCCTTTGTCATCTCGTCCAAAACACTGAAGGGAAGGAAGACGCCCAAACTCACTTTACAAGGCAGACATTATCCAGATACCAAAGCCAGATAAGAACACTGCAAGAGAAGAAAACTTCAGACCAGAATCCTTGACTAATATAGTTGAAAAATTCTCAACAAAGTATTAGGAAAGTGAATTCAACAGCACATGAAATGAGTCATAGACCATAATAAGTGGGATTCATCCTGGAATGAAAGAGTGGTTCAGCACAGCCAAACCTGTGCATGTGATATACCAAATTAATAGAATGAAAGGGAAATACTATACAATCATCTCAATAGATGCAGAAAAAGCATTTGACAAAATTCAACATCCTTTCCTGATACAGTAGCTCACAAATGAGGTGTAGAAGGAATGCAGCGCAATACAGTAAAGGCTATAAATGACAGGCCCACGGCTGACGTCACCCTCGGCGGGGAGGGGCGGGGAGGCCCACGGCTGGCATCATACTCGATGATGAGGGACGGAGAGCTTTTCCTGTAAGACCAGGAGCAAGGCTGGGGTGTCCACTCTCACCACTCCTATTCTACATAGTACTGGAAGTCCTAGACAGTCATCGGGCGAGAAAAAGAAATAAAAGTCTTGCAAATAAGAAAGGAAAAAGTAAAATATGGTCTTACATACAGAGAACCCTAAAGACTTCATTTAAAAGCAGAACTAATAAACTCAGTAAGGTGGCAGCATACGAAATCAATTACTTTTCTATACACTAACAGCAAACTCTCTGAGAAAGAAAGAAAACAATCCCATTCAAAATAGCATCAGAAATAATAAATGCTTGGGAATAAATTTAACCAAAGGGATGACAGATCTGTACACTGAAAATGATAAAGATATTCATAAATCTAAAATAAATGGGAGATAGATAAATGGAATCATAGTCTGTGTTCAAAGATCAGAAGACTTAATATTGATAGCATATCCATACTACCAAAAGCCATCTATAGATTCAATGCAATTCCTGTCAAAATCTCTATAACATGTTTCATAGAAATAGAAGAAACAGTTCTAAAATTGGCATGAAATCCCAAGAGTCTAAATAGGGCAAGCAGTCTTGAGAAAGAAGAACAAAGCTGGAGGCATCACACCTCCTGATTTCTACCTGTTCTATAAAGCTATAGTAATCAGAGCACTGTGGTACTAGCAAAACAGACAACCATGAGGGTCCCTGGAACAGAACTGAAAGTTTAGAAATAAACCCACACATATAAGGTCAACTAACACTTGACTTCATTAAATGGTTCTGGGAAAAATAGATATCTTTATGCTAAAGAAGGAAACTGTACCCTATCTTACACCATGTACAAAATTAACTAAAAATGGTTTAAAGACTTAAATGTAAGACCCGAAGCCATCCAAATCCTAGAAGAAAACACTGGGGAAAGATTCCTCAACATTAGGCCTCGATGATGATTTTTGGGGTATGATAGCAGAAGCACAAACAGAAGCAAAAATAAATAAGAGGAGATATCAAGCTATCAATAAAGCGCTGCTGCGTGGCAAAGCAAGTGGCCAGCAAAATGGAAAAGCAGTCTATGAGATGGGAGAAAATATGTGCAAATTATATGCCAGCTACAGGGTTCATATCCAAAATAAATAAGAAATGCATACAACTCAAAAGAAAAATCAAAAGAAATTTGATTTTAAAATGGACAAAGGGCTGGAATACGTGCATGCTTTTATCATGCTTCGCTGTCTTGTGCTTCACAAATATTGCTTTTTATTTTTCAGACTGTTTGTAGCAAACCTGCATCGAGTAGGTCTGTTGGTGCCATGTTCCCAACAGCAGTGCATCTGTCTCATCTGGCTGCGCTGGGTTCAGCTGTGGCACAGGGGGTCTTTAGAGTAGGTCTGTTGGTGCCATGTTCACGACAGCAGTGCATCTGTCTCATCTGGCTGCGCTGGGTTTCGCTGTGGCACGTGGGGTCTTCAGTTGCAGCCTGTGAGACTTAGTTCCCTGGCCAGGGATGAAACCCAAGCCTCCAGTGTTGGGAGCATAGCGTCTTAGCCCCTGGGCCACCAGGGAAGTTCTAGCATTACCTTTTAATTAAGCTGCGTACATTGCTTTTCAGACATAATACTATTGCATACTTAGTAGACTGCAGTATAGTGTAAACATAATTGGGAAACCAAAACATTTGTGTGACTCACTTTATTGTGATACTTGCTTTATTGTGGTTGTCTGAAACCGGACCCACAATATCTCCAAGGTATGTCTGTAGACATTTTCCCAAAGAAAGTGTACACATGGCCAACAGGTACATGAGGAGGTGCTCAGTTACGCTAATCATCAGGGAAACGCAAATCAAAGCCACAGTGAGATATTCCGCATCTGTTACAAGGGTTATGATGAAGAAGGCATAAGTGCCGAGGCAGAGGTGGAGGAAGAGGGGGCTCTCGGGCACTGCTGGTGGGAATGTAAGTTGTTGCAGCTGCTGTAGAAAACAGTCTGGAGCTTCCTCAAAATCTATAAATAGATCTACCATACGATCCAGTAATTCCATTTCTGGGTATATAGCTAAAGGAAATAAAATCACTATCTTGGAGAGGTGTCTGCACCCTCATGTTCATTGTAGCCTGATTTACAATTAGCTGAACATGGAAACAGCCTCAATGTCTATTGATGGATGAATGGATAAAGAAATGTGGTATATCATTTGACCCCTCCCTAACTCTCTGTTTGTCTCCTCCTACTCTTTCCCGGTTTCCTGTGATTTCAATAACACACACACACACACACACACACACACACACACACACACACACACATTATTCAACCATAAGAAAGGAGAAAATCCTTCCATTTGTGACAACATGGATGAAACTTGAGGGACTTAAGCTAAGCGAAATAAGTCAGAGAAAGATAAATACCATACGACCTCACTTGTACGTGGAATCTGAAAAAACAAACAAACTTATAGAAACTAAAAATAGACAGATGGTTGCCAGGGGCAGGGGTTAAAGGAAATGAGTGGAGGTGGTCAAAGCTTATAACCTTCCAGTTATGAGAAGTCCGCTGTGGGGTCTCACGTGTGGTGCTGTGACTGTCGATAATACTCTTTAGCATACTTGAAAATCACTAAGAGTGGATCCTTAATGTGCTCACCACAAAAAAATGTGACCAGCGGAAGGATGGATGTGTTAACTGATCTCTAATCATTTCGCTTCCCTGGTGGCTCAGAGGTTAAAGTGTCTGCCTCCAATGTGGGAGACCTGGGTTCGATCCCTGGGTTCGATCCCTGGGTTGGGAAGATCCCCTGGAGAAGGAAATGGCAATCCACTCCGGTATTCTTGCCTGGAGAATCCCATGGACGGAGAAGCCTAGTAGGTTACAGTCCACGGGGTCGCAAAGAGTCGGACATGACTGAGCGACTTCACCTCACCTCGCCTTCACCTCACATGTGTATATATAGCTCTTCCCTGGTGGCCCAGACAGTAAAGAATCTGCCTGCAAGGGGGGAGACCTGGGTTCGATCCTTGGATTGGGAAGATCCCCTAGAGAAGGGAATGATTACCCACTCCAGTATTCTTGCTTAGGAAATCCCATGGACAGAGGAGCCTGGTGGGCTACAGTCCATGGGATTGCAAAGAGCTGGACACTACTGAGCAGCTAACACACACATAGTCTGTATATATTTATAAATAAATATATATGTAATCATTTGGCATGTCAGTTATATCTCCATAAAGCTGGAAAATTAGCAAAAAAGAGATGTTTGTGAGCTGTAAAGTTTTAAAAATGTTTAAAAGGTGTTTTTAATTCTTATTATTATCTGCTTAGATAGGACACACAGAGATGAAAGTACAAATTAGATGATATATTCTGAGCACCAAAGTGATAGAATGTGTGTGAATACAGTTAAGCACTTAGGGCTGGTGTTTACAGTGAAATGGACCCCAAGGGGGAATTCTGTGGGACAGGAGTAGGGAGGGTGCAAATGAAGAAAGAGTGGGTGGGGCCCCCGGTATGTTTAGAGACCAGTGAGTTCCATTGAAATCACAGGAAAGTGGAAAAGAGGAAGAGGAGACACACCCTGAGAGTTAGGGAGGGGTCAAAAGCTGTAGACCTGACCCGGGAACAGAGAGGTCAGTATGAACGTAGGATAAAGTCTGGGTTTGACTCTGAAAACCTTAGCAGGAAGCTCACGCTCTGTTTAGGGATGATTCTGTGGCCATGGGCTGCCAGAAACAGAGACACCGTGGGTGCGGGCACTCATATGAGCGTGGACGTGTGTCTAGTGAAACACCGTGGGTGCGGGTGCTCACACGGGCGTGGACGTGTGTCTAGTGAAATGCCGTGGGTGCAGGCGCTCACATGAGCGTGGACGTGTGTCTAGTGAAACGCCATGGATGCAGGTGCTCACACGAGCATGGATGTGTGTCTAGTGAAACACTGTGGATGCAGGCACTCACACGGGCGTGGACAAGTGTCTAGTGAAACACCGTGGGTGCAGGCACTCACACGAGCGTGGACGTGTGTCTAGTGAAATGCCATGGGTGCGGGTGCTCACACAAGCGTGGACGTGTATCTAGTGAAACGCTGTGGATGCAGGCATTCAGACGAGTGTGGACGTGTGTCTAGTGAAACACCATGGATGTGGGCGCTCACACGGGTGTGGATGTATGTCTAGTGAAATGCCGTGGATGCAGGCACTCACACGGGCGTGGACGTGTGTCTAGTGAAATGCCATGGGTGCAGGCGCTCACACGAGCGTGGACGTGTGTCTAGTGAAACACTGTGGATGCAGGCATTCAGACGAGTGTGGATGTGTGTCTAGTGAAACACCGTGGGTGCGGGTGCTCACACGGGCATGGACGTGTGTCTAGTGAAACGCCGTGGGTGCGGGCGCTCACACGAGCGTGGATGTGTGTCTAGTGTGTACACCAGTGTAAACCTGCTGTCCGAGAGTGGTTACTCACAGTGGCCCCCTTCCCTCCTGATGCTGCTCATGATGAAATGATGGTGTCGGCACGCAAATGAAAGCACCATCAGGACTTTGGCCAAGGTTCAGGAGACCAGCAGGTACATGAAGGAGCCAGTGGCGGGACGTTAAAGAAAAGAGTTTATAGAATGTGATGCATCTGGGCAGGATGGAGGAATAGGAGAGCGTGAGTCCAGATACCCTGCCAGAGAAACTGGGGTCATAGTAGTGACAGCGATTGAAGAAACAGGTAGACAGGAAGTCAGAAATGCCGAGGATGAGGAGAGCGAGCATCAGTCTGCTGTAGACTGTTGAGTGGCAGGAGCCAGTGAGGACGCAGGCTGATTTATCACTCCTGTGTTGGGTGCTGATGTGGAATAGTTATTCACCACGTTTACAAGACGTTCACAGACTGTGCTCAGCCCTGCGGGGCCGAGTGGAGATGATGTGAATTACAGAGTGTGTCCTGGAAGCCTGGTGCCAAATAGAGATCACCTGTCCATACTTTCCCTTCCTACACAGAACAAGTAAGCAAACACCTGGATACCTTCTCTTATAGCTCCAAACCCTGTACACATCAAGGATCCAGGGTCAGGCGTTTCTCTCGGCTTTGGACTGGGTCTGTTTTCATGTCCGAAAACATTCTCAAGATTTTTGTCACCTTGGACCTTCCAGCTGAGAGCTCAGCGCCTGACGAATAGAAGCTGACCTCGCTCATTTCTCAGTTTGTGCCTGTCCGTGACCTCATGGGCCACCTTTGCTTGATAAGTTGCAAGAAAAGCAAATTCACAATATTACTGATAGTTGTAACATCTAGGGTGCAGTTGTGGAAATGTGCACATATATGAATGTATAAATGAGCACATAGACACCTGTATAAATGTTTATGTGGACTGTATATACATGAATACACATACACCCATACACGTCCAAGGCAGTGCTGTGCTTAAAATTCAGACATGTTAATGAGTTCTTGAGTTCAGCATTCTCCATTCACGTATTTCCCACACACATCACCTCGTGTCTCTCTGAAGCCCTTTTCAGCTGTTTCCCTTGGAGAGAAGAAAGACTTGGTGTCCTAGGACCACCCAGCATTGAAGAGGTGACAGACCATCAGGGTAGAAACTAGATTCCCAGTGTTTTATAGACTGCTTGGCTTTATCTTCATTTAGCTTTCCATCTTCTCACTTCTTAAGAACCAACCTTTTCCTGATGGCAAGGCTAAAAGGTGAGCAGCATTTTCTCTTTTCAAATACAGTAGGCATCTCCCATTAAACATTTGCTTTCATTAAAAATAAATCAGAAGCTACCTTTGGGTCTAAACCCAGTGCTTATTCACTGTGAGACTTTCAGATCCTAACAAACACATAGATGGCCATAATTTTACTATTATATTTTTGCTATTTTACTATTATTTACTATTTGCTATTACTATTTGGATAATTTTACTACATTTATCCAAATATTTGCACTATCTTTTTCTTTTGCCCATACCATCAGCCCTAAATCATCAGGGGTAATTTTACTTATTAAAAAGTGGAGAGATTTTAGAGGATTGGTTCAAAATCTTCAAGAGAAAGCAGGACTGAAGGAAAGCAACAGTCCCCTTGCCCAGTTCAGTCTGTGCCTCACTCACACTGAGTTCCTCTTGAGCCCACACTTCTGGGTGATAGAATTGGTTTAATTCAACCTTGTAAACAAAAGGAGGAAACTCAGTCTAATAATCAGCAAATAGGGGCATTGGGAGAGTATGTGAGGTTTTTCTTCTCTCGCTTACTGGATTCCTGTATCTCTCAGCTTACACCCTTTCTTTGTGGACTTGAACAAGACACTTTTATAAATCACCATTAGCCTGTAATCTAGCTGACTTTGGAAAGTCCCTTACTTCATAGACTCATGAAATGTTGTAGCTAGAAAGAGCCCTAGAAGGCCTCCCTTCTCAGTTTACTGGCTGAGGGGGAATAGCGGGAGGTAAGAGATTTGCTCAAGATAATCCAGCTCTTTAACAACGAGCCAGGGCTATCCGTTTTCAGCTGTCAGATGTTGCGCTCTCACCAGTGAGCCACACTCCGAGTCTCAGTCTGCGTGGTCTAGCATGCATGCTCCCGCAGCCTCTCTGGCCCCGTCAGAATGGTTATTGCTTCATAATCTAGGAGGAGACCCTGTCTGAATTCCACCCTGTCAATGCAGCTGACTCCTAGGTCAGGAATCCCACGGATGTCTTCTGTGGAGGATCATCATGGCTTTTGTTCTTGTTCAGCCCCCCAGTCGCGGCCGGCTCCTTGTGGCCCCATGGACTGCAGCGCGCCAGGCCTCCCTGTTCTTCACCATTTCCAGGAGCTTGCTCAGACTCATGTCCACTGAGTCGACGATGCCAGCCAACCCTCCCGTCCTCTGTCACCTCCTTCTCCTCATTCCTTCAGTGTTTCCCAGCAGCAGGGTCTGTTCCAGTGAGTCAGCTTTTCACATCAGGTGGCCAAAGTACTGGAGCTTCAGCTTCAGCATCAGTCCTTCCAGTGAATATTCAGGACTGATTTCCCTTTAGGATGGACTGATTCAGTCTCCTTGCAGTCTAAGGGACTCTCAAGAGTCTTCTCCAACACCACAGTTCAAAAGCATCAATTCTTCAGCATTCAGCCTTCTTTATGGTCCAATTCTCAGATCCATACATGACCACTGGAAAAACCATAGCCTTGACTAGACAAACCTTTGTTGGCAACGCGATATCTCTGTTTTTTGTTTGTTTGTCTGTTTTAACACACCATCTAGGTTTGTCATAGCTTTTCTTCCAGGATTAAACATCTTTTAATTTCATGGCTGCAGTAACCATGTGCAATGATTTTGAAGCCCAAGAAAATAAAGTCTGCCACTGTTTCCATTGTTACCCCATCTATTTGCCATGAAGTGATAGGACTGGATGCCATGATCTTAGTTTTTTGAATGTTGAGTTTTAAGCCAACTTTTTCACTCTCCTCTTTCACTTTCATCAAGAGGCTTTTTAGTTCCTCTTCACTTTCTGCCATAAGGGTGGTCTCATCCGCATATCTGAGGTGATTGATATTTCTCCTGGCAGTCTTGATTCCAGCTTGTTCTTCATCCAGCCCAGCGTATCTCATGATGTACTCTGCATATAAGTTAAATAAGCAAGATGACAATATACAGCCTTGAGGTACTCCTTTTCCTATTTGGAACCAGTGTGTTGTTTCATGTCCGGTTCTAACTATTGCTTCTTGACCTGCATACAAGTTTCGCAGGAGATAGATAAAGTGGTCTGGTATTCTCATCTCTTTCAGAATTTTCCACACTCTGTTGTGCCACACAGTCAAAGGCTTTAGCTTAGTCAATGAAGCAGAAGTAGACGTTTTTCTGGAATTCTCTTACTTTGTCTATGTGTGCCAATGGATGTTGGTAATTTGATCTCTGGTTCCTCTGCCGTTTCTCAATCCAACTTGAACAACTGGGAGTTCTCAGTTCACATACTGTTGGAGCCTAGCTTGGAGAATTTTGAGCATTACTTTGCTAGCATGTGAGATGAGTGCAATCGTGCAGTAGTTTGAACATTCTTTGGCATTGCCTTTCTTAGAGATTGGAATGGAAACTGACCTTTTCCAGTCCTGTGGCCACTACTGAGGTTTCCAAATTTGCTGGCATATTGAGTACAGCAGTTTCACAGCATCATCTTTTAGGATCTTTTAGGATTTGAAATAGCTTAATTTAAATAGCTTAATAGCTTGACTGGAATTCCATCACCTCCACTAGCTTTGTTCACAGTAATGCTTCCTAAGGCCCACTTGACTTCACATTCCAGGATGTCTGGTTCTAGGTGAGTGATCATACCTTCGTGATTATCTAGGTCATGAAGATCTTTTTGTATAGTTCTTCTGTGTATTCTTGCCACTTCTTCTTAATATCTTCTGCTTCTGTTAGGTCCCTACCATTTCTGTCTTTATCGAGCCCATCTTTGCATGAAATGTCCCCTTGGCATCTCTAATTTTCTTGATGAGATCTCTAGTCTTTGCCATTCTGTTGTTTCCCTCTACTTCTTTGCATTGATCGCTGAGGAAGGGTTTCTTATCTCTCCTTGCTATTCTTTGGAACTCTGCATTCAGATGGGTATATCTGTCCTTTTCTCCTTTGCCTTTAGCTTCTCTTCTTTTCTCAGCTATTTGTAAGGCCTCCTGAAGCAACCATTTTGCCTTTCTGCATTTCTTTTTCATGGGAATGGTTTTGTTCACCGCCTCCTATACACTGTTACGAACCTCATTCCGTAGTTCCTTAGGCACTCTGTCTATCTGATCTGATCCCTTGAATCTATTTGTCACTTCCACTGAATAATCATAAGGGATTTGATTTAGATCATACCAAAATGGCCTAGTGTTTAGGTCATACCTAAATGGCCTAGTGGTTGTCCCTACTTTCTTCAATTTAAGTCTGAATTTGGCAATAAGGAGTTCATGATCTGAGCCACAGTCAGCTCCTCGTCTTATTTTTGCTGACTGTTTAGAGGGTCTCCTTCAACTGCAAAGAATATAATCAATCTGATTCCAGCATTGACCATCTGGTGATGTCCATGTGTAGAGTCATCTCTTGTGTTGTTGGAAGAGGGTGTTTGCTGTGACCAGTGCGTTCTCTTGGCAAAACTCTATTAGCCTTTGCCCTGCTTCATCTTGTACTCCAAGGCCAAACTTGACTGTTACTCCAGGTATCTCTTGACTTCCTGCTTTTGCATTCCAGTCCCCTGTGATGAAAAGGACATCTTTTTTGGGGGGAGGGGTTATTTCTAGACTGTCTTGTAGATCTTCATAGAACTGTTCAACTTCAACTTCTTCAGCATTAGTGGTTGGGGTATAGACTTGGATTACTATGATACTGAATGGTTTGCTTGGAATCAATCAAGATTATTCTGTTGTTTTTGATATTGCTCCCAAGTACTTCATTTCAGACTCTTTTGTTGACTATAAGGGCTGCTCCATTTCTTCTAGGGGATTTTTGCCCACAGTCATAGTTATAATACTCATCGTGGCTGCATCTGCTTCCTCATTTTTGACCAAACTCACTTTGTGTAGCGGGGGGGGGGGAAAGGGGGTGCCATCAGACCCCCTGCTTTCACATCACACTAGTTGAATGCCCACAGTCTTAGAGGATAAGTATCCAAGGGGACTCTCATTGGCCTGACTTGGGTCACGTGGAGCGCCCTGTGTCCAAAAGGTCTGTGTTTCCTGGTCACCTGGCCATGGTGAGCCTAGAGGGCCCTGGCTAAACCAAATGGAATATGTTCCTTAATAGGAGAAAAGTTCTCTTGTGATATATCCAAGTTCCTAGAAGTAGGACAAAGCCGTGTCCTGCAGGCAGAAACAACTATCTGCTTCAGGTATCGACCAGCGCACTTGTACAGTAAGCTTTTACTTGATGGCGAGCATCGTGGATGTGACAGTGTGAAAGTGATGGCTGTTGTCTCTTCCAGAGAGGGGTGAATTTCTCCCTGGCAGGCATTTAGTCTTCTGGCAAGTAAGCTGGAGCTCGTCTTGGCTTTAGGCTCTGTTGGGGCCAGCCTCGAGTGCTCATCACTCTAGAGTCATCCTTCTAAGGTATTACCCTTTTGGCGTCTCAGCTGAGTCTCAGGAGAGTTGAACAAGGTCTCTTTCCTCTGGCTGGTTGGAAACCAACCTCCTGCTAGTCTGCATGCTTCAGAAATTCTCTCCCCAGAAGAGCTATTTTGTCTAAGGCTTGGGATGATTTGCTCAGTGTGCAGCTAAAAGCTCAAGGGAAGCTCTGCAAGCGTTTCTGGGGCTCTTTTGTTATGCAGCTTCTTCAATACCATGCTTCACGATTCCTGCCTTATCCGGCACCCAGATCTCAGTTTCCTCCCCTCATCTTCTCTCTGCTTGGACTCCACTTCCCTGAGCTGCAGCCTGAGAAGCGCCCGCAGGCAGAAAGCCAAGAGAGCTCACGTCCCAGCTCCTTCGGTCTCGCATGGTCTGTGGTCCATTGCCTGCAAGTGTGGCCTCCAGACTTGGTCCAGGTTTACTGTTGCTTACGTCCATTCATCTTTTAGGGCCAGGTGTGATGCTGTAACTGAAGCACACAGATTTGATCCATCACCACGCCTGCTCTGTGTGCAAGGCTACTTTATATTCAGAGAAGGTTTCCCCAAACGCTGAGGACAATGGGTTACAGAAGCTGGTAATTTAAGCTGCAGTCAGACCTTTAATGAAAAGACAGTAATTGCTTTCTAATTTATCTATACTTCTGTAAATTCTCATATTTAGTTATCTCTTTATTTTCTTTTAAATGGGGATGTGGTCATCCTTTGAAACAACTTTGAAATAAGAGAAAGAGAAGTGGACTTAGAATCACAACATCTTGGTTCAAATCCCAGTGGACCTCAACATCCTTGGGCTTGAGTGGGTTGTAAAATGGGGTAAAATTACCACTTTTCAGAGCTGTAATGATAATGTTGAGAATGTTTTCCAGATTCTTGTTATTTTCTGTCAATTGTAGTATAGAAGACTAGACAAGTTTGGAATTAGGTGACACGCAAGCATAGTCTTGAAATAGCTTTTCTCTGTTGGGCAAAATTAATAGAAAGTTTGAACATAAAGCATTTCAGAGCAAACCAAAAAAAATGATGATTTAAAAGGAAGACAGTATCTTTAAAATATGTCTGTTAGCACTTGGCTTTGCTTTAGAGAAGTTTGCTTTGCTTTGCTTCTTTATTAATCCCTGAGTCATAAAATCTGAGCCTTTGTAAAAGAAAAGGAAAGCAGAAGGGAAAAATGTGTGCAAAAGAATTTGTGTATTTGACTTTTGAATCTCAAGTGTTTAACGGTTTCATGATCCAGGTTTATAACTTGCAGAGAACAATAGACTAACTATTTTAAGCACACTGGCTTTGCTAAAGATTAACTTTTTACATGCTTGGCAAATATGGTCAAATTTGAGCTTTGAGGGTAATAGAGAGGAATATTTCCAATCACTGCCTGTGTTTGAGAGTTTTAGTAACACACTAACACCCATCTTCAGTGAGTGTGTTATGTTCTTTTGAAAACAATGTGATTTAAAAACTGTATCTTAGTGCACATACTCCTAGAGAAAAGTGAAATAAGTGGGCCTTGAGAAACAAAAACTTCATTTACTTTTCATATCGCTTTGGATTCATTTTAGATTCTCATTGAAATAAAATAAAATATTTAGAAATATTTTTAAAAATGAATATTGAGAAAGATAAAATAGTTAAGAATCCTCATCCTAATATACATAGGCTGACCTGGATTCCAAAAGTGCTTTAATTCACAATCATTCTATCTGATTTGAAAATTTTATAATTACTTAATTTCTTTTTGGACTTGGGCGAGATAGCTCAGCAGTCAAGAATCCACCTGCAGTGCAGGAGATTTGGAGACATGAGTTCAATCCCTGAGTCAGGAAGATCTGGAGAAGGAAATGGCAATCCACTCCAGCAGATTTCCCAGGGGCCTGGGGGGCTGGAGTCCACAGGGTTCCAAAGAGTCGAACACAACTGAGTGACCAGACGACAGTGACGCATTTCTTTTTAAGTCATAGTATCAGTCTTACGACATCTTATTCCAGCAAGAAGTTGTGCACCGTTTTGTTAATCTTAAAAAGAACATTATAAATATACACACACATAAACAGACACTGAAACACTTCACACATTCATTTATGGGTCTTCCCATACACATGCTTAAATATAAGGCATAATAGGAACAAATAATTATATGTATACATATATAGAGTCTCTTTCTACGTACTTCTCCATTGTAGCTTCAGGGCAAATATTTGTCTTAAAAGCATGTGCTTTGGTATTAGTCTGTCTATACCTATAAGTTTATAATATTGTCTTAGGAAATATTTAGTGTTTAAGATTCGTTCTCAGCAGACCCGAAGTTAATAGGATGTTGTGCAAATTAAACCTATTTGTACAGCATCGATCACCATTTCATCAGGCACATCCCATGTGTCTTTTTCTAATTAAAATGGTTGACTGACTTTGGCTAATGATTTATTATTAGCCAAAATGATTCTCTTTGCCCCGTTGGTTTTCTGCCAGCAGCACCTCAGAAGGCGGCTTCAGGTGTGTGGGTCTGACAGCCTGGTATCCGTTTATTGTGATGCCAGCCCCCTTGTCTGCCTTCCCCAGGGGCTTGTCACAGGTCTGTGTGGCCGGTGCTCGTGTCGCCCTGGCATGCGTGGGTGGGGCAGCTACCTCTGCGAGGTGTTCGCAGCTGGGAGTCGTGCTGGCCTCCAGGGCGTTAGCAGAGGACCCAGAGTCCCTGGACCGTTCGGGAGGTCATGTGATAGAAGCATCTCCGGTGGATGCATGGCATCCGCGTGCTTCCAGAAGAGACCAGAAGGAGGTGAAAGGACCCACCACTGACTTCTCCGCGGTGTGTCTGCACATGGCTTACCTCCCGGCATCACGGGAAAGAGCGGGCAGAAGGCTCCGTTTGCTTTACGGGAGCCAGTGTCTCACACCAAGGAGCTTTGTTTGAAGATTAACAGTCTAGACTTTGGTCTTCACTGGGGTTTTCCAACTCTTTTTTTTTTTCCTAAAGTCACTGAACTCCTTCTTCAAAAGAAATCTTCATCTGACTCCCAATATATAAAGCAGATGAGTGCTTTAATTCGCCTCTGGATGGGAGGGTCCAAGGTCTTTCCCTCTTGTGCCTTAAACGCTTCCCTGGCCCTGAGAAAATCCTCGCCCCTTTGAGGCTCCGTGAAGCAGAGTCTGAAAACCACAGCCCAAACAGGCCTGGAGGTTGTCTGTTGGCCACAAACATTCCCGCTTATATTGCATTTGACGGGAGTCCTGAACGTCCTGCCACAGTTTTAGAAGGCTTTGTTTTTCACGGTGATAAGGAGGTACCGGGGTGCAGGAGTGAAGGCCCCTGTACTGACGGACTTGGAGCATGTGGTCTGATTTCCAGGACTTTGCCCCCCGCCGTCTATAAAACGAGGATGGCCAGACAGTTGGGGACGATTCCTGGAGATCTTTGGCTGAAAGATTCCATCTCTATGCTTGCGTGCTTAGTCATGTCCGACTCTGTGCAACCCCATGGACAGGAACCCGCCAGGCTCCTCTGTCCGTGGGATTTCCCAAGCGAAAATACTGGAGTAGGTTGCCATTTCCTCCTCCAAGGGATCTTCCCTACCCAGAGATCAAACGTGGGTCTCCAGCATTGCAAGCGGATTCTTTACCACTGAGCCACCAGGGAAGCCCCTCCAACTCTATGGAACAGGACCAAAAGGGGCTGTTGCTGTCTGACACATCCCAGTACACACGTGTCTCTGGATCGCTTCAGCGACAGCTTCTCAGGTCCACTCGGTTGTAGCCAGGGTAGGGTAGTAAGCACAGCAGTGTCTGCAGGAGAAATGTCTGCAGATAAGGTTCGCATCAGCGAAGTCTGCATCCTATGAGCTTGCAGTCTTGAGGCTTCCTCTCTGGTACCTTGGGCTAGAGAGGGGTTTTAAGTTCTGTTTTTTTTTTCTTTTCAAATTTCCATTTTATATTGGAGCATAGTTGATGAACAGTGTTGTGTTGGTTTCAGATGTTACAGCAAAGTGATTCAGTCATACACATACGTACAGCCATTCTTTTTCAGATTCTTTTCCCATTTAGGTTATTACAGAGTATTGAGCAGTGTTCCCTGGGCTGTACAGTAGGGCCTTGTGTGGTGTGTGTCAGTAAATTAACACCACGCTGGCAGGTAAAGAAGCCTGGGTTAGGAGCAGAGGGAGCCACGTGCTGGAGCTTGGCGGCCAACTTTCCACGTGTCCTCTCAGCTCCACGGATGCGGCAGCATCATCTCGGGAGCTTGGAATGGCTGTGGGGGAGCTATTTACACTTGCAAATCAGTCAGTGCTATAAACTGGGGCTTTGTTCTCCCTGAGAGCTGTTTCCCCAGCACAGGGAGCGGAGGGATTCGAATCACAGACCCAGCGCTGCACCTCAACACCACTTTCCGCCTCCATGTTTTCATCTCTTAGCCTCAGGAGACAATACCTGCTCTGTCTCGCGGATTTGCTGTGGAGGCCGAGTGCATGTGAAGGAGGCTTGGAGTGAAGATGGCTGCAGGAGACGAGGCAGCGCTGTCATTTCCAGCGCTTACTGGGGAGACCGAGAGAGAACATGATGAGCGCGAGCTGAGCCTGTTTTCCTTCATTAAACAGAATGAGTGTCATCAGAGCAGAGCTTCTAAATGTAAAATTAGATTTTGCTTTTAAGGAATCATAAATATCAGGCATAGGTGGTAGTGCTTTTAAAGCCAGTCTTTAAAAATGGAACTGCGGACTCCTAAAGGACAAACAGCTACCTCACTTCCCAGGGCTGGAACCACTGGGTGCTGAAGGCATTCTTCTGGGCACCAGCCTCCAAGATGCCCTGATTCTAGCCCCAAGGATGCTGCTGGTTTCTGGAATTGCCACAACACAGCACAGCTGAGGGACTGGGAATGGCTTTCTCCTTAAGGGAAGGTGCAGGAAGTTAGATGGTCTCTGACATTGTGGGTCACCCTATTCCAGGCAATCGAGGATCTGCATGAAAAGGTGTCCATAGATAATTCTAGCCCTGCTGGAAATTTCTCCAGGGGCTTTCCAATTACACCTAAAAGTAAACCCCACAGTAAAGCACCTTAGAGAAAAATGATTATTATTAATAAGAGAATGGCATAAAATCTCTACCAAGTATACTTCAAAGAATGTGATCTTGTTCACCTCTTGAAGAGAGGATGGGACTCGTGTCTTGACCCTTAGCTTATGTTCCACAGCTGTATTTTATTGCTGTTTTCGTTGCTGTTTAGTCACTAAGTTCTCTCTGACTCTTTTGCTATCCCCCGGACTGTAGCCCTTCTCTGCCCATGGGATTCTCCAGGCAACAATACTGGCGTGGCCTGCCATTTCCTTCTCCAGGGGATCTTCTCGGAGCAGGGATTGAACCCATGTGTGCTGCACTGGCAGGTGGATTCTTTAAGCCACCAGGGAAGCCCACATTTAGTTATAATCTTTCTCTTTTATTTTTGTGGACCAGAACTGTGGATGATGTTGCCCGAGGCCTCTACGGTTATTGGGTCAAAATATTTTCATGAATGGTGCAGAGGCAGACATGTATCTTTTATTTTGTACTTTAATCATAAGCTAAATTTATCCCTTTGAAATTGTTTGCCTTAGTATTTTTAACCTCTTTATGGCTCATAAACATACTGTAATGGTTAAGAGAACAGGCTTAAGCATTAGAACTGTCTTGGTGTTCCAGCTGTATACCTGCTGTTCCCCTGACTTTGTTCAAGTTTCTTATTCTTTCTAAGCCTCTGTTTCATCAGTCAGAAAATAAGGCCAAGAATAGCCTTTCTTCCCTGAGGCTGTTTTGAAAATTGCACGAAAGCAGAGCTCAATTAATGTAAAGGCCTTAAACAATGAGCTGAATTATGATTTTCTCTGGGTATATGCACAATACTGGATTTGCTAGGTCATATGGTAATTTGGTGTTGGAGAAGACTCTTGAGAGTCCCTTGGACTGCAAGGAGATTCAACCAGTCCATTCTGGAAGGAGATCAGCCCTGGAATTTCTTTGGAAGGAATGATGCTAAAGCTGAAACTCCAGTACTTTGGCCACCTCATGTGAAGAGTTGACTCATTGGAAAAGACTCTGATGCTGGGAGGGATTGGGGGCAGGAGGAGAAGGGGATGACAGAGGATGAGATGGCTGGATGGCATCACTGACTTGATGGATATGAGTCTGAGTGAACTCCGGGAGATGGTGATGGACAGGGAGGCCTGGCGTGCTGCGATTCATGGGGTCGCAAAGAGTCGGACACGACTGAGCGACTGAACTGAACTGAATGGCAATTTTCTTCCTAGTTTTTAAAGGAATCTCCATTCTGTTGTCCACAGTGGCTGCAGCAATTTACATTCCTACCAAGAGTGCAAGAGGGTTCCTTTTCTCCACATTCTCTCCAGCATTTATTGTTTTAGATTTTTTTGATGATGGCCATTCTGACCGGTGTGAGGAGATTGCTTATTGTAGCTTTGACCTGCATTTGTCTAATAATGAGCAATGTTGAGCATCTTTTCAGGTGTTTGTTGGCCAGCTATATGTCTCCTTTGGAGAAATGTCTGTTTAGGTGTTCCACCCATTTTTTGATGGGGTTATTAGATTTTTTTTTTTTAATTGAGCTGCATGAGTTGCTTTTATATTTTGGAGATAATTTATTTTGTCAGTTGCTTCATTTGCAATTATTTTCTCACATTCTAAGGGCTGTCTTTTCATCTTGTTTATAGTTTCCTTTGCCGTGTAAAAGCTTTTAAGTTTAATTAGGTCCCATTTGTTTATTTTGATTTTTATTTCCATTACTCTAGTAGGTGGGTCAAAGAGGATCTTGCTGTGATTTATGTCAAAGACTGTTCTGCCTGTGTTTTCTTCTAAGAGTTTATAGCTTCTGGCTGTACATTTAGGCCTTTAATTGGTTTTGAGTTTCTTATTGTGTACGGTGTTAGGAAGTCTTCTAATTTGATTCTTCTACACATAGCTGAGCAGTTTTCTCAGCACCAGTTATTGATGAGGATGTGTGTTCTCCATTGTATATTCTTGCCTTCTTTGTCAAAGAAAAGGTGCCCACGGGTGCCTGGGTTTATCTGTGGGTCTTGTATCTTGTTCCATTGATCTATATTGAAGTTTTTGTGCCAGTACCATACTCTCTTGATGACTGTAGCTTTATAATATCATTTGAAGTCAGGAAGGTTGATTTCTCCAGGTCCATTTTTCTTTTTCAAGATTGCTTTGGCGACTCAGGGTCTTATATGTTTCCATACAAATTGTAAAATTTTTTGTTCTAGTTCTGTGGAGAATGCCATTGGTAATTTGATAGGAATTGCATTAAATATGTAGATTGCTTTGGCTAGTATAGTCATTTAGTCATTTTCACAATATTGCTTCTTCCAATCCAAGAACGTGATATATCTCTCCAAAGACGTCTCTGCTTTCTTCCATCAATGTCTTACAGGTTTCTGCACACAGGGCTTTTGTCTTCTTAGGCAGGTTTATTCCTAGATATTTTATTCTTTTTGCTGCAGTGGTGAGTAGGATTTTCCTTAATTTCTCTTCCTGATTTTTCTGTTGTTAGTGTATAGGAATGCAAGGAATTTCTGTGTATTAACTTTGTATCCTGTGACTTTATTAAATGTCACATTACCTCAGTATAGTGTTCATCGCAGCACTGTTTACAATAGCCAGGACATGGAAGCAACCTTGACGTCCATCAGCAGATGAGTGGATGAGGAAGTTGTTGTACATGCATAGAATGGAACATTACTCAGTGGTAAAAAGGAAAGAAGAATTGAGTCAGTTGAACTGAGGTGGGTGAACCTAGAGTCTATTATACAGACCGAAGTAAGTCAGAAAGAGAAAAACAAATATTGTGTGTGTGCATGTGTATATACATGTATATATATGGAATCTAGAAAAATGGTACTCATGAACCTATTTGCAGGGCAGGAATAGAGACACAAATGTAGAGAACAAATCTGTGGCCACAGCCAGGGAAGGAGATGTGGGGTGCGTGGAGAGAGTGGCATTTTCGCATGTGCATCACCGTGTGTGAGGTCAGTAGCTAGGCTCAGCGCTCCTGACGGCCCAGAGAGGTGAGACTCAGGAGGGAGAGGAGATAGACACACGCACACTCATGCCTGATTGACGTTTTATGGCAGAAACCAACACAACACTGGAAAGCAGTTATCCTCCAATTAAAAAACCAAAACTTAGAAAACAAAGAATGCACCTAATTGCCACAGGGCCTACATTCAGGCAGTGATTTCAGCTAGAATCTTGATCCTGGAATGAACCTGGAGCCGGGGGGGGGGGGGGGTGGGGGGTGGGGGTGGGGGGGTGGGGGGGCAACCAAAGCTACAATTAACACCACTTCCCTGTGAGGGGAGCCCTGGGGTCTGTCAGAGTCAGAGATGAAGCTGGCGCTGAGAAGCTGTGGCCATAAGGCTTACGCCTGGTGAGTCCCTGTCATTCTTCTCCTTGTTTTGAGGGGTTTTCCCTGGACCGGTGGCTCCCTCACGATTTTTCTGCCGCAGGGGAGCATTCCCCCGTTGGTCCCTCTGCGTCTGACTGGCTGTGCTGAGCGTGCATCGCTCATCACAGGGTCTCCTTCTCGTTCTTTCGGGCCTATGGACATGCACACACCACACGCGACCGCCTTGGTCGTCCTCCTGACGCATCCCAACCCAGTCAAGCCAGTGGAGTCCAGGGCGTGTGAAATAATGGAGCCTGCCAGAAAGAAGAGTCATCCGTCCACTTTTGTCCACGATGAAGGCCTCAGCACAGAGGCATCCCAAGGGCCAGGGGGTGGAGGTGGCTTGTCCTAGCACCGCAGGCAGTGAGGGGCACACTGTCTACAGAGTCTAAAAATAATCAAACCAATAAAACGCCAGTTGGCTCTGATCGTCCTCATGCCCTGTTCTAAAGAATCTCAGTAAATTAAAATCGTTGTTGTTGTTTAGTCACCAAGTCGTGTCCGATGCTTGTGTGACCCCATAGACTGTAGCCCACCAGACTCTTCTGTCCATGGGATTCTCCAGGCAAGAATTCTGGAGTGGGTTGCCATTTCCAGCTCCAGGGACTGAACTCATCCTCCCAACCCTGGGACTGAACTCGCATCTCTTGTGTTGGCAGGTGGATTCTTTACCACTGAGCTACCAGGGAAACCCTCTGGTATTAAAATGCTCCCCTAAAAGATATATCTTGCTGATCTAAGCCAAACAATTGCTGCCATTGCTGTTGAGTTTTATTAGTATGTATTTCAGTTTCAACATAGCACATTTTATAATTTATATTTTAGTAAACATGAATTCACTTGAAAGTTAATTTGGAGAACTCCTGGGTATCCAGTTGGTACCAGCATACAGGACCCAGCTGTACACCTCAGTTTCGAGAGCCAGTCCTTAGCAGTCTGAAGGATGTTCAGTGCCTTGAGCACCATTTCTCTCTCCAACCCTTGGGGCAGTAAGTAGTTAGCGTTTAAATAATTTCAGAATAAACGAAGATAGCCTGAGGACAACAGTCAAAAAAGCAGACCTGAGTTACTTCAGCTCTGTTATATTATGTGACCACATGGAATTTTCATTTGTGTTTTAAATGTAAAACAGTGAAAGAGAACGTACACTGCGAGTTGCAATATTGTTGTTTGGTTAGTGTGATTTTTAGAGACGTGAAATAGACATGTTATGATTATTGTTGGAAAAATTGTTGTTTAGAGGAGGAGAGTGTTAAAAATGCCCCAGCCTGGGGTAAAATAGTGTCCCCATTGTGAAGTTCAGATGAATGGACACTTATCATCTGATGTCTTACCATGAAATTGACTTTACTAGTATTTTCTCTTTATCCTTCCTTTCCGCCCTTCTTCCCAAATGCAGGGCTCCTGCACTGGAAGCAGGCTGTGCACACAAGGTACCTTGAAGCCAGCAGAGACCTGAATTCAAACCTCAGCTCAGCCACTCACCAGCTAGCAGGGCTGGAGTGCATTGCTGGGTCTCCTCACCCTCTTTTGCAAAATCCCAATACAGCCTGGAGACAGATAATTCAATCAGATGCTGTGTGGAAGGGGCCCTGCTTTGCAGGCAGATTCTTTACTGTCTGAGCCTCAGGAAAGCCCCTCCACTGGCACCACACCTGGCGAATATAAGGCTGCCTCCCCCGTCCTTGCTTCCTTACTTCCCGCACCGGTGTTTCTCCGTGTTTGCCAGTGCACTCAGGAGTATGATCCACTGACAGTGATATCTACATGATGTTTACAAAGCCTTATATACTCAGCAACTAATACATGACCGCTGTTTATGGTCCAGTGTGTCCCTCTGAACCCCTCTCAGCTCCACTTACAAATACAGCAGTTAAACGAGGCCATTTCTGAGTTACAGTTCTGGTCTAAGATGCTGTGTGTGGGCACGCTTAGTCACTCAGTTGTGTCTGACTCTTGTGACCCCATGGACTGCAGCCCACCAGGCTCCTCTGCCCATGGGATTCTCTAGGCAAGAATGCTGGAGTGGGTGCCCAGTCCCTTCTCCAGAGGATCTTCCCAACCCAAGAATCGAATCCGTGTTTCCTGCATTGGCAGGCAGAATTCTTTAACCACTGAGCCATGTGGGAGACCCATGTGCTGTGTAAATCCCGGCCAAATGAAGGAAGTCTTCTTTGCACATACAAAGTGGGGAGGGGAAACGCGTGGACGCTGTGAGTTCAGGTGTACGTGAATTCCGTGTTCTTCTTGGCCATTGCCAGGGATGCAGCGTAGTGAAGGAGGCCACCAGCAGTGTGTTGACCCACAGCCTTTACTGGCTTCAGCAGTAAAGGACATCCATGTTTGAAGACAGGAAAGAGGACACGATTTGGTCGAAATGGGTGATCTCATTTTTGTGGGTAGTTCAACTGATGCTCACAGTGGCACCGAAAATAGCACTTTTAACTTTCCCTCAACCTCTCTGTTTCCCCCTTTTATGAAGCTATAGCAGTGTATAGTGTAGCTAATCTCTGGTTTATACCTAGCATTAATTTTTGGGGTATTGCCTGTTTTATTGGTTGGTACACTGTGTCCAATAGAACAAAGGTTTTTCCACCTTTGACTTAGGTTATAGGACTTGTAATACAGATCAAAATCAAAGAACACACAGGAAAGCTTTTCTAAATCATAAAGCAGTTGTAATGGTGAAATGCAATGATTATCATCTTATATTGGGGTTCAGTAAACTGTGACCCACAAACCAGGTCGAGCTCTCCACCTGTTTTTATGCCAACTGGGGGCTATTCGAGCCCCTTCAAGGATTTTGGCTTCATGTCGGCCTCATGTTTAAGTTCTCCCTGGTGCTGAGTCCAAGTCGCTGCCTCTGTTTCCCGATGCTAGCTCAACATTTGGCCCCAAAGCATTTGCAGTTTATTCATCATCTCACCCCTTCCAGATTTTCTGCAAGTCCTGCCCAAGTGTAGACACTTTACCCTCTGTACTCTGGCTGCTGGGAGGAGTCTTTCCGAATACCACACATGGGGGAAACCTTCAAACGTGCTACATGCCCTGGTACCCCTGTCACAGGTGAGAAAACAGGGGACTCGAGCACTTGGGCCACAGTCTGTCAGCCCACATGGCAGAGCAGGCCTTGAGCCCAGCCAGTCTGAGCCCAGCACAAAGGCTGGCCTCCTGTGGCCCACAGCACCCTGCTCCAGCAAGCCCAGAGGATGCTTACTCCATGCCCCTGTTAATCCCAGTGTGGTTGATGAAGACCACAGGGTCTCTACCCGCATTGCAGTTTCCAGGCTAAATTGCAACAGATCTTTTTTTTTTTTTTAAATATATGGAAGTGTTTTCCCATCCCTTCTTCTGAGCTGACCAGGTCTGGCTCAGATGGTAAAGTGTCTATCTGCAATGCAGGAGACCCGAGTTCAATGCCTGGGTGGGGAAGATCCGCTGGAGGAGGGCATGGCAATCCACTCCAGTATTCTTGCCTGGACAATCCCATGGACAGAGGAGCCTGGTGGGCTACAGTCCATGGGGTCACAGAGAGTTAGACATGACTGGGCAACTAACACCGTCACTTTCTCCACATCACCACCGCCCTGACCTCTTTCCCCGTGTGCACATTCCCTCCCTCCTCGGGGTCCTCCCTGAGCTCTGCCCATGCCCTTCCCAGTGGTTCTGGAACAGTGCAGGTTCCTCCCGATCAGCTGGAAGGTGAGGGCTCTACCATCAGAGTCAGCTTTACACTCTCACCCACCAGCTCACTTCCTAGTGGACAACCGAAGCTCACTACAGTCGTGGAAGGAATTTTGCCTGCACCATCGGGCCTGTAAATGCTGGCAAGCGTTGCTTAAGAAGGGCAGCTGTGGACTAGTCACAGGAAAGCTGGAATCGAAACCCAAGAGCTGAGGAATGCCAGTGCAGACCCCGTAACTCCGGGTCCTTAAAGCGATCGGCGTGCACAGGCTGACAGGTTGGTGAGCCAGAGGCGGTGATGACAGCCAGCCACACTAGGGAGAGGGGACCCCAGCTGGCTGTGACCTTCCCCAGGCTCAGTCTGGTGGTGGCCTGCAGGGGAGGTGGGCAGAGGGGACGTGGAGGGGAAGCTCTCCCTCATGCAGCTCACTCAAGTCTGCCCTAGATGGGCACTTCTGAGTCCCCAGGAGCTGCAGAAATGGGCACTGTTAGAATGTACGGAAGATGCTTGATCAATATGGATTGAGTCAGCTATGACTCAGCCATGGTTGTGTGTGGAGTGTCCCATTGACTCATGGGGCGTATCTCTGCTTCCATCATCTAGAACTAGACAGAGCTGTCTTTCCAGGGCTGATCTCTACATTGATGGACACCTTTGGTATAGAGTGAAACTCTGTAGGTAGAATTACATGATCTGGTTCTCCAAGAATGTTTTCTTTTTCAATTAATTTCTATTGGAGCACAGTTGCTTTACAATGTTGTATTGGTTTCTACCATAGCAAAGTGAATCAGCTATACATATACCTATATCCTCTCCTTTTGGATTTCCTTCCGACTCAGTCACCGCAGTGAATTAAGTAGAGGTCTCTGCTGTGCAGCAGGCTCTCATTACTTACCCGTTTCACACAGAGTGTGAGCAGTACATGTATGTCAATCCCAATCTCCCAATTCATCCCACCACCCCTTCTTCTCCCTTGATGTCCGTACATTTGTTCTCTACATCTATGTCTCTATTTCTGCTTTGCAAGTAAGATCATGTATACCATTTTTCTATATTCCTCCTGCATTGACAGGTGGACTTTTTACTGTCTCAGCCACCAGGGAAGCCCCCTAGATTCCACTTATATTTGTTAATATACAGGTTTTTTGAATTTAATTTTATTTTTAACCGGAGGCTAATTACAATATTGTACTGGTTTCTGCTGTACATCAGCATGAATCAGCCACAGGTATACACACATGCCCGCCCTCCTGAGCCTCCCTCCCACTTCCCACACCTTCCCACCCCACTGGGCAGCCACAGAGCACCTGGTTTGGGCTCCCTGTGTCGCACAGCAAATTCCCCCGGCTGTCTCCGTTACATATGGTGATGTATGTGTCTCAATGCTACTCTCTGAGTTCGTCCCGCCCTCCCTTCCCCCACTGTGTCCACCAGTCT
This sequence comes from Nanger dama, assembly GCA_917880005.1. Taxonomy (NCBI): domain Eukaryota; kingdom Metazoa; phylum Chordata; class Mammalia; order Artiodactyla; family Bovidae; genus Nanger; species Nanger dama. The sequence goes on along the minus strand of CAKJTW010000021.1, from coordinate 4,142,735 downwards.
GCTCTTTCGGTCCGCATCTCCTTTGCTGCCCTGCAAATAGGAACATCAGTAGCATCTTTCTAGATTCCGTATATATGTGTCACTATACGATCTTTGGTTTTCTCTTACTTCACTCTGTATAATAAGCTCTAGGCTTGCCCACCTCCTTAGAGCTGACCCACGTGTATTCCTTTTTATATCTGAGGGATATTCCGTTGTACATATGCTCCGCATCTTCTTTGACCAGTCGTCTAGTGATGGGCATCTAGGTGGCTCCCGGGTCCTGCGGCTTCGTCACTTCCTCCGTGTCCAACTCTGAGTGACCCCATGGACTGCAGGCACCAGGCTCCTGGTGTTTTTGCCAGGCAAGAACACTGGAGTGGGTTACCATTTCCTTCTCCAGTTCCACATCCTAACTATTGTAAATAGTGCTGCAATGAACACTGGGGCACATGTGTCCCTGTGAATGTGGTTTTCTATGTCTATTTTTCTCTTTGATTTGCTGTACTCTATATGACACTCCCTAAATCCAAGAATAGTTGTAATTTCAAATGTCTCTTCTCATTTTATTTAAGTATTCCTATACTTGTTAGTCACATTTTGATTTTCAGTTTGGAAAAGGTAATAATAGGTTTAACATGCTGATGTCTGCCTAGCCCGATGGATTAATATTGGAAGTAGCCAGTTAAATAATTCTTCCCTTCAACTACATTATATACATTTTTAGCTAATAAACCTGTTGAAGTCCAAATACCCTCGTTAGAAGTTCTTGTGTTCTTTTCTTTCTAGGTTTACCCAGTGTGATAAAAGTACTTTAAGTTTCTTTATAATGCTTTGCCAATACATTGAGATTATTAGTGAGGAGAAAAATATACTCAAGATGAATCTGTTTATTGCATGAACTTCCAGATGCCACATAAAAATTATTTTGATATTTTAATGTTCAATAAATAATTTTTAAATGATAATGAAATATTCTGCCCTGCAGATAGATGTTTTATTTTATTTTTCTAATTCTTTTTGAATTTGTTACAATACTGCTTCTGTGTTTTGTGTTTTGATTTTGGGAGGTGAGACTCAGACATAGCGGACAGACTTATGGAAACAGTCAGTCTGGTGCTCTGGGGCAGCCTGGAGGGGTGGGAGGTGGGTGGGAGGTACAAGAGGGCGGGGACCTGCGTGTACCTGTGGCTGACGCATGCTGATGTACGGGGTTGCGAAGAGTTGGACACGGCGGGGCAACTGGGCAGCAGTCATGACAGTCCCTGGAGGAGCTTTGGTTTGTGTGTTTTTGTCGAGTCCAGCGACACAAAGTTGGCTGGCAACTGTGGTGCGCGAGGCTCCCTCTCTGCAGACTGTTTCCAGCGTGGCTGGGGAGAAGCCCCTGCATCCTGGCCTGTTCCTACACCCCCGAGTACCTCGGGTTCGTGGGCCTGACCTTGACACCATGGCTCTTTGCTGGAATGGTGCCTTTTCTCCAGTATCTGTCGGTGGAAAAGGTAGGAAATAGTGCTCCTAGATGAACAAAATTGGTCAGGCTAATCAGGTGGCAGGTAAATGATTTTTCTTTTAAAGACAGAGCTTGGAAATATGTTTCTGAATGGAGCCATTCAGCTCTAGTATACTAGACATGAGGAATCCTTCACTTCTGGCATATTCTATGCATGTCTAAATAAGATACTAGGTTACATAAAATTAGAAAAACATGTCCTTTCTGGTATGGAAAATACGGACATAGATGTACATACGTCTGTACGTTCTTATCTCACTGCAAAGTGATGAAATTTGCTTATTTGTTATTTCTCTGAAGCAACACCAAAAGTTTTTCAGTATTTAAGTTATGTCCATCAGATTTTCCCAAGGCCTACTTTTTCCAGTTGTTTGTCATCAAAGGTATAAGCTGCAGCGGTAGACCCCTCTTATTTGCTTCTTTTTATCGTTGTAGTTTTCCTTGTGAACAGTCTCAGTAGCCCTTTCTCTAGGAGGCAGTGTAAATCACATAAATTTGTCTTGTTTCAGACAAGTGGCAAAGCAGAAGGGTTTGAGGCTGTACTGGATTCTGACTTGCTTATAACTAGGAAATGTGGAACAAGTTATTGGACCTTTTCAAATCTCAGTTTTCGCATCTGTAAAATGGCGCTAACTTCTGCCTCCGTGGATTGCTCATTGTAAGGAGTGGAAATAATTTGTGGGAAGTTCAGTCTTGAAGGCTCTCACTGAATATTAGCTATTATTATTATTAAAATATGAAACGCCCGACACATAGTAGGCATTTAGAAAAGGCGATTTCCGTCATCCTGAAGCGCTACATTATTGCTTAGTTTGGCTTAATCAAGTCGTCGCTCCAGCGACATGTCGGATGACGGAGGATACTTGAGGGAAGCCTTCACTGTGGCTGGTCTTTGATATGTGTCTGTTCCCATTTTACGCATGTTCCTCTGCTACCATCCCTGAAGCTTCTGTCTCCTTGTTTATTTTCCTTCGGTTCTTCGGTTATTTCTCCTCCTGACTCTCTTCGCCCTTTCTCTGGGCCTCCAGTTCCATCCGATCTTCATTAGTAAGCTCCTCGTGTTATCCAGCAAGGAGTTCAGTGAAGTCGTCCTCTTGCAGATCCGGCTTGAAAGATACTGTGTCCCTGTTCTCTATACAGTACTATGAGGAGGGCATGGCAACTCCCTCCAGTATTCTTGCCCGGAGAATCCCATGGACGGGGAGCCTGGCGGGCTGCAGCCCATGGTGTTGCGGAAAGCTGGACATGACTGAGCCACGCAGCAGGCACGTGTGCATACTGTACGATACCATAAAGTACACAAAAGCACAACCACGTATAGCGAATGCATGCACGAGTCAGTGCATGCACACGACAGTGTACACCAGACGTGTGGATTCATAGCGAGCTTAAAATGTCAAGCCACCTAGTTATTTCTTATCTTTAAATTGTATTATAAACTTAAGACACATCTTATCTAATTCATCACGCATTTGCCAAAAGATGTTTTCTGCCGTGTATCTTTTCTCAATTTTCTTTTTTTAAATTTATTTATTTTTTTAATTACAATACTGTATTTGTTTTGCCATACATTGACATGAATCAGCCATAGGTGAACACAATCTCCCAATGCCGAAGCCCCCTCCCACCTCCCACCCCACATCCTCTACCTGAATCATCCTGTGCATCAGCCCCATGCATCCTGCATCCTACATTGAACATAGATTGGCGCTTCATTTCTTACAAGAAAGTATACATGTTTCAATGCCATTCTCCCAAACCATCCCACCCTTTCCCTCTCCCTCAGAGGCCAAAAGTCCATTGTATACCTCTGTGTCTCTTTTGTTGTCTCACATATAGGGTCATCATTACTATCTTCTAAATTCCATATATATGTGTCAGTATACTGTATTGGTGTTTTTCTTTCAGACAATTTTCAAAAGGTCTTTGAAAGCTTTTTTTTTTTCCCCCCGGGGGAAATGTCTCGGTCTTCCTTTCTTTGAACTTTGCTTTTTGGTGTGGCCAGACACTATAAATGACTGCCTTACGGACTAAGCACTTGGACCCACTGAAAGCTGCCTCAAGTAGATGGCTTAATAGTTTACCAAGTGCCCCCAGGGCCTTGGGCACATTCAGCCTCCTCGGGCCTCCTGTGTTTGTTATGAGTTGAGTTCTATCCAGTGTATTCTTAGATCAGGGAGTGCTAGAGTGGTCTTCAAGGCCAAGTTAGCGGATTTTCTACAGAATCCTTTAAGACTCCCACCGCCATGCTTGCATTCCATGTGGTCATTTTCTACAATGTCTTTGGGTTCAGATTCCTGCCACTGGCTCGTACTAGATGAAATTCTTGAGCAATTTAAGGTTCAAAGTGGCCCTTGACTTACTTACCCCAAGGAAATAGGACTTGCTAAACCTTGATTTATTTCCCATCACTGTAATACTTCAGAAGATCCAATTTCTCAACACATGATCACTCAAGAAATTGTATCAACTGCTCTAAAAATTAAGAATTACCCTAATCAGAGGGAGCAAAAATAGGTTTTCCTTTTCTCACTAGCTTACAGCAATTGCCCTAGTTCCAGTTACATCATATATAGCTCCACTTCCAGATGATAATTATTGTATTTATTATTTCCCAAGAAGGCCCAGAATGGTTAAAATAACAACAGAGTAGGTCAGGAAGTGTTTCGAGTTTGGTGTCAAATGGTCCAAGGTTCACATCTCCTCTCTAGGAATTTCTCTTTTGTGATCTTGGGTCACTGCAGCCTCTTTAAACTTCATACATTGGTAAAAGCAGGATTATGAGAGTGCCTATCTTTTAGGGCTGTTGTGGGGATTAAATTCATTCACTTATTCATCCTAAAAGCATTTATTGAACACCAGGTATGTGCCTAGCATTCTTCTAGGCATTGGGAATACAGCAATGAACACAGCAGAAGGAAACCTCTGCTTTTATGAACCTTACGGCACAGCGGATGCCAGAGAGGAAAATCAGCAGAGTGCTGGATGTCAGAACGTGAGGAGGGGAGTGCGGAAGGACGCTTGTGGCGTCCGGAGAAGAGCGGCCTAACTCGGGCACGCAGTGCAGAGACTTCGTGTTTGAGAGACAGCCAGAGTCCCTTGACGTTAGAGGAGTTGGCATTGGAGGGGGAAGGGGAGGAGGTGAGGTCAGAGGAAGAATGGGTGGAGAGGGAGGGGGCAGCCTATGGCTGCGGGACTTTGCGGGCTGGGGAAGGGGCTTCGTCCCCACGCGGAGTCAGATGGGAGCCATGAAGTGTTCTGTGGAGAGGAGAGAGCAAGATCTGACTTGTCTTTCATTTAGTTTTAGAAACTGTATTTGCTTTAGGCTGTGCTGCGTCTCCAGTCGCGGCGAGCAGGGGCTGCTCCCGTGGCGCGGAGCGCAGGCTCTAGAGCGCTCAGGCCTGAGTGCCGCCGTGGTGTGCGGGCTCAGCAGTGGTGGTTGGCACACGGGCTCAGTGGTGCCAGTGGTAAAGAACCCACCTGCCAGTGCAGGGGCCGTCAGAGATGTGCGCTGGATCCCTGGGTGGGGAGATTCCCTGGAGAAGGAAATGGCAGCCCGCCCCAGTATTCTTTTTTTTTTTTTTTTTTTTTAAGAGTAAAATCCCCCCAACCAAGTGGAGACACCGTGTTTTTTTTTTTTCTATTTATTTTTAAAATTAATTAATTTATTTTAATTGGAGGCTAATTACAATATTGTGGCGGTTTTGCCATACATCACCATGAATCAGCCACGGGTATGCCTGCGTTCCCCATCCTGAATCCCCTCCCACCTCCCTCCCCATCCCATCCCTCAGGGTCACCCCAGTGCACCAGCCCCGAGCACCCTGTCTCATGCATCGAACCTGGACTGGCGATCTGTTTCACATATGACAATATACATGTTTCAATGCTATGCTCTCAAATCACCCCCGCCCTTGCCTTCTCCCAGAGTCCAAAAGACTGTTCCACCCCAGTATTCTTGCCTGGAGAAATCCCACGGACACAGGAGCCTGATGGGCCACATTCCATGGGGTTGCCAAGAGTCGGACACGACTGAGCAACTCCGCACACACACGCTGATTATCAGTGGTAGCATCATTATCGTTACTGATGTCAATGCTGGGCTTGCCTCTGCGTTCTTAGCTACCACGAGACAAATGCCAGGATGTGGGTTATTAGTGTTAAGAGTTGGGGCCCCTGTCGTCTCGTGCCTCAGTTAAATCCGCAGAAGGTGCTGGCGCCTTCAACACCTGGAAGCGTTTCGCTGCGAACATCACCGGGCAGTGCGGTCCAAGCCCCTGGTACTCCGGGCGTGCCCCTCCCCTCCCTGCAGCTCAAGCCAGAAGCCCTGCTGTTCACTATCCAGGCAAACAAGCCCAGACAGAGGGAGGCACTGGAGATGCAGACACCAGGCAGAACACTTTCCCTCTGACCGTGATCTTTCTTTTGCATGTCTTTATTTCCTGTCCTGGTTTTCATCTTGGGCCCCTTTTCCTTGGTTTTGCTTTGTCACTAAGCGGTGCTCAGGCAGCGGGTGGAAATCGTGACAGCTGCACCCCGTTGATAACTCACCGACTTTCTCTGCTGAGCCGCAGAGCGCCACCTGCCCCCCCCTGTTGTCACGCGTCCCCTGGTTCTGGTGGCACATCCAGGCATTGCGCAGAACACAGAATTAGGTGCAGGTACTGATTCTCCACGGTCTGACAGTCTCCAGTTTGGGCTGCGTCTTACACCATTGACAGGAACACTGTAATGCCTCTTAAGCGAGGATGGTGAAGTGTGGTGATTATGGCGTGTGTTTTCCAAGGCAGCAGGAGTCGGTGGCGTTTATAACCATCAGATTCTGAGGGGCTCAGGGAACCCCCCAGGGAATGACTTTAAACTTACTGACTTTCCTGTATCCCTAACCAGATGCGCACATACAGACAAACAGATGCGTTTTATTTTACTTGAATGCAGTTTTTTCTAAAACCTAAATTTGTTGACAACATTTATTCTAAACTCTGGATTTTTAGGCTCTTCTTCAGAAATCAGAACATTTGGCACTCTTCCACCCCAGTTTCTCCATAGCAACCGTCAGCTGGAGCTGCAGGAGCCAACCCAGTCGTGTTCAACCTTGACTTCACAATAGAGTCTCGTGAGGCACCTCGCCAAAAACAGTGGTGCCCCAGCCCCACAGCAGACCAATCAAGGCACAGTTTTCACCAAGAGCAATAGCTGCCAGTGTTTACTGAGGGCTTATTTTCTGCAAGAAACTACCCTGAAAAGAGAGCTGTTATGTAAAATATATTTGTGTTGGGGACATAGACCATGTATAAAAATGCTAAAAAGCAAACAGGCAAGATACAGGATATACTTAGTACCAAGTGAGCTGTATTCGCCATGGTTCTAACTTAACTGCATGTTAGAACCACCCAGGAGGCTTTGAAAAGTCCTAATGCTTAGGTCACACCCTAGTCCAGTTAAACTGGCATTGAGAAACAGGCAGGGAACTCGGGCATTAGTATATTTTAGCAGCGCTCCATGGAACCCCAGCCAGAAGATCTCTGGGACACAGAGCAGTGCTCCTCCAACTTTAAGGCGAGTCCACCTCACCTGGGGGCCTTGTTGCAATACGGCTTGTGATGCAGTAGGTCTGGGTTGGGACCCAGGTTCTGCATTTCTAACAAGTTCCCAGGTGATGCCAAAGCTCTTGGTGAGAAGGCTGCATTTTGTACCGCAAAGATGTGGGAATAGCTCACTGCATTTGAGCCCCGAGGCACTCAGACAGTTCAGTTCATCATTCTGAGCGGCCGTGCTCTCAGCTCTAAAATGGGCTGGGCAATTCCCACCCTTGAAGTTAGGGTTAAATGCGGTAATACACACACACTACTGTATATAAAATAGATGACTAATAAGGACTTGCTATACAGCACAGGGAACCCTACTCAATGTTCCGTGATAACCCTTATGGAAAAAGAATCTGAAAAAGATTGTATACGAGATGGCAAAGAATCTGCCTGCAATGCAGGAGACCTGGGTTGGATTCCTGGGTTGGGAAGATTCCCCTGAAAAGGGAATGGCAACCCACTCCAGAATTCTTGCCTGGAGAATTCCATGGACAGGGGAGCCTGATGGGCTACAGTCCATGGGTCCTCAAAGAGTCAGACATGACTGAGCAACTAAAACTTTATATATATGACCTTATTTACTGTGCTATACACCTGAAATTAACATAGCATTGTGAATCAACTATTCCCCAATAAATTTTTAAAATAAAAATAAATTATAGACATATATAAAGTACCTTTGCAGTGTATATTCAGTAAATGTTGCTGCTATCCCTGGAATAAAGAAGAAAAGAGGATGATCGAGTAGGGTACCCAGTGAATTACCAGGCACGTCTTTAAGGTCTTTAAAATAAGGCCGTGGATCAATAGAAAGAGTAGCCAGCCCTGGGAGTGGGGAGGGTTTTTGGAATGAGTGGTTGCATTTCACAATGAATTCTCAAAACATTTACTTTTCATTTTAGTTCCCTTTCCAACCAAATACAAAATTGATGCCAAATAACAAATTGCTAAAAATTGTTGAGTTTGAGTTGACTCTCTCTACCCCTGTACACCTCTGGTAGGGGGATCCCAGCAGTAGTCATGTGGGTTTCCGGGAGGGAGCAGACGGCGCTGATAGAGAAAGCCAGAGCCACACTGGGGACGTGGCTTCCCCCTTAGGCATGGGTTAGTAATGCAACTCAACAGAAAACTTCATTTCAAAAAGCAATTACTTTCCAGTCCTGAACCATGTCAGTGTTTCCAGAGTAAGAAATGGGAGACATGGAAGAAAAACGGTAGAAAAGTCAGAAGTAATTAGGAGGGAAACTGTCCAGTTTTCTACTAATGGATGCTGCAGTAGTTTTAAAACATGACCATAGATTCCTTGACCCTCTCCTAGCAAGAGGTGGAGGTCTTTGAATCTGGTGGCACGGGGGCGCTTTCACCTGTAGCAGATGGGAGAGGGGCTTCTGAGGCCGCACGGCTGCCCCTGTGGTCCCCGAGCACTTGCTCTTGAGTCCAGCCACCACCTAAGAAGCTGGACAACCCTGCAGGTGCCAAACGCTAGAGACGCCACACGAGGGTGTCTGTGGGGTAATGTCACCTGAGCTCCGCCTTCGGGTCGCCTCTGCCAACGTCGTATGCACACACATGAAGCCATCATCCTTTCGCTGAGGAGAACTGAGCTCCATTCAGGGGCATCAAGGGCTTGGGAGAGCACAGGAAACATCTAAGCACCAGTAGAGCCACTTCTTGTACTGATGTCATTTCTTTCTAAGTTAATCTGTAAAATAATCCGGTTGCAATAAAATAATGAGGTAATCTTTTGGAGGGAGGGTTGACTGGCTCTGTAGCTTCTGATATTCTTATGAAAAAATAAGCACGTGAGGATAGACAGGAAATCTAGGGCAGAGAGAGGACAAAAGGAGTGCCCAGCCCTACCCAGATGTGAAAATCACTATATTGCAAAGCGATTTAAGATAAATTAGTACCAACCCAGGAATGGACAGGCAAGTTAACAGAGCAGACTAGAGATGAGATATGATGTAAATATTTATGGGAATTTGATATATGATAAAAATGGCATTTGAAGCAATGAGGAAAGGATGAATTGTTTTTTAATTCATGTTGAATCAACTGGCTAACTATTTGGGAAAAATAACAAAGCTGATTACATAGCCACTACCTTTGCCAAAATAAATTCCAAATGAATCAAAGATTCCAACATGAAAACAAACCGTGAAAGTACCAGACAAGTTTTTAAAAATAACTCTGGAGTGCATAAAGCCTTTCAAACCAAGAAACAAACAAGAAAGTTATAAAAGGCAAACATGTTTAACTGTACGCATCATTTAATACACTTCTCTCTCTTGTTTCCACCACTTGTTTATGCTGAAGTATATAATAATTAAACCATTCTTTAATGGCAGAAAGAATGCCCTCAACAAAGTGAAATGATAAACACCACACTGGAAACCATGTGAGTAGGACAAATGACAAAGGCTTATTTAATTGCTTGTGGTGCAAAAGAACAACAAACATTGTCAAGAACCTCATTAGCAAAGAGCTTTAATAAAGTATAAACGGAAGAAGTGCAAGAGAATACGATGTAGCCCGTTTAGAAGAAGGAAGGACATTTGAATATATCAAAGGAAAGAATTCAAACCAAGAGCCAAAAAGTGAGCCAGAGAGGGTTTATCATGGTCCTTCTTCTATGCAAAAAAAAAAAAAAAAAAAAAAAGGATGAACAGATATCTATGCGTGTGTGTACAAAGAACACTTCTGGGAGGATGATCCAGGCCCTTCCGACGGAGGCAGCTCTGGAGAATCCCTTCCCATGGTGTTTATTTTGGCTCCACATAGATGGTATATCGATTAATATTCTCACAGCAAGAGAGACGTGGCTCCCAGCACCCGCACAGGGTTAACACTGAGACAGTTGCCTCCCCTTGCTGTCCCTCTCCCCAGTGAGGAATCTGAGCAGAATGATCCCTGATCATTCCTGGAAGCTTGGAGATTTCGAACCTGAAATCTTGGTATTCTCTGGTATATTATTTTATACTGAGATAAAAAGAGAACCGAACAGCAGGAGAAAAACAGGCCACAGTGCTGGTCCGAGGCTCCCAGCCCACGGTCTTTATTTTAACCTTCAGTCCAGGTTCCCCAAACCAAGAAAGCACCTTATGTTTTGGTTACGTTACTGACCGCGGGTCACTGAGAATGGTAGCTAGTGATGACATTTTTTTCTTTTTAAGATTCATTTAATTAGTGAATTTATTTATTTTTTTGACGGTAGTGGCTTCATTGCGGCACGCAGGCTTTCTCTAGCTGAGGCGAGCAGAAACGACTTTCCAGTTGCCGGGTGCGGGCTTCTCCCTGCGGTGGCTTCTCTCACTGCAGAGCACGGGCTCCGGGGGGCACTGGCTCCGGGGGGCTTGGGCTCCAGGGGGGCCTCGGGCCCGGGGGGGCTCGGGCCCGGGAGGGAGGCTTGGGCTCCGGGGAGGGGGGGGCTTGGGCTCCGGGAGTCTTGGGCTCCGGGGGCACGGGCTCTGGGGGGTCTTGGGCTCCAGGGGAGCTCAGGCTCCGGCGGTGGGGCTCAGGCTCCGGGGCTCGGGCTCTGGTGGGGGCACGGGCTCTGGGGGGCACGGGCTCCGGGAGGCTTGGGCTCCGGGGGCACGGGCTCTGGGGGTCTTGGGCTCCAGGGGAGCTCAGGCTCCGGCGGTGGGGCTCAGGCTCCGGGGGCTCGGGCTCTGGTGGGGGCACGGGCTCTGGGGGCCTCGGGCTCCGGGGGGCTCGGGCTCTGGGGGCTCGGGCTCCGGGGAGCTCAGGCTCCGGCGGTGGGGCTCAGGCTCCGGGGGCTCGGGCTCCGGGGGCTCGGGCTCTGGTGCGGGGCACGGGCTCTGGGGGGCTCCGGCTCTGGTGGGCTCGGGCTCTGGGGGGCTCGGGCTCCGGGGGCCTCGGGCTCCGGGGGCTCGGGCTCCAGTGGTTGCGGAGCAGGGGCTTAGCTGTCCCGTGGCGCGCGGGACTCCTCCAGGAGCAGGGTTGGAACCCCTGTCCCCTTCACCGCAAGGCGAATTCTTTACCACTGCCCCGCGAGGGCCCAGTGCTGAAGTGTTTGAAAACATAGGCCGCCGAATGTTGCTCAAGGGCTATTCCGTGTCGTCACATCCCCCTCCTCCGCTCCCAACAAGAAGTGTTCTGGGCTGGTGGTAACCAGAGCCCGTCGCTGCTGCTAGTCTGAGGTGAGCTCAGAATCAGGAAGGCCTCAAGCACTCTCGGTATCCTGGAAGGATGCCTCGAGTATTCTGCTTTCTTCTGTTTGCGTATTCGTCTGACATCGTCATGGCCGGCACAGCCCTTCTGATACAGCCCTTGAGATGACTTTGACCATGAATTCACGGCGGGTTGATAAAGTGTTAGCGTGAGTGCTGAGTCACCTCAGTCGTGTCTGCCTCTTTGCGACCCTGCGGGCTGTTAAAGAGGTAGGGTCAGAGCTGCTCATTGCTTAAGGATTCACGGTGTTGTTGCTTAGTTGCTTGGCTGTGTCCAGCTCTTGTGACCGCCATGGACTGTAGGCCTCCAGGCTCCTCTGTCCGTGGGGTTCTCCAGGCAAGAACACTGGAGTGGGCTGCCATGCCCTCCTTTGGGGGATCTTCCCGGTCTAGGGACTGAGCCCACATCTCCTGCAGTGGCAGGTGGTTTTTGTTTGTTTGCTTGTTTGTTTGTTTTGTTTTTACCACTGAGTGACCAGGGAAACTCCAAGGTGCTGGCTGAGTTGCAAAAACTTCTTTTAAGAATTTGCTTACCTCAGCAGTAGTAGGAGTTCAGGGTGTTTGAAAAGCAAGCAAGAAAGGACTGTTCCTTTAGGCATCCCTCTAGACAGTATGGGTGGACCCATGGTTTTATGGGATCTTAGGCACCCTCCTACAGATTGGATACCACCTGTTCTTATCATAGGAGCCCATAGAGGATTTCAAGAGGTCCATAAACCTCCTAGGACTGTCTGTAGAACTGTGCACCTTCTGGAAAGCACCTTCCAGAAGAGTACCTTCTGAGAACAAAGCAACCACAGAATTTCCCATATTAGATTCCCCAAGGGACCCAAGGGATGCGTGACCCAGAAAAGATCAAGAATGTAATCAATAGGGATTTTTTAGGATACAGAGAAATGGAGAGGGATATTTGGAGGTACAGTCTATGACACTCCAAATCTCTGGTTCTCCAAAATTTTATTGTATTTAAATGTGCTCACAGAAGGTAGAATATATACAACACTAATTATCAAATAAAGAAGCTAACGCTTAAAAAAAAGCACAGCAATACTATAACACAATCAGAAAATTGATCATTCTCAATAGGTTTAGCTTTAAACTATATATTATTCTCTGAAAATTATGTATTTATAACTTTCTCTGTTCAAACTACCGTCCAGTTGAGCTCATTTCACATGCTAGTAAGGTAATGCTCAAATTCCTTCAAGTCAGGCTTCACCAGCACGTGAACTGAGAACTTCCAGATATGCAAACTAGATTTAGAAAAGGCAGAGGAACCAGAGATCAAATTGCATTGGATCAAGAAAAAGCAAGGAATTCCAGAAAACCATCTGCTTCATTGACTGAGTGAAAACCTTTGACTATACGGATCACAACAAACTGTGGAAAATTCTTATAGAGATGGGAATACCAGACCACCTTACCCGTATCCTAAGAAACCTATATGCAGGTCAAGAAGCAACAGTTAGAACCAGACATGAAACAACAGACTGGTTCAAAGTTGAGAAAGGAGTGTGTCGAAGCTTTTTGTCACCCTGCTTATTTAACTTATATGCAGAGGACGTCATGTGAAGCGCTGGGCTGGATAACTCACAAGCTGGAATCAAGATTGCCAGGAGAAATATCAACAACTTCAGATATGTAGATGACACCACTCTAATGCAGAAAGTGAACAGGAACTAAAGAGCCTTTTTATAAGGGTGAAAGAGAAGAGTGAAAAAGCTGGCTTAAAACTCACCATTCAAAAAACTAAGGTCATGGCATCTGGTCCCATCACTTCATTGTAAACAGATGGGGGAAAAGGTGGAAACAGTGACAGTTTTTATTTTCTTGGCCTCCAAAATCACTGCAGATGGTGACTGCTGCCATGAAATTAAAAGATGCTTGTTCCTTGGAAGAAAAGCTTTGACAAACCTAGACAGAGTATTAAAAAGCAGAGACGTCACTTTGCAACAAAGATCTGTCTAGTCAAAGCTATGGGTTTTCCGTAGTCATGTATGGATGTGAGAGCTGGGTCATAAAAAGGCTGAAGAATTTATGCTTTCAAATTGTGGTATTGGAGAAGACTCTTGAGAGTCCCTTGGACAACATGGAGATCAAACCAGCCAATCCTAAATGAAATCAACCCTGAGTGTCATCAGAAGGACTGGTGCTGAAGCTGAAGCTCCAATACTTTGGCCACCTGATGCGAAGAGCCAACTCATTGGAAAAGACCCTGATGCTGGGAAAGATTGAAGGCAGGAGGAGAAGGGGATGACAGAGAATGAGAGAGTTGGATGGCATCACTGACTCCATGGATATGAGTCTGAGCAAGCTCAGGGAGATACTGAAGGACAGGGAAGCCTGGCGTGCTGCAGTCCATGGGGTTGCAAAGAGTCGGACATGACTGAGGACTGAACAGCAACTTGCTGATAGCCTCTTTTAAACACTGAAGAAACTATTTTAACTGTCCAAAAAGCTCAGGGACTCACTTGCTGCCCACGTGGCTGAGACTGCCGTCAGCTCAGCAGTCCCCGTCCTGGCCCCCATGCGGGTGGCTGTTCTCTTGGGGGCCTGGGTGAGGATAGGGGTCAGGATGCTGGAGCAGGGGGATCTGGTGGGAGAGGCTGGAATTTAAATTTTACCTTTTATCTGCTTGTCTTGTCACCTTGGCAAAGTGACTTGGTCACACTGAGCTTCAGTTTTCTCGTCTTCAGAAACAGACATAAGTGTGCCGCATGCCCGGGTGTTGGGTGCTAACGTCACGGGCGACGAGGACCCAGGTCTTTGAGAAGCAGGTGGGCAGAGTTGGCGGGTCCTGGTGAGAAATGCAGAACCTCAGGCTCCACTTAGACTTACTGGGCCGGAATCTGCACTAGAACAAGATCCCTCCAGAGTCTAGATTCTTTGGTACTTAAACTATTGACTACGTTAAGGCTTATGGTGACGTGTCTGGAACTCAAAGGGGAGGAAGTTTCAGGTCCTGTCATCTCTGCCATGTACCCTCCTCTCGGACTGCTTCTCCAGGAGGTGTCCGTATTTTCACAGGGTGTGCTTTAGAGAAGGATTCCCGTACAACCTAGTCTAAACAGACCCCCACACGGTCTGCCCGGGGGCAGGGTGTCTCCGCTGCCGTCGGGAGAGGCCAGAGCAGGCAGATGGGAGCCAGCGGGAGGAGCGCGGGAGGGCCCTGCGGCCGCTGGCTCCTGGGGCCCCCAGAGCTGCGCCCTCAAGCCCGCTCCCAGAACAAGCAAGCGAAAGAGACGAGGAGACGAGCTCGTGGGAACTGTTCCCCTCAGCCCAGGAAGCAGCAGTGCAATACCAGGCGGAGAGGTGACGTTCAGGAGTTTCCAGGGTCAGCCGGACTCCTGCAGACATTAAAATGGCTGAGCGTATAGAGACTCCCCGAAGCCCCAGGCTGTCCGTCATTCGGGCCTGTGTGTGTGTGTGTGTGGGCCCTGCGCTGTGGGGCATGGTGGAAGTGTATGTGGTGTGTGTGTGTATAGTGTGTGTGTATGCAGTATGGGTGGTGTGTGGATACAGGGTGTGTATATGCAGAGTATGTGTATGCAGGGTATGTATGGTATGTCTTTTGAGGGTGTGTGTTTGTGTATGTGGGGTGTGTCAGCAATGTGTGTGGGGGAGGTGTGAGTGTGTGGTATGTGTATATGTGTGGTGTGAGTATGTGTGTGTACTGTGTGTGTGTATGCAAGGTGTGTGTATGTGGGGTGTGTATATTCAGGGTATACATGGTGTGTGTGTATATTGAGGGTGTGTGTGTATGTCAGCAATGTGTGTGGGGGTGTGAGTGTGTGGTGTGTATGTGGGGTGTGTGTGTGGTGTGTGTATGTATATTCAGGATGTGTGTATGCAGAGTGTGTGTGTGTGTGTGTGGTGTGTGTATGTGGAGGGGGTGTGTATGTATATTCAGGATGTGTGTATGCAGAGTGTGTGTGTGTGTAGTGTGTGTGTATCTGATGTGTGTGGGGGTGTGAGTGTGTAGTGTGTGTGTATGTGGGGTGTGTGTGTGCGCATTTCGGGTGTGTATGCAGGATGTGTCAGCAATGCATGTCGGGGGTATGAGAGTGGTGTGTGTGGGGGTGTGTGTTTATGTGGTGTGTGTATCTGATGTGTGATGGGGTGTAAGTGTGTAGTGTGTGTATGTAGGGGGTGTGTGTGGTGTGTGTATGTATATTCAGGATGTGTGTATGCAGAGTGTGTGTGTGTGTGTGGTGTGTGTATGTGGGGTGTGTGTGTGTATTTTGGGTGTGTATGCAGGATGTGTCAGCGATGCATATTGGGGGTGTGAGAGTGGTGTGTGTGTGGGAGGGGTGTGTTTATGTGGTGTGTGTATCTGATGTGTGGGGGTGTGAGTGTGTGGTGTGTGTGTATGTGGAGTGTGTGTGTGGTGTGTGTATGTATATTCAGGATGTGTGTATGCAGAGTGTGTGAGTGTATGGTATGTGTGTATGTGGGGGTGTGAGTGTGTGGTGTGTGTGTATGGGGGGGTGTGTGTGTGGTGTGTGTATGTATATTCAGGATGTGTGTATGCAGAGTGTGTATGTGTGTGTGGGTGTGTGTATGTGGGGGTGTGTGTGTGTGTATCTGATGTGTGTGTGGGGTGTGTGTTTATGTGGTGTGTGTATGCGGGGTGTGTGTGTATATTATGTGTGAGGGTGTGTGGTGGGTGTATGTGGGGTGTGTGTGTGTATTTCAGGTGTGTATGCAGGATGTGTCAGAGATGTGTGTGGGAGTGTGAGAGTGGTGTGTGTGTGTGTGTTTATGTGGTATATCTGATGTGTGAAAGGGGATGAGTGTGTGGGGTGTGTGTGGGGTAACTGTGTGTTGTGTGTGTGTGTGTGGTGTGTGTATGTGGGGTGTGTGTGTGTACGTGTTGGGTGTGTGTGTGTTTATGTGGTGTATCTGATGTGTGAAAGGGTGTGAGTGTGTGGTGTGTGTGTGGGGGTGTGTGTGTGTGTGCTGTGTGTATGTGGGGCGTGTGTGTACGTGTTGGGTGTGTGTGTGTGCGTGTTGGGTGTGTGTGTGTTTTAGGTGTCTCTGTGTTGGTGTGACCCTGTTGGACACGCCCTTTCTCCCTTTACTGGAATGTTCTGGGCTTCACTTCCCGATGGCCGCCCCCGTCGCCCCACGCAGGCCCCAGTCTCTGAGAGTCCTGGGGAGGAATTCCAGGGTGGAGAAAAGGCTGGCTTCCTGTCATCAGATCTCCGTTCCCCACCCTGCTGTCTCTTTTGCCCTGGTTCCTAACTGCGACGGCGTGTATTTTGTAAGAACAAGGGCAGTCTCTTAGAGCTCCGCGGTGTGGTTATCAAGCCCAGGAAGCTCAGCGTCGGCACGATACTGTTATCTAATCCACGCTCCGAATTCCGGTTCTGTCAGTCGTCCAGTAGTCTTCCTGGTAGCAGTGCTTTTCTCGGTCGAGATTTGTTCCACAATCTCCTGTTGCATTTATCTCCTTACTCCACCTTATCTCCTTACTCCGAAACAGGTCCTCAGGCTTTCTTTGTGTTTCTTGATGTTTTGGAAAGGTACAGACAAATTCTTCTGCAGAACTGGATTCCTGGCGTTTCCTCGACGCTGAATTCATGTGTGTGCCTGTTTGGAAGGAAGACCACAGTAGTGACCTCGGGTCCTTCTCAGGGCACGTGAGGCCAGTGTGCTGCGCGGGGGGCGATGCTGGCTTCCATCACTCAGCTGAAGTGCTGTTCGCCAGGCTCCCCATGCAAGGTTACTACTATCCTCTTCGGAATGAGTATGTTATTTGGGAGGAAGCGCCCCAAGACCATGCAAATGCCATTTTCCTCCTCCAATTTTCAGCCACTAGTTTTGACATCCACTGATGGGTTTCTGGCTCCATTGCTCCTCCTGTACATATTAGCTGGCATTCTACTCTGCAGAAGAGCTTTTATTTCTTTACTGTATTTGAGTCCACGTGATTCTGGGTATCCGTGTGGACCTGTGAAGAAACCCTTCCCCCTTACATCCTGAGCCTTTTCTGGTCTCCTCTGCCCGGAGTCACCAAGAACCAGCCGGAGCACCCAGAGCAGGGAGCTGTCTGGGGGTGGGGCCGTGGGGGTGGGGGCCCGGGAGAGCCTTCACAGCTGGGGGTGGGAGGGGTCATAATCTTGGTTCCAAACTGAGGTCTCCATACAGCTTGGAAGTGTGGATTTCTTCACACTCACAGACACTGAAACCCCCTTCTCTCAGAGCAGAAACCCAGTCAGAACACAACCGCGTTCCCCCTCCTCTTCCGTTCAGACACCCTTCTCTTCCCACCCCCATCTCCACCAGCCACCCCAGGGTGTCTGTTCCAAAGTCAGTAGCAAATGTCTCTGCCTAAGGACTGGAAAAGGCCTCAAGGTGTCAGAACGTTTGCTGTTGTTTAATCACTCAGTCATGTCCAAATCTTTGTGACCCATGGACTGCATCACACCAGGCCTCCCTGTCCATCACCAACTTCCGGAGTTTATTTAAATTCATGTCCATCGAGTCAGTGATGCCATCCAACCATCTCATCCTCTGTCATCCCTTTCTCCTCCCACCTTCAATCTTTCCCAGCATCAGGATCTTTTCAAATGAGTTCGTTCTTCACATCAGGTAGCCAAAGTATTGGAGTTTCAGCTTCAGCATCAGCCCTTCCAGTGAATGTTCAGGACAGATTTCCTTTAGGATGGACTGCTTTGGTCTCCTTACTGTCCAATGGACTCTCAAGAGTCTTCTCCAACATCACAGTTCAAAAGCATCAATTCTTGGGCACTCAGCCTTCTTTGGTCCAGTTCTCACATCCATATATGACTCCTGGAAAAACCATTTTAAAAAGTATACCTTACCATTATAAACTAGAAAACCAAATGGATAGGTCCCAGTAACCCTTTATGCCTCTTGTTTTCCAAAGTAAACAAGTTTCTATCCAATCTGTGATAGCATTGGAAATTTCTCGAACACTCTTTATTTAGGAACTTTAATCGAGAGCAAGGCATTGGCTGCCAAGCTGTAGGAGGTACCCCATCCACATCACTGAGAAAATGGCTTTAAAATTTTGGCAGAGTTTAGAGAGGGATTGGGGTCGCTTTGTTGCCAGAGCATCTGTACTTACAGTTTGCTTCGTGTACTTGCTTTATTCAGTTTTGTTTTAGCTCAATTAAGGAATGAAAGAGAAAAATCTCTTAATTGGTCAGGTGGCTTGCTAGTAACAAGATTTTATGGAAGTTTTCTTTTTGGCCACATGGAATTATTTATCAAATATACAAAGTCAGAGAAACAAATGATAAAACAGATTAACGTGCTTTTTCCTCTCTGAATCTGCTGGTGCAACATGGTCTCCCATCCTGAGCTGGCTGAACTCACGGTGACTGTCCCGTGACCCAGGCTTGAGGGCGGCAGCCTCAGGTTTTGGAACTGCCCTCATTCCTTTTCAAATAGCGTAGAGATTACTCTGGGCGTCCCAGGTGGCAGCATGGTAAAGAATCAACCTGTCCATGCAGGAGATGCTGGAGACCCAGGTTTGGTCTCTGGGTGGGGAAGATCCCCTGGAGGAAGAAATGGCACCCCACTCCAGTCTTCTTGCCTGGAGAGTCCCATGGACAGAGGAGCCTGGTGGACCTCAGTCCATGGGGTCGCAGAGTTGGACACGACTGAGCGATCGAGCACACACACAGAGGTTACTCCGTTGCTTGCTTTCGCCTTAGCCAGCTGGACGACATCAGTTGCTATAAGGCCGGGAACTCTGCCAAGGGGATCCGTGCGTGTGTGTGACATTTGCATGAACCGGGTGGGCAGCAGACGGGCCATCTCAACCCTTAATACTATTAATACGCTTCAGTATTAAGTTGGTCCACACAATCCACGTGAAGAAGATGTACATTAGAAAAACCAGGTCTTTTAAGTTGATTTTCCTTCATACAAATATGTTCAGAGGGTAAGAACCTGTTTCACTCTTTTTTGTCTTTTCATAAGATTCACTGAGGCATTCGATCTTTCTGTTCTCCCTGTTAAGTTAGAAATTTAACTCCTTAAGTTGTCATGAGTCAAAAGAAAAGGAACCAAGTTTACAGATATTTATGAGTCAGTGAATGAACAAATCACAATCATTTAAAAACAATTTAGAATTTATAAAGAAATACATCAGTTACATTTTTACAATGGCTTTTATCTAGTTGTGAAAGCAATCCATGTGTATAATGGAAATTTGGGGGGAAAAAGAGATAATAAATAAGAGATAAATAAGTAAAAAATATAAATGATAACTAAGAAATAAGAATACAAAATAAATTTAATGTTCATTCTTGATTTCACTAGCCAGTGTTTGTAGCTCCTCTTAATATTTTGCAGTGTTTTTCCAAGTCTTTTTCTGTGCAGATGTAATGCATACATGCTTTAACACAGTTGAATTCATATTTTGTTATCTGTAGTTTTCATCTTGCTTTTTTACATTGAACGTTTTATTGTGGTTATTTCTCATGTTGTTAAGTATTAGTTTTAATGACTGCACAGTTACTTTTTAAAAGTCTTCCTGCCAGCCTGGAACTTATGGACTGCTTCTGACTTCATGCCACTAAGACAAATACTTCTGTAGACATCCGTGCATGTAAATCTTAGTTTACATGTTGGGTCATTTCCTTGGGAACATCCATGCTCTCTTGGAGCAAAAGCAGAAACTAAGCCTAGGCCCCATGTCCCAGGAAAGAAGTCAGCCGTTTCAGCCCTGTTAGATTGCTCAAGATCCTTGTTTTGCTAAAGGGAAAGGACCGGTCATATTCGCACCCCTCTTTAGCCCACAGTATTGTCCTCAGAAAAACAGCACCACCACAGTGAACCTTGGTGCTCTGGCCCAAAACATATTTTTCTTTCTTTGGGGCGTGGAGGATAAGCCAAGATGGCACCTTGCCCAAAAGTGATCCAGTAACCTTGTGCAGGGGAAGTTTTGTTTGATAGGACCTGAGAAAATGTGTTTTGTTTCTTTTTAAGTTTTATTAAGGCAAAATGTGTTCCCCGGGTTAGAAAGATAAAGTTACTTTCCACATGCCTGGACTGGCTCCTCCCAACATGTTGCTCGTTCTCCTGTAGACACACCACTTTGATGACCTGAGAAGGACTTTACACCCTGAAAAGAGAGATAAAGGAAACTCAAGAGCATGAACTCCTTTATCACAGAGATGCAGAGATGCTCATGCTATGCTTCATTGTCAACTGTGGAACCCTTTGTTCCTCTTTCAAAAGCGTCTTTGTGTTTCTTGGAATGAGCTGGCCCGCTCTCTCCCAGCTGTCGGAAATGCAGAACTTCGTGGAAAGCAAGAGTGTCTATTGTTCCCTGGAAAGTGAGAGGTGAGCTCCCTTCCCGTGGCCCCGTCACCGTGTGCCCTCTCTGCAGAGAGTGTTGAGTGGCGCCACCGGAAGCGTCCGTCCTGCAGGAGCGGTGCTTCCCGTCCCCAGAGGGGCAGGCCCTGCTGCCTTGGGAGGACCTTCCTCTCCTGCTTCTGCCTTCGCTGATCTTCACGTGACTTTGAAAGCAGTTCAGGGAGCTTGTTCTGGAAAAGATGGTGATAGCTTAGAAAGATCCATATACTAGAATAAGTTAACATAAGCTATGAAGGATAAGAAGAAGCAAGAAGCCAAAGAAAACAGAGATAGACCCTAATAATGAGCTGGAGATTAGGTTGATATGCAAATATATACCATTATATATTCAGTAACTTTTTATATTTGCCAGGAACTCTAGAAAATATTTTTCAAGTTTAGTGGCAACCTTGGTCCATGAAATCATTTAAGTAAGTGGTCACAATTTTTAATGGAACAGGATAGGAAGGGCTAGAATAGAATGGGATAGAATAGAAAATATCAGAGGATATTGCACAAAGTAAGGGTATTATTTGCCAAATTGTATGTTAACAAATGTATGTGTGTATTTGTATCTTATGTGTGTGTTAGTCGCTCAGTCATGCCTGACTCTTTGTGACCCCATGGACTGCAATCCACCAGGTTCCTCTGTCCATGAGATTTTCCAGTCAAGGATACTGGAGTGGGTTGCCATTTCCTTCTCCAAGTCTGTTTCTTACTGTGGTCATAGTAAAAGAAAGTTTGAAAACCACTGACCTGCGGGTGTGCACAAATTTAGGGCTGAGTTTTCTAGAAGCCAGTGGTAAGAGGGAACCATTATACAAGTTCTGCTGGTCATTTCCTGCAGCTATGCACACACACACAATTTTTTTTGCTATTCTTTACAAAAGGAAAAATGAATATCATGCTAAACTACCTCTTTACAGAAGACTCTGGTAATTTCAGGCTGTTTCTTTCCACCTCACATAAGTGACATTGCTCTACACTCCGCGAGATGTCTGAAATTTACCCTGTGTGTCCTTTAGGTCCCATCACGGCTCTTTACCCTGTATGTCGATATTTTTATGACTGCTAAGTGGGAAACGTGAGCTATTTATTAAAGTCTCACAAACTTATTTTTGAAGCAAAATGTACATACGTTCCATTAAAACATACTGTAAAATGCATGCATCCGTTACATTAAAAATGGGAGTTACTCGGAAAAATGGTTCCAGGGACTCTTAATGTGTTGCAAGTCATCCTCATACTGCTTGATACATTTTCACAAAGTATAAGCACCCATGTAGCCAGCTACCATTTATATCATTAAATTGAACACTGACAGGAAGAATAAACTGTCCCTCTTCCCCATCAGTTTCTGCCCCCAAATACCAAACTTTCCTGAGTTCTAAAACTACAGATTAGTTTTGCCTTTTTTTTGAGTTTTATGTAAGGGGCTCATGTAGAATGTACTCCTTATATCTGACTTCTTTTTGCTTAATATTATGTTTATGAAGCATTCCATCCTTTGTGATTTATATTTCATTGTGGGCATATATCCTTTCTACTGAATGATGAATATTTTAATTGTTTCCAGCTTGGGCTATGAGAAGTACAGCTATGGACATTTTTGTATAGATCTTTGGTGAACATGTGTACGCATTTCTGTTGAGTTTGAGGATGAAATTGCTGTTCATAAATATATATGTGTGTGTATATATATACAGACATATATAGATAGATATTCAGTTTCATGAGGTATTATAGTGTCTCAGAGCCTGATCATACATGTGCCTGGAGATTCACCAGTGTCTCAGTAACAAGAACAAACACACGTGTTCTTTTCAATTCCTTTGCCTTTATTTTGGAAAATTTGGAAAATATGGGTAAGTATACAGAATAAATGGGCTTCCCTCATAGCTCAGCTGGTAAATAATCTGCCTGCAATGCAGGAGACCCAGGTTTGATCCTTGGGTCGGGAAGATCCCCTGGAGAAGGAAATAGCAATACCTACTCCATACCACTCCAGTATTCTTGCCCAGAGAATCCCATGGACAGAGAAGCCTGGCGGGTTGCAGTCCATGGGGTCACAAGAGTCGGACATGAGTTAGCGACTAAACCACATATCGCTACATACAGAATAAAGGGCTTCCCAGGTGGTGCTAGTGGAAAAGAATCTGCCTGCCAACACAGGAGATGTAAACTGCAGTTTCGATCCCTGGGTCAGGAAGATCCCCTGGACGAGGTCATGGCAACCCACTCCAGTGTTCTTGCCTGGAGAATCCATGGACAGAGGAGTCTGTCGGGCTACAGTGCCTGGGGACACAAAGAGTCGGACATGAGTGAAGTAATTTAGCATACAGGATAAAATTTGAATCCCAATAACCCGCCGCTCGAAGATGACCACCCTAGCAATTAATTGTATATTCTTTGAGACTTTTGCTGTTATAGATAACATTACATGAGCATCTTTGTCACTGAGGCTTTGTGTGTGTATGTGTGTGTGTGTGTGTGTGTGTGTGTGTGTATAAATATATGGATATATATGGATATAAATATATAAAATATATGGGTATATATCCATAATCATTTATAGAAGGTAAATTCAAAGAAGAAGAAGTACTGAATAAAAGAATGTGGAAGTGAAAAACTTCAGGCTTTTGATGCCCTCACCTCACTAACATTTTACAAGTTGGATGACTGGGAAAGGGCATGCAGTAAGTGGGTGAATGCAAAGAAGTCACAGGTAAGAATATTCTGGCACCAGAGGACTGGCAAGAACGCCTCTAAGCTTTCTCCTATGTGATGATTCTGTAGTCCCTGTTCACTTTTTTTCCCTTTTAGAAAGAGGAAATAGTTTTTAATCTTTTAAGAAATAGATTTTTGGGGGGTAGCTGCCGCTGAATTTGGAGGCATATATCCTCTTACTGCCTGTCTTTACAGTTAATTACGCTGCTCCAATTCCAGCTGTGTACACTTGGTCGAAAGAATCGTTACAAAGTTCGCTCTGGTCTGTAATCCGGACAGACATCCTCAACACCCGGTTCTGCTGTTGCTCCTTCGTGGGTAGTGGTTTTCCTGCCAGGCTTTGTTTGCAGATCCCCTGGGGGTAGTTTTCCAGAGGGATGAATGCCATCTTTGTTCAAAGGGGCAGGAGAGAGAATAATCAAATTCTACCGAACAGAGGAGACAGTAAGCCGATCCTGTGTTTCCATTGCTGTTGGAAAAAGAACAGTAGATGACAGCAAAATTGAATAGCTTGATACTTGTGCGGTACAAATGACCCGGCGGAAGAGATGTGTTGAGAAGGAGAGTGAGGGATTTGATCTCTGCCTTCCAGTTCTCAGTCATTGTCAACCACCAAGTACAAAAATTGGCTCAGCAAACCTTAGTTTCATCCAGGATACTAGACAGAGAGCCAAGAGATTTTTTTTTCCCCTGCTAAGTTGCCCAGGATTGATCTTTTGTGGATATGTTTACATTGGTGAATGAAGTCGGGGTACTTTATTTTGCTATAGTAGTGCCTTTTACACTGTGGGTTGGGCCTATTTCCTTACTGTGGGTAAGGAAATCAATTTAGTAGGCTATTAGTCATTTTTCTTTAATGAGATAGTATATTATAAAGAATAGGATAGTGTTGATGAAATAGAAAATATCCAAATACATCACATGAGCAAGAATATGATCTCACGGACCTTTGCTTTAGTTAGACAGGCATGTGCGTGTACACGCTAAGTCGCTTCAGTCGTGTCTGACTCTTTTCAGTCCTATGGACTGTAGCCCATCAGGCTCCTGTGCCTGTGGCTGCTCCAGGCAAGAACACTGGAGTGGATGCCACGGCCTCCTCCAGGGGGACCCCGGACCCGGGCAGTGAACCTGCGTCTCTTACATTTCCTGCACTGGCAGGCCGGTTCTTTACCTGGGACACATCTGAATATCTGGACACGTGTTACAGATTAGGACAGGCTTCTTACTGTGGGTCATGGCCAAATATTTACTACTGGGAACTTTTACATTAGAGTTTTTTTTCTTTTCTTTTTCTTGGAATATTTTTATATATACACAAGTTTCTAAAAGATGTATCTTTAGAATTGAACAGATTAAACTATGGGGTTTGGGGTTCAAGGGAACAGGGAGTCTTCATGTTCATATAGATAGCGATTACCTTCTTGTTGATCAAAAGAACAAGTAGAAAAAGCTTGGCTTATCTGAATCTGTCTTTATTATGGTCCCATGTAGAAGGCAACTGATAATGACACCTCAGATGTCATATGGAAAACACCCCAAATTAGAAAACTGCTCTGTGACTTTCAAATACCAACCAACTCATCATACTCTGACAGAAGGATGGCTTGTGGTAACATGACATACCTACTTGCCTGAGACTTCACCAGACGGTGGGACCACCAGCAGTCGATTATGATGACATGTGCTAACTTTCAACTTTCACTATGATTATTTAATGATAGAGTAAGTTTTCATGCATACCAAAATTTCCCCCTAATTCAGCTTCATTCAAATCCATCTTGAATTGCTTTGAGTTAACATTTACGTGAACTCATGAACTTGAATAAGATCTAGCAGGTGACCTGACTCTATGTAAGTTTTCCATCTGTGGGAAATATGCATATAAATATGTATATACAGATCCTATTAGTATTAATACTTTATGCTAAGTGCATCCATTCATTGGTACTTCATCCTATGAAACCAAAGAAAGTGAATGCTATAAATAAAGATAGTCATTCTCGAGAAAAACAGTGGCTGCCTCGAAAGGGAGCTGGTTGAGAGGGGTTTGGGATTGTGTTTGGACTCGGCAGGATGGAAAGTTTGCGTTTGATTAGTAGTATCTGTGATGCATGGGAAGGGGACAGCGGGATGTCCACACCTTGTGTTTATCTTGGAAATTTTCTAACTTAGGAGCTCTTTATGGCATCTTGGAAACATGATTTGGTTCCTCCGTTTCATAGGGAGCAGAAAGGAGCAGCAGGTGGAAATAGCCCAGAATTAAACCTTTTATTTATTTTCTCTGTTCCCTTGTTTAAAAAAAAAAAATCAGTTATAGCTGATTTGCACTATTGTATCAGTCTCAGGTGTGCCACACAGTGATTCAGTATTTTTATACATTACACTTCATTTACAGAATCAAACCTTTTAGGAGCTCTTGCTCTTGTTTCATTTCTCTTCTTATTCATCTGTTACTAGATTATTTGTGATAATGTCTTACGAATGTTTATGCCTGTTTGCCCCTTTCCATTCCCATTGCCACTGTTCCAGTTTTGACCCTGCTCTCTAGATCATACCCTGCTTCTGGCATTTACAGTGTTTGATTCGGTCAAGGATCATGGGCTCCATTGAAAACCATGTGAAAGCTCTGTCCTATTTCTAGGAAAACTGAATGTCTACACAGACTCCTGTCAGGTGTTCAAGAATGTTGTGAGCTCCCTGAGGTCTGAGCTGAATTACAAATCCCTCGTCTGTTTCTCTCCCTCCCATCTACCCCATAGGTTTTATCAGAGTAATATTTCTGACACACAATTTGGGTCATATTGCTCTCTGCTCAGAACCAATTCATTTCCCCATTGCCTTCAGAACAGAAAGAAGTCAAATCTGCTTGGATTGGGCTCCAAGCTCTTTTTTTTTCTTTTAGCAAAATGTGTTTGGCATATAGCATTGTGTCAATTTAAGGTGTGTAACATGGTACATTGACACATTTATATATAGTAAGATGATTACTATTGTAGGGATAATTAGCACTTGTTACATCACATAACTGGAGAAGGAAACGGCAACCCACTCCAGTATTCATACCTGGAAAATCTCACAGACAGAGGAGCCTGGCGGACTACAGTCCATGGGGTCACAAATATCACATAGTTATCCTTTCTTTTCAGTGGTCCCAGCTCTTTCAAGTTCTCACCTTTGCAGCTTTTTTGCCCTTCTTCCTTCCCCTGCGTCTTTCTCCCAAATACACACCCTCTGAGTCTAACCAGAACACTTGCTCCCTCCCTCCGCCGTTTGTGCACTTTGCTTCCACGGCTCTTGCTACCTAAACATCCTTTTCTGTCTATTCAGGCCCTTTCTAACCTTCAAGCCCAGTGTCTGCTCTGACTCTCAGATATTCCTGCAGATGGAGCTCTCTGTGCCAGTGAATGCCTTGCGTGGTGTGCTGTCCATCACAGGGCGGCCCGGGTGTGACTGAGAGGCTGCCCCCGAGGGCAGGACCTGAACTGGAGGATAAGGACAACAAGCCTAAGGGACTGATTTTTGCTAGACTTTATGCATTTACTCCCTTTTTATGATTATACGATACGGAGAGGAACTGAGAAGGCTTACTAACAGATGCAAACGAAAGGTATAAAGCATATGAGAAGTGAATTGTTGGAATTTGAATTTATAAGTCAAACAAACAAACAAGCAAATAAAGCAGGGCTGCCCTTGTTCCTGGACATCTGGGCCCGGCTGAGTGGTTCTGAGCATCTTGGGTGCTCTCCTGTGTGTGGGCTTGGCTGCTCTAGGCTGGTCTAGAATGGTCTTGGTTGAGGCATGAGTCAACTCTATTCTGTGTTTCTCAGGCATGACAGGCTAGTCCTGGTGCATTCTCATAGCAGTCACAGAGGAGCAAAGAAAACACATAAACGTAGCAAGAACTTTCCTGAACTTCTCCATGCAGCATACTTGCTAACATTCCATTGGCTGAAGCAAGTCACATGACCAATACCAAGTTTAAAGGAGCCAGGACCTAACCTCTTTGGGAAGAGGTGCTCCAAGGGGCTGGTAGGGCTGAGGATGCACCATGAATGCAGTGGAGCTGGTCAATATCCAGGCTCTACGGGATCAGACAAGAGACCTGAGAACGAAAGATACAGAGGGAGATGGTATCCATTTTTTGCTGTAAGAGTGACCCTTTTTAAATGAAAACTTCGCAATAAAATACACATTATGTATTCTCTAGTTCACTCTTTAGAGTTCACTTGTACATAGTTATAGGCTAAAAAAATAGACCAAGTAAAGAGTCATTTATAAATAACATATTAATAAACCAAGTTAAAGGAGCTTTATTTATCCTTTAACCTTCAATTTGCATTAATTGGGAGCAGTCACGGGAAGGGGTGCCAACCTTACCTCAGGTCAGATGGCTTAACAAAATGAACTGTTTCATGCTCAGAAATAAATGTCTTCCAAACATAAATATCAGTTATAAAAAAGAATCTCTTGGAAGTACAAAATAACCACACTGCTAATATATTTGTGCCCCAGTTGAAAGTGTGTCAAGAACACACATTCTGGGCTAAAGTTGTCCCAAGGAGTGATTCTCATTTTTGCTTTGAATCTTGTATAAACAAACAAGGATGCCTTCTTTGAGCCATGAGCAAATCCACAGCTCCCTGTTTTCTGAAGAGAAGAAGAATTGAAGATGGAACTGTTTAAGTTGGAAAGGTCTGGGGCTTGACCTTGCTACTTTAAATTTCCTTCATCACTAGGAAATTGCTTTGAATTTGTCTGCTTGGAGAACTCTAATTTTGTTTGTTCTTGGTTTGACCCACACCATGAAAGAGATGCTGTCCGTTTGTATTATAGCAAAATTTGGAAGCCACCTCAGTGGCACTGTTTTCCCAGTTTTCCTTTCTGCTGTTTTCGTCTTTAAACCTGAGCTTGTTCTTGGTAATTCAGAATGAGGCCCCTGACATCTTACTGCCTGAGTGAGCGTTCCAGCTAGTCCTGTCTTCACAGTTGCCTTCGGACAAAATTTTACACCTTTCTCTGCCTCTCTTTTCCTCATATGAACAATGGGTTATTAACAATGCCTACCTCATACAAGCATTGTGAGGATTACAGTAAAGGAAATTCGGTGAGAAAATTAGCAAACCCAGCCCACAAAACGTGCTTAGGAAGTGTTATATATTAAACTGCTTATTGTCATTATTAATTATTAAGAATGTTTAGCTTGTTTTCACTGACTCAGCTTCATGCATAGTCTTTAAAATCCAAATCAGATTTATAGCCTCAAAAAATAAGTTGAGATTCAATATTATTTTCATACAAAGGCAAAGTTTGTTTTTAGGTATTAGTGTTGAAGATGGTGGTTGTATATCTACTCACATTTAAAGCCACAACAGTTACAGACACAACTTTCTTCCTGCCTTATCAATTCCTTGATATTGATTGAAAAGGGAAGAAGATTTATAATAAGCAGATGAATTTTTAGCAAACGTTTTGCCTTTTAACACACCTAATGTTCACTCTGCATAGAGCCAGAGTATAGAAGAAAGAGCAGCATCTTGAGGAGCTGAGTAGAGCTGCCAAGAAAACTTGCGCACGCACACCTGCGTATGCACACACACACCTGCGTATGCACACGCACACCTGCGTATGCGCACACACACACATAAGCAGCACACAGTTTAGTGGCATGACAGTGGCTTTGATGGTGCTTGGTGGAAAGGCAGTGAGCTAAGACTGAGCTAAGACTTAGCGCTTTCAACACAGGCAAGTCACAAACGTAACACTGAGTCCAAATGTAAAACAACAGATACATGTACTTAGATGCATATCGTACACGTGAGTTACAAACATGCAAACACTATTCCTTGTCCTGGGGACTCATATTGTAAGTGTTTAAAGGGGAAAAAAAAAAAAAGCCTACTGGAAAGATAGAAACAAATTGGTGATCTGACCTTGGAGCAGGTCGTCAAGGAGATTATACCTATGCTCCACTTTGATTTTTTTGAAAAGAGCAGATAATAACAGGTCCGTGGCCCATTCTGGGTAGAGGGGACCAGATGTTTGTCTTGCCCTCGCCAGCCTCTGCTTCCCCGTGATTCCTAAGCTCCTCACAACAGTCATGGGCCCACAGTCACTGGAAGAGCAGCCCCTCGCTTGCTGTGCAGATAGGCACCTGGAGGCGGCCTCCCTCGTGAGAGCAAATGCTCTGGTTTCTCTTTCATCTGTTTAGAAGGCCCGGGGAAGTGTCCCCAGCATCACTGCGCTTGCCACCATCTAGCGTCTCCGTGCGGTCCTTTCGGCCCCGTCCCCTGCCGACTCACAGGGGCACAGCCGCGGCTGGGGCGTGTTAGGACCTACCTTGGGGACTGTCTTCTGACACCCAGTTGCACAGTGTTTAGCACAGAAGTTCTAAATTATTTAAGATTCACGTTTGCCTTTTAGACCTCTTCCAAGGCTGGGAATCCTGTGCACAGAAAAGTAGGTCCTTGGGACTCAGAAACCCTGTCCCATCCCAAAATGTGTTATTAGAATTCTTGTGTTAAAGTCCCTTTCTCTGAAACCGGCTCCTCTTTGGAATGGGATTTTATCTAAGTCTCTTTGCATGTATTCAAAATCAGAGACAGCCCTGAAACCAGACCCTATTCAAACATAGAAAGAAGAACAGTGGCGGATTAAGCAAATGTGGGGAACTTTAAAAAAACACACACACTTTTATTTATCTTCTTGTGTTTCTCTTTTTCCAGATCTGCAGTCTCCCTCCCGCTGGCCGTCCTGCGTGGGTGCCAAGTTCCACCCGGGGTCTCATGGATCGGCAGGTCAGATGTTACGCTTGTTTGCAGATTTGTGATTTTATGATTGTCACTTTGCGGCATTCTGGGAATGATCTTCTCGTTTATGCATTACTGGTGTTGTTATTTAAGATAGTTTTTAACTCTGTAGGTACTGAGGAGAAATACAAAGCATTCAGCGGCTTAAAAATAAACATGATGGAGAAAAGGATGCTTCAATTCACTTGGGGAGAAAAAGTAGTAACTGGGCACAGAAAGGAGCCTGCTTGTCATTTGTTATGTGGAAAAATGGTGGATGGAGAACCAGAGTTCCCCCAACCTCTCTTCTTTGAGTGCTAAAGAAGGCAGAAGGATCACCTCTCTCTCTACCCTGGGTTGGAGCGAGTCAGGTGGACGAGAGCAGCTGTGCGGTGAAGACCCGCTTTCTCCACGGACAGGTCTCCCAGCCTCCCTCCAGCCCCCCACTGTCGAGTATTTGGAACGCTAGGATGTCATTTGGAACCCAGTTTGTTGCCGTTATTACAGCGGCGGTTTCAGCTTGTCTCTGCAGTTAAGATCGTGTGAGCACTTCCCTCTCTGTGTTTATTATTTTAGCAGTTTAAAAGCTAACCAGGAAAGATGGCTTTCTGGCGGCGAGGTGGCATTCCGGCTGGGCCGGGCCTGTGGCGTCTGTGCAGCCCCGGCTGCCGGTGGAGCCGGGCCTGCTGAATGCTGTCTTTGTGCCTGCCATCGCCAGCGCCTCTGGCCTATTGTCCAGCCGCCTCGGCTGGAGTAGCGCTATCTGATTGTCGCCAGCGCTAATATTACAGAGCTCGGGGCCCTGGCCTCCCGGGCCCCTCGTCTGGCTGCCGCTGTCTCCCAGCCTTCCTCCAGGGGGCCAGTCCCGGCTCTCATATCAGAAACGCGATTTGTAATTTATAAAATGTTCCAGGGAGAGGGATGGGTAAGAATCGGCTAGACCTGCACTTCTCAAACTTAGAAAAAAATATATATATTTTTTCCTTTTACAAAGAATACTTAAATGCAGTCTTCCAGTGAAATGCAATTTGTAAGATTCGGAAAAGTCCAGCTGTTCTGTTGGGAGAGAAGCCCAGGCTTCTGCCTGCCCTCCACCCACCCCCCGATCAAGGTGGCTTCTCAGGCCCCCAGGAAACCTGCGACTCCTCAGACGACTTGCCCACTGTTTTCACAGGGCAGGCCCCTCAATTTGCAGATAAGGAAGCCAAGAGGTGTTTTATAGATGCTTAAAACATGAGACATTAGTTATTTAAAAACTACACTGTATTCATCCATTTTTACCTTGTTCTAAAAAAGGCACAACGATTCTGTGGTGGTAGCAGTCAAAATAGTGGTTACTCTGGGGAGAGACCAGCCTGGCTGGGCAGGGGTGCAGGGAATTTTCTGGGGTGATAGAAATGTCTGTCTTCATAGACGTGTGTGCTACATGGCATTTGTCAAAACCCGTCTCCTTTTCGCTTATATGTAACTTCTACCTCTGTTAAAAAATGAAAGCAACAAAGGAAAATTAAGCGGAAAAAAAGTAGCTGAGAGCAAAAAAATTACTGAGAACTTCCTGAAATACTGAAAATACTGATGGTCTTTCTTAACGCCACGTGCACTCTTTGTTGAGTGGGGTTTGTAGTCATTATGCAAAGTTGGAGAAGACAAGAGGCCATGCTGCTTTTCTAACACTTTCTATGTTCAATAATTACCAAAACAAGAAGAAAAAAAAACCTCAGAGAATTTCAGACAACAAAACCCCTGAATACCTTCTGGCCCATAACGCAGCTAAAGGAGAATGGAGGGGATTTCTAGGGGTTGAGGTCCCAAGTACAATATTTCATTCATGCATTTCTTGGACATGGACTGTGGATAATGCTCAGGAAATTGTCCATAATTTTTTAACCTCTGCTCTTTCATCTGAATGCTCTCTGGGGACCTATGAAATACAAGAGTCCTTCTTCTGCATCTTTTCAGAGTGGAACTTCTGGTGAGAGGTTGGAATTCTGGCCTTTAGTGACCTGAATAAAGCACCCTTTAAAATGGACTTTTCTCCCCCAGAAATACTTGGAGCCAAGTCTATTTGAATTTTTCTGTTTGTGTATTTTAGAAAGTCCAGTAGTAACATGGAAGGTTATCATTTGGGCTGAAATGCTTGCTGGTGTCCTGGGCCCAGGCAGATATGACCCAGTGGCCAGGCCTGCCTGTTACAGCATGATAGGAGGGGGTTTTAAACAGTGTCGGGTGATGGTAAGAGAGCATCACAGGAGGTAGAGGCAGCAAGGGTTTAAAGGCACAGCGTAGTTCCTGGTCCCCCGGTACATCCAAATCCACAGACGCCCGATGACCTCAGGTCGACATGATGATGTAGTACAGTCGACCTCCTCCTCCCTGGGCTCCGTGTCCATGGGTTCAGCCCATCTCAGAATGGCCGAGGAGGCGCACTGTGCCCAGTGTTCTGGCCTCCGAGGCTGTGTGGCTTCTCTTCAGGAAAAAAAAACCAAACCGCTCCTTCAGTGATTTCCCAGCAAAGGGCCACGATCTAGCTCATTCACAAGATGTATCCACAGGACCGAAAATTTAGCTCACTCTTGAAGCTATGGCAAAGCTGAATCATTCGTCAAAGAACATTTAAAATAACATTTTAAAAACCCACACATTCTGCACTCTGCCTGCACGGACACGCAAATGTTCTCATCAAATCAAATTTAATTCAGCAAGATTTGTATCCAGCCAATTTAGGTTAATGTGCATAAGAGCAGAAATGAAATTGCAGGATGGAAGAGTCTGAGCAGAATTTGCCTTTTTGAAATTCAGTGCCATTTAAAAGGAACGGTTTCTTCAAGTCATTCATTACTAGTCAATTTATGCAAATGACAAATACCAAGAATTGTGTGACTTCTCCATTCCAGGGACTTGGGACAAGTGGTTCCCCCAGGGCCAACGTTCTTGAAGTCTGTGTATGTATGTATGCATTTATCTACAGGGCAAGGGGTGTTTGGAAAATGCAACATCAGATTTCAGTTATGCATAAGAATGAGAGTAAAATGTCAATAACTGAAGTCCGGTTGGTTGATATTTTTTCCCTGTGACTTTTGAAAATTAGCAACCTGAATCTTCTCAACCCCTAAATTGCTGACAAGGGCTGTGAACAAGTGGAACACATCCTGCTTTGAATTTTATCTCCTTCTCCCTCCCTCAGTTATTTTCTCTATTGATGCTTTGGGGCCAATACCAACCAAGAAACTGGGTGAAAGAAAAACAGCAAAGCCTTCAATGTGCGCATTCTTCTTCTCAGTTTCCAGACAAGGTAACTGAGAGGGAGGGATGAGGAACAGGGCCCGAGGATGCTGTAGCGGGAGGGCTGGGTGCGAACGCAAACCTTTCTATCTGTAAGCTCTTGTCTGAAGATCTGGTACTCTGTGACGAAACAGATGGGTAGAAGGGATTGGAAAATGAGAGGGACGTTCAAGAGGGAAAGGACGTATGTATACCCGTGGCCTCTTAGTGTTGATTGTGGCAGAAACCAACAGCATCTTGTAAAGCAATTATCCTCCAATTAAAAAAATGAATAAATTTTTAAAAGAATAAAAAACTGATCATCATATTACACTGGCCAGAGCAGAGAAATAGCTAGAATTGGAGAGAGAACAAACCACTATATTGGGCCTGCCTAGCGCCTAAAATCTTAAACAACAGTGAAAAAAGACAAAATTTATTTTTCTCTCCAGGGCAGTTGGGGGTGGTTCTGTTATCATCAGGGACTCAGGTACCTTCTATCTTTCTGTATGTCTGTTCTCAAGCATGTGATTTCATCTTCAGGGTTACCTCCTGGGCGATCATGGCTGCTAGACCTCTAGCCCTCCCACATAAATTCAAGGCAGCAGGGAAGATGGGAAGAGAGGGGCAAAAGCACCCATTACCAGCCCAGCTGGTTTCACTCTCTAGCAGACTTTCTCTGAATTTCCCCTCATGGTTTCTGCCTGCAGTCTCATCTACTAACTCCTGGTTGCAAAAGAATCTGAAAAATGTAGCTGGAAAACGTACCTTGCATCCGCAAGCCAAGTGAGATCTGGTTATAAAGGAATGGAGTGGAGGCACCTAGAAGCCTGGTCAGAATCAGGCAGCTGTTAAAGGCTTTTCCATTTTGGAGAAGCATGCTCAGGGTGGCGCTTTGGAGGAGCTGATTTTGTAGGCAACTGGAAGCAGAGGAGGCCTCCAGTCTGCAGTGATGAGCTTTGTGTTACTAAGGTGGCATTCGGGTCAGGAGAGACCGGTGTGATGGACTTTGTGAAGAATGCATTAACCAAGAAGGATGTATGCAGTTCAAACTGCATTTCCACAAACACACATCCACACACATGTTTGTGAGGTGTGTGGATGTGTGTAAAAATACGTTATACACATATTGATATACATGTATACATACAAATATGTGTGTGCGTACATTGCTGCTGCTGCTGAGTCGTTCAGTCGTGTCTGACTGTGACCCCATGGACTGTAGCCCACCAGGCTCCTCTGTCCATGGGATTCTCCAGGAAAGAATGCTGGAGTGGGTTCCCATGCCCTCCTCCATGGGGGTCTTCCTGACCCAAGGATCAAACTCGGGTCTCCTGCACTGCAGGCAGATTCTTCACCCTTGAGCCACCAGGGAAGCCCATGTATGTGCATATATATGAGTAAATATATATGTGTACATAGATATTATATTGACACACACGTGCATATATATATGAATGAGAACCCAGGAAAGACGTTTAGCTAAATTTCCAGGAAACAGGATCTGGATAAGCAAAAACAAATCTCATGGAGTTTTTACACAGAGAACACCGGCTGGGAGTGTCGTGATGCGGTCTGTGGGCAGTAGGTGCATAATGCACAGATGAATGGCGTGTGCGTTCGCGCAACGCAAACGACACAAAGCTTTTTCAGGGCTCCGCCCACCAACTGCAGTGATTTTCAAACTTTGGCATCCCTAAACAGAGAAAAGGGAAAAATAAAAAGGAGAGCAACTGTAGACTTTTAAAGGAACTAAGCGGTGAAGGCGTTGTAAATATCACTAAGAGGGGGTCATAAGAAATCAAGCTGGGGGAAAGGGGAAAGTCGAGGTTGAAAAGGAAACCAGTTTTTCTTTCTTTGTCTCTGCCTCTGTCTCTCTCCTCTCACTCTCTCTCTTTGACTTTAGGAGGAGAAGGATCATGCATTTGGTAACCATACAGACTTTTCATTGTGCTGCGCTAAGTCACTTTAGTCGTGTCTGACTCTTTGCGACCCTCTGGACTGTAGCCCGCCAGGCTCCTCCGTCCATGGGATTCTCCAGGCAAGAACACTGGAGTGGGCTGCCATACCCTCCTCCAGGGGATCTTCCTGACCCAAGGACTGAACCCTCATCTCTTACCTCTCTTACGTCTCATGCATTGGCAGGTGGGTTCTTTACCACTAGCAGCTCCAGGGAGCTCCTCCTCGTGAGAAGGAAGTTCAGCTCCATGCCATCACCACATCCCTTGTTAAGCCAGGGGGCAGCAGGTCACGTCTTGCCATTTTGCAGATGAGGAAGTCAAAGGCCGTCTGTGGTGCTGGTAGGAGGGAGCCAGGTGTGTTGGAACTGTTTGCATCCATGGTACATGCTACACCCATGTGTACACACTCACCTTGTGTGGGTAACCCCGCAGGCTGGGCACAGTGACCAAGCTCGTCAGTACCACTTTCTTGGTCTTGTGTGTTTGACATCTTTGACGGCAAGACAACATGCATTTCCGTTTTCGCTTTTAAAATCGGCTGAACTAGCAGAATGCAATTTTCTGATTCACATCCCTCTCCCCTGACCCCCCACACGCTGCACCGCCCAGTGGCACCATGCAAAGCTAGCCCAAGGCCTGCTTCCCCCCAACCCCCCCCCCCCACACCCCAAGATGGTCTGATGGGCCCTGGCTGCCTGGTGCTCCCTGCCTCTCTGCAGGAAGCCTGTCGAGGCGAACTAGCAGAATGCGATTTTCTGATTCACATCCCTCTCCCCTGACCCCCCCACACGCTGCACCGCCCAGTGGCACCATGCAAAGCTAGCCCAAGGCCTGCTTCCCCCCAACCCCCACCCCCCACACCCCAAGATGGTCTGATGGGCCCTGGCTGCCTGGTGCTCTCTGCCTCTCTGCAGGAAGCCTGTCGAGGCAAGCGCTGTAATTTCTGCTGTAATGTCCTGGACAGAGTCTCTTATTAAGATGTAAATACCTGTACACTTACGTAGTAAAAGTGCAAAAACATGCTTGGGAAAAAGACGCCAACTGTAAAATAGTGGCTAGCTTGGTGAAGGGGGAGGGGAGGAGAGGGGAGGGGGAGAGAGAGGGAGATAGGCCGCTGTGTTTCCTTGTTTTATTTCTTATAAAGGAGAGGTGGAGCTAATAGAGCAAAGCTGAATGGTGGGCCCTTGTGTGTCTGTAATATTGTTTCATATCCCTTTTAAAACGCTTTTTCCTTTATGTCGGAACATAGTGATCCACAATGTTGTGTTAATTTCAGCTGTACAGCGGAGTGATTCAGTCATACATGCCTATTCTTTTCCAAATTCTTTACCCATTTAGATTATTATAGAATATTGAACAGATTTCCTACGCTATACAGTAGGTTACCTACTTTATATATTGTAGTGTGGATACGTTAACTCATATTCCTGATTTCTCCCTCCCCTCCCCACCTTTCCCCTTTGGTGACGGTGAGTCTGTTCTCTAAGTGTGTGAGTCTGTGTCTGTTTTGCATCATATTTTAGACTCCACGTATATGCAATATCATGACATTTGCCTTTCTCTGTCTGACTTACTTCACTTCGTATGATAATCTCCAGGTCCATCCGTGTGGCTGCAAATGGCGCTCTTTCATTCTTTTAATGGCCAAATAATATTCCATTGTGTGTATATGTATCAATATATATGTACATATACATGAAATATTTCATTGTGTATATGTGTGAATATCTGCAATATTTCATAATTTAAAAAAATTTCTTCAAATTAAGCAAATGCCCCTCCTACTGGACAAAGTGGGTGGAGGCCTTGACATTCTTTTCTCCGTCCATAGCGGTCCACTTGCAGTCGCATATACTGCTTCTGTCTCTACTGTGAGGCCTCCTTCCAGCCCTGCCCCTCCCCCCCTCTGATAACATCTCCTCACCTTTCCATGCTCAGTGAAAGTATCACCTCCTCTAGCAAGCTTCGCCTGACCCCTTTACCCTCGCACATATCTGGGTGTGGAGGTTCTGCTCGTGTCTCAAAGAAAATCATGCCTCTTTGTATAATGACATCCATCACACTGCTCTGTTAGCTAAAGGCTTGTTTCTCTAAGGGCCAGAACCATCTCCTCTGGCTTAACTGCAGTATGTCACTGGGCACCATTTACATAGTATCCAACGTGCAGAACTGTACATGTCAGTCCCGCCTCCTTCCCATCAGAGAGAGAGAGATTCTGTACATCTCTATGCAGAATACCTGACCTAATTCACGGGCTGGAACAGACGCACATTCACAGGGCAAACACTTGTTTAATGAATGAAAAAAGCAAGCAGCCAGCCAAACTTGAGTTTCTTCAATGAAGACTTCTCCAGACAAGTGGTTCTCAGAAGGTGACCCTTAGACAGCATCCATGTCACCTGGAAACTTGTTAAAATACAGATTCTCAGGCTCCACCCCCAGACCAACCAACTCAAAACCTTGGGCGGTGGAAACCCTGGAAATTTTAACAAGCCATCCAGATGACTGATGCATGCTTAACTTTGAGATACACTATCTCAGGCTGATCAACACTAAAAGCAAAGATTTTATCTTGGGTCAGTTGAGTCTGAAAAGGAAAGAGACATTGTCTGGTGAGCAGTAAATGTTGTCGGGTTGGCGGGGGGGCAAGCAGAGACAATGGCATAGATGAAGGCCGAGAGGTGTGGTGTGTAATTAACAGGGAGGTTATGATGGATGGAGTGAAGAGTTTAGACTGGCAGGACATGACAGCTGATGATCAGGGATCAGCTCACACAAGTCTGCCTCTACGGTGTTTGGATTTTAACCTGACAGCAGTAGGGGGCCACTTGAAAATTTAAATGAAGTAGTGATTTGACCCAGTTTAATATTTTAGAAAGAGCCCTATGGTAATGAAGGAACAGATGAGGTGGAGCTGAGACTGGCTATCGGGGGCCAGGTAAGCAGCTGTTACTTGGCTTAGGTGTAAAATGATGAGAGTGAACGAAGAGCATTCTGGTGGAAATGGAGAGGAAGGGATGGATTCAGGAAATATTACAAAAGTAGAACTGATGAGACATGGGAATGACAGAATTCAGGGAGCAAGAGAGAAGCTGTGGAGGGTGGGTTTGTGTCTTAGGTATAGGTATACACGGGTGCCGCTCACTGAAACAGAGGGCGAGCTTTGGGGACTGGTATTGTGGCTGCAGGAAATCAGCTTGGGCACTTGGACTTGGAGGTGCTTATGGAGCATTCATCTGGAGGCTTCAAATGCCCACAGCTATATGCTGGACCAGAAGCCAGTCTGGATGTTGCCTAGGTATTAATCATTTACACGCCATAGTAAATATGCCTTCCCACAGATTTTGTCTTAGTATTTTACAAAATGTTGTGTTGTTTTATGCTTCTGCCAAGAGAGTCCAGTTCATCACATCTTTACTGACATTATTTAATCTTCATAAATTGAATTTCCCTAGAGTGAGGTTACTTTCATGTACACTTTTTCAGTTCCTTATAAGACTGTGTGTATTTCACTTTTATTGACGTTCATGCCAAGATTTCTGTTCATGCCATTTGCCCATTTTCTGTAAGATACTGATCTTTTTAACCAGTTTCCAAAAATGCTTTTCCCTGTTAAGGATGTCTCTCTGCTCATCTCATGTGTCACAGATACGTTTTCCCCGACTTGCCTTTGCCTTTGCTGAGTAGCAGATGGCTGTTCCCCCTTGCTGGAACGCCTCAGCCATCCCCGACACTCACTGGGCACATTCTCGTACCTCTTGAAAGTCTTTATTTGAATCTTCTCCTTCACTGATGTCTGGCCACCCTATTTAATACTTTAGCCACCCAACAAGCACAACCCTTGGCACTTCTCTCTCTTATCTCTACTTTTCTCTTTCCCATAGCACTCTCATCTTTTCCCATGCAAAGTGTTAACAATTTGTTTTGTTAAATATCAGTCTCTATCCACTAGAATGTAGACTCCTTGATAGCAAGGCTGTACAGACCTTCATCTGTTAGATGAATGGATGGATGGATGGATATGTAGGTAGGCAGATAGACAGATAATTACCTAAACCTAAATAATGCCTGGAATATAGTAGATGCTTAGTGAATATCTATTGAGTGAGTATCAGTTGCTCTTATATTTTTATCTGTTGTCCTAGGGCTTCAAAATGTAATTCATATAAGTTTATCTTTATATGAATATCCTTTCCCCTTGCAGTCTCTTTCATTATTTTCATGTTTAATTATTTTTCCCATGCAAGGATCCATTAAATATTCAGCTTGAATTTTTTATTTTATTTAATTTTATTTAATATTTTCTTGAATTTTTAAGTTTCCTTAAAAGAACTGGAGAAGGAAATGGCAATCCACTCCAGTACTATTGCCTGGAAAATCCCATGGACAGAGGAGCCTGGTAGGCTACAGTCCATAGGGTCGCAAAGAGTTGGATACAACTGAGCAATCTTCACTTCACTTCACTTCACTTAAAAGAATTACTCTCTAAATCCATTCTGCATTCTCTAGAGTACATAGTGTGAGATGAAGCTCTAACTCGTTATGTTTCCCCAAACTGTCAATTTTATCTCATTTTTTGAACTACAGCATCACTCTGTCATTAGTTTATACATCTACCTTTTAAAAATTCTATTTTAAATTCATACAGTAGCATCTGATTAAAGCCTAGAATGGTTTGATGAGAATTAGACCATTCCATTATCTACTGATGGCTGTTTTAAACCTTTATCTTTAGGATTTACCAACAGTTTTTATAATAAGTTTTTGGTTGAACTGGGTGCAAAATTCAAATTTCTTAATCCATAAATATATTCATTAGAATCAGGAAAATGAGAGGGTTCTTCAACACTTATTTGAAAGAACAAAAGTTCATCCAAAATGTACAAATTACCTAAGTTTGTATCAAACGCAGTTTTTGCAGTTGTTGATTTCTGTGTTGTGTCGACTTATTTCATGAATACCCTGAAGACCACTTAAGACCATGCTGATGAGACAGCTTTTTCTTGAGATGTTTGGAGATCATACCAAGACACAGCAATTTCTGGTTTGGAGCTGTGCTTTCTGCTAATAATAGATGGAACAGCTAGCTTTCACTGGCCTTTGGGAAAATATGTTGTAAAATATTTATTAAGCTTTTCTCTATGCAAAACATCATGCTATGCCAATGGAAGGTACAAAAAGTACTGCCAATTATACTTCCTCAAAGAAACGTAAAATTAACTGGGAAGTCAACATACATATGCCAGAAAAGGTAAGCAGTAATTCGAGTTATTCATTATTTATGTTTTTGGTGAAATGATTCATAAGTCATGAAAGAAGAGGAAGAAATGAAAGTGGTTGCAGTGACCTATGACCCCTTTACTGAAGGGGCTAGGATCTGGATCGGACCCAGAGGGATGAGCAGAATCTGACTTCTGCCAAAGAGGAGAGAGGGAGAGGAGGCTTCACGGTTCTAAGCTCCGCTTCCAGCATTTAACAGTCGGCTTTGTTCTGCTTTTCTGTTTCCATTGTTGTTGTGCTTTGATTTCTGGACAGTTGCTGTATTATGCTTTCACATGTGTCTGAACAGTTTTCCATCTCTGTTTCAAGCATTTCATATACTCATCTACCACTGAAGTTGAATCAGTGGGGAAAATCCAGGAAGGACAGTTATATTTAGTTGTTTTGCCGATCGTTCACGTCCGAGTCTTTTGCAACCCCATGGAGTGTAGTCTGCCAGCCTCCTCTGTCCGTGGGATTTTCCAGGCGACAATACTGGAGTGAGTTGCTGTTTCCTTCTCCAGGGGATCTTCCCGACCCAGGGATCGGGCCCGTGTCTCCTGCACTGCAGGCAGATTCTTCACCCCTGAGCCAGCAGGGAAACCAGTCATATCTAGACCGGTTACCAAAAGGCAGCAGCAGACATGCTCCCTGCTCTGTTAAGACCATGGGCAGTTAATGGGGGGTGGGCCATTGATGTTCCGTGGTTTTCCCTTTGAGAGGAAGCACTTGATGAGGTAGGCATCATGCCAATTCTAAGCTATTTAGTAAGAACTGGTCACAAGAAGCAGTGGTAAGCTGTTTATCTCACAGAATCTAGAGAACTTCATTCAGTAAGGAGCATAACCTTTTTCTCTCAGGAAATCTTTTATGATAGTGATTAATAAATTAATACATAACAGTCCATCCTAAAGGAAATCAGTCCTGAATATTCACTGGAAGGACTGATGTTGAAGCTGAAACTCCAATACTCTGGCCACCTAATGCGAAGAGCTGACTCGTTTGAAAAGACCCTGATGCCGGGCAAGATTGAAGGCAGGAGGATAAGGGGACAACAGAGGATGAGGTGGTTGGATGGCATCACCAACTCAATGGACATGAGTTTGAGCAAGTTCTGGGAGTTGGTGATGGACAGGGAGGCCTGGCGTGCTGCAGTCCATGGGGTCGCAAAGAGTCAGACAGGACTCAGCGACTGAACTGAAAACTGAATAAATAACAGAATTCGCCTGATAGAGTAAGTATGTGACTTCTTTCTCTTCTACTGCTTTGTATTATCACCTGAAAGAGAATCAAAGGCAGACAGGCAAAAACTGGAAGCAGGAGTTTACTCCACAGTCTGAAGACACAGACCGTGACTAAATCAGAACTTGCAGCAATTGTTCATTTTATTCCTCTTATCTAGATGTCCTCCTTTAATACAAAATGGT
The DNA here is from genome assembly GCA_917880005.1 of Nanger dama. Classification (NCBI taxonomy): domain Eukaryota; kingdom Metazoa; phylum Chordata; class Mammalia; order Artiodactyla; family Bovidae; genus Nanger; species Nanger dama. Next base: position 4,100,715 of record CAKJTW010000021.1, on the reverse strand, counting down.
ATTATGCATATCTTGCATTTTTCATTTCATCAGAAATACTTAAGACATATTTTGCAGCAAGGTAGAGGTAGCATTGGAATATGCTTATTCTGAAAGTGCTAACCGACTTGATTTTCTGGAAATTTCCGAGAGTCAGAGACAGGAAGTCTGACAGACTGCGCTTAGCAACCAGCAGAGACCTTCCGTTTTCTCGTCTAAGCTTCGCCGCAGTTTGTTTGAATCGTGGATCTCTGGGCTGCCAGTAATGGCCATCTTAGCAAATGATATGTTTCATATTTTTATTTCATATGTTGTTAATGACAAGCAATTGTTTTCTCCATTCAGAGTCAAAGCTAGTAGGCGTTGAAGGTAAAAAGTTAACCATATGCGTGCTCTGCACATGTAGTCACGCATATCATGAGTGTGTTAAGTCCCTTCTGCTGCTGCTGCTAAGGCGCTTCAGTCGTGTCCGACTCTGTGCGACCCCATAGACGGCAGCCCACCAGGCTCCCTCGTCCCTGGGATTCTCCAGGCAAGAACACTGGAGGGGTTGCCAAGTGTTGCTTAGAGGTGGAAAAATAAATCTGCAAGGAATCTGGGGGAAGAGTGAAACTGTTTTGCTGGAGGCGAGGGGAGGTGTGCCCCATTACTCCAGAGAAGAGAGGAAGATAGAGGTGGAGTCAGAGGGGGAGTGAAGACTTGGGGGTGAAGCTCGAGGTGGAGGAAGACAGAGGGAGAGACAGGAGATGGTGGATGAGTGAGCAATAACGGGCAGAGCAGCAGAGAGACGACAGAGGCTCTAAGTGATTCCAAGGACAGGGAGCCTGGCGAGCTACAGTCCATGGGGTCACAAAGAGTGGGACGTGACTGAGAGATAGGGCACACACACACACACACACACACACACACACACACATGCACACACACACACACACACACACACACACACACACACACACACACAAGGTCGTGAGGTGACACCTTCACTCTGACGCCTGAGATCCTCAGCAAAGAAGTGGAAATGTTTGGTGCTCCTAGATCTGTTCTAGAAAAACCTACTTTTGACTCAGGTCCTGGGATGAAGCTGAGGCAGCTCAGGTGCCCACAGATGCCTGAGCGGCAGACGGTAGCAATCTTTCAGAATGGGGGTTCAGGCCAAGGGGGAAGGTGGCGGGGCGGGGGCTGGTCTTTCATCAACCGATGTAGCCTGTGACAGGCGTGCGTCTCAAGGATCATGCGATCAGCTGGGAGCCTTGTTGAAAATGCTGGTTCTGAATCACGGCCCCCAGGGAGGGCCTGAGCTGCTGGATTCCTGGCAAACTCTTGGGATAAGCCCATGATGCAAGTCATCACACCACACTCAGAGTGGCGAGGTGGCTCCGGGACCAGATTTCCCAGGTTCAAATCCCAATTTTGCCATGTACTTACTGTGTGACTGTGAGGAAATGATTTTACTCAACCATACCATGGAGAAGATACCCCAGAGGGCTGCTGTGAAGATTAAAGAAGTGGATACACGTAAAATGCCTAGAACGTGAGTGCCTGACGGCTCAAGAGCTGTATTAGAGTTCACTTCGGCTGAACCCCCTCCCATCCAGGCTGCCGCATAACTTTGAGCAGAGTCCCCAGTGCTGACAGTGGGCTCGTTGGTTACCCACGTTAGATGTCACGGTGTGCACATGTCCATCCCAGACGCCCTCACGTACTCACTTGGAAATGAAACCAATCCTACCAAGAGTTAAGAACTTAAGACTCAGCCTGTGGCCACAGAGTGAGCGTGGACTTAAATGTGAAGCAAAGGTGAGTTCAAGTCCCACCTCAGTGACACAGATCATTCACTCCCTTCTACCCTTGCAGTAAAATAACTTAAATTCCAAAACTTGCTGAGAAGTTAGGCACACGTGCATACTAATTTTTCCCCTAAAACTTTACACTACGTAAGAATGTGTATTGTTGGGACACAGAGGCCAGCATGCCCATCAAGGGAATGCCTCTGTTCTGCACCGTGTTTTATAGCTATCTCTGTTAAAAGCATTTTATGTTGTAAATACTGAGTTAGGTGCCCATCCCCCGCACCCCTACTCAGTTGAGGCTAAAATTCATTCCTCTTCTCCTCACTCCCACCAGCTGGCACGCGTGGTGTGTGTGAACGTTCAGTTAATATAGTGTAAACTCATCTGCCTGCAGTCAAGAGACAGAAAAGTCATACATTGAAAGAAATCACATATTCATTTCATTTTGACTTTTGCTGAGTCTTCTTCGTCTTTTTAGAGTTTCCCTGCACCGAGGAATTTATTATCAGCATCAATTACATGGCTGTACACGTACTTACTTGGTTTGAGAAGCAATGGGTATTATGGAAGGGTCCTTGACCCTGCTATGAATATGAATTATTTTTCATACTTATCAGATATGGAATGAGAGAACTGTGTTCCACTTTAAGCAAACCTTACACGGGAGTGTGCTCTATTTACAGAACAGATAAATTGAAGAGCAAATATTTATTTAGCAAAATTCTTCTTTGCATAAGGATGCAAGATAACTGTTTTATGTAACTAGTCACTGGGTAAACTTGGATGTGTTTTGCATGCAACGTTATTAGCCACCCAGCTGAGGCGTCAAGGGGGCTCATTTGTAGAGGTATTCTAGGAAGGCAGGAGCTAAAGATGCCTTTCACAGAACGGCTAGATAGTAACTTGATCCACTGCAAGATTCTAAAGTGGTTTGGTGATAGACTCTGACATTTAATTTCTAAATCCTCCTACTTTGACGAATTTCTGCCACTGGTACTATGACTGTTGGAGTATTCTAGCAGAGGTTCTCAAGAGAAACAACTCCTATTTATGTCAGCTCTTGGTTGCTGGTCGCCCAAATTACAGAATCGTAGAAACGGGTGATTTCCTGGAGATGGAAGATTTCTTAGAGATGGACTCCTCTGTGTCTCAAAGCGTGGTTGTGGTCAGTCTCATGGCACCAGACGGGATCTTGCTGGAAGTGCAGAATCGCGGGGCTCACCTTAGACCCAGTGAATCAGAATCTGCACTTTAACAAACTCCGCAGGGGATTCTGATACACAGTAGCATCGGAGAAGGCTGAGTCCATCCTCACTGGACCCCCTCACCCCTGCGTGGGCTAGCTGCCCTGAATGATCCTGAGAACGTCCCAAAACGAAACTGAGTCCTTAACAGCTCTCTTCTTGGCTTAGGGGCGCTGTCGTCATTTCAAAGAGCAGAAATGCTGTTCCCAGGAAACAGAGAACAGGATCCAAAGAATACGCTTAGGAACTTTGGTTGCCTGGGGCCTGAGTTTGTTAGAACAAGTCAGCTTGTTAAGGAAAACCTGATGACAGTCACTTCATCTGTGGGCCACCTCATCCTCATCAAAATGAATGGCATCGTTTTGCGGAAATCGTGGATACCGGCAACACTGAACAAGAGTTGAGGGAGGGGTAAGAAGTGGCGTGATGGAACTTCCCTGGAGATCCAGCGGTCAAGACTCCATGCTTTCACTGCAGGGGGTACAAGTTCAACCCCTGGTCCGCGGACTAGGATCCCATGTGCTGTGAGACCAAAAAAAAAAAGGATTGAACTGAATAAAAATGAAAATACAACATATCAACTTTGAAAAATTATATGGAAGCTTATATCACCATATGTAAAATAGATAGCCAATGGGGATTTGCTGTATGGCTCAGGAAACTCAAATAGAGGCTCTGTATCAGCCTAGAGGGGGTGGGAGGGGGAGGGAGGTGGGAGGGGATACAGGTGCACCTGTGGCTGATTCATGTTGACGTTTTACAGAAAGCAGCACAGTTCTGCAAAGCAATTATCCTTCAATAAAAGATAAATTAATTTTAAAAAGATTATCAAAAAAAATTATATGGGGAAAGTAACCAAAAAAAAAAAAAAGAGGAAATGGAGTAAATGGGAGACACATGGGGCGTAAATGCAGTGCTCATGAGAAAAATGCATTTATGGCTAAATTCACCCAAGTTCCACATCTGCACCTGGGAGCTTTAAATTAGCCGTTAAATAGCACACAGACGGCACTTGCGTTGCCGAAAGTGGCAGAGTATTAGCAAGAGGAGATGGAGCTAAAGGCTTTGGTCATTTCTGTGACAGGTTCTGTGCAGGACTGTGAAACTATGCCCGCATACTCTTCAGCCCCAGAAGAATCAAGCTCCTGTGACAGGAAGTGTCTTTCAGTAGAATGTTCTAGATGAATCACAGCCTTGGTGACAATGAGGGAAGAGAAAAAACTTAGCAATAATATTTCTTTGCTCCTGGGCAACATAGTCATAGTTTTCAGCTCCAAAGGAAAAGCTGAGGAGAGATTCTGATGTCCCCGAGATGTGCAGACCCAAAGAAGAAAGCTGCCTTCCTGGAATTCCAGGCGAAAAAAAGGAGCTTCAAGAATTTCTCTAACAGACTTTGTACATTTACTTACTCCTAGGAAGGGTCACAGGACAAAGGTGCTAGCTGGACCAGGCCCAAAGCAAATACAATAAAGTCTTTGTTATTTGGTGTGTGTCGATTAGATTAACAAAAAATGATACTTAACCCAGTTACCTACTTTTCCCATGAACTTTTTCAAATCCTTCATTTGAACCTATGGAAGCTATGGTTTTGATTTAAAAAGATAAAAGGGTTTAAGCTTCTAATACTGGTTTGTTTTCCTGGCTCAGTGGTTAAGGGGACAAAGTGAAATATATACGTATGATGTTGTTTCTATCTAAATCAGTATTTTACAAAAGCTCATTTTTTCCCTCCAAATCCACTTGAGGTTTTTTTACTTTATAAATGCACTTTAAAACATATTCATTGCTGTGATTTCTCGGGAACTTCTGAGATCTGTTTCACTTTTCCTGCCCTTATGCTGTAACCCAGCACTGCCCACTAAAAATAGAATGTGAGCCAGGAATGCAAGCACGTGTGTGATTTACAGTTTTCTAGTAACTGCAATCAAAAGAAAAACAAGTGAAATTTATTTTACTATTATATTTCACATAGCTTAATATCTAAAATAGCATTCCAGCAAGTAACCGACATAAAAATCATTGAGCTGTGTTGCATTCTCTCTCCTGTGCTGAATCTTTGAAATGCCCTGTGCACCATTCACTCACAGGGCATCTTACTCCAAACAGCCACGCATGGCCAGTGGCTTAAGCAAACCTGAAGAAAGCTGTGCCCTTCCTCCCAGAAAAACTCTCACCGGCACATGTTCCCCATGAACTGTCAGGAGATCCGTGAACTCCTAGAAGCTACCTTGCACTTCCTGTCATAAAGTAATCCCAAGCAGTCAAAGTTCCATCACTAACCTCACGGTTTTTCTTACTGTTGTCCTTTGGGGGTTCTATAAACTATTTAAAAAGAAAACGTTAAATCATATCTGTGTATGAAAAATGTGTCATTTACCAAAAGATAACTGTAAAAAACCATTTAACTATATTTTTATTACTTTTTAATTTGAAGTATAGTTGATTTACAGTTTTTCAGGTCTCCTGCAAAGTGATTCAATTTCACAAGTATATACTTATATATGTTTGTATATGTATATCTTCCCAATAGCTGAGTTGGTAAAGAATCTGCCTGCAATGCAGGAGACCCAGTTCAATTCCCAGGTCAGGAAGATCTGCTGGAGAAGGGATAGGCTACCCACTCCAGTATCCTTGGGTTTCCCTTGTGGCTCAGCTGGTAAAGAATCTGCCTGCAATGCCAGAGACCTGGGTTCAATCCCTGGGTTGGAAAGATCCCCTGAGGAAGGGAAAGGTTACTCACTAGTCCATGGGGTCACAAAGAGTTGGACACGACTGAGCAACTTTCACTTGTGTGTGTGTGTGTGTGTGTGTGTGTGTGTGTGTGTGTATACTTTCTCAAATTCTTTTCCATTATAGGTTATTATAAAATACTGAATACACTAAGTCCTTGCTGGTTATCTTTTTATGCATAGGAGTGTGTATCTGTCAATCCCAAACCACCAATTTATCCCTCCTTCCTTTCCCCTTTGATAACCATTAGTTTTCTCTATGTCTATGAGTCTCTTTCCATTTTGTAAATCAGTTCATATGTATCATTTAAAAGTATTTAACTATTAATTTGTTTTAGTTGCTCATTCATAGACCCACCTCCTAAATTCATCTTTCCTAACACTTGCCCTACCTAGGGCTATGCACACCAGATAAGAACTTGCTCTAAGGCTTGTCGGATCAGGTGCAAGAGTAGCACAGGGTCTCTGGAGACACAGTACCAAATCATTACAGCAACTAACTGGTTGAGCTGCTAAGTCTGCACAGCGGGGTAGGGACCAGAGGCAAACAGCTGGGCAGAGTCATTCACTTGGGTGTGGTTCATGGACAAGAGAATTGTGGGGCTTTTTTTCCCTAATTCTGTTTGCCAGGATAGAGTTTGAGCTCTGCCCTTGGGAGAAATGGGGCTGCAGGTGGGAGGTGACTGGGATCGAAGACTCAGATGAGGTTTGCAATCAGCTTCAAGGTCTAGGCTTTTGCTCTCCCGTCTCCACTGGCTTCCTCCTGTCCCAGTGCCTCTGGTGGGGTCCTGTGGACAGAGGGGAGGGGCAGCCGGTGACTGGTCACTTGAGCTGCATGCAGCATTGAGCTCACCTCCAGGCTGCAGATTCAAATGCCAGCAAAAGCAGAGCAGGTAACTTAAATGACACACTTCTCAAGGAATTGGAGGTTTGAGCTTTTGAGTTGAAGTGTCCTGTTCTTTCATATGTTCACTCTTTATTATTATTCTTTAACACTAGATACACTTAATCAGGACACTGATGCAGAGTGGACTATGCCAACAAGACGCCAGCTAAGGCTTCAGTCCGAACATCAGTGGTGCTCCTCCAACAGGACTGGCTCCCTGCCTTTCGTTGACATTACAGTGGGGGCGGGGGGCGCGGGGATGTCTCTAGCCTTGGGGACCTCATAACAAAGGACAGTTCTGCCCCCAAAGATCTGTCCTGCTGCCGATGCTGGATGCCCCAGCTGCTGTTTTTGTTCAGTCGCTCCGTTGTGTCCGACTCTTTGTGACCCCATGGACTACAGCACAACAGTCTTCCCTGTCCTTCACCGTCTCCCAGAGCTTGCTCAAACTCATGTCCATTAAGTCGATGATGCCATCCAACCATCTCATCCTCTGTCGCCCCCTTCTCCTCCCACCTTCAATCTTTCCCAACATCAGGGTCTTTTCCAATGAGTCGGCTCTTCGCATCAGGTGGCCAAAGTATTGGCAGTTCAGCTTCAGCCCCAGCTAAGAAACACTAAAAGAATAATGGGAATTCTCTATGTTCCCAATAAGGTGTCCAAGTTCCACTTGGGTTTGGGGCCAGGGCCCTGTTTGGTAATGAGGATGAAATGCATTTTCTGGGAGCATCTATTTCCTTCTGGTTGCACAGGCGTGATAGACAAAGTATGTTTCAAGGATTGGAGGTTTCTGACCACCTTTGGCTTATCTCACATCTCTGCAAAATTTTGCGAAAACACTGTAGAGAAAGATTCTGCTCTCTCTTCTCTGGCTCTAGTGTGCTCCCACCCTTCAGAGCTCTGACTTTTTGTTCAAAATGACTTTCAAATGGGGGAACACCAAGGACAGGACTTGATTCTAGGTTTATAAGTAAGTGAAGGTCTGAGTTGCAAGATTTGGTTATAGGACAGTTCAGTTCAGCTGAACTGTTTGTCCACTCATCCTTCGGAAGGAGTTACGCCTTCTGGGATGGGTACATCATTGCTCGTCCTTGTCTGAACAGACTGAGTTTCCCCTGATTCTCTGCCCCACACCCACTCCAGTTCAGGTGAGGAGTTTCCTGCATTTTGTTCAGTGATAGCTTCCTTCCCTGAACCTGCAAGGGTCTATATGATCCAGCGTCTGAGATTCATATAAATGATGGAGGGGTTTTGTCCCTTAGACTTATCAGTTCAGTTCAGTTCAGTTGCTCAATTGTGTCCATCTCTTTGCGACCCCATGGGCTGCAGCACGCCAGGCTTCCCTGTCCATCGCCAACTCCCAGAGCTTACTCATACTCATGTCCATCAAGTCACTGATGCCATCCAACCATCTCATCCTCTGTCATCCCCTTCTCCTCCTGCCTTCAATTTTTCCCAGCATCAGGATCTTTTCCAATGAGTTGACTCTTTGCATCAGGTGGCCAAAGTATTGGAGTTTCAGTTTGAGCATCAGGCCTTCCAATGAATGTTCAGGACTGATTTCTTTTAGGATGGACTAGTTGGATCTCCTTGCAGTCCAAGGGACTCTCAAGAGTTTTCTCCAACACCACAGTTCAAAAGCATCAATTCTTTAGCGCTCAGCTTTTTATAGTCCAACTTTCACATCCATACATGAGTACTGGAAAAACCATAGCTTTGACTAGACAGACTTTTGTTGGCAAAGTAGTGTCTCTGCTTTTTAATATGCTGTCTAGGTTGGTCATTGCTTTTCTTCCAAGGAGCAAGCATCTTTTAATTTCACAGTTGCAGTCACCATCTGCAGTGATTTTGGAGCCCCCACAAAAATAGTCTGTCACTATTTCCATTGTTTCCCCATCTATCTGCCATGAAGTGATGGGATCAGATGCCATGATCTTCGTTTTCTGAATGTTGAGTTTTAAGCCAACTTTTCACTCTCCCCTTTCACTTTCATTAAGAGGCTCTTTAGTTCTTCTTCTCTTTCTGCCATGAGGGTGGTGTCATCTGCATATCTGAGGTTATTGATATTTCTCCCGGCAATCTTGATTCCAGCTTGTGCTTCATCCAGCCTGGCATTTCACATGATGTACTCTGCCTAGAAGTTAAATAAGCAAGGGTCTATATGAGCAAGGGTGACAATATACAGCCTTGACGTACTTCTTGCCCTGTTTGGAGCCAGTCTGTTGTTCCATGTCCAGTTTGCTTCTTGACCTGCATACAGATTTCTCAGGAGGCAGGTCAGGTGGTCTGGTATTCCCATCTCTTGAATAATTTTCCACAGTTTGTTGTGATCCACACAGTCAAAAGATTTGGCATTAGTCAATAAAGCAGAAGTAGATGTTTTTCTGGAACTCTCCTGCTTTTTCGATGATCCAGCAGATGTTGGCAATTTGATCTCTGGTTTCTCTGCCTTTTCTAAATCCACCTTGAACATCTGGAAGTTCATGGTTCACATGCTGTTGAAGCCTGGCTTAGAGAATTTTGAGCATTATTTTGCTAGCATATGAGATGAGTGCAGTTGTACAGTAGTTTGAATATTCTTTGGCATTGCTTTTCTGGCAGAATGTGGTCCACTGGAGAAACAAATGGCAAACCACGTCAGTATTTTTGCCTTGAGAACCCCATGAACAATGTAGACTTAGCAAGCCTTCTCATAATCTCTCATCTATCTCTAAGTTTTTAGTGAGTGTCACGTGGAAATGTTAAAGTATATAAGACAATGAGTTTTTAAAATAGATATCACTCATGCCACCAAAAGAGAAGATAGAACTTTTCCACACCACAGAAGGTTTTCTCAGCCTCCTCTGCCCCCATCAGAACCTCACCCACACCCTAAGACCTACCACTATTCTGATTTCTATCACCATTGACTCATTTGTTACCTGAGCTTCAACTTCCTGTGCAGGTAATTACATAAGCTCTCTCTTGTATGTGATGCTTTTTGCTGAATTGAGACGTTCTCACATATTGGTGCGGGTATCAGTGCTTCCTTTTTATTACTGAGCAGCACTGATTACGTGAATATATCAATACTTCGTTGCTGTGGTTGTGTTAGTCACTCAGTCATGTCCCACTCTTTGCAGCCCCATAAACTATACCCAGCTAGCCTCCTCTGTCCATGGAATTCTCCAAGCAAGAATACTGGAGTGGGCAGCCATTCCCTTCTCCAGGGGATCTTCCTGACCCAGGGATCGAACCTGGGTCTCCTGCATTGCAGGCGAATTCTTTACCATCTGAGCCCCCTATCGATTCTCCTGTTGGTAGACATTTGAGTCGTTTCTGGTTTGAGGCTGTCTTTTGGAGAACGTGTACATTTCTGTTGGATGCAGACCAAGGAGCAGAAATGCTGGATCGTAGAGTGGGTGTATGTTTAATTTTACAGGAACTTCCTAACAGCTTCCTAAAGTGGTTGCACAAACTTACAGCCACATGAGACTTCTAGTTGCCCCATTTCCTCTCCAGCACTTGATAGTGTGGGGCTTTTTAATCTGAATAATTCTGGTTGGTATGTAGTGGTGTCTCTTGGTGTCTTTGATGTGCATTTTCACCTACAATAAGTGAGTCATAAAAACTCCTGAATTCATGAAGAAGCTTTTAAAGTCTTGGCTCAGTCAGCTACACGTATAGTTGAAGTAACCCTTTGCAGGAATCCTAACTACTTCTCCTTCCTGAGAGATGCGGTGCCTAATTGTGCGATCATCCTCACTTTCTCAAATGTGGAAATGCCTCAGCCACAATCTCAATGTGCTATCGCCAGAGTGTGCCCCAATAAACAGGGTGCGGTGGACGCCCAGCACTGATGCCTTAGGCACTTGGCGGTGAGTCACAGCCTGCACCACAAATACTCAGAGCACGTTTGTGGAGCACCGACTCTGTTCTCTCTGCTGAGGAGAGAGGAAGCAATGCGGGCCGAGGCTCGGTCCCCCCTCTTGAAAGGCTCACAGTCTTGAGAGGGAGTCAGAAAGTGAGCAGGCGAGTGGCGTGCAGTCTGCGTGCTTTGAGAAATCGGTGTGGCAAGGTGCTGGGAGAGAGCAAGGAAGAGGGAGACCCTCAACCTTTGTTTCAGAGAGAGAGGGAGGGACCCCCAGGCAGGGGCAGCCACAGTGAGAAGTGAGGAGAGGAGCCTCTGGACAGGGGGCTACAGCTGGAGCACCAGGCTCGTGCAGGAGGGCGCGGGCAAAGACACAGCCAGGGTGTCAGCCAGGCCAGATCATGCAGGGGGTGCCTAGGCGACGATGGATTCCGCAGAGTCCCAGCCTGGAGAAGCTCCTTCTCTGCTTACCCACCAGAAGAAGGAGTCAAGACTTCCCTTTGGCTGTTACCTCTGAGTTTGACTTCCACTCACCTTTCGAAATTAAATTGCCTGGTGTTCGACATCTTTCTGACTACTTACCTGGACCTGAGCGCATTTTCTATTAAAGCAGTTTGCAGCCAGAGTGTACTTCCTCATAGATGGTAGCCTGAGAATTACACTTTCTCCTCTCGGGTTGCTTTTTTCTTACATGCCGTCCAGACCCATGTCCCTAGCTGCCAACAGGGTTCTATATGCCCGGTGTCAGTTTTCCTGCAAAATGGAGTTTTATTCTCAGTGTTAATATCGGTCCTTAAAAAAAAAAAACTTTTGGTTTTGTATCCAGGTGTAGCCAGTTGACAATGCTGTAATGGTTCTGCATGAGCCCTGAAGGAGCCCAGCCATACACAGGCGTGTGTCCATCCTCCCCCGAACTCCCCGCCCACCTAGGCTGCCACGCAACACCAAGCAGAGCTCCTCGTGCTGCATACTAGAGCTTGCCACACTGAGTGAAGTAAGTCAGACAAAGAAGGAGAAACACCATATGTCATCCCTTACCGGCAGACTCTAAAAAGAAATAATACAAGTGAACTTACCCACTCACAGACTTAGAGAACAAACTTCTGGTTGCCGGCAGGAAGGGAAAGTTAGGGAGTTTGGGAATGGATGTATACACTCTGCTGCTGCTGCTGCTGCCAAGTCACTTCAGTCGTGTCCGACTCTGTGCGACCCCATAGACCGCAGCCCACCAGGCTCCCCCGCCCCTGGGATTCCCCAGGCAAGAACACTGAAGGGGGTTGCCATTTCCTTCTCCAATGCATGAAAGTGAAAAGTGAAAGTGAAGTCGCTCAGTCATGTCTGACTCTTCACAACCCCATGGACTGCAGCCCACCAGGCTCCTCCATCCATGGGATTTTCCAGGCAAGAGTACTGGAGTGGGTTGCCATTGCCTTCTCCGTGTATACACACTACCATATTTAAAATGGACAACCAAGGATCTACTGTATATGTTCTTCTGATTGGAGGAGGGAGGCAGACATTCACGTTTCTAATCAAGCATCTTCTCATCTAAACCAGGTCAGTCCTGATCATGTCCAAAATCTCCTCCCTTCAACACAGCAGAGGAGGCCCTTGGGTACAGAGTGCCCTACTCAGTCATATTTAACAACACTTACATAACATGTATCCCTTTCCATTTTCCAACCACATGACACCTAGCAACTCTCTTAATCCTTACCCCCACCCTAGAGCTGGACAGTGTCATCTCCATTGACAGATGGGGAACCGAGGAAGCAAAGAGGGTGGTTAACTTGCTCACATCGCGGTGGGACGTGAACCCACGCATTCATTCCTGTAACTGATGAACCATGGTGCTGCTGTGGCTTCCTAGTGAAATCTTGAAGAGAAACTCAGAGCAACAAAGTTCATCCAGCAAACATTGATTGAGCAACTGCCTGGGGGTGAGTCAGCAACATCTTTGCCCCAGAAATTCTTCACCTATTTGACATGATGGGGGGAGGGGATGTTTGCAATGCAGTGCAGACCTGAAGAAGAAAGAGACATGAAATTAACCAAGCCTGGGGAAGGGAGAGAGGGGCTCCAGCTTTAAAGACAGGCTTAGCCTTTGTGAAAAGGTGTAAACAGAAGCCGTTTGGAAGGGGTCAATGTGTGCTAGGGGTGGGAGGTGTAAGGTGTGGGCGAGGAGGTGAGGTGGAAGACAGGACAGGTCAGGGGGCAGCTGTGTGGTTGGATCAGAGGGTCTCCTTGCCGACTGGAGAGCAGGGGCTCGTCTGGTACCCAGGGCGAAGCCTTGGGGGTGTTGTGCAGAGGGCAGAGGTGATGGACTGTTGCCGTTGCTGTAACCCAGGAGAGGATGAAAGCTAGCAGTGCAGGGCGTCTGGAATCTAGGCATATCAGATGGGATGGCAATAAAATATGGCATCTGAACCATAACATGCAGAGAGACGACGTGATGGGAAAAGACAGACAGGAAGAACAAGAGAGACAAAGAGGAAGAAAGAAGGAGAAAGAGAGAACGATGTTTGCTAAAAAGGAGCAGGGGAAAAGAAAATAGAGAAAGCGTGGAAGGTGCAAAAAGAAAATATGTCAGTATCAGTACCTTACCAATATCTCATGATAACCTTACTGGCAAAAATCTACATATGACCAAGACTTTGGGAAGCGTTTTCTCAGCCAGCCCTTGTGTTGGTGGCTCTCCAGCGTTACCAGTCACACCTCTGTGACCACGCCCATTGCGATTACTTCTATCTGCAGATAATTTGTCAGGCTTATGTAAGACTTCATTTAGGAGCATTGCCTTGGCATGCAGAGAGCTTCCAGACTTTACACACCAGCAGAAACATGTTATCTGAAGAGTGCAAGAAAGCAAATTAAATTCATTGCTCAGCAGCCCAGCAGCAAACAAGTGCTGCTGTATGGGACATTGTCAGAATAATGCTTTTCTTTTTAAAAAAAAAATGTGAAATTCAGCCTCACCACTCTGAATTTGTCAACCCCAAGAAGCTTCAAACAGACAGGAAGCCTTATTCAAGCCCGATTACTCTCGTCCTCTTTGCCAGCAATAAGCAGCGGAATTAGTGGAGGGAATGATTTCTCTCTGCAATGATGCTCCTCTGGCTGGGTGGCAGCAAACGTTCTTATCATCACAGGGCCCGCGGACATGGATAAGGTAGCATGTCAGGTGTTAGCTGTCCAGGCAGCCTCCTGGTGTGAGAGGCGTCTCCTTTCACCGTGGGTTTAGGTTACCACCAGCTTCGCTCATCTTCCTGCTGCAGGGCTGGCTTCTGGGAGCGGGCTGGAGGCATGGTGTGGAATCCCAGAGCCAGACAACAGCCCCAAGTCATGAACTGTTGGCCTGGGAGCATGATGTGGCAAAGCCTGACAGTCATGACGCCGGCCGGGCGTCACTCCGCGCTGGCATCTAAGATGCATTTCAAGAGCGTCTAATTGAGATCGCTCAGCCTCAGAAGCGCAGGACATGGCGATGGGTCCCAAGCAGTTTCTTGGCTGAGAAAGCCTTCTTTCCACCTGGCTTGGAGGCAGACGAGGAGTAGGTCATGCTGAGGGTGTGGAGGCGTGAGAGACCCTGAAAGCCCGGAGGACTGCGGGGTAAGTGTCCAGCCCTCCGGGACAGCTCCTCTCCGTGTGGATGCTGGTGGGGCTTTTGTTACAATTCAGGTGTGGGGTCAAGGCCTCTTCCATCTTCAGGGCACGCGCTTCCAGTAGCTGACTCTCCTTAAAGTTCTAACATGTCATTGTTGAGGGTGAGATTCTGCAAATGTACTTTGATTTCATTCGTACAAATAATGTACCAATAGTTCTCAGCTGTCTTGAACTGGAGTTCAGAGATAAGGCAAAGAAAATATCGGTCCTGGATTTCAGGCTTTTTCGGTGGAAGATCGGGGGAAAAGAATAGTAAAGGGATAGAGATCGTAATGCTGTGTTTTCTAAACTTTAAATTTTTTAAGATTTGTGAAAGGAAAACTATCTACTTGTTCTTAAATAGAATATCAAAGGCATGTATGAATAGACCATTGAAATCAGTTCCTAGTGCAGCACTTTGTGGGACACTGAATTTCATCACAAGCCACACCTGAGGGGAGTGCGAGGGGGTGTCCTATGGAGACTGTGGCTTCAGAGGTGCTCCATGTTCCCCAGGAAAGGCAGGGGAGACCTGGGGGTCTTCAGTCTGGAGAAAAGGCTGCCAGATACAGCTGTTTTCAAGTTGAAAGATAAGGTCCAGGGTAAGGAGACTGCTTATCTTATATTTCTCTAAGAAAAGGATTTCATTCTTTGGAGAAGGGGATGACAGACGTCTTTGACAGCCTGATTTTTGAAAAACCACATGGACTTGCTTCCCAGCAAGTGTACTTATATAAATGCAAGATCGAACCATAATATCTGGGGTTTCATGGAGCCTTATAAAGTCTGTGTGGGACAGGCAGTGGGACTGAGTGAATGGAAATTTCAGGATTTGGTTGGAGAGAAGAAAGAATTCTCACAGCGTCTGGCAAGTCCTCCCATGGAGCTGGGCTTTCTGTTGTAGGATTCCTTCCCCATCACCGCATGAATGGGCATGTGAGCTTCAGATGCACAGAGGTGGCGGTCTGGACACGGGTGATGCTGTTTCTAGCTGTGCATCCTCAGACAAACTATTTACCCTCCTAGGACAAGGCGATGGCGCCCACTCCAGCACTCTTGCCTGGTAAATGCCATGGACAGAGGAGTCTGGTGGGCTGCAGTCCATGGGGTCGCTAAGAGTCGGACACCACCGAGCGACTTCCCTTTCACTTTTCACTTTCATGCATTGGAGAAGGAAATGGCCATCCACCCCAGTGTTCTTGCCTGGAGAATCCCAGGGACGGGGGAGCCTGGTGGGCTGCTGTCTGTGGGATTGGACAGAGTCTGACATGACTGAAGCGACTTAGCAGGAGCAGCAGCAGGTACCCTCCACTCCACTAAGAAGCTGAGATCAAAGCTATCATGGAGTGGCCGGGCTTACTCCATTACAAAGGGTGTATAAAATGCCTATCCCAGTACTAGAGAACATGAAGAGCAAAAATCAACTTTTCTAAGTAATTCTCGAAGATAATGAGTTGAAAGAGCAAGGAAAAACCCACTTCCTGCCTATGCATAAGTTCTTTATAATTATGTTCCTTTTTGACTCTTAAGAATATTTGAGGCAGCATTCTTGCTTTGCGTGGGAAGCCTAATGCCAAATATGTACCAGATTTGTATTAAGAAAAAAAAACCCATTTGAAATGCATTGAAAGGTGATAATATGTATACTAAAGTTTTGTGGGTTTTTTAAGCATTCTGACCAAAGTGTGAATGAACACTGTAGAAAATGAAAGGTACTTGAGATGATTCAAGTGTTTTCAAGGAGCAGAAACTGATCCTAAATTTCTCTTTAACAGAGGAGGAAATGAGGTTGCATTTTATGGTAACACTTAATAATGGGAAAGAAAAGTAACTATACATCAGGTGAAAGGTGATAATGCTAAATAATCACAGAGTATGGAAGTTAAATGCCTGGCTTTACAATGCTAGAAAGGAACCTACTTTTCGAAGCCCTTTGGTAATGGGCTTCTGAAAGTGTCCAGTGGGGTATGAACTGGAGGAGACAAACATTTAGTCCCATGGGAGGCGGGATATTCTTAGCAGCTGTCGGCTCCACGGAACAGCTCCAGAGTAATTTGCTGCAATGCGAATCATATTTAATTCCTCAAGTATGTGTGGCACCCTGACTACATCCAGAGCTGTTCTGGGGGTGATACTGCATGGGAAGATGGGGAGAGGGCAGGGGTGACCCTCCCCTACAAGGACCATAAGCCAGATTGGCACCTTGAGCATGCGCTCCTAAAAGAATGAGTGGGGTGGGCAAGGAGGCCCCAACTTACTGAGAAGAAAGAGGGAAGATGGGTTGAAGTTGGTGACACCGTTCCTGGAGGAGGTGAGAATCGGGCTGAAAATAAGTAGGAATTTCCATCTTTCCATCTCAGTTAGTGGAGGCCCCATTCATCTGGGTGTCCAGTCCAAAACCTAGAAACCATACTTGCTTCCTCTTTCCCTCCCCACAAAGTCCAAACCCTTGGCAACTCCTACATCCTCTGCCCCCAAAATGCCTCTGGAGTCTACACGTCTCACACCTCTATTGCCATCAGCCTGGGTCAAGGTGCATCATTCCTCTGAAATGCGTCGATGGACTTGCCCTTTCCACGCTTGGCCCAGCCGCTAATCCATTTTCCATCAAGCAGACAGAAGCCACCACTGCTATTTCAACTCTTCTGAGGTCTCCACTGGGCCAAAAGCAAGGACCTCACTCCGTGCCACAGCCAACGAGGCCTGTAGAATATGGTCCTGCCGCACGGTCTCACCCTATTCTCTTAGCTCACGGTGGTCCAGCCACGCTGCCTTCCCGTGATGCTGGGATCCAGTTAGACTCACAGCAGAGAAAAAGAATGTGAACATTCCTTGAGGCCATCTAAAGAGATCGGCTCCAAATTCATCAGAAAGCTAGGTTTGATGATGATTCTGCCCCACAAACATGGGTGCCACGTGGTTTGAGCTCAAGGATTCCCCAAGGAAGGCTCTTTTTATATTTCACAATTTATCTCCCCCTCCAGCTTCACTTAACTCTTTCCCCAGATCATAGAGCTTATTAAATTCCCACCAGGAAGTACAGCCAGTATTTACCATGTGTCAGTTACGGGAGCTCTGAGAAAAGAAGAGTGAAGACTTAGCTTTGGGCTTTCCTGGTGGCTCAGTGGTAAAGAACTCGCCTGGCAGTGCAGGAGACACAGGTTCAATCCCTGATCCAGGAGGATCCCACATGCCACGGAGCAACTAAGCCCATGCTCCACAACTGCTGAACTAGAGCCCGGGAGCCCCACCTACCAAGGCCCGTGCGCCCAGAGCCCCGGCTCCTCAAGAAGAGGAGCCGCCTGCGTGCCGAAACCAGAGGGAGCCGACGCACAGCAACAAAGATGTAGCGCAGCCAAAGTAGTGAGTGAAACAGAAGGCCTGCCTTCTCAGTGCTGCCAGGACAGCCGGGCACACCGGCCGTCACAGCAGAAAGTCATCTTGGGGAGGAGCTGGACGAGGCGCTGCGAGGACACGGGTTGGGACGTCCAAGTCTGACCTGGGGGCTCCAGGGAGCTTCCTGGGAGAAACGCTGTTTCAGCTGGAGACTTGGGGGAGTGGGTGTGAAGCAGAAGGCAGAGGCGAGTGTTCCAGTGTCCTCAGCAGGGGAAAGAGTACATGAGAAGGATGGTGTTTAGGGGTGGCACGACTTCCAGGAAGCCAGGCATCCTTGCCAGGGACATAGTGGGCCAGTGGCGGTGGGGTGAGAGAAGGGGAACCAGCTCTGAGAAGTGAGCAGCGGTCTATGCACACTAAGCCTTTCCAGCCATCAGAAGATCTTCTGACACATCTGTAGCTCCTGACAGGTTTCAAACTGAGACGAGGCAGGTTTTAGAGAGCTCACTTTGGAGAGAGTCTGCAGAGGAGGCAAGCCAGAGGCTGGCAGGCCGATGGAAAAGCTGTTTGGAAATCCAGAAGAGAGATGAGGTTGGTACAGGCCCGCAGAGAGGCAGAAAGAGTGGAGAGAATCCAGAGGAGGGGTTTGGAAATGCTCGTCTGGAAGACTTGCAGACACACTTCATGCAGAATGCACGGTGCATAAGGGGAGAGGCACAAGGCAAACGCATTACATTTCCACCGTGGGCAGCCTCTCCCGCAGCAAAGACAGGGAACTCAGGGCGTAAAAAGGCCACTGGGAGAAGATGAGGAGAAGGCACTGCTCACAGTGAGGTGTGCCTCTTCTTTACCGGAGAGCAGGTCTTCTTTGTGGTGTGGGCTCTGTGAATTCTGAAAAGCAAAGGCTGGAAGAGTCCATGAGATGCAGAGAGAGAAGGTACCTTAGAGAACCATTGAGGCCTCCTTAATTTTAGGTTCTTCTGTCATTCAAATACAGTATTAAAGAGAAACACTGGTCTACTAGGGAATAGTCAGGCTCTTTCCAGCCCCATTACTCTGGGATATCTGTGTTTCCATTTTCCACAGTCAAAGTATGCCCAGAATCTTCTCTGCTATATACAAGTGGCTTGCAGCCCCTTGGGGACTAAAAGTGTTTCCTCATCCCAGTTGGTTTCACATCCCTACCTAAGTCCTCATTTACATTTTGGATGAGTGAACGTCTGGACCACGGGGTGTTTTATGAGCTTTGTAGATGTGTGAATGTGAGAGAGACAGGAGGTGCAGAGAGAGATGGCAGTAGATATGCTTGAGCCAATTAAGTTAATTCCTGTGACATCATCCCACTGCAGCTGAAGCCTTCTGAGATGAGGTCCTCTTGTTTCTGTTGTGGTTTAGACTCGTATTAAACAGTGGGCTTCCATGGGAAAGACAGCTCCCTTACCCAAAGGTTTCCCGGTCTCAGCACTACTGACCTTTGGGACTGGATAATTCTTTGGGGTAGGGGCTGTCTTGTGCATCGCAGGGTATTTAGGAGCATCTCTGGCCTTACAACAAAGGTCCATCTAGTCAAAGCTTTCGTTTTTCCAGTGGTCATGTATATATATGAGATTTGGGCTATAAAGAAAGCTGAGCGCTGAAGAATTGATGCTTTTGAACTGTGGTGTTAGAGAAGACTCTGAGAGTCCCTTGGACTGCAAGGAGATCCAACCAGTCCATCCTAAAGGAAATCAGTCCTGAGTGTTCATTGGAAGGACTGATGCTGAAGCTGAAACTCCAGTACGTCGGCTACCTGATGCAAAAGAACTGACTCATTGGAAAAGACCCTGATGCTGGGAAAGATTGAAGGTGGGAGGGAGAAGAGGACGACAGAGGATGAGATGGTTGGATGGCATCACTGACTCCATGTACATGAGTTTGAGTAAACTCCAGGAGTTGGTGATGAACAGGGAGGCTTGGCATGCTGCAGGCCATGAGATCACAAAGGGTCAGACACGGTTGAACGACTGAACTGAACTGAACTGACCTGGCCTCACTTACTAGACTCCAGTAATAGACCTCCCCAGACCCTACCGTGACCATTGGACACGTCTCTCTACATTGCCAAATGCCCACGGATCACCCCAGCTGAGAATCCTTGTTCAGAGCCATTGTTCTCAACACATTGTGCTCAGATCAGAGCCTCCACATCAAATGAAAACTCACGCTGTTTAGAAGACATGGTAGAAGCATACGACAGAGTATTACTCAGCCATAAAGCAGAGAGTGAAATAATGCCGTTTCCACAACATGAGTGGACCTAGAGGTGATCGCGCTAAAATGAAGTCAAAAGAGAAGGACAAATACCACATGGCATCACTCATATGTGGAATCTGATTTTTAAAATGATAAAAAAAAACTTACTTATGAAACAGAAATAGACTCACAGACATAGAAAAAAAACTTAAGGTTATCAAAGGGGAAAGATAGAGGGAGGGATAAATTGGAAGCTTGTGATTAACATACTCACACTATTATATATAAAATTATAACCAATAAGAACCTACTATATAGCATAAACAATTCTACTCAATATTCTGTAATAACAAATGGGAAAAGGACCTGTGAAAGAATAGATATGTGCGTATGTATAACTGTATGTATAACTGAACCACTTTGCTCTTCACCAGAAACTAACACAGCAGTATAAATTAGCTATATTCCAATAAAATTTTTAAAAAAGAAAACTCATTAGAAGTGCAAATTTTTTGAGGAAAAAAATTCTAGGTGTGGGGCCAGTGATCTGTGTTTTAAAAGCCATCCAGTTGATTCTGATCAACACTAAAATTTGAAAAGCACGGCTTTAGAGCAAATGAGCAGTCACTAGTCTCATCAGAAATAGTTACTTATATTAAAAAAAAAAGATTTGGGATAAAGGAAGATTTTCTCTCTTTTCTTTCCCTTTAAGAAAGAAGTACAAGAAAGTACAATACAACATTTTATTTCTGCAATACAAAGATTGTTTTTTATATTAATTGGAGGCTAATTACTTTACAATATTAAGACAAAGATTATTGATAAATAGTTCCCTGTCATGGGAAATTGTTTTAGATAAACAGTTTTTAAATCACATGAAACGTGTGTTACTCTGAACAGAATTCTTTTACCTTAGTTCACAAGGATCTAATAGTGTGACTGGGTATCAGATTGACCGGGAGAGATTTTAAATAAACACATGGAAAACTTCCTGCAAGTGGAATAGAGATGTGACGCAGAACTTGCTGTCAGGGCGGCAGGCCCGCGCTGCCCAGTGCCCTACAGCGTCTGAGGACAAAGGCAGGGGTCTGTGTCAGGGAGACTTGCCTTCGTTCTCTTTCTTAGCTTCCTTTGTTGCTCAGTTATTCAGTTGCCCCTTTTCCACCCAAACACAACTACATGAGAGGGTGGAGTTTTCTGATTCATTTAAATAGCAAGTGGATAGCACATCCTACAAATTATCAACATTCAGATAAAAGTTATATTCAAGTACATTTTCCATTTCTGGGAGTTGCTAAGAAATTCAGCGATACTGATGTCTTTAAGAAATGCCTTTGGGACCCCAGACTTTAGATTGGATTTAAAAATAATTTTATCAGAAAAGGAAATGATGTTCCACTTAAATAGTTGTTTATAAGGGGCCACTGCTGCTGCTGCTAAGTCACATCAGTCGTGTTCAACTCTGTGTCACATCATAGATGGCAGCCCACAAGGCTCCGCTGTCCCTGGGATTCTCCAGGCAAGAACACTGGAGTGGGTTGCCATTTCCTTCTCCAATGCATCAAAGTGAAAAGTGAAAGGGAAGTCGCTCAATCATGTCTGACTCTTCACGACACCGTGGACTGCAGCCTACCAGGCTCCTCCGTCCACAGAATTTTCCAGGCAAGAGTACTGGAGTGGGGTGCCATCACCTTCTCTATTATAAAGGGCAAGTATGCCAAATGAAAGAAGATACATTTAGTAAGACTTTGTTCATTAATTTATTTTTTCACGTGTTGATTTGTTAAAAAAATTTTTTTTGTCGACTGGATAACAGTGAATAAGACAAATATTTGTTCTCTGACTTCACGGAGCTTACTTTTTTGTAATCAGAGGAGACAGAAGGCAAATAACCCAATAGTTCAAATTCAGGTTCGTATCCTGTTCATGGATTATAAAACTGACTTTACCAGTTCTAGACAGCTTTCATGACTGTTTCTTTGAGAAACAAGCTAGAATAAAATGAAGAAAGTGGGCCTCACTCTACCATAGTTCTTAAGTGTGTTATTTCATGAGCCTGTCGTATCTGTTGTATGTGAGGGCATAAATCAAAGTTAAACACTTCTTGTTCTGAGTTTCAAAAGTTTGAAAAATGCTGAAATTTTTAAATAAATGAGTAAATGAAACCATTTCAATTGCAATACATGCTGTGAAAGGGCTAAAGAGTGAAGATAGAAAAACCCCCAAAAGATGTCCAGAGCAGGGAGGCAGAACCAGTGTTAGCTATGTGGTCAGACATGGTCTGTCTGGGGGAAGGGCCCCACCACCTGTCCCCAGCAAGGAGAGGGGCTGGCATAACCCAGGAGACACGCTTTCCAGACAAAGGAAACAGCGAGGGCAAGGGTTCTGTTGAGGCATCAGTACCTGCAGGGTGGCAACCTACATGGCAAAGAAAAAGGACAGTCCATCTTCTTCCTCCATAGGAAGGAAAATTCCAGAACTTTGGGTTGATAGAGTTACAAAGACGAAAGGAAGACGTGAACCTCTTCCATAAACACAAATATTTTAAAGACTTGGAATATCCTCAATTCAAGGAACTTGTAGTAAAGAAACATACGTTCAGTTAAAATTCAGCAAATATTTATTGCGTTTTTACTGTGGGCAAATAATTTACTTCTTGGCAAATAATTACTCTAAAGGTGAATTTGAAGATAAACAGGAGTTTCAAGATGTAAGTGTAAAGTTCTAAACACACATACACACAAAATCCAAAGATTGTAATTTACCTATTAATAAAACAGCTGGCCCTCTCCTTTTCGAGCATATTGATTCCACATGCCTGGAAGTTTACTTTCCTCAATTTGGCTTTATAACAAAGACTTCATTTACTCCAGAAGAGTCTCTGCCTAACAGAATGGTTTCTGCCTAATTGGATTATCTGCTCTGCTATTTATTCCGAAAGATAGGGAGATTCTGTATCCAATGGTGATTTTTCTGTTTCAGGGCCTCAAACAAAGTATTGTGACTTAGGGCCTCTGTTAACACCTGAATCCTGCACCCCAAGGCTCCCTGCTTCTTTCTGAGAACCCCAAGTCCAAAAGCAGCCCTTTGAAAGGCATTAAGCCTGTGTTTGTCACAAACTTCCTGTGGCTGCGGTCCAGGCGACCGGCATTAGTTCAGTGTTCCCTGTCTCCTTGCCGCCTCACTCAGTCATGGCCCGAGCGCCCAGACAGCCCTGTGGAGCATCCTTCACGTCACCTTCCTGCTGAGTTCCAGCCTGCAACTTCTTCAGCACCCAGCCTCCCACTTTATTGGCCAAGTGGGCAAAGAAATTCACAGACGCTGCAGCAGTGACCACAAAAGCTATTTCCGTAGCTGACAACATAGTCCCATAGTCCTGCCTGGACAACAGTGGACTGTGGATTCACAGGCCTTTGGCGAGTGGTCTGGAAACTCCAGAGATGATATTTATACATTAGCTTAAAACCACTAGAATCCAGTAAAAACTTTAGGACTGGCCAGAACAAAGTCACAGGGAAATTCTTGAAGGATTCTTTAAGCAAAGAGTTTAAGACACAGTCATTTGCAGTCATATCAAGAAAGTACTTCTTATTCTTTGAAGCAGTAATTTGAGAAGCTTCTAGAATACTTCTGAAAAATTTTTTGTAAAGCAATAACTCAGAATTCAGAAATAGATTTCAGGTCAGAAATGTTATTTGTGGCATTACTTGTGTTTGAAAGTCAACCAAATATCCTTCAATAGGAGACTGTTAAATATTTAATGCTTTATCTATATAGTGGGTGTGTGTGTGCGCACGCTCAGTCGCTCAGCTGTGCCCGACTCCCTGTGACCCCATGGACCACAGTCCATCAGGCTTCTCTGTCCATGGAATTTTCCAGGCGAGAATACTGGAACACGTTGCCGCTTCCTCCTCCAAGGAATCCTCGAACCCGAGTCTCGCGTTTCCTGCATTAGCACGTGGACTCTCTACCGCTGTGCCACCAGGAAAGCCCGTATCTACACAGCGGAGGGTTTTGTCCTTCAAAGTGCTGTTTATAAAGAGAGACTCACATACCAAAATGGTTAATGTTAGAGGGAAAAGAATACAAATGAAAATATGCTGCAACTTCATCTCTATTATATTTGCAAAGAAAATGCATAACATGCATAGAAAGACTAGAAAGGAAAAAAGAGTTGAGATATCTAGGTATATTATGAATTTTCCTTATACTTTTCTATATTATTACTATCTTTCTACAATAGCAAGGATTCCTTTTAGGTTCTAAGTAAATAACCTTTAACTCAAACATTATCATGTTATTTCTCCCCAGTAAATGTAGAAATAATTCATGGTTTCAGGTAGTATTCAGTATACATATAGTGCTGGGTAGGCTATTGAAAGCTTCTTTCCTACATCCATGAGTATATACTCATTTACTTTCATCACAGATCATTGCCAAGTAATAAAGCAACATGAATATTTTACAATTTATTGTTGTTTGTATTTATAAAGCAATCAAGAAAACTCATACAAGATTTTCATTTTTTATTGCGAAGAAAAAGAGAAGGATCTATAATCATGATTTGCTTTAAGGATGGGACCTTTATTTAGAACAGGATGTTATAGGATAATAAACCAGCTCATAATAAATAATATGCCTCCTGAATTAATTACTAAATTTTGTCAATTAACTGTAGGAAAGTACAGAGAACTATTTGTATGCAGATGGATTTTAGCTTTCTGAAAGTTTGATCAGCCTTCCAAGCCCTGCCATGGTTACAAATTACAAGGTCATATATTTGATCTACAAGAGTAATGTGCCAGTTTAAGGACTTTGAGCCTGGACTGGAAAGAGGGTTGCAGCCTAACAAACACTTTTACTTCACTCAACTGTCAAACCATTTGCTTTGCCTTAGAAAAAAAAAATCAAGACCAGTTCTGATCACCTTGAAAAGTTGGTAATACATCCACCTCCATCCCTAGAGGCCCAGTTAGTCAGCTATGAGCAGGCAAACACTAAGAAAACATTCACCCCTGTTTGAGAGAATTCCCCTCGTTCTTCAGCCCCGTCTATAATTTCTGTTCTCAGGGAGTATGTATGACAGCACAATTATCTTGGCCTGGGTGCTGTCCCTCAGCGCGAGGGACCAGAGCCCTCTGGGGAAGACTGCTTTGTCAAGGACACTGTTGCCAGATCCCTGCATCCTCCCATGGGTGGTCTAGCCCGGGCCTGGGATGTGCCAGGAAATGTAGACTCAGGAAGCTCTCATCTATCACAGTGATGAGCCTCCTGGAAACCAGAATTCCAGGTCACTAGTATTCCTCCTGTGTGCCAAAGTAAACCCAAACTCCTAATCCCCAGATGGCGGGGGGCTAATATTAAAACGTATAGTGATCTGTTAGTCTCTGGGCCAACGCAACACAAACATCACTGAAGGGCTTTCATTCTGAAGCACATCTGATTGAACAAGCAAGGAAGTACGTTATCTATTAGAAAGGCCTCTTCAGAAGGAGCCAGTCCACTGAAGAAGGAGATAGACTCAGATTTCTTGGGAGCCAACTCAGTCTGAGAAAAAAATTCTAAGAGATTTTAATAGAAGGAGCCAAAGCAGCAAGGTAAACCTGATTTTGAATCCTGTATAGAATCAAGTGTCCTAGGGCAAGTCCCCAGTATTTTCTGTCAGTTTGTTTCCTTGTTACAAAAAAAAAAAAAATGGAGCAGAGTTCCCTGTGCTATACCATAGGTCCTTGTTGGGTAGCAACTTCACATATATAGTGTTTGTATGTGTTAATCCCAAACTCCTAATTTGTCCCTTGACCCCACCTTTCCCCTTTGGTAATTATAAATTTGTTTTCAAGGTCTACTTTGTAATAACCAATATGAGAAATCACTTGGAAAAAGAGTGGACACGTGTGTGTATAACTGAATCACTTTGCTATATACCTGAAACTAACACAGCATTGTAAATCAACTATAGTCCAATATAAAATAAAATTAAATTTATAAAAAAGGAGTTCCTAAGCAAGAGAGTTCCAGAAAAACATCTATTTCTGCTTTATTGACTATGTGGAAAATTCTGAAAGAGATGGGAATACCAGACCACCTAACCTGCCTCTTGAGAAATTTGTATGCAGGTCAGGAAGGAACAGTTAGAACTGGACATGGAACAACAGACTGGTTCCAAATAGGAAAAGGAGTACATCAGGCTATATATTGTCACCCTGCTTATTTAACTTCTATGCAGAGTACATCATGAGAAACGCTGGGCTGGAAGAAACACAAACTGGAATCAAGATTGCAGGGAGAAATATCAATAACCTCAGATATGCAGATGACACCACCCTTATGGCAGAAAGTGAAGAGGAGCTAACAAGCCTCTTGATGAAAGTGAAAGAGGAGAATGAAAAAGTTGGCTTAAAGCTCAACATCAGAAAACGAAGATCATGGCATCCGGTCCCATCATTTCATGGGAAATAGATGGGGAAACAGTAGAACCAGTGTCAGACTTTATTTTGGGGGCTCCAAAATCACTGCAGATGGTGACTGCAGCCATGAAATTAGAAGACTCTTGCTCCTTGGAAGAAAAGTTATGACCAACCTAGATAACATATTCAAAAGCAGAGACATTACTTTGCCGACTAAGGTCCATCTAGTCAAGGCTATAGTTTTTCCTGTGGTCATGTATTGATGTGAGAGTTGGACTGTGAAGAAGGCTGAGCGCCGAAGAATTGATGCTTTTGAACTGTGGTGTTGGAGAAGACTCTTGAGAGTCCCTTGGACTGCAAGGAGATCCAACCAGTCCATTCTGAAGGAGATCAATCCTGGGATTTCTTTGGAAGGAATGATGCTAAAGCTGAAACTCCTACTTTGGCCACCTCATGCAGAGTTGACTCATTGGAAAAGACTCTGATGCTGGGATGGATTGGGGGCAGGAGGAGAAGGGGATGACTGAGGATGAGATGGCTGGATGGCATCATGGACACGATGGACGTGAGTCTGAGTGAACTCCGAGAGATGGTGATGAACAGGGAGGCCTGGCGTGCTGCAATTCATGGGGTCACAAAGAGTCGGACACGACTGAGCAACTGAACTGAACTGAACTGAAGAACTACTTTCTATGGTAGCTGTAGGAAGAAATGATATAATGGATGTGGAACACCCGCCTTTTGTGGTACGCCTTTCACATACCTCTTTGCCTCATTATTAAAGCAGGTTAAGGGCTTCAAACCAACTGTGGCTTGTCCACCCTTACAGGGAAAAATGTACTTTTTCTCATCTGGTGATGAGAGTGCAGCAACATGCAAATACCCATGTTTCCCTTGGTTTGGGATCAGTTATCAGTTGTAATTCCTACCAACATGTAAGCAGATATTGGTCCTGGTACTTGAACCTTCAACCTTGACCTCACCCCACATGTGCAGCAGGAATCCCACCAGCACTACCATACCCTGCTCCGTTTGCTCATTCTTACCTCCAGCCGCCTTGCACTCCTAAGAAGTGACTTTCCTGGTGATCATAGAGTAAGCGTGTAGATATCTCTATACACAGAAGAGATTTGTTATGCAAATATATATATAGTGGTTGTGGGAGGGAGAAATTATGTGAGCATATTGATTCTATTACATTTGGAAGGTAGATTGATGTTGAGAAAAAGAGAAGAGGGCGGGCGATCCAGCAGACGTGGTCCTGAAGATGGAGCAGCGTCCATGGCCCGTTGTATGTAACGTGCGTGCCAGCCGCATCCAGGGCAGCGGTTCTCACGAGTTACTGTTTGAGGACCTCCAGTTTTGGGACCCTCACCCCTGAGTTTCTGATTCAGGAGGTCTAGATAATCTGTATTTCTAGCAAGGTTCCAGAGGTTGCTGGCCTAACAAACACACTAGAAGAACCACTGATCTATACTATTCATAAAAGGAATTTAGGAAATTTTCATCTTTTTCACTCGCCTGGTGCCGTTTCAACAGCATCGGCATTATCTGTTTTCTAAAAGTTGGAACTTTCTAAACTGTGAAATTATTTAGCCTTGATCTTTTTCCCTGTTAAATGATAGACTTTGAGTCACTGTCTCAATCTCTTTATTACATTTCTTTTTATTTCTTCTTGCGGGAAGTGTTAGTCACTCTGTTGTGTCTGGACTCTGCGCCCCCATGGACTGTGTAGCCCACCAGGCTCCTCTGTCCATGGGGGTTCTCCAGGCCAGAATACTGGGGTGGGTTGCCATGCCTTCTCCAGGGAATCTTCCCAACACAAGGATGAACGCAGGCCTCTCGCACTGAGGGCAGATGCTCAGCCACCTTTCTTAACTTGAAGTTAATTTCTATTTTATTTAATAAATAATCCATTCCCTTTAGGTTTTCACATCTATGGCAATGGGATTAAATGTAGTACTTTCTTATATTTATTTTATTCTTTTGTTCTCTCTTCTCTCAGTTCTAATAATTTCTTCTCTTCTTTCCTCAATCATGTTCATGAGATAGTTATATATTTTATGAAAGAACCATATAATTTGAACATATTTCTTCTTTCTACCATGTTTGTTATCCATTTCAGTGTTTATCGGTTTGTTTTTCATACTTTATGTGGGTTTATTATTTTGTTCTTCATGAAATTTCTTAGTACAAATACCATGCTCATTTATAATGTCTTTCAATGATGAAGTTATCATAGCTATAAGCCATACATTTTCCCCTGAATGTAGTTTTGGCTGTGATCCATAATTTTTAGTAGGAAATAGATATTCTCCTCTGATTGAGTCTAGATAGTTTATAATTTAAATTTTGCTTTTCTCATTAATCCTAGAGTTATTTTGAAAGTTTTTGTCAAGTAGTTAAGATTGACTAGCCATTGCTTTACTATTTAACACTAATTTTACTTGCTTATGATCTAAGATTATGATCTATTAAAGTATATACTTTTAAAGTAAGCTAAAATTATCTTTTTAGACTTGTAATTTATATGTTCCATTATCATGTGGATTCTGTGTACAAATCTATTAGATTGTGTGGCTTATGTTTTTCAAATTTTCATGTCATTTCTTTCGTTTGGGCTCCCGCATCAATTCTCAAAGTTCCCAAATCGTTTCCTAAAGCCTACATAATCTTTCTTTCAGAACCTAATGATAAACAAAATACAGACCAAAGGGGGAAAAAAGGACCAATTTCACTTATGCATGTAATATTTAATAAATATTACCAAGTAAAATTCAAAGGCATCTTGAAAGAATAATACACTATGACAGTGACCACAAAGAGCTTATTTATAGAATATAAAATAGCTCAAAATGAGGAAATCTATAAAAATAACTTGTCTCATCATTACATTAAATGAAGGAAAAAGACTGGAATAAAACGTGTGGAAAAAGCATTTGCAAAATTCAGCCCTTTTAATAAAATAAAACCTTAATCACTTTCTACTTATCTGTTTCTGTTTTACTCACATGTGATAAAGACTGTCATCTAAAAGCTAACAAAATTCTCAGCAGTAAAACTCTTGAGACTCTGTATACTAAAATAAGTTTACAAATGGAGAAGTAACTGTCACCGTAACAAGACCCTGGTCAAGACTTGGGAATGAACTTTAATGAGAAATACTAATTTGAAGAACATCAAACAATATCTGTAAAAACCCAACAAAACTATTCTTAAAAACAAATAAAAACAGAGGCAGCTAGCTTGCCTACTGGATACTTGAACATATTGAAGGGACTGTATCAAGACTACATGATATTAGCAAAGGAATAAACAGACTGATAATAATAAATGGAACCAATAGGTTCCAAACAACCTATTGGAAAGTCTATCTAGAACCAAAGCTGTACGCCTACTCGCTAATATACTCAAAAGTAAATTATGGATATAATAAACAATAAGGTATACCACATAGCACAGGGAACTAATCAATATCCTATAATAAAATATAATTGAAAAGAAGCTGAGAAAGAATTCATATATGTGTAACTGAGCCACTTCGCTTTACATCAGAACTTAACACAACATTGTAAATAACTATACCTCAACAAAATTATTTTAGCATAAATTATATGTAGATAAAGGTACACATTTTAAATTGAGCGATAAATATGCATTCATTTTCTACTGCTGCCGTGACAAATCATCACTAACCTAGTGGCTTACGGAAAACAAATTTTTCCCCCTAATATTTCTATAGATGAAGAGTCTGGCTTGGGTCTCACAGGACTAGGCAGGGTTGCATTCCTTTCTGGAGGTTCCAAAGGAGATTCCGTCTCCTCCCCATTCCCAAGGTCTGTCCACATGCCTTGGCTTGTAGACGCTTTCCATCCTCAAAGCCAGCAGTAATCCAGCCCTCTGATGGCCCCGCCATGGTTGCGCTGCCCTCTGACCACGCCTGGAAAAAGATCTCCTTCTTGAGGGCTCTTAGACTAGATTTGGCCCACCTGGAGGATCCAGGCCATTCTCCCCTTCTCAGGGCCTGTACATTAAAAAAAAAAAAATTATTGGAGGATTAACACATGTGTATGGAATCTAGAAAGATGGTGCTGATGTTCCTGTTTGCAGGGCGGCAATGGATATGCATAGAGAGAGTGCAGACTTGCGGACACCGTGGGGGAAGGAGAGGGCGGGATGAGCTGAGAAAACAGCATGGACGCACATCCATTTCCCTGTGTGAAAAAGACGGCCGGTGGGGATTTGCTGTGTGACACAGGGAGCTCAGCCCAGTGCTCTGTGACAACCCAGAGGGGGTGGGGTGGGGAGGGGGGTGGGAGGGACGTTCAAGAGGGCGGGGACATGTGTATACCTGTGGCTGATTCATGTTGATGGATGGCAGGAACCAGCACAGTATTGAGACACATGTACTCCACTTTGCAGCATTTTTTGCAATAGACATGGAGGCAACCTAGGGATCCGTGGACAGATGAATGGATACAGGGTGGGGTATGAATACACAATGGAATATTACTCAGCTATAGAAAAAAACGAACACATCTGAGTCAGTCCTAATGAGGTGGACCCGTATATTTAATCACAGCTGCAAAGTCCCTTTTGCCACGGAAGGAAGCGTCTTCACAGGCGCCAGAGATGAGAGCATGGGCGTCTTTGGGGACCATCTTTGTGCCAACCATAGGCATCTCAAAGGAGAATTAGGAGGACATTTTTATCATCCAGATATCACAGAGATGTTTGTAATCCACAGGAAACTAACTCATGAGGGAGAAAAGAAGAGTATGCTGAATGTACCCTACAGTTTATTTTCACGGTGTGACCCAACAGCCATAAACGACCTTCAACAGACCTCTTACAACACATGGCAGACACAGGGTTAATAGCTGCTTTTTTTTTTTTTTTTTACTAGAATTCATCAGAACTGTTAGGAAAAAAAACAGCCTTTGAAAAGTGGGTGAAAGATTGGAATAGTACATTTATAAGAAAGAAAATTCCAATGGCCAATAAAAAACCACAAAAATATATCTAACTTCAGTTATTTTCAGAAAAACACGTGATAACAATGAATCCTGGTTGCCCAGGGATGCCATAACAAAATGCCACAAACTTGGTGGCTTAAAACAGCAGAAGTATATTCTTCTCAGAGTCCTGGAGCTGAAAAGTCCCTCCAGAAGCCCTAGGGGAGACTCTGCCCTTTGTCTTCCAGGGTCTGGTGGCCTTAGGTTTCCCTTGGCTTGCGGCTGCTTACCTCCACCCTCTCTCTTCTCTTTACTCAGTCCTCACCTCTTCCCCCACATGTCTCTTACAAGCTTACCTGTCATTGTGCTGGGTGGTGGTGGTGGTGGTTTAGTTGCTAAGTCGTGTCTGACTCTTTGCGACCCCCTTGGACTGTAGCCCACCAGGCTCCTCTGTCCATGGGATTCTCCAGGCAAGAATACTGGAGTGGGTTGCCATTTCCTTCTCCAGGGCTTGTTGCTGCTGCTAAGTCACTTCAGTCGTGTCTGACTCTGCGCGATCCTATAGACAGCAGCCTGTCAGGCACCCCCCTCCCTGGGATTCTCCAGGCAAGAACACTGGAGTGGGTTGCCATTTCCTTCTCCAGTGCATGAAAGTGAAAAGTGAAAGGGAAGTCGCTCAGTTGTGTCCGACTCTTAGCAACCCCCAAGGACTGCAGCCTACCAGGCTCCTCCGTCCATGGGATTTTCCAGCAAAGAGTATTGGAGTGGGGTGCCATTGCCTTCTCCAGGGCTTAGGGCCCATCAAATAATCTGAGAAGACCTCATCTATATTTCCTTAGTTATATCTGCAAAGACCCTTTTTAAATTTTTTATTTTCTTTCTTTTTTATTAAAGTGTACAATGTTGCATTAATTTCTGTTGTGCAGCAAAGTAATTCAGTTATAGATTATACGTTCTTTTCCCTATTCTTTTCCATGATGGTTTATCACAGGATATTGAGTATAGTTCCCTGTGCTTTACAGTAGACTTTTGTTGTTTATCCCTTCTGTCTATAATAGTCTGCCTCTGCTGACCCGGAGCTCCCAATCCATCCCACTCCTATCCCCCATCCCTTTGGCAACCACAAGTTAAAAGACTCTTTTTAAAAATGAGACCATATTTATAGAGTCTGGTGATTAGGTTATGTTCACATCTTTTGGGGACGCTGTCATTGAGCCCTGCAATGAGATATTATCCCTCCCATCAGATTGGTTCTTTGGTAGATGGACAGATTGGCAGGGAGAGTGTGGACATAGTGCCCTACTGTGGTCTTGTGAGTTTTTGAAAAGCAAACTATTAATACACACACACACACACACACACACACACACACACACATATTACATGACTCAGCTTCTGGGAAACTAGCCCATAACAATAAAAGCACCAGTGTGCACGATTTTGTATACAAGAATGTCATGGCATCATCATTGCGGTGAAAGAAAGAAGCATCTGGAAACAAAATGAAGGCTGGTCAGCTGGGAGAAAATTGCAAGCATTGTGGCACCCCTCTGTCGTGGATTTGTGCATGTGAGAGATTTGAGAGATGCGTGGAAGGGAAAGCATCGGCGTGGCTGATGCGTAGATCACGGCAGAGTTCGTGTTGGAGGGTTAAGCAGAGGAGGTGACTTTCCTTTGAGCTGCCGTGTCTGGGGTCCCGCGGGAAGCCTTGGCCCCCTCGTTCCTGGTATCGCAGAGTGCAGCCCTGGGTGCCCAGCCGCCCTGGTCTCCATCGCACGGGCGCAGGGCGGGCGGTACCCTGACTCCTCTCTCAAGCTCCCAAGCAGAGTGTTTTGGTTCTGCTCTCCCCTGAGGCACAGGGAGAAGGCCGTACATCTCTGAACAGATTTAGAGGTGTAATCAGTGGCTTTAGACAGAGTCGTTGCTGACTGAGAAAATTCCTGTTTAGTTCAGGAACTGAGAGGCCAGGTTGGGATGGGCCGTTCCAAGCCACCTTGCCCTTGCTTCCTGTAACTCCCCCAGAATATTTTGAGCCATGGGAACACACTGAAAAAGGTACAGTTTCCTCCCCCAGGGGAAAAAAAAAAAAAACTACATGCATTTATAGGTATAAACTCTGGTATGTTTGCTTTAATAAAAAGTCTCTCTTGCCCAGAAACCTCAAGGCTTCTTGGAATCTCAGTTAAGAATTCAGATGTCCTGATGATAAATTTCTAAATACCATCATTTCAGTCAGTACTACTGAGACGTAGCAAAAAAAAAAAAGAAAAAAAGAGTAAAGTTTCCTTGATCAGAGGAAATGTTTTTAAAAATTGTGGCGAAATGCAATATACCTGGTCATCGATGAAAACCTGAAATCAGATAGATATTGATCCTTTCAAATTGTCTGCATCCTGTACCGAATGGAGTGTCCAACTCCAGGATACTTCGAATTGCTTAGAAATAAGTTATTGACATCAAATCTCCTGAAAAGCATACAAATATCAAGTAACTGACTTTTCTTCCTCCAGGCAAGGCTGGAGACTGCCCAGCCAAGTTACCTGAAGATCCTTCTTACCTTTAAACAACACTGACGTGTGATGCCAAGTTCTTCACTTCTTCTATATTGTTATCTTATTCTACAATGAATATAACATGCTTTTCTAATTAGAAAAAAAAACCCACATTGACTAAAAACTCGCCTATGTGATTTAAGAGTGACAGTTCGTGCAGTGTTTGGGGAATGGATTTTTTAAGAAGCAGCCAAAGCAGCCTCAGTGCGTGATCAGACTTTTGCAGTGTGAGTGCCTGGGGACCTCCCTCATGTTTATATTTACAGATTAAACCGTCGATTGGTTATAAATGCGGGAGAGAGTGTGGGATGGAGGGGTGTTCTGCAGAAGAGGGACCGATAGTGCGTCCTGGCTCCTGGCTTCCGGCTTAGGCTCCGAGCTTTCATCTCTGAAGGTGGAGGTGACTGCGGCTTCTCCCAGTGCAGCCTCATCGCAGGCTTAGGGCGCGTGTTATAGGGAGTTGGGAAGCTGTACGCAATGATTCACATCTATGAAAACATGGGCAAGTATTTTTTCATTTTCTTCTTTCTTATTTCATTGGGTTTTTTAATTTACTTATTTAATTTTATGGAGTATAGTTGTTTACAATATTGTGTTGTTTCCAGGTGGGCAACAAAGTGAATCTGTTATACATATACGTATGTCCAGTCTTTGCAAGGTTATTTTTTCCCATATAGGTCATTACAGAGGACTGAGCCTAGCTCCCTGTGCTATGAAGCAGGTCCTATTAGTTAACTAGTTTATATGCGTTACTGTGCATACGTGCTTCCCAGGTGGCGCAGTAGTCAAAAACCTGCCTGCCAGTGCAAGAGGCACAAGAGATATGAGTTCAGGCCCGGGTCAGGAAGATCCCTTGGAGTAGGAAACGGCAACCCACTCCAGTATTCTTGCCTCGAAAATTCCGTGGACAGAAGAGCCTGGCAGATTCTACAGTCCATGTGGTCATAAAGAGACACGACTGAGACGCAGCGCGACAGCATGCATGTGTTAATCCCAACCTTTTTTTTTTCCAGGTTTTTTTGGGGGGGCGGGGGGCTGCTTGGCATGGCTTAGCAGGATCTTCATTCTCCACCAGGGATTAAACCTGGGCCTTCAGCAGTGAGAGCAGAGTTCAAACCACAGGACCACGAGGGAATTCCCTCTTATTTAAAATAACCACAAAAAAGACCAATACAAGGTGTATTAGGCCTGTGCTGTGTTTAGTCGCTCAGGCGTGTCCGACTCTTTGTGACCCATGGACTGTAGCTCACCAGCCTCCTCTGTCCATGGGATTCTCCAGGCAAGAGTACCGGAATGGGTTGCCATGCCCTCTTCCAGGGATCTTCCCAACCCAGGGATGGAACCCAGGTCTCCCACATTGCAGGCAGATTCTTTACCGTCTGAGCCACCAGTCTAGGAAGTCTGTGTATCAGGCCATTTGCCCTCAAAATGCAACTGACCTCTTAACTATCTGTCAACAATTATTTGCATCTAAATAGGCCAATTCTCTTGCAATTTGATAGTGGAGACAAATAAAACTTCCAAAAGCAGAAGCGATATTTAAAATCAGGCATGTGGTTCCCATGGGTCCTGGGGGCCCCCAGGAGAGGATTCTGAGTGACTAGGTAGCTTTGGAGTTTTGATCTGAGTACTGATTACATGCCTTGTATGCTTAGAGTCTGTGTACGTGTCTCTGAGTGTGTCACACTTTAACAAAAAGTTGAAACCAAAAAAGAACAAAACAAGATATCCCAGAAAGTGAATAGCCTCTTCATAGTTTTTAGTGGACCATATTCTTTTATTTTCTTCTTTCTCACGTTTCATATGCACATCAGAGAAGAAGTTGAACAGTGCTTTAGACAGAGGTTGTCAACTAAGGGCAGGCATCAGATGGGCTTTGAAGTGTTTTAAAATTAAAGGTCAAAATTCACCCTTGGAGATGTTGATTCAGTAAGTGTGGAGGAGGGGCCCAGAAATCTGTATTTTTAGATCTCCAAAATTAGGAACCCCTGCTCTGAAGTCTGCAGCAAAGGGTCTTAAAGTTTGCCATGTGCTAGCATCACCCAAGGACTTTAAAAAATATTGAGAGCTGAGTTACCCTGAGCTTCTAATTTAATTGGTCTGGGAAATGAACTGGACATCTAGATTTTTGAAAACTTCCCAGATGACTCTAGTGTACAGCAACATGGGTGAACAACCGTCTAAAACAGAGAAAGGGAGCTTGGAAACCTCCCGTAGGGATTTATCAACAGCAGGTGAGAGCAGCCTCATCTCTCAAGCCAAACCTGCCAGCGTCCACCTGCCACTTACCTTAACCTGTGGCTTTCACGTAAAGCAAATGTTTGTTGTATGTTTCTGTAATAAGCATGTGTCCGTTTATAGGGCCTTAATATCCTGTCTGGGTCAGCATC
This sequence comes from Nanger dama, assembly GCA_917880005.1. Taxonomy (NCBI): domain Eukaryota; kingdom Metazoa; phylum Chordata; class Mammalia; order Artiodactyla; family Bovidae; genus Nanger; species Nanger dama. The sequence goes on along the minus strand of CAKJTW010000021.1, from coordinate 4,064,720 downwards.
CTCCTTGTTGTTCAGTCGCTCAGTCGCATCCCACTCTCTGCGACCCCATGGACTGCAGCTCGCCAGGCCTCCCTGTCCATTATGGACATGAGTTTGAGCAAGCTCCAGGAGGTGGTGATGGACAGGGAGGCCTGGCGAGCTGCAGTCCATGGGGTCGCAGAGAGTGGGACGCGACTGAGCGACTGAACAACGACAAGGAGGATGCTGACCCAGACAGGATATTAGGGCCCTATAAATGGACACATGCTATTATAGAAACATACGACAAGCGTCTGCCTTCTGTGAAAGCCACAGGTTAAGGTAAGTGGCGGGTGGATGCTGGCAGGTTTGGCCTGTAAATTTCTAAACGGCAGGAGTGAGGGCGAGGTACTGCTTGTACAGCACCTACGTGCGCAATTAAATGGATGATCGCGGTAATGCAGAAACACCTTTCCGAGTTCATCACAGAAGCGGGCACCAGCCCTATCTGTTCATCTGCCCCAGTGACGCCACCAAAGGAAAGGGAAATGGAGGCAAACAAACTTCTCGGAGACGAAAGGTCCACTTCCCAGAGGCCAGAAGCAGACTCTGAGAAGTGAGGCTGCAGTGCCAAGATTCGGTGACTCAGTGATGAACGAGGATTTTATTTGGATGGGAAATCAGCCTTGCAATGACTCTACTTGTTGTTTATCCGGCCTCCTCCTCCTTTTCCTCCCTTCTAACCCATGAATGGTGCCTTGCTCTCCATACCTTCAGAATGCTGCTGCTTGTCAGCAATGCCTTGCTATACCCAAGAGTTAGAGCTGAGTGGGATGGAAAGAGGGAAAACTCTCATCCTCTATCAAGAAAGGGAATTTGCCCCTTGAAATAAGCAGAGAATCAGAAGCCAAAGTTCTGAATTCATTTTACCTCCTTGAGAAAGTATTTAGCTGCAGTGCTAATTGGTGAGAGGTGGCAGAATCACTAATTGCTGTATGTTTTGCTCTGTTCCCCACAATTAAAATAGTAATGAATTTAATGATAGCCCCAATGAGCTGACAGCCCTGAAGGAGCCCTGTCCTCCTCCATCCCGGCTGCCTTCATCAGCTTCACCACCCTTCACGCGGTACTCCCTTTCTGGAAGCTTCCCTAGCTTGCTCGCTCCTCGTAGTCACACTGACTATGGGATGTTCACATTGTGTTATAAACATTTAGCCCCTAGCCAGGCTCCTCTCATAGACTTGGGCTCTTTCTAGAAGAGGAGGGAAGCTTACTCCTGTTCTCAGTCTCAGATTAGTTCTGGGTCTTGGCACATGGTGGGAAGCAGACGGTGTAATTACAGGAGGCGAAGCTGGGCAAGTGCATCACCCCTCCTGACAACGTGGCTAATGTTTATTAGCAGGGCCTTCGGACAGCAGCGCTTCTAACTGAAGCAGGCATTATCCTAAAATAGGAAGCCGCATGAGTGCTGCCTTTTGACTCAATAAATGTCAGCTCCCATCCCATCCAAACAACTCCTGACTCTCCAGTGGGCCTCTAATGGAAGATCAAAGAGCCTCTCCAGACCTGGTTTTTTTCTCCATCTCAAGAAGCGAGTTAATGCTGCAGGTTAATTGGGGAGCTCTTGACTCTGGTGGAATGGTACCGGAGGCATATCTGACCTTGAATTCTAAGCAAAATACAAAGACAGTGGGGAGTCAGTGGGTAGGGAGCGGATGAACAGCAGAATGAGAGGATTAAGTGGAAGGAGAGGGTAGTAGGAATAAAGAACATTTACCTAAGGAGGATTTGTGCTGCCCGGTGTTGCAGCCACCAGCTATAGTGGCTGTTTGAAAGTGAACCTGAAGTCGCTCAGTCGTGTCCAACTCTTTGCAACCCCATGGACTGCCTATGAAGCCTATGAAGCCCCTCCATCCATGGAATTTTCCAGGCAAGAGTGCTGGAGTGGGTTGCCATTTCCTTCTCCAGGGACCTTCCCCACCCAGAGATTGAATCCTGATCTCCTGCATTGCAAGCAGACGCCTTTGCTATCTGAGCCACCAGGGAAGTGGCTATTTACATGTAAATTAATAAAATGAAGCAAAATTAAATATTCAGTTCTAAAGTCACAGTAACCATACAGCAAGTGCTCATCCGCCACTAACTCTGGCGCTACCGTTACCAGCGTGAGTTCTGTTGGATAGCACTGGCTCCATCCCACCCCCTGCAGACAGGAAGCCGGGCTGCTGGAGAAGTGCAGTGACTGGGCCCAAGGGCACAGTGGGCCTAAGCTTGGGACCCCACGTTCAGGAGCACGTTCAGCCAGCCAACCCCTGGCTGGCCTCACAATGCTCCATGCTGTGAGAAGTGCCCACTTTCACTGTGTCTGTTTGTACGGGTCAAGGAAAATGAGGGAGGCGAGCAAGTTTCAGCTGATTTCAAAAGTACAAAATAGCCCTTCGGTGCTGTTTTCCTAAGCAAACTTACCAGAAGAAAAATTGTGAGTAGAAAGTTCATAACATAGTAATTACCTTATAATAAAACGTGCCTTTATACTTAAAATGCTGTTATGTGGCCGTCAAAGCACCATCTGATCACTCGACTCAGTACCAGTGAAGGAGGCTGCATGCAGATCAAGACCTCAGCACACACATTTGTAGCCATTTAACTGCCCACTACTTATCGTCCTGTAATTGTGTATCATTGTGTTTTAAATATTACGAAAACAAAACGCACGTTTACATCTTCTACTTAAACACACTTGTGGTGTGGGCTGTCAGACATCACCCATGGATGTGCATTATTTACTATTTGACTTTTCAGAAGGTTTCTTATGTGTGTTCAGATTTGTCTCATATCTCAAGCTGGTTTCAGTAACAGAGTGGTGTGCCCACATTCGACCAACTGTAGAGAATATCAGACTTCTTTATACATTTAAATTGGGTTTCCAGAAACTGAGATGATGAGTTCTCAGACCCGGGGCAACATTGAAAATACCAGTATGTGAGGAACGTGTGTTGCTGTCATAGTTACAGGGACATTTTTCTGGATGTGGTATTTCAGAAAGCTAACAAGGATTTTATTGAACTCCCAGGCCATCCATCTTCATTCGTTTGGGTGAAGACATCCCTCTCCTGTTTGTTTTAACACTTGGCTGATGGTGCTGAGAGCTAGACTCTCAATGAGAAAGTAATATCCAGAGAGTGTTAAGAGGAAGCTTCCTCTCTATTCACTGGGGTCACATATCAATAGTGTTGGAGCTATTTGACAGAAAGTTACAGAATTCCAGACCAAAAATGACTCAAAGGCGTGTGATCCCATGAAGCAGGAACTGCGGAGGTAGCTGGTGTTCATGTCTGTTACTTCTCCAGCTGGCCTAGACCTCCAGATGCCATCTTCTTGGTCTGCCCTCCCCGCTACCCCCCGCCGCCCTGCCAGTGCCCTTTCATCCCCAGGATTGTCCCCTCAAGAGTCACAGGTTATCACACCTCCAGAAATCCTGTGGTTTGCACAACTGCATCCGAAGCCTGGAAGAGAAGAAATTTCTCTTCTGGTGTCTTCATTACAGGGAGAAACATCCCTTCCAGAAACCCACCACCCTCACAACTACCTCTAGCAGACTGCCTCTGACATCTCATTGGCCAGAGCTGGGTTACAAGCTTGTGTGGTTGTTGTTGAGTCGCTCAGTCGTGACCCCTCTGCAACCCCATGGACTGTAGCCTCCCAGGCTCCTCTGTCCTCTTGCTTGGGATCTCCCAAGCAAGAATACTGGAGGGAGTTGCCATTTCCTTCTCCAGGGGATCCTCCCAACCCAGGAGTCGAACCTGGGTCTGGGCATGGGCAGGAGGGTTCTTTATCACTGAGACAGCAGGGAAGCCCCTAATTCAGAGGGAAGGGACGTCAGCTCCAGCTTCTGATGAAAGGAGTGGCAAAGACAGATCCCCCGAGACACACGTGGGAGGGGAGGGAATTGTGGAGAATCAGCCGTTAGGATGAACTGATGTTTCAGACTTCACGAGGCATCAGCTTTGCTGCCCTGGGCATAGCCAGCTTAAATGACCTTTGAGGACACAGTACTGGCATTGCCAGGCTCAGGGAATGATACCATCTGCCTAAATTCCACTTGAGAGAACTGAATTAATCAGACCTCATCTTCTCTAAAGTTGAATTAGTGAAAAGAACAGATTTCCATATATTTAAATAGAATAAAAACGTGCCCAGAGCTGACAATAAATTCAGCAGTATGGTAAAATTTTGATTCATTGTTAAGACTTCATCCATTGAAGAGGCACGTCCTTGGGTTTTGTTACACTGACTTTCATGTTTATTCCATATGTTGAACATGACATACCATTTTAAATCAAAATAGTAGAGTACTGTGAGGAGCTCAGGTGGCCTAAGTGAGAAGGGCTTTTCTAGGTGATTTTTACTGCTCTCTCTTTCTCTGTCCCCAGGGGCACAGCCCCAGATGGGAGGGACCTGTGTGTGGTTGGATCATGCTGGTGGAAAGCTCCATAGCCTGGTTACCAGCCTGACTCTACAGTCTCAAACCCTTGAAGCTCCCAGAATGTCTGGAAGCCATTAAACTCTTAGATCAACAACACATAGTGATGCGGGAAGCATGCTTAAGTAAGGCACCTAACTTTGGGTGAAACCAACCAAGATTCTGACTCTTGATTCTGGGACAGACCTGTGAGTGGTGGGAGGTACAAAAAAATTTGAGAAGCTAACACATAAAAACTTGGCAGTGGAGCAGTTCTAGCCCATTGTATATTTTTTGGAAAATTCGTCAAATTTGCTCAGTTTTAAATAAGATGCTTGCCTGTGGCCAAACTTCTGTTTTTGCTTTGAAACGCCTCAGTGTGTTTTATGGGACCCCAAAGTTTTACATGGTCTGAGAAGCATGAATCACTGAAAGGGCCAGGAAGCAGAAGGAACTGGTCCAAATTTGCAGCTAAAATCCCATGTTTAGAATATTCTGGTGTTGTTTTATCAGAGTGTATTTACGCTGTTGGGCTTCCCGGGGGCTCAGTGGTAAAGAATCCGCTTGCCAGTGCAGGAGACATGGGTTCAACCCGTGGATCAGGAAATGCCTAGAGACAGAAATGGCACCCCCACTCCAATGTCTTCGCCTGGGAAATCCCATGGACAGAAGAGCCTGGCAGGCTACAGTCCACGGGGTCACAAAAGAGCCGGACACGACTTAGCAAGTAAACAACAACTTACAGTGTTATTTACAAAAACGAAAGCATGGTACCTGCCGCGAATGTGGTACACTGGGAGAAAGTTCTGTTTTTCAGACTTTAGGCTTTTCCTTTTGTGTTGGGTACAGCCAGTTAACCATGCTGTGGTAGTTTCGGGCGGACAGCAAAGGGACTCAGCTGTACACATACATGGATGCAATCTCCCCAAACCCCCAGGAGAAACTTCTTACAGATGTCTCATTGGGCTTTCACAAACTCCCTGTGAGGTGAAACAGTGGTGATCCCCATTTTACTGATAGGGCAATTGAGAGAGGGTAAGTCAGTTGCCCGAGGTTGCACAGTAATGAAGTAATGATACTGGATTTGAACTCAGGACATCCTGACTTCACACCCACTACAAGACCTTGCTTCTCAGCAAGTCCAGGAAAGCCCTTCCACCTGGCTTAGCAGGTTCAGGACTTCAGGACCAGTTTGCCCCCCACCAACCAAGACCTTCCTCTACTACAGCATTCTGTTGGTTTTCAACTTCACAGAGCAGTGGTTTTTCATAGTTCATTTACCCTGTGCTCTTGAATCCTCCTTCCTCACTCCCCACCCTATCGAATTCTGCAAAGGAAGTAATTTAATCAATGTAAATGAGCATTTTGCCAAAATCCTTTCTCCCAGAATTGCTAGGGGAACAGCTGGATTCCTGCAAGCACGGTTTTTACATCTCAATGAAACCCATGTTGCAGAAGTAGCTGCCCTTTACTAGGGGCAGAGAGAGAGAGAAGGCTTTTGACATCCAGAGAAATGTGACAATGAGAGCTGAGTCTCAAAAGTCTTCCAAAGGGTGGGTTCAAGGACCTCCAGCCATGTGGAACCCACTCCTTCCTTTCTGCATTTTCAGTTGATGACTAATTTGGCTAATATCGTCAAAGCAAGTTGCCCTCCTTCCCTTGTTGATGTTTAGATCTAACATGTCATGCCCCTGTTGGAACTGTAGCTGAGATGAGGCTGCTGGCTTTTTTTATCAACCAGATCTTTTGGCTGCTCAGTATTTGCCAGCTGCTGTGCTGAGAACCAGGTATTTATTCACAAAGGCAAGACAGACCCCATCCCTGAGCAGGGGCTTAACGCTTCCAGTCGGAGAAGAGGGCACAGAGCAGACTGGCCCCTGGCAAGCAGCACCCAGGGGCTCAGAGGAGGGACCAGATCTGCCTCTTGGTTCAGAGCCTCGCTTCCCTCCAAGATGCATGGATTAGAGTTAGATGCCAGGCGAATCCTTAATGCAGGTTGTGCAGTAGCTGAGTGAGTTCAGTCGCTCAGTTGTGTCCGACTCTTTGGCTGCAGCACGCCAGGCTTCCCTGTCCATCACCAACTCCTGGAGCTTGCTCACACTCATGTCCATCAAGTCAATGATGACATCCAACCATTTCATCCTTTGTCATCCCCTTCTCCTCCTGCCTTCTGTCTTTCCCAGCATCAGGGTCTTTTCCAATGAGTCAGTTCTTCTCATTAGCTGGCCAGAGTATTGGAGTTTCTGCTTCAGCATCAGTCCTTCCAATGACTATTCAGGATTGATTTCCTTTAGAATGGATTTGGTGGATCTGTCCAACGGATTCTCAAGAGTCTTCTCCAACACCACAGTTCAAAAGCATCAGTTCTTCGGCGCTCAGCTTTCTTTATCGTCCAACTCTCACATCCATACATGACCACTGGAAAAACCATAGCTTTGAATAGATAGGCCATTGTCAGCAAAGTAATGTCTCTGCTTTTTAATATGCTGGCTAGGTTGCTATAACAATGGCACTCAAAAGTATTCTAATAAAAGTAATGTGCGCTTACAGTGCAAACAATAGTAACGTCGAGACGCTCAGAGGAGGATAGAAAATAAGACATAAAATATTCCTCCCTGTCTCCCAGACCTACTGGAAACATTTTCTGTATAATTTTAGGAGTTTTGCATGCATACCATTTACATTACACAATTATAGATATAGATGTAGGTGAATATTACATGAAACACAGGCATAGATAGACACAGAGATGGATGGCTAGATCCTAGATAAGTAGATATAGAGAGGCATATTGGGATAGATAGGTACAAAGTAGACAGATCATAAATTGCAAATAGAACTGCCTTATGATCCAGCAATCCCACTGCTGGGAATACACACCGAGGAAACCAGAATTGAAAGAGACACATGTACCCCAATGTTCATTGCAGCGCTGTTTATAATAGCCAGGACATGGAAGCAACCTAGATGTCCATCAGCAGATGAATGGATAAGAAAGCTGTGGTACATATACACTATGGAATACTACTCAGCCCTTAAAAAGAATAAATTTGACTCAGTTCTAATGAGATGGATGAAGTTGGAACCGATTATACAGAGTGAAGTAAGACAGAAAGAAAAACACCAATACAGTATACTGACACATATATATGGAATTTAGAAGACAGTAATGATGACCCTGTATGTGAGACAACCAAGAGACACAGAGGTATAGAGTGGACTTTTGGACTCTGAGGGAGAGGGAAAGGGTGGGATGGTTTGGGAGAATGGCAACGAAACATGTATATTTTCGTGTAAGAAACGAAGCGCCAATCTATGTTCAATGTAGGATGCAGGATGCATGGGGCTGATGCACAGGATGATTCAAGTAGAGGATGTGGGGTGGGAGGTGGGAGGGGGCTTCGTCATTGGGAGATTGTGTTCACCTATGGCTGATTCGTGTCAATGTATGGCAAAACAAATACAGTATTGTAATTAAAAAAAAAAAAGAATGAATTAAAAAGTGAATTTGGAAAAATAAAATAAAATAAAAAAATATATATGCATCTTTCACACAAATGGGTCATACTCTATATATCATGCTGTGACTGACTTTTCCCTTAAGTAACAAACCTTCAACATTTTCCCATACCCCTCCAAACACCTTTATTTCATACTACGTTGCTCTCTTTTGAATCACATTTTAGTAGAATGATTAATGTGCAGACACTTACTCTTCAGGTCTTCTTTTCATGAACATTTGTTTCCAGACTGTTGCCATGTCACGCAAGCCGTAGCAGATGTGTATGCCATGTATACGTGAATACATATATGAATAATATGTGCCTGTGGGATAAATGCCAAGAGGTGGGTCGTGAGGCCAGAAGCCCTGTGTCCTGGGAATTTTGACAGCCGTGGCCACACGCTGGCTAACGTACACTCTTACTGATGGTGAAGGAGGGAACACCCCAGGTGTTCACAGGGGACCGATGAGCTTTGGGGCAAGTGTGCACCTCACTTCTGAGGCAGGTCCAAGCGGAGCCCTGTGTCATTTGCTAATAAAAGGAGGTGACAGAGCCCAGGGTTTAAAACAGCTTTCTTCTCAAGTCTTTGAACGGCTACGTGGTGGCGATTCCGTTGAAGAGTTTCCTTGAACCCCAGGCTCATGTGTAGTTTGGCTTCTCACCTTCTGTCTCGGGAGGAAAGCAATCTTGTGGACCTCCCTACAAGTTAAGAGAGGTCCCCAGAGGGACGCTGAGGGTGGTGATGTGTAAAGAAGACACAGGTGTGATCATCCGACATCTTTTGTTCAGCTAATCCCAAGTGAGCGAACAGTCTGACTAAGCTCAGTTGGGTGATATCCCGAGTCCCTGCAGCCTCCCTTACAGTAGGCTAGCCAGAGACATTTCAAGGACCATTTTAGGGTCCTTTCTTTCACGCCTGGGAACATAGGAAATCTTAGCTTCTGGACCCAACTGATGGCTTGGGGATCCCCACATGAAGTTTCCGAGGTTAGTCGTCATCGCTGTGTGATTCTGCTGCAGGGTCTGGTTTGAACACCAGCCCAGGAGCAACAAATGCTGGAAAAACCAGGCTCCTCTTGGCAGAAAGAATGTTTGTTCCCATTTCTGACCAATTTGGGTATTTTAACCACTGAATATGGCACAGTGGTAAAGAATCAACCTGCCAGTGCAGGAGACATGGGTTCTATCTCAGGAAGATCCCCTGGAGAAGGCAGTGGCACCCCACTCCAGTGCTCTTGCCTGGAGAATCCCAGGGACAGAGGAGCCTGTGGGCTGCAGTCCATGCGGTTGCAAAGAGCCAGACATGCCTGAGCACACATGTGAACGCATAAACACTTAATGGTGCACCACGTTTCCTAGAGGCGGCACTGGATTGAGTTGTCAGGAAAATAGCACCTTTAATGACAAAAATACTCTGAATATATAAGAAAGATGGAGAAGGAAATGGTAACCCACTCCAGTGTTCTTGCTTGGAGAATAGCAGGGACGGGGGAGCCTGGTGGGCTGCCTTCTGTGGGGTCACGCAGAGTCCGACGCAACTGAAGCAACTTAGCAGCAGCAGCAGCTAAGAAAGAAATTTTGTTTCAAAATGGTTTTGAATATAGCTGTTGAGGTTCACAGGGAACATGCCTAGGATGTAATCTGACATGAAAGAACATGTTGTCAACAGATGCCTTTTTTGTCGATTCTGACACTGCAGAAGGGCCCGGAGCAGGCAAACCCCTCGCTAAGAGCCCCATGGCCCATGAAGAGAGACACACGTGTTGTTGTTGCTATTCAGTTGCCAAGCCATGTCCAACTCTTTGCAGCCCCGTGGATTGTAGCACGTCAGGCTCTCTGTCCTCCACTCTCTCCTGGAGCTTGCTCAAACTCGTGTCCATCGAGTCGGTGATGCCATCCAACCATCTCATCCTCTTTAGCTCCCTTATCCTTTTGCCTTCAATCTTTACCAGCATCAGGGTCGTTTCCAGTGAGTCATCTCTTTGTATCAGGTGGCCAAAGTATTGGAGGTTCAGCAACAATCCTTCCAATGAATATTCAGAGTTGATTTCCTTTAGGATGGACTGGTTGGATCTCCTTGCAGTCCAAGCGACTCTCAAGAGTCTCCTTCAGCACCACAGTTCAAAAGCATCAATTCTTGGGCACTCAGCCTTCTTTATGGTCCAACTCACAAATCTGTACATGATAAATGCATCACATTTCATTTAAGTGACTTAGCAAACTGTCTAGAAGATTTCTTTCCCCTCCCTCCTATCGAAAAAGAAACACAACTAAGCACCAGATATTTTCCTTTCTGCCAATGTTTTTGAGATTTTTCTTGGCTCATTTCTTTTCAGCTCAGACATTATGGAAAACTTGATTGCCTTGCAGACACGTTTCTGGGCGGCTGAGGAAATAAAAGGAAACACAGCTTGGTTTATTTCTTTTCTACTAGGAAATAATCTCCAAAAGAATAAATGCTGTCTGCGACAGTGAAAAATCAGGGGATAGAAAATAAGCATTGCCTTGGAAAATAAGGAAGTTGATTATGAGAGACAGCAAGGGTCTTTGCTGGGGGTAGGGGAGGAGAATCTCTGGGTGAAGTTGTGGGTTGTTAGATTTTAAATTTTAGATTTTTCATCACGACAGGGAAAAGCCCTCAAACTCTGAATTTGTGTCTCTTTAAGTGCAGTTTAAATAATGTTTACATTTTGCTTCATTTCTGAAAGGCAAACTTGCATTTTAATGTGTATTACCTTGCCCTACTCCCCAAAGAAACGATTGATAGACAGACACTGCCTATTTTACAAACTGAAGGAAGATTGGAAAGCAAGTTCTTTGAAGGCAGAGCCATATAAAATTCCCTTTCTGTGGGAGAAAATGGCCAGGCGGTGGGCGTCTTTGACGTTTCATCCTGAAGAATACGCATCTCAGGCGTACCTACACCTTGCTTTGCATTTACTAAGCATTTGGAACTTTGTGCAAATCGCCAGCCACGCAGTTTATGAACTGTCACTCTCAAAGTGAAGTGGCGTACCTGGGGCTCTAGTTGGTGCTTACTAGCCTACGTGCTCGATTTCTTTAAAAAATTCCTTGGTCTTCATGCAGCTAATAAGCAGCCGTAATAAACGCTTGTTTGTCCACTTGCCAACCCTCCCATTTGGCCAGCAAGCTGCTGGCTTGAAACCCCATCCTGGGCTGGTGTCCAGTTTTTGTGAGTCTCCGGGTCCCCTCCCTTTTCTCAGCCAGCACTCTGGACAACAGTCAGGAATCAGAAGGGCTTTATTTCCTTAAGCAAGTCACTCCTTTCAGCGTTTCTGCCATGGCTTTGGCGCAGAGGCCTTCAAAACGATGACCGCAGCCCACAGCAAGAAAGACGTTTCCATAACAAGACGGAGCCTACAAGCAGTTTGTCTGTGAAGTCAGACGCGAGCTTCACAAAGCACTGCTGACTTTAGTCAATGCAGGGACTCCACCGCTTTCCACGCCACTCTTTCACTTTTTAGAAAAGGTGCTTCTCGCTCCCTGCTAAACTGATTTCACAACCCACGGGTGGGTTGGGACTCCTAGTTAAACAACGCTGCTTTAGTATACTTGGCTTAGCCGGGGAATTTTCACTTTGGCAGTCAACCTCGGGCTCGCGTGTATCGGCAGAAAAAGGCAGGACTATTCACTGCTAGGAGCACAGTACAAAACATCCTTCGGCAGCTTTCAGAAGACTTTTCATGTTTGTGGAATAAGAAAGGTATTTAGTTTATTCATGGAAGAGTCCCTCAACCGAATAATCACAAGGAGTTAAAAATACCATGGCCAGGCTCTCTGAGAAGGTGGGTGGGATCCCAGAGACTTTTGCTCCAGGACTTGATTCCCGGAGAGTGAGAGAGGGGTGGCCTGCTTTCCAGGTAGTCAGGAATGCAGATATTCAGATACAGGCAGCAGAGAAGGCTCACGATGTTGATTTAGAAAGCCTGGCGCGGACTGCGAGCGCGCCTGGTTTCCTGTCGCACCAGGAACCAAGTCTGCAGCGGGCGAGCAGCCCCGGCCGCTCCGCCGCCTCCAGGCTTCGCTCAGACGTTCTTTCACCACGTGCGGCCACAACTCGCTCGGCTCCGGCCACCCAGGTGAAAACCTGCCCTCTAGATCTGGGACAGACTGAAAGCCATGCATCTGGGCCTCCTGACACCACGATGTGAGTCTTCAAGGCCCGGCTTAGAGCCCTGTTCTCTGAAGCTTCGGAGCTTTCGGGAAAGCTGCAAGTGTAGAGCAAGGCCGGGAGCAGTTTTCATTAGTTCTCCCCTTGGTCTTCGGCTCTTTGGCTACTGACATCACCGTCTCAAGCTCACGCCAGAGTAGGATGGGAATGTATCTGGTGACAACAGAAAGTGAACTGGATCAAGTTGCCCCAGGAGCCTGGATTTGCATTGCTTCCCATGAGACATCATCAAGTTTTAACTTCAAAGAGGCCACTGCAGGCGTTTTCCTTTGTACTTTTCATGTTCCCAAAAACATCTGAAAGCCATTGGGAGAAAAAAAAAGATTCCTGGGCATTCTTCAGGATTGCAGAGGAAAGCCACACGTCTCTCACCTGAAAGGCAGCGTTCCGATCTCTCCCAGGCAGGTCGGGAAGAGCCAGGAGGGTGTTTGTTCCACATGGTGTCAGAACCACCAGGGTGACCCCCATTCCACCTACAGACCAGGAGACAAGCGTGGAGATGCTGCCCTGCAGCTGGGGTCTTGCTTCTCTGAACTGGGAAAACCAGTTTGGGCCTGCACTGCTCACAGAGCGGCTGTGAGCACCAGTAGGAAACTACAAAATTCTGTAAAGCAATTATCCTTCAATTAAAAAATAAAGCAATAGCACACACACACAAAACGCGCGCGCGTGCACACACACACACACACACACACACACACACACACACACACACACACACATGCACAAATACTGAGACAAACCTGCATGCAAGTGCTTGGTTCTCTCCTGTTTCAATCATTCAGACCTAATGCGGGTGCTGCAGTGGGAGAGTTAAGTCCTTGTAGCCCTAGGAGTCTGATTTTTATGGCAACTGGCAGGGGCTTGGATCCAAATAAAAGAAAAGAGGCAAAATCAAGGGCACCAGGTGGGAGGAAGCCAGCCAGAGGGGTTCAGTGGCGGAGGAGAGGAGAGGTAAAGGAACCTGTCTCGGGCGCTGTGTGGCTCCCACCCCGCCCCCTCGTCGCATCTGCAGCTGATCCTGGATCTTCAGAAGCTCTTGGAAGAGCCTGGATTTCCACCATGAGCTGAAGGGCCTTTAAGGGGTGGCTGGAGTACCTCCATCTCATGAATGTTGAATATTAGTCATTGGAATTAACCCAGCTTGAAATTCTGTCAGTCTTGATCTTAAGCTTCTTCATTTTCACTGACGTTGAAAGTAAGACGGGCTGCTGAAGGCCCAGTCCTGTGTTCCTCCTGGCTGGCTACCCCATCCACCCTGGCCTGCGGTGAGAACATGCATCTCTCGATACAGACATGACTGTTTAGCAGAGGAAGAAAGGTAAAGAAGAATATTGAGAGAGGTGTGTTCATGGGAAGAGAGAGATGTTGTGAAGAGGCAATTTTGCTGCCATACAAAATTTCTGTTTCTTCTAGTTACCCCGAGTTATTCAGCCTTGAAACCATTGTGGTCTCAGCAGGAATAAACGAAGCTGCCACTGAAGGGTGCTGAGCTTGACATAGTGAGCTCAGCCTAAGGCTGGACCAGCTTCAGCTCTATCTGTAAACGATCTAGCCGTTGTCCAGATGCAGAATTTTGAGATGTTTAGAGAAGTGTTAAACCGTATGCACTAAGCTGACTGCACCCGAAATTCCTCCCTTGCCTCTTAGCTGGTGATGGCATCAGGACTGAATGGTGAAGAAATGCAGTGTGGGATTTCTTGTTTTTGCACCCATGGGCATCTTCTTGAACCACGCTGAAAACAGTATTTAGAAAAGAATACTTTCTTTAAATGAAATAATATATTTGCAACAACATGGATGGACCTAGAGATTATCATACTAAGCAAAGCAAGTCAGGAAGAGAAAGATATACGTCATATAATATCACGTATATGTAGAATCTAAATTACGACACAGACCAACATCGTCTGTGAAGCAAAAACAGATTCGCAGACGTAGAGAACAGGGCAGGGGTGTGGATGAGGAGGGGAGGGAAGGATTGGGATTTGGGGATTGACAGAGGCAAACTACTATATATAGACTGAATAAACAACACGGTCCTACTATATTGCACAGGGAACTGTATTCAATATCCTGTGACAAACCGTGATGGGAAAGAATGTGTGTGTGTGTGTGTGTGTCTGTGTGTGTGTCTCTGTGTGTGTGACTTTGCTGTACAGAAGAAATTAACACAACACTGTAAATCAACTTACTTCAATAAAAATTATTACAAAGTAATGCTTCCTTTCAGTTCAGTTCAGTTCCTCAGTCGTGTCCGACTCTTTGCGACCCCATGAATAGCAGCACGCCAGGCCTCCCTGTCCATCACCATCTCTCAGAGTTCACTCAGACTCACGTTCATCGAGTCTGTGATGCCATCCAGCCATCTCATCCTCTGTCGTCCCCTTCTCCTCCTGCCCCCAATCCTTCCCAGCATCAGAGTCTTTTCCAATGAGTCAACTCTTCGCATGAGGTGGCCAAAGTACTGGAGTTTCAGCTTCAGCATCATTCTTTCCAAAGAAATCCCAGGGTTGATCTCCTTCAAAATGGACTGGTTGGATGTCCTTGCACTCCAAGGGACTCTCAAGAGTCTTCTCCAGCACCACAGTTCAAAAGCATCAATTCTTCGGCGCTCAGCCTTCTTCACAGTCCAATTCTCACATCGATACATGACCACAGGAAAAATTATAGCCTTGACTAGACGGACCTTAGTCGGCAAAGTAATGTCTCTGCTTTTCAATATACTATCTAGGTTGGTCATAACTTTTCTTCCAAGGAGTAAGCGTCTTTTAATTTCATGGCTGCATCTGCAGTGATTTTGGAGCCAAAAAATAAAGTCTGACACTGTTTCCACTGTTTCCCCATCTATTTCCCATGAAGTAATGGGACTGGATGCCATGATCTTCATTTTCTGAATGTTGAGCATTAAGCCAACTTTTTCGCTTTCCTCTTTCACTTTCATCAAGAGGCTCTTTAGTTCTTCTTCACTTTATGCCATAAGTGTGGTATCATCTGCATTTCTGAGGTTATTGATATTTCTCCCAGCAATCTTGATTCCAGCTTGTGTTTCTTCCAGTCCAGTGTTTCTCATGATGTACTCTGCATATAAGTTAAATAAGCAGGGTGACCATATACAGCCTTGACGTACTCCTTTTCCTATTTGGAACCATTCTGTTGTTCCTTTAGAGAGTTGCTATTTTATAAAAGCGTGTGGCACTGGTGAACCCTGTGTTCCTGATAAAGACCTGTAGATGAGAGGAGGCTTGGCTTAACCAGCCCTGGATACTATAACAAAACACCATGGATTTCGGTGGCTTAAACAGCAAAAATTCACTTCTCATGGTTCTGAAGGCTGGGAAGTCCAATAACAAGGACCTGTAAGATTCAGTGTCTGGTGAGGGCCCTCCTCCTGGTTTGCTGACATCTGTCTTCTCTTTATGGCCTTTGCTTTGTGCCTGCCCGAGGAAAGAGTGACATTTCCCTGTTCTGCTCTTATGAGAATGCTAATCCTTTCATGAGGGTCCCTGGGGCAAGGGGGGACACAAACCTTCAGCCCGTAAGAAGGCATAACCCTAAAACTAAAAATGTTTGAATACTAAAGATCTTCTAACATCAGTGCTCCATGTGACGCAGAATTACTTTTACTCAGAGAGATTGTGGATGATAATTTAGCGATTGCTTAAGTGATGGCCGAAGTACTGTTTTCTGGGAGCGTTTAGTTCCATTTGAGACCTAGGAAATGATCAGGGCCAGATAATCAGTCTTCTGGGAAGAAGATGAAATATGAGAAATTGACTCTGTGGCTTATGAGGAATAAAGGTAATAAGGTTGCATCCTTCAGCCAAGGCAGCTTGATGTTTTTAAGCCATTTTTGTACCGTGACCCCTTTTACCATCCTGATGAAACCTACAGATTTCTTCTCAGAATAAATCTTTCAAACGTGTGATGTGAGACACAGAGGATTACAAAGGAAGCTAATTATGCTGAGACAGAGCTTCATCCCTGGCCTTTTCTGGAGTGTGGCCCATGGACCACAGATTAAGAGCCCCAAACCGTTAAAGCCCAGAAGATGGATAGAAGAGAGTGATGAGGTAGGAAAAGCAACGTTTCCAGTGTATATAACGGCCATTCTACGAGGCAATGCGAGGAGGAAATACAAAGCTCTGGCTGATCTAAAAGCAGTGTAAGAGAGCCTTCCCTGGTGGTCCAGTGGTTAAGAATCCGCCTTGCGATGCAGGAAACACAGGTCCCATCCCTGGTTGGGGAAGATTCCACACGACGCAGGGGATCATGTCTCAGCCCACGAGTGGCAGCGACGGAAGCCCACTCGCCCTGGAGCCGGGCTCCGCAACCAGAGACGCCGCGGCAACCAGAGGCCCCTGTCCTGCAGCTGCGGAGAAGCCCCTGCTTGCCGCCACCAGAGAAAGCTCCACACGGCTAAAAATAAATGAAACAAATAAATAAACGTTTTTTAGAAAGATAGCATAAGAAAGGAAAAGAAATTCCCACACTTGGAAATATATTCCTCTGAGAGCTTTAGAAATGAGCTGTAGCAAATGCTCTGATATTCTGGGGATAGAAGTGTACATTCACTGAGGACATGTTTAGAAGAATATTTGCCAATATAAATCAAGAGCCTGAAAATGATCATGAGTGGGTAAATAGCTGTGAGAGACAGCAAATATAGGAAAATACTACTGTTAGAACTTGGGTGGGTATATGAGTGTTCAGAAAATTCTTTTGATGTTGCTATATGTTTCAAATTTTTAATAATAAAGCATTGGGAGGTGAAAAAAAAAAGTAGCTAAAGAGCTCTTGTCACAATGTTTAGGCAGAGAGTGCCTGAAAACAGCCAAAACTGGGTCTGCAGAATCTATCATTTTTCATTGATTCTTCTCTCATGAGCTTTGCAGATGTTTTTCAACATTGGAAGGTTTTGTTTTTCTCTTAGACAAGTCCACATGTTCACTCTTCCTAGTATAAATATTTCAGTTCCCCAGTTACAGACTTAAGGTACCAATCAAATGATGTCCTGCAAAAGTGGAAAGTCCATATATAAATGTAAGGGACAGACAGTCCATCTTCCCGTCGTGAACCGTTCTGAGCTCCTGCCACACCAGGTGTGAGCTGCTTGCTGGAATCACAGGCCTTTTGAGTTGAAGCTCCTGCTCACGAGAAGTTCAGAATCTGGGGGCAGTGAGAGACAAGCAAAAAGATAATTTCAATACTGTGCTGTTACTGATTTTTTAAAACTTGTTTTCTCACATATTGTAGCTTAAGTAGAGAGTTATGATAAAACATCTCTTTTTGCACAACTCTGGGTTCTTTTAAAATGAATAATAGACCACCCTTTTGTGCAAAGAATAATATTATTCTGCCTGTTCAAGAAACAAAAATTGCCCTTTACCGAAGATGCCGGCCTAGTCTTTCATGTCCCTGCCTCTGGGCAAGACGTTCTCAGATTTCAAGAATAGAATGAAATCTGCTTGGTGTTTTATACATTATACCACCTATCTCTGCAAATCTTACGCACTTTAACAATGCTCAAAGTATTTCTCATTTCTCTCATCCCATTTCTTTACAGTATACTTTATGCCTTCTTTCTATAAATTCTGAAAATGGAGATTAGTCAGACACCATAATCTCATGTTTTATATATATGTGTATATATATATATATTTCATATATTTTCTTGAATGAAAAAGGAATGAATTAGACAGTGAATACTAGTATTAGGAGATAAGTGAATAAGTGTTCTTGTAAGGCATTGTGAACCTTGTCTATTTTTGTGCTGTGTGATTCTGATCCTCATACTCTCTGCCTGTCTCCCATGTTTCAACATCATTATGGATCCCTTTCAGTTCAGTTCAGTTCAGTCACTCAGTCGTGTCCAACTCTTTGTGACCCCATGAACTGCAGCACGCCAGGCCTCCCCTGTCCATCACCATCTCCTGGAGTTCACCCAAACTCAGGTGCATCGAGTCAGTGATGCCATCCAGCCATCTCATCCTCTGTTTTCCGCTTCTCCTCCTGCCCCCAATCCCTCCCAGCATCAGAGCCTTTTCCAGTGAGTCAACTCTTCGCATGAAGTGGCCAAAGTATTAGAGTTTATGCTTTAGCATCAGTCCTTCCAATGAACACCCAGGACTGATCTCCTTTAGGATGGACTGGTTGGATGTCCTTGCAGTCCAAGGGAACTCTCAAGAGCTTTCTCCAACACCACAGTTCAAAAGCATCAATTCTTTGGCACTCAGCTTTCTTCACAGTCCAACTCTCACATCCATACATGACCACTGGAAAAACCATAGCCTTGACTAGATGGACCTTTGTTGGCAAAGTAATGTCTCTGCTTTTTAATATGCTATCAAGGTTGGTCATAACTTTCCTTCCAAGGAGTAAGCGTCTTTTAATTTCATGGCTGCAGTCACCATCTGCAGTGATTTTGGAGCCCCCAAAATAAAGTCCGACACTGTTTCAACTGTTTCCCCATCTATTTCCCATGAAATGATGGGCCAGATACCGTGATCTTATGGATCCCTTTAACCCACCTTAAATCCCCAAACCCATCTTAAAATGAGAAGAACAGAACTAAAGCTCTGCCTATTTGGAAGGAAAATCAAGCTTAATAAAAATATATCCATGCAAACTCTGCTCTGTGTCATGTGGCAGCCTGGTTGGGAGGGGAGTTTAGGGGAGAATGGATCCATGCACATGCATGGCTGAGCCCCTTTGCTGTCCACCTGGAACTGTCACAACATTGTTAATCAGCTATACTCCAGTGCAAAATTTAAACAAATATATATCACGCACTGTACAAACGTCATGGCATAACTATTGGCCAGTGAATGCATTATTAATGATTAGTTACCACTTAATTGAGAGAATCGATTATTTGGTAAATGACAAATGGATGACTTATTGTAACAAACTTGAATTTCTGAGAAATTCCTTATATCTGGAACTTACTTTTAGCCAAAAAAGCCACTGAGGAAAAGGACATCCAGAGGCAGCGGCTAACATTTGGGACAGCAGACTGACGACTTACTTTTACAGTTTCATAACTGGCTCACTTCTACACATTTCTCTAACTGCCTGGGCCTTTTGGCAAGTGACATAAATATAAACTCAGTAACTTTCCATTCAAAATTTTATGTAAGTGAAAAAAAAAACTCATATAACTCAGAGATTTTAAGCTTGAAAATGAATATAGAGATTATACGGGCCAGAGTCCCCAAAGCAGCATTCTCAGCATCACTTGGGAAGCTGTCAGAGATGCACATTCTTGGGTCCTTCTCCAGACCTACAGAACCAGAAATTCTGGGACTAGGGCCCAGAAATGTGGGTTATAACAAGCTCTCCATGCAGTCTTGATGCACAGGATAGTCTGAGAACCACCGATTGAGACAGACACTACGGCCATTTTGCTCCAGATCATTCTTTGTTATGGAGGTGGGGGGGTGCCTGCCCTGTGTGTCGCTGGATGTTTAACAGCATCCCTCACCTCAACCTATTAGACGCCCGTAGGACCCCCCTCCCCAGTCACGACAATGAGGAAATATCTGCAGACATTGACAAATGCCCCTTGCGTGGGGGCTGGGAATTGTCCCCTCTGGAGGACCAGTGCTCTGGAGAGCGGGCCCCAGCCTTTCTGGCACCAGAGCCTGGTTTCCTGGAAGACAGTTTTTCCACAGACCGGTGTTGGGGGGCGGGAGATGGTTTGGGGATGATTCAAGCACATTACATTCATTGTGCTCTTTCTCTCTATTCTAATTGCATCGGCTCCACCTCAGGTCATCAGGCATTAGATCCCGGAGGTTGGGGTCCCCTGCTGGAGACCACCCTCCAGCCTTGACTGACAGCTCCCTCTGCTACCAGTGTGAGCGCCTTTCTTTCCCTCCTCCCTTTAGGAGCCATGGCATTGGTGGCTCACCCACTCACCCTCAAAAACAAAGAAAGATTATTGCAGAGTTAAACATTTTAAAGGTATTTTGTTTGAAAATAGTCATATAATTCTTATCATTGATTGTGAGACAACAATCTTATAAAGTGTGATGGATTACTAATCTTTGTTCAGAACTTTGCTGCAGTATCTATTGCTCGCTCTCTCTGACTGCGCACGTCTCTCCCTCCCCCACCTCCCACGGGAGCCCCTGGCTCCACCCAGCTGGGCCCTGCATGCTTCCCCCACATGGCACTTGGTGCTGGACTCTCACTTCTGTACTCTTCATCGTTCAGTGTTGACGTCTCTGCATCTGCAGGACCAGCGCAGCACCTTACCTCCTGTGATAGCAGTGATGACCAGTCTTGACTGCATCGCTGTCCTGTCCCAGGCACTGTGCTAAGGGGTTTTAGACTCAGTTTTTTCCTGCCACCGCCAATGAGGGAGATTCCATCATTCTTCCTGTTTGCAGAAAACGAAAGGGAGATTTATAAAATTAGAGACTTTATTCAAAGTCAAAAAGCTGAGTTCCTTGGTTTTAGGCTGTTAATCCCTGCACTGCACTATTCAGTTCAGTTCACTTCAGTCGCTCAGTCATGTCCAACTCTTTGCAACCCCATGGACTGCAGCACGCCAGGCCTCCTTGTCTATACCCAAGTCCCAGAGCTTGCTCAAACTCATGTACATTGAGTCGGTGATGCCATCCAACCATCTCATCCTCTGTCGTCCCCTTCTCCTCCTGCCTTCAATCTTTCCCAGCATCAGGGTCTTTTCCAGTGAGTCAGCTCTTCACATCAGGTGGTCAAAGTACTGGAGTTTCAGCTTCAACATCAGTCCTTCCAATGAACACTCAGGACTGATCTCCCTTAGAATGGACTGGTTGGATCTCTTTGCAGTCCAAAGGACTCTTAAGAGTCTTTTCCAACACTACAGTTCAGAAGCATCAATTCTTCAGCACTCAGCTTCCTTTATAGTCAACTCTCACATCCATACATGACTACTTGAAAAACCATAGCCTTGACCAGATGGACCTTTGTTGGCAAAGTAATGTCTCTGCTTTTCAATATGCTATCTAGGTTGATCATAACTTTCCTTCTAAGCAGTAAGTGTTTTTTTAATTTCATGGCTGCAGTCACCACCTGCAGTGATTATGGAGGCCAAAAAAATAGTCAGCCACTGTTCCCCCGTCTATTTGCCATGAAGTGATGGGATCAGATGCCATGATCATAGTTTTCTGAATGCTGAGCTTTAAGCCAATTTTTTCACTCTCCTCTTTCACTTTCATCAAGAGGCTCTTTAGTTCTTCACTTTCTGCCATAAGGGTGGTGTCATCTGCATATCTGAGGTTATTGATAGTTCTCCCAGCAATCTTGATTTCACCTTGTGCTTCATCCAGCCCAGTGTTTCTCATGATGTACTCTGCATGTAAGTTAAATAAGCAGGGTGACAATGTACAGCCTTGATGTACTCCTTTTCCTATTTGGAACCAGTCTGTTATTCCATGTCCAGTTCTAACTGTTTCTTCTTGACCTGAATACAGATTTCTCAAGAGGTAGGTCAGGTGGTCTGGTATTCCCATCTCTCTCAGAATTTTCCACAGTTTCTTGTGATCCACACAGTCAAAGGCTTTGGCATAGTCAATAAAACAGAAATAAATGTTTTTCTGGAACTCTCTTGCTTTTTTGATGATCCAGCAGATGTTGGCAATTTGATCTCTGGTTCCTCTACCTTTTCTAAATCAAGCTTGAACGTATGGAAGTTCATGGTTCACATATTGCTGAAGCCTGGCTTGGAGAATTTTGAGCATTACTTTACTAGCGTGTGAGATGAGTGCAATTGTGCGGTAGTTTGAGCATTCTTTGACATTGCTTTTCTTTGGGATTGGAATGAAAACTGACCTTTTCCAGTCCTGTGGCCACTGCTGAGTTTTCCAAATTTGCTGGCATATTGAGTGCAGCACTTTCATAGCATCATCTTTCAGGATTTGAAATAGCTCAACTGGAATTCCATCACCTCCACTAGCTTTGTTCATAGTGATGCTTTCTAAGGCCCACTTGACTTCACATTCCAGGATGTCTGGCTCTAGGTGAGTGATCACACCATCGTGATTATGTAGGTTATTAAGATCTTTTTGTACAGCTCTTCTGTGTATTCTTGCCACCTCTTCTTAATATCTTCTGCTTCTGTTAGGTCCATACCATTTCTGTCCTTTATTGAGCCCATCTTTGCATGAAATGTTCCCTTGGTATCTCTAATTTTCTTGAAGAGATCTCTAGTCTTTCCCATCCTATTGTTTTCCTCTTTTTCTTTGCACTGATCACTGAGGAAGGCTTTCTTGTCTCTCCTTGCTATTCTTTGGAACTCTGCATTCAGATGCTTCTATCTTTCCTTTTCTCCTTTGCTTTTCACTTCTCTTCTTTTTACAGCTATTTGTAAGGCCTCCCCAGACAGCCATTTTGCTTTTTTGCATTTCTTTTTCTTGGGGATGGTCTTGATCCCTGTCTCCTGTACAATGTCGTGAACCTCCATCCATAGTTCATCAGGCACTCTGTCTGTCAGATCTAGTCCCTTAAATCTATTTCTCACTTCCACTGTATAATCATAAGGGATTTGATTTAGGTCATACCTGAATGGTCTGGTGGTTTTCCCTACTTTTTTCAGTTTAAGGTTGAATTTGGCAATAAGGAGCTCATGGTCTGAGCCACAGTCAGCTCCACATGCTCGCTGCATGTCTGGTAACTGCATTCACTCTGTACCGAAGGATGAATGAATCGATGAGTGAATGAATAACTGACAATTATTTTAGGGCTAATGGTGAGAGCTTTCAGATGAATTACCTAAAAGTTCAGTCATCGACCGATTCTACAATGTGTCAATTATTATAGACTAAGTGGCAACACTGGGGGAGAATTGTTTAGTTCAGTTCCGTTCAGTCGCGCAGTCGTGTCTGACTCTTTGCGACCCGTGGACTGCAGCACGCCAGGCCTCCCTGTCCATTCCCAACTCCTGGAGCTCACTCAAACTCATGTCCATTGAGTCGGTGATGCCATCCAACCATCTCATCCTCTGTCGTCCCCTTCTCCTCCTGCCTTCAGTCTTTCCCAGCATCAGGGTCTTTCCCAGTGAGTCAGTTCTTCGCATCAGGTGGCGAAAGTGTTGTCTAGCAAAAACAGTGCAACTCAGTGAACTCACACTCAGTGAAGATGGTTGAGTTTGGCATCAAGGCTCCACAGACAGCAGCGGCTTCCTCCAAGGGGCTGTCTACAAGGGCCAGGAGGTTAATTCGGGAAACGGAAGCACAGAGGGGGGGTTTCCCAGACTCTGAGTTCTCTTGCAAAGTGGGAGCTTAGGGGTGAGAGCGAAGCCCTGTGATGCGTCCCAGCCTCTGCTGGACATCAGATCGCCCAGAGAGAGCACTTTCAAAATGCAGCGGGTGCGGAGGTGCGGCGGGACCCCAGGAATCAGAATCTCAAAGCGTCTGGCGCACAGGGAGAGAGCCAAGTTAGAACCCCAGGCGGTCCCTAACGTCCACAGAAGCTGCCAGAAAAGAAGCCCTCAAGAGTCATTCACAGAGTCAGGCTGCCCTCAAAAGCGTAAAGACATGCCCTTTCATCCTGCTCCAGTGGGAGACAAGGAAGAAATAGGAAAGTGGCCGAGAGCCATGTGATGTGACGATGTCCGTGGAGCAGGGCCGCTGGTAGCTTGCTTTTCCCTGACTTCTTCCCTCTCATAAGAGAAACCATCAGACCATGGAGTTCTCAGTAGAAGGTAAAGTAACAGCAAGGGTGCCTGACTGTAGACTGCCTTTCACAAGAGAACTCACTTCAAAAGACCCAGTGGTATTCTTGGGGTGATCTATTTCAGCTTCCTCATTAATAGATTAAGAGGGTGAGACCAGCTGATATTGTTCACCTGTAAAAGTTTCATAAAATCAGAAGCGATTATTAATGCATGGGGCAAACTGCCAGAGCGTTTTTAAAACATAATGTTTAAATTAATTTTATTCATTTAATATTATTTTATTCATTCAATACTATAAATAGAATGTTATAATAAACACATTAAAATGTTTATTGTGTGTATTATACTATAAATAAAACATTATAATAAACATATTAATATGTTTATTATAACATTTTAATGTTATTATAGCATTTTAATATGTTTCTTTTCATGTTTTATTTACCCTGTGTGAATTGAAAATGACTGCTATGTGTCACTTTATATATTCCTTTTCCAAATATTTATGTCTGTATTGAAACCCAAGATGCAAACTGCCTGTTTTGAAAATATTTGGAAGAGGAAAGTAGTGGCCACGACACAGGTGGTTTGCCCGGAGAAGCAGAGGAGGAGACCTGGAAGGTTTCACATCCTCTGATGCTGAGCTGATTGCTCAGACCCCCTGAGTCTGGGTTTGCAAATCCATAAGCAGTGCATTATATGAGAGTAGACAAACAGAATGCTCGGAAGTGAAAATAAAGCTGACCTGAAAGTTCTAGGCAGAGGACGTTAGACATCAAGGCTCCTTTGGTCCTTCAAAAGAATTCTGCTGATGACCCACTGGACTTGGAAATGTGCCCGCTGTCCGAGGCAAAGCATGGCTGTGCTCTGGTCCAGGGCGCTCTACCCACAAGCTGCGACAAGCAGTGAGAATGAAATGAGTGATGTGGTCATAGCCAGCATTTTGTTCATGCAAAACCGTGTCAATGTATGGCAAAACAAATACAGTATTGTAATTTAAAAAATAAATAAATTAATTAATTAATTAAAAAAAAAAAAAAAGCGACCTTATGCATCTCTCATGGAAAGACTGAATACTGTTTCATGTGACTAGGGAGTGTGGCAATGCAAGATGTATTTCTTATTACAGACCACCTAGTCCAATGCTTCACTTTACAGAAAGAAAAAATAGACCACAAGACATTACATAACTTGAAGTTGCACCATTAAATAATATAAACTGAGAAAATAACTTTTTAAAGATCCTTCAAAAACTCAGCTGTTCCCCAAATCTTGATTCTGCCAACAAGGACACAAATTTTCCTTGGAAGACACCGCCAGGGTTATTGGCAGAACAAGCACATCCCTTCTCATGGGCTCTTAGAGGAAGAATAGTCAGCGAACCAGACTCTGTGTTACGTGCTACGTATGAATTGCATCGTTTCATTCTTCCGCAGCAAGGCAGGCGGCCCCTTTTACAGATCAGTAAACAGAGGTTCAGAAAGCGCGCACTCCACTAAGTGGAAAGGAGGCTGTGTGAACCCAGAGCCTGAGCTTACTCGCGTGAATGTAAGCTTAGCTATACTCACTTTCTCCTTCTTCAATAAACAGATGGACAAGTAAAGAAAAAGAGATGGGTGCTGAAATTCTAATATGTTCACATATGTTTAGATATTCTAAAAGTATAAACCTGATCACAGAGTATAAAGATTCAGAGAAAAATAGATGGAAAATCAAACAATGTAAGGTATTTGAGCGAAAACTTTGCTGGCAGTGCAAAGTCTGTTTCAGACTCGGGGTTTCTTAAAGTTTAGTGAAGCAAAACCAGTACCTGGGAAAGCAGCAACGTGGTGGTTTTGCAGTGATTTAAATACAGTGAGTGACATCCCTGGCGGCCCAGTGGCTGGGACCCTGCACTACCACTAGGGCCTGGGGTTCAGCCCCTCATCAGGGAGCTAAGATCCTTTATGCTCAAAAAAATAAAAGAACAACAAAAATACAGTGAATCTTTGCTTCACTTTCTCGAGGCAGGAACCCTATGAATTTCAACTTCTTGGCATGTCACACCTAAGATATAAATGTTTTTGATCATGCAAATAGAAAAAGAAATGCGCAGGTTAGGGAAAAAAGGGAGGAAAAGGAAATGGAGAGAAAGAGTCAGAGTTCATCAAAACCGGTCCTTATGTCCTTACAAAGGCCTTACAAATTATTTACATATATGTTCTTTCCTGGTTTCTTGAGAATTTTTTTTTAAGTAAAATAATATTATACGTATATGAGACCCACAATGAAAGAGAACACGACTGCACCTATAGGAACCTGAAAACAGTTAAGGTTAACGTGCTTCCCCAGTTAACCTTCTCACTCATAGTTTTTGCTGTGAACATTTTCCAGTGTCAGCCCATATAAGCAGTGTTTCAGTGTAGTATATACTATTTGGCCTGTGTAAGCAACGTCGGATGCAGAGGAGCAAAGCTTCAGAAAACTCATTTGCCACAGATGCAATCACTGGATGGAAATAAAAATAAGTCTGTGTTCTCGCAGTTACTCTTAGGAGAGCACTCTTTGAAATAATGGGGCCAAGGAGAATGGCAGAAAGCCCCGAGATCACCTGGCCCATCCCGTCCCCCCAGTCATCCTGCCAGGCCCATCGCCAGAGGCCCCAGCGCTCCTCCGAGTGTGCTCCAGAGACCAGCAGCAGCCACACCAGCTGGAAGAAATGCAAGTCTCAGCCTCCAGGGCAGGCCTGCTGAGTCAAAGTCTGCTTTTAACAAGGTACTCAGAGGGGTCGCGCGCCTATGGAAGTCTGAGAAGCCTCGAGCTGTACCCATGTCAGAGCAAAGGCATCCAGGACTGGACTGGAACAGCTGAGATCAGAGTTTGGGGGAAAAACCCAAGATGTGATTGATGATCAACGTGAGATGTAAGAAACACTTGGAAGACGTTTGCTGACACGGTTGGAAGTCAGAACAAAAGGAAATTAAATTAAATTCTTGTTTCAGGAGAGATGAAGGTTCACAGTCAGAACATAGAAAAACCTGAAATGCTCCATATCTGACCCATTTCAAGGAGATCCCCCGGTGGTTTTAGATGGGTCGAGAGCATTTTGTTTCTTCCTCGTTCATTTTTCAGGGATCTCCTATTTATGGCAAACGAGAACAGGTTTTCCACTTACAGAAGTGATCTAACTTTTCTTATAAGAAAGTTTGTTTCAGCTTTTTAAAGTGGTCAATTTAAAGAACTATAATTATTAAATAACGGGGCAGATGGATTGCGGGTGGAACTTGGGTGCCGAGGAAGCGGGCTTGTTATTTTAGGTCAGTATCACCCTGAATTTTACATTTCATAGACGAGCATCGTGTCTAAAAAGAAACAAGGAACTGCCAGCCTTTCTGTTTCGCCAAATAAAGATATTTGAAGACAGAGCAAACCAGCTTTTACTATCTGCTCTCACCACATTAAATAAAGAATATTTTTAAAACTCCCAAAACGAGAAAGCAATTTCGGGGGAAAGAACGATAAACCTTTCCAAGATGTGGTTGGGAATTTTACAAGGATACACACAGACAGGTCCAAAGTTCTTGCCAGACAGGTCTCAGAATTTAGTGTTTTGGTTTTTTGGGGTTTTTGGGGGCGGGGGTTCTAGAAAGGTGTGTGTGTGTGTGTGTGTGTGTGTGTGTGTGTGTGTGTGTGTGAGTGTGTGTGTGTGTGTGTGTACCACTCAGTCATGTCCAACTCTTTGCGACCCCATGGACTGTAGCCCCCCAGGCTCCTCTGTCCATGGGATTCTCCAGGCAAGAATCCTGGAGTTGGTTGCCATTTTCTCCTCCAGGGGATCTTCCCAACCCAGAGATTAAACCCAGGTCTCCCGCATTGTGGGCAGACTCTACCATCTGAGCCACCAGGAGGCCAAAAGTTTCCCCTGGCCCGTAAGAGGCGTGAAAGTAATATTATGGCATCTGAGGGAACAGCCCATTCCATTAATGTTTCTGTAGTGAAACATGAATATGCATGCTAAATTGAGTTGATATTATAGAGCACACATATGAAATCAGGTCAGCTTTTACCACCAGATAACCTTCAGTTTCCAGATATTTTTAGACTTTGAAATTGCAAGTCAGAAGTTGCGCTCCTGTATCCTTCCCCCTTTCTTCTCATTTTGCTGCGAAGCAGGGGGCCCTCCCCCTGCACCTACCAATGACAAATAGAGGTCTGAGAATGGTGACCTGACAGTTACTCGTTGAATAAAGGAAAGGCTTGCAAGTTAACAAGCCATGCACATATTAATATTGAAACTGCCACAGGCAGCTCACAGATAGAGAGTTGCGTGGCGATGTGTGCGTGTGTGCTCAATTCAAAACAACCCGCCACATTCTCTCTTCCTGTTTTTAGTGGAGTCTGGTTGCTTTACGACGGGTCAGTTTCTTCTGTGCAGCAACATAAGCCAGCTACTAATGCGCGTGCATATGTGCATCCCCTCCTTCTGGATTTCCTTCCCATTCAGGTCGCCACAGGGCAGTGAGTAGGGCTCCCTGTCCTGTGTAGTGGGTTCTCATTGCTAAGTCGCTTCAGTCGTGTCCAGCTCTGTGCGACCCCAGAGACGGCAGCCCACCAGGCTCCCCCATCCCTGGGATTCTCCAGGCAAGAACACTGGAGCAGGTTGCCATTTCCTTCTCCAGTGCATGAAAGTGAAAAGTGAAAGTGAAGTCGCTCAGTTATGTCTGACCCTCAGCGTCCCCATGGACTGCAGCCCACCAGGCTCCCCTGTCCCTGGGATTCTCCAGGAAGAACACTGGAGTGGGTTGCCATTGCCTTCTCCAGGGTTCTCATTAGTCACATATTTGATACACTGTAGTCGGTATATGTCAACCCCACTCTCCCAATTCATCCCATTCTTTCTATGAAAAAAATACTTGTATATGCGAA
Source organism: Nanger dama (assembly GCA_917880005.1). Classification (NCBI taxonomy): domain Eukaryota; kingdom Metazoa; phylum Chordata; class Mammalia; order Artiodactyla; family Bovidae; genus Nanger; species Nanger dama. Next base: position 4,036,038 of record CAKJTW010000021.1, on the reverse strand, counting down.
TGCTTCCCACTGGTTATACAGCTGTAAACAGAATTTGGCCAAGGGAATCCAGATGGTGATGTCATACACTGACTCATCTGAAATTGAGTCAACAGAAATAAGTATTTGGTACTGATGCTTATTTTTTAAAGGTAGACTGTTTGCTATTTTGGATGCAGATGGTCTAAAATAAGTGAGAGTTCAATGAACTTTAGTAGGAAAAAAGACCATAAACACAGCAGTCATTCAGTGTAAATAATAAAATAATGCTGTGAAATTTTAAAATGAAACTGCTTAGCGACCGAGGATCTGAATTGGTTTTCATAGTCACAACAAAATATGACTCCAGCTGGATGACATGTGATAGCAAAAAAAAAACAACCTAGTGTAATCATGGCTTAATTCTGCCAGAAAGATAGTTTGATTTTCTTTCCTCAACGCCTATGGGTATGGTTTTGATAAAACTATGATTAAATGAGCAAAAATTCTTCTCCAGGGGAAAATGTTACCCTCAGCAAAGAGTAAGGCCATATCACTGTCTGTGAAGTAGAAGCCACATGTTAGCCGGTTGTAAATTATTGGTGATTGTTTTCAGAACTAAGAAAATCCTGCCACTGTTGGCACTTACCGACCACAGTGTGTGGTGAAATTTTACATGGCTCATGATCCTGTTTGTCCCAGAATTACAGATTTCAACTATGAAGAAGTGGCTTTACCTTCTCACTCTACCAACCTCTTGACCATCATAATCATGACAGGTCGCACTTACCTAGCATTCGCCAGGCCCTATACAAAAAATATTAGTCATCCTACTAACTTCAGAGGTTGGTATTACTGCCTCCACTCCCATTTTACAGTTGAGAAAATTGGAATTCAGGAAGGTTAAATACCTTCCTGGGTTTATACCGCAGTAAGTGGCCAAGTGGGGCTTGCAATCCAGACGCATCGCATCCATATACTGTCCATGGTAGCATGCTGCACGCCTTCAGGTACATCGTGTGAAACACTTTAAAAATCCATGGCTCTCAGGTGTAAAAGTAAGAGAGACACTGCAGCAAGCAGTTCCAGTGATTAGAATGCATTTTTCTGCAGAGTGTTTTCATCTTCAGCCACTGCTTATAACAACGTGCCCATAAAGTTAAACAAATGCATATCAGATAATCTTTCAACTTTCCATTCTTTTCTTAACTAGTTGCTGAAATTGTTCCTTCTGAAATAGATTTGTGGTATTTTAACTGTCCAGTTAACTGTGCCCTTGTACTATGTGACATCTTAAACCATGAAACTATTAGTTATAGTTTTTCCAGGCGTTGCCAGAAAAGAAGTATAGAATTTCTGTAGTACAGCCTAATTTATTTTAAGCAAAGACTCTCCTTAGGAACAAATCAAAGAAAGAAAGTGCATGGAAGTTAAGTGTAATTAAAACTATAAGTCATCAATTCATTCCTTTAACAAATGCATTCAGTACCCTGGTATGTATTATGAATGGGTAGCAGTGCTTGATTGCATGCGTGCGTTAAGTCATTTCCAGCTATTAGCGACCCTGTGGAATATAGCCCACCAGGCTCTTCTGTCCATGGGATTTCCCAGGCAAGAAGTGTTTGGAGGCATATTAAATTTGATTTGGTAAAAGGATGCTGAGTCTTTAAAATGAAAAAAAGCCTTTAAATCATCCTGTTAAGGCTGATGTTTGAAATAAGACCATCAAGGTTAGGGACTGTTCCTTCAGTCACAAAATACGGGTAACCTACAACACTTCTGTACTCTTTGTTCCCAGCGTACAGGCTCTGCACCCCTGAGGGGCTAGGAGATGGTTCTGGCTGGACCCAGGATGACTGCAGGCAGAAAAGCACACAGCCTTAATCTGAGCACACCTCTCCAGTCACTGGCAGTCTGATTAGGCGAAGCTGCAAGGCTGTGCTCACCACCCTGCTCACCTTTGCTCACCACCCTGCTCACCCTGCTCACCACCCTGCTCACCCGCCCATCTCTTCGCAACAGCAATCAGGCCTCAGGCCTCAGGCCTCTGGCTGTTTTTCCACAAGCAAATCCCCCTACAAATTAATAGCCTTATTTCATTTGCTATATTTTGACAGCCTAGACAGGCTTTTCATTAGAGTAGTGCTCCAAAGTCGTCGTCTTCAACAAATCTAAGCTTGAAGGGAAGTGTGAGCTGATTTGGTGGGAAACACCCAGCAGAGTTGGAGAAGGAAATGGCCACCCACTCCAGTAGTCTTGCCTGGAAAGACCCGCTGGACGGAAGAGCCTGGCGGGCTGCACTCCATGGGGGTCACAAAGATTCAGGCATGTTTTAGCGAGAGAACAACAGCAACAACCCAGCACAATTGCTCTTCAACTGTGGTCAAAATGATGAAACTTGTGCTTGAACGCGTAATATTCTGAAACGTTGATTTTAAAGAAGTGGGGCTGAGATACCAGTGTCCTGGGACCCATCTGCCATCGGCAAACCGTCTAAGCTAGATGTTCCCCCCGACCCCCTACCCCCACCCCAGGAGGCCTCAACTTTCTTTAGAGAAAGAGAGTGTGAGAGTTGAGTCAGATAAACCTTAACAGCTTCCCAGTTTCAAAATTCTGTGCAGGTGACCCACCCGGGGGTGACCCAGGGCTGGCGTCCAGGCATTCGTGGGCATTCCTGGCAGACAGGGAATTCAGGTCCCCAGGATGACACTGGGCCTCTTTGGGGGACTTCGGGTCTGTTTAAAACATCAGTTAAGCCTGTTCGTTTTCTACCTGTAGAATGCCTCCATTCCAAAGAGAATAAAATAATGGATATCATTTAAGGAAAAATTACTAACGATTTTTGTCTCAAGTGTCTGCCTGAAAGCGTGGTGGCTTCCCTGGGACTCAGTGATCCTAAGAGCAATCCACACCCTCCTGTGAAGCTGGAAAAGAGAAGATTCCCAAGGCCGGTGCTCTGTCTCTGCTTTAGACTTCCCGCCTTTCTTTTCCCAACATTTTAGAAAGTCCTCGTTTACAACGGATACCTGCTCAATACTAATTTCAGCTAATAAGATGCAAATGGGCTTTGTTATGCCGTGTCTTCCTCTAAACCCTCGCTCTGCACATTCGCTTGAAAATTATTCCCATTTTCTCTTCTGACTTGGGGTGTCCTCTGGCTCCTTTGAAGTGGATCTGGGCTGGGAGAAGAGTCAGAACCCTGGAGCCCTTCTCCCTGCCACTTCCTGCCTCCTGCTGATTTAGCTCAGGCCCCGTGGACCCTGGGTCGGGAAGCTGCCCTGGAGGAGGGCATGCTCCTGGCTATTTGCACTGTCTGTGCATCTGACCCCCACCTGGGGTCATCGGGGTCATCGCTTGTTTCGCTGGTGCCTCTTGACTTTCCTGCTCAGCAGAGCGCAGGCCATGCTGTCTGGGCCTCCCTAGGTCACAGCTGTCTGGGGATTCCCACAAGCAGACTGCAGGCCTGCAAGAAGTCTGCTCCTCACCATGCTTCCACTGTTTTGCTGAAGGACTTGACTTTACAGCCAAGTGCTGTGCGTGATGTGGATGCATCATGGGGCTTCCCAGGTGGCGCTCGTGGGAGAGAACCCACCTACCAGGGCAGGAGCCATAGGAGACATGGGGTCCCTGGGTCGGGAAGCTGCCCTGGAGGAGGGCATGGCAACCCACTCCAGCATTCCTATCTGGAGAATCCCATGGACAGAGGAGCCTAGCAAGCTACAGTCCATGGGGTCACCAAGAGTTGGGGATACAAAGAACCAGCCTTATAACTTGCACTCTGCTCCAGGAGGTCGTGTTGGGTCTGGTGCATGATCATGGGTTGAGCTGGAACACTGACACCCATTGGGAGAAAGAAAATCCCAGGCAGACTTTGGCTGCATGCCAGAACACCCCGTGTTGACCACAGAGGGACCAATGTCCACCAGCCGGGGGGCTGCTGTGTGCTCCCCTCCTCCTCCTAGGGACTCCCTCTGTCTGCACGGGCCGTGGCCTGTGTCCCTCCATACGTTCATCATAAGCAGATTGTACTAGTTTGTCAAAAATATATTCAGAGATATAATCTAAAATATGATGTCCTGACCAATTAAAAAAGCATTCATTCATTCAGATAGTAGCTGGTCTTCTCCTGCTGCTGCTGATGCTAAGTCGCTTCAGTCGTGTCCGACTCTGTGCGACCCCGTAGACAGCAGCCCACCAGGCTCCCCCATCCCTGGGATTCTCCAGGCAAGAACACTAGTATAATAAACCATGTTATACTTGACTTTTTCAGCCTATTTTTATATATCATTCTAGCTGCCCTAGACAAGGTACCCCCAACATAGAGTAAAACTTCAGTTCAGTTGCTCAGTCGTGTCCGACTCTTTGCGACCCCATGAATCGCAGCATGCCAGGCCTCCCTGTTCATTGCCATGTCTCGGAGTTCAGTTACCTAGAATGAAAATAACCAGGACACTCATCTAACCATAAATCCCCCTATTGAATTGTTATGAGGCAAATGATAGAAACGTCACCACAACAATTCAACCTATCATTTTGTACTAGAACAAGTGTACAAAAACCAGATTGATTCTAGAGAATCTGGAACTCTAATGATTATGGTTAAGCGTCATTTATTATTCTAATGTTCAGAAATATTAGTTCAATAAATCTCTGAATGCCCAAGACCCTGAATCATCTCAGAGAGATTAAATTTATTCTAACTGACGGAATTTCTGTTTTCTAACCCTCTCCTGTCTCTTGCTTGGCGCTTCCTACGGCTTTCCTTTGGGGCATTTCTCCCTCCCTGCCCGTGTACTCATTTCATCCGCCCTAAAGAGCCAGGGTCCCTGGTGTCTCACTGGTAAAGAACCTGCCTGCCAGTGCAGGAGGCTGAGATTCAGTCCCTGGGTTGGGAAGACCCCCTGAAGAGGGAAATGGCAACCCGCTCCGGTATTCTTGCCTGGGAAATCCCATGATGGAGGAGCCTGGCGGGCCACAGTCCACAGGGTCGCAAAGAGTCGGACGCGACTTAGTGACTAAACAACAGAGAGCTGATGCAGCCGAGGGCAAGGTTAATAAGCATGACTCCCCCACCCTCAGAGCCGCCAGGGAGGTGAGAGGTGAGTGGCCACCGCACACCGAAGCTCAGCGTTTCCTCTGCTGTTCTCCCAGATGATGAGAAAGAGGGGAAGAGGAGAAAGGGAGGCGAGGGAAACCCGGGGCAGGGAAGGGGGAGAAAGGAGAGGAGGAAGGAACCGAGAATCTCAGAGTGTGCTGCCTGAAGCGGCAGCGGGAGCGTCTCCTGGGAATTCATTAGCATTGAAAACTGGGCACTCTCCCTGGTGGCCCAGTGATGAAGATCCATACTTCCAGGGCAGGGGACCCGGCTTCCATCCCTGGCCCGGGAGGTCTGACCTGCTCCAGGGTGCAGCCAAGAAAAAGAAAGGAAATTGGGGGATTACCCATCCTCCATGTACAGCCTCAGAAACTCCAGAGGCAGAGACCCCAGGGTGCGCTGGTCTGACAAGTCCCGCAGGTGATTTTTAATACAGCTAAATTTGAGAAGCGTGGGTGCAGACATCCCTCTCACTGGTTCCCTCTGTGAAATCTCTTTCACTCTTCTAGAGCAGTGCCCATCCAACTCCAAGGCGCATGCAAATCAGTGGGCCTTGTGAAAACTGCAGTCAGATTCAACTGGCCTTTGGGGCGGGGGGTGTGGGTGTCAGGGTAGGGGCTGAGAGTGTGCATTTTTAACCAATTCCAGATGAAGTTCTCACCACTGTTCAGTTCTAGAAAAAGAATACAGATCTGACTCTTTGTGACCCCATGGGCTGCAGCACACCTCTCTGTCCATCACCAACTCCTGGAGTTCACTCAAACTCATGTCTATTGAGTCAGTGATGCCATCCAACCATCTCATCCTCTGTCGTCCCCTTCTCCTCCTGCCCTCAATCTTTCCCAGCATCATGATCTTTTCCAACGAGTCAGCTCTTCACATCAGGTGGCCAAAGTACTGGAGTTTCAGCTTTAGTATCAGTCCTTCCAATGAACACTCAGGACTGATCTCCATTAGGATGGACTGGTTGGATCTCCTTGCCGTCCAGGAGACTCTCAAGAGTCTTCTCAAACACCACAGTTCAAAAGCATCAATTCTTCAGCACTCAGCTTTCTTTATAGTCCAGCTCTCACATCCATACATGACCACTGGGAAAACCATGGCCTTGACTAGATGGGTTTGTTGGCAACATACATGCATTTTGGAATTGCCGCCTTTCACTCCTTTGGAAATCATCTTCTCTTCTAATGAGAACCCCTGCCTCTCTCCGTTAAAAAATAACAGGATTCTGTTCCATCCAGGTCAGGGTCAGAGGGCTGCTTCTTAAAGGATATCAGAGATGTTTTCCGTGTGCCCCCAGGGAATCCCTTTCAATAATCTCACACTGCAGTGTGGGTTCCCACTACGCTCTGCTTTCCAGATTTACGCCCAACTCAGGAATGGACACTCTAGAAAAGCCCAGATCTTGTCTTCATTATTACTGTCTTCCCTCCTTTTCTACAGCTACAAATCTTGGGACGTGGAACAGGGGCAAAAGAACAAGTTCTTATTTCTTTTGATTGTTTCATAAGCCATATGCATTAAACGTTCATGTAAACACCCTGGTTGGGGCAAAAAAAAAATATGATGGTTTGATTTTTGTAAAGAGGGAATTGCACCAAATATCTTCCCCACGTATAGAACATTTTTATGACTTAGATTGTACTCTGCACTCAAATATACTAATTAACTAAAATATCCAATAAGACTTTATTACTGAGAAGAAATGGTGACAAGTTACCCATGCCTGCCAGGGAAGGCAGTGTTTTGAATGTGTATCTCTAAAAGGAAATCTTCTTAGACAATCTTCTTAGACTTCTTAGCATCCAGGGGAGAAGATATTTTTTTGGGGGAGGGGGGAAGAACCTTCTTGATCCTCTTGAATTGAACAAATAAAGTTTTTCCGGGAGTCTCAAATAGGTAGGCTTCTAAACGTTTCTGTGCAAGAGTAGATGAAAATTCATGCTCTTAATAATCAAAGGATGTTAAAGAAGAATAAAGAACTTTAGAAATAAAGTAATCAAGACTACACTTTACAAAGAGAGCCAAAGGGCGAGGAGACTGTCTCAGAGCTCCTGGCTGAGTGGCCCACAGCTGAGGCTAGAGTTCATATCTGCCGGTTCCCAGCACAGTGCGATTTCCAGGACGCCATCTAACTTCAACCAGCGTGTCCTTAGGAGCTGACCCGCCGTGAGCTGCTACTTCAGTGCCTTTTCAGAGCCTTGCAGGAATGGCACAGATGCTAGCAATGCTTCCTCTGAGCTCCAGCTGGAAGGGCTGGGAGTATCTAATTTCTAGGCAGCCTGAGTAATAGCATTATAGATAGATGCTCATAATGTTAGCACCCAAGACTGCAGGCTCACTTGATTAAATGGCAGTGTGGATCCCTTTACATTCTTGTTATTTTGATAATTAGATGGGATTTCCAGCTCATCTTTTGACCTGACACTTGTATTTCATTTTTAAAGTGAGTCAGGGAGTGAGTAATTCATTGTAGTTTTACAGAACAAACTATACCTGTAGCTTATTAAAATTTAATAAGACTGCTCCCCATGCAGTGATAAACCTGGTTAAAGTGTCTAGCACACCATGCTTGCTTTTCATGGCCTGTTTGCTTTCAGACATGTGAACAGAGACACACTGGGAAAAAGGAAGATGAGTGCAGGTTTAATTTTTTTGCCATTTTGGTAGGACTATCTGTTTCTATGTTTCCAAGATATAAAACCCTAGTCTTATTATCATATTTTTAAAGAAGTCTAGCCTTATTATCATATTTTTAAAATATTTCCTTTTCATTTCCTAATGTGAGTAAATGCCACCCATTTGTAAGAAGTTAAATAGCATTAATTCTTCAATGCTCAAATACATTAGATATTGCAGAAAAAAAAATGAGCAGGTTTAGAAAAAAATAATTCAGAAAAATCCAACCAAAGAAGGATCAAAGTTATTGTAGAAATCACAAATATATATATCAAAACTTAACATTTTCACACTTAATTTCTTACTCAATTTGGCATTTGTGCCCAGATTGTCAAGGCGAATAAAACTAGAGCTGGAAAACAGAAGGTGATGTTATTACCCTTCATCAGAAATAACTTAAATATGTATATTTTAGTATATAATATATATTATGTTATTTATAATTTCGCTTACATAGCTTACATACATCATTTAGCCTTATTTCTTTATTTTTCTATATGTATTCATTTTAATAGGCTATGTCTGCCTGGTTGACTAAAGGGCAACACTGACTTCCTTTTAAATTTTTATTGGATTGTAGTTAATTTCCAGTGTTGGGTTAGTTTCAGGCATACCATAAAGTGAATCAGTTATACATATACATATATGCCCTCTTTTTTAGATTCCTTTCCAAAATAGGTCACTACACAGCACTGAGTCGGGGTCCCTGTGCTATACAGTAGGTCCTTGTTGATTATCTGTCTCACATACAGAAGTGTGTGTATGTTAATCTCAGACTCCTAATTTATTCCACCAACATTCCCCTTTGGTAACCACAAGTTTATTTTCTGTATCTGCAAGTCTATTTTGTAAATAAGTCCATTTGTATCCTTTTTAGATTCCACATATAAGTGATATCATGTTATTTGTTTCTTTGATTTACTTCACTTAATATGATAATCTCTAGGTCCATCTAAGTTGCTGAAAATGACATTATTTAATTCTTTTTATGGCTGAGTAATATTCCTTTGTATATATATATACCATATCTTCTTTATCCATTCATATATTCATGTATATTTAGGTTGCTTTCATGCCTTTGGTTTAGTTCAGTTCGGTCATGTCCAGCTCTTTGTGACGCCATGAACCACAGCACGCCAGGGCTCCCTGTCCATCACCAACTCCCAGAGTCCACCCAAACCCATGTCCATTGAGTTGGTGATGCCATCCAACCATCTCATCCTCTGTCGTCCCCTTCTCCTCCTGCCCTCAGTCTTTTCCAGCACCAGGGACTTTTCCAATGAGTCAGCTCTTTGCATCAGGTGGCCAAAGTATTGGAGTTTCAGCTTCAATATCAGTCCTTCCAATGAACACCCAGGACTGATCTTCTTTAGGATGGACTGGTTGGATGTCCTTGCAGTCCAAGGGACTCTCAAGAGCTTTCTCCTACACCACAGTTCAAAAGCATCAATTCTTTGGGGCTCAGCTTACTTTATAGCCCAACTCTCACATCCATACATGACCACTGGAAAAACCATAGCCTTGACTAGACGGACCTTTGTTGACAAAGCAATGTCTCTGCTTTTGAATATGCTATCAAGGTTGGTCATAACTTACCTTCCAAGGAGTAAGCGTCTTTTAATTTCATGGCTGCAATGATTTTGAAGCCCCCAAAATAAAGTCTGACACTGTTTCCACTATTTCCCCATCTACTTGCCATGGAGTGATGGGACTGGATGCCATGATCTTCGTTTTCTGAATGTAGAGCTTTAAGGCAACTTTTTGACTCTCCTCTTTCAGTTTCATCAAGAGGCTCTTTAGTTCTTCTTCACTTTCTGCCCTAAGGGTGGTGTCATCTGCATATCTGAGGTTATTGATATTTCTCCTGGCAATCTTTATTCCAGCTTGTGCTTCTTCCAACCCAGCGTTTCTCATGATGTACTCTGCATATAAGTTAAATAAGCAGGGTGACAGTACACAGCCTTGACGTGCTCCTTTCCCTGTTTTCTATTGTAAATAGTGCTGCAGTGAACTTTGGGGCACTTGTATCTTTTCTAATTATGGTTTTCTCTGGATTTACACCTGAAATTTTGACTCTTGTCTGAGGATAATATTAGTGAATCATTAAGACTTTAATTCCTCTCCCATGTCATTACATGTTTCTGTTAACTTTAATTCAAATCAACAACATGTATTAGCAAGCAGCCAGCATCTGATATTTGTGGAGAAATGACTGAGATGGCCGCCGGCCACAAAGCAATATGCTGATACCGTCGTAATCCCATGTCCCTAGAGGGACTGACCGTCTGTCGCTTGCTCCCTCTCCTCCCCCAGAGGATCATGCTCTGTCTTCTAATCATCTTCATACTTGATGAGGAAGCTCTGTTGAGGCCTTCTTTTTACTCTAGTAGAACATGCCGGAATCTTTCTTGATCTTTGTCCCACGTCTCCTACCTTTGCTCTCTCCTCTCTGAATACAGCTGTGGTCTGAACGTTGATTTCCAAAGTCTTGTCTTTGCAAGAACACACAAGTGTGGCAGGCCTAGTATGGCAAGTCGCTTTGCTGGGGACCCAGGCTCAGCCCCCACTTCTGAACTCCACTAGGTCTCACAAGCCAGGGTCCCTTCCACCACTGGGAGTGGGCCCATGGCTGTGGACGTCAGGCTTTTCCTGGGATGGGAGCCTGGTCTTTGCCAGTGTGCCGTGACCATACTCCAGAGCTGCTTTGCTCTGAGGTGTTTCTCTTGCCACTTCCCCCAAGGCCCCCTCTGCCCCTCCCAGGGATCACTGCTTTCCAGGTCTAAAGATATCATGAAACGGTCTCTGGATTCAACCTGTTCACCTTCCTTTCTCTGTATTGTCTCAAGTGGAGAGGTGGAACTACAGTCCTCTTGTCCTCTGGCCAACAATTTTTAAGACTAAGATATGGAGTTATCCTTCGCTCTTTGTTTTGTGGCTGCTGGAATTATTTTGTTTTGCTTTGTTTTATGTGAATGTATGTTTTTCATTACTTAAGTGTTAAAGGAGGGAGACCCCATGATACAACCTCACACAATGATCTTTTCTCCATATCACCTCAGAAATCACACATACATCTACACAACAGTGGCAGTACAGATTTGGTGAAGTTTAAATGAAGATTAAAACTTCCATGCCAAACATTCATTCATTATTACTGTTATGATTATAAGAGAATGTAATCTTTGGGAAAAATAAGATAGAAAAGTGCTGTAGAGGACACCTTCATTCTCACATCTTTTGGTGTGTTTTCCTATACTATTTTGCTTAATCTGGGATAGTTTCCAAAAATAGGATTACACAACATATGTGGCTGTTTACTTGGTTGGTTGTTTTGCCTCTAACAGTATGCTAAAAGCATTTAATATAGCATCAAGTATTTAACAAAAAACAGGTTTTAATCATTTGGAAGCATGCTATGTATTAAAAAAAAATCCCCTATTATTGGACACTTATGCTATTTATAATTTGTATTGACATTAATGCAGGGATCTATATAAATCTTTGGGAGTATTTTCCTTTATGATGTTATTAATCAATGTTAAAAACCTTGATTGTTATACAGTGCTATGAGGGAGATAAAAGAGAAATCCTGCACTGCATTCCTGGTCAGGACCCAAAATTCTGAATCAATTTAGTCATACGTCTTTTAGTGCTTGCTCCTCATAAATTTAAGGTCGAAAATCCTGTGAATTCTGATGAGTTATTTAATGGAAACCACTGAAGCATTTCCTCAGTTGTTTTTTCATTGTTTTCAAACAGGATTGCTTCTGCTGTCTCCATGAGTGCCCTTTGGCTTTTTCTGCAAAGTTGAGGGTAGCAGAGTGGTTCAGCACGCAGACGCTGGGGTCAGAAGGACCTGAGATCCACCCCGGCTGTGTCTGCTGCAGAGCCTGGCGGCCCCTGCACACCGCCCCCTGCCCCTGCTCCTTCCATTGCGTCCCAGTGACGGCCGCTTGCCTTCTGTCCCCTACGCCGGCCAAGACCAAACCCAGCCTGGCCCCCCGACTCCTTCCGGCGTCTCGCTCTTCCCCCGGCTGCACGCAGGAGGCCCTTTCTTGTTCGAGGGCTGGGCCTCTGCTCAGATGATCTTTCTGCTCACTTTCCCCTGGCGTCATTCTCCATTCCATTCCTCTGCTGTATTTTCTTCTTAGTACTTCTCATCACTTATAAGTATCTTAATAATAGCTCTGAAAATAGTAATAATAAAATATTGGCCCTAATGAATGGTTTTTATTAGCTTACCTCAGCACCCATAATTCCCTTCCGCCCACCTACAGCTTCGGGGCCCTTCTGCGGTGAGGGAGACTGCCCTCTTGTGGACTGTTAGGATATTGCTACCAAAGGCACAAAGTCATTTTTTTTCAACTGCAGTCTTATTTTGTAGGGGCTGGCAAGGGGTGGGGTGTTGGATCAGGAGGGGCGGGGAGCTTATCTCCAAGTGTCAACTACCTGAGACTTACTGATTTTCAAGTGGCAGACGAATGCATGTCTAATCGACCTGAAACAGGAATGACCTAGAATGTGAAACGGCCTTGGTATAATAGTGATAGTTACTCTTCAGAGTGTTTTCTCAGTACCAACCATGGTGCTAAGGAATTTTCTCTTATTATCTCATTTAGCTTAAGCATCAGAGCTGGGAAAAGGCAACAGCTTGAGACATATAAAGAAAGCTTTCCCAAGCCTTGGAGCAAGGCTGAGTCTCTACGTCCAAGCTTTGTCTGCAAAGTTTTGGGGGAGGGGGAAATGGCAAGGTGAAATAAGAGTTCTTTTGTTCAGCACCAGAGAGGCCTGAGTTCTGGACTCACCTGATTACTGTGAGTCCCATGGAGGTTCGTTTATCTTGTCCAGACCTTAGTTTCCCCAAATGCAAAATGAGACTGAGGGCTCTTCCAGGCGGGAAGCACTTTCATCAGCTATGCTCAGCCAGTGCCAAGGGGGCTCAAGTCATCATTTCATCATCCTTCCCAGGAATGTGGCTCTGAAATCCTAAGACTAGGACATCGCTCTGTGTGTTGATTGCATGCCATGTTAACCGCAGGTTAACACCTGAAAATTATCTTACAACAGAGTTACTTCTGTAAAGTTTCTCAACATAGTCCTTCATTCATGAATGATAGCTGAGTTTTAAATGTAGTTGATTATGTATTACTGTAATTATCCATGTCTGGGTTTTGTGCATATGGTTTTCTTTTTCTTTCTCATCTTTTGTTGGGATAGAGTTGCTTTGCAATGTCCTGTTGGTTTCTGCTGCATAACAAAGTGACTCCCCAAACAGATACTTACATCCCCTCCCTCCTGAGCCCCCCTCCCCCATCCCACCCTCTAGGGCGTCGCAGAGCACCAGCTGAGCCCCCTGCCCTGTACAGCAGCTTCCCACCAGCTGTCTGCTTTACACCTGGGAGTGTACATGTCAGTCCCAATCTCCCAGCTCATCCCACCCTCCTTCCCCGCCGTGTCCACACGTCCATTCCCGACATCTGCGTCTCTATTCCCACCCTGCAAATAGGCTCATCTGTACCATTTTTCTAATTCCACATATCTGCGTTAATATACGATATTTATTTTTCTCTTTCTGACTTACTTCACTCTGTTTGACAAGCTCTGGGTCCAGCCACATGTCTACACATGACCCAGTGGTTCGATTCGATGAAAATCCACTTTGTAAATGTGTGCTGAGCACCCACTTTGTCTTGGTGCTGGCATGGAGGAAATATCAACAGAAGAGATGACTGTAACCCCTCCTCATGAGACCTACTTTCTAGGGTCTCAAGACATCATCTCCAGTATTATCTTCAAAGATAATCGGGGGCAAAATGCCAAAATTTAAATTCTGGAAAGTGGATTTCTTAGTTATGTTATGCATATTGGTAGCATCATAATATAAAAGTTTAAAGCATCTGCTTTGGGGGGTCTGACAAATTTCTTTTCAACCTCTTATCAGCTGTGGGGTCTTAAGCAAGCCGCCTCACCTCTCTGTGCATCAGTGGTCTCCCTCAACAATCAGAGGGTTTATAAGGATTAAATAAGATAGTGTTTGCAAAGAGTCTGGCGTACACACTCCATCCATGGCAGCTGTTGAGTGAAGAAAGAATGAGAACAGAAAGAAAAGAAAACTGGAAGCAGTCCAGCAGGCAAGTCAGTATTGGCAGGATGCGAACATGGCAAATATTTTTAATATTATACATAAATGCTGGAAGTTATAAAAAAAAGCTGAAGAGTAATATCATTTTTGTCATGCTTAAACCTGAAAATAGAATTTGTTACCCGACTATCTCATACTCATATCCACTGTCTTTCTCTTCTGTGCCCAGAAACTCTAGAAGACAAGTTCAGGGCCTTTGTCTTTTGTTTTGTTGGTTGTAGCGGTGGTTTTTGTTTGTTTGCCACGCCACCATGTGGCACATGGGATCATAGTTCCCAAACAAGGGATGGAACCTGTGCCCCCTGCCACGGTAGCATGACGTCTTAACCCCTGGACCACTCAGGGAGTCCCAAGACAAGCTCAGTTATAACCCGTCACCTAACGTGGCTGAAGGAAAGTTTGCCAGAAACACATTCTGCAAACAAATATGCCAGGTGTGCCTAGCAGAGTTTGGGGCCCTGGAGCTACAGTAATGAACACAACAGAAGGAGAAAACAAGTCCTGTCCCTGGTGTTTACAATCTATCAGGCGAGAAACAGACAATAAACGATCTGAAGAGATAAATCATGTCTCCAGAGCGAGCATGGTCCAAGGTCCCGAGGCAGGAGCAAGCCTGGTGTGTTGGAAGACCAGCAAAGGCAGTTGGACTGGAGTGAAGTAAGTGAGGAAGAGAAACAGCGGTGAGACAGGAGCTGCGGGGGACTTCGGCGATGGGAACCACTGCAGGGTTTGTGCAGGGGGTGAAATGAGCGCCGCATGATCCAACCAGTGGAGTCCACCGACGCGAGTTTCAAGAGGATCACCTCTGGCCGCGTGTTGAGAATTGAATGTCAGGGACGGAGTTGAAAGCAGGAAGACCAGGCTTGATGCAGGTGAGAGATGATGACTGTCATGATCAAGATGGGAAGCATGCTTTGATGCTGAATCGTTTAAACATTATTTATAGTGACGAGGAAGACAGTGGGTGGAACAGGTTTGCCTGAGGTTTTCTGGCCGGGAGCAGGCGGAAGGTCTGTGATCTAGTTTGGGACATGCCGCGTTTAGTTAGTATATCCATTAATGCAGACGGGGGAGACACACAGGGAGAAGCCTGCCCTGTGGAGACACATTTGGGGATGGTGTCTGAAGCCGGGAGACAGAATGAGATCTCTGAGGGAGTGACTGCAGGAACCGGTGTCCCAGGAGTGAGTCTCGGAGCATCTCAGCAGGCAGAAGAGACTGGGAAAAGAGGCATCTGGGGATTTGTAAGGAAAGTCAGGAAGATGTCTTACCCTGGGGGAAAGCGGAGGCAAGAGCTTCGAGGCAAGGAAGCAACCAGTCGTGTCAAATGCTGCCGAGAAGTCAAACAGAATGAGGCCCGAGGGTTGGCTGTAAGAGTCAGTGGTGTGGGGACCGTGGGCTTCCCTGCCTTGGTTCAGACAGCACGTGGGGCTGCTGGGGGCCAAGGCGGACTGGAGAGGAGCAAGGAGGACTCGACTCCGGGAGGGAGCATAAGCCTGCTGCTGTAAAGGGGAGCAGGGCGGAAGCTAAGGAGGAAAGGGGGTCCAGAGAGAGAGACTCTTAACATGAAATAACGTGCTGGTCAATAGGCTGATTCAATAAATAAGGGGCAAATGCTGAGGCCGGAAGGAAAGGGGAGAATCGAGGAATCAGTGGAGCTGGGTCCCCAAAAAGAAAAGCTCAGGATGGAGTTCGCACATGGAGAGGTTGACCTCAGCTGAGACTACTCCCAGTCTCCTAGCATCAGCCCCACTTGGGAATTATTACAACTGCGTATTCTCAGCTCCTGCCCCAGCACTGCTGATTCAGAAACTGAGATTGGGGCCCACACGGTATAGATGCCAGTGTGGTCCTGAAATGCAGGGGATCCCCTTCTGGCTGCTGCTGTTTCCTCGGAGAAATAGGAGGGACATTAGTCGAGAGGGAGGGTTAGGAAGAGGTTCTTAGAGGAGACGAGAAAGGCTTATCCAGCAGTGGTTATCAGGGACACCGAGAGGATCTGCGTTCTGGGGGTACAGTGAGGTGCCTGCGAGTGCCAAGTGACCACCCAAGGGAGGGTGTCCACGTGGAGACAGTCAGTTTGCTTCTGTTTTTTCTCCAGCCACGTCCAGCTAGAGCTGAGATGGTAAAAGAGAAAATCAGTGGAGGAATAAATGAGGAACATGGCTAATCGCTTATAAATATGAGCTTTCTAAGTAAACCTTGCTTCCCAGCTTGGGAACTGTACGTTTCCTGAAGGCAAGTTTACGTCTTATTCTCAGGGTCCAGCACGGGGCCTGCAGGCCTGGCCCGGTCGCTTCTTGGTGGGAGAGTCAGGCTGGAGTCCTGCCAGTCCTGCAGGTCAGGAGTCCAGCTGGCGGCCTCGCCAGTCAGGTGGCGGGCTGGTCAGGGCAGAGGGGTGCACCCAAAGAGTGCTCCGGAAGAACGGTTTCTTCATTTCCTCCCCTGCCCACCATGTTCCTATTCAGACAAAGTTATTATTTAAACAAGAGCTTGCCTGGATCATGGAAAACTACATATTGTATGATTCTATTTATGAGAAATGTCCAACGTAGGCAAATCTCTAGACAGGGACTGGATTAGTGGTTGATTAGAGTGGGGGATTAGGGGTGAGCTAAGGGCTGTCAGAGGTTCTTTTGATGTGATGAAAGTGTTCTAGGAGTTCCCTGGCAGCCCATGGATTCTGGGCTGCAATGGCCGAGGTCAATCCCTAGTCAGGGAACTGAGATCCAGCAAGCTGAGTGACCAAAACATGAAAATAAACATCTAGCTTGAAAAAAAGAGACATGTTCTAAAAGTGGCTGTGATATATATATATATATCTATGAATATACAATAATCCGTTGAATTGTGCAGTTTGTAAAGGTAACTTACATGGTGTATGAATGATATCTCAGACTGGCATACCCACACGCTTCACTACTTATCTGTAGAGACGAAAACCAAGAACTTCTTATCGAAAATTAACCAAGTCATTTAAACACGTAGCTGAATTCTTTTGTGCCTTTCTTTAGGCAAATAGAAGAGCTTCTCCTTCAAATGCTCAGGACTTGCTAATACGTTAAAAAAAAAAAGTACAGTCTCTGATATGGAAAATAGCTGCCAGGAATTAGGCTTTTGTTTCCTTTAAAAAAAATTACACAAAATAAATTAAACAGGAAGGTAAGAAAGAAAGCCAAGCCCTGCTCTGTTGTGAAAAACTTGGACTCAAAGTTGCTGTTAAGTCTGCTTTTCAAAGGAGGATCCTCTCTGAACTGAATGATCAAAACGAAGGCCTCCAGGGGTCTTAAGGTGACAGTGTCTCTTCCATCAAACTGGCACTTGCTGTTGAGAACAAGCTCATTTCTGCTTCCTTCAGCTTCGCAGCTGAGCACTAACTGTCCTTTGTTTCACTTGTTTGCACTAACTTTCTTGCTCTAGGCCTAGAGACCACATTCCTTTTCTTGCTATTGTCAAAATGCACCCCTTGTCCCCATTTTAAAGCAGGCTGGCACTTGGCTCTTGTTCCCCATGACTTAAAGGAACTCCTCCGTCATCCATCTCGGTCAGTTTGTCTTTGAGTAGAAGAGTCCCAAGGCTGTGCAGTCCTATCGTCCAAGGCAAGACGTGTCTCGGTTGTATGTTTACTGCGGAGTCACTGCACCCTCCCGAGCAGCCTGGGATCAAGAGGGATCAAGCTGGAGGCCATGGTAGCTTTCGAGCCAGGGGCTCTGGGACGTTTCACAGGCCACAGGAGGACGTTTCATCCTCCAGTTCCACATCTAAAACTAAAGGGATGAATCAAGTGACCTGTGAGGTTCTTTCCAACGCCAGCCTCCAGACAAGGCATGGGAGTTGGAGAGCCGGGGGCCCCAGAGTCCAAGTGAGCTGGACAGAACTCTTCTGGGTGCCTGCTCCCTGCTTCTTCAGCCCTTCTTCTGTGCTGGGCACTTCCAGGCTCAGACAGGCTGCCTGGGTGCCTCCTGTGAGTAACTGTCTCACCTGGGGTCAAGGCTGTCGGTAGTCACAGCCGTGATGCATCTATGCTCAATTCAACACAAAAGCAAAAGAGCTGGCCCCGCACAATTCCATCTCCCTGGGGAGCCAGGCTGGGGTGCACGAGGTTACCGACCACGTGATACTGACTACAAAGCTCCAGCCAGGAGAGGCGAGGTGGCGCCCTGAAGCCAGGCGGCAGCGTTCAGGGCTGAGCCTGTCGCCGGGGGAAACAGAAGTCAAGCCCTCCTCGTCTCTTTCTTTCTCTCCTCCCTCCCGTCTGACTCTCGCAAGTTTGTTTTGGTTCTGAAACCCGGCCTTCCCAGGGGAGCTAACGGAGGCCAGTCCCTTCATCCGCTTCCCATCCTCGAGTCTCTGGGCCTCGGCCTGGGGGCCCCGTGGGCTCTGCGGTGTCGCCTGCCTCAGTGGGCGCCCTTTTCAGGTGCCCCCACCCTTCCTGCCCACGATCTGTGGGCCTGCCTCTTAGGAGAAGCCCTTCCCCCTCTCCCCTCCTCCTCTGCTCTGTTCAGGAGAACATCTCTCCAACCCCAGAAAGAGCAGTGCACACGGAGGGTTTCCATTCATCCCACCCATCAGACCCCCGAAACCCTGGAGGCCGTGGTCCTTCGCAGTCTGTTCCTCGCCAGCACCGGCAGTGGTTTGCAGGTGTTGCTCTGGCACTGACCCACAGGGCCAGCCTCCCCTCGGAGCTGAAGCTGGATCCGGGGCTAACCGTGAGACTGTGGGAGATGGCTCCACTGTGCTCACGGGGCACGTCCGCCTGCCCCGTCACTGTGACGCCTGCTGTTGTTCAGTCCCCGAGTTGTGTCCACCTCTTTGCGACCCCGTGGACTGAAGCCCGCCAGGCTCCTCTGTCCTCCACTATCTCCCGGAGATATCAAATTCATGTCCAGGCATGTTTCATCTGTAGTCAGAAGGTCAGATTCCACCCAGGCTGAGACGTGCCTGAGTCCCTCTTCCCTGCTGGCCTGCCAGTCCATTCTGGAGAGCTCTCTTAACGTTACAGACATCACCCTGCTTTTCCTCTCCCACCTCCGTCCTCTGCTGGCAACAGCCTTCCCCTCTCCACCATCCCCCCATGTGTGGGCTGGCCTCCCCTCCCCTCCCCATGGGGGTTGCCCCCCATTCCAGCTGGGCCACTCCCGCTCATTTGTTTCATCTCATCCCAGTGAGCACTTTTAAGAATCTCATCCCATTCACCACTTCTAAGACTTCCTTAAGTCAAATTCTGCCTTCTCGTCTTTCCTTTATATTATATAGCATCACTAGAGTTTTGCATTGAATTAATACTAGCATAGCTCTAATGCTACAGTTGCATTACTGACTTGATTTATATCTGTTCTCTCCCCCGAAGATGGTAAGCACTGTAAGCACAGATACTCTGGACTGTTTTTGCTTGCCTAGCACCTGGCACAGGGGCTGATCAGCATTAGCTGCTCAGTAAATATTTCATGGAAGAAATGGATAGAGGGAGTGAGGGAGGGGGAAAAAGGATGGATAGGTGGACAGGTACGGCATCTCTGGGCTAAGACAGGGGCTTTAGCGTAGGCAGTGGGCTGACAGAACGAGCATTATGCAGATTCTCCACCAACTCAGAGCAGGGAAGCATAAGCATTGATAGTGCGGTTGCTGCACTTGGCACCTTGGACATCTCCCCTCGTTCTGCACCCTTCCCAGGGACACTCTGTTTTTACGGAAATGTAATAAAAATAACCAGCATAGTACGTGTTTCTTAACCACCACAGATATTTCTCAAATGCAAACTTGCGGCTTCTGATTCATCCATGTTGTTAGGGAGGAAAATCCAAGCTGTCACAGGCTTATGAAAAGCCCTGCATTCTTCTTCTGTGTGATTTTACATGACTAATGTCATTAAGCAACCACAGAGACTAACCCACTGGTCACAGGAACATAAAACGGTGTTGTGTTGGTTGTGTCTGGCGCAAAGCCTTTGTTCAGGAGGATATGCATCTGCGTGTCACGCATCCTAGAATGAACTGACTTATGGCGTTCAGTCATGTCCAAGGGATCAAGCCCTTATTTTAAAAAAATAAAAACACACATGGCACCCTATAGCAATCAACTGACTCCAAGGAACTTAGCCTTTACTAAATACCTAGGAGACAAGGACGCCTGGGTTTGACTCCTACACATTTAAGTGCGTGCTCGAAAACACTTATCTTAGAATGAACAGAAGAAAACATTCTTGTTTTAATGATTCTACCCTTACTCTATACCAATATATACCAGTGTATATACCCCTATATACCCTTACTCTATACCAGTCAGTCTTAAAGGAAATCAATCCTGAATATTCATTGAAAGGACTGAATCTGAAGCTCCAATACTTTGGCCACCTGATGCGAAGAGCCCACTCATAGAAAAGACCCTGATGCTGGGGAAGATTGAGGGCAGGAGGAGAAGGGGATGACAGAGGATGAGAGGGCTGGATGGCATCACCGACTCGATGGACGTGAGTCTGAGCAAGGTCTTGCAGATGCTGAAAGACAGGAGGCCTGGCGTGCTGCAGTCCACGGGGTTACAAAGAGTCAGACACGCCTGAGCGACTGAACAACAACCCTTACTCCAAGTATTTGCAACTCCTCTTCGGGATTGCCTTCAAGACCAGAAGGCCATGATTAAACACACCCTTAGTCTTTTGCGGGTAAATTTGGTGTTTCGAAAACCCAGCATTGTGAAGAATCAAATCTGGTAAAGAAAATCAGGGATTAAACTGAGAAGTCACATTTGATCCAAACAAGACTCAAGTCCACAATGATACAGGTTTTCTTATGTGGTGAGCAAACTGGTCTTCTGTGAGGGCTTCCAGAAATGTTTCAAGAATTGAAAAACATGCATAGCTTCCTCAGATGGCAGGGCTTACAAGTTTGATGTGTTTGTTTTAAAAGCTCAATCTCATTTCTTCAGAGATTTGAACTGGCTGTCTCAAGGGCCAGCGCTGGCCAGCAAGTTGTGTTTTATTTGGATAGCATGGTGATTTATCTTTAAGTTGAGTCAGGATTTTAGAATCAGGAGATTTCAAGTACAAATCTTGAATTTCTGGTGTCCTCTGAAGATCTGGCCAAACTGAAATATCTGGCAAAACTGTTTCCCCAGCTGGGCATGACCACCCCTTTCTGGAGAGAAGTACCCGCTGTCTCTTCCATAAGGGAGGCAGCCGGGCCTACTCCTCACTGCTGCTGTGACCCGCCTAGGTCACTATTCCTGACTCAATCCCCACCCCCTTGGCTGTTTGTCGTTCTTTTTCTTTTTATAGTTTTCTTTTTCAATTGGAGTAAAATTGCTTTACAATGTGTTAATTTCTGCTGTGCAACGATGTGGATCAGCCATAGGCATACATATAGGCCCCTCCTCCTTGAGCCTCCCTTCCATGCCACCTTCCCAGCCCCTGGGTCATCACAGAGCATCAGGCTGGGTCCCCTGTGCTTTCAGCAGCTCCCCTCCAGCTATCTGTTTTCCGCGAGTAGTGCTGTGCATGCGTCTGTGCTAAGTCACTTCAGTCGTGTCCAACTCTTCATGACCCCGTAGACTGTAGCCTGCCAGGCTCCTCTGTCCTGCTTCTCCAGGCAAGAGAATTGCTATGCCCTCCTCCGGGCACCTTCCCGACCCGCATGCCTCATGTGCCCTGTGCTGAAAGCCGGGCTCTTTGCCACCAGCTCCACCCTCTCAACCATGCCCTCCTTCCCCGCCGTGTCCATGGGTCTGTTCTCCACATCTTTGCCTCCACTCCTTTCCTGCAAATGGGTTCATCAGTACCAGTTTTCTAGGTTCCCTGTATCTCCTTTAATGTGTATTTGTCTTTCTCTTTCTGACTTAAACTTCACTCTGCGTAACCGGCGCTAGGCCCTCACCACCACTGGCTCACACTTACTCCCTGTTTGTTCTGAGTGGCGTCTGTGTCTTTGTCTGTATCATCTCTCCAGGCTGGATGCTCACCAGGGCAGGGATTTCTTCCGGGTTTGTTTTCACAGCTCCGCCCCTGCTGCCTGGGGCATAGCTGGCTCTGACGCTGTTGGAGGAGGAATGATTGAGTCGTTCCTGTGGGCAGTTGAGTCACACTTCAGAGAAGACAGATTCCTACCTTGTTATAATCAATAGCTTTGTAAAGTGTATATTATCTCTGAATTTTCCCTCAAAGTTTTCTACCTATATGTATGCTCACTTGTATTTACTTCATTCTTTGAACAGACGCTAAATTCTGTACATGGTTCAGAATTCAAAATGTATTAAAAAGTCTGCAGTAAACATTCCGTCCACCCACCATGCCTTAATCGTCATCAGGCCTTAATCAGCTTCTCTTCTCATAGGCTAGCAGTGTGGTTAGTTTCTTGCGTGTCCATCCATAGATGTTCTTCACATGCACATTCATATATTCTATTTATTAGTTTCTCTTCTTGGTTACGCTGAGTCTTTACTGCTGTGCTTGAGCTTTCTCAAGTTGCGGCGAGCGGGGCTCTTCTTCATTGTGGTGTGGTGTGTGGTGTGTGGGCTTGTCCTTGCGGTGGCCTTCTCTGTCGGAGCACAGGCTTTAGCTGCCCGGGCTCTGATAGTTGCGGCTCACGGGCTCAGTGGTGTGGCTCAGGGACTTGCTGGCTCCGCGGCATGCGGAATCTTCCCAGACCCGGGACTGAACCCCCGCCCCCTGCACGCGCAGGCGGATTCGTATCCCCTGGACCACCAGGGAAGTCCTCTTCTTTCTGTTTAGGTTAAGAGACGATCTGTGTCATACACACTGTTACGCACTTCGCTTTTCTCACTTAACAATGTTTCTTAGAGACTATTCCATATCAACTCATAAAGGATTTTATCATTCTTTTTTACGTCACCTAGCACTCCACTGGGTGACTACCAGCTGGTTTATTTGCCTAGGCCCTATTGATGGGCACTGAGATTTGACTCATCTCCTTCTACAGGCGTTCAAGATACGGGCGTTCCAGGTGTTTAAGAAGTGAGACTGTGGATATTTTCACACTTTGTGCCATAGTTAGAAAGTCTTCTCTGTTTTAAAGCTTTGAAAGGATTCTCTTATTCTTCTAAAACTTTCATTTGTTACATTTAAATCTTTCATCCACTGAAGTTATCTTACAAGGTATAAGTTATGGATTCAACTTTGAGTTTTTCTCTAGATGGTTTACTGGTTGCCCCATCTCCACGAACTGAAGAAGCCAGCTCCTGTCATAGTCCCAGTTTCTGTATGTGATTCTGTCATAGTCCCAGTTTCCGTATGTGAAGTCTGTTTCTGAACTCGGTGCTGCTCCATTGATCTGCTATCTGTTCATGCACCATTGTGCATTGTTTTAATCCTTAAGGCATCATACAGTGTTTTAATATCTAATAAGGTTTATTCCTTCTTAGTACTGTTGTTTTTAAAAATTTTCCACATATTCATTTTTATGTCAAGATAATATTCATATAGAGTTCCTTCCATGTGGGCTTTTAAGTCATCAAGAACAAGCAGTGAGTGTGATCACGTGCCATGTTAGCATCCTTCAAGATCAAATACCTTTCACTCAGTGGACTTATTACCATGATTAGCAACTTAAATTGCTCATATCGAACCATCCTTACTTTCTAGGAACTATCCCATTTTTGCTGAAATATTGCTCTTTTAATTTTTATCAGGAGTTTTTTTGAGGTTTTATTTAAGAGTTTTGCATCAGTATGCAAGAGATCTGGACAGATTACTTCTTAATATTTTTGTAGCATAATTACACTGGCTTCACAAAAAGCACTGGGAATATTTCTTCTTTCTTTGTGCTATCAAAAAGTTTAAATAGCATTTTTTTAAATCTATGAAATAACCCATACATGAAATCATTTGTATTTTATATTCACAGGAAAGAGTAGGGGAATTCCCTGACAGTGTTTGTTTTTTTTTCATGATTATTAGTCTACATGAACTTATCTTTTATTTTCCTATTTTATATTTTTTGAGAAAAATCAATTAATTAAAGTATTAAATTATTTGCGTAAAATTATTCAAATTCATCTGTTATGATTATTCTAACTCTCAGCATCTGCAACTAATTTCCCTTTCTTTTCTAATGTTGTAAATATTTTATTTCTTGTTTTTTAATCCAGTTAGCTTGTAGTTCATCTATTTATTGTTCTGTTTTTGTTTTTTCCCAAAGAACCAACTTTTGAGTATCTTTACTTACCAGTTCCGTTATGGTATTTTGTAATTGTATTAGCCTTCTGACATTATTATTTGTTCTTTCAACATTTCTTTACTTTGTGGGTTTTTCCTCCCTTGTACTATCTGTGTTCACAACCATTTCTTTGTGAAAAGGCATCATTTTCATGCTACAATCGTGTTTTGTTGGATTCAGTCCTTTGAAGTCTTCCTAAAAGGCTCGGGAGCTATAACCTCTCACGTGTGCTCGGAGGAGCAGTCCGGTGGAGCTGGCACTCCGAGCCGGAAGAGAGGACCCCAAAAGGCTGCTACTGGAACCTCGGTGGGGGCAGAGAGCGCTCCCGGAACGCGGCGGGAGACCAGCGGCTGGGAAGGGCCCTCTCCTCTCTCCTCCAGTCTCCCTCTAGGGCCTGCTACTGGCAGAATCAGACAGAACACTCTGGCAAGGCTCTGTGGGGAAGAGTTTGCCCCAGGATCTCAGAGCAGAGAAGAGAAGGGCAGATTCGGAGCTGAGGAGGACAGCTAACAAGCCGTTGCTCAGTTTGGCGTTGCAAAGTCTGCAGTTTTTTAAGTTGCAGTCAGCCAGCTCTGCCTTCTGTATGAGTCCGCCTTTCCTTCCAACTACCGATGTCCCAAAATCCCAAGTATCTCTTGGCTTTTTAAGAAAATCACCTTTCCTTTATTAAGGGGGCATTCACTGGCGATCCCTTTATACTCTTTCGTGGCAACGCTAACATGGATTGAGCCACGCAGCCCCGAGGGTCAGTTCATTTTCAGACACTGATACCCAGCTGGTACCTGTGCTAAGGCGCTTCAGTCATGTCTGACTCTTTGTGACCCTATGGATTGTAACCTGCCTGCCTCCATCTGGAGGCTCTGGGCTCACTGGGGTCCACGGGATTCTCCAGGCAAGAATACTGGAATGGGTTGCCATTTCCTTCTCCAGGGGATCTTCCCAACCCAGAGATTGAACCTGTGTCTCTTACAGCTCCTGCTTTGGCAGGCGGGTTCTTTACCATAAGTAAGGCTTATTCTCATCAACTCACCCACAAAATCATGGGGATAATTTCCTTCATCAGGTGGACTAGTGATTTTTAATAGAACTTCTAATTTTATGAATGACCATGTCACCTTTTTTGAACTCAGGAAATGTCTTTTATCTAACAGGAATTGTTTGCCTGCAATCTAGGTAATATCTAGTGTCTCGTAGATACTGGGCTGGATTTGAGAACGAGCATCAGACTGATCAAGAGTGAACTTTTCAAATGATGTGTGTCAGCCTGATCACACTGTGTGATCTCTATGTTAAAATTTCAGCTGCTTGGTATTCTGAGCTAGAAATTTCATGTATTTTAAAAGTATGCCATAGGTGGCTGGCTGTGCTGGAGCTGAGAGGTTTTAAGGTGTGACCTCTCTGTGGTGTTTTGCCCTGAGCACGGAAGGAGGAGGAGGAGAAACATGTTCTTTCATTTCTAAAGGGGATATCCCAGGAGTCAGTGAAGTTCAGAGACGTGGCTGTGGTCATTTCTCCGGACCTGTGGGCTCATCTGAGCCTTGAGGAGAGAGAGCTGTATCGGGATGTGGTGCTGGAGACCTATGCTCAGCTTGTGTTGTTGGGACGCTGGACTTACAAAGCAGAGGTGATATCCTCCTTGAGGCAAGGGAGGGACCCCCGGATGCTGGAGGGGAGGCAACCAGCGCTGCATGCCCAGAGCCCCAGTAACGAAGCTGATGTCGCCCTTATCTTGGCGCACTGTCTTTTTCCCGTCTGGCTGATTCTGCGGGCTTCTCTCCATCACTGACTTTGAGCAGTTTGACAGTGATGTGCTTTGGTGTGATTCTCTCCACGTTGCCTATGCTTGGCTTCATTGGATTTCTTGGATCTCTGGGTTTATAAGTGTTCATTGGGTTTGGAAACGTTTTGGCCATTATTTAAGTATTCTTCTTTCCGGTCCTTCTTCCTCCATTTCTCGTCTTTCCAGAGATTCTAGTTGCCCATATATTAAGCCGTTTGAAGTTGGCAGATCTTCTAACTTTTTTTTTCCCTCTTATGGGACTTATATTAATGGATGGTATTGCTTCTCTTTGAATCCTATTCTAACTTTTGGGTTGAATCCTCTATTTCTTCAGTCCTTTTCCTCTGGGTTCTCCAGCCGGGTTTCCCATGTCACTGTGCTGCTTTGTATAATTTTGCCTTCGGTACAGTGTTTCTATACACATGAACAATTAGGTTGAAATGTTGTATTTTCAAAACCAGTTTTCACCACTAGATTCCATCTTAAGTTATTTATTGTTTAGACAGTATCAATCATGCCTGTCTTTAAACTGAATTCATACATTTTCTAATAACTTCAGATTAAGATCTAGAATGATAAAGGTAACAGAAACCCATGCTAGTTCCCCATTGTCAGTTAATCTTTTTAATTTAAAAAATCCTAGCAGTTAAAAAAATATATATCTTGTAGGTGAAATTGTTGGTCATCTTCTGCCTTCATTAGATAGTGCTGTGGACAATTAGTCATCAGAACCTTCCATTCAAAACAGACTTAAGTTCAGATTCTTTAAGAACACTCTCGGCTTAGAGGTCAGGAAGCAGAACTTTGAGTCTCTGCTTCTCCAAATACCAGTGTTTATATTTAGACATTTAACATCTGTGCCTCACTGTTCTCGTCTGCAAAAGATAAAAGGAGGCTGTGGGCATTGGGTGAAATGGTCCTTGTAAAAGGCATTGTAAACGCAGGTTGCCTTATTCTTGCAAGGGGCAGTCAAGTGTAGTCGTTTAGAACAGACGGTCTGGATTCATGGGATCTGGGATCAATTCCTGACCTTCCCACTGAAAAATCTTCACAACCTCTTCACTTTAGTTCCCCCAACTATAAAACGGGACAATACCGCCTCCATCATAGGTTGTCAAGAGTCGTAAAGGAGGTTGACCAAAAAACTTTGTTCGGGTTTTTCCATAATGTCTAATGGAAGGAACATTTTGGTCAACCCAAAAAGGGCTCTAGGACACTCAGCAGAATGGTAGCCGCACGGTAAGTGTCAGATGGATCAATGTTATTGCCTTTATTACTGTCTATACACATGTGTGTGGGGGCTCCTCAGGTGGCGCCAGTGGAAAAGAGCCCACCTGCTGGTGCAGGAGACCTGAGAGACGCAGGTTCGATCCCTGGGTGGGGAAGACCCCCTGGAGGAGGGCATGGCAGCCCACTCCAGTATTCTCGCCTGGAGAAGCCCTTGTACAGAGGAGCCTGGCAGGCTACAGTCCATGGGGTCGCAAATGGTCGGTGATTAACATAGTAACACGTTAACATAAATATCATATCATTATCTTCTTTTTCCTCTGTTCAATTTCACTGAACACACAAGTGGAAGCTCTTTAGCAATTAGTCGCTGTAAATTCTACTACAAAGCCAAGAGCCGTCTCTTCGGACTAGTTGCCTCTGCCTTGGAGCTGAGAGATGGCTCAGGAAGGACTGCCATGTACTTCCTGTGGGATCTGCATTATTTCTTAGATGCCTGAGAAACTGGCTGCTTTCCTTTTCTCTGGAAATCCTTCTTCCAAATCATATGAATTCATTTTCCCCAAAAATCACAGGCTCTATTTTTGCAGGTAGAACCAACAATACAGGTTGATGACCAAGGCTCGCTGTCTTGAGGTGGGTCTTGTTTGCGACACACAATGACTCTAGAGATGGTTTGACCAAAGTGTTCCATCTCATAACTATAAAAACTATTTGGGGACCAGAAAATATGCCTTTTGGGAGAAAGCAGCTGTTGTGAAAATACTCATTCAAATCTCCCAAGGAGACCACTCAACTGGTGGACGTTCACTGTTGCCATGCTGCTTAAAAGAGTCCGTTTTATAAATGCCACGGTCCCCAGAGAAGTGGGCTACCCTCTAATCAAATATCTTTTACACAGTGTCACACAGAGGACAGAAATCTCAGGCTTTCCTAATTATTTTGTTTAAAAAGTATCGCCTGATGGAAGAATCTCTAATGGCACAGATGTTTGGTCCTGTCCGACTCTTTGCAACCCTGTAGACTGGAGCCTGCCAGGAATTTTGATGGAATTTTCCAGCAAGAATATGGGAGTGGGTTACCATTTTCTTCTCCAGCGGATCTTTCCAATCCAGGAGTCAAACCCAGGTCTTTTGTGTCTCCTGCACTGGCAGGCGGATTCTTCACTGTGGGTGCCACCAGAGAGGAAGAAAGTGTGTCTAGTACTGTGCCCTTTTTATAAGCTACAACCTGCATGAAGTCTGCCAAGCTCTCAGCGATAGCAGTGACGCTTGGGGAGACCCACCCGCTTCCGCACCAGGAGAACACAGCCTCACTTGCCAGCTCTTGTTTCCTGCACAGCAGAAGCAGTGATCCTGTAGGATCCTCAGAGCAGGTCTGAAAGGATCATACTCTCCTCCTTTAGGATAAATGTTCAAAGGGCATTAAAACAAGCTGATGGAGGCATTCTGCCCGAGCATGCGGGCTGCACGGCCGGGATGGCTTCAGCCAATTACCTACACTCTGTGCAGCCCACGTTCTCACAGACCCTCCACTCCCAGCTGAGTCTGGGCCAGGAAGATCATAGAACCGCTGCTCAGAGTGGAGGGGGGTTAGCAGAGCGTGTATGTTTTGCAGCTGGGTCTTCTTAGTTCCATGGCCCTCTGCATTTCTGTTGCTGTTCAGTCGCTAAGCCCTGTCTGACTCTGTGACCCCCATCGACTGCAGCGCACCAGACTTCCCTGTCCTTCATTATCTCCCGGACTTTGCTCAAACTCATGCCCATTGAGTCGGTGATGCCATCCAACCATCTCATCCTCCACCGCCCCCTTCTCCTCCTGCCCTCAATCTTTCCCAGCATCAGGGACTTTTCCAATGAGTCTGCTCTTCACATCAGGTGGCCAAAGTATTGGAATTCAGCTTTGGCATCAGTTCTTACAATGAATATTCAGGACTGATTTCCTTTAGGGTGGACTAGTTTGATCTCTTTGTAGCCCAAGGGACTCTGAAGAGTCTTCTCTAGCACCACAGTTTGAAAACATCACTTCTTCCTCACTCAGCCTTCTTTATAGTCCAACTCTCACATCCATACATGCCTACTGGAAAAACCATAGCTTTGACTATATGGACTTTTGTCAGCAAAGTGATGTCTCTGCTTTTTAATATGGTGTCTAGTCGGGAAGATCCCCTGGAGAAGGAAATGGTAAGCCACTCCAGTATTCTTGCCTGGAGAATCCCATGGACAGAGGAGCCTGGCAGGCTACAGTCCACGGGTTCGGCAAAGAGTTGGACATGACTGAGCGACTTCACTTCTCTTCACTTCACTTCCCTTCTAGGTTTGTCATAGCTTTTCTTCCAAGGAGCAAGCGTCTTTTAATTTGTGGCTGCAGTCACCATCCACAGTGACTTTGGAGCCCAAGAAAATAGAATCTGTCACTGTTTCCACTTTTTCCCCTTTTATTTGCCATGAAGTGATGAGACTGAATGCCATGATCTTAGTTTGTTTTTTTTTTTAAATGTTGAGCTTTAAGCCAGCTTTTTCACTCTCCTCTTTCACCCTCATTAAAAGGCTCTTTAGTAAGAAATGAAGCGCCAGTCTATGTTCAATGCAGGATACAGGATGCTTGGGGCTGGTACACAGGGATGATCCAGGGAGATGATATGGGATGGGAGGTGGGAGGGAGGATCAGGATTGGGAGCTCGTATACACCCGTGGCAGATTCATGTCAATGTATGGCAAAACCAATACAGTATTGTAAAGTAAAAATAAAATTAAATAAATAAATAAATAAAAGGCTCTTTAGCTCCTCTTCACTTTCTGCCATTAGAGTGGTGTCATCTGCATATCTGAGGTTGATGATATTTCTCCCAGCAATCTTGCTTCCAGCTTGGCGTTTCACATGTATACAAACTTCAGACAGAGTATCAAATAGGACTTCCTCTAGTTAGAACTGCTTGTATGTGCTGTCATCTCTGCCAGGCAATGCTCCCCAGAGGGAAAGGCACAGGGCTTAGGCATCTCTCTTCCCATCAAGGTGCCCAGCCGAGGGATGCTCACAGGGCAGGCGGGAGGGTAGCTCAATGACTAAGGGCACTGGCTCTGGGTGACCCTCTCGCTCCTCCTCTCACTGGCTGGAAGGGAAAGCTTCT
Source organism: Nanger dama (assembly GCA_917880005.1). Taxonomy (NCBI): domain Eukaryota; kingdom Metazoa; phylum Chordata; class Mammalia; order Artiodactyla; family Bovidae; genus Nanger; species Nanger dama. Next base: position 4,005,862 of record CAKJTW010000021.1, on the reverse strand, counting down.
CTGCTCCCCAACCCTCTGTTTTGTCAATCAGCAGAGACAACTCTAAGTGTCTGCTCCTCCAAACAGCCTGCTGATTAATGACAGAGTGTGTGTGTCCACCTCAGGAATTCTCTGCAGACAAAGAAGTCCCCAAGGGTCTTCCTTGTCACACCATCGCTCAAGTCTTAGGGACTCCCTAGTGAGAATGTGGAAGCTAGGACTCAGGCGGCCTCCTGACCTCCGTTCAGCCAGACCCTCTGTGCTTGGGCAAGCGCGTGTCTGTATTGTTAGCAGACACACTACTATGCATAAAATAGATAGACAGGACCTACTGTGTGGCACAGGGAAGTACATCCAATATCCTGCAGTAAACCACAATGGAAAAGAATCTGAAAAAGAATATGTATGTATATATGTATATATTTACAGTATATAGTGTAACTGAATCACTTTGCTCTACACTTGAAACTAACACAACCTTGTGAATTAACTATACTTCAATTTTTTCATGGTTAAAGATAAAGAAATGAGCAAAAAATTTCAACACTTTGGAGATGGTGAGCAGAGAAATGGGCAGAAAAGGATAAGAGAGGTTTTCCCCTTCTTAGCCTAACAGAGTGCAGTTGAGCCCTTAGGGGAGGGAGAAAGGTCCTCAGCGAGTTGTCCGTCTTTATCACTTTGGTCTCAATACGCTAGCATTGCTCCACATCTGGTATTAGATAGCCGTGGCATCCGCAAGCTGGAGGCAGGTTCACCGTGCTGCCAGCCAAGCAGCATTTCAGTCCACATGCAGACAGACGGAACTCCGAGATGCACAGGGCAATTGGCCATCCATTGGTTGATGGTAAATGTCTGCATGGATGGAGTTTTTCTGGGCGTTATAAGTTCAAAGTGTCAAATGTGTACAAAGACCAGTTTCATAGAAAGTGGCTACTTGTTTCCCAAAACTTCTAGTCCTGAAAAAGACCAGAATTTGGGGAGACATTGAAGTTATTAAGGGAAAGCTGTTGAATCCAAATAAATTACTCTTGAGTTAAGCCTTGATCAAGAATTTCCAGTTGCGTTATTAATTAATAGATGTCTCTTGGGAAGCAAACAAGGGATAAGGAAGACTCTTCTATCTCAGATTCCAAACTAAGTCAGAAAAAATCCACATGCCTGGTACATAATAATAACAATGCTCTGGGTTTGTTTTTTTTTCAGCTTTAAATTGGATAATTTGTGATACTTTGCTAAAGTATGCATTTTAACAGTTTCATTGAGACATAATTTACATAACAAGGTTCACCCATTGAAAGTGTACAATTCAGTGGATTTTAGTCCATTTTCAGAGTTGTGCAGCTATCACTATAATTTCATTTGTAGACGTTCCCATTAGCCTCTCCCAAAAAAACCCCGTGTACCCATTAGCAGCTAGTCCCCACCCTGCACGAAACCCTCCCACTGATCCCCTCACTGCCCACCCCCTGCCCAGCCCTGGATAACTACTCATCCACTTCCTGTTTCTATAAGTATGATTTTTTTTTTTAACCTAGACATTGCCTGGCAGTCTTTCCCTTGACTTATAATTAGAATCAAATGATGTGTTCCCTCAAAACCTGTCATTTTTGAGAAAATTCATTTTCTTCATGCATCCCCTGAAGAAAACTCAGCCCACATTCAGCCCGCATCTCTCTCCACCACCCTCAGATGGGCCCACTCGTGGCACAGTGGTGAGGGATCTGCCTGCCAGTGGAGGAGACCCAAGAGATGTGGGTTCAAGCCCTGTGTCAGGAAGATCCCCTGGAGCTGGAGATGGCAACCCACTCCAGTCTTCTTGCCTGGAGAATTCCATGGACAGAGGAGCCTGGCGGGCTACAGTCCATGGGGCTGCAGAGAGTCAGACACGACTGAGCATGCACGCTGCCTCTTGCTCTTTGTCTAACAATGTATGTTAACACGTCACTGACTGGAGGATTTTTGCAGAAACTAATGCCTATGGCTGGCGATCTGTTATGTAAGTGAAGATTTAAAGGTCTCCAGTCAGTAACGCTTGGTTAACAAATAAACATAGTAATGCACCACTGTGTTAAGCCCTACTGTGTGCCACTTGGGGAATCAGTGAACAAAACAAAGACCCGGGGCCTTAAGGAGTTTACGTCCCAGCAGAGGGAGACAAAACGATAGGCAACAACAAAAAGCAGCAGGAAAACCAGAGATAAACTGTTCCGCACGTTACAAGGCACTGCAGCCCACGGGGAAGAGGGGCCGGAGAAGGGGTGCGTGATACGAGATGCTGCAGCCCACGGGGAAGAAGGGCCGGAGAAGGGGTGCGTGATACGAGACGCTGCAGCCCACGGGGAAGAGGGGCCTGAGAAGGAGTGCGTGATACGAGATGCTGCAGCCCACGGGGAAGAGGGGCCTGAGAAGGGGTGCGTGATACGAGACGCTGCAGCCCACGGGGAAGAGGGGCCGGATAAGGGGTGTCAGTCAGAAGGCTTGGCGCACGGGGAAGGGGCAGGCCACAGCAGGCACTGGGGGTTTCAGAGGGTGCATCCCACAGAAGTTAGTTTCACGACTTAGTGGAGGTGAGGGAGGGACTGAGCAGGTATCTGGGGAATGAGCATTTGAGCAGAGGAACAACCCTGGTGCAAAGAGAAGGAGGAGATCACGGCACAGAGGTGATCGAGGGCGAGCCGGGGGCGTGATGGGGCAGGGGGTGGGGGTTGGAGGCACAGGCCACAAGAGCAGGATTATATTCTCAAAGGGCCACTCTGACCGCCGTGTCAAGAAGAGATGAGAAGGGAACAGGAGCCGGGTAGCGAGACCTCCTGGACACTGTTTTAGAGCCTCTGTTGGGCCGTGCTTCTCCGCTCGGTTGGACCCCCGAGCGGCCCCTGCGGCTTGACAGAACTGAGGCCTGACTCACAAAACACTCAGGGGCGTGGGGTGCAGCCTGGGCACGGGGACTCTGCAAAGCCACCCAGGGGCTGTGGGCGTGCAGCTGAGGGGCCTGAGTTCCAGGACCGGGAAGCAGTCCCACCGGTTAGACATTGCCGCTGGGAAACAAAAGCCCCCCAGCTGCTGCTGGCAACACTGTGCCCAGGGGCAGCCCAAGCCTCGCTGCTACGGCAGGGCCAGCAGTGACCGGGCAGACGGTGTGCACACGGGGTCGGAGCGGGCGGAGCCCCCGACCATCAGACCTCGAGCAGGTCACGCCCGTTCTTTAACGATGCAAGCGTAAGCCTGAACGTGAGCACTGTCCTTCGCCATATCTGGGCAGGATAGAAGGATCGGGTTTGAACCCCAGGAGGTGCGTGTGTGATTCACCCCATGGGCAATTTTTAAGAATCCTGGTTCCAGGGTACCAGGCATTGTGCAAGCAGCAGCTAATACAAAGATAAGCTCTCTTGGCCAAAGCCAAATGGCTCAGAGTGAACACTGAATAGTATTTCAAAACGTGTTATTTGTGGGAAGGTTTTAAATAAGCCAAAGGGGAGGGGGACCTTCGGCTGCCTCGCTGAGCTGCTGGCATTTCTAACTAGGAGGGATGAATAGAGCATCATCGTGTCCCAGCGGCACAAGTACAGCCAGAGAAAAAGAGACGCCTGGAGCCAGCCGCGAGCCAAACATGAATCAGCAGTCTCCTTCTATTGTTCAGAAAACGAGCTTGAGGCTGGCAGAGGGGGACTGAAGCACCCTGCAGAAATGCCCTTCCCCCTGCAGGAAACAGACCCCGGTTGAAACACAGCATGTCGTTCTGGGCTTCCTGAGCTGAAAGGAGTGTAAAAAAAATGCTGGAGAGGATTTAGGGGAGCTGATTTGTGAATATGGAACACACAACCCATAAGAAACGAGAGAAGATGTAGACGCAGCGTTGGCAAACCCTCAGAGGCGACACACCAAGGGTTACTCTCTCCGATGAGCAGGAAGTAGGGAGACCCTCACTTCGGTGCCCAGTGAATGTTCTGGGCTGACCACTGGATGAGCTGCTGGGAGTACGTGCCCACCTTTGAAGACCTTCCGGCCTGTGGTGATGGGCAGGAGGGTTCGAACTCCAGCAGCATCAGAATCATCACCGGAGGGCTTGTTAAAGCACAGCCTGCCTCTCACGGCTTCTGACTCAGTGGGTCTGGGGAGGGGCGTACGGGTCTGCATTTCTAGGGAGATCCCGGGTGATGCTCTGCTGCCAGTCTGCGCCCCCACTGGAGAACCCTGCTCGAGGAAGGCAGTCATGGGCAGGAGTGAGGGCGAGTGTGACTTGAGTGCAGAAGTCCAGGTATGGTGCCGCTGCTACAGCAGGCCCCTCGGTGCTTATAGGTGGCACTTTGGGTGTGCATAGCAACGTGATTTGGATCAACCACTCGGGTCATGATTTTGCCCCCCAAGAAAGCATGGCCAGAGGCAGGGAAAGAGTTCTCTGCAGGCCTGTGGCAGTGAAACGTCACAGAGGGTGTCCAGGAGCTCTGGGTCAGGGAGCACGTGTGTGGGCAGGTGTAAACAGATGGATGGCTTCAGGGTGACAGCAGGGTGATTTGGCTTATACTCCAGTGCTTCTCTCACGAGCAGCAGTTCTCAACAGAGTCAGCCGGAAAGCCTTTTCTAGGCATGTCTTCCCCGGACTCAGACCCAGAGATGGTGGCAAGGCTTCTCAGCTGAGCCCCCTGTGGATCCTTCCTCGAGATTAAAACCCGCTTTTCCTTCAGCCTCCGTGATCGGGCCGCATCCTTACAAGTAAGCAGAGTGCAAATCCGACCTCTTTGGAAATGTAAGACTTGAAGGAAATCCAAAAGAGAGGGAATATATGTATTTGTGGTCTTCCCTGGTGGCTCACTGGTTAAGAATCCGCCTGCCAATGCCAGGGATGTGGGTTTGATCCCTGGGTCGGAAAGACCACCTGGAGAAGGAAATGAAAATTGACTCCAGTGTTCTTGCCTAGAAAATTCCATGGACAGAGGAGCCTGGCGGGCTACAGTCCATGGGGTTGCAAAGAGTCAGACACAGCTGAGTTACTAAACAACAGATATATATACACATATCGCTGATTCACGTTGCGGTACAGCAGAGACTAACACAGAGTTCTAAAGCAACTCTACTCTGTTGACTTAAAAATAGTCACAACCTACAAACTGACAGTTATGTTTTATTTGGTGGGGATTTTTAGGGCTCCAAGCCCAGGAGACAGGATCTCAAGTAACCCTGAGAGAGCTGCTCCAAGGAGGGGAGGGGAGGAACCAGATCATATAGAAGCTTGCAACAAGGGGCTCTGAACAGCAAAAGACTATTGTTAGTGAAGAAAACCAGATATCACGAATGAATGAATTTACTGCTTTTCTGTGTATGGGAAGGTGCAAGAGACTGGACTCACTGAAATGTTCCTTTCATACGCATCCCAGCTATCTGGGGCCAACAGCCTGCAGTTTGAATTTTCACATTCTCAGTTCCTCACTCACGGTTGGAAGTGGTGGCATTGCTCTTCCTGGCTGCCCGCCAGGCTCAGAAATTCGCATTTGGAGGGTCGGAATAGCTGATGATGGTGACTTCTTTGTTTATTGATACAGCAGGAAACACTCCATTTCACAACTCCTATAAAAATTAGTTTAAGAAAAGAAAATGCAAAATCCCTTCACATCTCCAGGTCTCCTTGATCCTCGATCACCAGGAGACTTAAGTGTCTCACTTAAAGTGCAAGCGGCCTTCAGACGAGGAAATCGTCCAGCCGCAGAGCTGGGGGCCTTGATCAGCACCTCTTCACTGATATGTTCCAGATGGCTGACCGGGCTGGTCAGCAGTGGAGAGATGGGGCTGCCCGTCCAGCATCCAGTGTAGCCCACCAAGAGGGCGCCCCAGCACCTCTAACAGGTTCCCAGGTCTGGTAGGCTGATGGCTCCCAACACATGGTTCCTGGAAAGGACAGTCCAGTCACCTGGGACCTTGTCGAACGTGCAGACTCCCAGACACCCTGACCCCACACCACCACCAGAAACCCTAAGGACAGAGCCCAGCAGTCGGTCGTAGGAGCCCTCCAAGTGTCTGCCAAACTCTGAGAAACGCTGGTTTAGTTAATGGGCTTCCCTGGTGGCTCAGACAGTAAAGAATCTGCCTGTAATGCAGGAGACCCCGGTTCAATTCCTGGGTTGGGAAGATCCCCTGGAGAAGGGTTAGGCTACCCAGTCCAGTATTCTTGGGCTTCGCTGGTGGCTCAGATGGTTAAAAAAAAAAAAAAAAGTCCTCCTGCAATGTGGGGAACCTGAGTTCAATCCCTGGGTTCAAAAGATCCCCTGGAGGAGGGCATGGCAACCCACTCCAGTACTCTTGCCTGGAAAATCCCATGGACGGAGGGAGCCTGGTAGGCTGCAGCCCATGGGGTCACTAAGAGTCGGACAAGACTGAGAGACTTCACTTTTCACTACACGTGTTCTGGGGTGTTTAACAGGCTGCTCGTTGGATTATCCCCTAAGAATGTAGCTTCCAGCCGCTTTCTCGGCGCCCTTCTGTGTTCTGCCGTTCCCGGTGATGACGTGGCTCGTTGCATCTCCACCTAAGATGAGGCAAGGGCTGTGCTCTGCTGCTATTTCAAGTCTGTATTGCAAGTTCACCGTGTGAGAGAGGCTCGGGAGACTCCGTTAGATGATGGTCACATCTTGTTTATTCCCCGAAATGAGCTTACATCTATCCAGATTTCAGTCTCTGCTCTCTCCTCCACAGCTGACACCAGGCTGATTCACTCAGCAATGTGAAACTGAAAGGTCGAATTGTATAGTCCTGGGCTCGCAGAGAGCGAGGGCTGAGAAGAGATTGGGAAAACTAGATGCTCGAAATAATCACCGACTGCAAAGCTGCGAGAGCCACAGTCCCCAAACCCTGTACTCAGGGGCCCCTGGGGGTGCCGCAGCAAACCCAGAGGAAGCCAGTGGAGTGTTTGATGTTTGAGGAAGATGTAGCCACCACCGTCAGACACCGCGCAAACACTGCTGTTACGATGTCTGGACCTTCTTTCTTAATAAGCGGCTTCCCTGGCGGCTCAGCGGCGAAGAACCCGCCTGCCAAAGCAGGAGACACAGAAGACGCAGGTTCAATCCCGGGTCAGGAAGATTGCCTGGGGAGGGAAATGGCAACCCACTCCAGTACTCTTGCCTGGGAAAATCCCATGGACGGAGGAGCCTGGCGGGCTACAGTCCATAGGCTCACAAAGACTCTGACACAACTTGTGGGCTGAGTGTGCACACACTTAATGAACAGACCATGTATTCCTTTCAGCTGGGTCACTGTGAAGCAGTTACTGAAACACTCGGTGTGCCAGCTAAGCGGAGAACTTCCTGTCATAGCAGTGCTGATCATGGGAGGGGGATCTGATCAGAACCACACATACAAGACAGCGCATTTAAGGAAATACATATTCTAAATTTATCTTAGAAGTTGGGGGGGCAACAATAACCTAAATAGGAAAAGAATTTGAATTTATGTATATATGCACCTGAATCACTTTGCCAGACGCCTGGAATTGACACAACATTGTTAATCAACTATATTCCAACGTAAAGTTTAAAAATTCATGGATTTAAAAAAAGAAAATTGCAACTCCACGAGTCTTTTAGAAGGTTCTTTTTCTTGTTACCTTCCTAGGTAGATCTGCTCACCCCAGCTGATTCAGTCCTTAGCCAAGTTTCCTGTAATTACTGCTGTGTTATGTTGCGTGATGGAGCAGAGCTTGGGGGAGAGTGGACACGTGTACACACATGGCTGAGTCTCTCTGCTGCTCTCCTGAAGCTGTCCCCAGCATTACTAACTGGCTATAGCCCAGCACAAGACTAAAAGTTCAAATTAAAAAAAAAAAGAACATTTCTTCAAGGCTTACACATAAAAACACAATGGATTAATTCTTTCCCGTTTGAACTAATAACTGCTCTCATGCATTCAAATCGCCTTTGAAACCCACTGTTGAAACAAAATCTGGGCTGCGTATGGTATGCACTGTCCTCATTCGAAAGCAGTACGTTTGCTAAAATAGCCAGGCAGTGTGAAATTAGAGCCCAGTGAAGGGAAAGACAGGGACTGTACAATGTTTATGAAGCCTGTTTCTGTAGGAACCCTGCAATGCAGACGTCCTTCCTGCCCCACAAGTGGCATCTAAGTAGTAGTAAACCATTATGATATTATTAAGAGAATTTTATTGGCATCTTCAAGGGATTTTAGGAGCTGAGCAGTCCTCATAGTATCTCCTTTGGAAGAATATTCCTTCTATCCCACGGTTAAAAGTCTGCAGGGAGCTCAAGGCGGATTCCAGAGGAAGCAAAACCCAAGTTTCTCCTGGGTAGCGCCGTCTCCATGGCTTGAGATGGGCAGGGTTCAACGGGAGAGTCGTTTCTTAGGCAACTGTCTGGGGCAGGGTGCAGAGCTGCCTTAACTCGCCTTTCAACACTTTTAAGAAACCAGTAAAACATGATCCGCTTTGGTGCTAACATTTTTTAATTGAATTATTTATTTTAATTGGAGGCTACTTACATTACGATATTGCAGCGCTTTTTGCCATACGGTGCTAATGCTGTATTTCCCCTCGTGTCTGATGTTTTCCGTGCCCGCGTCGTGGGGAGTCCCCTCACCGCCCGTGAGCACTCGGGTGTCGGGTGGGTCTGCTGGGACCCTCACCCCCCGGCCTGGTGATGGATGCCTCCCGGGCCCCTCAGCACGCCCACCCGCCGCTGCCTGTGGCTCAGGGATGCCGCCTGCCTCTCCACCAGGTGTCAGCAGAGGCAGCTTGAACCACTTGCTCTGGCCAGCAAGACCTCTGCGAGGCTGCTTCTGCGGCGGTGTCCGAGTGCCCTCAGACCGCCGTCTGCTCCCTCGTAGGAGGGGACTTCTTAGAGGCATTCAGGGGTGATGGTCCACCTGTCGAGCGGGGGAGCCACGAGTCAGTGCGTTACAAACACAGCAGGCGGCGGGCCGAGGCATCAGCCCCATAGAGCTGTTCCTGGCTGGTCTCTTCCTGACTCTTCTGTCGCTGGGTTATGCGGCTCGAAACGGGTCCAAGTGCCACTCAGGGTGTCAGTAAGTTAGAGGGAATAGAGGGCTTTAGATTCCCCGGGGGCTGGGGCGGTTGTCGAAAAGCCTACTCCGACTCCCAGAGCCTCAGCCCTCCCGCTGCTGGCCGCGCCTTAAAGCAGAGGGGACTTTTTCACAGGCTGTGACCCCAGCCCTCCCACGCGAGGAGGCAGGAACACCCTCAAAGGGCAGGCCCGTCTGTCCTGTTTCATCTGCCCGTTCCCTTTGAGGTGGGTGACCTTACCCACCTGGGGATCTGGCTCTTGAACACCCCCATGTCATTCTGTTGATAATGGCAGGTCCCACCCTCCTTCCAAGCCATGGCGACTGTGTGCAGGGAAAGTGGAAGTGAAGTCACTCAATCGTGTCCTACTCTTCACGACCCCATCGACTGCAGCCCACCAGGCTCCTCTGTCCGTGGGATTTTCCAGGCAATAATGCTGGAGTGGGTTGCCATTTCCTTCTCCACGGGATCTTCCCGACCCAGGGATCGAACCCGGGTCTCCTGCATTGCAGGCAGACGCTTTACCGTCTGAGCTGCCAGGGATTCAGTGTTATTGTTCAGCCGCTCAGTCGTGTCAGACTCTTTGTGACCCCGTGGACTGCAGCACGTCAGTCCTCCCTGTCCTTCACCATCTCCCAAAGTTTGCTCAAACTTGTGTCCATAGAGTCTTGGATGCCATCCAACCATCTCATCCTCTGTCGTCCTCTTCTCCTCCAGCCTTCAATCTTTCCCAGCATCAGGGTCTTTTCCAATGTGTTGGCTCTTACATCAGGTGGCCGAAGTACTAGAGCTGTGATTCAGTGTGGACATAGATTAAAAGGAAGAGTAGGAATGAGCCCCGGAATGAGATGGTTGCACTTGAGTTAAAATCATTTTACCAAGAACTGAAAAATCAGCCACAGCCATTTGCGCTGTTTCAGCCGCAGAGCCTGGCTGTGTTGTCTGATGCCTGGAGGAGAAACGCTTCCAGTGACTGCCGAAAATCTGAAAAGGGAGCTGTAGGTTTGCCACCGGGAGTGTCCCGACGTCTCTGACGCTGGGCCCTTGGCTCCCACAGCGCCCAGAGGAGGACTTCTCCCAGCCCGCACTCCAAGGGGCGATACCCTGGGTTGAACACCTGGGCCCCCGTCACAGGGCAGAGCTGCTAGTATTCGCTGGACTTCCCTGGTGGCTCAGACAGTAAAGCGTCTGTCTACAATGTGGGAGACTGGGTTCCATCCCTGGGTCAGGAAGATCCACTGGAGAAGGAAATGGCAATCCACTCCAGCACTATTGCCTGGAAAATCCCATTGACAGAGGAGCCTGGTAGGCCGCAGTCCATGGGGCAGCAAAGAGTCGGACACGACTGAGCGACTTCACTTTCACTTTAATTAAGTAACTTACAGTCTCATGTTCCGTTTCAATCAACCTAACCCCTAGTCTAACAGTGCTGGCTTTGTAAATATTTTCCTTGTACTGAATTTCGGGTGGTTTTTTTGTTTGTTTTTTATTTTAATGTGTGTGTGTGTGCTTAGTCACTCAGTCGTGTCTGACTCTTTGTGACCCCATGGACTGTAGTCCGCCATGCTCCTCTGTCCATGGGAATCTCCAGGTCAGAATCCTGGAGTGGGTAGCCAGTCTCCTCTCCAGGGGATCTTCCCAAGCCAGGGATGGAAGCCAGGTCTCCTGCATTGCAGGCGGACTCTATCCTGTCTGAGCCACCAGGGAGGCCCCAGCTGCTGGGTAAGTGTTGGCTAGAAGAATGGACGTGATGCCGCTCCATACTCATGGACACAGAACCAGGTAACCGTTGTGTCTGAGGCAGACAGTCACTATACTCTAGGGAGTTTGTCAGAGTTGAGGGAGGTGTCCTACTTTTAACGTTTACCTACCTATCTGCACCAGGTCCTAGCTGCAGCCGGCAGGATCTCTTTAGTGGTGACCTTCGAACTCTTAGCTGGGGCGTGTGCCATCTAGTTCCCTGACCAGGGGTGGCAGCCAGGCCCTGGGCATTGGGAGCATGGAGTCTGGACCACCCTTGCACTGAACTTGTCAGACTACACTCCCAAGTAGAAACAGTGGGTCACAGTGTTGTATGGTTTGAATAGCTCTGCTGTCTCTTCTCTGTGAGTGCTTATGTTATGATAATCATCAGAAATTCAACCATTATGCATTCACTTCATTGGATCCTAGACTCACTTTTAAACTGCAAAGACCTCAGGGAAGGACTATTGGGGCTGCATTTGGGACACTGTAAAGTAAGTAAAGTGAAGTTGCTCAGTCGTGTCTGATTCTTTGGAACCCCACGGACTGTAGCCTAGCACATTCCTCCATCCATGGGATTCTCCAGGCAAGAGTACTGGAGAGGGTTGCCATTTCCTTCTCCAGGAGATCTTCCCAACCCAGGGATCGAACCCCGGTCTCCTGCATTCCAGGCAGATGCTTTAACCTCTGAGCCACCAGGGACGCCCTAGGGACACTGTAAAAGTAGCTACAAATTCATCTGTGTGCCCAACCCTCCTGGATCCCTGTAACAATTTTAAATGAACTTGAAAGAGAAAAAAAAAATCACAGAAAGTAAAATTCAATCTGAGAAGAGGAAACAGGAGCAATTCCACCTGCATTTTATGTTGGGGTCTTGGGAGGTGGGCTTTGGTGCTGTTATGTCTTTTCAACCCACCTCAGGGCGCCCCTGAGTGTGAAGTCGAAAGAGTATACTCTTTTCGGTATACTTGCCTGGAGACAGGGCACCCCTAGAAGCCAGATAATAGCTCCAGTCTCCCACCACGACTGGGGCTGGCCAGGGGTGAGTGGGCGTTGATAACAGTGACTGTAATAAGGAAGACAGAGCCCTCCCTGGCAGCGCAGTGCTTCAGATGCCAAGCTTCCACTGCAGAGGACACAGGTTCGATCCCTGATCCGGGAACTAAGATCCCACATGTCGCACAGCACCACCCCAGAATAAACCCAAATCTGGGTGTCAGAGCCCAGCACTACTTTTTATTACAGGAGAGGGAGGGGGGTATGGAAAAGTTCTACTTTGAATTAGTTTTTTTTTAAATGGGTTGTGTTTGTGCTTCTCCCACCTTTTGGCATTTATAGAAAATACTGCCCCACACGTGAAATTAAGGCCACTTCCTTTCAAGTGACATTAGTACTTTGGGATTAATATTTTGTCTAAAAATGACTGCTTATGAATAAAGTGACCCCAGTCACAGCAAGTAGAAAGAAGGATGTTCACATATTGGAACTGTCCTGCCAAATGATGTTTGCCCCTGTTGTGCTCTGTTAATTTGGAGTGGGGAAAGTAAGCTCTTGCTTGGTGCAAGACATCCTGCCAATACCGTGGGTCAGTGTCTGACTTTTTAAATTTACAAAACATTTTCAAGTTCCCCGGTCCTCATCACAACCTGAAGGGTTGGGGGTCGGTGGTCTCAATTCACAAAGGTGGCTCGGAGAGTTAAGACACCAGCCAAAATGTGCAAACTGCAAGCTGAGACTCAAAGCCATCCAGAGTGGCTCTCAGCCCGGGTGTCTGTTCACCATGCTTGAGACTGAGCTTGTTTCTACAAACAATTCCCAAGCATCAGGGTCAAAGCCTTGATGAGGGGCAAGGGAGAAAATCAGAGACTCCAGCGGGCAGAGAGGGAGAGTGGTGGCCACAGTGCCCTCCAGGCAGGCGCAGCCCCTTGGAGGACACAGCCTCCACCCAGCCGTGACTCCAGACCCAGGTGCTGGGGGGCCAGGCCAGCATGCGGCTGGGAGGGACGCTGGCCCCACAAGCCCCCGCGGTGCCCAGTGCCCCACGGACCGTCAACGCCCCCTGGCCGTCCACACACACCCTTAGGACACACCCTGAGCTGCGTGAGGACACACCTCACGCCTCACGCCTCCCGGCCTCTCACGGCCTCCTGCAGGGGACCCCGGGTGTCCCCGTGTCAGTGCCATGAGCGCTGCTCAGGCCAGCACTGAGAACCACCCGGGATTCCCCCACCTCAGCCTGGGGCCTGTGATAGCCCAAGACGCGAGTGTCTGACCTTGTAACAGAACCGAGAGAGGTGCCTGTGGACGGGACCCCTGCCCGGCCTGCGCGGCCCGCTCTCGGCTTCCTTCCATGGAGGACACAACAGATGAGCATGCCTAACTCACCGTCCAGGTGCCCTGAGGCCAAGGAGAAGCGGGCTAGGACCGCAAACACCCTCCCCAGAAAAGGTGGCCGTGAGCCGTGAGGCGGGCGCATGTCTCGTTTATTTTACTGGAGCATAGCTGGTTTACAGTTGTGTTAACTGCCCTGCACAGCAGCATGATTCAGTTATACACGTGTATACATTCTTTTCTGTACTCTTTTCCACCATGGTGATGCGCGTTCCACTTTCATAATGTGCAGACTCTATAAGGAATGTCTCACTTGATCTTCGTGAAAAGACTTTTCCCAAGAGGGATTTGCATGGTTGTCCCTTCAAGGTTGTACTTTCGATAAGGACGAAAGGACCCACGAGGGGACACAGGGTGTGCAGTCAAGGCCGGGGCCTCTGACAAGGCGGGGTTCTCTCTGGTCTAACTTGGTGACTTTGGACACTGAGACAGGAGGATGCCACCAAAGGGGTCGGGCTCCTTGGCACCGAGGCAGAGTTAGCTTCTCAAGTCAGGTCTCGCCCCGAAGGGCCTCCCACAGCACCCCATTCCTCACAGGACCAAGTCTGGCTCCCATAGCAAACCTCCCAAGACCCTAGACCATCTGACCCCAGATTACCTTTGCAGCTCTCAGCCACTGCCTGCTCCCGCCCCACCCGCCATCACAGCCCCTGTGCCAGGATGCGGTGCCTTCTACTCCTGCTGTTCACAAGCCACACCTGGTCCCCTGCTGGGAATGTTCCTGGCTTCCTTTTCAAAGCCAATTTCCAAGGTCTCGTCTTGCAGACAGAATCATCACATTCTCCCCCGAGCCTCCAAATTAGCTTTCTCCCTCCTGTTCAGCTCTGCTGCCCCGAAGGTTCAGGGTGGGTCTGCTCTCCAAGGGCAGGCACCATGAGTGGTTCATCTCGAACGATCCAGAACTTGGGTTGGTTTCTGAGGTCGTGGATGAGGCAGCCCTGAACCAGGGCTTCGGGTGAGGGGCTCTTCAGCCTCCAGTCTTGCTTCTCAGAAACCATTCTCCTTTCACCCACAAAGGGATCTGCTGCTGGGAGGCCCTGTCCTCTTTGCCACCCACCAAAATCAGCTCTCAGATCTTTTCATTCTTTGCAAGTAGCTCAGAGGTTAAAGCATCTGCCTGCAATGCCGGTGACCTGGGTTCGATCCCTGGGTTGGGAAGATTCCCCTGGAGAAGAAAATGGCAACCCACTCCAGTATTGTCGCCTGGAGAATCCCATGGATGGAGGAGCCTGGTGGGCTACAGTCCACGGGGTCCCAAAGAGTCGGACGTGACTTAGCAGCTTCACTTTCACTTTTCATATTCAGCTTATGTCTTTTCCATGCGTGACTGTGTTTTTAACGGGGATCACGGTCTGCAGCTGGAGTGTCATGTGGCATCTGCTGACGGGTTGTGTATGTGTGTCTGCAAAGCCCACGAAAATAAACGCCAGTCTGTCTGTCTGTGTCCTTCATGCGTTCCTTGAGTAGACCACACCCCCCAAATAGTCGAGATCCACTAAGCTAAAAGAATGAAGCTCTGGAGGAGAATGTTAAGGGGCTCTGTTAAGGAGTTTTAAGGATGGAGTACCCCCTGAGTGTGGAATGCATGTACCGCTTTGTTGCATAATAAGGACGCTGGTTGCCTCCTGAGAGGCTCCTTGTGCCCTGAGAACAGAAGCAGCCCCGGGCAGGCTGTGTGCCCTTCGTGTGTTTGCTCTGCCTCTGCATCTTCTTTGCCAGAGCGGGGAGAGTCCCTTTCGGCCAGGCCCAGCAGCACCTCTGCTCCTTTCCTCCACCCACTGACTTGCTGACATTCTGCAACTCCATGGACCGTAGCCTGCCAGGCTCCTCTGCCCGTGGGCTTCTCCAGGCAAGAATACTGGAGTGGGTTGCCATGTCCTCCTCCAGGGGATCTTCCCGACCCAGGGATCGAACTCCGGTCTCCTGCACAGCAGGCAGATTCTTTCCTATCTGAGCTACCAGGAACCCCATGTGGCATAGTCTGGCCGCAGTCTCCGAGCCCACAGGGGAGGCGTGGACCCAGAGTCTTCCAAAGTCCCTAAACCTAATTCTTTTTTGTTAACCTTAAACTTTTTATTTTGTATTGGGGTTTAGCTGATTAATAATGTTGTGATAGTTTCAGGGGAGCAGTGAAGGAACTCAGCCTTACATACACGTGTATCCATTCTCCCCCAAACTCCCCTCCCATCCAGCTGCCACGTGACACTGAGCAGAGTTCCCTGTGCTGTAGAGTACGTCCTTACTGGTCATCCATTTCCAACATGGCCGTGTGTACACGACCTTCTCAAAGTCCCCAACTCTCCCTTCACCCTAGCAACCGTAAGTTCGTTTTCTAAGTCCGCGAGCCTCTTTCCATTTTGTAAGTTCCTTTGTATCTTTTCCTTTTAGATTCCACACAGAAGGGATGTCGTATGTCCATAATCATCCCACTCTCTGTTCAGTTTTGGAGTTCCAGATGGCAACGTTCCATCATGTGTATTTTTAAAATATAAACGCATTTTGTGTGTTTGAGAGGCCAAAGCCCACTTTTCCCTTCCCTCCAAGGGGAATGTTTCACCTCGGGGCCCCTGGCCTGGGACAGGGAATGGTGGAGCGGGCAGAGGAAATCCCGGCCCCCAGCCACTCTCAGCACCGCCTCCTGGCCCGTGCCTCACGTGGCTCGGATTTTCAGCCGCTCTGTGTCAGTGGCGTCCGCCTTCCCGGCCAGCTTGTAAAATGGCCTGTAAATTCCATGAGCGCCCAGAGCCTCTGGGTTGAACGTGTTTGCGTCCCCAGTGTTTATCCCTGGATTAAATACTCATGTCACGTTAATCTCCGTGTCTTCTCGTTTCTACCTCTTAAATGTCATGAGAGTCGCTTCCCTATCAGCACCTTCACCGTCACCCACCAAGTTCCAGCTCCCTTCCTCTCTCCCCCAGACCTTCCACGGCTTTCTGGCTGGCCTGCTTTCACTCAGCAGCCACTGCAAAATTTTAAAAACTCAGATAGCTTTGGATCACTTCCCTGCTTCAACCTGTGTGATTTGAGGTTTCCTAGTTTTTCTACACAAGGCTTGTTTCTTGCAGAATCCTTTGCTGGGGAGAGGCCTATCATAAAGAAGTGTCTTCAGATACAGGGTCACCTCCATCAAGAAGCCTTCCCAGATTGCCCCTGGTAAAAATGACTTCTTCCCTCGTGGCCCAGTCTGCCCTGAAGAAGACACATCAGGTGAAACCTGTCTGCACATTTCATTGGTGTAGTGCAGATCTCTCCCTCTGGTAGATTAGAAGCCCCCACATGGACAGGCTTAAGTGCTGTCTTTAGACAAAGCCTGGGGCAGCACCTGGACAGAGTTGGCCCTCCGTTAGCCCTTTGGGCTAACCAGTCAAACAAATGAATGTCTCATGGGAAAGGAATGTTCGGGTTTAGCAGCCGTTCACTAGGGACTAAGCTAAGGGCACATTCGGTTGGTGCTGAAATGCTGCGACTGTCAAGGGACCCTCAGCTCAGAGGGGCAGCTTGCAGACCCTCGCTGGGTCTCGCTGGAGGCCCCTGTTCCCAGGAGCAGCAGGCCTCTTGTAATGGTGGCCTCCAGAGCAGGGGCGGCATGGCGGTCAGTTCTGCTCACATCGTCCCTGACCTCCTCCCCTCACCCAGCCACCCACCCAGGGAGAAGCCCCAAGCTTTTTGCACTTTTCCACAAGTGAAACACTCGGCTTCCTTCCTCTTCAAGCTCTTTGAACTTGTTTTCCTCCTTGGACGCCGTGACCCCTGGGATGGCTCTGGAGGGGGTTCTGTGCGTCCCGCTCTGCACAGGGCTCGGGCTGAGACCCTCCCTTTGCCGGGAGGCGACCCAGGAGCAGCCCTGGGGCACCTGCCTGCTCAGAGCATTTAGCCATCGTCTAAAGCTTGAGAGCTCGTTGCAGGAAAACAGCACCAAATAATATGAAACGCTAGAGTGCTGTAGGAATAGGAACAGAAATATACTATGAACGCTGCAGGAGCATTACCAGCATAGTGCAGTAACAAAGTGCTGTAGTAACAGGAATGGAGTATGCTATTAGTGCTCCAGTCATGGGACAGGATAGTAGAGTGCAGTCATACTGGAGTGCTAGAGTGATAACAGGAGTGTGTTACTTTTGATTGAAGCATAAATGAGGTACAGTGTTGTGTCAGTATCAGACATATAGCAAAGTGTGGGAATGTACTCGGCTGGGAAAATGGGAGCACCAGAGGGCTTCCCTGGTGGCTCAGATGATAAGGAATCTGCCTGCAGCGCAGGAGACCTGGGTTCGATCCCTGGCTCGGGAAGATGCCCTGGAGAAGGGAATGGCAGCCCACTCCAGTATTCCTGCCTCGGGAATCCCATGGGCAGAGGAGCCTGGCAGGCTACAGTCCATGGGGTCGCAGAGTCGGACACGGCTGAGTGACTAAGCCCGACACGGCTGAGTGACTAAGCCCGACCCGGCACGCACATCGTATGGTGTAGCAATGCTGAAGTGCTCCTGTACCTGGAGCAGGGGTCACTATTTTTTACTGGCGTATAATTGATTAACAGTGTTACGTTAGTTTCGGGTGTACAGCAAAGAGCAGGAATGTGCTATTAGTAGACGGAGAACAGTACTAAATAGCAAAATCAGGACTAAATGTCAGGGCGGTAACTATATTTTAAGCCTTTGTAAGATGTTTTTCCTCTTCCGGGCTACTTTCTGCTTCACGCACAGTAACTTTTTACAGTTCCTATGCTGTTCTATTGAAATTTTTAAAAGAGCTATTTTTAAAGTGTTGTTATAGCAAGAATATAACTGGGATTTTTAGCTTCACCTTCAAGATGCTTGAAAGGACACAGAACTCTTCTGACACATTTGCATTAATGCTGTGTTTTGATATGGGTGTTATCAGTCAGGATCCCCTTGGTGGCACAGGGCAGAGATCTACCTGGACCCAGTCTGGGTGATGTCTGTCTTGCTCAGGAGGGTTGAGGGGCTGGGGGACACAGCTGGGCCTCCAGGAGACGTGCAGGCAGGGGTTAGAGACCAGAGGGCTTTCTCGTCCCTGCGGTTTTCGGTGAACGTCAAGGCTGTCCTCTCTCTCACGTTCAGGCTTTTGCCTTGTGGCCAAGAGACACGGCCTCAGGCCATGGCCTCAAGCAGTCTGAGAGTTTTAGCTTCTTATGAATTCTGCCAGCGCAGGGACGTCCCTGGTGGCCCAGTGGTTAAGAACCTGCCTGCCATTGCAGAGGACAGTGTTACGCTCCAAGCCCGAGTCTCCGAATAGACTGAGAGAACAAGTCCACCACGGCAATGCAAAAGCAAGAAGGGAGTTTATTGCTAGCTCGAGTTAGGGCACTCTGTCACATCCAACGCAGTGGAGTGAGGCAGAGGGCCCCGAGCCCGGAATTACAGGAGTGATTGATGTGGGTGTTATCAGCCGGGACCCCCTTGGTGGCACAGGGCAGAGATCTACCTGGGCCCAGTCTGGGTGATGTCTGTCTTGCTCAGGAGGGTTGAGGCCAAACATGGTTGCTATAGTAAAGGCACTGATAGGTTCCCTTTAACTCTGCTCCGTATTTCATGAGAGCTGGGAGTCAGCTTTTGAGCCCAGTAATCATATACTGTCTCTTCAGGGTGGTATAGGATTTTTGGCACTACTGCCACCAAAACGCAAAATTCTTCTTTGGGGTCGAATACTGAGCTATGTAGACAAGGAGTCAGCCCAGTACGTGAGCAAACCCACCATCCCCCATCTCAGGAATTAACCATTTGGCTATGGGCAAGTCTGTGGGCTCAGTGGCGTGTGCACACAGCGGGGATTTCTCTGGTGACACCTTGCCCACGCATAACCCCTTTCCCCAGACTTCTCTCATCGTAAGACCCACTTTCTGTTCTCCCCAATGGCACTGAGGAGGATCCATGTCGTTGGCTAGACTGTAAGAAGCATTGAGGCCTACTGCCTCGTAATAAGGGGGGATACAAGTTATAGCAGAGCCAGCAAGATCCAGTTGCCTCTGGGTTAGTCTGATTTAGTGTTGTATAGGCTGCTTTCACTAATTTCCATAGCGAGTCCGAGTTCCCAAGATTATGAATGGGACCCAGGGGGCCCACAGATCTAGGTGGAACTAGGGATGTGAGGGCCGTGGTCGCTGGACAGGGGGTTGCATTGGCTCTCTCAACCGGGTTTGGACCTATACTGTACATCTGCACCGGCTGTAAAATTTGGCTTATAATTATAATTCCACTGTAAATACTGGTAAGCACGTCCCTCCTGGTTTGAATTCCCCAAGACAAGCCTGAAACCCATGCCTTCTCTTGTTTAGCTCTTTCTTGGTTAAACCTCACTCTTACTTGTGCATAATTGTGGTCTTCTTTTAGCCAAGTGTGGTATGGAGGTACGGGTCTGGCAAATGAAAACTCGAGTAGGTCCCGGTTCCCTACCTCCCAGCGTCTAGGCCCGTCATTAGCGGTCACACAGTCCCATGACTTACAATAGTAGTCCTGTGCCCCCCCACAAGTCTTCCAGTTTTCTCTTTGGTGTCCCGGACATACCCAGAATCCCTAATTCTGAAGAAAACTCCTTGCCCAGGTTACATCTATCACTGGCTTGAGGTCAAAGTACAAGTCCGGCCACCAAGTGTTTGGAGGATGTATTTCCGTGGTCGAGCTGAGCACCTCTCGCGTCATTCCATTCTGGAGTTTCCAGGTGATCTTGACTGGCTGATATGGGCTGGCGCCAGCAGCTCCAGAGTCGAGAAGAGTGGTCATCAATAAGATGGTCAAGATGACTTGCCTGGTGCTCGTCGGCGGCTGAGCTTCAGCTTGAGGGGGTTTGATGGGTGCGGAGTTACCTCCCATTCTTCTCGGGCTTTCTCTTGTTCTTCTGGGGTGGCCCGACGCACGTGGTTGCAATGCACCCAAGGTCCAATACCGTCGACCTTTAGGGCAGTGAGGGTGGTAAGGAGAACAACATAAGGACCCTTCCATCTAGGTTCTAATGCCTTGGTCTGGTGCCGCTTAACCCATACCCAATCTCCTGGGCCAATATTATGCGAGGGGATGGTCCCCTTGTTTTGACCTTCATGTTTTTCTCGGAGCAATTTCCAGACGTGAATGTGCACTTTGCCCAGTGCCATCAGGGCCTCTTGGAACTGCCCTAAAGTAGGGGAAGGTTGCTTCTTTCCCTCGAAGATAAGACACACGGGAGGGGGTCTTCCATACATAACTTCAAAAGGGGTCAAGTTAAGCTTGTAGGGGGTGTGACGTGCACGGAAGAGGGCGAAGGGAAGGAGGGTCACCCAGTCCCCGCCAGTCTCTATTGCCAACTTTGCCAAAGTTTCTTTTAGGGTCCGAGTCATCCTCTCAACCTGCCCTGAGCTCTGGGGGCTGTACTCACAATGTAACTTCCATTTTGTCCCCAGGGCTAAGGCAAGTCCCTGAACAATCTGGCTCACAAAAGCAGGCCCATTATCGGAGCCAATGGTCACCGGCAGACCAAACCTAGGTACTATTTCTTCTAGGATCTTCTTGGCCACTATCATAGCTGTTTCCCCCTTAGTAGGGAAGGCCTCTACCCACCCTGAGAAAGTATCCACCATGACTAGCAGATAACGGTGCCCATACTTGCCTGGCCTTACCTCTGTAAAATCTATCTCCCAGTGCTGCCCTGGTCTTTCTCCTGGTACCTCGTTTCTGCATGCTGTCCTTTTCCTGGCCTCATCAGCTGGCATGCTTTGCAGGCTTGGACTATGTCTCGTACAGTCACCTGTTGTCGAGGAAACCTCAGACATGCTGTCTGGAGAAGCATTAGGGTCTTTTTCTCTCCTAGATGGGTGGTCAGGTGTAGATTCTCACATAGGTGCTGACCCAAGTTGGCAGGAAGCATCAAGTAGTCATCTGGGTCTCGGTATCATCCATCTTCGCCCTCTCGAAGGTCGGCATTCTCTCGAATCCAGGCAAGATCAGATGAGGAGTACTCAGAGACCGGAGGTAAGGTCCCGGGGGTGGTAATCCTACTGTCAGTATGGGGGCAGGCACTATAGTCTCTATTAGCCGCTTCCCGAGCTGCCATGTCGGCAGCCCGGTTGCCCCGTGCCCTGGGGTCCCCTCCTTTTTGAAGTCCAGGGACATGCACTATTGACACGGCTCGAGGCAGCTGGATGGCCTCCAAGAGTCTGTGGATCTCAGGCAGATGCTTAACTTCCTTCCCTTCGGCTGTCAAAAACCCCCGCTCTTTATATATTGGGCCCTGAATGTGCACAGTACCAAAGGCATACCGGCTGTCGGTAAAAATGGTAATTTTTTTTCCTTTGGCCCTCTCCAGGGCCTGTGTTAAGGAAATCAATTCTGCCTTTTGTGCGGAGGTATCTGGAGGAAGGGCTTCAGCCCATATTGTTTGCCCAGAGTCATCAACTATTGCGGCCCCTGCCCTTCTCTGTCCATCCTTAATAAAACTGCTTCCGTCTGTAAGCCATATCAGCTCACTGTTATTTAAAGGCACATCTGTTAGGTCTTTTCGTACTGCCATCGCCTCGGCCAATATCTCACCACAGTCATGAAGGGGGTGGTCTTCCTCCAGGTTGGTTAAAAGAGTAGCCGGGTTCAGGAAGCAGGGCGTCTGGAAGTGTATCCACAGGGTGTCAAGCAGCAAGGCCTGATAGTGTGTCAAGCGGGCGTTAGAAATCCACTTACCCGGCGGCTGCCTTAAGACCCCTTCGCTGGCATGGGGCGTGTAGCCCAGGGGTCGCTGTCCACAAGTCAGCTTATCGGCGTCATGGACCAGGAGGACAGGGGCGGCAATGATTCATGGGCAGGCGGCCGTCCGGCAACCCCGGGTCTAGCTGCTTGGAGAGGCAGGCCGCTGGTCGCCTCCATGGCCCCATTTTTGTGTTAAAACCCTTTTTCCTATTCCCCGTTTTTCATCTACAAACAATTGGAAGGGTTTGGATGGGTCAGGAGAGCAAGGGCTGGGGCCTCTAACAGAGCCCGCCTGAGTTCCTGGAAAGCCCTCTTCATCAGCTCAGTCCATTCCCAGTTTTTATTTTCCCTGCTCCCTTCGTATAGTGGCCGGGCTTTTCAGCGAACCCCAGGATCCATAACCGGCAATACCCAACAGTCCCCAGAAACTCTCTCACTTGTCTTGGAGTTACCGGCTCAGGGATCTGCAATGTAGTCTCTTTCATGGCTTGCATTAGCCATCTTTGCCCTTGTTTTAGCTTGTACCCTAGGTACACGACCTCCTGCTTAGCAATCTGGGCCTTCTTAGCACTGGCCCAGTACCCCAAAGTCCCCAAAGTTTGAAGGAGGTCGCCTGTTGCCTCTAGGCATGCTTCCTCCATAGTTGCTGCTAGCATAAGATCATCAACATATTGCAATAGAACAATGGTGGGGTGATCAACCCGATACTCACGGAGGTCTTCACCTAGAGCCTCATTAAACAGCATGGGTGAATTTTTGAAACCTTGTGGTAGTCAAGTCCAAGTCAGCTGTACGGGGTTCTGATTGCCTTCTTCTATCCATTTGAATGCAAAGATCTCTTGGCTCATGGGGGCCAGGGGTAAACTGAAAAAGGCATCTTTCAAGTCCAAGACAGTATACCAAACATAATCTGGGGACAGGCTGCTTAGTAGAGTATAAGGGTTGGGAACGGTGGAATGAATGTCACTCACCCGTTTGTTGACTTCTTGTAGATCTTGGACTGGTCTAAAGTCAGTTCCCCCAGGCTTTCTCACAGGCAATAGAGGAGTATTCCATGGGGACCGGCACGTTTTGAAAATCCCTACCTTCAGGAGGCGCTGTATGTGCGGCACAATTCCTTGTCGGGCCTCTTGGCTCATGGGATACTGTCTTACCCTCACAGGAAAAGCGTTGGCCTTCAGTTCAACAACAATGGGAGGTCTTTGTTTGGCCAGTCCCATTCCCGCTATTTCTGCCCAGGCCAGGGGGTATCTTTGAATCCGTTGTTGCACAGCAGGGTCTATAGCTGTAGGGGGCTCTGGTGAGTACAGTCTATATTCGTCTCTCAGTGCTAGAGACAGAACTTATATAGGATGTCCGGTTCCGTCTAGAACCAATACCTGTCCGTGGTCAAAATGAATTTGGGCATTGACCTTAGATAGCAAGTCTCTTCCCAACAGGGTGCTGGGCATTCAGGTATCACAAGAAAGGAGTGGGTCACCTGTTGGGCCCCCAAGTTCACGTGTCGTTTCGTGGTCCATCCATATCATTTAGTCCCGGTGGCTCCTTGTACCCAGCTGGTCTTTTTAGACATTGGTCCATCTTTCTGATTTAGAACTGAGTATTGGGCTCCCGTATCTACCATGAAGCCAACCGGTTTCCCCTCCACATTTATAGTTACCCAGGACTCGGGGAGGGGAGCCGGGCCCTGACCCCTAGTCGCTATCCTCTCCTGCATAGAGGATATTTGAGGACCCCTCCGGTTTGGTAGGTCTCCCTCTTAGATTTTTCTTGGGGCACTTATCTTTCCAGTGCCTGGATTCCTTACAAAATGAGCATTGATCCTTGTTAAGTCCTTGCCTTGCTGACCTCTCTTCACCCTTCGAGTTAACTTTCTTTGCCTTCTGAGAATTATTTCCCCATTCTATTCCTGCAAACAATATGTGGGCCAGCTCTTTCTGATTTCTATGGTTTTCTTCGGCCCCTAAACTCTCTTTCTTCTCGTCTGACACGTTCTTCCCTCTCTTCTGGAGTCTCTCTATGATTAAAAACTCTTTCTGCTGCCCTCATTAGGTCCTACAAGGACTGTTCACCCAACCTTTCTATCTTCTGTAACTTTCTCCTGATGTCAGGGGCTGCCTGAGTTACAAACGCTAGCATGACTGCCAGCCGTGTCTCATCGGCTTGAGGGTCCATAGGGGTGTACTGCCTGAAAGCTTCCATTAGTCTTTCAAGGAAACCTGCTGGGCTCTCATTTGGCTCTTGTCTAACTAGTTTTATTTTAGACAAATTTGTTGGCCTCCTAGCAGCCACTCTAAGGCCAGCCATGAGAGTTTGGTGGTATACTCGGAGACGCTCCCTACCTTCAGCGCTCTTGAAATCCCAGCAGGGCCGCACCAAGGGAAACCCTCATCAATCCAGTTAGGCTGCATAGTGGGTCTCCCATCCACCCCGGGTACATTCTTCCGCGCTTCTGATAGGATCCGTTCATGTTCCTCTGTGGTAAAGAGCACCTGCAACAACTGTTGACAGTCATCCCAAGTGGGGTTATGGGTGCAAAGGATAGAATCTAAAAGATCAATGAGACCCTGAGGTTTTTCAGAAAACGAGGGGGTCTGAGTTTTCCAGTTGTAAATGTCACTGGTGGAGAAGGGCCAGTATTGATATGTCAGTTCTCCGTCCGCTCGGGCAGGCCCCGCCCAAACCGGAAATGCCTGGACAGTGGAAGAGGGGACCTCTGGGTTGTCTTCCTCCTCCATGTTGGCAACTCCTCTGGTTCTTCCCCGAGTCCCTTGGTCGGGGACCCCTCTCGAGTAGGGGCCGAAGGCTCGACATCCCTCCTTGTTCCCCCAGACGAGACTTGAGGAACCTGTGGAAGCAAAAGCAGATGCGGATCCGTGTAGGGGGCGGGGAAAGTTTGGTCTCCAGGTCTAATAGATTGGGGTATAGTGAGGATTCTTGGAGCACCGACTTCGCCCGATTTTTGCTCTTTTCATCTTCTTTTTCCTTGGTAGTTTCCACAGTCAGCACCTGCGAGCATGAAGAGGCTTGTGACGGGGAAAAGGGACAAGGGGGTTAGAAAGTGTGAGGACAAAAGGTTTAAGCCAGTCTGGCGGATTTTCCATCAGATCCTGCCAGACCAAGATGTATGGAGTTTGGTCCGGGTGTCCCAACGGGTTGGGACTGAGCACTTTTCTCTGACTGCTTGAACAATAGGCAGCTGAAGGTGCCCTCTGGCGGCCAGTTGATGTTAAAAGCAGGCCATTCAGCCGAGCAGAAAGTCGCCAACTTGCTGTTCTTCACCAGCAGGGATAAATTCTGCGCTCTAGACTTAAAATCAGAGAAATGGTCAGTCACAAGAGTCAGAGGAGTAGAAGCCCTTTGTCCCATGTTGGCAAATGTGAGTCGTTTGCCCTGGGAGCCCCGAGGAACAAACAAAGAACACAGAGACGGTGCCGGCACTCACCCAGACACAACGACCAGACGCAGACAGCAAACACAAGACAGCCACTAACAGCCCAATACTAGATCTTCCTGGGCTCTCTTTTCAGTCTCACCTGCAGGATTTTCACAGAGCCAGTTGCCTCCTCGGTATGATACCAAGCCCCGGTCTCACACTGGACTTATTCCTGTACTCACACCCAGCTGCCTCCCCAGTATGATACCGGGCCCCGGTCTTATGCTGGGCTTCTTCAGAGTTAACAATGGTGTTCAGATTTCTTACCTCCTAGCGAGGTCCCCCTTCTACCGGGAGAGTTGCTCTGCCCAGTCAAAGGGAGATCTCGGACGAGCCCCCAAATGTTACGCTCCGAGCCCAAGTCTCCGAACAGACTGAGAGAACAAGTCCCCCACGGCAATGCAAAAGCAAGAAGGGAGTTTATTGCTAACTCGAGTTAGGGCACTCTTTCACATCCAACGCACTGGAGTGAGGCAGAGAGCCCCGAGCCCAGAATTACAAGAGTATTTATAGGTTTAAGACAAAGACAGATATTTGGCATGAGCTGATTGGTTGCAAGGGGTTCTTGGCATCTATTAATTGGCTAAATTTTGCACATGTGGGCTCACTTAAGGGACTTTTCGTGTTATCTGGGCTAGCTCTAACCAGGCTATGGGGAATATGCTGACTGGCTGAGTCTCAAGGTCAGGGGGATGATGATCTCAGCTCCTTCTGGGCAGTGACCCAGCTCTTCCCGTGATTGTAGCTCTGGCTACTTAGGTCTTTGAAGCTTGTCATGGCTTCTGTCAGGTCTCAACAGACAGGAGTCCCATCCCTGTTCCGGGGAAAATCGCCCATGCCACGCGACAACTCAGCCAGTGAGCTGAAACCATGGAGCCAGCCTGCCCAGAGCCTGGGCTCCACGAGAGAAGCCCCTGGAATGAGGAGCCCACCCTCCACAACCAGAGAGTGGCCCCCGCTCACTGCAGCTAGCAAAAGCCCACCCATCAATGAAGACCCAGCACAGCTAAAAACAGACAGATAGATATTTTAAAACTTCTGCCACCAAACAGGGAGAAGGCAATGGCACCCCACTCCAGTCCCCTTGCCTGAAAAATCCCATGGACAGAGGAGCCTGGTGGGCTGCAGTCCACGGGGTCGCTAAGAGTCAGGCATGACTGAGCGACTTCACTTTCACTTTTCACTTTCCTGCATTGGAAAAGGAAATGGCAACCCACTCCAGTGTTCTTGCCTGGAGAATCCCAGGGACAGAGGAGCTTAGTGGGCTGCCGTCTATGGCATCGCACAGAGTCAGACACAACTGAAGCGACTTAGCAGCAGCAGCTGCTGGAATACACAACCTTCCCCCTTCCTCTCTCTTTCTCTTCCTGTCTCCAAACATCCCCCAGAAGCTAGGTGGAGCACTCCAGCTGGCCCAGCAGAGGCAAGTTCTTCATCCTCCCCCAGAACATTCAGGAGCCACGTCCACTTCAGACGTGGCTGTGTCTGCAGGGGTGGGAGGGGTTTTAGGGTGGCTCCGTCCCTAAGAACAAGAGGTCTGGACAGTCACTTCTAGAGGTGTGATCTGAGCTCAGGGGCTCTCAGAACCTGGTTGTTGAGCAGCTGGTAGTTGAAGGAGAGAGCACGGGTTTGTGGCTGGCGATGCTTGAAGTGTCAGTCAGCAGCAAGAATGTGTTTCCCTAGTAGTTAATCCTCACTCTTGTACCAGACGCCAGTTCAGGGATCTCATCCCATGCCATATCAACTGTCGCTCATTTAATTTTATTCACTTGTTCAGCGTGCGTTTCCTGAGTGTCTGTTTTGTATCTTATACTCTGCACATGTCAAATATAAAAATGAGAAAGACGTAGTGCCTGCCGCAAAGAGCTTCCAGTCCAGCAGGGAAGCAGCCTAGGAAACACGTGACCACCAAGGTGTAGCCATCAGGCGTGAATTCAGGGCCGTGGGATTAGACGAGGAGACAGGAGGGACTGCGTGCTTGCATGCTGTCATGTGTGACCCTGTGTGACCCTGTGTGACCCCCGTGGACTGCAGTCCGCCAGGCTTCTCTGTCCGTGGCATTCTCCAGGCAAGAATACCAGAGTGGGCTGCCATTTCCTCCTCCAGGGGATCTTCCCAACCCAGGGATTGAACCCACATCTCTCATGTCTTCGGCCCTGGCAGGTGGGTTCTTTACATGGCCTGGGAAGCCCCAGAGGAGGAGCGGCAGAATATAAACCTGGGTTGCAGGCGCAGGCCCATGCTCTTCTTCTCAGGATATTCCCGCCCTCCTCCAACGACTCGTGTGTACCCAGCACTTTCACTCACATCCTGTTTACACTTCAGAAACACCAACCTTGTGGTGCAGGTAGATCAGGCATTCCCTCGTTTTGCGCATGAAGAAATCACGGTCACACAGTGAGCTCCTGACAGCCAGCCCTTGAACCCTCGCGCTGGGCTTCTGCACAGAACCTGAGCCACCCTCCGCCGCTGGATACAGCAGCCCTTCTAGAAAAAGAGCTCTCATCCTGCTCTGTCCCAGGCAGCACGCAGAAGGGCTCCGGCCCATGCCCAGCAGCCGCCGGGGTCATCATCTGTGAGTTCCTCAGTGCTCTGCTCCGCCGGTGCCTCTGGTCCCTGATCCTCCGTGCCTCCGGCCCACACTCGTGTGAGCCCATGTCCACCTTCGGACCTCATGGATTCGGGGGCAGGAAGGAGCCTCCGCACTGACCGAGGAAAAGGCATGCCTGGGATGAGGCACCCCACTCCAGTACTCTTGCCTGGGAAATCCCATGGATGGAGGAGCCTGGTGGGCTGCAGTCCATGGGGTCACTAAGAGTCAGACACAACTGAACGACTTCACTTTCACTTTTCACTTTCATGCATTGGAGAAGGAAATGGCAACCCACTCCAGTGTTCTTGCCTGGAGAATCCCAGGGACAGAGGAGCCTGGTGGGCTTCTGTCTATGGGGTCGCACAGAGTCGGACACGACTGATGTGACTTAGCAGCAGCAGCAGCAGCAGCAGGATGAGGACATGGATCCCGTTCTCTAGAGCAGGGCGGCCTAGACTGCAGAGTGCACGCGAATCACCTGCAGGTCTCGTCCGAATGCAGATTTAATGGAGTGGGTTTGACGTAGAACCCAAATTTTCTATTTCGCGCAAACTCCCAGCGATGCAAAAACGTCCACAGGTCACACCTAGAGACACGAGGATCGGGGTTGAAGATGCTAACACATCTATCTGAACCGCTCTTGGGAAAAACAGCAAGTCCACTCAACTGGTGCTTTCTTAAAAGCTTGAGATGGAAAATAGGCATGTGACCTTGAATGAAATATTACTATAAAGATATATTTATAGAAGGAACCCTGAGATGAAAGTTGAAAGGTCTTGTAAACTTACCTGTATGATACAGCCCACCCCTGCTTCACTTTCCTCCATCCTGAGTTGAAAGTAACAAATCACCTCAAGCTGATTAATACACGTGCTATTGTTTGGAATCAAGCTGATTAATGTCTGTGCTATTGTTTGGAACGAAGCCTTATGGAAAACCCAGGTTCTAACCCATGCTGTTTTTCTTGTCTTTTTCTCTATAGGAGATGTCAGTGAAAAGGGGGGGCGCAGAATGATTACTAACCCATGACTCCCAACAGTATGACAGGTACCTGTTTTCTTTTCTTTTCTTTGTGTGCCTCAATTTTTGTTCCACCCAAAGAGACATATAGGGTTCCTGAAGACCAGCCTAAGTCTCAGCAACAATTATGTCCAAGTCGATGAATGTTATTAAATGCAAATATATCCATACTCCAGTTTCTTTTGAGATTGTATAAATCATTCACCTTTTACTGGAGATTTCCATGAAGGGTGGGGGAGGGAAGAAAAACACCCAAATACATCCCATGACTACGTCCCAACAAATGTACTTCTGGGTTTCTCAGAAGCTATGGGATGCAGCATCACCAGAAACATGATGAGAGGAAATGATAATTCCCAGTGAAAGCCTCGTTTCCTCCTTCTCAGGGTCACCCTCTTACACCCAATATGTTTCCTTTCATGTTATATAGAAGTGGCTCTATATACTCACTGATCGGTGAGTTCAGGCCTCCTCCTAAATGGAAGACCCAGCAGCAGAATCAGGATGGAATGTGTTCAGAGCGCGCAAGGCAAAGTGAGCCAGAAACTCTTCGCAAGGGGCAGAGGAGAGAAAGAATGCCTCCCCACCCCTAGGAACAGAAGGTTGCAATAACACGGATTCTCTGTGCAACACACAGAGCTGAGATTGCAAGCTCAGAGGCCCAGCGACCAGGCAGGAAACACCCAGGCCCCAACAGCTGGGTGTCAGGAAAAGCAAACGCCCAGGACAAGAGAGCCAGGTTCTCTTAGAAGAGAAAACGTTCCTCCACCCCAGACCATCACCAACAGCAGGGAGGGAGCCCAGTATGTCCAGAGATTTCAAATTTTCAAGGGAAGCTGAAAATCCAGACTTAGACTGAAATATCCCCGTTTCTAAATATAAGCGATTAACATATCTTAAAAAAATCAAGGCTCCATGAGCCAGTCAAAATGTATCTGCTGACTGGACTCGGCCATGGGCTCAGTTTATAACACACCTGCCAGCCCAGCCCCAACCCGGGGACGGTCGTTTGGTTACCATGGCAGCAGGGCAGGTCCCCACAAACCTCAGCCCTCTGCAAGCTTACATGCTCACTAATGCCGATAGCGCACATCTCCAACATCATTCCCCACCTCTCTGCCCATCCACACTCGAGTTCCTGGAGCAGCAAAAGAGCACCCGGGCACACCAGAGCGATTCACACCTGTAGGAAGTGAGCGCCTGGGAACCCATCTCATCTTCCCAGCTTAGTTCTCAGGAACAGGGACCAAAACACACCCAGCCCCATTTCTGTGCCACCGGCAACTCTACCACCATAGCATGAAAAGCCATGGGCGGTACGTAAATAGGCTTGGCTGTGTCTCAATAAAACTTTATTTACAAAACAGGCAGCAGGCCACCGTTGGCCTGAGGACCATCATTTGCTGACTCCTGGTCTAGAAATCAGGATAGTCTTTTGTTGAGCAGAATCCCCAGGACGAGCCAGCTCATCTCCAGGACTGAGCTGGGAATCCAGGCGCAGTGTAGGATGGTTCTAGATTAAGCCAGCTTTCAGCCAGTCTGTGGATGCGAGATGCCGTCCCTGCAGGCTGGGCTGGAACCTGTTACCTCCCTGTGGAGGAGGAAGTTTTTGCTTCCCAGCATTTGCTTCAAGGCACAGAAACTAACGGCAGTTCTATTTTCAAAAGAAATCAATCCACACACACATATGCTCAGTCTATGCTAATGGGCTCAGCAGAGAAAATCATTGCTTTAGATGCCCCATTTGTGGATGAAATAAAAGTGCCCTTTTTCCTCTGTCTTTTCCTATGGTCTTGAACTGCGTGTTTATTTTAAGAAATCTAAAAGGAGACCATAATAAACCTGTAAGTCATCAGAACTAAGTGCTGGCTTTAGAAGCATAACTTAAAGGGCAAATATGCATATTTTCTGTCTGAAACAAATAATGGGTAAAATCGCTGTTATGCAATACAGGAAATCAATTAACCTTTATGAAAAGAAAACCAATTTTTAAATTGAACAGGAGTAAGAACATTGAATCTGTTTTGCTAAAACAGCAGACCAGCATTTTTAGATTGGAAAAAAAAAGCATTTAGCCACAGCACTTATGAAATTTCTCTATTTTGCATTAACTCAAAAGAAGAATGGTTTATTTTCTGGAGCTACTTAATATCAGCTGCAGAGGAGTCATGTCTTGCTGCAGTGTTCTCATTGCTCTGCCTTAACCTACTTAATATTAGGACCATGTGAAATCTCTGAAAATAGATTCTTAGAGGGGAGGAAGGACGGGCCCTGATACCATATTTTATTGCAACCGTTCCCAACCTTTTCGGCATCAGGGACTGGTTTCATGCAGGACAGTTTTTCCACAGACCGGGCGGGAGAAGGATGGTTTCAGGATGGCTCAAGCACAGTAGCCCTCATGCTTTTATGATCCTGTGTATGTTGCGTGCTAAGTCACTTCTGTCGTGTCCAACTCTGCAACCTCATGGACTGTAGCCCTCAAGGCTCCCTCCGCCCATGGGATTCTCCAGGCTAGAATACTGGAGCGGGCTGCCACGCCCTCCTCCAGGGGATCTTCCCGACCCAGGGATCGGACCCACATCTCTTAACATCTCCTGCACTCGCAGGTGGGTTCTTTCCACTCGGGCCACCTGGGAGGGCCTGTGAGCCTACAGGAGAGCATATATGATCCTGCGTCAGATCGTGCTGAGCTGACAGGAGACAGACCTCAGGCGGTAACACAAGCAACGGGAGCAGCTGTGAATTCAGACGAAGCTCTGCTCTCACCCCTGCTCGCCTCCCGGTGCCCAACAGGCCATGAGGCAGCACCGGCCTGTGGCCCTGGGGGTTGGGAGCCCCCCGTTTTACTGGTCTGGTATTAAGCACAGCTTCCTAGGCAATCTGAGGGGACTCTGCTAATGTTTATGTCATTGTAATGAGCTCCACTTTGCATAAAATCATGATTCGCACCATAGGAGAGCTGGTTCTAAGATATGAATGTCTGTAATTTTAAATACCCAAGTAAGAGGCTTTGAGCCTGGATGAGACGAGAACTAAGGACTGGGACTCCTGGAAACGTGCCTGGAGAGGCAGAAACGGGGCTGTTCCGTGTGCTCCGAGCTGGTTCAGGGGAGTCACGCTGGGACAGGAGGTCAGCCTGCGATGAAGCTGCCCCGAGAATCTCAGGCCTCCCAGCGGATGCACCTGCGCCTCCTCTGCGTGGCCGCTTGTGCGCCCAGCTGACCTGCAGCGACCTTGGCCCTCTCCTTTCTCTCACTCGAGGAAACCCTATTCCGTGTGTCCTGGGGCAAGGGGAGAAGGACAGGATGGGACAGACCAGAGCCCCCAGTCATGGGCCCAGGGTGTTCACCGTGAGATCCTCAGAGCATTTCCACTCTTGTGTTTGTGTGTGTTTGCTTTTTCAAAAAGGAGAACAAGCATATTTCTTGGTGGTGGTAGGAGGGCATGAAGGGGAAGGTTCCCTGGCATCTTGTGTAGGAGGGAGGTTGGGGGCAACAGAAGAGGCAGTAGGTGGGGGTGCAAACCCCGCTCCGCTACAGAGAAGACTCTGATCTGATACCTTACATCCCAGCGCCTTGTCCTCATTCATTAAATAGGATGAAAATTTACATCTTACCACTCCCGAGGTTGAATGCTTCTGCATGCTGGTTGGCCGCTTGTGTTTCTTCATCCATAACTTGCTGACCTGTATGCCTTGTCCGGTTGCCCACTGCAGATTCTGTATTCTCATTACTTGAACAAGTGTTTATTATATTCAGGATAATAACCAAGCAAGTCACCTAATCTCCCTAGAGCTTGAATTTCTTCTCAATTAAATGAGAAAGTGAGACTAGTTCTAATTCTGCCTCCACTCTAAAGATTAGGTTGCACTTAGATCTGAACATCTATAAATCACATTTTCATAAAGTCAGGCATGAGTACATTGATGGTTGAGTGCAGAGAAAAAGGGCGCCCTGGAGAAAGGTATTTTGTGTTTTGAGTCTGTGCTAATGGATAGGTTTTTATCAGTCAAACAATACATCTAAGGTGGGAAATGCAGTGTTTTATCGTGAAAGAAAGTGAAGTGCTAGTCACTCAGTCATGTCCAACTCTTTGCGACCCCATGGACTGTAGCCCACCAGGCTCCTCTGTCCATGGAATTCTCCAGGCAAGAATACTGGAGTGGGTTGCCATTCCCTTCTTCAGGGGATCTTTCTGACCCAGGGATCGAACCTGGGTCTCCTGCATGGCAGGCAGACTCTCTACTGTCTAAGCCACTAAGGTTTTATTGTGAAGCCCGTGTCATTTTCCAAGGTGGCTGTCTTAGTGTAGCCTCTCCCTGACGACCACGCCATCCCTTCAGAGATGGAGCCATGGCAGAGCTCCTGTCCTGTGACCTCTGTGACCTCTGTAGATTACCTCTCACAGGGTCAGAGGCTGTTCACAGCCAGATAAGGACACCACTCAGAGCAAATGCTGACAGCTTGCATGTTGTTAGCATTTCCCATCAATATAAATGCTCTTCTAAAATAAGATTCTGTTCACAGCTACTTAGTAACCCGTCAAACAGTGAGACAGACCCTGCATGTCTGGCTTTCAATATAATATTATTATAAATAATGTTATAATGAACCACAGTATAAATAATTTGACATCTCTCATTATTTTCACAGGATAGATTAGCCTAAGTAAAAAAAAAAAAAAAGGAAAGAAAATTCTGGGTCAAAGGAAATGAACATCTTTAAAAACCTTTTCTACTGACAAATTATAGCCAGGTTACTAGACCAAACAGCAGTGCAATGTCCATTTAATCATATACCCTCTAACTTTGGAGATTTTCAGTAGTTTACTTTTGAGAAAGGCAATTAATTAGGCAAAGTTTTATCATAGTTTGTATCAAAGTTTTTCAAAACTTCACATGTTTCTTATTAATAATAGATTTGACTCCACACACACACACACACACACACACACACACACACACACACACAATTGGCCACTTAAATGTCTTCTTTTGTAACTTACCTGTACAGTGAACTTTTCTATTGTGCTATTAGTCTTTTCTTATAATTTATATATTAAGGATTTAATTTATCATGTCATAAATGTTACAGAACTTTTTCCCATTTCAGTATCCATCTCTCCTTTTTGTTTATGGCAATATTTGACCTTTTAAAAATGTGTCTTCTTTTGAAGTAATTTCATACTAACAGAAAGTTTGTGAGATGAGTTCAGAGAATACCCAAAGTCCTCAAATGTTAACCTTTTACCATGTTTGCTTAATTCTTTTCTCTCTCCTTCTTGATGTGTATAATTTCTATTTTGTACCGTTTACAGGTGAGCTGTGAACATGATGCTAAGACATTCCTGACAAACAGAAGTTTCCCGTTTAGACACAGGGAGCTCTAGAGAGGTGGCATTTTAGGACTTCGGTCTCTGTTATCCAGCTAAGAAATCTCTTCTGGTGAATTCTGCAGGGCGGGACTGTGGGTCCTTGGGATGTGTTAGTACTTCTACCGCCAACACACAGTTCTTTCCACTTAGACACAGGCATGACTGGTTAAGGGAAGGTGGTCTCAACAAGCAGCCTTCAGGCACCAACCGCACCCCCACGGTACCCTGGCCCGAGCCGCAGAGGGTAGGGCGGGGAACCGGCAGTGCTGTCCGTCCGTCTGTCCCTCCTGCCAGTCAGGACGGCCACAGCCAGGCCACACCCAGGTCTGCGCACTGGTCTCCCAGCAAGGGCCGTACACAGAGGCCAGACGTGGCGTCGCTTCCTTCCCCCACGTTGCTCCGTGAACCAGGAGCTTGAACTATCGGGTTATGCACTCCCGGCGTGATTACGCGGAAGGGGCATCTGAAACCTTAGTGTACTTTCTTCTGAATTCCTGTTTCCCCAGTCGTGGCCAAAAATAAAACGTGGCCTCGGGATTTCAGAGAGCCAGCTACGCACATGACAATGTGGCCACAGATAGTTTTGGAGAAAGAAAAATACCAGTTTGCCGAGATAGACAGCTCTGCTGTCGGAGGTTGTCGTTGTCCGTGTGCGCTCAGTCATGTCTGACTCTGCAACCCCACGGACTGCAGCCCACCAGGCTCCTCTGTCCACGGGGTTCTCCAGGCAAGAATAGTGGAGTGGGTTGCTGCTTCCTCCTCCAGGGAATCTTCCTGACCCAGGAATTGAACCCGTGTCTCTTGTGTTTCTTGGTGCCAATCACAAATGGAAACCTGGCTTTTATTTCTTGGGTATTTAGCCCAGGAAGCAATGGGGCCTCTCTGCCCCTCCCCAGCGTGGTGCTGATTGTTGCTGCTGCTGTTCAGCCCCTAAGTCCTGTCTCATACGTCGCCACCCCATGGACTGTAGTTTGCCAGGTTCCATGGGGTTCTCCAGGCAAGAATACGGGAGCGGGCTGCTATTTCTCTCTCAAGGGGATCTTTCCTACCCAGGGATCGAACGTGGGTCTGCTGCACTGGCAGGTGGATTCTTTACCACCGCTCATCAAGGAAGCATGGGTCCCCTCCTCAAAGCAACCAAAATCTCACCGTGAGTCAGCAAGAAAGGAAACGCCAGGCTTCCCCAAAACGCTAAGGGCAAGGAGGAGGCTGCAGCAGACAAATCACACAGAGACCTTCTAAATTAAAACCCTCCCCATCCATCTCTTCTCTTCACTCCTCACGTAGCTGTGGAAGCCCCAGGGGAGTGGGGGGCTGCAGATCCCACCCCAAACGAGGAGCCCCGCCCCAATGCTGGGAGCCCCACCCCCAGCCAGGAGCCCCACCCCTGTGCTGGGAGCCCCGCCCTTTCAAGCCGAGAGCCACGCCTCCAGCCAGGAGCCACGCCCCCACACCGCGTCTTCTCCTCCAGCCCACTCCCTTCCGAGAGGGTGGCCCCTCGCACCACCTCTCCCGTGTCCATCCAGCTCTGAGACCCCGCTCAGCAAAACAGAGCTTCCTGTCTAAGGAGCTCACCTGAGAAACAACGGAACGGAAAACTGTACCTGCATATCATTCTACAGTTTCCCCCATCACACACCAAATAGAGCCCCTGCCGGCTGTGTCACTTCTGGAAGAGAGGAGACCAGCACCTCAGCTCTAGGTTCCCTCCAGGCTCCACCATAACAAGGGAAAATTAGGAAAACCACACACACACACACGCACGCACGCACGCACGCGCACACACACACACACACACCAGGTTCCACCATAACAAGGGAAAATCAGGAAAACCGCACACACACACACACGCACGTGCACGTGCACACACACAGGTTCCATCCTTGCTTGGGGAAGTCCTGCAAGCCCTGCACACAGAAAGAGAATCTCTGTGCAGCTCACACATTGTTTTCTTTGACACGATACCAAATACTCCTTTTCTCAGAGACTAGGAGGCACAGTGACACTTTCTACAGGAGGCATGGATACAGGATGCTGGTCCAGCATCCTCCTGAGGAGGAGCTGGCCTCCTGGACTCTGTCTCTGTCTCCCTCCCATCCCTCACCTCCTTAACTTTCTGAACTGCTCCCAGAAGAGAGACTTCCTCCTGAAAAATACGGGACTTTGTGAAGGAGACCAAATTCATGACATCTCACCAAATTCAGCCAGATTCGTGAAAACCTTCCCTCAAAATTTCCTGGGCATCCAAAGACATTGGCTTCTGGAACACTTTCCAAATTTGAGCTGCAGCCGAAGTGGAGGGGGGTGGTCAGAAAGGTGACATGTAAAAAAAGGACTTTATAAAGTGAAAGGTGGGAACATGAGAGTAAAGGAAAACTGTGTTTCCTGTTCAGCAGCCCCTGTGCAGCTGCTCAGAAGCCCCTTTACAATATTCGTCTGCTCCTAGACGGCTCCAGTGCTCTTGCCTGGAAAATCCCATGGACGGAGGAGCCTGGTGGGCTACAGACCATGGGGTTGCTAAGAGTCGGGCCTGACTGAGCGACTTCACTTTCACTTTTCACTTTCCTGCATTGGAGAAGGAAATGGCAACCCACTCCAGTGTTCTTGCCTGGAGAATCCCAGGGACGGGGGAGCCTGATGGGCTGCCGTCTAGGGGTCGCACAGAGTCAGACACGACTGAAGCAACTCAGCAGCAGCAGACCCCCACCCCTGGCACTCTCTCCCCACCCCACCCCACTGTCGCCAGCATCACCCTCTCCCCTCAGCATCTGCCATCCTGACAAACTCATCTCTGCTCCCTCAAGCCCCCTGTAACCAGGAACTGCCCACAGCTCTCGACTCAGCTTCTGCTGATGGTCACAAATATCAACCCTAACCTGACAGAGTCCTGTTCTTTCAGGACAGATCTTCCTGCCTGTTCTCCCAAAGTCCTCCAAAGAACCGAAAGTCGTTGTTTCCCAGCAGTCACTTAGCCCCTAATGAACACACGGTGTATTTCTGTTTGAAATGAGCCGAGTCACTCTTCCGGGCCACCCTCAGCTGACAGTCCCAGGCTCGTGCTTTATCCCTCTTGGCTTCTAAGTCATGGCCATCTTGGCACTCTCGCTCTGGAAATTTCTGTGCTGTAGAAGGGAAACGCATGCAGACGTCCAGCTCTCCAGCCTGTGGGATGCAGGCGCATATGTCATGGTGCTGATGCAGAGCTAAGAGTCATACCTCCAGCCTTCACACTTCATACATCAGCAGGCAAGGGCGAGCACGGTGAATTCACCTACTCAACGTCCCTACGGCAGACAGTTGAGTGTTTGGACACTCTGCTCCCAAATAGTGGTAAACTGTGGGTTAAATGACTTTAGTTATCAAATCTCGTTTTGCTTTTTTTTTTTCTTTTCAATTTATTTCCATTACATTTCCATCACCATTGCCTTCTTTCTTTCTTTCTGTTTTTACTTTTCGCCTGTGCCATGCCACATGTGGAATCTCAATTCCCCTGACCAGGCATAGAACCTGAGCGCTCTGCAGTGCAAGCAGAGTCTTTTAAAAAAATTTTATTTATTTTAATTGGAGGCTAGTTGTTTTACAATATTGTAGTGGTTTTGGCCATACATTGACATGAATCAGCCGTGGGTGTACATGTGTCCCCCCATCCTGAACCCCCTCCCGCCTCCCTCCCCACCCCATCCCTCTGGGTTGTCCGGGAGCACCGGCTTTGTGTGCCCTGTTTCATGCATTGAACTTGGACTGTTCATCTGTTTCACATGTGGTAATATACATGTTTCAATGCTATTCTCTCAAACCATCCCGCCCTCGCCTTCTCCCACAGAGTCTGAAAGTCTGTTCTTTACGTCTGTGTCTCTTTTGCCGTCTTGCATACAGGGTCACCCTCACCATCTTTCTAAATTCCATGTATATGTGTTAATACACTGTATTGGTGGTTTTCTTTCATACTTACTTCACGGTTATAATAGATAGGCTCCCGTTTCATCCACCTCATTCAGTTCAGTTCAGTCGCTCAGCCGTGTCTGTTTGCGACCCCATGAACTGCAGCACGCCAGGCCTCCCTGTTCATCACCAACTCCTGGAGTTCACTCAAACCCATGTGCATTGAGTTGGTGATGCCATCCAACCATCTCATCCTCTGTCGTCCCCTTCTCCTCCTGCCCTCAATCTTTCCCAGCATCAGGGGCTTTTCAAATGAGCTAGCTCTTCGCATGTGGTGGCCAAAGTATTGGAGTTTCAGCTTCAACATCAGTCCTTCCAATGAACACTCAGGACTGATCTCCTTTAGGATGGACTGGTTGGATCTCCTTGCAGTCCAAGGGACTCTCAAGAGTCTTCTCCAGTACCACAGTTCAAAAGCATCAATTCTTCAGTGCTCAGCTTTCTTTTTAGTCCAACTCTCACATCCGTACATGACTACTGGAAAAACCATAGCCTTGACTAGACGGACCTTTGTTGGCAAAGTAGTGTCCCTGCTTTTGAATATGCTGTCCGGGTTGGTCATAACTTTCCTTCCTAGGAGTAAGCGTCTTTTAATTTCATGGCTGCAATCACCATCTGCAGTGATTTTGGAGCCCCCAAAATAAAGTCAGCCACTGTTTCCACTGTTTCCCCATCTATTTGCCATGAAGTGATGGAACTGGATGCCATGATCTTCGTTTTCTGAATGTTGAGCTTTAAGCCGACTTTTTCACTCTCCTCTTTCACTTTCATCAAGAGGCTCTTTAGTTCTTCTTCACTTTCTGCCATAAGGGTGGTGTCATCTGCGTATCTGAGGTTATTGATATTTCTCCCAGCAATCTTGATTCCAGCCTGTGCTTCCTCCAGCCCAGCGTTTCTCATGATGTACTCTGCATAAAAGTTAAATAAGCAGGGTGACAATATACAACCTTGACGTACTCCTTTTCCTATTTGGAATGAGTCTGTTGTTCCATGTCCATTTCTAACTGTTGCTTCCTGACCTGCATACAGGTTTCTCAAGAGGCAGGTCAGGTGGTCTGATATACCTATCTCTTGCAGAATTTTCCACAGTTTATTGTGATCCACAAAGTCAAAGGCTTTGGCATAGTCAATAAAGCAGAAATAGATGTTTTTCTGGAACTCTTGCTTTTTCCATGATCCAGCAAATGTTGGCAGTTTGATCTCTGGTTCCTCTGCCTTTTCTAAAACCAGCTTAAACATCTGGAAGTTCACAGTTCACATATTGCTAAAGCCTGGCTTGGAGAATTTTGAGCATTACTTTACTAGCATGTGAGATGAGTGCAATTGTGCGGTAGTTTGAGCATTCTTTGGCACTGCCTTTCTTTGGGATTAGAATGAAAACGGACCTTTTCCAGTCCTGTGGCCACTGCTGAGTTTTCCAAATTTGCTGGCATATTGAGTGTAGCACTTTCACAGCATCATCTTTCAGGATTTGAAATAGCTCAACTGGAATTCCATCACCTCCGCTAGCTTTGTCTGTAGTGATGCTTCCTAAGGCCCACTTGACTTCACGTTCCAGGATTTCTGGCTCTAGGTGAGTGATCACACCATCGTGATTATCCGGGTGGTGAAAATCTTTTTTGTTCAGTTTTTCTGAGTATTGTTGCCACCTCTTCTTAATATCTTCTGCTTCTGTTAGGTCCATAGCATTTCTGTCCTTTATCGAGCCCATCTTGGCATGAAATGTTCCCTTGGTATCTCTCATTTTCTTGAAGAGATCTCTAGTCTTTCCCATTCTGTTGTTTTCCTCTATTTCTTTGCATTGATCGCTGAGGAAGGCTTTCTTATCTCTCCTTGCTGTTCTTTCAAACTCTGCATTCAGATGCTTATATCTTTCCTTTTCTCCTTGGCTTTTTGCTTCCCTTCTTTTCACAGCTATTTGTAAGGCCTCCCCAGACAGCCATTTTGCTTTTCTGCATTTCTTTTCCATGGGGATGGTCTTGATTCCTCTCTCCTGTACAATGTCATGAACCTCCATCCATAGTTCATCAGGCACTGTGTCCAACTCATTAGAACGGACTCAAGTGGGTTCTTTTTCATAGCTGAGTAATATTCCGTTGTGTATATGTACCATAACTTCCTTATCCATCGCCTGTCGATGGACATTTAGGTTGCTTCCATGTGCTAGCTATTGTAAACAGTGCTGGGATGAACACTGGAGTACATGTGTCTCAAAAGCACAGTCTTAACCACTGGGCTGCCTTGGAAGTCCCACCATTGCTTTCTAAGTCTATCTTTAAAATGCTGCCGCGCAGAGAGTTACTTTAAAAGACATTTTTCTTACCATATAACCTTTTAGAAGTCCAATCTTACAGAGCTTTTGATTGCCCACTATTTTCTTTTTGGAATTAAAGACTGTAATTAATTTGTGGAGAAACAAAAAGAAGGTAATAGTAGGGTTTTACGTTACATTGGAGTGAAGCAAAAGTGTTAGTCGCTCAGTCGTGTCTGATTCTGTGACCCCCTGGACTGTAGCCCACTAGGCTCCTGTATCCATGGGATTCTCCAGGCAAGAGTACTGGAGTGGATTGCCGTGCCCTCCTCCAGGAGATCTTCCTGACCCGGGGACCGAACCTGGGTCTCCTGCACTGCAGGTGGATTCTTTACCATCTGAACCCCCAGGGTTACTGAGGTCTCAATTTCTTTTTAACTGAAGTTCTTACTCTTTATCATGCTAAGATGTGTATGTAATGAGTTTCCATGGAAGCTAGATTAAGTAGCTTGCCCTCAACTTATCAAGCAGCACCCCCTCTTTGGTGGAGCACAGACAGCCTCATTATGCTCAGAACTGTATGCACGTTCCAATCCCCTGAGGAGCTCTGTAAGATCTCGATGCTCATGGCACCCCCAGACCAAGCTAATCAGACTGTCTGGGTGTGGACCCGAGATCCAGTGTTCTTTTAAAACTGTCCAGGTGCTTCTGAAGCATAACTCAGTCTGAGAGCCTCAATCTGGACGCAGTGGCTGTCAGCCCAGGCTGCCCACCTGAGTCACCTGTTTGAAAATACCAGTGCCCACACTCTGCCTTAGAGAGTCCAGCCCACCGGGTCTAGAGTGGAGCATCTGGCATCTTTGTGTTTTTAAACTCCTATAGTGATTCTAACGCACATCTAAGTGTTGAGAAAAGAATGGGTGTTCTCACACTTGGTGGTGGGGGTATCAGAATCATTGGAAATTTTGGTTATAAAAAAGGCAAACCAGCTCCATTCCTGCGGCTTAGGTAATGACAAGGGCCTGGGCCTCTGGGTCCCTTACTGGCACAAGTGATTCTGAAATACACAGAAGCTCAGCAACCACCCATCTAGCAGGCTGTGTTCTTTTTCCATATCAGATGTCTTTGGGGAAATGTTTTCTAACATTCATTCTAACATTTATAACATTCTGGCGTTTCCTCTGAGAACCTACAAAAGACATCTAAAATAGCACCGTTAATCTAGGGTTCTAGGCTTCCCAGGTGGCTCATTGGTAAGAATCCTCCTGCCAATGCAGGAGACACGAGTTAAGTCCCTGGGTCAGGAAGATCCCCTGGAGAAGGAAGTGGCAACCCACTCCGGTATTCTGGCCTGGGAAATCCCATGGACAGAGGGAGCCTGGTGGGCTATAGTCCGTGGGGTCACAAAAGAGTCAGACACGACTTAGCAACTAAACAGCAATGTAGCGTGAACAGGGACAAACTGAGGCGTGATCAGCGGGGCTCTGCTCTCGTTGGTGACTCGTCACGCTCACCCAGGAACGACAAGCCCACTGCGTCTGCGGTCGCGTCTGACCGATGGACTGCAGCATCTCATTCACCTCAAAGGCCTTTCGGGCCCGGAGCCCCCAGACCACACAGCCATCAAGTTCAGGAATGGACTTCAAGGGCAGCGTTTTCACTTCAGGAATGGAGCAGCCACAAGGAAACTTTCTTCTCTGTCCTAC
This sequence comes from Nanger dama, assembly GCA_917880005.1. Taxonomy (NCBI): domain Eukaryota; kingdom Metazoa; phylum Chordata; class Mammalia; order Artiodactyla; family Bovidae; genus Nanger; species Nanger dama. The sequence continues at coordinate 3,963,731 of CAKJTW010000021.1, read as the reverse complement.
AAATTCTTGCAAATGATCAGCTCAAGCACTGAGCTCCGAAGGCCACCCCACACTTCTTTAGTGAGTAGCTTGAGTTGTTTGAAACTTTTAGTTATGGAGTTTCCCAACCCCCCCAAGACTTTTGCAATCCCCTGAACTGTTCCTCAGAACCTGCCAGCTTCCTCTGTCCATGGAATTCTCCAGAAACCAGAATACAGAAGTGGGGTGCCTTTCCCTTCTCCAGGATGTATATTAAATGACTACCGTTTTAGGCCTCAAGAGAATGTGGCTGTGTGGGGGCAGTCCCCACGGCAGTATGGTCCTGGACTGCACCTTTGACTCACTTCTTGCTGTTGCTGTTTAGTAGTCTTTAAGTCGTGTCCAACTCTTTTGTGACCCCATAGACTATAACCCACCAGGCTACAAGGATTTCCCAGGCAAGAATAATGGAGTGGGTTGCCATTTCCTTCCTTTCTGCCAAGACCCTCTTGTTAATCCTTAACCTTCTACCTTCCTTAAACCCTGTGCTTTTAAGCATTTTATCTGCCAAATTGCATTTTCCTTTGATCCCAACCCAGGGATTTGAACCTGGGTCTCCTCCACTGGCAGATGGATTCTTTACCACTCAGCCATTAGGGAGCCCTAAGGAGCTTTTAAAACTCCTGATGGTTTTCCCAGTAGTCAAGTATGGATGTGAGAGTTGGACTATAAAGACAGCTGAGCGCCGAAGAATTGATGCTTTTGAACTGTGGTGTTGGAGAAGACTCTTGAGAGTCCCTTGGATTGCAAGGAGATCCAACCAGTCTATATCCTAAAGGAGATCAATCCTGAGTATTCATTGGAAGGATTGATGCTGAAGCTAAAACTCCAATACTTTGGCCACCGGATGTGAACTGACTCAATAGAAAAGACCCTGATGCTGGGAAAGATTGAAGGTGGGAGGAGAAGGGGACGACAGAGGATGAGATGGTTGGATGGCATCACCGACTCAATGGGCATGAGTTTGAGTAAGCTCCAGGAGTTGGTGAAGGACAGGGAGGCCTGGTGTGCTGCAGTCCATGGGGTCTCAAAGAGTCGGACACAACTGAGCAACTGAGCTGACCGCCTAATGCTGAAAATGCTGAACTTTTCCCCAAAAAGGTGATGAGGATGGCAGATGGAAGTCAATCTTCTAACACGGGGTGAGGACCCTTGGGGGCTCAGCTGAGACTCGTCATCCTCAGGCTGCACCTGGTCCAGGTCGGCTCTAGATGTTAGAGACAGTCAGTTTAATGGTGAGAAGTGGCCCGTAGAATTACTGTACCACAGTGGAACAAAACAGACGTAAATGAATGTTTGTAGGTTTTTAAATGCAGGTGAGCTTACATTTTCCCAGCTTTGCTTGGCTCAGTCCCATGATTCCTGCCTTCTCTTTAGGATCCCATTCAAATCCCACTTCCTGTTTAGGATTTCCTGAAGGAACTTTCTGTACCAAGTGAGAGCCAAGAAATACTTTGTTAGTCTTTATTATTTTATGGAAAGATATATTGAATGGAGGAGTCACCTAAACATAACATACGAAGCAAACAATTCATGCAAAAGGAAGTAGATAATTTTTAAAACAATTTCTTCCTTTCTGCAATCCCTGATAAAAATAAGCATCTGAAAACCCTGGTTGGCAGTATCAGTATTTCGTTTTCGATGGGCATGGGCTCCTATGCCAGCAAGACAAAAGGTCTGTGCCGCTCACATGTCCCTGGACAGCTGCACTCCCCAGGAGATGGGACAGAGCAGGACATAATCACACAGAGGGGCAGAGAATGGAAGGGACGCACAGCCCCCTGCTGCTGCTGCTGCTAAGTCGCTCCAGTCGTGTCCGACTCTGTGCGACCCCATAGACCGCAGCCCACCAGGCTTCCCTGTCCCTGGGATTCTCCAGACAAGAACACTGGAGTGGGGGTGCCATTGCCTTCTCCCATCCCCCGCTGCTGCCAGTAAGTCTAACAATGCACTGGTTTCCCATTGTTAGATTGCAATCTGTCTGTGCAGTGTCAAATCACGGTTCCCACCTTTCTGCCAAGACTCTCTTGTTAATCCTTAACCTCCTACCTCCCTTGAACTCTGTGCTTTAAAGCATTTTTGTGCACCAAATTGCATTTTCTTTTTAGGGGGTGGGAGGGCGGGGGAGGCAGCAAATGGGATAGTAGTTCCCTGACTGAGGATTGAACCCACAACCCCTACCCTGGGAACACAAAGTCTTAACCACTGAGCCCCCAGTGAAGTCCCAAACTGCATGTTCTAAGTAACAGAATTCATTGCCTATTTTTAGTCACTGAAAACATATATAATCTGATAATCCTGATGAGCAGGATGAAATGACCAATATTTCCATACAACATATAGAAAAAAATTTATTTTTCCAAAACCAGATCACTTAAGGGTTTTCATGAAAGTGGAATTAGCTTCCTCATATTATTCTATAGTTTCCCTTGGGCCTTATTCAAACTTTTCAATTGCTTTTAGTTTGCCCAATACTACTTTTATGAACCTAGGTTAAGGGCCATTCAGAATGATAAAATTCTGAATGCTCTGTACTCCAATTTTCTCAACTCTAAGTAGGAATTATGCCTCTGTATTATTCAACTAAACAGAACTGTAAATGAAGCCGTCAGAATACCAATTACTGCTGGCACCACCTTTAATCAAAAAAAGTCTTTCAGCTTTATTATAAAATCATTCTTCAAAGATTATGTCTATGCAAATGACTATAAAATAGCCTACCATACTCAGTAATGCATAATGAAAATATTCATGAGAATTTCAATCATTTGATGCTGTGCTCCAAATTAGATCAAGAAATCACTGGCATAAATCAGAACATTCATAAATTCTTTGAGTTTTTTTCCAACAAAAAATTCTAATTAAATTTAACCTTAGAGCATCTAAGAGATTAGATTCTAGGCATATAAATGTAACTAAGAGATAATCCGTACCTTTGAGGGGTTCACAGTATCAAGAGATAACTGTCTGAACACCTGTGCCAGTACATATTTGTCAGCATCAAAAAAGGCTTACAGAGGTTTAGATTTAGAAGGAAGCTGGAGACCATGTGGCATAATGCCCTGAAACTACAGGAGGAGAAACTAAGCCCCTGGACCTAAGCAGCGGGCTTCTGCCCAGGCAGCAGGGCACCGCTCAGATGCTCTGATGGTTCCCACACGCAATGCTTCACAGCTCTCTTTAAGCTTTCATTGACTTGTCGCATTTGTCAAGAACTGAATGATATCATAGGCCAGAAAGCTATTTGCAATCCTAAAAGGCCTATTCGTAAAACGGGGCTCTCAGCTGTAGCCAGGCGAGCCGTAAAATCTCAGTGACTTCATACAAGAGAATTTCATACCTGACTCACGTTATACCTGGGGGCTTCCCAGGTGCTGCTAGTGGTGAAGAATGTGCCTGCCAATGCCAGCGATCCCTGGTCGGGAAGGTCCCTGGAGGAGGGCCTGGCAGCCCACTCCAGTCTTCTTGCCTGGAGAATCCCATGGGCAGAGGAGCCTGGTGGGCTACAGCCACGGGGCCACAGAGTCGGCCACGCCTGAAGCAACTTAGCGTGCACACGTTTAATCTAATACCGTGTGTTCTTGGCTGGTAGGTGATGTTGGTGTGGCCCTCTGGGGGACCCAGACGCCTTTCCTCCAGCCATGCTGACCTCTAGGACGCCAGAATTTTTTCTTTTCAACTGGAGAAGGGAGAAAAGAAAGTGAAAAGATACATGGGGTTGTTTTAAATGCCCAGCTGGGTGGCCAGTGTATTCATTCATTCCATTGCCTAGAATGCAGCCGCCCGGAAGTGCAGTCCAGCTGTTCACCCAGGAAGCAGGGAGGCGCAGATTCGGATACACATCTGCATCACACAGGGCTGTGCACATGCGTGGGAATATTCCGGAAGTCAGGGAGGTCAGCAAGGACTTGGTCTTTATATGGAAGTCATCTTTCTCGTCAGCAATGTGTCAGAGTCCTCTGCACTTACCCTCGTAGTGTCAGCCTCTCCAGACAGGGCTAGGGGTGATCTGTTTTGCCCACCTGTTCTAGTTACTTCTGGAGGTGGCATAGTATAGTGAGGAGAACATTGGAGTCATATGTCCTTGGGTCCTAATCCCCAGTTTGCCACTTATTGAAAGTGAAAGTCATTCAGTCGTGTCCGACTCTTTGCAACCTCCGTGGAATTCTCCAGGCCAGAATACTGGGTTGGGAGCCTTTCCCTTCTCCAGGGGATCGTCTCAACCCAGGGATCGAACCCAGGTCGCCGGCATTGCAGGTGGATTCTTTACCAGCTGAGCCACCAGGGAAGACCATTGCCACTTACTAACTCTCTGAATTTGAGCAAGCTGCTTAAGCTCTTGGAGTCTTGCTTTCCTTATTGTCAAATAGGGGCAGAAAGAATCTAGATAAATCAGCCAGCATTTATGGAGGTGGTGCTCTGTGACAGGTTCTGTGGTCCACAGCGAAACAGCAGAGATCTAAAAAATAAAAACAAAAGAAGGCACGCAGCGAGATGCAGACAGCCACTGTCCTGGCGGGCACTCAGCACACACGTTGTCTGGCCTCCCTCACCACACTCTACTGCACACTCTACAGATTTGATACGACTTTATATTTCCTTCTGTCCCTATGCATCTAAAGCCAGGAAAACAGGTTTGTCCCTAGAAATTCCAGAATGAATAAGTCAGTGGCTAACGATGCATCTGAGAGATGAAAAGGTCCCGTGGAGGATGTTTTCCTGTGGTTTGGAACTGAATTGATGAGATGACGATTCTAGGAGGCATGTTGAAGGTACAAGGGCTTAAAACAGAATGATTTGAGCTACCAAGTCCTTGTTCAATTCCAACAAGAGTAAACAAAACCAGGAAAGCAGCAAGCCCTCCTCAAGGCTAATGGTCTTTGCTTCACTAGGCATCCTTTACAAATCAGAGAAGGAGCGTCTTAGAGGCGGTGACTGGGTCCCTCCTACTTGCTAACAGATCAGGAAGAACATCAGAGACCCCCAGGCGCCCAAGAGAGGGGGATTGCAGGTCTTTCCTGAGACACCCCCTCCCCTACCCCGGGGGAACACTTGCTTCTGGTCCTCCTTGACCCCCTCTCTCTGGCTCTTGTTTTATCACTTTCAATGATTTCTACAAAGGAGAGAAGAGCTCTCTTTGTTTGCTGGAAAGCCTGCCTGGTTTTTACTCCCTTGCTTCATTCTTTTCATGAATCTCTGTTTTGTTCCTCTCTGTTTGCTTTTATGTTTTTCTTTTAAATGCAGAAGAGGCTCAACGGGAGGAAGGGGGCAGGTAAAACATGGAGACACTGTCTCCAGACCAGAAACGTCTATACCATTAACTCCAGTTAGCTCTTCACCAGCCATTCCTAACGCCCCAAACCACATGGACACTGCTGACCCCATACAAGGCAGTGGGGGTGCTGAGGGTTCCTCTGGTTGTGGCCCTGGGGATCCAGTGTGGCTCTTCAGCTGTGACACTGGGTACGTGGCCTTCCCTTTCTTAATACTCAGTTTCGTCATCTGTGAAATGGGCATGACTATTATTTATCTCAATACCAAGGTAAAGGTTGAAAGAAACAGTCTTAGCACCGGACACACAAGCACTAGACCATAAATGCCATCACTGGGACGTCCCTGGTGGCCCAGGGGCTAAGACTCCACGCTCCCAACGCAGGAGGCCCAAGTCCCACCCCTGGCCAGGGGGTTAGATCCCACATGCCACAGCTAAGAATTTGAATGCCACGATTAAAGAACCCAGATGAACAATGAAAATCGGAGGCCCCATGTGCTGCAGCTGAGACCCAGCTCAGCCAAGTAAATAAACAGATATTATTAAAATAAACGCCATCAGCACCACCATCCCCCTCGTATCTCCAGGCCGAATGCACTGCCCCACCAGGAAAGCTGAAGGGGACAAATGCAGTGGCCTGGCCACTTGCTCCAGCACATTCGCTGAGTCCCATAACCAAATGCCATCCACTTTCCCCCACAATGCATTTCACAGTCCAGGAAGTTAAGAGTCATGGGTGTGACTCAGAAATGGGTCTTCCAGCCCTACTTTCCAGGCCCAGTCCTTGAGAGCTGCCCATTTGCTTGACTTTTTTGACATGTATTTTTCTCTCTTTCTTTGGCTGCACCAGGTGTAAGCTGCGGCACCTGGGGTCTTCTGTCTTCGTTGCAGCATGCCAGCTCTTCCCAGAGCCATGTGGGATCTTAGTTGCTGGACCAGGGTTGGAACCTGGGCCTGCTACGTTGGGTGTGCAGAGTCTTAGCTACCCATTCATTTTAAATATCCCTTCAGGATGTCTGTGAAAGAAGACATCACTGAAAGTCTGTTACTAAAGCTTCTAGAACGCTTTTGCCACTGACTGCCCCCGTAACAGGCTTCCCAGGGGGCACTGCTGGTAAAGAGCCCGCCTGCCAGTGCAGGAGACGCAAGAGGCTCAGATGCAATCCGTGGGTCAGGAAGGTCCCTGGAAGAGGCATGGGAGCGCACTCCAGTGTTCTGGCCTGGAGAATCCCACGGACAGAGGAGCCTAGCAGGATCCATGGGGTTTTAAAGAGCTGGACACGACTGAAGCTTTTAGCATGCATGTAAGCAGGCCTCCATAACACGCCCAACTCTACTGTTCCTCTTCTCCAGACAAGGACTTCTCAGCCAGCTCCTTCTCTTGCAAGAACTCTTAGGAGGCTGCTTCCTCAGGATGAGGGCTCCCTGCCGTCACCCAGCTTCACTCTAGATGGTCTTGGTGCGGCCGGTCTCATGTGGGAGGCTCCAGGCAGAACTTGGTATCAGAAGTCAGCACACTCGTGGAAGGTCAGGCTTGGTTTTGCTTGTGACTGTCCAAATGACCTTGATCGTGGGACTCCCTGGTGGCCCAGTGGTTAGGACTCCATGCTTCCAATTCAGGGGCACAGGTGCAATCCTTGGTCATGGAACTAAGATCCCACATGCCCTGGTGGGGGGGCGGGGGCGGGGGCGGGGGACTGATCCTGACCAACCTAGGCCACCTCCTCGGACTCCCATTTCCTTTCTGTATATGAAGTGTTTGAACTAGTGTGAGCCCAAAGGACCCTTTACCCACTGCTGCTCCTTGAATTTTCCTATTCAGAGCCCATAGCTGAGAACCAGTCGAACTAACTTGCCTCTGAGATTTGGCATGGGATAGTGCTACCCACCAACCTGCCATGTGTGTGCCCCTGACAATGGTCAGAGGGACAAAGAATCCAGAGAGCAGAGCGGAGTGATCAGGGAAGCCACCTAACAGGGGTTTGCCCAGGGAGAAGCCCTTCTGTCTGGTGCCGCCACATGCTTTGCAGACAGAAGGGCAAAATGTTCCATTTCAGAGCCTCAGAAATGGAAAGAAATGACTCTGAGAATCCTTCCCACTGCTAATTATTTTACTCAGGCTGTGTCTGCTTTGCTGGCTTTAAATAAAAACCTACACAGCCTGCTATCCAAATATAGACCCACGGCGTCTAGAGAAGAGACAGTGAGGGAGTTATGGTAGCAAAGGCCCCTCAAATGACCAACAAATGGGCCTTAATCATATCAAACCCACAAGTCAACATTAGAGATAAAGAGAAAGCAAATGAGTTTTGTTTGGGGCACAGGAAGGTTTTTAATAGGGCTTCTTCTATTGATGAAAAGCAGTTGTGATCAATACCAAGAACAAATAATTGCTTGTAAAAAAAGTACTGGGAATTCCCTGGCGGTCCAGTGGTTAGGACTTCACACCTGCTTTCACTGCCAGGGTCTTGCATTTGAACCCTGGTTGGAGAACTAAGATCCCACAAGCTGTGTGGCACAGCCAAAAAAAAAAAAGTTAAAAAAATGAGTATTCATGGCTATCTCCCAGTGGAACCACATCACAGATTTGTTTACGACTTTAAAAGGTGAGCAGTGCTTTGTAAATTTCGCCATCTCACCCATCTACTAAAAATAAGTGCCGGTGTTATTAAGGCCTCCTGGCTAACATTTCCCAGATTGGAGCTGAATTTACACTAAATCCATGAGTCACTCAAAATACAGCTGTTCCTGCTCATGCTGGCTGCATCAGTCATTCATACCTTAGTGTGGATTAATCCGGTCAGACCCTTCCCCCGGGAGTCACTCACACTGACTGGGGGACCAGATGAAGGAGGAGGTATGGAGGAGGAACTCCAGGGCCCTGCTCAGGCCAGAGGAAGAGCATTTTTAACCAGAGGCTGTGAGAACCTCCTCACCTGACAGATTTGCAGGCAGGCTTCTCGATCTCAGCACCAGTGACTCGAGGATATGGACGATCCTTTGCTGTGGAGGGCTAACCTGAGCACTGCAAAATGTTTAGCAGCATCCCTGGCCTGTCTCCAAACATTACCAGCTGTCTCCAGGGAGACAAAATCCCGGATGCAGCCCGCCAGCCTAAGGGCAGCCCTGTAGGTGCTCATGGCCGCTTCAGTCCGTGTCTGTTTGTGAGTCAGTGTACAGACCCGCTGAGTGACTCTCACGTGGAGGTGCCTGCAGAACCGGATGTTCCTGCCCCAGCATCTTCCTCGCTGGGGCGGCCCTCCCTCCCCACCTTTTCTCCTCCTTCCAGGCAAATGGACCCCTAGAGTTGAGGCAGTTGTAGGCAAGGCAGCCCCAGGAAGTGAGCTACCCCTCTGGCATGGGGGAGCAAGTTTGGTCATTTTTGATACCTTCCACTTCACCTGCCATCTTGTCTCAAGTAAATCCACGAGAATACTCGAGGGAGCACGCCCTCTGGTCGGAGAGCACACTGGCTCTGCCATCTCGGTGACTCAGCTTCTGTGCAGAAGCTGTCAGCTGTGGATGTGTGCCCGACACACGGGGTGATTCCCAACCGCACAATGGTTCTTCTCCTTTTGGTTACTATTCGGTCAGAAGATATCTCAGGCCAGACTTTCAGAGAGCCAGAAATGTTTGTATCTCAAATATTTATTATTCCATGGCCAAAATCAGACAAGTGTGTTCATTTGGACATCGTGTCCTGTCTACATTTCTAAAGAAATACCCTCTTGAATTCCATTTTTTAAACATTTTTGTTGGAGCACAGTTGCTTTGCAATGCTACGTTAGTTTCTACTGTATAGCAGAGGGAACCAGCTGTACGTATATGTATATCCTCTCTTTTTTTTGGATTCTCTTCCCATTTAGGTCCCCACAGAGCATCGAGTAGACGCCCCTTGCTGTATGGCCGGTCCTCACTAGCTGTCTGTCTTGTAGATAGTATCTATGGTGTACCTGTGTCCATCCCGATAAGGAGAGACTCGGCTTCCTGAAGCCAGGTTTCCTGAACAAATAGATGAACCTCCCTCAAAGCACTGTTTCTGCTAAGAGATGGTCCACGGTCATTCCCTAGGATTTTCCCACTTGTCATCAGGCCAAACTTGGCCCATTGGAGGAAGATTCCAGGCACAGCACTGCCCTTTAGTTGTGTGACTGGGCAAACGTTTTTCTTCTCTGCGCTACCGCTGGGTGACCTGCAGAAAGTAGCCTCAGTCGTAGGGGAGATGAGAGGAGCTCCCCATTTACCATCTGTGACTTTCGACAGTATCTTTAGTTCTCGGGGCCAAAGTTTCCTCACCTATGAAATGAAGCGAATGACGGCATCTCGTTCACAACACTGTTCTAATGAGCAATGCAAAAATGCTCTAATGAGCATGTAGCAAAACCCTAGATGTGCCAGGCCTGGCACGTAGGAGACCTTTATCAGGATTGCCGCTCAGTATCCTAAACTCCAAATCAGTCATCCTGTTGCCAGGTCTAAACTATTAGGCGCCTTTGAGAAGGCGGCTAGGACAAACGTCACTGCTCCTTGCCTTGACTGGTTGCTTTTGTCTCCCGCGTTTTCTTGCCGCCCAGTAGGAGCATAGACATCTGCCCTTTGGAAGCTCACTGGCAGCCGGGGCAGGAGGCAGCCCGGCCCTGCGCAGCTGTCTCGTGTTTGGTAGGTTTACTGGAAGAGCTTTAATTAGAGAGAGCTTTAATTAGAGAGACTGCTAATTCTGAGGTATCGCCTGGAAATGTCAGAATTTGAAACAGTGTTTGACATGGAGCAACACGTCCTTGTTGTATACCACAGTATGAATGTTTTCAATTTAGATCATGGGATGAAAAATCAGAAGACCCAGCCCAGCACTTCCCCTCATCTGGGTGACGTTAAGCGGGGTTGTGACCTCTCTGCACTTTAGTTTCTTTATTTCAAACCTATAATTCGGCATTTCAGTCCACAGAATTCCGTTCTCCAGCCTGAGGTGGTCACCTGCGTCATTTGGTGGTGGTTTCCCGCAACAGGTAGAGATGTGGCAGGGTCAGCTAGACCTCTCTGGGTTTTGTTCCTGACTCTGTTATTCACCGTGACCTTGAGCTTGTTGCTAAACCACTCTGTGCTCCAGTTCCCTCATCTGAAAACTGAGGGTAATATTTCTGCCTCACAGAATTATTGTGAAGATTAAATTTTACATTTACTCGCAGAATGGGTGCTTGGCATCTAGTAAGCCTACATTCAGTGTTACCTATTGCTTTTGTTATCTTGTTGGCTGTCTCTGGAGAGGAAGTCCTACAAAATATGAAATTATAGTCAGAAAGCTTTGTGTTTGGATTTTTCCACCTCATGAACCAAACTGACCAACTCGCCATTTAGGAAACATAGACATTGAAGGCTTGTCCCTCTACTTTCCCTGACCTTTGGTTGCTGTTCAGTTGCTCAGTCGTGTCCAACTCTTTGCCACCCCATGGACTGCAGCACACCAGGCCCCTCTGTCCTCCACTCTCTCCCAGAGTTTGCTCAAATCCATGCCCATTGAGTTGGTCATGCTGTCAAACCACCTTACTCTCTGCTGCACCCTTCTCCTCCCGCCCTCAACCCCTCCCAGCATCAGGGTCTTTTCCAATGAGTCATCTCTTCACATCAGGTGGCAAAGTATTAGAGCTTCAGCTTCAGCATCAGCCCTTCCAATGAATATTCAGGGTTGATTTCCTTTAAGATGGACTGGTTTGATCTCCTTGCAGTTCAAGGAACTCTCAAGAGTCTTCTCCAACACCACAGTTCAAAAGTAGCAATTCTTTGGTGTTCAGTCTTGTACACACACACACACACACACACACACACACACACACACACATACACACACTGGCTTCCCTGGTAGCTGAGTGGCAGAGAATCTACCTGCCACTGCAACGGATGTGGGAGACACAGATTCAATCCCTGGGTCGGGAAGATCCCCTGGAGGATGTAATGACAACCCACTCCAGTATTCTTGCCTGGAAAATTCCACGGACAGAGGAGCCTGATGGGTTACAGTCCACGAGGTTTCAGAGTCAGACGCGGCTGAGCACATACACAGCAGTGCGTGTGTGTGCATGTGTGTGTGTGTGTGTGTGTGTGTGTGTGTATGTGTGCGTAGTCCTTGACCTGCAATTTATCAAACACTGCTTTCCTCTCTGATTCCCAGATAGGAAATTCATCCCTCTCTATAGTAAATATTAAATCCTACCCAGGTTTAAACGGGGTGACTACACCTCTAACCAATCCTATCTGCTCTCCATGGAGACCATGCCCTCAAGCAGACTGTCTTAAACCTCAGTGTGCGCGTGAAACACACGCGAATCTGGTTAAAATGCAGATTCTGCTTCTTCAGTTCTGAGTCCAGCATCCCGTGTTTCTAACAAGCTCTGGATGAGGCTGATACTGTGAGTCCTGAGACCACATTAAGTGACAGGGCTTGGATGATGTTTACAAGCCATCTGTGGACGGAGGAGGCGGGGGGACAGCCTGGCCCTGGCGAGGGGCACGCAGGTTGGAGACAGGCAGACCTACAGGGACGGGGTGGTCAGGCACCGCCCCAGCCCCAGCTTTACCAGCTCTCTTTCGGTTTCTGTTTGGCTCCCCGACTCTTAGCTGCAGCACACCGTAGCTTTACTCGAGGTGGGCACGCTCTCAGTTCCAGTCTGTGGATTCCGTCCCCCACCAGGGCTTTCACCCGGGCCCCCTGCACAGGCAGTGTAGACTCTTAGCCACTGGACTACCGGGGGAGCCCCTCGCCACCTCTGTTCTGAGTAATTGAAAGGTTTAAGGGAAACGCCAAAAGGTGTGAAAAGACAGTAGGAATCACACCGCCTCCTGATTTTCCTGACCTCTTGAAACACTGGGCCAAACCAGATATCATCCAGAAGACAGGCAGGTTGAACACAATTTAATTCTCCAGCAACGTCTGCCCTTGGACCAGAGCTCTGAGCGGCTGATGCTAAGCCAGCTTCTCCAGAGGAGACATCAGAGGCCACGCAAGGCAGTGTGGGTTTGATGCGGTTAGTGGTGTCCCGAGGGCCTGGAAACACCCCCCAAGGGCCAGCCTCTCCCCTTCCCTGAGGAAGCTTGCCTGCCGTCATAGCCCAGGGTGAGGAAGATGTGGGGGACTTCCCAGCCACTAGTCCTGAACAAAAGGGAAAACCCAGCTTCTCCAGACTGAAGCATCTCCTCCGTCAATGAAGGAACTGTCCACACCGATCTTGATCCTCCTTACTTCTGTGCACAAAGCAGTGTCTGGAAAATGGTTGTGAGATTCTATGAAAACCCAGAGGAAGGGACCTCTGTCGGCCTGTATGACTGTTTCATCCACACCAAGGTATACGTTTGTCCAGTTTGTTCATCTCTGAATGTAATTCGTTAATAGAATGTTTTGCTGCCGTGTAATGGCTCCTTTGAAGTGTGATGCATAAAGTTGTTCGCATTTACCCAAGTCATATTTTGTCTTTTTACTTGGTAAATCTCAAAATTTGTTCTTTACCCACAAATTATGCCCCCGTCCTAATTTCCAAAGTTAGAAAAGATGCGCACGCATTTCCTCCTTTTGAAAGATGCATTTCAAGTTTGGGAACCAAAAACGAGGCCAGAGTTACAGATGACCTAATGTTTTTTTCAAAACTGTGGGTTCAGACTGGCAACAAGAATAAAGGTTCTGATCTGAACTTTCACACAGGAGAAGCTTAACCCTGACAACAAGCACCTGTTCCCTTTTCTGTGCTTTTGGGGCTCCTTAACGGGACTGTTTCTGCCACAGCTGTAGCCTCTTTCATATCCTAAATGGAATTTCTGTGGGCTTTAAAATAATTACCTCAGCGCTGGAGGCATCTGACCTGGAGGATTCTCTGATTAAATCCAGTGTGAATTATGGAGAGCCGGTGGCCCTTCCCAGGGAGAGATCCCACTGTGCTCACTGGAAAGCCCTTTCCAGCCTCTGGGGCCTGTGCTCAGTGCGCGGCAGTCGGCTTGCCCCCGAGTGGGTCATTCTTAGACGCAGCTCGCGATCCTGCTCACTGCCTCGTTTCCATGCAGCGACTCTCCAAGTGGAGTTCCCCCAGGCTCTTTGAATACACGTTATTTTGCTGTTTGGTGTTTACCTTTGTTTCAGGCTAAACTTTAAAAGACATGAATGTGCATTTCCTTTAAATGTTCTATATACATGCTTGCAAAAAATGTTAATGGCTTTAACTTACCAGGAGATGAACACTGGAATTCTGGTTCAGAATAATTACCGCGATTTCCACAGCTACGCTGATTGTTTTCCATGGAGCTAGTGACTTCCTAATGGGATAGGTAGGAAAACTGGAGAAGTGAGACCAGCCAGATAAGAAGGTTTGTTTCTCTCTTAGCAGTTTCCAGATCTCGCTCCCTTAATGGACTGAGAACCTCTGACAGAGAAACGAGAGGAAAACTTGAGATAGCAAACCTAAATTCACCTGCACGCGTGGGCAGAGAGGCCGGGCTCAACAAGAGGGAAAATTAATAGGCGGGTGCTCAGGAAAAGAAGGCCAAAGCCACATAGCGATGGGAGGCAGCCTGTCTGAACACGGAGGCTGATTTTGCAAGACTTTGCCCACAGGATGGCATTTCTGAGGACACGTTTCAAATAATTGGAGGATGGCAGAGCAGGGTCCTTCGGCGATCTTGTTTATAAAGTTTCCAGGAATAAGTCCTAGTGGGAAGGTTTCAGCACAGTTTCCCCATCTCAGTATTTCATTCATTCATTCATTCTGTATGTATATCAAATCAATCTAGTAAAAGATTTTCTCTCTAGATTTTCAAATAAAATGTTACTATTTGTTTCTCACACTGTGAGAGGCAGATGCTAGGGCCCTCCCGGTGCCCAGTTTCTTTGGAGGCCTCTGCTCAGAGCTTGAAATAACCGTAGACACACATTGTTGTTCAGTTGCTCAGTCATGTCCGACTCTTTGTGAACCCATGGACTCCCTGTCCATCACCAACTCCCGGGCTTGCTCAAACTCATGTCCACTGAGTCAGTGATGCCATCCAACCATCTCATCCTCTGTTGTCCCCTTCTCCTGTCTTCAATCTTTCCCAGCATAAGGGTCTTTTCCAATGAATCACTTCTTCACATTCAGTTCAGTTCAGTTCAGTCGCTCAGTATTGTCTGACTCTTTGTGACCCCATCAGTCGCAGCACGGCAGGCCTCCCTGTTCATCACCAACTCCCAGAGTTCGCTCAGACTCCCGTCCATCGAGTCCGTGATGCCATCCAGCCCTCTCATCCTCGGTCATCCCCCTTCTCCTCCTGCCCCCAATCCCTCCCAGCATCAGAGTCTTTTCCAATGAGTCAACTCTTCACATGAGGTGGCCAAAGTACTGGAGTTTCAGCTTTAGCATCATTCCTTCCAAAGAAATCCCAGGGCTGATCTCCTTCCAAATGGACTGGTTGGATCTCCTTGCAGTCCAAGGGACTCTCAAGAGTCTTCTCCAACACCATAGTTCAAAGGCATCAATTCTTCGGCACTCAGCCTTCTTCACAGTCCATCTCTCACATCCATACATGACCACTGGAAAAACCATAGCCTTGACTAGATGGACCTTAGTCGGCAAAGTAATGTCTCTGCTTTTGAATATGCTATCTAGGTTGGTCATAACTTTTCTTCCAAGGAGTAAGCATCTTCTAATTTCATGGCTGCAGTCACCGTCTGCAGTGATTTTGGAACACAAAAATAAAGTCTGACACTGTTTCCACTGTTTCCCCATCTATTTGCCATGAAGTGATCGGACTGGATGCCATGATCTTCGTTTTCTGAATGTTGAGCTTTAAGCCAGCTTTTCCACTCTCCTCTTTCACTTTCATCAAGAGGCTTTTTAGCTCCTCTTCACTTTCTGCCATAAGGGTGGTGTCATCTGCAAATCTGAGGTTATTGATATTTCTCCCGGCAATCTTGATTCCAGCTTGTGTTTCTTCCAGTCCAGTGTTTCTCTTCACATTAGGTGGCCAAAATATTGGAGTCTCAGCTTCAGCATCAGTCCTTCCAATGAATATTTAAGACTGATCTCCTTGAGGATGGACTGGTTGGATCTCCTTGCAGTCCAAGGGACTCTCAAGAGTCTTCTCCAGCACCCCAGTTCAAAGGCATCAGTTCTTTGGCCCTCAGCCTTTTTATTGTCTAGTTCTCAGAAACCATAGCTTTGTCTATACACATAGCACAGACAGATCGCCCTTGGAAAGAGAAGGAAGTAAAGGAAGAAAAGTACAGGAGAAAGAGTGTGGGCACCACAGGAAAGGACCCTGAGCTGCGCCAAGGGAAACCAAAACAAGCACAAAGGGAAGAAAGGTGTGCTTACTGGTCCCGGTTCCCACTGGGCTGTGGAGGGGAAATGGGGGGTGGGGCGGGGGGGGATCTGCCCTGCAGTGCAGTGGACCAGGCCCCACGCTGCATGCTGGGCGTGCAGCTGAACAAGCCGTGGTCCCAAAGGTTAAGAAACTCACAAATGTAAATATTGAACGAATAATTATAGCACATTGTGAAAGTGAAAGTGCTAGTCACTCAGTCCTGTCTGACCATTGGTGACCCCATGGACTGCAGCCCGCCAGACTCCTCTGTCCATGGGATTATACTGCAGTGGGTTGCCATGCCCTCCTCCAGAGGAGCTTCCCCACCCAGGGATCGAAGCCAGGTCTCTTGAATTGCAGGCAGATTGTTTACCATCTGAGCCCCCAGGGAAGCCCGAGAGCAGGTTGTAGCCCATTCTAAATAGAAACATAGGAGTCAGTTGACCGCCCCCACACACACACACCTTTATTTCCACATCGGTTTAAATGACAGAAACAACACCTACTTCTTGATTATTATTGTGTGATGTAAATGAGATAATGTGTAGGAAACACTTAGGATGCTGCCTGGCGCACAGTAGCTGCTCAGTTAATCACAATTTGTATTTATGGTGCCCAGTCTGGCATATAGTAAGTCCTCAGTATATTTTTACAGTGTTACTGAACTTAGGTCTGGCTGCTCACAGCTCAAAGACCAACATTTGAGAGGCAAGCATTGGTAGAATCAAAAACATTGCTTTTAATCAGAAAGCCAGAAATCTGGGGAGAAGATGGATTCATGTCCCAAAACCAACTCCAAAGATCCTTCTTGGCCGTGAAAGTGCTTTTAAAGAGAAAAAGGGAAGTAATCTCGTTAGTCACTGAGATGAGGAGTCAGGCCAGTAGCCATCCCCAGCTGTGTGCAGGCTGGTAGAGCCACCTAGAGAGAAGCCTCCCTCCCGGGCACCAGGAGACAAGCCTGCACCCCCATCCCAGCTGCTGCCAGGCTGGGGCCGGGGGGCTGTGCCAGGCCAAGGGGCCCGAGAGGATGGCCCAGAGATGCCCCAGCCACACGATGGCACCTTCATGGAGCTCTGCCATTCACATCATCTGGGCAGCAAACTGGGCCACACAGCTGTGGCTTGGGCAGGAAAAAGGGAGCTCACCCAGCCGGGGACTGGGAGGAACGGTCACCCGGCTGCCCTTTCTGTCTTCTCTGAGCACAGAGCTCCCCTCAGCCTGCACCCCACATCTCGCCCTAGCAGGGTTACCCTTGCTGCTGATGCTGAGCCGGCTAGCCAGCTTGTCTCAGACAGAACACACTGTTGCTCTGTGGGTCAAAAGTCCAGGATAGATGAGAGTCTATGTTCTGTTCAGCTTCAGGGGTAATTTGACCTGTCTAGATTACATTCAATTACTTCCAAAATACTTACTGAGGTCCTGTCGTGTTAAGACTGCGCTTAGAGCTGTGGGATGTGAGAGATGGATAAGGTGATCAGAGGCCAGTAAAGAAGGAAAACCTGGGGATACCGCTGACTCACAAGGAGGCCGTGCTAAGTCCTTGCCTTACGGAAGAGACAGAGCAAGTAAGACAGATATTCCAGGGACAAATCCAATCTTCCCAAAGTCACACAGCTGATAAGTGGAAGAGGCAGAATTTGAACTTTTTTTTCACGTTTATTTGCATTCATTTCTGGCTGTGCTGGGCCCTCACTGCTGCCTGGGGCTTCCCTGGTTGCGGTGAGCAGGGGCTGCTCTCTCGCTGCCGTCTGCGGGCTTCTCACTGCACCCGCCCGCTTGTTGCCCAGCAGAGGGCCCAGGGCGCCAGGCTTCAGCAGCTGTGCTTTCTGGGTTCTAGGGCACTGGCTCAGCATCTCTGGCGCTCCGGCTTTGTTGCTCCATGGGGTGTGGGATCTTCCCGGACCAGGGATCGAACCAGTGTCCCCTGCATTGGCAAGCAAATTCTTAACTGCTGAGCCCTCCAGGGAAGCCCCAGAATTTGAACCTTGACTAGCTGAGCCCACAGTCTTATCCACTAACCTATCCCTGCCTCTAAGAAGCAGAACAGTTTTCATTTTCACCAGCAGTTTGGGGAAGATTATACTATTGGTGGTAGAAAATCTGCACTGAATTGCTTTTAATAGAAATGAATCCACCTTGTGACTAACCAATGGCTTCTGGATAAGAAAATAGGCAGAGTCTGTGCTTAGGAAGCACTTTTCTCTTTGCAGTTATCAGATTATTGGGGAACAAGGGATATTAATTGTTATAATTGAATTGTGGTAGGCAATGTAAATGTAACCCCCAAAAAGAAAATTATACATGTAAGTAAATGATTATCCATGAGGTAAACAGTAGCCTGCAGGGCAAGGGAGGTCCATTTTGGAACTACGGAAGTTGAGGGTGGATGGATTGGTTCAAGAAAGTTTAAACAGTAAGTTAGGTCTGGAAAGTTGAATAAGGGGTCCGAGCTGTGTCTTCACCATTGTGCTGTTTAACTGACCAAGCTAGCTGAGCAAGCTGGGTATGGTGTCAGGCCAGCCTTCCCAGGAATGCCTGTTGCACCAAAATGTCTCTCCCATCTGCCTTGCACAACCATCAGGAATCCAGCTTTAGACATTCATTCCCGGGCTGTGGACTTACACTCCTCAACCATCCTCTTTAAATCACAACTTCGGCTGAGAGGGGTGACTCATCTCAGATTCTAAGCCATTAACGTAGTCGTGTGGAGTCCTTTGGGTTTCCCAGGCGGCGCTAGTGGTGAAGAACCCACCTGCCAATGCAGGAGACGTGAGACGAGGGTTCCGTCCCTGGGTCAGGAAGCTCCCCTGGAGGAGGGCATGGCAGCCCACTACTCCAGTATTCTGGCCTGGAGAATCCCATGGACAGAGGAGCCTGGCGGGCTACAGTCCAGAGGGTAGCAAAGAGTTAGACACGACTGAAGCAGCTACGCATGCCTGTGAAGTCATTTGTCAAACTTATTTTTCCTGGAGATGTTTTTGAAAATCTTGTTTAGAAAACACTTGCGCTGGAGGATGGGGCAAGGAAAAAAGATCGCTGAGTGCCTGAATGAAGAGCTGACACTCACTGAGTGTTTACAGTGTGCCACGCACTGGCCCAAGGCCTTTTATGTACGAACTTATTTAACCATCACAGCGTTAGAATGTTCCCATCTTACGGATGAGGAAACTGAAGTGCAGAGCAGAGACGTGACTTGCCCAAGGTCACTAAGAGCTCTGTGAGTAGGTGACCTGCCCGCAGTGGGGACCAAGCACCCAGAGGACGCAGGAGGAGGGAGAGAGATGGCGAAAAGGCAGCCAGAAGTAGGGGGCCATCAAAAGCAGCCTCACCCTGCACACATGTTCTGTTGAGGACGAGGTGGCGGCGGCAGATGTGTCGATGGCGGTCATGGTGTTGAGGGTAAAGGTGAGGTACCTGTGTCCACTGAACATAGTACAAGTAACATGAAAAGTGAAAATGAAAGTGTTAGTCACTCAGTCATGTCCGATTCTTTGCAATCCCATGGACTGTAGCCCGCCAGGCTCCTCTCTGTCCGTGGGATTCTCCAGGCAAGAATACTGGAGTCACTTGCCATTTCCTGTTCCAGGGGATCTTCCCAAACCAAGGATTGAACCTGGGTCTCCTGCACTGCAGGCAGATTCTTTACTGTCTAAGCCACTGGATGCTCAAAAGTAACATTTTATTAATAGTATTGTTCCCTTTGGAGAGAAGGCAATACATATGGTCAGGTACAAGACATTCGTTAGGTGGCTACATGCTGTGTTCACCTGAAGAGCACTTAATTACTAGATACACCCACATACATTATTTCATTTGAGTCTTTGAAAAATCCCATGAGCAACATTATGTTGTCCTTTTGCAAATGGCAAAACTGACACTTCGAGTCAGGAAGCGATCTTCCCAAGAGTAAGACCCTTCAGGCCCTCTCGGAAGACTTGGGACTCCAGTCTTCCAACCTCATCCCGTCTCCCTCCACCAAGGTGGACACCAGTCCAGCCCATTTAGTTTCTTATTTCAGTTATCTTCCTGGAGAAATGCAACTCAATAGGTTCTTCAAAGGGGGGAAATCTAACCTTCCTGTAAAAGGGGGAAGGAGCTGGATCCTGGTGGTTTTCTTGGGAAAACAGGAGGTGAGTGTATAAGGACTGGGAAAGGGCACCCCAGCCGTAGGAAAGAGTCTCTACAAAGATTCTGTGTTGGGAATGAGCTTCCCAGGTTTGATGTCCACGTGTCCAGAGGACAGAGAGCTGGAGGCAGAGGCACAGGATAGGGCTCAGCGGACAGAGTGATAAATGCCACAGAGCCTGCGAGCTGCGGCAAGGCCTGAGCACGCCATTCCAGTATTGATGGGAAGTCACCGGAAGGTTCTCAGCAGCAGGGAAATCTCCTCTGATGTACATTTTTCAAAGGTCACTCTGGCTGTTGCGTGGACCACGGATTGTAGGTGGCAGAGAGTGAAAGGTGGGAGATGAACTGTGAACATCAACAAGTGATTGGGAGAACTGAACAAGACAATACACATAGTGTGGAAAGACCTTTCAAAGTCGACATCAAATGCTGGTTATTAATAGGTCAATGGTGACTCCTCAAACTAAGGCAGCCAATGAGGCCGCATCAGTTAACAGGATGAAGATATGACGCAGGTGAGGTGCTTCTCTGGATGTCAGTTTCCCGTCAATCAGGAGGTGGAACAGTGTGCGCTTCTAGGATGTTCATGAAGGTAAATCAGAGTGGCTAGTTCTACACCTGGTCCATAGTCAATGCTCAGCCAAACATGAGTCTCCTATTCTGTGTGACTCCACAAATAAAAGTCAGTGGATGCGTACATAGTCTGAGAATTCCAAGAGGCTAAAACTTAGGGTTGGAATAAAAATGTGAGCAGAAATCAGAGACCTCAGTGGCCTCATGCTTTACAGTGATAATTCTATACACTTGCTGGGTGTGCAAAGTGTATTGTATATACATCCCCTGAATACAGAATATGGTTGGGGGTCTCAGTGCCTTGTGTTGATGGCCTTTAATGCAAACTCAACACTCATAATTGGTGCTATGAAACCCCAGCCTGCTCAGCAGCCCCTTGCTGAGCACTCTGGCATAATTCTGTTTCCCTTGCCTTAGCACTTTTCTGTGGTATTAGCTTGCTTTTGTGTCCTGAAATACTTGCATATTTTCATGTAATTCTTTTTTGGATGGACACATTTATTTTCTATTATCTTTCATGAAATTTCCAGAGATAGGATGTAGGTAGTTCTATGGGATTTATGTTTCTTTTGGGAAAGAACCCTGTAAGGTCAGTTCTAGGTCATTTGAGCCCTTAGAATTATGGTCATCTAACACAAATGCAATCATTCAAATCTAAATGCCTGAGACACACAGGTCAATGTGTGTCTAGTTATTTTCGTAGCAGTTCACATGCCCCCTCTAGTTTTTTTTTTTTTTCTTTGATTCTACTTATTTATCCATTTTCTTCATAACTGCCCTATTAAATTAATTATCTTGATGCCTCAGTTCAGTTCAGTTCAGTCACTCAGTCGTGTCCAACTGTTTGCGTCCCCATGAATCGCAGCACGCCAGGCCTCCCTGTCCATCACCAATTCCCGGAGTTTGCTCAGACTCCCATCCATTGAGTCAGTGATGCCATCCAGCCATCTGATCCTCGGTCATCCCCTTCTCCTCCTGCCCACAATCCCTCCCAGCATCAAAGTCTTTTCCAATGAGTCAACTCTTCGTATGAGGTGGCCAAAGTACTGGAGTTTCAGTTTTAGCGTCATTCCTTCCAAAGAAATCCCAGGGCTGATCTCCTTCCAAATGGACTGGTTGGATCTCCTTGCAGTCCAAGGGACTCTCAAGAGTCTTCTCCTACACCACAGTTCAAAAGCATTAATTCTTCGGCACTCAGCCTTCTTCACAGTCCAACTCTCACATCCATACATGTCTACTGGAAAAACCATAGCCTTGAGTAGATGGACCTTAGTCGTCAATGTAATGTCTCTACTTTTCAATATGCTGTCTAGGTTGGTCATAACTTTTCTTCCAAGGAGTAAGCGTCTTTTAATTTCATGGCGGCAATCACCATCTGCAGTGATTTTGGAGCCCCCAAAATAAAATCTGACACTGGTTCCACTGTTTCTCCATCTATTTCCCATGGAGTGATGGGACTGGATGCCATGATCTTCATTTTCTGAATGTTGAGCTTTAAGCCAACTTTTCCACTCTCCTCTTGCACTTTCATCAAGAGGCTTTTTCGTTCCTCTTCACTTTCTGCCATAAGGGTGGTGTCATCTGCATATATGAGGTTACTGATATTTCTCCCGGCAATCTTGATTCCAGCTTGTGCTTCTTCCAGTCCAGCGTTTCTCATGATGTACTCTGCATATAAGTTAAATAAGCAGGGTGACCATATACAGCCTTGACGTACTCCTTTTCCTATTTGCCTAGAGTATGAAATATTAAAAGCCAGATGTTAACTGAGATCCATTTAGGAGCTCATACTTCAGGAACTATAAGATATTATCATTGCCAGAGTCTCTCTTTTGAAAATGTATGTCCACCTCTGCGCACACTGTATCCCAGGCAACCCCCAGGAGGACAGGGTTTTGAGTGAATGTGTATTCACATCTGTTCCTGCAATCTATAAGACAACAGCCAGTTAACATCTGACTTTTAATGCTTTGAGCAGTAGATCCCAAAACAACTGATGAATATTTTAATACAAGTTTAGTCCAAGGTGTGTAAAACATTCGAGTCTGAGAAGGAAACTGCACCTTTATCTGAAATCTGCCAATAATTTATTTTCTTACCTTAGATTTTCTTAACCCTGTGGATCTCAAACTCTGCTGGGTATCAGAACCTTCTGCAGAACTTGGTAAATATCCAAATTCCCGGGCCCCATCCTATCTCAGTAAGCCTGGTCTCATTGGTTTGAGTTTAGGGGCAGCCAAAGGATATGAGTTGGCACAGAAATAGCAGGAACCCTCATTGCTAAGCAAACAGGAAGTGACACAGGGCACAGTGCCCACGGTCAGCTGAAGTGAAGGGGCCTGGAATAGTGTCTCATCCCCCTTGGGAATGGAAGAGGAATTACATTTGCCCTCTTCATCTTGGGAACTAAAATCCCACATGCTGCCTGGCACAGCCAAAACATTCTGGGCTTCCCAGATGGCGCAGTGGTGAAGAACCCGCCTGCCAGTGCAGGAGGCGTGAGAGACACAGGTTAGATTCCTGGGTCAGGAAGATTTCCTGCAGGAAAGAATGGCAACCCACTCCAGTATTCTTGCCTAGAGAATGCCAAGGACAGAGGAGCCTGGCAGACTACAGTCCATGGGGTCGCAAAGAGTCGGACACGACCGAGTGGCTAACACTTTCTGTTCATCTTGGGAAGGTAACCAAGATCCCTCCTTAAATAAATCCTTCTTGAGCTTTTCTGTGACCCAGTCAGGGCTTCTCGTCCCAGCAGAGCCCCAGCCAAAAAACCTGCCAGCTGAGCAACAGAATATCACTATCATGAGTGTAGTGATTGCAGACCGTAATTACGAGCTTGGACATGGCTCCAGTGAATGGAACACTCTTTCCAGACCACCTCGGCTTCTTTCCATAGGAAAATGGAAGGCAATCTTATTCCTTGTCTCAGCCTCCAAGTAACATCTCTTGCTTGTAAGAAATCCCCACTCTTGCTGGCCCAGGGGATGTGTTGAGCAAGCTTTAATGGGCCATGCTATAAAGAAGAACGTCCCCTTGGTGAGATCTCTTCCAGCGTCTCTCATCCACGCGTGTTGACTAGCTCCCTTCACTGGGGAGCACTCTCTACCCATTAGGCTGTATTTCTTAATTTCTGTGTGGTCAAGGGAATTAATACCACATTTTAAGAATTTCTGCAGAAAAATCAAAAGTTGGAGACTCTATAAAAACACTGTGATAACTTTAACATTACTTACAAAGGAACATTGCACAATGTAATTTACTGAGGATTTAGAGTCCGTGACGATTGAGCAGACATCCTAGAAACACACATGGGTGAGAACGAGTCTCACATCAGTCGAAACAATGAAACTCCTTTTGCAGAGTTAATCCTCACATTCAGTGACTTTATATTCAGCTCATGAAAACGTCACACCCTTATGGATACTAGGTCCTTGAAAGAATTCTGCAGAGCTGTGTCTCATCTGAAATGCCATACAATCTCCCAAGATCCTAATCTTTTGTTTTCTTTTCATGGGAAGTGAGAATAAGTGCCCATAACTGCACCAGTAGCTGACAGGGTGGGGTCCTGACCTTTAGGTTGAATAATGCCACCTAAACTAAGGAGAAAGACCCCCGGGCTATTTCACACCCCTCCCACAATGCCAAACACAGACCTGAGCACAGAGTGAATTGTCAGGGCTCTTTGAATAAGATCAAACGTTACATCCCAAGCATTGTATGATTTTTTTCTTAGGGGATCATTTCTTCCTGGCCAACTGAGGGTATTTCAAGCTGCAGGATTTCCACTTACTGTGACAGAGAAATTGAGTGTTGGCTCTTACTGCCTTGCTGTGACTGTTCGCAGTCTTCTCCTATACTAGAAATGAAGTGGACGGGAGTCAGGACTTCCACGAGGTAGTCCCAAGACCAGGAATGGTAAACGCCACTTCCAAAGGGGGCTGGGAGCAGATGACGCCTCCAGACAAACCACCCTAGCCAACATCTCTGAAGACGTCTAGCAGCTTGACAGAGAGGGCTGGTGAAAACCGAAAGCAGGTCTAACTCTTGCACTCAACAGTTTAAAATTTATCTTAAATGTCTGAAAAGCAGCTTAAGGTCCCCAGTACTGCGCATAGATCAGGGCGGGCCTTGTCCGATTTGGTATCTACAGTCCTTGGGTCATTTCAGCATAAAAGAAAATTCACTTATCAGTTAATCTTTCCATCACTGTCTCTAATCACTTAAAAATAGAACTCTATTTGTGGTTTTTTCCTATTTTGACAGACAGAATTTCTGGAAGTATGGGTGCCCAGATGGATTATGCTTTTTAACGTGAATGCATCTACAAATCACCTATATTAGCTCACTCTTTTTACTCTCTTCCTTACATCTGTGTTCAGAAAAGATGTTCAAGGAGGTAAAATTTGCCCCCAGGGAAGGCTGGTGTGAGAACGTTTCCATTATCTTATCCAGCTGTTTCCCATTCTCTAGAGGGCAGACCTTCAAGCCCCTGGAAACTGAGCAGAGAAAAGCGCATCACACACAGAAAGCCTTAACCGCCTGAATCTCAGCGCCAGGGGGCCGGGCCTTCCGTGCTGTCCTAAGAGCTCCTAATTTGCCCCGCAGCTAAAGCGCAGGCTGCTGACCTCCTCTCCTCTCCTCTGGCCTGTGCGGGGGGACATGGAAACCACTGACACAGTGTCCCTGGGAGGACCCAGCCCCTTACGCCAGCCTGTCGGGAGTGGACGGTGCCAAGGAGCCCGAGCTGTCACGCTGGTGTAGCCACGTGGCCCGTCCCTCCCAGGGAACAGGGTGCCTCTCAGGTCAGCCGGTGATAACACCCAAGTCAAACAAGGCCGCATCCTGGACGCTGTGTGTCCCGAGGGTCTGAAAGGTGTCCACGGCCAGCCCTGACCCTCGAGACCTCACATGGTCATCTAAGCAGTATCACAAATTGGTGCCCACTTGCTCCCGAGCCATTGCCATCGCGAGCCGGGCTGGCGAGAGGGCGGCCCTCCCGTGGAGGAGCCCACGTCTCTCCAGGCGCTAAAAATCGGGGAAACGCGCCGACTCCCCCGCAGGCGGCCCTGCGCCCGGGGCTCCGAGCCCGAGGCGCTCCCCGGGCGTCTTATCGCCGCCGTGGGGCGGAAGGGTCCGGGATCGCGGCCAGCCCCCACGGGCCCGGGAGGCGCTTGCCTTGCAGACCTCTTCCTCTCGGCCCGTCCTGACAGTGCCAACAGCCCCGTCATGTCGTGTTTTCCAACCCTCCAGAAAATGGCCTTCCAGCCTGGGACAAGCCGAAGCCTTGTCCAGACGGCGAGCCGGAGTGGAAGCTCGTGGGGATGTCTGAAGCCTGCCTGCATCGGAAGAGCCACCCGGAGCGGCGCGGGCCCCTGAAGCATGAGCAGCCGCCCCTCATCCA
Source organism: Nanger dama (assembly GCA_917880005.1). Taxonomy (NCBI): domain Eukaryota; kingdom Metazoa; phylum Chordata; class Mammalia; order Artiodactyla; family Bovidae; genus Nanger; species Nanger dama. The sequence goes on along the minus strand of CAKJTW010000021.1, from coordinate 3,938,022 downwards.
GGCCTCCTGGACCAGCTCCATCTTCCATCTGGACCACGAGGACGTGAGCGACCAGAGCGCGCCCAGCGCCCAGACCTTCCAGACGGAGGAGAAGAAGTGCAAAGGTAACCAGCCGTGTGTGAGAGCCGGGGTGCCGCAAGGAAAAGGACTCCCTTTGTGACTGTGTGCTGGGTCCCCCTGAGCCCAGGTCTGCTGTCCGCCTGCTCCCCGGCAGCTCTCCTCCGAACTGCCTTTGCCCCCAGACCTTCTGTGGAGCGTAAAGCGGTGGGTTTCTAGGAGAGCAGCTGATTTCAGCTTCCTGTTGGGGCCACTTGGGGGAGAAGACATTTTTCTTTCTCTAATGAGCGGGAGGGTTCTTAGTTTCGGCTTCAGTTCTGTTTTTGAAGCGGAGTAGAAACAGACACTGCATTACATAACTACTTGCTTTGAAGTGTGTGTGCATGTGCGTGTGTGCGTGTGTGCGTGTGTGTGCATGACTTTTCCCAGTTGTGCCAGTAGCTAATAGGATCTCCAAATCTACCTTTAACCTAAATAGACAATTCATGTTCAAAAGAGAGGTTTGAAGTTGTTTTCTTTGACTCATTAAGTCCTGTGTCATCAACCTGAAAGGCGAGATTATGGTGTTAGGGGGTTGTCACCTCATAAAAAAAAGTTAAACTGGCCTAAGTTTCTGATTGCATTAGCTTTAACTGGTCTTTACCTCGGGTCGCCTCCGCCCTGACAGATGTCTTTGTGTTGATCGCTTTATGGTCTTAGGGCTTCCCAAAATCTTTGCTTCTTAAATCAGTTAGTGTCTTTAAATGTCCAAGTTCATGTTGACCCTCCACCCTTTCTCAAGTTAACATTTTTTAAAAATAAAGTCCTTTTCCTTTGAGGACTTTGATTCATGATCAAGTTTTTATGTGAATGTATGTCGATTTACAATATTGTGTTAGCGTGATAAACTTTCAAATGGTGTGTTTGAAAATCTGCCAACCACATATCAAAATATATTAATGAAAGTTTGTAAAGAGACCTATATATGAGCCATATAGGACCTTTGCAAACTGTTCTAAATTGAGCATAAACACATGATTCTGTCATCCTTCTCAAAAAACTGCTGGTCCTTTAACTTTTTTGAAAGCTTGAAAAGCTGCTTGGAAGCACCAGTTGACCTGGGAAGCTGGGTGTGCAGACTGTCTCAAATGAAAATGGGATTATGTGAGCAAATAATAAAATAGTGGAATAAGCTCTCATGTGAATGTGGTCAAAGCCATCCATGTTCTTTTGGGGAGGGTCTGTGTTTGAACCGTCTAGGAGACTGAGAAATTGAAAGGGATATTTAGAAAAAGAGCAAAGTAAGTTTTTCCAAAGGAGTCGGGATATAGAACAGGTGTGTGTGTGTGTGTGCACATTTGTTTGAAATACAATCGAGAGTTAATCTTAAAATCCGTAACCACATCATAGCTTCAAATTTTAGGAGCTGCTTCAAAACCACGCCAGGCCCTGGTTTACAGGGCACTGCAGTGTCCTCGTGACCTAAGGACCCACAAACTAAGTGTGATTTATTCCTGATTGGCACCTGTATTCATTCACTCATTCATGGATCCATCTCTGTCATTTGTGAGAAAACTTGGCCTTGCATATCTAGAGGAGTGTTTGACAACTGTACACTTTCCAGTTTATTGGTAAACCTTGAAAGCAAGAGGAAAGAGTTTCTATTTGGTTTCCAAGACCCTACTGCTTGTAAATACAGAGATTAAGGTTGCGGATTTTTGAGTCTACCATATTTGGGCTAGAATCTCACCCTTTCCACTATCCATCCTTGAGCAAAGCTATGTGATTGCTGGCAGAATTGAATTAGATAATGTATCACTATTGAAGCTCTTAGCACAGCACCTCTCATCGTGGTCTCTGAACGTCAGCGTCATCCTTGCTGTGATCACCCTTACTGGCTCAGCATCATTAAATCACACAGATCCCCTGGGCCACGCTCTGGTGAGGGAAGGAGGAGACCAGGATATTTGGCTGTGGTGTGGGGTGGGAAGTTTCAGGGAGGTTAGACTTGGACTTGACTATCCGTTTTGCCTTCATTTGGCTCTCTTTTGCTGCAAGGCAGAGACTTATTTCCTAGGAAAATGTAATTAAACTCTTGAATGAAAGCCCTTCCTCCAGATTCTAGTTGTAAAAGGAGCACAACAAAGGTAAATGCTCGTGCAGTTTCCAGAGCAACCACCAAGATTCTCGTCGGCATGGACACGAGGCAGTGCCTTGGTTCAGCATGGAGAGTCTGGGGACGCCCGCACGGTCATGGCCGAAACCTTGTAACTTCAGTCCTTCCCAGTGGACACCCGTGTTTGATGAGGCAGCAGAGGAGCCAGGGAAACATCTGGATTAGAGGCTTTTCTTTTCAGAGTTGGGTGCTCTCCGTGTACTCAGCTTGCCAGCTGCCTCTCCAAGGCACTGTGAGAAGAGCTCTCTTACCTGGGCTGGGCACTGATCTCCTAGCTCTCTCTGTATAGCCTGCAGGCGCGCTTGATATCTCTTTCCTGGGCTGCCATTCCATGCATCCCATCTGTGTTTATTAAGTGGCTACTAAGTGCAGGACATTGTCCTTCATAGCCTTGAAAAAAATAGCAGCAGACCAAAAAATCCATCCGAGTTCCCCCATTTCCAGGACCCCAAGTGGAATTGAGGAGAACCAAGTAACCCTTTGGCCACCTGATGTGAAGAGCCGACTCATTGGAAAAGACCCTAATGCTAGGAAAGATTGAAGGAGGAAGAGAAGGGGACGACAGAGGATGAGATGGTTGGATGGCATCACGGACTCGATGGACATGAGTTTGACCAAACGTTGGGAGATGGTGTAGAACAGGGAAGCCTGGTGTGCTGCAGTCCATGGGATTGCAAAGAGTCAGACACGACTGAGCAACTGAACAATAACAACTACCCCTGAAAGGATCCAAAATGTCAAGGGTCTGCAGTGGAGAAGCCAAAAGAACAAATAGACGGCTTGAAGTTGTACTAAAACTCATCTCCCAAATCAGCGATCTAGCCAGTCTAGACCAAGGCGCCTCTGGGTGTGGTTCGTGGTTGGATTGTTGTTTAGCTGCTAAATCGTGTCCAACTCTTTTTGACCCCAGGGACTGTAGTCCATGAGATTCCCGCCAAAAATACTGGGGTGGGTTGCCATTTCTTTCTCCAGAGGATCTTTCAACCCAGGGATGGAACTCGTGTTTCCTACAGGCTAGTTCTTTACCTCTGAGCCGCTGGGGGAGCCCTTGTGGTTGGGGGCCCTACTGCAGACTGTTACTTCCTGCCTGTCTCTGCTGATGCAAGTACAGAAACGGAGAGGAAGCCTTACAAACTGTCATTGTCAAAAAGCACGGCCGCTGGCGTTCAAAGGCGTGCTCAGTGGATCCGTCTCACTGGACAGTGTAGACTCTAGTTGGATGTTCTCAAACTCACCAGTCAGTCACGCAGTCCAGAGCCCATGTATAAGTCTGCTGCAGGAGAACCAAGGATTGGACCGTCCCGGACTGGCTATTTTGTAAACTGTTTGAGATTTACTGATTTATGCTTTGTAGCGTTCTTAATGTTTTTCTTTAGGGTTATTTTTGGTAGGTACCAAATGTCTTCTTTCTCGGGTTGATCTCAATACTGTTTTTATTTCAATCTAGGCGTATGTGAGCTCCTATGTTAGTTATTCTAAGGAAACTAACTGGTAACATATTTCAATAAAAACAGTGCCCTGGAACCCTGACATTCTGCTACAGATCCCACAGTTGAAATCTGCTCTAGTGCCGGAGGCTCTTTCCAACCCGAAGCAAGCGACCCCGTTCCCTCGCCTCAGCCACGCTCCACCTTCGAGTTTTTGCCACCTCCTCGTGCCCACCTCCTCCCCTCCCAGAGTCTGAGATGGTGCAGCACCTGGACCTTCTTAGAAATGCAGAATCTCAGGCCCCAGAGAACTGAACTGGAAGTTCTGGAAAGGGGCCTAGGAATCTGTATTTCACTCACTCATAAGCGATCCTTAAGGCGTGAGCATCAGGGGGTGCCGGCGATTACGCACAAGCTCTTAGCACCAGTAAAGGAAAGGGTCTGCCACCTAGTGGACACCGGGGGATGTGCACCCATAGTCATGTACGGATGTGAGAGCTGGGCCGTGAAGAAGGCTGAGAGCTGGATGAAGAATTGATGCTTTTGAACTGTGGTGCTGGAGAAGACTCTTGAGAGTCCCTTGGACTGCAAGGAGATCCAACCAGTCCATGCTAAAGGAAATCAATCCTGAATATTCATTGGAAGGACTGATGCTGAAGCTGAAGCTCCAATACTTTGGCTACCTGATGGGAAGAGCAGACTCGTTGGAAGAGCCCCTGATGTTAGGAAAGACTGAAAGCAAGAGGAGCGGGCAGCAGAGGATGAGGTGGCTAGATAGCGCCACTGACTCACAGACACGACTCTGGGCAAAGTCTCGGAGATAGTGAAGGACAGCGGAGCCTGGTGTGCTGCAGTCCATGGGGCCGCAAAGAGTTGGACACGGCTTAGCGACTGAACGGCGATTCCCTTCCTTGAGTGCAGCGGGGCAGCCCCCGAGTCTCCTCCTTGGTTCGTCCTTCCCTTAGGCGTGGCTTATCTTAATTGCCAGCTGGGTGTGCTGCTGACTCACTCCGGCCAGTAACATCCTTCTGGGACTTGAGCCCTTCTTGAGAATCCCACTCTGTCTGACTGGAGTCCAGCTCCTCTTTCAAGTTCTTGCAGGTCTTCTCCTTTCAACCCTCTGTGCGCCCCCCCACCACCACAAGCTTCTCTTTGGAGACCACAGTCCCACTAGCCCCATGGGGATGGGTCCTGGACAGGTGCATGCACCCGTGGAGCTGGATCTTGCCAGCCCTGCAGAAGCCAGCCAGCCAGCCTTCCATCCCTGGATGTTTGGCCTTGGTGTCCGTCAGGGAGCTTCCTGAAACTCTCGAACCTGGTGGGAAAAACCAGGCAGAGAATGACCCATTTTTTCCCTGGAATTAGGGGGAAAGCAGCGATCTGGGGAACCCACTGAATTTTCTCTGTAGGCCTGCTCTGTGCTTGACAGCAAAGGAGTTGAATCTCAGAGACCTGGGAAGACAAGAGGAGACAGTCAAAATAATCCTCCTGACCAGGTGCTTTCCAAAAGCCTCCCACGCGCAAGGAGTGAAGGTTTCCCGAAAGTTCCACAGAAATGAGTTTTAAAAATAATTTGTAATTCCATCCTCAAAGGAGATGAAGATCTTGATTCTATTTCAGTCTTTCTCCTGTGTGTATCTATTTTTTTACAAACTTGGAATCACTTTTAACCAACCGTTCAGGCTGAACTACTGTCCACATGTTCCTTTGTCATTAAATATCCTTCTGAATCCTGACTTTTATTGGCTATAGATTATCCTTGCTTCTAGGTATCATTTGTTAAACCAGGTCCCAAGATTTAGATGAGTTAAAGTAATTTTTAAAACTATTTCTTATGTTCACAAAGGACAGACTGTTAACTCATGTTCTTCAGAAGGAGGCGGGAGGGGGAAATGACTCAAACCAGTGACGACCATTTTAAATGATGTATAAGTCTCATCTACCAAAATAACAAAGTGGTCTAAAACTAAGAGATGTGAAGTCAAGTCATCGCACTTTATAATCCTTCAAGTTAGACATTCAGCTTCTTAGCACATGACCGCTATCTTTGTCCTTAAGTGAAATACAAGGACATCTCCAGGTTGGCGAGTGTTTGAGAAGGTGGGGGGATTAAAAGGCTTGAGCCCTTCCACCAGGAGACCATCTGCTCATGCATCTCTGCTCTCCTCTCTGCCCTGCTCCCCATCCATCAGAAGGTGCGGTTCCACGAGAGCTCTGGGACTCACACGCCTCAAGGGCACCGGGAGGCTGGCCCATCAGCAGCAGAGTAAGTGCTCTCCACCAGCTTCTGGCGCCCAGAGAGCTCTGAGCGCAGATACTTCAAAGGCAGGGAAGCACACCCATCAGTGGCCCAGGGCAGGCAGAAATAGGAGGGCTAGCGAAGAAGTAAAAGCCCTCAGCTCGAGTGGAGGGGAGGGAAACGCAGAAGAGCAGTGGCAATGTCGATAGCAAACAAACCTCAGAAATTCAAAGCTCTGATCCACCCGGCCGCAGTTTTCACTGAGATGCAGCATCAGGCACTGGGGGACCGTGGGCCTTCTGAGGCCAGTGAGGCATCTGCTGGGCTTCCCTGGCGGTTCAGACGGTAAAGAATCCACCTGCAATGCAGATCGACCTGGGTGAACGCCCTGGGTCGGGGAGACCCTCTGAAGGAGGACATGGCAACCCGATCCAGTATTCTTGCCTGGAGAATCCCCATGGACAGAGGAGCCTGACGGGCTACAATCCATGGGGTTGCAAAGAGCTGGACACAGCTGAGTGACTAAGCCCAGCACAGCAGCGTCTGTTACAACGTAAGATGCTGGCACGCTTCGACCCTGCTTCTCTCTTAATATAGTCTGTCCCATGGAAAGCAGTACCCAAGGGCACAAAGTTCTGCATTCGAAAGTTTTCTTTGCACATTTGTTTTTATAACTGAGAAATTGGAAACAATCCACGTGTCGACCCAGAGGGGAATGATCAAACCAATTATGGTATATGTAAAGCATCCACAGGAAAAGAGTTTTTTAAAATAGTGGTATAAGGAAAACTTAGTGGAAAAGCAGCCATTCGTGATCATGTACTCCCTTGTCAAGTTTTAAAAGTCTGTAATTGTGTGAGCACAAATGCACAGAGAAAAATGTTCCCAGAGACTCATCGCCCTGTGACAGCAGACAGCTGGAAAAGGAAAGCTCGGAACAGAGGGCGGCATTAGCTCAGCGTCCAGCAGCAGTTCGCACTTCTTACAATTCCGTTCAAGGAGAACTGGTGTCGTTCTTTTCTTAATGTTAAGATCCCATGCTTCACAGTCAGACAGACTTAAGCTGACTGCTGACTCTTTCACTGAACCTCTCGGACGGAGTCCACTTAATTTTGAATGAGGTAATAATACCCAACGGCTTTCCCAGTGGCTTGGCAGTAAAGAACCAGCCTGCCAAGGCAAGAGACACGGGCAGGGGATGCAAGCTTGACCTGTGGGTCAGGAAGATCCCCTGTAGAAAGGAAGTGGCGACCTAGTCCAGTGTTCTTGCCTGGAAAATTCCAATCCATGGGGTCAGAAAAGAGTGGGCGCCTAGACAACAACAATAACAATAATACCGTTTCAGATTTGTTGTAAAAATGAAAGTTAATGTGTACAGAGCACTATGCCTGCCACTTGGGAGAGATGAGTGATGACTTATTCTGATAACTGTTCTGAAAATATCAATCATTTCTTGGCTTGGTACCTCCCCCTCCTGCGGTTTTTTTTTACCCTTTTGGACCTTGAAATATGTTGATGAGCTTGTTGTTCAGCCGCTCAGTTGCATCCAACTCTTTGTGACCCCATGGATGCAGCATGCCAGGCCTCCCTGTCCTTCACCAACTCCCAGAGCTTACTCAAACTCATGTCCATTGAGTCGGTGATGCCATCCAACCGTCTCATCCTCTGTCGTCCCCTTCTCCTCCCACCTTCAATCTTTCCCAGCATCAGGGTCTTTTCTAATGAGTTGGCTCTTCTCATCAAGTGGCCAAAGTATTGGAGTTTCGGCTTCAGCATCAGTCCTTCCAATGAATATTCAGCATTGATTTCCTTTAGGATGGACTGGTTTGATCTCCTTGCAGTCCAGTGGATGAGGTAGATACACATAAATGAAGAGAAGCAGAACGAACTATCACATATACATATACAGCTAGAAGACAGGCTTAAACAACCAAGAAAAGAATCCATAGCAACAACCAAGGTATTTTTTCAAACTCTTTAAATAGTTTTAAAAATTAAGTACAAAACCAAGAAAAGTATGAAAGAGCTGAAATGAAATTTGCACCAGGCAGTCTGCTTCAGCGTCAAAGCTCTTCACCACTGTACTCTTCATTCCCTCTCCAGGGGATCTTCCTGACCCAGGGATCAACCCCACGTCGACTGCATTGCAGGCAGATTCTTTACCATCTGGGCTACCGGGAAGCCCCAAAAGTTAGCTGTTCAGTCGTGTCCAACTCTTTGCAACCCCATGGACTGTAGCCCACCAGGTTCCTCTGTCTGTGGAATTCTCCAGGCAAGAATACTGGAGTTGGCTAGCCATTCCCTTCTGCAGGGGATCTTCCTGACCCAGGGATCAAACCCAGGTCTCCTGTATTACAAGCGGATTCTTTACAAACAGGCAAGAGGATCCAGGTGCCCTGAGGAAGAGTCTAAAACTGGAGAAGATGCCGGCCTACCCAGAGGGAAAGCTACAGGGCGGTGAGGACTGCCAGGTGGAGAGGGGGCTCGGCCTGTGCCTAGCTTTACAGTCTGAGGTCACATTCCGGCGCTGCCGCTCATCAGCTTCTGAACCCTGAGCTAGTTGCTAGCCTGCCTAAGCCTGTTTCCTCATCTATCAAATGTGGACCCCCCGCCCATCCAACTGTGGAAAAAAAGAAGCTCTTAGATGATTTCACAGGACTACTGTGAGTGCTCAATAAATAGAAGTTACTTTCTCATCATGAAGCTTGGAAACGATATGAGAAGCAGACAGGATATTAGGGCTGTAGAACGCCCATTTGAGAACAACCGCTAAGTAGACACTAACGGACTGAAAGCTCTAAAGCCAAGGGTGTAACGGAAGCCAGGGGAAGAGACACAGCAGCCAAGACCTACGACGCTCCACACAGGTGGTTTCAGATGGAGCCGGGACAGCGTGGGTGATGAGCTCACTGAGCTTGTATTGAGGCTGAAAAGGTATTGGGAGAGTCACTTGCACAAAGACACCCCAGGTGACCATTGGAATTCAGAGTCCTTTACTCCCCCGTGTGTTGCCCTCAATGCCTGGAATTCCACCGTGGCCCTTTCTCTGGCTTTCAAAATGCAGACCTCCTGGTTGGATATCTTATCAAGTCACTAGCATCTCCAAGTGGAGAACTGGATCAGATTTCTTTCCTCCTTGACAGGATCCAATAAAGACAGTGTAAGGAGGCCACAAAAACTGAGGATCCTAGGGAAACGGATGCGAGAGAGGAAATAGGGAGCAGGCCCCCCGGCAGCGCTGTACAGGCTGTCGGGTTGCCACTGCACAGTGGGAGTGCATGGGTTGCACACTGCACAGTGGGAGTGCATTCGCCGCAGACTTGGTGCCCTGAAAACTAACGCCACCTGTTGAGGTCCTTTAATGGACCGGAACCTGGTGGTCAAGAGTCGACCGATAAGAAAGTAAAGGAGAGAGAAAGAGGCCGATATTCCTTGATTTACGCAGAAAGCCAATAAAGCCCCTGCATGGGGCTTGCTCTGTTCACGAAGGCCTCAGGCGCCCTCTCGGTGGGGTGAAGGCGCAGAGCACCTTCTCGAGAGGGTCTTAGAAGCCTGGGCAGGAAAGTGAACTCAGAGAGCCTCTGTGCTCCAAAGGATCAGCCTACAAAAGAGAGGAAGAGAGAGAGAGAAGAAAGCAAGAAAAGGGGACCAAGCTCTGACTGAGCAAAGGTGTTGTAATCAACATGGTGTGGGCATATATACTGTAGTTATTCTCAGCAAAGATAAAGATTAAAATTACAGACTTACAAAACATAGGCGATCCATATTAAAGAGAGAGAGAGTTGTAAGCAACCACTTTCACCGTATGGTCCACAAGAAGGAAGAGGGTACTTACTACCAAACTGAAAAACTAACGAAGGCAGTGCCTGGATTCCCCAGCCCAGAGGCTCGCCTCTCCTTCAGGAATTAATAAGGAACAGAGGATTCCTGACAGATCCAAAACAGCACACAGGAAGCCTCCTGTTAAATGCCTCCTGACAGGCACCCACCTCACTGCTGGCCAGGAGCTGACCCTGACACAGGATGAAAATACAGACATTCCAGTCACATTTAGACAGATGTGTGAATGGCATAGTGATCACTGGCTATCAATATAGTCCGAGACTAATAACACTCTTTTGTATAATTTAAATTCGCTAAGGGAATTTCCTGGTAGCCCAATGGTTAGGACTCTGCACTTACACTGCTGAGGGCCCAGCTTCAATCCCTGGTAGGGGAGCTAAGATCTTGCAAGCCTCACAGTGTGACCAAAATTAAAAAAAAAAAAATGCTAAGAGAATAAAACTTAAATGTCCATGCACAGATGCATAATTAACTAGATGCGAGGAATCCTTTCACAATGTATTAATATATCAAATGATCACATGTTTTAAATATCTTGCAACTTTGTCAATTATACCTAAAAAAGTTGGAAAAAGACAGTCTGAGAACCCTCACGCTACACAGCAGGCCTGCAGCATCAAGTTTGGGGGTGTTGCCCAGCCTGTAGTAGGCAGGTAGGGAATGTTTAGACAGAAGACCGTGATTTGGTTCTTCGCTCTGACACTTTCCAGCTATTTAACCTTGGACAAATCACTAATTCTCTCCAACAAACACCATAATCAGTGACCCCATGGACAGTAGCCTGCACCAAGCTCCTCCGTCCATGGGATTCTCCAGGCAAGAATACTGGAGTGGGTTGCCATTTCCTTCTCCAGGGAATCTTCCCAACCCAGGGATCAAACCCGGGTCTCTCGCACTGGAGACAGACGCTTTACCATCTGCACCACGAGGGAAGTCCAATCAAAAGATTAGTGAACCACAAAGAAGCAAGGACATCAACCTTCCCTCCACCCTAAATGTCCATTGACAGAGGAGAGGATAGAGCTGTGGTTCGTATAAACAATGGCGTACTGCTCAGCCATGACAAGGGATGAAGTGACGCCGTTTCCGCAACAGGGATGGACCTGGCGATGATCACACCAAGTGAAGTCAGACAGAGAAAGACGCGTATCATGATGACACTTACTTGTGGAATCTAATTTTTAAAAAATGAATGAGGTTATTTACAAAGCAGAAGCAGACTCATTGGTTTTGATAACAGACTTACCGTTGCAGAGGGGAACGATGAGGGGAGGGCGGGATGAATTAGGAGTTTGAGATTAATATACAGGCACTATTATATATAAAATAGATAAGCCACCGGACCTACTGTAGAGCACAGGGAGCTCTACTCAGTATTCTGGAATAACCTATATGGGAAAGGGATCTGAAAGAGAATGAATATGTGGGTATGCATAACTGATTCACTTTGTGCTACTCCTGAAACTAGCATGACGCTGTAAATCAACTACACGCCAATACAATTTTTTGAATTAAAAATAAATTAAAATTTTAGAGAGTTCCCAGTGGTCTAGTGGTTAGGATCCCAGGCTTTCACTTCATGGCCCAGGTTCAGTCCCTGGTGGAGGTTCTGAGATTCCACAAGCCATGCAGGACAGCCAAAAAGAAAAGAAAAGGATAAATAGAAACAAATATAGAATAATGTCAAAAATAAAATACAGTGAAGCAAAGTAGCCCTCCAGGACAATAACCGTATTTCCCCTTGTAGAAAAAAAATGGAGCGAAATACATTAAATCAGTGAAAGTGAAAGAAAGTGAAAGTGTTAGGTGCTCAGTCGGGTCTGACTCTTTGCGACCCCATGGACGGTAGCCCAGCAGGCTGCTCAGTCCATGGGACTCTCTAGGCAAGAATACTGGAGTGGGGTGCCATTTCCTCCTGCAGGGAGACCTTCTGGAGGAATGGATGAAGGAGACATTGTACATATATATACAAGGTAACACTACTCAGAGTTAGACCTGGGTCCCCTGCATGGCAGGCGGATTCCCTACCATCTGAGCCACCAGGGAAGCCCAGTAATGGGCCCCAGAACCTAAGCTGTTAGCATCATAAAAGCAGAGCCCCACCCCCAGGACAGATTGGGAGGGGTCAGCTTCTACTGCCTCGGTCAGCTTTCTTACTGAACTCTGCGCTGGCTTTCTCCAGGAACAGAGGAACCTCAAGCTCAGTTCTTGAGTCGGTCTGGGCTGCCTCCCCTTTCTGTTTCTGAAAACCTACTCCTGCCTATAATAAACTTCTCCCTGAGAAGGTATTGGGAACCGGTACTGCCCTCTCTCCTTCCCTCTGCAGGGCACAGCCTCTGGGTTTTGAGAGCCCCAGAGAAGCATAAACTCCATGCCAAGAGCATTACCTGGTAGCGGCGTCATAGACAAAGCGGGCAGGTCTCCTGGGGACCATTCCGCCTGCACTTGTCACCTGCATTGACACGAGAGTGGTCAGTCCTGTCTGGGAGTAATGCCTTTAGAAATTAGCCTTGGTTCTGCACTAGTTCAGCCTCCTTGACTTGAACTGTCTCTTTGCAAAGATACCAGAAATCCAGAACCAGCCAGGGTTTTGGAAAGAGTGTCAGAAATCCTCCACGGACCAAAGCCCTGCTCCACGGCGTCTACTGAAACAGAACTGTTGCCTCTGGTGAACGGCTGTCCTCGTGACATTTGTCCATTTGGCTTAAACAAGAGACTTGACTTCATTCACATTTACTGCCTCTTAAAATACAGCGCTATATTGCCAATATGACTATTTAACTCAATTAGCCGTGCTGTGAAGTCACGCAGCCTGAGCTAGAATGCTGTCTGGGGACGGATGGTTTATCAGCGAGTGGCAGGTTCTACCCCGACTCCCTGCTCATACTCGCCCCATAACGTGCAGCTGCAAAGGCCGTACTACTGTAAGCCGAGCCTCAGAACTAATGAAAAGATGCTTCTATGGTGCTTTGTTTGCCTGGCTCTGGAAAGAACGTCTTATAATAAGCCTAAGATATAAAACTAAAGGTCAAAACTATGTAAGAAAAAGAAGCTTCTGCCCTTTACAGGGGAAAAAATACATGTTAATTTTTACAGGAGTTTCAGATGACTGTTTCCAAGGGAACAAGTATCTGAAATGGGTTCATCTCATTTAATATTCATGATTGGACATGGGGATAGTCCTTTCCTGTTATCCCTTTCTGGTTACACATGATATGCTTATACTTCACTTGCTTTTGAAGTGATCATTCTATGTTTGAATCTCATTTCTTCCACAAACAAAAGAAATAAGTGTTCATTCTTATATTTTAAAATATTTTGTAAAATTAAGAATATAAGCCTTTAAGAATGAATAATATTATAAATAGTGGTGATCACTACAAAAGTAAGGAAATAACAGTAATCAATCTGACATTCTTTACTCAGATGAGTCAAAGGCTATTGAACTTGGCTTCTTGTTTTATTGCAAATTGGCTTTTCAACTTTTTCTTCCACTTCTGCTGCTGCTGCTGCTGCTGCTGCTGCTGCTGCTGCTAAGTCGCTTCAGTCATGTCTGACTCTGTGCGAGCCCACAGATGGCAGCCCACCAGGCTCCCCCGTCCCCAGGATTCTCCAGGCAAGAACACTGGAGTGGGTTGCCGTTTCCTTCTCCAATGCATGCAAGTGAAAAGAGAAAGGAAGTCGCTCAGTCGTGCCCGACCCTTAGCGACCCCATGGACTGCAGCCTACCAGGTTCCTCCGTCCATGGGATTTTCCAGGCAAGAGTGCTGGAGTGGGGTGCCATTGCCAAAGTGGAAATGAATGGCGCAAAGAATGCCCGTACACTCTTCACTTGGATTCACTGACTATGAACATGTTGCCACATCTGCTGTATCCTTCTGTGTGTGTGAACTCTATGTGTTTGTGTATATACATATTATTAGTTTTTAGAAGCATTTGAGAGTAAGTTGCAGATAGCATGTGCCTTTAAATATTTCAGTGTGTCTTCTAAAAGCAAAGAAATCCTCTTAGAAAACCATGGCACAATGATCAAGATGAGGAAATGTGATATTGATGTGTACTATTATCTAACCTACAGACTTCATTCAAATCTCACAAATTGTCTCTCCCCATTCCACCCTCTTAGCTCAGTTGGTAAAGAATCCGCCTGCAATGCAGGAGACCCGGGTTCAGTTCCTGGGTTGGGACGATCCCCTGGAGAAGGGATAGGCTACCCACTCCAGTCTTATTGGGCTGCCCTTGTGGCTCAGCTGGTAAAGAATCCGCCCTCACTGTGGGCGACCTGGGTTCGATCCCTGGTTTGGGAAGATCCCCTGGAGAAGAGAAATGCTACTCACTCCAGTATTCTGGCCTGGAGAATTCTAAGGACTGTAGAGTCCACGGGGTCGCAAAGAGTGGGACACGACTGGGCAGCTTTCACTTCACCCCTCCCTTCCCCCGGGAGGAGAGGTCACAGCTGAGACCAGGAAGAGAGAGGACGTGTCTCCATAACTCCATGCCCCTCAGTCCTGCGCCTGGCCCCCGCCGCTCCTTAAACCAGCCTTGTTTTCCAGTGGGCCAGCCCGGAGTGCCCCTTTCCTTTTGTTTCCGTGTCTGCTGTCTGCTTTACTCGGTCCACAACCTTCCACGGTCTGCACAGCACTTGTCGTTTGTGGAGAGTGCAGGCTGATTCTTTTGGAGAATGTCCCTCCATTTGGGTTTGACTGACGTTTCTTCATGATTAGGATCAGACTGTGCATATTGGGCCAAATTCTTTTAAAATTGTATCGCCTGATATTTGTTCCTATAAACATTTGAATTTAAGTATGTGATTCGGGAAGTTTCCTGTCCTCCAAACCACCTGCGTCTTTCTGTCTCTCTTGTTGTTGTTGTTTTTAATTCCCTTTCAGCTGCTCTGGGTCTTCATTGCTGCCCATGGGCTTTCTCTAGTTGCGGGCGCGGGGTTCCTGTTTGCAGAGCACTGCCTCTGGAGCACGGGCTCAGGGGTTGCGGTGCACGAGCTTAGGCGCCCTGCGGCGCGCAGGATCTTCCGGACCGAGGATGGAACCCACGTCCCTGCGTTGGCGGGAGGGTTCTCAACCACTGGGCCACCAGGGAAATCTGACTCCTTTTTTTCTTTTTCTTTTCCATTAGGGTTTATCCCAGGATATTGAATGCTGGATAGCGTTCCCTATGCCACACAGTAGGCTCGCTGTTTCTCCACTCTCCAAAGGAGAGTTTACATCCACTAACCCCAGTCCCCACCCCACCCTGCTCCCACTCTCCCTATCCCCCTTGGCCAGCACCGTCGGTTCTATGTCTGAGTCCTCTTGTGAAGCATCCATTCCATGTTCTGAGGCCGAATGTCTCAGGAATGAAGGTTATTGGTTGTTCTGTCACCTGTGACCTTTTTAAGGTTGGAATGAAAGAAGGATGCTTGCCTGGGGGCGTCTCTGTTTGTAGCAGGCCAGAAAGCAGATTCTCTGCCATCCTGAGGATAGCAAGGGCATATGGCCTCTTTGGTCTCTTGTCCTGCTTAACTGGACCTTCTTTTTTTCCCCCACAACTCAAACCATAGTAAATTACAAAAACAACCAAGATTGGGATATATTTGAGGTTAATCTTGATACTTGTAGTATATCTTTTGCAGCTATTTTGGCACTTGAAGTAGAATGAAGAGTTTTGATTCCAGTTCTAGATCTGGTTTGCAGTGCACCAGCATGAAGTAGGTTTTATTCTGAAAATATTTGCAAATCCTACTTTGTTCTCCTCACCCTTCGAGGCTCAGTTCAAACAGCACTTCCTCTGGGATCCTCTGCTGCCCGTCATGAGGGATCGTCTTTCTCATGCTGTCTCAAAACTCCATTAGAGGGTTTTATGCCTCCTGGGCTCTGTCTTAGCGTATCTTGGCTTTGAGCATGCCTGTCTGGCTCCTCGGTGACTGTGACTTTCCCTCAGTTTACATCAGCCGTGTTTCCGTGTGTTCTCTATGCCCAGCACCAAACTGTGTGCTGATGGTAAGAAGCTGCATGACCCACCCTGCTTCGTGCATGAGATTTCCGAATGGAAATGTTGGGAGGGCTTTGAGCTTAGGCTTGGAGTGCGCAGCAGGCCTACTGATGATAAGCAATGGTGGAAATGCTGTTGGCTGGCCTGTATCTTAGAGAAGACTAAAGAAGAGCCTAAGCTATGTTGTTTCAGAAATAATAATTCCATCTTCCTCCATGTTTACCATCTGCTTGTTGATGTTCTTTTAGTTGGGTTGCAAATTTCAAAGCAAAATCATGTCTTCCTCTTAAGGTGCATCCTATATTAGATCAAGGAACTTTATGTAGTATTGATATATAAATGATATGAGCTTATTAACTTTCTTCCTATTGACAATAAGTTTTAATTACCTCAAGCTGTTCATAACCTCACATCTCTTTCGGTAAACCTTTGTTGAGATATAGTTTACCTATTGTAAAATTCCTCCAAGTGTACCATTCTGTAACTGTTAGTCTGTTTACAGAGTTGTGTTAATAGAGCCGTGACCACAGTCTTATTTTAGAATGTTTCCATCTCCCCCAGGGAAACTTTGAGCTGATTTGCAGTTATTTTTCATTCCTGGACCCAGCCCCTGGCGACAACTCGCCTACTTTCTGCCCACACTGATTTGCTTTTACTGAACACTGCACAAAAGTGGAATCCTACGATGAGACTGACCTACTGTTTTTGAGGTTCATCCATGTTGTAACATGTATCAGTGCTTCGTCTGAACTTTTTACCTTTAATCATTCTTCATAATACTTTCAAGTATAAGTGAAGAACTAGAGCCTTTAATGAACAAAGAATAAACCTTTTGAAATCGGCATCAATTGTGACACCATGTAGACTTTGTATTAGTTGTTCTTAAAGGTGAAAAAGCAAAGTAAATGCAAATGACTCAATCACTCATTCATTATTCCTATTATTAGGGAAATGTGTTATAAAATTAATCTCTGATATGTTATTCTAGAATAAAGCATACTACAGCTGTTAAATGTAGAAGTCATTCCACTCAGACAAGCACTCAGCTTTTCAAACTGAGTCCATCAGTGTGAATTACAATGAAATAATCATCTTAACACAGTAAATTAAGGGAAAATGGATCTACATGCTGCGGGTGATTAAATTAAAGCATATGTAAAGTGAGCCGCTGTGTGATACTCATGCAAAGCATAAATGATATTCATAAAAACATAAAATATTAATGAGCTTTTATTTCTTCTAAGGAAACATGTTGATTAAAATAAATATATGAAGTAGCATTAAATTAGGCACATCTTTGGGAAAACAGATAAATCATCACAGTGATCTTAGAATTTGTGTTGAAACACATACTTAGTTGCCTAAAACTTTCAAAACCTTAAAATAATTCTCTACTTAGAAAAGCAGTTGGGGGAAGTAAGACAGGTAAGTTCTACTAATTCAAGAGCTGAAATTTCAATGCTAACATCTTCCCTTAGTAACTACATCAGGGTGAAAAAACCATCCACTCAGTTTCCACTCAGTCAAATGCATGGAAATACCTCCTGCCACACTGGTGGCTCAGACAGATAAGACTCTGCCTGCAGGGCAGGAGACCCGGGTTTGGTCCCTGGGTCAAAGTTCTCCTGGAGACAGGCATGGCTGCCCACTCCAGCATTCTTGCCTGGAGAATTCCAGTGGCAGAGGAGCCTGGTGGGCTACAGTCCATGGGGTCGCAAGAGTCAGGCACAACTGAGCAAACAGCACGCATACCCATCTTGTTGTTTAGTGATGAAAATAACACTCATCACCATTATATAGCCAGGGCCCTAAATAAAGTTACACCAAAACTGAAAGTTTACGGTGTATTTTCTAGACTATGATGCCCAAGCTTCATCAGACTAGAGTCAGGGAAGATTTGCTTTTGAGTCCAGTGTTCATTCATGAAAAAGAACAGAGATCCCACTGTTAGCTAGAAAAGAGAGGAATTCAGTGCTGATAATAGCGGTCTAAGTAAGTTTTAAAAGCCTTACTTTTATTTTTGTCTCCAGCCTTCAGGGTACTATTCGGTATTCACTTTTGTGTACATGCGTTTCTCGTTTGGTTTGGATGCTGATCTCTTTCTGGATATTATCTTATGCCTTCAAAGCACAAGGAAGCTTCATGGTTTGTCTTTGGTCTTAGGAAATCACAGTGAGAATCAAACACTAGATCTTCGTCCTGGGAGCCCTTAGATGCCGGCCATGGTGCTGCCATGTCCATCACTCATCGCCACACTCTCATTCACTGCAAATGCTTTGGGAGAGAGGCTTTGACATTGCACAGATATCTCTGGGAATTTGAGCGCTTATACCCATCACTTGAAATGGAGGCAGTTTCTACTTGAATAGATCTGGGTTTGAATCTTGACTCTTCAAATGGCCAGCTGTGCCTCTCAGAAAAAGATGTGGCTAGCCACGGCTGTCCTGAAGTACCACGACAAGGATTCAATAAGGCAATGTTTATGAACACCCAGCCCGAACTCTAGCGAAGTTCAATCTTGGTGTGTGGAGTACCATGGAGGCATCACAGAGAGGAGCTGGGTAGGTGGCTGAAAGTGCAGGTCTCGGGGCCACCGTGAAGCACCGCCAGTGTACAGGACGATGGTCAGAGATGCAGACCCTGCTAGGTCACCTAGTGAGAACACACGCAGTTAGAAGGGTTGGGATAAACCAAAGGGAAAGCCAGTTTTAAAGGCAGACAGAGAAGTGATCTCTTGAAGAAGGCTGGGAAGAATCAGCCAGAGGGGAAGGAGGTAGATGAGAAAGGTATCGTGTTCTAGAAGTTTCTGGAACACTATCAGCAAGCGTGGCTGTGGGGACAGGTGAAAACAGGTACAATGGTAGTGTGTCCAGAGACCAGAGATACTGGAAGTCGTGCTGCTTAGGAGAGTCGCACGGGGCAATGATAAAGTGCTGTTATGCCAGCAGTGACCGGCCAGCCAAACCCAAAGTGGAGGCTGGGCAAGTGGAGTGTGGCTGCTGCGCAGAGCACACCATTTCTCCCGGGTTAATTGACCTGAAAAGGTTTCAGATTAAGGACAAAGCCAAGACACCAGCCAGGGCATCAGGACACAGAAACAAAGAAAAGGCGCTCTGAAAAGCCAGGGCTGCAGGAGACAGCCGGTGAGCCTGGAAGAGTCGGCGGAGACCAAGCTGAGGGACCGCTTGAGCCTTTCTGGAGGGCAGTGGCTCTCAGCCTTTAGCCGAGATCCAGAATCCCCAGGAGGGCTTGTCTACACCCCCACTGCTGGCCTCAACCCGAGTTTCTCTTAATGCTTCTGGGGTGGTCTGGCAAATTCGCATTTCTGAGAGGTTCCAGGGGATGGCAATGCAGCTGATTCAGGATCCATATTTTAAGAACCACTGACTTAAGCATTTTGGAGTCTATTTTTTCATATTTGTGGAACTTCAAAGGACTGTTTTCTTTGACTTGTTCATCCTATAAATTGACCTATTTCATCTAGTTAAAAAAACTGCTATAACTGAGTCGGTGGTATCTTTGGCATGAATGTGCTGGGCAACCGTTCCATCTTCATGAAATAAATTTGCAGCCTTCAACCATAGATCTGGAAAGACTGGCCAAATAAGGAGGCCACCAGGAATGTCTTAATGAGAGCCTCCTCCTTGGAAATCCTACAGTTCAAGTATTAGCCTGCCTCCATCAGCTTGGGTCCCAAGTCCTGGGTTCCTACTGTGGTGTTCTCAGCAGAACTGTCTCTTTTCCATTGCACCAGGTCAGAATCCATTCCGTTTGTGCTAGGAAGCCACATTGCCAGTTTTTCAAGCACATTTTTGTAAAACCAAATTCTGCTTGGTGATGGATTGTGCCCCCAAAGCCCCCGCTTCCCTCAAGTATCCTTCAGTAGAGCCATCATGGGCTAGAAGTATTGAAAAGTTTTTATTAATCATTAAAGTAGAAAAATTAGAAAGGAATTCAGAATACAAGAAGTTTAAAGAGAAGGACTTTCAGTTTCTTATTCCTCAAAATATCAAAAGAGACTCAATCTCAGAGCGTCAAGGCTTGTGTGGCCCCTGGGGATCTGCACTCCCTGGGTCCAGCCTGCTCTGTCTGGCCAGTTTTCTTCTTTGGCAAAAATAAGAGAAAAGGACACTCACCTTTGGAGCTTCCAGGCTCCTCCTCTCTGTCTTTGGTCTATAATCTGAGAAAGAAAAAAAAATCCATTCTTCCCAGTGATAAATCCTGCAAACAGCATTACCGCTTGCATATCTTCAACAGAACAGACCTCTGTATATCTCAACATATATTTCATGAAACACTTGGAACCAGTGTTACGAGATATACAGTGGGGACTTCCCCGGCAGTCCGGTGGTTGTGAATATGCCTTCCAACGCCAGAGACGCAGGTTCAATCCCTGGTCACGGAACTAAGATCCCACATGCCCAGGGACAACTAAGCCCACACCTGAAGAGAATTCCATGCATCTCAACGAAAGATCCTGTATGCTGCAGTTGAGACCTACCTGATGCAGCCAAATAAACAAACAGAAACAAGACGCACTGGGTTTTATGACCAGGTGTGCTCAGAAAATGCTGAGTTACACAAAGTTCAACAGTTAACTTGGGGGAATCTTCAAGAGAATATACAGTTTCCCAAACTCACCTTGACCACAGAGCCTGTTTTTATTGCTTTTTCTTCAAAGCGTCTCTTGGGATTGGTTTTGGGCCACTTTGGAAACAGCATCTGAATGCTGCTCCATCAGCCATGGTGTTCATTTAATAAGGATCCAGACATACAGTAGCCAAGGGAGAGTGCGTCACGCCAGTGAGCCCATCTAGGACTGAGGAAGTAAGCATTTCCAACATGGTTAGCTTGACACGGTCCTACAAGGTTTCAGATCATTTAGTAGAAGTGGGAAGGAGAGAGAGTCCATCCCAGGCTTGGGAGGAATCTCCCTAATTCCTTCCTTCGCTTTCAATTCAGTTCAGTTCAGTCGCTCAGTTGTGTCTGACTCTTTGCGACCCCATGAATTGCAGCACGCCAGCCCTCCCTGTCCATCACCAACTCCCAGAGTTTACTCAAACTCATGCCCATCGAGTCCGTGATGCCATCCAGCCATCTCATCCTCTGTCGTCCTCTTCTCCTCCTGCCCCCAATCCCTCCCAGCATCAGAGTCTTTTCCAATGAGTCAACTCTTCCCATGAGGTGGCCAAAGAACTGGAGTTTCAGCTTTAGCATCATTCCTTCCAAAGAAATCCCAGGGCTGATCTCCTTCCAAATGGACTGGTTGGATCTCCTTGCAGTCCAAGGGACTCTCAAGAGTCTTCTCCAACACCACCATTCAAAAGCAGCATCAATTCTTTGGTGCTCAGCCTTCTTCACAGTCCAACTCTCACATGACTACTGGAAAAACCATAGCCTTGACTAGACGGATCTTAGTCGGCAAAGTAATGTCTCTGCTTTTGAATATGCTATCTAGGTTGGTCATAACTTTTCTTCCAAGGAGTATGGGCCTTTTAATTTCATGGCTGCAGTCACCATCTGCAATGATTTTGGAGCCCCCAAAAATAAAGTCTGACACTGTTTCCACTGTTTCCCCATCTGTTTCCCATGAAGTGATGGGACCAGCTGCCTTTCCTTTAGGGCAGGTTTTTCTGTTTGTTTATTTGTTTTGAGCCTAAAGCACTATTGGAGCAGGAAATGGCAACCCACTCCAGTATTCTCGCCTGGAGAATCCCACGGACAGCCAGGCTACAGTCCTTGCTATCACAAAGGGTCAAACGCAACTAAGCAACCTACTCACACAAAGCACTATAGTCAGTTGGGGAAATAAAGGGGCCCCCTGGCACAGGAGGCCTAATGCGCATAGAGCAGGGGTGGGTTCTGGTCCCCAGGACTACCACCTGCTCTGTGACAGAAGTCAGTTCATCCTCTGGATCTGTTCCCTCACGAGTCAAATAAAACCCACATGGAGTGCAAAGCTCAGAATTTCTTGTTGTCATTT
The DNA here is from genome assembly GCA_917880005.1 of Nanger dama. NCBI lineage: Eukaryota > Metazoa > Chordata > Mammalia > Artiodactyla > Bovidae > Nanger > Nanger dama. Next base: position 3,916,330 of record CAKJTW010000021.1, on the reverse strand, counting down.
CCTTGGATCCTGGGGAGGCCTCCATCATTTCCCAGCTGTGAGGAGGAGGGAAAGCACTTGACGATAGAGTGATCCTGGGCTTCCCTGGTGGCTCAGTGAGAATCCGCCTGCCAATGCAGGAGACAGGTTCGAGCCCTGATCCAGGAAGATCCCACGTGCTGTGAAGCGGCGAAGCCCATGCACCTCCAGTACTGAGCCTGAGCGCTAGAGCCTGGGAACTGCAACCATTGAGCCCGTGTGATGCAACTGCCGGATCTCATGCACCCGGAGCCTGTGCTCTGCAAGAGAAGCCAGTGCAATGAGAGGCCCGTGCGCCGCAACAAAGGGTAGCCCCCACCCACCGCAACTAAAGAAAGCCCAAGCAGCAAAGACGACTCAGTGCAGCCACAATTAAAATAAAGAAAAAATGACTAAAAAAAAAAATTGTCCCAACATGCCCAGAGCTTGCCTTGCTCTCGTCTCTGGGGTTGAACTAATTTGGAATCTTTTTCAAAGAGGAATTCCTTGGCAGTGCAGTAGTTACGATGCAGTGCTTCCACTGCCTGGAGCCCAGGGTTCAATCCCTCCTCTGGGAACTAAAATCCCACAAACCGCATGGTACGCCCCAAAACAAACAAAGTTAAAAAAATAAGTAAAAATTGGAAAAATTAATTAAAAAAATAAAATGGTATCTCATTTGTTTTAAAAAAGGGAGGAACGAGTCAGAATATCCCATACATCAAAAGATGAACGAAGCATGCTCAAAAAGATTGTTTGCGTCCTTTTATTTCCCCCTAAATACGTCCCCTAACTTTTCACTACACTCAGCACTTGGATAGTGAGATCTGAATGCCCACTCCCTTATATCTACAAAGAGATCTTTCCTCAATTTGGGTGGCTCCTTCAGAGGGAAGCGATGGCCCTACCCTTTTACAACCTCTCTTGGAGCGGAGATGTTTGGGAGTGATGACACCCATTTATAATTCCAAACCTCCAAAGAGGTAGTTTTCACATACAGGTCGACCTCTAGCAGCAAAATATAAAAGAGTAAACTGACTCAACTTGAGCCAGACGGATGTCTCACTGGAATTTCCAAGCCCAGGAGAGTCCATTCATGACACTAGGTAAACTTCTGCCTTGCTTTTGAAAATGCAGAGAGTTTGGGGTGCGCTGAGTCTCCTCCAGCTTACTTCTAAGAGGCTGGACAATTGCGGTCACATCGGCAATAAGCGGCAAGAGCCTTCAGCCTGTGATGGAGTCAAGAGGTCCCTGAAACGTAGAGAAAGTGATGTGGAAGCAAAGTCCCAAGCTGAGAAGGGCCCCACCCTGGGGAGAGGCAGAGGAAGGGGGCTTTTCAGACAGAGAGGAGCAGCCCGGTGCCCCTGAGTCATGCGGGCACAGGGCAGCATCTGGGTTGGCGTCTATGCAGCAGAGTGAGAGACGTAGCCGGGGTGGGGAGGGGGTTGACAGGAGGTGGGCCATCTTCTGGTGGAGAGTTTTAATTTTACTCTGAATACAGTGAAAAGCCGCTGAGGACTTTAAGCGGGGGAGCGATGTGGTCAGGTGTGCCGTTTTTCAGACGTGACTCGTTGCTGTAGCAAGAAAGAGTTGCTGCCACGGGGCAAGGCCAGTTAGGAGGCCACCCGGTGACAAGGCGGGGACAGAGAAGTGGCTGGATTAAAACGATGTTTTGGAGGAAGAACCGATGAGCTTGCTGCTGGACTGGCTGCACGTAGTGAGGGAAAGTGAGGGTCCCGGAGGGCTTCGGGCTCTGGGCTGAAGCTCCCAGGTGGCGGTGGAGTGGAGATGTGAGGACTGCAGGGGGCAAGGGTGTTAGAAAGGAGAGTTGGAGATGCCCACTTTTGCACAGCGGAGCATCAGCGGACAGCAGGACATAGATCCTAGAGGAGACAGCCGGGCTACCGTTACACGCTGGAATCTTCCGCATTTAATTGTTATTCAAAACTATGAGAAAATAGACTCACATAGAAAACAAAGCTTTGGTTACCAAATGGGGAGAGGGGTAAATTAGGAGTTTCAGATAAACAGACACATGACTGATGTATGTAAAAATCAACAAGGATCTACTGTATAGCACAGGGAACTATATTCAATATCTCATCATAACCGATAATGGAAAAGAATCTGAGAAAGGACACTTGCATATGTGTGACTGAATCGCTTTGCTGTACACTTGCAACTAATAGAACATTGTCAATCAGCTATATGTCAATAAAATTTTTTAAATAAGTAAATTTTAAAAATAAAGTTATGAGACAGGATGAGATCACCTAACGCAGAAATGGCAAACCTCTAGAGTGCCACGTACTAAATATTTTCAGCGAGCCACATGGCCTCGGCCACAATGACTCCACTCTGCCACTGTAGCACAGAGTAGATTTAGAACCAGACAGTACATAAACAAATGAGCAAGGCTGGGTTCCAATAAATCTTTATTACAAAACAGATACGGGGCCATACTTGGTGTGCAGACCAAAGCTCACTGACTCTTGACCTAGTGAAAATGTAGGCTGAGAAGAGAAAATATTCCAAGATAGAGATAAGGCATTTCAATAATTACTATGGAGAAGGGCATGGCAACCCACTCCAGTATTCTTGCCTGAAGAATACTCCTCTTCCCATGGAAAGAGGAGCCTGAGGCAGGCTGCAGTCCATGGGGTCACCAAGAGTCGGACACAACTGAAGCGACTTAGCAGAGCACAGACATATAATTATATTCACTTACTACACCTGTCAATCTTTTAAGTGCTTTACTTATATTTAACTCACTTAATCTTTACAATAACCAATGAGGTGACTACTGTTATTTCTGTTTTACAAATGAAAAAAACTATACCCTAAATAAAAAGTTGATTTCTCCTTCCCAAGAGGGAAAAAAAAAAAAACCCCAGAGGTTGGCAGTCTAGGCTAGTGTGACAATCCTCAGCAACCTAAACCACTTCCAGCTCATTCCTTCGCCAGCCCCAGAGTAGGACTCTCATCCTCATGGACCAAAATGGTGGCTAGGGTTCCAGACATCACATACACATTGCAGGCAGCAGGAAGAAAGAGCAAAGGAGAAGAAGGAAAATGCATGCACCAGTTGTTATTTTAAGTTGTCTTTTATGTTCTCTAGAATCTGCCTTACAGTATTTATTCTGTCACATCTCGTTGGCCAGAAGTTGATCACACAGATGCCTGCACACGCAAGAGAGACCGAGAAACAAAGACTATGTGCCCAACTAAAATTCAGAGGCTCTGTTACTAAAGCAGAAGAAAGCAACCACTAGAGTAGAGGCTCGAAGTCTCTCGTACCTCTGCCTCCGTTGTTGGAGTTCCACGTGCTTCCCAAACGCCAGCTCACGGGTCATCTCTTCTGCAAGCCATGCACAGCCCCCGAGCAGAAACTTCCTGTGTTCCTCGTCACCACGCTTCCTTAGATTTACTTTGTCCTGGTGTATCTCCTTGACCCATTTCCTCTACTTGACCACATGACTCAAGGGCAGTGAGGCCAGCTTGAGATAGGAAGGCAAACTTTGAAAAACAAAAGGAAATACACAGAGAAGCTGCCAATGGAGAAAAAGAATGAGTCTTCAGGACACCCTGGTCCCTGCTGAGGAGCTGGGCACAGACACCCAGCAGAACAGACAGTCCTCCAAGCTCACTGCGCGCCTGCCCAGTGACCAGCCATTTTCAGCTCTTTGCGACCCTGTGGGCTGCAGCCCACCGGGATCCTCCGGCCATGGGATTCTCCAGGCAAGAATACTGGAGTGGGTTTTCATGCCCTCCTCCAGGGAATCTTCCCAATCCGGGAATCGAACTCTTGTCTGCCTGCATCTCCTGCAGATTCTTTACCCACTGAGCTACCTGGGAAGCCTGACTTCACTGCCTGTGAATCAATCTGGGAAAACTTGAAAAAGTCATCACAATCAGGTTCTACCCCATGTTGATTAAATCACAATTTCTGAGGATGACACTTGAGCACTGGTGTTTTTAATGTTTGTGGGTGATTCCAATGTGCAGCCTTATTTGAGAGTCAACACAGATGAAGGCAGAAGAAAAGAAAGACCCAAAGAGAGAAACAAGGCTCCTCCTTCGGAGCCCTTGAGGGTTTGCTGTCTATCTACCAGTTTCCCAGCAAGATCATTCGTCTTGTCCTTTTAGGTTATTTCCTAAAGGACAAAAGTGTACTTAGATAATAAATTATTATTGATTGAAACACTTCTAATAAGAATTATGAAAGCCCTCCTGAGTTTATTTCAGGCCGTTTGATGCTCTGTGAGTCAAATAACTCGTAAGCTTCTCTCTCAGTAACTAAATTAGACTCGTCAGCCAGGGAAATAAGAGAGCAGACTTACTAAAACTCACCTCGTTCGTGACATATAATATGTTTAAATTGCTTTGTTGACTTCACAAAAAGACAGGCTGGATCGATCACTAGTGGCAGCGCTGAGATTGCCTCTGTCAGGGAGGAGGGACCGTATTTCAACTTGAACTCCATTTCCAGCTCCCAGCCATCAGTTTCACACATTTACTCGAAGAGTAACCCCACTTGGTACAAGAAGAAAGCATCATTTCACAAAAGTTTGGTTCTATATTTTCCAAAAGATAAGAGTAAGTGAAGAACCCATTTAAACATGTCTTGAAACTTTTTTTCTGTTCAAAGATTTCTGGGAGAATTCAGGATTGTTTTAACTCCATCAAAATGCTGTTGAGAATTTAGAGGGGGAAAAGTTGCTCAGGAATTGTTCTGTCTTTCTTTGCTGCAGTATGTAGATCAGTTCTGAGGCAGAAGAAAACTCGGATTTTTCAAGCACATTTAGAGATCTTGGGAAAATGTTTAGAAGTGCTCCTTTGTGATGAAATTCGAGATCCTGGCGTGAGTTGGCGCTGTTACTGGTGAAAAGCAAGAAATGGCTTGGACTTCTGCCTCCAATGAACTAGAAAGGGAGCCAGGACCTGCACTGGGCAAAATGCAAAACTGGATGGTTTTGACAAGCTGCTTCTAACCGGAAAAGGAGGCTTGGAACATACGTTTTGCCAGGAAAGAAAACTGCTTTATTGAAAGGTTAATTTTCAGATTAGTTTTGGGAAATTTGAGATAAATACATGAGATCAGACAAAGAAACATAAGGCCTGGATCCTTTTCCTGGGGTTTTCAGAAAATAGTCATTGCTTCCAGTGAAATGTTTTGACATTTTCAGTAGGGAGAAAATGTTAATTGTAATGTTGTGTGTATGTGTTCTTAAAAACACTTGCGAATAAATCTTTTATTTGTTTGAAGAGCAATCAGAGAGTAAAAACACTGTGAAGATGTTAGCTGCATTCCTTATTCGTTGTGGTAACTTCTGTGCTCTCTAGGATGCTGGAATTCATTGTCTGGGTTCAAATGTAACAATCTGAAGAACATTCCTTTCCTTGTTCAGTTGCAGTTTTTTGAGGAGTCTTCTTACTAAACATCCACCCAAGAGTCTGTCTGCCTGGGTTTCTTCCCTCATCTTGTCTCATCTGTTGCTTGTTTTCTAATTCTTAATTTTCTTCCCTGAATCCATGTCACCTTCACTTCATGCATAAAATCATCAGCTTTTACAGGCTCTTGACATTGGTGTGCTTGACTCTGTGTTGAAAACACCTGCTAGTAAGCTACTTGGTGACGGGGCCCAAGATTGACTTCCCAAATCAACACCTCTGCTCCCACCTGCTCCTTGCTTTGTACGGAACAGATAACCTATAGATGTTTGTTGAATGACTGTAATGTCCTCCTTTCTCTGGTCCTATGTCCCTGCCCAAAATTCCACATTGCATTATGTCCAAAGTAGACGCGTTACAATGGAACACTGCAACATCACATTGCCTGCGGTCCCTTGGGAGGGAAATACCAAGAGATCACCCATTCAGAGACTAACAGGATCCCAAGTGTACACATTACTTCCTGGGGCCAGCCCTCCCAACTAAGTCTTCCCAAGAAAAAGAACCTCCAACTGCAAAGATAGCAGCTTGCACCCTTCCTGAATCGTGATCTAGAATACAGGTGCTCACTGCCATCCACATGGAGAAAACACCATCGGTCATCATCATAGCAGGCTTTTATCTCTAACTTGGTATTTGTTTGTGTCTTAAATGGCAGTTCTCCTAGAAAATGCCTCTCCCTTTTGGATCACTATCTTTAAATGTCAAGCGCATGACTACTACTTAAATCACAGTTAAGCTCAAAGATCATCTCAAAAGCAGAACTGAATGAGAATGAAATGACAGTTGTACAGTCTGAAAAAGAATGGATATGTGTGTCTGTGCAACTGAATCACTTTGCCGCACTCCTGAAACTAACACTGCAGTATAAATCAACAACACTCTAATATGAAATAAAAATTGAATTAAAAAAAAGAAAGACTGGTAGCATACTATAAAAAGCATCCCCCCAGGATCAGAAGGGGGACACTGCTCTCCCAGAGGGGTGCTCTGCACACCGGGTGTGACACACACTTACCCCTCGCGCGCTTACCAACACAACCAAGGCAAAATGAGCGAAGCGAAGTTCAGCTCCAGGCCGCATGTCGATTAGGCTAATGATGTAGAAAATCACTAGGGGCAAGGAGCAGAACAGAGCTCACAAACGCCAGCGGTGTTCTCAGATGTGCCATGCGTGGCGTCTTTTAAAGACCCGTGGGCCCCGTGTGTCCTTCTTCCTGCCTTAGAAGCCCGTGGGTGACGTTCAACAACAGATGTAACCTCTAACGTTTGTGTGACTAGATTAATGTTCCAGAGTCATCAGGCTCGTTACGGCTGGATTTTCTCTGGTCCCTACTAATAAACTAGATTATTGATTTTCGGATTTTCTGTGTATCCAAGGATAGACTTTAAGATGTCTTTATAATGTTTCATGCTTAAGTTGTCAACCAAAATGACATAACAATGAGTAATCATTTTCTAATCATGTGGAAAGGAGTTAAAAACAGCATATAAAATGGATCTTCCCAGCGTCAGAGCCACAGACATGTTCTGGCTGTCGGTCCTCCAGCCGGGCAGAGGTCATGCCTACCTGCCTGTCATCTTTTCCAGGAATTAGGTGCGTCCAGAGCTTAAGACCTTTGATAGAAATCTGCTTTCCAACATGTTTGAATGGCAGCAGAGCTCCAAAGACACCTCCACCTAAATAGGATTTCAGCACGTCAGGTGCCGTGGCAAAGTCCAGCAGGCTGGTTGCCGTGTGGCTGGTGCTTATTCATCTCGGCTTCTCCCTTCATGTGTATGTACGTACGCTTCTCGCCGTATATGCCCGGCATGCAGGGCGTATGGGCTGGGGACTGCATCCACAGAGCGTGTGTATATGTAAAGTAGGGACAGAGCCCGAGCACCAAAATGAACTTCTGTGTGCAAGAGCTCTACGAAGCACACCCAGCTGCCGGCAGCAACTGCTGCATGCCGGTCTCTGACCATTACGCGTATTTCGAAGACAGTCCAGGTTACAGTGGCTGCAACGCCCAGCCCGTGCCCAGTAACAACATATATATGGAGCAGGCCTGGGCGGTGAACCAGCCTTATACCTGTAGTTACCCTGGAAACATGCTGAAAAGCAGGGACTCGGACTTGGACATGGCCCTGAATCAATACAGCCAACCTGAATATTTCACTGAAGAAAAGCCTACTTTTTCTCAAGTGCAGTCGCCATCGTACTCTCAGAAAAAAGGTAGGGACCATTTTCCTTCCGTTTGATCCAAGTTTCCGTGTTTGTCTCTGGGGTGTTTTAAAGGGACCCTTTGCATCCGCTTTGTCAGATCTTTGACTTTGAACGCTGAACGTTTGAAATTAAAAATAGCAGGAAAGAGAGGTTGCTAAGTGATTGAAATGGGTCCTTGAACGACAAAGATGTCCAAGCACTCTTTTCTTCCAGTATGCAAGCCGGATGGCGTTGGTTTGTTAGGCTGTGATTTTATTATCTATATAGCGTATATGCACGCGTGTGGATACACACTGCCCACAGGGAATACTGTCAGCTTCTTTGCTAAAGAAAATACCTTAAGGTTTCCCCCTTGGTGGACTGGCACTGTTGCATTTGAAACGGGATCATTTTCCTCGGCTCTGGTTCACATTAAAAACTCATTTGACTTTTTCTTGGCACTTTATATTGAAAGTTTATTTTAGGTAAGTAGTAAAATATTTTCACGATTTTTTTGACCATATTATAACTTTGAGATGTTGGGATTTGTAAATGTTCTTTTTAATATTTTTACTTATCCACATAAACTGTAAAGAATCTACTTATAATCATAACTAACTGTAAGAATATAAAACTCATTAAGAAACTGATACACTTTACCTTGCCATCGTGTGCCTAAAGGTGGATGTGTTTGCCATCATGTCAAACTCTGCACGAAAGAAAATGAAATAGCCTTCAAAATATCCAATATTCAAACAAGTGCAATATCCATTTAACAGACGCTGCAGCTTTCTGATACTGTTTACTTTCTATCAGTAGAACCTATCTCGTATCACCAAAAGCTAAAATAAAAGAGGCAAACTGGTAGTACTCAAGAAATTTAAAAGCAGTTGCCAGATAGAAATGCTTTTGAAAATAGCATAAATTCTAGTGCAAATATGCCAGAAACTATTTTTTTTCCTGTGTACAATCCATAGGATATTTCAGTGGAAACAAAATTTATAGGTCTTCATAATTAGCAAGAATACAGTGCTCTCTGATCTTCAAAGATGAATTTCCCCATTATCTTAAAACATAAGATAATTTGATTGTGGATCCTATAAAAATTTTATTTGTGTTCCTTAATGTGTCCACAATTAAAAGTAGCCCGTTTAAACAAAATTTTAAAAAACAAAACCCCATTTAGTCTTTACCATATGCTGTGTTTTTATTCTGTTTTATCCTGTAATTTCCAGATACGAAGGAAATTGAAGCATAAAACATTTTCAGAGTCATTCATCTGCATTTTCATTTACTTTCACATTTCTCTTGAAAGGCATCAGAAATTCTCACTTATTACAAGGGACACTGCATGTAAGTCCCCTAATGGGAACTTTGAGATAGACTGCGTGGTATTTCACCTAATATTATATTTATAAGTAATTTATCTTTGAAAAGCAGTTAACATTGCTTCATTAGGCATGCCTGGAGATATGCTTTTCTCATGCTGTAGGATCTCAAGAAAATATTGGTTTATCTCTATATTTGAGCATTCCACTATTATTAAAAACCCTTGCAAAACTTTTACTCTTTTTTATCTTTTTTATCTTTTCACTCTTTTTACTCTTTTTATCTTTTCACTGTATTTTCTTCCACCAGTGCTGGAGAATATTTACTTATAAAATGCTAAACCAATGATTCTTTACTAATTAACTTGACGCATGAACTAGAGGCTAAGACATCATATGCATATATTGATGTAATTTCTCAAAGCCATATGCCATTGAAAGGCCACTGCCACCTGCCAAACTCACTAAATCAAAGCAGGCAAGTATTCTTAAATGCACCATTATTTACTGTTACAAGTCTTTAAGTAAATCCCAGTAAAACTAAACCCAGCTGTTAACTGTCTCTTAGGACAAAAGGTCAGACCCAACACATTTATCCATATTGATCCATTATTGATTTTTGTTGTTGTTGGAGAACATCAGTCGTATCTCCTTAAGGCAAAATTAAGACTATAAACAGGTGTTCAGTGGGGCAGGCCTCATTATTCCAATTGGATTTTTATCTATTTTCATGAAATTCATAATTGCTTCATCTGTGCTTGTTGCTGTCACAACAGCTTTATAAACTCTTCAATAATGCAGTTGTCTTAACTTTTTCACAATTTGTTTTCAGGATGACTTATTCTCTAGCCTTTAATTGGAGTTTAATAGTATGTAGAAAATGATCATAATCTTGTAAAAACAAAAAGTGTGTTATAAGTACACATGGATGAAATTAAGAAAGGCTGAAGAGCCCAATGACAAGACTGATCATTTCAATAATAGACTTTAGAATGACTCAGTTCCCTTTGCATTGCTTTTCTCTGTCTTTACATGTGTAAAATAGCGAAGGGGGGAAATGTTATCAAGCTCCTGAAGCAATGAGAACGTGAATTAACGAAGAGTTAGAATACAGTTCACTGAATGAAATTTAAAATAAAACTTTATAGAGGGGAGTAAGTAATTTCCACACTGCAAGGGGCTGAGATCCTCAGGATGCATTTACTTTTACCTAGATGAATCTACTTTTCATATAGTAGATGAAAACATGTTTTCAATTTTTGAAAGTTAGGGACAAATCAAAAGAAATCTAGCGATCACTAAGAAGATACAGCTCCCTGCTTCTTATCTTTCAAGGAGCCTAGCCATGGTTTGTTATGTCAACATCAGCCAACAGCGCCGGTTCTGCCCTACACTTTCTTCCTAGTCCCAACTCGGAAGAAACAGGAGGAGCACATTTAGAAACCAGACAAAGGGAAGGGAAATTGGCAGGCAGGGTGCTGTGTCTTCTCCTTTGTGGCCGAGGTTTCAGCAGAGCTAAAAGTCAATTTATTTTTATTTTTTTTTTTTGGCAAGGGGTGCTGGCCGTTTCCACCAGAAATTCCAGTTACATTCCAGAGTCCCCAAAGAGCTTGAGTCTGGCCGCTCTGTGGGCAGCTTGGCCAGGCCGCCTCCGGGTCTGCTTCAGCAGACTCCTTCTCGGCACTGTGTGTGTCCTGGGCGACTCACCTCCCCTGGGCTCCCTGCTTGACATCCTCCGTACCATCTTTGTAAGATTTGCACGTCCAAAACGCAGCTAGTGTGTGTGCATCCAAGTTGGTTATCATGTCCGAAAGAGTAAGAATTTCCTGGTTTGGAGCCAGGATCAAGGAGATGCGTGTGTTTGTCCTATTTTGTCTGGAGGTTGTATTGCACGTGTACTTGTTCAACAGCCGCCTTCTTACTATCACAGAAAGACTTCATACCTGAAGCAACACCTTCACATAGAGCCATCGTTTCTGAATGTTTCCATTGCCACTCTGCCTGCAGTCAGGAATGTAACTTTTTTCCCCATGTTCTGTAGCTCTGTTGACTCTATGTGAGTAATTGTGTAGATAATTAGAAATGGAAATGAAATGGTAGGTGGAGGATGTTTGAAATGGTCCACATCAAAGAACATTGGATTAAAAACAGGAGTTAAGCCCTAAAGAAATCCTAATTAGAATTTCCTAGTTGTTGTTTAGTTGCTAAGTCGACTAAACATGGACTGTAGCCTGCCAGGCTCCTCGGTCCATGGGATTTCCCAAGCAAGAATACTGGAGTGGGGTGCCATTTCCTCCTCCAGGGGGCCTTTCTGACCCAGGGATGGGACTCACATCTCCTGCTACTGCTAAGTCGCTTCAGTCGTGTCCGACTCTGTGCAACCCCACAGACGGCAGCCCACCAGGGTCCCCCGTCCCTGGGATTCTCCAGGCAAGAACACTGGAGTGGCTTGCCATTTCCTTCTCCAATGCATGAATGTGAAAAGTGAAAGTGAAGTCGCTCAGTCGTGTCCGACTCTTAGCGACCCCATGGACTGCAGCCCACCAGGCTCCTCCATCCATGGGATTTTCCAGGCAAGAGTACTGGAGTGGGGTGCCATTGCCTTCTGAGTTGGCAACAAATTCTTAAACACTGAGCCCCCTGGAAAGCCACAATTAGAATTTCCTTAGCGTCTGTTAAGGTTGAAGGATTGCTATACAGTAGAGTTGAGGATATTTAGGCTCCAGAGTCTGCCCTGAAAAAAATATATATATACATATATGTTACATGAGAAACAAGTACCCTTGAACCTCAGAATCGCCCAGTCCAGGTAGAGGCAGGCGCGAAAGGAAAGAAAGGGAAGATTTATGGTCAGTCCACCCAGTGAGCCAAGTGCTGCAGGCATGTCTTTGCAGTGGAGTCCTTAAGGGGTCACTGCAGACCTTCCTGAAGCGCTTGCCTAATTGTAAGGATGCTGGTACCAGTAAGGATTTCCCCCTGGGCACCGCCACCCACGTGCTGCCAAGGGTCGATACCACTCCAGAAAATAATGGGAATTTTTTTTCCTTTTTAATACAAAACACCTTTGCTGTTCAACAGGTTAGATGAAAGTGCCTCTCAGCACCCAGAAATGCAAGCGAAGGCAGGAACCATAGTCGTTTCCAAAGCAAGCCAAGAGCCGAGGAAAGCTCGAGCCTGCCCTTCTGTCTTCTTTCCTGAGCATCAGGGGTCCGTCTCGTCAGAAGCATGTCCTCCAGGGATTCCACTGGGGGCCCTCAGGCATCCACTGCCTCCGCTCGAGGTGGCAGTCACCCCCGAGCCCACGATCTCGCGAGCCGCCGAGGTCAGGGCTGGCGGGCCGGGGAAGGGGTGTCGGAGCTGTGTGCCTGCCGCGCGGCCCGCGGCCCCCGCCTCGCACCCCTGGGGAAAGCCTTCCGGTAGACTGTGCTTCCTCAGCCCCCCGCGCTGAGGGGCGCCAGCCCGGGCCCCGGGGCCTCCCACTCTGCCGTCCGCTTTACCGGGGCCCTGCCTGCCCCCGAGTGCGTGCCCTGCGGCCGCGGCCCGCCCCTGGCGCCCGGGCTCCTCTCAGGCCCGCGAGGAGCTCCTCAGTCCCCGCCAGCCGCGCGGGCACTTCCGGCACGCGGGCACTTCCGGCGCGCGGGCACTTCCGGCCGCGCCCCCAGCCCCTCTTCCGGTCCCGCCCCTCCACCCTCCGCAGGCCCCTGAGGCTGTCAGGCCCTCTCCGTGGCCTGCCGCCCCGCCAGCTCTCCCCTGCCCCGAGGAGCGCCCACGAGATTCTGGCCTCTGTGCCGCCTCCCACGCGCGCTGCTCCAGAAAGCTCGGCCGTTTCCTCACGCCCCTCAGCCCGGAACCGATGATCCTTTGCTCTCAGCTGCCCGCTGCCAGCCGCACCCCCGGCTTCACCCTGCGCTCCTCCGCCGCCTCCCCTCAGCTCAGGACCCGCCTCACAGCGCGTTCTCTCCCAAAGGCCCGCTCCTCACCGGCCCTGACTCCCCAGACGGGCATCCCTTGCTTAGTACAAGAGTGCTGAATCATTTGCATGAGTCACCTTTTGGGGGAAGAAAATAAGTGATACATAATGAGTACCATCTTTCTAAATTCCATATATATGCATTAGTATACTGTATTGGTGTTTTCTCTCTGGCTTACTTCACTCTGTATAATAGGCTCCAGTTTCATCCACCTCATTAGAACTGATTCAAATGTATTCTTTTTAATGGCTGCATAATACTCCATTGAGTATATGGACCACAGCTTTCTTATCCATTCATCTGCTGATGGACATAGAGATTGCTTCCATGTCCTGGCTATTATAAACAGTGCTGCGATGAACATTGGGGTACACGTGTCTCTTTCAGTTCTGGTTTCCTTGATAACCCTGTATGCGTGAGAGCAAAAGAGAGACAGATGAATAGAACAGTCTTTTGGACTCTATGGAGAGGGAGAGGGTGGGATGATTTGGGAAAATGGCATTGAAACAGGTATGATATCATATATGAAACGAATCGCCAGTCTTATGTTTGATGCATGATACAGAATGCTTGGGGCTGGTGCACTGGGATGACCCAGAGGGATGGTATGGGGAGGGAGGTGGGAGGGGGGTTCAGGATGGGAAACATGTGTACACCCGTGGCAGATTCATGTTGATGTATGGCAAAACCAATACAATATTGTAAAGTAAGTAGCCTTCAATTAAAATAAATAAATTTATATATATATAAAACACATAATGAGTATCAGACCAGAGTTTCCCATCTTGGCACGCACGGATGACTTTTGAGGCCGTTTCCTCTCTGTCGTGCGGCTCTCCTGCGCCCTGTGGAACGTTTAGCAGTGTCCCTGGCCTCCGGGCACCAGATGCCAATAGCCCAGTCGCGACAACAGCAGTGTCTCCAGATATTGCCAGGTGTCCCCTTGGGGGTGAAACTGCCCCAGTTGAGAACCACTGCCTTGAAAGAACTGACTATTCAGAAAACATCTGAAAGAAAGGGTATATTGTAAAGGTGCTTTTTTGTCATGTGAAATAGGAAAAGCCTCCTCGGCTTTCAAATGGAAAAGTTTAGACTTTTGTGTATTAAATTGATTCAAAATGGAGTACACCTGAACATCCGTATACATGTATACCTGCAACATGCTGCTTACACGTGTGTGTTAGAGACAGTCCGCGTGGTCTGGACCATGTTCCTTCCATCAGGGAGGCTTGTTTAGGTCAGCTCTGTGTAGACATAAGCACCCCCTCTCCTTTCCACTCCATGACTACAGGGGTGACCTCAGGGAGGCAAGTGTAGCTTAGAACAGGGATGCCATCCTGATGCCAAACCCAGCTGCCCCTTCCTTCATGAGACATCAGACTAAAGAGCTGCCAGCCCACATTCTTAGATCTAGACCTTGACTCTCATTCTGAAGGGTATTCAGATAAAGAAAAGGCACCCATTTTCCTCAGACCTGCAGGGCATGAAATAACTATGGTCGCTTCTGTGGAAGCCTGACACCATACACTGACTCTCAGAGCAAAACCAGAGGTCAGACGCACCCACTATGCCCGTTTCTGATGACCTTTTCTGCTGCCTCCTTTCCCTGTTCTCCTAAAACACTTTACCTTCCTGCTTTCTAACCAATTGCCTCTTTAAAAGAGGAAATGATTGGGGATTCCCTGGCGGTCCAGTGGTGAGGATGCAGCGCTTTCGCTGCCGTGACCGGGGTTCAATCCCTGCTCGGGGCTAGGGTCAGGATTAGGGTTAAGTTCTCACAAGCCATGAGGCACAGCCAAAAATAAAATATTAAAAAATCTAAGATAAAATAGGAAGTGATCTCATTAGTACCAGAGTTCTGAAACACCAATGCCCATAAGAACCAAAGAGCCGACATCAGTAACTGAGAGACGCAGTTGTTCCATAAGGACAACCAGTTGAAAATTTTCAACCATCGCACACATTGTTGACATGTCACTGGATCAGAATTTTCACTTCCATAAAGAAATGCATCATTTCACTTTTCTTGAATTACTTGTGTCTTCCCACTTTGGGCAAAGATGAAAATCCTGTGAAATATTTCTTTACCCATCAAAAGACGATGCGAGACTAGACCTAAGCGGCTGCTGACGTTGGCCTCCCTCAGGGAGGGGTGCTGACTGCAGAGAGCCAGGGGTCTCTCTGTTAGGAGGGGGCTGCCTGATTGGTGCTCTGGGAGGATTGGGGCTCAGTACGCCAGATCTTTCCGTTTTTCACAGGAAGCTACATTTTATGTGAAGTCCTGGTTTTGAAAATTGGCTGAGATTTTTAAAGACTCTGAAAGCCGAACAGTGCAGACTGCGACTGTATCCTTTTGATTAACATTTTAACTGACTCATTACACCATTTTTTCCCTTTCTTTGTGATTTGCATCTTCAAGTGGTTTAGCTCTAATTGTGGATTGAAAGGTTATGTCAGCTCCTGAGGGTTGGAGTCCATGGGGACTGAGAGAAGAAAGGTTAGTTAGGGACTTCTTGTGTGTAAAACTGTATTATGCCCCTTGCATGAGTCATGTCTGACTCTTTGTGACCCTGTGGACGATAGCCCTCCAGGCTTCTCTGTCCGTGGGATTTCTCAGGCAAGGATACCGAAGTGGGTTGCCATGCACTTCTCCAGGGAATCTTCCCAACTCAGGAATTGAACCTGCATCTCCTGGATTGCAGGCGGATTCTTTTACCACAGAGCCATCTGGGAGATCTGTATCATGCCCTAGCCTCATCCTAAAAATGATTTATTTTATTTTCAAGAACTCTTGAGTCAGAAGAAACCATCTAAACCTCGTTTTGGCCCTTTTTCTGCCTTAAGATTCCAGATAAAGGAAATCCAGAGACCCTTATGCTCATGTCCTCTCCCCTTTCTGGACTGACACCTCTGACCTGGCCTCCTTTCTGCTTCCCACCCCTCTTCTTCCCCCTCCCTCCTGAGCTCTAGAGTTTGAAGACTTGCATCTCTTGTATCTTCACCCCAGCCAGTCAGAGGGCAGGGTGTAAAGAAAAGACATACTGTTCTAAGGAAAGATTGCCTGAATGGGAGCATCTGGGCAGCTCTCTTGGGAAACTGCAGACCTTGAAAGTTAACACTGCTTCAGGTTTGAACCCCATTCCTTACACACTGGAGCATACATGTTTTTTAAGTAAATGGATGGATGGATGAATGAATATAGTGTTTATCAAAGGGTTAAATATTAACATGATGCAAAACTTGGTATCTAATACCAAGAATTAAACGTAACATAAATCAGGATTATTATGTTGGGAAAAAGCTAAGCGATGGGGTGTTCAAAATTTTTTTAATATATAAAGAAATAACATGACATTGAAGGTCCTGTAGGGGGATAAAGCTTCAATCAGAAGGACCTAACTGTGGGATAATTTAAGGAAGTTCCAGGTAAAATTGGAAGAGTGACTGAACATGCTAACAGTTTAGCTTCCTTCAGTTCAGTTCAGTTCAGTTCAGTCGCTCAGTCGTGTCTGACTCTTCGCGACCCCATGAATCGCAGCACGCCAGGCCTCCCTGTCCATCACCATCTCCTGGAGTTCACTCAGACTCATGTCCATCGAGTCCATGATGCCATCCAGCCATCTCATCCTCTGTCGTCCCCTTCTCCTCCAGCCCCCAATCCCTCCCAGCATCAGAGTCTTTTCCAATGAGTCAACTCTTCCCATGAGGTGGCCACAGTACTGGAGTTTCAGCTTTAGCATCATTCCTTCCAAAGAAATCCCAGGGCTGATCGCCTTCAGAATGGATTGGTTGGCTCTCCTTGCAGTCCAAGGGACTCTCAAGAGTCTTCTCCAACACCACAGTTCAAAAGCATCAGTTCTTTGGCGCTCAGCCTTCTTCACAGTCCAACTCTCACATCCATACATGACCACTGGAAAAACCATAGCCTTGACTAGACAGACCTTAGCCAGCAAAGCAATGTCTCTGCTTCTGAATGTGCTCTCTAGGTTGGTCGTAGCTTTCCTTCCAGGGAGCAGGCGTCTTCTTATTTAGTGGCTGCAGCTTCCTTGGGGTATAAAAATATATTCTCATCCAATAGCCTCACCCTAGCCGTTCAGGGTCTGTAGCCTTAACCTCACCCTGGACCAGCACCTTTCTGAACGACCCAAGGGGTTTCCCACCGCCAGTGATAACTGCTGCTCCTTTCAGACACCAGGACGGCTGTGCCAGGCAAGCGATCTTACCCAGAAGGGAAGATGAGCAGATGGGAAACAGCCTCTGGTCTCGGCTCCCCTCTCCTTCTGCTGGATCGACCCTCCGAGGCAGCTTCTTCTCCTTTCCACCTACCAGCAAGGTCGGCCTTACGTTCTGTTCCTAAGGACTGTGTGTCCACCGAGGTGATGAGGGATTTCCTTCTACTAGGGCCTGAGATGCTGTTATAATTCACTCAAAAAGTTAGACTAGCCATCCCTCTGATCTTACCCGCTCATTAATTAGAAACCAAGTGAATCCCACTCAATGCAAACCAAGAAACCAGGCTTGCTGCTGGCCGCATGACTTCTCACACAAATGCACACAGCTCTCCCTTTCACATACTAAGCCCCTCTGAGAACCAAATTTTTAAAAATTAAAATCAAACTTTTAAAAACAACAGGGATAAACTTTGAAAATATTGTACTCAGTGAAAACCAGTCATCAAAGAATACATGTGATACAATTCCATTTACACAATTTATCAAGAATAAACAAATAGGTAGAAACAGGAAATAGGTTAGTGGTTGCTTGGAGCAGAGCAGATGGGGAGTTGCGAGGGATAGGAAGTGATTTCTAAAAGCACAGACTTTCTTAGGATGAGGATGAAAATGTTCTAAAACTGATGACAGTGTGATTCCACAGCTCCGTGAATATATGAAAAGCTGCTGAATTGTATGGTATGTGAATTAGATCTTAAAGTTCTTAGCCAAAAAGTTTTAAAAATCTTAGTAATATTTTAGCATGTTGATCTATTTTAGTGCAGAGTAATGCTTGGCAATTAGTGAGACTAATGCTTGGCAAATGTTCACTAAAAAACCTCTCCCAGTCCTTTGTTGAACAAACAGACGGAGTTTGCTTTCATAACAATATCCTTGATAAAGTGACAGCACAGTTGATTAGTCTAAGATACAGAGCGTCTGAGAATATAGAAGCTAGGCAAAATGCATCACCCTTGGACTGTCACACCTGGTGACGGGTCTTATTTAACCATGCTTCTTTAGCGGTCAGTTCCTTGGGACAATTCACAGAAGCAGTTCTCAGGTGAGCAGCGAGGCCTCCAGGCTGTGTTTCTCATATTTCTCAGAACTCAGGCCTGACACCCAGCGAGCGTGCACTCCCAGCAGCATGCATTTCCTCAGCTGGGCGCATTTACCAGCCGGCACGTGGCTGTTTGGCGTGCGTGAGGAAGGAAAAGGATGGAGACCCCGAGAGGGGAGAGGAGGCAGTGGTTCCGTCCTCTAGGAGGAACTGGTTACTGTGTGATGTATCAAGCATATTCAGAAACCTAAAGAGACTCCCCCACCCACCTGTCCTCTTGTGCGGGATCTCACTCCTGGTGACAGTTATTTAATGATAGGCCCTACGCATGATGACTGATGCATTGCTGCCTGTGGTGACTGTTTGGGGTAAATAAGATGGTTCTGAGTTAACATTTTGGAGAAAAGAAAGACACGGGTGGGGTGCACTCGTGCGCAACTGCCGCCACTTAAGTAGATGTTTCTGTAGCTGTTTTGATGTTTTAACTACAGACATAGTCACCTACTCACCCACCCTCCAAGAAGATAATCTGGGAGAAACACAAGAGCAAAGCAAACCACTCTTCAGACTCACAGTCAGAACATAGAAGGCATCCATTCCTCCCACACATTGAACTATCACAAGACTCCAGGGTTCCCAAGAACTTTAAAGGCCAGACAGTTCAACCTTCCACATAAACTGCTGAGCTACAGACAGGAAGAAATCTTCAGTGCCCTACTGCCAACAGCAAAGAGTAAAGCAGAAAGGTAGTGACGAGGTGGGGGCAGAGGGTCCCACATCTTTCTAGTTCTGACGGGTGGTCCCCAGCCCTACCAAAGCGTGTCCCTCAAGCCACACAGTGTCCAGTTGCACTATGATTGGTTCCCAAAGATGAGAAGGAAAAGACCTGTAGCTCTCTCTCCTTTATCTCTGCCATCTGCTCTTGATACCAAGTATCTGACAAAATGCACATCACCTCTGGGTGTAAGAAGTCAAGATATAGCTTCCCTATGCAGATGGAGAACAAGTATGTGAAAAGATGCTGCACATGACTAATCACCAGGGCAGTGCAAATCAGAATCACAGTATCACCTCACACCTGTCAGAATGACTGTCATCAAAAAGAACACAAGCAGCAAATGTTGGCAAGGATGTAGAGAAAACGGGATCTATCCCTTACACTGTTGAAGGGGATGTAAATTAGTGCAGCGACTATGGAGAACAGTATGGAGCTTTCTCCAAAAACAACTAAAAATAGGACTACCATGTGTATCAGTCGCTCAGTTGTGTCCAGCTCTTTGCGACCCCATGGGCTGTAGCCCAGGCTCCGCTCTCCATGGGATTCACCAGGCGAGAATTCTGGAGTGAGTTGCCATTCCCTTCTCCAGGAAATCTTCCTGACCCAGGAATTGAACCTGGGTCTCCCACGTTGCAGGCAGATTCTTTACCACCTGGGCCTCCAGGGAAGCCCCAGTATTTAGTAATAGAACTACTACATGACCTAGAAATTCCACTCCCAGATAAATACCAGAAAAAGCAAAAACACTGGGGCTCCCCTGGCGGTCCAGTGGTTAAGAATCCGCCTTCCAATGCAGGGGACACAGGTTTAATCTCCGGTCTGGGAACTAAGGTCCCACGTGCCAGGACAAATAAGCCCACGCACTACAACTTCTGAGCCACGAAGAGAGAAGCCTGAGCGCTGCAACCAAGTCCCCAAGTGCTGCAGCTAAGACCCAGTGCAGCCAAATAAGTAAATAAGTAAAGACATTTTTTAAAAACAGAAACTCTAATTTGAAAGCATATCTGCACCTCAGTGCTCTTAGCAGCATAATTTGCAATAGCCGAGATACGGGAGCATCCTCGGTGTCTCTAAACAGATGAAGGGACACAGAAGATGGGGTATATGCACACAAGGGAATATTACTCAGCCATAGAAAGGATGAAATGTTGCCATTTGCAACAACATGGATGGACAGCATTACGCTGAGTGAAATAAGTCAGACAAGGAAAGACAAAAATTGTATGAGATCACTTATATGTAGACTCTAAACAATACAACACACTAGTGAATATAATAAAAAACAGACCCATCGTGAACAAACTAGTGGGGAAAGGAGGAGGGACAAAATAGGGTGGGGGAGGCGGGTACAAATTATTAGGTATAAGATAAGCTACAAGGACATGGTAACAACACATTGAATATAGCCAATATTTTATAATAACTATAAAAGAAGTATAACCTTTAAAAGTTGTGACTCACTATATTGGACACCTGTAATTTATATAATATTGTACAGCAACTATACTTCAATAAGAAAATTTAATTTAAAAAAATTTTTTTACTTTATTTTACCTTACAATACTGTATTGGTTTTGCCATACATTCACATGAATCCGCCATGGGTGTATACGAGCTCCCAATCCTGAATCCCGCTCCCACCTCCCACCCCATATCTTCTCTCTGGCTCATCCCCGTGCACCAGCCCCAAGCATCCTGTATCCTGTATTGAACATAGACTGGCGCTTCGTTTCTTACATGATAGTATACATGTTTCAATGCCATTCTCCCAAATCATCCCACCCTCTCCCTCTCCCTCAGAGGCCAAAAGTACGTTCTATACCTCTATGTCTCTTTTGCTGTCTCGCATACAGGGTCATCATTACCATCTTTCTAAATTCCATATATATGTGTCAGTATACTGTATTGGTGTTTTTCTTTCTGGCTTACTTCACTCTGTATAATTGGCTCCAGTTTCATCCATCTCATTAGAACTGATTCAAATTTATTCTTTTTAATGGCTGAGTAATACTCCATTGTGTATATGTACAACAGCTTTCTTATCCATTCAGCTGCTGATGGACATCTAGGTTGTTTCCATGTCCTGGCAATTATAAACAATGCTGCGATGAACATTAGGGTACAAGTGTCTCTTTCTATTCTGGTTTCCTTGGTGTGTATGCCCAGCAGTGGGATTGCTGGGTCATAAGGCAGTTCTATTTGCAATTTTTTAAGGAATCTCCACACTGTTTTCCATAGTGGCTGTACTAGTTTACATTCCCACCAACAGTGTAAGAGGTTTCCCTTTTCTCCACATCCTCTCCAGCATTTATTGCTTGTAGAATTTTGGATCGCAGCCATTCTGACTGGTGTGAAATGGTACCTCATTGTGGTCTTGATTTGCATTTCTCTGATAATGAGTGATGTTGAGCATCTTTTCATGTGTTTGTTAGCCATCCGTATGTCTTCTTTGGAGAAATGCCTATTTAGTTCTTTGGCCCATTTTCTGATTGGGTCGTTTATTTTTCTGGAGTTGAGCTGCATAAGTTGCTTGTATATTTTTGAGATTAGCTGTTTGTCAGTTGCTTCATTTGCTATTGTTTTCTCCCATTCAGAAGGCTGTCTTTTCACCTTACTTATAGTTTCCTTTGTTGTGCAGAAGCTTTTAATTTTAATTAGATCCCATTTGTTTATTTTTGCTCTTATTTCCAGTATTCTGGGAGGTGGATCATAGAGGATCCTGCTGTGATTTATGTCGGAGAGTGTTTGCCTGTGAGAAAATTTAATTTTAAAAAATAAGATGTAGCTTTCCTGACAACATGGATATGTATATTCCATCTGACTTTACCAGGAAGATGCATTTTTTAAATAATTGGGTTACTTTGTGTTCTGTGAGTGTGTGCTATCACAGTGCTTATCTCTGTGGTAGAAAGTTGATAGGTAAGTTTGTTTTTGCTAATTTATGTCTTTTGACTTTTCTACAATAAATTGTATTATTTGTATAAGTTTTATTTTAAAAAATGTTTGGACTTTATAAGAAACTAATGTACAGAGTTTTTAACTCGTTTCTATCGCAGTCGTTTTGTTTATTTGTTCAATTATGTGTTTGTCTGTCTGTGGTGCGCGAGGTCTCTGCTGCTCCGCGAAGGCTTTCTCGGGTTGCGGCGGGGCTGCTGTCCAGCGGCGGGGCTGCTGTCCGGCGGCGGTTCGAGGGCCCCTGAGGGCAGTGGCTTCTCTTGGTGTGGTGCTCAAGCTCCGGGTGTGAGGGCTTCAGGAGCTGCAGCACGTGGGCCTGGTGGTCGTGGTGCCCGCCTCTAGTGTCCAGCCTCAGTAATTGTGGCACTCAGGCTTAGCTGCTCTGTGTCATGCAGGATCTTCCCGGACCAGGGATCAGCACTGGTAGGTGGATTCTTTCCCACTGTGCCACCAGGGACGTCCCTGTACATGTTGGTTTTCATCCCGAGACTGGTCACTGTAATGTTACATATTTCCAGAGTATGTCTGACTGTGTTCACTGACTTTACCCCCAGTCCTACACACTTGATCACTAGTTGGTTCTCTGGACACAGATCCCTGTTGGAGCTATTATTTCTTTTTCCTAAGAATGAACTCCACCCCCAAAAAAACTGTATTTAGAGTAAATCAACACCTTGTGAATTTATTTTCCTGTAGATTTTGTTAGTATTTCTCCTTAGATTTGAGTTGCCTAGCAGACAGTGGCATTGGAGAAGGCGATGGCACCCCACTCCAGTCCTCTTGCCTGGAAAATGCCATGGATGGAGGAGCCTGGTGGGCTGCAGTCCATGGGGTCGTGAAGAGTTGGACACGACTGAAGCGACTTAGCAGCAGCAGCAGCAGCAGACAGTGGCATGCTACACTGGGGTTTGGGGTTTACAATCATGTAAAGGAGAGACCTAACCAGCCAGCAATGGCTCTCTTTGAGTGTGATGAGCTGTGGATTTTTAATGATGGGAAGTTGCACTATGTATCTTACTGATCTGCTTTGCGTTTCAGCTCCTCTGGGTCTTTGTTGCTGCATGGGGGCCTCCTCTAGTTTCTGCGTGCAGGGGCTCCTCTCCCGCCGCCGGGCGCCGGCTCCCCCTTGCTGTGGCACGCAGGCCCTGGGGCACACGGGCTTCAGCTAGCTGCAGCTCCCAGGCTCCAGAGCACTAGCTCAATGGGCTTAGCTGCTCTGAGGCATGTGGGATCTTCCCAGACCTGCGATCAAACCCGTGTCCCCTGCATGGGCAAGCAGACTCTCACCCACTGTACCACCTGGGAAGTCCCAACAGTGGTTTTCACAGCCCAAAGTAGACAGCTGAGCAAGATGTATAAAACTCAGACTTCAAATCTCCATTTTCGGTGATGGTGTCTCAACTGAACTGGCCTGGACATAGTGATTTTCATTCCTCCGTTGCGGAAACACGTATGGCCCTTCAGCTCTCCTCAGCCCTGTGTCCTAGCCCTAGTAAACCCAGTGATGAGAGCTATCAAAGCAAGCAGGAATCTGTTGATCAGTGAGCATGCATGCCCCCAGATCACCACGTCTTAGATGAGCTTGAATCTGGACGTCTTCATCTGAGTGGAATTTGAGGGGGTTTTAACCAAAGTTCAAACATCCTAATGCAGTTTTCATGAAGCTGGAAGCCAGGCCCTGCGTCTGTGTTATTAGCTCTTCCAGAAGCCCTCAAGGAGACCCTCAGCCTCTCGGGCACCACTCCATACTGCCACCCTGCCTGTCTGCACGTGCCAGATACAGGCCTCCTCCCCGTGTTCTCCCCTCTAGAGGGCTTGGAGCAGTGATATGGAGAAGCTGAGATGCTGTCCATCAGAGGAATCAGGGGCAGACACCAGGGTTTCAGCATGGACATATGATCCCTGCCCCCTCACTGGAACCGTAACACTTGCAGTAAACCAGAGACCACGTCTAAAGAAGGAAAAAGCTCCGCCTGTTATGTCACAGGCGCTGAGGGCTGCCACTGACAAGCACGGGGAGGGTTGAGAGTGCCCATCCTGGACTCGGGCCACGGATGGGCAGGAGGGTGACTTGGAGACCTACCCCAGCCCCGACCACGTCATTGGCAGATAACCCATGATTGTCTGCTGCTGCTGCTGCTGCTAAGTCACTTCAGTCGTGTCCAACTCTGTGCGACCCCATAGACAGCAGCCCATCAGGCTCCCTCGTCCCTGGGATTCTCCAGGCAAGAACACTGGAGTGGGCTGCCATTTCCTTCTCCAATGCATGAAAGTGAAAAGTGAAAGTGAAGTCACTCAGTTGTGTCCAACTCTTAGCGACCCCGTGGACTGCAGCCCACCAGGCTCCCCCGTCCATGGGATTTTCCAGGCAAGACTACTGGAGTGGGGTGCCATCACCTCTCCCATGATTGTCTGTTTCCCCTCAAAACACTGAAAGCTACCCCAAGAATTAAGACTCTCCAGCTCCTTGGCATGTTGCCTGGCATGGAATCCCCTCATATATATGTTTGTTGAACGGAATCTCTTTTCTCTCCTGGTTTCTTTGCTTTCTACTAGAAGCTTTATTGAGACATGTTTCACATACTATAAAATTCACAGATTTATGCAAAATATGTCCATACAAAACAATGGTTTTCTTTTTAAATTCCATTTATTTTTATTGTTTGATGTTGTTGGTGCACCATGCAGCATGTGGGATCTTGGTTTGTGACGGGGGCTAAGCTGCAGTCCCCTGCAGTGGGAGCACGGAGTCCTAACCAGGAAGTCCCCCAAACAAGGGTTTTCTGCTCAGCGGTTCTTAGTGTATTCACAGAGGTGTGCAGCCATCAACACTACACAATTCCAGAACACTTTCATTACCTTGAAAAGAAACTTTGTATCCTTCAGTGGTCATCATCCATTCTCCCCTCCCTCCAGACCTTGGCAACCGCTAATCCAGTTTCTGTCTTTATGAAGTTGCCTGACCTAGATATTTCACAGAAATAGAGGTATATGAATCTGCGACACATGGCACTTCGTCTCTGGCTTCTTTCATGGCGTGCTTTCCAGGGTCTTCTGTGTTGCAGCGTGTAACAGTACTTACTTCCTTTTCGTGACTGAATAGTATTCCGTTGTACAAATATACTCTATTTCGTCTGCCCATTCATCATCTGATGGGCCTTTGGGTGGTTTCTACCTTCTGAATATTGTGCACGGTGCTGCTTTGTACAAGTTTCTGTTCAGACGCATGTTCTCAGTTCTCTTGAGTGTATGTTTCAGAGTCAAATTACTGGGTCGCATACGCCACTTTGTGTTCAACCTTTTGAGGAACTGCCCAAGTGCCAGACTGCCAAGTGCTTTTCCAAAGCACATTTCACATTCCTACCAGCAATCTACGAGCACTCTGATTTCTCTGTAGCCTCACCAGCATGTGTTATCTACATTTTATTGTAACCAACCTAGAGGGTGTTAAGTAGTACCTCGGTAGGATCCTGATTTGCATTTCGCATCTTTTCATGTTTTTTCCTTCATTTTCAACTGTTTCTCTCTCACTGAGAAATAACCAGGACTGGAAACACAGAACTCAGTTGCTTACACATACGCTTCCGCAAGGATGAAACCGTGTCTTACTTGTTTCTACATTACAAGCACTAAGCTCCGTGTCAGTCACTCAGTCATGTCCAACTCTTTGCGACCCTGTGGACTGTGTGTAGCCTGCCAAGCTCCTCTGTCCATGGAACACTTCAGCCAAGGATACTGGAGTGGGTGGCCATCCCCTTCTCGGGGATCTTCCCAACCCAGGCGTCAAACCCAGGTCTCCTGCATTGCAGGTGGGATTCTTTACTGTCTGCACCACCAGGGAAGCCCGAGCACAGTGGCAGATGCTGAAATAAATGTGTCCTAAATTCATGAATAGACGACTGATTGGATGAACACACAGATCTCTCCAGTTCGCTTTTTTCTCTGCCCAGATCCCTCCCAGAATTCTCTTTTTTAAAAATGTCTGATGAGAATTTTGAAGCATTTGAAGTGAACTCAACAGATGATTCATGTTTGCTTGATGCTAAAGTAAACTAAGAAAAGCTGTGATATTTAAAAAGATAATCCTTGTGCATTACCAAATCTTGCTTTGAACTCATTTCTCTCCTTCCCAAAAGGGAGATTCTTCTAAAATAAAGTCTGAGCACAGTCATTATGAAAAGGCTTCGTTTTTTTCTGTTTTCTCAATGGCTTTTTTTTCTGAAAAGTAAGCCCTCAGTGACCCAGTTTAATGAAAGACTGATGAAAATGTCATGATAAAGCCTATAGTAAGTCATCTGTCATTTCAACCTGGCTGATCTTTTTGGACCCAGTAAGGGTTTCCTGAGTCAAAGAAGTTCATTAAGACCATGATCAAGAGAAAGAATGATTTTGTTTTCTCAGCCTCTCCACATCCCAACAAATCAGGCCTTTTTGGTTTTCGCTGAAGCTCTGTGCTTCTGCGATAAGCCTCTGGTACCTACGAAACTGGATTTTCCCTCTGAAGCATTTCTTATGTTTGGACATTGTGTACAAGGAAAGGAAAGTACATAGCTTCTGTTCGTGTCTTTAATTTCCTGGGTTATGGAATTTAATAAACTCAGAGTGCAGTAATAAAAAGACATCACAGCTTGATTTGTTTATTAATAAGCAGAACCACTATTTACTGTAGACATGAAATTAAAAGATGCTTGCTCCTTGGAAGAAAAGCTGTGAGAAACCTAGACAGTGTATTAAAAGCACAGACATCACTTTGCCAACAAAGTTCCATCTAGTCAAAGCTATGGTTTTTCCAGTAGTCAATAACGGATGTGAGGGTTGAACAATAAAGAAGGCTGAGCACCGAAGAACTGATGCTTTTGAACTGTGGTGTTGGAGAGGACTCTTGAGAGTCCCTTGGACAGCAATGAGATCCAACTAGTCCATCCTAAAGGAGATCAGTTCTGAATATTCACTGGAGGGACTGATATTGAAGCTGAAACTCCAATACTTTGGCCACCTGATGCAAAGAACTGACTCACTGGAAGAGACCCTGATGCTGGGAAAGATTAAAGGCAGTAGGAGATGAGGATGACAGAGGATGAGATGGTTGGATGGCATCACCAGCTCAATGGACATGAGTTTGAGTAAGCTCTGGGAGATGGTGATGAACAAGGAGCCTGGGGTGCTACATTCCATATAGTCTCAAAGAGTTGGACACAACTGAGCGACAGAACATCAACAACAACCCAGTTGTTGAGCTATGTAAGCACATCACGAGTTTGCAGAACCTTTTTTAGCATTTGTTTATTCGCTTTTATTTTTGGCTGTGCTGGGTGTTTCGTTGCAGCGCAGGCTTTCTGCAGTTGCGGTGAGTGGAGGCTACTCTCTCGGTGTGATGTGCGGACTTATCTTCGTGGCGGCTTCTCCTGTTGCGGCGCACGGGCTCTAGGGTGCGCAAGCTCAGCAGCTGCAGTTCGTGAACTCAGCTACTCTTCGGCATGTGGGTCACCCCGAACCAGGGATCCAGCAGGTGTCTCCCACACTGGCAGTTATGTCCAATTCTTTACCCCCGAGTCCCCAGGGAAGCCCTGCAGAGCCTTTTTTTTTCCTTAGATGGCCTTATTCATTCTACTTTTGAAGTTATTTTTAGAAAAAGACCAACACCAACACTTTCGGAGAGCCAGAAGCCAAGATCTGGGCTTTTGTCTCTGCTGTTAATTTCTGGTTTGAGCCTGAGGAAGGCCAAGCTGATGAAGACCAGTTCATCTCAAAATTACTTGCTCTCCGGGGCCTTTCCAGCTATAAAGTTTTCTGAATTTATTGCATGGTACCTAGATTGCAAAGGGATCAAGGCCCCTAAGCACAGCTTCAGAAATAAGCCTTTCTAAAGAGACTGTGATTCACAGCACCCCAGATGTCTCATATCCTGCCCTCTCTGGATCCCTCCATATAAACCCAGCCCAGGAGTCTCAACTCTAGATGTATGTAAGAATCACCCAGAGAACGTTTAGGAAATTCAGTGCCTATGTTTCTGCACCCTAAGACCACTGAAATAAGATTCTCAGAGGGCTGGTCTCAGATTCAGTATTTTTAAATGGCTGATTCCAAGATTCAATTTTCTTTTTTGACTGTACCATGTGGTATGTGGGGTCTTAGTTCCCTGACCAGGGATTGAACCTGGGCCCTCACCAGTGAAAGTGCAGAGTCCTAACCACTGGACACCCATGGAATTCCCCATAAGATTCAATACTTTTAAGCAGGATGATTCTAAGGTCTAATCAGGGTGGAAAACCCATGGTTTACCCAACTAGTTTTGTATGGATGGAGAAAGAAAGCTGGGCACTGAAGAATTGATGCTTTTGAACTGTGGTGTTGAAGCAGACTCTTGAGAGTCCCTTGGACTGCAAGGAGATCCAACCAGTCCATCCTAAAGGAAATCAGTCCTGAATAGTCATTGGCAGGACTGATGCTGAAGCTGAAACTCCAATACTTTGGAGTTGGACACGACTGAGCCACTGAACTGATTTCATACATCCCCGCCCTCGTGAGCCTCCCTCCCTCACATCCCCCCACCCCATCCACCCCTCTAGGTTGTCCCAGAGCCCCGGTTTGAGCTCCCTGGGTCATACAGCAGATCCCCACTGGCTTCTGTTTTACCGACGGCATCGCGTATGTTTCCACGGTGCTCTCTCCATTGGCCTCACCCTCTCCTTCCCACAGACGTGGAGAGCAGACGTATGGACGTGGACGGGGGCGGGGAGCGGTGCGGGAAGGAGAGGGGGAAGACTTTTAAATGTTTTCGTGTTCAGCGTTTTATTTACTTCCTATATTGAAAACTAAATGATCACAGTGTGTAAACCATAAAGCAAAAGTTGTATTAAAACGCATAGAACAATTCGGTCGTGCCCTCATCCGGCCCTTCCGCGCTCCCCGGTGCTCCTCCTGGCTGCGGCATCTTGGACTTGAACGTGGCGTCTTTCTCACCTCCTCCTCTGTCCTCCCCACAGGCTACATCCCCAGTTACCTAGACAAGGACGAGCTGTGCGTCGGTGTGCGGTGACAAAGCCACGGGCTACCACTACCGCTGCATCACGTGCGAAGGCTGCAAGGTAAGGCCGGGCCTCCGAACCCCGGCATTCGGCCGTGATCGCCGGGCCCGCTGGGCCTCTTCATTCTGGGAGGGGGCGGGGCGCATGTTCAAGACAACTGTTTCAGTCGAGCGCGGCTGGCGGCTGGCCGAAGCTTCGGGAGCGTGAGATCGGCGGCTAGCCGAAGCTCGAAGCTTCGGGAGCGTGAGATCGGCGGCTGGCCGGAGCTCGGGAGCGTGAGATCGGCGGCTGGCCGAAGCTCGAAGCTCGGGAGCGTGAGATCGGGCGGCTGGCCGAAGCTCGGGAGCGTGAGATCGGCGGCTGGCCGAAGCTCGGGAGCGTGAGATCGGCAGCTGGCCGAAGCTCGCGAGCGTGAGATCGGCGGCTGGCCGAAGCTCGCGAGCGTGAGATCGGCGGCTGGCCGGGCTCGCGAGCGTGAGATCGGCGGCTGGCCGAAGCTCGGCTCGGCGGCTGGCCGAAGCTCGGGAGCGTGAGATCGGCGGCTGGCCGGGCTCGAAGCTCGGGAGCGTGAGATCGGGCGGCTGGCCGAAGCTCGGGAGCGTGAGATCGGGCGGCTGGCCGAAGCTCGGGAGCGTGAGATCGGCAGCTGGCCGAAGCCGCGAGCGTGAGATCGGCGGCTGGCCGAAGCTCGCGAGCGTGAGATCGGGCGGCTGGGCCGAAGCTCGCGAGCGTGAGATCGGCGGCTGGCCGAAGCTCGAAGCTCGGCGGCTGGCCGAAGCTCGGGAGCGTGAGATCGGCGGCTGGCCGAAGCTCGGGAGCGTGAGATCGGCGGCTGGCCGAGCTCGGGAGCGTGAGATCGGCGGCTGGCCGAAGCTCGGGAGCGTGAGATCGGCGGCTGGCCGAAGCTCTGCCTCCCAGCGCTCGCTCAGGCTCGCGCCTGTCGTGTCTGTGACGCCACCCAAGAGGGAGAGAAATGGAGTCAGTGGAAAGACGTTGATAAAGGCCTCCTTTTCAGTTTAAAAAGCATTGATGTTTTATAACGTGTTACCCTGCCAAGAAAGGACCATTTCTCCTCCTGCTTTTCTCGAGCCTCTCAGGGGACAGAGCTGGCCCGGGCCCCAAGCTGTCTGCCAGTGGGGACCTGACTGAATACGCTCACTTTTCAGGGCTCCACTAGGGACCATCTTTGAGGCTCCTTAGGTTCAATTCTGTGCTGAAATTGTCCAAACCGGCTGCTGGCACAAGCCGCAGCCCCTGGGCAAATCCTGGTTGTGCTTCAGCAGTCACATCCTCTCCAGACCCGCCTGCAGCAGACACTGGACAAGAACACACTGGCAAACAACAGTCAGCGCACTTTAGGAAAATGAACCTGAATTTGCAAACTCGCATCTTCATTGTCAAAATGACGCTGAGTTTCTGGCAAACACGTTTTGGTCCAACAACCTAGCCTAGAAGATAAAGTTCACTGTAAAGGGAAACAAAGCTTAACCCAGGGCATTCAGCTGATGTTTTATAAAAGAGGAAATAAGTCAGAGAAAGACTTCAATTTTTTTTGCTGAATATTTTATTTACCTTATTTTAAACAAAATGATCACAAACTTTAGAGCAAAAATCATATTAAAATTCACAAAACAAGTCAGTCTTCCTCATTCATCACCTACCTCACCACCTCTCCTCTCCTTTCCTTCCTCCAACTACCCCCTTTTCTCCTAACCTTTGACCCTAGACCTCCAAATTCAACATGTTAGCTCGGTTTCATACTGATGGGTGTCATTTCCCTCGTGGAGGATTTTCCATGCAAACTCCCTTCTTTCTGCACACAAAATTAGGAAACATGTAGCCTGCTGAAGTGTTAAGATGATCTATCCAGTGAAAAGAGGTCATTTTTAAGGTCTCAAGGCAAGACTCTTTTTGGAATGTGATATAATATTGCTCTCATTCATCCAGACTCCTTTGATCT
This sequence comes from Nanger dama, assembly GCA_917880005.1. Taxonomy (NCBI): domain Eukaryota; kingdom Metazoa; phylum Chordata; class Mammalia; order Artiodactyla; family Bovidae; genus Nanger; species Nanger dama. The sequence goes on along the minus strand of CAKJTW010000021.1, from coordinate 3,885,403 downwards.
AGAATCTGTAACCTTTTAACAAAGATTGGGCTAAAGGTTGCTATTACATCTATGAAAATAATAGCATAAGGAGTTTGATGACATTATTTACAAATAAGTTGCAGCTGTTTATTAATTGGGAAACTTGCAGACTGTCTCTTGAAAGGCCAATTTTATGGGCTTTGTTTGAAACTGATAAAACCATTTCTATAGATGCTTTCCCTCATTCCAAAAGCTCAGCAATTCAAATGGGTCTTTTTCTAAATTAGCCCCAGTTAAGAAGGGTTTTACCTACCTGATTATGCAGTGTTGAGATTCTCTCAAATCAGTTTTTAATGACAAATTTTGAATTCTAGGAGCAACTCTAATGAAAATTCCATTTAACATTCAGCTCCCAAAGTGACTCTAAAAACCAAATGTACCTTGCAGAGGACCTGACGCTCACTGCTGCTGTTGCTGTTTAGTCGCTCAGTTGTGTCTGGCTCTTTGTGACCCCGTGGACTGCAGCCAGCCAGGCTCCGCTGTCCATGGAATTTTCCAGGCAAGAATTCTGGAGTCAGTTGCCATGCCCTTCTCCAGGGATCTTCCCTGACCCAGGGTTCGAACCCATGTCTCTTCTGTCACCTGGGAAACCCAAGGACAGTTACACATATCATTTAATATAAGGACAGAGCATCTTGGAAAAAAAACGAGCGAGATGTTCAAATGAAACAGGGCTTTTAAAAGTGGCCGAAAATGAAAAAAGTTGCGCTTCACATCTTGTTTATTCAAGCCTGTAATTTACAAGTATTTCTACCCAGCACTCACAGTGTGCAGAGGGACTCTTTTCTTCCTGTTTTTGCCCTGAAGACAGTGGAAATCATCCGGATCAGTTGTTGTCTGTTGGGATAGGCCAGTTTTCATGCATCTTTTGTAGAAAGAAAGTTTATGCTCCTACAATAAATCACTTTTTAGTGCTGATTACGGCATCATCTGGACCACTAAGAAATGAATTCAGTTCTTCTCAAAATGCAGAGAAATGTGTCTAATGTCAATTTATAAAACCAAAACATCTGCTCACCAGCAACTCATCAGTGAAAGAAATGTCCTTGCTCTGTCCCTGAGACATCTCTTTTGTCTCAAAAAGATTTTTTTATACGTAAATATTTTCTACCCAAGTTCACTCGCAAAAGTTGATGTTTCTCCCCTTTTAAAATTAAGGAACCTACCATCTTGGACATTTATTCAAATGAAGTGTTCCTTCACCATGTGTCAAAATTTGCTTCTGTCGTGCCTCAGGGGAAGCCTGAGCCTCAAAAAGGACTTGGTCCATGAAGTGCCCAAGAAGAGGCAGCGAGATGAGCCACAGAAAAGATGGCACTAAGAATGGCACAGCATGCTGCCTCAACTTTTTTTTCCTTTTTTTTTCAAAATAAGCCACGCATCAGTTATTTCATTCATTCCTTCTAAAGGTTCCCAGAGAAGCCTTTTTGGAGAAACGCTCATTAGTCTGCTTCTGGTTCATCACCTCGTCCCCTCCATGCTCTTGTCTGACTCCTCGGTGACCCCCCCACCGCCCCTGGACACGAGCCAGTGTGAGCAGACAAGGGAGGAAAGGTCTCCTTTCTTCACGGGAACAGTCTCCCAGCTTCAGAGCAGCGGTCAGCGTGCTCATGGAGACCCTGGACTTCGGTGTTGCCACCTCTAGGGAAACCAAAAGGAGGATGCCAGCTGGTGGCCCTCCTCCCTGCCTGTGACATCTGTCTTCTTGCTAGAATTTCTGTTTCTTCTGCCTTTCAAGCAAGTGCAACCCTCGAAGGGTGGGGGGCAGGGAAGAGGACAGGGTGGAGGGGGCGGGGTGGGGAAGCTGACATCCAAGCCTGGCGGGACAGCCCACCTTGGCCACCCAGGAAACACATGTCAGCTGCTGCCCTGCGTGTGCTTTAGGGAGTCTTACGACAGTTCATCAACGTCATTCAAACTAATGGGCTCAGTGTTTAAGGATCCAGAGCCAAACAGAATATGACAGCTCTTCTGTTAAGACTTGAGTAACAGAAGTGACCAGGGATGAGCACGTGCGCCCTGACACCGAGTCCCTGAGCCTCAGCCGCCAGTCCTCCATGTTGTTCTGCTTTGCCCAGTGTAAAATCCTCCCTCAGACCTTTTCCTTGTAAAGAAGAGTTCCTGAGTCTGAGTGAGGAATATGCAAGTGGCATATGTACATAATCAAAGCCAGGGCTGGTTAAATGGGATAATTACAATTTGGGCTTAATCCTGGTCGATCAGCTGGTAAAGAATCTGCCTGCAATGCGGGAGACCTGGGTTCGATCCCTGGGTTGGGAAGAGCCCCTGGAGAAGGGAATGGCTACCCACTCCAGTATTCTGGCTTGGATAATTCCATGCACTGGATACATGGAATTACTTTGCGTGGGGTCACAGAGAGTCAGATATGACTGAGCCACTTTCACTAGATCAACTGGCATCTAAGTCCAATTTATGCAACCAAGTTGGAGGTTCCTTTAAGCTTTAACAGACAAGTCCTTTAAAACCTGTTGTGCCTTGCTAATGTATACTAAAACATAAAACGATGTGGTTTTTTGAGAGTGGGTGAGAAGGAACTGTTTATAATATGTTCATCTAAAACATTTAAATAATACAGTAAAACTGGACTAAGTTTATATATATAAGCAGTTAAATAAGTAAGACTTGCAGTCCAATTCCCAGGCTCCAGTTCCAGCGTGCACTTGCCATGTGCTTTGGGGCAAGCGATTTAACCTGTCTGAGGCTTAGTTTTTTAATCCTCGCGGTGGAGATATTAAGAGTACCGACCTCAGAAGGTTGTGGGAGAGACAGAGGCCGTGGCACTTGTCCTGCAGCACTCTATACCGCGCCACTCACAAGGAGTGCTTTCTGCCATTATGACTTGAGTACCATGTCCAGAAAGGATTCTCATGTGACACCACCTTGAGGGTGTTACATAAGTCACCTAGGCCTGGAACCCCTTCTATCCTCAGGTGGCCCTCTCCTGTGCCTTGAGAGAGGGAGAAACACTGAGCTTTAGGGCAAGTGTCTACAGACTCTGGAGAAACAGGGGGCTTGGAAAGGAAAACTCCAATGCCACGAGCTTTGGGGAAATTTGGGGAAGAATTTGGAATTTTCTCCTCCCCAGTGACTGTTGTTTTAAGGGCTATCTGCATTGGTCACAGCCATCTCAAGAGTCGAAATCAGAATTAAACTAAATCTCTAAAGACAGTTAACACATGCATTTAAATACTAGATGATTACATTACTAATTCACAGAGAAGCACAAATATCTAGCTTTTTTATTCTCCAGTATAAAGAGCAACCTCTTCAAAGCTTGGCTCAGATGGTGAAGGATGCCTACAAGGCAGAAGACCCAAGTTCAATCCCTGGGTGGGGGAAGATCCCCTGCGGGAGGGCATGGCAACCCACTCCAGTATTCTTGCCTGGAGAATCCCCATGGACAGAGGAGCCTGGCGGGCTACAGTCCCTGTAGTGGCAAAGAGACACGATTGAGAGACTTTCACATTGTGGCATTCCATAAAATGAAATTATTTATATGACTCACTGTTTGGAAAACAAGCGTGAATACCAATTTTCCCATTAGCTTTGAGTAAATGCCAAAAAGATGATGACTCCACAGCTTCTGACCTCTCCCTCTCCTCAGACTGAGAACTCCTTAGATTCACTTTGGGTCAGCTGCCCTGTACTGGAACAGGCAGAGCTACAGGCCTGTACGCAGGTGAGGTCCAAAACCAGCCACCGTGGTTAGGAAGATGCAAAATGCTGGAGGGCCTTTATTTCTAGACAATCTGAAACGGCTGTCTTGGGTCTTTCTCTTTCATGTAGGGTTTCTTTAGAAGAACCATTCAGAAAAATCTCCATCCATCCTATTCCTGTAAATATGAAGGAAAGTGTGTCATAGACAAAGTTACAAGAAATCAGTGCCAGGAATGTCGCTTTAAAAAATGCATCTACGTTGGCATGGCAACAGATTGTGGGTAACAATTTGCTTCCTTTACTTCATATTCAGGGAGTGGTGACTGGGGAAAGGGTGGCTCAAGGACCACAACCAGGCAGGAAAGAAAGCAGGAATGCTTGTGGACGGGGCAAGCACCCAGCCCTTTCAGGGACCCTCACTCCCATCCGTGGCTGGTCGGTTTCCATCCGACCTTCCCCATCAGCTCCTGACTCCAGAGGCATCCAGATGATGGCTAGAGGTTAAACTGTCCCCGTCATGCTTGCAGGACAGGCAGCCATACTCCGTTTGCACAGAGGTTACAGATGACGGGTCTTGTCCACCCACCTTGATGAGGTATAATTTTCCACACAGCATTCATGTGGTCAGAACCGCATGGACTAATTCTCTTTTTTTTTTTTTTTTCAAAAGCAGAGACAGGAATTTATTTTGTGGGCATTTTTGGAGTCAGGGCACTGGCAGAAAACATCGTGTTCAGAAATTTCTAAAGAATGTGAACTTGAGTCCTACTGCATGAGTCATCCTGCAGTTGGTTTTTGTTGTTGTTATATTTTTAGCCCATGAAAACATTCCAAGCTGAAGTCATCCTCCCCAGTTTTCAAAGCACCCCAGCATATGGCAGTGAGATTAGCCGTCGGGGTCTCTTCCCACACTGTGCAAGGGATTTACACCAGTCACTTTAATTAATCTAATCATGAAATAAGAATCGTGCCATTCAGAATGTGTGCCCTCCCCTTTTGCTAGGTATCTGGGTTACTAGTTTCTTCTGGCATAAATTTTTTGCACATTGGTGAAGGATTATCAACTTTTAGTTTAAAGAGGAAGGAAAAAGAATGCATGAGGACCTCATGAAGAGGAAAGAGTCACAGCCACGTTTATGTGATAAACAGAGTTCTCTAAGAACAACAGCAAAAATCTCTGGAACGTCCTGGGTTTGCCCATTAAAGAAGACAGAAGGGGAATGTTTTATATAGAAAAAAGAAGGGTTGTGTCAGGGCATGAGGCTGGAAACCATGGGTTAACCCCCACCTCTGGCAGAGGTCTTTGTCTCTGAAAGGGTTTTACCGGTTGCCAACAAAAATACCTGCTAAGGTTCTGTGGAGAGAAGGGACCTGCTGAATGTCCAGCACATCGTTTATTGAAAGTTAAAGATGCGAAAGTTGATGAGCTTTAAAAACTCAGTGTTAATCCACACTAGGTGGAAATTCATTCTGAGTGCAACTTGCTTGCGTGTGAATCATTCATTGTAAGAGCTCAGGTTTTAGAATCAGGAAAACTGTTGAGTCCCGGGTCTGCCGCTTACTGTGTGCCCACTGGACTTAATTTCAGGCTTCCCTTGTGTGAAGTTATCGCTTATCTTAGGGTTTAATTAGAATAATGCACGTCCAATTTGCCATGATCCCTGACACCAGGGAAGCATTTGGGGAGTGGGGCTATGAGCACAGCCCTCTCCTTGCCTCCTTTTAATGGGTGAACCATGCTGACTTCATGGGGCTCACCCAGCCTGCCCACATTTCTATGTGACCCTCTCACTTTAAAGATCCAACCACGTCTCCATGATCAGGGTCTCATTCTCTGTTTATAGGTTCACCAGGCACTTTTGGTTCTCTTCCTCTGCTATGCCTGCTTTTTTTTAAAAACAATTTCCTTTCCCTAGCAGGTCACACCTTCCTCAGGAAATGGTCCTAGGACAATGATGTTCTAGGACTGCAGTCAGGGGTCCTGGGTCTTACCTTGGCCCTGCCATGAACTTGCTGTGTGACTTTTGGGAAGTCATGATCGCCTTCTTCCTTCTCTGTGAAAGAGGGAGTTGGACTAGATCAGAACTGAGATCCAGCAGTGGTAAAACACTACGACTCTGTAGTATGAACCCTGAGTCTTTCCATGCCTGAGAGCTACTAAGAGTCTGCTGAAATGGTTTCCTTTGGAAATTAACCACAGGGGTATAGGTTGCTCTTACCTGCACTTCTGATTTCCTTTGCTTATCAGGGGTCCTCAACCTCTGGCCCTTGAACTGGTACCACCTGTCAGATCAGCAGTAGCATTAGATTAGAAATGACATGCACAATAAATGCAGTGTGTGTGAATCATCCCCAAATCATCCTCCAACCTGCAATCCATGGGAAATAAAAGAAAGTGTCTTCCACAAAGTAAGTCCCTGGTGCCAAAAAGGTAGGGACCACGGATAAATGATAAAATTCACGGCTCTATTTACTGAGCATGTGTCCTGCATCATCATACTGATACGCTGCGAAGTAGGTCTTATTGAGCTCATTTTATACTGGAAGAAACAAAAGCTCAAAGAGCCTCAGTAAGCTGCTGGAGGTCACACAGCTAGAATGTGGTAGTCTCAGGATTCAAGCCCCAGTCTTTCTAGATTCCAAAGCCTGGGCTCTTTAATCACTTTGAGAGTTGACCAGGTATACAGCAATGCAAAGAAAGTATCTGTGAGGGCTGAGCTTGGCCTAGCCAAGCTCCTAGCCACTCTAATCAGCCTTGAGTAAACAAATAAAGAGCAAGACTCCTTTTCCCTCTGAGAAAGGGATACCAGCCTCTGTTTACTGCTCCAGAATTTTTTTAACCTTTAGTCCTTACTAAGAGCCGTTTGGAGAGGAACAGACACCTTAAGAGTGAATTCAGATGACTGGCTAGACAGACCCACCTATGACCCTCTAGGTGGGATGGGCTTTACCTGGCTCTGCTTCGTTCTTATTTAGGGTCACCCTCTGTGGAGTTAAGATGCCTAGTGTCCAAGTGTGTCTCCCTCCACCCCCCTTCGTTTTGGAAAGCTGGCTAGGCTTTGGGAAATTGGTGCTGGGGCTGTGGTGGACAATGGCTAGCCGGTGGCAGTTCGCCACCTAAGGAGAAAGGACTCGAGGTGACCCCTCTGAGCCGCCCAAGCCCCCGCGGGTCTGCCAGCTGTCTGGAGAATTTCTGTTCTGTGTCCCTCTCCCCGTGCAGTGGTCCTAGACGACAGCAAGCGTCTGGCCAAGAGGAAGCTCATCGAGGAGAACCGGGAGAAGAGGCGGCGGGAGGAGCTGCAGAGATCCATGGGGCACAAGCCAGAGCCCACTGCCCAGGAGTGGGAGCTCATCAAGACCGTCACCGAGGCCCACGTGGCCACCAACGCCCAGGGCAGCCACTGGAAGCAGAAGCGGAAGTTCCTGGTAAGACCCCGCCCCTTCCACTTCCGCCTGTGCTTCCACTTCCGCCTCTGCTTTCGCCTCCCACTTCGCCTTTGTGTCCTGGGTGCTCAGAACCCGGGATGCTGGTGACCACCCTCCCGTTACTGATGGGAGTGCAGGGCCAATCTTCTGCCTGTGAGTCACTGAGTTCTAACGCAGTTAGCTCTTTGACTCTACTGTGAGGTACGTCAGCCCTGAGTCAACTGATTAGCAAAATTCTTTACCTGCCAGCTCTCCCTTTTATACTCAGGTCTTCCCTCAGATGCCCATTTGTATACATACTTCATCCCCTAAACTCACTCCAAAATATCCCGTTTAAATCACCCCTAGAAAGAAGTGACCCATATATCGAATGTATTTTTACATCAGTGGAAGTCAAAATGTTGAGTTTAAAATAAATGCTGTCAGGTCTAGGGGGACGATGGGAATCTGGAGTAGGGATGGGGGAGCGGAGTGTGAAAAAAACAGGCCTTCCAGACCCTTGGAATATCTATGTTTGGCATGTTTATAAAGCTAGCCGTTTTATGATGGTCCAGGGGTTAGGACTTGGGCTTTCAGTGCAGGGGGCGCAGTGCAGTCCCTGGTCAGGGAGCTGGGATCCCACATGCCTGTGGCCAGAACATCAAACATAGAATGGAAGGAAAATTGTAACAAATCCCACAGAGATTTTTAAGTGGCCCATGTCAAAAGCAAACGAAACTGACCGTGGTGAAAGGCCTTCCTATCCATCGCTTCTTTGGACTTCACGACACTTAGGGTTAGGTGGGCTGGAATCACCATCCTCGTTTTACAGGTGTGCAAACCAGGCCTTTCCAGTGTCTCACCTGAGGTTTGCCCATCATAAAGTGGCCAAGCGGCCAACTTGGGTTTTTGGCCAAGTCTTCAGCCAAGATAGCATGATTTTTAGTTACTAAAACAGCCACATCCGTACCTTTAACTCAAAGGTTTGTAATGCTTTTCTCGATCATCTATAGAAAGAACCAGGAAAGGTGTTGCACAGAATGATTTGCCAGTAGAATTTCTTCAGGGCTGCAAGGTTACCCAGGCACAAGGTTTTGTTCAGGAAGTTGATGTTTACAGAGCCACTGCTTTACCCACCTGTCTCCCCACCCATCATGGAGCTGACGTGAAGTGTATATTTTTTTAGATCCTTAATATGTTCAAGGAACTGTCGCTCTTGGTCCAAATGCAAAGAACTGTTTCTCCAGGATATTTTTTCCTGGAGGAATCCTGGAAGAGACAGAACATCTGCATCATCCCGTCTGTCTCTACAGTGAGCTTTCTTCCCATCAGCCAGTTCCCTTCTGTGCCTTGGCCACCCCATATCTCCTTGGGGGAGGACAGAGTTCCATTCAGCTCTGTCACCTTCAGCATCTGTCACATGTGTAGTTGAAGCTGACGGTAGCTTTTCCCTAAGGTGACTATCAATCAAGACTTTCCTCCCTTTCTTCACCAAGGAGTGGTAGAATCTAGTCCTCCCTCTCCCCTTGAATCTGGGCTGGGCTGTGGTTCCTTGAAGCGATGGATTTGGGTAGAGTGACTCCTAAGGCTGGGTCATAAGAAGCCTTGCATCTTCCAGTTGGTTATTTTGGAGAGGGGTGCCACGTGGTCTCTGAGGGAAGCCGACTGCCCTAACAAACTAAACGAGTGAGAGTCCCGCTGCCTTGAGAGCGCCATGCTGGGAGGAGGCCCAGGCAACGTGAACGAGTGAGAGTCCCGCCGCCTTGAGAACGCCATGCTGGGAGGAGGCCCAGGCAACGTGTGGAGAGACTGCCCACCCGCCCAGGTGCCAGCGATGTGACTGCAGCCACCTGCAGACGGCACCAGTCTCTGCTGCGAGTTCACGAGGGAGCCCTGGAGAAGCGCCCAGAGCTCTGAGAGACAGTGAAAATGTATTGTTTCAAATGAAAAGGTGTTGTTTCAGGTTTGGGGAGTTTGCTATGCAGCAGTAGATAACCAGAACACAGCACAATAAGTATCTGTGAATTGGGCCACCGAGTTCCATGGCCCCACCCTCTGTAGAGACAGCACAGCTAAGCCCGCCGTCTCAGCCACCGGGCACACTTCCACATGCTCCCCCGCAGCTGGCTGGTTGTGACTGAGTATTTATGCTCAGGATTAAAAGTGACTCTCGGGGTTGTGAATTATTCCTGGAAGGCCGTTAAAAATCCTTCATTAAAGACAACTTTGTTTCATAAGTATCCATGTACAGAACTGGCTTCTATACGTGAGGACTTGCATCTCCTGTGTGGCCAATACCACTTTTTTTTGCTTACAACACCACTACATATATTATTTCATTTATTTTTATGTGATGATGGCCCATCTTGTCTGGAAAAATATTTGAGGAGGCCTATTATTGTTAATAATAGTGTAGCAGAGTCATCAGTTCAGTTCAGTCGCTCAGTCGTGTCCAACTCTGGGACCCCATGAATTGCAGCACGCCAGGCCTCCCTGTCCATCACCAACTCCTGGAGTTCACTCACACTCACGTCCATTGAGTCCGTGATGCCATCCAGCCATCTCATCCTCTGTCATCCCCTTTTCCTGCCCCCAGTCCCTCCCAGCATCAGAGTCTTTTCCAATGAGTCAACTCTTCACATGAGGTGGCCAAAGAACTGGAGTTTCAGCTTTAGCATCATTCCTTCCAAAGAACACCCAGGACTGATCTCCTTTAGAATGGACTCGTTGGATCTCCTTGCAGTCTAAGGGACTCTCAAGAGTCTTCTCCAACACAAGGGATTATAAATTATATGTTGTCATGAAAGCTGGAAGTATCTATTTATCTGGAATGGCAAGTAGCTTACTCTCTGAAAGGAGTTTCTTCATCATTTTTTAACCTTCAGACCAAGACTCAAGTCATAAACAGAGATTGGTGGTTTGACCTGGCGTTCAAATCAGCATGTCTGTGTCTTTGGCAAGTAAAGGAACTTTTGCAAAAGCCTTGCAGATTTTCAGTGATTTTAAAACCACTCTTTACAACTATTTCCAAAAGCATTTAAGTCATTCTCCAATCCCCTCGAATCTCTGGAGGTACAGAATGCCAACCCCTGTGTGATGACAGTGATGATGACAAGCAGATGTGGACTGAGACGGGGACAAGAAGCTTGTGCCAGACAAGGGAAAGCAGGGTCTCCACCAAGGCGCTCACATCTGCACCTGCCCAGCATGGGCGACACTGGCTCGAAGTAAACCCCCTACCAGCAGCAGTATTGTCTGCTGAACACTGTGTTAATTTTTTTTTTTTTTAAACCAAGGTTTCTGGTCTTCCTCAATCAACAGAAATTGATCAGGGGCCAGACAAGCAGTTCGGGTGAGGCTTTATCTGGGCTTCCTGCAGCTGCAGTGGGACGGTTTCTCCTGCTTGCTCACTGCCCAATGGGAGTGGGGCGAGCTGGTTTCTTGTATGAGGTGAGAGGAGGGGTGAGTCCAGGGGTCGGACTGCAGGGTGCCATAGGTGCTCTGCCCACCCCTTTGCTGGTGTTGAGTGCAGAAGGTATGCGCAGTATCCTGCTTTTGCTCCCGGCTCTTCAGAAGTGGTTTTCTGGTCTTTGTGTATCTTGTTGTCCAGAATTTGCCCCAACTATGCATGCACAGTTATTTTTAGTCCCTGATGGTTTCTTTTTAATTTTGTTGCTGGAGGAGAGGTGTGTCCAGGTGCAAGCACTGCAGCCGAGGGTCCCAGGCCCAAGCCTGTCTCATTATTTCTCTGCTCCTTTCATTCACATGCGAAGGTATGCCTTTGGGTGGGTTTTCCACCCAGTGTAAAATGTGACCATCAGAACCAGGGCAGGCCTGCCCTGCTTTTCCCCTGGCAGAGCTACTGTCTGATGTCACACATTCTCCATGGGAATCGTCTCAGAAAGGATGAGGCAGGATGGGTGGTTTGGCCACGTGTGGTCTGAGTAGACAGGTCGCAAGACAAATGCGGCAAGCCAGGAAGGCTACTGTCACTCAAAATGATTATTACATTACATCAGATGAAGCCAGTGTTATGTGTGGTTATGTGTGTAGAGATTGGAGCCAGGCAGCCTGAATTCACTGCTTGATCTGTTGCTCTTTAATTATGTGACTTTGAGTAAGTTACTTCCTGTCTAAGGCTCGGCTGCTTTGGTGCTGTTATCAGTGATATAAAAGTAATCGGCACGAGATCTTGGCGTGTCATTAACAACCCCTACGGGGTTACTCAGCGCATCATCCACACACCACCATTCTCACCATCCTATCCCCTGCTCATCCCAGGAGAAGCGAGCAGTTGGGTAGAAATGTCCCAAGGCCCAGAGACCATTAATCGCCATTTGTCCCCTACCCCCCACCACAAAAGACTCTGATGTTGGGAAAGATTGAAGGCAAAAGGAGAAGGGGATGACAGAGGATGAGATGGTTGGATAGCTTCACTGACTCAATGGACTTGAGTTTGAGCAAGCTCCGGGAGATGGTGAAGGACAGGGGAGCCTGGCGTGCTGCAGTCCATGGGGTCGCAGAGTCGGACACGACTGAGCGACTGAACAACAACCCCACCACAAAGGTGAGGGGGAGACGCCCTGTGATCACTCAGAGGGACAGAAGAGTCCCGTCTGGCCCCATCTCCTGTGCTAGTGCCAGAGACCCAAGCCAGGAAGCCCTCAGCTTCAAGACAGCCACCTGCAAAGAGGTTAACCAGAGTACTTCCTACTCCCCTTGAACGATTCCGATGCCAAAGCAGAAAACCTTCGTCCGTCTCAGTTTATGTCATACCAGCCTCCTCTAGTGCTGAGCTGGGGTCAAAGCCATGTCCGCACACACCCCTGAATTTCTTGTTCTGTGTACCTCCACCCCCACTGCCCAGAGGACAGCTGCTGGGCCCCTCATCAGCCTTTGCCCCCTGGCCCCCTGGACGGGTCTCCAGGTCTCTCCCTTTCTCCATCTCTGCTGCCAGCCACTTCCCCTCTTGCCCAAACCGCCGCTGCTGTTCTCCCGTCTCTTCCTTTGGCTCCTGCATCCCTTCTCCGCATAGCAACTGTGAATCTTGTCATGGCTGCTCTCCTGTATAAAGCCCTTCCGCGGTGCCCCATTGCATTTAAAGTTCGCCCATCTCCTTTCCATAGCCCCTGAGGGCCCATCATGGTGGCACCCTTGCCTGCCTCCCATCCCGTATCGCACGCCATATCTGCGCCCACCGCATGGGCCTCCTCTCTGACCTTGGGGCTATGCAGCGGGTTTGCCCTCCACCTTCAATGTCCTCTGCGCCTGCGGAAGCCTGCCTTCTTGACATTCTTCAAGATGAAGCTCACACCTGACATCTCAAAGGGGACTGGCTGATCACCTGACCTCCCGAGCCGCATGTATTATTAGGTCGGTTCAGTTCAGTCACACAGTCGTGTCCGACTCTTTGCGACTCCATGAATCATAGCACGCCAGGCCGGAGTTCACTCAAACTCACGTCCATCAAGTCGGTGATGCCATCCAGCCATCTCATCCTCTGTCGTCCCCTTCTCCTGCCCCCAGTCCCTCCCAGCATCAGAGTCTTTTCCAATGAGTCAACTCTTCCCATGAGGTGGCCAAAGTACTGGAGTTTCAGCTTTAGCATCATTCCTTCCAAAGAAATCCCAGGGCTGATCTCCTTTAGAATGGACTGGTTGGATCTCCTTGCAGTCCAAGGGACTCTCAAGAGTCTTCTCCAACACCACATTCAAAAGCATCAATTCTTTGGTGCTCAGCCTTCTTCACAGTCCAACTCTCACATCCATACATGACCACTGGGAAAACCATAGCCACCTCCAGTCTTATCACAAATTAACATTCTTTCTTGAGAGCATTCATTTCATTTATTGTCCGAGTCCCATCACCATGTGAAGATTCTTTGAGGATATACTGTTTCTGTAGCCTCAGTGTGTATAACAAAGCCTGACCCCAGAGCAGTTGCACAACAAACACTGATTGAGGACATGTGGAAACATCCACCCGTGTATTCACTCTGCCAGGCGTCACTGCTTGGCCCAATGCCCTCTACAGAGTAGACAGATCCTCAAGGCATATTCCCTGTCTTGAGAAGTTCTTACCTTAGATGTATACCTATGTAACTACGATTCCCTGGAGAAGGCAATGGCAACCCACTCCAGTATTCTTGCCTGGAATTCCGTGGAAAGAGGAGCCTGGCAGGCTGCAGTCCATGGGGCTGCAGAGTCAGACACGCCTGAGAGACTAACACTTTGACTTTTCATAACTACAGTAAAAGTAACAATGCCTCATGAGTGGTTACCTGGGCCACCTTGTGTATTCAAAGGAGGTGGACACCGTCTCCCACCAAGGCCATCTGTGAGGGCTTCAGAGAGAAGTTAGAGTTGGAATTGGCAGAGATGAGACTGAAGTGAAGACTTAAAAAAAGCAAAAGTCTGGGGGAGGCGAGGAGGCAGCCCCAGAAGGAAAAGCAAAGTAAAGTGAAAGTCGCTCAGTCGTGTCTGACTCTTTGCAACTCCATGGACTATACAGTCCATGGGATTCTCCAGGCCCGAATACTGGGGTGGGTAGCCTTTCCCATCTCCAGGGGATCTTCCCAACCCAGGGATCAAACCCAGGTGTTCCATCGCAGGTGGATTCTTTACCAGCTGAGCCACCAGGGAAGCCCAAGAATACTGGAGTGGGGAATCAAAAGGCAGATTGGGGAGAAATAGGGAAGAGGTGGACGGGGCTGTCTCCAGGGGTCCGTTAGGGCCCCTGCCCACCCCCCATGAGCAGCTCAGGCACTTTGATCCACAGACACAAAAGGCCTGCTCCCCCAAGTCTCCACTGCTGAGTCTGCATGCCAAGGACCTATCCTTAGTCTCTGAGTTTGATCTCATGTGCAAAACACACACGTGTATACGAGCAAATGTGTCCACTGAGTAGACTACAGGCTACTTGCTGGAAGAAGATACCAGTAGATTCATGTGTGCCAAGTATTTGTATTATATTTTTAACATCTTCCAAATATTTTAGCAAATACTATGTTGTTCTTATGGGTAAAGAATCTTCAGGGGAAGTCGCCAACAAGCTTGCATTGTCAGCTTTAACATCTTATACATGATGCTTTAACTCAGGTCAATTCATATATTCTTTTCTCTAGTATCCAAGATCTATTTTGGATATAAAGCTTAATGATATAATAGAAGGCTTTTACTTTGCATATGGTTTTACTTCTAGCAATTGTATTTTCCAGTAAATATCCAAAAGCTTAAAAATAAAACTTTTTTCCTACTCTGCTGTTTGTCAACAGAAAAGCTCATGAGGTTGTTATATTTGGGCATTTAATTTTAGCTAAAATTATCAGATTTCCTTATACAATTTCCCTCCTATTTTTCAAACCTCTAGAGGTATCACAGATGGTAATACCCCACAGACTCACAGATTAAATGGAAATCATTAACATCAGTATTTAGCCACTGACATTTCAAAAGACACTGAAGACAATTCAATACAATTAGATTAGATCTATCTATGGTCAGTGAGAAGATGTTTGGAGTCAACCAGGCCAAAACTATGTTATTAAAATAATATTTTTATTTTTTAAAAGATCACCTTATGTGTGTGTATACAACTCTCTACCTTTTACCATGTTCCTTTTATTAGTTGATCTTTGTGAGAGAGTTATAAAGCAGACATGCAGGTGAGCTGGGCCACATTTCGGAGTGGCAGGGATCAGAGAGACCAGCAAGGAGGCCTGTGGGGTGCCAGGCTGCTGTGTGCATCGGAATAATCACCCCCAGACTTCCTGATGTACCTTTTCCCTTGTTGTTGTTCAGTCACCCAGTCATGTCCAACTCTTGGCGACCCCACGGACTGCAGAATGCCAGGCTTCCCTATCCATCACTCTCTCACAGAGTTTACTCAAACTTATCTCCATTGAGTCGGTGATGCCATCCAACCATCTCATCCTCTGTCGTCCCTTTCTCCTCCTGCCTTCAATCTTTCCCAGCATCAGGGTCTTTTCAAATGAGTCAGTTCTTTGCATCAGATGACCGAAGTATTGGAGCTTCAGCTTCAGCATCAGCCCTTCCAATGAATATTCAGGGCTGATTTCCTTTAGGACGGACTGGTTTGAGCTCCTTGCCATCCAGGAGACTCTCTACCCCTGGAAGAGAGTCTTCTCTAGTACCACAATTTAAAAACATCCATTCTACAGCACTCAGCCTTCTTTATGGCCCAACTCTCACATCCATACATGACTACTGGAAACACCACAACTTTGATTGTATGGACCTTTGTCAGCAAAGTGATGTCTCTGATTTTTAAGGCACAGTCTAGGTTTGTTGCAGCTTTCCTTCCCAGGAGCAAGCATCTTTGAATTTCATGGTTGCAGTCACTGTCCACAGTAATTTTGGAGCCCAAGAAAATAAAGTCTGTAACTCTTTCCATTTTTTCCCATCTCTTTGCCATAAAGTTATGGGACCAGATGCCATGATATTCGTCTTCTGAATGTTGAGTTTTAAGTCAGCTTTTTCACTTTCCTTTTTCACCCTCATCAAAAGATTCTTTAGTCCCTCTTCTGCCATCAAGGAAGTCCTTGTCCCTTAACTCAGTATATGAGAGAGACAGAGACAGGAGAGAGAGAAGCCGTACTTGTGATTATCCCATTAATTTCATCTGCATCTGGAGAACCAGCAGCCTTCTGTGGGCTTGCTATCCTGACAGTTGCCCCAAAACATAGCCACTGATATGAAACAAGACAGAAACCAGCTTTCTTTCCCATCCACTTGCTGTCCCAAAAAAGTAGAAAAAACAAAAGAATATCCTGGAGAATCCAAAATAGGCCAGTGCTGTCGTACTTTGCTATGTGGTAGATTGAAAAATCCCCCACCCTCGACCCCAGTCTGTACATCTCCAGTCACAGCCTGGGCCGCCCCTGCGACCTGGGGCCCTGGCAGTAGGAGAGTGAAACAACCATCCTTGCTTGTCTTTGTGCTAAAAAGGAGGCGAGAGCAGCAACAGGGGCGACGGGGGAGCCAAGCAGGAAGTGGGTGCCCCGGGCTGGGCGTGGTTGCTGCGCGCCCACTGCTACTCAGCGCGCAGGCTCGGGCCAGCGGGCACCCCCGTGCCCTGGGGAGCTGGTGGGAATGCAGATTCTCTAACAGGGACCTACTGAGTCGGCAATTCTGGGGGTCACTCAGAGGCACAGTCAAGTCTGGGGCCTTCGGAGGCAGACGCAGCCCGTTCCCAGCGGTGGCCTCAGCAGCCACTCTGCGGTGAGGGGTCGGACTTGCTGGACCGGCTCCCGGAGCCCATATGCCCTGCCCCGTCTGCCCTCTTCCCGCCTCCCAGCCTGGCCACCCCGCCCTGCCTGTCCACCGTGACTCTGGGCAGAGGGTGCCGCCGCCAGGCAGGGTCGGCTCCTCTGACCCCAGGCACAGCCTCCTGGAAGAGCAGGGACCGTCCTGAACCTCCCTGGGCACTCCTTCGCTCACCTGTCCATCAGGGATGGGGTGAGGACCACCCAGGGCGGTCATTACCATCGCAAGGACCAGAAAGGGCAGCAGGGAGGACTGTGCTGGCAGGGAGCACCAGTGAGTACAGGAGATACAAGGAGAGGCCACAGCCTGCTGCGGTCCAAGCTGAGGAGCTAGCCTCGGGCTGGCCTCTGGAGGGCAGACTGGGACCCAAGCAAAAGGCATCACAAGCAAGAGCGAATCCCTGGGTCCTGTGCGCGAGGCTCCCCCCTCCCCTGCCCACCGCCCACAGGAGGACACCCACAGAGTGTGCCCTGCTCTGAACGCGGCCCCCAGAGGCCCGGACGTAGGTCCCCTTCATGCACTCAGAAACAGCCAGATTCTTGTTTCTCCTTCCTCCCTCTTTCTCTCACGGTGTCTTTCCACAGTAACAGCTCTGTGACCGGGATCACTGGGGGCCTTTGAAAGCGATGACCAAGAACATTTATCTTTGCTCAGAGAACTCAAGGTCTTGGAAACTGTACGGTCTCTCAGGGAACGACGTGGAAACCGTAATGTCAGTTCGGGAGAGATTTCCTGCCGCGCGAGAACCGTGATCACTGACCTGTTCGGTGTCTTCATTTAAATCCTCCTTGTCTCTCCTCAGCCCGAAGACATCGGACAGGCGCCGATAGTGAACGCCCGGAAGGTGGAAAGGTCGACTTGAAGCCTTCAGCCATTTCACAAAAATCATCACACCAGCAATTACCAGAGTGGTGGATTTTGCCAAAAAGTTGCCTATGTTTTGTGAGGTGAGCAGATTGCTTTTCCTTCTTTGTTCATATTCATGATTAGTTCCATTGAGTTCCTGAGTATTTCATGTAATTTAATACTAATCGATTGGGACTTATAAAAGTCATATGAAAACCACGGCAGCATGAAATGACAAGGCACTGTCCCGAGAGTTTCCCACCTCCTCTGTTGGTCACGATCCATCAGCTTATCCACGTGAGGCTGATGAGGGGCCTCTCCATGGCCCGACTCCAGGCCCAGGAGAACCACAGTCTCACCTCCTCTAGGTCAGCATTGTGATGTCCTGGTTGCCGTGCTCGAGCGTGCCTCAGGAAATCCAGTCTCTAATAGATCGGCAGAATAGCTTTTGTTAAGCCCACTTTACAGATGGGGAAAATTAAGATCAAAGAGATGAACTCCACGCATTTGGCACGGGGCCACTGCTCTCTGAGTCTCTATTATTTCCACTTCATATCCCAGCAGGCTGGCTTTGTGGTGGTTTCTTCATCCTCAAGAATAAGTGAAATGGGGTGGGGTGGGGTGGGGTGGGGTGGGGGGTGTCCCTAGCTGTCCAGTGGTGAGATTTGGCGGGTCCCCTGCAGGGGCATAGGTTTGAGCCCTGGTCAGGGAGCTAAGATACCGCCTGGGACTCTAAGGGCAAGAATACTGCGGTGGGTCGCCATTTCCTCCTCCAGCGGATCTTCCAGACCCAGAGGTTAAGCCCCTGTCTCCTGCCTCTCCTGCACTGGCAGGTGAGCTCCCTGCCACTGAGCCACCTGGGAAGGCCCATTCCAAAGAACAGATCTCCCGTAATTTAGGTTACCTGCTTTTACAGGATATCCAGTTTTTCAATAATATAAATATTCTGCAACGAGCATTCTGGTGCCTAAGCCCTGTTCACAGAACAGCCTGTTTCCTGGGGCGAATCCCAGAAGTGGAATTTAAGGACCTAGGCTGCTCCTCTGAGGACTTTCCATGCATTGCCAAATCGCCCTCTAGAAAGTGTGTCTACAGTCCCATCTGGGCCCAGGACGCAGTTCCTCTCACTCCCGGTGTGAGCTCTTGTTTCGGGCACTGGGTTGAACCTGTTTTCCCGAACCTCTCTTAGCCTCCTGTTTCTGGGCTATGTCCTCTTTGCTCAGTCCTTGGTGTCTGAGAAAACACTGGAGTTGGCTACTCCCACAAGGCGAGCTAGCCTGTCAGTCCTGTGTCCCCTTGGAACACCCACCAAAGAAAGTTTTCCAGAAAATGTAAAGTTTACGGCCACCAGCCACTGAGAGCTGTGTAGTGAATGAAGGAAAAGGAGCCATTGCCACCACCAGCAACAAACACACCGTGCTCTGTGTCCTTGGCGAGGTGAGAGCTCAGCCTGGAACCTTCCAGGCCCAGGTGTGGCAAGCCTCCCCCTTCAAGCTTCCCTCAGAAGTTTAATCCTGCTTCAAAGTTGTGGTTCCACCTCTCTTTCAACCTTGACATTTTCTAGTCTCCAAATTGAAAAAAGTGAGGGAAGACCATTTTGACAGCAGCGATACATATGTTTCTGGTGCTTGTGGCCTCCTGAGGGCCTTTACCCTTTGATACTATCTTTTTTTTTTAAATCTTTTGGTGGCACTGTGTGGCATGTGGGATCTTAGTTCCCTGCCAGGGATCAAACCCGAGCCCTCTGTATTGGAAGTACAGAGTGTTAACCACTGAACCACTGGTGAAGTCCCTTTGACACTCTGGAAGCCCAAAGAGGGCCATGAACGGCGCAGGCTGTGAGCTACCTGTGGAGTGGGCTCCAGACCCCGGGTGGGCTCCAGAACCGGAAGTTTCTGCCAGCGGCAGTTTGATCCACCTGCCACTCAAATCACACTCAGGGCAACTTTCTCCTGAGGCCCATGCCAGCCCACCAACCAAGGGCTTTGAAAGCTCTGAAATGGCTGCTGGCAGAGCTGCCAAGAGCACACACGCACTCCTGCCAGCCGACGGAGCGCCGCGCTCCCAGGGCAGGCGGGTCTGTGGGCACTCCCGCCTCTCCCCAGGCGGGCCCCCTGGGGCCTCCCCACAGTGGAGGGTTCTTAGGTGACTTAGATACTGTCTGCCCACACGTGGAAACAGACCTCACCCTAAACGCCTCTGTGAAGAACAGGCATCTGGCCTAGTTTTTAAACCGCTGGAGACCCTTGACAAATCTTTACTCTGCTTTTATTTAGATATGAACTCACAAATAGGAAGTTTTCAAAAGAAAGCTTCTACTTCATCTGTCATCAGACTTGGCTATAAAGAGGGGGCCTGCCCAAGTCCATATACTCTAAAAACAACTAAAAGCAATGGTTTTATCAGACTAGTCATTTCTGTTTGCCCTCTATCCATCGTTCTCAAGAGCAGGTCCCTGAACCAGCTGTGTGGGCATCACCGGGAACTTGGGTGCATGCAGACCCTCAGAGGAGGGGCCTGCGATGCATGTTTATCAAGCCCTACGTGGCGGTGAGCGGGCTGCAGAGAGGACCTCTGTCCTAGGCAGTGACGCCAGCGCTCACCCACTCCAGCCAGCTGTCCGATTGCCTGTGTAGGCACCAGCCAAGTTCCTGTCTCCTGTTCCCTACCAGGCCCCGAGCCCAGGAATCCAGGATGTGACTGAGGAGTACAAATCAGAAACTAAATAAAAGCAAATCACAGTCATTTTGCTTAATGAGTAGAGGGGAGAATTCACATGAATGGATTCCAGAACCAAACACAAAATGCCTTTTATTCTAGAGAAAAATCCGAGCAATTTGAAATTAAACAGAAAGGCAAGTAGGCTGAGTTAGTTTTTAAAATATATATATATATATATATATATATATATATATATATAAAATACTTTGTATTCTAAAGGTAATTCCATAGTACTGCTTTGTCATATGTACTCACCTGAATTGAAGTAGTTGAGTTGCCAAGATCATTTCTCAAAAAGGAATTGGAACCTGCTTTAATGAAGAGAGAAACTATGTGTCATTTCATATTCATTCTTTACGGAAACTACACCCAAATCCCTTCAGAGAGGGAGCTCTCCTTTTCCCTTGACCTTGGATTCTGACAGAGCTGGCTTCCAACACTCACCTCACCCACTCAGGGACCCCCTAGCATGTCTTTCAACCTCTCAGAGCCTGGATTTTCACACCTGTCAATAAAATTGGAATTAGATTATTTACCTCACTGCATCGTTGCAAACGTTAAACAAGGCGATGCATGTCAGTCTTAGCCCAATCCATTAAAAACACCCATTAACTAATAGTGTTTCAACCTACTTTGATAATGGCATTTAATTAAACATTCTCCTCCTCCAAAAATCAAATGCTATTTTTTTGTTATTTCTCTTCAGTTTTTTTTTAATTTATTATTAATGTTATCAGTTCAGTTCAGTCGCTCAGTCGTGTCCAACTCTGTGACCCCATGAATTGCAGCACACCAGGCCTCCCTGTCCATCACCAACTCCTGGAGTTCATTCAAACTCATGTCCATTGAGTCGGTGATGCCATCCAGCCATCTCATCCTCTGTTGTCCCCTTCTCCTCCTGCTCCCAATCCCTCCCAGCATCAGAGTCTTTCCAGTGAGTCAACTCTTCAAATGAGGTGGCCAAAGAACTGGAGTTTCAGCTTTAGCATCATTCCTTCCAAAGAAATCCCAGGGCTGATCTCCTTCAGAATGGACTGGTTGGATCTCCTTGCAGTCCAGGGGACTCTCAAGAGTCTTCTCCAACACCACATTCAAAAGCATCAATTCTTTGGTGCTCAGCCTTCTTCACAGTCCAACTCTCACATCCATATATGACCACTGGAAAAACCATAGCCTTGACTAGATGCACCTTTGTTGGCAAAGTAATGTCTCTGCTTTTCAATATGCTATCTCAGTTCAGTTCAGTTCAGTCGCTCAGTCGTGTCCGACTCTTTTCGACCCCATGAATTGCAGCACGCCAGGCCTCCCTGTCCATCACCATCTCTCGGGAGTTCACTCAGACTGAAGTCCATCAAGTCCGTGATGCCATCCAGCCATCTCATCCTCTGTCGTCCCCTTCTCCTCCTGCCCCCAATCCCTCCCAGCATCAGAGTCTTTTCCAATGAGTCAACTCTTCCCATGAGGTGGCCAAAGTACTGGAGTTTCAGCTTTAGCATCATTCCTTCCAAAGAAATCCCAGGGTTGATCTCCTTCAGAATGGACTGGTTGGATCTCTCTGCAGTCCAAGGTACTCTCAAGAGTCTTCTCCAACACCACAGTTCAAAAGCATCAATTCTTCGGCGCTCAGCCTTCTTCACAGTCCAACTCTCACATCCATACATGACCACAGGAAAAACCATAGCCTTGACTAGACGGACCTTAGTCAGCGAAGTAATGTCTCTGCTTTTGAATATACTATCTAGGTTGGTCATAACTTTTCTTCCAAGGAGTATGGGCCTTTTAATTTCATGGCTGCAGTCACCATCAGCTGTGATTTTGGAGCCCCCAAAATAAAGTCTTAACACTGTTTCCACTCTTTCCCCATCTATTTCCCATGAAGTGATGGGACCAGATGCCATGATCTTCATTTTCTGAATGTTGAGCTTTAAGCCAACTTTTTCACTCTCCTCTTGCACTTTCATCAAGAGGCTTTTTAGTTCCTCTTCACTTTCTACCCTAAGGGTGGTGTCATCTGCATATCTGAAGTTACTGATATTTCTCCCGGCAACCTTGATTCCAGCTTGTGCTTCTTCCAGCCCAGCGTTTCTCATGATGTACTCTGCATATAAGTTAAATAAGCAGGGTGACAATATACAGCCTTGACGTACTCCTTTTCCTATTTGGAACCAGTCTGTTGTTCCATATCCAGTTCTAACTGTTGCTTCCTGACCTGCATACACATTTCTCAAGAAGCAGGTCAGGTAGTCTGATATTCCCATCTCTTTCAGAATTTTCCAGTTTATTGTGATCCACACAGTCAAAGGCTTTGGCATAGTCAATAAAACTCAGTCATGTCCAAATCTTTGTGACTCCATGGACTGCAGAACGCCAGGTTCCCTGTCCATCACTAACTCCCAGAGCTTGCTCAAACTCATGTCCAACGAGTCCGTGAGGCCATCCAACTGTCTCATCCTCTACCATCCCCTTATCCTCCTGCCTTCAATCTTTCCCAGCATCAGGGTCTTTTCAAATGAGTTAGTTCTTCACATCAGGTGGCCAAAGTATTGGAGTTCAAGCTTCAGCATCAGTCCTTCCAATGACTATTCAGGATTGATTTCCTTTAGAATTGATTGGTTTGATCTCCTTGCAGTTCAAGGGACTCTCAAGAGTCTTCTCCAACACCACACTCCGAAAGCATCAATTCTTCAGTGCTCAGCTTTCTTTATGGTCTAACTCTCACATCCATACATGACTCCTGGGGGAAAAATAGCTTTGACTATATGGACCTTTGTCGACAAGGTAATGTCTTTGCTTTTTAAATAATGTCTAGGTTGCTCATAGCTTTTCTTCCAAGGAGCAAGCATCTTTTAATTTCATGGCTGCAGTCACCATCTGCAGTGATTTTGGAGCCAAAAAAAAAAAAATAGTCTGTCACTGTTTCCATTGTTTCCACATCTATCTGCCATGAAGTGATGGGGCTGGATGCTGTGATCTTAGTTTTCTGAAAGTTGAGTTTTAAGCCAACTTTTTCACTCTCTTCTTTCACTTTCATCAAGAAGCTCTTTAGTTCTTCTTTGCTTCCTCCATGAGGGTGGTGCCATCTGTATATCTGAGGTTATTGATATTTCTCCCGGCAATCTTGATTCCAGCTTGTGCTTCATCCAGTCTGGCATTTCACATGATGTACTCTGCATCTAAGTTAAATAAGCAAGGTGACAATAATGTTATCACATTATCACAAATCTTAACAGGATACCCAAATGAGTTTAAAATGAGATTACAACATTGACAAAGAGGTCCAGTGTGTGCAGTAATTCTGATGCCAGAGACTCTGATAACATAACCCTAGGAGCCAGGAGGTCCAGATTTTGGGCTCACCTCTGCCTCTGATCCATTGGGTGACTCTGAGCAAAGTTGTGACATCTCTGGGCCTCACAGGTCACATGTGTCTGTTAACAGACCTTCTAGTCCTCTGGCTTTTAAGAGATTCAAGGAGCAAACTTGCTTCAAAAAACAGAGTAGCACAGTTGCCAGCTAAACAGTGGGGTCGGCTCTTAGAGCTACCAAACCAAAACGGTGGTACATTTAGGAAGGCCTCAGTTGGTGGCTACTCCAGTATTCTTGGGCTTCCCTGGTGGCTCAGACAGTAAGGCATGTGCCTGCAGCGTGGGAGACCTGGGTTATGGGTTGGTTGCACTTTCAATGCAGGGGGTGCCAGTTCAATCTCGGGTCAAGGACCTAAGATCCCACATGCCATGCAGTGCAGCCAAAAAAAAACAAAAACTGGTGAAGATGATGAAGGAACAGTGTGGGTGCTCAGTCGCTCCAGTTGTGTCCGACTCGGCACCAACTCTCTGTGACCCCATGGACTGTAGCCCGCCAGGCTCCTCTGTCCACAGGGATTCTCCAGGCGAGAATACTGACTGGGTTGTCAGGCCCTCCGTGGAGCGATCTTCCTGACCCAGGGATCGAACCCAGATCTTCTGTGTTGGCAGGCAGACTTTTTACCACGAGTTCCCTGGGAAGCCCAGGCTTGGAGTATGGGGAGTGGTTGCGGGAGTCTGCAGCCTCGAGCAGACAGGGCAGGGGCTGCTCCCGTTGCCCCTGGGGTCCCGCAGGCAGGTCCTTGCTCCGTGCTGACATGGGCTGCTTCTTTCCAGCTGCCATGTGAAGACCAGATCATCCTCCTTAAAGGCTGCTGCATGGAGATCATGTCCCTCCGCGCAGCCGTGCGCTACGACCCAGAGAGTGAGACTTTGACCCTGAACGGGGAGATGGCAGTGACGCGCGGCCAGCTGAAAAACGGGGGCCTCGGGGTGGTGTCTGACGCTATCTTCGACCTGGGGATGTCGCTGTCCTCTTTTAACCTGGACGACACTGAGGTCGCTCTCCTTCAGGCCGTCCTGCTGATGTCTTCAGGTGAGTGTGTCCGGACCGGGCCCAGCGCGTTCAGAGCGCGTGGGGAGCTTCCGGTCGCCGGAGCTTCCGGGCCCCAGCGCTTCCGGCCCCAGCGCTTCCGGTTCGCATCCCGCGGCCCTCCGGCGGCTGGCGGTAGGCTTCCGGTTCCAGTCGGAACGCGTCCCCGCATCCTTCAGCGGCGGACGGGGCTTTGCAGACTGCCGGGGAGCTAAGAGCGGGTGTCTGCCAGCTCCTCAGGTCGTGACAGGAGCCCCGGAGCTCCTCTCCCAAGGCTCGGTGAGGCGACTCTCTTCGGCAGACACTCCTGGCCCGCCTCGGGTCGGTCGGCTCCCTTTGGGTCCGCATGCTCTGCATCGCACCCACAGCGGTGGGTCCCCCAGACCCGCCTCCAGTGTGGTGGGCAGGCTCTGGCTGGCGTGGCCTTCCCTGTCCTGCCCTCCCGATGCCTACGCCGTATGCAGTCCCCTCCTGTCGGGAGCCCATGGCTGCCCTGGTCGGATGCTGAGAATTCCGCTTCCACCCCGTGACTGCCTTGTGTTCTGTGATACTCCAGCTCCTCTTTGGAGCGGACTTGCTCACAGGATAGGAATCCGCTTCTAGGGAGCAGGAAGCAAGGCAGCCTCCAGCAGACAGCCAGGTCAAGGCCTGACAATAGACTTCACTATCAGTTCAGTCGCTCGGTCATCTCCGACTCTGCGACCCCATGGACTGCAGTACGCAGGCCTCCCTGTCTATCGCCAACTCCTGGAGCTTGCTCAACTCATGTCTGTCGAGTCAGTGATGCCATCCAACCATCTCCTCCTCTGTTCTCCCCTTCTTATCCTGCCTTCAATCTTTCCCAGCATCAGGGTCTTTTCCAGCGAGTCAGTTCTTCACATCAGGTGGCCAAAGTATTAGAGTTTCAGGTTCAGCATCAGTCGTTCCAATAAATGTTCAGGACTGATTTCCTTTAGGATTGACTGGTTTCATCTCCTTGCTGTCCAAGGGACTCTCAAGGCAAGCAAGCAAGCAATCACTCCATCATGTTCTACTCTTTGTGACTCCATGGACTGTAGTCTGCCAGGCTCCTCTGTCCATGGGATTTTCCAAGCAAGAGTACTGGAGTGGGTTGCCATTTCCTTCTCCAGGGGATCTTCCTGACCCAGGGATCGAACCCAGGTCTCCTGCATTGCAGGCAGATGCTTTACCCTCTGAGCCACCAGGGAAGCCCAAGTATCCTTAAAAATAATAATAAAGCATGTAATTTATCTGACTCCCTGTGTGACCCTGAGCAAAGCTTCTAGTGTCTCTGATCTTCAATGTCCTGTAAAATAAAGAAACTGAATAAGTGCAGAGTAATATCATGTTGACTCTCTGTTTGGATCAAAAGTTAAACGATCCTGTGGAGAAATTATCTGGCACATTGAGAGAGAGAGAGAAGATGGGGCGAGCCACAGAGCAGCAACATTAACTATGAAGGAAATCACAAAATTAAAATGCAAAAATTGCAATCTGAGCTGGATGGGGGATGCCAAAAGCCAGGATATTTTGTCTAAGCTCAGAAGGGTGGGCTGAGACATTAACCCTGATTCTTTCTTTCAAATTAAGCAGAACTCTATTTAGAGTTTTACTGATACAGATATTTCAATAACTAGACGCTTGAAGCATGAATGTATTTATTTGATCAAAGCCACAAACAGGAGAACTGGGCAGGGAGGTGGTAGGGCTCCCCAGAGTTGAATGAGGAATTCATTCAGGTTTACAAATTTCGTGGGGTTTTTTGTTTGTTTGTTTTTAGGTATAACCTACATAACATTGCATTAATTTCAGGTGTACAACATAATGACTGGATATGTGTATATTATTTTGAAATGATCATCAGTATTAACTAACATATCTCCCCATATATAGTTGCAAAATTTTTTTTTGTGATTAGGACTTTTAAGATTTACTGTCTTAGCAACTTTCAAATATGTAATACAGTATTATTAGCTAGTCATTATGATGTTCATTACATCTGCATGACTTACTTGTTTTATAACTGGAAGTCTGTACCCTTTGACCCCCTTTACCCACCCAGACTCCCAGCCTCTGACAATCTGCTGTGCATATGAGCTGGCTAGGATTTTGTTTGTTTTTGTTTTTGAGAGTCTACCTATAAGTGAGATCATATAGTATTCATCTTTCTCTGAGTTATTCACTTAACATAATGCCCTCAAGGTCCATGTTGTTGCAAATGGCAAGATCTCATTCTTTATAACTAAATAGCATGCCAGAAAGTGGGGTGGGGGGATGGGGTGGTGGTGACAGCTTCTTTATCTGTTCATCCGTCAGTGGACACTTAGCTTGTTTCCATACCTTAACTATTATAATAATGCTGCAGAGAACGGGGCGGGGGGGCGCTGAAGATATGTTTTTGATGTAGTGGTTTCATTTTCTTCAGATAAATACCCAGAAGTGGGATTGTGGGGTCATGTGGTAGTTCTATTTTAATTCTTTAAGGAATCTCCATACTGTTTTCCACAGTGACTGTACCAACTTACATTCCCAAAAATAATTCTCAAGGGTTCTCTTGTTACTTCTTTTCTTTTTGATGATAGCCATTCTGACAGGTGTGAGGCGGTATCTAATTGTGGTTTTGATTTGCATTTCCATTCATCTATGTATCTGTTTTTATGCCAATAACAATACTGTTTTGGTTGCTGTAACTTTGTAATATAGTTATAAATCAGAGAATGTGATGCCTCCAGCTCCATTTTCTTTTCTCAGGATTCCTTTGGCTATTCAGGCTTTTTTATCACTGAAAATACAAACTTTAGCATTGTTTATTCTAGTTCTGTGAAAAATCCCATTGAAATTTTGATAGGGATTGCACTGAATCCACAGATTGCTTTGAGTAGTATGAACATTGTAACAGTATTAATTCTTCCAATCCATGAGCACGAGATATCTTTCCACTTGTTGTGTTTTCTTCAGTTTCCTTCATCAATGTCTTATTTTTCAGTGTATAAGTCTTTCATGTCTTTAGTTGAATTAGTCCCTAGGTATTTTATTCTTTTTGATGCAATTGGGAATGTTATCAGCAAATAGTGACAGTTTTTACTTTTCCCTTTCCAACTTGGATGCCTTTTCTTTCTTTTTCTTGCCTAATTGCTTTGCATAGAACTTATAATGCTATGCTGAATAAAAGCCACAAAAGTAGGCATCCTTGTCTTTAAAAAATGTTTTTAGCTTTTCACCATTTAGTATGCTCTTAGCCGTGGACTTGTCATATATAGCTGTTATCATGTTGAGATACATTCCCTCTGTATCCACTTTTGCAACCCAAGTCCTTGCAGCCTAGATAGTCCCCAATCATCCAGACTTCTCTTGACATCCTTTTATCATTTTTTAAAACACTGCCTTGAGTCTTCTATGTATTGTGGGAAGACCAGTGGTTTTCCAAGACTTGGGAAGATTTTTCTGGCCTGTACATGATCATGATCTCCTCCAGCTCCATCTTCCCACTGTGACTCTTCTCTTCTCTACACAGGATGATGCTAGCATCATTGACATCCCTTTTTCATTATAACTTCCCAAGACACCGCCAGCACAGGGCTGCTACAGAAGCAATCAGAGGTAAAAGGGAAGGGAAGGAGTGGTTCATTGAAGCCAAATAAACAATTAAAATTGGATACTGTGCTGCTTTGTCTTCACCAGAGTCTCTTCCCATTGGACAGTTCTTTGCATCCAGGCTGCCTGATTTCCTCCCAATCTCTTTTCACACCTCTCTCTTCTCTGTAACTCCCCATGCGTGTCAGAATCCCTCCTCATTATGCAGAGTATTTCAGTTCTCTAGATGAGGTTTCTCCTTCTGTACCCTAGGAGGGAGGCATCACCCTTCACACCCAAGGAGGTGATTTGTGTAAGCCAGAGACATTTATCTGAACAAAGCCTTGACACCCTTCATGTAAGTTACTCCACTCCCTGGCATCTTGGTCCCTGATGTCTCAGAGTTCATAGTGCATCCATGCCCATTCCTAGGAGTCAAAAGTCCCCAGATTGGCCCACTTCACACTAAAGGACTTGAAGTGGACCAGGCAAGTGGACCTTCTCATTTCTGCCTCCAAATTAACATCCTTCTTTCTTCTCCCTCAGATCGCCCAGGGCTTGCCTGCGTTGAGAGAATAGAAAAATACCAAGACAGTTTCCTGCTGGCCTTTGAACACTATATCAATTACCGAAAACACCACGTGACTCACTTTTGGCCAAAACTCCTGATGAAGGTGACAGACCTGCGGATGATCGGAGCCTGCCATGCCAGCCGCTTCCTGCACATGAAGGTGGAATGCCCCACGGAACTCTTTCCCCCGTTGTTCTTGGAAGTGTTTGAGGATTAGACCGACTGACTCATTCTCATAATTCCAACAGCACTACTGGGTGTCATTTCATTCCATTGCCTAGCTCTTTTTGTTTGTTCCTTTATTTCTTTGTGTTGGGAGGGATTGTTTGGGGGTAAAGGGAGGTAGTCCTTGGCATAGACATGGATGAAATTGCCCCTTGAATGCGGGTACTTGCTAACTATTGCATTTTGTTCTCCAGTCCTTTGATGTGAATATGCTTTGGAGGTTTTACAGTTGTGGAGGTGGGGTGGGGACAATCATTAATTCACCAGCATCAAGCCGTCACCAGCTCCCATCTGTCCCTGGTCAGTGACTCGAGCAAGCAAAATGGCACAGCAGGAAACTAAAGAAGACTTAAAACCAGGACAGTGTGGTCATCTTGATCCAATCCTGGTTTTTGCAGAGCTCGAATTAGCACAGCACAGACAGCCTCTGATGAGACGTGGCTTTCAACTTCCTAGGGAAAGTTGTGAACACATTGTCATCTCTTCAAGAACATGCTGTTTTGAGCACTCTGCTCTCTCCTAGCAGCCTAACCTGGAATATGTAAGGATATTTGTTTCCCTAAAATTAGCTGTCCTTTCACTGTAATTTTCATAATCCTGTGATTTGATTCGAGTTATACAAGGGTGTGGTTCAAAGATGTGCAGGCGTTTGACTGATTGAGGCCAAAAAGGACAACAATTTCCTTAAGTGAGCCCAAAGAAATTCAAAATCTTCACAGATATCAGTGACTCACTGGTTTCCAAAAATTTACATAGTGTCACTTCATAGTAAGAAGGCTTCTTACTGCTCAGAGGACACTCCCACAAAAATCAAACCTACTTACAGAGTGATGTCGCTGTTCAGTGACATCTGACCCCTTCATCTCTCAGAATCCTCAAGTCATTCAACCTGATTGCATCTCTGCTGAGCCAACAACAGACTTCCCTGTGGATCGACCTTCCAGTCAAGGAGCGGTAACAAACTGAAATGTTTGAGTCTTGTTCTGGGGAGAGACTAGTGACGTCACGCTCTATGTTGAAGGAAGTGCAGGGCCTCAGAGCCTCCTCACACCCTGATGCTGAGGTTCCCCCTTCTGCTCTTGGATCGTCGGGCTCTCTGCTCTACTCACAAATGTTCCCTAATCTCTTTTCCCTCTGGTTCTGAGGCTTGACTACCACCAAACAAAGCCTGCTCCAGCCACTGACTCTCTCTGTCCTTCTGATAGCATTGCCCTGACAGATACTCAGCAGAAAACAGCTGCAGACCGCGCACACAAACCCTCACTCACCTTCCCCGCCCAGCCCACCTCCCCCAGTGACTGGCACTGGAGCACTGTGTGCCCAGAAAGCATATGATGCCCCTGGGTGCTTCAGTGTCAGAAAATGGGCACAAAATATACCCATGAAACTGAATGTATCTCACTCTTCACCGTCACGGTAGACGTAAACTATTCCTCTGCCTGCCTTGTACTGCCTTATCCTGGAAGTGTTTGGGAAAATAAGCCATATCAGTGAAACTTGCCTAAAAACCATGTGGATTCATTCTTTTTAACTGGCCCAGAAGTTGGAGTGCCTGAGTTCTAGTTTGTGCTCTCGAGTGGTAGATTTGTGACCTTGAGTCATGAACTCAAAAATCCTTCCTGTCCTTAACACTGTACTAATTTTAGGGGTGAGAGAATCAAGTTCTTTTGATGTTTTTTTTTCACATTCTAATTTCTAACTTTATTAGAAATGATGACTCTCCTGACAGCTAAGGAAAATGTATTTGGTGTTGATTCAAAATAGGCAGCTGATATACGACATATCAGTTATTTAGAGAAAGGCAGGGTAGATTTGGGAGGAGGAGAGGAGTGGCATTAAAAATCCTGAGAGTGACCAGAAATAATCCGGGAGGAAAATTATGTGTTTGATGTGCTAAAGCAATTACACAGGCTTCCAGGGAAAGAAACCAAGAGCAGTGCACTGCAACTTACTACCCAGAGAAAGGAAATAGGTGAAGAGAATAAAATCATCAACATGAAGTTCATGGGCAGATTGCCTGCTTTGACTTCCCTCAGTTCAATTCAGTCGCTCAGTCCTGTCCAACTCTTTGCGACCCCCACGGACTGCAGCACTCCAGGCTTCCCTGTCCTACAGACAGTTTTTTGGTTTTGTTTTCTCCAGGTAGCCTCTAGCCAGTCCCCTCTGGTCCTCACTTTGTTACCGTCTCAGCTTCCTCTGTTGACGCTCTTTGGATAACTGCTCTTTGAAACAAAAGCGTTTAACCACCTCTGCTCCAGGATAACTCCGAGAAGCTTTTCCGTGTGAGGCAGGTTTTCCTTTGGAAGGGAAGGCGAGCAGGCAGGTTCTGGAAGCTCACAGACTCCTCAGGCAGTAGGCTCCCCAAGAAAGTCTCCTCAACGTGTTGAGATTCCCCAGGGCATCAGACAGCCCCAGATTCAGTGCAGGGGCAGAGCCTGATCTAAAGCCGCATCGGAATGCCTTGGGGCTTAACATGACTGGCCACTGGCCAAATGGTTCAGCAGATCTACAGCAACCCAGCCAGCCCCGGCTAAATGTGTGTTTGATCCTTGGCCTCTTACATGGTAGCCTTAAGCAGGCAAACTGCTGATCTCAAAATCTTGTCGAAGTCTGACTACTTCCTGCTGAGTAGTCTAAGCTTCGAGGACTTCCGGTTGAAGGAAAGGCTGTCAAGACTGAAGGACTCAGAACCCGATGGTCAAGGTGACTCATTCTTCCTGCAATTGACTGAGTTACTGCATCTCAAGACTCCATGCCCTAAAACTCGATTAGGAGGGACTTGCTCTGGATTTTTTTTTTTTTTAACGTTTTTTCTTACGTCGTCCAGACTTTCAAATCAAATGTGGACTGACTGAAACCTTGCTCAGTGGGGAGACGTCCCAGAAGAGGAGAACACACCCTACAGCTGGGATAGCTATTTATAAATCACTTAAATTTGGGGGGGTGAGTGGTGTCCAGTGTGTGTGTGTGTGTGTGTGTGTGTGTGTGTGTGTGTGTGTGTGTGTGGCGCGTGTGTGTGTGTAGCCCTCAAGTGTACTTCACTCTTCAATTAGATGTGCCGTGTTGGTAGAAATAGTGAAAAAGTAAAGATCTCTTCTTTATGATTCTGCTCAGAGCACCACGTGCCGCCTCCGCGCTTGCCTCGCCCGTGCGCTGCCTCCGCGAGCGCCCCGCGCGCCCGCAGCATGGCCGGGCGGCCCGCCCCGCGCCTGCGCGCTGGCGCCCGCCTCGTGGCCTGCGCGCTGGCGCCGCCTCGTGGCCTGCAGCCGCCCTCGCGGCGCGGCGCTGTCCGTGATGCATTTTTATTCTATGGAGCGCTAACCCCTCCGTGTCATGTCGACCTTTGGCTGCATGAGTCATAAACTATGAAACTGGTCTTACGGTTTCTGAAACGTAGCCAGCATTTGTAAGGCTAAACCTTTTTCACAAACTGAGTTGAATCACCACCAGGCCACCATTCCTCTTCAGAAGGGGAGTGCTTAACAGGCGTTCGGATCTCTTTGCCTTTCCGATGGTTATCGCGTCAGGTTCCAAAATAAGCTGGTCATTTTTCCTGTTATTTTAATAATAAGGAAATATTAGCATAGTGTTTCTTTTGATAGTGATAGACTATAATCCGTATTTAAATTTTATAGAGGAGAAATTTTATTGTACTGTGATGTAGATATTTATTATCCAGGTAAGGATTTGCCCGGTGTGTATTTTTTTACAATTGAAACACTTTACTTTAATCTTAAAAAAAAAAAAAAAAAACCTTTAAAAACACTCACACAGAGACACAAAAAACAGACTAGGGAAAAAAAGGTTTGGCCTTATCACAGAATTTTTACTGTGCTGTACAAATGTTTGCAAATGCAAAATGTGTGCATTTCTAGTGTGTTTCTACATTCATTAATGCCGCCTTCAGAAGCAATATCGTGCAGGTAAAATGCTGTTTGTGGCTTTCTGTTGCACAGTTAAAGCTGACCCACCTTATGCACAAGACAATCAGATATAAATCTGTCCTCCTCAGGATGCAGACAGGACGTTCCGAGCACAACGTACGACAGAGGAAGACCCTTAGGTGACAGGCATCGTGCTGACACGGACGCTAGCAGGGCATGAACGAGCTGACGTTATGCCACGCCCCTCTTTTGGTTCTTCCTAATTGACGTTTTCGTTTGATTATAGAGCCAAATCAGTCATGAAGGCTTTCTTTGGAGAAAACACCTTTATTCCCTCATGATGTTTTCATGCCCTGAGAATCAGAAAAAGACAACAGAACAGGGAAAGATTTACAGTCATCTGAAGATTTGTGTTTTGCAAATGGTGTTAAGTGATATTGCTAGATTGGTAATATTTTTTCAGCCTAAAATTCTATTGAAATCTGTGATCAAAATGTTTTAAACTATCCAAAAAGAAAATTTGTATATTTGGGAAAAATGGATTTTTACATAGCTTTTGTATGCAGATATTAAATTGTAATTATGACTATAGTAGGCATAGATAAACTGATAAGCTACAATTCTAAAAAGAAACAAAAAGAAAAGCTTATAACGGATATACTTTTCTGCCTCTTTCTTTAAATATTATTATTTTCTACATAGGCACAGGGTTACCTGCTTGTCTCATCTTGCTGCTTCCAAAAGAAGGAAAACAGAGATTAACGACATTTGTTTCATAAACATCTACTAGAATAAGCAAGTTTTCTTGAGAGGAGGGCATGAGGGGATAGGGAGATACTCGCTTTGGAAGGGGCCACAGAGATGGGGTGAGGAGGGAAGAGGGAAGTTTTTGCAGCTAGAAGACTGCATTCATTCATCTTTTTATCTCAGAATGTCCAAGAACATTATTAATACTAACGACATAATACTGATACCAGCTATCAATATATGGCTCACATGTTAGGATTCATGCTGTGATGGGTGACAAAAGAAAAGCTTAATGGGAATTTACTGTCCATAATATCTGAAAAATGCAAGAGTGCCGTGGCTTCAGGTGTGGCTGGATCTGGGTACTCAGTACATCAGGATGTGCCTCTTTTCATCTCTCTGGGCAGATTTCTGTCCCTACAAATTCCCTTCACATAGACTTCATGCTCACATAGTCTTTCGTCCTATGATGGCCACCAGTAGCTCCAGGATGAGCCTTCTAGCTCCAAATCAGTGGGAAGAGAGTTTCTTTTCCCCAACAGTTTCAGTAAAAATCCTGAACCTACCCCCTCACTAGTCCAAATGGAGTCACAGGCCCATTTCTGAGCCAGTCATGTGGCTGAGGAGCACAGATATGCTAATTAGCTGAATCCTCTGAAATCCTGGAACTGGATGGAGGAAAAGAAGGACAACCAGCCCCATCTATACTAGACAGAGAGTTGAGTCAGGAATGGTTCCCCCAAAGAAAAGTCTGTCTTGCTGCTGTAAGAAATGGGAGGAACAGTGAGCAAGTAAAAAAAAAGAAGAAATGTCCACACCAATCATTAAGTCTGAAAGCACATCCATTTTTGGTACAGCAACAAGTCTCCTGAACAGACAGGAAGCTCAACACCATTCGGCCAGGACATGAGCCAGATAAACACTCCAATGAAAGTGTTTGATTATATCCTACCTAGCTCATGAAAGAGGCCCAGATGGGGCAAGCGTTTATCATTTCCCCAGACTAGATCAGTTCAGAGTGCCATTTTGAGAGTCTCCCCACTCTCTGTTCAAAGGACTGTATAAATTTTATATCTGTCTCTTTTCTACATTACATACCTTCTCAACTCTACCCTAATGAACATATTTCCTCCATCCAAGAAATTACTTTATTCATTCTCTTTTGGAGAGTTGTTTACACATATATTCCAGCTAGGTACTGTTCGTAAGCCCATTACACAGGCAGAGCTAACGCAAAACTGATGTAGTAGCTAACAGCCTGACCTGCCGTCATGGCACAAACCTGCACAGTTCTATTGATAATAATCGAGAATGAAGAGAAGCCAAAGGCCAAAGTTGGCTTGCTTTCCCTTCCTGAGATGACAGTTCACCCTGGTTTCCCATTTAGGTGCTCAGGCATGGTAGCTGTGTAAATAAGTGGAATTGTCATTAAGTACATATACACAAATTCTGACACATTACATGTTGTTCAAACTGAAGCAAAACTCAGTAGAACTACTGAAATGGAGAGTTTTCCAGACATCTAAGGATCTGTGAGTGATAAATGTTTCACGTTATATTCCTGAAAGACAGAATCCATGTACATAGTATAAAGTGAAGTCAGAAATGAAGTGTCTATCGGTAAAATGGTATTGCCTGAATGCTACCTCAAAATGAGAAGAAAGTTGTCTTAGCCTTGGTTCCCCAGAAAGCAGAGTTTATTTGCTACAGTTTTATTAGAGATAATAGCTCCAAAGGAAGCAGTAATGGAGGGGAAATTAGACAAGGAAGGAAAGAGAGTAAACACAAGAGCTGGCCACCCCGAGTACAACTGACTACTCAGTCATGCAAGATCATCTTCTAAGGGGCCAGACGGGCCACTGCATCCCTGGATGGCTGACATGGGACTGAGGGAATCAGTTACCTGCTTGCTGTCATCTCCCACTCTCTGTTCAAAGGACTGAAATCCCCTCTGCTAGGCGGGACACACCTGGCCATGGAGCAGCTCCAGTGGTGCCTCTTGCCCCAGGAGCAAAAGCAACCTCCCAGGTGGAGAAAGTTCTCTCCACTCCCACAGCTGGCCACGGTCCATCTAGCCTGGGTGACAGACCAGGTGGGCCCTGGGCAGGTAAACAGGACTTAGAGGGTCTGCAATGATCTGATACAGGGGATCCTCCAGCCAGCAAGTTCCACTGATTGTCTGCCCAAGTTCCAAGGAGAATCACAAAGTTCCACAAACAAACCTGTGTTTCACTGCACCGTGAATTTGAATGTGCTGTTGTATAGTCACTAAGTTGTGTCCAGCTCTTTTGGGACCCCATGGACTGTAGCTCACCAGACTCCTCTGTCCATGGGATTTCCCAGGCAAGAATACTGGGCGGGTGGGGGGTGGGGAGGGGTTGCCATTTCCTTCTCCAGGGGCTCTTCCCAACTCAGGGACCAAACCTGTGTCTTCTGCATTGGCAAGCAGATTCTTTACCACTGCACCACCTGAGAAGCCCTTTGGGCGTGTAGGAGTTCTTAATTTCATATAAACTTGTCGTGCAAATTGTCCACTTATCTACATTTCCCTAGCATAGCTGGAAAAAACTAAGCAGACTATTCACTTAATTATACAATATTAGCTTTTCTTACAGTGCCTCATTTCAAGGCCAAATTTTTTTCCATAAAAAATATCTGGCTAAAAATTTTGTAGAAGTCAATAGAAATTTGGAAATTTTTTCTGTACAAAACTTCACTTTGGTGCAAACATTTTTAGAATCAATACATATGAAAAGTAGAGTCAGATGATTTGCAATGAACACTCTTCTTTTTAGGATAATCAGCTTTGACTTTTTTTGTACTAATTGCAACGAGAGGGAGATGCATATAGAGCAGAGCATCTTCACGTTAGCAAATTTGAAAATTCTTATGCCCTTAAATCCCAACAGATACACAGACATTTAAAACACCCCTCAATTTTACTATGAATCCTAGAAAGATGCTTTAGTCTTTTTGCTGTAGATATGAACGTTTATTTGGATTTTAAGGATTTTAGAATTTTTTGTAGGGGTATCTTGAGCCTTTAAGAGAGCTTTTAGGATTTCTTGCCATTACACAAAGTCAAAGCCAAATAAAATCTTTGTAACAATGAATTATTTCAAAATATGAAGAACCCCAAACCAAGGATCATTCATTCATATATGAGCTGCTAATGAGAATCCAATTGCACATTTCAGCAAATTCATCTTCATTTTCTCCAGCACTGACAAAAATAGCACTCGTCATTTACTCTCCACACCAGAAGCCCAGCAGTAATCCCAGAGGGTAGTCTGGGTGTTGGTGCTGCCTTCCAGAGTTTTCCACTGCTGTACGGAGTATACAGCAACAGCCCACCAGGTAAGGAAACCTAATCAAAAGCAGGAATCGTACCAGACCCTCCAAATTACTGTTAATCCTCCAAATAAACCCAAAAGGTAGGTGTTCACACCCTTATCTGACAACAGGGAAATGGAGGCTCAGTGTGACTAAGCAACTCATCCAACATCCTGCAGTTGACAAGTGTCAGAGCAGACAGGGCCCCAAGATCCATGTCATTCTTACTACTTGCCCTGATAAGACCATCATGGACTTAGCTAATGACAAAAAAGCAAAGGAAACTCTGCTCTGGAAGTGTTTTCCATTCCCCTTCCCAAGAGGCTCCTCTGCTCTAACCCCAAAAAACATGTGCCCTCTGGAAGACCAGCCACCGTCTCATTAGGTTGTGTCGACTGCAAAATCATCATTGGTGTTTCAACACTGAAGAGTAATTTCTTTTCAGTTCATTTCAGTTACTCAGTTGTGTCCAACTCTTTGTGACCCCATGGACTGCAGTACCTCCAGCTTCCCTGTCCTTCACCAATTCCCAGAGCTTGCTCAAACTCATGTCGATTGAGTTGGTGATGCCATCGAACCAGCTCATCCTCTGTTATCCCCATCTCCTCCTGCCTTCAATCTTTCCCAGCATCAGGATCTTTTCAAATGAATCAGTTCTTCGCACAAGGTGGCCAAAGTATTGGAGTTTCAGCTTCAACATCAGTCCTTCCAATGAGTATTTGGGACAGATTTCCTTCAGGATTGGCTCTCCTTGCAATCTCCTTGCAATCCAAGGACTCTCAACAGTCTTCTCCAACACCACAGTCCAAAAGCATCAGTTCTTTGGCGCTCAGCTTTCTTTATGGTCCAACTCACATCCATACATGACTACTGGAAACACCATAGCTTTGACTAGACGGACCTTTGTTGGCAAAGTAATGTCTCTACTTTTAATATGCTATCTAGGTTGGTCATAGCTTTTCTTCCAAGGAGCAAGCATCTTTTAATTTCATGGCTGCAGTCACCATCTGCAGTGGTTTTGGAGCCCCCAAAAATAAAGTCTGTCACTGTTTCCATTGTTTCGCCATCTATTTGCCATGAAGTGATGAGACTGGATGCCATGATCTTAGTTTTTTGAATGTTGAGTTTTAAGCCAACTTTTTCACTCTCCTCTTTCACCTTCATCAAGAGGCTCTTTAGTTTCTCTTCGTTTTCTGCCGTAAGGGTGGTGTCATTTGCATATCTGAGCTGACTGTATTTCTCCCGGCAATATTGATTCCAGCTTGTGCTTCCATCCAGCCTGGCATTTCCCATGATGTACTCTGCATATAAGTTAAATAAGCAGGGTGACAGTATATAGCCTTGATGTACTCCTTTCCCAATTTGGAACCAGTCTGTTGTTCCACGTCCAGTTCTAACTGTTGCTTCTTTATCTGCATACAGATTTCACAGGAACAGGTAAGGTGATCTGGTATTCCCATCTCCTTCAGAATTTTCCACAGTTTGTTGTGATCCACATAGTCAAAGGCTTTATTTAGCATAGTCAATGAAGCAGATATTTTTCCAGACCTCTCTCGCTTTTTCTGTGATCCAATGGATGTTGGCAATTTGATCCCTGGTTCTTCTGCCTTTTCTAAATCCGAACATCTGGAAGTTCACAGTTCATGTATTGCTGAAGCCTGGCTTGGAGAATTTTGACCATTACTTTACCAGCGTGAGAAATGAGTGCAATTGTGCAGTAGTTCGAGCATTCTTTGGCATTGCCTTTCTTTGGGATTGGAATGAAAACTGATCTTTTCCAGTCCTGTGGCCACTGCTGAGTTTTCCAAATTTGCTGGCATATTGAGTGCAACACTTTCACAGCACCATCTTTTAGGACTCAAACTAGCTCAGCTGGAATTCCATCACCTCCACTAGCTTTGTTTGTAGTGATGCTTCCTAAGGCCACTTGACTTCACATTCCAGGATGTCTGTCTCTAGCTGAGTGATCACACCATTGTGATTATCTGGGTCGTGAAGATCTTCTCTGTATAGTTCTTCTGTGTATTCTTGCCACCTCTTCTTGCCATATCTTCTGCTTCTGTTAGGTCCATACCATTTCTGTCCTTTATCGAGCCCATCTTTGCATGAAATGTTCCCTTGGTATCTTTAATTTTCTTGAAGAGATCTCTAGTCTTTCCCATTCTATTGTTTTCCTCAATTTCTTTGCATTGACCACTGAGGAAGGCTTTTTTATCTCTCCTTGCCATTCTTTGGAACTCTGCATTCAGATGGCTATATCTTTCCTTTTCTCTTTTGCCTTTCACTTCTCTTCTTTTCTCAGCTATTTGTAAGGCCTCCTCAGACAACTATTTTGCCTTTTTGCATTTCTTTTTCTTGGGGATGGTCTTGATCACTGCCTCCTGTACAATGTCATGAACCTCTGTCCATAGTTCTTCAGGTACTCTCTGTATCAGATCTAATCCCTTGAGTCTGTTTGTCTTGGCGGGACCTATTTATAACTCAGCTGACTTCTACAGGTGTCAGTCTAACAAGAGGACATTGTGTTTTGCTAAGCATTTGGGGGTCTGAGTGAGTTGTTAAATTTGGAGAGATCCAAAGTGCTATGCAAAATGAAAGGAGAATTTTCAGCGGTGGAAGCAGAGAGGCTACAGAGAGGACACAGAGAAACACTTCAGTTTCACGATGTCATCATATGACAACTCCCTGGACTTCAAATAGAACTTCAGATGATCATGTGGCAAACGATTAGATAAGATCGGCATATGCATGGGACAAGTGAATGCCTTACAGAAACAAATAAAAAGGGTCTTCAGTTACCATCTTGATATGGAAGAACAGAAGCCCAGGGCAAAGGGCTTCATGATAAAACATTATCCCAGAATTCATGGGAGCTCCTTTATCTGGTTTCAAACATTTGAAAGAAGAATTTTCAATGCAGTTTCACCTAGTTCTGAAGACAGGCCTCTACCTGACATCTGGAAAATACATTTAGTTAAAACTGCACATAGACATGAGGATAAGTTACTAAACTGAAGGCCCTTGTGGAGTTTTCCACAGGAAAGTAATAAGAGCCTCTTCTATCCAACTTTCACTCTCACCTGCAATTAAAGGAAGACAACAACAGCCTTCAACCGAACAGTAGCCAGCAAAGCCAGATAACGTCAGAGAGAAAATTTTCACAGTATTGGCAATGTCTGAAGTGTCATGGGATTAGTACCAAGAATAAACATGCAGGTTTTCCAAATCAATAAGAAAAAAAGAAACATGAAATACAATAGAGAAATAAAACATTTATAGAAAAGAAGCCCAAATGGTTAACAAGTATATAGAGATCATCTAACTCACTAGCAATCAGAAATAGGCAAATCAACACCACTTTACATCTGCTAATTAGGTAAATAGAAATACCAACTGTTAATAAGAATATTGCTAATCAGGTAAATAGAAATACCAACTGTTAATAAGAGTATTAAAAGATAAGGGCCTCATCTCCCGCTGAGAGTGTCAATTGGTCCATTCCATTCTTCCTATAGCCAATGACTCTACACATAATTCCATCCCTGGGAACACACCCTAAACTCTCACATGGATCCAGAGGTATGGTCATCTGAGCATCCCAGATTCTGCAGTTCAGGCTAGGGAAGACGAGAAGAATACTGGGTGGAGGGCTTCCCTACCAAAGAAATCACCGAAGCATCAGCAACACCGAGCCAGACCTGCGTACAGAGACACGCATGAAATGAGACAGCACCAGAGCACGGATCTGAACGACAAACACATGCAAGGGAACGCTGCATTGACTTACATCAAGAGCACTAGACTGAGTGTCTACGTGGAAGGGATGAAGAGAGAAAGAAAGAGAGCAGGAGAAGGCAGACTGATGATTTTAACCATCATGAAACAGAGGATGCCAATCTCAAGTCCTACACCTGAGAGTCTCCTCCCCCATCCCCAAACTGCTAGGTTTTAATTATCTCTTCCCTGAGTCACTCCTGTTATGGTATTTCCCATGTGATGATGCGCATTAAATGATGAATCTTGGTGAGGCACACAGCTTAGAGCTTCAGCACCCAGAACTGAAAGCAGAAATAGTCTAGAGATGACTAGGGAAAGAAAAGACAGAAAGGGGTCAAGTCCTGGGTGTTAAATCATCTTCCAGCTGCCAAGACTATTTTCCAGTGAACAACATCTAATGTGAAACTCAAAAAAAAAAGAGAGAGAGAGAGAGAAATGAGAGACAGGGCTCTGGTTAAATAGATCTGTCTCTTCAGCCACCCCAAATCTCCAAAGCAAATCTGTCTCTAAGGAGTCTCTAAATCTCCATCCAAGTTCTGGAAACCTCTGATCTAGAAACCCGTGCACTCATAAGCCAAGCTGGAGTGATGAATGGGAGGGGCGACTTCATTTAAAGGGCCCCAGCAGAGCCACCGCGTCTCCTCAACAGGAGGCAGCCGTCTTCAGAGAGACGGGCCTGGCCTGCGAGGAGCCTCCTGGGGTGGGAACAGGAGGCCTGAGAGGAGCACGCCGAGCCCATCGCCCTGGCTCTCTCCTTTAAAACAAGGTTCACACGCTTCTCTCATTTTTAAGAGTATGGAATTGAATATTCTATTTGTTGTGCTACATAAGGAGATGAAGCAAATTTGCACCAAATGATTCCCATCTCTTTTGAGTTCCTCTTGATTTGGAGGGCTCATGAACCAGGAACCAATCCATTTCAAATGGGGAATGATCCAAGGAAGTGGAAACATTTACCCTGCAGAAGACCTGAGACTCACATCCGAGACATCCTCAGTAAAACAAAAAACCAACTGGTTCTGTGTTGCTGCCAAAGAGCACAGCTAGAATGAATGGATGGAAATATTCGGAAGTGAATATCAGCCCAGAAGAAGACAGAATGATGTCACAGTTGAACTGTCAAAAGTGGAAGTAGAGAAGATTCCATCACTCAAGGAGTTCAAGCCAAAACTACACTCTCATCTGAAAGTGAGGCAGCACAGAGACCAGAGGTCAAAGCCAGTGACCCCTCAGACCTTGGCTTCAGCCCCAGGCCACATCATGACCATGTCCTAGGGGCTGGCTCCCTGCACTTGCTGAGGTTTAAGCTGTCCCTGAAGACTCTACACATGGACATCACCAGATGGTCAACACCAAAATGAGACTGATTATATTCTATGCAGCCAAAGATGGAGAAGCTCTGTACAGTCAACAAAAACAAGACCAGGAGCTGACTGTGGCTCAGATCATGAACTCCGTATTACCAAATTCAGACTTTAATTGAAGAAAGTAGGGAAAACCGCTAGACCATTCAGGTATGACTTAAATCAAATCCCTTATGATTGATTATACAGTGGAAGTGAGAAATAGATTTAAGGGTCTAGATCTGATAGATAAAGTACCTGATGAACTATGGAATGAGGTTCGTGACATTGTACAGGAGACAGGGATCAAGACCATCCCCAAGAAAAGAAATGCAAAAAGCAAAATGGCTGTCTGGGAAGGCCTTACAAATAGCTGTGAAAAGAAGAGAGGTGAAAAGCAAAGGAGAAAGGGAAAGATATAAGCATCTGAATGCAGAGTTCCAAAGAATAGCAAGAAGAGATAAGAGAGCTTTCTTCAGTGATCAATGCAAAGAAATAGAGGAAAACAACAGAATGGGAAAGACTAGAGATCTCTTCAAGAAAATGAGAGATACCAAGGGAACATTTCATGCAAAGATGGGCTCAATAAAGGACAGAAATGGTATGGACCTAACAGAAGTAGAAGATATTGAGAAGAGGTGGCAAGAATACACAGAAGAACTGTACAAAAAGATCTGCATGACCCAGATAATCATGATGATGCGATCACTAATCTAGAGCC
Source organism: Nanger dama (assembly GCA_917880005.1). Classification (NCBI taxonomy): domain Eukaryota; kingdom Metazoa; phylum Chordata; class Mammalia; order Artiodactyla; family Bovidae; genus Nanger; species Nanger dama. Next base: position 3,842,879 of record CAKJTW010000021.1, on the reverse strand, counting down.
AGACATCTTAGAATCTGAAGTCAAGTGGGCCTTAGAAAGCATCACTATGAACAAAGCTAGTGGATGTGATGGAATTCCAGTTGAGCTGTTTCAAATCCTGAAAGATGATGCTGTGAAAGTGCTGCACTCAATATGCCAGCAAATTTGGAAAACTCAGCAGTGGTCACAGGACTGGAAAAGGTCCGTTTTCATTCCAATCCCAAAGAAAGGCAATGGCAAAGAATGCTCAAACTACCACACAATTGCACTCATCTCACATGCTAGTAAAGTAATGCTCAAAATTCTCCAAGCCAGGCTTCAGCAATACGTGAACCGTGAACTTCCTGATGTTCAAGCTGGTTTTAGAAAAAGCAGAGGAACCAGAGATCATATTGCCAACATCCACTGGATCATGGAAAAAGCAAGAGAGTTCCAGAAAAACATCTATTTCTGCTTTATTGACTATGCCAAAGTCTTTGACTGTGTGGATCACAATAAACTGTGGACAATCTGAAAGAGATGGGAATACCAGACCACCTGACCTGCCTCTTGAGAAATCTGTATGCAGGTCAGAAAGCAACAGTTAGAACTGGACATGGAACAACAGACTGGTTCCAAATAGGAAAAGGAGTACGTCAAGGCTGTATATTGTCACCCTGCTTATTTAACTTCTATGCAGAGTACATCATGAGAAACGCTGGACTGGAAGAAGCACAAGCTGGAATCAAGATTACTGGGAGAAATATCATTAACCTCAGATATGCAGATGACATCACCCTTATGGCAGAAAGTGAAGAGGAGCTAAAAGCCTCTTGATGAAAGTGCAAGAGGAGAGTGAAAAAAGTTGGCTTAAAGCTCAGCATTCAGAAAACGAAGATCATGGCATCCGGTCCCATCACTTCATGGCAAATAGATGGGGAAACAGTGGAAACAGTGTCAGACTTTATTTTTGGGCTCCAAAATCACTGCAGATGGTGACTGCAGCCATGAAATTAAAAGACGCTTACTCCTTGGAAGGAGGGTTATGACCAACCTAGACAGCACATTAAAAAGCAGAGACATTACTTTGCCGACTAAGGTCTGTCTAGTCAAGGCTATGGTTTTTCCTGTGGTCATGTATGGATGTGAGAGTTGGACTGTGAAGAAGGCTGAGTGCGGAAGAATTGATGCTTTTGAACTGTGGTGTTGGAGAAGACTCTTGAGAGTCCCTTGGACTGCAAGGAGATCCAACCAGTCCATTCTGAAGGAGATCAACCCTGGGATTTCTTTGGAAGGAATGATGCTAAAGCTGAGACTCCAGTACTTTGGCCACCTCATGTGAAGAGTTGACTCATTGGAAAGACTCTGATGCTGGGAGGGATTGGGGGCATGAGGAGAAGGGGATGACAGAGGATGAGATGGCTGGATGGCATCATGGACTCAATGGACATAAGTCTGAGTGAACTCTGGGAGATGGTGATGGACAGGGAGGCCTGGCGTGCTGTGATTCATGGGGTAGCAAAGAGTCGGACACGACTGAGCGACTGAACTGAACTGAAGCCATATTTTAGGTTCTCCGAAAGGAAACATGTGAGATGAACCTCAGTTAGATGCGACTTCTGGTGCCACTTACTTTGAATATATAATCATCCCCTGCAAAAGCAGATGAGCCAGTAAAATAAAGTCTACCATCTGTCTCTCCACGTTTTCTTTTTCAACAATTATCTGACTAGCTCCGGAGTAAACCTCCTCAGGATGATCTGAAACCATCAGCAGAGGGAATCATGTGCCAGAACCAAAGAGCAACTCTAGAGTGAGAAGAAAGACAGCAAATAAATCCTAGGCTCTCCTTGCATACCGGGAACCTGGTGTTGCTGGTAGCTCATCAGGATGTGCCGAGGGCCACAGTAGTTATTAAGTGTCTCCATAAGCGTCTCCATAAGATGAGTCTTGATTTAATTGTCTCTGGCTGGGACTCTCCACACTGGTTGTCTGCCCAGGCATGAATTTATTTTGATCAAAATTAGTCTTAATCAGCTTGGCTTGAGTAATGACGTGGCCAAAAATTGCGGCCAGCAGACAGCTTGAGAGGCTTCTCTGGCAATTCAGAGACTAGAGAAGAAAAGAACTTTGAAAAACACTTTGCAAGGAGTTGATCCCCTCCTACTTCTCAGAAAATCATTTCTTACTGCAATCAGTGTTAGCAAAAGCCATGGTCGTCCCCTGTGGAAAGCACCCAGGAGATGAAAGGAGCGCGATGGACAGCCAGGAGGGAGGTCTGGACTGCCCTGAAGTCCTGTGGTTGGCGCTAGGCTTCTTCTGCCTGCCGCCTTCGGAGATTCAGAGCTGGGAAGATGCTTTACTCTGAATGTCTGCCTATAGCAGACACGACTAGACTCTGAGCCCTCCAAATCACGGCGGGTTACAAGCAAGACTAAAATGTGCTGGCACGACATTTTTCCTCCAAATGGAGATCACGAGTCACATGCTTATAAGGATGGGTGACAACGAGTTTGTCACTGAAACGTTTCCATTGCAATCAGCCTCATCTTTCCCAGGAATTCCTTCATTTCACATCCAAGTGTCGGCTTTTTTCTCTCCAGAAATAAGATCACACTCTCTCCCTGAGAGCATGCACAAATACATCTCACATGGACGGGGGAACTGGGGCAGGAGGCACGGGCACGCAGCACCATGACCCCAGCATGATCCCGAGCCTGGTCTGCGGCACAGCAGTGCCAGTCCACTGGCCTCTGCCTCTGTGGACACGAGTCTGAGCAAGCTCCGGGAGACGGTGAAGGACAGGGGAGCCTGGCGGGCTACAGCCCACGGGGGTCGCAAAGAGTCAGACACAGCTGAGCAACTGAACAACAACAATGACCCCAGACATTCAAAGACAGTTTATTCTCAGCTTGAACCCAAGCATCCCTGGGGCAGCTAAGGACACAGTCTCAGAAGTAGACAAAATTTTTATTTAAAGAAAGTTTTAATTTCTGGTTTCATTCCGTAAGTAATTTTAAAATTCCCCCTAAAGCTAGTCTGGATCATCCAGATCAGCTCAAAACCAAATACTAGGTTTCAGTCATTCATTTGCCCTCATATTTGTAACATCTCTGATGTCAGATAACAATAACTTTAGTTGTTGCAACATAATTAGGACCCAAAAAGCAGACCTACTATGTGAATGATGCAGTCACCACCAAACCCTCAGCATCACGCTTGCTGGCCCATGAAGGGCTCGGCAGTGGTCAAGGACACCAACGCGGTGGGCGACCTGAGTCACCACGATGGAGGACAGAGTCCAGGCTTCCCAGATTCGGGGCATTTGAGAAGCATTAGAGAGGCATTTGGCACATAAACAGGTAAAGTTCTTAAAAGAAGATGCATCGTAGTCATAGTTCTATTTTTCCATTAATTATTAAAAGCAACATGGTTGCTTTGTCAGCAAAGGGAGTGAAGATATTATTTGCAATCTTCCCTCAAGGTGTCTTTATTCTGCCCTGATGATGGATGGCTTGTGCTCTAAGTGAGGTACACCTAAAACTAGGCAGGCTTTCTTGCCTGAGCTTAAGAAACGTTCCCTTAATTGCTGAGTGAAAACATGACGTGAAATGCATTCAGACTCTGATGGGTCCTGAGAAATCCTGCACTTGTCCCATCGAGGAGTCCAAAGTAAGAACAGAATCTGCAGTTAAGTTTGGGGCAATCAGAGCAGAGAGGACTTGGCTTCCCTTTCTTGAGCGAAGACAGTGAAGTCATCAAGACCCATAAGAGAAATGGACACATGTGGACGAGTTCCCCAAGTCTCAAAGTAGCAAAGATGTGGCAGGACAATTTTGTGAGGCTGAGAGAGGCCAGCCACAAGGTAGCCCGAGTTTAGATAATGCCGCCACAAAACTTCCCATAACCTGATAAAATAGAATCATCATGGACAGAGCGCATCTAAGGACCGCACAGAACTCAGCTGAGAGAGAGACAGGACCCTGCTGGACCTGTGTGGATCAACAAAGGGGCACTGGAGGCCTCAGCTGCCCCCTTGAGGACGGAGGGCAGTGCAGACCAGCTGCCCCCCCACCCCACCCCCGACCCAGGACGCGTGACACCATGGTGGAGTTATTCTCCAATATGAGCAGGGTTGGAATTACCCAGAGTGCCCGCTAATGTACAGCTTTATGGAGCCCGCCCCCGGGGTTCCTGATTCTGCAGTCTGGGAGGGGTAGTGAGATCCTGCATTTCTGACAGCTCCTCAGGTCATGCTGATGTAGTCTGGGGACCACACTTAGAAAGTCACTGGTGGGATGTAGCCCAGCCCCCTAAGTTACATGACACCCAGATCTAAGCGGAATTGCCCACAGAAGAGAGCTCACCTAGGCATATACCTGCGGGAGGAAACTGACATCGCTCACACACCTGCACACGGGAACTAAGACCTGGGTCCATCAGGGAGACACGGGCCAATAGCTTTCTAAGTCTCCACCGGGTTGTTTCCGCCTCCGGAAGGCGTCACTTCCTGTTCTATTGCGGCACTGAATAGAATTCTTAAATATACTCGTAATAACATGGTAGTGACTGATCTCTTCACCCCATAATGAAATCAAGGTCATCCGTGTTGGAACCCATGTCCAGAGTGTTCCGAATAAATTATAGGCAGGATAGCAATGATTCTTTTAAAACACATTCTATCAAGTCACCTTCCTGCTCAAAATCCCCATGGCCCCCAGTGGCTCCCGGGTCACTCAAGTCCGGCTACCCCTCCGTGGCCTGCAAGGCCCTCCAGGGCTCAGCCACCCCGGCCCGCTCCCCATGCTCTCAGCCGGTGCCCTAGCTCACCCCTGCCACGCAGATGCGCTGAGCAGCTCCTGTTCCTGGCAAGGCTGGAGGCCACCAGCAGCTCCGCACCTGCGTGCAGGTCCTCACCCACGCCCCCGCCACTCCCTCCAGTCTCTACTCAGACCTCACCTTCTCAGAGACGCATTCCTCTTCCCGGGTCTGATTCCTAATCGGAGAAGATCCCACATGCCGTGGGGCAGCTAAGCCCGTGGGCTGCAGCAAGAGAAGCCGCTGCGGCGAGAAGCCTGAGCACCCCAGCTAGAGAGCAGCCCCCGCTTGTGACAATAAGAGGAAGCCCACACCAGCAATGAAGACCCAGGGCAGCCAAAAAATAAATAAGAAAATTTAAATATATATATAGAGAGAGAAAATAGCATTTTGTTTTTATGAAGTAAATGTGGTTTTGATCATAAAACCTAAAAGCACCATGACAAAAATTAAATGATAGCTCAATCTTTAGAATTTAAATATAGAAATCCAGACTAAAATCTCGGACACTGGACGTGAGCTTAGGGGGCCGACGCTACCAAGGGGATGGGGCCAGTCAGGAGGCCAAGGCACCCCCAGAGGGCGCAGCCAACAAGAGGTCACAGCAGGGGCAGCGCAGGCCCTCCCGAACCCAGGGCCTCGGCACAGACCCCAGGCGCCGCGCAGGGCTGGGCCGCGGGGCCTGCCTGCTGCTGGGCCAGAGCCCTTCCAGGAGCCTTCTCTATCTTCCCACTGGTGTGCGTGCTGAGTTGCTCAGTCACCTCCAACTGTTCGTGGACTGCAGCCCACCAGGCTCCTCTGTCCATGGGATTCTCCAAGCCAAGAATACTGGAGTGGGGTGCCATGCCCTCCCCCAGGGGATCTTGCTGACCCAGGGATCGAGCGTGTCTCTTCTGTCTCCTTGCGCTGGCAGGCAGGTTCTTTACCACTGGCGCCACCGGGGTAGCCCTTTCTATTGATAGTTCTATATATTTAAGGCAATGATACTTTGTTTTGTTTACAAAGAGATTGAGTATCTGTCAAGAATGCTATCTTGTTATTACCCTTTGTCAATCTTCTTGTCTACTTTGCTTGCTTGTTCTTTCAGTTAAAATTATGTCAAATATCAATTATGGTAATAAAACAGGTTTTATTTCCCTATATCATCTTTTCACCAATAACATGGCATATTTTTAATTTCACTTTTTATTTAGTACCATATGTGGACTCTTTGCCTTGCCTTCAAATACATTTACTTTTAATTTTATTGCATTGGGCAGAATTCCTAAATAATGATATGTAAATGTACCTTTTTGTTCTTGGTTTTAATGAGAAATGCTTTACCATCAAGAGTAATAAGTATATTGCTTTAAAGAATAAAATGAGGAGATAGCCATTTGTTAAGAAAACAACTCAGGTACCAAACTCGAAAATGGGGCCGCAGCCCGCTAGTGCCTGACCGGGATCAGCCCTGGGCCCCCGGGGCTATAATCCCCCACGAGTGGGGGTCCTCTGCCCGGGGCCGTTGGGTTGGGCGCGGAAGCTGCGGGTGCCCGGGAGAGGCCCGCTGCAGCTGCTGAGCCCTCTGCGGGGACTCCCTACAGGCCAGCCCCGCCGAGAAGCCCCCGGGCCGGGCCGGAGGAGCCCGGCACGCCGCCTCGTCGCCGCTGAGCCCGGAGCAGCTGATCCGCATTCAGGGGAGCAAGGCGGCCGCGCTGCTCAGACTCGGGGCGGGTAACGTGCCGGTGGGTTTTGGCGAGAGCTGGAAGCAGCACCTCCGCGGGGAGTTCGGGAAGCCATACTTCATAAAGCTTATGGGATTTGTTGCAGAAGAAAGAAAACATTACCCTGGTTCCCCTCCCCCTCGCCAAGTCTTCACACGGAAGAGCTGTGAAGGTCGCCGTCTCGGCACAGGATCCGGACCGCGGACCCGATGGAGCTCGCGGGCCCGGCTTCAGCGTTCAGAGCCCCGCGCCGCCCCCGCCCGGCGGGAAAACAGGTATAAAGAGCTGTCTACAGGCATAGACAGTTTTGTTCACCCTGGTCGTGGAGATTTATCCGGATGGGCCAATCAAGGTGTCCTGCTGCCCAGCGCTGTCCTCACGGTCCGGGCGCATCAGGCCAGTTCTCGCAGAGAGATGCTGGGCGCCGTGCACCGAGGCCGCTGTGTCGTGGCTCAGTCAGAACGCCCACGGCCTTGTCTCTTGTCCTGGGGCTCTTATGCCCAGAAGAAGGGCAGAGCCGTTGATAGGAAGCGGCACCACGTGCTGCAGACCGCGCACCCCTCACCGCCGTCGGTGTACAGGGGCTTCTTCGGATGCAGGCATTTCTCTAAAACCAACGAGCTGCTGCAGAAGCCCGGCAGAGAGCCCATCCACTGGAAGGCCCTCTGACCGTGGGACCTGGATCCTGGGGGCGACACTGACCCTGGGGATTCGGGTCTCTGAGCAGTTTTCTAGAAGCTGTGAAATAGAAGTATTGGTCGTTTATGATGTCAAAGAAAGAAGAAAATCTCCCTCGTGATTCTCAAGCACCCTGCACAAGGGAACATGTTTCAGGCGGAGCAGCCATGAGCCAGGCTGCCTGGGAGTGGCGGCTTCACTCAGCCAGGAGATAACTGGACCACGCCAGCTGTGGCCCAGTCTTCCCGGGAGGGACCTGAGGTCGAGTGCTGACTCTTCCCCTCTGTTAGCACCTTCATGGTGAGAGCGGGGAGAGAAGCCCCTTCAGTTACAGCCAGCTGCTGCTTGTTTTTACTGATAAGTTAGACTTTAGATTTGGGGGTGCTGACTGTTTTTATTTGGAAAGGCCCCCTCTGCCTACCCTGGCATTTCAGTCTGATCTGTGGTCTTTCACGGAGCCCTCAGGAAGACTGAGGGTGTTTTACCAGTCGTGTCCGATCCCAGAAATTAGGGATTGAGTTCCTGCCTGTAGTAGAGGTGAACATTGCTAAGGAACCATCCTTGGTGTGAACTTTCAGTGAATAGAAGCTGGGGAAAGCAAATTTGGTCTTATTTATACAGTAATTCTTCAGGTGTTTCTAAGGAGTAAGCTATGGAGGTTGGACATGAAGCAGAAAGCATTGTTTTAAGAGGAAAGAAATGCTTTCTTCCTGGGTCCATCCTGAGCTGGAGTTTTTGAGCCATCAGAGACTGCCAATGCTGTTTCTTCATTTAGAGGGGCGGGGGCTGGACTGAAATCACTTTAGGATTTTTCTTTTCTGCGATACTGGTGAATTTTGCTTTTGAAAAAGATACGCAGATATGTGTATATATTGTTAATCCTCTTTTTTTTTTTAAGAGACAGCTTTTATTAGGTGTGCACCTCCATCCCCAGATGACTCGGTTTTGCTGTAAGCTGGGTTTAAAGGGTTAGCATAGCTAGGTTTAAAGCTGCCTGAGTTTGATAATAAAAGACTGTTGAAGTTTCAAAAAAAGAAAAAAACAACTCAAATATTGGAAATAAGGCATAAAGATGACTGCATGTCTTTTCAAAGCCATGTGGAAGCTTTACCACCACCCCAGGGGTTACTTCATTCTCCAGCAGCATGTACTTTTATTTGGTTTATTATTTAGCACTGATAAAGCCAAGACTCTGTGAGGTTATATAGTAACTTGTAGGCTTAGATCTACTGGAGAGGCAAATGATTTTTGTCTAAAACATAACCCCACAGGCCTCGGTGTTGCTGCCTGGCAGGCATTAACCTCTTTCGCCTGGGAGGCAGCAAACTAGCTTCAGCAGCCCGTACCTAGCTGACACACACTCTGGGAACAGCCCCATCCTGCTTCTAGCCTCCTGACTTGGATAAATCATTGACACAGACTCAATACATATTTAGAGGAAAGTCATGTTTCTAACTTCTTAAAAAATTACACTGTTTACACATTCATAAATAATGACCTATATCACACCCAGTTACGAAAGAAATGGAGGTAGGAAAACTTATCTTGGACTGAGAGTCTCCGGAGGAAATGCTGTTTAACCATGCCCTGGAGGCTGGCTGCACTTTCAGGAGACACGGGGGCTGGAAAGAGAGGCCACCAGCTGGTTCTTCCTAGGGTGATCTTCTGACTACATCCAAAGGTTCCCAGAGTCACAGAGGAAGGTGACCAAAAATTACTCTCTGCGCTTGCTAGGCAGCAGCTGCTTCTGCTAAGTCGCTTCAGTCATGTCCGACTCTGTGCGACCCCATAGACGGCAGCCCACCAGGCTCCCCTGTCCCTGGGATTCTCCAGGCAAGAACACTGGAGTGGGTTGCCATTTCCTTCTCCAATGCATGAAAGTGAAAAGTGAAAGTAAAGTCGCTCAGTCGTGTCCGACTCTTAGCGACTCCATGGACTGCAGCCCACCAGGCTCCTCTGTCCATGGGATTTTCCAGGCAAGAGTACTGGAGTGGGTTGTTGCCAGGCAGAGCTACCTCGTATTTCCACACCAATGCAATTTTCAAAATAAACATAATGAACAATAGTGGTAATTATATCTAATGCTGACTCAGAATGTATCACAGTGCTCCAAGTCTGGCATTAAACACTTGAAGTGCATTATCTTCAGTCCTCAGGACAATCTCACAAGGTGGTTACTATTATTATCTCCACTGTACAGATGAGCAAACTGAGGCCCTAAGAGGTGAAGTTACATGCCCCAGGATACACACGAAGCCTGCCTGATATCAGACCTGAGCACCTTTGCTGTCCCACCTCTCCCAAGGATACATCCCTTCGAGCTTGTGCTCCTTTATAGTGGGGAAGGAGTGCATGGTTCTCATGTTCCAGCACCGTGGCAAGGAAGCAACAGGCAGGTGCAGCATGTGAAGGGCCCTGGGACTCAGTGTTTTCTTTGCTGGCCCAGTTCATTTTCTGAAGCTTCCTGCTGCACTGATTTGGAAGTTAAAAGCAGGGTTTGCTAAGAGTGGCTTTTCAACAAGCAGAGTGTCTTGTTGAAAACCTGTTTACTCCATGCCTCTGCTTTTATTCCCCAACAGAGCCCCCACTGCTGTTTTCTCTTGTCTGTAAGGCCTGAGCTCTTGTCCAGAAGCTTTTAGCCCAACTGAGTAGGCAAAAGCCTCCTCCGCCATTCACCTTACAACCGGCTTTGCGTTCCTCTTAAGTGTTTGCCTGGCTGCTTAGTCAAGGATTGAGAGTCCACTGTGAACAGAGTCCATCTGCCGTGATCACGCGTAAGCTTTCCAGTTTGCTGCTTGGTTTTGTTCCTTTTCTTTCTCCATCGGTTCTTTCTGCTTTTAAGCTGAGAATTATATAAAAATGTAATCTTCCTGTCATCTTCCTTTATCTTATATTCAAGGAGAATACATGCGTCTTTTGTGTATATTTCCCAAGTGACCCAGAGGTATATTAAATGCAGTCCTGGGTCCCTGCGGCTTGGAATCTAATACCAGTCATGGCCTTTAGTGACTTTTTAAAAATCTTAACTAGCCCACAACAAAATCACAAAATCTCTGCACTAAAGGCCCCTTAGAGATCATCTAGCCCCATGTCTGTATTTTATGCAATGGAAAAGAAAGACTGATAAAAGACCTCACCTGAGTACGTAATATTTACTTTGGATTATATGTTTTGCCTTCCCAAGTGTACACTCTTTGAGAACAAAGACATCTGAAAAACATTTTTCATACATCATCTGTAACACGTGATATATTGATCCTGATAGAGAGAAGAGAGTAGCATTCTTCCCACTTCAGAGATGAACGAATTGAGGTCCAGAGAGAATACCTTTTCCAAGATCACATCTCTAGCTAGGAAATGGCATATGTGAAATTCAGACTAACCCACTCTGAATCAAAGCCTTTCTCTTACCCCATGATAATGTCCCAAACCCTGGTGACTCAGACAGTAAAGAATCTTCCTGCAATGCATGAGAGCCAGGTTCAATCCCTGGTTTGAGAAGATCCCCTGAAGAAGGAAATGACACACCACACCAGTATTCTTGCCTGTAGAATCCCATGGACAGAGGAGCCTGGCAGGCTACAGTTCATGGGGTCACAAAGAGTTGGACGTGACTGAATGACTTAGAGAATGCATATTACTTTGCATTAATTATGAAAAATAAATGAGATAAAATCAACAATATTTTTAAAATATTAAGTACCTCATAGATGCCAGGCAGCATTCAGAACATTGAGGCTAAAGCCAGGAACAAAACAAAGATCTCTGTTCTTATTCCTAAAGGTGAAGATAGTCAATGAGAGGATAAGTTGGTGAAATACACAGTATGTCAAATGAAGGAGAGCACTAGGAAGAAAATGAGCTCGGGAAACGGGAAGGGCTGTGCCCAGGGTTAGAGGACAGAGCATGGCTTTAGATATGATGACCTGGGTCAGCCTCATCGAGAAACTGACCCTTGAGCAGAAGATCTGAGAGGGGTGAGAGAAGGAGGCAGATTAACATCTAGGGAGAGCCATCCAGAAAACAGAAATGGGACGTGGAAAGGCTCTAAGTGAGAGCATGCTGAAAGGTCCAAAGAACAACAAGGAGGGCAGTGAGGTGGACAGAGTGAGCTGGGAGAGGGGATGACGCCACGAGGGCAGAGAAGTCGCAGGAGAGCCTGGTGGCCGGCGCAGAGGAGGCAGCGCTGCTGAAGGGTGCGTGCTGCTGGAGGGCTTTGTGCAGAGGGGTGTCGTGGTTTGACTTATGTTTTTGTTTTAAATTCTTTTTTTTTTTTTTTTGGCTATTTGGGTCTTAGTTGTAGCATGTGGGGTTGAGGTCGCTGACCAGGGATGGACCCCGAGCCCTCTGCACTGGGAATACAGAGTTTTAACCCCTGGACCACCAGGGAAGTCCATGACTTATGTTTAAAAGACTCGCTCTGGTTGCTGTTCTGAGATGAGACTACAAGGAAGAAAGGGTAGAAGCAGGGAGAGGTGTCAGGAGACTATTACGAGAGAGAGAGGCTGGTGGCTTGGGCCAGGATAATAGCAGGGCATGGAAGGGAGAAAGTGGCCAAATTTTAGATAGATCCTATTTTATTATGAAAATTTTCAAACACTGTGAAAGCAGGGAGAGTGATACAGAAAACTCCGACAAATCCATCACTCAGATTCAGTAATTTTCTAGATTTTGCCACCTTTTCTTTGGAGAAGGCAACATTAACCCACTCCAGTACTCTTGCCTGGAGAATCCCAGGGACAGCAGAGCCTGGTGGGCTGCCATCTATGGGGTCACACAGAGTTGGACACGACTGAAGTGACTTAGCAGCAGCAGCAGCAGCATCATCCTCAACAGTGAAAAGCTGAAAGCAAGATCAGGGAAAAGATAAAGTTGCCCATTCTTACTATTTTATTCAACAGCCCAATCTCACCACTTTTATTCAACATAGTACTGGAAATCCAAGTCACAGCAATCAGACAAGAAAAGGAAGTAAAACAAATTCAAATTGCAAGGGAAGTAAAAATGTCACTGTTAGGAGATGATTTGATAGTATATATAGAAAATCCAAAATATTCTAGTAAAAAAAACTACTAGAACTCATCAATAACTTTGGTATAATTGCAAGATACAAAATTAATGTGCAAAATTTGTTGTGCTTCTATACGCTAACAATGAACTATCAGAAAGAGAGATAAAGGAAATAATCTTATTCACAATAATATCAAAAAGAACAAAACAGGATAAATCTAACCAAGGAGGTAAACAATCTGTTCCTAGAAAACTATGAAATACTAACGAAAGAAATTGAAGGTGACACAAACAGCCAGTAAGATATAGCATGTTCATGGACTGGAGGATATTATTATGATAAACATACTATTCAAGGAAATCTACAGATTCAGTGCAATTCCTATGAAAATACCAGTGGCATTCTTCACAGCACCAGAACAAACAATTCTAAAATTCATATGGAAAACTAAAAGACCCCAAATAATCAAAACAATTTTGAGAAAGAACAAAGCTGGAGGTATCATCCTCCCGGATTTCAGGCTATATTACAAAGCTATAGCAATCAAAACAGCACCTTACTGGCACAAAAAGAGAGGCAGAGATCAGTGAATAGACGGCCCAGAAATAAACTCAGGTACTTATGGGCAACCAGTCTATGACAAAGGAGGAAGAATATACAGTGGGAACAGACAGCCTCTTCAATAAGTGGTGTTGGGAAAACTGGACAGCTACATACAAAAGAAAAACTAGACTAGTCTCTCACACTGTGCACAAAAATAAACTCAGATGGATTAAAAACTTAAACATAAGACCTGAAACCATACAACTCCTAGAAGAAAAGAAGCAGTAAAGATCTTTGACATCAGTCTCAGTAATATTTTGGGGAATACGTATCTTCAGGCAAAGAAAAGAAAAACAAATAAACAAATGGGACTATTTCAAACTTAAAAACTGTTACACAGTGAAGGAAACTATCAGCAAACAAGAGTCACCGAATGAATGGGAGAAGACATTAGCAAACCATGTATCCAGTAGAGGGCTCATCTCTAAAATGCACACGAACTCACAGAATTCAACAACAAAAGAAATCCACTTTAAAAATGGGCAGATGATCTGAGTGGATATTTTTCCAAAGAAGACATGCAGATAGCCAATAAGCACATGAAAGGATTCTCGAAATCACTAATCATCAGGAACGTGCAAACCAAAACCACAATGGAATATCACCTCACATTTGTCAGAATGGGCTGTCATCAAATAGACAGCAAATAAATGTTGGCAAGGATATGGAGAAAACACTCATGCACTGTTGGTGGAAATGTAAACCGATGCAGCCACAGTGGAAAACAGTATGGAGATTGCTCAAGAAATTTAAAACACAACTAATACTGGCCCAGCAATTCTGCCTTTGGATATTTACCCAAAGAAAACAAGAACAGTAATTAGAGAAGATGAACATATGCACTCCAACAGTCATTGCAGCATTATTTACCAAAGCCATGACGTGGAAGCAATCAGTATACAAAGAAAATGTGGCATACACATATACAATAGAATATTCAGTTCAGTTCAATTCGGTCCAGTCGCTCAGTCATATCTGACTCTTTGCAACCCCATGAATCGCAGCATGCCAGGCCTCCCATCCATCAACAACTCCTGGAGTTCACTCAGGCTCATGTCCATCGAGTCGGTGATGCCATCCAGCCATCTCATCCTCTGTCATCCCCTTCTTCTCCTTCCCCTAATCCCTCCCAGCATCAGAGTCTTTTCCAATGAGTCAGCTCTTCGCATGAGGTGGCCAAAGTACTGGAGTTTCAGCTTCAGCATCATTCCTTCCAAAGAAATCCCAGGGCTGATCTCCTTCAGAATGGACTGGTTGGATCTCCTTGCAGTCCAAGGGACTCTCAAGAGTCTTCTCCAACACCACAGTTCAAAAGCATCAATTCTTCGGCACTCAGCCTTCTTCACAGTCCAGCTCTCACATCCATACATGACCACTGGAAAAACCATAGCCATGACTAGACAGACCTTTGTGGGCAAAGTAATGTCTCTGCTTTTGAATATGCTATCTAGGTTGGTCAGAACCCTCCTTCCAAGGAGTAAGCGTCTTTTAATTTCATGGCTGCAATCACCATCTGCAGTGATTTTGGAGCCAAAAAAATAAAGTCTGACACTGTTTCCACTGTTTCCCCATCTATTTCCCATGAAGTGATGGGACTGGATGCCATGATCTTCGTTTTCTGAATGTTGAGCTTTAAGCCAACTTTTTCACTCTCCTCTTTCACTTTCATCAAATTACTCAGCCATAAAAAACAATGAAATCTTGCCATTTGCAACTATATGGATGGACCTAGAGGGTAATGTGCTAAGTAAAATAAGTCAGACAAAAAGATAAATACTGTGTGATTTTGCTTATATATGGGATCTAAAATATAACTGGACAGCTACGTGCAAAAGAATAAAACTGGACTAAAACAAGTGAACAAACAAAACAGAAACAGAGTTATAGAATCAGAGAGCAAACAAGGACTTTGCAGAAAGGAGGGAGAAGGACAAAGAAGGAAATAGGCAAGGGCAATTAACAGGCACAAGCCTGCAGTTATGAAATAAATCCGTCACAAGTATGAAATGTGCAGAGCAGGGAATAACATCAATAACTAGGTGCAACTAGACTTATCACAATGCTCACTGTTGCAATCTATAGATATATCAAAAGACTAGGTTATGTAATAGGAAATAACACATAGTGCTGTGGTTCAGTTATACTTTAAAAACAAACACACAACCAAACTCATAGAAAAAAGAGATCAGATGTGTGGTTACCAGAGGCAAGGGTGGGGGAGAGGGGACTGTCAGTTCATAAGAAATAAGATATAGACAGTTCATAACAAACTGTCAGTTATAAGATACATAAGTACTGGGACGTGATGTACAACGTGATAGATACAACTAACACAGCTCTATTTTATGTATGACAGAGAAAGTCATAAGAGTTCTCAACACAAGGAAGAAATTGTTTTTACTTCTTTCATTTTGTATTTACATGGAATGATGGATGTTCACTAAACTTAACTGTGGTCATCATTTCATGATGTATATAAGTTGAATCATTACACTATATACCTTAAACTTACACAGTACTTTATGTCAAGTAGATCTCAATAAAATTGGAATAAAAATGAACATCTCTTACATAAATATAATTATCGTATCTATAGCATCACCAACTCAATGGACATGAGTTTGAGCAAGCTCCAGGAGTTGGTGAAGGACAGGGAAGCCTAGCATGCTGCAGTCCATGGGGTCACAAAGAGTCGGACACGACTGAGCAACTGAACAACAAGAACGATAAAATTATAAATAAGTCAATAACTCTCAGACAATAATCTAATTTTCCCAGTTGTCTTAAAATTCCCCTTTACAGTTGGTTTGTTGGAATCAGGGTACAAACAAGTTCATACATGGGTCTTAGTTATATCTGTTGAGTTTCCTTTAATCCATGAGACACACACCCACACATACACTCACACTCACACTCACCCTTTCTCCCTTTGATTTTTCCCTGTGATCTGCGGAAACCACATAGCAGTTCTGTCAAATGTTCCAAATCTCAACTATGTCCATTCATTCCCCTGTAGCATCATGAATTTGTTCCTCTTTCAGCCATATTTTCTGTAATTGAAGGCAACTCTAGAAGTTAGATTGGTTAGGTTCAGTTTCCTGTTTTTCATCACGAATATTTCACAGATGAACTGTATTTCCTAAAGCGTTACATGAGGAGTTGCCCGAAGCCTGGTGGCCCCACGTACAGTGAATTCCGAGAGTGGCCATCCCCGTGCCCATGGTTAGTATGGAGGAAAGGCATTTGAAGCCGTGCAAACGGACCTCAACGTCCCGACTCTAGTCACTACAGCTCTGCTTCCACTTGGAGCTAATGAAGGGGTAGAGAGACCTGGATTGTCCATGAGCCTTGGCATCTAACCTTCACATCTACACTTTTCAACATATAAGCACTTAGGGAACTCTCTGGACCAAGATTCCTGTCTGCACAATGGTTACAAAAACGACCCATCTTGGAACAATAAGTAAACAGTCATTCATTGTTAAACTATAAACTACGAAGAACTGATTCAGTAAGAGTCCACTTAAATTTAAGATGAGCTTTAACTAGTCTATATTTTCCTATGCAAAATCAATTTTCAGTTTGTTTCAGTTCAGTTGCTCAGTCATGTCTGACTCTTTGAGACCCCATGGACTGCAGCATGCCAGAAATTGATTTAAATCAATTTTATATCTGTTATTAATATTCTATACTAAATCTCTTTGAATATAGATATGGGAATCTTCAGGGAAATTATTTTGCTTTTCTTGAGGTCAAATGGAAGTAGGAATAAAGTTCTCACTAAAATTATTTTGTCTGTAAGGATAATACAGAAAATATTCCAGAATTTATAGGATTCCCAGTGTGGTTTCAAATCATGCTCAATCAGTCCCACACCTAGAGGAAGCCCACCCTACAGAAAGCTGGGCACATTTGAGGAAGAAAAAATTTCTCTGACATAAAAGCAAACTCCAGATGTGCACAGCAGGTTGAAAAATTGTGAGTTAAAAGTTTGAATATTTTGGAGTCAGTTATCTTTAGAAAAACACTTAGATGGAAGGCCTTAACTGTAACTTCTCGTAAGAGAATGAAGCTGAGCCAAACAGAAACCCAAGCATCTGACAGTGGGTCTAAGTCTGCATTATTCCCTTTATTTCTTTCCCAGCTTCTGCTTATCCAGTATAAAATGAGCAGCTATAAAATAAATCTTAAAAGTAAAATTAAAAAAGGTTAGTTTTTCATGGTCCTCAGGATGGAACACAGAAATGTGTGGGCTGGTTCTGGCCCGAGTACAATTGAGAAATAGGTTTCCTAATCCCTAAATCTTACTTTTGTCTGCCCATATAATTTTGCTTTATTAATAGATGTTGTCTTAACCTGGGTTATCCCAGAGGCAGACTCCAAGCCAAGGATTTGTGTGTATGTTACTTATTAAGGATATTCTCTCAGGAGAAACATGTAAGAGAGTGGGAAAAACAAGCTGCCCACAATCTCACAAAATTGGGAAGATAAAAACTGAAATTCATGACTATTGAGTAAACATCCCCAGATTTAATTAGAACCTTTAAAGGATTACATCCTAAAAGTAAAACTGAACTTAAATGGATGAGGCCTTTACAAATACTGAAATCCAACCTCAAATCAACTAATGATGGAAAGCAACGTACCCCATTTTAACTATCTGGCAAAAACTGAGGGGAAAAAACCTTTTGACAAAGATATCATCATTCAAACAGCTATAATTCTTCATACATAATGTCTGAGAATTAATCAAAATTTTAATGTATGCCAACAGACAAGCCCAAGAGAAAAAAAATAGATAATAGAATCAGGCCAACAGATGACCCAGATATCAGTTATCTAAACGTGGGCTCTAAAATAAAAACAGAGAAGGAGACATCTGTTCTGCTCCATCCACCCTTGAATCCTGCATTCCAAAGAAATGCTTTAAACACTTTCAACTCTAATATTGACTTCTACTTTCTCACATGACATGGTCATGTTGCTATCTCTGAATTCATACATTTCAGTTATTATTGATTGACCTCCTATTATGACTGTAGCTCTCTTTGCACTTTCCTGTCTTACAAATCTCTCTCACATACCTCATTATTTCCCCTCTTCTTATAGAATACAGTTACAACCAATATATAGTTAAGCCAACACTCAGAGTTCATTTTATTAAGGTTTTATGAATACTGATTTCCACTGAGCCAATTACTATACAATAGTTCCTTTCATGTACAAGTCACAGTTTTCCAGCAGTTAATAACTGACTCATTCTTACCTAACATTGATTCTGATAGGTAGTGAAAGTGAAAGTCGCTCAGTTGTGTCCGACTCTTTGCAACCCCATGGACTATACAGTCCGTGGAATTCTCCAGGTCAGAATACTGGAGTGGGTAGCCTTTCCCTTCTCCAGGTGATCTTCCCAACCCAGGGATTGAACCCAGGTCTCCCACATTGCAGGCGGATTCTTTACCAGCTGAGCCACAAGGGGAAGCCCTCTGAGAGGTAAGAACTATACAAAAAGATCTTAATGACCCAGATAACCATGATGGTGTGGTCACTCACCTAGAGCCAGACATCTTGGAGTGCAAAATCAAATGGGCCTTAGGAAGCATCATTACAAACAAAGCTAGTGGAGGTGATGGAATTTCAGCTGAGCTATTTCAAATCCTAAAAGATGATGCTGTGAAAGTGTTGCACTCAATATGCCAGCAAATTTGGAGAACCCAGCAAAGGCCACAGGACTGGAAAAGGTCAGTTTCCATTTCAATCCCAAAGAAGGGCAATGCAAAGAATGTTGCAACTAGAGCACAACTGCACTCATTTCACATGCTAGGAAAGTAATGCTCAAAATTCTCCAAGAGAGGCTTCAACAGTATGTGAACAGAGAACTTCCAGATGTTCAAGCTGGATTTAGAAAAGGCAGAGGAACCAGAGATCAAATTGCCAACATCCATTGGGTCATAGAAAAGTGTGTGAGACTACCAGAAAAACATCTACTGCTTCACTGATTATGCTAAATGAAGTCTTTGACTGTGTGGATCACAGCAAACTGTGGGAAATTCTGTAAGAGACAGGAATACCAGGCTACTTTACCTGCCTCTTGCAAAACCTATATGCAGGTCAAGAAGCAACAGTTAGAACCAGATATGGAACAAACGACTGGTTCCAAATTGGGAAAGGAGTACATTGAGACTGTATATTGTCACTATACTTATTTAACTTATATGCAGAGTACGTCATGATAAATCCCAGACTGGTTGAAGCACAAGCCAGAATCAAAACTGCCAGGAGAAATATCAATTATAAACTCTGAGATGCAGATGACACCACCCTTATGGCAGAAAGCAAAGGGGAACTAAAGAGCCTCTTGATGAAGGTGAAAGGAGAGTGAAAAACCTGGCTTAAAATTCAACATTCAGAAACCTAAGATCATGGCATTCAGTCCCATCACTTCATGGCAAGTAGATGGGAAAACAATGGAAACAGTGACAGACTTTATTTTTGGAGGCTCCAAAATCACTGCAGATGGTGACTGCAGCCATAAAATTAAAAGACACTCGCTCCTTGGAAGAAAAGTTATGACCAACCTGCTGCTGCTGCTGCTAAGCCGCTTCAGTCGTGTCCAACTCTGTGTGACTCCATAGACGGCAGCCCACCAGGCTCCCCCATCCTTGGGATTCTCCAGGCAAGAACACTGACTGGAGTGGGTTGCCATTTCCTTCTCCAATGCATGAAACTGAAAAGTGAAAGTGAAGTCACTCAGTCGTGTCCAACTCCTAGACAGCATATTAAAAGCAGAGACATTACTTTCCGACAAAGGTCCATCTAGTCAAAGCTATGGTTTTTCCAGTAGTCATGTATGGATGTGAGAGCTGGACCATAAAGAAAGCTGAGTGCCAAAGAATGGATGCTTTTGAGCTGTGGTGTTGCAAAAGACTCTTGAGAGTCCCTTGGACTGCAAGGAAATAGCAACCCACTCCAGTATTCTTGCCCAGAGAATCCCATGGATGGAGGAGCCTGGTGGGCTACAGTCCACAGGGTTGCAAAGAGTTGGACACGACTGAGTGACTTCACTTTCACTTTCACTTTGGACTGCAAGGAAATCAAACCAGTCAATTTTAAAAGAAATCAACCCTGAATATTCACTGAAAGGACTGATGCTGAAGCTGAAGCTCCAGTACTTTGGCCACCTGATGTGAAGAACTGATTCACTGGCAAAGACCCTGATGCTGGGAAAGATTGAAGGCAGGAGGAGAAGGGACGACCGAGGACGAGATGGCTGTATGGCATCACTGATTCATTGGACATGAGTTTGAGCAAGCTCTGGGAGACAAAGGACGTTGAAGCCTGGCATCCTACAGTCCATGGAGTCGCACAGAGTCGGTCAAGACTGAGCAACTAAACAACACCAAATCACTGGTCCTCCCTTAAGCACCTCAATTTTTTAAAACCTCTATCAATACTATTCTCAACATAGTTAAGATGCATATGGTTAACCACCAGTTCTGTTAGGTAAAGATGACCAGGACCCCAGTAGAGTATTTAACAGGCTTTACTGAGGAAGCGTTCCCAGGCGGGGCTCCCAGACCCGAAGAAGGCAGGTCCGGGAAGTCCGCGCGCTGGACCGCGCTAGAAGCTTGTTTATATATGCACGCTGCGGGGGGTGGCCGGGTTAGCGGAAGGGGTTTGGATAGGTTGCCGGTTTGCGGCGGCGCAGCGCGGGCTGATAGGTTTTTCTATGTGGCTGCTGTCATTGGTCCCCAGGATCCGGAGGCCTCTCTCCGTTAGGGACTCCCCGGCCGGCGGGGGAGGAGGGAGGGGCGGCTCATCATGGCAACTGGCGAAGTGTGCTGTCATTGGGGACCTTCTCGCCTGCGGGAGGGAGGAAGAGGGGCAGCCCATCATGGCCCCGGGTCCGACCTTACAAGTTCCATTTTATTTGCTCTAGAAACTTCCTGTCTAAAGTCTTCCATATCCCCCTGTTCAAAGTGTGCTGATTGATATCTAAGACTAATGATAGCTATCACCTCACAACCTCATAAATTATAAAACTAGAAAATCCTTTATCTCTTATACTGATCCCCGCATTTCCCGGATCCACGTGTTGGTCTACACCCTTGTTTTGGCATGCCTCCCAAGAAACTCCACATTAGAAATAAAATGCTTAAGAGTCTGTGTGTTCTGGGCCCCTCTCGGCCTGGACCCTTCATGACAGCACCTGCTGTCACCAGGCAGGCCCCCAAACACTCTGTGGCTCTATCTGTCCACGTGGGCACTTGGCAGAGTTTATACAGGTCAGGCCAATGGCCAGTGTGCACCTTTGCTCCAGGGACCTCTCCTACAATCATCACATCTGCTTCATGTTTATTCACCGCAGAGGAGTCACCATCACCTCCCCCAGTATCACTCAGGATTCTAGTTTTATCTTGGGCTACTTGAGTAATACAGCCCAGATTCCACCTCTGAATAATGGAACTGAACACCTCCCTACCTCGGGGCAATGGACCACATCCTCAAATGAAGGCTCCTTGTTTCCAGCAGACTGACAGGTTACCCAAACTTCATGTGCTGACATTCCAGATGCAGTGGAATTATCCAGTTGCCTAGAACCTCTGCAATGACTGAGATTTGGGACAAAGTCTGAGCCTTTCAAACACTGTGCAACTTAACAGAGACAGTAAAGCTTTGAAGATGACAGCTATGCAACTGTCTTTGGAGACAGTCATTTACTAGCTGGGCAGTCTAGAGCAAATCACTTGACCTCCCTGAACCTAGATTTCCTATCTGTAAAGCATGAATGAGAATCGTGCCTGCCTCACAGGGTTTTGATGAGGACGGAGTAAGCTGCTATTTTATTTGATGTCTGGATTTTACCTGTGACATTTTCTCAGGGCCACAAATGCCTCCCCCTCTTTCCTGCCGAGAAGTGAAGTGTCTGTCCTCTCCTCTGAGCCTGAGAGGTCTTGCGGCCACTTTGACGAGCAGGGTGCGGTGGAAGTGCTCTCGGTGGCTAGGTCAGGAAAGGCCACACAGGTTCTGCCCGGCTCTCTCGGGACCCTGGCTCTTGGAGAAGCCAGCCCCCAGGCAGGGAGTCTGACTAATCCAGCTCAGCGTGATGGAGCGTCCCCAGAAAGATGCTTCAGGGAATCAGCCCCGCCAAGCCCCCCAGCAGAGAGCCAGCAAACTGTCCACCGCGTGAGGGACCCGCGTGGCCACCCAGCCTGGGAAAGCCTTCGGACAGCAAGCGCCCGACTGCAACCCACACAAGAGCCACCCCGCTGGCCCCTTCCAGACTCCCGAGCCACGGGCACGGGTGAAGTGGAAACAGCTTACGGGCCGGCGTGTTGTGCAGGTTACGACGCCGCGACGCTGACACTGGCGCCACCCCGGGTCCCTGAGGCCCTGGCATCGCGCCTCCCGCTCTCCACCGCGTGGAGGCCCTGGGCTGCCCCGGGTCAGCCCTCGGGCTGCACTGGAGGGCCGCGCCTCTTCAGAGCCCGGTTGCTTTCAGTTCTCTGCTAGACTGCCTCTCTAATGTCTATCAAGAAAGTCTGAATAAACTTTAGATAAACACTTAAAATTATGTCCTGGAAGCTCAGCAGACTGAACACGTGAATCCTCCTAGGCTGCACAATTGAAAACAAGTTATATAATCTCTGTTTCTCGGCGGAAAGGGCTGTGTGAGACGCAGAGGCCTGGGACTGCTGCCTGTCGTCTGGAATCACATTTTAAAGAAACAGATGAAGTGCACAGAAACGTGAATAATGAAACGGTAGGAACAGAAATTAAAGAGCAATGGGGACGACAGGCACTATTTCTGTCTCTCACTGAGAATTCCTAACGACTTAGCTTAGGGGTTTATTTCTTGGGAGGGGGTTATTTGTAACGCCGTTGACTGGGATACCTCCATGATACCTATTATTTCCAAATGCCTGCAACATACTTCTCAGACCTCAACACCACTGCAGGGTTAAGGTTCAAAAGTGCCTGCTATCCCTTCAACTATTTTAAATGTTCCATCAGCTATCTCAGTTATTTCTGGAATTCCTTCTTCAATGAGGAAGTTATTTTCTTTAAGAACTGTTATTTTTTAAGATTTTTTTTTTTCTTCTTTGCTGCTTTCTTCACTACCAACACTTTCCAGTCCATCCATTTAGGATGGTATCATCTGGGATGGCATTACAATCTTCGCAAAGATGGATAATAAACAGAGATCAGATCTGAACCGTACAAATACCGTATTTGTGGCCATGCCTTATCCTCCTGCTCCACATGCTCAGGACATCTTGTGGATTTAAGGGAACACTTGGTAATCTGTGAGATTTGCTAATGTAAGAGCTGAAATCTTTATGGCAGTCACTATTCTTTTAAAAACTCAAAAGAATATTTGGAAAATTCAACTGCTGGTGCTGTGTGTCCTGGTGTCTACACTTGACTAAACAGAACAGAGAGTCTTAACCACTGAACCACCAGTGAAGTCCCTTTTGACACTCTGGAAGCCCAAAGAGGGCCGTGAACGGGCGCAGGCCGTGAGCTACCTGTGGAGTGGGCTCCAGATCCCAGGTGGGCTCCAGAACCAGAAATGTCTGCCAGCGGCTGTTTGATCCACCTGCTGTTCAAATCACACTCAGGGCAACTTTCTCTTGAGACCCATGCCAGCCCACCAACCAAGTGCTTCGAAAGCTCTGAAATGGCTGCTAGCAGAGCTGCCAAGAGCACACGTCAGAACCATTTCTGGCAGGGCACACGCACTCCTGCCAGCTGACCGAGAGCCGCGCTCCTGGGGCAGGAGGGTCTGTGGGCACCCCTGCCTCTTCCCCCAGGCAGGCCCCCCAGGGCCTCCCCACAGTGGAGGGTTCTTAGGTGACTTAGAGACTGTCTGTACACATGTGGAAACAAACCTCACGCTTACTCCTTGGAAGAAAAGTTATGACCAACCTAGATAGTATATTCAAAAGCAGAGACATTACTTTGCTGACTAAAGTCTATCTAGTCAAGTCTATGGTTTTTCCTGTGGTCAAGTATGGATGTGAGAGTTGGACCGTGAAGAAGGCTGAGCACCGAAGAATTGATGCTTTTGAACTGTGGTGTTGGAGAAGACTCTTGAGAGTCCCTTGGACTGCAAGGAGATCCAACCAGTCCATTCTGAAGGAGATCAGTCCTGGGTGTTCTTTGGAAGGAATGATGCTAAAGCTGAAACTCCAGTACTTTGGCCACCTCATGCGAAGAGTTGACTCATTGGAAAAGACTCTGAAGCTGGGAGGGGTTGGGAGCAGGAGGAGAAGGGGACGACAGAGGATGAGATGGCTGGATGGCATCATGGACTTGATGGACATGAGTCTGAGTGAACTCCGGGAGATAGTGACGGACAGGGAAGCCTTGAGTGCTGCGATTCATGGGGTCGCAAAGAGTCGGACACGACTGAACGACTGAACTGAACTGAAACGCCTCTGTGAAGAACAGGCATCTGGCCTAGTTTCTAAACCGCTGGAGACCCTTGACAAATCTTTACTCTGCTTTTATTTACACGTGAGCTCACAAATAGGAAGCTTTCAAAAGGAAGCTTCTACTTCATCAGACTTGGCTGACTCTTTGTGATGCTGGGAGATTCTAGATTTAGATTTAGAGATTTTTTCCAAAGTGCAAATTCCTGGATTTTGCCCAAAAAATGGAAGAAGAGACACTGGGCAAGGGGTTCAAGAATTCATCTCCCCAGTGATCTGATGGCCAGCCAGCTTCAATAGTGTCAGCCCAACTGTACCCACACCCTCCATAAAACACCAAGAGGAAGGAGCTGAGAGCAAGCAGCCAAGGCCTGAGTCTCAGTACTAGGGTTCACCTAGAAACCTCCCAGGCCTGGGCAGGACTCAGCAGGCTCTCCTTCTTCCATTTGGTCAACTAACTAACAAATACCTTTTAAGGATCGAGTATGAATGAATTATAAGACAGCAGACGTTCATCTGTTAACAGACGAATATGACTTCTTCCCTGCCATCAAGAAACTCAGAATCCACTTACTCATTCACCAAATATTTACTGAGCACCAGATTTGTGCTGGGTACCATTCCAGACATTGGCAATACAGGACCTAACAGACATGGTTCTGGTCCACGTGGGATTTGGTATTCAGCACAATCTACACTCCTTTTGTAGGAAGGCTTCCCAAGAGGCGCTAGTGGTAAAGAACCTGTCTGCCAATGCAGGAGACTTAAGAGACATGGGTTCAACCCCTGGGTCAGGGAGGTCCCCCGGAGGAGGGCATGGCAACCCACTCCAGCATTCTCTTCTGGAGAATCCCATGGCTGGAGGGCTCCAGTCCACAGTGTCACAAAGAGTCAGACATGACTGAGCGACTTAGCACAAGCACGCAAACAGGTAACACATGAGCAGGACTTTGACAACTGCACTAGGCAGTTCATTCAGAAGCAATACAGCTTCTGCGTGAACCTGAGATCCAGTGCCTCCTTGAATCCTGCAGCCTCCACATTCATTTGCCTCACCCTAGCCCCAGTCATGAGGTTGGGAGGTGTCCTACATGCGATCACGGCAGGTGCAAAGGCAAGAAGATGCTGGAGATTACTCAGAATCTAGGGTGACTTGAGTATAGAACACACCAGGCAGGAAAATGGTTGAGAGTCTGAGAGTCTGCTGTAGATGAGGGGAGAGTCCAACTGCAGCCTACAGACAGCTGTGAAGTTCTCTGCACATCAAATGTTTCTTCTCTGTCTGTATGACAATCAGATTATCCATTTTACTTTTTAGAAAGATCACCTTGACAGCAAAATAGAAATGAGCACTGGGTGGGGTGGGGGGTGAGGGGATGCTTGGACCAAGAAACAAAGCAGGTATTATAGCAGTGCCAGAAAAAGGAAATAAATATTTGAATTGAAGCAACAGCCTAAACGGAAAGAAAGACTTGGTGTCCAAAGCTATAGGGAAGTAGATAAGAGAGGAGAAATGTAGGACTACTCACATAAAGAGTCTAACCATATCTTTTGGTGGAAATACACAAAGAGAATAAAGTAACCTTGTCTGAGTCATTCTCAGCCCTGCCTAAAATTTTTACATTTTTAAGAATTCGCTACCACAGACCATCTCTCACACAGGTTTGTGGTCCAAATTCACACTAATTGTGTGATAGATCCACACACACATACACTCACACACATATGTCAAGTACGGAATTCAATTTAAAAGTTAAGCCTTGGATTAGAGATATGCCAAGGTCAATGGCAGAAGTAAACACAAACCATCACTGGAGTAACAGCATCATCACAAGCCTCCAAAATTCTCACAGATAAAGCCCCAAGGAAAATGAGCAGCCTACCGTTTAAAAGTACAAAACACGGAGAAACAACACACCAGGAGTGAGAGCCAGGACAGACAACAGATTGAATAGTGAACCCAAAAAGACTTCAGATGCTGAACTCTGCCATACAAAATGAAAAACGTTCTACGTGTTTAAGGAAAACGACTTTGAAGAATATGCACCAGGACGCATTCCAGAGAGACAAAGATAGAAATATAAATAGAGGTTTGAAAGCACAGACGATATGAAAGGGTCCAACTTAGGTCCCATTTAAGGAGGAAATAACAGAAGCATTAAAGTGGAGGCACCAGTCGAGGAAACCATGATTGGGAATTTACGGAAGTGGCAAAAGACAGCAGTCCTCATACCACCAGGGTTTTTAGAAATTCTCACTAAGACAAACCAGTGGAGCTTCCAAACACCAAAGAAAAAAGAAGATCATTAAAAGGGAGGGAAAAAAATCATCTACAGAGGAGTGGCAATTATAGTTCAACTCAAAGAAGCAAAAGTGAAGGCTGAAAGACAATGAAACAATATACTTACTGTGCATAAAGAAGATAAATGTCATCCTAGATTTTTATGCCCAAAGCAATTTCTTTCAAGAACAAGAACAATATAAAAAGAATTAAAGTCAGTTTCTTGAAGGAATTCAGGTCAAAAACTGAACAAGTTTACCCCAAACAGACCTTTGGTAAAGAAAATTCTAAAGGAAGTACTTCAGGCCTAAGGGAACATATCTCTGATCAAAGATCTGAGACTCAGAGATAGTGGTCAAAGATGTTAGTAAACATGTGAGGAAATCTAGACAAATACGAACTGTTTAAAACAAAAATAATAATGGGTAATGAGAGAGAAGGGAGGACAGAACTAAACTGGGAGACTGGGATTGACTAACACACTACAATATACAAAACAGATAACTAACAAGGACCTACTGTGTAGCACCAGGAATTCTACTCAATACTCTGTAGTGATTTACATGGGAAAAGAATCTCAAAATGAGTGGATAGATGTACAGCTGATTCACTCTGCTGTACACATTAACACACACTGTAAATCAATCATACTCCAACCTAAAAAAAAAAGCTTTTAAGTAACTTTTTCCAAATGAAAGAACAAAATAAAAGCCCAGGAGAAAATCCTAATGAAATGGATGTAAGTAATATACCTGATAAAGAGTTCAAAGCAACAGTACTAAAACGCTTTCCAAACTCAGCAGAAGAATGGAGCAATACAGTGTGAACTTCAACAAAGCATTAGAAAAAAAAAAAAAGAACCAGTCAGAACTGAAGAATACAATAGCTGAAATGAAAAGTATACTCCCCAAAGAGCCAAAGCAATCTTGAGAAAGGACAGAGCTGCAGGTTTTAAGCCCCCTGACTTCAGACTATACTACAAAGCTACAGTAATCAAAACAGCATGATAACGACACCAACATAGTCACATAGATCAATGACATGGAACGGAGGACCCAGAAATATAGCCACACTTATACGGTCAGTTAATCTATAAGGGGGCAAAACTATGCAATAAAGGAAAGACAGCCTGTTCAGTAAGTGCTACTGGGAAAACTGGATGGCTACATGTAAAAGAACGAGACTGGACTACTTTCCCACACTGCGTACAAAATAAACTCAAAGGGGATTAAAGACTTAAATGGCAGAACTAAAACAATAAAACTGTTAAAGGAAAATATAGGCATTATGCTCCTTGATTCAGTTTAGCAATATTTTTGGACTTGTCTCCTCAGGCAAGAGAAACAAAAACAAAAATAAATGGGACTACATCGAACTAAAAGCTTTTATACAGCAAAGGAAACTACCAGCAAAATGAAAAGGCAACCTACTGAATGGAAGAACATTTACAAACAATATATTCGATGAGGAGTTAACATCCAAAATATACAAGAACTCAGACAATTTAGCATTGAAATAAAAACCTGATTAAAAAATGGACAGAGGATCTGAATAGAAATTTTTCTAAAGACAACATACATGAAAAGATGCTCAACATCACTAATCATCAAGGAAATGCAAATCAAAATCACAGTGAGCGCCTTAGGAGGCTGACATGTCTGCTGCTTTATCTCGTGCTGGCTTCTAGGCCTCCTGATCCAGTCTGTCCACATCCCAGGCTTATTCTAGGGCAGACTTTGAATTACAAGTCAGTCCTCTACCCTCAGTAGGAATAAAGCATGACACTTAGAGATTTGAAGTATCAGTGGCAAATTGGCATTTGTTTTTAATTGCAACAACTGGAAGATTCTGTGAAAGACCAATGTTGTGAAATCCTTAAGCCTGTTAGAGTGTCTCACAATCTATTTTTACCAAGGTCCAAGCTCGTTAAGAATGCGAAATCAATAGAATAATTTCTTCCCAAGAAAGCATGATTGCACACCAGCTACAAGTTCATGAAATTAATCTAATTTATGAAATGCTATTCCACAAGTCAATATTAAGACATTGTTTATTTGGACTAATAAAGATTTCAATGAATAAATCAAA
Source organism: Nanger dama (assembly GCA_917880005.1). NCBI lineage: Eukaryota > Metazoa > Chordata > Mammalia > Artiodactyla > Bovidae > Nanger > Nanger dama. Next base: position 3,814,304 of record CAKJTW010000021.1, on the reverse strand, counting down.
ATTTTAAAATCCACAATAAGACATCACCTCACACATGTCAGAATGGCTGTCATCAAAAGACTACAGATAACAAGTGCTGGTGAAGATGGAGAAGGGAGGGAGTCCTCGGACACTGTTAGTGGGGATGTAAATTGGTGCAGCTACTCTAGAAAACAATATCGAAATTCCTCAAAACATTAAAAACAGAACCACAATACACTTCAGCAGTTCCACTTTGGGGTATTTACTCAAAGAAAATGAAAACACTAATTGGAAAAGATATATGCACCTTAATGTCCATTGTGGCATTACTTACAATGGTCAGGATATAGAAGTGGACAAAGAAGGTATAATGTATATATATGTTCATCAACAGATAAATGAATAAGAAGATATGATATATATATGTTCATCAGCAGACAAATGGATAAAGAAGATATGGTGTATATATATATATATATGTGTTCATCAACAGATAAATGGATTTAAAAGATATGATATATGTAGATGTTCATCAATAAATGAATAAGGAACATATAATATGTAATATTACTCACATATATACATGCCTAATGTATAAAATGAATATTAATTAGCTATAGAAAAAAGAATGAAGTCTTGCCATTTATGACAAGGAAGAACCTAGAAGGTATTACACTAAGTGAAATAAGCCAGATATAGAAAGAAAAATAGCGTGTTTTCAGTTATATGTGGAATCTAAAAAACACAAGAAATACAATAAGACAGAAACAGACTCATAGATCCAGTCACTAGTAGTTGTCAGGGGAGGTGGTCGAGGGGATGGGCCGAACAGTTGAGGGATTGAGAGGTAAAAACAGCCAGTTATAAAATAAATGTGTCGGGAGGATACACTGTGTGACACAGAGAGAATACTCAATAATGTTGTAATAACTTTGTACAGCACGCAATAATAAAATATCCCATCACTGTGCTGCACACCTGACCCTGATATAACACTGTAAGTCAACTATACTTCAATTTAAAGAAAAGAACAACTCACTCCCTTCGTAAACTACATTCCCAATTCAGGGCAGAAGAGGCCTTACGACGCCTTCCAGGGCCTCTCCAGCCGTCTCCTCAGGCCTGGGTGAGCCGCCCTCCTGAAAGACGGGCCACCCTGTCCCCCGCCTCCCCACCTCCTCTCCCGCAGGCCCTTGCGGGCTGCACACTCAACACTCCAGCCCCCAGCAGTGACACCAGTTGTCCATAAGGGGTCATCCATGGACTCTGAGAAGTTGACATTAGATGAGATGTTGGAAGTCACCTGAAAATGGAGGGAACTCATCCAATTTAACTCAACAGTAATTCATGCTGTGCCAACTGTGTATCTAGATTCTGATCCTTTTATGTCTTTTTTAAACACACAACATTTAAACATTGAAAAAAAATGCAGAGAAGCAAAAGATAAAGCTAATCTAATGACTTCCATCATATATTGAGTGCTGGCTTTGTGCCCAGCTTCATATGACAAGCTTGTGTTAGTTGTCTTTGCGACTCCATGTAGCCCACCAGCCGACCATGGGATTCTCCAGGCATGACTACTGAAGTGGGTTACCATCCCCTTCTCCAGGGGTTCTTCCTGACCCAGGGATCGAACCCAGGCCTCCTGCATTGCAGGCAGATTCTTTACCGTCTGAGCCACCAGGGAAGTCCATGAAGAGCTCGACTTTCATTAATGCTAGTCCTTAAAAGCAAAGCTTCAAGGTTGCCAGTGATACTGTAGATCAGTAACCCCCGGCCCAAGGAGGATACGTAAACCTCTCAGATCACACAGCTAGTAAGTAGCAGAATCAGTGTCTGGACCCAAGTCTGTTAATCCCACAGTTCACACACATGCCACTAGACTTTGGAGTTCACAGTAAAGTACAAAAACTGTCCTTGCAGCCTGGAAACTCTTCGCATAGGCGCACTCAGCTTCCCAAGGCCCAAGAGATCCTGCCTCCCCTCTGAAAGCTGCCTGGCTTGTGGAAAGCCCATTAAGCCTAATGTTTCTAATGTAGAATCTGCTGGAGATTCTAGCATGACGGAACCTGAGGTCAATACTAAGATAATGGGTTCAAAATACAATCTTATACAAAGGAATATTAATGCCATCCCTCCACTAACAAAAGGCTTTGCTCTAAGGACAAAACACTGCAAATATTTTCCTCCCAGTCCCCACAGGCATCTTATTCAATTGTAAAAATGTGCTTCAGACAAAGTTTGAAAGAACAAAAATCAGCTCCTTAGGTATCAAATGTCCAAACAAAACTCACTTTACATTCTCTTGATTCATAATACATCATTCAACCCTTTAACTTCTAGGAAATACAACTCAAGAAGCAGACAAACTTACTCAGGGTTTAAAATGTGGGTTTTTTTCTATCCTTTGTCTAATTCATATTGAAATCAATTTCCTCTCCTCTCCTTTGTCTCCTTTTATTAAATCATCTCTTCTAATTCAGTTTCTTCCAAGTATATATTTCACCAGCTTTTTAGAACATCATTCTGGCTTGAAGTAACAAGCTGAAAATACAATGCATTCCATGGCAGCTTAATACAGATGGATGAAACCACGCAATAATTAAACTGAGATCAGGGGTTTCACCTCATGATAAGCACAGAGCCAGGACAAAGCAGGCACTGACTAAGGATAGCAGGATTAACCTGCATACCTGGTGCCATGAGCAGGCGTCTTACTAATCTGGATCCTGGCAGATGCACCCTTGGGTCTTGAAAGACAGGGCAACCATGGAGGCTGGGGATTGAGAAGGCAGAGGAAAGATAGCCTAGGTGTCACCCACTCTGGACACACAGGAATTCCCTCGCTGGTCTATACCACTGGGGCAGTGGGGTACTCAGGAAAGCTGGAGAAGGAGAAGGGTCCTCATTCCCATTTTCTGACAGTTGAAGGAGAGTATTGCTTTGAAAGGGCTTCCCCGGTGGCTCGGGGTAAAGAATCCACCTGGCAAGGCAGGGAGTGCGGGTTCATTCCTGGGTCAGGGAGGTCGCTGGAGAAGGAAATGGCCACCCACTCCAGTGTTCTTGCCTGGGACCCCATGGACAGAGGAGCCAGGTGCGCTGCGTGGGCGCCAGGTGGGCTGCATGGGATCACAAAAGAGTTGGACATGACTCAGCAACTAAACAGCAACAAATCGCTTTAAATGAGATGGAGAACCTGAGGTATTCCGAATCTTTATGAGCCTAGATAACGGCACAGTGCCTGCCAAGGTGAGCAGGTGGAAATCGAATGCTTCCCATCTGTCGTCTCACTGAACCACTGCAGCGTGGAAACTGACACGTGACGTCACAGCCGAGAAAGAGGCCACGCCCACCAGGCGGGGACGCGAGCCTTGGCCCTTTGGGCAGGTCTTATGAAGTCTACCAACAGCTTCTTAGAAGTATGTTTTTAAACGTATAAAACAAAGCAAACCAGTTGTACTACATCACAGTTCTAAGCATGGACTCCATGGAACATTCAGGGCTTCCTGGTAGAGTTCGGGCTGGTTCCACCGGAAGCACGTGTGAGAACTAGACAGGCCACGTGCTACAGAGCCGCCCCGCCCCGCAGGCTCGCGCTGGGAGGCTGAGTGTGTGTGAGAAAGAGCCACCAGCCGCCAAGCCGTGCGAGGCCAGGCCGGCATCACGTGTGCGTTGCACGCCCAGAGGCCAAAGACCGCGGCAGGGAGAAGGCTCCTGAGGGTCTCGTCCCGGGCGGCATTTGCGTGCCCCCTGCCCCGGCTGCTCCACAGGTACCTGCTGGGTCCCACCAGGCTCCAGAGAAGCAGGACTAGAGATGGATTGACACGGTTCACTCCAGGAAGGAACACTGAAGGGAGGCACCAGGGTCCCTGTTTCATCAACAAACAACCCAAGCCTGCTCACTGTGCGGTGCCAAGCAGGACTCCATCGGGAACTGAGAAGGCATCCTCAGGGGCCCTTAAGGCGCTCCAGGGGGAGGGCGTCTCCAGGCAGGCTCCCAGCAGGAAACTGGCAGCCTTTCAAATGGGACGGCCGGGCAGAGTCTCACGCAGGCACTGTTTACAAAGATGGAGGTGGGCTTCAGGAAAACCAAGACAGGTGAAGGAGCCTCGATTAGCTGGGGACACCTGCCTTCACCACCCCTAAAGGGGTGAGAAAGACCAGCGAGTGGAATCGGAGAGAACCTAAGAAATACCCTGAGCGCTCGTCCCTCCACCCGGCAAATCTCCCTGGCGCTTCCCATCGGCTGAACCCCACCAAAGCCCCGAGTCCAGAAAGTTCACGACTATCAGCCTCGCAGGGCAGAGCAAGGTGATGGTGGATGAAGAGTTAACCTAGAAAGGCAAACAGGAGACTTTTCACAGCGCGGGGAGGGGCGGGAGGGGCGGGAGGGGCAGGGGTGCGGAGGGGGTGGGCTGGGAGCGAGGGATGCTCCAGGCCATTTGATTCGTAAAGTAACTTTTACCCCTGTAACATGGATCAGAATATCAACAAGAGGACCTCCCTGGTGGTCCAGTGGTTAAGAATCCACCTGCCAATGCAGGTTCAGTCTCTCATCTGGCAGCCAAGCCTGTGCACTACAACCACTGAGGTCCACGTGTCCTAGGGCCCAAGTGTGGCAACAGGTGAAGCCCCTGCTCAGCACAAGGAGAGAAAGCCCAGGCACAGCAACAAAGGCCCAGCACAGCCAATAAATAAATAAATAAAAATTTTTTAAAAATCAACAGGAGATACCACTTATGTTTCCAACAATGAAACTATGTCTGGAGGAAAAGTAACTTGTTAAAGATTAATTAAAAAAAAAAAAAATGTGTCTGTTAATTGTTCAGTTCCGTCTGACTCTTTGCAATCGCAGGGACTGTAGCCTGCCAGGCTCGTCTGTCCATGCAGTTCTCCAGACAAGAATACTGGAGTGGGTAGCCATTCCCTTCTCCAGGAGATCTTCCCAACTCAGGGATGGAACCTGAGTCTCCTGCGTTGCAGGTGAATTCAAAAAATAATAATTAACAAAAATTAGATTCAGACTGTAGTCTGCTTGACAACAGGGCCCACACTCTTTGCCACCCTGATTACTGCCTCTAACAGTTATATTTTAAAAGTGAGATTTTCATTCTGCACAAGGACTTGGCTATAACACATTTCCATCTCACTGCTCCAAACATTTTTTGCCAAAACGACAACATATGGACATTTTCATGTAAAACCCTCCATGAGAGAAGTATAAACCCTTGTATGAGGACAAGCAGTGCAGAAAGGGGTCTATGTTTGGAAACAGTCCCCCAAATAAGAAATAAATTAACGTTTGAGAGGGGAGAGTCGCTTGTCTCAGTCTGGGCAAAACTTCAGTTTCCAGAAACCCAGGAAGATTAAAATGAGGCCTCAGAAGAAGCCAAAATTACTGATTGCATGAAAGCTTAGACAGCAAGGCTGATTAGGCAAAATTCCATTCTGCAGACTTTACATTCGGTGGGCAACTGGAGGGTTCTTTTCTTCCCTTAGCAACTTTTTGAAAATGCATTTGGTAGCTACTTGACACCAAGGAGAAAGCCTAGCTCAGAAAACATAACATTCTCAGTGTGTTTCAATAGATTAACCACAGTTTATTCTGTTCTTAAGTATATATCCTGTTCTCACAAACAGCATAGGCTAATTTATGCCCAATTCCTTTTCACACTCACAGCAATATCTCCATGCATTTCTACATGTCTGTATGCATACATTTCAAGGCAAGCTTGGAGCTTTTAAAATTCTGCCACAGAGAGGACACTAAGTAGAAAGGTATTTAGCAGGCCACTAGGGAGGAAATGGCAACCCACTTCAGTATTCCTGCCTGGAGAATTCCATGGACAGAGGAGCCTGGTGGGCTACAGTGCATGGGGTCGAAAAGAGCCAGACACAACTGAGTGACTAACACTGTGTCACTCTGTCACATTTGGGTTATCCATTCATCCACTGGACACTCAGACTGTTTTCATGGCCTGAAAGTGGAAGTGAAAGTGTTAGTCGCTCAGTCATGTCTGACTCTTTGCGACCCCACGGACTGTAGCCTGTCAGGCTCCGCTGCCCATAGGATTCTCCACGCAGGAACACTGAGTGGGTTGCCATTCCCTTCTCCAGGGGATCTTTCCAACCCAGGGGTTGAGCCTGGGTCTCCCACATTGCAGGAAGATTCTTTACTGTCTGAGCCCCAGGGAAGCCGCTTTCCCTGGCTTGGCTGTTGTGCATGCTGAAATCTTCAGGGGCCGGGTGGCTGGGCCAGCCTTCGGTAGAGCCGGACACGGGGGGCCTCAGTGGCCTCCACAGCGTGGTTGACCCTGGGGGTCCCTGCTCTTCCTCCCTGTTCCCAGCCATCTCTACATGTCTCAGCTTTGCTCTGAATAGGATGAAACCACAGTGCGTCCTCCACACGGTGACCCTAAAGGCTGGGAAGCCAGTAGCTCATCTTGCCTCCCTTTCCGGGTCAGGGAAACTCTTTCCGGGTCAGGGAAACTGTTTCCGGATGGGGAGCCCCCTCTCGGAGTGGCGCAGAGGGGAACGGGATGATGCAGGCAGACTGAAACTGCTCTTCCTTTCCTTTTTGAGCCGTTTTTCTCAGGTTTTTGATCCACTGTGTTGCTGAAGTTTCTTAAGTGGACTCCTCATCTCTCCTAGAGCTATTTCTGTTGGTGGATAGCTGTCTAACTATTAACCTCTGTTGGGGGCCAGAGCATGGGGTCCCCCTTGGCCATCCTCATGATGTCCTGTGTTGCCTTCTTTAATCATGTTCACAGGCTTGTTTCACACCTTTCAACACCTGTAATAAACTAAAGGCTCTAGATTCTTTTCATGAATTACTACCAAACTGGGTTTGCTTCATTCCATGCTGGTTATACTTGCACTTTTAAAGCTAAATTCCAGGGCCTACATTTGTTTCTATCACCCTCAAACTGCAAAATGATCTTAACAGGTCTGAATTCTGGGCTGAAATTAACAATCAAAATTTCCTGTCATGCTGTCATGCCAGCTCTCAACTCCAGGTTATATTTTTATCCCAAGTCATTTTTTATTAAAGATGAATATCTCAGGAAAAGACAGAAGATGCCATCAGACCACAGAAGGAAAACTCAGCACAATTCATGATGCCAGAGGGCTTCTGTCAAGGTGGCCTCTGGCCCAGGAGGGCAGCTTGGAGGTGATCAAGAAAAAGGTGAGCCAAGCTGGGATCTGGAGGCGGCAACTGACCAGGTGCCTGGTGAGATTAACAGGTAAGGCAGCCAGGTGGGTCACCACACACCATCTATGCCAAGCAGAGTGAAACAGAGGGATGCAGGCTTAGATGAAAGGGATCACTGAAAGCCTGGGGAGCTGGAGAGACCCAGCAGTGACATGGACTCTTACCATCAGGTAACTGGGTACCAGCACCACATCCTAACTCTCCTTGTATGACATCATAAGACAGGAAATCTCCAATATCCAGGTGAGTATAGAAGCAATAATGTTCTAATATTTGTAGAAAGTGAGCATCAGGAAAAAGAGGTACTAAGTTCAATAAACAGCAGTAACACCTAAGGAAACAGAGTTAATGGAATATAAACAGAGACATTAAAAGAAGTACTGGGAAAAGAACCAATTAGTGATTATGGAACATAAAAATGAATAGCACAGTGGATACAGCTGAGGAGTAATTAATAAACCAAGAAATTCTCTCAGAACGCTGCCCCAATTTTCCAAGATCAAAAATATGAAATGACAGTCACAGCGCTATTTCTGCTACATTCTACTGGTAAGAAATGAATCACAGGTTAGTGACCAAGCCCAGAGTGGAGAGGAGGGGACCACACAGGACTGGGAGGGATGGCCCCTGGGGAGCATCTTCGAGACATCCACCCTTCCATACCCCCCATTCTTCTGTGTGTCCCTCTATTATCACCTCCCATGTGAGGTTATAATCTGTTTACAATATCACAGACTTAAATACCATATCCATCAGACTTAAACTAAAAGTGAAAAAAAGAATTTTGTAGCCAATGATCTGTGTGCCAAGACACATGACACATTTATAAAAACTGTGTATCGGGCCACAAAGAAAGCCTCATTCACAAAACAAAAAAATAGACAGTCCCTCCCTCCCCCTCCAGCCAAGAACCTATCCCCAGAAAAATGCAAACTCTTAAAAAAACACCCAGATGAAAGAAAAAATAAAATAAAAATTATAAACTTAAATAGAACACTAATCACAAAAGATAATCCAATGTTCCCTCCGTAAAACTGCATCAGGTCCATAGGATGTTATAAGTGGGTTCTGCCAAACCTTAAAGGTTATGATTTCCATGTTATATAACCAAGTTCAAATCACAGATAAGGGTAAAACAATTTTTAACTGATATTATGAAGTGAGCATAGTTCAGTTCAGTTCAGTCGCTCAGTCGTGTCCGACTCTTTGCAACCCCATGAATCGCAGCATGCCAGACCTCCCTGTTTATTACCATCTCTTGGAGTTTGCACTCAGACTCACGTCCATCGAGTCCATGATGCCATTCAGCCATCTCATCCTCGGTCGTCCCCTTCACCTCCTGCCCCTAATCCCTCCCAGCATCAGAGTCTTTTCCAATGATTTCCAAATTTGCTGGCATATTGAGTGCAGCACTTTCACAGCATCATCTTTCAGGATTTGAAACAGCTCAACTGGAATTCCATCTCCTTCACTAGCTTTGTTCGTAGTGATGCTTTCTAAGGCCCACTTGACTTCACATTCCAAGATGTCTGGCTCTAGATGAGTGATCACATCATCATGATTATCAGGGTCTTGAAGATCTTTTTGTACAGTTCTTCCGTGTATTCTTGCCACCTCAAGAACAGTTTTCCTCCCTCTGCCTCCTCAGAAGAGTTTTCTCAGGGTCACTTGAGATGCTTCTGTTAGGTCCAGACCATTTCTGTCCTTTATCGAGCCCATCTTTGTATGAATGTTCCCTTGATATCTCTAATTTTCTTGAAGAGATCTCTAGTCTTTCCCATTCTGTTCTTTTCCTCTATTTCTTTGCATTGATCCCTGAAGAAGGCTTTCTTATCTCTTCTTGCTATTCTTTGGAACTCTGCATTCAGATGCTTATATCTTTCCTTTTCTCCTTTGCTTTTCACCTCTCTCCTTTTCACAGCTATTTGTAAGGCCTCCCCAGACAGCCATTTCGCTTTTTGCATTTCTTTTCCATGGGGATGGTCTTAATCCCTGTCTCCTGTACAATGTCATGAACCTCATTCCATAGTTCATCAGGCACTCTATCTATCACATCCAGGCCCTTAAATCTATTTCTCACTTCCACTATAAAATCATAAGGGATTTGATTTAGGTCATACCTGAACGGTCTAGCGGTTTTCCCTACTTTCTTCAATTTAAGTCTGAATTTGGCAATAAGGAGTTCACGATCTGAACCACAGTCAGCTCCTGATCTTGTTTTTGTTGACTGTATAGACATTCTCCATCTTTGGCTGCAAAGAATATAATCAATCTGATTTCGGTGTTGACCATTTGGTGATGTCCATGTGTAGAGTCTTCTCTTGTGTTGTTGCAAGAGGGTGTTTGCTATGACCAGTGCATTTTCTTGGCAAAACTCTATTAGTCTTTGCCCTGCTTCATTCTGCATTCCAAGGACAAATTTGCCTGTTAATATCAAAACCGAAAAAGAATATACAAAGAGAAAGACCAGAGGCCAATCTCATGTATGAACATACATGTGGAATGTATATGTACTGGAACATTTAAATAATATTTAATTAAACATTCAGAAAAAATATGACTGATTCCAGGAATTCAATGTTAGATCACATTTTAAAACTCTATTATACACTGAGTTATATTAACTAATCAGAGAAAAAAACACATATAAACATTTGAATAGATGACAGGAAAGTAGGAGACAAAATTTAGTACATATTTCTTTAAAAAAAAAGACTCAACAATGTAGAATGGAAAAAATAATCCAAAATCAAAGCAAAGATTATACTCAATGGTAAAAATCAGAACCCTTGGCACTCACATCAGGTTCAACTCAAGGATGCCTACTATCACTGCTACTATTAAAAATCACACTGGAAGGAGCTTCCCGGTGGTCCAGTGGTGAAGAGCCCTCATCTGCCAATTTCAGTCCCTGGTCTGGGAAGATTCCACATGACTCAGAGCAACTAAGCCTTTGTGCCACAGCGACTGAGCCCCACACCCAGAGCCCATGCTCTGCAACAAGAGAAGCAATGAAGACCCAGCACAGCGGAAAATTAAATTCATTTAATTAAAAATTTTAACAAGGTAGCTAGATGCAAGATACAAAAACCCATAGCTCTACTATAAACCAATAGTAAACAGCTGGGGGAAAGAAAAGAAATATCTCATTTACACTAGCAATTAAAACTATTATTACTATAAATAAACAAAAAATACATAATACCTACATAGGGAAACCTATAAAATTTACTGAATTTACTATTTAAAAGTAGTCCTCAATATAGCTCTCTCAAATAACTTACAAACACAAAGAAATCCCAATTAAAATCCCCAAATGATTTTCACAGAGAAGGACACACTGATTTTAAAATTTGTAAGAAAATGTCCAAGACAAGATAATTTTGAAAAAGCACTGGAAAAGGATTCGCCATACTAATTGTCAAGCGTGTCCTGTGAAATGGAGTATGTTCTGCCATATGAAGCAACAAGAATGCCGTGGCCATCAGGGAGCCCAGCCCCCAGATGTGAACCTTTGAGCCCAGGAAGAGCAACGCCTGCTATCTGCCAGCCACCCAGCTGCAGTCACCCCCTATGGTGAGCCAGGAGCCAAGGATGTGGATAGTCAAACCACAGGATGCTGGCCCCAGACAGACGGGGCTCGCATGGAAGGAACGAATCAGGGAGCCCAGACTCCTGCACCTTCCCACACAGAGGAAAGTGCTCAATTCTTAACTTGAGACATCTGGTTTTCCTTAATCGACAATAATGATGTTGATGTTCAGACTACCTGCCCCTTGCTGCAAGCTTCTATATAACCTGGCTCCTCCCTCTGCCTCCTCAGAACAGTTTTCTCAGGGTCACTTGAGATGCTGTCTCCCAGACTTAAAGTCCTAAAAATTCCCATCAAATAAAGCATAACTCTCAACTTCTAGGCTGTGACTCCTTTTTAAGTTGACAATACTATAAGGCTTTTGGTGACTTTTTTTTTTAATGGGGCATTGGAGCAGATAGACAAAAAGAGAAAACCCTAAATATACCTACAAGTGTGACAGGAATTTAGTATATGATTTAATGTTGTATATAAAATCATTGGCAAAAGATCAAGTATGCAATAAATAGTTCTGAGAACAACTGACTGTCAATGTGGAAGAAAATAGTTGGACTTTCTACCACTTACAAAAAAAATTCCATGTGAATTAAAGATTTAAAGTTAAAAAAATCTAGAATGTGTTTATAAACTTGAGTTCAAAAAGACTCTTTTAAATAAGATTTTTAGATAAGTCCTAAAACTGGAAAGTTAAGCAAAATAAGTCAGACAGAGAAAGTCAAATACCATACAATGTCACTTACACATGGAATTTTAAAAACAAAACAAACGATACAAGAGAAAAAAAAAAAGCTCACAGATACAGAGAACAGACTGGTTGCCAGAGCAGAGGTCAGGGGTGCAGCAGGGGCAGAGGGGAAGGGGGAGCCCGGGGACAGAGGGGAAGGGGGAGCCCATGGGCAGAGGGGAAGGGGGAGCCCATGGGCAGAGGGGAAGGGGCAGCCCATGGTCAGAGGGGGAGGGGGAGCCCAGGGGCAGAGGGGAAGGGGCAGCCCATGGTCAGAGGGGAAGGGGGAGCCCATGGGCAGAGGGGAAGGGACAGCCCATGGTCAGAGGGGAAGGGGGAGCCCAGGGGCAGAGGGGAAGGGGCAGCCTATGGGCAGAGGGGAAGGGGCAGCCCATGGTCAGAGGGGAAGGGGGAGCCCAGGGGCAGAGGGGAAGAGGCAGCCCAGGGGCAGTGAAAAGGTACAAACTTCCAGTTATAAAATGAGTAACTCACAGGGATATAATATGCATGCATGTGTTGTAAGTCACTTCAGTCGTGTCCGACTCTGCAACCCCATGGACTGTAGCCCGCCAGGCTCCTCTGTCCATGGGATTCTCTGGACAAGAACACTGGAGTGGGTTGCCATGCCTTCCTCCAGGGGATCTTCCTGACCCAGGGATCAAACCTGTGTCTCTTGTCTCCTGCATTGACTGGCAGGTTCTTTTCCACTAATGCCACCTGGGAAGGCCAAAAATGTAATGTAAAGCATGGTAACTATAGCCAATAATACTGTATGCATATTTGAATGTTGTTACAAGAGCAGATCTTAAAAGCCCTCATCAGGAGAAAAACAATTTTTGAAACTGTATATGATGACAGATGTTAATTAGACTTACTGTGGTGATCATTTCACAATATATAACAAACGCTGGTTCATTATAGTGTACACATAAAGCTGTTATGTTACGTGTCAGTTGTACCTCAATAATAATAATAACCTGGAAAGCAAAATGTTAATCAATCTGACAACCAAAATTTTAAATTTCTATACCACAAAAGCACCATAATTGAGTTTAAAAGGACACAGACTACAGAAACTAACATTTATCACAAATGAGAAATACCCATTTGCTATACTAATGACTTCTACATATAAATAACACCAACAACCTAAGAAGAAAACAGCAAACGAGTCAATGATTTGTAGAAGCAGAAAAACAAGTGAGCAGGCTTTGAACACATGAAGAGGCTTTGAATCTCACTAATAATCAGTAAAATGCAAATTAAATAACAACGGAAAACCATTTGAGGCCCATTTGATTAGTAAAACTGGAAAAACTGTATGACATCAAATGTCAAAGATGAGGCAAAACTCACCACTCTAGTGAAATTACTTGATTTTGGTGAGATTACTTAGAAGAATGTGCATCAACTGAGATGTGCTTTGGTTACAGCAATTCCTGTTGCTCAGTCCCCACACCAGAGGGGCACAGGCCGGTGTCCACGAGACCGCAGGGCTGAGCAGACTCTTCAGAGCACGATTTGCGATGCTGGAAACACTGGCCATTACCTCCCACACACCACCTCCCCTAACAGAAGTAATATGGGAAAGCAGTGTGGTAGGGAAGGGAGGGAGGGAGGGAAGGAGGAGTATTTTTGGTCGTCTTTTTTTTTTAAATAGGAGGTTTTTTTCGTCACTCAGTTGTGTCCAAATCTTTCACCCTCATGGATGGCAGCATGCCAGGCTTCCCAGTCCTTCAAAAGCAAAAAGCAATTTTTAGAACATATGTAAAGAGTGATATCATGTTTGTAAAAGCAAAAACTATACATTTCTATATGCCCATCTATTATGTAAATACTTCTTAAAAGAGCTGTGGAAAAAAAACACACTATATGATGGAATTTTATTCAGCCTGAGAAAGAAGGAAATCCTGTCATTTTTTACAATATGAATGCACCCTGAGGGCATTAAGCCAGACAGAGAAAGACAAATACTGCTGGTTAGCACTAGTTTGTGGAATCTTAAAAAAAAAAAAAAAAAAAAAAAACTGCCAGGGGCTGGGGGATGGAGTGAGAGTTTAGTCAAAGGGCACAAACTCTCAGCTATGAGATGAATAAGGTCTGAGAATCTAAGGTGGAAATAGTGACTATAACTGATAACTAAAATTTACTAAGAACTTAAATGGTCTCACATGCAGAAAAAGATTTTGGAAAACAATAACTTTCTCACCCTGTTCAAAGTTATTTGATGTTGGGTTGATGTATCACCTAAAATTATCTCCCCACACCACCAGTGGAACATGTCCTTAAGTAAAAAAATTTTAGGTAAAATAGATAATAATAGATATTAATAGATACACAGATGATAGATACAGATAGATATGGGCTTCCCCGGTGGTGCTAGTTAAAGAACCTGCATGCCAGCGCAGGAGACGTAAGAGACCAAAGCTTGATCCCTGTCCCTGGAGGAGGGTATGGCAGCCCACTCCAGTATTCTTTCCTAGAGAATCCCACGGACAGAGGAGCCTGGCAGGCTATAGTCCATAGGGTTACAAAGAGTTGGACATGACTGAAGCAACTTAGCATGCACAGATGAAGGTAGGTAAGTAGGTAGGTAGGTAGATGGCTGATAGATACTAGTAGATAGATCAATAGATCCAACACCAAACCAGTAACAGCCATCACCTCCAAGGAAACTGTCAAGAGTAATTTTAGCTTATCTGACGGACTACATTACATTACATTATATTCTTCCATAGCTTGTGTAATTAAGGGAAAAAAAATTTTAAGAAAACTAACAAATTTCTAAGGAAATTTCTAAGGAAATTTCTAACAATTTCTAAGGAAAAGGCTAGAATTCTATGATACACTGTTGGAAACCTTCCTATAAACAGGTCCAGAAACATTTTCCATATCGTGAGACCTGCTTTGAGCCAGACATGTCACCCATGCTTCCAGTCTTAATACTTTCTCGGGAAGATTCTGGAATCAATGACAGGTAGAGGATTCTGGAATTCAGGTGAGGGGAGAGCCTTTTATTATGTGCCAGGCACTGTTCAAGCAACTTTTCACACATTACTGACTCTATCAGCACAGCAGGCCTAAGCAAAAGTCGCTCAGTCATGACTACAATCCATGGGATTCTCCAGGCCAGAATACTGGTGTGGGTAGCCCTTCCCTTCTCCAGGGATCTTTCCAAGCCAGGGATCGAACCCAGGTCTCCCACACTGCAGGTGGATTCTTTACCAGCTGAGCCACCAGGGAAACCCAACAGGCCTAAAGGCATTATTTTTCACATTTTTTACATTTCACATGTGAGGTGAAGTAAGTTGGTCAAATTCAAGGGTTTTAAGTGGCCCACCAGGATTATCAAATTTGACTCTAACTTCCAAAGCCTGTTCCACTCCTCCCATAACAAAGATCCTCAGTTAAACTGCCCTCAGGCCGACGGAGGGACTCTGGTAGAGAGAATCAAAGGCAGGCCGATGTGCCTCCAGGGACCTGTCAAGGGAGGATTTGCCGCTGAGCCATGAGGGTGCCTGGAGCTGCAGCAGAGGGCCCGGAGGGGAAAACGATCAGAGGAGCCTGGGGTGCGTTCAAAGAAGCAGCGTCCAAGATGGAGCTTAGAGAGCAGGACTGTACACTAGGGAGCATCTTTGGAAGGACAGCGGTGGAAGGGATCAGCCAGAGAGGATGTCAAGTCCGAGAGGCACTGCCAACCCCAGTGAGCTCTGAAGCTGAGACGGCCCACCGGAGCTGCCCACAGGGAGGCGGCAGGGCCAGTGTTCATGACCCGTCTCCACCCTCCATCCGTCACTGGACACGGGCCACCAGGGAGAGACACGGCCTTGCCCTGAGGCAGCCTGCAAAGGGATGAAGGCTGAAGGCTGCCAGCCGACAGCAGCTGGGGGCTCCAAGTCCTTCCTGTGGGGAATCTGTGTGGCATATCACCGGGTACAGTCAGCTCCCTGGGGGCTCAGACGGCAAAGAATCCGCTTACAATGCAGGGACCC
The DNA here is from genome assembly GCA_917880005.1 of Nanger dama. Classification (NCBI taxonomy): domain Eukaryota; kingdom Metazoa; phylum Chordata; class Mammalia; order Artiodactyla; family Bovidae; genus Nanger; species Nanger dama. The sequence continues at coordinate 3,798,822 of CAKJTW010000021.1, read as the reverse complement.
GGTCTTGATCTCTGGGTTGGGAAGGTCCCCTGGAGAAGTGAAAGGCAACTCACTGCAGTATTCTGGCCTGGAAAATCCCTTGGACAGCGGGGCCTGGAGGGCCGCAGTCCGTGGGATTGCACACGACTGAGCGACTAGCACCTGCACTTTGACATCACTGGGTGCACAGCAGACTGAAAGGAAAGTTTCGGCTGAAAGGCTACAGGGGGGCACTATCACTTCAGTTCAGTCGCTCAGTCATGTCTGACTGTCTGTGACCCCATGCACTGCAGCACGCCAGGCCTCCCTGTCCATCACCAACTCCCGGAGTTTACACAAACTTACACCCACAGTCAGTGATGCAATCCAACCATCTCATCCTCTGTCGTCCCCTTCTCCTCCTGCCCTCAATCTTTTCCAGCATCAGGGTATTTTCAAATGAGTCAGTTCTTTGCATCACGTGGCCATAGTACTGGAGTTTCAGCTTCAGCGCCAGTCCTTCTAATGAATACTCAGGCCTGACCTCCTGTACGATAGACTGATTGGATCTCCTTGCAGTTGGTGATGGACAGGGAGGCCTGGTGTGCTGCAGTCCATGGGGACATGATTGAGCAACTGAACAGAACTGAAGATCTCTGGGCCCTACCCATCCCTGACCCCTGCCAGGAAGAATCTACCCTCTGGAGAAAGGCCCCCAGGGAGACTTGGACTCGGGCAGACCAGGACGGCGGGGAATGGATGAGGCACTAGGTTTGCCATGGAGGATGCGGTGAAGTTCTGCGACCTGAATGACAAGAGCTCTTCCCCAGCCCCCTTTCCCAGACCAGCTTCCAGAACACCCACAGCCGAGGAGGACAGCCTCCGAAGCAAGGGCAGAAAGAGCCTTCTCAGGAGAACCTGAACAGCTCCAGAGGAAAGACGTGCAGACCAACAATCTCAGCATCTCCTGGTGGGAAAGCCAGCTCACCCCCAAGTCACCCCCAAAGGAGGCAACCAAGCAACAAGCTTGCCCCACCACCCACCAGCACACAGGTCTCCCAACCAGTTTTCAGGGCCTCGCTTTTCTTAACAGATCCCTGGCTCCACAGTGTCTAACATTCAAAGGAACACAGAGAGAAAAGCAGAGAAATAGAAAGAGAAACTAGAAGAAACTGAGCTATGCAAGACATTTAAAAAGCAACTTGAAAAAAAAAAATTCTAAAGAAAAGCTCAAAAAGCACCTTGCAGAAAAGCAAACTTCAAATGATATGCACAGAATCAGAAAAGGCACTATCACCTCCATAAGGGAAAGGCAGGTGGCTATTTCTCAAGAGCAAGAAAGAACAAGAAAGAGAGCGCATAGAAAGTACAACTGTGGCAGGAAAACCTGAAAATCTGTAGGAAGGCTAGAAAAGTCCACCAGGGAGATCACCGACATGATGAATAAAAGGAAAGGAAATACAATGAGCAAAAAGGAAAGAAAGGAGTAAAAGGATTAAGGGCTAACCTGAGAGGCCCATTCTCCAACTATGTGGGGTTCCAGACAGGAAAACAGGGGAAAAGTGAGAGAAAGAAATTAAAATAGAAGAAGAAAGCTTCCAGAACTGGAAGATGTGACTCTTTTGATAGAAAACAGGCATTTATAACCCAGACCAATACATGAAAAAAAATACACCCACAATATATCACCGTGGAACTTCAGAACACCAGGAGTAACAAAGATTGTAAAAGCTTCCAGAGAGAAATGGAAAACAGTCAAGACAGGGGAAGGTACAGAATCCAGGAAACAGAGGACCCAACATAGGGGAGAGGAGAGAAGCTTCTAGAACAAAAAGAAACTCCAGGACGATAAGAGTTCAGGCTCAAGTAGAAAGGTGAAGGGCCCCAAGAGGGAGGTCTGGGTTTAGTGGCTTATCTGCTCCAGGGTGTAAGACAGATTAGTGATAGGTACAAAGAAAACTAAGCAAAATAAATGGATGCAATTAACAAATGTGGAAAAAGTAAAAGGAAAGGGATTGTAATCTTAGTGCAGCACTTGGTGTAGCAGTAAACAATATTTGTCCTGGGGCTTGCCAGGTGGCTGCTAGTGGTAAAGAACCTGCCTGCCAGTGCAGGAGACCTGATAGACGGGGGTTCGATCCCTGGATGGGAAAGATCCCCTGGAGGAGGGCATGGCAACACACTCCTGTTCTTGCCTGGAGAATCTCATGGACGGAGGAGCCTGGAGGGCTATAGTCCACAAGGTGGCAGAGAGTCAGGCACGAAGGAAGCCACTGAGCACACACATACGCAAACATGTAAACGCTGATATTCCTATAAGCAGCAACACCGACTAGACTGTCTGAAACAGGAAAGCAGAGTAGCTGCATGACAGGATAGGATGGGAGTAATTAGCTCCCAGAGCCAAATGCTTATCTATCCTAAGAGGAAATCAGTACATCAATAAGTGAATGACCACAACTGAAATGAATCAAGATAGAACTGAGGCATGTGAATATTTAGGAATCCCAGAAGCAACCACAGAAAGTGGCTCCCTCCCAGAAGTAGAGGCAGGGTGTTGGTTAAGACAAAGAATCATTTTTACGCTCTTGGGTCCTATTTGACTTTCTTGACCTTGTTAATGAAGTAAATTTAATTTTTAATAATGAATGGAATAAAGAAAGGGTTCTTTATAAGGAAAAAGGCACCACTGCCATTTTTTCAACCCCACAGAGCCTGAAGGTGGAAGGGGTGGCCGGCTAGGGGGCAGCATCAAGGCAACCTAATTATGGACTGCTCTTCAGGGCTGACTGGATCAACATCTTCCATTTAAAACAAGCCCAGGGACTTCCCTGGTGATCCAGTAGTTAAGGATCTGTCTGTCAGAGCAAGGGACAGGGATTCGATCCCTGGCCTGGGAAGAGCCCACGTGCCGCAGAGCAGCTAAGCCCGCAAGCCGCAGCACCTGAAGCCTGCACGCTAGAGCCGCAGGAGTCACCGCAGGGAGAAGCCCGTGCACCGCAGCCAGAGCGCAGCCCACCCGCGCAGCAACCAAGACACGCTGCGACCAAAACTCAATTAATTACTTTTAGAGATTTAGAAGTGAATAAATAAAACCACCCATCCTCCAGTCAACGGCTGCACTAGCACACACTTGCATTCATGTGGTTCCTCCAGGTTCAATTTCAAGTTAATTAAAGACACTGTCTACTGCACTTGAAGGTCACACGTCTCGTCTTTCTCAATCGTTTAGTTTGCCTTCTCCAGATAAACGTTTACTCTTCAGTATGCATTTACTCCCACCCTGCAAAGAAGAGGAAAGCAAGCCCTGTATCAGCTGACGAGAAGCCTCAAGGTGAGCACCTCATCTGTCAAAATCACACTTGGATTAACAAAAAGCCAACAGGCTGGAGCAGGCAAGTCAGCTGATTGCTCTTCTGTGCTCCACTTTCAGGGGGCATCCTGGGGCCTGTCTCACACACACACATGCACACACACAAGAACTGATACCACAGACAGAACTGTAAAAGACCAGATTTCAGACACACTCGAGTGCTGCGTGTACAGACACCTCCAGTTCCCCAGCTCACACTGCTCAGCCTCCCTTTCATTTCAGACCTCTGTGGGCTTCTCCCCACTTCACACAGTGTCTGGCCTCAAGCAAGCTCTGGGGCTCCAGCATTCCAAACCCCTGAGGCTTCATCAAGCCCCCACATGGGGGCTCTTATCAACCCCCAGGCAAGTGCTAACTAATGGGGGAACTGGATAGACTCTCTCCCAGTCACTCCTCAGGCAGATCCTTCTGAGAGGCATTTGAAACACTACCCAGAACATGGGTTCTATCTCTGGGTCAGGAAGATCCCCTGGAGAAGGAAATGGCAACCCATTCCAGTATTCTGGAAATGGCAACCCATTCCACCTGGAAAATCCCATGGACAACAAGCCTGCCAGCCTGCAGTCTATGGGGTCAAAAAGAGTTGGGCATGACTGAAGCGACTTAGCACACAAGCACCAGAATGTTCCAGGCAGGACGATGTCCCAGGTACTCTCGGTGCTGACCTTATTAATGCACCTTTTCCCTTCTTCCCATGCTCACCCAGGCCCCTCACCTCTGCTCCTTGACTGCATCTTCCAAATAAACTACCTGCACCAACTCTTGGTCTCAGGCTAAGCTTTAGCAATGACACAAGCCAAAAGCTGGGAAGATCAAATGTCCCCATTTGGCTGCAACTGAGGGTTTCTCAGTCCTCAAATTTCACAAAGAATCGGACATGACTGAGCTACTGAGCTGAACTGAACTGAGGGATTTCTCAGATCATGGAACTTTTAGTGCTAAAACTGGGGAAACCCCTGGCAAACCAAGATGAACTCACACTAGTCAGACACTGAAAAGGAAGAGATACCAGAGAAAAAGCTGCAAAAGGAAACTGGTGAAGAAGGGACAGTGTCCTTCCAGTGTCTATGCTATAAGCTTCACTGCATCAGGGAATACCTGCCAGGCTGTAGTTGGCTCCCCTTAACTCCACTGTTTTTAAATACTGTATGGATGCAGATGGTGGCCATTTTAAATAAGAGATAACACAAAATGTACAAACAGTGGAAATAAAAAGGTACTAATAGAGAATCTAGAAGGAAATACTCCAGAAAGCAACCTCAAAAACCCAAACACAGCAACCGAAAAACTGTGAAAATAGAAGTCAGTAATTAAGCCAGTAAAATAAACAATATATAAAAAAACAAACATGTTTTTGGAACAAAAAGGAATGCTCCTGCACTGCTGGTGGTAATGTAAACTGGTGCCAACACGATGGATTACAGTAAGAAGGCTCCACAGACAACTAAAAACAGAGTCGCCACAATAACCCAGCAGCCCCAGTCCTGGGCGCACACCCAGAGAAACCCGCAATGTGGAAAGACACACGTGCCCCTACGTTCACTGCAGCACTGTTCACAAAAGCCAAGACATGGAAGCAACCCAGATGTCCTCCCACAGACGAGTGGATAGAGATGGGGCACATATATGCGATGGACTACTACGCAGTCATAAAACAGAATGAAATAATGCCATTTGCAGCAATGTAGATGGACCTAGAGATTTTCATTCTAACTAAAGTTGTCAGAAAAAGACAAATATCATGTGATATCATGTATATGTGGAATTTAAAATATGACACAAATGAACTTGTCTGCGAAACAGACTCACAGACGTAGAGAACTGACTTGTGGTTGACAAGGTGGGGGTGGGGTGGAAAAGGGCAGAGTGGAGTAGCAGATACAAGCTATTAGACATAGAACAGATGAGCAACCAAGTCCTACTGGACAGCAGAGGGAACTATATACAATACTCTATAAAAACCATACGGGAAAAGCATCTGAAAAAGAATGTGCATATATCTATAACTGAGTCACTTTTCTATAGAGCAGAAACTAACAAAACACTGTAAAAGATTTATAAACAAATTTTTAAGACACCTTCTTATATACCAGCAATTAGAAGTTATAATTTTAAAAACTTCCATTTGTAGCAAATGAAATTGTTAAATGTCTAAGAATATACTTTAAAAGAAATATATGACTTTTGTGAATAAAACTATGAAAAATTACTTTAGAAGTTAAAATGTAGCCTGAATAAAGAGAAATACATTCCATGCTCCTAAACGTGAATCATTTTTTTTTAAATATATTTTTATTTGTTTATTTGGCAGTGCCAGGTCTTAGTTGCAGCATGTAGGATCTTTAGTTGTGACATGTGGGATCAAGTTCCCTGACGAGGGATCAAACCTGCACTCTCTGCTTTGGGAGTCCAGAGTCTTAACCACTAGAGACCACCAGGAAGTCCCTGAATCATTTTTGTAAAAGACATTTTATTTGCAAATTCACCCAGAGTCCCAATATTTTTAATGAAAGTTGACAAACTGATTATAATCCTCTGCCTGAGGGAAAAAAGCATTTAGTCAATAGAGAAAGAAAAGATTGTTCAATATTTTAGGAACAACTGGATACTCATTCAGAAAACATTTAAGTTAGACAGAAATATTTACTGAAGATTTAGTGGTAAGCACCGAAAAAGGAGGCATTTTCCCATTGTCACAGGGCTAAAAGGTGAACAACCAGATATTAAATCTAAGAATCACGTGGCATAGTAGTAAAGAACACATCTGCCAATGCAGAAAGTGCTTGAGACTCAGGTTCTGTCCCCAGGTTGGGAAGATCCCCTGCAGTAGGAAATGGCACCCAACTCCAGTATTCTTGCCTGGAAAATACGTGGAAGGAGGATGTGGAGGGCTACAGTCTGCAGGATCACAAAGTGCCAACAGGACTGAGCACGCATGCATCCCTCCTGTTCTCACAGAGCTAACAGGTGAGACAACAGGTATCAAATCCAAGAATCACACAGATAAATAAAAGCGACTACTGTGACCAGAGCTACTAAAAAAGTGCTATCTATGTTCTGAGAACTCCAGAGAGTGGGAACTGACTTCGGAGGGGACGCTGGCTTTGAAAAGGTCAGGTGTGGCTGCAAGGCAGAAAAATGGGTTGGTTCAGAGGCAGTCCTGGGTCGGGGAGAAACAGAAGGTGGACGGTGGCAGCGCGGTCCTCTCAGAGCCTGGGCCTAGAGGGGTCGGCCTCAAAACAGACACGGGGAAGGCAGACGCAAGGCACACTTGAAGGTAAAGGGGCCTCAGGCGACAGTGCGCTGGCCCCTGAGGCTGAGACAAGAGGTGCCGGGACGGCCGGACGGCGCCCCCTTGGCTGAGATGAGGCGCACAGGCCCAGGTTCGTGCAGGGGATGCCCCGCGAGCTCAGGCTCACACAGGCAGGGTCCGGGGCCTCCCGGGATGCCCACTGGAGCTACCAAGGGGCGGTGTAGGCCCTGATGGGAAACACGCCTCACTTTTCCAGCAGGACACGCGACGCAGCAACACCAGCTGCTCTCACAAGCACCCCCGGGCTGTGCTGACCACGCCTCGGAAGCGGGTTTGGCCCTCGCCCCTGCGAGTACCTCAGGGCTTCGCACCTCCAGGGCCCGCGGGTCCAGGCGGAAGCGGAAGCGGAAGCGGAAGCGGAAGGAGAGGGTGCAGAACACCCCCCCACCGCTTTCACCGGAAGTGACGCAACAGGCACTGAACTCGTGTCGTTGCAGAGAGCGGGAGTCGCCGACTGCAGGCGAAGGGCCGCGGGGAGAGGCAAGGTTTCCAGGGATTTGTTCTCAGGTCCGAGAGCCCAGGGGAGAAGGAGCCTACCGTGAGTAAGGCTGGATGGGGAGCGCTCTTGGCGAACCGTCAGGTCAGAGGTCACAGTTGCATGCAGTTGCCTCACTGTCAGTGAGCGTTTATTGAGCGCCTGCTGTCTCCCGGTACCTTCCTAGGGCCGGAGGCGCTGGCTCTTGCTGTCACTCCCTAGGGTCCTGGTAGCTCGGGTGGGGGTAGGGGGTAAGTGAAAGGAGCTTACGGGCAGTGCCGCGTTGCTTCAGTCGTCTCTGACTCTGTGACCCTATGGATGTAGCTCACCAGGCTCCTCTGTCCATGGAATTTTCCAGGCAAGGATACTGGAGTGGGTAGCCATCCCCTTCTCTAGGGGATCGTCCCAACCGTGGGATGGAACCCGGGTCTCCTGCACTGCAGGCAGATTCTTTACCCTGTAAGAGACCAGGGAAGCCCCATAAAGGAGCACAGATGAGCTTAAATGAGATGACGCTGCAGTCCTTCAGTCAGACTGCTGGAGCCCGGAAAGGTTTTCCCAGAAATCGAACGTGTGCCTCCTGCGTTGCAGGCGGATTCTTTACCACTGAGCCATGAGGCAAAGCTCCGCAAAGACACGATGACTGCCAGGTAGGTAAAGGCTGAACAATTCTCAGAGCCAGCTTAGGGCTGGGAGATGTTTTGAGTCCCACCCCCACCTCCCCGCCCCTAGAATGGAGAGAACTCATTGTTCAAGGACTTTCAGAGTGACCTCAAAATTGTCATGCCTTAGTGGGGGGTAGACCAGATGCAACAAAGCTTAAAAACAAACCTAGAAAGGATCAAGCTGATCTGCAAAGTTTACTGCCTACCAAAACAAACATCAACATTCTGCTTAGACAACAGAATCCAAACACACAACAAAGTATCACTTATATGGTCAACATCTAAAAATTCACTAGGGGTGCCAGAAAACGGGAAAATGTGAGGCACATCCAGGAGAAAGACTAGTCAAAAAAAAAAAAAAAAACCCAGACTTAGAAATAACAGAAATGGAATTATAAGGGAAGGTGTGTAGGAAGGAGATGGAATTCAAGCCAAGAGAGTAGCCGGAATACATGGGGTTTCTGGAGAGTATCCAGTTCCTTTTGGTGGCACTGGTGAGAACAGGTTATTCAGGACAGACAGCCACTATTATCAGAGAGGCTGGGTGACATGTGGCCCATATAGCGGGGATCTCTAGTAGAAAAAGAAAAATGTCGAAGACTCGTGTAGGTCTTGTCATCTGACAGAATGGCTACTTTCCTTCCCACTGAGTTACAAAGTTCCCTGGGACAAATCAGAATGTGAGTGTCTCTATTTTCGTTACAGCTGCTCGCTTATGTCTCGGATGAACCTGGGTTAAATATTTGCATTTCTAAGAAAAGAAAAGAGAGTTTAGCTTTAATGAGATCTGCTATGTGCCAGGCACTCTGACATACATTGTTTCACCTAATTCTTCTGCTAGCCTGAGAGACAGATACCTATGCTCCTTAGAAATGGAAGCACTTATGTCCAGAAATTAAGGAGTTTGTTTGTGGCCGGTTAGAAGTGAAATCTGTGAAAATTTGATACAGCAGTGTCGAGTGTTTTGAAGTCCTCTTGAGGCAAGCTGTCTTTGCGGTCAGGCACACCTATATCCAAATCCAGTTCAGCAACTTGCCGGGTGTCTGCCTTTGGGAAATTCCTCATCTCTTGAAAACTTGGGTTCTATGCATGTTGAGTGGAAAAGGAAATCAATAGGGAAGATTAAGTGAGAAGATGAAGGATGTAAAGAATCCAGAAGAGAGCCAGGCACACAGTAGGTGTTCAGTAAGGCCCCTGTCCTCCTCCTCCTCTGGTAGATTTTTTATCTTGGGTAAAGGGGTGCATAGCAGAGCCGTAGCCGAATCACACAGAAGGCTTTTCAGCAAATGCGTGTGCCAGTGGTTCTCACAGCAAGGTCCCTGGACCGGGAGCGTCAGCATCACCTGGAATTTGTTAGAAATGCACACTTTCTGACCCTACTCCGCAGGTCCTGAGTCAGAAATGCTGGGAATGAGCCCAGCAGTCTGTATTTTCGGGCGCTCCTGATGAGTCTGATACACGCTGAAGGTTTCAGAACCACAAGTACAGTCCTTGTGCCTTTGCATTAGTTGACTTAACTGCATAGACTGGGTGGGGATCCTAATAACCAATCTGCCGCTCGCTCATCCTTGTCTTTCATGGATTGTTTTCAGATTATTTAACGTTTTCTGCTCATTCAAGCTCTCCACAGGAAAGAGTAAAACCAGGTGAAATGATGTTGCATTAAAAACATTCTAAAAAGAGGTTCACCAAGCTATTGATTTGATACAAAAAGAGAAACTGAGAGTTCTCCTTGAGAAAAGTCATTTTAGTGGCACAGGGGAGAAAGTGACTAAATTGGGAGCCTCTTCCGTAATCCCAGTGAGAGTTTAGCGCAAATGACACTTCAAAAATCCTACCATTTTCACAGTGAACACTGTTTTAATTTAGCTATTCCTGCCCCCAACCCTTTTAACTAAAACTTCCTAAGTCAGCTGTTTCGTTTTCCTAACCTGAAGATCTGGGAAACAGTGAAGCAATTTTGATCCAGAAATTACGCACTTGTCGTTGGGTGCTGAAGTTTCTGTGCTGAAAGACCTCAAAATATTGAAAGCTACAAAACAAAAACTGATGCCGGCTGGGCAGCTGGAAACCAATTATGCAGGAAATTTGGCATCTGAAGTAAACGGTATATCTGAATACTTGGAATGATTCTCAATTATATTTAAGCAGTTTTCATTTTTTCCAGTTGTACAGTCCTCCTCCTAATCCCCCCCCCCAGACTGTACTCATGCATTTTTGCTTGATAATGATTTCAATTGTTTTCCATTTTCTTTATCTTTTATCTCTGCCATTTTTCTTTGCTTCCTCATTTCATGATTTTTTTCTTTCCTTACAAGGCACTCACACAGCACGTGACGCCTCTACAAATGACGGGATTTTTCTTCCTATCCTTGAAGTGACAGCTTGTCTTTCCTGTCGAGTGTCTTTGTCGCATTGCCTCATAAACTGTTTATTTTTCCTAACAGCTTTCCTTTTTCGCCTGAAAAACAAACATTAACCAAAAAGTCCTTGTTTCACCAGTGACCCTTTCTATGCAATCCCTGGTGCTGGAGCGCCCCCTGCTGCATAAATGGGAATTAGCCTGCCTTTTGTAATCCTGCCTTTGGTCCCCCGGAGGATGAGAAACTTGAATCTGGGCGGCCACGCTCTCATCCTAGTGCAGACTCTTCAGAATAATATTCAGTGTAATGTTTTTGATGTAGTCCCTCCTCTAATCTGCAGGTCACATGATCGCCAACAGCTCTCCAGCTATCATACATAGTACGATAAAACTGTACTTTTCACCACTGTCTGCTCAGTACTTACTAGTAATATGTATGCCCCACATAGAAGAGAATGGCCAACAAGCAGGGTGGGACCCTTCCCTTGGAACCAGCTAATGATATGGAACCTATGACCTCATAAGGCAGGGAGCCCAGGTGATTCCAAAGGTCCTTATAATAAACAACTCAGCTTTTGGGGGCTTCCCAGATAGTGCTAGTGGTCAAGAACCCGCCTGCCAGTGCAGGACATTTAAGAAACCCACTGATTCGATCCCCGAGTCTGGAAGCTTCCCTGGAGGAGGGCATGGCAACCCTCTCCAGTATTTTTGCTTGGAGAATCCCTTGGACAGAGAAGCCTGGTGGGCTACAGTCCACAGGATCACAGAGAGTCAGACACGACTGAGGTGACTTAGCATGCACATGCACAGCTTTCTGTGGTTTTCTACAGCTTTTGTCTGTAATTGTCCAGCCCTGTTCTGAGACACTGCAGGGCTTACTTACTTTTCCCACTGTGTTCTGTGTGCTCAATTGCTCGGTCATTTCTAACTCTTTGCAGCCCTGTAGACTGTAGCCTGCCAGGCTCCTCTGTCATGGGATTTCCCAGGCAAGAATACTGGAGTGGGTTGCCATTTCCTCCTCCAGGGGATCTTCCCAACCCAGGGATCGAACCTGCATCTCCCTTTGTCTGCTGGATTGCAGGCAGATTCTTCACTCGTTGAACCATTGGGGAAGCCCCTTCCTTTTCACAAGGGTTGTTGTTCAGTCACTCAGTCATGTCTGGCTCTTTGCAACCCCATGGACTGCAGCCCACCATGCTTCCCTGTTCTTCACCATCTAAATATTTGACATGTGTTACCATGTCCCCCTAAACATTCAAAATACTTCTCACTCCCCAATTAACCATAAACCAGTGTCTGCAGGCCAGATAGTGGGGCACTCACCAGAACGCAACTAAGCACACACTCTGATCTCAGACCTCCCAGCCTCTGGGCTGTGAAAAATAAAATGCTGGTGTTTAAGCCAGTGCATAGGGCTTCCCTGGTGGTGCAGACAGTAAAGAATCTGCCTGTGGTGCAGGAGACCCAGGCTTAATCCCCGGGCCGGCAAGATCTCCTTGACAAGGGAATGGGAGCCCACTCCAGGATTCTTGCCTGGAGATTTCTGTGGCCAGAGGAGCCTGGAGGGCTGCAGCCCATGGGGTCACAGAGTCAGACACGACTGAGCGACTAACTTTCTATTTTCAAGCCAGACTGTGGTATTTTGTTATAAAGTGAAGCTCCTCTACAGAGCTCAGCTATCTCAGTGCCATTGCTCATAGTATATTCTATACAGGTTTTGTTTCCTGGTAGTTATATTTCCAAGTAAGCTAACCAGACATTCCTATCCCACAGCTGAGATGCAAAGATGTATCATCTCACAAGGCAAATGATCTGTTTGTTTATAATCTCACTAAGGCACGTGCCCCAGCAAGTATTTGCTGTAATGTGGGGTTGTTGTTGTTTTTTTTCCATTCTAAAGGAGAACAGTCCTTGGTGTTCATTGGAAGGACTGATGCTAAAGCTGAAACTTCAATACTTTGGCCACCTCATGTGAAAAGTTGACTCATTGGAAGACCCTGATGTTGGGAGGGATTGGGGGCAGGAGAAGGGGATGACAGAGGATGAGATGGCTGGATGGCATCACTGACTCAATGGACATGAGTTTGGGTGAACTTTGGGAGACGGTGATGGACAGGGAGACCTGGCGTGCTGCAATTCATGGAGTCGCAGAGAGTCAGACATGACTGAGCGACTGAACTGAATACATTTTTTTTTAAACCCGAACATATTTTCTTAAGGGTTTTCTCCTTTATTTCTAAGTCCAAGTGCCTTATCAAGCAATATGGAACCCACATGCTGTTGAATGTATTTAAACCTGTGTGTTACAGGTATTGCATTGTATAACATTGACATTCTGTTCTGCAGGAGTTATTTCAAGGCTCAAGTGATTCTGTGGCTCAAATGTTAGAGAACTTTCTTCTCCTGGTCCCTCAAAGAGTCCCAGAATTTGTAAACCATACTCTTGACTCCTTACTGCACATCAGGTTCTTTTGTTATTGTTATTATTGAAATATAGTTGATTTACAATGTTGTGCTAATTTCTGCTGTACAGCAAAGTGGTTCAGTTGTACATATGTATACATTCTTTGTTATATTATTTTCCTTCACGGTTATCCCACAACATTGAATATAGCTCCGTGTGCTATATAGTAGGAGCTTGCTGGTTTTTATTCTCTATATAATAATTTGCATCTGCTAATCCCAACTCTGGATCCATTCCTCCCCCAGCCCCCTCCCCTTGGCAACCACAAGGAATTTCCAGTTCTTGAATTTTTGTCCACGTTTGATGGTCATGTGATGGAAGGATTTCCCAGTTAGTGAAACCAGCCCTTCCCCCTTCTTTTTTGTCCTCTGTCCTTGATTCTAAGAGAAAGTAGACATTAGTGAAGCCAGTCCCTCCCCCTCTCTCCTTGCCCTCTGTCCTTGATTCTGGCTGCTTTGGATAGAGAATGAAATGGCTTCTCTGCGAGGCAGCAGAGAGTACAGTCTGTCAACCCTCTCTGCAACTGGATGGAATAGGGTGACACCGGAGAATCCCATAGTAAGGAGAGAAAAAGCACACGTGCGTGCAAGGCGCCACTGGACTCTTCACAAAGGCCCCTTTCAAAATAGTGCCTCCTGTCATTGCAGCCTCTTCAGAAGGCAGCTGGAGGACTGCTAATGGTGCTGCTGGAAACACCTGCCAGTGTGCACCCCTGGCTTCCACAGCCTTCTCTGAGAAGGGACAGGCTGTGCCCCCAAAGGATAATGCCACGTAAGCATTATTCCACTTCCTGTTACGGCATCACAAAGTGCTTCAAATGTCGGCGTATAAAACGATAATCATTTTATTTTGCTCCCAGTTTCTGTAGGTCAGGAATTCAGGCAGAGCTTGACGGGGACGTTTCTGCTGGGGGTCCCACAAGAGGCCGCAGTCAGATACTGGCTGAAACTGCAGACATCTGCAGGTACAACAGGGCTACACGGCCACCCACACAGCCAGCAGCTGGCCCTAGCCATCAGATCAGAGGGGCGCTCAGTGGGGACTGTTGACTGAGGAGCTTCCCACGGCCCTCCCTCACAGCAGCCCCAGGACAGCTGGGCTCCTTACGTACTCACCGCCCCAAGTGCAAGCATCCTCGGGAGCCAAGGTGGAGGCGGCATGGCTTTGGATGATGTAATCTTGGAAATGACAGAGATTGTGACTGAGCAGGGCCCTATGGGGACTTCCCAGAATAGACCTCTCTCTCCACCCATGTCCTCCACCTGCCTTTTGTCTACAGGAAAGCTTCAGTCAAAGAATAATTAGAGAAGTGAGAAAATGCAGAAAGAAAGGAAAACAGTCAAGCAAGACAAAGTAATAATACTTTAACCATTGACTAAAGTCGAGGAACTTTAGCTCTTTCCCAAGAGCTACAGATAATATTCCGAGCCATGTCCTTTGAGCTGTTCTGCAAACCCCAGACGGGTCGGAACCAGAAGGCTGATGATGCTGACTCCCGACCACATCACCAACCAGTCAGAAGAGCATCCACGAGATGACCACACCCTGCTCCTCCAACACCATGACGCTCCACTACCCCCTCTAGGGTTGGGCCACTTAGTTTTGAGGGCGTTGGCCTGCTGTGGGCCCCTCTGCCTGACAGAGCGATAAAGCTATTTCTCCCTACTTCACCCCAAACTGTTTCTATTTGGCACCGGTGAACAGAGGCCAAGTTTTGGCAACAAGTTCACTTTGTTCTAGTCTCCTGACGAAAGCAGTCACAAGCCTGCGTGGATTCTGGGGAAATAATCCATTGAGCCCCCACCTCTTGATGGAAGGGATGCCAAGAATTTGCAAAGGAGACTAAAACCACCCCAAGAACTCCGGATACCAGTCTGTTCTGTAGCTCAAAGTCACCCTGGAGGCCGACGCTGCTGCTCTTCCCGCGGCCCCTTCCGGCTCCAGAGGGTGGGCGCTTCAGAGGGTTGCTGGCCGTGGCCCTCCGTGGGGGCTCAGGCCACTCTGTCTCACAGCCCGAGGACTTTCCCTGGGCTGGGGGAAGGAGCTCAGTCCTAAGGAGCAGCCACCAACCAAAAGAGATGGCATCAGTGGATAAATCCCCAACTTCCTCACCCCTTGCGGGAGACAGTGCTATAGTCACGTCGGGCCACCACGGCAGGGCAGCTGGCCTGGGGGCGGCCAGCCCCTGAGCACAGCCTCTCCGGCTCTTCGTCCTTGCTTCTGCTTCCTGACATCCCTTCCCAGCACCCAACGTCCTGTCCTCAGCTTTTGGTCTACTCTCTGGGTCCTGTCTAACTCTTTCATGACCCCACGGACTGTAGCCCTCAAGGCTCCTCTGTCCATGAAATTCTTCAGGCAAGAATACTGGAGTGGGCTGCCGTTTCCTCCTCCAGGCAATACTGCTGACCCAGGGATCAAAGCCATGTCTCCTGCATTGGCAGGCGGATTCTTTACCACTGAGCCACCTGGGAAGCCTGTCATCAGCTTTTAGGAGGATGCAAACTCAAACACCCATTGCACATGTCCTGGCGAGAGAAGGCCCTGAGCACTATCGCAGCAGGTGGTCTGAAAGCCCTTCCCCAGCCTGAATCCCTGCTCTCATCATCATTCATTCATGAATGGGGCCAGCTGAGAAGGTCTGCAATCACCCTGCATTCTCAAGTCATGGGTAAAGCCAAAATTTCCCCATTGCAAGGGGGGGGGGGGACAGTCAGGGTTCCCTTAGTGGCTCCCACTTTCCCTGTGAAATAAAAAGCACTGCTTGCACCCCAAACCCCCTCCTCCCAGAAAGCAGCCGTAAAAGTCAGCACTGACCAATGGTCTGAAGCCTAAAAATAAGCAAGACTGAAAGCAGAAAGATCCCCGTAAAATCTAAACTTCCATAGCCAGCAACCCTCGGGCAATTACAGTTTCTACAGAGAAGGGTGGGATTTAGGAATGGATGTTGTTTTATTTCATTCTTCACCCTCCCCCTCCTGGAATTAGCTTATCAGGTGATCAGTCTTCCCTTGGCTCTCAGGATCTCTTATAATTAGTTCTGTGACATGACACATGTGACTGCAGGCAAAGTTCAGAAGAGTGGAAAAATCTATTTAGAGCAGTTGCCAGAAGCCCCAGTGTGTTCTTAAGCCTAGCTGGCTAATTCAGTTTCTTGGCATAGCCAAGAACAGGTCCCCAGATCCACCAGGCTGTTCTGGGTCCCCTGAGTGTGAAAATGTCTCAAGAACTCTTCTTTCGCTTCTCTGGATCCTTCTTTTATGTCCTACCTGAATGAAGAAAGTGTGGTCACAGAAGTTTATCATGTGTCCAGCCTTGACCTGGAGCTGGAGTTTAATACCTCCACGCCAGCCACCCCCAGAACGCCTTAGCTCCCATGTGGTATCTACCAACAGAGGTAACAGACCTGCCTGGAGACGGCAAACTGGTTGTTTCCTTGAAGGAACTCCTGAGACCAAATTATACAATTTTTAACACTGGGCTATTCAGGGGCCTGGTAAACACGGAAACCACGAGAGGGAGGGGAAGGAAAGAGGCGGGAGCAGGATAGGATGGCTGCCCTAATTCCACATTCGCCTGGCTCTGCTCCGTTTTACAACAATGTCCACACTACGGAATAAAAGCAAACGTGGTGTCTACATCTTTAAGACCCAGGCAGTTTGGGCAACCATAGGTTACCATGGCAACCTGTAATTCTGCTGTCAACTAAATGAAAAGCAGCAATAGAAAATCCCTATCAAATAAAGTGTGCTACCTCTCAGTGACAATTATTTATTGCCGACTGGCTTTGAGAACTGAAAAATAAAAACATCTAGAATCCTTTGCCATGTGTGAATGAAGCAGGACTATTTTTTTTTCTTTTTTCTTTCAAACGCTCTCAGAAAAAGAAGAAAACAAGTTTCTGAGAGAGTTTAGATGTCACGCCTCTGTGATGGCCCCCGAAGGAGGCGCCCACTGTATACACACACACACACACTGCACTAAGGTGAGCGGGATTAGGCAATTCAGAGATCCATGTCCACAGGAAGAGGTCAGACCTCACTAACCCAACAAGTGCCTTCAGGAGACCGCCTTGGGAAAGTCTTAAGACCCAATGAAGCTTCGACACCAAAAAGTGTTTTTTAAGATTATAATCCCAATAAAACGTCAAAAGCTCCTCCACCAATAGTCAACCAATTTACCTTTATTTAAAGACGATTGTGGCATTTTGTAAGACACTATAGCTGTAAGAGGGCTGCCCTGGCGCTCAGTTGGTAAAGGATCTGTCTGCCATGCAGGAGACCCCAGTTCGATTCTTGGGTCGGGAAGATTCCCCTGGAGGAGGGAATGGCAACCCACTCCAGTACTCTTGCCTGGAGAATCCCCAAGGACAGAGGAGCCTGGCGTGCTGCAGCCCATGGGGTTGCAAAGAGTCGGACACGACTGAGTGGCTCAGCACAGCACAGCACAGAGCTGTGAGAACAGGGAAGGGCTTCCGTGGTGCTCTAGTGGTTAAGATGCTGCACTTCCACTGGACAGGATGTGGGTTTGATCCCTGGTTGGGGAACTAAGATCCTGTATATCACGTGGTGGGGCCAAAAATAAAAACGCAAAAAAACAAAGACCGTCCCTGACCTCTGTGTGCTGTGTGTGTGCAGTTGCCCAGTCGTGTCCAGCTCTTTGTGGCTCCCTGGACTGTGGCCTACCAGGCTTCTCTGTCCATGGAATTCTCCAGGCAAGAATACTGGCGGGGGTTGCCATTTCCTCCTCCAGGAGGCCTTTCAGACCCAGGGATCAAACCTGCGTCTCTCGTGTCTTCTGCATTGGCAGGCGGATTCCTTACCACTAACTAGCACCACCTGGGAAGCCCTCTGACCTCTACAAGCTCGCATTTGGGGAATGGGGGTGTTGGGGGTGGGGGTGGATACATAAATTATATGACAAGGTTTCCCAAGTGCTATGGGATGAATCTTGTCCCCTCAGAAATCCATCTGTTCCATCCTAATCCCCAGTACCTCTGAATGTAACTATTTGAAGATCCTTAAAGATGAAATTAAATGAAAGCAAAGTCATTAGGGTAGAGCCTAATCCAATCTGACTGGTATGTTTACATGAAGGAGAAACTTCAGACACAGCCAAGTACAGAGGGAAGCTGGCATGAAGACACGGAGAGGACAGCCGCCTAGAGCCCACAGGAGCGGCCGGTCAGATCCTCCCCTCGCGGCCCAGGGAAGGAACCAGGCCCGCAGACACTTGGATCTTGGACTTGCCTCTGGAACCATGAGCAGGAGGCTTCTGTGGCTTACCGCCCAGTCTGTCATGCTCTGCTTCAGCAGCCCTGCAAACTAATGTACCAGACTGTATTCTAGAGCTGTGCTGTGCTCAGTCGTTTCGGTGGTGTCTGACTCCGTGTGACCCCAAGGACTGTAGCCCGCCAGGCTCCTCCGCCCAGGGGCTTCTCCAGGCAGGAAGACGAGTGGGCTGCTGAGCAGCAGTGCTCATTAAACTGCTGAAGAGTCGCCCGGAGGATTTCTTGACGCAGACTGGTAGGTCCCAGCTCGACTTTCTGGTCCAGGAGCTCTAGGGGCAACTCTAGAACCTACCTTCCTCTTTTCCTTTTTTGGCCGTACTGTGCCGCTCGTCAGGGTTTTAGTTCCCCAACCAGGGATGGAACCCAAGCCCTGGGCAGTGGGCGTGCAGAGTCCTAGCCACTGGACTGCCAAGGAATTCCTGGAATCTGCATTTCTAACAGGCTCTCAGGTGATGCTGGTGCTGCCAGTCTGAGGACTGTGTCCGAAGAACCACTGTCCTAGGGGTACGAAGTCAAGACTAAGGCTCTCTCTAGTCAGGCAGAATCAAGCTAGGAGGCCTCCTGCTCCTGCCCCCCACCCCGAGTCTAAAATGGGAAGTTTTCAAGCCTGAGTGTCACTCGGGTGCTGGAACAGGAGGTGGGCTGCCCGGGTGTGCTCGTCCCAGGGGGCGGTCACAGTCTCAAAGGTCCAGCGTCTCAATCCTGAGGACACGGCAGCCATGTCCATTCCTACAACCTGGCCATGGGCGACTCTTGGTTCTGAGCAGTAAGACCAGCAGCCCTCCCTGCATTGACGAGGTCATGGCGGGGGGGCAGACGGGGGGCTGAGCTCAGTCCTCCCGTGCCACCGAACCCCAACTCGTGCCCAACACACAGTGAGGTCAAACTAACCAAAACAATGGAGTTTGGAGCAGAGAAAGGTTTATCGCAGGAAAATGCAAGGAGACCGAGAGCTCATGCCCCCAAAATCCTGAACTCCCCAAAGGGTTTCAGCAAAGCATTTTTAAAGGCAAGGTGAGGAAGGGGCACGGTTGGTTTCCGCAGATTTCTTTGTGTAGGAATCCTTTGTTTTTGCAGCTGTCCGTGTAGGGCTGGCCACAATGTTCCTGTAGACCTCCACCAAGACAAATGTTATTCTCCATTCTGAAACTTTTTATTGCTATACAAATGGAAAAGTGTTATCTCTTTAAAGGTCAGAGCCTTGAGAATGGGCTGTCCTGTCTATTTCAGGCTCTAGGCAACATTCTTAACCTAAAGCAAAAGCAATAGAATACAAAGGTTAGATGAATGGATAAAGATGTGTTACACATACACACACACACACACACACACACACACACACACACACACACATACACACAGGAATATTACTGAGCCATAAAAGGGATGAAATTGTGCTACTTGTGGAGACATGGATGGACCTAGAGTTTGTCATAGAGTGAAATAAGAGAAAAACAAATATTGTATATGAACACATGTATATGGAATCCAGAAAAAATGGTACAGATGAACCTATATTCAGCAGGAATAGATGTGGATGTAGGGAATGGATGTGTGGACACAGTGGGGGGTAGGAATTGGGAGATTGGAAGTGACACACATACACTTGTATGTAAAATAGGTGACGCGTGTACAGCTGTATGTAAAATAAGTGATGCGTGCACAGGTGTATGTAAAATAGCTAGCGGGAGCCTGCTGTAAAGTGGAGCGAGCTCAGCTTGGTGCTCTGTGGTGACCTAGAGTAGGGAGGGGCAAGGCGCGTGAGAGAGAATTTATGTGTACGTGTAGCTGACTCACTTCATTGTACAGCAGAAACTAACACAACATCATAAAGCAATTATACTCCAATAAAAAGAAGCAGAGCTCATGTGGACTCAGAGTTGTTCCTCCCCATTATTACACCGGCCTGAGGAGGTCATCAGGAGGTGTTGCCCCATCCAGCCAGAGACAGTGGGCTGGAGGGAGAGGACAGAAGGATCGCCCTCTCTTGACCTCCCTACACACGCCAGAAGGCCCAAGCCTGTCCGTCCTCTGGCCCCTCCCCCCACCAAGGGCGCCCACTTCCAGATCAGCTCCAGATCTGAGCCCCCTGCCCGAGTGGCCTGGACTGCCTCCAGGGCCTGCACAAGCCTCTTTCCTTGGCTGTCGTAGTCGAACCGCACGGCCAGTATCCAAAGCTCTGAGCAGTGTGTTGCTACCTGGGGTGGAAGGAACCCTAATCCGTAGTATTACTGATTTCCACAGTATCAACACTTCCACTGGGGCCAATTTCAAGACACCAGTGTGAAATCAGCAGGGTCACAAAATTCCTTTAAAAAAAAAATAGTTTCTCTTGCTATGGAACAAAAGCAGAGTGCGGAGAACAGGGAGCAGGCTAGCAGCCGTCATTTGTACTTGTGCCTCAGTCCTGTGTTTATTAGCAGTGAGCCAAGAGCACCATCCTAGACAGAGTATTGAAAAAGCAGAGACATCACTTTGCTGGCCTGTATAGTCACAGCTATGGTTTTTCCAATAGTCATGTATGGATGTGAGAGTTGGGCCATAAAGAAAGCTGAGTGCTGAAGAACTGATGCTTTTGAACTGGTGCTGGAGAAGACTCTTGAGAGTCCCTTGGACTACGAGGAGATCCAACCAGTCCATCCTAACGGAAATCAACCCTGAATATTCATTGGAAGGACTGATGCTGAAGCTGAAACTCCAATGCTTTGGCCACGTGATGCGAAGAGCAGCAGAGGATGAGATGGTTAGACAGCGTCATCGACCCGATGGACATGAATCTGAGCAAGCTCCAGGAGAGAGTGGAGGACAGGAGAGCCTGGCATGCTGCAATCCATGAGTTCATAAAGAGCTGGACACAACTAGCAACTGAGCAACAGCAACAAGAGAGCATCACTCCTGCATCCAAGGGAGGCTGGTCTGGTCGCCACCGACCGTGGCCTTCGCTGATGAGCTCACAAAGGAGAGCCTTCCACCCTAACTGGCCTCTGTGCAGAAGCCAGTACTGTTGGTTTCCTACCTCATAGCCGCCCCCCAGCCCCTTGTTCTTTCCAGGAGAGCCTGCTGCTCTCCACAGAGAGTCAAAGACACTATATATATGTTAGTTTTCCAGATTCTCTTGCCAAATGAGACCCAAATGGCCAGTGGCAGCTGAGACACATAGTCTGGGGGACCTCCTTCTGAAAGAAATTTCCCCTCATACACAAGAGGAAGGTTTCTTCTCTTCTCCTCTGGACATAGTAATTCTGCTGTGATGCCTGACAAGGTGCCCACTTGCAATGTTACAAACATGCGCAAGATGACAAAGAAACTTCTTTTGTTGTTCGGTTTTTATTAATTGTGATAAAATACACAGATCATAAAATTGACCCTTTTCAAGTGCACAGTTCAGTAGTGTTACGCACAATCACGTCATTGTGCAACCAGTCTCCAGAACTGTGTTCATATCCATTTTTGAAGTGTACTTGGTTCACAATGTCGTGTTAATTTCTGCTGTACAGTCGAGTGACTCGGTTATAAAAATATATACATGCTTTTTCATGTTCTTTTGCACCGTGGTTTACCACGGGCTACTGAATATAGTGCCCTATGCTCTGCAGTAGGACTTGGTTTGCCCCTCCTGTGTAAGGAGGTCGCATCTGCTGGCCCAGCCTCCCACTCCATCCCCCCGCCCCCCCACCTGCTTTGGCAACAGCAGTCTGTTCTCTGTGTCTGTGAGTCTATTTCCGTGTCATAGATAGGTCCATTTCTGTCATATTTTAGAATCCACATTTAAGTGAATCACACGGTGTTTGTGTTTCTCTGACTTGACTTAGGATGATAATCTCGAGGTCCGTCCACGGTGCTGCACATGACATCATTTCATTCTCTTTTTTTTGGATGAGTAATATTCCATTGTACAGATGGACCACATCTTCTTTATCCACTCATCTGCCAGTGGACATTCAGGTGATTTCTGTTTCCTGTGAATAGTGCTGCTACGAACAAAGGGGTGCATGTATCTTTCTCAATTATGATTTTGTCTCCAGAACTTTTTCATCTTGCAAAACTGAAGCTCTGAAATACCTCACCATCCTGCCCCACCCCGACCCTTCCTCCCCAAACACAATTCTACTTCCTACTTTCTGTCTCTGTGAATGTGACCACTCCAAGTATGTAAGTGGAATTATTTAGTATTTGTCCTTTTATAACTGGCTTATTTCACTTGGCATAGGGTTCATCATAGTTGTGGGACGTGCCAGAATTTTTCTTTATTACGACTGAATAGTATTCCCGTCATATACATAGAATGTGTTTTATAATGTAACAATTATATAAATTATAACCATTTCGTATCCCGTCACATCATGAACCGTGTGCTGTGCGCCCGTTCAGGCGTCCATGAACACTTAGGCTGCTTCCACCCTTGGCTACCGTGAGCAAGGCTGCTGAAATCTGGATGTACAAATACTTTTTCAATTCTTCAATGCTGCTTTCAATTCTTCGGGGGTATAGTCTCAGAACTGGCATTGCTGGATCATACAGTCATCCTATTTTAAAAGTTTTAAGGACTGCCATACCGTTTCCACAGCAGCTGCACCACCTAACATTAATGCCCACAGTGCTCAGTGGTTCCAAAGCTTCACATCTCTAACAACACGTATTTTCTTTTACTGTTTTTCTGTTTGTTTGATGAACAACAACAAACAACAGCTATCTAATGGGTGTGAGGGGTACCCTTGAATTCTTGATGGCACCTGGAGCCACTGAACCAGGCTGGAATTGCCCTGCCTCTAAAGATCTTATGCAGGAAATAAGTAACAAATATCCTATTGCTTTCATCCCATTTAGGTAAGTCTTAAGCATCTTCTAGTTGCTAGTTGAGGAACTGCTCTTTCCATGAGACCCCAAACAGAAGGGACTAATTCAGGATTTAAATCCGTTTCTCATACAGGAAGTCCTTTAGATACGCACCTTCGGGTTTCGGATTTTCACAGATGTGAAGCTGCACTCTCACGCCCAGTCGCTTCTCAGCTCTTGTGTCTGGTGTGCAGTCCCCTGTGTGGGTCTGCTGCAGGTGGCTGTGTGTGTGCTTGCTGTACAGTGTTGCCCAGAGTATAGGAACACAGAATCTTTATTTCAAGGCCAGGATGTCCAGAAGCCAATGTAAAAGCAGCAGTATAGAGCTGACTGTGTAGCTGGCTACCTAGGCTAACTTGTCGGCCTTGGAACAAGTGGGGCTTAAGGATGTGCTCTCGGAATGGAGCTCGTTTGTGCGTAGGAGGCTTACTGTATTTCCCACTATGTGCTGCTTCCTGCACTCTTGGAACCTGACTCGAATTCTACCCCAGGACAAGTCATTCTGTAGAACTATGAAAACCCAGAGGCGTGCTCACAATCAGCTTTCTGTGTAATAACCGCAAACTGGAAACAGCCCAGATATTCATCAATAGGGAAAATAAACCGGTACACCCCTACAAAGGAACACCATGCAGCAACATCCGGATCAGAGCAATAGTTGTTGTCTCCTTAGCAGCGGGGATTCTCTGGAAAGGGGTACAAGGAGACTCGGGGGGTGACGGTAATGTGTCTCAGCTGGGTTTGGGGTTGCAGGGGCAAAATGCTTGTCACACAGAGTGGAGACTGTACCCAAAGATGTATGCATTTCCTTGTAAACTTTACATCAAAGGAACAAACTGTGAATTAATATTCAACTCTAGCGAACTGTATGCAAGCTGAAAATCTTAGGGGGCAGTTTCCTGATGACTGCAGTTTACTTTATTAAAGTATTTTTTTAATAGATGAGGCTTCCCTGGTGACTCAGTGGGTAAAGAATCCGCATGCCAATGCAGGAGACACGGGGTCACAATCCTGATCCAGGAGGATCCCGCACGCCGTGGAGCAGCTAAGCCTGGCGCCCTAACCACGCAGCCGGTGCTCTGGAGCCTGGGAGCCCCGGAGCGTGCGCTCCTCCGCAGGCGGGCCCGCCCCGCGAAGCCCGGGCGCAGCTGGAGAGGAGCCCCCGCCCTCCGCGACCAGGAGCCAGCACCGCCGAAAATAATTGATCTTTAAGAAAATCCAGGATCGACAGGTGAATGGCAGGGTGGAGAGGCGTGTAAGGACAGAATGACGGTGGTAAGGCACGGGTTGTCGGCGTCTGGGTGCTCCCCTGTAGGATTCCTCTGACGTCACCAGCCAAGAGCGTTGGGAGACGACAGTAACTGGAGTGTTGGTTTCACACGGTAAAAAATTCCTCTGAATTCCTTGCTGCTGCTGCTAAGTGGCTTCAGTCGTGTCCGACTGTACGTGAGGCGATGCGAGCACCAAGAGCGAATACTTTACACTCTTACACTTCCACTAGGAAAACCTGCTCTTTGGTTAGGACCCAGGAGGCCAGCGCTGCCGCCGTGCAGGCGAGTCGGAGGCGCCCGGGAGCCCGAGCCGCGCCCCCGCGGCTGCCGCGCCGGGCCCTCCTCCGGCCCCACTGGCGCCTCGGGGAGCGGAACTCCTGGACACTCGCCCAGGCCCCGCACACTTCTGTCCGAGCCCCGAGAGGTGGCCCGGGGCGAAAGGCAGCGGCCGGGCTCTTCGGCGTCGCTTCCAGAACCTCGCGCCACGGTCAGCCCCGCAAGCGCCCTGGGCGCGGCCAGCCCCGACGGGAGGCTGAGGCGCCCCCGGGGGGGCAGGTGGCCGCCCCGGCCTGCCATCCCCTGGCCCTCCTTCAGATGCTCCGGAGGAAGTCACCGGAACCGTGCGAAGGCGGAGGCCCTTCCCGACCGCGCGGTTCCCAGCTGCGGAGGCCCAGGCCCGGAGCCAGCCGCTGCGCGCCTTCCGCTCGCTGCAGCCCAGGGCTTCCGAGAGCGCCCAGGCCTCTCCCCCTGCTTAGGGCAGGGACCTCACGTCCGAACAGGTTTCACTGTCGGCAAGGATTTTACTACTTCTCATTTAGTCTCGCAACCACTCCGTCCTTCTACAGAAGAGAGAACGTTTCACTGAAGGGTTGGGGGAATAACATTAGACTATTAGGTGCTGGCTCGTTGCCTAAGAGCTTCCCCTTTAGCCCCTCTCAACAGCCCACATCCGCACAGAGCCAAGCAGACTTGCTAAAACCACTCTGCAAGGAGGGGACCCCAGGCCCCGGCCTCTCTGTCACACACAACCCCTGAGAGCAGACTCCAGGGCCCAGACATCTGGGTTTTGCAATCCAACTCTCCACTCAGTAGCTGGGCAAACGTGAATAAATTACCTAAACTCTTAGCCTAGGTTTCTTCATCCAGAAAAACAGAATTACCTCTTGGGGTTAAGTAATAGCGGTGCACTGGTGGTGGTGAACAGCTAGCTCCCCGAGGAGGAGTATCACACATGAGCGTGCATATATTGTTCTTACTGAAAGGCTGTACAGCACACAACACATAAGCTGTACGATCCTCTT
The DNA here is from genome assembly GCA_917880005.1 of Nanger dama. Lineage (NCBI taxonomy): Eukaryota > Metazoa > Chordata > Mammalia > Artiodactyla > Bovidae > Nanger > Nanger dama. Next base: position 3,773,517 of record CAKJTW010000021.1, on the reverse strand, counting down.
TACTGTTAACTCCATATACACAATCCTCACAGAATGCATGCCTTTATTTTTGCCAAAATTGCAACTGACAAACGCGGTTCCTGCATGCTGACTGATACTTGAAATATATTAATACAATGACTGTGGGCATGCTCCTCCACTTCAGTCAGGCCAACTCTGTGCAACCCCATGGACTGCAGCCCACCAGGCGCCTCAGCACATGGGGCTCTCCAGGCAAGAATGCTGGAGTGGGTTGCCATGCTCTCCTCCAATACAATACAACAAATAAAAACGACAGGAGAACTTGACTTGTTCATCAATGATGTGAGAAATTTCTTTGCTGAACCAGGTAATACTTTTCAACTACTGGACTATTTCTTCATGTTTCTATGCTATTTGCGGAGAAGACAATGGCACCCCACTCCGGTACTCTTGCCTGGAAAATCCCATGGCCGGAGGAGCCTAGTAGGCTGCAGTCCATGGGGTTGCTAAGAGTCGGACACCACGGAGCGGCTTCTTCACTTTCATGCATTGGAGAAGGAAATGACAACCCACTCCAGTGTTCTAGCCTGGAGAATCCCAGGGATGGGGGAGCCTGGTAGGCTGCCGTCTATGGGGTCGCACAGAGTCGGACACGACTGAAGCGACTTAGCAGCAGCAGCAGCATGCTATTTGCAATGGTTAACAGCAACAGACATGAGACACTTCTAAGTTTAATCTGTATCCTTACCATTTTCTCCATCACTTTCTCAAGCCTAGAAAATCAACGAAACAAAAAATCAAGCCCTGATTCAGAGCATGTGCAGATTTTTATGATATAGATAACCCCCTTGGCACGGAGATGGGAAGGTGTGCAGAAACATGCTGACATAAAGGATTCCCACCATGCACTTACACACACGTAAAGCATTAATAATACATTTTACATAATTAGGGGAGATGATGGAAAAGGCAATGGCACCCCCACTCCAGTACTCTTGCCTGGAAAATCCCATGGATGGAGGAGCATAGTGGGCTACAGTCCATGGGGTCGCAGAGTCGGACACGACTGAGCGACTTCACTTTCACTTTTCACTTTCATGCACTGGAGAAGGAAATGGCAACCCACTCCAGTGTTCTTGCCTGGAGAATCCCAGGGACGGGGGAGCCTGGTGGGCTGCCATCTATGGGGTCACACAGAGTCGGACACGACTGAAGTGACTTAGCAGCAGCAGGGAGAGATGAGCTTGAGTATTACCCTTCCAAGTATAACTCAATTGTAAACTTACATAACAATTTTTAATAATGGTTGTTTCTACCAACCAGGTTGCTAAATCCCTGACCAGGTCACCCCAGACCTCAGGAGCCCCCAAGCTGGGCCCCGCACAGCACGGCGAGGGCAGCCCCTGCAGGACTCAGCCGCTGTGACTGGGGACCACCTGTTCCACAGGCATACGCCTTTACAACACTGTCTGGACTGGCGCCCTGGATTTTCATGGAACCTCACTTTGCATTAAAAAATAAAAATCCTGAGACACAGATGTTCAGTAAATGTAAGTAATGAAGAAATAAACCATCAGTTTGTTCCTCAAAAATCCTGTCCAACAAAATAGCTTTGAAAAAGAGCAGCCACTGCGATGGTGGGGGGGTGGAGGGCCCACAGAAAAATGATCAAGACAGAAGGCAAGTGAGGGTGCTTTCCAGTTTGGAAACTACCCTACTTGTGTTTAACTGCAGAATCTGCACAGGAAATGAAATATCTCTTGTAGGAGGGAAAAACAGATGAAAATGTACAAGCAAAGCAACAAAGTAATGAGGTGGGGGGAACTGCTTAGGTTAAGGATAAGAAGAGTTCAGAGAAAAATGAAGCAACAGATGAGAAAGCAGCTTACCTCAGAGACCTTAGGAGGTCATATTCAGTTCTCTGTGCCAGCTTCGCTGGTGGTTCAGGCAGTGAAAAATTTGCCTGCAACGTAGGAAACCCAGGTTCAATCCCTGGGTCAGGAAGATCCCCTGGAGGAGGGCAAGCAACCCACTCTAGTATTCTTGCCTCGAGAATCCCATGGACAGAGGAGCCTGGCGGGCTACAGAGTCGGGACACAACCAAGCGACTAAGAACACAGTTATCCTGGGTTTACACTGGAGTCTTTAACACTGGGCTCAATCTCTTTGGTTTTCTGTGTTAAAATGCAGCGGCAATGCTCATCCTGAGAGCACGATCACCTTCTGGGAATGTGCCCCACATAAAGGACTCTGGAGAGGCTCTGAGCTTCCTCCCAGCCTGCACTCACAGCTCCTACACACGCTCGATTCAAAGAGTTGTTCTAAGTGACTCCACTACTCTGGTATCTAAAAATCACCCCACGGCCAGCAGCTTTCACACTGTGAAGGGCAAGTCTGACAAGGCTCCTAGAACACAGGCCACAGCTGTTCCTCAACTTCTAGAAAGAAAGAAAGTGAAGTCGCTCAGTCGTGTCTGACTCTTTGCGACCCCATGGACTGTATCCTGCCAGGCTCCTCTGTCCATGGGATTCTCAAGGCAAGAATACTGGAGTGAGGTGCCATTTCCTTCTCCAGGGATCTTCCTTACCCAGGGACTGAAGCCGGGTCTCCTGCGTTGCAGGCAGACTCTTTTACTGTCTGAGCCTCCAGGGAAGCCCTCAGACTAAGAGTTCAGAAAAGCACATGTGACAGGCTTTAATAGGCCTGAGTGTTAAAACCACCACCAGATCCACGGACTGGCTGTTTTCACTCAGTTACTCAGCAGCAGTATTTCCAAAACTTGCAAGGATTTCCATCTGTTTTGCTTTCCATCAACCACACGTTTATTTCAAGTTCATTGTTTCTCATCCCATGCAAAAAGGGGCAAAACCCGATGTAAATTTGTACAGTACTCAACAGAATATGATCAACATCCTGATCAAAACTTGAAGTGGGTTACCAGGGACTTTTCTCCTGAAAGCACCCTTTCCAAAGAGCCTCAGAAGAGCTCGGCACAGAAAAAAATGGGGTGGAGGGGGTGTTGTGTATCCGGTGGAGAATGTTTGGGAAAAAATCTGCATCCCCCTAAACCCTTCCTTAAAGGACACATGCACATTTGCTCATCCAGAGAACATGAATGCCGTAAACACATCTCGGTAACCTTGGTTAACCCAGTATTTCCACATTCATCAAGAAGCCCAGGCCTCCCACCTGACATCAAATAACATTCACAGGAAAGTAGGGGATGTTACCGGTCTTGGAAACAACTGCTGGTTTAAGTGGCCCGCATGGCCGCACCCCTAGTTAAAGCAAGAGGAGGCAGTGGTCGTGAGGAAGCTCCCTACCCGGCTCATGGTCACAGCAGGGCCCTGTCTACACCAGCTCCCCCCACCCCGCCTCTCCACATTCCCTAACCAGGAAGACCACCTCATCTCACACAGCAAACCTCCATTCAGCTGACATCATAGAAAACTAAGTCTTTTCTGGAATCTCTAAACAAACTCTGAAGTCTCCTTTTTAAAAAGTCCTACATATTTATTTCCACCACCCCGCCACCCCACCCCATGCTGAATCAGAGATCTACATAAAAGAGACCCTGCTCTGCTCATGGGAACGCAGTAAAGTAATTATAGATGGTCTTACAAAAACTCAGGATAGGAAAATACCAAATACCACACCTGGTTAGAAATAATATTTATTATCCCCTCCCGACATGTACAGATTACTTTTCAGAAACATGAACGTATTATCCATGTCTTCATCAACAACAGTTTGTAGAAAATAAACTTAATTCATATCTTGTCAACAATATAGTTCTATCATTTTTTTAAAACAATAGCCATTTATTTTTCCATGTTAGTTCAAGAATAGCTTCAAGTTTTACATTTCAGATCAAACCAAGACAATCTTTGTTTCTAGGTAACTGCCTGACAGAGCCCCACCCCCACCCCTAAAAATTCTATACCCTAAGTGATAAACTCTTCTTGTACATTCAGCAAACTTTATATTGGAAAAGAAAAGAATAATTGAGATAGGTACTTACTCTCGTGCACAGTAATAAATCTAGCTGAGCTTCTACTCCTTGCTTTGCAATGATGTTTACATAAAACAAATCATATCTTATCAAGTTACAATGGTAATTTCTTAAAATGTGTTTATGGAAGCTATACACTTAATCTGCTGAAATTCCCTTCTGATTTTTGAATCTGCAATTAAACCATCACCATAAGGAAAAGCTTCATCCCAAGAAGATGTTTCCCCTATTCCTCAGCTATTTCTCTCTAAAGGCTTGAATTGTCTCTCAGATCATGTAAAGAGATACGTTAAAAGCACAAGAAAAAAATGTTTTAGCTTGCTGACATAATGCCCTTAAGTTTGCTGACATAATGCCCATGTCTTAACTTTAAAATGTAAAATCAGAGTTAAAGCATCACTTAATTCATACAGTACATTGTTAATCGACAGTGTCCCACCAACTCAGAAGTTTCCAAAACTGGCTGTCTTCTCCGCTTTTATCAATAGTAAGTTTATAACCAATGATTCCATCAAAGAATGTGCTTGTAGTAGGCTGCTGGTTTAACTTTAGAATTACAAGTTTCAATTGTGGGCTATTTTCAGATATGGAAACACTAAGAGTGGCATATGAACTATTAAATTTGTTTCCCATTACCTACAGGAAGAATTTGTTCAAATAAAATTTTACAAGACAAAATGCAAATCTCTATATCTATATATAGATGTATACATGTATATATTGAACCTAACTAAAGTTTTATAAGCAATACTAACATAGTTCTGGTTACACATTCCTAAAGACTTAGTAACTGCTTTAAAGATATATGTTATAAAGAGGCTTATGCAAAAGGCAAAAATTAAGAAACAACATGATCTTTGAGGTTCTCAGTATTACGTCAAAAAGCTGTTTCTATTTCCCATAGAAGAAAACTATGCATTTATCTTCGGAAAAAAATTATAAAAAGATAATGCTATCATGTAAAGAATTCACAAAAACTATACTGTATATCCCATAAAAGTCATACCTATTTAAGGTAAATCACAATTATGGTTTACACTGTACTACAGACATCACCATCACCTTTCCTCTTTAATAAAGAGAGGGTTTAATTCTTTTTTAACTTACTTAACTAGTGCCACAGAAATTCAAGTCCTAGTAGCAACAAGTTAAACAAGATTACAAAATAAGGCATTCTGCTCACATGTCATTAAAGTAACAGGCTGAGACAGTAAAGGGGACCTTTTCATTTTTGTAATTTTATATAATCTAAAAATTATACAGAAGGCAATCTTCACCCAAAAATCCAATTAACCGCTATCTTCCAGGGCAACAGAAAAACATACATAAGATCCTCAACTTTCTGGTGATTTTTTTCCAGCTGCCACAAAAAGGCTAGTCTTACCTATTTAATAAAGCCCAAGAACAGAAATAAGGATGAAATGTCTTTGACTGGACTATTCCTAAGCCTGCAGGTCACACACTAAATGATTTTTTAAATTATAGGTTAAAGCTAATTTGACAAAATCCCTGTAGTGTTATTTAGGGGGAAAAAAAAACAAGTGGCTTCAGAACACAGTTGCACACCTACATTCACACACACAGGCACACATCAACATGTGAAACCGTTTTCTTAAACATTGGTTCTCCAGAAAGAATCAAAATGTTTATCATCAAGCTGCAGCATGTATTAAGGGGCAGCAATGAAATCTTTTTAGCACAAGGTAAGAATCTGAATGAACTTTTAAATGACCAGTACCTGAACCAAAAAATTTTACTAAAGATGAACTCTCTAAAATACATATTTTTGGAAAATCTGGATTCAATTGCCTGTTGCACGTTTACATTAAGTGGTGCTTAAACAAAAATGGAGCATAAATTCAGCTCTCTACTCTCTAAACATTTAAAGTGATGATTATGTTATCAACAGGTAAAATGCACCTAATTTGGGTCTTTTGACACCTCTTAAGTTTATTGTATGATAAAGTTCTTCACAGTTTAAAATATTGTGAAGAGATATATTTATGTCTAACTATATTCACATAGGTATTATGTACACATACTATGCATTTAATGTACCCATAATCTTTGAATATGTGTGTGCCAGAGGATGCCCCACACCTATGCAGGAACCCTGAATAGCAGATTGGTGTGGACTGAAATGATTTCGCAGAAAAGAGTAGAAGTTAAAAAAAAAAAAAGATAATTATCATGAATAATTATAACAAAAATTTTACCGTATTTACATAGTGCCTATCTCCCAAGAGGTAAGGATGCTTTACAGACGTCGGTGGGGGCCTGGGGGAGGATCAGCTCTCGCTCCACAAGCAGGGAGCCCCCGGCCGGCCGCGCTCGCCACCCGCGGGTCTCAGCCCGCAGCGCAGAGGCCTGCGGTGGAACCAGGCTTCCGTCCGACGGGAGACCTCCAGCCCAGAGGGCACCTTTCGGGCCTCGGTACTTGCGGCTACGCGTTGCATTATGTCACAGGGAGATCAAAATGGATTTTGGTTTTGGCAGATGAGCAAGTCTAACATTCAGCGTGACCGCAGTTGGGCGTCGCTCGGCCCGCCGCCGGGCCTCCGGGCCTCCGGGCCTCCGGCCGGGCGGGGAGGCCGCGGGCTCAGCGCGGCGCGGGCCCCTGCACCGCCGCGGCGGCCCCGGCAAACGTCCGCGAGCCTGCGGCGCTCGGTCCCGCTCGGCGAAGGCCTTAGGGGTGAACTTTAAAGGCCAGGAGCTCCTCAGAGTGCATGTTGTTTAACGAGCGAAGATCTGGCAACTTTAGGAGAAGTTTCGTAAAAATAGAGGCCTCGTTTGGGTGGTTTTTCATTATTAAGGTCCTTAGCGCGCGGATGAGCGTCTCCTGCAAAGCCTCCACGGAGTTGACGTTCTCTATCCCCGACCGATCTGCGGAGAGCCGGGAGAGGAGGGGTCGACAGTGTTACTCACGACAGACAGCCACAGCTCCGCTCGCCGGTCTCATTAACCAGCTCAAACCGAAGTTTTACACGTGGGGACAAACGCAAAGATCTCTGACCGAGCTTTTAAAGCTCAATGGCACATTTTGCAGCTGTTAATCATATTATAAAATATGTGTCACATAGTACCCCTGATAAATTTCAATTCTTTATACCTCTTGGGCATCTTTGCTCACAAAAATCTAGAGGTTCTGATTTTTAAACACGATGCCACCTAATTTCAACCGCTTCTAAAGAGCAGAACGAGATGAGTCGCGTGGTTTGGAAGAGTATTTCCACCTCATATGGAACATTCCACATCTGCATGTTACCACGGGCGGCAGGCACCCGGGACCCACGCGTGACCCCGCTCCCCCGTGAGGGGGCCAGACTCACTACTGAAGCGGTATCGCAGGAGAAACCACGGCTTCCACCTCAGACAGCCTCGCACTGCTCGCTGAGGAAAGCCAGATGCCATGCGAGGGCCCCAAGATGTGCCCCAGGCTGTCTCCAGCAGCCAGCGACCAAGACACCCAGTAGGACCACTTGCAAAGAACTGACTCCTGCCAGCGACCACATGAATAAGCCTGGAGGTCGATCTTGCCCGGAGGGAAACCTTCCTACGGGTGGCCGACAGCTTGAACACAACCTCCTCAGAAACCCTGAGCCAGAGGCACCCATAGCCCAACCCTCAGAAACTGAGGAGAGAATAAATATACACATTTTTAAGCCCCAGAATCTCTAGGTAACTTGTCATGCAGTAGCAGTTATCTGACATAGCGTGCACTTTATTATCTATTCAACTCCATTTAGCCGCTCAGTCATGTCCGACTCTGTGCGACCCCATGGACTGCAGCATGCCAGGCCTCCCTGTCCGTCACCAAGTCCCTATTAATAGTTGTATTAAGCTGCATTTACTTTCATTTAGCATACTGTGTTTATTAAATTCATCACACAAAATATTAATAAGTCAATGATTTAATATAAATCAGCAATAAAGGAAACTACCTTTAAAAGAACCAAACCATGGACTTTTTTGGTCAGCAAGGGCTATTTCTTCCCTTTACAACAGGAGACAGTCGCACACAAGAAATTTTCAAAGACTCCGAGAAGAGGGAGTTGTAATTAGCAAGAAAAACCTTCAAGGAAACAAAATTCTCTGGCCATTTATGCCCTTCTTTCATTTTTTTAAACAAGGAAATCAGAGAGGTCTTCCATTGTGACTGGTAGCTGAAAAGGCTACTTGGAATGGGAACACTCAAAACAAGGACTAAAATTCAATAGTAAAGGATGGGAGGCTGATTAACTCAATGCAGGAAAAAAATGATTAGAAGTTTCATATTATATTTAATAAAATTTGGATTATTGCTACAACTGTGCTAATTATTAAAGAAACAGAAACAAACAACGCTGACTACTGGTTAGAGGTGGCAGGGAGGGAAATCAACTTTTCACACAAAACTTAAGATGGACAAAGGATCTCTTCTCTGGACACCTGACCTTGGCCATACAATCATAGGATCATCTCTGAAAAACTACTTAAAGCTTTGTAATAATGCTTCCAAGACCCTCCCTTGCCTTTAATGTTCAAGCAATTGTTTTCTTTAACAGTCTTGCAATGCATTAATTCATTCACCAAACACTTCTGAATGAGTGTGGTTACCGGTATGTGTGTGAGTAGTTGCTCAGTTGTGTCCAACTCTTGCGACCCCATAGACCGGAGCCCGCCAGCTCCTCTGTCCTGGGGATCTTCCAGGCAAGAATACTGGAGTGGGCTGCCATTACCTTCTCCAGGTTACCCGTATGATGCTAGGGGATAAGCAGTCACCGTGACAAACTGGAAGTCCTCGTATTTAGAGAGCTGGTATTTTGACAGAACAAAGTAGCTGGTTTACACTACATCTTCTGTAACTTACAATAACAACTGGGAAAAAATGAAAACGATCCCCCAAACAAACCAGTCTAGATGGCAGGAGTACCAGTACCAAACAGTAAGTGGAAAAGGACACCTGAGTTAGTTTTCTATGTGGCTGATCCTCCAGGGATTACCTTGACTTTCTGTGGCCTATGCCTCTCTGTTCAACTCCCTTCACTGTACCTAAGAATGTTAATCATAAAAACCACGGTTTCGTGATTTCGAGACCAGAGGCCCTAACTACAAACCCGGCCGACCATAAACAATCCCCTACAACTTCAACACTAGAGGCACAGCCGGAAGTGGAAACTCACCTTCCAGACGGTGCGCTACGAGCTGCACCGCCCGCCAGGACACAGCTTTCCGCGCCCTCCACCATTTCCCGAGAACTCCTCCTCGACTGTCCGCCTACAGATGGACGTGAAATCCCCCACCAGCCCCCCCATGGGGACAACTGACACCCGGACCGCAACGAGCCCATCCTGACACCCGCAGGCCCGTCTGCCCTCCACCTGGAAGGGACTCTGCCCGTCCACACAGCCTGAGAAAGAACTAACCTTCCGGGTGCAACTGCCCTTCTCCTCCTGGCACCAAGACCCTCCCCATCACTCAGGCAATTAAGAGTCTGAGACTTCTCTTCCCCTTGGCAGCTAGAGCCGTTCTGTTAACAAGCAGGACGGGGGAAGGCTTCTGAAGCTAGGCTAGCAGGGGTGCAGATGCCTGATCAGCCGATTATGAAACACGTAACCTCAGACAGATTATTTAAGCCCCCACCCCGCCATTCCTCAACCTCTGCGCCCGTGTAACTCAGGATAGCACGTCCTGGCTCACATGCAGGGTCTGTCTAAAGACAAAATTACATAAGGAGACCAGTAACCAGCGAATCCTCTGACAACAACCGAAACAAAGCAAAACCAGAAGGCAAGGGTAGATTCCAAGAGAAACGAAAGCTATTTTGAATATAAAGCAAACCAAAACGTTGCTTAATTCTAAGCAGTTAGCAGAAAGTACAGAAAGACAATCCATCTGTGACCTGACACCGGAAGGTTCCAGTCAGGAAGCACAGGTTTAGGGGAGAGTCTACGCTGCCTGTAACCCTCGGCCCCACTGAAGGGACACTAGGAGCACAGTTCCTGTGATCATAGCACGTAAATACGGATGCTTTACTGTTCAGTTTTCACGATCAACTGATAATGCACGGAAGACGGTCACATCTCTAGAACAGAATGTAAAGGTTTTCATTCTTGACGACACAGAAGAAACGGTGAGACAAAAGAAGTCCAGCTGCAGGAAAAGTAGGGTGCACCTCCCTGGACGGTGAGGACACGTGAGCCGAACTCCTGAGGGTCACGGACAAAGGAGCCGCGCGGGGGGCATATCACAGTCATTAAATAACTAAAGTAACCGGGTAGAAAACAAACAAAAACTCAGCAGGAAAAATGAGAGGGTGCTTTCATTTATCAGTTGAAAAGATAGTCACTCAGTCGTGTCCGATTCTTTGCAATCCGATGGACTATACAGAATATTGGAGTGGGTTGCCTTTCCCTTCTCCAGGGGATCTCCCCAACCCAGGATTCAAACCAGGGTCTCCTGCATTGCAGGCAGATTCTTTACCAGCTGAGCTATCACTGATCCATTACATCTACTAAATAAAAAGGCATAAGGATAGTATTTTGAGTTGAATCAGCAATCATCAGAGTAAGCCTGAAGAATAGGCTAGCAAGAGAATAAAGAGACTTTCCATTTTATACCCTTCCACCATTACTGGATTTTATTTTCCTGCTTTAAAAATAACAATAGTCCTTTTTAAGTGACAAAGATTTAAATTTGATATGAACATTATCAAGTGGAAAAATGTATCATTTTAAGATGCAGGTATTTTTGTGTTGCTTGTATATCCTCATGTATAAACATAACAAAAATGAGAAGGCCGTATCTTCTTTTACAATTTGTTTTTCTCCTTTAGTATTGTATATCCACAAGCAGGCAAAGGGACAAATGGGTTGATGGGTAAATGGCTAGAGAGAGATCCCTAAGGTTAATGGTGTTCTTTTTTGGTGGTGATATTATCACTCCTTATTTTCATCTTAGTATTGACACTGTCTAATTTCTCAAAGAACCTGTATTATTCTTATGATCAGAAGACAAAACAAGGCCTTCTCCAAGTTAAAATCTAAAACAACAAAGAAATCACATTCCTGGTGGAAACTACGAAGGAGCACGGTTCCTGGCGAGCGAGCAACCCTGCGTCCCCGGCCACATCCCCCTGACCTGCCCCAGGAGCAGGGGGCCACCGTCTCCCCCTGAACCCCAGGGAGTGGCCCCACCCCCGCCCGGCTGCATCCCCCTGACCTGTCTGGGGAGCGCAGCCCCCTCCTCCCGCCTCCGACAAGACCACCTCCTCACCCCTCAAGTCACCCGCACAGCCTGTGAAGCTGAGGGCGCGCTGATCCGGCGCCCTGGGGTAAACACAGGACCCACGTCACAGCAGCTCAGCGCTCACGCCCGGGCGCCCCCCACCGTGGGGTCACACTGCCGCCCAGGCCGGGCGCTCACAGCGGTCACTCAGCCCGGGGCTCCCCGTCTCTCGCCTCGCGCCCCTCGGGCCGCCCTCACCTTCCTCTGGGGAGGCCTAACAGTCCACCCGCAGGGTCCCGCTCCACCACGATCCTGCCCACAAAGCCTTCTTCCTTCGCAAGACGCCCATCTACCGCAGGCAGAGCCTCACCGGCTAGGACACAAAGCTCTCTGCGTTGGTTCTGTCTCTCCAGATGGAACCTACGGCGAGTGTCTTCAACCTGGTCCTGCCACCCTGAGCACCTCACACTCCAGGCCCACTCACTAAAGAAGTTAATGGGAATGGATCACCTGTAGTTTCACGATTATAGATCTACTAACCCGATGCCAACTCAAACTATTACTAATTACTTATCGAGAGACTCTGCAAAACGGTGGGTTATGCGCCAGAGCCTTCCCAGGGGGCGCTGGTGGTAAAGAACCCACCTGCCAATGCAGGAGATGCCAGAGGGAAAGGTTTGGTCCGCGGGTCAGGAAGATCCCCTGGAGGAGGAAATGGCAACCCACTCTGGTATTCCTGCCTAGAGAATCCCACGGACAGAGGAGTCCATGGAGTCGCAAAAGAGTCCAACACGATGAGTGACTGAACACACACATGAGCAAGGGCCATTGAGAAGCTGAGAAACCAGGCCCCTCCCTGACACGGCCCATCTATTATCCCATAGCGCGCAGGCAGGGCAGAAAAGGCGGCCAAACAATGCTCACAAATGGCCTGACCACTGACGTGCAATGAGCCCTCCAAGAACTCACCCTCTCCAGGGATTACTGGTGTGAAGAGTCACTGACAGCTCAGCCCATAACCAGGGGCCGTACTCACATTGCACAGCCCTCCCTGTGCTCAGCACAAGGGCTTTCACACAGCACAAAGTCAACGGGAAACTTGAAGTCACATCAAAATCCTGTCTAATTCTCCACGAATGGTTTAAGATAAAGTGAGGGATACCTAAAAATGGCTGGCACTTGTTCACACGTTCCCAAGGAAGTCACTGTCTCAGTCCTGATTTCTTACTGGGGGTAATCCCTCTCTTACTGTCTGAGCTGAGGATACGTGGGTCAGAAACAACCGCAATGTAACACCAGGTGGCAGAGAAACTGGGAAACACCGTCGGTGCCTCACGAGCATCAGGAAATGTTGGGACACAGCAGCCGCAGCACTCGCTCAGGCAGAGGCTCGCGTCTGCCCTGTGCCAACAGCACATGAGGCTCCCACGCGCAAATCGCCTCCCTTCCCAGGAGGAGGAGGAAACCGAGACCCAGAGAGAGACGGGTACTTACCGAGCCACCCAGAGAACTCAGGAGCAAAGCTCAGTGAGAGCCTGCAACTCTTAATTCTGATTTTTGTAACAAAAGACAGTAATAGCATACATCTTGATACTTACAACACTTTCAAGTAACCCACATGGTATTTTTAATTAAAACTTAGATTTGGATTACCACCACCTACCTGGTGATATACTGTCTTGCAAAAAATAAATCCATGAGATGTTAAGACTTGTAAAAAAAATATGAACAAAAGCTAAAGATTAAGAGAGATGGACATGAGGCCCAGATCTCAACATCCGTTTACCACTGTACAGCACTTCTGACTTTTACCGTCATGGCAAAAAAAACTTCATCATGCAAAGATGACAGAGCTCTAGTTCAGCATCTTCCCTAAGGCCTTCGTCCCCCTACTCGACCGGCCAGAACCCAGGCAACTGCAGCCTTGCCCGCAGGCTGCTCACCACATTCCCAGTGTGGCACGACTGGGAACCGGCTTCCCTTACCTGCAGAGACCAGGACAACTGCTGTAAACAGACTCATCTCTTCATCACTAAGCTGGAGGGCATTCAGCTTCTCACTAAATTCAAACATAGAGTTTAGCAGATCCCCTGCTCCCATTGAGTGCAGATCATCCACACTGTACTTCTTCCCACTTAAAAACGTGACAGTGCGTTCCTTTGCATCAAACAGTGACGCAAACCGCACCATTAAAACCTGGAAAAAAAAAAGACTTAGATGCATATGGGGAAGTTCAACCGTAATACGAGAAAACAACTCAGCACTCAAGTCAGTTAAGAGATATCCTACGTATTTTAAAAAGCTGTAGAAGAAAAACTGAATTTATTTTTACCCAGAACCATTTGCTTAAGGCAAATTCTCCATCAAAGCAATACTCTAGGAAGAGCATCAAAAAATAAAATTCTAGTCACCAGTGGCAAAACAGTCAATGCCTATGGTGCTCTGAAGCTATTAACAAAGATTCTGAAATGCAGATTCAAAATTAAAGCATGCCCAAAAAACCCAAATTAAAGCAGGCAATAATGCTAAGGAGCCTGAAACTGGGCCTTGGGCAAAGGTATTAAAGAAACTCTATTAAGCTATCAAGTACATCACACAGTCTCTAAGCCCGAAGTAAAAGAGCAGTGTTTCAATGCAACAACACTTGGAAACATCCAAACACCAAATGTAGACAAGCAAAGATGAACTCTAGTTAGTGTATTTCAAGAAACGGTAACCCAAAGAGACACAAACTGTTACAGCAGGTGTTCTAGATATCAAGTTATGATAGAAATAGAAGATGGAAATCCAAACCAAGAGTCACTGCAGACCTGCAGGGCTCACTCCACCCTAGTCAGTGCTAACAACCATGTCCCTTATTTCTCCCGTAACCAGAGGGACGCTGAACTAACACCTGCCCTTTGCAGAGCTCCCAAGCAAAGACATGCTTCACCCAAGACAGCCCAAGAGAGGGGAAGCCTTCCAAGAAGACAGCCCGAGAGGAGGAGACTTCTAAGAAGACAGCCCGAGAGAAGGGGAGCCTTCTAAGAAGACAGCCCGAGAGAGGGGGAGCCTTCCAAGAAGACAGCCCGAGAGAGGAGGAGCCTTCCAAGAAGACAGCGCTAGCTCTCCAGCCAGCTGTCTCCAGACAGATCCTAAGGGGAACAGAATGCACGTCCTGGACTATGAGATCTGTGTTCTAGTCCTGACTGTTAGGAATATACTGGTAAGCCAGGAAAGAAAAGCCTCTTCACCCCTCTGGGCTATAGTTATATAACCTCATAACTGGGTGAACTGAACTTGATCTCTGGCATCCCCTTCTGACTTTAAATCTGGAGGTCCACTGGTCAAGAGTCTGTCTTCCAATGCAGGGGACACAGGTTTGATGCCTGGTCAGGGAACTATGATCCGACATGTGCCGACTAAAGGAACCCACGAGCTGTGACAAAGGCCCAACGCAACCAAAGACCCTTAAGTCTAATGTTTTCCTTTAAACTGAAAATTCTAACCTATAGGTCTTTCTTTTGAATTCAGTTCAGTTCAGTCGCACAGTTGTGTCCGACTCTTCGTGACCCCATGAATCACAGCACACCAGGCCTCCCTGTCCATCACCAACTCCCAGAGTTCACTCAAACTCACGTCCATCGAGTCAGTGATGCCATCCAGCCATCTCATCCTCTGTCATCCCCTTCCCCTCCTGCCCCCAATCCCTCCCAGCATCAGAGTCTTTTCCAATGAGTCAACTCTTCACATGAGGGGGCCAAAGTACTGGAGTTTCAGCTTTAGCATCATTCCTTCCTAAGAAACCCCAGGGCTGATCTCCTTCAGAATGGACTGGTTGGATCTCCTTGCAGTCCAAGGGACTCTCAAGAGTCTTCTCCAACACCACAGTTCAAAAGCATCAATTCTTCAGAGCTCAGCCTTCTTCACAGTCCAATTCTCACATCCATACATGACCACAGGAAAAACCATAGCCGAATTACATCACAGCTGTTTTATTTATGAAAACATCATCCTCTCTATTCTAGTCCAAGAGGCCCAGAGAACAGAGCCAAAGGCAAGGGGGTTTTGTGGAGGGTGCGTGTGTGAAAACAGGCACGAGGAAGAACAATAAAAGGAAAGTCAGTAGCAGAGGACGTGTCACCAAGCTGGACACCACCTGACATCAAGCACAACCGAGATCTGGGCCACGTGGGGCCATGCAAGGACATGAAGCGCCCCCAACTTCCTCTGCTGATCAAAAGCTGGGGCCGCCAAACATCAGCTCCCACTCTCCCCTGCATTTCAGGACAATGCCCACGTGAGCTCCAGGCCAGTCCTGTGCCTTTGCCCACCTCGGCGGCGGCAGGGAAGCCCCAGGCCAACAGACGAGAGGCGCCTAGCCAAGCACAGGGGGCGGCTCTGTCTGGGTCCTACTCAAGCTGGCAACAAGAGCTGCCCCAGGCCCAGGAGGCGGCACCCCAGAAAGAGAAGCTGGAGCCAAAAACGCAGCCAAGGACTCTGATGAGGCCAGAGGACTGTGGTAGTGCATATGAAGCATCTGCTGCTTCGGCCAAACATTTCACTGTCTCTTAAGAGGCAAGCCACGAACCCAGGGGATGCTGGGCTGGGCTCTTGGTAGGTGTCTAACTCGGGAGAACCTGCCAGGTTCACACCTAGAGGCAGTTCCAGGACTTGGGAGTTTCTGTGCTGCGAACCCAGCATGTTTGAGTCTCAAGCCTGGAGTCATGCAGAGTCCACCTTGTCTCTCCCCAAGATCCCGAGATGGTCATGCTTCTGTTGGTAGTTTCAGCCTCTGGACTACAAACACTTGTTGAGAAAAGAACGAAAATAAACTACTACCCTGCCCTGTATCAACAACATTCAAGATAAAAACCTACCTCAAAAGTCCCAGCCTTTAAAAAGGTTGACCTGGTCATGCTGCGAGAGGTCTCTGAACCCAGGAATGCGCTTTGCAAACTCCACCACTTCCTTCACTGCTGGGGTGAAGCTCATGGAAAATTCTTCCCAGATTTCATGCCCTGATTTATGAGGGTCTACGTACGGAGACTTACTCATCGGACAAACCTAATACGCACAAAACAGAAGAAATCTTTGATTATGAGAGGTGGGAAACAAACTTCAAAGGTAGTGTATCAGTCAGTGAAAACCCCAACAGGAAAATACTCTCCAGCACCATAGAATCTACTGGTGTTAGCTAGCACTTTCTCTACTGGCTGCTCCTCTTGTGACAGAAAGGCTCAGGGCGGCCTAAGTTAAACAGCAGTCAACTTATCGTAAAAGCAGCCTAAGCAAAAAGTTCACCTGTTACAAGCTGGTTCAAAACCCTGGTGCACAATCTATAGAAAAAAAAGTAGCTGAGCGCCTAGGGCTGGGCCTGGGGCAGGGGCTGTTTGCCAACAGGCACAGGGATGCTTTTGGGGGTGATGGGGACACCCCGGCACACCACGCAGACACGAAACATGCTGTGCACGCTGACAAAATCAGCCTTCAGGTGCAGACCAAACCCAGATCCAGAAATGGGGCGGCTCCATAACCATGGAGAACATCACAAATGAGAACCTAAACCTTTACATATTTCCTCCTCCCTTACAGCAGTCACTAAGCCTGAAGAAAATGAGGTTACCTTCCAGATCCATGGAATCAAATAACTTCAAGGGACCAAAAAAAAAAACTTAACATTAGGATTGGGGTAGAGTCAATTATTTTGAAAATGAAAAAAGAAGATTTGAATTACGCAGCTGTAGAAAACACCAAGCACTATCAAAGGACCTGATGGTGTAGACAGAGCCTCGGGACTGCTGCTCTGGATCCAAGTCTGGCTGAGCATGAACAGCGTGCTTTCACGCAGACTACTGGATTTGATGCAGCACTTAAATGACGTTAACCCTGACTCATCCCACAGGATGAAGTCTGAGAAAATTCTTAGAAACCAGCGGATTATCTTAAACTATTCCCAAGTCTTCAAACCATGAAACACCCATGCTCTATATCCAAAGACCTTTTTTGTATTATGAGGGTTAAAGAAGACGCTTTCCATCCCAGTCAAGGAATTACTGACTGTGGCAAGTTAAAGGATCAGTCCCTTGAGGAAATCCCAATGCTAGTAAGGCCAAGACTAACCTGAGTGAATACCTACATTTTGAAAGGGCTTTCTAAGAATTAAAGGATCAATTCTCCATAACCCATATTTCACATAAAATAAAATCCTAATTCTGATCATAACATCAATCAAGTAACATGCTTGTGTACCTAGCTCTGTATGCAATCAGGTCATTCCACAAATGCTGTTTATTCTAAATATTTGATCTAAAATACTACGCAAAAGGGATTCTAATAAATCTCCTAGCCTTCCTGACCCTCACCCCTGCCTCTGAAGTTGGAATGGCCTCCGAATAAAAGCAAGCCTTCACAGCTTTCCTCAACACAAATGAGCAAGAAACGCGATTTCCCCATACCAGGTGCATTCTCGCTCCAGTGCTGCACAGGGAGCCGTTCTTGCTCTCATTCTGAGAAAACCCATCTATGGAAACTCTGTCACACGCTCGCTGAGCATAGGCGCCGGAGAAGCCGGCGCAGTGCCCGCCGGCGACGCAGACGCCGTGCCCGCCGGGTAGAGCCCGCCGCCGCGGCCCGGTAGTGTCCGCCCGAGCGGCTGCGCGCCCCTCGGCGCGGGGACGCGGCCGCGCGGCCCGCCCACGCAGGGCTCGCGGCTCCCGCCCCGAACGGCTCCAGGCTCGCGGCGAGCCGCCTCCCGCGGCGGCCCCGCGCTCTCCGCCCGAGCCTTCGCGCGGCTCCTGATTATACATGAAGGTGTCCTTGTGCGCTCTGGTTACCATGCCGATCACTTCCTCCTTCGCAAAATCGGAGGAGCAGGGAGAAGAGCTTTGCGGTTGTCTGGCTCCAGCTGGGGTTTGGGTCGCGGCTGTTCCTGGGCTGGCAAGGCGATCTGCTCGCGATGGTCTGCTAAAGGGTCGCTGTGCAAGCGGCCACTCAGCTGGCTGTCCATCATGGTCCTCATGGCGCTCTGCATCTCGATCAGCATCCGCTGTTTTTCACGCTTAGGAATACGCCCAAACCGAACAGCTGTTGCAGAAAAACACATGCAACATCTCCATGTTAAAGAAGACCCATTTATTCCAAAGAGAAACACAGATTTGGCTCTGACAGCTATAGCTTCTGATCACACACGAATGCCCACTTGAGTCTGGCCAAAAATCATTCTAAACTTGCCGGCTGTTTTTGAGATACCACAGGAAGCAGGAGTGGGTAGAGAAAATTTTCACTTTCCTCTCAAAATAAAGCTAAAGAGGAGACTTCTTGGGTATTTTATAAGCAAAGTCTAAAAAAAAATTGAAATTAACTAATGAAAATCAGTTTGAAACAAACCAGCTTACCACACAGCACCTTACTAACAAGACTGAAGGCTGTGTCCTCAGGAAGGCATTCAGCTACCCACACCCATCAGCGCTGGATGGATGGGTACAATCACTTCCTGGCCTCTGTCCATTCGCTTCTGTAACCTTACCCTCAAGACCCAACTATTAAGTAATCACCTTTTCCAATTTCTTAAGAGAAAATCTTGAAAAGAAAGAAAAAAAAAAATCACAGTCGATAGAAATGTAGTTATTGGAAAATAAACTGGCTGGATTTTAATTAAAATCAATGAAACAAAAATAAAAGCATTCATTTGCAATATCTTAGAGGCTAGTCTTAGAATGAGTCCTGTCTCCAACATTCCTATCCCTGAGGGAAAGAAAAGCTTCTTTCTATTCTAGTATTTATACACAGATAATAAAAATTCAATATATCCACCCAGCAAGGAGGTCTCACTGCTCCAACTGCAGCCTCTTACACTGTCACAACCACAAACATGACTTTACCCTTTTGCACACTCTACCTTTGCTCCCCTCTGCACGACTGATGACCATTTTTACTCTTGTGGAAATCACAATATCCATCAAGTTTGGATTAGTATTTCTAGAGCCATTTAAAAAAAAAGTTTTTTTAAGCAACTGAAAACATAGAACATCAATTGTTGAAACCTGCCATTCAAGAACTTACTTATTACAACACTGTATTTCTGTGTCAGTAGATACTAGCTAGAGTAACCTAAGGGACTGCTTAAATCACCCTTCCCTAGATAAATACAAGGCTCATTCTTAGCAGTTCTCAATGAACTCCTACCCTGACCCCTCTGAAAGCCTCACAGTCCTCGGTTATGTTACTCGGAAGAGAATGAGACTCCCCAGGCACTACAGAAGAGTCAGGTCTCCCAGTGAGGCGGTTCACACACGACATTAAAGGTCCCGCCAGTCACCACCACTTCTGCTTCCCAGCGGAGCGGAGCACGCCAGGATCGAGCAACCACCTCCACACCAGACCACAACGTGCCTTTCGATTCTGCATCACCTTTGAAAGTACTCACAATCGGTGCCGAAAAGCATGGTGTCATCTCAGGACTGAGACGTCACAGAGCTAATTCACAGAGGGAGAAATGGGTTCCTCGGGCGACTAAGAAAGAAATCAGGGGGAAAAGCCAAGAACTCCTATATCAAGAAAAACTGCACCTTTATTTTTTGCAAAAGAAAAGTATTCACATCACACAGAGGAAAAGTGGGTCTTTTCACAGGCAAGAAACAAAAAAGAAGTGAGTCAAAAGCTGTTTCTGAGATGATGATGCTAAAGTTTGACTTGAGTCAATTTGGCATCCTCTAAGACAACAAAATGTGTTTTTGAAAATCCATTTCGCCCTGAGCACAAGGGAGCCTTTGGTAATTGACTCACGGCTCTGGTTCACGCTGAGGAATAAAGCCCAGCCCCGCACGCTCTAAGGAGAGCACTCTTTAGACTGGGGACATACCGTCTCTCGACATCCCGACAGACAGACACTTCCTGAAGCGGCACTGCTGGCACCTGTTCCTGTTCATCCTCATTATAGAGCAGTTCTCGTTCTTCAGGCACTTCTTGTACTGAATGTTTTGCTGAATGCTTCTTCGGAAAAAACCCTAAGAACAAAGGAAGATGTAGGGATTCGATTAAAAACATCCAGGGGAACTCCTTCTAAGCGTCCCCCACACCTGATTAGCCAGTACGCTCCGGAGACCTGAGAAGCCATGCTGGCTTGGAGCAGGGAGAGACGGCGCTGACTCCCAGATCGCCACCGAGCTCTCAGTGGTGCCCGCGGGCACCTGCCGGCCTCGCAGAGCTCTTTCCCCCGTTCCCCTCAGAGTCTCAGTGCTGCCGAAGCCCCGTGTCCTTCACTCCGATCACCTATTACCAGCCGGGCCTGCAGCCACACTTTCCAGCTCATACTGGAGTCACTTACACATTCCCAAACTCTTGCAATATGAAGGACATCCTCAACAAGATGACAGAGAATGGCGTTCAATACCGCAATTCCCTTTCTAGATCTAAGGATCACGTTAGAACTTGGTCTTTCCTGGATTATCATCTGCTGACACCTTCTCACACATTCCAGATGTTCCGGGTTACTTATCAGCTACAGGTTAAGTGTCTCACACACGTACACACAGCTCCCAGCTGGATGAGCACACACAGCTGCCCATATTTACTACACAAACAATTCCAGTTCATGCCCTGGGAGTGGTCTGCAAAGACCTCCACTTGGCTTTTTCAGGAAAATCAAAATCACCAAAATTATTTTAAACTGCAGTTTCCTTGACTGTCCTAACCCCATTACCGGATGACTCTGTATTGGTGACTGTGGGATATAAGATTTTTATACGTTGTTGCTGTAATACTGTGCTTGGGCACTATGATAGCTGAGCTAGATCTTTAAGAGCAATTATGTGTGGCATTTATCAAGAATATGCACTTAGGCTCATTTGCTTGTGCTTTGGTTTCTCTAGCTATAAACATAGTTATTTCATATCTTTTGTAAAAAGAAAAAAAAAGAAAAACTGTTCATACAATTTTTAAAACAATGAAAAAGTGCTATTTCTGAATAAAGTACAGTAGTCCTGTGACGCAATCGAGCCATTAAGAGCTACAAAACTCACAGCTTATCCAGAGCCACCCTAGAAAGTATTTCCCCTTCATGGATAGCCATGGTTTTGCTCGCCCACCACATCCCGCCACACTGGGTCCCTGCTTCCGCTTTTCAGGCAGAGACGAGCACAAGCACAGTCTTGGCCGCGTTAGTTTTAGACACTCAGGAGGAAGGACCAGATGCGAAGAGAGGTTCCCTAGATGAGAGCAAGAAGTACATCTTCTCACTTGGGAGCTACCTGACTCAGGAATACTCAGCGCAACTTACAAATGAGCTTACCCAGGGCTCAACTTATACTTGAGACTCTTACTTACTTGGCATCGCTTCCGAGGGTATCACATTTTTACAAGCATCTAGGAACTGCTCCCTGTTCCCAGCACCTGACAGGTCAGAGTGTCAAAGGACCTGATGAGACCTGTTCCGAGCCTGGTTCACTCTAAGTCTCGAGAAGGCAGCAGCCCGGCCCGCATGCTCCCTGCCCTCTGCTGCCCCCCAGGACAGTGCCTGACACGCCGCTGAGTAAACACTTCACACTAGACTCAAGTTTGAGATAACACATTTATTTTGATCAAAATCTTAAAGGAAAAAGAAATACTACATATATTTAAAATGTAGTTTTAAAATATGCTTTTCAAAATGAGTTATGTTTGTACACAACATAAAATGCTTAAAACTTTAAGGAGCAGGTGACTTCTCTCCTCCTCCTGGATTATCAACCACGTAATTTCTTTAATCCCAGAATCGGCAGCTTAAGCAAACGAAAGCATGCATTACCTTACAGCCTTCACAAGCATGAACGCCGTAGTGGAATCCTGAGGCCACGTCCCCACAGACTTTACACAGGAGAACCATGCCACTGAATTCTGAAGCACAAGAGACACAAAAGTGAGACGCTAGAAGAAAAGCTAAAACTGTTTCTTTCCAATGGAGTACTGTATTTTGTTCAACTTGTAAATACTTTTAAAATTATACAAATACATAATGTCAGAGAAAAATCTTTATACCAAATTGACGAATCAAAATAAATCATGCCTGATGGCACTGCCAGAACTCTCAGAGGCTGGAGATCCTGCACAGACACTGGCATTTCGTGAACCTAGAATTATTCCACATCAGGCATGCAATCAGAACTAAGAAACCGATTCTGCAGGGTCAAGAGTAAAGAAATCAGTGCCAGGGGCGTCAACCAACAAAAGGTGCAAAGCGGGGTCTCCACAGCCGAGTCCCACCTGTGGGCGGAGCCAGGTGCCAGCCCTTCCTGACTCCACCCTGAACCAGCCCGTGACCTCTGCACTCACTCACGGAGCCACATTCCCACTGCTCTGTGGGATACTCCAGTCCTCCAAACGCTCCTAGTGCCAGCTTCATGAGAGCAGACTCCGTCCCCTGAGTGAGTGCTCCGCTCCAGAAACCAGATCCAGCAGGAGGAGTGCAGAAGAAAGACCACCGTGGAAAGTGAGGGCGCCCGAGAGGAAACACGGGCAGATAGACCCCCTCACCACAGAGAACCGATTAAGACAGGCCCTAGGCTGTAACTTTTAATTAAGGTCATCACTGACTTCGGAATAATTACTGAACTATAGTTACCCCGAAGGGGGTGAAAAGTATACGCAGAAATAAAATGGCCCCAGCAAATGACCAGGTGATGAAGTGAGCCCCACCTGCAGCCAATGGCATCAACTGTCAGAAAGCTAGGAAACTCACTTGTCACTCCACTGTGACTCTTTGTCACCCCAGGGGCGCTGGACTTGCTGGTTTTCATAGAACAATCTATTCGATCATTCTTTAGGATGCCTTCAATACTGGAGAGATCGCCATTTTTGGGGTTCCCATTGCTATCAGAATGAGTGCTGTTTGGAGAAGACGGGACAGAAGAGGACGCAGACTGGAAGCTACTCTCGGAGCCCTCACTGTGACAAGAGGCTGGGCTGGACGCTGAGCTGGAAGAGCTGATGTAGGCAATCACACCTCCTGGAAAACAGGGGGAACCAGGCAATCAGACACATGATAACGCACATTTTCTATTTTTGCAAATCTCAGCAGTAAAGTCACTAACTCTGGAAAACAGGTTAATGATCAGAATTACCGCAAAAAGGGAAAAGTAGCTTATTTTCTTCCCTATTTCCTACTATTCCTGCTTCCACAGTTCAAAGCTATGAAATCCCCACTGGTTTAAAAAGTGGGCAGGCTCTCACTGGCTCTGTTATTCTCAGCATGTCTCGATCCAAACTTAAAAGCTTTCCATTTTCCAAACTGCTCCTAAAAGGGGATGCAAGACTTTCCTGAGTGACAACCAAGCCAGTCCAGTCGGTGCACTGCCTGGGCTGCGAGGAAGTCTGGTTCTGGCCCCTGTCTGCTTCCCTTCACTGTCCCTTCACATGACACCATCCCAGGACAACGGGCTCATCGCTCACCCACCCCACGCCCCAGCATCTGGCTAAAGCACACGTCAGTCAAGCACAGATGTAACATTTGGAACTCCGGATGAAAGAAGCTATCTGGAAACACAGAGACTTTCACAGCTGTTGCTCTCACAGTCTTTGTGTTCTGATGCTCCCCAAAGACTCCACCACTACCCACTGAACCCCAGTTCCGCACCTGCCTTCTCCCTACTCCTGCCATGGGACTTGCAGACACACTCCTCTCCAAAGCAGCTCTTGAGAAACCCGGACGCACCGCCTGTTCTCCTGACTCACTGTTTACAGTGAGTGTCAAAGAGGCTGGGAGGCGGAAGGCCATGCTCTGAGCTAACTCCCCCTTCACAGAGCTACCTTCAGAACACGCTATACCACTTCATTAGGAAAACTCCACAACTCCCCCTGAAACTGGCTGTGACCTCTTAAGAGACTGCGAACCTTCCAGCTTAAGAAATAGCAGGGTATAATTTCACATTTCTTCCCTGAAAGTGATAAAATGCTGCAAGAGTAACCTCATGGCCAGAAGTATTATTTTCCAAACCCC
The DNA here is from genome assembly GCA_917880005.1 of Nanger dama. Taxonomy (NCBI): domain Eukaryota; kingdom Metazoa; phylum Chordata; class Mammalia; order Artiodactyla; family Bovidae; genus Nanger; species Nanger dama. Next base: position 3,749,386 of record CAKJTW010000021.1, on the reverse strand, counting down.
AGGCCAAACAAGTAATTTTCATCTCTGCCAGGGCCTCCTGTGGTTTCTTTTCTTCTCTCCTCTATCATCAGCCAACATTTATTGGCTTTTTCAATGTGCATCACATACAAACGTTAATTATCTCTCTTCCATCACTGTCTTGAACTCTTATTTAAACCTACTGTTTATCTGTTTCCATCTACTTCTCAACAAGAGAGATTACAAGTCCTTAGGTGCAGTCCTTAGGTCCTTTTAAGTCTCTATACATGCTTTACAGATATAAGTCTGACATAAATTTTTTCTTTCTTTTTTTGGCTGTGCCATGTGGCACGTGGGACATTAGTTCCCTGACCAGGGATCAAACTGGCGACCCCTGCAGTGGAAGCATGGAATCCTAACCCCTGGACTGCCAGGGAAGTTCCAAGACAGAAATTATTTCTCATACCTACTTTTCTGCCTTTGTAAAGCCCACATCTAGTGTCATGGGCAGATCTGAGACAGCATAAAGTATTACTCTTGCTGTTGTTGAGTCGCTAAGTCTCATCTGATTCTCTTGAGACCCCATGGCAGTAACAAGTAATACAGGCATTTCTGAGAATAACCTGAGATGACTATTCGAAATGGAGGACTTTACAGGTTTCCAAAGTAACAACTGCAATTTAAGCATTCACTCTGAAATAAAAGCTTTGTCTGCTAAAGGGAAAAGACTCCCCAGTCTTTTTTTAAATAACAGACAGACTTTATAGGTCATTCACATGTGTACACACACACACACACAGCAAAATGCTAAGGCCAAATCAATTCCAAAGAACAGAAAGTCATTTCCACTTACAGAGAAGGAAAAAAAAGGCAGCGGGATAAGTCATTTTTAGTCTGTCATGATGATGTTAGGAACCAGACATGTATTTAAGTACCAATTACACAAATCCAGACTCAGGAAGCCCCTAGGAAGTAGAGCCTCAAGCACAGCGCTCTGGTTATAACCCAGAAAAGAAGTGAGAGCAGGCGCCAGCTGTGCCATGAGAAACGCAGCAGTGTTCATCATACACTAACTTAAAATGCACAATGCAGCCAAAGGCACTTGGTTCTGTTTAATCGTCTTGCTAGCACAGCTTTGAAATTTATTTTTTATTGAATACAGTTGATTTACAATGTTGTGTTAATTTCTGCTATACAGCAAAGTGACTCAGTCACACACACACACACACACACACACATCCTTTTTCAAATTCTTTTCCATTATGGTTTATCCCAGGATATTGAATATAGTTCCCTGTGCTATATACAGGAGGACCTTGTTGTTTATCTGCACTCGAGTCTTAAAAGACAAAAAACACACACGGACAATTCCATCCACTTTTCCACTCCAGAAGCCCACGCCTGACATCGGCACTGAAGCTGGAGGTGTGAATCCGCTTTTCCTGAACTCTGACCCACTTCCAGACGCCCTTAACCTGCGCTTCCCACCTGCCCAGAGTGAAGCCCGAGCTTTAGGATTGATACCTGTCCGGCACCCTGGGCCCTACCCATACACACCAGTCGCTCTCGAAGCGTGGCCCTGCACCAGTGGCTTCGGCACCGCCTGGAACTCGGTTAGAAATGCAGGCTCTCAGGCCTCACTCTTCCGACGCACAGGGAAGTCTGAGAGCCACTGTCGCGAGCCAGTGACTTCAGCTGTGCTCAACGGGAGAAAAAGCAGTCAAGGGTAATCTCAGTCACAATAATGTTATCTAACCACTGAGTTTAAAATCTGAAGACTCTTCAATACTCCAAACACAAGAAAGAGTCCTAACTTTGAGTTTATTCTCACTAACCAAAGAGATTACGCGAAATACGCATCATCAGAACCGCCTAGTGAAATACACTAGAAAAAATACACATTTCCAAGACCCTGCCCCGACGGGGAGAAGGCACGCGCAGAAATGGACTTTCTTTCAGCTGTGCAGCACCTGGGCTTTCTCTGGTTGCGGCATGCTCAGGAATGGACCTTCCTTCGGCTGTGCTGCACTTGGGCTTTCTCTGGTTGCGGCGAGCAGGGTCTACTCTTGGTCGCAGGTGTGGGTTTCTCATGCCGGTGGCTTTTCTTGCTACGAAGCCCAGGCTCAAGGGCACCTGGGCTCAGAACACAGGCTCAGCAGCTGCAGCTCACGGGCTCAGCTGTGGCAAGGCACGTTCTTAGCCACTGGACCACCCGGGAAGTCCAGAAATGAGCATTCTGAACGCGCTCTCAAGGCAAGTCCTTGCAGACAGAAGTTTAAGAATGGTTACAATTAGTAAATTCAAGCACAAATTGGCCCATAATTTTCAAGGCTGGTCTTCTCACTAACTGCCTGAATATCCCTAACGTACTGTGACTCCAAAGAAAAAAGATTTCAACCTTGAAGTCTCTCAAATGTCATGTTGCTAGGTAGAATCACCACTGCTTTCATAAAATTTTAGAGATTTGAAGGTCACACTAGAAATCCCAGGTGGTAGCAACTGATATTTTTTCATATTTATCTCCACTGAGAATAGGATACAAAGGAAAAGATCATCCTTAGTCCTCAACAAATCCCCAAAGGAAGCTTTCACAGCTCTTTATCTTTTCTAAGGACTGCTTTAGGTGGTGGGAGACTGCCCTAGTGGCTCAAGGGTAAAGCATCTGCCTGCCAGTGCAGGAGACCTGGGTTCGATCCCTGGGTCGGGAAGATCCCCTGGAGAAGGAAATGGCAACTTGCTCCAGTATTCTTGCCTGGGAAATCCCATGGACAGAGGAACCTGGTGAGTTATAGTTCCTGGGGTCACAAAAGTGTCAGACATGACTTAGAGACTAAACTACTACTTTAGGTAGCAAATTCACTAATGTCTTAAGAGGATAAAAGGTCAGGAAGTTAGACCTTTCCAGCGCCCGGATTTCAGGCAGCTATTTGCATCCACAGGTTCTTCTGAGTGGAGAGCTGGGCTGTTCTGAGGGCTTGAGCAGTGCTTTACAGCTGACTGGGCAATGGAAGGCATTAATTACTCAGAACACACCTTCCTTTGCAAATGTTCCAAAATCAAACCCAAGAAAGATTACTGCGTTCTTATCAATTAAGATGCAACTCCTGTCTTTTAGGGCATCAATAATAATTTACAACCAGCGATTGTGCCGGGAACCATGGAACCAAAGATGACCCACCAAGAGCAGCTGCATTCTCTGAGCAAGGCCTTCAACGCTGACGTCATGCTACCAGCCTGATTAGCAACCCAAGAAGGGTAAAATTTAACTTCTTAGAAGGTAAGATGTACATCTAGCAGCTCCTCAGTCCAATGAAGAAGGAAAGTGAAGACTACAAGTCAGCAAGAATACTGAAAATAAGGACTTCCCTGGAAGCCCAGTAGTTGAGTATCCACCTGCCTTTCAGGGGACACGGGTTCTATCCTCGGCCTGGGGAGAATCCCCTTCTCGCAGAGCAACGAAGCCCGTGTGCATAGCCACTAAACCCACGCCCGCAGCCAGAGAGGCGCCACAACGGGAGGCGCACGCGGCGCAGCCACAGCCGGGAAGACTCCACGCAGAAGCAGGAGAAACGGAGCCTGGCCAAAAGGAAACGACACGCCAAGAATGAAATGACACGATTCCACACCACGTTCAGTCCTCATAAGAACCCTATACAATTAACTTCCATTATTCCACTCTACAGAAGAGGAGCTCAGAGAGGTTAATACAGCTACCAAGTGGCAGGGCTAGGGCTGCACGTCAATTCCGGGGTACAGACTATTATCTCTTACTGAGAAGTCCTCAGCATGCAAGTCACTTTCAGTCTCTGTAACCTGAGTCATCTTCTATTAATATAAAATGGGAATATCTGCCAGAGTTAGTATAAGATTGAAATGAAATGATGTTCATGAAAGGGAACTATTAAAGTAAGTGCCTTTTTACAGAGAGGGTTTTTAACGAAGATGCAAGAAAGGTAAAAGCCCTGAACCAGCAAGTCCCAACACCTCCAAAAACAGGCAGAATATACTTCTCAGATACCTCAAGCTAAAATTAGCTGAGGCTGAGTTGTCTCTATTTTTAGTTGAAAAGAATCCTGGAGTTGGGCCAGGTTCCCAGGCTAGGGCTTACCCAGTGGTCAGTTTCAGAGAATCCAGAAGTCAGCATCCAACTCTGTACACTGGGAGGCACTCGCTGTCCTCACACAGCCTGGGCTCTTTTCTCACCCAGATGCCAGGCTGGCCCAACATCACCCACCCCACTCCCTCTGCCCACCATCCTGGAAAATACACGCTTGAGATCAGGCCATGACTGGACTTTTTTTTTTTTGCCTCGTGACTTAGAACAAAACATGTTTACTCAAGAAGCTTTACGAGTTCTCTCATTTTAAAAGCAGGTTTCCAATAACTCCTACTCACGGAATGACAGAGTGTACCTATCGAAGCCCTAAGCTTCCGGCTGGGACCCACTGTCAGGGCTCCAGAGAGCAGGATGGTGCCCTCCCTAGGGCACTTCACAGACCTGGGGAGGCGGCTCTGTCAACCTTTCCTTCCAGCACCATGTGAGCCACAGTTCACACAAAGTACTGAGGGTACAAGGGCGCTGGAGCAGCCAAGGATCAAGAGCTGAGGGAACAGGCGATACGCGGAGTTTTAAAGAATGTGGAAGTGATTAAATGAGGTACCACATGAGAGACTACCTAAGAAAGCAAAAACAAACAGGGCTTATTTTGAAAAACACGGTTCTTGTCTCCAAGTAAATTGCTGGAAAGGTGGGGGAGGGGACAAGGGGGACAATCTAGACCCTATGGACCAGCAACAAGATTAAAAAGAGAAAGGATGAAGGTGGGAGGCTCTGCTGACCCATACCAGGCAAACTGCAGGCATCTACTCGGTGTCCCCTCGCCCCCAGAGGCAGGACCCCCAAGCCTCGCATACACCTTTAGGAGTGACGGGGGCTTCAACCCCAACTGTGCCTACAGCACGGGCATTAGTCTGTGCTCCCCACGGGGATTTCACGGACCTGCCCCTAAGGGTGCGTTGCTCACGTCACAGAACTTAGACCCTCCCCTGCCACAGTGGCAACAGCGCCTTCCGACAGCCTTAAGCGGCGGCTCAAAGTAGCACGCGCACCGGGCCCACGTGGCCCCGTAAGTGCTCCACAGACCCTGCTGAGCGTTATTTGACCACCATTGTCCTGGGAGAGTTGGATCCCAACAGTTCAAACAACTCTAACCCTCCCTATCCATTCTTCGTCCTTCAATTCTGAATATGTCATGTGGACCCAGATTTCTCTGCAGGTTCTTATTTTCAGGCTACCTTCTGAATTCCTCAACTCCACTGTCGGGTCAGGCAACTTCCCTCTTCACTTAGAATTCTTCCCATTATCTTACTGTCTCTCTCTCCAAGTGAGAAACAGAATGGTAGCATGCAGTTACATTTACAGTAAAAACATCAAGCAGAATGGTATTTAAAGAACTTCAATCAAAATCGGTGACAAAAGCCTATCGAGTCAATTTCCACAGCGAACTCTCTCCTCTGTATTTGTCACAGAAAGGGTCACATCATGAGTCATGATATATAGGGCAGTCACACCAAATGGTCACTGGGTGAATATGTATTGACTAATAAAATGGTATCAACCCAAAGGGAGGGGACAGAGGCCTGCCACCAGCACTGAATCTGTCCCCACCCTGGACAAGTTATATGTGAAGGAAATGAAAGGGAATCCTTATTTAAGTTCTCTTAGAGGGATGGCAGAAACAGTATACCAGATAACAGCTTGAACTTGGAGCCAAATGGAGAAAGAGAAAATTTAAGGAAGATGACTGCAAGTTCCTACAGTTTAGGTCAAACAATTATCTGCACAAGGGATGAAACTTAACTGCAATACAGTTCACATGAAAAGGGTCTAGTTGATGGCAAGGTTACTGTGAGTCAGCAAAGCAGTATGCCACAAAAGCCCAACCTGCCAGACAACTCCTTTACAGCAGTCATTAACCGTTCTACGACTTCCACCTCTGGATGCCACATCCCAAAGGGCAACAAGGATGATGATCAGGGGTTTTAAAAAAAAACAAACAAACCACGGAGCTAGGACCAAGGGCTGTGAACTGGATATGGAAGGGGGGTTGGGGGAGTCAGCAATCATCCCAAGAAAAGGTTACAGTTTGTAATCACACCATAAAATCAAAATTAAGATCAGTGATAATGTTCCAGGAAGGTTCAAATCTGAGAAAAACTTTCTAACCTTATCTGATCTCAAAACTATAAGAATTCATTCACGCTGAGATAGATGAGGATGAATTTCGTAATCTTGAAATCCCTAGCAAGTAAAAGTTTTATTCCATAACACAGTTACTCAAATTCTTAAACTATCCTCAAGGTTATGTAGGCCCACAGGTAATTAAAAGACAAGAAAATGACTTTATTATTTACTGTTGATGCAAAGTTCACAATTTGTTACCAGGGGCATGGTTTTTCCAGCATAACTTAATCACTGGCTGCTTCTGCAGCCTCACTGGATTCAAGGGGGTAGACACAGACAAAAGGGCAGGAGGGACCGTAATGTTGCTTCCTAGTGGGGGAGGCAACAGGAAATGGGACAAGAAAAGGATTTAATAAGGTCATATCTGTTATCATGGGAATTCCCAGGCTGTCCAGCGGTTAGGGCTCTCACTGCCCAGGTTCCAATCCTGGTTGAGAAAATATCTCCAGCTCTCCGGGCGGCGGGGGAGGGGGTTGGGGGATGGAATCTGTTATCGGATTCAGGAAAGATCAGCAACCCGGGGATCACTGGGGGTCACGGGGCGGGACCGGCCAGGGTGAGGCTCCCGGCCCGCAAGCGCCGTGGGCGTATTCGTCTCGGGAGGTGTGCCACAAGGTCGACCGCGTCCCCGAGGAGGTCGTTGAAACTGCGGGTTCTTCTTTGTTGTGGAGATGAGGCAGCGCCACCCGCGGCAAGCCGTCCGCAGGCGACCCCGGAGGGTCCCCCTCGGCGCCCGCCTTCTCTGCTCCGCCTCGGCCAAGTGCACTGCGACGCCCGCGCCCTCCCGGCCGCCGGGCCGCGGTCCCCCGGGCGCGCACGCGCGGCCTCTCCGCAGCGAGCGCCCCCGCGGGGGAGGGCGGCCACGTCAGAGCCCGAGGGCGCGGGGGCGGGGCCTCCCGCGGGGCGGGGCCTCCCGCCGGCGCACGCCCGCCCCCAGGGGCCCCCGCGGCCCGCGAATGGGGTCACGGAGCCGCGCGGCCTCACGTGTCCCCGCCCGCCGCCGCCGCCCCGGCGCCCATTATGTAATGCCGCGTCACGCGCCCGCCCAGCCAACCGGCGGCCGCGCGCCGCCGAACGTAAACACAGCGCGCACGTGGCTCGCGCGGCCGGGCCATGTGAGGGGGGGCCGGGCTGCCGCGCTGCGGCGCTGCGGGCGGCCGGGAGGGCGGCCCGGGGGCGCCGAGCGCCAGGCTCCGGGCGGGCTCCCCCGCGCCGCCGCCCGTGAGGGGCCCCGCTGCCGCGCTCGCCCGCCCGCCGGCCCCGCGCGCCCGCCGCCGCCGCGCCCCCCGCCCCCCCGCCCTGTAGGCTCTTACCCGCATTCACCTCCATGGTGCCCTCGGGGAGGCCCGAGGCCGCCCGTCCGCAGAGCGGGCAGCAGCGCCCCCGCCGCCGCCTCAGCGCCGCGCCGCCTCGGGCCGCCGCCGGCGGTGGTCGCGGGGCGCCCTCATGGGCCGGGCGCGCAGGGGCCCGCAGCCGGGCCCCGGGGCCGGAGAGCTGGCTCGGGGAGAGCGCGCGGCGGCGGGCGGCGCTCCTCGCGGGCCCCGACAACAAAGCGGCGGCGCGGCGGCTTCCTGCAGCCAGCGCACCGCGGCGGCGAGGGCGGCTGACGGGAGGGCAGCAGCGACCATGTGACCCGCGCACACACCCTCCCCCGCCCGCGGCCGGCCGCTGCGGCGACTCCGCCCTCCCGCCCGCCCCGCCCGCCGCCTGCCCCCGCGGCCACCGCGCCTCCGGGTTTCCCGCCTGCCCGGGGGTGCCCAACCCTGCACCCCGCCCCGCGAGGACGCCTCAGCTCACCTCCGATGGTTACCTCGCAACCCCCACCTCACCCGGTGACTCCGCGGGTCATCTCCCATGGCGACCTAGGACCCCCCCACACCTAATGAGTCCGCGGGTCACCCCCGATGGTGACCTAGACCCCTTCCCCTCCCGCACCTGGTGACTCCGAGGGTCACCTCCCATGGTGACCTAGGACACTTCCCCCCAGTGACTCCGCGGGTCACCTCCCATGGCAACCTAGGCCCCCCTACACCTAGAGAGTCCGCGAGTCACCCCCGATGGTTACCTAGCACACCCTCCCCCGCCACCCGGTCACTCCCCGGGTCACCTCCCATGGTGACCTAGGACACTTCCCCCTCCCCTCCACCTAGTGACTCCGCGAGTCACCCCCGATGGTGACCTAGACCCCTTCCCCCTCCCCGCACCTGGTGACTCCGCGGGTCACCCCCGATGGTGACCTAGGACCCGCCCCCCCGACCTCGTGACTCCGCGGGTCACCCCCGATGGTCACCTAGGACACTCTCCCCCCACCTAGTGACTCCGCGGGTCACCCCCGATGGTGACCTAGACCCCTTCCCCCTCCCGCACCTGGTGACTCCGAGGGTCACCTCCTATGGTGACCTAGGACCCCCCTTCCCTTCACCTAGTGACTCCGCGGGTCACCCCTGATGGTGACCGAGGACCCCCCTTCCCTTCACCTGGTGACTCCGCGGGGTCATCTCCGATGGTCACCTAAGGACCGCAGAGTGGCGCGGAGCAGACCCGCTTTTCAGGATCCAGGCTGGGCAGACTGCTGACCGCCCCACGGGTCGGGGCTCCCACAGACAGCTCTGCCGGAATCTCCTTCCTCTGCACCGCTCGGTGACTTCATCCAGTCCAAGAGCTTCCGAAAGAGCTTCAGGCGCTTGCAGCCAGTAGCCCGTTTGAATATGCCACCTTGATGTCCTTTTGGCAGCTCAAGTTTCAGGTGTAAACAGGTGCCTTGTTCTTCACTTCGAAAGGAATAAACTGGAAATACATGGCCTGTGTGCTGAGGTTTGGGGAGGGAAGTGTGTGGATGTCTGTGATTGAAATGAATTGGCAAGTAAGGGAACTCCCTGGTGGTCCAGTGGCTGAGACGCTGGGCTCCCAATGTAGGGAGCACAGGCTCAATCCCTCGTCAGGGAAATAAATCAGGTATGGCGCAGCTAAAGATCCCATGCCCTGCAACTAAGACCCAGAGCAGCCAAAATAAATAAATATTTTTAATAAAAAATAAAATGTTTTTAAAGTAAGATGGGCTGAAGAACGTGGATCGAAATGCAGTAAGATGGCCCTTGTAGATGTCATTCATATGTGGGTATTCACAACTGGTAAATGTCTTCCCCAGTTGCTCTTTGCAAATTTTCTGTGTACAGCATTGAGGGAACTGTAATGTGTGAGACATCCCTTCTCCCTCCACCACCCCATGAGCACACACACCACCCCATCTTAATCTTCACATTTTGGTAAATTTGCCAGTTCCTGAAGCCAACAAGTCAAGTTTCTCTTTTCTCTCCTTGTCCCTCTGTCTGTCTCTCTCACTGCCTTTTATATCTCTATTCAATCCATTAAGAAATCTGAGCTATTCTGTTGCCCAGTGCTGTTTAGTGGATAAATCACGTCGCTAAGTCATGTCCAACTCTTTGCAACCCCATGGACTGTAGCCCACCAGGCTCCTCTATGGGATTCTCCAGGCCAGAATACCAGCGTAGGTTGCCATTCCCTTCTCCAGGGGATCTTCCCTACCCAGGGATCGAACTCCTGTTTCCTGCATCGGCAGTGAACCACCTGGGAAGCCCTCTGTGGTATTCCAACTTCAGTTCTAATACTTCTCACCATCAGCATGGATATTACTCTGCATCAAACCACCAGCATCTCTTGCCCGGGCTTCTGTAACAGTTCCCTAACAGGAACAACTTCTCTAGCCACCTACAACAACTTCTCCACAGTAGAAGTGTTGTTTTTTTTAATGTAAATGAGATCTAAGTACTCTGCTCAGAACCCTTCAATAGCTTCCTATTGATTTTTTTTTTTTTAATCCAGTGCCTTAAGCTGCCTGCAAATCCCTGCACAAACTCTGAGCCCCCTCCCCAGCACTCTATACAGTTCTCTGCACAAGGGGGTCCTCTTTCCTTCCCTACCTCAGGGCTTTATTTATCACCCTCTGTGATGCTGGAGCAAGACCTCCAGGCTACACTTTGTAGCTTGCTTTTCCATTTTCTGTATCAACCACCATCTGCTTGTGCATAGGTAAAACTAAGCTGATCCAAACAGTGCAGAAGGCAGAAATCACAAAGACGACACACGGTGGCTCCCTCAGTGACTCCTCAGGGCATCAGTTCCAGGACCTCCGTTGTTGTTTTTGTTTCCCTAAGTCGTGTCTGACTGTCTGTGACTCCATGGACCATAGCCCACCAGGCTCCTCTCTCCATGGGATTCTCCAGGCAAGAATACTGGAGCAGGTTGTGATGCCCTCCTCCAGGGGATCTTCCTGACCCAGGGATCGAACCTGCATCTCTTATGTCTCCTACATTGGCAGACGGATTCTTCACCTCTAGTGGGAACCCTAATATAAGCTGTGGACTTCAGATGTGTCAATATAGGTTCCCCAGTGGTAACAAAGTTACCCCTGTGCTGTAGGATGTTGATCCTGGGGGAGGATGTGTGTGTGTCGGGGACAGAATGTCTATGGGAACTCCGTACTCGAACTTCTATGGGAACTCTGTACTCGTCATTCAACGTTGCTGTGAACCTGCAACTGCTCCAAAAAGTAGAGTGTATTTTAAAGAGAGAGAGAGAGAGAGGGATGAACGGAGAAAGCAGCGGTGACATCCATACGCCATCGTGTGCCGAACAGATACCTGGTGAGAAGTCGCTGTGCAACACGGAGCTCTGCCTGGGGCTCTGTGATGAGCAGAGGGCCTGGGTACAGGAGTGGAGGGAGGCTCAACAGGGAGGATGGCTGATGGGGGTGCTTGTAGGCAGAAACCAACGTAACATTGTAAAGCAATTGTCCTCCAGTTAAAAACAAAACAGTAATAGAGAAGACGCTACCAGTTAAGTTGGAAAAGAAGAATGGAAATGAGCTTTCTCTTCCACGATAATCCCTATGAAATAAAATCTGTTCAAGCCTCCCATCTCTTAAAGGTCACCTCCATCCTGTGTGGCTTGCTGGTTAACTGCAGAGCCTGCAAAGCCATAGATAGCCCTGGTCGGTCACGGCCACACCACTGGCCCCTGGAGTCGCGTGGGGCTCCTCAGAGCCAGAGGAGGGGCGGAGCAGCGCCCGGGGGACGGTCCCCAGAGTCCCAGAGCTGCCACGGAGACCACCTTACACAGCTGTCTTCTAAGGAGCCTCCGATTTTAACCCTGTGGAGCCTGTGCCTCAGTCCACAGGAATTCCCGGACTATTTGGAGTGTTTCTACCTCCTCCTCTCTCCTCTGACAAAAATAACCTTGAACGAAGTGACTGTGTCTTCAAAAGTCATCTGTTAAAAGAGGCAGATTTCCTGAGAAAATCACCTTATCAACAACTGACACCGAGGCCCTGGGAAAATGCACGCAGGACCATTCAGTCTGGATGCAGATAAAGAAGTGGGGAGCCTACAGCGGGCTTCCCTGGAGGCTCTGTGGTAAAGAACCCACCTGCCAAAGCTGAAGATGCAGGCTCGATCCGTCGGTTGGGAAGACTCCCTGGAGGAGGAAATGACGACCCTCTCCAGTATTTTTGCCTGGAGAATCACAAGGACAGAGGAGCCTGGTGGGCTGTAGTCCATGGGGTCACAAAAGAGTCAGTCGCAACTTAGTGACTAACCAGCAACAGCAAGCCTGCCATTGGAGGCCTCTGATCCCAAACAGAGCAGCAGGCCAAGGAGGGCCCTTCCTGTAAGGGCCTGGGTGCAGGAGAGACGCGAGGCGACGGGGAAAGGGACCAAGACGGTTTCCTAATAGTTAAGGCCAATTAGAGATGTCTAGTGTTTTTCCTCATTTTCAACTGTTCTAAAGAACCCTGCTGGTTCCCAGCACCTCAGTAACTTTCCACCTTAGCTTTGCCTTCTCTGTGCCATAGATCAGCAGTTCTCAAACATTTTTATCTCGGAACCCCTTAGTGTGTGTTTGCCGCTCAGTCGTGTCCGACTCTTTGTGACTCATGGACTGTGGCCCACCAGGATCCTTGTCCATGGGGTTCTCCAGGCAAGCACACTGGAGTGGGTTGCCATTTCCTCTACACTCTTAAATTATTGAAAACAGTAGAGCACTTTTTCACGGACTATATTTGTCCTGTCAACCTATTAGAAATGAAAACAGGGAAATGTTTAAAACCCAGGAGCGCACAGCACGTAAGTCACAGAACAGCGACATCACCAGATGTCAACAGACAGCTTTGGAGGTTTCCTCCGCTCACAGCAAATTGCAGTTGCTATTCAGCCTCATGATAGCTGTGATGTAATTTCTTGAGGCTTGTATTTTTCTTTACTGCTCTGGTCACAACACTAGCTTCTAGAATCATTGCCCAATCATGCCTCTATTGTAAACAAAATTTTTGAATACTTATTTTTTAACTAGAAGCATAATTTCATTATAGTATACATAGGTAATAAGCATTTCAACATAATGACCAATGATGGCTTACATAGGTTCAGTTCAGTTCAGTTCAGTCGTTCAGTCATGTCTAACTCTTTGTGACCCCATGGACTGCAGCACACCAGACTTCCCTGTCCATCACCAACTCCTGGAGTTTACTCAAACTCATGTCCATTGAGTCAGTGATGCCATCCAACCATCTCATCCTCTGTCGTCCCCTTCTCCTCCTGCCTTCAATCTTTCCCAGCATTAGGGTCTTTTCAAATGAGTCAACTCTTCACATCAAGTGGCCAAAGTATTGGAGTTTCAGCTTCAGCATCAATCCTTCCAATCAACATTCAGGACTGATCTCCTTTAGAATGGACTGGTTGGATCTCCTTGCAGTCCAAGGAACTCTCAAGAGTCTTCTCCAACAACACAGTTCAAAAACATCAATTCTTCGGCACTCAGCTTTCTTCACAGTCCAACTCTCACGTCCATACAAGACTACTGGAAAAACCATAGCCTTGACTAGACGGACCTTTGTTGCCAAAGTAATGTCTCTGCTTTTTAATATGCTGTCTAGGTTGGTCATAACTTGTCTTCCAAGGAATAAGAGTCTTTTTATTTTATGGCTGCAGTCACCATCTGCAGTGATTTTGAAGCCCAAAAAATAAAGTCTGACACTGTTTCCATTGTTTCCCCATCTATTTGCCATGAAGTGATGGGACCAGATGCCATGATCTTTGTTTTCTGGATGTTGAGCTTTAAGCCAACTTTTTCACTCTCCTTTCACTTTCATCAAGAGGCTTTTAGCTCCTCTTCACTTTCTGCCATAAGGGTGGTGTCATCTGCATATCTGAGGTTATTGATCTTTCTCCTGGCAATCTTGATTCCAGCTTGTGCTTCTTCCAGCCCAGCGTTTCTCATGATGTACTCTGCATATAAGTTAAATAAGCAGGGTTACAAGATACAGCCTTACAAGATACAGGGTTACAAGATACGTATTCTTTTTCCTATTTGGAACCAGTCTGTTGTTCCATGTCCAGTTCTAACTGTTGCTTCCTGACCTGCATATAGGTTTCTCAAGAGGCAGGTCAGGTGGTCTGGTATTCCCATCTCTTTCAGAATTTTCCACAGTTTATTGTGATCCACACAGTCAAATGCTTTGGCATAGTCAATAAAGCAGAAATAGATATTTTTCTGGAACTCTCTTGCTTTCTCTATGATCCAGCAAATGTTGGCAACTTGATCTCTGGTTCCTCTGCCTTTTCTAAAACCAGCTTGAACATCTGGAAGTCCACGGTTCACATTTGTTAAAGCCTGGCTTGGAGAATTTTTATCATTAATAGGTGTCATCACTATGTAAATCATGTCTTCTCATTTTATATCTTCATAAAACATTCAGTTAAACATATTACAGTATTACATTGTGCATAGAAAAAATCACTCAATCTGAATTAATCCATTGACACCAAGATGAGTGAAGTGTTTATACACAATCCTAGAAATGAGGTGCACACTCAACACCCTCCAATGCAGTAACAATATCTTATGACATGCAATAAAGCAAAATACAGTCTACCAAAACAGTCAAGTTTCTGTTGAACAGAAAGTACTCTATGCTATTCCAGTTTTTAAATTTAAGTTAGTTAAAATAAAATATAGAATTTAGTCTCTCAGTGTCACTGGCTATATTTCAAGGGTCAAAAGCCACATGTAATTCGTGGCAACTATATCCATCATTACAGTTTTAGAGATTATCTTATTCTTCCTGAGTCAGTGTGAGGAATTATTATTCTAGGAATTTGCCTATGATGTTTGTTTTCAAAGTTATTTAAATTTATTTAAGTTTTCAGATTTAAAGTTGTTCAATTATTATCTTTTAAACCTCCATCAATTTTGTGGTTTCTCATTCTTAATTTTATTTGTGCTTTCCTGCCCACCCCCACCCCCCATTAGTCCTACTAGAAGCGTATCTATTTAACTGGCTTTTTCAAAGGCTCAATTGGGGGCTTTATTGATTCACTGTACAGTGCTTGTCTTCCGTTCTACTCTGATTTCTGCTTTTTGGTTTGGTCGCCCTCCTTCTGCTCTGTTTTCATCTGCTTTTTCTAACTTCTTGGTTTGGACCTGTTTCTTGTCAGAGGCTTCCCAGATGGCTCTATGAGTAAAGAATGCCCTGCAGTTCAGGAGATTCAGCAGACGCCGGTTTGATTCCTGGGTCAGAAAGATCCCCTGGAGCAGGGCATGCATCTTGTTAAGTTTGCTTTGGTTGGCCAGAGCCTGTCTTTCCAGTTAGTGGCTAAGGACCCCCTCACTGATAATGCTTTAATTCATCCTTCCCTCCTCCAGGGAATATTCTGGTTACTACCGCAGTGCAAGAAAGCCCCTCAGAACGCAGTGGTTTTAAATGGAGCAATCACTTCATGATATTGGGTGGTGCCTGTGGGTCAGGACTTGCGGGGAGGGCCTCCTGGCTGGGCGTTTCCGGCTCAGGGTCTGTCATTCCTGATGATCAGACAGTGGACAGGGCCTGAGGAACCGGCCCCCTGAGGCCCAGCCCAGCCTCTCTCGGGGGTTACTGGGCACCCCGCCCGTGGGGCCGCTCAGGGCTCCAGCACGAGTGCTTCAGGGGCAGGGCAGAAGCCACATCGCCTGTTCTGTCCAATCCTCAGCAGTCACGTGGCACCAACTTTGCTGCATTTTAGTTACAAAGGAGTCAGGAGCACACCCAGATTTGAAGGACCAGCAGACACACTTCACCTCTTCATAAGAGGACCATCAAGGTCCTGTTGTGAGTCTCGTGGTTCAAACTGGGAACAGGGACACACACGGTCCACCCTGACTCAAGGACCTTGTTCCACGTGTCATCTGTAAGACAGTGTACTTCTCGAGGTGAACATTTCCACAACCTCCACCTGGCGGCATTTTCTGTGGCTCAGTATAAAGAGAAAGGAACGAATCGGTAACAAGTGGGCCTGGAAAGGCTCCCACTCCAAATACTGGCTCAGTTGTTGAGGTTAGATCCCCATGACACAACAAAGACCCCATATGCCACAAGTGAGACCCGTCACAGTCAAATAAATCAGTAAATATTTAACACAATAATGTCTGATGGCACTGGAACGGGAGAGCCCCCTCAGAGAAGGATCTGGGAGGAAGAGCGAGATCCACACATAATGGGTGTGATCTATGCAACGTTACAGGAAAACCCAAGACAATCCTCCCGCAGAAGTCATCTGGCCAAGGGGCCCCACTGAATGCAGTCGGAACATATCTGATGCCATCTGGACACCCTAGTTGAATTTTGTTAAGTACTCCAGTGATTTAATAACACACTAAAAGATTTTTTTAAAGTTACGACAGTTCAATAAATAAAAATGCCCAATCACCTTCAATACTCTCTATCACAGTTTGAAAAGAAGAAAACCTACAGTAAGGGAGCAGGGGAGGAACAGATTGGGAGTTTGGGGTTAGTAGATATGAACTGTTACGTACAGAATGGATAAACAATAAGGTCCTACTGTATGGCACAGGGAGCTGTATTCAATACCCTGTGATAATCATAGTGGAACAGAGCATTAAAAATGTATATATGTGCAAAACCGTGTCACTTTGCAGTACAGCCGACATGAACACAACGCTGTAAATCAACTGCACTTCAGCTAAAAAATAACAGAAGTAACCCACAATGGTTTTCCTGGGGTGGGGGTGAAGAAAGCAGAACATCAGCTACGAAATAGAGCTCTCGGGCTTCCCTGTGGCTCGGTGGTGAAGACTCCACCTGCTAGTGCAGGAGACACGGGTTTGGTCCCTGATCTGGGAAGATCCCACGTGCCGCAGGGCAACTAAACCCAGGCGCCCCAGCTACTGCGCCTGCGCTCTAGAGCCCGCCGGGCCGCCGTGAAGAACTGCGGCCCCCACCCCTCCAGTTACTGCATCGGGCCACGTGCTAGCAAGGGCTCCCGGCGAGAGCGCACGGTGGAGCTGGGAGCCGGCGCTCTGCCACAGGAAGCAGGGGCTTTGCAGCAGAGGCGCTCTCTGTAGGGATGGGGCAGGCAGCCTTCTGAGACGGTCCCCCGTGATCCCTACCTCCTGGTGTTTACCTCCTGGTGTAATCCAGCCTCCCCGTCCAGAAGTGTGAACTGGACAGAGTGACTTGCTTCTAAAAAAAGCATACGGCGGGAATTCCCTGGAGGTCCAGCGGGTCAAGACTTCGTCCAGTGCAGGGGGTGGGGTTTAATCCTTGGTTGGGAAGCTAAGATCCTGCATGCCTCAAGCCTCCCAAAACTGAAACATGACAGGGAAACAGTGTTGTAACAAGTTTAATAAGGCCTTTAAAAATGGTCCACATCAAAAAAATGTTTTAAAAAATTAAAATAGAATAGGGAAGAGGGATAAGTTGGGAATTGGGGGTTAACATAGAAACACTACTATATAAAAAGTAGATAGCCAACCTACTATATACAGCACAGGGAACTCTGCTCAATGTTCTGTAATAACCAAAATGGGAAAAGAAACTTAAAAACAAATGAGTAGACACGTGTATATGTGTAACTGAATCACTTTGTTGTACACCTGAAACTAACACAGCGTTGTAAATTAACTGTACTTCATTATAAAATAAAAATAAAAAGTAAGAATAGAATATGACAAAGCGACGGATGCCGCCGCCGCCGCTGAGATTCTTTCATCCAAGACTGAACATGTCTTCCTCACACTCTTTCTTTCCAGCTCTTCTTGTCTGCTCACCCCAATCAATGGTTAGCTATGTTAGGAGCTGCCCTGTGGACAGACTCCGTGGTCAAGAACTTGCTGGCCGAACAACCACCAGCCAGGAACTGGATACTGCCAGCAAGCAGTGCGGGAGCTCAGAGCGGACCTTTCCCCCGCTGCGCCTGGAGATGACTTCAGCCAGAGCCCGTGGAGACCCTGAAGCAGAGAACCCGGCTCCGCTGCATGCAGACGTCTGACCCGCAGAAATGTGAGATAATAAATGTGGTCATTTAGGCTGGTAAGTTTTAGGGTAACTGGCTACTTAGCAGCTGACGACTGACTAATAAAGGGGGCAATCAGCAGATCAGGACACTGAAAATTCATACATGTCCAAATTCCCCTAACGTCACAGGGACCTAACAGACCTGTGGGTAAATAAACGCCACCCAGCAGAGCCCACAGCCTTCCCAGGTGGCACTGGTGGCCAAGAACCCGCCTGCCGATCCAGGAGACATAAGAGACTGTGGTCCAGTCCCTGGGTCGGGAAGATCCCCAGAGAAGGAAACGGCAACCCACTCCAGTATTGCCGGAGAATCCCATGGAGAGAGGAGCCTGGCGGGCTACAGTCCACTGGACGCGCAGAGTCAGACGCGACTGAACGCACACACTGTGAGCAGGAGAACCAACAGCTGGGGGTTTCCAAAGGAAATCTGAGTCCACGGTGAGTGTGCAGCTGAAAACAACGGGATTGGTTCCACGTTTGCCTAAATGAAGCAGTAGGTCCCACCCAGATCCCAGCCTCCAGTGAGGCTTTATAACAATCAGTGCCGCTCCCTAGAGCTTCCCAATACACACACACACACACACACACACACCCCTCCAATCAGCTTTCTAATGCTTCACTCAGATATAAACAGAGAACAGTGGATCACTAGACTTTTGAGGGAAGAGGCTACCGTATGGAAAGGAAATAGAAACTAAGAACAATACAAGAAGCAAGAAAAGCACTTTATCAGAGGAGAGACAAGAGAAGACAGAGCACCCACAAGCTAGGATGCTACCAAAAGAAACAGAATAAGCAAGAATTACTGAGTAATAAAGACAATATATCAAATTTTATTGGAAAAATTAGAAAGCAAAGAAACAATTATGCAGAACAGAAATACAAAAAAAAAAAAAAAAGACTTTACGAGCAGTTTTTTTTTTTAACTTACCATGAAATTAAAAGACGCTTAATCCTTGGAAGAAAAGCTATGACCAACCTAGACAGCATATTCAAAAGCAGAGACATTACTTTGCCAACAAAGGTCCGTCTAGTCAAGGCTATGGTTTTTCCTCTGGTCATGTATGGATGTGAGAGTTGGACTGTGAAGAAGGCTGAGCGCCAAAGAATTGATGCTTTTGAACTGTGGTGTTGGAGAAGACTCTTGAGAGTCCCTTGGACTGCAAGGAGATCCAACCAGTCCATTCTGGAAGGAGATCAGCCCTGGGATTTCTTTGGAAGGAATGATGCTAAAGCTGAAACTCCAGTACTTTGGCCACCTCATGCGAAGAGTTGACTCACTGGAAAAGACTCTGATGCTGGGAGGGATTGAGGGCAGGAGGAGAAGGGGATGACAGAGGATGAGATGGCTGGATGACATCACGGACTCAATGAACGTGAGTCTGGGTGAACTCTGGGAGTTGGTGATGGACAGGGAGGCCTGGTGTGCTGCAATTCATGGGGTCTCGAAGAGTCGGACACGACTGAGCGACTGAATTGAACTGAACTGAACTAAAGATTAATCCAGGAGGGACTTCTCTGGCTGTCCAGTGGTTGAGATTTCACTTTCCAGTGCAAGAGTTTTGTCCCTGGTTGGGGATCCAAGATCCCAAAGGCCTTGCAGCCAAACAACCAAAACATGAAACAAAGTAATATTGTAATAAATTAAATACAGACTTTAAAAATAGTCCACATCGTTTGGCAGAAACCAACACAATACTGTAAAGGAATTATCCTTCAATTAAAAAAAAATCTTGAAAGAAAAAAGGTTAATCCAGGAGATGTAGTAGGAGTTCTGGAAAGAAAATGATCAAAGAAATAATTCCAGAGAATTTTCCTGGAATTAATGGAAGAGTTTCCAGATTAAAATACTCTCAGATTATGCTCCACAGGTAATGAAAAAAATCAACTTCAAGGCACATCATGGTGAAATTTCAAAGCATCAGGGACGAAGAAAGAATAATAAAACATCCAGAAAGATCAGATCACATGCAATATGATCACATAGAAATCAGACTATCATGAGACTTCTCAACAGTGGCACTGAAACCTGAGGAATGCCTTCCAACTTTTTAAATAAAAATACTTTACAGCAAAACCCAACTGAACCATCAGTCACGTGCAAGGGTAGGATAAAGATAATTTAAGACAGATAAATTTTCCAAAAACTCCCTTTCTAGACATCTTCTCTAGAAGGTTACTAAGGTGATGTAACATAGATTAGGAGGATGGAGGGAAGAGGAGTGTATTACATGTGTGTTGCGGGCGGAGGAGTAGACCCAGACATGTCAAGGTGCAGGAGGAAGAAATGTATGTGATAGAGAAGTGTTATTTATTTCATTCTCGTCTTTACAGAAAAAAAAAAAAACAACAAAACCGTACGAACTTTTTGGCCAATTCAATAGAAAGTCAATAGATAATGCCTGAAACTTGTGAGTAAAAGCAATAGCATTGTAAGGATATCATTTAGAAATACTAAGGAGACACTGTACAATGTCATGAACCTCTGTCCATAGTTCATCAGGCACTCTGTCTATCAGATCTAGGCCCTTAAATCTATTTCTCACTTCCACTGTGTAATCATAAGGGATTTGATTTAGGTCATACCTGAATGGTCTAGTTCTTTTCCCTACTTTCTTCAATTTAAGTCTGAATTTGGCAATAAGGAGTTCATGATCTGAGCCACACTTATCTCCCAGTCTTGTTTTTGTTGACTGTATACAGCTTCTCCATCTTTGGCTGCAAAGAATATAATTAATCTGGTTTCGATGTTGACCATCTGGTGATGTCCATGTGTAGAGTCTTCTCTTGTGTTGTTGGAAGAGGGTCTTTGCTATGACCAATGCGTTCTCTTGGCAAAACTCTATTAGCCTTTGCCCTGCTTCATTCCGCATTCCAAGGCCAAATTTGCCTGTTACTCCGGGTGTTTCTTGACTTCCTACTTTTGCATTCCAGTCCCCTATAATGAAAAGGACATCTTTTTGGGGTGTTAGTTCTAAAAGGTCCTGTAGGTCTTCATAGAACCATTCAACTTCAGCTTCTTCAGCATTACTGGTTGGGGCATAGGCTTGGATTACTGTAATATTGAATGGTTTGCCTTGGAAATGAACACAGATCATTCTGCCGTTTTTGAAACTGCATCCAAGTACTGCATTTTGGATTCTTTTGTTGACCATGATGGCTGCTCCACTTCTTCTAAGGGATTCCTGCCCGTAGTAGTAGATATAATGGTCATCTGAGTTAAATTCACCCATTCCAGATTATTGTCACCCTGCTTGTTTAACTTATATGCAGAGTACATCATGAGAAACGCTGGAAGAAGCTCAAGCTGGAATCAAGATTGCTGGGAGAAATATCAATAACCTCAGATATGCAGATGACACCACCCTTATAACAGAAGGTGAAGAGGAACTAAAAAGCCTCTTGATGAAAGTGAAAGTAGAGAATGAAAAGTTGGCTTAAAGCTCAGCATTCAGAAAACAAAGATCATGGCATCTGGTCCCATCACTTCATGGGAAATAGATGGGGAAACAGTGGAAACAGTGTCAGACTTCATTTTGGGGGGCTCCAAAATCACTGCAGATGGTGATTGCAGCCATGAAATTAAAAGACTTTATTTCTTGGAAGAAAAGTTATGACCAGTCTAGACAGCATATTAAAAACCAGAGACATTACTTTGCCAACAAAGGTCCATCTAGTCAAGGCTATGGATTTTCCTGTGGTCATGTATGGATGTGAGAGTTGGACTGTGAAGAAGGCTGAGCACCAAAGAACTGATGCTTTTGAACTGTGATGTTGGAGAAGACTCCTGAGAGTCCCTTAGACTGCAAGGAGATCCAGCCAGTCCATCCTCAAAGAGATCAGTTCTGGGTGTTCATTGGAAGGATTGATGCTGAAGCTAAAACTCCAATACTTTGGCCACCTCATGCAAAGAGTTGACTCATTTGAAAAGACCCTGATGCTGGGAAAGATTGAAGGCAAGAGGAGAAGGGGACAACAGAGGATGAGATGGCTGGATGGCATCACCGACTTGATGGACATGAGTTTGAATGAACTCCGGGAGTTGGTGATGAGCAGGGGAGGCCTGGCGTGCTGCAGTTCATGGGGTCGCAAAGAGTTGGACACGACTGAGCAACTGAAGTGAAGGAGGTACTGAGAGGCTGAAAGCTGGGGACTGAAGGATGGGGCGGATAGGGCAAGGTACTTCTGTTATTTATCATAAGTCAGGTAGGGCCATGTGATTTCTTAAAACAGGTGAATTCATTAGTTTGATTAAAATAAAAGTTGCTTTAAAAACAAGAACTTTCATTAGCAGGTATAAACTATTATACACTATTATAATGTTTATATGTATATTATATACATACAAAGCCACATGACTGAGTGGGTGGACAACAGGTCCCACTGAACGGCACGGGAGCTCTGTTCAGTATCTTATGATGGACCATAATGGAGAGGAATATGAAGAAGGATAAACGCGTGTGTGTGACTGAGTCACTCTGGTGTACAGCAGTAATTAACACGACACTGAATCAGCTACACTTCAGTTAAAACAGACTGGGAAGAAAACTGTCCAGTTCCCCTTAAACACCAGAGTCTCCCAGGGTAATAGTTAAATAACAGACACCTGAATTATTAGGTGTTTGAGTTGCTTTCTCACTGTCTCCATTTATGGTCAGAGTATCACTGGTGAAAATCAGTCTCTTTCTTCCAGATTGAAAAATAAAGAAGCCTTGGCACTAAACTCCATTTCTGGCGCTCAATCCAAGTGAAATTATTCTAAAAGTAGAAAAATCTGTATGTGAAATGATATATAGCACTGTTTATATATTACTATATAATAATGCCAAAAAGGTCCATACACTCAAAGCTCTGGCTTTCCCAGTGGTCATGTGCGGATGTGAGAGTTGGACCGTAAAGAAGGCTCAGTACCAAAGAATTGATGCTTTTGAACTGCAGTGTTGGAGGACTCTTGAGAGTCCCTTGGACTTCAAGGAGATCCAGCCAGTCCATCCTAAAGGGAATCAGTCCTGAATATTCATTGAAAGGACTGATGCTGAAGCTGAAACTCCAATACTTTGGCCACCTGATGTGAAGAGCCAATTTATTGGAAAAGACCCTGATGCTGGGAAAGATTGAGGGCAAGAGGAGAAGGGGACAACAGAGGATAAGGTGGTTGACTGGCATCACCTACTCAATGGACATGAGTTTGACTAAGCTCTGGGAGTTGGTGATGGACAGGGAAGCCTGGTGTGCTGCAGTCCATGGGGTCACAAAGAGTCGGGCATGACTATGTGACTAACAACAACATATTAGTGTAAATCTGGCAAATCTTTAACTGCCAAACATAAGAAAATTCTCCTCAGTCTTTAAAAAGGATGCTTATGAAGGTGAAGTAATCACATGAAAATACTGATAATTGACTGTTAAGTGACAATGTGAAAATTACATATGAAATAGTATTACAACTATTTTTTTAATATCTGTACATAAAAAGATTGGGAGAATATATCAAAAGACTTACCATAGTTTTGTATCAATGATATTATGCATAATTTTTCTTTTTACTTTGTATATTCTCAAAACAGTTTCAAAATTTTTATTACTACAACAAAAATATGAATTTAAAATACTTGAAAATATGAATTAAAATCAATTTTTATATTTTTAAAACTTTGGAGCTTACCGTTTTGATTTTGCCAGTTTAGCCTTAAAATGTATGGGATTAAAAAAAAGTTTATTGAAGTACAGTTGATTTGCAATGTTGTGTTAGCGTCAGGTTTTAGTTATACAGGATATAACTATATACGATGTCTTAATTATGCATATACATGTATCCACTCTTCTTAAGGTTCTTTTCCCATATAGGTCATTACGGAATATGGAGTGGAGTTCACTGTGCTATAGAGTAAGTCATTTTTGTTGTATGTTTCATTTATAGTACTAAAACCTATGTAATTTTAAAAAGTTTTATTGGAGTATAGTTAATTCACAATGCTGTGTTAGGTTCAAGTGTATAGAAAATGATTTAGTTATACATATACATATATCCACTCTCTTTAAAAAAATTTTTTTCTCATATAGGCCATAGCAGAATGAGTAGAATTCCCTGTGCTACACAGAAGATTGCTATTAGTCATTTATTTTATACATCAGTTCAGTTCAGTCGCTCGGTGGTGTCCGACTCTGCGACCCCATGGACTGCTGCACGGCAGGCCTCCCTGTCCATCACCAACTCCCAGAATCCACCCAGACTCATGTCCATCAAGTCAGAGATACAATCCAACCATCTCATCCTCATCCTCTGTTGTCCCCTTCTCCTTCCGCCTTCAGTCTTTCCCAGCATCAGGGTCTTTTCCAATGAGTCAGTTCTTCACATCAAGTGGCCAAAGTATTGGAGTTTGAGCTTCAGCATCAGTCCTTCCAATGAATATTCAGGACTGATTCCCTTTAGGATGGACTGGTTGGATCTCCTTGCAGTCCCAGGGACTCTCAAGAGCCTTCACCAACACCATAGTTCAAAAGCATCAATTCTTCGGTGCTCAGCTTTCTTTATAATCCAACTCTCACATTCATAAATGACTACTGGAAAAACCATAGCTTTGACTAGACAGACCTTTGTTGCCAAAGTAATATCTCTGGTTTTTAATATTCTGTCTAGGTCGGTCATAACTTTTCTTCCAAGGAGCATGTGTCTTTTAATTTCATGGCTGCAATCACCATCTGCAGTGATTTTGGAGCCTAAAAATATAAAGTCTGTCACTGTTTCCATTGTTTCCCATCTATTTGCCATAAAGTGATGGGACCGGATGCCATGATCTTCGTTTCCTGAATGTTGAGCTTTAAGCCAACTTTTTCACTTTCCTCTTTCACTCTCATCAAGAGGCTCTTTAGTTCTTCTTTGCTTTCTGCCATAAGGGTGGTGTCATCTGCATATCTGAGGTTATTGATATTTCTCCCAGCAATCTTGATTCCAGCTTGTGCTTCTTCCAGCCCAGCATTTCTCATGATGTACTCTGCACATAAATTAAATAAGCAGAGTAACCTTATACAGTCTTGATGTACTCCTTTCTCGATTTGGAACCAGTCTGTTGTTCCATGTCCAGTTCTAACTGTTGCTTCCTGACCTGCATACAGATTTCTCAAGAGTCAGGTCAGGTGGTCTGGTATTCCCATCTCTTCCAGAATTTTCCACAGTTTATTGTGATCCACACAGTCAAAGGCTTTGTAAATGAACGTGAAGTTTCTCAGTCATATCCGACTCTTTGCGACCCCATGGACGGTAACCTACCAGGCTCCATGGTCCATGGGATTTTCCAGGCAAGAATGCTGGAGTGGGCTGCCATTTCCTTCTCCAGGGTATCTTCCCAACCCAGGGATTGAACCCAGGTCTCCTGCACTGCAGGCAGACGCTTCACCGTCTGAGCTACCAGGGAAGCCCTCATCAAAGGCTTTGGTGTCGTCAATAAAGCAGATGTTTTCCTGGAACTCTCTTTGCTTTTCCATGATCCAACAGATCTTGGCAATT
This sequence comes from Nanger dama, assembly GCA_917880005.1. Taxonomy (NCBI): domain Eukaryota; kingdom Metazoa; phylum Chordata; class Mammalia; order Artiodactyla; family Bovidae; genus Nanger; species Nanger dama. The sequence goes on along the minus strand of CAKJTW010000021.1, from coordinate 3,724,312 downwards.
TGATCTCTGGTTCCTCTGCCTTTTATAAAACCAGCTTGAACATCTGGAAGTTCACGGTTCATGTACTGCTGAAGCCTGGCTTGGAGAATGTTGAGCATTACCCTGCTAGCGTGTGAGATGAGTACAATTGTGCAGTAGTTTGAGCATTCTTTGGCATTGCCTTTCTTTGGGATTGGAATGAACACTGACCTTTTCCAGTCCTGTAGGCACTGCTGAGTTTTTAAAATTTGCTGGCATATTGAGTGCAGCACTTTCACAACATCATCTTTTAGGACTTGAAATAGCTCAACTGGAATTCCATCATCTCCACTAGCCCTGTTGGTAGTGATGCTTCCTAAGGCCCACTTGACTTTGCGTTCCAGGATGTCTGGCTCTGGGTGAGTGATCATGCCATCTATATATAGCAGTGTGTATATGTCCATCCCAGTCTCCCAAATCATCCCTCCATCCTTGCCCCTCTCGTTTGGGACCATAAGTTTGTCTGCATGTCTGTGAGTCTGTCGCTGTTCTGTAAATAAGTTCATCCATATCATTTATTTTAGATTCCACATAGGAGTGACATTTTTCTCTGTGTGACTCACTTCACTCAGCACGATTCCATAGGATTTTTTTAATGGCAGTCATTTCAAACCTATAGAGAGTTGATTCTTTGACAAGCTTATGAATACATTTTAGTCAGAATTATCTTGACATTGATACATTTTCAGCAGGAAAGTATTAACTGGACAAATCCATTAGGCCAACTTGATTTGAATAATTTATTGCAGAACTAATCAATAATTGACCAGTTTTGTGTATGGTGAAGTTAAACTATTTCAAATAGTTCCCATTTTCACTTTGTTTGCTGGAACTATTTTCATAAAAATCAAATTTCTCCCTGAAAATCTTAAAAATTGATTCATTGATTATTTTTTTCCCAGAGTTTCCACTATTAAGATTTCTGTCAATGAGTTATTTTGTCCATCTGCCTTATCAAGTTTTCAGATTTTCATTTTGCCAAGATTTAATGCTGTTATTTTTGAATCAACAATAAATCTTATCGTGTTTAGTTTTAGCCATTGTCAGTTTTATTTTAAAGTCATTATGAATTTTTTTTGTAGCCCATTGGTTTCTATTTCTTAAAACTCTAGGGAATTCCTTGGCAGCCCAGTGGTTAGGACTCCCAGCTTCCACCGCAGGAGTCAAGGGTTTGCTCCTGGCCAGGAAACTAAGATCCCATACGCCATGGAGCATGGCCAAAATGTTAAAAATAAAAATTAAAAATACCTCGCCTTCCGCTCTCTCTGACCTCCTACTTCCCTGGTTTCCTTTCCTCATCACCAGCCTCCCAAGCTCATTCCCAGCTCACGGCACTCGCATCTGCTGTTCCTTCTGGCTGGAATACTTTTCCCTCAGATCATCATAAGCGGACTGCTGTCCTCACATGGTCTCTCAACGTCCTCTCCTTCTGGAAAGGCCCGATTTCTATTTAATTCCACCCTTGCTGCGCAATTCTTGTCACTGCCTGAAACTATTTCTCTTGTTTACCTGTGTATTATCTCCACTACTAAAATACAGAATACGTGGGAGCAGGGACATTTCACTCTTCTGACACGTGTATTCCTCAATACATTTTTTTTCTTAATAAATACTTGTGGAATAGACGACTGAGGTATAGAAAGACCAGCAACGGAAGAAGGAACAAATGCCACGGAAGAGTCAGCAGCGCCATCACTAAAGAGCTGTCTCGTGACTGAAGGATGAGAAATTCAGATGGTGGGGCAGGCAGTTCAGAGGGGGGACCTAGTGCGTGAACAGAGACGAGAGAAAGGAACACGAGGTCTGGGAAGGTGAGGTCTGTGCGGATGTGTCTAAACGAGAAAGAAGGGAGAGCTTTACTGAGCACTGAGACAGCGATATGGCTGAAGCTTAAATGGTTTCATTACTGCCTGACAGTCAGGGCAGCAAGCAGAACAACGTACCCAAAGGCACAACTGCGCCTGTAATTCCCCGGAAACTCGGAGCATCTTACAGCTCACGAGAGCAGGGATTGAGCTTGCAGATGGCATTCAAGTCGCACATCAGCTGACCTGAGAGCAGGGATTGAGCCTGCAGATGGCATTCAAGTCGCACATCAGCTGACCTGAGACCTAAGAGGTTAGCCTGGGTCCTGCAGGTGGCCAATGTAATCACCACAGTCCTTTAAATGAGGAATTACGGGGCAGGCTGAGGAAGACCTGGATGGCCATTGCTGGCTTTGAAGATGGACGTGAACCACCAACGAGAAATGGGGGCAATCTCTGGAAGCTGGAAACAACAAAAAAGTCTTCCCTAGATGCTCTGGAAAGAAACACAGCCTTGCCAATACGTGGATTTTCGCTTCCCAAGACCCTCTCTGGACTTCTGACCTCCGAAACTGGAAGATCGTGAATTTGTGTTATGACACTGCGCTGTGGTTTCTCGTTATAGAAGCAACAGAGAACAAATACAGACACCAAACACAGACGCTTCATCACTGAAGTCAGATGAGGAAGGGAAAAGCAGTGCTCATGGCTCATTTGAGCCTACGTTCTGGGGGATAGAAAGTCTTCAGCAGCAACAGAGAAGCAGAATCCCACTACTAGAAAGCTGACTTTACCCGGTCCATCTGTGCTTGTATAACCTGCAAGGGCAGCCTAAAGGGCCCGGGGATCTCAGATCCCCTTGCAAGGGTCAAAAGGCGGATGAATGAGATTGGATGGGGTCCTTGGGGACAGTCAGCACCGTTCAACCTTAAGTTTCCCCAGATTTAGAAATCACTTATTACATGCATCCCTTAAGCAATCTTTTATCAGTTTTTATCTATCAAATCTATCAACATTAGATAATATATCTTCTGGTAGTCTGAGTTTGTGTTTTTTTGTTTTTTTTTAATAAGAGAACAAGAGTGGATGCTTTCATTGAAAGAAGAGATGTACAATCTCTGAAGACTGTTTTATTCTCTCAGGAAGATGGGCAAACTGTGACTGATCACCATTTTGCACTAACTCTTGCAGAGTTGGTTTTTATAGATCAACCGGATCCCTCTCTTTGCTTTGCAAATTGAGCTGAAATTGTTCCTGTGACCGGAGAGTGCTGGCTGCCTGCCCGGAAGGGTTGCCCCTGCAGGCTCTGTATAACGAGGCAACCCACACGGCTGACCTCAGCATAAATAAAAGTTCAAGCTGGGACCTAAATTTTTAGCGCATTTGCAGTATGAAAGCCAAATAGCCAGAGGAACTGCAGCAGAATGACATCATTTGCACAACTTGAGTGATCCTTCAGTCACTCAGAGAACCGGTATCACAAGTGTCCTTCCGCTCGTGAAGGGCAGCACGGCCGCAGCTGCCCAAGGGGCAGGCTTCCTTCCCACTGCAGACCCAGGGCAAAACGCCAAGGATGCAGGTGCGCTTGCTGCTTGCTCTCGGTCTGTTGGGCTGGCTTGTCTGGAGGTGAGGAAAGGTACAAAGGTGCTTCATTTCTCTTCATGGAAAAAAGGTGAACGTGGCAGGAAGAAAGCACAGGTGGCACACTGCTCGCTGCACGACAGGCCTAAGCGAGAGACAAAGTATTGGGGCAGGGGAGAGCGACTTACATGTCTTTGTTTTTGATTATTTATTTGACTGTGCCGTCTTAGTTGTGGCACTCAGAATCTTCGGTCGTCATTGCAACATGCAGGGTCTTTGGTTGCGGCATGAGATCTCCTAGTTGCAGCATGTGGGGTCTAGCTCCCTGACCAGGGATCGAACCCTGGCCCCCTGCATCGGGAGCTTGGAGTCTTAGCCCCTGGACCACCAGGGAGGTCCCCCAGGGATAGTGACTTTATTTGGAAAGCCAGCTGACAGAGAAGATGGTAGACTCATGCCCCCAAAGACCCATCCTTCCTGAGTTAGAATTCAGGGTCCTTCTATACTCTTGCCTAGAGAATCCCAGGGACAGGGAAGCCTGGTGGGCTGCTGTCTATGGGGTCGCACAGAGTCGGACACGACTGAAGCGCCTTACCAGCAGCAGCAGCATACTAAAAAGAAGGGAGTCAAGTCAAAACACTTCCTGGTTTCATCAGCCTCTAGAGGGAACAGGATAAATTTTTCTGCCCTGCAGTCATTCACAGATGGGCCTTGTTAGGATGTTTCCTGTGAGTTAAACAAAGGTATAATGCTCATGACCCGGGAGGCAGGATTCCCAGAGATGGGCCTCTGTGTATAATTTAACTTTATAGGCACATCCCTTTTGTAGCAAAAGCAATGGAAAGGTTAAAGTAAAGAAACGGATCCAATATGGAGTCAGATTTGTTCTTCCTTATTCAGTTCAGTCGCTCAGTCGTGTCCGACTCTTTGCGACTCCATGAATCGCAGCACGCCAGGCCTCCCTGTCCATTATCAACTCCTGGAGTTCACTCAGACTCACGTCCATTGAGTCCGTGATGCCATCCACCCATCTCATCCTCGGTCATCTCCCTTCTCCTCCTGCCCCCAATCCCTCCCAGCATCAGAGCCTTTTCCAATGAGTCAACTCTTCGCATGAGGTGGCCAAAGTACTGGAGTTTCAGCTTTAGCATCATTCCCTCTAAAGAAATCCCAGGGCTGATCTCCTTCAGAATGGACTGGTTGGATCTCCTTGCAGTCCAAGGGACTCTCAAGAGTCTTCTCCAAAACCACAGTTCAAAAGCATCAATTCTTCGGCGCTCAGCCTTCTTCACAGTCCAACTCTCACATCCATACATGACCACAGGAAAAACCATAGCCTTGACTAGACGGACCTTAGTCAGCAAAGTAATGTCTCTGCTTTACAATATGCTGTCCAGGTTGGTCATAACTTTTCTTCCAAGGATTAAGTGTCTTTTAATTTCATGGCTGCAGTCACCATCTGCAGTGATTTTGGAGCCCCCCAAAATAAAGTCTGACACTGTTTCCACTGTTTCCCCATCTATTTCCTATGAAGTGATGGGATCGGATGCCATGATCTTCGTTTTCTGAATGTTGAGCTTTAAGCCAACTTTTTCACTCTCCTCTTTCACTTTCATCAAGAGGCTCTTTAGTTCCTCTTCACTTTCTGCCATAAGGGTGGTGTCATCTGCATACCTGAGGTTATTGATATTTCTCCCAGCAATCTTGATTCCAGCTTGTGCTTCTTCCAGCCCACCATTTCTCATGATGTAGTCTGCATATAAGTTAAATAAGCAGGGTGACAATATACAGCCTTGATGTACTCCTTTTCCTATTTGGAACCAGTCTGTTGTTCCATGTCCAGTTCTAACTGCTGCTTCCTGACCGGCATACAGATTTCTCAAGAGGCAGGTCAGGGCTTCCCCGTGGCTCACCTGGTGAAGAGTCTTCCCTATTGCACACACACAAATACAAACCCTCTGCATTTCTTCTGGGCTAATAGAAAGTTCTGGTCATTTACTTTGCCTTATCTTGAGCTAAGTTTAGAAACCTCTCCTAACTTCCGTCCATTCAACTACTGATGTTTCTGAGAAAAAAAAAAGAAGGAAACCTTTCTAAGCATGTTAATAAATATTACATAAATAGGTAAATTTTGAAGTATTCTTAACACAAAACAAGAGTATATTGTGGTGTGAAACTGAAAATATTCTATTTTAGAATGTTTAATATTTGTAATTATATTCATTACTGTGGTGTTCTACTAGATTCTCCTTCTTCAAATTAATGACCTGTCCTAGAAGAAGAGGTGAAAAAACAGGAGAAAACATCTCAAATTAGATGTTAGAATTTGAACAGCATGCTTGTATATCTTTATGTTCGTTTTTTAAAAATCTATAAACATACATATTTTAAAACCATTTGGTAGCTTGCAAAAAACATTTATTCATGTTCTTCGCTACACAATACAGCAACTACTCTGAAAGCCTGTGGCTATGTTTCCCTTGAACCTAACAAAAACCAAACGATCAGAAGAAAAGAACATCCCTGGAGAAGACTGATGACACACTTCAGTGGAAGGCAATGTTTCCCAACATTTTTTTTCATTGTCACTCACCTAAGGGGAAAAAATAAACATCATTTAAATTGTCTGTAATAGAAAAAATGAAATACCAAGGAATAAGATATTGTCACGTGGGCTTGAGTTTGAGAGGACCACAAACCATTGTAATATTTGTATCTTTTTGCCCCTCAAAAACCAGTTTTCATCCCCTTGGAAGCACTATTACCTGACCCACTTGGGAATGCATGGAGTGAACAAAGCAAGGCGGCGTTCTCGCCCCACCCACCCACCCATGCAGAGAAAGGCAGGGGAGGATGAAGGCAGGGATCTGAATGCAGGCCCTTCTCCCCCATCCCCATCTATTCTGTGTATAAACTGATGTGTGTGGTGAGCCGGGTTTTCTGGGAGTGATGCTGTTGACATTTGGGGCTGGATAATTCTTGGGTGGGGGGTGGGGTCGGGGGTGGAGAGCTGTCCTGTGCATTATAGGGTGTTTAGCGGCATCCCAGGCTTCCTCTAGAGATGCCAGGAGCAAACTCCCAACTCCCAAGTGTGACAAAAATATCTCTGGTGGCTCAGATGGTAAAGAATCTGCCTGCAATGCAGGAGACCAGGGTTCGATCCCTGCGTTGGGAGGATCCCCTGGAGAAGGGAAAGGCTACCCACTCCAGTATTCTGCCTGGAGAATTCCATGGACTGTATATTCCGTGGGGTCGCAAAGAGTCAGACACAACAGAGCAACTTTCATTAAATCATGCATCCAAAATATCTCTGCTGCTGCTGCTGCTAAGTCGCTTCAGTCGTGTCCGACTCTGAGGGACCCCAGAGACGGCAGCCCATCAGGCTCCCCCATCCCTGGGATTCTCCAGGCAAGAACACTGGAGTGGGTTGCCATTTCCTTCTCCAATGCATGAAAGTGAAAAGTGAAAGTGAAGTCGCTCAGTCGTACCCGACTCTTAGCGACCCCATGGACTGCAGCCCACCAGGCTCCTCCGTCCATGGGATTTTCCAGGCAAGAGTACTGGAGTGGGGTGCCATTGCCTTCTCCGAAAATATCTCTAGCTGTTGCCAAATGTACCCTGGCGGGGGTGGAGGGGGCAAAATGACCCCCATTGAGAAACACTGGCCTAGGGTGACTCACAAAGCGGCCACAGTGGGGAGAAGCAGAGCTACGGGGTCTGGAGCGGGAGAGACCCGGGACACAGGCAGACAGCAGGACCTCTCTGCGGAGTGCCTACCGCCGCTGTAACCAGTGGCCGCGACTTGGTGGCTTAGCAAAAGGCACACTTGCTGTCTTACAGTTCTGTAGGCCGGAAGTCTAGCACGGCTCTCCCCAAATTTAAAAATCAAGGCGTCAACGGGGCTGCGGGCCTTTCCGGGGCCTTGAGGGGGGAACCTGTTTCCTGGCCTCCCCCAGCTTCCAGAGGCCTTGGCTCACGCTCTGCCCATCTTCAGAACCGACAATGTCCCGTCAAGTCCATCTCATCTGCCATCTCTCTGCCTCTCAGGCTCGTTGCCCTCCCTCTTATATTAAACACACACTTGTGATCACACCAGGCCCGCCCAGGTCATCGCCCCATTGCCAGGTCAGCCGATCAGCAAACTTATTCTACCAGCACCCTTAATCCCCCTTTGCTTTGTGACTGAACATATGCGCGGGCTTCAGGCATTAGAAGGAGACATCTCTGTTACTGTTGTTTGCTTGCGCATTGGGGGCTTTGCTGGGTCTTGGTTGCTGCGTGCGGGCTTTCTCTAGTTGTGGCAAGTGGGGGCCGCTCTCTGGCTGGGGTGCATGAACTTCCGGTCATGGTGGTTTCTCTTGTTGCAGAGCGCAGGCTGGGTCGTCGGGGTTAGTTGCTCCTAGGTATGTTAGGACCTTCCTGGACCAGGAACTGAACCCATGTCCCCCTCATTGGCAGGAAGACTCTCATCCACTGTCCTACCGGGATGCCCAGGATGGGGTGTCATTGGGAAAGGGCACGAGCCCACCCACCATGAGGAAGTCTGCAGCGACCCCATGGACAGCGATCTTCCTGACGCCCAGCCCAGAAATGCGAGCCGTCTTGAAGAAAAGAGTCGGGGTGAAACGCGCGCTGGCTCCTGCTCTGCCTAGTAAGAGACTCTCTGCTCCTTTCCTTATAAAACAACAGAAGTTCTTATCCATCAGGTGATAATATGCGGGCCTTGGGTGGACCGTTTCACTAAGGGTGCAGCTTCAGCTTGTGAAGTCTCAGGCTAAGGCAAAGACCACCAGGCAGAGGGGGTGGATGAAGGAGATGTGTTACGCATGTACCATGGAATACTACTCAGCCAGTAAAAAGAACAAGATAATGCCATTTGCAGCAATGTGGATGGACCTAGAGATGATCATAATAAGTGAAGAAAGCCAGACAGAGAAAGACATGTATCATATGATATCCTTATATGTGAGTCAAAAAAAAAGGATACCAACAAACTTCTTTACGGAAACAGCAACACAGGTGTAGAAAACAAATCTATGGTTACCAGAGGGGAAAGGAGCGAGGGATGAACTAGGAGGTCGGGATTAACATGTATACCCTGGTGTGTGTGTATATATTATCGTATATAAAATATATACACCATATATAAAGTAGATAATCAACAAGGACCTCTATCCACTATTCTGTAATGACCTATATGGGACAAGAATCTAAAAAAACCAGTGGATATATATATATATATATATGTTTAGCTGAATCACTTTGCTGTACACCCAAAACTACACAACATAGTAAGTCAACTACAGTCCAATTAAAAAAAAAAAGACGGAGACCTCCAGGCATCGTTTAGTATAGTATGGAAATGGCTGGAATGTCACTGTGTAACTTCTTCAGTTGTTGAATACTGCTTAATTAAGCCCAATTTAATAAGCACTCTCACAATAGCTGTTATTGGAAGGCTGCTTCCCGTGACCAACTCAAAACACCCTCAAAGCTGTGCCAGGTCTGTGATGACTTCTGACACTTCTGTTTAGCTGTGGGGTTTGGGGTTCCATGAACCTCTCACATTGCAAAGAGAATCGAGGGCTTTAAGCCGTTCTGACTGCTAAGCACCTGCCATCAATTGGCCATTGGGTGATATGACTTACAGAGGTTCTTCCCTAGCTCTCCCCTCAGAATGAACCTCTCCACTTCGAAAAACTACAGAATCCAGCAGCAGGCCCCACCGACCAATAATGACAGCCCACTGTGCATCACTTGCTCAGTCGTGTCCTGTTCTGTGACCCCCCTGACTGCAGCCCACCAGGCTCCTCTGTCCATGGATTCTCCAGGCAAGAACACTGGAGTGGGTTGCCATGCCCTTCCCCAGGGGAGCTTCCCGACCCAGGGAGCGAACCCAGGTCTCCCGCATTGCCGGAGGATTCCTTACCAGCTGAGCTGCCAGAAGGCTCTCTATTTACATATGTATACTTTTTCATATTCTTTTTTATTATGGTTTATGACCAGATATTGACTGTAGTCCCCTGCGCTGCACAATAGGATTTTGGGTTTTTGCTTTGTATATAGTAGTTTGCACGCGCTAATCCCAAGTTCCTAGTTTAACCCTCCACATCCTTTCCCCGTCGGTAACCATAAACTTATTTTCTACACCTGTGAGTCTGCTTCTGTTTTGTAGATAAGACCACTTGTATCGCATTTTAGATTCCACATAGGAGAGACTGTGGTGTTTGTCCCAGTGCTTCTGAACTTGCTGGCTGGCTGGTGGCAGGAAGAGGAACCTGTCTGGTGGCCTCTGCCGCTTCCTGAAGCCCAGCCTTCCTTCCCTGCCCCGAGTCCCTCTCCAAGCTTCTCCCTGGCCATCCCTCTCTTTCCTTTTTTTTTTTTTTACTCTTTGAAAGACACTACATTTTAAAAAAGGCAAGCCACAGACCAGGAGAAAATATTTATAATATATATTATCTAGGGAAGGACTTGTATCAAGGATATACAAAGAGCTCTTCCAACTCAACAATAAAAAGACAAACAAATCCATGAAAATTAGGCAAAAGATTTGAGCATTCAAAGACACGTGAATGCCAAATGGACTCACTAATATATGCTCAGTAGCATTAAGGAAACATAGATGGAAACAGGGTGTTCTCCTTTGGGGATTGCATTGAATATGTGGATTGCCTTGGGTAGTATGGTCATTTTAACAAAATCAATTCCTTTCAATCCCAGAACATAATACATCTTTCCATCTGTTTGTATTGTCCTTATTTCTTTCATCAGCATCTTAAAGAGTTTTCAGAGTACAGGTCTTTTACCTCCTGTTGTTGGTTAGTTACTAAGTCATGTCTGACTGTTGGCGGCCCCAACAGTGGTCCATTAATCGACAGTCCAGATCTTTGCTCTGCAGAAAAAGGGCTCTTGAGACCCACTCGTGGGGGCTTCCTCGTAGCTCAGTCAGTAAAGAATCTGCCTGCAATTCAGGAGACAGCCCGCAGGAGGCCTGCAGGAAAAGGGGTCTTCGCGGTCCACTTGGAAGACTTAATATTTGATGAAGTGGTAACCTGGGGAAAAGCAGAGTCAGGGGTAAGGGACTCGGCTCTTAAGAGAGGTTTCACGCAGGCCGTCATGACGTAATAGATCCCTTTATTCGCCTACAGAAATGCTTCTCTCTACCTAGTCTGACTAGACACCCAGACTCTTGAGTATCCCTTCTCCCCAGGTAGCGCTGAGAAATGCTGACTGACCCTGGGTGGACTTTACCTACTTGGCAAATGACAGGATTTATTCTGAAAGATGTGAAGCCAGTTCCCCGGATGCTTTCTCCAGGTAATGGGAGTGCAGGGGCTGAACTCAAGCGGTCTGACTCTGGCGTCCTTGTCTTTAACCGCTGCCCCCAAAACTCACAGCGCTGTCTCATGTTTATCATGAGAGGTGCACGCACAAGGCGGAGCAAAGGAGCTTGCCGAAGGCCTCAGGGGGTGGCTTAGTCGCTCAGTCGTATCCAACTCTTTGAGACCCCATGGACTGTAGCCCACCAGACTCCTCTGTCCCTGGGATTCTCTAGGCCAGAATACTGAAGTGGGTTGCCATTTCCTTCTCCAGGGGATCTTCCTCACCCAGGGATCAAACCCGAGTCTCCTGCATTGCAGGCAGATTCTTTACTGACTGAGCTACCAGGGAAATCCTCAAGAGTGGGTCCCAGAAATTATTCTTTGTCTAGTAAAACTAGTTGGATATATGCCTTTCCTTTAATTAAACCTTCATACTTAAACCCTCTTCGAGAAGGAAATAGCAACCCACTCCAGTATTCTTGCCTGGAGAATCTCATGGACTGAGGAGCCTGGCAGGCTACAGTCCATGGGGTCTCAAGAGTTGGACACGACTTAGTGACTAAACCAAACCAATGAAACCCTCTAGATTCAATAAAAATCCTCTTTAAATAATTCCTCCTGGTCCCATCGACACTACAGAGTGTTGTCAGGCATGGAGGTGGACATGGAGACCACTATGCTGAGTCGCTCAGTCGTGTCCGACTCTGTGACCCCATGGACAGAAGCCCACCAGGCTCCTCTGTCCACAGGATTCTCCCAGCAAGAATACTGGCGTGGGGTGCCATTTCCTTCTCCAGGGGATCTTCCCGACCCAGGGATCACTTGGTGACCACTAAGAGCCCTCAAAAGTCAAAGGAATCTCGGCTAGTCCAGCCTCCTGATCCTACTTAAAATCTGTTACAAAGCTGCCAGACCTCGAGATGAGTTTTATTTTATTAAAAAAGGCAGCGGCTTTTCTAGCACCTGGTGACATTCATGAAGACCAAAGGCACCATTTTGAAACAATGAGAATGCTGTTACAAGAAGCATTTCCAGAACTTCAGACGTATTTTACAAAACACAGAAAAATAATCAGGGAGGGACTTCCCTGGTGGGCCAGTGGTTAGGGCTCTGTGATTCCAATGCAGGGGGCGCTGGTTCGGGAACTAGATCCCACACACAGCACGGTGGGGCAAAAAAAAACGAAAGAAAAACACCACCAAAAACACCCAAATAGAAAAAAAAAATCCAATGATATTGTTGCATAACTCAGCAGATCCGTTTCTGCCGCTACACTGTCCCATTAGGAGTGTGTGAAGCTTCTCTGTTGGCAGCTAAGCTTTCACGGTGGTTTCTAGCTTTGGGTTTGGCCCTTCCTAGTCTTGCCCTAGGCTTTTAGCTGATTTGACTCTGGAGGCCTCCAGTTCTCCACGGAAGGACTGTGTAAAAAAAAGAGAGAAGAAAAGAATAGAATGGAGCATGCTGCTGCTAAGTCGCTTCAGTCGTGTCTGACTCTGCGCACCTGGCGCAGAGAGGAGCAAAATCTGTAAGCAGTCATTGTACCAACATATCTTATACAAAAACGAAACCAGAATGAACAAATCAGAGAACCACTAAACTGGGGGAAGGCAGAGGATTTACGCGTCTTTCGTTCTGGTCACAATGTTACACTAGGTGTGTAGACAGCAATGGATTCTAACAGGCCCTCCCCACAGAATCTACCTACCTAGAAGCCAGTGGGCTGTGGGTAATCAGTTCTTCAATTTTCCTTTCTGATAAGTGAGATTTCCTCACTCAGCTAATAATCAGCCTCTGGAACCTAAATAGTATGTTTGCGGTCTCTGCAGAAAGACGTTTAGTGATTAGATAATTACATTACCCATCAATTACTGTTTCTAAACCAACTAGGACTGCCAAATAATGAACCTCTCTCTAAATGACAATGAGAATCGCAAGCACATGAGTGCAGATGTTCCTAGCATACCAATTATATTAAATGATTAATCAGTTTCTGTGGGCGGGGGCAGTGAATTGCCCCTTCCCAGGATTTGAGAGTGAGTTGTGAACTGTGTGTTTTAGCTGCTTCATTAAGTCTGAGTGCTTTGATGATGTGTTTTGAAGGCACAGGCTAACGATGCCACCTTTCAGCAGATTTTGTTTTTTAGGAAGCTTGCTCAGTGTTTCCTAGCAGGCTCTAAGTTCATTTTTCCTATATGAAAATGGTTGAAAACTATATGTATACTGATTATTTTCACTGCAGCATGAATAACAACAGCTAAAAATCTATGAACAAGCTAAACGTCCAACCAACATTCCCAAGGCTGAACTGGAGGATGATGGTGGAGAAAGGATTCCTGGGTGAAAACCACCACTTCGGCTGAGTCTCTGTGGGGTGGCATATAGATGTCGCATGTCACCTCACTGCTGATATGTCAAGCTGTGTGATGCTTCCAGAACAAATTCAAATAATGCCTATTTTTCTCCAAATGATGGACATTTATAAAAACTCAACTGTTCACAAATAGTCGGTTCTCTCTCTTACCTGGTGAGATCTCATTTCCCCACATCGAACTCCAGGCAGAGCCACGGAACTTGCTTCAGACGACTTTCTGAGCAAAAGCTCTGAGAGCCGGAGTGTGCTGCACCATGCTCCTCTGTCCTTTGCCGTGGGCAGCTGGTGACGCGCTAGACTGGCTATTCAGTAGCCTGGTTTCTGAGATGAGGACCATGACCAGCCCTCCATGAACATGTAGTTTGTTCAAGAAATAAACCTTTATAATTTTAAGCCACTGAGGTGTAGAGGTTGTTACTGTAGCCTAATCTAGCCTACCTGACTGATACAATATACCTAATTTCCCTTAGCAATGTCAGAATTTGGAGATGAAATGAGAGCTTAGAATTGAAAGGATAAAACAAACAATTGAACATTTGAGAGCTTATTCTACATAAGTGAAGTACAGTGAAGTGAAAGTAGCTCAGTTGTGTCCGACTCTCCGAGACCCCATGGACTATAAAGTGCATGGAACTCTCCAGGCCAGAATACTGGAGTGGGTTGCCTTTCCCTTCTCCAGGGGATCTTCCCAACCCAGGGATCAAACCCAGGTCTCCTGCATTGCAGGCGGATTCTTTACCAGCTAAGCCACCAGGAGTACTGGAGTGGGTAGCCTAACTCCTCTCCAGCGCACCTTCCTGACCCAGGAATTTAACCTGGACCTCCTGCATCACAGGCGGATTCTTTATCAACTGAGCTCTCAGGGAAGCTCATTATGTAAAGTCACCCTCAAGAAACTCAACAGCAGAGAAATGATGCAACGTAGCAACAGTAAGGGAGCAGCCACCCTACAACTGATTTAATATAGCATGGTACTTAAAGGTGTATGGATTTTAACAGAAAAATGGGCAAAGGACCACAACAGAAAGTCACCTTAAGACAAAGTAAGACAATATAAAAAGCAGGCTTGACTTCCTGAATTCCTTAGCGTCAATCGAGGCTATGCGGTCATAAGAAAGAGTGCAATTGACAGTAGCTTCAGTACCCTTGCCTGGAAAATCCAATGGACGGAGGAGCCTGGTGGGCTGCAGTCCATGGGGTCGCTAAGAGTGGGACACGACTGAGCCGACTTCACTTTCACTTTTCACTTTCATGCATTGGAGAAGGAAATGGCAACCCACTCCAGTGTTCTTGCCTGGAGACTCCCAGGGATGGGGGAGCCTGGTGGGCTGCTGTCTATGGGGTCGCACAGAGTCGGACACGACTGAAGTGACTTAGCAACAGCAGCAACACAACAAAGCTTTCTGGTTCGTGCAAGCTGATGGGGTTGAGCAGCTTTTTCCACCATTTTCTAGCCACGAGATCAGAATCACTGGCCTTCATTGACTTACCAGCTCTTGATTACCTTGGAAGATGTGCCATTTGTTTTCATGTATTGGCAAGAATGTCATTAAGACCCCCTACCTACCTAAAGTAGGGGCACTGGGTGAAACATAGCTCAGCCGCATGCCCAGGAAAAAGCTATGGTGTGGGGCTTTGCTTCTGCCACACTAAGAAGAGTAAAAATAAAAGTAGATGACAATTCTATCAGACTGGACGAGCAGAATTTCTGTCAGTATATCCTTTTTTTTGCTTGCTTGCTATTTATGATAAACTGTTTTTTGAACAGTTTTAAGTTCACAGTTAAATTTCTCATAAACCCTCTGCCCTTATATGCGTATAGCCTCCCCCATCATCAGCATCCTCTTCCAGCATGGTACATTTGTTACAACTGATGAACCAGCATCGCAATATTATCACTAAATACCATAGTTCACAGTAGGGTTCGCTCCTGGAGCTGTGCGTTCTGTGAGCTTAGACAGACGTATAGTGACATTATATAGCATTAGAGCATCTCACAGCGTGGCTTCCGCCTGCAAAATATCCTCAGCGCTCTGCCCATTCATCCCTTCCTCCCTCTGACCAGTGCCAACTGCAGATATGCAGATGACACCACCCTTATCACACAAAGCAAAAACCAAAGAGCCTCTTGATGAAAGTCAAAGAGGAGAGTGAAAAAGTTGGCATAAAGCTCAACACTCAGAAAACAAAGATCATGGCATCCAGTCCCATCACTTCATGGGAAATAGATGAGGAAACAATGGAAACAGTAACAGATTATTTGTAGGGGCTCCAAAATCACTGCAGATGGTGACTGCAGCCATGAAATTAAAAGACGCTTACTCCTTGGAAGAAAAGCCATGACCAACCTAGACAGCATATTCAAAAGCAGAGACATTACTTTGCCAACAAAGGTCCATCTAGTCAAAGTTATGTTTTTTCCAGTGGTCATGTATGGATGTGAGAGTTGGACTGTAAAGAAAGCTGAGTGCCAAGGAATCGATGCTTTTCAACTGTGGTGTTGGAGAGGACTCTTCTTGAAGAGGAAATCAAACTAGTCAACCAGTCCTGAATAGTCATTGGAAGGAATTATTCAGGAAATATTTCAGGACATGACTGACTGAATTGATTCTGTTTACTGTCTCTGTAATTTTGCCTTTTCCAGAACGTCATATAGATGGAATCATACAGTGATATACATACTGTATATTAACTCCGCCACTCTGCTTCTAGGAATTACTCCTACAGATAAATGAAGATATATGCAAAAAACTTTTTGTAAAAGAGACTGGAAAAAAAAATATTCATCAGTAGGGGCCACATTAAACAGCTTATAGCACATCAATATGACAAATACTGTGCACTCATAAAAAAGAGCAAGGAAGCGCTTGCTGAGCTGGTATAGAATAAGCTCAGGTATGTTGCTGTTGGGTCACTTGGTCGTGTCCAACTCTTTGCGACCGCATGGACTGCAGCACGCCAAGCTTCCCTATCCTTCACCATCTCCCAGAGCTTGCTCAGACTCACGTCCACTGAGTGATACCTTCAGAGATATATAGCTACACGAAAAAAATAAAAAAACCCCAATGTTTATAATAGCCTACCATTCGGGCAAAAAGAAAAATACATATTGTATTTATGAGTTACATCCTGATGGGAAAATCCTACTGGTCACACCAGCTCCTAACAGGAATTGGAGAGGCTTCTACCGTAGTCCTTAATTTTGCTTTTTGAATTTTCGGCCATGCCAGTGAGCTACATAACTCAACTATTTGAGAGGCTAGTAATGCGACTGCCGCCGGGCGGCCTTGAGCAGTGCTTGTCTGCTTCCCTAATGATAAGTCTCCATCATCTGGCGTTATAAAAATCCAACTGCCCTACTGCAGTTGAAGAAAATCCTAATAATCAGCTGGGGTACATCTGAACCAGCTGGTGATCTTTCCAGTGGGTACAACTTACAGGGTTGTCAGGGAAAGCTTCTGAGGTGACATGCATTACCTGACGAGCGTTCCTGGAATACAGGCATTAGAAAGGGCCTAAAGTGCCTGAGAAACTGCCAGGAGAGTGGGATGAGCTATTACAGAATGAGATCAGCAGTGAGACCACAGGGTGGGGCAAGGAAGACCATGGAAGCTATTCAGACTGCGATCTTAATATAGGGAACCCCGACCTTTGACCCCCTCCCCAAGTGGCAACCCTAACAGTTGGAAAAAAATCTTTCAAACTAGTTTTTCTAATTCATGCAAGGACCAAAGTGCAAGAAAAACTAAGTACATTTCCCCTGAAACTGTTTCTGCCATCATTTTGTAGTCTTCTTGCAGCTTGGTTTGCATTGAATCCTACTAGTATTAAATGACAAAAGATAACAGAAGGTCCATTTGTTTTGGTTTAATAGACATTTATTCTGTTATTATGTAGTTGAACAACCTCTACACACAAAATAATATGGTTTAAGATTTTTTTGAATTGGAAGGAATTTGGGTCTTTAGGTTTTGCAAGCCTGTTTTCTGGAAATCACTTAAGTGGGCCTTTTAAAGACCCTTGAAGAAAAAGAAATTGGTTCAAGAAAACCAGTGATTAAATTTCAAAATCAAACTATTTATGAAGATAGCAAGCCAAAATTGGGGTAATTCCTCTTCTGTATTGCCTACACTCAAATCCACCCTGGGAAACAGAAGCCTAGACTACGGCAAGACATGATGGAACAGGCAGAATGAGGTGGTAAGGGCACCCACAGCTGGTGGCCCAGCACGTCTGGAACTGAGGCTGGTTTCAGCAGGGATGGGAACTGTAGACAACATGAAGTTGGAGGCCAGCTGAACTTGCACTGATATCAACGTGAGTTTTCTCAATAGCCTTTTAAGAATGGAGTGACTTGACCCTGAACAACAGATTACACTTAGCAATGATGCTTTTAAATATAACCACCCCTATTTCCCCATCCCCTAATGCGGCTTAGAGTTCATGATGGTCACAAACTAATACTACAGAGAAAACATTTAACTCTTTGATCCAAGTTTTTCCTATCATCTTACACTTATCTGATGAACACCAAGCTCCCAATCCTAACATCACTACCTTACAAACCTTAGGGCTAATTAACTCCCCCACTTATCTAATGTTGAATTTCTGTCAGTTTTAATCGACACCAGTGTAAATATGACCTTTTTTTGCACAAAGTTCAGTATCCTACAGATCCCAAAGCCTGAACCAGGAGCTTTATGTGAACTTCAGTGGTGCCATGGGAGGCCAAGGCAATTTAATTTAGGTAAACCAGGATTTGATTCATTAGTGAGAACCCTCTTGCAACAGGTCTATTCAATTCTCTTAAAAACAGTGGCATTACTTTTTGCAGCAGTTACACAAATGTAGTATTAGATTAAGCCTAAATGTGGGCCCTAGTCAAAAATTTCATTTTTCTGCATATGATCACGAGAAAGGATCAGGACACCCTTTACATTGCCAATGAAAACCCAACTGAAAACGTTGTCCCTGCCAAACTCCATAAAACTGCAGAGCATTGCATCACCCCAATAAAGCCGCAGGTCTCAACACATGCATCAACAAATCTACAGGGTTAAGTTTCTGCACTCCTCTTTACAGAATTTTACACCTATTGTACCAAACAGCATTTTAAACACAGACACATCAACTCCCTAATAAAGCAAAAACAAAGGCATTTCCCTTATTAAAAACAAGATACACCATCACTTCATATACACTTTATATGTGTAAGTAACTTCAATAAGTCTTCAAACATTATTGCACTTTAACTTTCATAATTTGACAATGCATTCAATGAAGCAATCTGCAGACAACTAGTTTTAACAAACAAATTAAAAACACTTTTAAGCAGACAAGACCGTCCTAAATTGTTTATTAGGTAAGAACTTTACAAACATTACGCATATTAGCGGTAGCGGTGGAGCTGGAGGGTATTGCGCCTTCTCCACGCTGCGCGGGCGAGAGCCACCGATGGTGTGGTGGAACTTGTGGCCCTTGCCCAGGCCGCGGCTCTTTCTGCCTGCAGACGTCCAGCCCCCGCATCTCCCTGTGCTTGTGGACTGGTTTGGTGATCCACTGGGTGTCAGGGTTTCTTCTGATAGCTTTATGGAATGGATCAATGAGGATAACCTCAAAGAATTTGTACGTAGAATCTTCACCAACCCAGTAGGAATTCAGGACCCTCAGGGCTCCACAGTGGCGGCCAGCGCTCCTAGGACAGGAAACACAGGCCCAAGGTCAGCCTTCCACACATCCCAGTAACAAATCAGACAGCAATTCACTACACAAGAGACTAAGGCTTCTGACTTAAACTACTCAAACACTCAGCATCTCCCCACAGGCTGGGACCCGAAGTAGAAGGAAGACTAAACATGCTTATTTGAAACCTTTCTCTTACTACCCTCTTGCCAATTAAGGTGTGAATATGAATATCTAGCCAACCAAACTTAGTATTTGGAACCCTGCACTTTTCTAGTACAACAGAAGGGTTAGCGAACTTCTGAAGGCTACAAATGTCTCTTGTCTGGTCTTCTATGCTTTTTCTTTTAAAACAAAATACTTTTAGCTTATGGTGGGCAACAGGCCCATGGTGGCCAACCTCCTCAACAGAGCATAGCTGAATTCACTAGCCAAGAAAGACAATTCATAACCAGTTACACCTGGGGAGACTTCCTCTTTAAGATGTTCAATTGCCCTTTCAAAGTTTAGGCTCCACAGGTTCACATTCATTTATATGACCTATGAGAGATTCCCAAATGAAAACTAAATTCTGGTAGCAACTCAACTAGACTGCATATTTGTGGCTTACTGATCCCATGGACTGTAGCCCACCAGGTTCCTCCATCCATGGGATTTTTCAGCCAAGAATACTGGAGAGGGTTGACATTTCATCCTCCAGGGAATCTTCCCCACCCAAGGATCAAACCTGCATCTCCTGCACTGCAGGCAGATTCTTTACCACTTAAGCTGGGAGGGCGGTGGGGGGAGATGGGCGAGGAACCCTTTTCTGTATCATGTCACAACCTAATTCCACCTATTTATGTTAGAAAATGGGAATTCTATCATCACAAACCAAACTGGATGACACCTAACACAATGTTATGTATTTCTCTTCCCCTTACAAAAGGCTTTTTCTCCCCATGTGTCCAATTTTAATGCTAATGGAGAGTTGTCCTTAAAAGAATACTGCATCTATAAAGGTCTTGCACTTTTTTTCCCTAAGTGTTGGAAAAGATTTACTGAGGTTAGCAAGAATACAAATCACCAAGACACATTTCAAACACAACAGAGTTCACCTAGGTACAAATGAACCACCGAACAGCGGCCCAGATCCTTCTCCATCACCTCCAGGAGGTGACCAACACGCGCGCCACTCAAAGTCTCTTACCTCCGCAACCGACTGCAGGCTTCGAGCGAACTTGAGCTGGTTGACACCGTGGTGCACAGGCTTGCCGTAGGTGGCACCCTTAGGAACTGGGCGTTTGCGGCCGCCGCGGCGCACGCGGATCCGGTATATGACATAGCCTGTCGAGTGGAGGGCAGGGGGGCCGTGAGGGCGCAGGCCTCGGGACGGGCTTCCACGCCGCCGCCCCCGGCGCGCCCCCGCCCCGCGGCCCCTCACCTTGTTTGGCCTTGTAGCCCAGCCTGCGCGCCTTGTCGGGCCGGGTGGGGCGCGGGGCGCGATGCAGCGCCGAGAGCTGGCGGTACTGCCAGCAGCGCACCCGCAGCAGGAAGCGCATCACGTCCGACTGCTTCTTCCTCCACAGCTCCTGGATGTACTTGTAGGCGCCCATGTCGGCTCACCCTGGGGACACGCGGGGGTCAGCACGCGCGCCGCGGGCAGCCGCCCGCCGACACAAGGCAGGCGCGGGGGCGGCGCGGGGCAAGACGCCCCCGCCGGCCTCGCTTTCGGACGCCCGAGGCCCGCCTTCCCGCACGTCAGCCCCCGCGCGTCCCTCTCCCCCGCGCCCCGGGCCCAGGTCCGGTCCGCGCCGCCATCACCACATCCCCCCCCGCCCGCTCCGGGGGCCGCCCTTCCGCGCCCGCGCTGCCCCGCGTCTCAATCGAACCCGCGCCGCGCACAGGGCAGGAGAAACTCCCAGGACGCAGGGCCCCCAAGCCTGGATGGCCGACGTGAAGGGAGATCGGCGGCGGATGAAGCGGCGAATATCCTGACGCTGCCTACCTGATGGCTGCCGCCTGACGGAAAGGACTGAACCTTTCTCCCACAATCCCTTTGGCGCTCCGCCCCCCGACAACAGCGAGCCGCCTTCCGGTGGAAAGCGGCGGAGGCGCAGAGCCTCATGGGATGTGTAGTTCCGGCAGCGAGCCGGTGGGCGGAGTTCGGCCAGGATTGGGCGCGACCGGCCTCAGGGTCCCGCCCCCTGCTGCCCGGGACGCGCGCCTCAGAGCCGGCGGCGAGCGTCCGCGGCGAGGTTCGGGCAGCCGAGCGTCTGCGGCTGAGAGGCAGGTTGGGGGCGGGGCACCGGGGGCCGCGGCGCTCCCGGGCGGGTTTGCGGGGCTGCGGGCGCCCCCTCTCCCCTGGACGGACGCGCGCACAGGCCGGGGGCCCGCCGGGCGGGCCGCTGGAGGCGCGGGGGCTTCGCGGCGGCGGCCTCGCCCCTCCCGGAGCGGTTGGGGTTGCAGACCCCGCTCTGAGGGGTTTCCTCCAGACGGGGTTGCGGGGCGCGGGACGGGGACGGGGCCCGCCCGGGTGGCGCGTTTCCTGCGTGCTGGTCTGGCCCTGGGTTTGCTCCGTCAGAACCACGGGTTTGGGTTGTTTTTTTTTAAACCTATTTATATGCCACAATCTGGTCGGCAGGTGCGAGCGTTTTGGGGGTGGGGGGGAAGCCGAGGAAATGCAGACCTTTTGTGTTGCGTTCTTCATTGACAGTGTGTATACTGGCTTTTTTTCTTTCTTTCTTTTTTGCACCTCCAGAATATTTTCATTTTAGAGAAATGAAGTGGTTTAACTCTTTTACACATTCTAAGTTGAAATGGGGCGAAGGTGTAGGGGACTCCTTTGTCGTCTAAATTAACGGGTTTGGTTAGTTTCCAGCCCCATTTCCGATCTTGCTTGTTTCCCTAGTTGCAGGGGGTACCCTTGTAAAAGCCCCGAGAGGGGCTTGGACTTACGAAGTGCCTCGTGTGCGCCCTGCTGCAGGGAAGGTGGCTGGGGTCGCGGCAAAGATTCTAGCTTCTTGGAATAGGGCGGTCAACATACATATATTGTATTCTGTGGTAAGTGCTAAGGACAGACGTTGACGGGAGCGAAGCGGTAAGGAGTATTGGGATGGGGTCGAAATTTCGGTCAGAATCTTCAGGGTGACATTTGAGGAAAGGCTTGAGCCCCGGGCCCGATCTCAGTCCGAGGGAACAGTGCCAAGCTGGCGAGTGCCTGCGTTAATGCCGTGTGGCTGGAATCGCGCCACAGGGGAAACTAGCAAGCGACATCAAAGAGGTGGAGGTTCTTATGAGGATTGTGGGTTTGCAGACTTTCTGAGATTGGAAACCGCTGGAAGGGTTTGAGCAGAAGGGTGACTTCACGTGACCTACATTTTAAAAAGGATCCTTTGGGGGAATTCTCTGGCTCTGCAGTGCTTTCAATGCTGTGGCCCGGGTTCAGTCCCTGATTGGGGGAATTATTAAAAGATCCCACAAGCAAGCGCAGCCAAAAAAGATCATCTGAGGCTGAAAGGAAGAAAGGAAAAAGTGGCCAGTTAGGAAGTTGTATTCATTATTCTATTGTTGCTGAAACAAATTACAGCAACTTTACAGAGTTAAAGCGGTACACATTTGTTGTCTTAACGGTTCTGTAGGTCAGAAATCTCACTAGGCTAAAATCGGGCTGTCTCTTGGGCTGTGATTTCTTTTAGAGGCTCTAGGGGAGAGTCCATTTCCTTTCTTTTCCAGCTTCTAAAGGCCACCTGCATTCCTTGGCTCCTTCCTCCTTCATTGGCAAAACCAACATTGTAGCATCTTCAAATCTCTGTCTCTCTTTCTGACCCTCTTGTCCCTCCTTGTAAAGACACTTGTGGTGACGTTGGGTCCACTCAGATAATCCAGGGTGATCTCCCCCTCTCAGGTTCTTAATTTAGTCACAATCTCAGAAGTCTTGTAACCTAGAAGTCCATGTAAAGTAGAATACTCCCGGATTTGGGGAATATGACACAGGCATCTTTGAGAGACCGCGTGAGAGAAGATGGTGCCTTGGGCTACTTCATTAGTGATGGAGGTGCTAACTGATCCAGCCATGGATGCATTCCAAAGGTAGAAGGTTTATTGATCAGATGTGGGGTGTGAGAAAGATTAGTTAGGAACTATTGATTGCAAAGTTGGAATCATCATTTGGAAAGAGGATTCTGGCAATGTGATTCAGTTCAGTTCAGTCACTCAGTCGTGTCCGATTCTTTGTGACCCCATGAATCGCAGCACACCAGCCCTCCCTGTCCATCACCAACTCCCAGAGTTCACTCAGACTCACGTGCATCGAGTCCATGATGCCATCCAGCCATCTCATCTTCTGTTGTCCCCTTCTCCTGCCACCAATCCCTCCCAGCATCAGAGTCTTTTTCCAATGAGTCAACTCTTCGCGTGAGGTGGCAAAGTACTGGAGTTTCAGCTTCAGCGTCATTCCTTCAAAGAAATCCCAGGGCTGATCTCCTTCAGAATGGACTGGTTGGATCTCCTTGCAGTCCAAGAGACTCAAGAGTCTTCTCCAACACCACAGTTCAAAAGCGTCAATTCTTCGGTGCTCAGCTTTCTTCACAGTCCAACTCTCACATCCATACATGACCACTGGAAAAACCATGTGATTAATGACTGCTAATTTCTTAATTAGGTTTTTGCAGTTTTGTTTCTTAATTTGCAATGTCTCATGTAATAATTTTGCAAGATTTGGGTTGGTATTTTCAATTGATTTTGAAATTTCTGAGGACAGTGATCATTTCTGGTTTTGCCCTCTGCTTTATCCTTAATGCTTGTCATTATGGTAATCCCTCAGTAAATATTTACTGAATGAGTAGAAGAATGGTAAGCTGGAATGTGCTTATTGTATTTACTATGTGTAATGTTGTTTGCAAAACTCTTAATATATATTTATGTAGGTAAAATGTATTCATATATGGGTGAGTGGAAGTACTGCACGCAATCCATTATGTTTACATAAGGCAATGTGCAGGAGTAGAGATTTCCCTCCTGCTGTGCTTACATGATAAGATCCATAACATCTCTTTATGAAGTCAGCAGTCTTTCAGTGTTAATATTCTTCTGGTTGCATAAAAAGTTGTCTTTTACTTTAAAACTAGAATGATTTCCTTAAAACAGTGGTACTCACAATTTTGGGTTGCCAGCTGTCTCCGATGGCTCTTCAAAGAGAATACTGTCAGGGCTTTGTTTGCAACAGAATGGATTAGATCACATTTTTATTCTCTAACCACGTTATTGATTAGCCTGGAAGGCAAACCAATATGTTTTTAAGATTTTGTCTGTTAAGCACATTTTCTTAGTCATTTATTAATCCATCAGAGTATCAGGGATGCATAGATCCCAGATTGAATTTTATTGTCCAGCAGTTTCTTAGGGTAGGAACTGTACAAGCATCCTTAGCTACCACTTTTGGTGTTAACCTCGTGTTGATGTGGTTTCTGGATAAGTAGTTTCTGCGCTAACTTCAGAGCGTTAGAAGGAGCCTTCAAGGTTAGCTGTCTACTCTGGAGCCTCTCAGACTTTCAAAACCTGGTTTTAGTAAGCGGCTTGGCCACCCTCTCTCTTCCTGTGACTCCTGGCCCGTTTAGGGCATTGAAGATGACCTCCTTTTATATTTGGAAGGAAACGGTGCATATCTATTATGTTTGGGAATTATGAAATATGCTTAGAGAACTGAGCTTTTAGTAATTTTTGTTTGTAAATATGAGTATATAAATAAATGTGAGAACAGTTTCCTTGTATGTCGTGAGAGTCCCTGCCATCATGGTCATGCATAAAAGATGAAGTGTTTTTGTGTGTATTTAATGTTATTCATTCAGAATCTTACCTTAGATATTAAATTTTTTGAAGGATTCATACTTTTAAGAAATGAATTTTATAGAGGCATGGTTGATGTACAATATTATGTGCTGCTGCTGCTGCTGCTGCTGCTAAGTCGCTTCAGTCGTGTCCGACTCTGTGCGACCCCATAGACAGCAGCCCACCAGGCTCCCCCGTCCTTGAGATTCTCCAGGCGAGAAGACTGGAGTGGGTTGCCATTTCCTTCTCCAATGCATGAAAGTGAAGTCGCTCAGTCGTGCCTGACTCTTAGCGACCTCACCAGAATTTCAGGTGTAAACAGTGATTTGCAGTTTTAAATGATATTCCATTTATAATTATTAGAAAATATTGGCTATATTCCCTGTGCTGTACAATGTAGCCTTATGACTTATTTATTTTACACACAGTAGTTTGTGCCTCAGAATTCATATTTTTTATTTGATGGTAAAGCAGGTCACTGATCTTCGGGTTTATGTAGTGTTATTGTTTTCAACGTGAAGACAACTAAGAACCTAGAATGTTTCAGGTATGTTTTAAGTAATCACACTCTCATCTTTGTTTTCTTTTTGGTGGTATAAAATATTTACCATGGTCTGTTCTGTTTTCTTTCTTTCCTTCTCTCCTTCCTTAAAAACCTTAAAATCCTTATCTAGTGTTCGAATTACCTCTTTTTCAGTTCCTTTTGCTGTTTGCCCTTGATGAAGTTTCCTCTGAGATATTGAAATAACTAACTCCTGCAGTTTCTTATACACAAATACAAAATAATACATATTTTTAACATACTTTATCTGCCAGTCACAAGGGATCAAAGTACAATTGTAGATACCACTTTTAAAGCAGATAATTAAGACTACTTCCTAAGAGTCTCAGGAATATTTGACTTCTGGATTTCTCAGGAGTCTATTTCAGCGTTTTTCAGTTTTCTACAGTCCCTAGCACTCGTACCCACCTCCCTTTCACATAGTCTATTGCTGTTAATCATCGGGCTTTTTTTTTTCTTCTTAAAACAGCGGCTTCCCTCAACTACAGTATGTACCTACCTACCCTTGTAAAGCACTTGAATTTTTTTTGAAGGTTGGTATAGTATGTGGTAATGGGGGACTTTTTGATTGAACAGTAATGGGAGAAGAGGTGAGGACTGGTATTTACAAATTCTGTGGGGCTGAGATGTTTTGGAGAAAGGGAAGTAACAATAGAAAATAGTAGAAAAATCAGAATTTAGATTCCAACGGCAACCTTTTCTGACAACAGAATTAGTTTGTACTGCCGTCACTTTCTTCTTCTCTTCTCTCATAGTTAGATGGCAACTTTCTTTAAATTTTAACTATTATTATTTTTAATAATTCTCACTTGGCATGAAAATCCCATTTAAAAAATTTATTTGGCTGCACCAGCTCTTAGGTGCAGTATGTGGGGTCTTTAGTTGTGGTGTGTGAGTTCTAGTTCCCTGATCAGGGATCGAACCGGGGTTCCTGCGTTGGGAGCACGGAGTCTTTGCCACTAGACCACCAGGGAAGTCCCAAATTTTAACTAATATTAAAAACCCTTTGAAAGAAAGATTCAGTAGTATAACTTACAGAAGACCACAATATGGAGAGAGGTAGAATCCTATGATAAAGGAAATGACATTAATCACAAATTCAGAAGGGTCTGTAGAAAAACCTTTAATATAGGCCGTAGCCGCTGACATAGGCGTTACCATAGCATAGATGATTGGTGTTACACCAAACCCTGCTCTTACAAAGACAGACTGAGAATTTTCCTGTTGCAAGTACTCTGAAACTGAAAAGAAAGTCCCCTAAGAGAAGTGGTTCTCCTGGAAGCTGGAAGTAGGTGATAAATATTCTTGGCAAGATTTCTCAGAGAGATTGCAAGCATGCCACCTAAGAAATAATGGTTATATCACTTACGTGATGATTATTTATCTACTGGTAAATGTAACATACTGCTCTGGAAATGAGCACTGTGTTATGACTGCACTATAATAATAGTAGCTTTAAAATATTTCATGTGATTAGTATTGTGGCTGATTTGGGTTATACATAGGTGTAGACTTTGCCAATCTATGACAAAGGAAAGAATATATACAGTAGAGAGAAAAAAGTTTCTTCAGTAAGTGGTGCTGGGAAAACTGGACAGTTGTATATAATAGAGTGAAATTAAAACATTCCCTAACACAATATACAAAAATAAACTCTAAACAGACTAAAGATACAAGGTTGAAAACTATAAAACTCTTAGAAAACATAGGCAGAATGCTCTGACGTAAATTCTAGCCATGTTTGCTTGCATCTATTTCCTAAGGCAAAGGAAACAAGAGCAAGCATAAACAAACGGCACCTGTTTAAACCTGGAAGAGTCTGCTCAGCAAAGAAAACCACTGACAAAATGAAAGCAACGCGCTGAGTGGGAGAAAATATTTGCAAATAATATGACTGATAAGGGTTAATATGCAAAATATGACAATTCACTATCAAAAAACCCAAACAATCCAATGTAAAAATGAGTGCCTGATCTGAATAGACAGTTTTCAGAGACACACAGGCGGCCAGCAGGCCCGAGAGGAGACGCTCCCGTGGCTCATCAGAGGCGCGGCGCCCGGCGGTGAGAGGCGCCCGGCCGCCGGGAGGCCGGGCTTCAGGAGGCCCCGGAGCAGCGCGCGCTGCTGGGGAGCCGGGGAAGAGCGGGCCCTCCCGCACTGCTGGCGGGGAGGCATTGGCGCGGCCTCTGGAGAGCTGCCTGGCGGCTTCTCCAAGAGCTAAGAACTGGCGAATGAGCCAGCATCGCCTCTCCTGGGTTCACAGCCTAAGAAAGCAAACCCAGGCGTTTGAAAAGGAGCATACGCCGCAGCGTGCACTGCCGCGGTGCTCACAGCGGCCGGGACACGGAGCCACCAAGGCGGGCCCCGCGGGTGGGTGGGGAAGTGGACACGGTCTGCGCACACGACGGGATGGTGCGCAGCCGTAAACAGAATGGCACTTTGCCACTCACCACAACCCGGGTGGACCTGGAGGGTATGAGAGTCGAGGACAAATACTGTATGTTACCACTTACACGTGGAGTTAAAAAAGCAGACTAGTGAGCCTAACAGGAAAGACGTGAACTCACGGATCCGGATGACAAGCTAGTGGCTGCCGTGGGGAGAAGGACGCGGGAGGGGGCGATGCAGGAGGAGGGGATTAGGAGGAACAACTGTTACACAACTCAGAAATGTAATCGAAAAGGATATATTGTACAGTACAGGGAATACAGCCAATAGTTCACAGTAACTGTTGATGGTGGACAATCCATGAAAATTTCCAGTCACTTTGTACTCTTGAAACTAATATTGGAAGTCAGTTATGCGCCTGTGCGTGCTCAGCTGTGTCTGACTCTGCAGCCCTGTGGACTATAGCGCGCCAGGCTCTTTGTGTGGAATTTCCCAGGCAAGAATTCCACAGAGGGATCTTCCTGAGTCAGGGATTGAACCCTCATCTCTCAATGTCTCCTACATTGTCAGGTGGATTCTTTACCACGAGTACCAGTTGGGAAGCCCCAAGGAAATCAGCTATACCTCAGTTTAAGAGAATTACAGACTCTGAGAAAGTAGAGAAGGCTGATGGAAGTTCTTTTTCGCTTAGTGTTTTAGATCGTGGTTAAAAATGAGTGGTGTGCAACATGCCCATAGAGGAAGCTGTCCGCAGGTCTCTCTTAGCGGATGCTTGTTTGAACATTCTTGTTTTCTGCCTTGAAGGAGCTGTGGCATCCCTTTTAAGCCAGAGTTATCACATGTTCCACACTTCTTTTTGTTGTTACTCAGTTATGTCCAACTCTTGTGACCCTGTGGACTTTATCCCTCTAGGTTTCTCTGTCCGTGGGATTTCCCAGGCAGGGATACTGGAGTAGGTTGCATTTCCTGCTCCAGGGGATCTTCCCAACCCAGGGACTGAACCCATGTCTCCTACGGTGGCAAGTGGGTTCTTTACCATGGAGCCCCCTGGGAAGCCCCCTCCACACTTCTAGGTAAGAGAACTGGAGGACATGATGCTTAAGGTTTGTGCTGGAAGGTGACGAAAGGCACTGTGGGAATCTGTATCCTCTCAGCAGGATATTTTGTTGTAGTTAATGAGTCTTTTTCTGTTTCTGCCTTGTCTTCTGTTACCTTGCCTTCTGGAAGATTAAAAAAAAAAAAAAGACCTTGAGGAAAATTCAATAAAATGTTACCTGATCTCTCTCTTCCTTGGATATGTGAGGAAGCAGACAGGAATGAGTTTTCCTTTTCCTTCGGTATAAAGTGCCTGAGCAATTTTTCTAGCGTGAAGAACCATGACTCAGAAAGAACTGTGACTAAGACAGCCCCCAAATCCAGTGTCTCACTCTCCTGAGAAAAGACTAACCTTGGCATCAATGGTGTTAATGCGTCTTTTAAAAAAATGACGTCCATTCTCTATCCAGATTTTTAATGATGTCCATTCTCTATCCAAATTTTTTTCTTCATGGCTCCTTGAAGTTTTACTTAAATGCTTGTTTCTCCAGGTAGACATTGATGAGCAGGCAGTCTTTCAAGGATTGGATTTATCTAGGATTCTGTTTGGATTGCTGTAGACTTTAATTAATATTGAAATAGTCTTCATATAAGATATCTCTATTCTTTTTGAAAACAAGCGTGTTTACACATGTATTCTTGCGTTTCTCTAGGCTGCCTCTGCAGGGATATATACGGAACCATAGCACTGATTGCTCTAAGGGAGCATGTGGGAACCAGAGAATGGGGTTTGGAAGAATAAACTTTACTCTGTATTTCTTTTTGATACTTGCAATACCCAGTATCCCCCTGTGTACATATTACTAATTACATTTAAACATAGAAAAAGGAAAGGATTTTTTTTTCTTTTAAAGATCTTCTCCTCTCTTTACAGCGATCTCTGAAGAGAAGATGGGGAAAGGCTGCAAGGTGGTGGTCTGTGGCTTGCTGTCCGTGGGGAAGACAGCGATTCTGGAGCAGCTCCTTTTATGGGAACCATACTATTGGTAGGATGCTTTTCTCTAGTTTCTCTGTAGGCTCTGGGAACTGGCTGGGGTGTTTGGTGCCCGCGCTGACCTAGAGATGGGTGAGGTGGTGTCTAGAGGGACTGGAAGGTTGCGGAAGTCAACAAAGACGGAAGGGGATGTCCGGGCAAGAAGACGTTTCTATATTGTCAACACTCATGAGTGCTCGCACTTAACTCTGTTAGAACAGGAGTTACAACAGGCAAGACAGCGTTGATTATTTACATCATGAATAGCAGTCTTGGAGTCGCAGACTCACTGACTTCAGGATACACTGATCTCTCATTCTCATTTCATACACAACTTTCCAATACCGCTGAATGGGTTTTAAGAATGGAAGAGACAGCTGTTTGCTGCAGTATGACCTACTTTTGAATTGGATTATCTCATTCATTTATCCATTCATTGAGTTAAAAATTGTTCTGTACTTCCTCTGTGATCCAGGCTATGATGAAGCCTCTCTGGCTTTAAGGAGGTCACAGACATAACAGAGTGAAATGAGGCTTCTTTTAGATAGAATCATGGATCTTTGAAGTGTTTGTCAGTGGCAAGAACCCTGGAGCACATTTCTATCTTATTTTTATTAACCATTTTGATGAGCTCTGATTCTCTTCTACCTTCTTAAAATAATATTTAACAACTTTAGTTAACTCCACAGTCAGTTTTTATTATGATGCCTGTGTCAGAAATTCCAAAAACTTTTTGATTTCCCCAAAACCATAGCTCCTGTCATAGATGCTGCATTAAGAGTTGTGAATTTTTTACCCTCAGATTCTAATTTGTACAAAAAACAAATTATGCCCAAGGGGGAAAAAAAGAATCCCTTTATCCTGTCAAAACCCCCATAGCCTTTGTTTATGTAGGCTATGTCTTATGACATTTCTATTACATTAGAAATTAAAACTGAGGAAAATTTTAAATGTACTACTTAAAGTAAGAACAATAAATTTATTACATGCTAAGGGAACATATTTTTATGAAAAATAATTATATTTTCAAAACCAATTTAGTGAGAAGGTGATTGTTGATTTACATTTCTGAAAATCAAATGTCCAGCCTAGTAGAAGGTGGCTGGATTATCATAAACGACTGTGTCTGCATTCAGCCTGCTGTTGTGTGTTGTTTTAGTTGAAATACGTGAAGAACATCTGGCCTCATCCAAGTATGTGGTTGAAGAAGACAGGAGTATTTAATAGCTTTGCAGATCAGGATTTGCTTTGGTATCTCACTAAAACTCGGTCATTGATGGTTATGCAGTGTGAACCCTGAAACCACATCAGTGAGCTTGTATTACATTCAGATCACATTGATTTGTCTTGCACATCAAATGGGTTTTTTTACCCAAGCATGGTTTTTATCATGAATGGGCCGTTTGGAAAATACTGATTTTCTGAATAACATTTGTCAGTGTCATCACCAATGTCACTGCTGTTGGGAGGCTCAAGTCTATGCCAATGGATAGAGTTCTTTTGCTTGAAAGCTCACAAATTTCATCATTAACCACACATGCTGTCAGTTATTTTCCTTGAAATGATAGACTCCGTTTATTCATCTTTGAGAAAATGTCTGTCAGATACCCAAAAAACCCATGGTTTTTTGTGTGTCATTTCTTAAAAAAAAAAAAGCCTAGTTCAGCTTGCAACTCAGACACGAGAACTTCTCCTCCAGTCACCATTAAGTGAAATGCTTACTGCAGACTTGCCATTAATCACACAGAATATTGAAAAGATAAAGATGCACACTCAAAGATTGGGATTTAATACATTTGGTAGTTTTTCCTGCTGTATTAAGGGTATTCTAAATGAAACTGACTTTCTCTTTTTAAACTGCAGTAGGAGGTGATGAGGAATTCAGCCACTAGCGCAGGTGGTGCCCCTGCCTGAATCTGTACTAAGCCAACTGGTTTTACCCACCGTTACTTTTGCATCATCAGCAAATGTCAACATAGTGCAAAAGGTGAACGCCTTAGTATTGTTACGAAAAGTTTTGCCCACATTGTTGTGTTTGGTTGCTCACTCGTGTCTGACCCTTGGCCCGTGTGGGTTCCCTGGAAGGCGGCCTCGAGGGATCTCTGGCAGACCATACTTTGAGCAGCTGGCACCGTGGGTGTTCTCAGCTGAGCAGTGTCATGCCTCGTGTCTCCTATCTTTCTTTTTCTGTTTATGGAGGCTAACATTTACCCTGTTTATCATTTCTTTAGTTTTGTTTATACCTTTTCCTTATTCTTATGCATGTCCAGATGTTTCAGTTTTATGTGAGGTCTGCTGTATCAGATAACCCCCCCACACACACACACACGCACGGACACTTTTGCTGAGACCTTCTGGGACCTGGCATCCTCTGGGCCTGTTGCACAGCTATCACCGCAGGAGTTCCCTTGGCTTCTTTCTTCTCTCTGGGTTTCAGTTCCTGTTTCTAGACCTTTTGTCATCTTTTGTTTACGCCTATCGTTTGCTGAGCACATCTTCCAGTCCTTTCTTTGGGTGAAAAATGTTTCACAATGAAATGGGGCCTTGGGCGATGACAGCCTCAGACAGCCCTCTGTGCCTGGGCACAGTCGTAACCCTGGGGCTTCTGAATAAAGCTGTTTACTCCTGTCCCTGTGATTGTCTATGCTGGAGACGAGGCTTTGATCCCCGGGTCGGGAAGATCCCCTGGAGAAGGAAATGGCAACGCACCCCAGTGCTCTGGCCTGGAGAATCCCATGGATGGAGGGCTTCAGTCCACGGGGTTGCAGAGTCACACACAACTGCGTGTACACACGCTGAGGTGGTTTTCCAAATCTAATGCCTTCCTGTGATTACGCGCTGTTTTTTAAATGCTTTGGCCATACCACATGGCGTTTGGGGTCTTAGTTCCTGACCAGGGATCGAACCCTCGCCCCCTGCGTTGCAAGCGCCATCTTCAGCCACGGAACGTCCGTGGAAGTCCCAGAACTCTCTTTTATTGGATGCTGGATCTTTGGGACTAACCCTCTGATGTTAAAAATTTCTCCTCTCCTGTTTTCTGTCTCTCAGTGTTTGGTTCTACTTTATGGGAATTTTCCTCATCTCTATTTTTTAGCCCTTATATTCAGTTTTCATTTCTTCATATCCTGTTCTGATTTCATGAATGCACTATCTTTCTAAGTATAATATTTGGGAGTTTTCGGTTTGTTTTCTCCTCTTTGCATAGTCTCTTTCTTTCCAGGCGCTCTTTCCTGCTTTTTGGACTCTTTCTCAGTGGTCTGGTAACCCTTGGTTGTCTGCTTAGTAATTAACAATGGCAAACTGAAAAGCTAATTTAAAGCTCTGAGCCTATGGGTAGGATTCATGACTTTGCTTCATTATAAGGGGACCTTGGTGGGGCATTTGTCATTAATAGTTAACCCGAGAGGTTAGCATATTTAGGATTTTCAACTTTTCAGTGGTCAGATTCCCCGGATTCCTCTGCCTAGAGGGTGAAGAGCTGGCCCACAGTTGGGAGCAGGCCGCTGACTGGCCTGTTTCCACTCTGCCCTCCGTTTGCCATCCCAGCAGCCTCTATTCTGTCCTTTCCAGGAGTGCAGCTTGGTCTCCCGCTGGGATGGGGCAGTGTGGAGTGGGAGAGGCGATCCAGAGAGCTGGCGGAGTCTGACTTCACATGGTTTATAGGATGAGAAAATCTCAAAAGGTCTAAGCTTAATAGGAGGAAGGGAACCAGACTGGCTTTTGGTGGAGAAAACACCCACCATGACCAAAGTCTTGGTAGTTTTTGTTTTAAAATTTTTTTTGTAATCAAAGCCCTGCCAAGTTTGTGTCTTCATGGACTTCCTGTCACACTAGTCATGGAAATTCAGAGCGTTCATCTTCTCATCTTAACCTCCTTGTCAGCAAACCGTTGTTGAATACTTGCCATGTACACCGAATGGGTGTTTCTCTCAAGGAAGTTATGGACAAGTTGCAGAGACAAAACGCACACGGATGGAGCAGAGTAGGATGCCCGTTTCAAGGCTGATCATTCCCGGCAGCAGAGGGTTGAAATCGGGGCACCAGGCGTGAGCTTACTCACTCACTCACTCACTCATTCCACTCAGATGATCTCTGAGGACTCTCTAGGTCCGTAAGCGATTTGTTGGTCCTCAGAACTAGAGAGAGCATTAGATGGGCGGGTGAAATGGTCCTACCTGTGCAAGACACAGGAAGCGCAGGATGGAGAATAGAGGATAATCCAAATAAAACCTACAGAGCTGACATTTCAGCAGAGTCTGGAGAGGATGAGCTGTTGGTAGTGGTTCAGGAGAACGGCACAAGCCAGGCGAGTGGGAGCAGGCGGGGCCTGAGCAGAGATCGCAGCAGTCACAGGGCTGGTGTGGGAGGCGCACTCACCCATACTCCATCCGTGCTCACCAGGCTTCCCTGGGGGCTCAGGTGGTAAAGAGTCTGCCTGCAATGCGGGGGACCTGGGTTTGATCCCTGGGCTGGGAAGATCGGCTGGAGGAGGAAATGGCAACCCACTCCAGAATTCTTGCCTGGAGATTCCCATGGACAGAAGAGCCTGGTAGGCTACAGCCCATGGGGTCACAAAGAGTCAGACACGACTGAGTGACTAACTTTCACCCATACTGCCTTCATTCAGAGAGAACACTTGGATGGCGATCACTGAACAAAGCAGGGAGGAGGGACAGGTGTGGGCGGAAGGGTAGCAAGTCTTATTAGTGTGAAGGACATGGAAGATGCCACACTAAAGTGCACAGCAGGTACTTGGGAATTAAGGCCTGCTGCTTAGACGCAGACTGGACATGCACAGTTTTGAGTCCTTTAAACAGACCCTGGAAATAGTGGAAGTTGTGCAAAGAAAAATCAAGATGACCCAAGTCCTGTCCTTGACTCTGATGAAGAAAATAGGGCCATTTAGTTGTTGAAACTACTTTAAAAATCAGACTTTAATGACCATTTTAGACATTAAGGTCTCTGACTCTTGTAAGTTACTTTTTAAAAATAAGTGATAGTAAACCTCATTGCCAAATCTTTATCTTTTATTCCTATATGGAAATATGTATTGCATAGATATATATATGTCTTTTTATCTTTTATTCCTAAATATTCCTATATGGAAAAAAGAATAACTACTTTTCATTTTAAATAAGTTAGTAAGTGGAAATATGATTCTTGGGTATAGTAAATAAGGAACCTAGAAAGCCAACACAATGACAAAATACTCAAAAGCTGGTAGAGTTGTCCGAAAACTAATAGCTGTGTTTAAAAATGGAGGTAAAGCTGAGATGACATTACCCGTTTCAGAGGACTGGCGTAATGATCTGATATTGGTGTTCACAAAAGTGATCTCTGGGGCTTCCCTGGCGGCCCAGTGGTTGCGACTCCGCCTTCCGGTGCAGAGTTGGGGGTTGGGTGGTTCAGTCCCTGGCCAGGGAGCTGAGATCCTGCGTGCCAGGCAGCCGAGAAGCAGAGGCAGTGTGGCAACAGGTGCAGTAAAGGCTTAAAGAGAATGACTGGCCTCTCGCCCAGGCCTGGGGGACTGCGAGACGCTGGAGGACGTGTACATGGCGTCGGTGGAGACGGACCGAGGTGTCAAGGAGCAGCTGCATCTGTACGACACCCGAGGCCTGCAGGAAGGCGTGGACCTGCCCAAGCACTACTTCTCATTTGCCGACGGCTTTGTTCTCGTGTACAGTGTGAATAACCTTGAATCCTTTCAAAGAGTGGAGCTTCTGAAGAAGGAAATTGATAAGTTCAAAGATAAAAAAGAGGTAAGTGGGGCTGTTAAAAAAAAATAGCCAACTGTGAATTCTGTTTAACTTGTAGCATGGACTTCTGGGCAATTAAAATGTTTTAAAAGCATTCAGGTGTATTCATAATATCTGTAGTTGTCATGACTTTTTTTTTCTTAGCCCAGGAAATACAGGACTGACCGGGTTCAACCAGGACCAGCGCTTGGCTCTGCCTTTGCTTGTTACCATGTAAAATTGAACTTTAATGACTCCATATCTCACATACCTAGTTCATTTCATATCATTTGGGACCACTAGGGCTTTTTATTGTCTCCTTGGATAAATAAGATTGTCTTCAGCCTTGGAAAAAAAGGAAGGAAATGGAAAAAGATAAATAGTTCCTGGGTTCTATTGGTGTCCCTCTTGAAAATAAGCTCTCTCTGTGGCCTCTGGAGCCCTTGGTGGTCCGGCCCGGTCCGTTCCTCG
Organism: Nanger dama; assembly: GCA_917880005.1. Lineage (NCBI taxonomy): Eukaryota > Metazoa > Chordata > Mammalia > Artiodactyla > Bovidae > Nanger > Nanger dama. Next base: position 3,688,501 of record CAKJTW010000021.1, on the reverse strand, counting down.
GGCCCTGTGCCCCAGGGGTGCCCCAGGGGCCTGCGTTCTGCACACTTTTTCCGTGGGGTGGTTCTGTGCCCTTGGCAGTCCTCCTCAGCCACTGGCTCCCCGCCTGGAGCTCTCTTGTTCCAGGCTTTTCGCCAGGTCAAGACCACCTTCTCAGTGCCTAGGGAACCATGTCATGAACCTGTTAACACCACTGGATGGTCTTAACCTATTTTTACATATTTTTGCATGTCAGATTTTTAATTTTGAGATGATTATAGATTCACATGCAATTTTAAGAAACAGCAGAGATCCCTCACCAGTCTCCCCCAGCGCTGGTAACACCCTGCAAAACTATTGTAGAACAGGGCTGCCTGCTGGCTCAGTGGCCAAGAATCTGCCTGAAATGGCGGGAGTCATGGGTTTGATCCCTGAGTCAGGAAGATCCCCTGAAGAAGGAAACGGTAACCCATTCCAGTATTCTCGCCTGGAGAATTCCGTGGACAGCCTGGTGGGCTGCAAATAACGGGGTCACAGAGAGTCAGAAACGACTTAGTGACTAAACGACACCGTAGATAACACAGCCAAGACCCTGACGCTGAAGCAGCTGGGGGCCCTTCCCAGCACTGCAGGGGTCCCTCAGGAGAAGGAAACGGCACCCCACTCCAGTGTTCTTGCCTGGAGAATCCCAGGGACAGAGGAGCCTGGCAGGCTGCCATCTGTGGGGTCGCACAGAATCGGACACGACTGATGCGACTTACCATGCATGCAGGCATTGGAGAAGGTGATGGCACCCCCACTCCAGTGTTCTCGCCTGGAAAGTACCATGGACGGAGGAGCCTGGTGGGCTGCAGTCCATGGGGATGCTGAGAATTGGACACGACTGAGCAACTTCCCTTTCACTTTTCACTTTCATGCATTGGAGGAGGAAATGGCAACCCACTCCAGTGTTCTTGCCTGGAGAATCCCAGGGACGGGGGAGCCTGGTGGGCTGCCGTCTGTGGGGTCGCACAGTCGGACACGACTGAAGGGGCTTGGTAGCAGCGGCAGAACCTCTAGTGTCCACACGCATTCCCTGCCCAGCCCTCCCTCCTTAGTCACTGGCTCACCTGGTCTCCATTTCTGTAACCTTGTTTCAAGAATGCTGACCTAGGTGGGACTGTAGTTTGTAACAAGCTGCTGTGCGGCAGGACCCTGTTCCCGATCCGTAAAGGCAGGCTCGCGTTTGTGGCCTGCCCCCCCATCCTCTCCTCTGACAGCCGCGGGGCTGCTGTCAGGTCACCTGGGTCATATTTTAGATTTCACATGTAAGTGATTTCCTGTGGTATTTGTCTTCTTCAGCCTTCAGTTATGAAGTCTCTAGCTGCGTCCGTGTTGCTACGGATCTTTTTCATCCTTTATCCTGCCCGTGCTGGGCCTTGCTGCTGCACGGGTTGCTGTAGTCGCAGCGAGCCGGCTGCCCTGCAGTTGCGGCGCGCGGGCGTGGCTGCTCTGTGGCGGGTGGGATTTGCCCGGGTCGGGGATGGCACGCGTGTCTCCTGCGTTGGCAGGTGGACTGTACCGCCCGAGCCGCCAGGGAAGCGCGTCTACAGGCTTCTTAGTGACAACCCTCTTAGTGACAGCCCTTCTGCCTGGGCGGGGGTGGTGGCTGCGTGTGGACCAGTGTGGACAGTTCCCCGGGCTGTGGGCGGCACTGTTCTGCTGAGGGGCCGGGGACACAGGAGACAAAGTCCCACAGAGCTGCTGGCGGGAGGCCACGCGGGAAGGCCTCCCTGCGGAGACTGCTGGCTGAGATGCGGGACGTGAGGGGCGCCAGGCAGACCCGGCCTCTGGAGGGGCTGCTGGGGGTGGCGGGCGGGGAGGGGAGGGGTGGCGGCAGAGGGGAGGGCAGGGTACAGCCTGGGTTAGATGACTTATTTTCATGTTTGTTTTTAAGAAAATGAATGTCTGCGCATGGTTCATAAATAAAAGGATACACCAAAAGGACTCCAGTGAACTCTGGTTCCCACCTGTCCTCAGCCATCCATTTCTGGTAGCCAAGTGTTTTAAAAATATTTTTCCACCTTTCCTAGTCCAGGGGCACCCTTGCAGTTTCTTCATATTAAATACAAGCAAATAGAAATGTACATATTTTTTTTTAATTCTTCTCTGTTATGCCTGAGGTGGCTGATTGTTCTACACCTTGCATTTTTCATGTAATACATCTTGGAGTCCTTTCCCTAGGAGTACTCAGGATTTTTTTTTTTTTAAAGCTTGCCTCATATTCATTGTGTGACTATAGATGTATCATGTAATTAGCCTCCAGTGGATGGACACGGGTTATCTCGGGTCATGTGCTATCATGAACCATGCTACAGTGAATAATCTTACACTTTTATTATCTTGTACATACATTTTAGCAGATAGTTGAAGACCCACCAGCACAAGTTAGGATCTTGAGTCGAGGGTAAAGACGGTGGTGCGGAGTGTCTGGATTTCGTGACTCTTCTAGGTGAAGGGTGTTTTCGTAGCTTCGTTTTTCCTTCATGTGAAGAAAGTTGAACTTTCTTTTGTCTTAGTTTTAAACTGACCGCTCTATGCTGACTCTGACCGTGGGGGCAAGGTGCAAAGCCGCGTTTTGTGCAACAGCTCGCTCTCAAGCACACTGGCCTTTAGTGGTTAGCACTGAGACCGCGGCGGCGGAGTCTGCACAGGAAGTGGCCTCTGAAGCTGGAGCAAGACAAGGGATGAGGGCAAAGAGACCGGGAGGCAAGTGAAGTCGGCGCTTTAGAAAGGAGGAAGTGACCTGGCTCTGTTAGATGCTGAAGGCAGATCGACAAAGTCGAGAAGTAGTGTTTAAATGCGGAGCACTTCAAAGTCTGCTGGACCAGCTGTGAGGGAGCTGAGCACAGCAAACACAGCTCTTCAAGGGCCTGGAGTCAGAGGGCAAGTGTCCTGTCCCGTAGCCGGGCCAGGGCTTCCCAGGGCCGCAGTGGTCAAGAACCCGCCTGCCAGTGCAGGAGACACAGGAGACCCAGGTTCGATCCCTGGGTGGGGAAGCTCCCCTGGTTAGGGCATGGCAGCCCACTGCAGCATTCTTGCCTGGAGACCCCCGTGGACAGCGGAGCCGGGCGGGCTGCCGTCCGTGGGGTCGCAGACTCAGGGCTGCAGGGACTTGGCACACAGCACAGCGAGCCGGGAGCTGGAGAGGGATGTTTCTCAGGGGAGGCAGTTGTCTGTGTGCAGGATGGCGCAGCGAAGAGGGGCAGCAGCGAGGGGGCGGTTGGTGGAGCGACACCCGACCCAGAGGGTGGGCGTGGGCTTAGAGCTGCGGAGGGCGGTTAGGTGCGGTGGTGGAAGTACACGGAAGTTCCCTTCCCGTTGCTTCTGTCTTCTGAAGCGTGCATCCGCCCGGCATCCCGACGGAGCGCGGGGCGGGGGGGCGCAGCCGAGGAGACGCCCTCCCCGCCGCCGCCGCCGCCGCCGCCGCCGGGCCGGGCCACGGGCCGCAGGGAGGCCTCTGCGCAGACGCGGCCGCGGGGCGTCTGCGGGCCAAGCGCCCGCCCCTGCGGCGGGGAAGCGCGGGCGCGAGGCGCCGCGCAGGTGAGGCTGCGGGGGTAGGAGCGCGCGGGAGGGCGGCTCCGCCGAGCAGCAGACTCACAGGCCGGCCGGGGCGCTCTGCTGGCGGGGCCGCCGCCGCCTCCCCAGCTCGGGCTCGAGTCGGCCTGGCGGGCCTCAACACCCCCGGCCGCGGCGGCCCCGTGACGGCCGCCTGCGTCGCCGAGCGCGCCCGGCGCGGAGCGCTGCACCGAGAGCAGGCTGCTCGCCCTGCCTCTAAGGCACGGCCCCGCCGGGCGCGCCCGGCAGGTGCCTCGGTGCCGGCCTCCGGCGCTCTGCTGGGATTTGGCTGGACGCGAGTGCAGAGTCAGCTCTCCCGGGTGCAGACCTCTCCCGGCTCCGGGCGCCCTGCTGTGTTTCCAGGGACGCCTCGCACACTCCCCACTTTAGCCGGCGGGTAAGCGCTAAGCTGAACCGCAGGCGCGCTTCAGTCCGACCGCTGTCTGTACCCCAGGCACCGGTCTCCCCAGCCTCCCCTTCCAGTCACAGCCCAGGGACCTCACAGGTGGCAGCGTCTCGCAGCGGCCGGTTGAGCATTCCTGTTTTTAACAAAAGGCACAAAGGAAGCGGTGAGGTGCTGCCCGCCGTCTTACCGCGCAGGTCACGTCCGAGAAGCAGCTCGGATAAAGCCGTTTGTTCACGGTACGGCCTTCCTTCTCCGTCTGGGCTGGGAGCTGACGCTGCAGTGTGTGACCTTTCCCTCCGTCCCTCCTCCAGGTGGCCATCGTTGTTCTAGGGAACAAGATCGACCTTTCGGAGCAGAGACAGGTGGACGCCGAGGTGGCGCAGCAGTGGGCCAGGAGCGAGAAGGTGCGCCTGTGGGAGGTGACGGTCACCGACCGCAAGACCCTCATCGAGCCCCTTCACCCTGCTGGCCAGCAAGCTCTCGCAGCCGCAGAGCAAATCCAGCTTCCCTCTGCCCGGCAGGAAGAACAAAGGGAACTCGAGCTCGGAGAACTAGAACTCCAGGCGCGCCAGCGTCCTTCAGTCGGGACTGTCTCTAGGTGTCTGTGAACATGTTCAAGCCAGGCCCTCTGTGTCTGCCGTGGTCCCTAGGAAACCTCTGATGCACTTTCAGTTATCAAGTCACTTGGGCCAAGTTGTATTGCCTGATTTGAAACCATGCATTTGCACCCTCACTGTCTGAAGCCCGTCCTTGAATCGGGCCCCTGTGCTAGTCACATCACACTGTACTTGAATAAAGCCTGGCTGTATGCAGATGACCTGAGCGGCTCTGCTCACCTTTAACCTTTCTCAGAATCGGTCATCCTCTGTCACTTTATGCAGACTTCTAACCATCTCATGTCTAGGGTTCTAAAATGACACCTCACGTGTGTCCAGATTGGATCATAAACAAACAGTTGGAGTACTGAGTGAGTACTGAGTTAAGCTAAACTTTTTTATGTTTAGCATGAATTGAGTAGGTGGTGTAAATACCTTCAAACTGGTTCTTCCTTCTTTAGGAAGCTGCTAAACACTAGTAAAGCTTCCACTGTGAACAAGTCAAAGTTACCGTAACTACTCGCAAAGTAAGAAGCAACCATGAAAGCAGTTAACTATTGGTTTTAAATGTGAGACAAGTGGTCCAACAACAACAAAATAATAATTTAAAAGGTCTAGTAAACAGTTATCTTGAATACTTTTTAAGATTATGAAGTTCCGTGAATTTAAACTCAGTTGGCTGTTAAGTGACTTGACTGCAAGGCAAGAACTGTGGCACATAAGACACAAAACTAGCATGGCGGCAGGGCTGGCCGATTTGTAATCAATATTTCTCATCACCTTTTTTGGTTAAAGAACTATCACCCAGATGGTTAAATCATTCCCTGCCTTCTCTCGTAGTTACTGAGTGTTGAACCTGTAGTTGTTTTTTTTTTTTTCCTCAAATACTTTTTACAGTTATTTAAAGGTGAGATGGTAAAGAATCCGCCTGTAATGTGGGAGACCTGGGTTCAATCCCTGGATCAGGAAGATACCCTGGAGACTGGAAAGGCTACCCACTGCAGTATTCTTGCCTGGAGAATCCCACGGACAGAGGAGCCTGGTGGGATACAGCTCATGGATCACAGAGAATCAAACTGAGTAACTAAGCACAGCACACATGGGGGTGGGGGGCTCTCCCTAGTGGTGCACTGGTTAAGACTCCACGCTCCATCCATGCAGGGGGCACAGGTTCAAGTTCGGGAACTAAGATCCCTCATGCCACAGTGTGGCCAAGAAACCCACAAATAACCATCCTGCAGTTGCACAGCAGGACTATGTTCTTTTTAAACATGTAGTGAATGGAGACGAACCTCCACTCTGGCCCCTACAGCTCCTCCTCCTGTGGCTGTAGTTACTTCTCCATGAGAGCCACTTCTCACGTGGCAATACTAGGCTGAAGCAAATGCAATTTGGACTTGTCTCCCCAACAAAACAATGAGCTCTTTGAAGGCAGTGACTATCTTAAATCATTATATATATATGGCTTTATATGCTCCCTAAAGAGGGGAGGGGATGTCCCAGGTAGCCCAGTGGCTGAGATTCTGCTCCCAATACGGGGGGATACGGGTTTGATCCCTGGTCGGGGAACTAGCTTCCACATGGAGCAACTGAAGATCCAGAGCAAACGAATAAATATGGAAAAAGCAGATGCTGTCAGTAAGGGGACAAACTGACAGGTGCCTTGAGAAGGACAGCATCACCTCAGGGTATTCCTGCCAAAGGTACACGACCGGAGTCAAGTCACAAGGCAACGAGAGAGACTCACATCAAGAGGAAAGCTACAAGAAAACCCAGATCTAGGCTCTTCAGAGATGCCGATGTCAGCAAAGACCACACAGAGAGAAAGAACAAAGGAGCTATCGATGATTATCACGCTAAGTGGAGTAAGTCAGACGACCTAGCATCACCAACATGTGACGTCTCAACATGACACAGACGAACTTGCTCACAAAACAGAAACACTCTCAGACTTCCGGAGTCTCAGACTCTGACACTCCCAGACTCACAGGCTCTCTCTCTCAGACTCCCCGGAGTCTCAGACCTGACACTCCCAGACTCCCAGGCTCTCAGACTCCCAGGCTCCCAGACTGTCGGACCCTCGGACCCTCGGACTCCCAGACTCTCAGACTCTGACACTCCCAGACTCACAGGCTCTCAGACTCCCAGACTGTCAGACTCTCGGACCCTCGGACTCACAGACCCTCTGACTCCCAAACTCTTGGACTCATGGACTCACAAACTCAGAAAACAAACCATGGTTCCCAGAGAGGAAAGGTGGGGAGGGAGAAATTAAAAGTTTAGGGTTAACAGACACTCCTACATATAAAATAGGTAACCAACAAGGACCTACTCTCTAGCACAGGGAATTGTATTCAATACCTTGTATTAGGTTGGTGCCAATGTAACTGTGGTTTTGGACCGTGAATTTTAAATCACTGTAACTATTCTCAAATACATCTTTACTAGTCAAAATAGGAACCAGTACAATCAACACAATTTTGCCAACAAAAAAATAACTTTATTCCCCAGAGCCTAAAAATCTGTGCTTTGGGATTCCGTGAACTCTGGGAAAGCATTTTCTGCCTCCTGCTGGTTGTGAGTTTTCCTGCAAAAAGTTGTCAAGATGCTTGAAGTGGTAGTCGGTTGGTGAGAGTTCAGGTGAATGTGGCTGAAGAGGCGAGAATGTGGGCCAATTTGTTCTATGCGCAGTGAGTGCTGGATGGAGAGAATCGGGCCCTCTCTGAGGACCAATGCCAGCTGCAGGCATTGCGGCTTTCGGTGCATCTCACCAATTTGCTGAGCGTACTTCTCAGATGGAATGGTTTCACCAGGATTCAGAAGGCTGTAGTGGGTCAGGCTGGCAGGAGACCACCAAACGGTGACCAGGACCTTTTTGGTGCAAGTTTGGCTTTGGAAGTGCTTTGCAGCTTCTCAGTCCAACCACTGAGCCGGTCATCGCCAGCTGCTGCGAGAAATCCACTTTTTGCTGCACGTCACTGTTGCACTGGATTGAGAAATGGTTAGTTTTGTTTGCAGTCAGCTCATAAGGCACCCACTCACAGAGCCTTTTCTCCTTTCCAGTTTCTTTCAAGCGCCGAATCGCCACAGAAAGGCTGGCGTTGCGTTCTTCGGCAGTTTCCCGTGCAGCTGTGAGAGCCATCAGCCTCGATGATCCTCCCAGCTGGCTGTGGCCAGCCCCCCACCGCCGCCCGCCGCGCCTTCTGTCCGCGGGGGCCTTGTCTCCTTTGCAAGGCCTCTCGGCCGGCCCTGCACCGTGTGGGCCAAGTGTGCGCCATCTCGGCCGGCCCCCGCGCCGTGTGGGCCAAGTGTGCCACTGATCCTGCAAGTCATCTCTGCTGCTTACAACCCATTTTGAAATCGAGTAAGAACTGATTTTATTTTTTGTCTAACATCATTTTGTTAGCAAGTAATAAGTCATTAGCAAAAAAAAAAAAAAAGTAAATTGAGACCACATTAAAATGATGTATATAACATGACCACAGTTAAGAATGTATTCCAGTACCAAATGGCAAAGTTCAACACTGCAAAACCGCAGCTGTTTTTGCACCAATCTAATTCTACCACAGCATCTACAAATTAGAAAATTCTTTTAAAAGATGTAGCAGAGCTCTTATCTTTGGAAGAAAATGACTAGATTATCTAACCTTTTCTAAGGCACCTCAGTATTTATCCTGCAAGGCTGTCGGATAAATTAAGAGTAACACACCAAGCCCAGTTGGCGCTGGGTAAATGCAGCCGAGGTGTTCAGTCTGCATTACCTCTAACTGTTTACATAGTAAAGATCTAGCAGGAAGAAAAACTACCAAAAAAGGCAAAAGAAAGTCATGAATGCAGCAGTGCCGGTGGTGGCTTTAATATTGTTTATTAGCACAGTAACAAACGCAGACTCAAGCGTCCACAACAGAGAACCAACCCACTGAGCAGCGCACTCCACGCCCGGACGGCTGACAGCTCAAGGTATTTTACTACAGGTTCCAGAAGTCCCGACTCAAGCCTCTCTCTCTCCACAATAAAGTGGATTGGCATAGAAAATAAACACACAACTACTCATTTTCTATATTGGTGTCTTACAGCCACGTGTCCATTTTATATATGAGATGACAGTCTCTAAAAGCTGTTAAATATCAATGTTCCCTTTCAAGGAGGGAAAACAAATTCCAATTTTTCAAAACAAAAAAGTGTGTAGTCTTGGAAGGACTTTAAATGTCCATGTGTAACCTGTACGAAATTAAGCTGTTGTAAATTTACAGTCTACAAGCAACTGAACCCAAATGCCTATTCTTCTCTGTACTGCATCTCAGCTAACACTGCAGAACTACTGACAGGTTTTAAAAGTTGCTATTACCAATTCTGTCTACTGTAGCAAGATACCTTAAGTTACAACAAAATCTTAGGAAATAAGACTGAATAATATCTGTTATAGAAATACCCTACTCTTTACCAACTCCCACCCTCCCCCACCCCTTCAAAATCATAAGCAGCTCTCTCTGTGACAGACAGATAACGTAAAGACCTGCGAAAAGCCAGTTTATGTCGCGTATCTCTTGGTCCACTGTCTGGCCATCCTGTCGTGCTCTGCTCTGTTGGTCATATACTGAGTGGCAATACTTCCCACCAAGGGGTCAGCTGGAAGAGAAGAATGCACATTACTTTGAGGGAAGGAAAAGGCTGTTTCAGTCTTAGCTAGCAGGCCAGTGGCAGCCTGGGAGAATGTGGACAGGTGGCTGTCACCAAACCCCTCCACCGCTCTAGAGGCCTTCCTTCCAGACTTGCCCCTCCCCCACTGCAGGGTCTGCTCCTCCGTGGCAGGGTCCGGGAGGCCCACGGCCCTGACCACTGTCAACACCCAGCTCCGTGCAAGGACCGCCCTCTGCTCAGGGGCACCCGGTCTTGGCACTGAACCCAGTGAGGCCCTCGAGGCGACTGCAGCATCAAACTACTGGCCCCCACTGCGCCCAGACAGGGCCTCCCCACTGCGCCCAGACAGGGCCGCCCCACTGCGCCCAGACAGGGCCGCCCCACTGCGCCCAGACAGGGCCGCCCCACTGCGCCCAGACAGGGCCTCAGCCGCCGGGGGACCTGCACTCTCAGCCGAGCACTGCTTCTCTGAGACCGAAGCAGAGTCTTCAGTGAGAGGAAATGAAGGTGCAGAAAGCACCACAGTCTGGCCATCACTAAGCATACCGCAGGGAACCACGGTTCAGTCAGGGGCAGCTGCAGAGTGGGCCTGCAGGCAGAGGGCAGGTCAGGAGGCAAAGACACGCCACTCACAAGCGTGTCGTTTCAGGAGAACTGTGTGGGAAACATGCAAAGCAGAACAGAAATAAAGGAGGGGATGATAAAGATGCAAAACCTAAGGCAGCCTGATGTGAAGTCTGCACCTTATTCCTAGAGCACATCAGCTAACGGTGAAGCGGCTGTGTTTTTCAACTAGTAGACAAATGTTGACTAGAAATTTCTTTGAAAAACAATTAAGTTTTTCTCCTTTGAAAGCTTGCACAAAAATAAAATCTGAACTTTAGAAAATCTTAGTTTAAATGGAAAAACCACTATTTCCCAGGTGAGGAGGAATAAATCAAGGTAAACAGCTATAAGCTTACCAGGATTACAGTCTGTGAGAAGTGAGCAGATAGAAAGAAGGACTTTAGAAATGGTTAGTGCTGGGCTCCAATTATCTTTCAAAATGTCCAAGCAAATAACTCCTTGACTGTTAATATTACAGTGATAGATTCTTGTCCGAAATGTAACCTAAAAATAAGGTAGTGTTAAATGAAATTTAAACAGCAAACAATGAAACTTTTACTAAAAAACCTTTTCAATTAAATGGCTCTAATTAAATTTTTTAAAGAAACAGACATTGGTTTAAAAAAAAGTGAGTATCAGTTTAACTTAACAAGGCCAGTAAGTGTTAAGAGACTATTTAATAAAATTGAGATTAGAAAGGATTCATGGATACAATCTCAGGTGTTTTCAATCTCATTTAAAAAGTAATCACCAACAAAAAGCAAGGTAACTTCAATTTTTCCTTTTTTTCCTCTTAAACTGAACTATAGCTGATTTACAATTTGTGTTAATCTCTGCTTTTCAGCAGTGAATCAATTTTACACACACACACACACACACACATATAAACAGTCTTTTTAAAAAAAATGTTCTTTCCCATCATGTTTTACCCCAGGAAGCTGGATGTAGTTCCCTGTACGTTTCCTGAATTCATCTTCAGCAGTCTTAATGTGAATATTTTCCTAACGGTTTGGAGTTTGGATAGCTAGTCGTTTGCTGACCTCTTGTGTTAGCTGGTGGAACTACATGGCCTCAAAGCAAACTTCAGCACCTAATTCAAACGTCGCCGCGGGTCCCTGAAGACAGGCTGCTCAGCAAACACTGATCACACAGCCAAAAGGCTGAAAAATAGACCCACAGATGCGGCTTGTTTCTGCTCATTTCTGACCTTTACATCAGATCCTGCAGCTGTCTTGCCGGCCTACATCACAGAATCCACTTTAACAGCTTCCGGGGTGGAGCCAGAAACGCACATGGACCAGCGCAGTGGACAGAGCAGCGTCAGCCGCACGAGCCTGGGCTGTTCCGCCTGGTCTCTAGCTTTCATCGTGAAATGCACGCGCCATCCACAGCGAGCATAGCCTGTAACCGGGTGGTTTTCTCTGGTCTCTAGCTTTCACCATGAAATGCACGCGCCATCCACAGTGAGCAAAACCTGTAACCGGGTGGTTTTCTCTGGTCTCTAGCTTTCACCATGAAATACATGCTTCATCACAGTGAGCATAACCTGTAACCGGGTGGTTTTCTCTGGTCTCTAGTTTTCACTGTGAAATGTACGTGTCAGCCACAGTGAGCATAACCTGTAACCAGGCCACCTTCTTAGAGTGACAGGACTGTCCGGCAGCCCTTGTGGCTGCAACCACACCTTTACCCCGGCTGCGCTCGCCGCCCGGAGGCGGCTCTGCTTCGGACTCTGAAGAGGCCCTGAGCCTCCCAGCAGACAGTGACCGGCAGCCCCGACCCTGGAGGAGAGCGCGCTGGGGTCCGAAGGGCCCGAGGGAGCCGAGGCTTGGTCGGTAGGAGCGTCTCCAGCTGCCTTGCCCTCAACATAGAGCACTTCGGGATCTGCATGCCACCCGCGCCCTGGGGCCAGGCCAACATTCCCTGTCCTAGCCCGCGCATGGGGACTGGACACTGTCTGCACTGGTTAGCAGCCTTTCCTGATGAGTGGGAAACAGGAGGTTACCTATGGGGAAATGTGCAGGATTTTAAGCCCCATGGAAACACTTACTTAGACATGGTCTTTGCCAGAAGAGGCAGTCAACCCAAAGACATGTTTTATGTATGTTCAAATGTACCTAACAGATTTGTCAGGATCTGCTTTTTTGTGGTTAAAACCCCCACTTTAAAAGCTGGATTCACCTTGCACAGCAATATCTGAACTTCAGCGTCAATCGAGGGAGCACCTTACCTTTGGAGGCTTGAAGGGGTACTCCGGTGTGAAGGTGATATCGAGGAAGAACACGCCGCCCTCGTACACGGAGCCCGGGGGCCCAAGGATGGTGGACCTCCACTCGTAGATGTTGTCGCCTTTGGGGCCAGCGCTGCGGACAACACACCGCGGTGAGAGGGCGCCTGCGGCGCAGCCCGGGAGGGCACGCCGCTGTGCCCGCTCCCAGTAACGTGGGCGCTCCCGGCCTCCCGGGTAACGTGGGGCGCTCCCGGCCTCCCCGGTAACGTGGGCGCACTCTGCAGAGCACAGGCCCGGGTCCTCCAGACCCGCGGGTACGGGTCTCCAACAGGCCTCCGCCCAGGAACACCCGGAGGGGTGCCGAAGCCCCGACACCACCCGGTTAGGAAGGAGCCAGAAACCCTCTCCTCCGTGCACCGCAGAAAACGCAAACCCTGCTTAAAAGAGAGCACACAGAGCTCTTCAGAGTCGCGTCCCCTCTGGTGAAAGCGTCAGTTCTGACCCTCTGACACGGGTTCGTCCCTGTTTCTCCATAATCTTAAACAGAAAGGAGTCCCACAGATCGCAGTTCTCTGAACAGTGTCAACCATGTATGGGCGGGCGGGGGACACAACGACCCAGTTACAAGGTATTCGGTTTCGTCTCAGCATGAATCCAATCCCACACCAGCTCTCTACACACCAGCTCACTGCTGGCTACACCAGCTCACTCCTGGTTACACTGCTGGCTACATGCGGTCGCGCCGGGATACCTTCTCCACGGCCCTGTTGGATCAGCATCTCTGTATAAAGGCACGTTAATAAACAAAAACGTAATCCAAACAGTAAGTGTAACATTCTAGTATTTAGAAAAGAGAAAAGAGAGGAGTTTGGGAGTCAGTCTTGGTTCCTGACGTAGAAAGACCTTCCCATAGCACAGGGATGACATGGGAGGCGCTGTGGAGGGGTTAACTCGCATGTTTTCATTTCAGATTCCCAAACCTAACTATTAGCTGCTGCTTTGAGGACAGTTAAGTGTGTTAGCCAAACACAGAAAAAGATCTTCACTTGGAGACTTGCAGATCCAGTCAACACCCAAAAGACTCTCTACAGAGCGGGCAAATCTCTTAAACAAGCGTTCTGTGTGAACTGGGCTCGTTTGCTCACACGCGTGCTGACAGCCCACACACCAGGCAGACGCTGAATGCAGGGGTTCCCACAACGAACAAGACAAGAACTGCTGGTCTTCACCTTGCCCTCTGCTAACTGCTTAGAGGGGGGGCTCAATTCCTTTTAAGAGAAAGAGATGAAGAGGAAGGGAGATGAGAAGAAAAGGAAAAGCCATCTTGTGGCCCCATACTCTCCACAAACCCAATGGAAATTTTTTTCTTTCAGTCTGGAGTCTGGAGAAGGAGCAACAGCAACAGAAGCTAGGGAGCAAGCTAAGCTAGGGGAGAGGAAGAGAGAGAGATGCTGGGGAGAGAGGGCGGTGCAGCCGGAGAGGGCGGAGGAGGCGCGGGAGAGCAGGGGCCGCGGGGAGGGCCAGGGCCGGCCTGGCCAAGAGGCGGAGAGCGCCCAGACCCTCAGCTGAGCGTTGAGAGCGGGTGACTGGAGCAAGTTGCCAGCTTATCGCGGCAATGTGCTGAGGAAGGAGGTGCTGGTGGCCGCCCCTGCGGAGCAGCAAGCCCACAGGGGGCGCGCTTGAAATGGCAGCAGCAACTCTGAGACAGGCCACCGGCTCACAGCATGGCCCTCCAGACCTCCTTGGGATGGACCGTCCCGAGAACTTTAGAAACCTGTCTTATGATGGACATGCATGGAAAGAGACACTGTTTAACACCATCTCTAAAATTAAGTCACACATATATGCAGACACCATCTTTGAGTTTGAAAAAAGACAACTTCCGACTCTGCAAGCCGTCTGACCACAGCTATCACCAGCTGGGAGGCCAGGAGTGCCCCTGGCCTGCGCTCTCCCCGGAGACACGCGGTGACCCCTGCGCGCGGAGGGACGCGACTCTGCTGCTCCAGCGCCTGAGAGGAGCACTGGTCCTCAGCGTCGTAAGCCTGCCGCCCTGCCTGTAGGTTTGAAGAAAGGCTACCGATCGGGCTGGCGCAGCTGGGAGCCCTGTCTAAGCAGATGGAAGGACCGACACACAGGCGGCCGCTAAGAAGACGCACCGTCCTCTCCTATCACGTCCACAATACCTAAGGCTCGAAGGCGAAAGGCTGGCATTCACGCTAAGCCCCTTCTTCCGTCCAAAACAGACCGCATCAACTGCTGTTCACTCAGTCGCATCCTACTCGCTGTGACTCCACGGACTGCAGCCCGCCAGGCTCCTCCATCCCAGGGATTTCCCAGGCAAGAACCCTGGAGTGGGACTTTCCTTCGCCAGGTGCATACGGAGCCATACTGTTTTCCTCACAGTCAGCTTAGTGGTGCTAAGAGACCGAGAGAAAAATTATAGTAGAGTCAGTCGGTCCCACCCTGGTGGGGAAGTGCTGCAAAGGCCCAGTCCTGGGGCCGTTAACACAGAAAACAGACAGAAGCACAGTGCGCTAACGATGCGCCACTGCACGCAGACTTTACAGCTGAGAAGAAGGCTGGTGGCTTCTCAATCTCATCGCCAAAATCATCTGTGAAACTTTAAAAATGACAGATTCCTGACCTTCACGCCAGGGCCACTAATGAGCTTAGCCCATCCAGAAGGGGGAACCAAGACTTCACATATTCAAGAAGCTCCTCTGGCGACCTCAGAGCAGGTGCTCTGCGTCTGGGGCCCCTGGACAGGTTACTGGGGGGAGGACAGCTGTCCGGACCCCAAGCGTCGACCAGCAGTTCACAGCTTGGCACCTGTGATGCAGCCAGAAACGCAAATCAAGACTGCTGCCTGCGTGTATCAGCTTTCAGTTCGAGTGTAAACTTTTCTGAAAGTTCGGGAAAATGCATAGAGAGAGAGAGTCTGAGGGCTTCCCTCGTGGTCCAGTGGCTGAGACTCCAGTCTCTCAATGCAGGGGACCTGGGTTCGATCCCTGGTCAGGGAACCAGATCCCACATGCTGCAGCTAAGACTGGTGCAGCCTAATCAATAAATATTAGACAGAGAGAGAGCTACAAGGATGTAACATAAACTGGACGTACACTAAGACTGGTGCAGCCTAATCAATAAATATTAGAGAGAGCGAGCTACAAGGATGTAACATAAACTGGACGTACACTGACTGGTGCAGCCTAATCAATAAATATTAGAGAGAGCGAGCTACAAGGATGTAACATAAACTGGATGTACACGGGAAGAGAACTGTTTAATCAATACCACCTCTATACTAAGAAGACGAAGAATGAAGGTAGGTTTTAAGAAAGACAGTCTAAGTGAGGTAGGATCAGAAGTAGTTGAAATCATGAAGCATAAACAAGAGCTTTGGAGAAGACTCAGCAACACAGATCCGTAACCTGTGGGTCCTCAACCAGCGGGCTTGGAAACGACTGTGAAGCATCTGAGAATCCACTGGAATGACCAAGGAATGCTGACTGTTACTGCGTGAAGTCACCCAGCTTTCTGCCATACGCATCGTCTTGATCACAGAACAAAGATCACGGTAAGGGACCTGCAATACTTTTGCCTTGTCCCCTCTTTCTAATTCTCACTGGAAAAAGTCAGGATGCTACTGGCCTAGAAGGTGGTAGATAGATCCATGGCAAAATTTGAGGGCAGAAGCTTCCAGCTCTCAGAAAGTGAGACTGTTCTGGGGAAGTGTGTCCCAACACCCCACCCCCTTCCTCCATAAAACGACCGACTGGTTTGCCTGCTCAGTCAGCACACGCCTTCACCAGCCTCCTGTCCCCTCCCTGTAACAGAAGATACTTTCGGTTGTATAGTAAGAAATGTAACTCCAGTTTTAAACACCAATTTAAGTACACGCATCAGTCTAAGGCCTTAGAAGGGATGGAAAGTTCTGAACTGGGAAATGGGAGGTTGAATTTAAGGAATTAAGGGAAGATGCGAACACCACAAGCACGCGTCCCTGCTCGGTGACTGCAGTCTCCGCAAGTGGCTGAGATTCTGCCTTCCAGATTCTGCTCAATTCAGGTTTACTGTAACACAAACACTTTTCAAAATAAAAGCGCATGGTAATTCCCTGGCGGTCCAGTGGTCAGGACCCCTTGACATCACTGCCAAGGGCCCAGTTTTGATCTCTAATCGAGGCACCAAGGCCCTGCAGCCACGCAGCGTGGCCAGGGGACACAGGAGTGTAATTTTTTTTGTTGTTTTGTATAAACTCTTACGAAGGCCAAAGGAAAGAATTGTGACCTAAATTCTGTTTTTTTCTCTCTGGTCAAATAAATACAGCTTTAGGGTTTCCCTGGTGGCTCGGTGGTAAAGAAGCCACCTGTCGGTGCAGGAGACACAGGTTCAATCTCTGATTCAGGAAGACCCCACAAGCTGCGGAGCAACCAAGCCCGACGCCACAACGACATAGCCCATGCCCCAGCTGAGGCACTGCAGCGCACGGAGCCTGCACCCCGCACCAAGGACCCAGCACGCCAACAGAAGCAGAGAGAAAACAGACGGCTTCAGCAAACACTGCAAGAAAAGCGAGAGGAACCTCTCCTTGTGCTGCCGTTTTCTCATTTCTGTAGTGGTTTCTGAGGTCACACGGATCCATCGCGGTGGGGGGCGGTCAGGACCCCAGCCTTCCCCGGAGCGTGTGGGGCAGGGCAGCCACAGGCCCCCCCCGTCTCACCAGCGCTGACCTGGGAGCTACACAGCAAAAGCTATCAGTTGGCGTAACTTCTGTGTAACACTTAGGGTCCCAGTGTGAACAGGACAGAACCTAGCTAGTACAAGTCATTTACGGTGCAATCCTAGGAAATTAATAAAACCAATCTTTAGAACCCGTCATCAGAGCAGCCTTAGCATAGAATCTGACGTGCTCTCTGGATTGACTTTCCCAAGAAAACCACACATGTGAATGTTTAAACTTCGTTTCAAATGAAACAAAACTTTTTCACTTAAAGATGTTTTTCTCGTCCTCACCCATGCCCACACTCAGTATCAATTTGTTAAGACTATTCTCCCACGTCAACAGTTAAGAAACCAACGTTGCCCTTCAGTTTTCAAAAGCTATATTAGTTTCTTACAAACACCCTGAAAGCAAGGCAAATATAACAATCAATTTTTAACATTTTTACTGGGAGAGATGATCCCTGCTTACAAACACCGAAATCCCTAATTGAGATGCTATTTTACACATAATCCTAAAAGACTTAGTTATTTGGTCTCACACCCTAGAAAACAGCGAGGGAGCCGAGGCTGGGGGACAGAAAGCCGACAAGCATGCCACAGCCGGGCAGCCGGGGCCACGGGGCAGAAGCTCAGCCGGCACGCAGCTCCTTCTTCCCAGAAGCCCCCATAGACCCGTGGGGTCGCCCCACAGGACAGTGACCCATGTTTCAGGAGGATGGGCGCCTGGAGGCAACCACAGGCCCAGGAAGCTTAAGACTGGAGGGCTGGTCCCTGCCTCCCCTCTGCCCCGCAGAAGGCGCGTGACAGCAACGAGCTCGCGTACAGGGCGCTGCGGAGCCCACGCCCGACGGGCCGTAGAGCCGCACTCTCCCTGGGCCACGCCCGTCTGAGCAGGGTTCTGCATGTCGCCCCCGGTCAGTGGGAGAGAGGACGGCGCCCACCTGCGGCCCCACGCGCTGTCAGACGCCACCGCCATTCCCGGTCGCTGTTCCGCGGCTCCGTGTGGGTTCAGAGAGAGCAGGCGCAATGCGGTCCCGGCGGCTGGTATCAAAGTTGGGTTTGCAGGAGTTCCCTGGCGGTCTAGTGGTTAGGATTTGGTGCTTTCACTGCCATGGCCTGGGTTCCATTCCTGGTTGGAAAACTGAGATCCCAAAAAGGAGATTTGCACACGCCCCAGTGTTCTATAGACCCCGACTACTCAAAACGTGGTCCCTGAACAAAAGCAATGTCAGCATCCCCTGGGTGTCTGTTAGAAAAGCAGACTCTGAGGCCCCAGACCTACGGCGTCAGAATCTGCACCTTAACACTGTCCCCAAACGATGCCTGAGCACATCAGAGTCTGAGAAGGCGGCTGTGGAGGACACAAGTGGCAAAGGATTTCAACTGCATTTTCCAATCTTCTGTAACCGATTCAAACAACCTGTCATGTTATCTAGGTCTCTCCTTCTCCATCTGTACTTCTTTGCAGTAAAAAAACAAGGATCAACCCTGGTGATACTTAGCTCTGTTCAGTCTGTAAGATCAATAACCAAACACAGAGCTGAGAAAGAGCTTACAGGAAGAGATGTGCTATCAAGCCTACGTTCCCTACAAACATATGACTCAAAGTCCACTCTTAATTTACTCTCCTTTTGCTAAGAAATTCAAGATGAATATGAGAGAATAGCAGGAATCTTTTCTCAACTGACCAGAGGGACTTGTCTTCCCCCAAGAACACTGCCCAATAGACGTCGGTCCAGGGAATGAGAGCGACCTTCTTGGTGACAGCTACTGAACACACCCAGAGGAATTTTATAAAAACAGACCCCGAAACCATGCTGTTCCAGTGCCCCTCCGGAAAACAGTGGCCATCCAGACGCGGGCTCACAAGGCGGGGCTGCCTGGGGTGCCCTTCGGCACCATCCCTCAGGAGGAACTTCCAGACCAAGGGCCCACCTGAAGGACTGCCCAGGAGAGCCGGGGTCCCTGCAGGAGCTCACGTCTGTGTGCCCAGGCAGTTGCTCTGTACCAGTGAGTCCAAGCAGGGGGGGCACACTGTCCTCCACAGGAAGGGGCACTCAGACACACGGCACGGTCCACGCCCACCGGGGGAGGGGCCTTCCTGCAGAGCCCCCAAGGCTGGCCACACCCACACTGAGGACAGAGGCCTCCCATCTTCCGCAGGAGGGAGCAGACAGCCTGTCAGAGGCACTCACGACACTCTCTTCATGGAGCAGGGGGCTGATCTGGGGCCTGCAGAAGCTGCAGAGCTCATTTTTGAAACGTGTTTCCAATCAGAAAAGACTTGTCTGTGGATTACTTAAACCGCTACAAGCTATGTGGGTGCACAACCTCTCTCATATCACACCCTAAGTCTCTAGAGAGTAATTTCCCACACACAGTACAGGTTAGCAGGCCTGATGGTGATTAACACTGAATTAGCTGGTCAAAATATATACCACTGTTCAGGATTATACGACAGTGTTTCCAAGTTAGGTGAAGTAACAAAACCCCACAAAAGCTCAATCTTGCCCAACTGGCCATCAGCTGTAGTTTTACCTTGCATGCTACTGCTTTAGGAAAAAGCAAAATCCAGTCTTTCCGGAAATTCACATTCCAAATTGAAAAAAAAAAAGACACACACAGAGTAAGGACACAACTTTTTAAAGTAAAGGATTTTAAGACAATTTGAAAGAGACTCCAGCAGGGACACTGAAAGAGCTGCAGGCCTCAGAAACCATGGCCCTCAGAGGTCTCTTCCTCTCAATGAGAGGTGGCTGAGTTTTTAGAGCTTTTAGTTAACTGAGCCCAGAATCGGGCTTTAACCTCTGAACTACTGAGTCAAGAGTGAGGGCAGGCAGCGAGCACGTGAGATGACGAACTAGCCCCAAACGAAGGGCCTAAAAAAATCAGATTGCGGAGGATGGGGGGACAACACACTGGAAAGATTACAGAGAATTAGAAGACCAGCACGCCCTGTGCATCAGGGGCCGTGCTCCTATACGGTGTTAAACAGGTAGCTATTCAGGATTAAGGTGGACCAGACAATAGCTCTTTTCTGCAGGAACCAGACAAGCCTGACTTAGAACAATTCTAATTTGTTTTGTTTTTCCCAGAGAAATAAGAGAAATAGTCTGAGCAGGTCAGGCTCTCAGGCCGTTACCCCTCTATTCCCACTGAAGCAGCCAGAGCCAGGGTATCAGCCTTGGAGCCCCGAGTTTTCAGGTGCAGTGTTCACATCAGCATCTGTAAAACTGCTATTCGAGTGAGGACTCCTGACCCCTGAACAACACGAATTTCAACTGTGGGGTCCACTTCTGCACAGTTTTTTCAATAGATATACTGGGAAATTTTGGGAGGATCACTAACAATCTGAAAAAACTCATAGCCTATTTGCACAGCCTAGAAATGTCAAAAAAATCAAGCAGCAGGTATGTCATGAAGGCAAAAAGCAAGTGCAGGTGCACACACAATCGGCTTCCGGCGGGCGCTAGTGGTAAGAACCCCCATCAGCGCTGGAAGACGCAAGGGCCGTGGGTGCAATCCCTGCATCAGGAAGATCCCCTGGAGGAGGCAACGGCAACCCACTCCAGTGTTCCTGCCTGGAGAATCCCGTGGACAGAGGAGCCTGGCAGGCTGCAGTCCGGAGGGCTGCAAGAGTCAGACACGCCGGAGCCCCTTGTATGTATGTATGTGTGTAGTGAATGTACGACTGAGCATACATACAATATACAAAATATGCTAACCAACGGCTGTTATTGGTAAGGCTTGCGGCCAACAGCAGGCTGTGAGATGCTTGGGGAGGAGTCCAAAGCTGTACTTGGGACCCCTGATCCCTGCACTGTTAGGGGCCTACTGTGACTAGAAACCAGCGATTACTAGGGCTCTCCCTGGGGCAGCGGGCACAGCCAGCTTGTCCATGGAGACAATAACCGTCCTGCGGGTCAGTGAGAGGCAGCTGGCGGAGCAGAGCCTCCCGTGTACCCTCGGGAGGTGGGGTGGGGGGTGAAGCGCACCTGTTAATGCTCCGCCCTCCGCCCATTCAGTGCTGACCCTCAGCAGCAGCAGGGCCACACGGAGAAGCCACTTACTTACAGGACACCACCATCCTCAAAAAGAACCTCCCGGGCTCTACTCGGTTCCAAGAGAAGACTCCAGAACATACCTCTGGCCACAGAGCCCTCATTGAGGCTTCCCACTGCTCACACTGGCCGTCCGTGCCGCCTCCATGCTGCAGGCGTGCGAGCAGGGAGCCATGGGCAGGAGGTGCGAGGCCCAGCCTTGCCCTTCCAGAGTCAGAGGAGGACTTGCCTCAACTGTCTCGCAGCAGCGGACTTTCTGGGTCACTTATTATGTGGTGTGAACTCTACAATTATTTTAATTGCATTGTTTGATAAAGCTTTTATTTAACAATTAAGAATTTGCTCTGAGCAAATGCCCCATGCAGGGCTGGCGCTTCCCTCAGCACAGACCCAGGGGGATTTGGAGGACAAACGCGCCTTCAGCTCAAGCTGGCTCTGACACCATCAGGCAAGAGAGTAGACGAGCAGTATCCGGAGTCCCCTGCAGCAGTCCACAGGTCAGCGCTACCCACAGCCCTGAGCCACCATCGGCCTCTTCCCCTCTGCAGCTCTCGCATCCGCACAGTCGCGCTTTCCTGACAGGATGACCTGAGCACAGTCAGTGCAGAAGCAGAGAGAATAATACAGCTGCTGCCCTAAGTCTGACACAGACGGAATCTGCAAGGATGTAAAATAGTGCCACTCGTAGGTTTTTTGGATTTGGAAAACCAGAGCTGCATGTTAACATGTCCCGGGTTATTTCTAAATGAAGTATTTTTTTTTTTAATGTTTCAGCTCTAATCGTCAATGCAATAAAAATCTGTAATTATTAACCACATGAACAAAAGCTCTTGCTTATAATGATTTTTTAAAGGTATAACGGGGTCCTGCTTTAAAAACTTGAGAACTGCTGGGGAAATTATTTTAAAATCATATTAACACAACTGGCTAACCATTAAAACAAGTGTTTAATCCTTAATTTCATCAGCTATTTTAAGCAAACAAAACCTTAGAAGTTTGAACAGGAACCGGAAGAAAATATGGGGAGGATTTTCTCCCTGAGGGTGGGGCCACGTCTCGCCAAGCCCTGCACAGAGGCCGCCGGCGCCTCCAGGTGGCCTCAAGCCTCGTCTAGGTCGGCTCCCAGCGCCTGGGTTTCGCGACTCACAGGCAGGAGGCGCGGCGGGGGCTCCCTGCAGCGAGCTCACCGCACTGTCCACAGACCCCGACACTCCTCCCGGGCGTCTGGTTCCCACCACTCTGCATGTGGGCCAGGGGCAGCCTGCGGGCCTCCAGGCTAGGGCCCCTTTAGAGGAGGGGGCCTGCCCTCCCCGCTGCTGTCTGACCACGGCAGAGACCCTGTGCAGAGACCGCACAGCAGGCGCGGGGTGGGGAGGGGAGGGAACCCTGTGCAGAGACCGCACGGCAGGCGCGGGGGAGTGGGGGGACCCTGTGCAGACACAGGTGGCGGGGAGAGGATGGGAACCCTGGGCAGAGACCGCACGGCAGGCGCAGGGCAGGGGGGACCCTGTGCAGACACCGCAAGGCAGGCGCGGGGGGCCCGGGCAGCCCCGGTGTCCCGCCCGGCCCTCGGTCACCTCAGACAACTCCCCGCCCCAGACACACTGCGTGGCGGAGGTGGTTTTGCAGTTTTGCACCGTTCCGGGTGTTGCTGTCAGGCAGGGATAACTGCGGGAACACCCTCCTCGCCACTGGCTGGCGGCTGGGCGGCGGAGTCCCCGGCGCGGCCCGAGGCGCTGGCCCGGTGGGCTCTGGCCAGGAGGCGTCCTTCGTGGACAGCCCTTCCTCCCCAGGCTGACTCCCGCCTCTCCCTCCCTTCCTCACCTACAGAAACGGCTTGCGTTCCAATTCTCGAGGGTCTCCTTCTCGGGGGAACCAAAAGGCTGAGACGCCAGCAAAGCTCCATGCGCGTGCTGACAGCATCGCTGAAGGCCCTTCAGAGCAAGAGGCCACGAGCAGGCTACCCAGGGCGGCGCCGCGGCCGCGGCACAGGACAGGGCTAGGGTCTCAACTTCGGAAAAACGGTCAAAGCACACAGGCACTTCTCCAAAGACACCCGTGAGGCCAATAAACAGATTCTCAGTGGCAGACTCAAGGAAATGCAAATTCAACACGAGGCACATGCAGCCTGTAAGGGCTGGCAAAGATTCAAATGACTGACAGTCTCCCTTGCGACCTGCAGGAGGAACAGGCGCTCTCCTCCACCACTGTGGACAGTGAGTTAGCAGTCTGTGATCAGATGCAACATATTCAAATATAGATCCAGGATACCTTCTGAGACAGAAATTCTGCTTCTCAGAAATTAACCTGAGGGAATGAATGGACACATGCGCATGGCTATAGTATTAAGATATTTATAAGGACCTTACGTATGATAGAAAAATGTTTGTAATGAACTAAATTATCACTAGGAGAGAGGTTAGAGAGACTACGGTACAACCGTGTAAAGGTAGACTCCACAGCTCTTAGATGAGATGAAGCACGCATCCCGCATAAGATTTGAAGAAACCCACAATGCAGTGTTAACTGAGAAAGCAGGCTCTGCAACAGTATGTAAAGCAATCTCATAAGACATACCATACAGCCAAACTATAACAGTGGTTACACCTGAAGGAGGAGACAGGGGGTTTACCTTCTCCTTCAAACAGATCTAAATTACTGGGATTTAAAAAACAATCTTGTGTAACTTTCACAATAATGTGTGTTTCCATTTTAGAAAGACTAGACGAAATGGAATCGAACCCATCGATAAGAGAGAAAGTATCAGAGAAGGTGAGTAATGTGGTCCTGGGTAAACAGGGTTTCTGAGCAGAAAATCAGCACTTTAAGGGTTTGGGGGATGGGTATTTCGGAGCAGAAAATCAGTGCTTTAAGGGTTTGGGGGTACTCAATCTGGGCTACAGAAGCCCGGCTTTCACAGACTGTGGTTTAGAACAGTCACCAAGGGGTGGAGAGGAGATTCTGTGCCAAAACCCAAACACACTTTCCTTGGGGACCTCCTGACTCGCTGCATCTCTGGGTGACGACATGAAACGGTCTTTCACAGGAAGTGACTCTGGCCGCTGCCGCCTCGCCCTGTGACGAGGCCTCCTGACTCTCAACACGGAGCCTGAGGAAGCCTGGGACTCTCCCCGCTCAGCCGGGGCTTCTTCTTGCTCCCTTCCCCACCCTGCCCCCCCACTGCCGTGTGGAGTGGAGAGGAGGCTCAGGGCCAACCAAGGAGGCTCCAAGAGCAGGAAGCGAATCCTCTTCACATCAAGGCCAGGGACTGGACAGGCCACTTAGCAGACATGTTAAAAACATCAACTGTCAGCTAAGACGATCTGCTCACGTCACCGACGTGACGTGAACACTAAACACTCAATTCAGCTGAACAGTCAAAACATGGAAGACTTGGAAGCAGGTGAATTTAGTTTTATGTAATGTTATGTCTCAATAAATTAGATAAAAATTTATCCAAGTATTATAAGCAAAATAAAGTTTGAATTCAATTCCCCAGGATTTATCAGGTATCAATTTGTTCTGACCTAAACAGGCCCATTTAAAATATGGTTCCAAGAACCAACAGAAATCAAAAGCAGAACAGTAATTCCCAACATTTGCAGAGGAACGTATCATTTCATAAACTTTGAATTCTCTGATCTTCACCCAAATCTTTCAGATCAGAAGAGTCACATTATCCCCATTTTAAAGATGGGGAAACAGATTCCAGACGTGAAGTAATGTGCCTGAATGACGAAGTCCTAAAGGGGAAAGTCCCCGCTCTGGAAAAGGCAGCCTAGGCTTTCCTGTTAACATATGTTTCCTAGCATGTATTCTCTTTCTGCTATAATCCATGGAGCTTCTAATAAAATTACCTGCCTCCGGACTCACACCACTTTCATTTAATCACACTTACCAGCCTGCCTGTGCTACCTAATTATCTCATTTCTCTTCTACATTGGGATGGAGGCTGGAATTAAACAAGAACAAGAAACTCATGTCATCTGCTAAGAGGTGTTATTAAAATTTCTTAAAAACGGATTCACTTTTCTTGCAGAAATGAACTAACTGAAAATACACGCACCCCACACGGCACACACTCAGTGAGGAGAACGGGGGATTCTGCTAACAATGCGACAACTCAAAAAATGTGGAGAGTCTCCAGTTAAATGAAAACCGGAGATGGTTCTGAGAAACGAGCATCAGTTCAACTGGGTAACAGTCTAAATGTTATGCTCCTCAATTGCAAAGAGAAAAAGAAACACAAGTCTTCAGGTGGAAATAGAAAAAAACAACCCCCAAACTAAAAAGCAGGTGTGTTAGAGCACAACCCCTATTTCTGCAGCTGAGAAGTGAGCTGGGTCCCAGCAGCTCAGACCCGCTCTGGCCTCCCGCGGCCCTGGGGGGCTGGCAAGCGCTGCACTGACCCGCGATGAAGCGCAGGGCAGCGCTGCCTGGGGCGCCAGGCCCGCCCTGCGCAGCGCTCTCTGAAGGCTCTCTGAAGCCTTTGTGCCCGCCCTCTCCATCGCCACTCAGAGCCACCAGGAAACCACAGGTCAGGAGGTGAGCGGAGCTGCGCACTGCACCAGGGAGTCGCCGGCTTCTTTCTCAGGGGGAACAGGGGACGGCTGCTGCCCTCTGCACAGGGCTGAGAGGCTGGAGAGACGGGGCTGGGGCCTCCGGCGCCTCTCTCGCTGCCCAGCCTCGCTGCCTGACCCCTCCTGCCGTGCACACGCCCTCGGCGGAGCACAGAGGCAGCAGCTTGCTCGGGCTCCGGCGCTGCCACAGCCACTGAGGGGCCCAGGCGCGGCGTCCACAGCTGGTCTCAGTGCTGGGCAGGCGGCAGACGCCCAGGGCTCTCCCGGGGCCACGCGCCAGCCCCCCGTTCCAGCTCCCAAATCGCTGCAAGGCGCGCACACACACGCACCTCAGGCTAACATCACTCGCCTCCCAAAGACGCGAATCGTTCAACACTGAGGCGCATTCTCCCCGAACAGAAAGGGTCCTAACTAAAATGTCGCCTGGTGACTTCCAACTGTACATGGGATAAACTTTCAGAGAACTAACTACTGAAGGACATGCCTATTCAGGATAAAGTTTTAGAGAAAAGATCAAAAGGCAAGAGAAGTTCTGATGACAAGCATAGGAGACATCTGCAGCAAGCCCAAGGCTCAGAGCACGAGGCGGCCGAGAGCCCAGCGTGCGGCTGGAGAGGAGGCTCAAGAAGAGACAGGCGTAGAGAATGCTGGCGACATTTTCAATTTCTCACTTTTAAGGAAAAACACAAAACCCAAACAGGCCTTACAAACAGCTGTGAAAAGAAGAGGCGAAAAGCAAAGGAGAAAAGGAAAGACATAAGCAATCTGGATGCAGAGTTCCAAAGAATAGCAAGAAGAGATAAGAAAGCCTTCTTCAGCGATCAACGCAAAGAAATAGAGGAAAACAACAGAATGGGAAAGACTAGAGATCTCTTCAAGAAAATCAAAGACACCAAGGGAATATCTCACGCAAAGATGGGCTCGATAAAGGACAGAAATGGTCTGGACCTAACAGAAGCACAAGATATTAAGAAGAGGTGGAAAGAATACATGGAAGAACTGTACAAAAAAGATCTTCACAACTCAGATAATTATGATGATGTGATCACTCATCTAGAGCCAGACATCTTGGAATGTGAAGTCAAGTAGGCCTTAGAAAGCATCACTACGAACAAAGTTAGTGGAGGAGATGGAATTCCAGTTGAACTGTTTCAAATCCTGAAAGATGATGCTGTGAAAGTGCTGTACTCAATATGCCAGCAAATTTGGAAAACTCAGCAGTGGCCACAGGACTGGAAAAGGTCAGTGTTCATTCCAATTCCAAAGAAAGGCAATGCCAAAGAATGCTCAAACTACCGCACAATTGCAGTCATCTCACATGCTAGTAAAGTAATGCTCAAAATTCTGCAAGCCAGGCTTCAGCAATACGTGAACCGTGAACTTCCTGATGTTCAAGCTGGGTTTAGAAAAGGCAGAGGAACCAAGGATCAAATTGCCAACATCCGCTGGATCATGGAAAAAGCAAGAGAGTTCCAGAAAAACATCTATTTCTGCTTTAGTGACTATGCCAAAGCCTTTGACTGTGTGGATCACAATAAACTGTGGACAATTCTGAAAGAGATGGGAATACCAGACCACCTAACCTGCCTCTTGAAAAATCTGTATGCAGGTCAGGAAGCAACAGTTAGAACTGGACATGGAACAACAGACTGGTTCCAGATAGGAAAAGGAGTACGTCAAGGCTGTATATTGTCACCCTGCTTATTTAACTTCTATGCAGACTACATCATGAGAAACGCTGGACTGCAAGAAACACAAGCTGGAATCAAGATTGCCGGGAGAAATATCAATCACCTCAGATATGCAGATGACACCACCCTTATGGGAGAAAGTGAAGAGGAGCTAAAAAGCCTCTTGATGAAAGTGCAAAAGGAGAGTGAAAAAGTCGGCTTAAAGCTCAACATTCAGAAAACGAAGATCATGGTATCCAGTCCCATCACTTCATGGGAAATAGATGGGGAAACAGTGGAAACAGTGTCAGACTTTATTTTGGGGGCTCCAAAATCACTGCAGATGGTGACTGCAGCCATGAAATTAAAAGACGCCTGCTCCTTGGGAGAAAGTTATGACCAACCTAGATAGCATATTCAAAAGCAGAGACATTACTTTGCCGACTAAGGTCCGTCTAGTCAAGGCTATGGTTTTTCCAGTGGTCATGTATGGATGTGAGAGTTGGACTGTGAAGAAGGCTGAGCACCGAAGAATTGATGCTTTTGAACTGTGGTGTTGGAGAAGACTCTTGAGAGTCCCTTGGACTGCAAGGAGATCCAACCAGTCCATTCTGAAGGAGAGCAGCCCTGGGATTTCTTTGGAAGGAATGATGCTAAAGCTGAAGCTCCAGTGCTTTGGCTACCTGATGGGAAGAGTTGACTCATTGGAAAAGACTCTGATGCCGGGAGGGATTGGGGGCAGGAGGAGAAGGGAACGACCGAGGATGAGACGGCTGGATGGCATCACGGGCTCGATGGATGTGAGTCTGAGTGAACTCCGGGAGATGGTGATGGACAGGGAGGCCTGGCGTGCTGCGATTCATGGGGTCGCAAAGAGTCGGACAGGACTGAGCGACTGGACTGAACTGAACGTGAACATGGACCAGAGGAGGAAAACAACCGTCTCGGAGCACATGCGTGAAGACGGCAGTGTGAACAGTGCACCAGAGGCTGCTGCTCCTCCAGGTGCCACCTGCACAAGAGCAAGGGGATGTTCCAGAACAGCCAAACCCACAAAGATGGGACCAACAGGAGAGGAGACGACACCAAGGGAGAGCTGGGAGGCGCGCAGGCCAGTGTTCAAGGGCATGCCATCCAGGACATGTCCCCACACGGCAGCCACAAGAGGGTCCACACCACGCCCAGCGAGCCCGGGAGAGGCGGGCCATCGGGCCACGTCCAGGGAGCCCGGAGAGGCGGGCCGGCGGGCCCCACCCAGCCCTGAAGACCGGGAGTCTGCGCCTGGGCAGTGCCAGGCAAGGTGGGAAGGGCTGGCTCAGAGTACGCCGCAGGAGCCCTGTCCCAGG
The DNA here is from genome assembly GCA_917880005.1 of Nanger dama. NCBI lineage: Eukaryota > Metazoa > Chordata > Mammalia > Artiodactyla > Bovidae > Nanger > Nanger dama. The sequence goes on along the minus strand of CAKJTW010000021.1, from coordinate 3,660,067 downwards.
GCCATCCGTGAGGACGCTGCTGGGCCGGGCAGCACCGTCCCCGCTTCCCCGCTCCCCCTCCCCCAGACAGTCACCCCACAGGGCCAGGCCATGTGTGCCCAGCGCCCGAGACCGAGGCTCAGCCAACCCGCAGGGCAGGAGCCCCGCCCTCCCCCTGCTCTGAGTCAGAAGAGAATCGGGCCTGGACCGCGGCCTCCAGAGCCCAGCAGCCCCCTCACCGCAGAACAAGCGCGCGCTCTTCCAGGCTGCTGACGCTGCGGTCACCGTCACACTGGACAGAAACCCCACCAGCCGGGGGTTTGCATTCTGGAGAGGTTAAAGCTGAGGGTGCTCTGAAGCCGAGTCCTGGCCTAGCCGACGGTGTCCGCACACCCTGGGTGCCCCCAAGACCCCAGCCCTCCTCCCTGGCACCAGGGGAGCGCGGATATCCCAGGAGGACCCTGATCACTGACCCCAGCGCTCGCCGGACGAACTGTAACCGAGGGGCAGGCTCCTCCAACATGGCCAACAAAAAGCAAGACAGACGGGAAGCGGGACAACCAGCAAACACAAACGTCACAAAGCAGCCCAGAGTGGTCTCACCATCGACATCCAGAGACACAGAAGACGCGCACCCAGCGAAGGAGAACAGGGCCCAGAGGACGCCGCTGGGAGAAGACGGGGCCCCATGGGTCAAGGTGGTCAGGCAGCACGGACCTCAACCGCACGCGAGCCACGGGGCGCCACCCCCACAGGCCTCAGAGCCGCCGGAGAGCAGCCTCCCAAGGCTCTCAGCCCGCTCTGTGCGGGCGGCGGATGCTACCTGAACCCAGCGTGGTGACGATCACGCAGTGGACACGTCTACCTGTCCAAGCTGGAGGCCTGGGTTCCATCCCTGCTGGGGAGAGCCCCTGGAGAAGGAAACGGCAACCAGCTCTAGGCTTCTTTGCCCGGAGAAGCCCCATGGACAGAGGAGCCTGGTGGGCTACAGTCCACGGGGTAGCAAAGAGACTCGATTTAACAACTAAACAGCAACCTAAAAACAGGCAAGTAAACAGCAAAACAACTAACTCAAAAAGTGTGGGCAGCTGCCCTGGGGGCTTCCGAGCAGTGAGGAGCGTGCCTGCCGAGGCAGGAGACCCGGGTCTGACCCCTGGTGGGGGAGACCCTGGAGGAGGCACGGCAACCCGCCCCAGCGTTCTCGCCTGTGAATCCCACGGACAGAGGAGCCCCGAGGGCTGCAGTCCACAGGCTCACCCAGAGACGGACAGGACTGAGCGAATGAGCAGGCAGGCCACTGCCTCTGGAGAGCAAAATGTGGGAAAGCTGCTGGAACAGTCATTCCTTTGAAACAAACCTTAAAGAAATACTAGATCCTTTCAACTATGCTGGCATATAGTTTTGTTTTTTGTTTTTAAGGGAACTAATTTATTTTATTTTTCTGAAAACATCAGGAACTATCAAAAAACAAAGCTGAATATCTGGCCATATCAAAAGCAAAATACAAGTAAAAACAACATTCAGACATCATATTTAACCACAGAGAAATGTTTTAAAATATCAAACTTAACACTTTCCTCCATAAAGCAAAACAAATTTACTAAACCACAACACTGAAGTGGAGTTTAATTTTTTTAAATAAAAATTAAAGAGAAAAAGCACTCCATGCCCACCCTGGAAATCCCATCATATATAAAATAATATGCTCAAAAGTTAGTGGAAATAAACAATTGGTAAACTTGAAAATAAATCTTTCAATGAATGAACTCAGATTCCAACAGAACACAGTACTGCCTTATATTTGCAGAAGCTGTTGTCGCAGCTCAGCTCAGCTCAGTCCAGCTCAGCTCAGTTCAGTTCAGTTCAGCTGCTCAGTCCTGTCCGACTCTGGGACCCCATGAATCCAGGCACGCCAGGCCTCCCCGTCCATCACCATCTCCCGGAGTTCACTCAGACTCACGTCCATCGAGCCCGTGATGCCATCCAGCCATCTCATCCTCTGTCGTCCCCTTCTCCTCCTGCCCCCAATCCCTCCCGGCATCAGAGTCTTTTCCAATGAGTCAATTCTTCCCATCAGGTAGCCAAAGCACTGGAGCTTCAGCTTTAGCATCATTCCTTCCAAAGAAATCCCAGGGCTGCTCTCCTTCAGAATGGACTGGTTGGATCTCCTTGCAGTCCAAGGGACTCTCAAGAGTCTTCTCCAACACCACAGTTCAAAAGCATCAATTCTTCGGTGCTCAGCCTTCTTCACAGTCCAACTCTCACATCCATACATGACCACTGGAAAAACCATAGCCTTGACTAGACGGACCTTAGTCGGCAAAGTAATGTCTCTGCTTTTGAATATGCTATCTAGGTTGGTCATAACTTTCTCCCAAGGAGCAGGCGTCTTTTAATTTCATGGCTGCAGTCACCATCTGCAGTGATTTTGGAGCCCCCAAAATAAAGTCTGACACTGTTTCCACTGTTTCCCCATCTATTTCCCATGAAGTGATGGGACTGGATACCATGATCTTCGTTTTCTGAATGTTGAGCTTTAAGCCGACTTTTTCACTCTCCTTTTGCACTTTCATCAAGAGGCTTTTAGCTCCTCTTCACTTTCTCCCATAAGGGTGGTGTCATCTGCATATCTGAGGTGATTGATATTTCTCCCGGCAATCTTGATTCCAGCTTGTGTTTCTTGCAGTCCAGCGTTTCTCATGATGTAGTCTGCATAGAAGTTAAATAAGCAGGGTGACAATATACAGCCTTGACGTACTCCTTTTCCTATCTGGAACCAGTCTGTTGTTCCATGTCCAGTTCTAACTGTTGCTTCCTGACCTGCATACAGATTTTTCAAGAGGCAGGTTAGGTGGTCTGGTATTCCCATCTCTTTCAGAATTGTCCACAGTTTATTGTGATCCACACAGTCAAAGGCTTTGGCATAGTCACTAAAGCAGAAATAGATGTTTTTCTGGAACTCTCTTGCTTTTCCCATGATCCAGCGGATGTTGGCAATTTGATCCTTGGTTCCTCTGCCTTTTCTAAACCCAGCTTGAACATCAGGAAGTTCACGGTTCACGTATTGCTGAAGCCTGGCTTGCAGAATTTTGAGCATTACTTTACTAGCATGTGAGATGACTGCAATTGTGCGGTAGTTTGAGCATTCTTTGGCATTGCCTTTCTTTGGAATTGGAATGAACACTGACCTTTTCCAGTCCTGTGGCCACTGCTGAGTTTTCCAAATTTGCTGGCATATTGAGTACAGCACTTTCACAGCATCATCTTTCAGGATTTGAAACAGTTCAACTGGAATTCCATCTCCTCCACTAGCTTTGTTCGTAGTGATGCTTTCTAAGGCCTACTTGACTTCACATTCCAAGATGTCTAGCTCTAGATGAGTGATCACATCATCATGATTATCTGGGTCGTGAAGATCTTTTTGTACAGTTCTTCCATGTATTCTTTCCACCTCTTCTTAATATCTTGTGCTTCTGTTAGGTCCAGACCATTTCTGTCCTTTATCGAGCCCATCTTTGCATGAGATGTTCCCTTGGTATCTCTCATTTTCTTGAAGAGATCTCTAGTCTTTCCCATTCTGTTGTTTTCCTCTATTTCTTTGCATTGATCGCTGAAGAAGGCTTTCTTATCTCTTCTTGCTATTCTTTGGAACTCTGCATCCAGATGCTTATATCTTTCCTTTTCTCCTTTGCTTTTCGCCTCTCTTCTTTTCACAGCTATTTGTAAGGCCTCCCCAGACAGCCATTTTGTTTTTTTGCATTTCTTTTCCACGGGGATGGTCTTGATCCCTGTCTCCCGTACAATGTCATGAACCTCATTTCATCAGGCACTCTTGTCTGTCAGATCCAGGCCTTTGAATCTATTTCTCACTTCCACTGTATAATCATAAGGGATTTGATTTAGGTCATGCCTGAATGGTCTAGCGGTTTTCCCTACTTTCTTCAATTTCCGTCTGAATTTGGCAATAAGGAGTTCATGATCTGAACCACAGTCAGCTCCTGGTCTTGTTTTTGTTGACTGTATAGAGCTTCTCCATCTTTGGCTGCAAAGAATATAATCAATCTGATTTCGGTGTTGACCATCTGGTGATGTCCATGTGTGGAGTCTTCTCTTGTGTTGTCACACTTAGGCCTTACGAAATACAAATATAAAAGTGGATTAAAACAACTACTAAACAAAATCTTTATGTAGAGTAGCAGCTTTCACAACATAACACGAACTTAGTTCCATACAATTGTAGGCATACAGCCAATTTTATTCCCAGAATCCCAGAATCTTGCAGTATCAAAATAAAAGTATCTTTGTCTTGGAAAAAGTCTGAAGAAGGCAACAAAATCCTATTATTCACGTTCCTCCAATGATACTCCGAATGCTCTTATCGTCCTTTCAAAATAACTTCAACTTATTAAGAGTTAACCTTCTCAAAATATATAAGGAAGTGCCAGCCTCAGCTGCATTAGCAAGGTCCTTTCTATTTACATAGCATGGGCTGAGCTTTCATTCACCTCTGACTCTTCTCAACCTCATGGACTGCAGCCCATCAGGCTCCCCTGTCCACGGAATTCTCCAGGCAAGCATACTGGAGTGGTTTGCCATTTCCTTCTCCATGGTGTATAGTCTTAATAAAAACAAAAACCAAGCAAAGATGGAAAGGGACAACAAAGTTAACATTTCAAAACCACGTGACACAAGCCCATTTTTTACCAATCAAGCTCCTCCAAGTGCAAACCGGTGTGTATCAGCTCTGTTTCCAAGGGATCATCCACTCAGCTGCCAGAAAATAAGCCTAAGACACACTATAGCTTAATGTACCCTGTACCACTTTAGCACGGCATAACGCAGCTACGAAAGAGAGAACTGGAGCAGACACGAAGCGGACGCTCGTCCTGGAGCGAAATGGGAAGGCCTGTAGTGCTTGGAGGGCCAACAGGCTTTTCCGGGAAGGGTGACTGAACACAGACACGGTGTGCGTGTGATGGGCATCTCCTGCAGGAATACAGCTGAAAATGGAACTGGAGAGACAAGCAGAGATCACAGAGAACCTTACATGCCTAGCGAGCTGTTTAGACTTTAATGGCTTTGTACTGCCTACGGGAGTACAGTGAAGACACAGTCACAGCTTTAAGAAGTGGAAAACCCCAGACAGGGACAACATCAACCCTTTCAGAAACCGGAAGCCTCACTTTCAACCTTCAGTGAACAGAGCAGAGTGCCTAATCAAGAGGCGATGGACACCGAGCCACCTGGATCAGGGCAGGCACAGGGAGAACAGAACTGTCCTGGGAAAATCACAGCTACTTCCTGGCAGCAACCCCCGAAGGGTCAGCAGTAAAGCAGAGAGCCTCGGAGACAGCAACACACACACAATCACAAACCAGGCTGTCCCCCAGCGTGCCCAGTCTCTTCCAGCACAAATCCCAAGTGCCTGCCCCAGCACTGCCCCGGCACATGCAGGCGTGTCATTATTTTATCTGCGAAAAAACGAAATGCTGAGTTTATGCATATAACCTAGCATGCTTCAGAGAGTAACATTTCAGAGAACTATACACTCCGATTCTAGCTCAGAAAGCGTCCTCAGGCGCGTGCCTGACTCGCTTGCTGTTTATGCAGTAGTTATAAACATGGTATTGTCTGTGTTTATTTCAAGAAGTTAAAAATTTCAGGTTTTGGTTCATATTGATGTTTGACAAAACAGCAAGATTCTGTAAAGCTATTACCCTTCAATAAAAAATAAATTAATTTTAAAAAACATCAGATTTAACATTAAAAAAAAAACCCACTTATTTAAATGGGTTTATGCCTTACAGCAGGTAAAGCAATACTGGAAGGAAACACTTCTAAGCAAAATGAATCCTTTTAATCAGTTTATCTGGCACCTTGGTTTGGCTGGACTGGGCCTTGATGAAGAACCAAGACAGCAGGTGTAAGAGACCCAGAGACAGGCACAGTCCACACAACGTACGCACAAGACACCATGAGCTTCGGCAGCAACCGGGACGCTCAGCCAGCGCAGCGACCCTCGCGCGGCTGGGCAGTGGAGGCAGGCAGGGCGGTCGGCCAGGTCAGCCAGCAGGAGGCGCAGGGGCGGCCCGGAGCGCCCAGAAGCCCACAGAAGCCCGATGGGGCGGCTGCGGAACGGAGGGCGCGCTGCGCCTGGGCCACCAGAGCCACCCCTGCTCTTCAGGGGACAGCCGCGCCCGAGCAGACTCGCCCAGAGGGCGCGGCCTGGGAGGGCGGCTGACTACTCCGGGAGGGGAGGAGAGTTTAGCTGCGGCAGGGGCTGCTCAGCTCGGGGCAGGGAGCTTGACAAGATAAACCCCAGTGTGCTCACACATCAGCCACTTAGAAACTACCGATTTCGACAGGAGTATTTGTTCAAAATTCTCACAAGATTCACAAACGTGTCAAAGTGGGGGCCTGCTGCCGTGACAGCGCCAGCCAAGAGAAGGGCCAACGGCGCATGATGGAAGCACAGGCTGGGCCTCGGGGCCGGGGCCGGGGGCCCCGCGCTCCCCTGCACGGGCGCAGGCTCCAGCCTCGGCCCCGGGTGGGGAACGGAGACCCCACAAGCCGCGAGGCGCAGCCAAAGGAACAAGTCCTGCTCAAACTTCCCCTGAGAAAGAAAAACAACTCTCTGGACAAAGGCTGAAATAGTCCCCCGCGAGCTACGGTGCAGTGTTCTGCCCTCCCCACGCTCACCCTCCTGCCTGAGATGCAACGACGCCTCACCCTCAGTGTTCCATGGTAAACCCTCCTAAAGGTGAACAACGGCCTGCTGGTCTCAAAACTAAAGGGCACGTCTCACTTTCTTCCTCTTGCCCATCACAACGTGACTTTTCTGTTCTCTGACCTCTGAACTCCCCGCCGCCCTTTCCAAAGCCCCATCCCTGCTAACCTGTGGGGGCCGGGGCCCAGCCAGCAGGAGCTCCCGGGCAATGGTCTAATGAATCGGCGGCGCGCACCTCGGGCATCTGTGAGGTGCAGAGCCGCTTCATGGGCATCAACGGAAGGAGAGCGGAACGGAAGCTCAGAATCCGGCACAAATTCAGTAAGAAGCCCCAGCCTGCTGTCCTACAACAGCAAGCCAGTGGGCCTCAGTAACGCACAGGAAATACCTCCTGCAAGCGACTGTACCCCAAGAGGAGAGAAGGCTTCACTGTCCTAAATGATTTACTTCCCTGAAATCTGTCTCAAGAAAGGGTTACGCTGCTTTCAAAAGCTTTACAAATACACTTCACAGTATGATACAACCACACACACAAGGAATCTGAAAATCAGAACCGCCTGCGGATCCCAGTTCAGCCCTCATCTGGAGGGTGTGGCTGATGACACGGCCCTGAACTGAGCCTTGAGAAGAAAAGGAAAACTACATCAAGGGGCTCTGGGCCTTTAACCACGACTGAACCCACACAAGTATTTACAAAGCAGTAAGTGATCAAATTTCCACAGAAATAGTGGCTGCTTACTTGCATATCAGTAATGGCTGCCATAAAAATCTAAAGCTGTATTTTGGCTTTCCAATAATCAAGTTAATCTTTTCACTTCAAAGGTCAAAATTACAGTAAAATCCCACATAATTCATGAAGGCATTATATTGCAATCAAATAAATAAAAGCTACCTTCAGTTCAGTTGCTCAGTCGTGTCCGACTCTTTGCGACCCCATGAATCGCAGCACGCCAGGCCTCCCTGTCCATCACCAACTCCCGGAATTTACTCAAACTCAAGTCCATCGAGTCGGTGATGCCATCCAGCCATCTCATCCTCTGTCGTCCCCTTCTCCTCCTGCCCCCAATCCCTCCCAGCATCAGTGAGTCAGCTCTTCTTATGAGGTGGCCAAAGTATTGGAGTTTCAGCTTTATCATCAGTCCTTCCAATGAACACCCAGGACTGATCTCCTTTTAGGATGGACTGGTTGGATCTCCTTGCAGTCCAAGGGACTCTCAAGAGTCTTCTCCAACACCACAGTTCAAAAGCATCAATTCTTTGGTGCTCAGCTTTCTTCACAGTCCAACTCACATCCATACATTACCACTGGAAAAACCATAGCCTTGACTACCTCACATTGATTATTAAGATATGTACTAATTCTATACAATTTAAAATAAAAGACCAAGTAGTAAGAACATGGAACTGATTCCTATAGAGAGGGCTACATATCACACCCTTTAGCTACCCAAACACAGAGAAGGAGATGTTTCAGAGATCGACCTTTTAAGCCCAAAGACTATTTTAAGCATGTTTGATTTTTACCACCACAGAATAATGCTGTGAAAGTGCTGCATTCAATATGCCAGCAAATTTGGAAAACTCAGCAGTGCCTACAGGACTGGAAAAGTTCAGTTTTCATTCCAATTCCAAAGAAAGTCCAAACTACTGCACTATTGCACTCAGCTCACACACTAGTAAAGCAACGCTCAAAATTTTCTAAGACGGGCTTCAACAGTACATGAAACATGAACTTCCAGATGTTCAAGCTAGATTTAGGAAAGGCAGAGGAACCAGAGATCAAATTGCCAACATCTGATGGATTATCGAAAAAGCAAGAGAGCTCCAGAAAAAAATCTACTTCTGCTTTATTGACTACGCCAAAGCCCTTGCCTGTGGATCGCAAAAAACTGTGGAAAATTCTTCAAGACATGGGAATACCAGACCACCTTACCTGGCTCCTGAGAAATCTGTATGCAGGTCAAGAATCAACAGTTAGAACTGGACATGGAACAACAGACTGGTCCCAAATTGGGAAAGGAGTACGTCAAGGCTGTATATTGTCACTCTGCTTATTTAACTTATATGCAGAGTACATCATGAGAAACGCTGGGCTGATGAAGTACAAAGTGGAACCAAGATATCTGGGAGAAGTATCAATAACCTCAGATATGCAGATGACAGCACCCTTATGGCAGAAAGCGAAGAACTAAAGAGGCTGTTCATGAAAGTGAAAGTAGAGAGTGAAAAAGTTGGCTTGAAACTCAACATTCATAAAACTAAGATCATGGCATCTGGTCCTGTCACTTCACGGCAAATAGATAGGGAAACAATGGAAACAGTGAGACTTTATTTTCTTGGGCTCCAAAATCACTGCAGATGGTGACTGCAGCCATGAAATTAAAAGACGCTTACTCCTTGGAAGGAAAAGCCATGACCAACCTAGACAGCATATTGAAAAGCAGAGACATTACTTTGTCCACAAAGGTCTGTCTAGTGAAGGCTACGGTTTTTCCAGTGGTCAAGTGTGGATGGGAGAGTTGGACCATAAAGAAAGCTTAGCACCAAAGAATCGATGCTTTTGAACTGTGGTATTGGAGAAGACTCTTGAGAGTCCCTTGGACTGTGAGGAGATCCAACCAGTCCCTCCTAAAGAAAATCAGTCACGAATTTTCATTGCAAGGACTGATGCTGAAGCTCCAATACTCTGGCCACCTTATGGGAAGAACTGACTCATTGGAAAAGACCCTGATGCTGGGAAAGATTGAAGGCGGGAGGAGAAGGGGACGACAGAGGATGAGATGGTTGGATGGCATCACCGACTCAGTGGACATGGGTTTGAGTAAACTCCGGGAGTTGGTGATGGACAGGGAGGCCTGGCGTGCTGCAGTCCGTGGGGTTGCAAAGAGTCAGACATGGTTGAGCAACTGAACTGAACTGAACGCTCCAATCATGCTCTAGCTACATACCCCCGATAACTGCTCAGTGAATCTGTAAGTTGAAAAACAGTACTCCTCATTTTAATTTCAAGCTATTATCTCACAAAATAATTAAAGTAGTAAAAATTACACTCAAAAACTCTAACCTGTTCAGGGAACACTGCTTTCATAAATGTGAATCATCTATCAAGCATTTAAATCTCCCATAAAATATCATCAAGAGGTTGGTCAAATGAACAATTAACCCATATATTCATTAAAAGCAGATACTTAAAAGATGTATTTCTCAGTTAATTCTCATTTAACCTTGGGACTTAATTCAGTCTTCCACAAAAGCAGTATCACAAGTCTAGGTATTTAATAGGATTCATAGCTTTTGAAAAAAACCACCAGAACTGGCCTCAGCCCATAGCACATACACGAATCACAGTTCCTCTGCTGCTACGCTGCTGTTTAGTCACTTAAATCGTGTCCAACTCTTTGCAACCCCATGGACTGTGGCCTACCATGGGATTCTCCAGGCAAGAATACTGGAGTGGGCTGCCACTTCCTTCTCCAGGGCATCTTCCGGACCTAGCGATCAAACCCGTGTCTCTCGCTTCCACTTTATACTATGGGGAAGAACTGAATAGTTTTAGCAGAGCCTCCAAGTCCTAAAATAATTACCATTTGGACCTTTAAGTTTTGCCATCACTGCTCTGAGGCTTTCAGAAAAAAGGCAGATCCTTTCCACTCCACATACTGAGACACAGAAAGGGAGACATGGAGAAAAGAGGACTATTCCTTTTAAACAGCCACAAGTAATTCTGCTGCAGATCTTGTATTATTCGGAAGGCTGATCTGGACTATTCCTCCACAGGTGCTCGGGGGAAGGGGCACATGCTGCGCGCAGGCTTCTAGGCTCCAAGCCACGCAGGATGGCAGAACTGAGCCCCTGCTGTGCATAGTATGGCCGCGCTTTGCCACCCGGCCCTCCCCAAGGGTCTTGCCGTGCACCCCACCTGGCATTGGAGCCTGAGGTAAAGAGCGGTCCAAGACCCGGAACATTTTAATTCTGTGCGATAAACTTGTCTCATTTCACCTTAAGGTCTGTGCTTCTGAATACATGCTGAAAAGGTGCTTCCTGGCCATGAGTCACATGTTCTCCTCTGGCTCTGCAGTTCACCTTCCCAGCGCAGGCCTTTAGTCAATCCAGATCTCTGCACACACAGTGCTGGGTAGGAGGCCACTTTTATTTGCCTCCACAGGGTGAGGTAGTCTCCCCACATCATCTATTAGACCAACCCACTGTTTCTCCCACTGTTTCCCTGTGTTGCTGTAACATATATTAAAATGCCACACACACAGCTCTTTTACTTATCTATTGGTTTTTGGCTGCACCATGTGGCATGCAGGATCTTAAGTTTCTGCTGCTGCTGCTAACGCGCTTCAGTGTCTGACCAGGGATCAACCCTGTGCTCCCGCACTGAAGCGTGCAGTCTTAGCTACTGGGCCACCGGGGAAGCTCCTAGACGCCTCTGTCTCTAAACCCGCTCCATCTCCTACCTTACCTCAAGGCCGGGGCCTACACGCCTCTGTCGCTAAGCCCCTAAACCCGCTCCATCTCCTCACCTTACCTCAAGGCCGGGGCCTACACATGTCTATCTCTAAGCACCCTAAATCCGCTTCATCTCTGTACCTTACCACAAGGCCGGGGCAATACCTCTGGCAAAATAACAATTCCTGCCCTCCTCCACCCAGCATCTTTTTTTCTAAGACTGACCTACCTAGCTGCCTGGAAATAGTTCCCATGTGTAAGTTTAGAGTACGTTTACAGGGTTGCCTTACAATGTTTGAGAGAGACTTAAAATTTATAATGGGGAGGAACAGATATAAGAGATATACTGTACTATAAAGTCAACAGTGGTCAGAGAGAAGACATTTGCAAAGTCTAGAACAAAGGTTTAATATCTAAGATATCAAACAGCACTTCAGTAGAAAAGTGGACAAATGTTGTTCCGACAACATACAGCACAGGACACATAGGAATCTGATGAGGATGTGCCGAGAGGCCAACAAGTGGCCTAACCTGAGAAACACATGCCAAACTGCAGACACCACCTTCTGCTTGCAGACTGGCAAAATCCAACACCAGAACTGCCACAGGGATGTGTGGACGTGCAGACCCCCACGCCCTGCGCCGGGCGTGGAGATGGTCCAGCCATTCTGCAGGCACAACTGAAATTTAAGCGACCCCCATGACCCCCACAGTCTCACTCAACTCTTACAGAGGGCCATCAGCAGGCGGACATGCACTGGAACACTGGCAGGGCTCAGCTGGTCATGATGGAGCCGCAGGGAGGCTGCGCCTGTGCAGGCAGAGGGGGCATGCCCTACGGTGGAGCGCCACACAGCAGACCAAATCAAGGACTAGAGCTGAAAACATGGTGCTTAGGAAAGACGGAGGGAGGGGCATTTACGTAGCAAAAATATAAAGAAACTGAGTAACTGGTAAGAGCACGTACTGATGGCACAATGAGACATGCCAGGATGGGCACTCTGGGAGTCAACAGGAGGGGAAATTGGGGCTAAAACAACCGAGAAGGGAAGAGGGGAAAAGGAACCTAGTTTACACAAACTCTTGAACTGGGGTGGGGGTGAGGGGTTGGGAGGTGGAGGGAACGCTCACACACACCACACCAGCCACTGGAGTAGAGCCAGGGGAGCCCAGCCACGCACAGCACATGTGCTCACACTGCAGCCCTGGCGATGTCTTCACACGCTCCAGTTTACACCTGGAAGACCTTTAACAGAGGAGCCTGAGCATAAGCAACCATAACGGGCAACACATCCAAAAGACACCTTGCACTGGCACTGGACACCCAGCAGGCAGCATGAAGACGGCAGTGCCCACTGACCTGGGCAACACACACCACCACGGAAGAGAGAAAGGAGCATGAGGGGCAGCGGGGCAGTTCAGTTCCAATGTCTGGCTGAAAGCACCAACTCCAGAGGGCAGCCCAGGGTGGCTGGACAGGGAGTCCGAGACTCATCTGGATGCACACCTAACCGCCACAGTCATTCGAGATGCCAGAGCACAGAAGACACACAGGGAGCTAACGGCACGGGTGCCCGGGGGGCATGGAAAGGTGGAGAGGAGGCAGGGAGTGAGTAGCTGCAGCTTTCGCTCACGCAATGAAAGCTGAGTTCATGCGCCATTACATTCTACCTGAACAGCAGAAGCCACCTCAAGATTTAAGGCATTTCTGCAGAGAGCTGAGAAGACCTGCGCTCTCACCATGAACGGCGCTCCACAGAGGTGTGCAGCTCAGGGCCCAGCACTCCTTCTGCACCAGCGAGCACGGGGAGATGCTCAGTGTCAGTCAACAGACGCCCAGCATCCATCCTGGTGGCTCCGTGGAGACAATGCGCCGGCAATACAAGAGACCCAGGCCCCATCCCTGGTCGGGAAGCCCCCCTGGAGGAGGAGGGCCTGGCAGCCCACTCCAGTGTTCTTGCCTGGAGAATCCCATGGACAGAGGAGCCTGGCGGGCCACAGTCCACAGGGTCACAAGAGTCAGACACGACTGGGGTGACTTAGCACACACGCACACGTGCTCCACAGCCTGTTAGGGATCACAGCTGACAAGACTAAGTCACGGTGTCATGAAAAAACCCTGTGGTCCCTCTCCCCGCCCGCAACAAAACCTGCCCTGGGGTGACACAAAGAAAGTCAATTTCAGTCTCAGAAATCTAAAGAAAGTTGTCCTCAAACCATGCTTCTGCCAGAAAGAGAGCTTTATACCATACTTTATATTTTAATAAAACATTTTTAAATATATTCATATACAGCATATATACTATGGTATATGAGAGCAGTAAGTATTATGCTCACATGTTCATATTATTGGATATATACCATGTGGCAATAATGCATGGTACACTTTATGGTTGTTTTACTGCAACCACAGTATCAGAAGGGCTGTTCAGTAAAACAAGCCCCTGCTCTCCTCAGAGGCCGCAACCACCAAGTATGGAAAACGAAAGCTTTGAGCACCTATCCCAGAAGCGTAAGCTGTAGGCGTCTGTCCTGTTCAGCCCTCTGCGATAAGGGATCTTCTTTCCCCTCAAAAGTATAAATCTTACACATGACTTTAAGAACCAAAATTCTGAAAATGTAAAGTATATACAATGGAATATACTACTCAGCCATAAAAGCATGAAATGCCGCCATCTGCAGCAACATCGATGGGCCGAGCGAGGTCAGTCAGACAGAGAAGCAGAGACATGTCATGACATCCCTTACATGCAGAATCTGAAGAAACGTGGAACAAACGAACTTATTTACAAAACAGAAGCAGACTGACAGGCTTAGAGAAATTTACGGTTGCCAGATCAGGGGAGCATGGGAGAAGGACAGTTAGAAGTCTGGGACGGACGTGCACACACTGCTGTAACCTCAATGGATCACCAGCAAGGACCTACTCTACAAAGAGGGCACTCTGCTCAGTGTTAGGTGGCAGCCTGGATGGGAGGGGAGTTTGGGAGAGAATGGATACACGCAGATGAATAGCTGAGTCCCTTCACTGTTCACCTGAAACTATCCTAACACTGTTAACCAGCTATACTCCAACACAAAATGAAAAGTTCAAAAAACAAGTAAAAATATACTTACAGTTTTTTCAACTTCACTTCATTTAAAAACTGCTATTCACCCCAAACCAAAAAACCCCAATGAGCCTTGAAAGGTGACCACAGAAGGAAATCCAGCATGAGCTCCCAAAAGGAGCATGAACCCATCTTCTCACCTGACCCTAGAGACACAGAGCCTAGTACATCTGAGATTCACCGCCTGTTATAGCCAAACCCGCAAGGTACACCATCCTCACTTCCATCCAGTTATAGGTTCTAAGGTCCAATGTAACAATCTCCAGAGTAATCACAGCATGAGGTCGTCTTTTCTGCCCCTGACAGCAGCTCCCCCTCAAAACGCCCTCAGCCCTCTCCTTCCAGAACCCCAAACCACCGTCCACAAACACACTGCCACCCAACAAGCGGATGAGGACGGTGATATCAAACTGGGACTCCCGGCTCCATGCGGCTCTCTCACTCACCAGCCCACAGGACTTCAAGTCTGAGTCAAAGAGTACAGCACACCACTGTGTTCAAGGCAGAAGGTGCACGGGCTTTGGGGCTGAGGGCGACCGCAGCAGGAGCTCCAGAGGCCCGTGCCGAACGGCACTGGCTCAGAAGAGGCAAGTGTTAAACATGAAACAAGCTCAAGAGCTGAGCATCTGACATTTACATCTCCTATCGGATTCAGAACACTTCATCTGCAAATCCAACAGAAATTCCTGGAAAACAGAACTGTAATCTCTAACAATGGAGCCATTTACAATGTCTTATAATCAACACATTTTCCTCATGTGATCTGACCTACAATCATATTAGATTAGTATACACTCAAAGCACACTTAATCCTAAGTCAGTAAAAGTAGGAGTAAAGAAGAGACCAACAGTCCAAAATAACCAAAAACTCTCTAAGTGCAATGTACAGCTGATCCACCAGAACCAGTGCTAGTCTCCAAACGTCAAGATAAAGTTTAAATAAAATCTTTTATTCATTTATAACAGATGAAATGTGAAACACAAGCCACTTAAGATCAACTTAATTCCCATCCCTCCATCATTGCAACAAGAATCCAGTAACTTTATATATTTTCAAAATGGTTCACCTACATTTCGAAAAGTATTACTATAATAAATGTATAAAACCTGGAACAACATAAAAGTACTGCTTTCTAATGACTTTTATTCATGAAAAAATATCCTGGCCTTTTTATGTCACTTCGACTTCTGGTCAACATGGATAAAACAGGGACCAAATTTTCCCAAACACTGTAAACAACAGAGGGAAAAAACAGATGAAACAAGGATTTTCAAACACTGGACATCAGGCAGCTCAGGGAAGTATTTCCTGAGAAAGAAACACACACACACACACACACACACACACACACACACACACACTCTGTGTTCCCTACGGTGCAGACCCAGAACACACACACACGCATGCACGCACACACACACACCCCCACCACTGTTCCCCACTGTGCAGACCCAGAACACATGCATGCACCCGTGTTCCCTATGGTGCAGACCCAGAATGAACGAATGCACACACACACACACCCCAACACTGTTCCCCACGGTGCAGACCCAGAACACATGCATGCACACGCGCACACACACACACACACACACACAGACACCAGTGTTCCTTACGGTGCAGACCCAGAACACACACACACACACACTCTGTGTTCCCTATGGTGCAGACCCAGAATGAACGCATGCGCGCACACACACACACACACACACCAGCGTTCCCTACGGTGCAGACCCAGAACACACACACACGCATGCACGCACACACACACACACCCCACCATTGTTCCCCACTGTGCAGACCCAGAACACATGCATGCACACGAGCGCGCGCGCACACACACACACACACAGACACCCGTGTTCCTTACAGTGCAGACCCAGAATGAACGAACGCACACATCCATGCACACACACACCTACGTTCCCTATGGTGCAGAGACAGAACTCAGGTTGCCAGGGCACACGAGTGCTGGAAGGCAGAGGGCTGCCTGGGAAGAGAACCCGGAGGTCTGGCGCACGCACCAGAGGCACCGCTTACAACACCAGGGAGAGCGAACACACAGGGAACGAGGGGACAGCCCCAGGGCTCCCTAAGGCTAAGAGGAGTCTGTGTTTCCACTTGTCAGAGAAGAAAAATCTCCTAATCCCCAGGGCACTCTGAATGGTACTGCTTCTGCAGAGGCGACAGAAAGTTAAACCTTCAGCTGTTCTTATCACTTTAAACAAAGTTTGAAAGGATCAGATTATTTCCAAGTAACTTAATTGTACCTCAACATAAAGCTCAAAATATATTTAAGGGCTTTCTGAGTGTCCCAGTGGTTAAGGATCCACGTGCCAAGGCAGGGGACGTGGGGTTTGATCCCTGGTCCAGAAGATTCCACATGTCGTGGGACTGAGGCTGTGAGCTGTGAGCCACAGCTGCTGAGCACACACGCCCGAGCCCGTGCGATGCACAACTGGAGGAAGTCCGCACACAGCAACGAAGACTCGAGACAGCCAAAAACAGACACTTAGGAAAAGACCCAGACTATGCTTAAGAGTACAAAAGTGCCCAGCACCCAAAACGGTAAATTCACAATGTCTGGCATTGTGAATTTTGAAATTGTGAAAACTACCAGATACAGAAAAGTCTGAAAATGCAAGGAGAGAAGCCAATCACCAGGAACAAACCCAGCGACGACAGACAGCAAAGCAGAGAGACCGTGTGCTGTCGCGACCACCCTCCAAGCGGAACGACTACCACTCAGCACCGAGCACGCGCTGGGGAGGCGTGGGGTGGCTCACGAGGACGCTGGCGGACCGCACAGGAGACAAAGCCAGCCGGAAGCAGACGAGCCACAGTGTGATGCGCTGAGAAAACTTTCCACAGAGTTCCATACCCAGCAAAAATGCGTCAAGAACAAAGGCAAAGATTTTTCTCAGATATACAAAAGCTGAAAGAATTCATCACCAGCAAACCTGATTGTAAGGAATGCTAAAAGGCAAACTCTCAGCTGGAAGGAAATGATAATAGGTGTGTACCTGGAATTATAAAAAGGAATAAACACCACCAGAAACAGTAATATATTTGGAAAATATAAATTTTTAATTTCTTAAATCTCTTAAAAGGGTAATTACTTAAAGTGGAAATAGTAACAAAGTATTATGGGGTTTATAACCTGCAGAAATAAAATGTATGACAACAGCGTATCAGTAGAAGGAATAAATGCTGAAGGGCTCTGTATCGTAAAGGGCACGATTTCACCTGAAGGCAGGCTGAAACATGCCGAAGATGTGGCTCACAAGCCCACCAGGCTCCTCCCTCAATGGGACTTTCCTGGCAAGAGGACGAGAGTGGGCCGCCATTTTCTTTTCCGAGGGATCTTCCCCACCCAGGGATCGAACTCAAGTCTCCAGAATCGTGGGCAGCCTTACCCTCTGAGCCACAAGGAAATCCTATAAACTCTAAAACAACCACTAAAAACAAACCAAAAAAGTTACAGCCAGTAACCCAACAAAGCATGTTATCACTGAAAGATAAACCGAACCTAAAAGATGGCATAAAAAAGGAAACAGGCAATAAAGAACAGATGGGATAAACTGAAAACAAAGAGTAAGACAATGGAGTTTAAACCCAATCCCATCAACAATAACACTAAATGTAAATGGGCTAAACATTCCAATTTAAACACAAAGACTGTCAGATTAGAAGAGAAATCCCCACTCCAGACTGCTTAAAGGGAACCCTTGAAAAGTGAAAGTTAGTCCCTTAGTCATGTCCAACTCTTTATGACTCCATGTCCTGCAGCCCACCAGGCTCCTCTGTCCAGAAGAATACTGGAGTGGGTAGCCATCTCCTTCTCCAGGGGATCTTCCCAACCCAGGGACGAAACCCAGGTCTCCACACTGCGGGCAGACTCTACTGACTGAGTTGCCAGGGAAGCCAAGGCTGCTTAAAAGAAACCCTTATTCGATGTTGAGAGCCAGGCACCAGCTATCGCTGATATGCTAACAGTATGGAACCTTCACCTGCAGAGACCTGAAAATATCAATGTGCAGCATAAAGCAACAGCAATTAATGGGCAGGTGGAAAGGAAGGGAAATTTACAAGAGATGGACAAAGATTTATAACTTTCAATTTTCCACATTATCAGAGTCTGTCTTCTACTGAAACTACATACCATATACTATCAACATTTAATCCTCAAGTCGAAAGTTCCTCAAAAAATAAATGCTATTTATCAAATAAACCATTCTCACTCAAATCAGAGGTAGGCGACCCTACTGAAAACAAAACAAAACAAAAGCCAAAACCAAAACCAACCAACCAAATACTTTCCTGGTGTTGGCAGTAAGTCTGGAACACACTGGCCTAGGGTCTATACAGAGCACTTGGTCAGACTCCCAGTTTGGAAGTCCTGGCTCCCGAATTCCCAGCTGCGTGATCATGGGCAAGTTATCTAGCTTTATGCTTCAACTTCTTCTTCATTGGAGGAAAACCAGAAGAGTATAACTTTTTAAAGAGAATGCTTTCATTACTTATCTATTTGAGGTCTATTTATAGTACAGGGAACTCTACTCAGTACTCTGTAATGATGTATCTAGGAAGAGTCTAGAAGAGTGGATACACGTATACAGAAAACTGATTCACTTTCTTGGACATCTGAAACAACACTGTAAAATCAACTATACTCTGATAAAAAAAATTTTTAATTAAAAAAAAAAAAAAACAAGAACAGTGGAGACTTCCCTGGTGCTGCAGTGGCTAAGAATCTGCCTCGCAATGCAGGGGACACGGGTTCAGATTCCTGGTGAAGGAACAAAACTCCCACGCGCCATGGGGTGAGGAAGGAAGCCCGAGTCCGCCCGCCCCAGAGCCCCGTGCACTGCCGCCAGAGCTCCTGAGAGACGCCAGAGGGCCGCGCGACACAGCCAAATGAGGGAGATCAAAGACGGAAGATCCCGCTCGACAGAGGCAGATAAAGAAGTGAGTATCTTTTAAGAAAGTGGATATATGTGCATGGTTAACTCACTTTGCTGTATACCTGAAATTAACACAACACTGAAAATCATCTATACTCCAATAAAATTTTTTAAAATATTTTTAGTATTAGTAGCTATTGCATATTAAGGGCTCACTATGGATAGAGCTCTGTTTCAAGTGTTTTATGTACAATACGTACTCAAATCCTAAAAACCTATGAGGCCATAAACACTCTTATCTCCATTTGACAAATAAGGAAACTGAGGTGCAGAGATTTATGTTTTTCCCAAATTTACAGATCTGCTAAGTGGGGAACTACAACTTTAATTCAATCTAATTCAGAACCTGTCATCTTAACCCATATACTAAACAAGTAACCGCTTTATAAGCCTGTTTCCAAAGTTGCCAGTCTTTCCCTCTAGACTATGGACTGTTTAATGGTAAGGGCTTTGCTTCTTTCAGAGTAAACCGAGGCTCCAGCACACAGGGGCGTGAAGCCCGTCAGCAGAAAGGTGCTGATGCGCCCGGCGTGCACGGTCCTGTCTGTCACTGACTAGGGCACGGGCAGCAAACAGAAGCCCGGTGCTCTCTGCCAAACGCACCAGCCCTCAGCTCTGCCACTGCAGGAAGGCCACATCACCTCCCCAGACCTAAGTGTTCTCCTTCTTAAAGTGAGGAACTGGACTAGAAAAACTGAACTCTAAAATGTCCAAGAAAAGCCTGTATCACTCTTTGGAAGAAAGAACCAGAGTTGCCTCTGACCAAGAGAATCGAAACAGCTTAGTTTTCAGCGTAAAATTTACAGCCCTTTTATTTCTTGTTTAAAATTCCATGCTCCTCCAGACTAAGACCTTCAACGGGGCCTCAGCCTAGCCTGTGTCGTTTCCTTGTGTTACAGGGACGGTATCTGATGTTCAATGAGTGAATGCATTATCAGTGAAAATTTATGAGCAAAAGTGAAATGAAAAAATATTTTTACGGAGAACTCTAAATCAGCTGTTTCCAAAAATTTTTGAATGGATGGCTACCTTTATTAGCTGAATGTTCACTTTAAATGTATCTATTTAAGTTTTAAAAACTGCTCTAAAACCTTGTTCACAAGACTTTAAAATGCTTCAGTTCTTGCTGTTTCAATATATTTCAACTACATCTAAGCAGCTTTTGTTCCAAAAGGAGCATGGAACATAAAACGTAGTCTTACAACATCGGTAGTAAACTCTCAGAAACTTCTTCCTGAGCCACAGGTATCTTGTTATGCTATGACCAGATTGCGAAAGCAGCAGCTGAAGTCATCAGACACAGCTCAGCACTGGGGGCGAACAGGTCCCTCTGTCCACCTTCCGCCTAATGCCTTTGGATACAAAGCTGCTACAAGCTGAAATAAACCGTTTACTTTGTGGACTGTTTCTGTAGATTATGCAGAGAACCACACACTGAAATTTAACAGTCTCAATTCACCAGGGTTCAATTATTTATAAACTGATTAAAGCTATACACATCGTTACCCTGAGGTTTTCCTTCTAAACGTTAAAAAAGTAAAGAAAAAACCGTTTCCCAAACTGACCAACCATCTTTTTATTTTGTTTAGTAATTTACGATTATGCCATGAAAACAGAAATTAGGACCCGAAGTGTGCTACAGGCAACACAGACACTCAGGCGGCTGGCCTGTGCAGTCTCCATGCAAGTGTCTGAGCACTCCCCTGGCGACGGCGAGTCGCTGGGATGGGCTGTGGCTTCTCAACATTTTTTAAAATGTTACATATAGCTGAGAAAACAGTTTGAGAACCACGGCACTAAACACACACCCCTCGGGCCTTCCGGGCGGCCCAGCAGCCGAGACTCCGCACGGCCAGCACAGAGCAGCCGAGCTCGAGTCCAGCTCAGGGAACCAGGCCCTGCATGCCTCAACTAAGCCGCGGCAGAGCCAAATAAGTGAGCATTAAAGCAAAACACACAGCAATGCTCACTCACTTCAAGCAAGTGATTAACTCCGCGTCTTCTAAATTTTAAGTATTATTGATTCAAACACTGATTCCTCATACTGATTTGTGTGTATTCCAGGAAATACCACAAGTCCTAAAACAAAATTCAATATAAATTTACTTTAATTTTTAAAAAGAAATTCCTCAACGTAAAAGAAGGGAAAGGGAACCCTGTAGTTCCTTTTTAAAGCTCCGAGATACGGCAAACATCAATGGCTTTAGTAAACCCAAAGCCAACTAATGACATCTACCATAATTACCCTCCTAAAACTAAGTTTCTGAAACATGTCCTCCTCATACATTACAAAGTTAGAAAAGAAATAGGTTCCAGCCTTGGTCTGTCTTTTCCACTTACCTATCAGGTAAAGACATACTGACTCAAGAGGCCTTCCCCGGTGACTCAGCAGAAAAGATTCAGCCTGCAACGCAGGAGACGCACCCAGATGTAGGTTCGATCCCCGGGTCCAGGAGACCCCCTGGAGGAGGGCATGGCACCCCACTGCAGTGTTCTGGCCTGGAGAATCCCCTGGACAGAGGAGCCTGCAGGGCTCCAGAGAGGGTCCACAGAGTTGCAGAGTTGCGGGGCTCTGGGCACTGCATGCAGTGAGCACCGAGGGTGCCTGGGAACTGCAGGACTGTCCCCGAGGCGGATTCTCCACCATGAAGACAGTGTAAGGAAAAACCACTATACAGTCTCTCATCTCAAAGGGACCAGCAGACTAGGGGATGGAGGTCAGCAGCGACCTCAGAGGGGTGGCTTGAGACAGGCCTGAGGCTCCCGAAGGGGGAGGAGGAAGGGCTCCGAGGGACAGAGTGAAGTGACCTGATACGTTTTAGAAAAACCGCCCTAAACGGTGACGAAGGCCTGCCCTCCGCAGAGCCTGGTCGGGGTTATTATCTCCAGTTCACAGACGAGAAAGCTGGAAGGGGCTAAGTGATCTGCCCAGGTTAGAGCGCTAAGGGGCAGAGTTAAGATATGAGTCACATTTTGTGAGACTAGAAAGCCAGCTCTCCTCATACCAAAGACAACCAGTTGGCTTTGTAATAACGAAGCAGTGCGGGTCTGGCCCCAAGACATTGCAAAAACCATGTGCACACAACAAAAGTCAAGCTGTTAAGTCGCCAATATCAAAAGTCGACACTGGCTGATGTGAAACTTTCGGAATCTTAAGGCAGCCTTCTTCACTCAAGCCGCCCATCTCCCCCTGTGGGCAGCAAAGTCTGCGGCTGAACGCAGAGGCCCACCCTCCCGCCAGCTTCGCCCGACGCTGCCGCGGCTCTGCAGCGTCCTCCTCTATGGCTGACGCCTCGCGCTTGAACCACCGCTTCAGGAAGGCTTTCAGATCGCAGCCACTGCCTGAATCACTGTTAATCATCTAAAAATGGGGAAAACAAAGGTTCTCGAAAATAAGAAGTCAAATTAAAGTAATTTATGTATCGTATGTAATTAATTAATGTAGTTGCTTCCAAAGGTGTCTAGGAAACAAATTCTCCCACTGAGATAGTCTATTAAATTCTTACTTTTTAATGTGTGACTATCAATGGTTCATTTTCAAGGGAGGCACACCCACGACTTTTTTAAGCTTAAGAACAGCAGCACAAAGCTTCTCAAGTAGTACAAAATAAAAAAAAAAACGTCTCCACTTCACACGAGGCAGTCCTGAGACACCAACTGAGGGAAAAGCGAGGGAGGGCAAGACGGGCAGCGCCGCAGGCAAAGCGTGCGCTCCCGGCCCGGGAGAGCGCCCTCCTCCCCGCCAGCACGCGCCACAGGCTGGCTGCATCTGCGGCGCTCTCTGGACCGCCACCAGAAAACTGAAGTCTATTTTTAGACGTGCTCCTTTTCAGGAAGATCATTCACTTATTCCTTTCCCCACTTGGTAAACATCTGAGCACCGACCATTTTCCAGGCACTGTGCGGCTGGGTGGCTGGCACGGTCCCATCCTCAGGGGCACAGAGTGCCCAGGAACCTCACCGGCCAGTTATTAGGAACCAAATGGATGGGTTCCTTCCATTTTCTTAAATTAACCATCAACACTGGTGTTATTTGGACCAGTGACCAAACTAGCTGGTTGGTCCAGGAGTCAATCAAACAGCACTAACTGGGCCCTCACCCAGAAGTTTTGGAACTGGAAAAGGCAGCTTCCTCCTGAGTCCCTGCGGTGCCGTGCTGCAGGCAAGGGGGCAGGCAGCAGCGCCCTGACCCGCGGTGTGAGAGAGACAAGGCCCGCGCGCAGGGAGCAGCGGAGACCAGGGGGCAGGCAGCAGCGCCCTGCAGTGTGAGAGAGACAAGGCCCGCGCGCAGGGAGCAGCGGAGGGCGAGGACCCTGCCCCGCTGCCACCCAGAGCACGGCTGACACCCAGTCTGACACCCAGGTCAGACGGATGACGTCACACACCTGCGTGTCCTTACAGCAACCCCTTTTTATTTGAATGCATTAAAACTGAACTCTCGTAACCTGCAACACAGTCTTAGGCAGAAACAAAGCGGAATGGTGGAGAACATGGGCCCGAGCGGGAGAGCCTGGGCCCCTCTTCAGCCCTCCACTCACTCGCCACCTAGGACCTGTGCATTCATTCTATCATCTGTAAAATGGGCCTGACAGCGCCCACCAATACAGACGCTTTAAATTTTGGATAATTTCTCAACATCTGAAGCAAATCTTGCCCCACAGCAACCGCCTCACAGGAGCCCCTGCTTCTGCTATTCCAGTGGCACAGCCCTAGGGGCAGCCGGTGCTCCAACCGAGGCCCACGCCACGCACCCCTGCCGCTCAGGGTGGGGGGGCAGCACGCACCCCTGCCACTCTCGGGGCTGGGGGAGCACGCACCCCTGCCGCTCAGGGTGGGGGAGCATGCACCCCTGCCGCTCTCAGGGCTAGGGGAGCACATACTCCTGCCGCTCTTGGGGCGGGGAGGGGGGGACACCACACACCCCTGCTGCTCTGGGGAGGGGGAGCACACATCCTGCCGCTCTGGTTGGGGTGGGGTAGGGGGCCGCAAAGGTATGGCCACCGTCACGAGGGGCAGGCCACGCTGGCGAATAGAGCGAAGAAGTGAGGGGTGACCCACAGCCCCAGGCAGCACACAACCAGAACCCAAACTGCCCCACCCCAGCATTTAGTCACACGGCCCTCCCTTACATTCTGTTCATTTTCTAAACCTAAAGATTTCAGCACGTTTTCAGATTCAATGGATGATTTCAGCTTGCCAAAAACAAATTATCCCTGACTGGTATAAACTTTACTTCATTATTTGTGATTTTATTTTTGCATATATAACAGGAATTGGGCAGTTAGACTACTGACATCTGTGAAACATAAACCTATTTACAGTGCCTAACGACTGAGACGCTCCACCCATCCATGGTCCTGTCAAGGGTTATCAGAAGACCTGACACAGAGTTGAGAATAAAACTGAATACCATCCTGCAGGGCTCACTGAACTAGACTAACGCATGGCCCAAGCATGGTCCAGAGAGCAAGCATTTAAGAAATAGGTGGCGCTAATACACAAGCAGCTAGTATGACTCAGGACCAAAAAAATGCTATTGAACAGTGAGCAGAAGACCTGCGCAGAAATGTTTCCAAAGACACACGGATGGCCAGCGGGAACACAACTAGACGCTCTACACTACCAGCCATTGGAGAAGCGCAGAGCAGACCCACAACGCAGCAGCGCCACACCCCCGTCAGAACGGCCAGCAGCAGAGTCTACAAGCAACAAGCGCCGGCGCCGGTGTGGAAGAAGGCGAGCTCAGGCACCATGGGTGGGTGTGAACGGGGGCAGCCACTGCGGAGAGCCGAGTGCAGAGTCCCTGAGAAACTAAGAGCCACTACAGGATCCAACAACCCCGCTCCCGGGCACAGACCCAGAGAAAGCCATAACTCAAAAAGATACATGGAAAAAAAAAAGATACATGTACCCCAGGGCTCCCTGCAGCACTGTTTACAGGAGCCAAGATGCCGAGAGCAACACCGGTGTCCATCAACAGAGTGGACAAAGATGAACGATGCACAACGGAATTATCACTGAGCCTTAAAAGAGATGAAATTCTGCCATTTGCAACAACACAGATAGACCACAGGGCATCATGCTTAGTGAAATAAGTCAGACAGGAAAAGGCAAAAATCCTACATTATCACTTTCATGTGGAATCTAAAAAAAAAAGAATGCACGTAATAAAACAGAAACACACCGACAGACACACAGAACAAGTGAGGCGCTACCAGCTGGGAGGGGCGCATGGGGGAGTTAGGGGTGTGGGATTAAGATACAGATCACCATGTATACAACAGATAAGCAACAAGGATATACTGGGCCGCACAGGAAACAAGCTATTACATGTGGTAACTTTCAATGCAATATAATTTATAAAGATATTGAACTATGTTGTATACCTGGAACATAGTATTGTGAATAACCATACTTCAATTAAAAAAAAAGAGGGTTCCACCTTGTGTGCTGTTGGTGGGAAGGAAAACAGTTGTTGAAGACGGAAGTTCCTCAAAAAACTGAAAACAGAACTCTCCTATGACCTGGGAACCCCCACGTCTGGGATTGTCTAAACACACCCCAGGTCCACTGCGGCGCTGTTCCCAACAGCCAGGACACAGAGACCACCCAAGGGCCCCTTGGGAGAGGCTCAAGGCGCGCCAGCACACGCAGAGGAGCAGCGCTCTGCCGTGAAGAGCCCGCAGCGTGCTCCCGCAGTGACGTGAATGGACTCGAGCGCGTGACGCTGAGCCGAGTCAATCACAGACAGACAGACAGCACGTGATCTCATGGACACGTGGAGTCGAACACCCCAACACCAAGCTCACAGACAGAACAGACTGGGTGAAGGGGCGTCAGAAAGCACAAGTTCTCCGTGAGAAGACACAGGGGCGGCCAGACAGCACGGAGGCTGCCGTCAGCGCCACTGCACGCTGGAAGCTGCTGGCAGAGCCTGTCGCAGCAGAGGGGGCCACAGCGCCCAGCCCAGCGCTCCTGCCTGGAGAATCCCGGGACGGGGAGCCTGGCGGGCTGCCGTCTGCGGGGTCGCACACAGTCAGGCACGACTGAAGCGACTCAGCAGCAGCAGCAGAGTGTGTCTCAGAAGTTCTCATCACAAGGAAAGTCATCTGGAACTGTGTGTGGTGACCCGTCACCTGGACTTGCTGTGGTGACCATCTCAGAACACACACGAACATCCAGTCCCCGAGCTGCCTTCCTGAAGCTAATATGCTGCACGTCAGTTACGCCCCAGAGAGAAATCAGGAGAGAGACCAAGAGGGGGAGAGGAAGGAAAGCGCAGAAGACAAAGGGTCCCGAAGGATCAGAGAACAAGTGTGACAAAGCATACATACACGATTTTTCCAAAGATATTTTCTTGGCAAAACTGTTTTCAAAATTACTCTAGAGCCCAAACCCCAGGTGGGCCACCGCGGAGGCAGCACGGGGAGGCCAGGCCAGGTGTGTCTGGAGTGATGGCAAAGTCCGGGCGCCTCTTCCCAGAACCCAGCTCCGCGGTTTCTCCCGTGCCTTTTTCTGCTTCTCTTTCAGAGGGATCTTATTTATACAAAAGAGCATGTAGGGATGTATATGGAGCCTGTGGGGAGAACAAGCGAGGCCCCATTTCTAACCTTGAGAAATAGGTCAGCCCTCTTCAGACCCCTTCCCTCCTCAGGGCAGAGCCTTCCAGAGCCCCAGCTTCCCTCCATGGACGGCCCCAGCCCGTGAACCCTCCACACCCCCATCCTCCCTGTCGGCCCCTAGCAGCGAGGCTGGGGCTGCCCCTGGGCCACTGGCCGCCCCATCCGGCCCAGCTCAGGCTGTGGGACTGCTGGGGCTCTTCCCTCCTCTCCACCCTCAGAAGGCGGGCTTGGGCTCCCCACCCCCGGGTGTGCTTGGTCAGAGGCACCACTGGGAATCACTGCCGTCACAGGACAGAAAGCTTAGATGGAAGGGAGGTATGATGAAAAGAAAACGCTGAACACAGTCCTGTCCTATGAACCTTAAAATACAGTGTCCAGCTCACCACCTGCTTTACGGCATTTTATGCTGGGAACTTCTATCTCCAAACACTCTAACTCAGTGCTATACAGAGAGACACAAATAAATGCGCAGTTGATTTTAGTCAAGTAACTTTCAGGAGTTCGCAGGCGGCACAGTGGTTAAGAGTCTACCTGCCAAAGCAGAGGACACAGATAGGATCCCCCCGTGCCACGGGGCGGCTGAGGCCGTGCCCACGCTGAGCCCGTGGGCCGCAGCTGCTGGAGCGCGCCCCGAGAAGCCGCCGCTCAGCAGCGAAGACGGGCTCCACCCGGCCAACTCGAGGAAGCCCGCACAGGAGGCGACGGAGACGCAGCACAGCCGGGGAGATGTCGCTCCTAACTTTTTCTTCCTGATGGTGCCTGCTACTCTCAACATTTTACTGCAAAGTCATTTACATCTACCTCTTTTAATATAATGCAGCAACTTCCATGCCTTCACCAGCAAATGCTTCGACCAGCACGGCTAAGTACCCCAGTCATGATCCCATTATCTCCTTTTGATCTGAATTTTCAATCACTGGATACACTGTCTACTTTCTTAAAAACCAAACCTATATTTAAAATCTTAGGGATACATATTACATTCATGCGAAGGAGCAGAAATAGTCCTATTTCTATCCATGAAAGAGTAAAGCTGACTGTGGTTTCATCACTTCAACTTGACGATCATTTCTTCAGTGACTGAAGGAACATTTATACAATTACTGCTAATCAGTATTTTGTTTCAGAATCACACCTTTTGGGCTTCTCCTGGTGTTAGGCTCACGAAATAAAAAGTGCGTGTGTGTTCAGCCGTACCCTGCTCTTAGCAACCTCGTGGACTACAGCCCTCCTCCAGGGGGTCTTCCCGACTCGGGAATGCAGCCCTTGTCTCTCATGTCTCCCACACTGGCAGGTGGATTCTTCACCACCGCGCCACCTGAGGAGCCCAAGAAATAAAGCAATCAGGCCTTAAGGAGAACCGAACGGCGGTAACTGAGTGTGATCAGTGTCGTAAGAGAAGAGCATGAAGCACCATGAGGCACGGACCAGAGCGCTGTGTGCATGCGTCACCTCTGCCTGGGCTGCAGGAACAGCGAGGATGCAAACGAGCGGGAATGCGCCAGGGAGTGAGAGGAACGCGGCCAAGCTACAGAGGGGGAACGGGCAGGAGCCAGGCCTCCGGGAGTCAGCCTGTGAGGGATTTCTATGCAGCTCGGTCGGTAAGGAATCTGCCTGCAAAGCAGGAGACCCAGGTTCCATCCTGGGGCCGGGAAGATCCCCTGGAGGAGGAAATGACAACCCACTCCAGCATCCCTGCCTGGAGAACCCCATGGAAAGAGGAGCCTGGCAGACCAAGCCACCCCATGCACCACACCCGCAGAGCCGCGCGCTGCAGAGCCACGCTCGGAAACAGAGACGGCCACACAACACGACAAAAGGGCCAGCTCGGCCCTCAAAGAATGGGGGCACGGAACCGAAGGGCGGCCGGAGTCCTCCAGGCTCCTCACGAGGAATGCATTTTAAACTCTGCTGGAGAACACAGAGGGGTAAACGGCCAGCTGGATGCAACAAAGTCAGTGGCTAACTTGTGAATAACCCCGTCTTTTAAAATCTGCACAGTTTAGATGAGTAAAAACTGAACACGCAGTATCGTGAAGTGAGGTCTAAGTCAGAGGACGGTTAGGGAGGAGGCTCCGATGGGCCAGGGCCTAAACACCAGCTCCCCCAGTTAAGAGCCAAGTGATCTTGGGCTAGCTTCCTGACCATTTTAAGTTTCTCTTTCCTCATCTTTAAAATGGGAATAAAAATCATACTGACGTGTTAGCTGCTAACATCACTAAATTTTAAGCTATTTAAAAAATCTCCACAGCACAGAATATGAGGCAGAAAGAAGCTGAACTAAGATATGATATGTATGTGAACTCTAAACAGAGTTGTCCAGGGGACTTCTCCTGGTGGTCCAGGGGCCAAGACCCTGTACTCCCAATGCAGGGGGCCTGGGGTCCAATTCCTGAACAGGGTAGCTAGATTCCACGTGCCACAACTAAAACCAGGCACAAACACATAAATATTAAAAAAAGAGCTGTCCAGAGTATCATAAATCAGGCTTTCCCACTGTTTCTTCATTATTTTGCATAAAGTGAATACCCAGAATATTAGACACATTCATTCATTTTACAGTATTATTACCAGAGTTCATTTAAAAGTCAAAAAACCTGAAGCATTTTTGTATTGATTATTTTGTATTATTGGTGTAGCGTCCTTAGAGCAAAACACCCATGTTTCATTTGCACTCAAATTGTGTCCCTTTTAAGAAGTCTGGGTGACATGTGTAAATTTTAAGTGTGAAATTTTTTCTATAACGGTAAATAAGTGAAAAACAATTTCCTAGAGGCGTCCTAACTTAGCTGCTATTAGGACAGTCGAAAAAAATCATGAGGACCATTTCTTCAGTAACAAAACCTACTCTTCTGTAAGAAATTATGTAATTTCTTATCAGTGCAACTCCAAACCTCCTGGAATCATTTATTAAGATAGGCTGGAATTATATTTTACAGGTCATTTCTATAACATCAGACTATCAGTAGCTAAAGTTGCAAACGCCCACCTGAGAATGATTATAACGCTAATCAATTTATTAGTAATATTACCTGTGTTTGGCCTACATGTCCCTTTTAGTTCGAGCATTTCCACTTTCATTAACTAAAAGGTAGGGCAAACTAGCACTCCACCCAAGACTCTACCAAATCAAGGACACTGCCCACAGCCCCATCGCACAGAGGCGGGGCTTCCCGGCTGCGGAGAGCGAGCCTGGAGGGCGGCGGGAACCGAGGCGGGCCTGGGAGACCAGCAGGCTGCGCCCAGCCCACCGGGGCCGCACCGCCTGCTGGCCCAGCTCTGTCTGCGGCCCCTGCTCTGCTGGGGAGAGAGGCCGAGGTCCCGAGGCTTCCCCCCAGCAGCCCCACACCACCTGCTCTTCAGCTGGAAGCTGGGCAAGCAGGAGAGACCCACCAAGAAGCTGCTTCTGTTGGCTACGCAGACGCCACAGGGCAGTCACACTCTCGCCCACCCGGTGCGTCAGACAGGCGAGCGGAGCGCCGTGACACAGCCCTTTGCGGGTTCAGACACGGACTCTGGGCGGCACATCTCTCACTGTTAGGAAACTTCCAGATGTAAGACGTGCAGACACAGAGGCAAGACGGAGCTACCCACACAACAGGCACGGCAGATCCACCCCATCCAGATGCAACAGAAAGCTACATAAAGAAACGCCCCCGATCTGTTCATAAGGCAAAAAAAAACCAAAAAACAACAGAGATATTTACAAAGAGTAACTCCATAAGCTCTCTTTTTATGAGCGGGGAAATTTTGTGTGAGACTATGCCAAATCATCGGAGAAGGCGGCGGCACCCCACGCCAGTACTCTCGCCTGGAGAATCCCACGGACAGAGGAGCCTGGTGGGCTGCAGTCCCTAGCGTAGCGAAGAGTCAGACACGACTGAGCAACTTCACTTTCCCTTTTCACCTTCATGCACTGGAGAAGGACATGGCACCCCACGCCAGTGTTCTTCCCTGGAGAATCCCAGGGACGGGGGCCTGGTGGGCTGCCGTCTCTGGGGTCACTCAGGGTCGGACACGACTGATAAGACTCAGCAGCAGCAGCAGCAGCCAGTCATGGTGGCATAGACCCTTCCTCTGTTCAAAGCTTCCCAGGGGCCTTCTCCCGAAATCAACACAATCTGACGGCAGCCCACCTCACCTCCTGCCACTCTAGACCCTCACGCATAACGTCCAGTCCTCCATTTGTTGTCTTTGGGCCTAAAAATGTCCTCCCGAGGCTGCTGCTTGTCATCACTCGGGGCCCTCTCTCCCAACTGGTGCCAACCAATGCTCCCAACGGCCCTGTCACTCGCTGCCCTGTCACTCGCTGCACCGTCACTCTGATTTCTTAGTGCTGCCACCTGAAGCTGCTTTTTGTGCACCTTCCTTCCAGTTTTATTGAGACGTAATCAGCATACAGCACTGCATAAGTTTAAGATGTGCAACGCAACGTTCTGGCTTGCGAACACATCACAAAATGATGATCACACTAAGTGAACATCCATCATCTCATACTGGACACAAAGTTAAAGGAACAGAAAACCTTTTTTTTTCTTGTGATGAGAGCGGTTTTATACGTTTTTAAACTCGTTCCTCCTCCACATGCACGTGAGCCCCACGAGTGCGTTTCCACTACTCTATCTCGTGTACCTGGCCCAACAGGAAGTGCCCAGCACACGTCAGGACGAGCAGCTGAGTGTGGGGTACAGCAGCCTAACACAGCTATGTTTTTAAGTCAAGGGCCACCGGCTGGAGGATGCCGCAGCAGACTCGGAGCAGAGACTCGCAGAGCGCTCCACAGGCCCCAGGGACACAGGCAGGCAGGGGCACCCCCGCGCACCCCAGCTAGTCACTGAACCGTGCCAGGCCTCAAGACACTTGCAAATCCAGTAGTAAGATTAAACTGGAACAAACAGAAATCTGTCATTATCGCAGACAATTCCTCTGATGCAAATCACATGTATTATGTGTGCAAATCAGGGTGTCATATGTTTTAAAAAGTCATTCAAGGAACATAATTCACTAACCTACTGGGCCTGGTGAACATCTGCCGGGGAACGGACCACACTTTCACAGTTCAGCCGACAGCGACTCACAGAGTCTGAAGACTCACACTCATGTCTCTCTCTCACAAGTCCAGCGTCAACCTTTCTGGTTCAAGTGAACGTGTTCAGAACAAACAGAAAACTTCCCCCAACTGGCTAACTTTTTTGTTCTGAAGGGATGGGGCGGGGGGCAGGGAGGGGGCGCACAGCAAGGACTAAGGAAGCCAGACATGCCAGAGCAAAGCCACGGAGATTTCAGCCCGAAAGGAAGTGGCAGACTAAGCCTGAATTATGTCATTAAGACTCAAGATTTGACTTAGCCCTTTAAACAACAAGACGGCATCTCTTTTCCTGCACCTCCAGGTCAGACGACAAGGGTTATCATCTCACTGCACGGGCGGGCCCGACCTCAGAGGAGCTTCAGAACTGGAGGGGCTTCCCACCGGGTTCCAAAGTTTAACCTCTGGAAAGCCACGAGAGCTGAACTGTAACCTCTAACTGTAGAAAGGTTTCAAGAGGAGCTCTGGAAAAGACAAACGTAGTACCTGTCACCTGTGAATGAAACGTTACTCGTCCCACAGTGAACAGGACACAGAAGCAGAGAAGGTGCCATCCAATCCTCCAGCCACAGAGTCCCCGCCACAACGACTGACCTGGCCTCCAAGACCCTGGCACTGTTCAGGGCTTCTTTCATAACCACGGACTTTAATTTGCAGGCACTGTAAGACAGCAGTTCCTCCCAGTATGTCTAAACGCAAACAGTTACAGCACACGGCAGTAAGAGAAATTCTTACATCCACAAAGCATCCAGCAGCCATGGCCAGGAAGAACAAAAACCAATTTCAAATGTTGGTTCTAACAAGAACTGCGCCCTGATGTGTGGTTGATTTTAAGACTGGCCCAGATTATCCGCCAGTCTGCGGGCCAGCTACTGTGTCTGACTGTTTGACCCGGGGCTTCCCTGGTGGCTCAGACGGTAAAGCGTCTGCCTGCAAGGCGGGAGGCCTCGGTTAGATTCCAGGTCAGGAAGATCCCCTGCAGAAGGAAATGGCAACCCACTCCAGTATTCTTGCCTAGAGAATCCCCTGGATGGAGGAGTCTGGTAGGCTACAGCCCACAGGGTCGCAAAGAGTCAGAGATGACTGAGCGATTTCACTTTCACTTTCTTTCACTACAACCCCACGGACTGCAGGCCAGGCTCCTCTGTCCACGTGATTCTACAGAGAAGAATACTGGAACGGGTTGTCATTTCCTTCTCCAGAGAATCTTCCCTATCCAGGGATCAAACCCATTATCTCCTGCAATGGCAGGTGAATTCTTTACCACTGAGCCACCTCAGAAGCCCTTGGCAAAGTTTACTATGTAATAAATACATTTTGGATGTGAAAACATCTCAGTATTCTGAGCTACAAAGCAGCAGCAGTTTCTGGGGGCCTGCCAATCAGGCTGAAGAATAAACGCATGCATTCTGAGGACTTTGCTTAAAAGGGTCACTCAGGAAAGGACTGAGGCCAAAGCAGAATCCCATCCTATCAGCAGCACAAGGCACTGCTGCCTTTCCCGCCAGTCTCTGCTCAGGCATTACTATCAGCACGTGAGGCACACTTGCTCAACTGCTTACGCAGGTTGGAGGGAAAAGCTCACTCTCATGTTCATGTGTATACATATATAAAATCCTCTGGGTGCTTGTTATAAAACAAGTGTTTTCTTTCAGAATCTTTGATGGTGACCGCTTTAACCATCTTCTTTTCTTTAGGATCAACGTGTTCTAGCAGTCAGCTAAGAAACAGAATTTTTGCAAAGCCAATCCCAGGAACTTCCTAGCACTGACATACATTTCCATACAGGAGGAAGAGTTATGAGTGGTGGCAGGAGAAACTTAAGTTATTTGGGGGAGCAAAGTGCCATGTAACCAAAACCCTGTGGTTTCAGTTACTGTCTGTCTCCCTCTGTCAGTACCTAATGCCTCTGTGACGCCAACAAATACTCTGAACAAGCTGAATGTCGTCTCCCAGCCCAGAAAATTTCTTTATTCTGTCGTCAACTCCCAGACCTTTGCTCTCACTCTTCCAGGTGGTCTCAGCCACTAACTTACCCAAACGACCCCATCTACTGTAGGCCAGGGTCCTCTGTCCATGTGACTCTCCAGAGAAGAATACTGGAACGGGTTGTCATTTCCTTCTCAGGTTCGACCCAGAGATGGAACCAAGGCTTCCTGCCTTGCAGGCAGACGCTTTACCGTCCGAGCGACCAGGGAAGCACGAGGTCGTAGAGTCAGACACAGCTGAGGAACTGACCAGCAGACTGGCCAATAATCTGGGCCAGTCTTAAATGAGGCACCTCGCCTCGCCACGTGAGCCAGCACCGGGCCGCAGGCGGAAGCGCCCGCTACAAGCGAAGGGAGGCTCTGTGTCGCCAGTTTTACCTTACAAATTTGTCAAAATCATTTGAATAAGAGATCATAAATAATTTCTCCTCCAAATACTCATTTACTATAATGACCTCTGCCTCTTTTAAAAAGTGAAAAATATCAATCATAATCCAAAATTCCACTTTTGAGCAAAGTGGAATAATGTCAATGAAATACAGTGTATTTTGGAGCTAGTGCTTTGACTGACAACTTTTGTGAGGTGAGTAAACAGACACCAACCAGATCCCTTAGGACAGCTGTGCAATCCCCCACCCCTGCTCCGACTCGGAATGGGAACCTGGCATCTGTTTCTCTACGTAACTGCTGTTTAAACACGCGGCTCTGGTGTCAAGAACCAGGGAAGACCAGCGTTTGCACTGTCTCATATGACACTATCACCCACGCACAGCAATAACGCCAGGTGTCTTACTGCCCATGGCTTGCGGTGTGCAATTCACAAGTATGTGTCTTGAGAATCAACCTCAGAAAAAGGGTCAGTTTCAACTATCAAGCTACACAGCCCCAAGAGTGCGTGGGATAATCTGAAACAAATTAATAAAATGGGACTGAAAGACGACTGGAAAGGCGATGCTTGTAAGATCTGTAAGAGTCAGGAGCACTCACTGTAAGACAGCGCAACAGTCCACCTTAAGAGGCTGAACAACAGTCGACTATGACGAATGGCTTCTGCTGTGTTAAAAGCAAACACATAAACCCCTTTATTCCAGGGCATTCACAAGTGTGAAGAACATAAACCAAATCAAAGCAGGTAAAAAGTTTAAGGATGGCAGCAACGATTTACTGATCTTCCAATTTATCCACTGCCTAATATTTTCAAACCAAGTCCAGCAGAAGGGATTTATCAAAATACAACATATGAACCTCTGGCACTGTATACATATGGCATCCACGCCACAGGTGTGAGCCACAACAATCACAAAGGCCTCGAATCTAGGAAAGCGGGAACTTTTCCAGTGGAGGGAGGGAAAGGAACCCCCCAATCCTTTTGAGAATTCACTGAAAATGATAGACCCCCTCCCAAGAGAAATAACATACACAATGTTAAGAGCAATTACACCAGTGTAGAAATCTGGCAACACCGAATCACTGCCCTGGATAAGCACAATGAAATCTGCTAGCTGGGAAGAGTAACACAAATAAACACCTTCTCCTTCTCACAGTCAGCCCCTCTACTGGCTCTGCCTCATGAAGGTCACCAACGAGAAGGCATAAAACCCGACAGACACCTGCTGTCTCCGCGTCTCCCACCTCAGCAGCACTGTTTCAGAGCTGATGGCCACGGCACTCAAAACCCTTCCCACTCGCTGCTTCCAGACCCCCGTCTCTTCCTTTTCCTTCTTTCTCTCTGTCTCCTCCTCTGGCTTCTCCTTCAGCCTCCACCGCCTCTGTCTAGAAGGCGTCCGAGTCTTCAGCCTGACCCTCTTCTCGCGCCTTCCTCTCCAGGGGAGCTGGAGGTTTCCGAGAGCCTCTACAAGCTGGCTTCTCCCAAGTGCACATATCTCAACTCTCTGTGTCTCGAGTCCATGCTCCTCCTCAGGAAAAGGAAAGGGAAGTCGCTCAGTTGCGTCCGACTCTCTGTGACCCCTCCATCCATGGGATTTTCCAGGCAGGATACTGGAGTGGGTTGCCATTTCCTTCTCCAGGGGAACCTCCCCGACCCAGAGATCGAACCCGGGTCTCCCACGTTGCAGGCAGACGCTCTACCATCTGAGCCACCAGGGAAGGTGACCGATGTGCCAAACTACCAAAAAAAACGGCTTAGGCCTGGCCCAGGAGAGCTCTGCACCCCTTGTAATTACAGTATTAGCGAACAGTATGCTGCCCAGATAACAAAACCCAGTGATAACTTACAGTTAGGCAAAGTCAGCAGGCCCCTCTTACGGAGACATCACCTTGGCCTCCTGCAAGCTTATCATAAGCTATGCAGCGTGGCACAGGGCTTCCTGGCGGCTTAGTGGTGAAGAGTCCACCCAGCATGCAGGAGACGTGGGTTCCATTCCCTAGTCAGGAAGATCCCCTGAGAGAGAAAATGGCAGCCCACTCCAGTAAGCTTGCCTAGAGAACGCCATGGACAGAGGAGCCTGGCGGGCTGCCCTCCCAGAGTCACAAGCAGTGGGACATGACTCCGTGATTCAACAACAACAAAGTGTGGCAGCGCCTCTGCAACAACCCACTGTCACTGGCACGTGTTTCAAGCAAGGAGCTGTCCGCGGGTGGCTCCCGGATAGGAGCTCTCCAGCAAGGAGCCCTGCTGAGAGCCTCGCCTCTGGAGGAGGGGCTTCCGGGGGAGGAGCACTCTCTGACAGCATTACGGGGCCTGCTGCTTCACTCAGGGCACGACTGCACGGGAGAGGCAGAGCAAGCACGGGCTCACTGCACAGCCCGCCTCACTCGCTGGCGCTGGGCTCAGATGCCTCCGGCAGTGCCGCCACCTGCATGCACCCCACTCTGGAAAGGCTCTGGGCACAGGGAGCCGCTCGGGGAAGCCCAATTTACTCAGCACCCCGAAACCCATGCTCACTTCTTGGCAAACAGTAATCTTTTGAAGTCAAAACCCGTGAACAAAGGTACTGGCATCTTCTGCATACATCTTCCCACACGAGCCGCGGCACCGTCTTTCGTACCCCACAGAGTTCCTCTGTGATGCCGGGAAGGTGAAAATTGCCAAGACAGACTGGATGCCACCTCGGAAAACTGCCAGCAATGGACAGCTGTAAACTGTGACGCCCGTCTCTCCAGCTTTTTCCAGTACTTTCTGGAAGAGGGTAATGAGGGCATCCCATTAAACCATCAGACTCAAGCTGGGGTTCTGTGTTTGTGCTTTAATTTAACAAACGTGTATTGTTGTTTATCTACTCTCTCTTGGACAATGGAGGGATGCAAAGATATAATCCCTGCTCTCAAGGAACTTCAAGTCTCCCAGGAAAGAACGAAGAACACGGGGCGGGTGCTGCCTTTCCCGCAGCTGGAGTGCTCCCCGAGGGCCACGAGGGCGCAGTCCTCTAGACACGGTCCCTCCACCATCAGGTTCAGGCCAGCAGCCTCCAAAACACGCTTTTCCGCTTCCCATCTTCCAGGTGGCGCTGGTGGAAAAGAGCCCGCCTGCCCATGCAGGTGACAGGAGAGACAGGGGCTTGGTCCCTGGGCCCAGAGGAGCCCCTGGAGGGGGCACTGCCACCCCCTCCAGTGTCGGTGCCTGGAGAAGCCCGTGGACAGGAGGCCTGGCGGGCGACAGTCCACGGGGCCCAAAGAGTTGGACGCGACGGCAATGGCTTAGCGCTCACTTTCCCATCTCAGGTCTGACCCTATCGTCTTCCCTACAAACTGTTCAAAGAACCCTGCCGCTCCCTCTCCCGCCTTCTCACACTTTTCCTCTTTTCTATGCTTGAAGCAAGCTCTTATGCTTCAAGTCCACGAGAAAAACTTCCCTGCCCTCCCCTACGGCTCAGCGCTCTCCCCTACTTGGCATCTGTGTTGGCCGGGGCCTCGCTGCTCCCCCATCCCTCAGAGTGCAAATCTAACTCTCCTCCTCTTGGGGGCGATTGGGAGGACCTCATCACCCACCTTCGCATCTACGGAAGACGCCCACGGCCAGCCCCAGCCTCGGCACCCCGCCAGCCTACCTCAAGCTCAATGCAGGCGTCCCAACACCCACAGCTCACTTCCAAATGGTTCTGCAAAATAGAGATGAGACGGAGGCAAAGCACGGGCGGAGTTCTAACAGCTGATATATGGGGGTGAAGGCTGGTGCTCCCTGTAATATTCTTTCAACTCTTCTGTAGTTTGAAAGTTTCCAGATTTAAAAGTTGAGAGAAAAGAATATGTAGGATCAGAATAAAAACAGGAATCGTGGTTGCTGTTCTCTGGGCAGCTTGTAAGTCTAACTTGCCTAATCTCAACAGGTGAGGTAGATCTGAGCGCTCAATGACTGATGTTAATACGCCTAGTGTGCCATCAGCATGCAAGTCCTGACTGGCGCCTGCCAGGGAGCAGCAGGGCACTCAGCGCTGTGTGTACGGGGTCCACAAGCTCTCTCCCTGGGAGTGGGAGCCATCTCCTGGCCTCCCCCGCCTGTGCTCAGGGCACCACTGTCCTCCCCGGACCCCTGGGCCCTCTCAAGCCGCCCACACCTCAACCAGGGGCCGAGGTCTGTACTTCCAGTGCCCCCCACCGCTCTCCCCCTCTCCACAGAGGCCACCAGCTGTCCCCATCCCAGGCCCGCCTGCCCTCCCGCCTGGACTCTGCGGCAGGAGTTCCACGCAGCCCTTGCTTCTCTGTCTGGATGCTCAGCTCTAACTGGATCATACTTCTGGTCTGAAGGGTTTCTGGCGACCCTCCAGCACCAGGAAGTCACACCGAAGCCTCCGGGTGGCCCTGAGGAGCACACACTTCCCGCTGCTTCTTCCACACCCCTTCTCACTGCCTCGTTTGTTGTTGTGTAGTTGTCAAGTTGTGTCCAACTCTTTGCAACCCTGTGGACCACAGACCACCAGGCTCCTCTGTCCCTGGGCTCTCCCAGGCAAGAACACTGGAGTGGGCTGCCATTTCCTCCTCCAGGGGATCTTCCCCACCCAGGGATGGAACCCCACGGCTCCTGCTCGCCGGGAAGGTTCTTCACCACTGAGCCCCTTGGGAAGCCCCTGGCCGCACACTGGCCCCTGGTGCCCAGCAGCGCCCTGGCCGCTTTCCTCTGTGACCCCGTGGCCTGCACGGGCGCCCTCCCTCTCCCCACTCACTTCTGCTCTCCTGCGCGCCCCAGACACAAACCCTCACGCCAGATACATCGGCCTCCTCTGAACCTTTAAAATGCCGTCATATGCTCTTGCTACCGTGCAAGTCCTACTGACACTTCCAAGTACAATCCAACACCTGTATGTGCATTTCTTACCAAGATTTCTAAACTGTGAAGCCCCCGACAGCAGCGACTTTTCACATGTGACAGGCACTCAGGGTTTACGACAGGAGCCTAACATTCCTTTACACAAATTCAAGAAAACTGCAGTGCTGCCTCCTGAACCACAAGCAATTTTCCCTTAAGATGCCAACAACATTTTAATAGTAGTATAGTCTTTTTCT
Source organism: Nanger dama (assembly GCA_917880005.1). Lineage (NCBI taxonomy): Eukaryota > Metazoa > Chordata > Mammalia > Artiodactyla > Bovidae > Nanger > Nanger dama. The sequence goes on along the minus strand of CAKJTW010000021.1, from coordinate 3,620,675 downwards.
TTTTCCCTCTTTTAGTGTGGTAAAATATATAAGACAAAATTTGCCATTTTAAACCACTTGAAAGTGTAAAATTAAGTACCATTAATTATAATGACAACATTGTGCAACTATCACCACTATCTGTTGGCAAAATTTTCATCACCCCAAACAGAAAACTGCCCCTGTTGAGAAATGACTACCCCTTCTCCCTTCCTCCTGCCCCCGGAACCCTCCAACCTGCCTGCTCTAATCACTTCATCATGCAGCTGGAGTCATGTGGTAATGTCCGTCCTCCTGTCTCGCTTATTTCCAGCCGTCCATGGTGCACCGCACGAATCGGAGCGCCACTCCACGGGGCTTCCTTGGCACTCCAGGGGCTGACTCTCGCTTCCACTGCAGGCAGTGAGGGTTCGCTCACCCCTCACTCCCCTGGTGCAGGGCATCAGCGGGTGGGGACAGCTTTTCGGGGCCGGGAAACACTCCACTATACGGATGGGCACACTGTGCGTGTCCTCTCTGCTGATGGACACCTGGCTACCCGCACTTTCTGACTATGAGCAGCTGTGCGCACTGACTCAGTGCAGACGCCCTGCTCTCAGTCCTTCTGGGATAACACTTAAGAGCAGAATTGCTGGGTCACACAGGAATTCTTTTCCGCTTTATGGGGAACAACAGCAGTATAGTTTTACAATTTACACATGTGGTCTTTTGGGAAGCACAACACCCACAAGAGTTCCTACTCATTTAGGAAACAATTCACTTTTAGACAGGTAACAGATAAATGAAAGATATATACAGGCTATTTTTCAGCAGGTAAGGTGAGACAGGGTTTTGGTACAGGAAGACTTCTGTTGAACCTGTTTCTTAAACCCAAGCAAGCATACAAAACATGCTTGGACGAAACGACTAGCCTTCACTACTGTAAGAAGAGGACCATCTCTTTTCAGTCCAAGGTCAGCAGCCTGGGATTTCTAAACTGACATCTCACTATTATTACCGCCAATGCCAGGAGATTTTACAAAACCAACAGAATACAAACACGGAAAGCCACAGACACCACCAGTGCTGACCCAGAGCACCTCTCTAAGGGCAAGGACGGAAGAGACCACCAGGAGTCTCTTCCACTTTACTCCACAACTTCTGCGTCTCAGCCTCTCAAAAACATCCATTCTTATAATCAGGTAACAGCCTAAAACTGTACTTAGAATACAAGCAACAAAACGCAACATTAGGAAATGTTAAAGGGAGCTCAGTGGGCAGCTCCCACAGCATCACTGAACAGTGAGGGAGGCCTCGATCCCACGTGGACTGCACAGCACTCCACGGCAGGCCAGCCAGGTTCTCAGCCCTTTCAGTAACCGAGGAAAAGAGGCTTGAGAAAACCGCTTTACGTTCTTTTTAAAGCTCCTGACATTAGCCTTTGTATCATATTAAAAAAGAGCAAGTGTAGCTGTAAAACTTTAAAACCACTGTATCTGATTTCATTCTAGGTCTCCCCCAAAATAAAAAGCACTGACTTAGTTGGGTTTATATATTTAGAAAACAGGAAAATAATGCTCAAAATGTAATAAAGTCATCTCATATAAAAGGAAACTTTATTTTTATTACTCTCACCCATGCCTGAAATGTTAACGACTTCTCTAAGACACTTTGTCCTAAATAGCACCCTGCCTCAAATCTTAATTTTTAGGTTTTGAGGCACTAAATGAGTATTTACTCAAAATTCTGATATATCTAATAAGAGAAATTTGAAGTTTAAAGGATTTGCGCAAAATGTGTCATTTATTATGTGCAGACATACAGGCTACAGACACTTATGACACCAGGCTAGTTATACAGCTGTGACTAGTCCATCTAGCAAAGCTTGGGCCTCAGGCTGTAAACAACAGCTACAAAACTGACTCTAGGGGCCCAGAGTTCACCAGCTCTCTAAAAGGCATCATTTTACAATCCAATGCTTTAGATCATTACAGCAGTTAAGACAGCATTCTTCCCCTAAATGAGTGAGAGCCAAAATGCAGGGGAAAAAGCCTAACCAAAAGCACAGTACCTGAACTGGGAGACTAGTTATGACCATATTTATATGTACAAATGTAACAGTTCAGAGATACCAAGGAATGGGATTTAAATGGCAATATACAGTAATTTTTAAAATACAGTTTAAAATACTTTTGAGGTCACTGAATATATGAAAGAAGAGAATGAAAAAGCTGGCTTAAAACTCAACATTCAAAAAACTAAGATCGTGGCATCCCATCCCATCACTTCATGGCAAATAGATGGTGAAAAAGTGGCAACAGCGACATTTCATTTTCTCGGGCGCCAAAATCACTGCAGACGGTGACTGCGGCCAGGAAATCAGAAAGCGCTTGCTCCTTGGAAGAAAAACTGTAACACATCTAGACAGCACTTAAAAAACTGAGACAGAGGTCCATCTAGTGAAAGCTATCTATGGTTCTCCCAGTAGTCACATACAGATATAAAGAAGGCTGGGCGCTAAAGAACTGATGCCTTCCAACTGTGGTGCAAGAGAAGACTCTCGAGAGTCCCCTGGACAGCAAGGAGATCAAACCAGTCAATCCTAAAGGAAATCAACCCCGAATATTCATTGGAAAGACTGATGCTGAAGTTCCAATACTTGGGCCACAAAATGCGAAAAGCTGACTCATTGGAAAAGACCCTGGTGGTGGGAAAAGATTGAGGCAGGAGAAGGAGGTGACAGGATGGGATGGTTGGATGGCATCACCAACTCAATGAACATGAATGTCAACAAACTCAGGGAGATAGTGAAGGACAGAGAAGCTGGGGTGCGCAGTCCATGGGGTCGCACAGTAGCACACAAATGAACACCAATCGAATATATTCAGCGTTTAACTTGATGTGCTCAGACATAACTTTGTTAGAAACTGCATTTCACACAGGTTTGGAAGCTCAGTAAGTTCACATATATTTATCAAGTGCTAAAAATACTCAACGCATCCAGTGCACCTTCAGGAGAGGCAATTCTCCCATTGATTTGCAATAATCAATGGTTGACTGAGAGGTTACTATGTGCCAACTACTATATTTTAATAAAGTAATGTAGCTAAATTTAAAGCCACACACTCAATAATGTCTAAAGAAAGGCAGTTCTACAAAAGCTTAATATACATTAACTGAAAGCTAATTATTTAACTCACTCAAAATGCAGTTTATACCTATCGAAATTAAAAATTTGTAAGAATCAAGCTATCAAGTTTTCATGTTGAGTAACATTAAGAAAATTATAAAGAAATAAACATCCATACATTCACTGTGTCACTTAACTCACACATTTCAATTGGAAGCCAGCTTCCCTGGCGGCTCAGAAGGTAAAGAGTCTGCCTGATGCGAGAGGCCTGGTTTGGATCCCTGGATGGGTAAGATCCCTGGAGGAGGTAAAGGCTACCCACTCCAGTATTCTTGCCTGGACAATCTCATGGACAGAGGAGCCTGGTGAGCTACAGTCCATGGGATCACAAAGAGTTGAACACAAACTTCAAAAAGTAGTTTCAAATTATTCATTTCTATCTCAAATAACAATGTACATTAAAATAGTAAATGATTCAATCCTTTAAGGTACCAACACAAAACCTAAAACCAAACTCGTTTACGTTAGCTGACTTTTGGGGTAGTGTATAACATTCTGTCAGTAACACTAGTAAACCAACCAAAAGTAGAAATCACAGTTCACAGTACCCAAACAGCCCTACTGAAAAACCTCTTCAGAAAAATAAGGCAGTCTTTACTTTTGAAAGACAACATAATACACATTTCCCTCCCAAAATAAAAATGTCTTGTGTTTTCTCTGAAACTGAAGAGAAATTTTCTCAAAATGTTTAAGTATGTTAAAGCTGGTGTCCCCACCACTCAACCAGTCTGGTGCTTCCCCTGGCGCCCAAGTGATTAATGGTCAGAGGTTTCACCTTGAAGGGTCTTTAGGAGGGTTTTCCAAGGATAAGGTTCTACATGCTGAGCAACACAGATCTCTCGCACGGGACTCAGCTAAAATGCTAGGAAACTAAAGTGCACTGAGAACCGGTTTTTTCAAGAAAACGATTAATCCTGCAGTTTATGCCTTGATAAACATTATCAGTTTTGAAACCATGCTTTAAAAGCTTGGTACCTAGACCAGCTAAAGCTGTCTGAACCCACAAGACACGCACGGAAAAGATGTGATATCAGATACGTGGGTGATAAGGACAGGGAGCAGACGCACCTTGGGGAATGCCCATGGGTTCAATAGAACCAACCAAGGGACGGACCCACAGGCCTCCAGCCGAACGAGGCTGTCACCAAGATGAAAATGGAAAATATCCCAGGCCTAAGCCTGGCCCATTTCTCAACTGTTCCCAAAGACAGTCTGAAAAGATTCTTAAAAGCCAAGAGAGAGATCCTCCAGAACGATTAACTGGCTACAAACTATAGTTTAAGGGCATTTCACACTCAGAAAACAGGACAAGATCTTACCAAGCAGCACCCCACACTTGACCGACTGAAAGAACATGTTACGAAAATGGCAGTCTCAAAGTTTTCCCCACTTAATCTACTAACCATAGCTCACAATGTTCAGTGTTCATAGCAAAATATTCCCTTTAGTTTTTCAACCTGAATATTCCCACAGGCGCATTTTAAATTCTGTGTTTACCACCACTGTTACTTGCTAGTAACAACTTCTTCGTATGCTATGTAAGTTTAGCACACTTCTAAAACACCACATCCTATTTCAATTATCAATCCTGAGAACTAAGAATCAGCTTAGCTGTTACAGTTAATTTCAGACTGTGGGAGTAACAGAATGGACTCATCACTCTCTCTCGAACGGCGCTATTGCACCTAAGTCCTTGGCCAGGGAAGGCAGTGGCCCCACTCCGGGGCTCCTGCCTGCAGAATCCCAGGGACGGGGAGCCCGGGGGCTGCAGCCCATGGGGTCGCTGAGGGTCGCACAGGACTGAGCGCCCTCCCTTCCCCGCTTCACCGCCGTGCACTGGAGAAGGCAGTGGCCCCACTTCGGGGCTCCTGCCTGCAGAATCCCAGGGACGGGGAGCCCGGGGGGCTGCAGCCCATGGGGTCGCTTGAGGGTCGCACAGGACTGAGCGCCCTCCCTTCCCCGCTTCACCGCCGTGCACTGGAGAAGGCAGTGGCCCCACTCCGGGGCTCCTGCCTGCAGAATCCCAGGGACGGGGAGCCCGGGGGGCTGCAGTCCAAGGGGTCGCTGAGGGTCGCACAGGACTGAGCGCCCTCCCTCCCCGCTTCACCGCCGTGCACTGGAGAAGGCAGTGGCCCCACTCCAGGGCTCCTGCCTGCAGAATCCCAGGGACAGGGAGCCCGGCGGGCTGCCGTCGGTGGGGTCGCACAGAGGCGGACACGACTGAAGCGACTGGGCAGCAGCAGCACGTCCTCCGTCACTTCGCGCTGATTTAGTAAGATCATCCAGTCTTCCACCTTGACCCAACGAAAGCCAAGTGGCCATTTTAAATCAAGTCATCACCAAATCCTTCAAAAGCGTGAATCAAATTGTTTTGAAACTGAAACAAAGCATTGCATACACACAGTTCGAGTACAGCAATTTTGAGGAAAAACGTCCCTACGGAAGAGTTAACATCTATAAAGTAAAAACCTCTGTATCAAAGCCACGAACTACATTCAGAGTCGGCCAGCCCAACGTCCAACACGAAAACGCGGACAGCGTCACTTGTGGAGGCGCAGCGCTCCGGCTCCACTAGCTCGGAGGACGAGGCCGGCAGCCTTCCGACCTGAAACGTCCCCGCGCCCAGGTCTCTCAGCCCCCGGAGGCCGGGAGGGCCGGCCCGGGCCGGCCGGCGGGAGCTCGGGGCCCGCGCACAGAGGCGCGCTCTGCAGCCAGGAGGGGAGAGCCGCCGCTAGGGCGGGCCGGGAGGCGCTCACCTGCAGTTGGGCGGAGGGTCTAGCGTGATGTCCGCCAGCTCCTTCTGAATCCTGCACCGGGAGGCGGGGAGAGAAAGACAGCGCGTCAGGGCGGCCGCGCGGGCTGAGCGCCAGGCCCGCCGCCCCGCCGCCCCGCCGCCCCGGCCGCGCGCGGCGCCCCCTCAGGCCGCCCGCCTCCCGGGGACGCAGCCAACATGGCCGCCGCGCGCGGCCCGCGGCGCTGACCGCCCCGCCGCCTGCCCGCCTGCCCGCCGGGCGGGGGCCGCGCCGCCCCGGGAGGGCCCGCCCCGCGCCCGCCGCGCCGCCCCGCGCCCGCCCGCACACCAGCCGCAGCCCGCACGGTGCACCGCCCGGCCGGCCCCGCAGGCCCGCGCGCCCCGGCGGCCCCGCGCGCACCCCGCACGGGCTCTGAGCCCGGGACGCCCCCCCAGCCCCCCGCCCCGGGCTCCGTCCCGCAGCGCCCCGCCACCGCACAGGGCCCATCCCCCCGCCCGGGCCGACGCCGCCCGGCCTTCACGCCGGCCCGGCCTTTGTCTTCCGCCTACCTAGGCGCCCAGAGCATCAGTTCAGACCAAAGTTTGTGGCCGTGAAGCCTCCGCCACCTTTCAGACCCAGCCTGCTGTCTTTATCACCTTTCCTGCCCCTATCGTATCAAGCCCTAAAGGGCTATGCTACAGTTTAAAAACCCCACTTAGGCAGTACAGGAGTAAAACACACAGTCTAAAAGCAATCAATCCCAATGGATGCTCTGCTCTTCCCAGAGGCTTTCTGAGGGTAGGATGGCAGGACTAGCTGCTGCGATTGCAAAAGGTTTTATGAAGGCAGTTTTTTTCATTTATAAGTCAAGAGAAATTTACTTGGGATTGGGGGTGGTGATTAGGGAAGTTCCGTAAACTTTCCCGAGTGGAGGACATTTCTTGTCCCCTGCAAATCTGGTTAACTGTAGAAAGGGCTTTGCTATCTCTGGTATCTACTTATCTGTGTCCTGCTCAATTCTTTTGCAGTCGATCATCTATCAGCTCTGGGCCCTTGGCATCCCTGGTGTTTGACTCATTATTGTATGTCAGGCAAAGTTTGGATCCCGGGCTTCCCGATTCTTTACCTGCATCTACTAGAATGGCTGTGTATGTTAAGGCCTATGTACAGGGGTAAAAATCACCTCCTCCTAAGCACAACCTAAGGTATAAATTTTCCTTGTCAATCCAATCTCTGATAAAATATTCACTGAAAAGGGAGCTGTTTCTTTAATACCTAAAAAGATACCAGACAGCTTTATCCACTTCATTTCTACAGCAAACATTCACACTACTTCTAGAATACTGGGAAAAGATTTCTAAGAGTAACCCACACATGTTCCACGGAGTATTTCTTATCCAGTCCACCAGCAGCGGGGCTTTTCCTTCAGCTGTGGACTGAAAACCAATAAGCAGTTTCCTTCTAATATGCAGTTAAGTAACCTTCTGTCGCCCAACTCAGGCTTCTCTTTCCCCTCAATCTCCTAGTATACGTGCCCGTCCCAATTCTATTCCTACCTTCCAAATCAATTTCCCTGAGCAGCATCTACAGGGTCCCAGCGACCTCACTTTTCCCCTTGTTCTTTTGTGGATACGAGGCCCCCTCTGTTTTTTCACCTTTACTATCAACCACAGCTCTGCTTTATTTTAACAGCCACTCTTTCAGCAAGATTCCCAGGGAGCTAAAGCTGATGTTAACTTGATAAAATTACTGTTGGAAGCTTCCCACCTTTCATTTATTTCACACCTACCATCTCTTTCCCAGGCATTTCCAAATGAGTTTTTAACTTCCTTAGCGTAAATGGACAAATTGTGTCTAATGAAGAAAAAAAAGACTATCTCTAATTTGCTTACATAAAGCAGACAATTTTATATTTGACACCTGTGCCTTTATCCCCAAATATATTCCTGGACACTAGGGTAATCCACCAAAATATAAAAGTGCTAATGAACTAACGCAAATATTCTGCCTTAGGCCAGGCCAAAAGCTGCCCTCGGCTTGGATCAGAGAGCCCAGAGAAAGGGAGGGGTAACGAAGAGAAGGCTCCATCCAAGCGGGCAGGGGAGATGCCAGGCTTGGGGTGAACCAGCACAGGGCTGACAGCGGAGGGCCTCTCAGGACTCCTGGGAAGCTGAGATGCAATCAAACAACCTCTCTGAAAATGAGAATCTTGCCAAGGCACCTTGCCACATCTCTTGTGCTTAGGTCACCAAAGCATTTTATCAACTTTCCAAATTTCAGGGAAAACGACAGGACACACTTTCTAACTAAAAGTTCTGGCTCACTACTCAGTGCAGACACTTAAGGCCTCTTGTTCTTTTTTTTTTTTTTTAAACGTTCTTTTAAGACAGACGTCTTTACCTAAGCTACCATTTCGATTCCTTACTATCTTCCTGGTTTGCCACTTTAAAGTTTAATAACTGTACACTGGACAGCAGGGTTTATTAAAAGGAATGGAGGCTCCAAGGAATCTGCTGTAGACTAAGGCTCGTGAGGATCAGAGGATACTAGTGAAGGATGATGGAGGATAAAAGTAACTTCTATCAGGAACATAACAGGGAGAGAAAAAGAAAAAGAGCTACTGCTTGAATTCAACTTGTGTTGACATAAGTGTTTTTGTTTTGTTTACAGCCTAAAAGAAAACAGCATAAAAAAAAATTGAGCTTCCCAGAAATTTAAGTGGAGGTTCTCAAAAAAACCACAGAATCCCCAAAACAGCCTAGAATAACTAATTTGCATCATTTATTGATTAATTTGCCTCAACTCTCTAAATCAGAAAAATCTCTTTAAATCCCATCTGAAAACATCCATCTCCATCTATTAAATTTTTCACTCTGCTAATGTGAGTTAGTTATTCCTTACGCCATTTGTGGAAAAAGCACTATTCAAAGAGAGATCCTATGTGCAACAGGTGAGAAGGAAGTAAGACGGAGACAGAAATCGTCGTGATAGAGCTGTCCGGGCAGGTATTAATAATTAAGTGGGATGACAGTCTTGGGGAGGGTCACAGCTTAGTGATTAACAGGACAAATAATTTGAAATCAGATTTGGAGGTCACTAGTAACACTCATGCAGATTCTTACAAACTGCAGCAAGATACGGGGAAGGCGAGCCACAACAGCTGCAAGGAGACAATGATCAGAAGTAAAAACAGAAGCAGCAACAGAGAGAAATAATTCGGGCTTTCAAGGTCCTTTTTCCCTTTTATGAACACATAAGCCCCGAGGAGCCTGTAAGCTACCCTCACTGGAGGCGGACCCAATGCAACCGGAGGCCGTGCGGGCAATAGGAAGCCTGCTTTGGGGGGCGGGGGTGGGGTTCGGTACCTCTTGGCGCTGGTGGAGAGGAGTTTGGAGTTTTTGCTCATGCTGACTTTGCTCTCCTTCTTCTTGGGGGTGTTTGCTTCTTTCTCAGTTTGCTGGTTGGAGGACGAAGACGAGGAGGAGCTGGTGCTGGCCCTCGAATCGTCATCCGACATAGCGAACCCCCGCCCCACCCCGCAAACAGCCCCTGCAGGGGGAGGGAGACAAAACAGAAAGGCCGGTGTAGACACGGACCTCGGGCGCTGTCAGGAGGGCTCGGGCCCCGGCCGCCCCCCCACCGCCGCCCTGCACGCGCTTTCCCGAATCTCCAGGCCCATCACGGCCTCCGCGAGTAGGACGCGGGCTGTTTGTCCGTATTCCTGGCCCCGAGTGGGGGCCGCGGTGGGGACCGGCCGGGAGCGCGGCGCGCCGCCCCTCTGCCGCCCTCGAGGCGCCCCTCCGGGCGGGGGCCGGGCCGGCCGGCCTCGCGCGGTGTGCGGCGGCCCCCGGGGGTCGCGGGGGCCGGGAGCGGAGTTCGGCGGGGCGGGGAGGCCGGGGAAGGGCGAGGGAGGAAGCCGAAAGAGGGGACGGGGGCGGGGAGCGGGCGGCGGGCGGGGGCGCCGAGGCCGGGCCCCCTCAGTCCCGGGCCGGCCCCGGGGGCGCGGCCGAGCGGGGGGGTCCCAGCACTCGCGCGGGCGCCGCCGGGGTGGGGGTGCGGGGCCTCCCCGGCGGAGGGGGTAACAATGAGCGCGGCCGCCCTGGGGGCTAGACCCGCGGGCCCCCGCCCCCGGGGGGCACGGGGCGCCCCCTCCCCCCCCCTCCGCGGGCCTCGGCGGCCACGGGGGGCTCCCGGGGCCGCGCTGACAGTTCGAGCCCCGGCGGCCCCCTGCCCCCGCCGCGGGCGGCCCCCGCGCCCCACGCGGCCCGGGATCCCCGCCCATCCCCCCGCGGGCGGGCCCGGCCCCCGCCGTCCCCCAGCCCGGTCCCCGCGGCCGGCGGCCGCCCGGGCGGCTGGGGGCGGCCCCGAGGCCCGGCGGCGCGGCCGGGGGCCGGCGGGCGGCGGGGGGATCCCCGTACCTCTCTTTGTGTCTGGCTGCTCCGTGCCGCCGCGGCGGCTGCTGCTGCGGCTGCGGCTGGGCCTGGCCACTCGTGTCTCTCTCGCCGGGAGAGAAGCGGAAGTGCAGCAGCAGCAACTATTAAACAGGCAATGGCTTCCCCCGCCACACACGCTCGCCCGCGCCCCGCCCCGCCCCGCGCAGGCCCCGCCCCGCGCAGGCCCCGCCCGCCCGGCCCCGCCCCGCGCCCCGCCCCCCGCACGCGCGCCCTCCCCGGCGCGCACCTCAGCGCCGCGGGCGCCGGGCCGGGGGCCGAGGTCTCGCGCGGCCTGGGGACCCCGCCCCGCCCGCGCGGGGGAGTGGGTAGGGGTGCCGAGACCTGCCCGGCGTGGGGAGGGCACCTGAGGGAGTCCTCCCCCAGGGGGCTTTTGCCAGGGGGACTCGAGGGTGGCCGACTGGTTTCAAAAAGAACAGGTGATCCGGCAGCCAGGACTTTGGACGAGAGAATGGCCGGGGAACTGCTCCTAAGAAGTGGTCAGCTAAGGGGAATGAGAAAGCCCACGCCAGGCGTTCCCGCGGGCTGACCTGGCTTCTCCCTCTGACGGCTTCCCTGCTAGCAGCAGAGGTGGGTGCAGGCTCGCCTGCGAGGAACGGGACTTTTCTGCCCAGACACGTGCCATTTTACAATTTTAGGTATTTCCAGTCATTTTTATAGACAGAGGTGGTGTTTTCTAAAAAGTGATACAAAGAATTTCGTGACAGGTAAAACCAACCAACGTGCGACAGTCTCACGAATGTGAGAGATCGATGGGAATACACTCTGCTACTGCATTAGACTGGATTTAGAATTTTCGATGTCAGAATTTGGATTAAAAGTTTGGGGGACCGCTGTACATTCTTCAGCTACAATACAAACGCCATTCAAATAATCATACTATTTTTATAAAAGTCCCTCTAATTCTGAATTGTTTATTTAGTATTCTTACCAAGATTAATTATTTTAAGCCATCAAATCAGTTATGTTTTGCACTGATTCCTCATTTCAGTTGAAGGAAATTGAAGAAATACGTATGATGTGACACGTAGGAGGTGTAGCACATTAAGCGACTGTCCATGGGCCACTCTAAATTATCTCATTCAAACTGCCATCCTTTTCCATGGCAACAGTGTGGCTTCAGTTACCACAGTACAACACAATTTATAAAGCCCCTGGCATATCCACTAACCAGGAAAACAAGCGTTCTTACCACCCACCTAAACCCCTCCGAGCCCTCAACATGAAACTCCAACTTAAGACTCACAAATTGTGAGGGACCAGGAAACATGTACCTACCAAGAATTGTCATGGACTCAAGGGGTCTAAAAGCTGAGAAAGAAAATACGTATAGGTCATCATTTCAGCCTCCTGTCTCCAGACAGAGCAATCCCTCAGTCACTCAGATGCTTAGAAATTTTGAAAAGATCCCAGATGTGTGTTTGATTTCAGGAGTCCTAGTAGAGCATATAAAAATACTAACATTCTCTGCTGTTTGTTATATGAAAACAATCCAAAAGAATCTGCTTAAAACCAGGCTGTATACATGTACTTTGGATGTAAAAGATATACATTTAAGGGAAAACAGTAAACAAGCATGAACTCAGTAGGGATGAAAAAAATAATCTGAAGACAGTTATTAAAACTGAGACTTCCTCTTAACAAAAATTTGGGTTCCTGATTCTTTAAAATATATGTCTACACTGTCAGCGTCATCAACTCGATGCACACGTGTTTGAGCAAATTCCAAGAGTTTTGGTAATGTATGTGGAAGCCTGATGTTCTGTAGTCCACGGGGTCACAGAGTCAGATACCACTGGGCGACTGACCTGAACTGAACAGTGTGAATACAACCAGAGAAGAATGCAGGAAAAGAAAAGGTTTGAGTTGCTCATATGACTAGGATGGTGGCTGAATTTTTTTTTTAAGTTTGGTTTGCGTAAATCATATGTTTGGATACTAACTATAATAATATAGTTTTTAAAAAACCGAACATGGTATTTTGTGTTTCATTGATGCTTGGATTAGACTGGTCCCTGGGGAAATAAATCAGTAAGTGGAAGGGCCCCTCCTCTATAGGGGAGTGCCTTCCCAACCACAGTCTGGAGGGACACTAGCTCTCTTTCGTGTCTTTCTTATCTCTAACCCTGGTTAGTGCTTTGCGGTTCAGGAATGACCTGCCTGCCGAGGGGGGATAAAAACCTCAAAATGGTAAGGAAAGAATCTACTGCTCTCGGAAGACTACTCTTTATGTCAGGTTATTTCAAATCGACAGTTGTCTCTGTCATTAAAAAAATAATAATAATTCATTTATAACCTTCTAGCTCTTCTGCTTATTAGCTGCAAGGCCTAAGGAGCCAAATTGACCTCTCTAAGCCTCCCTTTCCTCATATATGAAGGTCCATACCTGTGCCATAGTGACTGGTGAGTTGTAAGAAAGAACTAATATGTGTCTATAATTAGATGGTTTATTAACTGTTGCTCAAAGTAAAGTATCCATAATCCCACCCTTATCCTACTTCTCAGGAATTTTGTTAGGACACGGGGTCTTTATGACTCAGAATTGATGATAGTATAAGAAACCTCCTCAGGAGAAAGATAAGAGTGGAGGAATCAGAGGATTTTATTTACCAAATGGGGCCTAAGATATAATATCTTTGAGTTCAAACTCCTCATGTTGCAGATGAAGAAATTCAGGACAAGAAACCCGGTGTCTTGACCCAAGGTCAAGCAGAAAGTCGGTGGCAGAATTACAGCTGTGGTCCATCCTGTCTGGAGATGACCTTGTTTCTTCTGGCAACGTTTGGTAGGGGGAAGAAGGGAGAGTCTCAATTATGTTAAAGAACAATATATTAAATATATTTAATATATAAAGAACTCTGATAATATTTTAAAGAACATAAGCAGTCAGCATAGTTGGGAAGGTGGAAAAAATGGAAGCAAGTGAAGGGAATCGCTGAATTTATAACATGTATTGTACTTGAACCAATTAATGTTCCCTGCTCTCCACTCTGAGAATAATCCTTATTATGTATTTATTTCATATTGATTGGCATATTTTAAGTAGGTACTACAATATTATCCTGAAGAAACCAAAGGGTGTGCCAGGAAAATCTCCCTCCACCCCTCCCCCAACTCTGAAAGTCAAGGGCGGGCAAATGCACATATATCTATAGGGGCTGCTTTGATAAGAAGGCTCAATCTACATTTAAAAGATGCTTTCAGCCAAAAGGCCCACGTGGTGCAGCACTCTGCCATCCCTGGGCTTTGAAAAATTGGGCTCCAGTTTAGTAATGCCTCTTTCTGATTCTCAAAATGGTCCAGTTCTCTTCCTCAAGCCATCTTTAGCGCTTCAAGCATCTTTAAGTAGAAGCGCTTGAAGTTCAGTGTATTGACTGGTCCCTAGGAGGCGAAATGACATAGTTGATTCTAAAGAAAGAGACCCCATCTAACTTTCGAGCACTCCTGTTTTTGGTTTGTTGCTTGCACGGAACTTCAAATATTTCATGAAGCTGATCGTTCTCTTTGGCCAATGTCACACCCAAAGAATTGCCAAACAAATTAACATTTGTTACTATGGCTACCTTATGACTTGATGGAAAGACTTCCTTTTTTTTTTTTTTTTTTGGTCAAAAGAAAAAGCTCTTATGTTGGGAATGTAAAAAGAATTTCTATAAAGCTTTTCTGAAAAGATGGACTCACTGCAGATTTCATTCAACTTGTTTTATTTTATGTTGCTCCTTTGCTTGAAAAAGTCATTCCTCCTACAGAAGGATAGACGGATAAAGAAGGTTTGCAAAGAAGATCAATTCCATGAGGCCTAATGAGATCTGGGGTTTTAATCTTCAATTTGGGCTGTTTTTTCCACAGGCTTTTTTTTCTTTTCCAAAAAAAAAAAAAACCCACTAATTCCTTTCAAGGACTCTAAGCATTGTCTGACTCCATTGGTCCTGAAGGTTGCGATCACAAAGCTAGGGCAGAGCTAAGTTATTTTTTCTACCACATGGAGGCATTGAACAACCATGTGATTTTCAAATTTTACGAAGATTTGATAAGAGTTGAAAGGTTTCTCAGGCAACAGCAAAAGGTGGGTTTGATGTCGACAAATGACTGGCACTTAGTATGGAAGCATTCTTCCCAGTTTATAATTTAGCCTCTCCTCTGAGGAACCTGTTCTCTAAACACACTAGCCTCCAGCCTCCTACACGTTAATAACATAAGGACACACTGTATTCGAACACACTGGATTGCAGCTTGAGCAGCCTGGTCCATTAGTTTCTGAAACCTTTTTGAACAGAACACATTTTCAGTTTCCTGAAATTTGGAGGGATGAAAGAGTACGGGAAAATTGTTTTTATTTCACGTTCTTAAGTAGCTATTGTGAAACTTTTTAAAAGATCAACTTCCCCTCGGTTCCCTGGTGTGGCAAATCTCGAGTCAAGGATCCAGTTTTGATTCCAAAAGTTACCTCAGTAACTGCAAGGCCCGGAAGCAGTTGGCAGCAAAGATACCAGTATGGACTTGCTAAGCCTACCTGATGAGCTCTGTTCTTAGAGCAGACAGGACTCAAGTCTCAGCCCCAAATCAATTCAACAGCAAATACGTATTAACTGCCCTGTGTGTGCTGAGCACAGCGCCAGGTGTTGTGGTAGAAATAAAGTCTGAGAGGCATTCTCTGTGTGCTCCAGTTGTGTTGCCTGTTTGGGATACCTTGCAGTGTAGCTCGCCAGGCTCTTCTGCTCCTGGGATTCTTTCTCCAGGCAAGAACACTGGAGTGGTTGCCATTTACTTCTCTAGGGGATCTTCCCAACCCAGGGATCAAACCCCAGTCTCCTGCTTGGCAGGCGGAATCCTTACCAGTGAGCCACCTGAGAAGCCCGTGCCTTCTTTTAGTACATTGTAAAAATCAAACCACTATATCTTTAAATAACAAAAACAATATACGGAGGCAGAAAAACTCCAGAAGTTACTGGAGAGACCACGAGTAGACAAATTTGTTCAAAAGAAGTGAGTGGTGGCTGGAAGGGTGAAAAGAGCGTCGCCTGGCATTTGCAGAGGGCTCCACGGTGAGCTGAGAAGCCCAGACCTCATTACAGGATCAAAGTACAAGAGAAAGACACTAGAGGCATTTTAGCCTAAGGGGTGTCGTAAGATCAGTTTGATAGGAAAGCCAGGAAGAAGAGGAAAAAGTCTGCAAACCAGGAGGAAGCCACTAGGGGAGACTGGGCTTAGGAAAGCTGCTCCTGGGTCCTAATTCTCTGTGCTCATTTTAATTAATCACGTTTAATGCTGAAGCTCTGGGAATTTAAAGGCTGCAATAGCCGAGAACATGTCTGCTTAGAAGTATTCTAGCACAGTGCTTGGCACTTAGTAGGCGTGCAGTACACAGCCATAGGAGAAGGGGACGACAGAGGATGAGATGGTTGGATGGCATCACCGACTCGATGGACATGAGTTTGAGCAAGCTCCAGGAGCTGGTGATGGACTGGCGTGCTGCAGTCCATGGGGTCGCAAAGAGTTAGACACGACTAGCAGCTGAACTGAACTGACACAGTCATAGAAGGCAGGGGATGGACATCATCCTTGGTGTTGATAGTATCCTCTTTCCCTTCTCCCACCTCCTCCACTGGCCCATGGTTCACAGGTGTGGGATGATGCTATCAAGCTCTCAATAGGGACATGTTGGGTCTGTGTTGCTTTTCCCAGGAAAGCACACATGGCCCCAAGGTGAAGCCTGAAACGACGCCTTGCCACCCCCCAGAAATGCTGGATGAGTTTTCCAAGGTCAGGCAACTGGTTAGCAGCAGAACTTTCCCTTGAAGGAATCCAAGTGGATTGTGGGGACTGGTGGCTTCCACATGGCTGCGCTTCAAACATGGGGTGCCCGTGGGGACGCTTGCAGCCAGAGGGAACCCCCAAGGGTTGAGTGCACCACCGTGCTAGCCAGCCAGCACTGCTCTCCATAGACCGGGCCGGGTCATCCACTTCGCAGACCCTCCGCAGCAAACATCAGGCCAGGCACAGACTCACCTCTCCAGCGTGTGTGCGTGCCCACACACACCCCTTGCTTTCTGAATTACACTCACGGAATGGAAGACAATCTTTAATCTCACAGTGGAGTGGGGACGGGTGTTGGCCCCCCGTGACTGTGAAGCTAGAAGCAAACATCCTGGCTTGCCCTTCCTCTTCCCTGACTTCAGTCTCCTTGAAAAGTCTTTTTAGGAACAGACTTGCGGCTGCCAAGAGGGATGGAGTGGGAAGTTGGGGTCAGCAGATGGAAACTTTAAAGTGTAGGATGGATGGACAACAAGATCCGCTGGATAGCACGGAGAATCTTCAAAGTCCTATGTGTGTGTTAGTCGCTCAGTCATCTCCAACTCGTTGTGAGCCCGTGGACGGTAGCCCGCCAGGCCCCTCTTCCATGGGACTCTCCAGGCGTGAGTGCTGGGTGGGCTGCCGTGCCTCCTCCAGGGGACCTTCCCGACCCGGGCATCGAACCCGGGTCTCCCCGCATTGCAGGTGGACTCTTTACCATCTGAGCCACCAGGGAAGCCCTATGATAAACCATCACAGAAAAGAATATATTTCTTAAAAAAGGAATGTGTATGTGTGAATACCTGAATCACTGTTCTGTACAGCAGTAATAAACGCAGCATTGTAAATCAGCCGTGCCAGGTTTTCCCGTGGCCCTGACCTTCCCTGCGACTCCATCCCAGAGAGGAACACAGTTAAGGAACAAGCAGGCCTCTTCCCAGACCCACATTCCCTCTGACGGACAGTGACGTCTGGAAAGTTCTTCAGCCTGCCCAACTTTTGCTGCTGCCTAGGTAAAACTGGGATAATAAACCTGATTTCTTTTTTTTTTTTCCATTTTTTATATAGTTGATGATTAGAAAAGACCCCGATGCTGGGAAAGATTGAGGGTAGGAGAAGGGGATGAGATGGTTGAATGGCATCACCAACTCAATGGACATGAGCTTGAGCAAGCTCCAGGAGATGGTGAAGGGCAAGAAAGCCTGGCGTGCTGTAGTCCATGGGGTCACAAAGAGTTGGACACAACGGAGCGAGTGAGCAATAGCATAGTTGATTTATAATGGGTTACTTTCTGCTGTACAGCAAAGTGATTCCGATATACACATTCTTTTTCATGATGGTTTATTGCAGAATCTTGAATATGGCACCCCTGTGCTGTACAGTAGGACCTTGTTGCTTATCCATATATATATATATATTTTTTTTTTTTTTCAGGTTAAATAAGAAACGTCTATAAACTGCTTAGTCCAGGGCCTGGAATGACCAGAGCTATCATCGTTGACTCTAACACATTATTCTGGTCTAATTAGTATTTTTCAGGACTTAATCCAGCAACCTCGACTTCCTTTGGCTGTCCCAGAGTTAATAAGTTACAAGCACACGCAGCCAACCCTGTACTCGTACCTGTTTTGGTTGCTTCCTGTCGCCAGGAGACACTGCCGTGGGGGACCTCTGCCCCATTCTAGCTTGAGCCCAAGGCCGCATCAGGGAGCTCGTGGCCACCTGCCGAGTGCGGGGCATCACAGCGCGAGTCTGAGAGGCTGAACAAGCAGGTAAGTCAGAAACCGTCGCGTTTGCCCAGAAGCGCTCCTCTCCCCCAGTGAGTGAGTCAGAACGGCCGCGTACGTGGCGCTTTCGCCTCAGTTGTTTGGAGAACTGTCAGAGGATTTGTGTCTCTTACACGGAATTCATTCTCTTTCTGTGTAGATGGCAGGTTAGTCTGGCCTCTTCAAAGTGTTAAATCAAGAGGTCTGAAAGGAAACTGGCAGTGGGCAAGCTGGGGGTTTCAAAGATGCTTGAAACGCAAGGAAGTGTCTCTGGACAGTCTGAGGATCACAGTGTGGTCGAGCGTGGAAAACGGTGGTGAAACCGTCTCACTGCATACACGCTTCTCTGCTGTCAGATTTGCACACTGGATTCCCAGAAGCAATTACACCATCAGCAGCAGCAGTTTGGGTTTGTAAAGGTCTTTTTGCACCGTCTATGAGCTATTTAGGTTCCATCTGTTCTAAGACAGAGATTTAGAACTAGGTAACTGGGGGAATATTTGTCCTCTTAGAGTTCTAAATTTTTACTACATTACGGAGTTGAGAACATAACATTTTTTGAAAACAGATTTTTTTTCCATATAATTGTATAGAAATTTGTATTTGGAAACCCTTCAACAGTGTAAAAGCTCATTACTCACAACTCTGGGTCACCCCTCGGTACTGCTGTGTCCTTCAGCAACAGAGGTGGGAAAACGAGAAGGATCCTTTCTAAGCCTGAGATTTATGTTCCGATATTTAGAGTTTATTTAGTTCTAGTTGTGTCTTAGCTTAAAATAAATCCTTGGGATGGTGGTTGGTCTAAAGAGGTATGTATTTAAGATGTTATTTTTGGAAGCTGCTAGAGAATGAAATGAAAACTTGTGATTTTCCTTGAACTTGGCTTGAGAGTAAGATCAAGATTTTATGAACTTGGAGGTGCATACATTTACTCTGCTCAGACTTTCTAACTTGTAAACGAATGGCTTAGAGCAGAGCACAGAATAGGGAGTTCAAATTCTATAGAGGTTTTCTTAGTTCTGTCCCCATTTATGGATCCATCGTTACCAAAATCGTCCCTCATCCTCTTGTTTAAAAAAATAATTATTGGTACGCCAATATATTTGCATCGTAAACACATATTATTAATACCATCCCATTGTTTATTTATTGCACATAAATGCTACACAGATAATTTAGGTTTGGCCCTTTATAGGAATGGCTGGGCAGGTTTTTCTTAGGAGTATAGGGTGTTTTAGTTCAGTTTTTAAATGGGACTTCTGTGTCCTCTCCTTATGAAACCTTCCCTGGGTCAGGAAGATCCCCTGGAGAAGGGAATGTCAACCCACTCCAGTCTTCTTGCCTGGAGAGTCCCATAGACAGAGGAGCCTGGCGGGTTACAGTCCACGGGGTCGCACAGAGTCAGACAGGACTGAGTGAGCAGCACTCATGGAATGTGCGTGATGTGGGAGATGTGGAAGGCAGAGCTGTGTGTGCCATCACCAAGCCTGCACGTGTGGCCATGTGTGGCGCTAGGCCATCTCTGCAACATCTTTAACACACAGCTTCTGCTTTCTAGAAAAGTCCTTTTGTCCGTTTCATTCATTTCCTTTTATTATGAAAAATTTGAAACATTCATAAAAGTAGAAAGCATAGTACAAGGGTCCCCCCTACACTCCCCTCAACACCTACACTGAGGAATTGATAATATTTGTCATATTTGTCTTTTAATTTACTAAAACAGTTTAAAGTAAACCTGTGTCAAGACAATTTACCCTAAATTCTTCAACCTGCTGCTTCTTCAAGAAACACATACCATCATTACACTTATAGTTACAATTATACATTATTAACCTGGTGGCTCAGCTGGTAAAGAATCCGCCTGCGATGCAGGAGATCCTGGTTTGACTCCTGAGTCGGGAAGATCTGCTGGAGAAGGGAAAGGCTACCCACTCCAGTATTCTTTGGCTTCCCTGGTGGCTCAGCTGGTAAAGAATCCGCCTGCAATGCGGGAGACCTGGGTTCGATATCTGGGTTGGGAAGATCCCCTGGAGAAGGGAAAAGCTACCCACTCCGGTATTCTGGCCTGGAGAGGATTCCATGGACTGTAGAGTCCATGGGGTCAGAAAGAGTTGAACTCGACTGAACCACTTTCACTTTCATTATTAACTAGCAATAATTCCCTAGTTTCGTCTACTGCTGCTGCTAAGTCACATCAGTCGTGTCCAACTCTGTGCGACCCCAGAGACAGCAGCCCACCAGGCTCCCCCGTCCCTGGGATTCTCCAGGCAAGAACACTGGAGTGGGTTGCCATTTCCTTCTCCAATGCATGAAAGTGAAAAGTCAAAGGGAAGTCACTCAGTTGTGTCCGACTCTTAGCGACCCCATGGACTGCAGCCCACCAGGCTCCTCCGTTCATGGGATTTTCCAGGCAAGAGTACTGGAGTGGGGTGCCAAATAGTTTGTATATATTCAATTCTCTGATTCCCCTTTAGGATCAAATCAAAGTCCTATTCAAGACCACACGTTCTGGGTTTATTTTGTCTCTTTTAACCCAGAGCCACACCCAGCTGTTCCATCTCTCCTGCCTTCCCTCAACCGTAGCATTGGCTTGTTGAAAAGACTCGGCCAGTTTGTTTTGCAGAATGTTCCGTGTTTTAGATATGCTTGATTGTTTCTTGTGGTACTGTTTACATGACCCCTTTATCTCTTCTGTATCTTGTAAACCTGAGTTTCCCTAGAAAGGTGTGATTCATTCCAGTTAAACATGGGGAGCGAGACAGTCCAGACCTGGGTGACACCGGATCCTTCCTGCTCTATGACATCAGGAGGCGAAGATTTCTTCCTCAAAGGCATCTCTGGAGCAGCTGAAACACGTACCATTTCTCATGTGTCTCAAAAAACACCTCTGGACCTGAATTCAGAACTGTGAGGGTCATTTAGCTTCTCTGATCTTCAGTTTTCTTGCAAGTGATAAAACCAATACATTTGGCACTCGGTGGCACTCGGTATGGCTGGGGGATTGGTTCCCTAATGATGCCAAAATCCAAGGATGCTCAAGTCTCTTTATGTAAAATGGCATAGTATATATGTATAACTTACACATCCTCTCGTACACTTGAAATCATCTCTGGATTACTTGCAATACCTAATGCAATGTAAATGCTATATAAATAATAAATAAATGCTATATAACTGTAAATGCTATGTAAATAATTTCCAGGATACAGCAAATTCAAGTTTTTTTAACTTTTTTTTTTTTTAAAAATTTTCACCTAGTATTTAGGCTTTTTATTTTTAATTAACTTTTATTGGAGTGTAGTTGCTTTACAATGTTGTGGTAGTTTCAGGTGTACAGCAAAGTGAATTGGCAATGCATATACACATATCCCAGAAAAGGTGATGACACCCCACTCCAGTACTCCTGCCTGGAAAATCGTGTGGATGGAGGGAGCCTGGTAGGCTGCAGTCCATGGGGTCGCTGAGGGTCGGACACGACTGAGTGACTTCACTTTCACTTTTCACTTTCATGCATTGGAGAAGGAAATGGCAACCCACTCCAGTGTTCTTGCCTGGAGAATCCCAGGGACGAGGGAGCCTGGTGGGCTGCCATCTCTGGGGTCGCACAGAGTCGGACACGACTGAAGCGACTTAGCAGCAGCAGCAGCAGCAGCAGCATACACATATCCCTTCTTCTCTGAACTTCCTTCTCATTCAGGTCACCACAAAGCATCGGGCAGAGTTCCCTGTGCTATGCAGCAGGTCCTCATTAGGTGTCTATTTTATGCGTAATATCGACTGTGTATATATAAGTCAACCCCAACCTTCCAGTTCAGCCTCCCACCCCTCCCCCACTTCCTTGGTGTCCATCCATCAGGATTTGCTTTTGGCATCCCCCTACCCCCCCCCCGCCGGTATTTCTGTTGGTTGAATCCCTGATTCAAAACCCAAGAGGTACTATCCTTATCATCTCCGTTGTATAGCTGAGAAACTGAGACATAAAAAGTTTAAGCGATTTCAGTTCAGTCGCTCAGTCGTGTCTGACTCTGCGACCCCATGGACTGCAGCACACCAGGCTTCCCTGTCCATCACCAACTCCCGGAGCTTGCTCTAACTCAGTTTAGCCGCTGTCAAGCTGCTGGTGAGAAGGGGAGATGAGTGTAAACTCAACCCCCTGACTGCAAGGCCTGGGCGGGAAGTCACCATGTGAGCGTGCCATATAATAGTGAAGCAGTGGCCAGAAATACCGTTGGGTGTTGCATCAGCAGATGGAGAAGGTGTTTTTCTGTTTCTGTTGTTTTCTCTTTTTCTCGGACTTTCACTGACGTTATCCTGTTGCTTGTGTAACCACAGTATGAATAGGCATTTACAGAGGAAGGCACACAGCATGGATATAAAATAGCAACCAGAGTCATTTCTTACTTACCTGCACTCTGCTCATGGTGCAGAAAATGGAATAGAAAGAATCACATCAACAATAATAAAGAAACTTTGCCTAGAGGAAAATAGACATGTTAAGTGATGCCATAAACAGACACTCTTTATTTTCTTCTTGGCAATTCAGTTCCTTTTGTCCTTTCTCATTTGACATATGGCTCACTTCATAAACACGTTTAAATATTGATTTCCAAATAGCTTCACGTGGTCCTAAAACAATATTGACAGACCATGTGGGTTTTTGGAAGGATCCATTCTGCTGTTTCTATAAAAGATGTTTAGGTTTTTCTTCCCCAGGATTTTTGGATCAAGAGAATTCGTTGGTCAATTACACCCGAACACGATGGCCATGCAATTTCTCTTTTAAAGGCTGTGGTTAAGTCAGTTTTAAAAGGCATGGCCGTCAGTGGGTCCCTCTGGGTTAAACCTCTCAGATGAGCATCTGTCCTCTCCAAGGTGTGAAATCATACTTGGCAAAAGGCATCTCAACCCCCAGAACCCTCAGTCAGAGCCATCGCATTTTTCGTCCACACACAGTAAAGATAGCTGTGAAAACTCTGTGCAGTCTTCACCAGATTTCTGCCACTGAAATCGCTAGGTTTTTCCTGCCCTTTTCATTCTGCCACAAATATCAGAAATAACAGTATGTTTACTTTGATAACTGTAGTAATCCCAATCCTGGAAATATTTACTGTACCTTGTATAAAAGCCAGTACGATATTTGAGGGCTTCCAGGTAGCGCTAGTGGTAAGAGCCCGCCTGCCAGTGCAGGAGACGTATGAGACGAGGGTTCAATCCCTGGGTCGGGAAGATCCCCCGGAGGAGGGTGGGGCCGCCCACTCCAGTATTCCCGCTTGGGGAATCCCATGGACAGAGGAGCCTGGTGGGCTACAGTCCATGGGGTTGCAAAGAGTCGGACACAACTGAGCAACTTAGCATGCACACACACTCAAGATACTTGGAATAGATTTAAAATGTGTATACATCAGCCTAATATGGGAGAGAGACAAGATCTCAGCAAGCTGTGGTTAAGATGACTATGTCACGAAATTGAAAGAGGATCTTTTATCATGCCTGGATGTTTCCAAAAGAAAAGTTTCCTGAAATGTCACATAGCCTATTTCCACTCTAAAGCTACTCAAAATGATCATTTGGGGACTTCCCTGGCGGTCCAGTGGTTAAGAATCCGCCTGCCGATGCAGGGCACACAGTTCAATCCCTGGTCCAAGAAGACTCTACATGCCTCAGGGCGACTAAGCCCCTGAGGCACAGCTGCTGAGCCTGCCCGCCAGGCGCCTCTGTCCGCTTCTGGGGCTTCTCCAGACAAGAACACCGGGGCAGGTCGCCACGCCCTCCTCTAGGGGACCTTCCCCACCCAGGGGCCGAACCCAGGTCTCCTCACTGCAGGCTGATTGGTTACCGTCTGAAGACCAGAGTATAGACTTGACTGAACTTCATATGAAGTCGGGCAACATTAATTTCTTCTTCATTGGATATCGCATTATTTACTCACATCGCATACTTGGCGGCCTCAGTGTCACTCTTTTTTAAATTTCATTTACTTATTTATTGGCTGCGCTGGGTCTTTGTTGCTGTACGACTTTCTCCAGTCGGTGAGTGAGGGCTACTCTCGAGTTGCCGCCTGTGGGCTTCTCACTGCGGTGGCTCCTCTCATTCTGGAGCACGGGCTCTAGGGCACTCAGCTTTCAGGCCTTGTGGCCGGTGGGCTCAGTGTTTCTCCCGGGCTCTAGAGCACTGGCTCAGTAGTTGTGATGCCCAAGCTTAGCTCCGCGGCACGTGGGACCTTCCCTGACCAGGGATCGAACCAGTATCCCTTGCATTGCAAGGTGGATTCTTAACCACTGGACCGCGAGAGAAGCCCTCTTTGTTATTCTGCACTTTACTTTCTGTGTGACTGGGGCCAGACACTTAATCTCTCCACCTTGTTCTCTCAGTTATAAAATGATGTTATGATTATTGTTTTTAAAATATTTTCTTGGCTGTGCCACATGGCTTCTGGGATCTTAGCTCCCTGACCAGGGATTGAACTCTCGCCCCTTGGATTGGAAGCTGAGTCTTAACCATTGGACTGCCAGGGAAGTCCCCTAAAATTTAAAAAAACAAAACCCTGCTTTAAAAAAATGTACATTGTCATATTAAAAATATCTGGAATCATAAATACCAAGATAATGATGTTATTGTCTTTGATAACTGTGACTTATTTACTTTTTATCTGTATCTCCAATACTTCCATAATAATGTAAAAAAGCAAATAGACCATGTATGATAGAAAAAAGTGATCCTTCCCAGGCTGCCCCAGTAGTCCCGTGAGGGCACGTGGGCCGGTGCCCTGATGCTGCCTGCCCTGTGTTCCCTGGCCCCTGCTCTCTGCGGCCTTTGTGCTTTCAGTCTGGGTGGGTGACCTGTCTGCCCAGGGCGGGGGGGTCGTGGGTGGGGGTGTCTCGGAGAGAATTCAGGGCTCCCTGATGCCATTCACCAGAGCGAAACTAACTGGGGCCTGACTAGGACATCTCTGAAGCCAGGCCCTGCGTGTGCATCCAGGAGCAGAGGAGGCCAGCAGCCTGCTCCCACCTGGAGGGGCCCCAGAAAACGGCACCTGGATGCCTCAGAGACCTCCGGAGTCCCCTTGCTCTTCCTCGTCTCCATCTCAGCCTTCGCCAGCCTCGCTGTCTAGACAGAGCCAACAATCTGACTGTGTAATTAAGCCGTGCGGTCACCCTGGAGACAGCAAGGGCTGAGAGACACGCTGGGCTCCAGCCCAGCACCTGCCCAGGTGGGCGGTCCAGGAGCCACGAGGAGGCTGCGCCCCACCTTCCCCTCCCCATCCATCCTTTTTTTTTTTTTTAAAGTATTTAACGTAGTTTAATTGGAGGATAATTACAGTACTGTGATGGTTTCTGCCATACATCAACACGAATCAGCCATGGGTATACGTGTGTCCCCCCCTCCTCCGCCCCGTCCTGAACCCCCTCCCGCCTCCCTCCCCACCCCATCCCTCTGGGCTGACCCAGTGCACTGGCTCTGGTGGCCCTGCTTCATGCATTGAACTTACACTGGTCATCTATTTCCCCTAGGGCAATTCCATCCCTATAGAGCAAAAAGGGGAAAATAAGACGCAGATGGCTCCCATTCTAAGATGCTTTCCTCCTTGCTGGGTTTCCCCAGCACGTGTGACCCCCAGCGTCGGCTCTGACCGGCAGACCTTAGAGAAAGGACAGCCCAGGGAGCAGGGAGCTTGCGCATAAATGATGCCTCTCCTTGGGTCTTCTTTACCCCTCCCTGCACCCCGTCCCCGCCCGTGCTCCCTGTCATCACCCTTGCTTCCATCTGTGTCAGAGGAAACCCCTTGAAGCATCTACGAAACAAACAAAAAACCCACAAGGCTGTCTTCTTCCTCCAAGGTTCCTGGCACTCCTTTTCAAGACTCAAATTGTCATAGAAAATGATTTTAGTGGGTTCAGGAACATAAGTTTTAATTCTCAGCCCCAAGCAAACATTTCAACCAAAGATCCCCTTACCTTAAAAAAAAAAAAAAAAAAAAAAAAGTGCCAAGTAAGTTTCTGCAGCAAAGAAAGACCTAGTATTTTCCCAAGCTTTCTTGCAAACAGAGGCCCCTTAGACAATATTTACATCTACGTGTGGGTGAGTGGAGACTGTGCTCCGGGCACTTTGAATAAGAGAGGCTTTGAGAGCTTCCAGTAAGGCTGGCGGGCGTTGAGGCGTGAGGATGCTGTAACCCGGGGAGCAAGCCCTGAGTCGTGAGAAAGATCTCACAATTGTGGAGTGTGTGCGAGGACCACGCCCTGTGCCAAGAGCCCTGTGTGCGTGCGTGTGCTCGGGCGTTCAGTCCTGTCCGACTCTTTGTGACCCCGTGGACTGCAGCCCGCCAGGCTCCTCTGTCCTCGGGATTCTGCAGGCGAGAATACCGGAGTGGGTTGCCATTTCCTGCTCCGGGGGATCTTCCCGACTCAGGGGTCGATTCTGCGTCCCTTGTGTCTCCTGCACTGGCAGGTGGGCTCTGCAGTCTGGAAGCCCATAGTCTTGAGCTTCCTGTTTGACCTTCATAACCACCCCACGAGGCAGAAACGAATCTTCCTGATCTACAGGTGAGGAAACCGAGACACAGGCTTACAGCGGGGTCCTGACGTGGGTCTCTGCCCCCAGGCCTTGCTTCTCCTGTGTGGTCCTGCCCCAGCCCTATTTGCAATCTGTGTTTCCCACAAGCCCCCCAGGGCGATCCATCCACACCTTCCCCTCTGGCGCTGAGCCCAGGTCTTATCCTGACCCTCTGGGGTTCTCAGAAAGCTCAGTTGCTTATCTCTAACATGAAGATGGGCTCACGATTGTCGTGGAAAATTCAGTGGGACTTAGCAGTCGCTTTCTAAAGGTTTCTGTGCAGTTTGAAGTTTGAGTAAATGGCACTATGCAAATGGCAGCAATAATTAAAACCTGATTTTCAAAAAGCTACATTTGAATGACAATAGAAGTAATACACACTCAGTATAGGAGATTTGGAAAATAAAGATGGAGAAAACAAAGTTTTCCCGTAAATCCACAATCCTGAGATAACCAAGGAAACATTTAGTTGATTTTCTTCCCAGTATTTTCTCTCCATGTGTATGTTTATGATTAAATACATTATTTTTCCCCAAATAGGGATCATTCTATATGTATACATTCATATCCTGAATTTATTTCTCTTCACATTTACATGATGAGCACTTAAAAATTACTTTAAGCTCCTGAATACAAAAACTGCCTTCCAGGGCCCAGACTGGGTCAGAAAGTTCTTTCCACCTAGTTTTGTTTGTTTTTGTAAATTTTACTGAAGTGCAGTTGATTTACAATGTTGTGTTAATTTTCACTGTACAGAAATATATATGCTTTTTCATATGCACAGGATATTGTGTCATATTATGGACTACTCTTAATTTTTGTTAAGTGTACACAAAGTATGGCAAAATACTAACAACTGGTAAATCAAGATGAAATATTCTAGGCTTTTAACATTCTTGGATGCCTGAAAACTTTTGTAAGAAAATGTCAAGGGAAAACAAAAGCAAATGATTTACTCCAGTGCTTCTCACAAGTCAGATGGGCTGAACCATCATCACCTGAAAAGAAAATTTTTAATAAAATTCTGAGTACTAAAAAAAAAAAAAAAATTAAATCCATCAATTTAAGAATTAAAATTGAGACTGCCCTGTGCTTGAGTATTTCAGAGATAAATCCATGGTTTAGAGTGAAAAGCTCATGAAAAGGGGATGTGGGTGCTGGAGGCAAGTCAGGAAGACTGTAGGACCCTGCAGGAGCCCACCTTTTTCTGGGCATCACCAGCCCCTCCACCTGTGGGGTGAGGAACGAAATGTGGGGCTCCAACTGTGCGAACTCCTTCCAAGTAGGAATTGTCTGGTTTTTGCTTTTAAGTCTCCATGTCCCAGTGCTCAGCACATGCCTGGCACGTGGTAGGGATGGAATAAATCTGATGGGTGAGTGGATGGGTCAGTGCATGAGTTGGTGAGTGAATAAAGGAAGGAAGTGGAGAAGGAGGGCCGCTGCCTGAGGGTATACACGAGGCATCTCTTCTGCTCTCCCGTGGCCCTGTGTTGGGGCTTTCCAGATGGCTCAGTGGTAAGGAATCTGCCTGCAATGCAGGAGACCCGAGTTCCACCCCCAGATAGGAAAGATCCCCTGGAGGAGGAGATGTCAACCCACTCCAGTATTCTAGCCTGGAGAATCCCGTGGAGCCTGGTGGGCCTCCGTCCATATGGTCACTTCGAGTCAGGCACAAGTGAGCGCACACACCAGTTTGCCGTCTGTGCCTCAAGCTCCACCACGAGATCACTTCCTTGCAGCAGTCTTCAAGGGCCTGCTTTCACAACCGAGCATTCCTGGGAGGACTCCCGTCACATTTATCAGCCTTTGCAAATATGTTGATGTGGGATTTTAGGAAAAGGCTTTCCTCCCATTTGCCATAGTCAATAACACTGTAGGTAAGCCAGCTTCCTAAGCTGAGTTCTCTGTTCTTTTGAATACTCATAAATTGTCTGCTCTTTAAGGATATTGTCTCCAGGAGCAAGGAGACTTTGCCCTAGGAAGCTCAAGGAATGTCTGAATCAGAGAGATCATAGAATCTTTGCACTGAAAGGTCTTAGGGTGTGACATTTTGTTCCCTGGCAAGGATGGAATCATCTGGTTAGGGCCATGTGACCCCTACAACCTGGAGACTGTGTGTGTGTGTGTCTCTGTGTGTGTGCATGTGTTTGCCTGGAAATGGTATTTATTTATTTTTAAAAAAAATTTTAATGAATTTTTGTTGGCGTATAGGCAATGGCACCCCACTCCAGCACTCTTGCCTGGAAAATCCCATGGACGGAGGAGCCTGGTGGGCTGCAGTCCATTCGCTAAGAGTCAGACACGACTGAGCAACTTCACTTTCACTTTTCACTTTCATGCATTGGAGAAGGAAATGGCAACCCACTCCAGTGTTCTTGCCTGGAGAATCCCAGGGATGGGGGAGCCTGGTGGGCTGCCGTCTGTGGGGTCGCACAGAGTCGGACACGACTGAAGCGACTTAGCAGCAGCAGCTGACCTGGAGACTTTTGCTCTGGGAAGGGCTAGTGGCGAGCAGGACTGAGCGAAGACACGCCTGAACTGAGGTGGGGCTCATGAGCTTGGACTTGCCGCTTGTCATGTCTCTGTGGGAGAATCTTAAAGCTCTCATCCGGCTCTTCAGTTGACAACCAAGAGGAAGCAAGACGGGGCTCAGCCCCCGCCGCCTCCCCCGCCATCCCTACAGCCAACGGTCTTCGCTGCACCCCCATCATGAACCCCTCTGCTTCCACCCGCAGCCTCTGCCCGTTTGCGCCTACAGATTCCGAGTGATCAGGTGGCAGCTCTGCCCCAAGCCCTGCAGTGGTCTGCCGGCTCTGAGCAGACTCTGACTCCATGCTGATGCGGCCCCGTGTGGCATGGCACTCTCTGCCAGCCTCTGACCCATCTCCTGCTTCTGTGCCCCCTGCTCTCTCTACCCCTGCTGCCCTGTCCCCACGCCAGGCTCCGCCCGCCTCACTCCCGCACTGCTCTCTGCTCTCTGCTCAGATGTCTTACTTGATCCACCCAAAAGCAGGAGCCTTGCCCCACACCCTGCCCCACTTTCTACCCCATGCATGCGTGCATGCCAAGCCGCTTCAGTCGTGTCTGACTCCTTGCAACCCCATGGATTGTAGCCCACCAGGCTCTTCTGTCCATGGGATTCTCCAGGTGTGAATACTGGGGTGGGTTCCTGTCCCCTCCTCCGGGGGTTCTTTCTGACCCAGGGATCGAACCTGCTCTCTCAGTCTCTTGCACTGGCAGGCTGGTTCTTTACCATGAGTGCCACCTGGGAAGCCCTCTCTACCCCACACCTGCTTTCTTCTTCTTCATTGCATCTCTCCCCACACGACACTTGATATATTTGTTTCTTTGTCATTTCCCAACTAGAATAGAAGCTCCCTGAGAACAAGGACGCTTGATCAGTTTACTGCTCTGGTCCAGGGCCTAGAGCCTTGCCTGGATTATTTTTTTTTTAAGTGCATATTGAATGAATCTTAAAGAACAACAATGGTATGATTTTATTTTCATACCATTTTTGTACCATTACCATTTTTCCAATTCAATGTTCCTCTCTATTATTTTTTATTACAGTGTTTTTTTATTTCAAAGGAAAATCCAGACTCAGAAGGAGTAGGCAGTTGTAAATCGATTCTGACATATCATAAAACATGAAATGAGTCTTTTCCATTTGCTCCACAAACAAGGCTCAGGAACAGTGGCCATCTGACTCTGCCCCGTGTGCCTGGGTTTCCTGGGTTATTTAGGGAAGGCCAGAGAGCCCGAGTTTGGGAGGGCATCTGGCATTGTTTTCCACGTTTAGCCGCGGGACTGTAGGGCTGGGTATGAGGCCTGAAGTTTAAATGCAAAGGTTTAAAACATTCAGGGGGTGAGAGACGACTTTTCTTAACTTGATTTAAAGAAAAACTTTTTGAAAATTCACAAATTCGTGTAAAACTCAGTATAACGGAGAGCTTGTGTTTGGTTTTCATGCGTGCTAAGTCACTTCAGTTGTGTCCGACTCTTTGAGACCCTACAGACCGTAGCCCACCTGAATCCTCTGTCCATGGGATTCTCCAGGCATGGATTCTGGAGTGGGTTGCCAGGCCCTTCCCCAGAGGGTCTTCCCACCCCAGGTATAAAACCTGTGGCTCTGTGTCTCTCCTGCATCGAGAGGCGAGTTCTTTACCACTTGCGTCACCTGGAAAGCCTGCGTTTTGGTTTAGCCTATTTAAAAACCTTGTCTAGAACTTACTTCCCTGGTGGCCCAGTGGCTAGGATTCCGAGCTCCCAATGCAGGGGGCCGGGGTTCGATCCCTGGTTGGGGAACTAGATCCCACGTGCTGCAGCTAACACCCAGTGCAGGCAGGTAAGTAAGTAAAAATAAATGCATTTAAAAAATTGTCTAAGTTCACTGACAACACAACAATGCACCGGCCTGACAACTTCCTTTCCATCTTTATATGTATCAAGTCTACCGTTTAATTTCATGAATGGCATCCGTCAAGCTAGAAGCCCAAGAAAAAGGGAGCGTATTTATTTCACGGGCGGACATTATGTCTCTGAAATGACCCTTCACAACCTCAGTCAAGCCCCTAGGTCAATATTTCTCAAACTTTATGAGGCGGAAAAATCACCTAGGGAGTCCTGTGCAATGTGTGTGGATTCCTGGGCGCCACGCAGCGAGATCTGGATCCCTGATGGTGAGGGCAGGCCGAGAGGGGGGCCGGTAAAGCCGGCGCCCTGGAGTGGGGTGCAGCGGAGCTCCCAGAGAGCCCGGACCCCCCGAGGCGAGGACGGCACCACCTGATGCCACAGACTCCACCCGGGGGCTCCTTAGAGGTTCTGAGGCTGAGACAGCTCTTCTGGAATGTTCTCCCGGGGAACCAACTGAGGGATCGCCCCAGAAAGCAGGGCAGACCAGAGGCGGAGGAGAAACAAACACCCCAAGATACAACATTTTAACAGAGACTGACTCGGAAGCCTCCAACATTTTACGAACTCTCTTTGGCCATTATCAAAAGATAATTCTCGCTAATCCTGTCAAGACAAGCTTTCAGATGACAGATTGATAAGGACACCTCCTTTTAACACTTGAGACTGTCTTGAACTGACCGCATCAGTTATAGCGGCCCCTCTGAGCCCGCTCTGGATTCTTACTGCTCGTTCCTGATGCTAGAAGAGTGACCTGGAGCTGAGCCCAGCTCCTCCATCAGAGACGCCCAGGGGCTGATTTTAGGGGCTCTGGGGAAACGGCCTGCAAACCATGTACCCTGAGAGCTACTATAGCCTGTGAAAAGTCTTTAGTTAATAGTTGCGATGGGAGTGAAAGAAAGGGAAAGTGTGAGTCCCTCCGAGATGTCCAACTCTTTGTTTCCCTATAGACTGTCGCCCGCCAGGCTCCTCCGTCCATGGGATTCTCCAGGCAAGAACACTGGAGTGGGGGCCATGCCCTTCTCCGGGGAGCTTCCTGACCCAGGGATCGAACCTGGGTCTCCTGCACTGCAGGCAGATTCTTCACCGGATGGGGCTGGTAGAGACTTTGTGTTGGCTTTCTCCCCATGAATCCTGTCTTCTGTTTCCATCGTTTTAAAGATGCACATATCATGCACAGACATCCCTTGTTCAAACAAAACACAAGCATGTAAGTCAAAAGAGAAGATCCCCACAACCCCTTCCCTGGTCTAGACCCACACCCAGAGCCCCTGCTTCTAGGCTGGGTCATGTTATTCCAGACCGTTTTTGAAGAGTTGAAAAAAACGTCCTTTAAGCCAGGGAAAGGAATAGATGTTCACTTGGCTCCCCAGAGGGCTTCCCTTGTGGCTCAACTGGTAAAGAATCCGCCTGCAATGTGGGAGACCTGAGTTCGATCCCTGGGTTGGGAAGATCCCCTGGAGAAGGGAAAGGCTACCCACTCCAGTATTCTGGCCTGGAGAACTCCATGGACTGTATAGTCTATGGGATTGCAAAGAGTCAGACACAACTGAGCGACTTTCACTTTCACTTTGCTCCCCAGGGCTTTGGCAGAACCAGCCTGCCTCCTTTCTCTAAGACCTGAGTGGCTCTGGAAGGTCGGGACAGCGTCACTCCGCTCCACGGTGTCTCTTCGCACAGCCGTCACCCTGCTGCCTTCCTGCTGCACTCGACTCACCGAGGTTCTCCTCTCTCAGCTTACTGGCTTCCTCTCCATCTGACTCCCGTCTCTATTCTGGGTCATTTCAACACACATCGGGGTCTCTTAGTTCCCTGGCCTGTCAGTAACGTGTTCTCCGTCCCCAGCATCCGTCTCCCATCACAGCTTTGTCTTGGCACACCAGTCACGGTACCCAACCCAAGCACAGACACTCTGATCTCAGACCAACACCTCCCTCCCACTCTCCCCAGCTGCCTTTTGCTCGGTTGCTTCTTTTTCTTGCTTGGACATACAAGCCCTTTTCTTTCCCAGGTGTTTGCTCTTGCTTTCCTTCAATCTAAGTGGGTCTTACAGCTCCTCACTTTGTTGGATGAGTCTCTGGTTCTGTGTCTCCTAAAGGTGTCCCCTCTCCTGGGAAGCCTTCCCTTCCTCGCTCTCTCTCTTTAACACCCTCTTGGCTCTTTCACTGAGCTCATCACAGTCTGTAGTTGTCTTGCTGTGTATTGTTTTATGTAGGATGAGAACTCTTTAGGGTTTTTCTCTTAACAACACAGTAAAGTTTTCTTAAGTTAAAAAAATCCCAACAATGCAAATGAACTTCTTTATAAAAAGAAATAGACTCACAGACATAAAAAACCAGCTTATGTTTATCAAAGGGGAGAGGGGGAGGATAAATTAGGAGTTTGGGATTAACATACACACACTGCTATATATAAAACAGGTAAACAACAAGGACCTCCTCTACAGCACAGGGAGCTCTACTCAATGTCTTATAATAAACCATAATGGAAGATAAGGTGAAAATGAATACATGTGGCTAGGTATATACGTATGAGGGCTTCCCTGCTGGCTCAGCTGGTAAAGAATCTGCCTGCAATGCAGGGGACCTGGGTTTGATCCCTGGGTCAGGAAGATCCCCTGGAGAAGGAAAAGGCTACCCACTCCAGTGTTCTTGCCTAGAGAATTCCATGGTTGCAAAGAGCCAGACATGACTGAGCGACTTTCACTTCACTTCACCCACTCCAGGATTCTTGCCTGGAGAATTCCAGGAACAAGAGCCTATGGGCTACAGTCCATGGGATTGCAAAGAGCTGGACACGACTGAGTGACTAACAGCTTCACTTTTTCATTTATGTATAAATGAGTCATTTTGCTATACATCTGAAGCCAGCACAACATTGCAAATCAACTGTATTTCAATTAAAAAAATTTTTTAACCACTGGAAAAAAAATTTCAGCTTCAGGATTCAAATGAAAATACTTAGTGGGAATTCCTGGTGGTCCATTTCTGACACAGAGGTCCTACCCAAAGCCTCCCTACACAGCGGTCCTCTCAGCCTCACCCTGGGCTTCCGGAGCCCGGGAAGTGCTGACGGGGCTACCTGGATTAAAGATTCAACCCCGCAAACGGACCCAGAATTTCTGAGGCCTGAGCTCCCTGAGGAGTTTTGCAGAATGGCTGTTGGGAGCGGAGGAGGCAGGCATGTCCCGGGAGGCCTCGTGTTTCCACGTCCACAGAATCTGCAGAGTGCCTGGCACCGAACAGGCAACACAAACACCTCTCAAATTTGGCAGCTGGATTTATGCCCACGTTTGCAGATTTGTGAGCACAATAAAAGTTATTCTAAGAAACTGTTTTATGGTCGTTTTTATGCAGTCTTACACAACGAGAGCAGATATATTGAGGTTCCAGGGGCCTCACAGTCACTCGGGAGAAAACAGGTCTCACAGGGAGAAAAATGGGGAGGTGGGGAGGAATTCCTGGGCCCCAGGGGAGGGACGGGGAGCTGCCCGGGACGCGGGTACCAGTGGGCAGGGCAGCCTGGGTCTGCAGCGGGCAAACAGGTGCACAAGGTGCCGAGGGCAGGTTGACAAAGGGAGAGGGGCCCATTCAGGCTCACAGAGCCAGGGAAGCCGTGAGTTACTTACCCACAGTGGAGAGGTTCTGCCTGGTCTGTTGCTATCAGAATCGCCAGCGATTGTTAACCCTTTTCTGTGTGCCAGCCACTTGAGAGTCCTTTGCAAACAGGCTCTCTAATCCTTGCACTCTAAGAGTAGGAGTTATTTTTCTCTTTTACTTCAGTTGTAGGAAACTGAGCTTAGAAGACTTGAAACAGCCTGCCAGAGGTCACAGAAATCGGAAGTGGCAAAATCAGGGCTCAAACAGGACCCTGTTCAGTAACCAAACCACTGTTGCTGCTGATCCTGTGACCGCCGCTATCAGCTCTGAGCCTCAGTCCCCTCCCTGTACAATGCGAGCCGTGCTGGCTCTCCTCCCGCGGGGAGGAGAAATAAAATAAGACTCATTAGACCAAGGCTGTCTGGTACAGCCACTATCCACACGCAGCTGGTCTGAACCGCGTGTGGGACCAGCCGGTTCAGAGCATGCCAGGTTTCAGAGTCTCCGTGAAAAAGATGACCGTGGCCGTTAAGCCCGTGGAACCTGAGCATGCCTGGTTTCCCTGTGTATGAATGCATAAAAATGACCCTAGAACTTAGTGAAAAAAGACGGTAAATGGGCTCAATAATTTTTATACTGATTCCAAGTTGAAGTTATAATATTGGGCTAAAAATATGCCATCAAGGTGGATTTTACCTGTTGCTTTTTACTTTTTAAAATGCGGCTGCTAGGCAGTTTATCATAGCCGTGGTTTGCATTGTTTCCTTTAGACGGCTCTGAGTTAACCCCCTCGTGTGGGACCATTAAGGGGTGGCCAAGACATTTCAGCTCGGCTCAGCTCGTATCACAACCTTGCAATTCTACCATTTCTCTTATCTCCTTGGATTGGATACTTTTCTTCTATAAACCTCGCTGAATCCTCACAAAAGCCATTCTGTAATTTGATGATGGTTAAAAAAAAAAATCTTCTTTCCCGTGTCTGTGGGTCTTCTTCCTTCTCGTGTACCTGCCTGCAAAGTGACATGAGCTCGCTGTGGAAAGGGCCCGTGGGCTTTTCTAAATGGCCGCAAGCAGGGGGCGGCTGGGAGGACAGCATCAGGCTGGAGAGAGTGGGAGAGCCCGTGCGGGCTGGGAGGGGCGGGAAGGGGCCTGCCTGCCTGCCGTCTGCGGGAGTGAGGCCTGAGCGCTTGCTGCTGAAGGCTAGCCTGAAGGGGTCGGTGCAGGTGCCCAGTGGCCGGTGGCACCTGCTGGCCTCTGAGAGGAGGGCTGCCTCCTGCCCACCTGGGGACTGCATGCGTGTCTGACTCTCTGAGGCCCCACTGACTGTAGCCTGCCCGGCTCCTCCGTGTGTGGGATTCTCCAGGCAAGAAAACTGGAGTGGGTTGCCGTTTCCCACTTCAGGGGATCTTCCTGGCCCAGGGATCGAACCCGAGTCTCTCGAGTCTCCTGCACTGGCAGGCGGGCTCTTTGTGGAGGGCTGCCTACTGCTCCCCGCGGACCTGGGTCTTTCCTGCAATCCAGAGCCCCCGGGTGCTGCCGGCAGGGTTGCCGCAACAGACTTCAGGGCATGCCCCATGCGAAAGCAGATTTTAATGCAAAATAGAGATGCATACCTAAAATGGGTCTTCGCACAATCTGAGAGAGTAATAACGTTCCGAAAACCCAGAACCCTGTATTCCCTCCTCTTTCTAAGAGTCTTGCAGGGTTGGGTGCCTTCTGTTCTGTGATAAGAGGGGGCACCGCTCCGGTGTATGTTTAAGGTACCGACTCTAACTCTGTCACTCGGAGAACAAAGCGGACTTTTTGGAATGAATCATGCCTTAGAGAAAAAGTCACATGTGTTCCTTGGGAACCTTGCAAGCTCACCCCCAGTCCCAGAGGGACAGAGGATAATGATTTCGTGTTGTTGGCTGCTTACTCCCTAGGGGTTCTGAAACACGGGTTTTCCTTTGAAAGGAAAGATGCCTCTTTTTTTTCCCCCCCTAAAAGCTATCACATGGCTCACCATGGCATGGTTGGGCCCTGGCACCCACCACAAAGACATCTGTGTGTCCTTTGGGGCTGTGTGCCAGGCCCAGAGACTGCCCAGACTTTCTGCCCATCTTCCGTACGGAGGGCAAAGCCCCAGCTCCTGCCAGCCCAAGGCTACCGGAAGGCTGTCAGGGAACAGAGACAGCCTTGGCGCTGCCGCTGCAGCAGGCCCGGGCCTGGCTGTGACCTCAGGCTGCCATGCCCTCTGGCTGCCTGGCTCCCGGTGCCAGGTATCTCGAGGTTGGAAAGGCCTGGACAGGCAGCTTCATTTGACAGACAAAGGGGCCACATGTGGCCTGCTGAGTGTGTGGTCAGGGCTAACCAACAGTGTCTCCTTTGCTGGGAGAGCCTTGAAGGTGGTGACTGCTTTTTTTCAAGTGTTTGTTTCTTTGGCTTTGCCAGGTCTTAGCTGCAGCATGTGGGATCCAGTTCCCTGACCAGGGGTCGAACCCGGGACCCCTGCACTGGGAGCACAGAGGCTTAGACCATCCTAGGTCAGGAGTGGGGCTGGGGAGGCCAGTCGGAACAGTCCCTGTTTGTATACTGGGAATCGAGGGTAGGGAAAGATGCCCTTGCTCCCTGACTGGGCCTCCGAGGACCTGCATGAGATCTGGTGGGAGAAGGATGGAAGGGTGGAGAGATGAGCTCTCATTTTTCATGGGTTTTGCACACACACGTCTTTCACAGAGAAAGAGAACACCATGTGCCTTAAACGTTTCACACCTGCAATCATTTCTATGAGATTATTTCTGGTGCCCCCCGCCCCGCCCCGCCCCGCCCCGCCCCGCCCCGCCCCGCCCCGCCCCGCCCCGCCCCGCCACGCCACGCCACGCCCCGCCCCGCCCCGCCCCGCCACGCCACGCCCCCCGCCCCGCCACGCCCCGCCCCCCGCCCCGCCCCCGCCCCGCCCCGCCCCGCCTCCTGCGTCGTGTGGCCTTCGGGATCTTAGTTCCCCAAGCAGCGATTCTGGGGTCCTAACCCCTGGACCACTGTGGGAGTCGCTACGAGATGATTTCTGGATGGGAACGGTGAGTGATGTCTTTCTTTTATTGTGCTGTATTCTACGTTTTCTAGAGTATATAGGACTTAAATCGTACAAAATAAGAGCTGCTTTTAAAAACGACATCAAAGCTGACAGATTTAGAAATGTAACCAGACCTACGTGAAGGCCGGTTGAGAGCAAATAAGCATTTTTACATTTGAAAGGTGGTGACTTAAAATGCCCATTGACCCCTCCCTTCCCTGGGCTGTTTACTTGTCTCTTTTGTAAAGTATGAGGTGGTGGTTGTGCCCTTTTCTAGAAAAAGTCGTGGAAAACATGACCGACCAGGGCATTTATTCCAAGCCGCTGTCCAGTCGTTAGCCACTGAGCCTCCAGTCTGTTAAGTGATTTATCTATATACGCACACACACATATATATTATGCAGTAAAATAGGTAATTTTATAGTAAAATCTATCTGAAATTATGAAAAGCAAATAATAGAGTGGGAACTCTCAAGTATCTGAGCCATACATACATATTGTTTTTAACTCTACAGGGTATTAAAGTGTTTCTAGCCCTCAAAATGGACAAAGTGACGCAGTGTGAAAAGTGCTTGCAAGCAGCACGAGAAACGTGTTTCTGTCAGTGTGCTCTCCCCTCTCCTTCACACAATGCGCGTGGAAGACAAAAAGATTAGTCACATAGGGGGAAATGAATAGATGAAGACAAGTCTGTTTATAGGCACATGACAGCCCTTTAACCCACTTCTCGGTGGGACTCAGTAGACTCTCAGTTCCTTTGAAGTTTTATTCCAACAGTTCAAAGAATCAGTCCTCTAAAAATATTAAAGAAAAAGTATTGATCATTTTAAAAGCACACAGTATTGAAAGGGTTTTCCCAGTACAACTCTGTGCATTGGCCTGTTTAAGATTATTTCAGTTCTTTGCTCAATCTAGTGGAATATTCTAAACCAAACAGTCCTACTGTGTGCAAGAGGTTCAACAAGTGCTTGGTTTTCATGGCCATCCTGACTATATATATCCGTCCTTGGTTTTCACACAGGTCTCTCTTGCTTTCAGCTTGTTGTTCAGTCGCTCAGTCATGTCTGACTCTTTGTGAACCCACAGACTGCAGTACACCAGGCTTCCCTGTCCTTCACCATCTTCCGGAGCTTGCTGAAACTCACGTCCATTGAGTTGGTGATGCCATCAACCATCTCACCCTCTGTCGTCCCCTTTTCCTCCTGCCTTCAATCTGTTCCAGTATCAGGGCATTTTATGCTTTCAGCTATAAAACTGATAAAAGAAGTAGTTAATATAATGGACAGAATCACTCTTCCAGAATTTGGAGACTTTGAGACTTGGCACCCCTACAAAACAATGAGCTGTGTGAAGGCAGGGACTACCTTAAATCATTATATACATATACATATGTGTATATATATATATATATACATATGTATATGTATATATATGTATATATGACTTTATATTCTCCCTAGACTAAACAGGGGGCTTCCCAGGTGGCTCAGCAGTAAAGGGTCCGCCTACCAAAGCAGGAGCTGCAGGAGACACGAGTTCGATGCTCAGGACCCCCTGGAGGGGGCGTGGCAACCTGCTCCAGTGTTCTTGCCTGGAGAATTCCGTGGACAGAGGCGACTGGCGGGCTACGGTCCATGGGGTCAGACATGACTGAGCAACTAAGCAAGCACACATGCAGACTAAATAGAGACTGAATGAATGAATGAATGAATGGCAAGAATAGCACCTGGCACCAAAAATGATTTTGTGAATTACTAGTTTTTCTAGGCCTTAAAAACACTATACACTATTATTAAATGCAAAGAGAAAAATGGAAGCTTTAGCATGGAGAGAGCTGGCAGACAGCGCCTAAAACAAGTGATTAAAGTGAATATCAGGGACGTCCCACGTTGCCCAGTGGCTGAGACTCTGCTCCCGATACAGGGGATCCGGGTTCGATCCCTGGTCGGGGAACTAGCTCCCACATGGAACAACTAAAGATCCAGAGCAAACGAATAAATATTGAAAAAGCAGATGCTGTCAGTAAGGGGACAAACTGACGCGGTGCCTTGAGAAGGACAGCATCACCTCAGGGTATTCCTGCCAAAGGTACACGGCCGGAATCAAGTCACAAGGCAACGAGAGAGACTCACATCAAGAAGAAAGCTACAAGAAAACCCAGATCTAGGCGCTTCAGAGATGCCGATGTCAGCAAAGACCACACACAGAGAAAGAACAAAGGAGCTATCGATGATTATCACGCTAAGTGGAGTAAGTCAGACGACCTAGCATCACCAACATGTGACGTCTCAACATGACACAAACTTACAAAACGGAAACACTTGCAGACTCCCAGACTCGCAGACTCTCAGACTCTCAGACTCACTCACAGACTTACAGACTCGCAGACTCTCAGACTCTCAGACTCCCAGACTCCCAGACTCCCAGACTCCCAGACTCGCAGACTCGCAGACTCACTCGCAGACTCGCAGACTCAGACTCGCAGACTCGCAGACTCACAGACTCACATACTCAGAAAACAAACCATGGTTCCCAGAGGGGAAAGGTGGGGAGGGAGAAATTAAAAGTTTAGGATGAACAGATAGACACTCATATATAAAACAGGTAACCAACAAGGACCTACTCTCTAGCACAGGGAATTGGATTCAATACCTTGTATTAGGTTAGTGCCAATGTAACTGTAGTTTTGGACCCTGAATTTTAAATCATTATAACTAGGCTCAAACACATCTTTATTAATAAAAATAGGGAACCAGTACAATCAACACATTTTTACCAACAGAAAATAATTTTGTTTATTCCCCAGAGCCTAAAAATCTGTGCTGTGGGATTCCGTGAACTCTGGGAAAGCATTTTCGGCCTCCTGCTGGTTGTGAGTTTTCCTGCAAAAAGTTGTCAAGATGCTTGAAGTGGTAGCCGGTTGGCGAGAGTTCAGGTGAATGTGGCGGAAGAGGCGAGAATGTGGGCCAGTTTGTTCAACTTTTGAAGTGCTGGTTGTGCTATGCGCGGTGAGTGCTGGATGGAGAGGACTGGGCCCTCTCTGAGGACCAGTGCCGGCTGCAGGCATTGCGGTTTTCCGTGCATCTCACCGATTTGCTGAGCGTACTTCTCAGATGGAATGGTTTCACCAGGATTCAGAAGGCTGCAGTGGGTCAGGCCGGCAGGAGACCACCGAACAGTGACCAGGACCTTATTTTGGTGCAAGTTTGGCTTTGGAAGTGCTTTGCAGCTTCTTCTCAATCCAGCCACTGCGCTGGTCATTGCCAGTGGTTGTGTAAAATCCATTTTTTGTCCCACATCACAATCCGATCGAAAAATGGCTTGTAGTTGTTTTGTTGAATAAGAGAAGATGACACTTCAAAAGGACGATTTTTGACTTGTGATCAGCTGAGGAGGCAGCCACTTACCCAGCCTTTTCACCTTTCCAGTTGGCTTCAGATGCTGAGTGACTGCAGGAAGGCCAGCACTGAGTTCCTTGGCAATTTCTCCTGTCGTAGTAAGAATATCAGCTTTGATGAGCCTCTCAATTGGTCACTGTCAACTTCCCGGGGCGGCCACTGCCCTACTAGTCTTCAAGGCTCGTCTCCTTTGCAAAACTTCTGAACCACAGCTGCGCTGCACATGCGGCAGCAGCTCCTGGGCCAAGTGTGTTGATGTTGCAAGTTGTCTCCACTGCTTTACGACCCATTTTGAACTCGAGTGAGAAAAACCTCTCAATTTCCTATTTGTCTAGCATCATTTCCCTAGTCTAAACTAAATATAAAATAAATAGCTAGTAATAAGTCATTAGCAAAAAAAAATGAATTGAGAAATGCACATTAAA
Organism: Nanger dama; assembly: GCA_917880005.1. Lineage (NCBI taxonomy): Eukaryota > Metazoa > Chordata > Mammalia > Artiodactyla > Bovidae > Nanger > Nanger dama. Next base: position 3,579,345 of record CAKJTW010000021.1, on the reverse strand, counting down.
ATGATGTATAACATAACCACATTTATTTAGGAATGTAATCCAATATCAAACAGCAGAGTTTAACAATGCAAAACCCTAATTACTTTTGCACGAAGCTGATAATAACCTATAATAGAAAAGAATCTGAGAAAGTATGTATATATATATATATGTTATTACTGAATCCTTTTGCTATACAGTTGAAGCTAACACAAAATTGTAAATTTATACTTCAATAAAAAGTAAATTTATACTTTAATAAAAAGAAATATTTTTAAAAAGACTTGAAGGTTGAGAGAGTGTTCCAGATTAAAGGAGAGCAAAGAGACTTGACAACTCATACATTATGTAATCCTGGATCCAGCACTGGGAGAAAAATTGCCGTAAATGACATCCTTGGGAAACTGGCAAAATTTGATTGTGTTGACTGTAGCTTAGGTATTAGTATGGCATAATGTTAAATTTTCTGAATTTGATAATTTTACTGGAGTTATGTAAGCTGTTTTTGTTCTTAGGGGATACATGCTGAACTATTTAGTTGGCATAGACGGTTCAGAGAAAGAAAAAAATAGAATCCCATAAATTTTAGCACAATTTTAAAAATCGAGGTGAAATCCCCACAACATGAAGTTGTCCATGTAGAAGCGCACAATTCAAGGGCGTTTAACAGAGCCACAGGTCGGTGCACCCACCACCTCTCTAGTTGCAAATCGCTTTCATCTCAAAAGAAAACCTCCAGGGCGTCTCTGTCATCCAGTGGTTGAGACTCCAGACTCCGCTGCCGGGGTCTTGGGTTTGGCCCCTGGTCAGGGAACTAAGTTCCCACATGGCAGATGGTGTGGCCCCAAATCCGAAGCGACAGCAGCAACCACCAAAAAATCCCTGCTGCCCGAGAAGCAGCCGTGTCCCTTTCCGTCTTCCCTGCGTCGCTGGCGTTTATTTTCTACAGTTATGAATCTACCTATTCTGGAGTTCCTGCGAATGGAATCATAAAATACGTGGATTTATATGGTTCCTTTTTTTTTTACTTTCTTACTATTGTGTCTTTGAGGTTCATTCCCATTGCAGCATTTATCGAACGTCAGTCCTTATCTTGGCTCACTAATATCCGTTGTACATAGAGACCATATTTTGTTTATCCATTTGTCCATTAGTGGATGCTTGTTTTGTTTTCCCCTTTGGCTACTGTGAATAATGCTGCTACGCATTCAAGTCGCTGTTTTCACTTGCGGAATATACCCAGGAGGAGAACTGCTGGTCCGAGGGTAAATGGGGGCTTAACTTTCCAAAGGACCCGCCAGAGCCTGTTTTCAAAGGGGCTGCGCCATTTTACTATGCGCACTGCTCTTACACCTCTTCTCAGAGCTTGAAATTATTTCGAAATAAAAGTTTAAAAAAATCAGTGTGTGCACCCAGGCGGAAGGGAAAGGCAAGCAAAATTCAGGCAAGTGGGAAGAGCCGAGCGCTTAACCCCACGGAGCAGACAGGCGTGGAGCCTGGGAGGGTGAGAGTGCCAGGTGGGGCAGCTCGAGGGAGATTCCGGAGTGAAAGCTTCTGTCAGGGGTGACACAGTCTGAAAGTGCTGCCCCAGCACTTCCAGGACCAGAAACCCAGCCCCGGGAACGCGGAGGGTGCACGGTGCGCCCCACTGTCGGGCGGAGGTTCGCTACACCCTGCGGAGCACGCAGGCGGAGTGAGCTTGCACCATACTGCGCTTTCCTCCGTGCGCATGCGTGGGCACCGCCGTCTCCCCCTGCAGAAAGCTGCCCGGGTGTCGGGCTGCTGGAACCCTCGTGGGTAGAAAGAGGGTAAAGTTCCCCCCGTGACTGCGCCGATACTTAAAGCAGACAGTGCGGGTCCCGGAAGGCGCTGACAGACCTTGAGGATTTGACTAAAGCCTGTAAATTCCATCCACATCCTGCTCGATCATTCCTCTTGCAGCTCAGCCTGTGGCTCCCTAACCAGCCCCACGGGGGATCCCCCAGGAGCTTGTGAGAAATGCAGACTCTCAGGCCCCCCAGCTGGAAGAACCAGAATCTGCATTTCAGCAAGATCCGCAGGTATGTGGCAAGCTCACCGGAGGTTAAGGGCCTTCCCTGGCAGACCGTAAAGAGTTGGTCTGCAGTGCCAGAAACCCGGGTTCAGTCCCTGGGTCAGGAAGATCCCCTGGAGGAGGGCGTGGGAACCCACTCCAGTATTCTTGCCTGGAGTGTTCCATGGACAGAGGAGCCTAGCTGGCTACAGTCCATGGGGTCGCAAAAGTCAGACACGACTGAGCAACTAACACTTCACTTAGAGCTTAAGAAGCACTGCTTCTGCACCCACTATATCAAACATGACTTAGCAATTGAACAACAGCAACAGATACGTAAAACAGATAACCAACAAGGCCTCTCGCACAGCACGGGGACCTCTACCCAGTGCCTTGTAATGACCCATATGGGAAAAGAAGCTGAAAAAGAATATACATATGTATATGTATAACTGCATCATTTTGCTGTACTCTGAAACTAACACATCACTGTGAATCATATTTGTTGTCGTTTAGTCACTAACTCATGTCTGACTCTTGCCACCACCATGGGCTGTAGCCCACCAGGCTCCTCTGGGCATGGGATTTCCCAGGCAAGAATACTGGAGTGGATTGCCATTTCCTTCTCCAGGGGTGAATCAACTATATACCATTATAAAATTAAATTTTTTTAAAAAGTGCTGCCTTAGTGCAGAGATTCCTAACTTTTTTGATTTGAACAACCATATGGGATCGCTTATGAAAGAATTCAGATTCCTAGGCTACCTGGGAGTAGAGGTTAATCCAGTGCACCCAGGGTGAGGCCCTGGAATGGGCATTTGTACCAAGCCTCCCTGTGAGTCTTTGGCTCAGAGAACTCTGCTAAGCAATACTTGAAATGCACAGTTTTAAAGGCAAAGGGGGAAATCCCCAAGAGAGACTGTAAAGGCCTCTCAGAGCAGCCTGGGCCCTGAGGCTTTCTGCCTGCTCACACAAGCCTCGCTGGACCTCTGAGCCCTGCTGAACAAAGTTCTGCCTTAATCCTAAAACCAGACAAGGAGCTTTCTAATTCCATTGCTCAGGAGGGGACGGAGGCTCTGAGAGGGTGGGTGGTGGCCCAAGGTCCCTCAGCTAGGAAGGAGAAGAGGGACCTGATTCAGACCAACTTCTTTCCAGCGGCCAGGGCGTCGGCACGTGTGCGGATCCAGTGAGTCAGCCTACCAGGAGCTCTCCCTCTTTCCCTCTACCCCTCCGCCCCAGGCGCTGGGAGCAGAGAACACACCTGGCCTTGGGGCTGGAGGGCTTCCTCTGGCTTCCTCTGGCTTCCAGCCCTGGTTTCCTCTCTTCTCCAAACCTCCATCTCCTTACCTATGCAACGGGAATGGCATGAGGGCAGGGTTAAAGAAAAAGGCTTTCGGTGAGGGTTAAGGATAAAGCACATTCCGTTTCCAGTGCCTAGTGCATGCTTGGTGCATGGGAGCCATTTCTGTTTTCTTGCAGCTGCAGCAGGACGCAAAATTTAGGGATGAAAACTAAGGAGGTGTTTAGGGCATGGCTCCTCAAAGAGAAACTTTCCCTGAGTTCTGACACATCAGGTATAGTCAGATGGTTTTAGTTCACAAGATGTATTAGTTTCCTGTGGCCTCTGGTACAGATCACTGCAAACGTCTTGACTCAAAATAACAGAGATGTGTTACTGAAGGGGAAATGTGATGGGCTGGGGAGTACCAATAAGGACTTTGGGATTAACGTATGCACACTACTATACCTAAAGCAGGTGACCAACAGGCCCTGCAGACGGCACCGGGGACTCCACTCAGATTCTCGAACGGGCTGTATGGGAAAAGAACCTGAAGAGAAAAGGATTTTGTTGTTGTCCAGTCGTGTCCGACTTGTTGCGACCCCGTGGACTGCAGCACGCCAGGCCTCCCTGTCCATCACCAGCTCCCAGAGCTTGCTAGCCTCTAGAACTGAGAGAACACACTTCTGTTTCTTTTTTTTTTTTTAATCATTAGGTTTTATTTTTCAATTTAATTTTCATTTTATGTTGGAGTATAGTTCATTTACAATGTGTTACTTTCAGCTGTACAGCTAAGTGATTCAGGTATATATATGTATGATTCACTTGTAGCAACTCTAGTCCAAACTGAGATAAAAATTAAATTAAAAATAAAACTCAATGATAAAAAAGGAAACAGAAATGTGTTCTCTCCGTTCGAGAGGCTAGAAGTCAGAAATGGATGTGTGGGCAGCCCTGCCCACCTCCAGGGGCTTGAGGCGGGCATCTCCCCAGCCCACCCCTCAGCCTGGGAAGAGGGTGCTCTAGGCTGCCCTGCCTCCTGCGGGCAGAGTTCCAGGCCTTGCCTCCCCCACGTGTCTCTCTGTATGTCTTCTTTTCTGTCTCCTGGAAAGACACTTGTCACTGGATTTAGGGTCTATCCATATGATCCAAGGTGATGTCACGGCCAGTTCCTTAATTACTAATGCATCACAAATAAGGTTGCGTTCACAGTTTCCAGGCGTTAAGACACGGCCCTGTCTTCCCCAGAGCCCAGGTCAGCCACTGCTCCAGGCATGGGGTGCACCTCCCCTCTCTGCCCCGGGAGAAGGGCACTCCATGGTTGGGGGCCAGCGGGGGGAAAGGGGCCCGAGGACCGCTTGCCCAGTCTTCTTCCTCTGGATGTTCTGGGTTCCCACCATGCTCCCCGCACCCCCCACCCCCAGCTTCCCAACCCTCAGCTTTGGATCCCCTGCTCCACCCAGGGCCTTCAGGTTTCCCCTTCAGATTCCCAAGTATTGACAGGTGCTGGCCAGCCTGGGACAGGCTAATCTTGGCTCAGATGCTTTTCCTTGGACCAGTCACCTGGGGTCCTGTGGGGCAGGGATGGCAGAAACATGTGACTCTGAAACGGTCCCCCAGGCCTGCTCCTCGAGGGGGTGGAGAGCATCTCCTTAGCGGAGGAGGGTGGTATTTGGGTAGACAGCTCTTGCATGGGCCCTTGGAGGAGAACACGGTGGAATCCTGGGTTCCACACTGTACCTGGGGCTGAGCTCCATTTATTGAAGTGCCCAACTCCTTTTTACAGGGAGACGCGTCTTCGGGGATATGTCAGCATGACTCCTGGAGTCGAGTTATAAGGGAGGCTCTGGTGACGATGTAATCAGAGTGGTCCTCCCACTGATTCATCATCCCTCTCGTTTCTCATTGAAGTTTTGCAACAAAACTGCACAGGAGTCCCCAGCCCTGCCCCAACCCCACGGAGCCATCAAGGACACGGAGGCCTAGAGCTGCTAAATGACCTGCCTGAGGCCACCCGGTTGCCAAGCACAGATCCGGGCAAGCCCGCCGCCTTCTCAGCGTCCCATCACCTCCTTTCAGTAATGACTGCTTCAGTTAATGCCACACATCAGTCACTCCCTTTGGAAATCAGGTCTGCGTTAACACCAAGGGTGGCATGGGCTTCCCAGGCGGCACTAGCGGTAAAGAACCCGCCTGCCAACGCAGGAGATGCGGGTTCGATCACTGAGTCGGGACGCTCCCCTGGAGGAGGGCGTGGCAACCCACTCCAGTCTTCTTGCCTGGGAGAATCTCATGGACAGAGGAGCCTGAGGGCCTACTATCCATGGGGTCGCAAAGAGTCGGACGCGACTGAAGCTATGTAGCATGGGTGCACAAGGGTGCCGTGTTAGAAAAGACGCCTGAATTCTGCGGCACTCCGATCTGGCACAATCATAGGCCTGCGGAGGGGAGTGAGGGTGGAGGACGGGCCCTCCTGGAAGTAGGGGGCTCCGCCCGGCCCCAGCACAAGCCTGGGGGACCTCAGCCTCTTTCCGTCCATCTTTTCTTTCTCTTCTGGTATGATCACTGAGGGCTGGATGCCTGTAAATCGTGTGAAGGAAATTAATCAAAGTTATTTATCTTCCCCCAGCCAGGGATTAACGGTGGGGGACTCTAGCAGAGCACAGGAAGGGCCCCTGGCAGCTCTGAGATCCCTGTTTATGTTTGGAGATGAAACTACACAGCGTCAGATGCAGAGATGGGAAGGGGCACCTTTGCCAGGCAAGCGACAGGCTGACTGCCAGGGAAGGGGCTGGGGGACCCCCTGAGGTTTTATGGCGGAGTCTGCCTCTCCTTCCTCCCATGCGAGGCTCATGGTGACCTTCAGGAAATGACACTTGGGAAGACTTCTCTTTTCCCAATACCCCCCATGCATTCTTCATTTTCAGGAAAATAATTAATTCTGGAAATAACAAGGTAATAATGAAATGAACTCCATTTTTGGTGGACTGCCCTCACCAGACACAGAAGCAGCAGGGCTGTGGCACCCTGGGTCTCCATCACCTCTCTCTCGAGTCTGCACTTTTTTTTTTTTAATGCTTCAAATGCATCTTTGGCGAAGGATATGAACTCCACCCGTCCAACTCAGGACGTCATTAGGGGCCTCAGCGGGCCTGCTGGGCTCTGAGGCTGCGGGTGCTAAAAATAACCAGAGAGGTTAAAAAAAAATGTGGAAGCAGATTTAAGGGCTCTTCTGCAAAATGAAACCCAGAAGCTGAGCCCTGGGTGGTTCTATTTAAAGGCGATCACCATCTCACCGTTCCCGTGGAGCTACACGTGAAGCCTGTATTCCTGGCGCTGAGCCGGGCGGGCGGGGACAGCTCCTCCCCGCGCTCGGCGGGGCCGCCCCCGGGAAGGGCAGGCGCAGACCTCGGCGCAGCCCTTTCCTCCCCAGACGTCCCTTGAATTGAGGAAAGTGAAAATAAAGTTTTGAGGCCAATGTCACAATTTTATCTTCTGTGAAAAGCAAAATCAACGAGGCACTGAAAACTTCCAAGCGGTTAGAAGACTTCCGTGTGGTCCTTGCCTTGGGAAGGGAAACAGAGAGGCGGAGACCCAGAAAGAGACAACAGATAGAGAGAGTCAGAGAGGGAGAGAGACAGAGAGAGCCGGAGACCCAGAAAGAGACAACAGACAGGCAGAGACAGAGAGAGAGACAGAGAGAGCCGGAGACCCAGAGACAACAGACAGGCAGAGACAGAGAGAGAGACAGAGAGAGACAGAGAGAGCTGGAGACCCAGAAAGAGACAACAGACAGAGAGAGACAGAGAGGGAGAGAAACAGAGAGAGCCGGAGACCCAGAAAGAGACAAGAGACAGAGAGAGCCGGAGACCCAGAAAGAGACAACAGAGAGAGACAGAGAGACAGAGAGAGCTGGAGACCCAGAAAGAGACAACAAACAGAGACGGAGAGACAGAGAGGGAGAGAAAGCCGGAGACCCAGAAAGAGACAACAGACAGGCAGAGACAGAGAGACAGAGAGAGCTGGAGACCCAGAAAGAGACAACAGACAGAGAGAGACAGAGAGAGCTGGAGACCCAGAAAGAGACAACAGACAGAGAGAGACAGAGAGGGAGAGAGACAGAGAGAGCCGGAGACCCAGAAAGAGACAAGAGACAGAGAGAGCCGGAGATCCAGAAAGAGACAACAGACAGAGAGAGACAGAGAGAGCTGGAGACCCAGAAAGAGACAACAAACAGAGACGGAGAGACAGAGAGACAGAGAAAGCCGGAGACCCAGAAAGAGACAAGAGACAGACAGAGCCAGAGATCCAGAAAGAGACAACAGACAGGCAGAGACAGAGAGACAGAGAGAGCTGGAGACCCAGAAAGAGACAACAGACAGAGAGAGACAGAGAGACAGAGAGAGCTGGAGACCCAGAAAGAGACAACAGACAGAGAGAGACAGAGAGACAGAGAGAGCTGGAGACCCAGAAAGAGACAACAGACAGAGAGAGCCAGAGATCCAGAAAGAGACAACAGACAGAGACGAAGGGACAGAGAGAGAGACAGAGAGAGCCGGAGACCCAGAAATAGACAACAAACAGAGAGACAGAGAGAGCCAGAGACCCAGAAAGAGACAACAGACAGAGATGGGAGAGACAGACAGAAACGGAGAGACAGAGAGAGAGAAATCGGGCTGCACTGTTCCAAGCAACAGCCAGCAGAAACCTTCTCTCTCTTTCCCCTGCTCACTGCCACCCTTTTATTTTATTTTTTTTTAACACATCTGGTCTCAATCTTTATACACCAGTGGACAAAAGCAATTAGACAGCTCTGCTTTCCACGTCAAATGAAAGTCATATATTTTCCACGGCTGTCTCATTTGGTTACCCAGCTCTGCAGAAAGAGCTTAAATGGAATTTCAATTTCGGGCCTTTGCTTGACAGTCCTGTTAGTGACGTGAGAGGTCAGTGCAGCCGCCTCTCCCAGAACCAGGAGAGGAAGGGCAGAGTGACAGGTGTGAGCTGACGGGTGCCCACTGCCCAGTCTTCCTAACAAGCCGGGCGGGCGGGGGTGCCTATGGTCACTGGCTCAGGCTTGACCGACCCAGCGGAGGAGGCGAGCGGAGCCTCCCTGGAAGGAGAAACTCCGATGGTCGCTCCAGTGGTCGGTGCTCTGCCGGAGACAGAACGCAGCCCAGCCCAGCCTGAGCAGAGAAGGAAGCTGGTTCCTAGACCCGGGCCGTTTAAGAGGGCGAATCTGGCCAGACACAGTTGGTTCTGAAGCTTCAAACAGCGCCATCCACTTTTTTTCTTCCCTTGACTCTGCCAAGAAGAACAGCTCCAATGAAAGGGTTGCCTGGGATACTTCCTTTTTAAAAAGATCTATTAAAATTTTTAAATTTTATGTATTTATTTTTGTAATTTTATTCATTTATTCCCTGCTCTGGGTCTTTATCACTGAAAGGTCTTCTCTCTAGTTTTGATGAGTGGGGGCCGGTCTCTAGCTGAGGTATGCGGGCTTCTCACGGCAGTGGCGTCTCTTGTCGGGGCTCCAGGCTCCGGAGCATGGGCTTCCGCGGCTGTGGTGCCCAGGCTTAGTTGCTCCTCAATATGTGGGATTTTCCAGGATCAGGGATCAAACCCACGTTCCCTGCATTGGCGGGCAGATTCTTATCTACTGAGCCACTGGGAAAGCCCTACCAAGACCTCCAGCAGTGATTCTGGAATACATTCTCATTGAGTGAGGCGCCCAACCTTAAACTGATCACAGCTTTGAGTCCCTGGTCCATTCCCGGAGATGGGAATGCAGCCCACTCCATGAAACCAGAGGACTGAATTTAGGTTGGGGTTTCTGCAGAGAAAAAACCTTTCAGAAGGAGGGGGAACGGCTGCAGAGCTTTGTAGCTACCCTCCATGGGACCCCTTGTGAACCGCAGCTGGACACTCCCTCCAGGCTAATGCAGCTTGGTGCACCCACCGTTTAGGGGGCTGATGGCACCCAACTTCCTTTGGGCGGAAAGCCACTCCAGGCCCAGGACACAAGGCTGAGTGAGTGGCGATAAAGCCGGGTACCAGCCCCCTTGCCTCCTCAGCAGGACGCTCTTGCACAGTGCAACACCTGAACGACTGTATTTGGCGGCCCCGTTGGGTAGGCAGATGTCCTGACAACCAGCCAGGCCGTCTCGGAAGAGCTCCTCCGCCTGAGTTCTTGTCTGACAGGCTTAAGCTACGGCTTCTGCGTGAGGCCACACACAGTGCTCATTTTACAGCTTCATGTTTGTTCAGCCTTGAGTGTGTGAGGTTAACCCATGGTGGGGGCGCGCTGGAGACCGGGCCAGACCTGGCTTGGTTGCTGGCTCTGTCCTTAAGCATCTGGGCCTTCCTGTTCCTGTCCTGATGCTTTTCTGGGTCTCAACCTCCTCAGGGGATGAGAAAATGAAAGTGAAAGTGTCAGTGACTCAATCGTGTCTGACTCTGTGCAACCCTGTGGACTGTAGCCCACCAGGCTCCTCTGTCCATGGGATTTCCCAGGCCAGAATACTGGAGTGGGTAGCCTTTCCCTCCTCCAGGGGATCTTCCTGACCCATGGATCCAACCTGGGTCTCCTGCATTGCAGGCGGATTCTTTACTGTCTGAGCCACCAGGGAGGCCCCCGCGGGGACAGGAGGACGCTCCCCCAGCATTCCCCCTCCCACCCAAAGCCCCGACTGGGAGGAGGTCTGGGGGCTTGGGGTCTCTGCTTTCCTCCTAGCCTTCCAGAGCCGGTATCAGCAGAAGCAAGTCTTTCCTCTGCCTGCTGGCCCCGTCCCTCAGATGTGTGAACCTCGTGGTTTTACTGCCTTAGTCAGATCCCGCAGCTCCAGGGCGTCCTCGGGGTGTCACTTCCCTCCGCCTCTGCACTGATGGCACACAACCCCGCCTTGCTGCCTGTTAGGCAAATTGGCGCCCACTCACCAATGGGGCCCTGCAAAGCTGGGGCCGGAAGAGGGACAATGCAAAGCAGAGCACTGGGACTTCTGTCCGGTGGGGTCGTGCGCTTGCTGGCTGTGCAGAGGGAGGACCGTGAAACAGGGGTGTCTGTAGGGGAAGGCGGAGCACCACGCTGACCCCCAGCTTCCTCTGCTGGCCCCGGGCCCCTGAGGGGCAGACGGATTCATACAGATCTCACAGGTGGGCATTTAACACGCCTGTTTACATGTGTTGATAGCAAATTCTAGTGCCAGTACAGAGCTCCACAAGGATCTTGATGACTCTCTTATCTGACAGAAACCAAACTTCCTGTTGGGTCCCTCTGCCTGGTCCCGCCCATCTCGGACCTGGGAAAGCCAGGGCACAGTGGCCAAGATTAGACCCCCGAGGGGGGCTCTGGGCAGGACTGGGGACTGTGCAGTGTCCTTCGGGGTGAGCTGGTCTGCTGCTACTTTTCTACTCACAGCCAAATGGATCTTCCAAGGCTGATGGATTAGGGCCATGGGTCTGGGAGGGGTTAAGCAATGCCTACGGGTGCCACTGGGTGCCACTAGTGGAGTATTTTGGGGGCTAAACAACCTGTCACACACACGGAAGCACGATATCTATCATTCGACGCCTTCGGGGATCAGATCATACACAGGGAAGCGTAATAACCATGACGACCGTGATGCCTATACTCAGGGAGCCTCGTTCAGTTCTCAGAACTGCCTCCCTTCTTTTGGCTGTGCTGTGAGGGTTGCAGGATCCTAGTTCCCTGACCGGGGGTTGAACCCAGGCCTTCGGTAGTGACAGCATGGAGTCCTAACCACTGGACCCCCAGGATATTAAAAATTTTTAATTATTTATTTTATTGAAGTGTAGTTGACTTTCAATAGTTAATTTCTGCTCTGCAGCAAAGTGACTCAGTTCTGCACGGAGATATTCTTCTTCATGCGCTTCTCTGCAGTAGTTTACCCCGGAGATTGAATACGGTTCCCTGTACTGTCCAGTAGGACCTTGCTGTTTACACATTCTTGATATAATATTCGGTAGCATGCATCTGCTAATTCCAGACTCCCAGCCCTTCCTCTCCCCACCACCTCCACCCCTTGGCAACCACAGTCTAGAACCCTTTTATACAGAGAGTAAAGCCTTGCAGTTCAGAACTTGAGCTACTGGACTCAGATCTTCACTCTTCCAGTGAGGAAACCTCAATAAATAACCCTCCTGGAGCCTCCATTTGCTTATCTGAAACCTCCAAGAGAATATGGCCTCTGACCTCACAGTTCCAGAGAAAGTTCATTGCAGTAATCCATGTGAGACTCTTGAAAGCTTCCCCAGGTGACTCAGTGGAAAATAAGACACAGGTTCTATCCCTGGGTCAGGAAGATTCCCTGATAGAAGGAAATGGCAACCCTCTCCAGAATTCTTGCTTGGAGAATCCCATGGACAGAGGAGCCTGGCAGAATACAGCCCATGGGGTTGGCAAAAAGGGGTCGGATGTGATTTGGTGACTCAGCATGCACTCACATGCATGTGGAGTTCTTAGCTCATGGTCACATGTGGAATAAAGTTTCAGTACAAGTTGGCGACTGCTGTTAGGATCTGTGAACTCATTTGACTGTAATAACCCCTTTGAAGTCATTTTCTTCTTCTGAAGATATTTTCTTCTTTGGCTGAAGGAGGAAAGTGAGACCAGAAAGTGAAAACACAAGCCTGGGGGCTGGGGAGGTCGTGAAGCCAGAAAGGAGATTTGGGGCCGGGAGGGCTTCCTGGTGGTGCAGCTGGTGAAGAATCTGCCTGCAATGCGGGAGACCCAGGTTTGATTCCTGGATCGGGAAGATCCCCTGGAGGAGGTACCCACTGCAGTACTCTTGCCTGGAGAATTCCATGAACAGAGGAGGCCGGTGGGCTACTGTCCATGGTGTCATAAAGAGTTGGACATGACTGAGCGACTTTCACTTCACTTGGCCGGTGACATATGCCAGAAGCATCGTGGGGGCAGAGACTTGCACCCTGGGTGAGTCTGAGTCCCCTGCGGAGCGTGCAGGAGGGGCCACGGCCCAGAGAACTGGAACAGGGCGTTAAGGGGCCACTCAGCAAGGGGCCGAGACTTTACGGTGAAGAGAGGAGCAGACTTGATGGGCACTTTACCTCGCCAAAGAAAAGAGGCAATTCCCTCGTGGTCCAGTGGTTAGGACACCAAGCTTTCACTCGTCGATCCCTCATCGGGAAACCGAGATCCTGCAAGTCAAGTGGTAGAGCAAAAAAAAAAAAACAACAAAACACCCAACAACAAAACACAAAAGTATGAAAAGAACTTTACCGTCTAACAAAATTGAGAGTATAGTCTCAGCCGTGCGCTCATTCTGAGAACAACAAAATAATCTGAACCTTTTTCTCTGATAAAACTATAGTCTACTTCACTTTTGACTGGCATGTCATTCATAAAGAGGAGTACTTTCCTCCTCCGCCCACAAAAATATTTGAAGGCCTGGTCAATTTTTAAGGTATTTCCTGAATCCTTGTTATTTCTGCTATCTTGTCTTATTTCTGGGTTTTCTCTTTGGTGATTGTTACCTGGCTTCAGTCACAGGGGTCGTTCACTGGCCTGCTAAGTGACTTTCAGCGACTTCAGGAAACCCCGAGACTTGCAAGATTTGCAATTTTACCTGATGAACTGATTTGCATTGAATTTGAATTGTAATTTTGGATGTTGCGACAAACCACACAAGTGTCGATGTGATGGGTGGGGTGGCCGCTGGTGTGAAACAGGGAGAGACTGTGTTATGGCCCGTTAGCACAGTTTCACCTTACGACAACTTTTGCTTCATAAGCAAGTCATAACTGTAGGCACTTGGGCAACAAATTCTCAAATAACAACCATATCCCGTGTAGGCATGAGGCACATGGTTTTGATAAACACAGGGCTCCACGGCCAGGATGCGGCTACAGACTTCCTCATACAGGTGATTGGTGAGGGATTCGAGAGGGCAGAAAAGCCATGATAGTAACGTTACACATAGCAGTGAATAAAATAGGAAACGACAAGTCACTACTGATACAAATAAGTAAATGACTCAGTTGAAAGTTTGATGAGAAATGAAGTATTTACATGGTTTCAATGGTGTCGACAGCATACTGATGAAAGAGGAGAGAATCACTTTTGAGGAGCCTGGGAAACACCATCAAAGAGCTGAAAGGCTGGCGTGTGGCTTGAATAAAATGAATAGCTGGTGGGAAGCTGCTGTATAAGGCAGGGCACTGGACTCAGAGCTCTGTGATGACCTAGATGCAGGAGGTAGGAGGGAGACTCTAGAGAGAGGGGTTAAGTGTATACTTACCGCTGATTGGTGGTGTCGTACAGCAGAGGCTAACGTAATGTTGTGAAGCAGTGATACTCCTGTGGAACAAGCAAACCAAAAGAACATCACCAGAACTGGGGCAAACTGAGATCACACCCCACACAGCAGGACGCAGAGAACACAGCATCGCTCCTGCAACATTCCCTCCAGAGAGGCGCTCCTCCTTCCCGAGTCTAGTCCAGAGGAAACCTCCAATCAAACCCGGAAGGAGGGACATTCTATACAAGCCAGAACTGTCATCTTCAAAAGTGTCAAGGGCCTAAAAACAAGGGAAAAAATGAGCTGCTCCAGAAGCGGCCAGGAGAGGCAGGATGACCTGTGCCTGAGCAGGTCAGGATCCCTCTGCTGGGAATTGGATCCCTCTGCTGGGAAAAGGATGTTTTCAAGCCAGTTGTTAAGACTTGCATGGGGCTTGAGGGTTACATGGCAGCAGTGTATCAGGTTAATTTCCTGATTCTTCAAAGGGTTGGACGCCATGTAGGAAGTCCTGTGGAAAAGTGTGCTGAAGCTGCAAGGCACTGGGTCTGCAGTGCGGTGGTTTAGTCACTAAGTTGAGTCTGACTCTCTGAGCCCTCCAGGCGCCTCCGTCCATGGGATTCTCCAGGCAAGGATACTGGAGTGGGTTGCCATTTCCTCCTCCAGGGGATCTTCCCACCCAGGGATCGAACCCTCCTCTCCTGCATTTGAAATCCTGGTGTGACATTTTCACAGAGATGCCAGGAAGCCATCAGATATGATCTGGAAACAGGAAGAAGGATCCCAGTGAGCAACATGAATTTGGGGTTTATCTGCTTGGAAGCGAAGAGAGCAACTGAGTTCAGTGAGGAGGGGGTGAAAGGGTGAACAGGGGGAGGGGAGGGAGTATGGGGGAGGGGAGGGGAGTATGGGGGAGGGGAGGGGAGTATGGGGGAGGGAGGGGAGTATGGGGGAGGGGAGGGGAGTATGGGGGAGGGGAGGGGAGTATGGGGGAGGGGAGGGGGAGTATGGGGGAGGGGAGGGGAGTATGGGGAGGGGAGGGGAGTATGGGGAGGGGAAGAGTATGGGGAGGGGAGGGCAAGGAAGAGTCTGGAGGAGGGAGGGGGAGTAGGGGGAGGGGGAGGAGGCGGGAGGAGTGTGGGGGAGGGGACAGGAGGTGGCGTGTGGGGGAGGGGACTATGGGGGAGGGGAGGGGAGTGTGGGGGAAGGGAGGGGACAGTTTACCAGCCCTATGACTGTGGGACTTTATCCATCTGTGCCTCAGTTTCCCCGTCAGTTAAGTGGGGATCATACTAGCGCCTACTCCTAGGATCACTATGGAAGTTAAAGCTGTTGAAGCTTTTTCCCCTCCCCACACCCCTTAAAGATGCTGAAGCTTGTAACCACTTGGAATCACAGACAGCACTGTGCGTGTGTGTGCAGTTCAACAAGTGTGAATCCCAGCAGCAGTCCAGCCACAGACACACCCCCTGCCCCTGCTGCAGTGGGAGTGATGTTCGCGTTACACTCGGAGGCCAGTCTAGCCGTTTGTGTGTTGGCAGATGGGAGAGCCTGTGCCATTGCGCACGAGAATCCACGACGGCTTTGGCGCGTGTGGCCCTGGAGGTGGCGCAGACGGGGCTGTGGGTGGGGAGCAGAGAGGCCTGGGTTTCCGCAGGCCTGCCCTGGACACGCTTTCCTCCCCATCTCAGCCTAGTCGTAGGGGAGCCGGCAGGTTCTTCCGCAACGTGAACGAGCCTCGAAGACCTGACGTCACCCAAGGACAGATAGTGCGTGCTTCTCTCTGGGGTCCCTGGGTGTCTAACTCATCCCGACAGAAGGAGAATGCCGGTTGCCAGGGGCCGGGCAGGCAGGAACCGGGAGTCCGTTTTTAGCGTGGGCAGAGTCAGTTTTGCAAGATGAGCAGAGTTCTGGCGCTGTGGCGGCAGCCGCGGCGGCAGTGAGGAAGGGCTCCATCTCACTGAGCTCTTCTGTTACCTTTTGGCCTTGAGGCACGTGGGGATCTTAGTTCCCTCTCCACCAACTGACCATGTGGGAGCGGGAGTCCTGACCACTGGACCACCAGGGAGGTCTCAATTACAGGCTCAGAAATCGCCAAGAGGGAAGACTTTAGATATGTATTTTTACTACATTAAAAGTGCTTAAAAAAAAATGCAGATTCTGGATTTCCCTGGTGGTCCAGTGGCTAGGAATCCACCGGCCAGTGCAAGGGACACAGGTTTGATCCGTGGTCCAGGAAGACCCCACAGGACGCTCGGGGCAACTAAGCCCCAACTTAGTAACCGTGACTGCTGAGCCTGTGCACCGAGAGCCCGTGCTAAGCAACAAGAGGAGCCTGGGCATGACTGGAGAGCAGCCCTCACCCCTTCCAACGAGAGGAGCCCTGCGTGGCAGCGAAGACCTGGGGTGGCCAGAACAATTCTTAAATAAATAAATACATTTTAAAAATAGGCGGATTCTGATTCAGCACTTTAGGAGTGGGGCTCGAGATCTTGCATTTCTGTAAACCCCCCAGGGGAGGCAGATGACACATGACCAAACTCTGTGCCAAGAGCCCACTCTGAGCTCCAAGCTGCCACGCCGCCGAGCCAGGCGCCTTGAGCTCCTCTGTAACAGCCCTGGCACCTGCTTTGCATTAAAGCTATAGGAACGGCTTGAGTGAAATGCAATTGGACTCTAAGCCCTTTGAGAGCTCTGGCCTCCTCATTCAGCACTCAGAGAAGCTGCCAAAAGAGCCTCCATCACAACGGACACAACCGCAGCAAAATACTTCTAGAGCCAGCCGGGGATATTTTCTGATTCTCTTAGGCTGATCTGGTCTGTTTCTAGGGAGCTCTTCCAACAGGTCTGAGCCTGCATCTTTCCTTTGGTTAGCCCCCCCAACACAGGGACCACCCTGTGATGTTACCTTCCCAGCACAGCAGCTGGTGCGTCATAGGTGTTTAGTAAACGCGTACTGAAGGGGAACAGCTCACACACTCAGAGTGCTTATAAAGCAGTGCTCTGACAATTTTATACAGTGGGTTACATTTTCCCAAAAAGGCCATAAAATATCTTCAATTCTACATATTCTTCTTACAGTGTGACCTGGATGTTTTTCCTATTGAGAAATGGAGTTTCAGTCCCTCCACTTGAACCTGGGAGGACTCAGTATGGATCAAACCTGCATGTGGATGCAGAACTCAAGGACTGTTTGCACAAGTTTTCAAATGCTGTATCTTTTTCTCCTTTTTTTTTTTTTTTTTAATGTGGGCCATTTTTAAAGTCTTTAAAAAATATTTATGTTTGGCTGTGCTGGGGTCTTCGCTGCCGTGTGCAGGCTTTCCCGAGTTGCAGAGCGCGGGGGCTGCTCTTGAGCTGCGGTGCGTGGACTCCGCATCGCGGTGCCATCTCTTGCCGCAGAGCTCGGGCTCTAGAGCGCAGGCTCCGCAGTCGTGGGGCGCAGGCTGAGCTGATCAGATGCCTGTGGGACTGTCCCAAACCGGGGATTGAATTCGCGTCCCCTACACTGGTGGGCAGATTCTCAACCACTAGACCACCAAGGAAGTCTCCGCTTTTAAATCTGTATCGAATTTGTTGCAGGATCATCTCTGTTTTAGGTTTGGTGTTTGGGGCATTAAGCATGGGATTTTTTTGGCCATTGAGCGTGGGATCTGAGCTCCCTGACCAGGCATCAACCTGGACGCCCTGCATTGGAAGGTGAAGTCTTAATCACTGGACAACCAGTGAAGTCCCAAATGCTGTATCTTTGAATTTAAATTCTGTTTCACTTTATTGGTTTTTTTTTTTTTCCATGCGTTTTGTGGGACCTTAGTTCCCCGAGCAAGGATCACACTCAGGCCCTTCGAGTGAAAACAGTGAGTCCTAACCATTGGTCCACTAAGGAATTCCCTCCAATGCTGGATCTTTGGAGAAAAGATCTTTCTAGAATCGGAGCAGACCTTCTTTCTCTATTAGCCAACAATGTCAGAAAAGGGCTGGATGATGAGGCTCCCATCAGCAGGTGTGCGGTACGTTATTCCTAGGGATATGCGGATTTGCTGGGCGTGGGCTGAGCCAGGCTGTGTTCAGCTGGAAGGACGGTCTGATTTGGCTGCACACACCTGCCATCCTTTTCTAGAACCAGGGGGCTCACCTAGGTTACTCTCAGGCAAAGGCGTTGGCTCAAGAGAGCCACCCAAACCCTGCCCGTGCTTTTGAATCCCCTCCAGCATCTCATTTACTTGTGTCCCTGTGGTCAAAACACACCTCACAGCTGAACCCACCCACAATCAAGGAAAAGAAGGAGAGTGAATATTTTTAACAATAGCCACACATGTTCCAATGTTAACATATTTAGAAGTGTTCAGAGATCTTACATATATGGTGACCATGCCCTCATTTTATTCAATACCCTGAACACACTGTTTTCAGAGTCTACCTGGTAACCCATCCTACAAACGTGCTCCCGTGAATTCCATCACTCCCCAGTGGTCGAACATTTAGGTTGCTCTTTTTATTGCTGCTCTAATTAATATTACAACGGCCCATGAATCTTGGCTCACATTTCATGATGATTTTCTTAGAAATGAAATTTCTGATCAAAGTGACTCAAAATTTTAAGGCTGTGGACAGAGAGTGAATGGCAGAGAGCTCTGTTCAAACTCCCTTTTCAAAATATTACACACAGACTGGACTCTGTAAGTGGAAACTCACTAATTAGATTCTTCCTTATAGAACGTGTGAGGCTCAAGTGAGTTTGGGTAGCATAAGCCAATTTTGCCCAGGATTGGTCACCCACGAAAATGGGAAATTTACATTTTACTGGGAGAGGGACCCAGTGCTGAGACCCTTAGTCAGAGTCAGCACATTTATTTTGCAAAACACAGCAGAGGAACATAGAAGAACCGAACCACGCTTTCTGTGAAAAGTCTTTCTTTTTGGTTGTAGAATTCGGTTGCTACACCACACGTGATGACCAAGCTGTGTTACACTTTTTAAATTGAGTCCACGTTCTGGCCCCACCATCAGAGGTGGTGAAGAGTCCAGACCGGTCATTTTTGAGAGGACACACATGTGCACACCCGTTACCCCCAGCCAGGGTTACTATATCCGCAGTAACAACCGCGGGGAGTTAGTCCACAGGCTGTGGCCCTTTCTGGAGTTGTAAAGTGACGCCCCCCACTCCCAGTTAGTTATGCAAGAACCGTGGGCCGTATGCTAGGCAGAGGTGAGACTCAAGGGAAGGGCCAGGGCACAGCCTTTAAAAAGAATGAGTAGCTGTTGAGGACCTAACAAGCTGCTTAGAGCCGGCCCGGCCCAAGATGGCCAAAGATGCAACTTCCAGTGGCCCTTGACCCTCATCACATGCTCACGGAAACTCAGCAGCCTCCGAGTGGCAACTCAGAGGCACCAGTGCCGTCTGAGGCCAAGCCAGAAAGCGGGTGGCGGCCCAGTTCCTGGAAACTCCACCCCTTCCCCAAATAGTGGGAATAATCTTCCCACTCAGTACCCGATGAAATTTACCCAGCCCGTAAAAGCTGACCGCCCCATTCGGTGGGGCCTCTGGCTTTCTGAAATGGCCTGCACCCAGTCCATGCGAGTGTGTCTCCTTGGATAAATCTGCTTTCCCTCCACTTCCGCTTGCTCTAGCACTCCTTCCTGCAGGAAGCCAAGGACCCTCGCCTGGCCTCCCATCCCAGGGATTCCCTGCGACTGGGATGTGCTCTTCCTCCTGCCCCATTTTCTTCTTGCAACAGAAGTATGCCAGGCTTCTGTCTGATGTGACTCCTGATGCGTTTCTTTCTTGCATGCATGCTCAAGTTGTGTCCAACTCTTTGGACCCCATGGACTGTAGCCTGCAAGGCTCCTCTGTTCATGGGATTTCCCAGCAAGAACACTGGAGTGGGTTGCCATGACCTCCTCCAGCGGATCTTCCTGACCCAGGGATGGAACCCGCATCTCTTATGTCTCCTGCACGGGCAGGCAAGTCCTTTACCACTAGCGCCACCTGAGAAGCCCAACATCCGAGACTTAGAGAGCCCTGCCCATGCCTGTTTGAAGGTGGTTATCTCTGCAGGCAGCTCTGAAGGTGACTCCACCCTTTTGGGACCAAGCTCAGCCATGGGGATCTTCGCCGACACTCTCAAGGTGCAGTCAGGTACAGCTCAGTCCTCCCGGACACCTGCCCAGCTATCGCTATGCCTGGCCCTGCCCCTCAGGAAGGGGTGTTAGAACAGGCCCAGGTTCTAAGGCCTGCAGAGCCACCATGCTCTCTTCCACTCTTGAAGCTCACAGACACCATCTCTGTTGGCTCAGATCTTTCAGATTAATCCCCTTAGTGGGCCTAAGCATGGTACGAAACGCAGACCCTCACCAAAACTGGCCGGTACATAAATGAAAGACCCAACTGGCATTGTTACCCCCAAACTGAATGTGTGTCTTGGTGAGTGCAGAGCCAAAAGACACAAGCAAGCCAAAGATCTGGAGGAGGGAGGCTTTATTACTTGCAGCGAGGGAAGAGAACGCCAGGGATCGTTCCCAAAACAGTGTCTCCAAGAACAACGAGACTGAGGGAGTTTTAAACTATGAGTGTGGGCTTCCCTGGTGGCTCAGAGGTTAAAGCGTCTGCCTCCAGTGCGGGAGACCCGGTTTCGATCCCTGGGTTGGGAAGATCCCCTGGAGAAAGAAATGGCAACCCACTCCAGTATTCTTGTTGGAGAATCCCATGGACAGAGGAGCTTGGTAGGCTACAGTCCACGGGGTCAGACAAGTGACTTGACTTTCACTTTAAACTATGAGTACGTGCATATTCATGAAGGGGCTTGAGCAGAGGAGAAGCCAGCACAGAACTGGGGCAAAGGCTGACAGACTCCAAGTTTTAGTTGATCAAAGTCACCAGGGGTCAACATCATCCGCTGCCCTCCTCTCGGGTGGGGCCCTTAGCTCCTGCAGAACTCAAAGGTCCTGTTATGTTTGATATAATAACAACAACACCTTCCTCCTGAGGAGGAAGTAGGACTCGCTTTATCACTGCACTGCAGTTGGACCGCCTCTTCTCTGTCACTTCATTCCTTTGCTCCTTTAAGATCATTAATCATGGAGAGCCGTTAAGGGATAAGCACTGTGAGCAGGCCTAAGCCAAGATGGCTTCTCTTAGGTCAAGAAATCCACGCCTCGTTCTCTTTCCTTGGGGACCCCTGAAGTGAAGTAGTGAAGTGAAGTCGCTCAGTCGTGTCCGACTCTTTGCAACCCCATGGGCTGTAGCCTACCAGGCTCCTCTGTCCATGGGGACCCCTAACCTGTCTATTTACTATATGAGACCTTAGGGAGTGGTGGGATTGCGGCAGGCTGGGGAGCACATGACCTGTCTGAAAGGGAGCAATATGACTTGGATTTTGCCTATTTTTGCCACGTGAACGTAGGGGGCCAGAGGTGCTCCATCTTTGTGTTTTCCAAGAGAACCCAGAAATTTAGATTTTCACAAGAAATCTCCCACTGTTTGAACATTGCAATGCATGTTTAAAATTCGTATTAAATTCATCAAGGCCAAATAAGGATTTCCTGGGCCTCCGATTTCAACTTGTGGCCTCAACCTCAGAAAACATAGTGGGGGCCGTTGCACCAAACAGCTTCCTTTTTTCCCACAGAAAACACAGGAAAAGGCTGTGTTTTTCCTCTGGGGCTCAGGGAAGTCAGAGTTCCAGGTTCAAAGGCTGGTTACCTTCTCAGCAGGGATGAAGGTGAAGAGGGTGAGGAAACACCTTTCATTCTTTCTAGGGGAGCCAAGGAGAAAGCAGTCCTTTCTTGGCCAGGATGGCTGATGGAGAACGTCACAGGCTTGAGTGTTTGGATGACTGCTAGCTGGAAAGCCAGACATAAATAACGTGTAATAATTACATTTATTTATTTAAAAATTTAGAAAAATTATATTGGAGTATAGGTTTTTTAACCAGAATACTTATTTATTTGGCTGCACCAGGTCTTAGCTGCAGCACGTGGGATCATATCATCACACCTCTTAGTTGTGACATGCGGGATCTAGTTTCCTGACCGGGGACGGAACCCAGGTCCCCTGAGAGCGTGGAGTCGTAGCCACTGGACCGCCAGGGAAGTCCCGAGTACACTTGGTTAACAGCACTGTGTTAGCGTCATGTATACGGCAAAGCGCTTCAGTCGTACGTATATTAATGCGTGCGTGCATGCATGCTAAGTCACTTCAGTCATGTCTGACTCTGCGATCTTAAAAACTGTACCCTGCCAGGCTCCTCTGTCCGTCGGATTCTCCAGGCAAGAATACTGGAGTGTGTTGCCATGCCCTCCTCCAGGGGATCTTCCTGACCCGGGGATTGAACCTGTGTCTCTTATGTCTCCTTCACTGGCAGACAAGTTCTTTACCACTAGCGCCACCTGGGAAGCCCTCATAATTAATACATCTATGTGTCCTTTTTCATTCTTCAGGAATGAAGGACCAGCGAAGGCTTTCTACCTGGTGTGGCTGGCCTGCAGTTTTGCAAGCCATGCTGCAGACTGGGGCCTGTGTCAGGGTGGATTAGGAGGCCAAAGGGGTGGGTGTGGGCAGACTGGTCCATGGAAGGGCTGGGGCGGTGTGGGTGGAGAGAGAGGAAGGGGCTGTCACGGGCCCAGTGACACAAGAAGAATCGGCAGGAAGTGAGGCTCCGCGGAGGGGAAGCAATCAAGATCGCAATCTGGGTGGCTTCGCTCTCCCTTCCTCTCCTGGGTCCCTCAAGACGCCGCTGGGGAAAGCGACGGTTTCAGAGGAGGAGGTGATGCTCACCGTCAGCAAGGCTTGCAGCCTGAAGCCGCTCTTCCCCTCGCAACCCATGCAGCTCTGACTTGCACTGCAGTTTACATTTTAACATCTCTGATGCTGCTGCTGCTGCTGCTAAGTCACTTCAGTTGTATCTGACTCTGTGTGACCCCATAGACGGCAGCCACCAGGCTCCCCTGTCCCTGGGATTCTCCAGGCAAGAACACTGGAGTAGGATACATCAAATGACCCACGGCATGCTGGAGCTTAATTGATGTTTTGGCTAAATTATTGTTATGGGCTAAATTATGTCCCAGACAGTTCTTCTGTTTAAGTCCTAACCCCCAGTACCTCGGAATATGTCTGTATTTGTATTCCTAAGGGGTGGAGGGAGGAGTTTGGGGTTAGCAAACGTAAACTATAATATGTAGAAGGGATAAACAATAGGGTCCTTCTGTACAGCACGGGGAACTATACTCAATATCCTGTGATAAACCATAGTGGAAAAGGATATATATATATATAAAAACTGAGTCACCTTACCGTGCAGCAGAAAGTAACACGTGATAAATCGACTTCAATAAAATATAATGTGTCTGTATTTATAGGTAAGGTCTCTAAAGAGGTAATGAAGTTGGAACTTCCCCAGTGGACTAGTGGTTACGATTCTGAGCTTGCAAATGCAGGGGGTATAGGTCTAAGCCCTGGTTGGGGAGAAAGGATTCCACATGCCGTCTGGCCAAAAAGCAAAAGAACAGATAAACGGATGGGGTAACACTTGTACCATATGTTAAAAAGTCACATCTGTACACATCAGAGGAGAAAACCAAATATATAATAAAGAGATCTTAAAAAAAAATGACAAAGTTAAAAATAAAGCCTTCAGGGTGGGTCTTACTCCGATATGACTGGTGCTTCTTGTAAGAAGAGGAGATTCAGACACAGACACACAGGAAGGCCCAAGCCTGTGAAGGCACGGGGAGAAGTCGGCCGTCTGCGAACAAGGAGGGAGGCCTCCAGAAGTAAGAGCCCAGCTGACACCTTGATCTCGAACCTCCAGCCTCAGGACCGGGAGACAGCAGGGCTGTTGTTTAAGCCACCCGGCCTGCGGTTCTGGGTGACGACAGCCCTTGCCGTTGGATACAGTGGGCTTTTTCCTTCTCAACAGTGCACGATATAGTGGTGGATCTTAATTCATGCGGGCTGAGCGTCCTGGGGTCTATGAACTCGGGCGTATCACCGTTTTCCCTTTTGTTTCCTACGGTCCTTACTCATGTATACATGACTCTGACCAAAGTCACTATACCGTTTATCCTCCTTGGGATGATTCTAAACGTGGAAAGCTTCTATTAGTAATGATTCAGGGACCTCACAGGGGTAGCCTGGCATGGTCCTGGGCGGAGATGGACCCCCAGTGCCCTCACCTCCCCTGGAGGATGTTAGAAGGAAAGTGTGGCATTTACCCCAGGGGGACCTCATCCCCCCATGCCAGGGCCAGGCCACCGCCTGCCCTCCGACAGCACAGATGATGCTGCCCACCAAGACCGAGGAGCCGGGTGCTCCTCGGCCACTCAGACAGATCCAGGGCGGATCTCTTTGAAAAGGCCGGAAAAGTTATCTTCATGTCATAACCGGTCAAACTCTCCGTCTCAAGCATGTCTTTCTCAACTGGTCTGCCACAAGGTGGGAAATTCCCATGGCGCTTCCTTTTTCGAGTTCACGCATCACGGAGTCTTATAAAAATGTGAAAACAAAAATTACCCTTGAAAAGTGACAGCTTATTCAGTGATGAAACTGTAACTTCTGTGGGCTAATTAGGAAAAACCATTGACTGAGCACCAACTACGTGTTTTATGAACATTGTCTCATTGGACTTTTCACAATGAGCCTAGTAGGGTGAATAATGCCACCTCCATTCTCCACAGCGGAAAGCTAGCAGTCACAGCGGCTCTGGGCCTGTTCAGGGCCACGCGGCTGAGAGGTGGGGCCGGGATCCTCAGGGGGTTCCGGGACTCTGACGCTGGGTTTTTTCTGCTCTGCTGTCTACGTCCTTTCTCCCTTCTGTCAGCTACAAACTGGAGCTTGCCAAGGGCATGTGCCCTCTGCCTCTGCTGAGATTGAACCCTGAGCTGCTGCAGCTGCTCATCTTCGACCCCCGGAGGGGATTTCAGGAGTGGAGAGTGAGGCACCCTGCACCCCAGGGAAACTGGTGGGACAGGTCTTTAGATGGTTAGATATTTTCAGGAACTGATTTCCGGATCCCAGTCCTTGCATCTCCTCATACCTAGAAACGCATTAAATCCCTTCACGGTGACATCAGCTCTTTCATAAAGTAAGCTCTTGATTGCACTGAAATCCTATACACCAACCTTCCCCTACAGCCTCTTTGGAGCAGACTGTCAGAGCTTTCTGAGGCGCTGTCCCCTAGCCTGCTGTCCTCGTTTTGCCCCCAATAAAGCTTAACTTACGACTCTCACATTGTGCACCTTTTTAGTTGACATTTCCTTCTTTTTAAAAATTGTATTTTTTTTTATTGGAATATAGTTGACTTACAACATTGTGTTAGTTTCAGGTGTACAGCATAGCAACTCAGAATATATATATATATATATATATACAATATATATTTTTTCTTTTTCAGATTCTTTTTCCCTGTAGATTTTTACCAAGTTCTGAGCGGAGCTCCCCATGCTACACTGCAGGTCCTTGTTGATTATCCACTTTATATACAGCAGAGCGTATCTGTTCATCCCAGACTCCTGGTTTATCCCTCCTCCCCTTTCCCCTGTATTAACCATAAGCTTGTTTTCTATGTCTGTGAGTCTGTTTCTGTTTTGGAAATGGGTTCGTTAGTACCATACTTTTTAGATCCCACCTAAAAGTGATACATTTTATTTGTCTTTCTGTGTCTGGCTTATTTCACTAAGTACGATCGTCTCTAGGTCCATTCATGTTGCTGAAAAGGGCATTGTTTTCTTTCCTTTCTTCCTTAACTAAGTTTTGCATGTTCACCCAGCTTGCAAACGTTTTCCGTGTTTTTCAGATGCGGCATTTCATAACAATAAGGACTGAGAGGAGAGGCAGAGAACCAAACGGAATGGGCTGGATGTGGGAGATGGCAGGACTTGATTCCTGGTTCTGCCTGGTGGTGGCCCTGTGTTTCCAGCGCTGTGTGTCCTAGACCTTCATTCCATCTCTATTAGTTGGTAGTGACAGGCAAATACCACCTACATTTCCCTTTTCTTTCAGCAGGCAAGTATCTTATAGTTAATGGTTTTAATGTTATTTGGGTAAAAGGCATGAAGAGTATGAATCAGTCACTAACATTGCTTCACTTTCTAAAACTGAACAGGATTGCTTATTTTTTTTCTTATGTCAACGCTCTAGTGAAAAAATGTATTTGATTTAAGCAAAAAGATCACTCTCACACATTTTCAAAGTTACAGGTGCTGATAATAAAGTGCTAGGGTGGAAATCAAAATAAGGGTTTTTCTTGAGCAAAATATGGGCTTTCCTATATTCTACAGTAAGACAAATCTCTTATTATTCCACTTGTTATATCTAGAACAAAATATCCAAATGCTTCTTACATGCATTATTAGTTCTGCATTTTCTGACTTATTTAGGTTTTAAACCTTTCAACTTATGTCCTGTGAAGAAATTTATATTTAAAGTTCTTGCTCATGGATAGGGAGCTTTTTTTTTTTAAAGAAACTGCTTATTGAAAAGGTGGTTTCACTCTGCTCATTCTTCAGGGACCACATTGAAAGAGACAAAGTTCAGCTTTCAAATGGAGTCAGAGCAAACATTCTAGGTGTTTAAGAACGTTTAGTAATAATAGTTCCCGACAGAGACAAATGACGCCAACTGTGAGCTGTCCTTTCCTTCTGGAGCTCACGGGGGCCCAGAGTTCTATGTCTTGGCAGAAACACTGGCAATTCCACATCCACTCCCAGGCCCCTGGCACTCCAGTATAAAACTGCTGGGGTGACTGGCACTCTGGAAATGTCCAACCCTGCTGCTGGGGAGGCGGGATGGAAGGCAGGCAAGCAGTCAGGCGGGGGCGGAGGGGGGCGTGCGGCAAGGGAGAGGAGCAGGGAGGGGAGCAGGGAAGTATTTTCTGGAAGACTCTGTCGTTTTTAAAAACTTTTGGCTGCAGTGGGTCTGCGTTCTTGGGCCAGGCTTTCTCTCCTTGTGGTGAGCAGAGGCTACTCTCCACTGGGATCTTCCAGGACCAGGGATCAAACCTGTGTCCCCTCCACTGGCAGGCGGATTCTTATCCACTGAGCCAGCACGGGAGCCCCACTGACTGTCACTTCTAATGACTGATGAAGCCTGGAAAGATGAAACCCAGACCAGATTTGACTGGAAGTCTAAGCCAGCCCTCTCCCTGCACCCGCCCAGCGGCCCACGGCCACCCCTCCACGCTGCTCCCCGGGTGCCTGCCTGGCAGCAGGCCGTGAGGAGGGAAGCTGGTCAGTCGTTTGTTTCTGGGTGTTTCATGAATTCTTGAATCTTCCAGTGAAGGAAAGGCTAAAGTGAATTAGTTATTTGGCTGATAACCTGAATTAGTTATGTGGCTCATCCCCGGCTTCCGTGTACACAGTTTGTTATTCCTTAGGTGGGCTATTTCGAGTTGGAAGGAAGTTTCCCAGCTTTAAATGACTTGAGGCAAATGGGACCTGGTTCAGATAAGAGAAGGCTGGTGTAAGAAAAGGAAATGAGAGGACAGGTATCCGAGCTGGGACCTGCCGGACGAACTCTCATGAGGGCAAGGAGTTCACGGCAGAGCTGCACCAGAGCTCACCATTCCTACCTCATTTGTATTCATTTCTTGGCTTGGGTCTTTTGCCTGTTGGTGGCTATCAGACAGAGGTAAGAGATGAGGCAGACAAGGGCTTGAATTTTTTTTTTAATTGGAGTATAGTGGCTTTTACAATGTTGCGTTGTTTTCTGCTGTACAGCAAAGTGAGTCAGCTATACATATACATATTTCTCCTTTTTCTTTTTGGATTTCTTTCCCATCGAGGTCACCGCTGAGCGCTGAGTAGAGGTCCCTGTGCTGTGCAGGTTCTTCATGCAGAGTCGTGTGTGAGTGTGTGTGTCAATCCCAATCTCCCAATTCATCCTCTCCCTTTTTCCCCCTTGGTGTCTGTAATGTTCTCTCCTTCTGCCTTTCTGTTTCTGAAAGCTTAAATTTAAGACCTCTGAGTTTTAAAGCATTCTTTTCTCTCCAAAGAAAAGCAGTCTACCAAAATCTGTCGGTTGTGTACTGGATTTTAGTGAAGAAGTGAAGTGAAGTGAAAGTTGCTCAGTCATATCCGGCTCTTTACGACTCCACAGACTATACAGTCCATGGAATTCTCCAGGCCAGAACACTGGAGTGGGCAGCCTTTCCCTTCTCCAGCAGATCTTCCTGACCAGGAATCAAACCGAGGTGACCTGCTCTGCGGGCAGATTCTTTACCACCTGAGCCACCAGGGTTAGTGAAACTGCAGTGGAGCCTCACCTCTGTAACTCTGCAGTTGTATCAGGGTGTGTCTATATGCTTAATTCTTATCAAGGCTGTAGGCCAGGGTGGGTCATGTGTTCAAAGGTGGAGCAAATTAAGCCTTTCTTCTCACTATCAACTGAAAAAAAATAAACCAGAAGTTGAGAATCATGTTTTATTCCATGGACTTTGTGAGGGTTTAAGCCTGGGACATGGCTTCCCAGATGGCGCTGAATCACTGCTCAGGAGAGGTAAGGGAGGAGCTAAGACATATACAACTTTTGCACCAAAAATCAGGTAATCAGAGTATCAAAGATTTTGCTGTTGTTCAGTTGCTAAGTCGTGTCCAGCTCTTCGCAACAACATGGGCTGCCGCACGCCAGGCCTCCTCGTCCTTCACCATCTCCCGGAGCTTGCTCAAACTCATGTCCACTGCGTTGACAATGCGAGCCAACCATCTCATCCTCTGCCTCTCCTTTTGTCTTCCATCTTTCCCAGCATCAGGGACTTTTCCGAGAGTCGGCTCTTCACAGCAGGTGGCAAAGTATTGGGGCTTCAGCTTCTGCATCAGTCCTTCCAATGAATATTCAGGGTTGATTTCCTTTAGGACTGATTACAAAAGATTTCTGTCAAAGAAAACCAGATAACCCAAGTTAATGAAGTCAGAGCTTTTCTAGCTCTGGAAAGATGCAACAGTCTGGGCTCAAAGAAATGACCCTTTGATATGCATCTTAGCTATCCGGGGCCAGAATCCTGTTACTCTCTGTCATGAATCCCTTCAGGGTGCACAGTCGGGGAGAGGGGGCGGCAACCGCAGTGGCTGTGGGCTTGAGGGCTGCAACATCTTTTGTCTGCATCACCCTCAATTTGCTGCCACTGGAAACTTGAAAAAACAAACAAAAGATTAGGAATCTGGGTGAATGGCAAAGCCACAAGATTCTGCCCTGTGCCTTTCTTCCCCTCCAGCTATCACCATGACCACGCACATCCAAACAGGTGGCCAGGCTCAGAAATGTGGTCCTCCCCTTCTGGTCCTCCTCACAGCTTTTGACATGAAGTCCTTGGCACCAGACCAGCCAGCCTTTGTCCGAAGCTCCAGGTATAGGTGCACGCTGACCCCGCGAGGCGGTGGCTCCTGGTGTTGGAGAAGGCGACATGGGGTCCTCAGGAGGCTAGGGGTTTCCCCAGTCCGGGAGTGATGGGTAGGGAGGAGGAGGGTGTGCTGAGAAGGGGGTAGGGGCCTTGGCACCTGGGGCCCGAGGACCTGTGTGTACTCCCAAGGGCAGCGAGCAAGGCCCTTCCCCTCGCCTCCAGCTCCAGCTGTGGAGGCAATCTCAGCCGGTAACTCAGGGAAACACACAGCTAGCTCACTTTATAAAGTCAGAGTGTGTCAGCCACTCAGTTGTGTCCAACTCTCTGCTACATCATGGAGTAGAGTCCACCAGGCTCCCCATCCATGGAATTCTCCGGACAACAACACTGGAGTGGATAGCCTTTCCCTCCTCCAGGGGTCTTCCCGATCCAGAGACGGAACCCTGGTCTCCCGCATTGCAGGTAGATTCTTTACTGTCTGAGCCACCAGGGAAGCCCCAATTTATAGAAGATTCACTCATCTCTGATTTAAGTTTCCACTCTCCCTAGAGTGCTGGAACCTGAACCGGAATCAGTTTTGGCCTTCCTGGGGGCCACAGGCAGCCTGCAAGGCATAGGGGAGGTGTTCCAGGGGCCGCCTCCCCGGGTCACCCCAGGGCACAGAGCTGTACCCCCAAGCAACCCGGGTCCTGTGCTGGGCAGGGCAAGCTGGATCTGCCGTGCCTGTGACATGTCAGGGGCGTGAACCTCAGAGACGCGCTGGAGGACCCCCCAAGTCTGACCCCCTGTGTGGGCCCCAGGGAAGCCAGCGCCCACCCCCCTCGGGTCTCACAGGCCTCTTCGGGCTCCTGCTAGGAGGCGGGCAGGCGGCTTCTCGCTCCAGCGCCCCCGCCCCCAGACCTCTGCTGTTTCCAGCGGCAGGAATTTCCTTTCCTCAAGGATCAGCTGGAACTTGTCGCTCCCACAGACGTTTCGCTGGCTCCTGGAGGTGGAGCAGGGAACGCCCCTGCTCTGGGTCACCGCCCTCTGCTGCGGGCCCGGAGCTGGTGCTGGGGGTGTGGGGGGAGCAGGGAAGCCCGACCGCCCCCACGATGGGGCAGGGAAGCCCGGACTAGGAACGGGTAAAGAGGACCCCTCAGGAAGGCTCCCCCGCTCCCACGTGCTGAAACTCACTGATTTCCTTCTGCTCCAAGGGCTGGGCACCCAGGAACCTGAGACTGCGTCTGCATCTCTGCATGTATCCTTGGTGAATTTCGGATGAAGTAAACCGGGGTCTGGTGCCTTATACGAAAAACCCTGAAACCCAGAGGGCTCCCAACTGCACCCTCGCTGCCGGAGGGGCAGTTCGGGGAGGAAGGGATGGAGCGGGGGAGGGAGCCCCACGTGGGGAGGAGTCATCGGAAGCAGCATGAATCTGCATCTAATAAGCGCTCCTGATTATTTTTTATGAGCTTGGTGACAGTTTTATTACATGGAGGATAGGAAATTCCAGTGGGACGCCAGCTCTCCAGAGGAGAGGTCCCAGAATTGTCCACTGAAAACCAAGCGAGTGAATGAGTGGAAATGTGCTCCCATTCCAGTCCTTTAAGACCTCTGAGCAGCAGCATTCACTTGTATTGCTTAGGTAGCTGGGTCAGCAGGATCACAGTTCTCTGCATCTCCCTAAATATAAACCCCAGTGAGCCAGAATCAACCCCAAATTAAAACTGAGCGACTAAATATAACTCAGATACCAAGTATCTTTGCTTTCATCTGGGAAGACAGCCAAATGACACATGTTTGGATTTATTTTTTTTAAGGGGAAACAAATTAATTACTTGGTAAATATAGCTTGCTAGGCCAGATTGCTCGGAACGTGAGAGAAAAAGGATAAAGAATGGTTGCTGGTGATTCCAGCAAAGTCTATTATTTAAAAGCTGGTTGCTTTCACACAAGGGGCAAATATTTGCCTTTTTATGTTGGCCTTAAACGTATTGATGTATTTGAATACAGATTAGGCTGACAATTAATCAGTATCAACATCTAAGGTTTACTTGAAGCTGGAATTAACTGAAGTCAGTAAACTCTGCAGCAGAGTCAAAAGCCCGAGCCTTATCAAAATGATTGAAAGGTTTGGGGTTTGCAGGATTGATGGGCCTTTCTTGTCTCTGTTTGTTCTCAGCCTCTGAACTAGCTGAGTGGGTGGCTCTGCTCAGGGACCCCACTGTTTGATTCTTGCCTTTGGTGTTTCTGACCTATTTAAGGAGAGCAAATTTCCCGCCTGAGACTGCTACCCTGAGTTCTCCTGAAATACCCCTTCAAAGTTTATTCTCCAGCAGCAGGATGGAGAGTGCCAGCTTGGGACTGGCATACTGGTCGGCCAAGATCCCTTTTTCCAGGCAGAGAGGGTGGTCGATAGGGATGAGCCACAGAACCCGTGGGTGTACCCCTGCTCCCTGCTCACTCTACAGACCCGGAAACAGGGCAAGCAGAGCACAGGACACCTGCTCTAGAGGCTTCCAGCCCCGTCTTCCACATCAGACCGGGCCCGAGCCCCTCTCTCTCGGCTTCCTCAGAACCACTGTTTCCTAAGATATTAACAGATGCCACTGCTTCCCCCCTCAAGAAGGGGCTCTGTGGTTGAAGTGTGCTTGAGACAAATTTAAACAACTGTTTTTCTCTCTTACAAGAATTCTCAGAACCTTTAATATATTTGTTTACATTGAGAATCTCTTAAGAGGAAAAGAGGTAACCTGTGACATTTAGAAATTTGCGTGATTTTCTACACGTCTTTTCCCTCGAAAGGGTTTATAGCAGAGCTGGTAAGAAGCAGAACATACGATTTGTTTCACACACTGGGGAGCCCGCTAGAGCAGTTCCAGCTGCCCAGAAACAGGCCAGTTCCTTGCGGGAACTGGTGGGATGAGGAGTCGAGGAAAAGGGGGCCGGGACCCACTTTGAAGCGGTCCTTTCTAGCTACCCTTGCTGCCCATTGCCAGTTATTTCCAGCGGACCCTTCTTGTAACTTGGGGGCTGGAGAAGCCGGCTGGATCAGGAAGCTGGGCTGTCAGAGGCCAAGCCCAAGAGTGCCTCCCGAAACCCTGCCCCGCAGCCCCTCACCTGCCTCTGAGGGGTGGGAGGCATCCACGGGGCCATTGAACGTGGCCCCTGGGACTGGGCAAGTCAGGATGTGCTGCATCAACCCACCCTGGTGAAGAGAGGAGAGTCAGGCCGTCGGGCCTACTCGCTGGGACCCAGGAGCATCTAGAGGCACCGTGATGGTGCAGAGCAGCTGGTCTGGGGACAGAGAAGGAAGGTGATGCTGCTTTAAGAAGTGCCTCCTCTGAGCAGAAAGGGGACGGCTGAATTAGAAGCTGCGGCCTCAGGCTTCCCAACACTCACGGATCCGCTCTGAGAAGAGCCATAGAATCTCCTTCGAGGCACAGATGATTCAGAAGTGGGCCCTGTGTACAGATTTTATTAGATAACCTCCAAGGCTTATTTTTACAAAGTAGAATGTAGCACTTTGCATTTGCAAAGCAATTAATAGTGCACATATTAGTTAACAGCCCATTTTGGGTTCAAGAGCAACATTTTGTTACTTAAAAATTAATAGCAATGTCACAAAGGGCTTATAAAAAGAGATGGATTACCCCAATTCTGTTTAATGCTACGCTATTATTTGCCATTACTTTAATTACTTAGATATTATTTTATATGTTTTCATTATTTTAAAGTGCCTTGGGAGTATGAAAGATGTCTCACAGATAATGTATTCCACTTTAGCCCGAACAGCCTAATCATAAGTAGCTGTAGATTAATGCATTTATCACTTAAAATTTCTTTTAATGTTCTGTAAGCAAGTGAAATGGACGTCTCAGAGAAGACAGATACCTCGCATGCCACAGAATTCCTCCTCAGAGAATAGATTACGAACAGTCCTGGGGAAGGAAAAAAAAGAAACACAGTAGAAAGAGTTGTACAGAAGCATGAAAAACCCCAGTTAAGAGCCAGCGCTGAGAAAACAGCGCACATCCTTTGGAAATGGAACATTTATTCTCCACTAAAGTGGGTCTTCCAATTTCCACGCGTTCACGTTCTTCTCCATTTCCTGCCAGGTAAGCTGGGGTGACTGTCTGTCCTGCAGACGTGGCCGCTGTGGTTTTCCCTCAGCGGGCAAACTCCAGATAAACGTGACTCATGGTCACATATCCCTCCTTGAGGGTTTTTAAAAATAACCTGCAGCTGCTATTTTTAGCCAACCTGCCAGCCCGCAGGCCTGAGGCTCCCTCTTTCACAGAAAGTAATTAACGATCTCTAATCCCTCAGGAGAGGCAGACACTGAAGATCTTGGTAGGGAAACAAAAAAAGCCCGCTGTCTTCACCCGTGGGCACAAAGCCGGCCACCCTCTGCCAGCCCGGTTGAGACTCAGATTCACGGAGAAAAGCAAACAGTTTTAAACTTCTAAAAGAGGTGTTAAAAATGGGGGAGGGGTGGGGGGATGAAGCAAAAGGTTCAAAAGCAGCTGCATCCTCTCTTTTCAAACAAGACTTTCCCCCTGATTCCAGCTCATTTGTTATTCAATTTCACTTCCCACTGATGCTAAAGGTTTGAAAGCTTTTGGCAGGTTTCCGTGGAGTCATTTAAGCGCTCTAATAGAAAGACCAGAAGGGCAAATTATACAAATTCATTCTGAGTCAAACACTCTAATTTTAGAAAATAAGAACATCTGTGGTTTCAGAAGACAGAGTATGGACCAGTGAGACCGTGTTGTGCAGGATGGCCTTGCAATGGGCGAAGACTGCTGGGCCAAGGGGACAAACCCCCAGGCCTGGAGCTCGGGTGGGGCCCTGATGTCACGCCTCGTATCAACCCAGTCACCCTCTTGACTGCGGTGGGCCTGTCTCTCTGCATGCACCGGTTTCCAGTGAGGTTCCTTAAGATGTCATAGAACAGTTTTCAGGCTTGACTCTTTGAAGATGATGGTAAGCAAAGTTCCATTTGCGACGCAAGTTAAACGTGTTCAATAGACGGAACTCCTGGCGACTTCCCTGGTGACCTAGTGGCTGAGATTCCGCACCCCCCAATGCCAGGGGGCCTGGGTCCAATCCTTGGTCAGGGAACGAGACCCTACATGCCAACTAAGACTGGAGGTAGCCAAATACATGCATAAATATTTTTTAAAAATAGATGGAACTCCTTATGAATACTTGTTTTTCTTAACATGACACTTTGACAGTTATTTTCTCTTCAGCTTCTGATTGTTTCTCTAGAGTCTCGCTCTTCCTAAATTTATTTTTGTTGTTTTGTAGAGTACAGTCTCCAGTGATCCTTTCAAACGGGTCCTGTGAATGGTATATTTTCTGAGTTCTCACTTGTCTGAAATGCCTCCATCTTTTCTTACATGCCTGCGTGTGGAGCCTTCAGTGTGTCCGTCTCTATGCGACCCTGTGGACTGTAGCCCACCAGGCTCCTCTGCGCATGGGATTCTCCAGGCAGGGATACTAGAGTGGGTTACCACGCCCGCCTTCAGGGGATCTTCCCAACCCAGGGATCGAACCTGTGTCTCCTGCGTCTCCTGCATCGGCTGGTGGGTTCCTTACCACTGTGCCACCTGGAAAGCCCATCTTTCCCTACGAGAATATTTTCACTTGAAATCGATGTTCATAAGCTTTTTCCATTAGAATTTTAAAGATGCAGCTTCACTGTCTTCTCCCATCAGCTGTTATTGATGAGAAGTGTGAGGTCAAGGTGATACTCCTTCCCCCACCCAACGTAGTCTTTTATTTTTACTTTAAAAATAAAACCTGCTTTTTCCTTTTTCCTCAGAGAGATCAAGGCTTTGTCGCCGGTATTCTGAAATCTCACCACAATGCCACCACTAAGTACGTGACATGTTCTCCTTTCTCCTATTTTGGCCTTTAGGGCACTGTTGTTCAGAGGACTCATGCGTTTCATTAGCTCTGGACATTTTTCTTCTTTTGTCTTTTGAAATATTTGATTCCGTTTATCCACTCTGTCTTCTTTCTGAAAACGTGTTCGGGTGGATGTGGGGAACACCTGGCAGTATCTTCCACGTTCCTAACTTTTCTTTCACACTTTTCATCTCACTTCAGGGAATTCCTGAGTTCAGTCTTCCTGCTTCTCGCCCAGTCCTTATAGACAGTAGGTGCTCAATAAATGTTTGTTGCGCTGAAATGAATTGCACCACTTGGGGTGCGGGGGAAGGGAGTCCAACACGTGTGAAGCGTAGAGCTGGACGGCACTGTAACAAAGGCAACTAAACACAAAGCATGTTATGAGAGGACAACGAATGTGGGCTGATTCCCCCGGGGCAGAGATCACCTCCTGGCTAATCTCTGAAGACCAAGAAACCCTGAGAGCCTTTGCATTCATGCCCACATGTCCGGCCCCTCCTCAGCGTTCTGTAGTCCTGGCAACAGGACAGCGATTGATCAGAACCAAATAAAAGTGCTCTTCTGACTCCACGGACAGACACTCCACGGGCAATTCCACCCAAGTCCCAGCCCTCCTGTGGTTGGCCTGGTCTGAGTTCTGCCATTTAACATTGTAAGAAAGATGATACCAATTTGGAAAAAAAAGCCAACAGTATATCCTTTATTTAAAAACTAATTTTTATTATATTATAGTGTATGCGTCCTCAGTCGCTTCAGTTCTGTCCAACTCTCTGTGACTCTGTAGCCTGTGGCTAGCCCGCCAGGCTCCTCTGTCCTTGGGATTCTCCAGGCAAGAATACTGGAGTGGACTGCCATGCCCCCATCCTGGGGGTCTTCCAAGCCTAGGAACTGAGCCCACATCTCCTGCATTGCAGGTGGATTCTTCACCCACTGATTGACCTGGAAGCCCAGTGGAATATAGAGAAATTACAATATTGTGTAAGTTTCAAGTATACAGCAAAATGAGTCAGATTCTTTTCCCGTGTAGGTAATTACAGAGTACTGAGTAGAAAAATAAATTGTTTGTACCATTGTTTTAGATTCTAGATATAAGTGATAACAGTGTATCCTTTCAATGTCCCATTGTCTAGAGGTCCTGTGAGGGGTTATTGAATTCTTTAGGGCTGCACCACCCCATTGCCACTGGTGGCTTTTTATTTAAACTTTAATTACTTTTTATTTAAACTTTAATTACTTTTTATTTAAACTTTAATTACAATCCACTAGAATTCAAAATTCATAGTAGTGGCATTTCAAGTAGCCCATGTGGCTACTGGGCTGGACAGCCAGATACAGAAAATGCCACGACTACAGAAAGTTCTATTGGGTAACGACAGTCTAAGGGATGAACTTTGCTTGATTTTCCATTCACTATTAAACTTGTGAGTCACATGCTAACTTGAACATACTTGTCCAAATAGATTTCCGTCTATAGGAAAAGACAACCCCAAGGTTCCAGCTTTATTGCCCTGTGAGACATGAACCATTCGGTTCATCTCTAGGTTAGCAAAGTTCTTTCACGCACCTTTGCTAACTCACTAGGTAAACCTCTGTTTCTCAAATTTTCCTTTGAAAGAACTTCGTTCTCCTGCTGGCTCCGTCACTAACAGGCTTAGTGATTGAATGGTGGCGGGCCCTGTCCCAAGGCCACAGGTGCAACCCCATACCAAGGTCATCTCCGGCACTGACCAGGCTCCGTAGCAATCATTGCCGTGAGCCCCCCGACCCCACACTGGGTAAAAATGCCCACCCTGTAACCCACTCTATAGCCCCTTATCCCATTGCCTAATGCCATCCTTCAGCAGGAGTTTTCCTTGTCTTGCGGTTATAAAAAAATTGGCTCCAACCTCACAAAACGCTGACTCTCCCTTGAGGCTGCCCGCTCTTCTAACAGTGTCTGATAAACTCTGTTCTCATCTCATTCTGCCTCATGTCTGGAAAGCCTTTTCCAGCCCACACACAGACCACGACCCTGGGTTCCTCGCATAGGCCTTCAATCCAGTGATGAGAGGGGCTTCCCTGGCCGTACAGGGACAAAGACTCC
This sequence comes from Nanger dama, assembly GCA_917880005.1. Classification (NCBI taxonomy): domain Eukaryota; kingdom Metazoa; phylum Chordata; class Mammalia; order Artiodactyla; family Bovidae; genus Nanger; species Nanger dama. Next base: position 3,542,468 of record CAKJTW010000021.1, on the reverse strand, counting down.
GAGCTTCTACTACAGGGGCGCGGTTTCAATCCCTGGTTGAGGAGCTTGAGAGTCCTCATGTGGCCTGTTGCAGCAAAGAAAGAAAAAAAGAAAGAAATCCAGTGATGAGTGGCGTTGCGGAGGACAGGCGAGACTGGGAGGAAGGCTCTCCTTTAGAGGCTGGGTGTGGGGGCAGGTGGTGCCACACTGCAGACCCTCACTGGGCCTTCTGGCCCCCGGAACTGGGGTGAACACCTTCATACTGCTTTAAACCATCTGCCAAGTAACCCTAGAAAACTAATGCAATCAGTTCAACAGAGGTCTGGTATATGCTCATTTTATATTTCTACCAGAGTCGTGCTAGTTTAAAAAACAGTTAATTTCCTTATTTTTGGTTGTGCTGGGTCTTTGGTGCTGCACATGCGTGTCGGTTGCCTGGAGTGGGGCTGCTCCCTGGTTGCGGGGCTCAGGTTTCCTATCCGCGTCTCTCGTTGCAGAGCTCGGGCTCTGGGGCACAGGCTTCAGGAGTTGGGGCGCACGGGCTTAGTTGCTCCAGGGCATGTGGGATCTTCCCAGACCTGAGATCAGACAGGTGTCCCCCGAATCGTCAGGTGGACTCGTAACCACTGGCCCGCCAGGGACCTCCAGGAGCCATGCTTTTAACTAAAACAAAGAGAATGTCTTTTGAGATTTGCCATTTCTGTTCCAGCTCTGCTCTTCCTTTGTCTCATCCTCCTACCCTTACTTGTTGCCTTCCTGCCCTGGGTGGGGACCGAGACCAGAGCGCCTGCCCTAGCCCCGGAGGAGGACTGGCCTGTTGGCGGGGGAGGAGGAGGACTAGGCCTGGAGGAGGACCTAGCCCATTGGCAGGGGAGGAGGAGGACTTAGCCCATTGGCAGGGGAGGAGGAGAACCTAGCCTGCTGGCAGGAGAGGAGGAAGACTAGCCCTGGAGAAGGACCTAGCCCATTGGCAAGGGAGGAGGAGGACTTAGCCCATTGGCAGGGGAGGAGGAGGACCTAACCTGTTGGCAGGGGAGGAGGAGGACTTAGCCCTGGAGGAGGACCAGGCCTGGAGGAGGACCTAGCCCTGGAGGAGGACCTAGCCCATTGGCAAGGGAGGAGGAGGACTTAGCCCATTGGCAGGGGAGGAGGACCTAGCCCATTGGCAGGGGAGGAGGACCTAGCCCATTGGCAGGGGAGGAGGAGGACCTAACCTGTTGGCAGGGGAGGAGGAGGACTAGCCCCAGAGGAGGACTAGGCCTGCAGGAGGACCTAGCCCTGGAGGAGGACCTAGTCCATTGGAAGGGGAGGAGGAGGACCTAGCCCTGGAGGAGGACCTAGCCCATTGGCAGGGGAGGAGGAGGACCTAGCCCTGGAGGAGAACCTAGCCCCAGAGGAGGACCTAACCCCAGAGGAGCACCTAGCCCGCTGGTGGAGGAGGAGGAGGACTAGCCCCAGAGGAGGACCTAACCCCGGAGGAGGACCTAGCCCCAGAGGAGTACCTAGCCCATTGGCGGGGGAGGGAGGAGGCCTAGCCCTGCAGGAGTACCTAGCCCCAGAGGAGGACCTAGCCCCAGAGGAGGACCTAGCCCCAGAGGAGGACCTAGCCCATCGGCAGGGGAGGAGGAGGCCTAGCCCTGGAGGAGGACCTAGCCCCAGAGGAGGACCCTAGCCCATTGGCAGGGGAGGAGGAGGCCTAGCCCTGGAGGAGGACCTAACCCTGGAGGAGGACCTAGCCTTGGAGGAGGACCTAGCCCATTGGCAGGGGAGGAGGAGGACTAGCCCCAGAGGAGGACTAGGCCCGTAGGAGGACCTAACCCCGGAGGAGGACCTAGCCCATTGGCAGGGGAGGAGGAGGACCTAGCCCTGAAGGAGGACTTAGCCCGTTGGCAGGGGAGGAGGAGAACCTAGACTGCTGGCAAGAGAGGAGAAAGACTAGCCCTGGAGGAGGACCTAGCCCCGGGAGGAGGACCTAGCCCATTGGCAGGGGAGGAGGAGGACCTAGCCCCGGAGGAGGACCTAGCCCATTGGCAGGGGAGGAGGAGGACCTAGCCCCGGAGGAGGACCTAGCCCATTGGCAGGGGAGGAGGAGGACCTAGCCCATTGGCAGGAGAGGAGGAGGTGCCTGATGTGGGAGCACAGACTCTGCAACGAGCCTCCGGGGTCAGCCGTGGCGCAGCCACAAGTCGCGGTGCCCTGGGTGAGGATTGTGTCCTCCCTGGTCCTCGATCGCCTCATCTATAAAATGAGGGAACAGAGTAACCACCTCTCAGGACTTTAAATCTCTGCACGGTGGACATGGAGCCGTGCACGCAGGACCGAGGGAACTCACTGATGCCGTGTGCTCCAACTCCACGTGTAACACTGACTTCATCACTGTTCCCTGAAAGGACAGCCGTAGCGCACTGTCTTCTCGGGTGTTAGGGCATTCACTTGTTATGCCAACAGTCTCTGCTCCCCGGCTTGGTCTCCCCGGGAAGTGAACTCAGAGGGTTCGTGAACAGCTGTTTATCAGGGAGCACCCTCGGGACCCGCGGCTGCAGGAGGGAGCGAGAGGCATCGTCAGGTCCCCTCCGCCACCCTCGGTCCCTGCGTGGGGCCGCCCTGCCAGGGCCCCAGGTGGCAGTGGCTCCCTGTTCTGGCAGCCACGCCCGGCAGCTGGGTGGCTGGGGCAGTGGCGCTGCGTCCCCTCCCTCGGTGATGCTCCTCCAGCAGGGTGCGGTCACGCCTCGGGGTCCATGGTGAGCCACCCGCTGCCGCCTCTCCATCCCCCTGCACCCCCACCCCTCCCTCCTCTTTTTCCAGGGTGCCCTTGGTGCCAACCTACCAAGAAATGGGAGGGAAGCTGGGGGAAGGGGGAGCCAGGGCGCCTTTTCCAGGAGCGGGGGGACACACGTGTTTCCCCGCACCCAGGGCCAGCCCCAGACTCCTCTGCAGCAGGGTGGCGGCTGCCTTTCCATAACGAAGGAGCTGCTCTTTAAACGCTCGAATTCCAAAGGGGTTAGTCCCGTCTGGGGAAAGGAATAAAAGGAATCTACTTCTGTAAACACGAAACAAAGATCAGAATGAGGGCTTAAAGCAATGCTCAGCTAAGCTGAGGAAAGGCCGGGAAGACCGTGCGGCGAGCTGGAAGGGGGTTCCCTTTGGACGGAAGACGGAGAAACGGTGAGGCCAGTGTGGATGTGGGGCCGGCGGGAGGCAGCGACAGAGAGAGCATCTCACCGCCGCTGAGCACGGTGAGTGCCTCCTCCTCGGGCAGCGCGCCTGCCCTCTCCTCGCTGGAAGCCCTGGTTTGCTCTTGGGGGCTCTGCGCCTGCCCTCTCCTCGCTGGAAGCCCTGGTTTGCTCTTGGGGGCTCTGTGCCTGCCCTCTCCTCGCTGGAAACCCTGGTTTGCTCTTGGGGACTCTGCGCCTGCCCTCTCCTCGCTGGAAGCCCTGGTTTGCTCTTGGAGGCTCTGAGCCTGCTTCTTATTCGCTCCTTTCACTGTTCTGTTGTATATTTTAGGTTCCACATACAAGTGAGATCACACAATATTCGCCTCTTTCTGTTTGACCGTGATGCCCTCTGAGTCCATCCAGGTTGCTTCAAGGGGCAAAGTTTGGTTCTTTTTTAAGGCTCACTAGTACTTGATGGAGAAGGCAATCGTGCCCCCACTCCAGTACTCTTGCCTGGAAAATCCCATGGACAGAGGGCTGGTGGGCTGCAGTCCATGGGGTTGCTAAGAGTCAGACACTGAGCGACTTCACTTTCACTTTTCACCTTCGTTCATTGGAAAAGGCAATGGCACCCACTCCAGTGTTCTTGCCTGGAGAATCCCAGGATCGGGGGAGCCTGGTGGGCTGCCATCTGTGGGGTCGCACAGAGTCAGACATGCCTGAAGCGACTCAGCAGCAGCAGCCCTCCATAGCATGGGCTTCCCTGGTGCCTCGGATGGTGGAGTCCGCCTGCAATGCAGGAGACCCAGGTTCGATCCCTGGGTCGGGAAGATCTCCTGGAGGAGGAAGTGGCAACCCACTCCAGTGTTCTTGCCTGGAGAACTCTATGGACAGAGGAGCCTGGTGGGCCACAGTCCATGGGGTCAAAACAAGTAGGACACGACTGAGCAACTGAGCACGCAGCCAGTACCCCTTTGTTATATATATTCCATACCTTCTTTATCCACTCATCTCAGACATCATTCTATTTTTTAAAATTTCATTTTCTTTCTTTTTGGCTGCACTGGGTCTTTGCTGCTGCGCGCAGGCTGTCTCTACTTGTGGTGAGTGGGGGCCACTCCCTGTTGCGGTGGTCAGGCTTTTCAGGGCGGTGGCCTCTCTTGGTGCCGAGCGCGGGCTCTTGAGCACGCAGCTCGGGAACTGCAGCGCGTGGCCTCCCCTAGCCGTGGCGCTGGGACCCCGTTGCCCTGCAGGGTGTGAGGTCTTCCCAGGCCGGGCACTGAGCCCCTGTCCCCTGCACGGGCAGGTGGACTCTTGACCACTGGACCCCCAGGGAAGGCCCCTAAACATTGTTTTAAAAGAAAACAAAAACCTACCAAGGTGTAAGCAGTCTGTCTTGATGGATTTGCCTGTATCAGCAGGACGATCGCCACCCCCAGCTCTCCCCAGACAGAACAGACACGTGGAGCACGATTACAGAGAGCTGACACTGCGGCCCACAGGCGTGTGTGCTGAGGGTCTTCTCTAGCAAGGAGGACACTCGGCTGGGTGTTGAGCTCCTGTGGTCGTCGCGACAGGAGCCTGTGCTAGTCCGCTAGGGGCTGGAAGCAAGCCACGTCTGTACCAATGTCCTGAGCTGCCTTCCCAGCAGACAGCCAGTTGGGGAAGGGCGTCCCCCCTCCTGGGCCCCGCTGGGATTGTTATGCCCAAGTCGCGAAATCTCCCAGTGACCACCAGGAAGCTGATATCCGATGCAAAAGCAAGAGAGTCTTTATCACTAAGCTCGAGCTGGGGCTCCCACCGATACCCGGCGCAGCAGCTATAAGGGAGGAGCCCCGGCTTTTGGATTACATTGCTTATATAGGGAGTGTTCATGAAAAAGAATTTCTAGGTAGGGGACGTCTGATTGGTCACTTTATTTCGAAGGGTTGTGTGTTGGTTTCTGATTTGCCCCTGTTACCTAGGTAGACCACAAGTTCCTGAACATTAAGTCAGGAGATTCTGGTCTGGGGTCCGATTGGCTCGTGGGTGGTGGGGTGAGGTCAGGGGATTTCCAAAGGCTCTTTTCCCGGAATCTTACAAAATGGAGTTTTTCTGTTAACAAAATGGAGTAGCTTAGGTTCTTCAGGATTGTTACTGCTCCCCCGTGGGCTGTGTGCAGCACGCTCAGTGGATCTCTGCAAGTATCTTTTTTTCAGCCTGACATGCGTGCTTAGTCGCTTAGTCGTGTCCGACTCTTTGCAGCCTCATAGACTGTAGCCCACCAGGCTCCTCTGCCCACGGAATTCTCTAGGCGAGAATACTGGAGTGGGTAGCTATTCCCTTTCTCCAGGGGATCTTCCTGAGCCAGGAATCAAACCCCAGTCTCCTGTAACAGCAGGTAGATTCTTTCTCATCCGAGCCACCAGGGGGAAGGATATGGTGGGACTTGATGTCTGACTCTTCTGGACAAATAACCACACTTGCCGGACTGGGCTCTTCCAGTCCTTAGGGTGGTCCCCCACCCAGGAGAGGCCTAAAGGGAGCAAGCATTCTTAAGAGAGCCGAGAACAGTGTCAGGCCAGACTTCGCAAGGCCAGTCGTGACCTTCACGTCTTGCCAAATGCAGACAGGCTGGCTGCCGCCCCAGCGTTCCTGCTCTGCTCCCTCCTCACTTCCTCTTTGTTTGCCCCTATTTTTAACTGGGCACATTGTAATCGACAGCGAGGTGCCGATCTGTCAGCTGTGTCCTTGTGGTCCGCCTCTGGCAATGTGATGCGTTCTGTGGGACTTCCCAGAAGGCAGGCTAAAGGGAACTGGCTCCGCGGGTGGCGTCTCCTTCTGCATTTACTTCTCTTCTTCTGGCAGCCTGTCTGGGACCCCGAGGCAACCCTGAGGACGGAAGCCAGGCACAGGGCTGCAGTCCCAGAATGCGCTGGAGTCCACATCCCACCAGCCTCGAGCGACTGCCTTTGTGGAAGGAAGAAATAGGCTTCCAGCGTGTCTGAGTCGTTCTTACCTTGTTCTGTTCATGCAGCTGAATCTCATCCTCATGGATCCGTAAGACAAGGTCTCCCTTTTCTCCTTCTTTCACTTTATAGTCACCCATGGAGCAGCCTTGACCTGTCCATTCTTCATCCTAGAATTCACTGAGGCCAGCGGGCTGGGAGGACCTGCTCTCAGGCATATTTGCGCTTGTAGGAGGACACCAGGAAAAGCAATGCTTCTCCTCAAAGAAGCGCTGTGGCGCCACTGGAAGTAAAATTTGGAATCCTGTAACTTGCCCATGTAGATCTGGATACATGTAGGGATTTTTGTCCTTCAGTCGCTCAGTCGTGTCCGACTCTTTGCGACCCCATGCACTGCAGCACGCCAGGCCTCCCCGTCCATCACCAACTCCCGGAGTTTTCTCAAACTCATGTCCATCGGGTCAATGATGCCATCCAACCATCTCATCCTCTGTCGTCCGCTTCTTCTCTTGCCTTCAGTCTTTCCCAGCATCAGGGTCTTTTCTAATGAGTCGGCTCTTCGAATCAGATGGACAAAGTACTGGAGTTTCAGCTTCAGCATCAGTCCCTCCAATGAATATATGGGATTGATTTAAGGACGTATCACGTGTGTCCTCTGATCTTCAGTGGCCCCAAGCAAGCACCTGGCCACAGGAATGAGAGGGAAAATAAAAGTTAACTAGTTACAGGTTTTTGGTTTTAGGGTGACTTCTTTTTAATTTTTACTTTTTATTGGAGTACAGTTGATTTATAATGTTGTTTGTTTCAGGTTTGCAGCAAAGGAGTCTGTTTTATATACATACATATGTACTTCCCTGGGAGCTCAGATGGTAAAGTGTCTGCCTAGAATGCAGGAGACCCGGGTTCAATCCCTGGGTCAGGAAGATCCTCTGGAGAAGGAAATGGCAACCCACTCTAGTACTCTCGCCTGGAAAAACCCATGGACGGAGGAGCGTGGTAGGCTACAGTCCATGGGGTTGCAAAGAGTTGGACATGACTGAGCGACATCACTTTTATGTACATATATATGTATATATTTCTTGGGTAGCAAGGAGATCAAACCAATTAATCCTAAAGGAAATCAATCTTGAATATTCATTGGAAGGACTGATGCTGAAGCTGAAGCTCCAATACTTCGGCCACCTGATTTGAAGAGCTGACTCACTGGAAAAGACCCTTATGCTGGGAAAGAGTGAGGACATGAGAAGGGGGCAACAGAGGATGAGATGGTTGGATGGCGTCACCGACTCAATAGACTTGAGTTTGAGTAAACTCTGAGAGTTGGTGATGGACAGGGAGGCCTGGCGTGCTCCAGCCCATGCGTTCACAGAGAGTCGGACAGGACTGAGAGACTGAACAACAACAACTATATACACACACACACACACACATATTTCCATATTATTTTCCCTTACAGTTATTACAAGGTGTACAATACAGCTCCCGTGGTATCCAGCAGGTCCTTGCTGATCATCTATTTTATATACTGCATTGTGTGTATGTTAATCTCAAACTCCTAATTTAGCCCCCTACCCCTAACTAGTTATGTTTAAGATCCAGGCAAACGTGTTTGGAAAGACTGCAAATGTATGGCTCATTGGAAGCTGTCATTATGCACATTAATTTTCTCTAGGCTTTGGAAAGCAATTTCAAAGGAAAATTATATTTTTAACTTATATGTAGGTTCACAAAACAGCCATATCTCATATGAAACATTTCTAACAATGCTGGTCATCTCTAGCACGATTACATATAAGTTTGAGCTTTTCTCTTAAAACAGTTGAATGGTTGGCAGAATTAGTAAGAAATCAGGAAATTGCTTTTGAATACAGAAGTGGAAAGTTCTTTGATTTAGGAGTGATTAGAGAAATTTATTTGCTAAGAAGTGTCATATAACTATAATAAAAGTCATTATTTCTCCAAATACTGTAATTTTTATACAGCACTTGGGTTGATTTATGAAACATTTTTGTTCCCTATGAACTATGAGTGTATTACAAAAAGTATGTAAACTGAATTTTTTTATAGCTTTGTTTTTACCCATGACATCATTGTCTTCACAGTAAACTAACATATTTTCCAAAGAGTCACATATACTCACGCGGCAATCAGTTACTCGTTCTCTCACCATCAGTCTCATGCAGGGCTGAAAGGGTTTAAGAGTATTCTAGAAGATTCTAACCTGAAAAATTAATGATTAAGAAATCTTGTCTGGGGACTTCCCTGGTGATCCAGCAGTTAAGACTTTGCCTTCCAATGCAGAGGGTGAGGGTCAGATAGCTGGCTGGAAGCTAAGATTCCACATGCCTTGTGGCCAAAACCCAAAACATAAAATGGGAGCGATATTGTAACAAATTCAATAAAGACTTAAAAATAAGAGAAAAGAGTCTTAACAAATTCACTGTACTTCTAACCACCTCTGAATAAGACCATGGAAATTTCATCATGATTCTTTAGAGATTTGTGGAAACATATATGCCTACACCTTTTTCCTCTGCACTGCTTGTTTATTTTAAAGTAAACCTCTCATGCTTGCTGTGTTGATAAAAGTCAAGTTTCTCTGTGGTTGGTATCTGGGAACTAATTTCGATAAAACCGGATCAGATGAACACGCCACCTCTGGGAAAGCAGCACCTCTGATTCGTGCTGCACCTGGCTCTGCTTTCGTAGGTCTTCCTTCTAAGTGGGCTTCTTCCACTGGAAGGATGTGTGTTAGTCACTCAGTTGTGTCCCACTCTTTGCAACCCCACAGACTGCAGCCCAGCAGGCTCCTCTGTCCATGGAATTAATTCTCCAGGCAAGAATACTGGAGTGGGTTGCCATGCCCTTCTCCAGGGGATCTTTTCAACCCAGGGATCGAACTAGGGTCTCCCCCGCTGGACGCAGGTTCTTTACCATCTGAGCTCCCAGAGGAACATAAAGAAAGGGACAGGGGCAAGAACTTCGACAGAACACTGGGTAGAGCCTCTTGCATCAGTGTTAGGCTATGTGCATTCAGCTCTCCCTATTTATTTAATAGACAGTTTTTGGTTGATATGGTTTCCTGTTGAACTTGAGATTTCTTGCCGTTCATGTGCATTAGGAAAGAGGAGTAATAACAAGTTAAATACTTCAAAGAAATGTTGCACATTCAATGACAGTTGCCTAGGAGAAGGCTGGAAATACAATTTTGTCTGTGATGTCTGCCTTCTCGCAGGTAGGTCGCTTCAGTTCTGTGAGCTGGTCTGCTTAGCGTCTGATCCAAAGTACAAGGCAAATATGATGTATGCCTTCAATTGCTTAATCCTATAAACAAGCCTGGAGTGTGAACATAAATGTCATGACTTTTGTTATGATCACAGATGAATAGGCTTGTCTGGACTTTGGCCATCAGTCACAGCAGCTCATGTCTGGGAGCAGTTCTTAGACTGAGCCCGAGCCCACCCCTGGGCACTTTCCCCACCTCGCCCCCAGCTCTGGTCAGTGTGGCAGGTCTGAGGTCTTGGGTTTTCACCACCACCATACCCCCATTTGGACTGGCAAGACTGGCAGACTGAGTGCCAATCATCACAAAGTCACTCCCAACAAACACATTCTGCCCGGCTCATTACTGCCTTTCAAAAACGCCATTTGTTGTTTTTGTTTGATTGCACTGGTACTTTACAGGAATAAGACATGAAATATATGAATATATTCTCTTTGTAAAAATTAAAATATGTGAACTCAACAGCACCATTAATTAACTGGATACATTGACAGCTATGGGCTTCCCAGGTGGCTCAGTGGTAAAGAATTTTCCTGCCAATGCAGGAGACATGACTTTGATCCCTGGGTTGGATAGATTCCCCCAGAGGAGGAAGTGGCAACCCACTCCAGTATTCTTGCAGGTAAAATCCCATGGACAGAAGAGCCTGGTGGGCTATAGACCATGGGGTCTCAAGTTGGACATGACTGAGTGACTGAGCACGTGTGAGCGCACACACACACACACACACACACACACACACACACATCTCTAGACTACTTCATCCAACGACCGCAGAATACACATTTTTTCCAAAGCTCACCTGGAACATACACCAATATCCACCACATTTTGCACTGAAAACACACCTTCACAAATTTAAAAGAATGGAAGCCATATAATGTTTGCTCTCAGACCACAGTGGAATTAAATTAGAGATCAGCAACAGAAAAATAGCTGGAAAATTCCCAAATATTTAGAGATTAAACAACACACTTCTGAACGACATGTAGGTCAAAGAAGCAATCTCAAGAGAAATTTCAAAGAAATACAACTTATCAAATTTTGTGGAATCCAGCAAAAGCCATGCTTAGAAGAAAATGTACAGCATTGAGTGCATATATTAGAAAAGAAGAAGATTTAAAATCCATTATATAAGCTTCTGTTTTAGGAAACCAGAAGAAAGGCAAGTTAAATCCAAAGTTAGCTGAAGAAAAGAAATAACAGAAATTAGAGCAGAAATCAATTAAATTAAAAAAAGGAAATCAATAGAGAAAATCAATGAAGCCAGAAGCTGGTTCTTCGAAAAGATCAAAAAAATTATAAGTTTCTAATCAGGCTAACAAAGAGAGAGGAAGGATACAAATTACTAATATGAGAAATGAAACATCAGTACAGATCTCACAGACACTAAAAAGACAGAGAACAGTATGAACAACTCTATGCCAACAAATTAGATAACCTGGATGAAATCAATCAGCTCCTTGAAAGAGGCAACTTGCCAAAACTCACACAAGAAGAAATAGACAATCTGAATAGGCCTATATTTATTAAAGAAATTGAATCAGCAATTCTGTTTGCTTCCAAAACAAAAACCATCAGGCCCAGATAGTTCTCTGATGATTTCTACCAACGTATAAGAAAAGAAATGATAACAATTCTCTACTATTTTTTTCCAGAAGATCAAAGTAGAGGTAATACTTTGAGTTAATGCTAAATCATTCTGGGAGGCCAATATTACCATAATACCCAAAACAAAGACATTGCAGGAACAGAAGACTGTAGATCAATGTCTCTTATGCACAGACATAAAAATCCTCAACAAATATTAGTAGATTTTATCAACTATTGCATACAAGGATTACATACCATGGCAAAGTGGAGTTTATCCCAGGTAAGCAAGGCTGGATCAACAACAGAAAATCAGTGAATGTCACCCATCACATCAACATGATCAAGAAGATACAGAAAAAGAATTTGGCAAAAGTCACAATAAAACTTTCTGTAAATGAGGAACAGAGAACTTCCTCAACTCGATAACAAATATCTATAAAAAAACTCTGCAGCCCACAGCACACTTGGTGGTGAGAAAGCAGAAGGTTTCCTGCTAGGATCAAGAACAAGGCAAGGACGGGGGCTTCCTGGTGGTCCAGTGGTTAAGAATCTGCCTGGCAAGGTTGGGGACCAGGGTTCAATCCCCGGTCAGGGAACTAAGCTTCCATGTACAGTGGGGCAACTAAGCCCGAGCAACACAACTGGAGAGTAACCCCCTGCTTGCTGGAACCAGAGAAAACCTGAGCAGGGCCGTGAAGGGCCAGCACAGCTGAAGAAGGAGCTGAAAGAGAAAGGGACCTAGGCAAGGATGTTTGCTCTCTCACTTCTTTGAATCCTGTACTCCTTAAAGTGCATATAGTTGATGTTTCTTCCTCATCTTATGTCAAGGAGAGGATGACGCTGTCTGAAGCCACGGGCCTCCTATCATGTGTCCTGAGGCTGGAGCTGCTCTGAGGTTTGTCACATGAACACCCTCACTCCACAGGCTCTGCCTCCGTTTTGAGTTTTGACCCATATCTGATTACGTGTCATCATTCTTGCCATCTTCTAGGCCTTTCCTTTCACTGTCTCACACGACTCCTGCTCCAAGGGCTGGGGTAGGCCTCCTCCGCCTCCTCCCCTTCCCTGAGCCACACTCGCCCTGCAGCACTCAGGGGTGTGCTGGGCCTTCCAAGCCCTTCTCAGCTCTACATGCCACAGTGCTGACCTTCTAAGGACGGAGGGGCCGAGCTGAGCCCCTCCGGCAGCCACAGCAGTTTTCAGATGCTGGAAGATCGCCTCTGACTTGGATCAAATGTGGCAGATGGCACACGCACCTGAACTCTGCCCTCTCCCATGCCCTGCTAAATGACAGCAAATTAAAAAGTGATACAACCCATAAGGCCAAAGAAGATGAGAGAGGAGATGGCAGAGATGAGGCACAACAATGAAATTTTGGAAAAGCAAAAGGAAAAATGACAACTACTTCTGCAGAACTGGGAAATTGAAACCTTACAAACGAAGGACATGTTGGCTTGACAGAACTCTAGAAAGCCTCAGGATCGGAAGGCCAAGGACCTCTAAATCCTGGTATTTGGGGTGGGGATACACCCGCGGTTGATTGAAAGTTTAGCTGGTGAGCAGCTGGACATCCAGATTGCCTTCTCTACCCAGCCAGCCAACTACCCTTCCTGTGTTAGTGGCCTCTTGCCGTGTAATAAGTTGCCTGGTGATGCAGTGACCTAGAACAAAAGTTGATGGTTATTACCTCACCATCAAGAATTCTGGCAAGATTTAGCTGTGTGTTCTGGCTGAAGGTTACTCATGAGGTCAGACTGCTGATGGGAGCTGGAGGTGCCCCTTGCAGACGGCTCCCTTTCATGGTGCCTGTTGGAAAGAGGCCTTGGCTCTTCTCCACAGACTTCCCACGGGCCGCCCGAGTCTCTGCACAGCATGGCAGTGAGAGGCACCAGACAGCAAGCTGGGGGGCTGCCTTGTCTCTCCTGACCGAGCCCTGGAAGTCACAGTCCATTGCTTCTGCTGTATCATGTTGGTGACCCAGGCTGCGCTGGTCACTTTGGGAGGGACCTACGTAGGAGGAGCCAATACCAGGGGGTGCCAATCGCTGGGCACTGTTTTGAAGGCTGGTGTCCCTCACCACTAAGTTTCCTGTCTCATTCTTCAGTGTGCACACAGACACCCAGACCACCAGACATTCAAGGGAACAAAGAGAGAGCAAACAAAGAGAAACAAAGGAATTCAGAGAAAACAATATGCAGGAACCAGAAAGAAAATTAAAAAAAAAAAAAAAAGGAACTAAATCTTCAGGAAGAGAAGTTACTCTATCTCAACCGTGAAACAAGTCTAGGATGCGATACCAATGATAGTGAAAATCACAGCAAGGACCTCACAGGGTCTCCCCACCCAACATTCATGGAGTCCATACAATAGAGCAGACCTTTTCCTTAACAGGACTGCATTGTATTGACGCTTTAATCCTGCAGAGCCGTCCAGAAGGTAGCTTCTGCGCCTATGCTTGTTTTATACAGGAGGTACTACTAGGTCACTTCTCCAAGGCACAGCCTATAAGCAGAAAAAGTCCAGGGACTTCCCTGGCAGTTCAGTGGTTAGGATTCGAGCTCCCACTGCAGAGGGCACAGGTTTGACACAATCCCTGGTTGGGGAACTAAGGCCCCACAGCTTGAGCTGCGCTAGAGCTGTGCCCTGAGCCAGAACTCAGAGATGGTGGGTAGCGTCAGCCCCTGAGAGTAGATCCCTCACTAGAGAAGGAAAGAGCTTAGTTTCAGAAGCAGATGCAGCTGAGAGCGACTCAGCCTTGCCTTTGCCGCAGGGAGGGGTGGCTTGTAGCAGGGGCCGAGCCTGTCCATCTGCTGTTCCTGTGGGTGGGGGGTCAGAGTCCAAGGGGCAGCTCAGAACAGGCCCAGTGCCCTGCCCGCTGCCCTGCTGAACCCACACCCCGGTTCTCGGTACATCCCGCTGGAATCCCCGGAGGAAAATCAGAAGTTTAGAGACGTTAGGAGCTGGACCCTGGCAGTCACGGCTACACCATGGCCTCCCTTGATGACCCCTGTTCTCTTCAACTTTAATTTTATATTTATGTTGGAGTATAGTTGACTTCCTGGTGGCTCAGAGGTTAAAGCTTCTGCCTCCAATGAGGGAGACCCGGGTTCAATCCCTGGGTCAGGAAGATCCCCTGGAGAAGGAAATGGTAACCCAGTCCAGTATTCTTGCCTGGAGAATCCCATGGACGGAGGAGCCTGGTAGTCCTAGTCCATGGGGTCGCAAAGAGTCGGACACGACTGAGTGACTTACTCACTCACTCACTCATAGCTGATTTACAGAGTTGTGTTAATTTCAGGTGTACAGCAATATGGTTCAGTTATACATATACACGTATCTATTCTTTTTCAAACTCTTTTCCCATTTAGGTTATTACAGAACACCGAGCAGAGTTCCCTGTGCTATACAGCAGGCCCTTGTTTATTATTATTTTATATTTAGTAATGTGTACATGTTAACTCCAAATTCCCCATTGATCCCTCCCCCCTGCTTTCCCCTTTAGTAACCATGTTTGTTTTCTACATCTGTTTCTATTTTGTGTATAAGTTCATTTGTATCATTTTAAGATTCTGCATATGAGTGATGTCATGTGAAATTTGCCTTTGTCTGACTTAATCCACTTAGTATGATAACCTCCAGATCCGCCCACGGTGCTGCCAATGGCATAATTTCACCCTTTTTAATGGCTAGTGGCACAACTGGTTAGCCTGTGGTACTTATATTACCATTGTTCTAGACCATAATGATACGGTGACCATTTAGTGGTCCCTTAGTCAAGTCACTCTAAACCTTTGCCAAAGCTCTATTTCAGGGATAAGGAAACAGTGGTTCAGAGAGACTTTTCCTGGGTCTCCTGGCTGCTAAGTGGCACAGTGGGGTCACAGCTCAGGTGGCGCTAGTGGCAAAGAACCCGCCTGCCAGTGCAGGAGACATGAGAGACATGGGCTTGATCCCCAGGCGGGGAAGATCCCCTGGAGGCGGGCATGGCAGCACACTCCAGTGTTCTTGCCTGGGGAATCCCAGGGACAGAGGGGCCTGGCGGGTTACAGTGCATGGGGTCGCGCAGAGTTGGGCACGACTGAGCAACTTGGCATGCACGCCTTCCCACTGGGGCTCTTCTCATAGGAGTGTTTGGCTCAACTCTTCACCCTCCCTTGGATCCACACCATTTACATTTCCCTGTCTTGTGAGTGTGTCCGGTCATGTGATGTTAGCTTGTGATGTGACCCAGGGCTTGACGGTCTTGTGTGTCTGGCTTTGCTCTCTGGTGCCTCCGCTGACCTGCCTAGGCAGGCTCACGGGTCTCGGGGAGGGAATGAGACACCTGGAGCAGCTGACCCCTGTGGGCCCAACTCTGTGTGACCCCATGGACTGTAGCCCACCAGCCTCCTCCGTCCATGGGATTCTCCAGGAAGAATACTGGAGTGGATTGCCATGCCCTCCTCCAAGGGATCTTCCCAACCCAGGGACTGAACCCAGGTCTCCCTCACTGAGGCAGACACTTTACTGCCTGAGCTACCAGGGAAGTCCCCCTTGGGCCCACAAGCCCACAAGGAGAAAGGAATGCTATTTTAGGGCACTTAATTCTGAGGTCATTGGCCAAACAGCCTTTTGGTGGCTTTTGCTAACTGGTCTACCAGGCCTTAGACATGCTGAGATGCAAAGCAGGTGCTTCGTGGTTGAGAGTCAGAGAGAGGCTCAAGGCCTGCTTGACTAAGACGACTAGAGGTACCAAAGACAGACACAGGACACAGATCATTTTAAATTTCAGATAAACATCCAATCTTTTTTAGTATAGCTACCTCCCAGGCAATATTTGGGAAAGACTTATACCAAAAATGATTCAATATTTATTTAAATGACACATTTAACTGGGCCTCCTGTATTTTGCCTGGGACCCTGATTCTGGCAGATTTGCAAGAGTCAGTTTACACAGACAGTGCCTGTGTGTAAACATGGACCTGGGGACATCCCTGGTGGTCCAGTGGATAAGCATCTGCCTCCCAATGTAGGGGACACAGATTCAACTCCTGGTCTAGGAAGACCCCACATGCCATGGGGGCAACTAAGTCTGTGCATCACAGCTGGTGAGCCTGCGCTCTAGAGACCAGAGACCACAACTACTGAAGGCCACAGCCCAGAACCTGCACTCCACAGCAAGAGAAGCCAGCGCAAGGGGAGACCACACACTGCAACCAGGAGTAGCCCCTGCTTGCTTCAACTAAAGAAAAGCCTCTGCAAGGCAACAAAGACCCATCATAACCAAAACCGTAAATAAGTAAAATTATGGTAAAAAAAAAAAATGGGCCTGAGCTAGAGGGTAAGAGAGACGGACGCAGAAATCACCTCCTGGACTCGGCATCAGGCAGTAAGTATATTCATAGGGCAAGTACTAAGTCTTCTGAGGTTCACTCTACCTGGAGGACTGGGTCAGAGAAGGTGCCTGAAATGTTAAGGACAGACAGGCGTGCCGCTGGCTGGGGGAGTCTCTTCCAGCTTTAACATTCTTGGGGGATGATCCACACTTGGGGAGCTCTGGATTTTCTAGTTCCAGAGCCTGCTGAAAACACAGAGCACCCCTCTCAGCAATGTGACACCTGCCTCCCTTTTGCTGGGCTTGGGGTGCGTTTCCCAGGTTACAGCCCCGTTTGTCTCCGAGGTGCCTGCAAAGAAAGGCACTCCGGGTGTAGAAGACAAGGCAGCAGCCCAGGGCCCAGGAATGAACTGGCCAAGGGGGCCAAGAGGTCAGGCCAGCGGGCAGGCAGCCAGTGAAGTTAGGGGGCCAGGTGAAGCAGAGAGAGAAAAAAGACCTGGGGAAGTCAGGGAGGAGCAGCCACAGGCGGCCAGGGACTCTGTCCACCTCCGCTTTGGGCTCTCTCTTTAGCAGATTTGCACAAGCCCCTGTTCTCGGTCTTTGCACAGTCCATGAATAATCGCCAGCTCAATCCAGGGAGAAATTCTACTCTCTCAGCCAGCAGCACAGATTGTTCCAGGAAAAATGACACAACTCCACCCTCTGGGCAAACTTGCAAATTATTACAAATTTCCCCGTCTCTCCTGCACACACAGCTGGCTGGAAAAGGTGTCAGTTTTTCCATGGAGATGGGAGGCTCTCCCTCCTGATTTCTTGTGATCAGACGCATCGCTGTGTGCTCCGTTGGCTTTCATTCCAAGCTCCCCTTTCCCGGGACATTGAGACGAAGCCAGCTCAGGCCCTGCGTCTGATCCCTCCGTAGGACTCAGGCACCAAGGTTGCCTACGCCCAGCCCAAAGGTGGATGCCCACGAGAGGAACCCTAGCCAGCGAAGATTCTGCGTCTCTAGATGAAGGACAGCACACAGACGATGTGGATCGCCTGTGTTCAGGGCAGAATAGTTCTGCTATGAACCACAGCCCACTCATCTGAGGCCCAGGGCTGACCTAACCTCTGAAGCCTGCCTGACCACTGTCAGCACCGGGGTCGTGCTTCCTCTGGACACAGGCTCCTGCTCCCAGGTGGCTTGAAGATTTCCAAGCTGCTCTCCCACTTGGATTCAATCTAGTGAATAATTACAGCACCCTGACAGGGCTCATCCCCTGTACCAGGCTCCAGACAGTCCAACAGTTAAGGAGACACGGGGTCTAGTTTCAGGAAGCTTGCCATTTAGAAGGAAAGGAGACCCATGGATGCTATGATGCAAGAAGAGACTTCAAGAACCTGCATGGTGGCAGCGACCACTGGAGGAGGGGTGTGGAGAGACACTCTCCGGCTGGGAAGGTCTGGAGAGGGGTCTTGTGGAGACAGCCTTTGAGCTGGGCTTCAGGAATGGCCTCTGGGAGGTCAGGAGTGTCTAGGCACCAAGACGAGCAAAGGGGAGAAGGGAGGATGACCTCAACGCACGGGGTTTGCAGGGAGAGGAGCGAGAAGTCTGGTTTTAAGGCGAGACAAGGAATCAAAGCCTTGGAAGCACTTCCTCTGAGGAGCAGTCACTCTGGTTTGTGTCCCCAGCTGGGTCTCAGGTGCATTTGGGGGTCTCTGTCCCACCATGCTCAGCCAAACACCTTCTCCTCGTATTACGTAGCTAAATTATGTATATGTAATTTGGCAGTGCAAGGGCTCAATTTCACCAAGGCATGTGGGATCTCAGTTCTCCTGCCAGGGATGGAACCAGTGTCCCTTGCGCTGGAAGGGGGGATTCTGAACCACTGGACCACCAGAGAAGCCCCAAAAGGCTCGCTTCTGAAATAGTTTGCCCTGCTAGGTTAAAGGATGGGTCCTATGTTTAACAGTGTTAGTCGCCATGATTCTTTAGGCTGTTTCTTTAGAAGAAAGTAGCTCTGAGCTTTAACTATCTCTGTTGATAAAGTAAATTCTCCCTGTTGCAAAACCTTTTGGAGCAGCAGGAAACCAATCTGTCAACTGAAATTGATTTATTCGCTCAACGGGAATGGCCCGGCCCACTTAACACATTCCCTGAGAGAGGGCTGTTTTCATTCAACACATAGGATCGGGCTGATCATCACATGATAACTAATATCTTCATGAGGAAGTCTGGGTAGAGATATCCATTGCGACTTAATAAACGAAGTACAAATTTCATGGTCACGCAGGTAGAATAATATTCACTTCTAGTTGGATAATGTATTTACCAGGTCATCCTAGCGTAGTTCCCTTAGATACAGGATGAATTCCATCTGAATTTGCATCTCTGACCAGAAAACCAAAGGCAAGGGCTTCCTAATCATCATAGAGAGGGAAACCCAGTTTTGCAATATTCTCAGCACTCATTTTAAAGTTTCCAGTGGCCTCTGTTTTCTTCTCCTCAGGACAGTTCTTTATAGCTTCTTTTGTTCTTTAGAATACAGTTGACCCTTGAACAATGCAGGGGTTATGGGCGCCGACCCCTCAAAGCTGACAATCTACGTATAACTTTACAGCTGACCTGCGGTGCGAGCTTCCCCATCTGTGAAAGGAGCCCGCCGTGGATCGTGCTTAGTGACGAAAATCCAGCTGTCAGTGGCCCTGCTCAGGTCAAGCTGCTGTTCGAGGGTCAGCGGTCCTTCTTCACAAGCGCTGCCCGGGTCTCAGCTCGGAGGCTGGGGATAGTTCAGAGCCCGGCGGGCCACGTCTGACTCTGACACCGACCCCTCCGTCCGTGAGGAGCGGACGCGAGACGCCACGTCGGCTTCCAGAACCTCCCCCCTGGCCCGGATCGCCCGGGCCCTCCAGACACTTGTGTGTGTTCATCTCAGGTGCAGAACAGCCGCTGGCCTCGGAGGCGTCTCGGGAGCTGTGGAGGCAGGAGCGTCCACATCCTTGGTGCTGCCAGGAGGCGGGCGGTGGGCTCAGTCAAAGCGTCTTCCGGGCGCCGCGCTGCGGGCGCGTGTGTGCCCGAGCGCCGGAGCGCGCTCAGGCCTGCCGTCACGCGGAGCCGCGGCTTTGGAGTCAGCGCCCGCTTCTGCCCTCCCTCACCCAGGGGCTCAGTGACTCACTCACCGGGCAAGGACTCGCCAAGGGCCGCCTTGCGCGTGCCGCCCGGCTCAGTCTGGGAAGACGGAGGTGGGGAAGCCGCGTCTCACCTCCCAGAGCGCGCCCGACCCCGGATGCGGGGCGCCGACCCGGATGCGGGGCGCCGACCCCGGATGCGGGCGCCGACCCCGGATGCGGGGCGCCCGACCCGGATGCGGGGCGCCGACCCCGGATGTGAGCGCCGACCCGGATGCGGGGCGCCTACCCGGATGCGGGGCGCCGACCCCGGATGCGGGCGCCCGGCCGGATGCGGGCGCCGACCCGGATGCGGGGCGCCTACCCGGATGCGGGGCGCCCGACCCCGGATGCGGGCGCCTACCCGGATGTGGGGCGCCGACCCCGGATGAGGGGCGCCGACCCGGATGAGGGGCGCCGACCCGGATGCGGGCGCCGACCCCGGGATGTGGGGCGCCGACCCCGGATGTGGGAATCTGCAGCTAAAATGGCACAAGGCTTGGTCCAGTGGTCAAGAGGTCCGCTTCTGATGCAGGGCGTGAGGGTTCGATCCCTCTCGGAGGACCTGGGGTCCCACATGCCTTGTGGCCAAAATATCAAGACATAAAACAGCAGCAATATTGTAACAGATTCAATAAAGACTTTAAAAATGGTCCACATTAAAAAAAAAAAACTTAAAAAAAAAAACCTTGGTAAGCAGTGGAGAAACTGGGACAAACTGGTGGAGGACAGACCGTTAGCAGGGACACAAATAAATGTTAAGTTCAGACAGTGATACAGGCCAAGGAACTAAGGAGGGTGATGTGGTAACTCAAAGGGAGGAGGAGGCATTGTTTGTTTGTTTCCACATATGCCTGCATCCATTTCCCCCAAATCCCCCTCCCAGGCAGGCTGGCACATAGCCCTGAGCAGAGCCCCGTGTGCTGTGCAGCAGGTCCTTGTTGGTTATCCCTTTTGAATATAGCGTTTGCCAAGGCCCCATCCGCCCTCAGCGGCTTTGTGTTAACTCACTTTACCTTCATAACAAAGATAGGTTTATTTCATTATCCTGTCTACGTGATGAGGGAGAAACCCAGGTACAGGAGGTGTGAGAAGTTAGCAGTATGTCCATGACCTTCCCAAACTCCCTAACTAATCCTCTCCCCCGCTGGCAACCGTGAGTTGGTCTTCTAAGTCTGTGAGTCTCTGTTCTGTACGTAAGTGCGTTGGTCTCGTCTCTTTCTAGGCTCCACATATAGGGGAGTCATAGGTTATTTCTCCCTCTGGCTCACTTCCCTCAGCGTGACGCTCTTGAGGTCCATCGCGTGGCTGCAAGTGCCGCTGTCCTCTTCTTTTTAGTGGCTGAGGGGCGCTCCATGGCGCACATGCACCACACCTTCACCCGTTCGTCTGTCGACGGACGCTTAGGTTGTCCCCATGTCTTGGCTGTTGCAAACAGTGCTGCGATGAACACTCGGGTGCATGTATCCTCTGGGATTATGTTTCTCTCTGGTTATATGCCCAAGAGTGGGATTGTAGGGTCATGTGGTAGCTCTGTTTTTAGTTTTTAAAGGAAACTCCATATTGTTCTCTGAAGTGGCCACCCCAATTTACATTCCCACCAACAGGATAGGAAGGTTCCCTTCTCTCCACACCCTCTCCAGCATTTGTTGTTTGTGAATTTTTTGACGATGGCCGTTCTGACTCATGTGAGCTGACATCTCACTGAAGTTTGGATCTGCATTTCTCTAATAACTAGCGATGTTGAACATCTTGTCTTGTGTGGCCATCTGTCTATTCAGATGTCTAGGTGATGTCTAGAAATGTCTATTCAGGTCTAGGGAGGAGGAGGCTTTTGTTGACAACAGGGCAAGGAGGCGGGAGTGTCGTTGGCCAGTTGATGGAACAGGGACAAAGCGGGCAAGTCAGCGGTCAAGGGAAAGGTAGAGGCTGGAGTGGAGGGGAGGGAGCGGAGGAGTCAGGGAGGCAGGGGAGGAGCTGGCTGGGATTCCGCATCAGCATGAACACAGCCAATCAGCTTTCACCAAGGCCGCATCCGCCATCAGGGGCTTTACTTGGGTTAACTCGCTTTATCCTCACAACGAAGGTAGGCTTATCTCATTATCCTGCCCACGCGATGGGGCAAGAAACCCAGGAACAGAAGGCTCACGCCAAGGTAGCCAAGGCTGATGCTCTCTGGGCGTTTGGACCAAACCCCGTCTGGGGCCTCGGTGTGTGACCTGCCCACTCCAGACGCATCAGATCCCGTGGCCCCTGGACTGTGCTAAAATCTCAGCCTGTCCAAGGGCTGTGCCAGCGTAGTATTTTCACAATGGGCTTCATATGAAGAAACCAGGGAGGCGAAAAGATTATGGCATATTGCCTTTTAACTTCCACTCTGCTTCTTTATAACCACCCTCAATACGTTATTCTCGCCCCTTGATGAATATAGATAACAAGATAACCATCCAGCTGCAGAAGCTGTCATCTCGGCAACCAAACCACTAACTCGGCTGTGCTTAACAGTGGGGATTTCTTCCCTCCACCATTTCTGATAAAATGTTTGCACAGCATTATACAGGAAACAGAGCTACAGCAATAAAACGTGAACAAGGATAATTTGTGTGTTGGCATTTCCACAATAGAATGTCAAGTGTTTCATACCCCAGTGATATTGAGCATTGCTGAGCTGACTGCTTTGGGAAAAAAATGCTTTATGTTCATTTTATTAATCTTAAGCTGTACATATATATTATAGACACTCTTTTTGTATATGTTTCTCAAACAATATTTTAAAGTCTGTAATAAAAATAAATATGCATTGAAAATGACTGCATGGAAATATTCATTGAAAACGATACTGTCAGGAGAACTAACAGGCAGTTTTTATTGAGGGATAACTTTTTTTCTAAGACCACCCTGACCTCATTTCATTTAATGCCCTATACTTTTCAGAATTCCCTGCAATGATCTTTTACAAAGGAACTTTGTTCCTTTTGTGGGACCTGATGATTAACCAACGTGGACTCATTTCTCTCATTATTCTTAGAGTTCTACTTCAGACACTTTCCAGGCGGTAGATAAGGATATTCAGATCCCAGATTTAACTGGAAATCATCACATCTTAAGAGCACTTACAAATCACACATTGTAAAATGAGTTGAAAAGTAATCTGTATGCCTCATTTGATTTTTAGGGATTTCTTTATTCTTAAGAAATAGCTTTTAAATTAAACCATCATACATAGTTGAGACAGAAAAGTTTCAAAAGGGAGGGGAAGGGCAGGAGAAACCTGTAGCTCATTCTGGTTTTGCATTTCAAAAGACCCTCAAAAGCAGAAGGGACCAGCCCTCAGATCCTGCCCCTCCTCACCATGGTGTGTAGGAACCTGATGAAGGCCTTGCACCGTCTGTGCAGGGGTTTGATCTCAGGCTCCCATCTGGTCCACATGGGGTGTGATGGAGATTCAAGCAGCCTCCAGAGGGAGAGAGTTCTGGAAACTGAGGTGTCTCATCTTTGGAACTGCTTACAAGATCAGGAAATTGCAGATGTGAATATGGACTAAATGGATGCTTTAGTTTCTTCATGTCAAAGACAAGAACAATTCACTCTCAGTGTCTCAGAGTGAGCCACTGGTAAAAGGTCACAGATACCTGCCATCTGACAATCAGATTCCTGGTGCCCAGGTCACAGGAAGGAGGCATGTGGGCAGTGAGTTGAAAATTGGTCTCCTAAAGATACGCCCGTTTGCCAGCCCCCAGAACCTGCAAATACCACCCTAAGTGGCAAAAAATAGTGAAAACTGTCTTCCGTAGCCTTCCCTCGGCATCCGTGGGGTACTGGTTCCAAGATGCTCTGCGCCCCCACTATGGACACCAAAATCCACAGATGCTCGAGCCCCTTATACAAAATGCCTCAGCAGGACAGCCCATCAACTGTATCCTCGGATTCCTAATCTGCCCACGGATGCAGGACCCGCTCCACAGAGGGGCAACCATACAGCGAAAGATGTGATAAGGTTAAATCTTAAAGCTACTGTCCTGCATTATCCAGGTGGACCCTGCATGTTTTTATAACAGAGAGGCAAAAACACAGGAGTGCTGACCTGGATGCACAGGGGGATGAAGTGGTATGAAGACAGGCAGAGCTGGGAGTGATGCAGCCACAAGCCAAGAAGCGCCTGGACCGCAGGGCCTCTGTAGGAGCCGTGCCTGTGCTGACTCCTTGACTGCAGATATCTGGCCTCTGGAACTGTGGGAGGATGCCTGTCTGCTGTGTTAAGCCACGAAGTTTGTGATCATCTGTTACAGCAGCCGCAGGAAACTGATAATACAATGCGTTGTAAGTAGTAGGGGAGAGAGAGAGGAGAGGAAATTATTTTTTTAGCTGCAGACTCATGAGGGCTGGATTCTTCCATCAGGGTACTGTGCAGTGACTCTGGGAGCTGGCAAACAGCAACAGCATCCTGAGGAAGGCAGCCTCGTAGGATGGCCACGGTCTCCACCCCCTGGAGTCCCTTTCCATGGCACAGGGATATTGCAGGTGTAATTAAGGGAACTAATCAGTTGATTTTATTTTTTGAAGTATGTGTGCATTTGGCTGTGCTGGGTCTTCTTGCTGTGGGGCCTTTTTTTCTAGGTGAAGCGAGGGGAGGCTGCGCTCTAGCTGCAATGCATGGGCATCTCATTGTGGCAGTTCTCATTGCAGAGCAGCTCTAGGAGCTCAGGTTTCAGTAGCTGTAGCTCACAGGCCCTAAGGCGCAGGCTCCACAGTGCTCTAGGTCACGCGGGATCTTCCCGGATCAGGAACTGAACCTGGGTCTCCTGTATTAGCAGGCAGAGTCTTTACCACTGAACCCCCAGGGAAGCCCAAATCAGTTGATTTTTAACTCATGATTGACTGGGGAATTTTTGCAGAAACCAGCACCTGTGGCTGGCGATTCTTATTTTCACTGACCAAAACCTAATTCTGTTATCTCACTGACCCTCTGTGGGTTATTACATTCAGTAGTGACACCTGACATGACTGTGAAGTCTTCCAATTTTTGTGAAAGGTTGTCTTCAGTCCAGTCTTCTGCAGAAGCTAAGGTGCAGTCTCCAGCACCATGAGTTTCATTTTTATTTTCCCTATTGGAACCAGTCACTAAAGATATTTTTGGCTTTTTGTTGGTCTAATATTCACAGCATCTGAATCAGAACTATATTCTACAGAACTATCATCTTCTGAGACACTAGTATATATGTTGCTCGGAATATCAGAGAAAGTATCTGCATAAAATTCACCAAAAATTCTTCACTGAAAATTTCATGATGTGTCATTTTTGAAAAATTTCCATTTATAAGATACACAAGGTTGGAACAAAAGGTTAACAGAGCAAAATGTGAATGATAACAACAATCATAAGTTGTACAACAAACCTTTGATCGATTTTCAGCTCTAACAACTTTGCATGGTGATGTTAGTTGTTTCGCTCTCTGAAAACATATTGAAACATCTCTGGTCAATAATGTGTTAAGATTGTTCCTGTGGTCCTCACCTGATCACACCAGCTTCTTTCAGTGCAGAGAGTCTTCTCCGATTGGTAGCAGAAGGGGATGTCATTGAGACACACTCTGCTGGCTTAGAACGTCCATACTGTGAACTGCTGATGTAGGGAAGTGGGGAGAATGGGGAGCGCGGTCCTGCAGCCATGGGAAAACAGGTTCTGCCAACAAGCAGGGAGCTTAGAAGGGGACCAAGGCCTAGCTGAGAGGCACAGCCTCAGCCAGTGTTCTGACTTGACCTTGTGACATCCTGAGCAAGACACGGCCACACCACGGCCCAGTTCTGACCTGCAGACTCGTCAGCTGATGAGTGGGCATTGCGGTAAGCTGCTTGGTTTGTTAGGCAGCAGTGGATGACTAGTGCGCCTCTCCAGTCAACACCTCCACTCATCTCCTCCATTGTGTCCAGCTCTGCGTCCCCATGGACTTTTCTCCAGGCCAGAATACTGGAGTGGGTAGGCTTTCCCTTCTCCAGGGAGTCTTCCCACCCTGGGGATCGAACCCGGGTCTCCCACATTGCAGGCGGATTCTTTACCAGCTGAACCACCAGGGAGTCGGTCCAATACATGCACACACACGCACACACATCCACACACACCTGAATGCTAAGATGTAGTATGCTGATTTTCAAGAGGCAAAAACTATAAGCATTCACTTTAACCAAGAGGAAGGAAACTGCTCTGGACGCGATTCAGAGAATAAGCCTCATCTCTCTGCACACAGCCCACCCCCTCCTGGGGCTCGCCTCCCTGCTCTCGGCTCTTGCACACGCTTTCCGTCAGCTTGCACTTCCACTCTTCAAACAGCTGACTTCATCTGCAAGGTTTCAGCTTAAGGATGGCCTCCCTCAAGGGTCTTCTCCCTGACCTCCCCTTCTGCAGTTGGTCTCCACTGTCGGTCTCTCCAAGTTTACCTTCCTTCTGTCACGGCACTTCACATTTTGTAATTATATATTGGTTTCTTTCTCTGTTTGCTTGACCACTGGAGTATGACTTTCTATATTATTCAGGAGTCTGTCGGTTGCAAGCAACAGAAATCCCTCCTGACTTGCTTAAATCACAAAAGAAGGGTAGCTTTTGTAAGAGTCCAGGAAAAGTCTCAGCCAGGGCGAGAATGCTGACTCCGGTGGGACTTTTTAGTTCTTCTCTCACAATTCCAGCTGCTTTGGAAACCTGGGTGTCTCCACTCACATTTCAAGTTCTGGGAGAAGGTATATGGTGGGTTAGGTTAGGTTGACTTTCCACCCTTGAAATTCACTGTGAGCTCCTATGATGGACGCATGTCCTGTGAAAGCTCATCTGTTGTTTTTCTAACACATTACTGACCATTATTAATTGGAGACTATTAGTACTTTCTCAGACAGTGATACAATTCAAATCACTGCATGAAACTGTTAAAGCTTAAAACTGATCAAGGGTTCATTATACAACTTGTGATTGTCATTATCATTCATATTTTGCTCTGTTAGGTTTTGCTCCAATCTTGTGTGTATTATAAACATAAAAATTTCAAAACTGATGCATTTTGAAATGTTGAGTAAAGGAGTTTTGTGGGTTTTTTGGTGTATTTTATGCAGCTGCTTCCTCTGATTATCCAAGTGACATATATACTAATGTCTCAGAAGATTATAGTTCTTCAGAATATAGTCCCTGTTCAGATGATGTGGATATTAGACCAACAAAAGACAGAAAACCTTAGTGATCGATTCTGATAGGGGAAAGTGAACAGGAAATTCACACAGTGTTGGAGAATGCTCCTTTGCTTCTGCAGAAGAGTGAATCGAAGGCAACATTTCATGAAAATTCAGAAGTCTTTACAGGTGTGTCAAGTGTAACTGTTGTCTCACAAAATGTTAGTGAAATAATAGAATCGATTTTTGACAACAACTTTTTCGAGCTGGTCACTTCTCAAACAAACTTGTATCACTAACAGAATGAAAAACCATGTGGAAAGTATGATAAGGCTTCAAAATGGACTTATGTAACCAATGGTGACATGGAGAAGTTTCTCGGATTAACAGAGGGAAGTGGGGCTGATGGATGGTTCTGGGCAGGGAGCAAATGAGGTGAACACAGACTGTGTGGCAGGTTGTGGCCAGAGCGATATCACCAGATCTATGGGCCTCTGACTTTTTTCAGTCTCTGATTGGCACAAGTCTCCAGCAGATGTTGCCACCATCAAGGGACTCTTTGTCACCATACATAGGTGTTCTAGACTGAATGTCTGTGTACCCACAACTTCATATGCTGAACCCTGGCCTCCAGTGCGATGGTATTAGGAAGTGGGGCTTTGGGGAGGTGATGATGTCATGAGCACAGGGCACCATGAGAGGGATCAGTGCCCTCATCAAAGAGGCCCCCAGGAGCATTCTCGCCACCCGTCATGTGAGGAGCTAGTGAGAACCGAGAAGCAGACTCTTCACCAGACACAAGCTGCCAGCGCCTTGACCTTGAACTTCCAAGCCTCGAGCACTATGAGAAATTCATTTCTGTTTATAAGCGTCCCAGTCTATGCTATTTGGTTGTAGCAGCCTGAACGGAGTGAGAAATTGGGAAGGAGAAGTGGGGTGCTGCCGTAACAAACACCTGAAATGTGGAAGTGGGTCGTGGGTGGAGGCTGGGAGAGGTTGGAGGTGACTGCTAGAAAGAGCCTCTTTGCTCGGCATGGACCGTGAAGGCTGATTCTGTTGAGGACCTGGGAGAAAGGAGGGGAGCTGGAGAGACGGCCTCCCTCCTCTTGCCCGTGGGTACGAGGCTCCTCAAGCCGCGAGGGCCCAGCCTAAGCCCGGCAGGAAGGTCCACCCCGTGCCTGATCCACAAATCGGATTTTGAAAGTGCACGACTTGTTTGATTTCATGCCTTCACAGCTGCAGAGGAGCCGCCTCTGCAGAAACTGCACCTTAAACCTGCCCTGGCTCTAATTTAGGTGCTATTTAGATGGAACTTGGACTTCTGAGATCTTTCTGGGAGCAGTTAAGACTTTGGGAACCACTGGGATGGAATGGAAGAATTTCGTAGGCAACACGGGCATGAGTGTGGATCGGGGCAGAATGCGGTATTTGTGAGCACCAGTCTATAGTGGTTTTTCAGACCACGGCCCCAAATAGACTAAGACAGTAGGTAAACCGGCCGTCACAGGCTAATCCCGTCTGTGTGTTCTACGGAGCTGGAGACATCCAGCATTATCCTCAATAAGGCAATCTGGACACCAAGATACAGTGAGCAAAACAGGCTGCAGCCCAGAGGGGCGGGATGGGGAGGTGGGGACGGGGGTGTGTATGTATGACTATCACTGACTGGAGCTGTTTATGGCAGAAGTCAACGCTACATTGCAAAGCAACTATACACTAATTGTAAAAATGGAGGCTCCAGAGAGGATCTAAGTATGAATCAGGCCTTACCACCATGACTCCAGCCAAGTCAGCCTGCCCAGTCCTCGACTTCCTTATCCACAAAATGGGCATCATTGTCTACGTTTGTAAAGACATTGCTTTCTCAAAAAGTTTTATATTAGAGTATACCAGCTCACTGGAGGGGATGTAAGTTGCCCTGAGAGCAGACCATCCGCAATGTAACCTAGCAGTTCTTCTGTAGGGAAGTGAAACACACTGTGGAATGCCTGACCCCTCATTCTGAAGTTTTTCCACCTGCTCTATAATTAAACACCCTTTTATGGTCCTGGGGGTAAAGACTGGTGAAAGACAGTTAGTTTTCAAGGGAACTTCTTTTGTGACCTGGCAGGATTCCTGCAACTGTCAGGGAGCCCCCATCACTGGTTCCCAGCACAGAGGATGCTGCCTATGGAGTTAAGTCACTGCCTGCCAGGACCACCTGCCGGCTGACAGGGACAGTCTTGGAGCAAATATAGCAGAGATGTAGCAAGTCACCTTTCGGCTAGGGGCTTTAGGAGTGCTTGCGATGTTTTTGCTTTTTCAAGTACTCGGCCTGTTTTATCTGGAGACACTTCCTGCAGGAGTTCATTCCATGTGTGCATCAGTCACTAAGTCGTGTCCGACTCTTTTCGACCCCATGGACTGTAGCCCGTCAGGCTGCTCTGTCCATGGGATTTCCCAGGCAAGATTACTGAAGTGGGCCACCATTTCCTTCTCCAGGGGATCTTCCTAACCCATGTATCATCATTCAAGAAACCCTCTGTTCTCCCCTTTTCCTTTCCTCTGCTTTTCAAAAGACTTATCTTCATTGATTGAGTAGGAAATATAGGAACACAATTTTAAAAAAAATCAAATGTATTCACAGATTACAGTGAAAAGACCCCTCTCACGCCTAACCTCCCCTCATCCCCTCCCTGCCCGCCGGTGTCATCAGCTCCTTGGAGCCCTTCCAGATGCTCGGTGAGACGCGTCTTTGTGTTTGTGTGTGTGCACTCTAGAAGTGAATGGGGGCACACTATGCACTACTGTGCTTTTTAAAAAAATCACAGCCTCATTAAGATGTAACTCTCACATGGTGGGTTTCCCAAGTGGCTCAGTGGTGAGGAATCTGCCTGGCAGTGCAGCAGCCTCGGGTTCGACCTCTGGACTGGACGGCCGCCTTCCCCTCAGGGTCCGCACTCCGTGTGCACACGCCCCTGGTGTTTCTCTGTGTCCTCAGCCCCTCGTCCAAGAAGGACTCCAGTCAGACTGCACTAGGGCCACCCCAAGTTCAGTTCAGTTCAGTTCAGTAGCTTAGTCGTGTCCAACTCTCTGCGA
This sequence comes from Nanger dama, assembly GCA_917880005.1. NCBI lineage: Eukaryota > Metazoa > Chordata > Mammalia > Artiodactyla > Bovidae > Nanger > Nanger dama. The sequence continues at coordinate 3,512,816 of CAKJTW010000021.1, read as the reverse complement.
CCCCGTGAATCGCAGCACGCCAGGCCTCCTGTCCATCACCAACTCCCGGAATTCTCTCAGACTCATGTCCATCAAGTCAGTGATGCCATCCAGCCATCTCATCCTCTGTCGTCCCCTTCTCCTCCTGCCCCCAATCCTTCCCAGCATCAGAGTCTTTTCCAATGAGTCAAATCTTTGCATGAGGTGGCCAAAGTACTGGAGTTTCAGCTTTAGCATCATTCCTTCCAAAGAAATCCCAGGGTTGATCTCCTTCAGAATGGACTGGTTGGATCTCCTTGCAGTCCAAGGGACTCTCAAGAGTCTTCTCCAACACCACAGTTCAAAAGCATCAATTCTTCGGTGCTCAGCCTTCTTCACAGTCCAACTCTTGCACCCATACATGACCACAGGAAAAACCATAGCCTTGACTAGACAGATCTTAGTTGGCAAAGATATGTCTCTGCTTTTGAATATACTATCTAGGTTGGTCATAACTTTTCTTCCAAGGAGTAAGCATCTTTTAATTTCATGGCTGCAGTCACCATCTACAGTGATTTTGGAGCCCCCAAAAATAAAGTCTGACACTGTTTCCATGCTTTCCTCATCTATTTCCCATGAAGTGATGGGACCAGATGCCATGATCTTCGCTTTCTGAATGTTGAGCTTTAGGCCAACTTTTTCACTCTCCTCTTTCACTTTCATCAAGAGGCTTTTAGTTCCTCTTCACTTTCTCCCATAAGGGTGGTGTCATCTGCATATCTGAGGTGATTGACATTTCTCCCGGCAATCTGGATTCCAGCTTGGGTTTCTTCCAGTCCAGCGTACTCTGCATTGAAGTACTCTGCATTGAAGTTAAATAAGCAGGGTGACAATATACAGCCTTGATGCACTCCTTTTCCTATTTGGAACCAGTCTGTTGTTCCATGTCCAGTTCTAACTGTTGCTTCCTGGCCTGCATACAGATTTCTCAAGAGGCAGGTCAGGTGGTCTGGTATTCCCATCTCTTTCAGAATTGTCCACAGTTTATTGTGATCCACACAGTCAAAAGCTTTGGCATAGTCAATAAAGCAGAAATAGATGTTTTTCTGGAACTCTCTTGCTTTTTCCATGATCCAGTGGATGTTGGCAATTTGATCTCTGGTTCCTCTGCCTTTTCTAAAACCAGCTTGAACATCAGGAAGTTCACGGTTCATGTATTGCTGAAGCCTGGCCTGGAAAATTTTGAGAATTACTTTACTAGCATGTGAGATGACTGCAATTGTGCAGTAGTTGGAGCATTCTTTGGCATTGCCTTTCTTTGGGATTGGAATGAACACTGACCTTTTCCAGTCCTGTGGCCACTGCTGAGTTTTCCAAATTTGCTGGCATACTGAGTGCAGCACTTTCACAGCATCATCTTTCAGGATTTGAAACAGCTCCACTGGAATTCCATCACCTCCACTAGCTTTGTTCATAGTGATGCTTTCCAAAGCCCACTTGAGGCTTCATTTAACTCTTTAAAAGCCCGTCTCCAAACACAGTCCCTCTTTGGAGTACAGGGGGCGAGGGCTTCATCATAGGAATTTGGGGGGCACAGAACTGTGTCATAAGAGTGGAGGGACACCTGCCCGGCGGGCCTGTTTGGAGGGGCAGGAACAGGGCACAGGCACAGTGTGCTCAGCAGGCACCCCATGGAGCCCTTCCATGTCACCTTGAGGGCGGTGGGGCTGTGCCTCCACAGGTTAGTCCTCAGCGGGTGAGGACCACGAGGAGGGAATCTGGAGGACTCTCGGGAATCCCTGCCCACTGAAAGGGGCAGGAGCGGCCTCCCCCCCCAGGGCTTGCCAGACGCCGTGGTTCTCAGGCGTGGACTCGCATCTGAATCCCTGGGAGGGCTTATGCATCGCCCCCAGACTGCTAGACGTTGGTCTTCAATGGGAGGATGGAGGAAGGGTATTTCCAACCAGCTCCCAGGGGCTGTTTTTGGTCCAGTGACCACACAACGGGAGAGTCCTGAGCCTCGGGTGTTCCTGGAGCATCGGAGGCCAAGAATGAAGAGTGGGTGGAGAGGAGAGAGAGCGTCCTGGGAAATAATGGCTCACACAGGCACGCAGGGTGCATTTCTAGGGCCAGCGTGGTGACCCCAAGTTAGCTCTGCCCTCCGTCTTCAGTGACTCCAAGGTCAGAGCCGGGACAAGCTTGCAAGCTCTTCTGCCCTGAGCTGGACGGGGCTCGGCTTCTGCCTCCTCTTCTGACTCCCTCCCGTCCCCCACCTGGTCCACTAAGTCAGCTGTGGTCACCCATGAGGAGGAAGGGTCCCCAGGGAGGAGCAGGCCCCTCCGCAAAGCAGCAGCTCCGACAGGAGGGGGCAACACTGGAGCCTCCAGGAATGTCGGCTTCCCCCAGAGTCGACTGGATGATGGGCGAGAAGAAGGCTTTTCTCCTTCTCATTGAAGTAGGCTTTATGTGTCTAAAGATGTTTTATGGAAACAGAAATTGTACCTGATAAAGTGCCAGCATTAATCCATTTGATGTGTTTAAGGGAAGCATTTTCACAGCAACATATCACGTTAATGTAAGTCTGATGGATGAGAAATGGCAGAGGATGATTTAAAAACCTCTTTTTTAACACAATGGAGAAAAAAAGACTGACTTTCCATTTTATTTTTTCCTGTGAGTAAGTGTATCTCTGATCCTAATAGTATTTGCTGAAACAGAGTTTGGGGTAAAATCCAAAGGGAGTTTTCAGAGCGGGGCAATTTCTTTCTACATCTGCTTCACAGGCTCAGCCATCAGACCAGCAATTCAGTTCAGTAAACATTTATTGAGCGCCTACTGTGTGTTGGGCATTATCCTGCAGTTGAAGGGAACACACAGATGGTGGTGATGGGGGTAGTTGGACACCCCTTGCCCTCACCCCATGCCATTCCACCCACCCCACCCCAGTCTACTCTCAATGCCTGATTTGTCTTATTAAACAATCATACTGGACCTCTCTGGTGTCTCAGTGGTGAAGAATCTGCCTGCCAATGCAGGGGACGTGGGTTCAATCCCCAGTCCAGGAAGACTCCATATGCCAAGGGGCACCTAAGCCCGTGTGAGCAACTACTGAAGCCTGCGCTCCCCAGAGACGGTGCTCCACACCCAGAGAAGCCACCGCAATATGAGGCCCTTGCACCGCAACTAGAGAGGAGCCCCGACTCGCCACAACTAGAGGAAAGCTCGCACAACAATGAAGACCCCGCACAGCCAAAAATAAAGAATTTCAAAAACCTCATCCTGAGTGCCCTGTTCTACACTGTGCACTGTAATAAAGAAGCACATCATCTATTCAACTTTCGCTAAAATCTCAACAACAAAAAAAAGTGTTTCAAAGGTATGTCTCTCCCCAACAAGCCCCTGAACATCTTCCCCAAAGCACAGATTAAAGCACATTTTCAAAGGTGTCTCAGAAGCACGTGCAGGTTGAAGAGCTCTCTGGCTTGGAATACATGGATGCACTGGGGTTCATCAGAGTATCAAATCACTTACTGCTAGTAGTAGTTAAAACCACACTTGTCAGACGATTGGCTGTTTATTTTAAAAAGATATACTCAAGGGGATTCCACGGCCGTCTCTTTTGCTTGCCGGAGCTGAGGACACTGGTGGGAAGACGAGAAGGAGACACTTTCATCACGAGCGGCCAGGGCCACCGACCCCGCCAGGCCCGGGGTGTGTTCCAGACGGCAGTCCTCCACGCAGGACTTGTGATCAGATGCAAAAAGCAGGGCTGAGGCTCCGCCTAAAACTTTACCAAGAAGGGTGGTGGCAAAGAATCTGCCTGCCGACGCAGGGGACATGGGTTCATTCCTCGATCTGAGAAGATCCCACAAGCCAGGAGGAGCAATTAAACCCGTAGGCCACAGCTCCTGAGCCTGTGCTCGAGGGCCCCGTGCACCACAGCTGCGGAGGCCCTTTCAGCCTAGAGCCCAGCGCAAGGAAGAGAAGCCTCCCAACGAGAACCGCACAGGCAAAGGGGGAAAAGCCCGAGCAGCCAAAAATAAATCATTAAATAATTAAAAAAAACCCACACACTATTTTGAAAAAAAGGTTTGGGCAAGAAACACTGCAAAGCCGCCCGCAGAGGGGAGAGGGAAGGCAGGCCAGCGGAGGGGACAGAGGCTGGGTGGACAGGAGGGGCAGGACGGGGAAGGTCGGGGGTGAGAGTGGGGGTTATGGCACGGGGTGGGGGAACAGCGCTCCTTTCGCCTCCCTTCCGATCCCACTCCTCCCCGCGGAAAGGCTCCTTCTGAAGACACAGCCCCCTGACATCAGGCTTCAGGAGTCTTCCCCCGTAGTGGGGTTCGTGCATGCTCGGTTCTCATGAGAGGCTGAGTTATTTTTGAATTAGCCCAGGGTCTTTTGACAGTCACCAGACAGAAAGGATGTGCTTGGCTAAACAAGTGTGCCAATTCAGCCTTTCACTTTCTGGTGGCCCTTCAAGAGGACCCGGGGCCCTAGCCAGAGCCACTCTCTGCTGCGGGGTGCAAAGAAAGAAACGCCCGCCTGAAGACCTAGAAAGGAATGGCTGGAAGAAGCTCTGTTCTCTGCTTTAGTGAATTTCACACCCGCCCCTGGACGGCAGTTTCTCTTCCTTCCTCTTCCTTCTCGCCTTTCAAGCCCTCTGTGAGTGGTTGCAGTGACTAGAAGGTCAGGCGAGTGGGAGCCCAGAGCCTGCCCTGGGGCGTCCCTCTCTGCGCTGTGTCGCGTCCAGGGGAGCTGGCCTGAGACCCAGGGGGCGGGCCAGGTTCAGGGCCGGACCACGCGGCGGAAACTGGGCGTGGCGGTCCAGGAGGCCCTGAGACAGCAGCGGAGCGACGGGAGGGTCCAAGCAAGGGCTCACTCGAGTTTACATTTTAGGAAGTGCCTTCTGGTGGCCTTTTGGATGACAGACAGGGGAGCGTTTGGGGGCCGGGAGAGTTTTTGAGATCCGCTAGAGACTTTTATGGGCTTCCCAGGTGGCGCTAGTGGTAAAGAACCCGCCTACCAGTGCAGAGACTCGGATTCAGTCCCTGGGACGGGAGGATCCCCTGGAGAAGGAAATGGCAGCCCACTCCAGTACTCCTGCCTGGAGAATCCCGTGGACAGAGGAGCCTGACGGGCTACAGTCCAGGGGTCACACAGAGTCGGACACGACCGGAGTTACCAGCATGCACGTGCAGAGATTTTATGTGCTGCCGGTCTCAGGCACGCTACTTTGAAATGTGGTTTATTGAGTTTGTTTATTCATTTTTGGCTCTGTGGGTCTTCCTTGCTGCCAGCGGGCTTTTCTCTAGTTGCGCCAAGCAGGGGCTACTCCGATCTCCAGCTCCCTCTCCACCCGCTCCTCCGCTTCTCAGAGCCCTGGTTGGGAGGGAAGCAGGCTGCCATGCTTGGGAGGGGTCCTGTGGCTGGGCCCACGGTCAGTCAGGTCCCCAGGGACTGGAGAGAGCGGGGCCGTGACCCGTAGTCAGGTCATGAGATGCCGCCACTTGGGAGCGGGTCCTCTGTGCCCTTCCCGCACCTTCAGACACGTGCAATATCGCCTGGCTCTGAAACCAGCCCCCAGGGCTCCTCAGCTGAAGTCAGGGTTCTTGTGTGGGATGAACAGCTCCCGCAGAGCAGACCCCTCCCACCCACACGGAACCTCTGGCTTACACTTAGATACTTGTCCATTTTGCAAAATGTGACCAGTCGCAGAGCTGCTTCTGGGGTCCCTGCTGTCCCTGAAAGAGGCAGGTACTCACCTTTCGGGCCCAGGGTGGGTGATGAAGAGGGGAAATGCCTGACCCGGGGCTCTGGGGCAAGGAAGGTCTGGGCTGGAGCCTCAGGACGGCCTCTCACATAGGTTCAACCTCAGAGATACCACTTAACCTCTTGGAAGCTCAGGGTCTTCATTTGTAACATGGGGATTCTTATGCCTGCCCAGTGGGGTGGTTTCTAAGGGTGCAGGACGTGTGGGAGGTGTCAGGTTCACAGACAGAGGGAAATAATGGCTGGGTGAGGTCGGAAATGCCCTTCCCAGGGTCAGGCTGGGAGAGCTTGGGCCGGAAAGTGCAGGCTCATGTATCTTTCCAGTTATGGTTTTCTCTGGATGTATGTGCAGGAGTGGGATTGCTGGGTCATATGGTAGTTTTAAATTTAGATACGTGCACCCCAGAGAAGCACTATTTACGCTAGTCAAAACATGGGAGCAACCCAAATGTCCACTGACAGATGAACGGATAAGGAAGATGGGGTATGTATATACAATGGAACACTGCTCAGCCATACAAAGAACAAATATTTCCATTTGCAGCCACATGGGTAGATCTAGAGAATGCCGTACTAAGTGAAGTAAGTCAGACAGAGAAAGGCATGTATCATGTTATATCACTTATACATGGAATCTAAACAGAAAAGATACAAACGAACTTATTTACAAAACAGAAATAGAGTCACAGATGCAGGAAACAAATTTATGGTTACCAAAGGTGAAGGGAGGAGGAGGGATAAGTTAGGAGTTTGGGATTAACACACACACGCTGTTAAATGTAAAGTAGGTAATCAACAAGGATCTACGATATAGCACAGGGAACTATACTCAATATCTTGTAATAACCTATATGCCTATATGGGAAAAGAATCTAAAAAGAATGGATATGTGTAAACGTATAACCGAATCCCTTTGCTGTACATCTGAAACTAACACAGCATTGTAAGTTGACTATACTTCAATAAAAAAGAATAGTACATTTTAAAAACGTCCAGACTCACTAAAAGGCTGTGGGGAAAATACCCAGCCCAGTCCAGTGTGAGCCTGAAGGGTTAAGGTCTGGATACAGTAGTGAGTCTTGAATATTCAGTCCTGAATATTCATTGGAAGGACTGATGTTGAAGCTGAAACTCCAATACTTTGGCCACCTGATGCAAAGAGACGACTCATTTGAAAAGACCCTGATGCTGGGAAAGATTGAGGGCAGGAGGAGAAGGGGACGACAGAGGATGAGATGGTTGGATGGCATCACTGACTCAATGGACATGAGTTTGGGTAAACTCTAGGAGTTGGTGAAGGACGGGGAGGCCTGGCGTGCTGCAGTCCATGGGGTCGCATGGAGTCGGACACGACTGAGCGGCTGAACTGAACTGAACAGCAGTGGGGGGGGAGGTGAGGGCAGGCGGGGGAGGTGAGCCCACCTGGGTCCTGTGAACAGGCAGCCCGTCCTAGGCTCAGCGGCTCCTCCTCCCAGAGCCAAGGGAGAAGCTGAGAGACACTGGTCTGGGGTCGCTCAGTGGGAGCTGTTCCCTCTGATTTAAATCAAGGAGGAGCCCCTGGAGGAGGGGGTTCATGAGCCATATGATGCTAATTAACTCCATTGTTGCATTTTGTTTTCCACATTAGAGTCCCTCGAGTATTGGAGTACTTTCTCTCCCAAGAATTACACATCGTGCCCCCGTGTATCCAAGTTTCTGCCAATACCTTGGGCAGAGGGGTCTGGAAGCAGAGAGGGTAGAATTTTCTGGACCAGGATTCAGGTGGAGAGACCAGCTTCAGTTTAGGGAGAAGCTGACCGCATATCATAACCAGAATCTTCTTTGAATTTTTCATTCCACTTAAAGTGCTTTCCAGCTTCCTGAGTTATCCTCTGTTTTAATGGTCAGAGCTTTTTGCAAATAAAAGAGAAAGGAGGGAAAAAAAACCATGACCCGATGAACTAAACCTTGAGAGAATGGGAGCCACGTGGTGCCGCTGATTTGCTTCTGCCAAATTCCCTGCAGAAACGATTCCAGAAAACTCCAGCTCCCTCTGACAAGCGCCTGGCTGTCCAGGAGCCAAGAAGGAAAAGAAGGACCAGATGAGACACGCTGGCGGGGAGCCCTGGTAGGTTGGGCAGAACCGATTTCCCCAGGGCAGATCGGGGTGATTCAAAGGCTGGCCGGGAAGACAGCTGTTCCGGAGCTCCTGGATTATTCACCGTCCTGCCCTGACTCAGTGGGCTGGACCCACTTCAGGCAGAGAGGTGCAGGATGAACCCACGGAGCTGGTCGCCCACCCCCGGGGAAACTGAGATCCGGACCTACACAGCAAGACTGCGGAATCCGGGTGTTCGTCCTCGGGGCAGGCATCTGAAGCTGGTGAGGCTAGTGGTAGCCGTCCCTCTTCCCCCAAGGCTGAGTTGGGGAGCAGCTCAGGCACCCCAGTGACTGACTGGCACCTGAAAGGAGGCTCTGATTGCACGGTGGGGGACTGTCCGGGTAGGAAGTCAGTGCAGCCTGGCTCTCTGGGCGACTAAGGGTGACAGAGAGAGTCTTTAGTCTTGAGCTATACCACTCTGGTGGGCTTCGCAGGCGTTAGTGGTGAAGAATCTGCCTGCAATGCAGGAGACGTGGGTTCGATCCCTGGGTCGGGAAGATCCCCTGGAGGAGGGCATGGCAATCCACTCCAGTATTCTTGCCTGGAGATTCCCATGGACAGAGGAGCCTGATGGGCTACGGTCCAGGGGGTCACAAAGAGTCAGACACGACTGAGTGACGGAGTACACACACACAGCATCCAGTAGACACCAGACACAGTATGATTGAGCTCTTGAAATACGGATAACCTACACTGAGACGTATGAAATACTTGCCAGATTTCAAAGACTTTATGTGAAAAGACGTGTAAAGTCTCTTATAATTATTTACCTTGATACATGTTGAAATGATAAAATTTTGGGTATACTGGATTAAATAAGATAATTATTAAGAATAACTTTAGTTTTCTTCTTCTTTTTTTCCCCCAAAAGGTTGCTACTAACATGGATGGACCTAGAGACTTTCATACTAAGTGAAGAAAGTCAGAGAAAGACAAATATTATATACCACTTATGTGTGGAATCTAGAAAACTGGTGCAAATGAACTTATTCACAAAATAGGAATAGCCTCAAGACTTAGAAAACAAATGCATGGTTACCAAAGGGGAAAGGAAGGGAGGAAGACATTAGGAGTCTGGGACCAGCATATACACACTGCTGTGTTTAAAATGGTTAACCAGCAAGGACCTGCTGTGCAGCACAGGGAACTCTGCTCAGCACTCTGTAATAAGCTAAATGAGAAAAGAATGTGAAAAGGGGTGCGTATATGCAGGTGTATAACAGTTTGCAGCACGCCTGAAACCAGTGCAACACTGCAAGTCAATTACACTCCAAAATAAAATAAAAACTTAAGGTCTTCCCTGGTGGCCCAGCGGCTAAGCGTCCGCCTGCCAAGGCAGGGGACAAAGGCATGTGTCTGGAGGGTCCCACCCGCCGCAGGGCAGTGAGGCCCGGACGCCACACTCCTGAGCCCACACGCCCAGAGCGCGTGCTCTGCAACAAGAGGAACCACTGCAGCGAGAGGCCCACACACCACAACCAGCCTGCTCGCCGCAGCTGGAGAAGGCCCGCCTGCAGCAAGGGAGACCCAGCACAGCCACATGTAAAAAATACAAAGTTTAAATCTATATAAAATAAAAACTTTTAAATGTTGCTACTACAAAAGTTAGAATTGCATCTGAGAGTCGTCCTTGTGGCTCACGCTTTGTTTCCTGGGACAGCACTGCTTTACCTCCACTCGAGTCTCACCTACACGGCTGGACCCGGACTGCTGAAATCCTAGACCCGCGGCCACCTGGCTGGGAGACTCGGCTCAGTTACGTAAACCCTCCGAGGTTCAGTTTCCCCATGTCTAGGATGAGGCTTAAAGTAGCACAGGGCAGGTGAAACTCAGGTAAGATGGACTCAGAATACAGAGCAGGGTTTGGGACACCTAGGTTTTTAATACGTACGTGGTTTCCTTATGAACAGTACTTAAACATTTCTCACCAAAGAGGCAGACAGGAGAGGTGGCGGTATGGACTCGTTCTTGCCACCCACCTTCAACCTCTGGCCCTTCCAGATTAACCAGGGAGAAGCTTCCCTTTCGCATGGATTTCACTTGCAAATTTGGAGACTGGGGTCAGAGACGCCCTCTGACTTTCTCCGTAAATCAGGATATGTCAGGCAACTGCGAATGAGACCCGGGGTTCTGCCTGGAAACTGGAAACCGCGGGTACAGGGAGCCGTGTATCTGGCTTGGCGTCAGGAGACCTGGGTCTGAACTCTGTCCTTTGATCCTAGTGAGATGTCGTAACCGCCCTGGGCCTCTGGCTCCTCAGCTGTGTGGCAGGCTCCCTGGGAGCCCTTCCAGGTCTGCACATCCCTGGGAGGGACCACGGGCTTCTCATGAGCGTCCACTGGGCGCCTGACACTGTGGGAACGCCAGGGGTCCCAGGGAGGGCATCCAGCCCAACAGAGAAGACAGGCTGTAGTTCCTTACGCAGGCTCATTTGTGTGCCGTTGTTGTTGTTGTTGTTGTTTTTGTTGTTTTAAGCACACAAAAGACGGAAAAGAAAAATGTGGCAAGCCAGGTAGGGGCATACCAGGGGGTCTGAACCAAGTCAGAAGAATCAGAGCAGGTTTTTCCAGGGGTAAAACCTGAGACTCCAGGTGACTGGAAAGGGGAAAGGCCTTGCAGCAAAGAGAGTAGAAAGAACCAAAGTCAGAGAAAGTTGGACAAGGCACGTGGAGTGTGTATCTGTGTGTGTGTGCACACATGCACGCACGAGTGTGTGTGTGCATGTGTGTGCACATGTGTGCATGTGTGTGTACGTGTGTGTGTGCACACACGCGCGTGTGCAGCAGTGGTGGTGGTTGATTTTATAAGACAGCTTGGCTCTGCTCTGGGGCCCTGATGTTTGGCCAAGCACTAGTCTACATGTTGCTTACGGACGGGGTTGACTCTGGGTCTCAGCAGCCTTGAGTGAAGGAGATGACCCTTCGGCCTGTGGGTGGGCCTCACCCAATCAGTTGAAGGCCTCTAGAGCAATACCTGAGGTTTCTCAGAGAAGAAAGAATTCTTCCTCAAAACTGTGACATAGAGATGCTGCCTGAGGACTTCCCTGGAGGGTGCAGTGGCTAGGACTCCGGGCTCCCAGTGCACGGGGCCCGGGCTTGATTCCTGATCAGGGAATGAGAGCCTGCAGCTACGATCTGGGCAGCTGGATAAATGATCTAAAAACACCCTGCCTGCCCACCTGGGTTTCCAGCCCTACAGATTTTGGACTTACCCATCAACCCATAGTCATCTGAAAAAGATTCCTTAAGATTTCTCTCTGGATGATAATCTTTTTTTAATTTATTTTTTATTGAAGGATAATTGCTTTACAGAATTGTGTTGTTTTCTGGCAAACCTCAACATGAATTAGCCACAGGTGACATATATCCCCTCCCTCTTGAACCTCCCTCCTGTCTCCCTCCCCATCTCACCCCTCTAGGTTGATACATAGCCCCTGTTTGAGTTTCCTGAGCCATACAGCAAATCCCCATTAAGCAGAAGATATTAAGAAGAGATGGAAAGAATACACAGAAGAACTGTACAAAAAGGATCTTCACGACCCGGATAATCACGATGGTATGATCACTCACCTAGAACCAGACATCTTGGAATGTGAAGTCAAGTGGGCCTTAGAAAGCATCACTACAAACAAACCCAGTGAAGGTGATGGAATTCTAGTAGAGCTATTTCAGATCCTGAAAGATGATGCTGTGAAAGTGCTGCACTCAATATGCCAGCAAATTTGGAAAACTCAGCAGTGGCCATAGGACTGGAAAAGGTCAGTGTTCATTCCAATCTCAAAGAAAGGCAATGCCAAAGAATGCTCAAACTACTGCACAATTGCACTCATCTCACATGCTAGTAAAGTAATGCTCAAAATTCTACAAGCTAGGCTTCAGCAATACGTGAACCGTGAACTTCCTGATGTTCAAGCTGGATTTAGAAAAGGCAGAGGAACCAGAGATCAAATTGCCAACATCTGCTGGATCATGGGAAAAGCAAGAGAGTTCCAGAAAAACCATCTATTTCTGCTTTAGTGACTATGCCAAACCCTTTGACTGTGCGGATCACAATAAACTGTGGACAATTCTGAAAGAGCTGGGAATACCAGACCATCTAACCTGCCTCTTGAGAAATCTGTATGCAGGTCAGGAAGCAACAGTTAGAACTGGACATAGAACAACAGACTGGTTCCAAATAAGAAAACGAGTATGTCAAGGCTGTATATTGTCACTCTGTTTATTTAACTTCTATGTAGAGTACATCATGAGAAATGCTGGACTGGAAGAAACACAAGCTGGAATCAAGATTGCTGGGAGAAATATCAATAACCTCAGATATGCAAATGACACCACTAACTTAACCCTAAGGCCTGCCATAGGGCAGAAAGTGAAGAGGAACTAAAAGCCTCTTGATGAAAGTAAAGATGAGAGTGAAAAAGTTGGCTTAAAGCTCAACATTCAGAAAATGAAGATCATGGCATCCTGTCCCATCACTCCATGGGAAATAGATGAAGAAACAGTGGAAACAGTGTCAGACTTTATTTTGGGGGCTCCAAAATCACTGCAGATGGTGACTGCAGCCATGAAATTAAAAGACGCTTAGTCCTTGGAAGAAAAGTTATGACCAACCTAGATAGCATATTCAAAAGCAGAGACATTACTTTGCCGACTAAGGTCCGTCTAGTCAAGGCTATGGTTTTTCCTGTGGTCATGTATGGATGTGAGAGTTGGACTGTGAAGAAGACTGAGCGCCGAAGAACTGATGCTTTTGAACTGTGGTGTTGGAGAAGACTCTTGAGGGTCCCTTGGACTGCAAGGAGATCCAACCAGTCCATTCTGAAGGAGATCAACCCTGGGACTTGTTTGGAAGTAATGATGTTAAAGCTGAAACTCCAGTACTTTGGCCACCTCATGGGAAGAGTTGACTCATTGGAAAAGACTCTGATGCTGGGAGGGATTGGGGGCAGGAGGAGAAGGGAACGACAGAAGATGAGATGGCTGGATGGCATCACTGACTCAATAGACACAAGTCTGATCTGAACTTGGGGATTTGGTGATGGACAAGGAGGCCTGGCGTGCTGCGATTCATGGGGTTGCAAAGAGTCGGACACGACTGAGTGACTGAAATGAACTGAACTGAACTGAATGTAAGTTTCCATGTTACTCTTTCCACACATCTCACCCTTTCCTCCCCTCCCCATGTCCGTAAGTCTGTTCTCTATGTCTGGATGATAACTTTAACACAGTGTGCATTTGCTTCCCATAGCTGATAACCCAAAGAACCATACACAGCATGGCTTTAAACAACATTAATTTATTCTCTCACCATTAACCAAGGTGTTGACAGGGCCGTGCCTGCCGTGAAGGCTCTGGAGCAGAATCTGATGCACGCTTTTGTCTTAGTTTCTGAAACTGCTGCCAGTGTGCTTGGCTCGTATTCACATCACCGCTCTCTCATCATATGGCATTCTTCCTGTGTATCTGTCCGTGTCTCTCCTCTGCTTATAAGGATACCAGTCAAAGGGGATTAGGGTCCACTCTAGCCAGCATCTCAGTCTGATGACATCTATAAAGATTGCACTTCCAAATAAAGTCACATTCACAGGCCTTAGGGGTTAGGACTTGAACATTTCTTTTGGGTGTACACGATTTAACATACAAGATAGTGTATCAACTTAGGTAATGGCACCCCACTCCAGTACTCTTGTCTGGGAAATCCCATGGATGGAGGAGCCTGGTAGGCTACAGTCCATGGGGTCGCGAAGAGTTGGACACACGACTGAGCGACTTCACTTTCACTTTTCACTTTCATGCACTGGAGAAGAAAATGGCAACCCACTCCAGTATTGTTGCCTGGGGAATCCCAGGGACGGGAGCCTGGTGGGCTGCCGTCTGTGGGGTCGCACAGAGTTGGACACGACTGACGTGACTTAGCAGCAGCAGTTAGGGACACTGGCTTCCCTGGTGGCTCAGATGGTAGAGAATCGGCCTGCAATGTGAGAGACCTAGGTTGGATCCCTGGGTCAGGAAGATCCCCTGGAGAAGGCATAGGCTACCCACTCCAGGATTCTTGCCTGGAAAATTCCATGGACAGAGGAGCCTGGCGGGCTACAGTCCAGGAGGGCCGCAAGGAGTCGGGCGTGACTGAGAGCCTAAGCATGTATCGCACACGCTCACTGGCTCTGATTTACAGCGGGGAAACTTGGAGAAGTAACCTGGTCCCTCAGAGATAAAGTGGTGGGACCGGGGCGTGAACACAGCGCTTGACCTTTGACTTGCTGCCTGTGTCTCCATCCCCGAGGTCTCAGCCAGTGGCTGCCAGCCAGATCCACTCCGTCAGGAGGTGGAGTTTTCTTCTGGTTACTTCTGGCAGGCTCTCACTTTCCAGGCCACCCTCATCCCCACTTCCTTAGAGCAGCTTGCGTCACACACTTGTGCTTGGCCTGGGGAGCGTTCGATTTTGCCTGTATCCACGCCTGCACGCTAATGCAAGAGTTTAGCGTGTTTTCCTATTTTCCCCATTTGTTCAACTATTTCAAGATGGTTAAATGCAAAACACTGCATGTTTCCACTTGAAATTCATTTATGACGGTTGTCGTCACTACAGTTTCAGACAATTCTGTGTGTAAATACGCTCACTCATGAGAAAGGATTTTCCTTTGTGTTTTTGGATGTGTTGTCTGTGCTTATTTTTACCTGGTTAAATCCGTCATTTAACAACCTACATTTCTAGCTATACTTTAAAGGAATAACAGGAAGTTGGAGCGTGTCTAGCCTCCCAATGCTTGGATTAGGTTATGGGTAACCACACAACTGGGGATTTTACACAGAAAGGTCTATCAGCTGATGGGCTTCCCGGCGGTGCAGTGGTTGAGACTCCGTCTGCCAATGCAGGTTTGATCCCCTGACCCGGGAAGATCTCACACGCTGGGGAGGGACTAGACCCACACTCTCCAGCTACTGACGCCGCCAGCCCATGCTCTGCAAGAAGGGAGGCCACTCCCCGAGAAGCCTGCACCTGCAGCTGGAGAGCAGCCCCCCGCACCCCCCCGCACCACGGAGAAAGCCCACGCACTGCGATGGAGACCCAGTGCAGCCACAAACAGATACATAGCTTTAAAAGGATATCAGCCCAGACAATAGTCCTCTCTGCGTGGCTTGAGAATACTGGGAAACCGGTGGGACACGATTTTTAAGCTCATAGAATTGTCTTTTCAAGCCCACTCAGGTTCAACAAATCTTGGACTCCTCACTGTCCTGCCACCCACAGTAAAGGGAACGGAAGAATCTGCTTTGGTGCCATTTATCAGTAACTTCTATCTGGACTAACTCTGGCAGTCCAGTGGTCAAGACTTCGCCTTCCAGTGCAGGGGTGGAAACATGATTGAATTTGTGACCTCGAGGCCAAAAAACCAAAACATAAAACAGAAGCAGTACTGTAATAAATTCAGTAAAGATTTTTTAAAATAATAGATCAATTTTAAAGATTCTCCTGGTTCCATAAGACCAAGAGTCCTTCATCCCATGATCTGTATGTTATATAATATATAATTCCATACTGGCTAAATATGGGTTTCATATAGATTAATTATCATTTTATTTTTAATTTTAGTTTTTGGCCCAGCTGCTCAGCATGTAGGATTTTAGCTCCCTAACCAAGGACTGAACTCATGTCTCCTGCATTGGAATCACTGTCTTAACCACTGGGCCACCAGGGAAGTCCCTGACACAGGCTAGCTGCTGATTACCAGCTTAAATCGTGGGTAGTGGATTATCTGAAAAACCCCAGGTTTGAAACCCTTCCCAGATAAGGACTGCTTTTAAAAGCCATGACAGTCCTGTTGAAAATAAAGTGTCCAGGCAAATAAATGACCTGAAGGGCTCCCTACAAACATCAGGAAGAGTCACTGGGTGAACTTAATCCAGAGAAGTTACGCATCACAACTGCTAAGTTCCCAGCCAAGCAAGCAAGGTCTTCACACCCTTCACAAATCTAATCATGTTTCCACAGGGCTCTGAATGAAAGTTACTGCTAAAATGTAAGCTGTGTACTTTTCCTTGCCAATTGTGTTGCAAAGCAAACCAAAGACTAATCAGTTTCTTCCCTCAACCAAATGCATTTAATATCTCATTAGCTTTGGAAGGTTTCACAGCAAATTGGCATAAATGAACACTCTAGAAAGAGCATGATTGTCTTTCTGTCTAAATAGCTACTGACAGTCTTGTGTTTTTTCCTTTCTGTTTGGACAGTGCACTCTGCAAAGCAGATTTATAAAAAGAGAGCATGAGGCATGATTAGTCCCTGTTTCTGTCTGTCTCACGGCTGAGATAGATACACGGGCAGTCAGACATCTGTGCTTCCCCTCCACTCCTCTGACTTCAGTGGGACTGTGGAAAATCAACTTGAAATATTTTCACAAACTTTTGCTCCTTTACCACCAGGGAAAGGAGTTAAGCTTCACTGTGCTTATTCATCCCAGCCTCTTGGCTCCTCTCTGTGATTGTCAGGTGAACATAAATTGCTCAGGACTCGTTCATGCACACACAGCCATCCCAAAGTAAAGCTCCAGTGAAGAGCCTCCACTTGGGCGTGTCCTCCAGTGGAGGGACACCAATACATTCTAAGAAATCGCATTAACTGGAGAAAGGGTGGAGGACAGGGAGCCCTCCTTCACTGCTGGGGGCATTATAAACTGGAGTAGCTGCTGTGGAGAACGACACAGAGGCTCCTCAAAAAACCAAAATGGAATTACCACATGGTCCAGCAAACCCAGTCCTGGGCACGTATCAGGAAAAAACTGTAATTTAAAAAGGTCCATGCACCCCAGCGTTCACAGCAGCACAATTCACAGTAGCCAAGACATGGAAATCAACGATCCGTCAATACAATTAAAAAAGATGCCTGAAAGTCAGGCTCTTCCCCAAAGAAGAGCTAAGTGAAAAGTAAGAAATCCCGAGATAGAGCTGGAAGAGAGCAAAGGCTTCTGGAGTTGCAGCGAACCTGGCTTTATCCTCATCTGGGTCTCTAGAGAGAATCATCACAGATTTGGGAACCACCGGCAGAAATCTGACAGACCAGCCCCATGTCATCGAGGTGGGTGGTTTCTCCATCTTCATTCAGCTCACATGTGTTTATCAGGCTTTAACACGCCTGGGTCAACATGTCTGTTGTTCTAAAAGTCTTTAGAAAAACATGCTGATGATCTGAGTCATATGTTGCGGCAAACCGTGACTCAGGAAGAAGAGGTGGCTGAGGACGGCGGCCTCTCTGGAAGGCGGATGTAAGAACTTCAGCTGGAAGCACGTTGCCGTGGCTGTAAAGCTAGTTGACACCATCTTTTATGACATCCAAGGCCTATTAGTTCAAAGTTCACAAGATAAATTTCCACTCAGATTTAGAGCCAGAAACATTCTATCTCTCCAAGTAAACTTGTTTGCTTTCTATTCAAGTGGAAAGGAAACAGCTTGCAACGTAACGCTGAGTTTAGTCAAAGGCAGTAATAAACCAGTCCAGTTATTTGGCAATACTCATTTTCTCTTCACGTCAATCAATTGGTTTCTGGTTTTTCTATCCTACCGCTGTGTAGTTTAATCAGCTATCTCAATTTGGGGGCATAGAGTGCCACATTCAAGAAATCATTCCAGGTAAAACATTGAGTTAGCTGCTGCACTTTGGATCTCAGAACGACTAAGATCCAAAAACTGATGATACCAGCTTCCAGGAAGGATTTGGCACAGCCATTGCGTCTGACTCTTTGTGACTCTACGGATTGGAGCCCACCAGGCTCCTCTGTCCATGGATTCTCCAGGCGAGAACACTGGAGTGGGCTGCCACGCCCTCCCCCAAGGGATCATCCTGGTCCAGTTATGGAACCTGCATCTCTTGTGTCTCCTGCTCGTTCGTTACTGGTGGGAATGCAAAATGGTCTGGTCACCTTGGAAGAGACAGTGACAATTTCTTGCAAAGCTAAGCACTGCTGTATGAGCAGCAGGCATGATTCTAGATATTCACTCAACTGATACAAACACTTATATTCACACAACAACCTGCATGTGAATGTTTATAGACTCTTTCTTCATAATTTCCAGGAATGGAAGTAACCAAGATGGCCTTCAATAGGTAAATGGGCGCATGAGCTGTGGGACAGCCACAGAAAGGCAGGGATGAATCTCAAATACATATTGCTAAGGGAAAGAAGCCAGTTTGAGAAGGGTACATAATGGTTCCAATTATATGAAATTCTGGAAAAGGTGAAAATAGAGACAGTGAAAAGATCAGAGGTTGCCAGGGGTCAAGGGGAGGGGAGGAGGATAAAATGGGTGGAGCACAGGGGTTTTAGGGAAGTGAACCCAATCTGTAAGACGCTGCAGCGGTGCACGCGTGGCGCCATATGTCTGCCATGACCCTGCAGCGCTTCACAGCAGAAATAGGGAACCTTAATGTAAGGCGCCAACGCAGAACAATCATCTAGGAAGCTATGAAAAATCCCAGGAGGGATTCAGAATGTGACAAAACAAACTGTATCACAAATATATGCAGAAGTTTGCTGGAGGAGTAAGGACAAGTGTGGACCTAAGTAACGATGGAAATGAGCGGGATCTGCAGGATGAAAGGTAGGAGAAACTTCTGTAAACATCGTCCTCCAGGTGAGACAGCTTCCTATGGGGCACGGGTTAGCCATTCTGACATTGCAGTGTAGGCTCAGTGGAATTGGACAATTCCATATCACTTCATGGGAAATAGATGGGGAAACAGTGGAAGCAGTGTCAGACTTTATTTGGGGGGCTCCAAAATCACTGCAGATGGTGACTGCAGCCATGAAATTAAAAGACGTTTACTCCTTGGAAGGAAAGTTATAACCAACTTAGATAGCATATCAAAAAGTAGAGATATCACTTTGCCAACAAAGGTCTGTCTAGTCAAGGCTATGGTTTTTCCAGTGGTCATGTATGGATGTGAGAGTTGGACTGTGAAGAAGGCTGAGCACCGAAGAATTGATGCTTTTGAACTGTGGTATTGGAGAAGACTGTTGAGAGTCCCTTGGACTGCAAGGAGATCCAACCAGTCCATTCTGAAGGAGATCAACCCTGGGATTTCTTTGGAAGGAATGATGCTAAAGCTGAAGCTCCAGTACTTTGGCCACCTCATGTGAAGAGTTGACTCATTGGAAAAGACTCTGATGCTGGGAGGGATTGGGGGCAGGAGGAGAAGGGGCCGACAGAGGATGAGATGGCTGGATGGCATCACTGACTCTATGGACGTGAGTCTGAGTGAACTCCTGGAGTTGGTGATGAACAGGGAGGCCTGGCATGCTGCGATTCATGGGGTCGCAAAGAGTCGGACACGACTGCGTGACTGGAGCTGAGTTGAGCTGATGAAAGGGTGGTGGAGAGGACTTTCCTGGTGGCCCAGTGACTAGGACTCCACACTCCCAGTGCAGGCAGCCGGCATCTGATCTCTCGTTAGGGACCTCCATACCACGTGATGCCGTGTGCAGTAACTAATACCTGGTGAAGCCCAATAAATTTAAAAAAAAATTGTTTTTTTAAAGGATGGTGGACAGAGGATGACGCTGTGAGGGTGAGTTCGGGATGGCCCCTGGGGCAGTGAGTTGGAGGTGGAGACGTCAGTGTGGACTCATGGTCAGCTTAGTGCACATACAGCTAGTCACACACAGAGACATTCAGAAGTGTGACTATCACACAGGCTACTGTGCATGCATTTCCTTCCTCTGTCAGCTCCGAGTGTCTAGAAGCAAAGACAGCCCAACAGGAGCAAGCACAGCCAATGCGCAGCTTGCTAATGCCATTCCAAAAGGAACCAGAGCCCTGGAGAAACGGTGGATTCTAGGCCTGGAGCAGGGAATATACAAGATGAGCCTGGAGCACCGTGAATGCCAGAAAGCAAGGAAGTGTCAAAACAAAGAGCAGTTCCCCACGGATGAGAGCACGTCAGAGGGACACAGGAGGTGACTGGAGAAGTCCCCAAGAGCCAAACCTGGCAGGATTTGAGCAAACACCGGCAACAGCCCCTCCAGACCCCCAAACAAAGAAATGACCCCCAAGATTAATATTTGACTGTAATCCGAAATATCAAGTAAGCAGCCATGGGCCTGTCCCGGTATGAATGACTGAGTATGTTAATAAACTGGAGAGAACAGATGACTCTATCAGGCAGAAGCGGCCTGGATATCCTGTGTCAATGCTCTGCCCTCACGGTGATGAGCATACCTCTACTCCTTAAGTGCGGGTGGTGCAGAGTGACGTTCTTCCAAAAAGTACAGTGTGGAGAGGGGAGGAAAGTATAATCACAGGGGAGACAGGCAGCAAACAGAACCTAAGCCAGGTGTCATGGTGACAAGGATGCCGTGCTGAGGCTGCGTCCCTTGATATGACGAGACAAGCGCAGCCCCTAACTTCTGCCGTCTCCACGCCCCAGACCCATAATCCGCATCTGATCATGAGAAAAGCATCAGATGAGTCCCAGTCAAAGGGCATTCTAGAACACCCGACTAGCACCCCTCAAAACTGTCAAGGTCATGAACATCAAAGAAAGCCTGAGAAACTGTCACAGCCAAGAGGAGCCTGAGGGGATGGGGTAGCAACATGGGGCAGAGAAAGGGAAATTTGAATCGAGTGTGAACTGGGAGTTTGCTGTTAGCAGATGCAAACCATTACGTGCAAAGAATGAATAAACCAAAGCTTCCTGTTGCACAGCACAGGGAACTGCATTCAATATCCTGTGATAAACCGTGCTGAGAAAAGACATGCAAAGAATACATATATACGTATGTACTTATACATAACCGAATCACTTTGCTGTACACCAGAAACGGACACAACTTTGTAAATCAACTATTCTTAACAAAAAGCAAACTCGTGCTGGATAAGCAAACACAGCTGACGGTCTGCTCAGCCAGGGGCTCCTCGGTCAGGGGCCGCTGAGAAAGAGCCCTCCAAGCCTCAGATTATTTATTTAAAGTGCAGGAAGATGGAGTGAAGGTGGGATGGGGGTTGATGTAAGACTGAGCTGTCCATTGCAAGCTATTTGCCACCGGGGTATGTGGCTATTGACATTTAAAGGAAAGTTGAATGAAAGTCTGACTTGGTGAGTTATACTAGGCATGTTTTAAGGGCTTACCAGCCTTTTCCACCATCATAAAAAGTTCTACTAGACAGTGCTGCTAAGCAGAAAGGCTCTATTGCAAAATTTGTGTACAAAGTGTATACACATACTTACACACACACACACACACACACACACACATATGTGGGGGTGGGGGTGGGGGCTGTTCCTGAACCAGGGACTGAACCCACACCCTCTGTAGCAGAAGCACGGAGTCTTAGCCGAATGTCCTGTTATCAGGATGCATTTGTGATGATATTTAGGGGCCAAAGTGGATGTGCCTACAACTTACTCTCAAATAATTCAGGAAAAAAATATTTATGTGCATGTAATGAGAACGCAAATGTGGCAACATGCGAACAACTGGTGGATGTGGGTACATTTCTTAACAATTATTTCAAAAGTCAGTTTTGAAAGTAAATAAAAAACCCAATCAATCAAGCAAACAAAAAGCTCCAGGGAAGTGGGTAAATTTATCAGGCTGACTTTTCTGAAACACAAAGAGTGAGTGAACAGAGGTCCTCAGCCCTGGGAGCAGGGCCACCCTCTGGGCACGCTTTGGAGGTTTAACTGGACGGGGACTCTGTCACCCCATCCTCGGGTAGGGGAGCTTGAGGGCCTCTCCGTCCCTCGTGGTGCCCTCTGCACACTCCCTGGGCTGGATGTCACCGATGCCAGGGACCTCCACTCCTGGTTTCTCCAGGTCAGGGATGCCTGGCTCTCAGCTCCCTCTTCTGAGCTTCCCGGCTCAGTGTTCCTCTTGGAACCGCTTTCATGACTGCTCCTGTCCTCAGCTGCCGCCTGGACTGATTTTATGCGTTAAAACCGGGCGGCTCCCCAGGAGGGGTTCTTGGTAGCAAGTGCCGCCAGGTACCGTGAAGGGTCGCTGCTCTGAGGGCTTGGAAACATTGCTTCACGTTCACATCGTCACGCACCTGCATGCGTGCTCACTTGCTCAGTCGTCTCCCTCTTTGCCGCCCATGGGCTGTAGCCCACCAGGCTCCTCTGTCCGTGGGATTTCCCAGGCGAGAACCCTGGAGTGGGCTGCCATGCCCTCCTCCAGGGGATCTTCTCCCAGCCCAGTCACTGAACCCTTGTCTCCTACAGCTCCTGCAGGGGCAGGCGGATTCTCTGTCCTTCTGCATCACCTGGGAGCCCTCGCTAGTGTGGTGATGACGTGCGGGGATTCAAATCAGCGCAGCTGCCTTTCTTCACCTCTTTCTATTGTTCTCCCGACAACACTTTTTCTCTTCTTCCTCCCCCGACTCCCCTCTCCTGTGACCACAGAGCCCCCGGCCTCCTCTGGGCGTTGGGAGTCGGAGGGAAAGGATCTGTGGTCTCTGACTCCCCTCCGCTGGTTTTCTACATCTGATTTTTCTTAGGAGAGCACTTTCTTGTTATCCCCTGACTTTTTCAAAAAAATTTTAATTGGAGAATAATTGCTTTACAGTGTTATTAATACGTCAGTTTCTGCCGTACAACAGTGTGAATCAGTCGTAACCATACGTAGATCACCTCCCTTGCACGCCCCTCTAGGTCACGACAGAGCTCTCTATTTACACATGGCTGTGCTTATATGTCAATGCTCCTGTCTCAGCTCGTCCCACCCTCTCCTTCCCCTGCTGCACCCACAAGCCTGTTCTCTGTGTCTACATTGTATCTACATCTCCCTTCCTTCCTTGCAAATAGGTCCATCTGTTTTCTAGACTCCATATGTGTGCGCTAATGATATTTGCTTTTTTCTCTTTCTGACTTACTTCACTCTGTATGACAGACTCTAGGTTCATCCACCTCACTACTAGAGATTCAAATTCATTCCTTTTACTGGCTGAGTAATAGTTCATCGGATGTGTGTACACACCTCGTTATTTCCCTCCGGTCGGCGGCAGGGTCCTGGGTGTTGGTGGGGGGGCAGGGTCATAGATCCTGCATGATGTTTGGATGAAATGCAGCAAGCATTTCTGGCGAGCCTACTTTGGGGTCCAGACTCTCTGCTGGGTGCTGCTGATACAACATCATCAGGAAGACCTTGTCTCTGATGAGTTCCCAGAGCAAAACCCCCAAATGTGCTAAGTGCAATGCCAGGGTGAACCAGGCACGGTGGGGAAGCCTGACCTCATCTGGCAGCAGGGAGAAATGGGGAGGGGGAACCCACCTTCTTCACCACCCCATCCTCTCTGCCTTAATACAATTTCTAACGTCATAATCCAGCACCTTTTAAAAACTGAAGTATAGTTTACAACTCTGCGACAGCTGCTCGTGATTTAGCTGTTTATAAACACACACGTATAAACAGTTTATTTCCCAATTTTGCTTTATTGAAGTATAGTTAATCTACAATGTTATTTTCTGTTGCATAGCAAAATAATTCAGTTATACATATTTATATTTGCATTCTCTTTCATATTCTTTCCCATTATGGTTTATCACCAGATATTAAATATAGTTCCCTGTGCTGCACAGTTGAAGCCTGTTGTTTTTCTACACTATGTACAACAGTTGAGAAGCAGTCGCTCATTTAATTTAATTTACTGAAGTACAGTTGACCTACAATGTTGTTTTAATTTTTGCTGTACAGCAAAGTGGTTCAATTATACATTTATATGTTCCCTTTCAGATTCTTTCCCATTATAGGTGATAGATGAAATGCCCATTATCGATACTGCGTAGATCTTGTTGAGTCTATTCTGCGTGTAGTAGTCTGTTTATCCCCTTCCCCTCACTTTTCCCCTTTGATAAATTTGTTTTCTATGTCTGTAAGTCGATTTCTGTACTGATGTAATTCCTCCTTAAACTTTTATCTCACACTTAAACCCCTATTAGACTCTCCAGCTCCCAAACCTGCCACCTCTCCCAACTAAAGGCAGTTTCAAGTTCAACCAATTCGAGTTGAAGCGAAAGTGTCTGAGACAGGATCGGGTCTGCTCCCCAAAGCTCCTCTTTGTGCGGAGAGAAGCAGCTTGTGGCTCCAGCTCTCCCCTGAGTGACCCACTCTTGTCTTGTCTTTTCAAAGTGGTCCCCGCCATTTTCAGAGATTTCTGTTAAGCCACTCGCAGGCTTGAGGATGTGGATAGTCCAACACTGCTTCCCCGTGTGCCGGAGAAGCACCTTTTGGGGCACCCCTGGCGGTCCAGGAGTTAAGACTCCATGCTACCAAAGCAAGAGGTGCAGGTTTGATCCCTGGCCTGGGAACCGGGGTCCCGTATGCAGTGCGGTGTGGCTGAAAGAAAAAGAGAAGCCCCTTTCGCGGACATCGGATAAAGCACTCAAGTTTAGGACCCTCGCTTCCCGCCGCAGCTCAGCCAGTGGCAGCTTGATGGTCTGAGGAACCAGCGGCCTCAGAGGCCCAGCCCCGGGGCCAGATGAGCCGCATTCTAGGCATCATGTCCTCTTAGCAGTATTTCCAAAAACACCCTGAGACCCTCCAACACTTGGCGTCTCCACAGGAGGGGAATTCAGAAAGGCAAGAGATAGACATCTTAACTGGCGGCGGTTAAAACACCGTCGCTTTTGTAGAACTGGAAAACAGTCCTGTGGGTACTGGCTGAAGCCCTTCCAGGGGGCCCAGGGCTAGAGGAGGCCTCCTTCCCAGGCGATGCTGCGCAGGAATCAGGCATAGCAGCTGCGGGCAGAGTGGGACGCAGGCTCTGGGGGTCGCCCGCTGCAGCTACATGGAAAGCCAGCCCTGCCTCGGGTCAGGAGGGACCTGAGCTGTGATGGCCAGGATCTCATGGACCAAGAGAGGGTGGCCTGCCTGGACGGCCTCCTGGTGAATCCACCTCTGCCCACGTCAGCACACTTGGAATGGGTCACTCTCATCACTGAACGTTTCCTTTGATTTCAGGCCCTCTCTGTGGAGGGCCTTCCTGGGACCCAGCTTCTCACCAGGACCTATTTATTCATGAATCCTGTTATTTACAGCTAACTGGAAGCCAAAACTTTTCTATGTACACAAGCTCATGCTAGGCTGACCAACCATCCTGCTTTGCCCGGCACATCCCAATTTTAGTCTCAATCTCCCACATCGTGGAAAACCCCCAGGTCCTGGGAAAGCTGGGCGGTGGGCGACCCTGGAGTGAGGAAGCACAGAAGGTGTGGATTTCCCAACCGTGGGCTCCGGGCTGCGGCCCTGGGGCGCGGGCACCACCTTGGACATCTTGATCTTGGAGACCGTGGGAACTGGCCCTGAGTGACTTAGGCAGAAAAGGGACTTTTGAAACGATATTTCCCTCTCTCTACTTCTTGGTCTCCCAGCTCCGGATTCAAAGTCTTGTCTGGGAACATCGTATATGGCAAACTGAGCCACGTGTTAACGAACACACGGATGGGGCAGGAAGGCAACCCTTTTCTGCCTGTGATGAGAGGTGAACATGTTTGGGGGAGAGGGACTGCCCCCAAAGTTGGGGATGGGATTCAGATGATCACTACGCGAAGCAACAGCAAAGTCAGCGATGAGCAAGATGCTACATATAAATCGGGCACAGACAACTGTGGGGCAGAGAGTGGGACGCAGGCTCTGTGGGTCAAGGTTGCCCACCGAGGCTCCACGGAAAGCCAGCCCCTGCCTCGCAGCGTCGGCAGGGCCGGGAGGAGGGACCCAGGCTGTGCCGTCTGTGCCCAGTGTCCGACGCAGTGAGAGAGGGCTGCCTGCAGGGAGGGCTGGTGGTCGACAGGGTCAGGAGCCAGCGGCCGTGTTCTAATCCTAAAGCGCCCAAAGGCAGGGGCGCTGATATTCAGGGGAACCAGGGCGAAATTAAATGAGGATTTGGCTTCACTTGGGGAGCCTGCCCAATTGCTTGGACACGTTAGCTGAGGGTCTGGCATAGAGTGATATGGAGAAGGAAATGGAAACCCACTCCAGTATTCTTGCCTGGAGAATCCCATGGACCGAGGAGCCTGGTGGACTGCAGTCCATGGGGTCGGGAGAGTCGGACACGACTGAGTGATTCACACACACACATATAGTGGCAGTGTAACGGGAGAGGAGAAAGGGGAACTTACGTGCTTCTTTTCCCCCAGAGTAGCTGTTGGATATTTTTGCTGCTTTGGGCTTGCCCGTTTCTCCCCTGCCCCACGCCCAGGAGCCTCCATTGAAGCTGGCACTTCAAGGAGCTTCAAACCCACCTTGCTCTACTTATCCAATAGATTTTCATCTGCAGAGCTTCAGTGCATAACTGCTGGGGTGCGTTTTTACCTTTAGCTGTTTAGATGCCCAGATAAATCAGTAGGTGTTTCCAGAAAGCTTCCCTTCATGTCAAAATCTCATGGACATTCCAAGGTGGCTTAAGCCTGGATTCCAGACCTAGTCTCAGCTCAGAACAGGCTGCCGGTTGCCTTTCCAGCTTCCACCCTTCACAGGGAACCACCTTTGCCAAACACATGCCTTTTCCGAGGTAGGGAAGAGTAAAGTCTCTGTGGGGGCAGGAAATCGGTGTTTTCCTGTTGAAACACACTCCTGTTCTCCCTACTTGTCCTCTGCCTGAGAACGGTCCTCCCATCCAGAAGGAAACTTCCAGGCTCTGAGCCTCGGAGAGCATCACATGACCCCCTGATAAACAGGATCTCTTGGCCCCTTCAAGTCAGACCAGCAGAATAGCTGCCACGTAGAAATGCAGAATCTTAGCCCCACCCTGTGCTTGTATGCTAAGTTGCTCAGTCGTGTCCAACTCTGTGTGATCCCACAGACTGTAGCCCACCAGGCTCCTCTGTCCATGGGATTCCCCTGGCAAGAACACGGGAGTGGGTTGCCATGCCTTCCTCCAGGGGCATCTGCCTGACCCAGGGACTGAACCCCGTGTCTCTTACGTCTCCTGCATTGACAGGCGCCGCCTGGGAAGCACCCCCAAGCCAGGCCTGCAGAACCAGGACCTGCATTTTAGGGCTCCTAGGTTCTTTGTACACGTGTTAGAGCCTGAGAAGCACTTATTAAGATCACTGGTCCTCAACTCCCGCCGCACTGGAGCCCCTGGAGGAGCGTTAGAATATCCTGAAGCCTCATATTATTCAGTCATGGAAATACTAAAATCTTGCCATCTGCGACAACATGGATACACCTAGAGAGTATTATGCTAAGAGAGATAAGTCAAGCAGAGAAGGAAAACACTGCATAATTTCCCATATACGTGGAGTCTAAAAAACAAGACAAATGAACACACATCACAGGACAGAAACAGCTATAGACACGGAGAAAAAACAGGCGTCTGCCAGACGGGAGACGGGGGTGGGAGAGGAGAGGAATAGGCGAGGGAGACCAAGAGGTGTAAGATTCCAGTCCCCAGCTGCTTGTCACAGGTAGGAACTGTACAGAAGGGGCATCTAGTCCGTAGCTGTGCAATATCTTATCACGGTGATCATTTTAAAATGTGTAGAACTGCCAAGTCACCTGCTGTGGAGAAGGAACTGGCTTAGTGTTGTAGGTCAGTTATACTTCAAAACAAGCTCATAGGGAAAGAGACCAGGCTTGTGGTTACCTGAGGGAGGGCTGCAGGAGGGGAAGTGGCGGGATGTCCGTCAACGCCCCCAAACCCCCAGTGATGAGATAAAGAAGCACTAAGGGCGTGATACACAAAGCGATAAATATAATCAACACAACGGTGCTATAGATGACAGCCATGAAGAGCGCAGACTGTAAGAGCTCTGATCACTAGGAAAAACACTTTTTCCATTTATTTGATGTTGTATTTATGGGAGATGACGTTCACTAAACCGACCGCTTTCATCATTTCATGATGTATGTAAGTAAATTCACTGTTCACACACCTTAAATGTATACATTGCTGTATGTCAATTATATCTCAATGAAAGTAGGAAAAAATAATTCCTGAAGAATAGATCCCACCCCTGGAGATTTCAATTTAATGGATTCAGAATGTCTAGCAAGTTTCCGAGTCTAATGATCAGAAGCATTTGAGAACCGCTGGCCTAGATGTGGCCAGCTCAGTCCACGCCCCACCCCCTGCCCCTCAGAGTCTAACGCCCCTGGTGAGATTTGCGCTCTGCACCTGTCTTGGGCAGGGGTGGGGGTATGAGGCGTGGGCACATTCTCACCATCACCTCTTCTCGCTTAGCACACAGCTCTGTGGACACTGCTCCAGCCCAGCCGCTTCGAGTGATTCACACTCCACCTCTGTGAGCGTGGGTGGCGGGGGGTGGGGGTTGGGGGTTGTACACAGCGGAGCAAACAGCTGCAGGGGCATTCGCGCGTCGCCGGTCTCCTCAGTGCAGTGAGGCTTGTGTGCATGTAACCATTCTGGCTTGATTTTATAGCTCTGTGGGTATATATCCTGCTGCTGCTGCTAAGTCGCTTCAGTCGTGTCCAACTCAGTGCGATCCCATAGACGGCAGCCCACCAGGCTCCCCCGTCCCTGGGATTCTCCAGGCAAGAACACTGGAGTGGGTTGCCATTTCCTCCTCCAATGCATGAAAATGAAAAGTGAAAGTGAAGTCACTGAGTCATGTCCCACTCTCAGCAATCCTATGGACTGCAGCCCACCAGGCTCCTCCATCCATGGGATTTTCCAGGCAAGAGGACTGGAATGGGGTGCCATTGCCTTCTCCGGGGTATATATCCTACGTGGATTCAAAATCCTTGAGGCCAGGAACCAGTGCCTCCCAGTCATTTCTTTATTTTTCTAACTTTCTTAGAGAATAGTTGATCCACACTGTGGCATCAGTTTCTGCTGTACAGCAAAGTGTCTCAGTCTCACACGTGCACGTTCTTTCTGTTGGGCATCGTAGGGGCTGAAGACAGCTCCCTGTGCCAGACACCAGGCCCTTGCTGTCTACCCATTCCGCGTGTGATCACATGCATCTGCCGGCCCCAGACTCCAGCCCGCCCCTCCCTCCCCACCTTGGCAACCGCAGGTCGGTCCTCTGTGCCTGTGGGTCTGTCCCCGTGCCTGTGGGTCTGTTTCTGTTTTGGAGATAAGTTCATTTGTGTCCTATTTTAGATTACACATATAAATGATATATGGTATTTGCTTTTCTCTGTCTGACTTGCTCCTCTTAGTGAGACAATCTCTAGGTCCATGTTGCTGCAGATGACATTATTTCACTCTTTTTGGTGGCTGCGTGATATTCCCTTGTGCGTGTTGCCGCGTCCTCTGTCTAAGCACTCTTGTCTGTGTGTCTCTGGTTGCGCTGGGTCTCCGGTGCTGCACACGGGCTTTGCCTGGCTGTGGGGGTGGTGGCTTCTCTCGCTGTGGACCACAGACTCCAGGTCACACAAGCTCAGTGGCTGTGGCGGGTGGGCTTGGAAGTTCCGCAGCCTGACGAGCTCAGTGCTTATGGCGCGTGGGCTTGGTTGCTCCGCAGCCTGCAGGATCTTCCGGACCAGGGCTCGAACCTGCATCCTTCTCATTGGCAGGTGGATTAACCACTGGGCCACCAGGATTTATCCATTCATCTGTCAATGGACATTTAGGTTGTTTTTAAATAGAGGTATATTATAAAACCAAACGTGACGATTCCTGTTTAGTCTTTTAATGTGATTAGTAGAAAGTTTAAAATGATGTGTGTGAAAATGACGTTTGTAGTTCACAGGGCATTTCCACAAGTGCTTTTAGGCCACTGCCCTCTGAGAGGAAGAGGCACCAGCTAGGCGCTACAAGGAGACTGCCGGGTGGCCAGTTCTGCACTGGGCCCCCGCACCTGCTGTGCGCCCGGCTGGCTCATCCCCACCCCAGAGGACTAAGCGGAGGCTTCCAAAGGCTAAAGGCCACGCCACGAGCACCAGCTGAGAGAGGGCGCACTGGGCTGGAGCTTAGGTGCACTGAATTGGCAAGCCTGAAGGTAGGTCCACCCTAAAGGAGGAATTTGACTCCATATTGGATCTGTTTCTCTTAAACCTCTGTATTCCATTATGTTTGCTTTAAGAGTGTTGCCTAGAGCCTGAAATAGACAGGAGAGCTCACTCTCAAGACTTTGACCTTTAAAGGGATAGCACTTTTCCATTCATAAAGAGATAAAAAATTGCAGAACAGAGAATAATATTTGTCTTGCTGGAGGTTTGCAGGAACATGGCAACCTGACGTACGTGAATAGCTGTGAGAACAAGGGATTCCAAGATGCGAAGTTTGCAACGCCCAGCCACACTTCCAGAGCACAAGAAGCCTGAGTTCTGACTCCGGTTCTAGGTTCTGTGGGGTAGTGGCCCACCATCTTTTCAGATTCCGGCTTTCCAAAGAGAGTTGCTATTGTCCCAACACCTTGCCTCCCGATTTGCTGGTCTGGTGTGAGGTGGGCAGAATGAGCTTGGACTTGGTAGCAGGAGCAGAATCAGCTGGAGAAAGAAATGCTTCCACTGAGACGGGGAAGGATTTTCCACAGTCAGCACCGCCCAGAGTTGGCTACTTTGGAAAGCAGAGAGGGCCAGGAGCTGGAGGAGACTCAGGAAGGCTTTGATGCCTGCCAGAGTTCCCCCAGCGCTACCGGACACACGGCGGCTCTGGAATCCTGTCCTTCAGAGCTGCTGCACCTAAAATCCCCCGGGTGTTAACCAAAATAAACAGCCCCGCCCCAGGCCTACAGAATCAGAGTCTCAGGTGGTGAGGCCTAGTGACAGTCGTTTTGAACAAGTGCCTTTAGTTACCCTGATGCTCAATCAGGTGCTGGAGCGACTGGTGCCGGGAGGATATTGGAATGTCATTGGATGCTGTTACTCTGAGACTTTTCAGATCTCTTCCAACATTGGAATTCTATTGCTACATGTCAGATAAGGCTTGCCAACAAAATTAGTGCGAGTGAACTTGGCAAGTTGGATCATCTCCTTATTCGGCCTGTTTACTATGTAATGGGAACATTTCTTCAGCCAAAATAGTAAAATTGCCAGCTGCCCACATGAGTCAAGATGAATTAGATTTTACTTCTTTTTTATTTTTGGTGAGTCAGGGGTTCAGGGGAAGGGGCAAGGGAAAAGGAGATCTTTTCTTTTCTCTCTGGCTAATAGAAATGCCAAATGTCAGCACTCATTGCTGGGAACTAACTCCAGGCTCTTCTCTAAAGCCAGTTGGGGGAATTCCCTGGCAGTCCAGTAGTTAAGACTCAGAGGAATTCCCTGGCAGTCCAGCACTGAGGTGGCCTGGGTTCAGTCCCTGGTTGGGGGGCTAAGATCCCACAAGCTGCACTGTCAAAACAGACAAAAACTTTTCAGATCGGTCTGAAAAGTGCAGAGCATTGCCTGCGGGATGAGACCCTGCCAATCTCCAGGGAGGCAGCTTTCACAAGCTTGATTCTAGCACACTGTGGCCAACAGTGCCAAGCACCAAGCGCCAAGTCCCTTCAAGTCTGGAAGCATTGTTAGGACCACAGCTGGAATGCAGACCGAGCTGGAGATGCAACAGGAGAAAAGCCAGCAGCAGCAAATGGAGAACCAGAAAGGGGGCCTTTCGCTGCCGAGCGAGAAGTCCCTGGTGCTCAGCCCGCACAGGGGCGATGGGAGGATGAACCTGGTGCTGTGGCATACCTGTGTCACTGGCCCCAGGGGCTGCAGGCTTCCCCCGTCACCACGAGGACCGTCCTGCGGGACCTCAGCAAAGGCAGAGGAGGGGTCCCTTTCCTAAAAGCAAATGAAATCTTCGCTTCTTGACTCAGAAGACTAAAGCAAAGTTCATCATCTTACTGTCGTTTTCATTAAAGCATCGCCTAGAGGACAGGTACTGAACTGAAGAGATAAACTAAGGGGGCTGACAGGAGTCCTGGTGAGAAACGAACACGGCAGCAGATGTCAGGCCAAATCTGAGCCAGCGACTGCTCTCCGGGAAGTATCATGAACGCGGAACAGCCAGCGACTGGTTCCCACTTCTCCCCAAAAGACATCACTTTGTTCTTTGCTACATTCAGCTTTTAAACACGGTCTTTGGAGAACAATCTCTGGATCTGGGACATATGAAAGTGAAATGAAAGTCGCTCAGTCGGACTCTTTGCGACCTCCGTGGTCTATACAGTCCATGGAGTTCTCCAGGCCAGAACACTGGAGTGGGCAGCCTTTCCCTTCTCCAGGGCATCTTCCCAACCCAGGGATGGAACCCAGATCCCTGCGTTGCAGGTGGACTCTGTACCAGCTGAGCCACCAGAGAAGCCCAAGAATACTGGAATGGGCAGCCTTTCCCTTCTCCAGCCCAGGGATGGAACCCAGGTCTCCCGCCTTGCAGGTGGACTCTGTACCAGCTGAGCCGCCAGCGAAGGGGACACACAGAATCCATTTTTTTTCCTCCTATAGCTTCAGAAAAAGTCACGTGTCCTCACTCCTAGCTTATCCCATTTCTGGCGCTGCTTTGGTGTGCTTTCCAGGGTAACTCGGTTCCAGCGCTCACAGGCCTCTGCAGTTTGTACTCAGACTATCTGCTCCAGCACAGGCCAGGACTGTCGTCATCTCAGAGCCGTGTCTGTGGTCTGTGAGTCTAGGTAAGCGACTCTCGCGTGGTCTCGGTTCAGAGACGTCCACCTGTAGGAAGAGCGGGGAATCACTCAGGGACGCAGTTGGTAACGACGGTGCCTGTATGATCCCAAAGCAGGAATTCTACTGGGGACTGAGAAATGAAATAGAGTCCGACTTTTCTTTTAAGGAAGTAGTTTTTGTTGCTAAGGAGTAACTCCTAGAAGTTCTCATCACACACACAGAAATTTGTAACCTTTGTATTGCTGACGGACAGTTAACTGAACAGTGATGATCATTTTGCAATACACACCAATACTGAATCTTTAGTTACACACCTGAAACTAATAGAAGGTGGGGTTTTTATGGTCCTTGATTTTTTTTTAGTTTTATCTTGGAGTTTAGCTGATTTATAATGTGATAGTTTCAGCTATATAGCAAAGTGATTCAGTTATCATATAATGTTATAATATATATGATATAATGTTATGCATAATATAATATTATAATTTCAATTAAAAAAACTCTTTTCAGGGGAAAAAACTTTCCCAAAGTGAGATCTCTAGCAGCTGTGAGCTAATCCAAAAATTCAGCCCTTTTCATTGGTTTTTATTTCCATGTATCTCTCAGACCCACTTACAAGTAATTTATACTTGCACAGAGAACTCTCTCAGTTCTCAGAGATCTGGCTGTGACAGCATTTGGCCACTACTTTGACTTATTTTTTTCCTAACAGAGATTTTATGACCTAACACGTGTTATGGTTTCAATATGAATTAGGCATAGCTACAGCTAAACACAGGGCTTCCCAGGGGGCGCTAGCAGTAAAGAACCCGCCTGACAATACAGGAGACGTAAGAGACATGAGTTCAGTCCCTGGCTGGGAAGATCCCTTGGAGGAGGGCATCAAAACCCACTCCTGTATTCCTGCCTGGAGAATCTCATGGACAGAGGAGCCTGG
Organism: Nanger dama; assembly: GCA_917880005.1. Classification (NCBI taxonomy): domain Eukaryota; kingdom Metazoa; phylum Chordata; class Mammalia; order Artiodactyla; family Bovidae; genus Nanger; species Nanger dama. Next base: position 3,479,504 of record CAKJTW010000021.1, on the reverse strand, counting down.
CGGGGAGGAGCCTACAATCCGCGGGGTTGCAAAGAGCTGGACATGACTCAGATCACTTAACAACAGCTAAATAAGACATATCAACGGGTGGATAAGAATTCCTTGCTGCTCCGTTGGGAGGCTGAAGTGCTTGGGCCTTTGGAATCTTCGGTCTCAACCAAGTGGCCTGGAACCAGAAAAATCGGGGAGGTGCCCGTCTCAGACAATGAACAGGATGGAGGAGAAACAGGACAAGTCTTGGCGTCAGACCATTTCGTGTTCCCGCCTGCTGCTGCACAGGGCGCCGGGGAGGGGCTCGGGGCTGAGTCTGCCGGCCAAGCCCCTCCATCAGGCTGGGTCTTCGCGGGTGGGGAAGGGCCAGGTGCTGTCTCTTTTCTGGATGCGTGTGAAGGAGTACGGGCCCCCAGCGCCCTGCCGTACATCTTCCAGCAGAGAGAGTGGAGAGCGCGTGCCCTCTCTGCCGCTCAGGCTTCCTGCCTGCAACTGGAGAGTCATCTTTCCTCCCCGGCAGAGGTGGTATCACATATCCAGATCTCGTGAGTGAGTCGCCTGGTCCACAGGGATGGGCCGGTCCCGGCCCTGAGTTCTGATGGTGAAGGGGCTTCTCCTGAGCTGCCCCAGTCCAGCCACGTCTTCTGTCGTCTCTGTGGCCAAGCAGAGAGGAGCAGGTCTCTGGAGACAGACGGGCCGACGGTTCAGCCCCAGTTCTCCTGCTCACTCATGATGACTCAGAGCAACTTGCAGAACATCCCCTGGGTCTCCTGTTTCTTCATCTGAAAGATGAGTACAAATAAGAACCCATTTCGAAGTGCTGCTGAGAAGAGGCCATGAGGCGATCAGCGCACCCAGCACATTTTAGGTGAGCAGCTAACTTGAGCTCTTTCCTCCCGCACCTCCCGCCCCCACTCCCAATCTATTTTATTCGACATTTCAGTTCAGTTCAGTTGCACAGTTGTGTCCGACTCTTTGCGACCCCATGGACTGCAGCACGCCAGGCCTCCTTGTCCTTCACCAACTCCCAGAATTTACCCAAATTCATGTCCATTGAGTCCGTGATGCCATCCAACCATCTCATCCTCTGTCATCCCTTCTCTTCCTGCCTTCAAACTTTCCTAGCATCAGGATCTTTTCCAAGGAGTCAGTTCTTCTCATCAGGTGGCCAAAGTATTGCAGTTTCAGCTTCAGTATCAGTCCTTCCAATGAATATTCAGGACTGATCTCCTGTAGGATGGACTGGCTGGATCTCCTTGCAGTCCAAGGGGACTCTGAAGAGTCTTCTCCAACAGCACGGCTCAAAAGCACCAGTTCTTTGGGGCTCAGCTTTCTTTATACCTTTATATTCGACATTTACCTGATTGCTAATCACATAGAGCCGTACCCCTGCCTTCAGGGGTGCTCTTCCTAAGCCCCACCCCTGCAAAAAAATGCCCGTGGCTTTCCGTGTACAGTTTTTTTGGCCGCACCGTGAGGTCTGTGGGATGTTGGTTCCCCAACCAGGGACTGATCCCGGGGCCGCTGCGGTGAGTGCAGTGTCCTAACCACCAGGTTTCCAGAGAACTGCCTCCATGTAAATTCCAACTGAATCAAGTACCCACTCCATAGACCGACTGTATCCTGATAGCCATGCAGATCAACTGGATAGAAAAAGTAAGATTTTTTAAAAAGGTACTAAAGAAACAGCCCAGAAAAAGAAAGTGGTAGTCACTCAGTTGTGTCTGACTCTTTGAGACCCCATGGGCTGTAGCCCACCAGGCTCCTCTGACCATGGGATTCTTCATGTGAGAATACTGGAGTGGGTGGCCATCCCCTTCTCCAAGGGCTGTTCCCCACCCAGGGATCAAAGCCTGGTCTCCTGTGTTACAGGCAGAGTCTTTACCGTCTGAGCCAGCAGAGAAGCCCCAGAAGCTATCCTAAATGTGTCAGGGGCTTGAGATATGATAACACCGTCCCGACAAAGCAGGGACACAGACACGCTGGCTATCCCATGATAGCACCGTCCCGACAAAGCAGGGACACAGACACGCTGGCTATCCCAATGGGAAAAAATAAAACAAAGCTAGATCTTCATCTCATCCACATTGATGGGATGGAAAACGTGTATGTGGAAAACAAACCTTGGAAACATTTGCATAACCTTAGGGATGGGCAGTGATTTCTTAGAGATGACACACAAAAAGCAGAGCTCAAATAAAGAAGTTCATCGACATGAAAAACATCTGTACTAGAGCAGACAGCATAACAAAGTGTGAAAAGGCTGATGGCAGGCTTATTTTTTTTTTTTTGCAACAAATAAAAACAGATGAAGGATTATATTAAGAATATGCAAGGAACTATAAATACATAAGAGAAAGACCACACAGTAGAAAAACAGCAAAGGCCAGGGATAAACAGTGCATGTAAGGAGGTATCAGGGATGGCCTGCACGCCAGGTGAGTGTGGGTCCAGGCTCTGATCAGCAGGGAAATGAAGGCTAAACCCCAAGACTTTCCACTGGGTTAGTGGAGATGAGAAAGTCTGACAAAACTAAGTGAAAGCAGGTGGGAAGGCAAGCGCGTTCAGGCAGGGCTGGAGGAGTGTAAACCTGCCTCGGGCTTGGCAGAACCATTGGGCCAGAGATGCTGAATCCAACTGAAGTCCAGAGAAGGCAGTATCCTTTGAAATGTCAGTGAATTGGGAACCACTTGAATGGCCACCACATTGGAAATAACCACAGCAGGCACGTTGGGGGTGGGGAGGGGAACACAGGGCCTTTGGGCGTGAACTCTCCTGCCTGTGCTCACCTGGCCGAGGCTCAGTGAGGCGCAGAGACAGCAATGATCAGCAGGGGGTGCGCTGGGGCAGGTGACCCGTGTCCTGCTTACAGCGCACATCCGCGCAGGGACAGAACCGGGCCAGAGCGGGGAGCGTGCACGCCAAATCAGTGATTGTGCACGCCTTGAGGAGGCGCTGGAGGACGCTTTCATTTCTTAAGAACATTTTTGCTTTCTAATTGGTCTTCCCTTGTGGCTCAGCTGGTAAAGAACCCGCCTGCAATGCCGGAGACCGGGGTTCGATCCCTGGGTCGGGAAGATCCCTTCCAGAAGGGAAAGGCTACCCACTACAGTATTCTGGCCTGGAGAATTCCATGGACTGTATGGTCCACGGGGTGGCAAAGAGTCGGACACGACTGTGCAACTTTCACATAATTTTAATTAACTTTTGGCTGTGATGGGTCCTCCTGCTGGCAAGGGCTTTCTGCATGTGCCGTGAGTGGGAGCTCTTCTCTAGGTGAGGCGCACTGGCCCGTCCTTGCAGCAGCCTCTCTCCTTGCAGAGTGCCGGCCCAGCAGCTGTGGTATATGGGCTTAGTGGCTCCGTGGCACGTGGGATCTTCCCGGGCCAGGGATTGAACCGTGTCCCCTGCATTGGCAAGCAGATTCTTATACACTGTGCCACCAGGGAAGTCTAGAGGCTTTCATTTTATGTATGTTTATTCTGTTGCTTTTAATTATTTAATGACAAATGCCAGCGTCTGTTTGTTCCTTCTAGGTGGTGGATATGCTAGTGTTTTTATGGTTTATTGTTAAAAATTGTACTAAAAATCTTATGTAGAAATATGGAACTTTGAAAGTGAGCCATGAAGATCAAGTTTGAGGTTTGCCTGGAGGGATTTAGAACAGTTGGAAGATTTTAAATTATTAAAAAATTTATTGGAGAGGAAAAAATAACTTATTGGAGAGGAGAAAACAAAGAGAGCAGCCAGCGCCTAAAAGCCCTTCTCCACTTCCGTGCCAGACAGGTGTGTGGTCCTCACAAGCTCACACAGCGATGAACGGCGCTTATCCCGGAACTCGGAGCTCCGATTCCCACCGTCTGTGGTCAGCAAACGGCTTCTCTGGGTTTCTCTTTCCTCTCCTTTCCCAAATAGCAATTGAGTCTCGGCCTAAAGTCACATTTCTTTACCCCTAGGAATTTATTCACCCCACTCCAGTACTCTTGCCTGGAAAATCCCATGGACGGAGGAGCCTGGTGGGCTGCAGTCCATGGGGTCAGTAAGAGTCGGACACGACTGAGCGACTTCTCTTTCACTTTTCACTTTCATGCACTGGAGAAGGAAATGGCAACCCACTCCAGTGTTCTTGTCTGGAGAATCCCAGGGATGGGGGAGCCTGGTGGGCTGCCGTCTATGGGGTCGCACAGAGTCGGACACGACTGAAGCGACTTAGCAGCAGCAGCAGCAGCAGGAATCTGTGACCAGGGTTTTTACAACAGCTCGCATAAAACTATTCTGTTATTCATTTGGCCTCAGAGCTTCTTAAAATGCCACCAGTTCCCACTTATGATCCTTTTATGCCGACCTCTAGCGAGGTGGGGTGAACCCGAGGGCACCCCGCCATCCGCAGAGGCACCCTGGCACGCCCAACGGCTCTCTGCTCCTGGTGCTGTGAGTGAGCCCCAGCCTGCAGCCCCTGCAGGGGCCCTGCTTCTGCTGTGTCTCTACCCACATGAGGCGCCTTTCCTCTGAAGGTCCCAGGGGTCCAGTCACCTGATCGTAGCGTGGGATTCAGGTGTCTAACAGATCCAATGCTTGTTATTGAGGATGTGGATATGCTACCTACTTGGAGAGCTCAGAAGCCCTGTGGAGGCTGGAGGGACAGGCAGGGGCCATCACGGCGCACGGAGTGTGGCTGAGAAACGGCGCATAGATCATCACTGCCTTACTCAGGTATTTCACGCTTCAGCGCGTTGGTCATTGGCCAGCGATTTCTTTCTTTGCTTTAATCAATTTCTTTATGTGTTTACTGTAGCTGAGCTGGCTCTTGGCTGCTGCCCAGGCTTTCTCTGGCTGCAGCGAGCCGGGTTGCTCTCTAGTTGAGGTGCTGGGCGTCTCATCGTGGTGGTTCCTCTTGTTGTGGGGCACAGGCTTCAGGCACGTGGGCTTGGGAGTCGTAGCTCGTGGGCGGAAACACACAGGTTAGTGGCTGGGGCTCAAGGGCTCCAGAGCACAGGCTTGGTTGCCGATCTTCCCGGACCGGAGATCGAACCGGTTTTTCCTGCATTCGCAGGCGGATTCTTTACCACTGAGTCACCAGGGAGGCCCAAACAGTCGTCTTTTAGGTCTTTTCTCCCTGAGAAAACAATGATTGCTGAAGACGAACACCTTTCCCCACTCCCGGCTCTTGGCAGAGTTCTATTAAAATACAACAAAACCCTCTGCATTTTATTTATTGTTTAAGAAGGTGAAACTTGACTTAAAGAGTACATCTTTGTTGCATCTATCTTTTTGATCATATCCAGTGCTTTTGGGGGAAAAAAAAGGAAGAATGGGGAAAGAAATATTCAAAGTTACCATGAGCACATTCTCCCTCCTAGAATACCAAGTGATAAAATATAGCGGGTGGGACTCTTCCAATTTTCTAAGACAGCGGCTTCATCCACTACATACTTCATACATTAGTATGTAATGTAGTTGTGGCTTGACGCCCATAAATGCAAGACAGTCAACTGCTGTGACGGGGTTTATCTCAGCTCCTCACCTTGGTCTGGTACCCTCACCCCTAGCCCCCACGTGGGGCTGAGAAAAACGAATGATCCCTCCCCACCTCTGAGGGTGCACCCTTTGCAGAAATGGGCAAACCCTTAGGGTCTGTGAGGCCCCCCGCCTGGCCCCCCACCATGCCAGTACTCCTGCAAGAGTCTTCAGAGAACAGGAGTTGGGATGAGAGATCCTCCGTCTAGACGATCCTGAGCTGGTGGGCTTCTCACAGGTGCTTTCTTATGAGAACAGTGAGAGGCCTGAGGTTTGCATGAGGTGCACTTAGGGAAGGGAAGAACGCAGAGAGCATGACCTCCTTCAGTGACAACACCATGCCTGCCTGCAAATGTCACTCAGCCCGAGGGCCAGAGAGCCTGGGACGAGCCCAGGCATGGTTGGCACCTCTGGGTTCCCATCCGCCTGCTCGAACCTGGGAATCCAGCTCCGACACTCTGGCTGACTCTGCCTGAGGCCACAGAGCCCCCGGGACAGAGGCAGGTCTGGGCTTGGAGCCCCGGTTCCCTGGCCTGCTCCGTCTTCACCCCCTCACTCTGTCTACTTGGCCCAGGGTGGGTAGACGCTGGCTGCCGTGGCCAAGTGTCCAGAGCCTTCTCCCTGAGTGTCCAGCTTGGACCATCACTAACTGGACTTGGCACATAGATGGGGGTGGTGGGTGCGGGGAGGGGCTTTGTCTCACCTCCTTCGGCATTTCCCAATCTGACAGGGCAAGCGATGAGGCAGCTGGGAGTTAGGCAGATGCAGATTTTAATTCTGAAACTGCTGCTTACCAGATGTGTATGTATCCCAGGAACCTCTTGGGTCTCAGTTTTTTTTTTTTCCTTTGTATGAATGAGACTATAAATATCTCCTTGGAGTTGTGAAAATTAAATAAGTTAATGTAGGTGAGTTGCAGGGACATAATAGTCACACCTTTTTTTTCCTTTCTTTATTGCATCCCCCCACTCCTCTGCAGAACACTTATATCTCCGTCCCATGCACCAAAGGGAGAAGAGGTCTGTAACGGTACGGTGACCCCCGTGGATTGCATCCTTAGATAATTCTAAATAGTAAAACCTTCGTTAGCTGGACTCCATTCAGCCTTGGTAGAAACTTCAACAGCTCTTTGTGTTTGCAAAGCGAGGGTTTGCTGCAGTGACAAACAGGCCTGGCTTAAGGAGAGGCTATTTCTCCAGGATGTGAAGTTAATGGCAGGTCAAAGCCATTGCTTTCGTCTGCTGACTGAGGGCCCCGCCTAGTCCACGGTTCTACCAGCTAATCACAGCCTCCCTCCCCCTGCAGAAGGAGGAGACAGAGAATGGAATTTGCAGAGGCAGCTTGCCTCCTCCACTGAGGAAATTGCTCGTCTCCTCTGCTCACACCACATTGGTCCAGAATGGCCACAGGGCCCTGCGTACCCAGGTGCAAAGAGGCTAAGAAGGACATTTTTTGTGTTCTTGGAGACACATAGCATTGCCCTGCTATAGCAGGGTGATTAGGAGTTCAGGAAGAACATGTAATTTTTTTCTTTTACTCCTATGTTATTTATCCTATTATGCTTTTTAATTTTATCTATCATTTTTTAAACTTTTAATTTTATTGGGATATAGCCAATTAACAAACAATGTCATGATAGTTTTTTTTTTTTAGTAAATGCCTTATAGCACATTTAACATTTTTATTTATTTTTAATTGAAGGATAATTGCTTTACAATATTGTGTTGGTTTCTGCCATACATCAACATGAATTAGCCACTGGTATACACATGGCCCCTCCCTCTAGAACCTCCTTCCTATGTTGTGATAGTTTCAGATGAGCAGAGAAGGGACTCAGGCATAATATACATGTGGTCATTCTTCCCCCAAATCCCCTCCCACATAACATTGAGCAGAGTTCCTTGTCCTGTACAGGTCCTTGTTGGTTATCCATTTTAAGTATAGCAGTGTGTACATGTCCATCCCAAACTCTGTCTCATCCCCCATTTTTGCCTGCAGCAACCATAAGTTTATTCTCTAAGTCTGTGTGTGACTCTCTTTCTGTTTAAATGAACAAGCAATTTTTAAGCTGGTTAAAGCATCTAAAAATCTATCATTTATGTACATAAAAATATAAGATGCTGAAAACAAACATCGAGTGACTGCATAGACAATGGTACATCCATACGGCAGAGCACTACCCAGCGAGGAAAAGGCAAGAACTGTTGATTCTTGTGACAGCACGGATAAATCTCAAAACGACTGTGCTGAGGAGAAAGAGCCAAGGAAAAAGTCATTCATACTGCATAAATTTATTTATTTAAAATACTAGAAAATGCAAACTAATCCACAGAGACAGAAAGCAGGTCAGCAGCTGCCTGGAGTCAGGGCTGGACGGATGGACGGGTTACAAATGGGCACAAGAAAATCTGGGGGATGAAAATGCTGTCTTAGTGTGGGAGTGATTCCACAGGTGCCTACTTCGGTCCAAACTGACCAAATTTTTACACTTGAATATGGACCTCAATAAAGTCGAAAAAATGATCTCAACGGGCTGCTTCAGAATTATTTTTGGTGCTATTTGCTCCGGAAGCGCTTTGTCTGTCTGGGGTTTTCTGCCCACTGAGAAGCCGTGACATGGAATTTGGAGCCACGCTGAAAGCGTGTTCAGCACCGCCGTGCTCACTCCCACTGGCCGGTCTCACTGCAGACAGGCCATTGCCCCGCCTTCGCCATGAAGACAGAAGCCGACTCAGATCCTGGCTCCCAGCCTGCTTCCTGTTCGGCCTTGAGCAGCTCACTAGCTGCTCTGAGCTCTCTCGTGCTCAGAGTGTCAGGCAAGGGTGTCGCAGCCTCTCCAGGACCCAGCCAGAGAGAGCAGCAAGCGGCGGGCGCCTGCCGCAGGGTCCCACCACCCTGCAACGGCGCCGTTGGCAGCTTCGTATCAGGGTTATTCCTCTGGTTTTGGAAACACCTCATCTTCACTGGTTTCCAGGCCCTGTACTAGATGCAAACGAAACTTAATGGGTTGCCCAAGACTCAGTAGTGAAACAATAGGCTTTTAAAATTTTATTTCTAGATCTGGCTGTGTGGGTCTTCGCTGGTGCACTCAGGCTTTCTCTGCGGGGAGTGGGGTGCTCGCTAGCTGGGTGTGCAGCTCTCACTGCATCGCCTTCTCCCTGGCGCAGAGCGCAGGGTCCAGGTGCGCGGGCTCAGGGGTTGTGGTCCCCGGCCCTGGGCACACGGGCTTAGCTGCTCCTTGGCACCTGGGATCTTCCTGGATCTGGGATCAAACCCATGTCTCCTGCACTGCTAGGCAGATTCTTAACCACTAGACTCCCAGGAAGTCCCTCAAATAATATTTTTAAAAATCAAAATTAATACAGAAATCCATGGGGAACACAAAATCAAGCATTTAAAGAAAAGATAAAGCTGGGTCCTGTCTCAGTTCCTTTTTAAGTCTTTTCCCCAATCCTGGCAATTCTCACTGAATCAAATCCCTTCACGCTGGAGGTATTAAACGTAAATACTGCTGGAATAAATGATTCACATTTTACGATTTTCAAGTCTTTCTTCAAGAGCAAGGCATGAAGGAATTGAATAACTAAGAATTGCCAGAATTGGAGGAAAGTCTTGAAAAGGCATTTGGGACTGGACTGAGATGACTTTTATTTAAATTTTTGATATCCTGATCATCATTTTTTGAATTAACTTTGTAAAATTTGAGTCAAATTTTATATTAATTTTGATTAAAAATAATGCAGAGCTATTATTCATTTTGATGATGGAGTTTTTTTGAGATTGCTTCATTTCTGTGCCTGGGCTGAATGCCCTCCAGTCCTGGTCTGCCAGAAAGACGGGTCCCTGCCAGCTTTGCCTGGTAAGCGAGGTGATGGGGGAAGGTGGTCTGATGTGTGGGTTCACCAGACTTGGAGCTAGACCCGAGAATTTTAACTCTTTTTCCGACCCCTTGCTAGCCGTGTGGACTTGCATAAGCTAGCTGTGGGTCTCTGCTTTGAACTGTGAAATGAGCCGGACGCCCTCCCTGGGGTGGGGGAAGGAGGACTGCCTGAGAGTGGGACAGAGGTTAAAAATATAGACCCTGGGGCCTGGATGCTGGGGTTCGTCCCAGCGCAGCCTCGTGTCCCTCACGTGACCTCTATCGCAGCCTCGTGGCCATCACGTGACCTCTGTCGTCCTCTCTGCAGTGATTATGCTCATCGCGTTCCGCCGCTCGTCCCGTCTGACTCTCCGCGACCCCGTGGACTGCAGCCCGCCAGGCTCCTCTGTACATGGGATTCTCCAGGCAAGAAGACTGGAGGGGGTTGCCATGCCCTCCTCCAGGGGATCTTCTTAACCCAGGGATCGAACCCGCGCCTCCTGTATTAGCAGGTGGATTCTTTACACTGAGCCACCGGCGAAGCCCCCACCCACTTCTTTAGAGGTGATTGGAGCGGATGCCAGTACTGAAGGACCAATCAAGAGGGTCAAACGAGTTAACCAGGGAAGGCGTGTACGCAGGGCCCAGCGCAGGCAGCACTCAGCAAAGATTCCCCACTGTTCTTGTCACCACGCAGCTGTTCAAAGAACCTAAAACTTCAACGTTTGTAAAGCCCCTTTGCAGGCCACAAAATCCTCTTGTGAGGTCTTATTACCACGTGGCCTAAAATCGCATCTCAGATGGATTCTTTCATCACCCTGCCGCTGGCTGAGTTTCGGTCGAGCCCAGCTGAGTGCCAAGGACGAGCCCTAAATCTGACCCGTCATGACTGGGGCGAGGTCTGCTCATCTCTCATGAAGACAAGAGGAATGTCCGCTTTCTCAAGAAACAGTCCCCACGGCCCACGTGGCTTTTTTTCACATCCACTTCTGGCTTCCCCTCCTTTGAAGACGGCACTTGTAACCTCCTTTGCATAACTGAATCTTCACAGGTTTAGAGACCCAGAAAAGAAAGCCGCTAAAAGGGAACCGCTCGAAGGAAGCTGCTTAGAAAAGTAACTGTGAGTTTCAGAGGCGGAGGACTTTTGTTGTTTAGAAACTGAAGCTGAGCGTTTGAAAATGTACAGGGGCACTCAGGTGCTTGTTTTTTGGGGTTTTGTTTTTAGGTAATTTGAACATTTCCATTATTAGAAAAGGGGAAAAAAAGGTAGTGAGGTTTTCCTGGCTCCAACTCCTCCCTATACATCTTGAAAAATAACTCTCGGACTAGAACTTATAATTGCTCTGCTGAGCCGCTTCAGTCGTGTCCGACCCTGTGCGACCCCGTGGACGGCAGCCCCCAGGCTCCCCGGCCCCGGGAGTCTCCAGGCGAGAACACTGGAGCGGGTTGCCGTTTCCTTCTCCAATGCAGGAAAAATTGAAAGTGAAGTCGCTCAGTTGTGCCCGACCCTCAGCGCCCCCATGGACTGCAGCCTTCCAGGCTCCTCCGTCCGTGGGATTTTCCAGGCAGGAGTACTGGAGTGGGGTGCCATTGCCTTCAATCCCTAGATATTTTTATTTTCCCATCAAGAGACTGCAGACTAAGACTTAGGAACAATACGGAGAATTTCTTAGGGCAGAAATAAAAATGATAGGTGCAGAGACTGCATCCTCTTGTACAAACACATATGCAGAGGTTTAGTAAGTGAGGACTTCTTAAAGATTTAGTCCACTGTATTTGGTAGACGTTAGAGCAACTTACGTTTGGATGTGAATTCGAATTCCTTGTAGCAACATTAAAAAGATTTTTTATTGAAGTATAGTTGATGTAAAATGTGTTAGTTCCTGCTGTACAGCAAAGTGACTGAGTGATACACACACGCACACATGCGCATACACACGCACACGCGCATACACACACACATATACATTCTTTTTATATTCTTTTCCATTATGGCTTATCTCAGGACTTTGAATATACTTCCCTGCATGGCATCACTGACTCAATGGACATGAGTTTGAGCAAGCTCTAGGAGATAGTGATGGACAGGGAAGCCTGGCGTGCACCCTGCAGTCCATGGGGTCGCACAGAGTCGGGCCAGCTGAGCGGCTGAACAGCAACAGCCCTGTGCTCCACAGCAGGAGCTTGCTGTTTCTCTGTACAACAGTTTGCATCTGCCCACCCCAAACTTCCAAGCCATCCCTGCCCTCCACACCCCCCTTGGCCACAAGCGGCCTACTCTCTCATCTGAGTCTGTTTCTGCTTCCTGGACAGGTGCGTCTGTGTCCTGTTTTAGATTCCACGTGTAAGTGGTATCATAAGGGATTTTTATTTTTAAGTTGAAGTGTAGTTCATTTAGTGTTGTGTTAGTCCCACATCGGAGAAGGCAGTGGCACCCCACTCCAGTACTCTTGCCTGGAAAATCCCATGGATGGGGTCGCACAGAGTCGGACACGACTGAAGCGACTTAGCAGCAGCAGCAGCGGTCCCACATATATATATACTCTTTGCCAGAGTCTGTTCCACTGCAGTTTATTGCGAGACGTTGACTATAGTGCCCCGCGCTGCACAGCAGGCCCCTTTACTATTCTGTGTATACTAATGGATGTCTCTTAATCGCAAGCTTCTAAAGCATCTCCCCACCCCCATTCCCCCTTTGGTAACCGTACATCCACTTTCTTTGCGAGTCTATTTTGTAAATAAGTTCACGTAAGTTTATTTTAAAAACAGAACCCCCCCACCCCCGCGACTCTTTAATCCAGGTGAAGGCAGACAAGCATAAGCCTCCCCTTCCCCCGCAGGCGTGGCTCCACGGCTGCCCCAGGGACCCCCGAGGAGAGGTGCTGGCCCGGGGCTCCCCGGGACCACCGGAGGGCGGGGAGCGCAGGGCCTCGCGCCCGCCGCCGCCGCCGGCAGAGAAGCACACGGAGGCTAGCGAGTCGCTGAAGGGCGCGAGGGGCCGGGAGGCGCCTGGGAGGAGGAAAGCGCTCGCCTTCCCTTGTCTGCCGTTGCCGGAGCCCGGGCGGGGCGGGAAGGCCTCTGCGGGCGGAGCGCGCCGGGCGTCGGTCCGCGGCCTTGGGTCCCCGCCGCTCCTGCTGCTGTTCGGCCGCGCCGCGGCCGCCACCTCCCGGCGCCCTCAGGAAGGGAGCCCCGCCTGCCTCCCCAGGAGCCCCCTGGTCTGGATCTGGGCACACAGGGGCAGCCCTGCCCCGCGGCCCGGGTGACTGTCGGGAACATTCCGGAGAGACCTGCGCACCCGGCCTGCACCCGAGCTCGCTCGGCCCGTGAGGTCGGCTCGCACCTCTTTATTCCTCCCGAGTTCCGTGGCCCGGCTCAGCTGTGAACAAGATCTGCACCGTCCTCAACGTGTGAACACTCCGCGTGGACTCGGCCAAAGCTTGAGACCTCGCCACGTCTGGAAGCCAGGAGAGGGCGGGTCTGGGTGTGACGGGTGGGGTGACAGGCGGGAAAAACAGATGACGTCTAAGATGGAAAGCTCACGGTTTTTCTCTTTAGTATGGGTTGTCCGTCCCTGTTGGGCAAAACAGAAAGCTCGTTTTATTTTGCAGGCTTCATCATTGTTGGTGGGGTTCCAGAGAGTGTGAGTGTTACCTCGTGGGCTGCTGCAGAGTTTTGTGTATTCGTATCAGTAGTCCTGGATTTCCCTGGTGGCTCAGACGGGACAGCGTCTGTCTACAATGCGAGAGAGCTGGGTTCGATCCCTGGGTCGGGAAGATCCGCTGGAGAAGGAAAAGGCAATCCACTCCTAGTACTGTTGCCTGGAAAATCCCTTGGACAGGGGAGCCTGGTAGGCTACAACTCATGGGGTCGCAAAGAGCTGGACATGACCCAGCGACTTCAATCAAATGATCAGTGGCCCTAACTCTCTATTGGCATGCAATTAAACTACACAGTTTTTCTTGGTTCCCCTGACCCCCCGCCCCCCAAAAAAGGGAAAAATCAAGAGATAACAATATCGACACAGGATGAGAAAGAGAAGTACAAACACCCGAAGAAATAGCTAGAATATTCAAAGGTGCTTGCCTCTAGAGAGCATCTTTAGAGACAGGGAGAGTGTGGGTGGAGACCGCTGGTCTGTGAGTGAACTCTGATCACCAAACCCATCTGTGCTTTGGTAAACAACGTAGGTAGTTTTTAGAAGGCCATCCTTCCCTCTCAAAGGTCACCTTTGAGTCAAACAACACCTTGAAGTAACTCCTTGTGTGCTGTGCTGTGCTTAGTCACATCTGACTCTTTTCAACCCCATGGAGCCCACCAGGCTCCTCTGTCCATGGATTCTCCAGTCCAGAATACTGTGAATGGGTAGCCTTTCCCTTCTCCAGGGAATCTTCCCAGCCCTGGGATTGAACCCAGATCTCCTGCATTACTGGCAGATTCTTTATCATTCAAGGCACCAGGGAAGCCCAAGAACACTGGAGTGGGTAGCCTAGCCTATCCCTTCTCCAGGGGAACTTCCTGACCCAGGTCTCCTGCGTTGCAGGAGGATTCTTCGCTAACTGAGTTACCCGGGAAGCCCAAGGTAACTCCTCGCCTACCTCCAGTGCATAGACAGGTTGTGTATCCGTTTCTATCTCAAGTTAGCTGGGGCTGAAGGGGTACAGGACTGGTCACCTGGTTGGCGGGGGCCACCTCCTGGTGGCTCATCTTGGCATCTTCTTGGGAGTGGGCATGACAAAGGCTTTCCCACATTTGCTACCATCTGTCTTTTGACAAGCTGCTATCCATTATGTTCCGAAGAAGACTGACATTTGTTTATAACAAAATGTGCAATCAGTACAATGTCAATGAAGAACCTAAGCCACCCCATTTTGTTAAAAAGACTCCATTTTAGAGTTCTGAGGAAAGAGTCTTTGGAAATCCCCTGACCTCACCCCCACCACCTGCGAGCCAATCAGATCCCAGATCAGGGTCTCCTAACTTTACATTCAGGACTTATGACCTGCCCAGGAAAGTCGAATTAAGCCCAGAAAATGGGAACCAATCAGAACCCGTGGCCAGCCCGGGAAATGAAAACCGATCAGAACCCAACACCTAACCCTTCCACAGAAGGTAACAATTTTCGCGGGAGAATACCCTATATAAGCAATGAAACCCAGAGTCTGTGGCTCCTCTCCTTAGCCGCTGCGTCAGCAACGGTGGTAGCCCCAGCTCGAGCTTGGTAATAAAGACTCCTGCTTTTGCATCGGATGCTGGCTCCCTGGTGGCCATTGGGAGATTTCGCAACGTGGGCATAACAATCAGAAGCTTTCAGATCAGAAGGATGGGGAAGGCCGTCCTCACCCAGAATGTTTCCGAGGGGCAGGTCCTGGGATGTTGGAAGGGCTTCTGCCACGGCGGGCGGGGAGGCCAGGACAGCTGCTCTCCCGACTCCATCCAGGTCTCGGGCTGTAAGCTGTCTGAGAAGGAGGTCTTAGACTTTTGTTGATTATACTGCTGCATCCACATCCTTTTATTCACAGTATGAGAATTCACGGATGTTCAGCAGCCACTCCCCGCCCACACCCTTCCCACAGGTAGGGCACATTTGTCCATTGAGATAAGATAACATTGGAACTCACTACCCAGCATATCTTTGTTTTATATCCAGGCATCATTACTGCCTATTAAAAAAAAAAACAAAAACTGATGTCACCCTGAAAACTAGTAATAAATCTGCAGATTTGACTTGAATGTGATTTGTGCAAGTCTATTGATGTTCTAGAGAACCCGGTTCCACAGGAAATGGCCCAGTTCTGAACTCAGGGAGGAAGCCCGAAAAGTCAAAGACAAGTTTTTGAGTAAGTTCAGCATGTCTGAGTGGTTCTTACAACATCAGAGGCATGTGAATCAGCGGTGGCCATGAAAAGCTGGATTAACTGCAGGGTGTGGAGCCAGAGTCAGCCCTTGGTCCCGAGCCCAGCTCTGCCGCTCAGCTACGCGACCTTGGGCAGGTCCCTTCCTCCCTCCGGATATCAGCCTCCTCGTTGCTAAAAGGAGCATCGTGTCAGGAGTTGGAGACGTTCAGGGTAACAGAACATCTAACCCAACTGACCGAGCCTAAGACAGCTGCTCACCTCCCGTGCCCGGGAGCCTGTAGACGGGCAGGCAAGGGCTTCCGGGCAGCTGCGGGCACTCAGTGATGAGCTGAAGGACCGGGTCCGACTCTGCGCCGCTGTCCCCAGTGCTGACTCCACCCCAAGGGGCCCCGCTGGGTCCCGAGATGCCAGCCAGAGCGCCTAGTCCTCCTGTTTCCTTATTCACATCTGACAGAGCAGCGGGGGCTGGGCCCACTCCTGGCAGGGAGGGTGGCCACGTGCTCAGCTCTGGCCACTGAGATGTGAGAGGGGTGGTGGCCGGGCTGCTGGGAAGATCTGTGCATCCTCGATGGAAACGCTGCGTCCCACCTCCCTGCTCCCAACCACAGACTTGGAGGCCACGGTGGCCGTGACAGCCCCAGGCCACGAAGGTAACCCTCAGCAGAGCAGCGATGCCAGCAGACGCCCGCTTAGTTCAAACCGTCTCCGGGTTGAGCCATGGTGCAGCCTCTCCTGCTGTGGGGGTATCCCCGTGGGGGGGCTTCCCTGGTGGCTCAGACGGTGAAGAGTCTGCCTGCAATGCAACTCCATCCCTGAGTCCAGAAGATGCCCTGGAGAGGGGAATAGCAACCCCCCTCCAGTGCTCTTGCCTGGAGCATCCCAAGGACGGAGGAGCCTGGCGGGCTACAGTCCACGGGATGGCAAGAGTCAGACACGACTGAGCGACTCTCACTGGCCTACTCAGCCACCCCTCTGGCCTGAGGCCCAGACCCACTCCTGCAGTCACCATCTGGGGGACCAGCTCGCACCCCCAGGTAGCGAGCTGGGGAGCCTGGAACTCATGCTCAGGGCCTGCTGCGCGGCAGGGCCCTAAGAAAGCCTGGCCTGGGTTTCTCGTCTGGCATCTGACCTCTTTCTCCTGATGAAGGAGGCTAGGAACCTCAGCTGGTCAGGGCGGGAGGCCGCGCTTGCCGCAGGCCTGGCCTGCGGGTGGTTGAGGCACAGCCCTGTGGGAAGGGGGGTCACCTTGCATGGGCCAGGCTGGATCGGGGACGCCCCCCACCCTGACGGGTCTGGCGGGGATGGCCCTGCTGTCCGAGGCTACCTACAGGCAAGGGTGGGTCCAGGGAGGTGCAAGGGATTCCCCCGGAACACTTGAGGAGCCAAGGGGTGGGGGCTTCTGTGGAGGCGGGGTGGGTGCAGCGGGGGTCACTGTGAGACAAGGATGGGGACAGGAGGGGCCAGAGGCCCTGGGGAGCCGTCCCACTCAGCGGCTGTGCCTTTGTGCCATTGGGAGTCTGCTGTGAACCGCCAGGGACCCCCTGTTCTAGAACTGGCCCTCCCAAGTGGAGAAGAAGCACCCAATGCCCAGGGCAGAGCATCTCCAGACTCTCTAAGCACCTACTGTAACCCGGGCACCACGGCGATCCGCTTGCAAACCCACCAGGCACCTCGGAAGAAAGGAAAGCAACTCCTACCTGGGCCCTGCGTGTGTGCAAAGTCGCTTCGCTTGTGTCTGACTCTTTGGCACCCCATGGACTGTAGCCCTCTAGGCTCCTCTGTCCGTAGGATTTTTCAGGCAACAGTACTGGAGTGGGTTGCCATTTCCTCCTCCAGGGGCTCTTCCTGACCCAGGGATTGAACCTTCCTCTCTTATGCCTCTTGCGTTGGCAGGTGGGTTCTTGACCACCAGTGCCACCTGAGAAGCCCACTCGAGCCCTAACTGCTGCTAATTCTGTCTGAGACGTTCTGTAGAAAGAACATTAACAACCGGGATTGTTATGGGTTCCTCAAAAGCCTAGATATTAACCAATCTCCCTCAGCCAGAGGAACTGGGCCTTTTGTTTGATGTGCAAATTATAACGAAAGTGTTCATTACACCAAAGCAGGAATTTATAAGCTGCCGAAGCGTATCAGAGAGCGTCAAGTGAGAAGCAATTTGAACACACATGTACACTTAAAGCTATTTCCAATCTCTTCCAGAAATAGAAACACCTATGAAAACTCAGTTTGAGATCATGAAAACTCTTTAAAAGCCCTACCTGCGGCATTGGAAGCTTCCACATCTTTTGGATATGGCAATTATCTGACTTCCTCCACTGTCATCTCAAGGAACAGAGTTGAGCAGGTGAATCAAACTCTTTACAGTAACGACCCTGTAATCACTGGAACAGACCCTGATGCTGGGAAAGACTGAAGGCAGGAGGAGAAGGGGACAACAGAGGATGAGATGGTTGGATGGCATCACTGACTCGATGGAGATGAGTTTGAGCAAACTCTGGGAGTCGGTGACTGACAGGGAGGCCTGGCGTGCTGCCGTCCATGGGGTCGCAAAGAGTCAGACTCGACTGAGCGACTGGACTGAACTATAATGATGACAATACAGAAATTGCCATGAAAACGTCCAGTCCCCAAACTCCAAAGCGCCGCCATCCGGTAGAACGTGCTCATTTCTCTTTCCACCTGTAATTCAGAGAACTCCGCTTCCATGACTGGGATTCAGGTGGGAACCAAGGCCCCTCTAACATGGGGCCAGGGAGGCCAGTTCTACTGATTTTCCAAGAGAAGCTGGAAATCCTCTTTTTGGGGAAGGGGTTGTTGACAAGCATGGAGACATTTTTTGGATTTTAGAGTCTAGCTGATTTACAGTGCTGCGTTAGTTTCAGGTGAACATCAGAGTGACTCAGTCATGCATATAGTTTATCTGTTCTCTTTTGGATTCTCTTCCCAAACAGGTGAAAATGAAATGCGTGCATGCTTGGTTTGTCTGCCTCTTTGTGACTCTACGGACTGCAGCCCACCAGGCTCCTCTGTCCGTGGGTTTCTCCAGGCAAGAATTCTGGAGTGGGCTGCCATGCCCTCCTCCAGGGGGTCTTCCCAACCCAAGGATCAAACCCATGTTTCTTGCGTCTCCTGCATTAGCAGGAAGATTCTTTGCCACTGGGCCAAGGTGATCACGGAGTAAAATCCCCTGTTTTCAGTGCTGGCATCTAACCCCAGTTTCTATAGGCACAGAGAGGGCTCCACGAGGCTGGGCCCCATCTCCCGAGTGCGACCCCATCTGAGTCTCGGGACCCATGCCCCATCAGTGTCCACACCCGCCCGCCCTGGGGCCTCCTGGCTGGAGGCCTTCCCCCAACTCCCTGGGGCCCCTCCCGCAGGCCCTGACAAAACACCACGATCCCTGTGGCTTAAACAGCAGAAACGTGTTGTCCCAGAGCGGCTTTCTCCTCACTGGCCGTGGTCCCCCTTCTCGTGCAGGGCCCCGGCGTCTCCTGCGTGGCCCCGGCCCCAGCTCAGGACACCGGCTGTGGGTCAGGGCCCAGGGCCCGCCCACAGCCTCCTCTAACTTCATGACTCCCTTATTATGAATTATGATTATTATTCACATTGAATTTTATTATTATTCACAGTGGATATTATTATTATTCACTCCCACTGGACTGGGACCTTCTTTTTTTACATTGAATTACAGTTGACTTACAGTATATAGTTTCAGATACACAGCACAGTGATTAAATATTTGTATCGATAATATTCCCTTTAAAGTTATTTCAAAAGGTTGATGATATTCCCCGTGTTGTGCGATATATCCTCACAGCTTATCTCTTTCATACACAGTAGTTGTTCCTCTTAATCTCCTCCCTCGATCTTGCCCCTCCCCATTCCCTCCCCCTCCTGGGAGCCAGCCACTAGTTTGTTCTCTGTATCTGAGTCTCTTTCTTGTCTCACTTGCTCGCCTGTGGAATCTATTGTCCAGTGTCTGTCTTTCCTTGCCTGCCTTACTTCACTAAGCATGATCCCCTCCAAGTCCACTCATGTTCCTGCAAGTGTCAACACGTTGTTTCAGTGGGTGAGGAGAACACCATACGTGTGTACTCCATGTGTGCACTCCACATGCGTGCACTCCATGCATGTGTACTCCATACACATATACTCCATATGCATGTACTGCATGCGTGTGTACTCCATATGCATGCACTCCATGCACATGTACTCCATGCATGTGCACTCCATGCTTGTGTACTCCATGCGTGTGCACTCCATACGTGTGCACTCCATACGTGTGCACTCCATGCGTGTGTACTCCACACGAGTGTACTCCATATGTGTGTACTCCATGTATGTACTCCACACCTGTGTACTCCATACACATATACTCCATATGCATGTACTGCATGCGTGTGTACTCCATGTGTGTGTACTATACCTTCTTTATCCCTGCCTCTGCTGATGGCTGGACATGGGTTGCTTGCATGTCCCGGCTGTTGTAAATAATGCTGCTGTGCACCTTGACGTGCTTGTATCTCTTTGAATTAGTGTTCCACATTCTTCAGATATATACCCAGGACTGGAATTGCTAGAGCTTGGTGAGCTGCCGTCCATGGGGTCACTAAGATTCAGACACAGCTGAGCGGCTTCACTTTCATTTTTCACTTTCATCCATTGGAGAAGGAAATGACACCCCACTCCAGTGTTCTTGCCTGGAGAATCCCAGGGATGGGGGAGCCGGATGGGCTGCTGTCTATGGGGTCACACAGAGTTGGATACGACTGAAGTGACTTAGCAGCAGCAGCAGCAGCAGCAGCAGGGTAGTTCTAATTTTAGCTTTTTGAGGAAAAGCTCCATATTGTTTTCCATGATGGCTGTATCAGTTTGCATTCTCACCAGCAGTGTATAAGGGTTTTCTTTTCAGCACATCCTCACCAACGTTTGTTCTTGGGATCTAACAGGCTTTTCAGTGTTAGCCTTTCTGACACCTTCTGGAGTGCTGGGCTTTCAGACATGAACATATGAATTTTGAAAGGGACACAGCTCCATCACAGATACTCTCTACCTCACTTAGCCCTGTTTCAGTCCCTCCTCGGGGGTGAGGGGAGTGGGAATATGGTGGTGCATCCTGCTGAATTTCTGGAAGACCTAAGAGCAGGTCACTCCCTCAGTTAACTAGAGGCGCTGAGCGATGGTCTTCAGAGCTTCTGGAGCCTTCTGGCAACTCCACAGCCTCTCCCCGCTTCGCTGCCTCGTCAGCAGGACTGGAGTTTGTAAAGGAGGTCACAGCTCCCCATTTCCTCACTCCCTCTGTGGGAAGGAGCCTCCAAAGACAGCCACCCGTGGCCGCTCCCCTTTCTGAAGGAGCTCATCGCTTCCCTCATCAAGGACTGGGGCCTGCTGGCCCCCTCTCGCATCCGAGTTGACTCTAGTGACGTGCTTTGACCCACAACGTGCTGTGGCCTCACCAGCTTTTCCCTGAGAGGCCTGCCTGCATCCGTGGGGGGCTGCGTTAGAGGCCGTGGAGGACGAGGATGCCCTGGCCGATAGCTCTGGCCGACAGATGACAGTCACCCACGGGGCCCTGCTGGGGTGCTGCTTTGTGAGAAATGATAGAGTGTGCTTGTCTGAAGCCGTCACGTTCTGGGTTTTTGGCTGTGCTGGGTCTTCGTTGCTGCGGGGCTCCTCTCCAGCTGTGGTGCGTGGGCCTCTCGTCTGCCGGCCTCTCTTGCTGCAGAGCGGGCTCCAGGTGCACGGGCTTCAGGCGCTGGCGACCCGGCTCTGGAGCACAGGCTCAGTAGTTTCAACGCAGGGGCTTAGTTGCTCCACGGCAACTAAGGGATCTTCCCGGGCCAGGGGTCGACCCTGTTTCTCTTGCCTTGGCAGGTGGGTTCTTTACCACTGAGCCATCAGGGGAGCCCTGTGAGTGGTTTTTATGTAACATTCTGAAACACCCCTTCTCGGAGACAACCCTCCCCTGTTTTTTCTATTATTTTACCACTGTTTCGACCACTGTGCTCTGTTCAGTGTTAGGAAATGAACTAATTTCCTTCATATAAAGGAGAGGTGACTTGAATTGCAGAAATTCCCAGCAGTCATGTCTTTTCTTGCCCTCAAAGCCTTTGTTCTCAATGCACATGGGGTTGTGCATTCAGTTCAGCTCAGTTGCTCAGTCATGTCCACCCGCCAGGCCTCCCTGTCACCAACTCCTGGAGTTTACCCAAACTCATGTCCATTGAGTAGGTGATGCCATCCAACCATGTGTAGATACAACATGAGAGTTATTTTTCACAGGGAAAGATACAAGCTACTCAGACAGAGACTAAGACATCTTGGTGAGACTAGACTCACCGTGGACTTAGTCCCGCGGAGAGCAAGGGAATCGTTGTGCAGAGACGCTGGGAGAAAGTGTTGCTCGAGTGCCACAGGCCGCTCCTGCTCGCTAGTGTTTGTGCCCGTGAGGTGCTCAGCTGGTCTTCGCTGGGAGAAAGTGTTGCTCGAGTGCCACAGGCCGCTCCTGCTCGCTAGTGTTTGTGCTCGTGAGGTGCTCAGCTGGTCTTCGCTGCTCTTTAGTGTGGTTGGGAGTGCTTTGGTTTTAACATAAAACACTGAACATTTGTTAATACTGAGGTGCAGGTGATTCACAGTCTTGCGTTGGTTCCAGGTGACAGTAAACTGGTCCGGTCATACACGCCCCGTATCCTTGCTCAGACTCTTTTCACTTTTTGGTCATTACAGGTCACCGAGCAGAGTCCCGTGTGCTGCTGGGGGTCCTTCCTTGTTGGTTCTCTGTTTTCTCTATAGCAGAGTGTGTGTGCCTGTCTCAATCCCCAGATGTATCCCTTCCCTCACCGACCTTTCCCCTGTGGCAACCCTACCTTTGTTTGCAGAGTCTGTGAGCCTGTTTCTGTTTCATAAGTTCATTTGTATCAGTTTTTAGATTCCCCATATAAGCGGCGTCATATTTGCCTTTTCTGGCTTCACTTAGTTCGGTAACCTCCAGGTCCACCCATGTTGCTACGTATGGCATTTTTCATTTTTAATGGCTGAGTCACATTTCATTATATCGATACACATGGACCATGTCTTCTTCATCCATTCATCTGCCAAAGGCCACTTAGGTAGCTTCCAAGCTTTGGCTAGTGTGAATAGAGCTGCTATGAATGTTGGGGTGCATGCATCTTTTCAAATTACATTGTTTTTTTTTTTTTTTTCTGGATATATGCTTGGGAGTAGGATTGCTGGATCATAGGTTGGGAATGTTTAGCTTTTTTAAGGTGAAAACCAAGGCACGGAGAGATTGAATAACTTACTCCAAGGTCAAATGTTGGCAGCCTTTGACCGAGGCTGGGTGAGTCTTGGTAGCGGTCTCGAGCCGGGCGTGTGTGGTGTGGACACAGCATGCCGGGAGGGAGTGTGGGAGGCTGGGCGGGTGTGCGGCACGGAGGGCAGGGCTTGTCTGGTGTGTCCATGTGGCTCAGGTAGCGCCCTGGCCATCAGTGTGCACTGGGTCTGAAACACTTCGTGCATCAGTCTGGGTCTGAAACACTCGTGTGGGTGGCGGGCCTGGGTTCAGACTCTGGCCCCTGCACCCGCCAGTGTGATGCTGGGCAGACCAGTGAACGAAGCCTCGCTCTCCTCATTTTCACAGTGAGACCATCAACACTCTGATGACAAGTACCACTGCTTCAAAGAGCCGTGCTAGGAGAAAGCTTAGAAAAACCCTCTCAATGGAAAAGTCAAAAACCAGTGTTACCATTACGGGATGTCTGCTTGCGTTCTCTTTATCATTTCAGGACACAATGTGTCTGACTTAATACGGGGAGAAGCCACCAGAGGAAACAGGGAGACCTGGGCTTTATTTTATCTCTACCAGTTATTGGGCTTCCCTGGTGACTCAGCGGTAAAGAGTCTAGCTGCAGTTCAGGAGATGCAGGAGACGGAGGTTTGACCCCTGAGTCGGGAAGATCCTCTGGAGAAGGGCATGGCAACCCACTCTAGTATTCTTGCCTGGGGAATCCCATGGACAGAGGAGCCTGGTGGGCTACAGTCCATGGGGTCTCGAAGAGTTGGACATGACGAAGCGACTGAGCAGTTATTGACCCTGGGCTTTGGGAAAAATCGCTTTTGATTTTCCTATCTCAGTTTCCCTGGGATTTACAATCTTAGCATGCTATGGCTTTCCATGAGACAATTGCTTCTGAAAGGTTTACAGGATGCTGCCAGGCATTAAGGAACAGCTGCCCAGTCACCTGTGGCTGAGATGCATATGGCTATGGAAATGGGCAAAGCTATTAGAATTACCTTCAATAAACTTTAGTCACAGCTACATACCATACTCCTATACTGGTTATGAATAAAAGATTGGAAGCTCTATGAATGGAAATTTATTAGTACATCATTAGAGTTACATTGATATTAAAAAAAAAAAATCACAACTTATCAGACTCAAACTCCCATCCTAGTGGAACAAGTATGGCATGAGTTATTAAATATGGTGGTTTTATTTTTCCCTGGAGAAAATGAAATATGATTAGTTCTTTTAACATGATATCTGTTTAAGTATAAAGTTATCTATTTTAAAATGTTATATTTGAGTGCTTTTCATTTGAAATTGTATTCTTTCTCAAGACAAAACTTCGACATTGTTGCTGATAGGAGGGAAAGCCTTAATTCAGCTCTTTGTCTACTGGGGCCTGTGTATTGGGAAAGAAAATGCATTCCTTTGAGAACATGAAGCTTGCTATGACCCTGCTGAGCTATGAATAATTTGTGATCCCCAGAAACAGCACTCAATTTTAAAATACCATTTTAAAGACATCATTTGTTGTTTGACCATCGTTTCCTATTTCGCACAATTGGAAAACTAGAAGAGCAATTCTCTCCTGGGAGTCACGCCTTCATTTGTCTGATGTCTTCTTCCAATCTGAAAATGCAGTGTGTCACATATTCGTGGTATACAGTGAAAATGAGCTGCACACATTCTGTTTGATAACTTTGAGGGGGAGGAAGCAAAAATATATGAATCATTTGAAATCTGAAAAAGCAACTGGCATTTGTAATGCACTGTTCTCAGGTACTGTCCGCATGTCACTATTTCCCATCCTTTCTCATCTCACAGCCTCCCAGAGGGAGTGGTCAAGGGCTCATCGCTCAGTTAAAGACAGAGGTAAAGAAAGAATCAGCGAAGAACAGGACTTCCCAAATGAAGGAGGAAGCCCTCAGCAGACCCTGTCTCCAGCAAAGCACAATTTAACTGGTGAAAATTACAAAAAGCAATCATTTAGAGTCTCTAGACTGCTCACAAGGTGGGCAACAAATGAAAAATAAGTCATTCAAGAAAACCTTAGAAAGAACAGTGAGCGTTCGTGGCATCTGGACTGTGCGCACTTCTTGGCCTGCACCCACAGCTCTGTGGTGGGGCGGGTCTCCTGGGGCCCTCTGCTGTGGGTGGGCCCCACTCCCAGGCTTAGGCTTCGGATTCCCCTGTGGGGGCAGACTCAGGCCCCCTGCCCCCTGTTGCCAAGAGCACCAGAGCCCCTCTCCCCGCCTGCCTCCTAACAGTCTCTGGAGGAGAAAACTCGGGGTCCCTGTCACCCCTCCCCAGCCTAGCTTATGCGCTAATTGGGCAGGGCTCCCTGCTGCAAGGAAGACGCCAAGAAGACCAGGGCTGCCAAGGCTGGCCCGCCAGCATATGGTTGTAACGTGTGTGCACACTCAGTCATGGCTGAGACCCCAGGGACTGCAGCCCCCAGGCTCCTCTGCCCATGGGATTCTCCAGCAGTGGTGCAGAGCATCAGCTCAAGGGTGGAGAGGGGGCGAAGGGAGTGGGGAAGGTAAGCTTAGAGATACAGAGCTCAGAGCTCCACTGGGAGGGCTGCTTGGCCTGGAGCAGAGTGGAGAGCTCCACACGTAAGGGTGTCGGCAGCCACGGGGTCCTGGAGGAAGTGGAGAGGCTGGAAAGTCTGATGCATGCAAGAAAAGCAGCCACATGGACTGGAGTTTAACAGAAGCAGGCGGAGGCCTCCTGGAGACCTCCGGGGATCCCAGTCAACTCTGTGCATGTTCTCTAGGCCCCGGGGGCTGGGGTAGGGGTGGGCAATGACAGCAGGATGTGAACGGACCTGAAAGCGTTCCCCAGGTCTCAGACAGACCCAGGGACTCGAGGGGGCTTAGCCACAACCCCCCACCGAACATGGACTGACAGCAGAGTCCCCTGACACAAGGGCAGCTCCCAGGAGCCAGGCTCAGAAACGCGAGCCCAGTGGCCCTGGCAGGCTGGAAGCCTGTGTGATGCCCAAGGCTCGCCCCCCGCCCCTGGGGGCCGTCAGAGAGGAGCAGTCCTGGGACTCTAAGTGAAGTGAAGGCACCCAGTCGTGTCCGACCCTCAGTGACCCCATAGACTGTAGCCTACCAGGCTCCTCTGTCCATGAGATTTTCCAGGCAATAGTGCTGGAGTGGGGTGCCATTTCCTTCTCCAGGGGGGATCTTCCTGACCCAGGGATCAAACCCAGGTCTCCTGCATTGCAGACAGACGCTTTACCCTCTAAGCCATCAGGGAAGTCCAAACTAACAGCAACTCCCAGCCACACAGGAACCACTGTACCAGGTCGAAACCTGGCCAGCCCCAGGGGATCAAGCACAGCTTTTGTTTTGGCTTTGTTTTTCATTGTTTCTATTTAATCTCCCATAATAACAAAGCAGCGTACACCAAAGGAGTCGATCTTTCTGTTTCCATCCGTCAGCCATCCGTCCATCCAGGTATCCAGTATTGGCTCAGTAAATGACAGATTTCATGTTTATTTTCCATTTAAAGTTTGAAATCTGAAAGACAGTTTCTAGAACTTGGATAATTATTTAGTAACGTATGCTAAGAGACCAAGATTGCAACCGTATTCTTGCAACTTTAGGCAGGTTTCTGTTTCTTCAGTAAGATTTCATCGACATCTCACAGTTACTAAAGAATACTGAGCATAGAGTAAGTCAAGCCCAGCTTTGACAGATAACTAGCTTATATACAGCTGAAGTGACTTCTTGGGAGGCCAGGCCAAACAGGAAGAGCAAGGTGGCAGAAAACTGAGCAAGTCCATGAAAGACTGACAAGCTGGAAGCTAGACTTTGCAGGATCATTTCAGTCTGGTCATTAAACCAACCAACCATCCAGCAAACAACGGCAACAGCAACTACCCGTGGTGGGGTGGGTGTGTCTGTGTCAAAATCCAGACACACACGTAGGACTGAAAATCAGACTTCAAAGCGTTTCTGGAAAACAATAAATGAGCAGAAAATACCTTATTTGTCTTAAAAATAACACAGTTACCAGGAAGCCAGGGGTCTATATTTGGAAGAATTGTTTTACATGACCATCTCTTGCTATGAAATAAAATCTCTTTCAACTAAAAAGTCTGGCAGATTTTTTTCCCTCTCCTCATGGGTATTTCAAAATTCTATTCACACACTTTTAAAAAAGAGAGAGACTCCTTTGTCAACCTGATCTGTTTCTCATACTTTCCGGTGTCTGATTAGATCCACATTGAAAACAGATGGCAGTTGGAGATATTAACAAAAAGAAAACACGCTTTAATTTTCTTTATTAAATCGATGAAGGAAGATGGTCTCAAGATGATTACATTAGAGTGCTTAAATAACTCATTCCTTAGGAAAAACGTGGCCAAGTCACAAAGCTGTTTCAGCAGTGGCTCTAGAAACCGAGTGGTCACAGGACCAAGAAACGGCTGACTTGCCTTCAGAATGAGAAGCAGTGACGCTGTCCAGACATGGCCTTCTCTGAATTCAGTCTAGGAACAGTTCCAGATAAGGCAGCGTTGCCCCGAGCCTGGGTGTTTCATATACTCAGGGCACCGAGAACCGTAGCAGATTATCTCCAACTCAGCACACTTAGCACTTTCTCTGGTTGCAACCAAAGAAAACATGAAGGGTTTACTCCACTTACCGCCGCTCAGAAGAGCCCCAGGTGCGCGCTGGGGGTGTGAAAACCCATCTGCCCTTCTTCAGAGCAAAGATGTCATAGCCTCCTCTTCCAGAGGCTTTTCCACTTTATTACGTTTTCCCGCTCCATTCTGGGAAGCTGGGATTCTCTGCCGGGACGCGGAGAGTAACTGGCAGATAGGCTTGCTGCCTTCACTTCTCCGAGGTGTGGGCCACCTCTGCCCCATCCTGGGGGCGCGGACCAGCCAGGCAGCCGCTCCTCGCGTGCGGGTGAGGGAGGTGCAGCACCCTGACCTGCGCCGGATCCTGAGTCAGGTCACTGATGAGGCCTCGGGGGGCTGGCACCACAGACCTGCAGCCTCATGACCTTGGACTTGGGTTCACGAGACAAAGTGAAGCAGAAGGAGGGACTGACCACATCACTGGAGAGAAAGACACTCTGGAAGGATGGAAACTGAGATTGGCGAGGACTTCGGCTGCCTGCAGGTCCAGTGTGTTAAGGTCTGGTAGCATCTGAGCAGGGAGAGGGAAGAGCCTGGCACTGCTGTGCAGGAGCTGACGTGTATGCTCCTCCTGCTGGACACGCTGATCAAGTCCTCTCCCACGTATTTCATTTATTAAACTTTTCCCCATGGCAATTTGTTTATTTTTATTGAACTCTCGTTGCCATACCGCGTTCTGCTACACAACGACTGGCCTTCGCGCACATTGTGCAATGGCCACCACGGTGAGCCTATCAGCCGTCTTCCCCCCAGAGTCATGGCCACATTACTGACTGTATCCGTTGTGTTGTATGCTCCACGTCCACGGGACTGAAGACCTGCATGTTCTCATTCATTTTAACGGGACCCAGTTGAGGCTGGGAATCAAAGGTCCTTCTCCAGTGGAAAGAAAACCTGCGCAGTGCGCGCCTCCGAGTCCGCGTCTGCCTCCGGCCCGCTCTCCTGGCACCGTGAGGGCGACGCGCCCCCACCGAGGGCGAGCATCTGCCCTCCCTTCCCTTGAACCCAGGCTGACCCCCGGAACGGCCCTGCCCAGGAGCAGGAGGTGGACGTGACACCACGTGACTTCCGAGGTCATCAGAGGTCGCACGGTCCTGCCTGATTCTCTGAGTCGCTGGCCCTCGGCCACAGCCTGCAGGGCGGGCGAGCGGACGCCTGCTGACCCGGCTCCTCCGGGGCCTCCAGGGACCCCCCGGGGCTCGGGGGGCGGAGCAGGGCCCCGCGTCCCAGCTGAGCGGCGGCAGCCGCGAGAGATCGGCCCTTGCTTTCAGCCGCCTACCGCTGCAGTGAGGCGGGGGCCGCACAGCTAATGCAGGAGGGACGGCTCTCCCTGCAGGAAGCCGCCAGAGAGGGAGGCAGAGAGCACCGGGACCCAGGCTAACTGCATTTCAGCAGAAGCTGTACCATTCTCGTGGCGTGGGTGGTCTCCCCGAATCTCACCTCCTCAAGCTTGACTCTCCCAGCGCTGCGAGCCAGTCATGGATTTATCGACTCACTAAATTAATGAGCTTCACTCATTCCTTCAACAAATATTTGTTGGGTAATTATTATATTCTAAGCATAATAATACATCGAATATGATTCCAAAACTGGGTCTAGGCTAACCTGCCTGGGCTTACAATTTGGCTCATAGATTTATATATCTCTCTAAAAAATTTTTTTTTGGCAGCAGCCTGTGGCATTTGGGAACTTAGTTTCCCATCCAGGGAGTGAGCCCGGGCCTCCTGCATTGAAAGGTGGGGTTTTAACCACTAGGCTGCCAGGGGAGTCTCATTTGTTAGTCGCTCACCACCTCTGTGCCCAGGTTCCTTGTCTGTGAAGCGGGACAATAGTAATACATACTTCACAGATTTTAGGCGATTTAGAGGGGTTGATACATATGAAGCACTTGGCACGTAGGCCGGCACATATCTAACACTCCATAAGTGCTGAAATTATTGTCCTTATTATCAGCTGTAATAATTTATTTCTCAAAAGAAGATTCAATCGTGTCACCATTTGTTAAACC
Source organism: Nanger dama (assembly GCA_917880005.1). Classification (NCBI taxonomy): domain Eukaryota; kingdom Metazoa; phylum Chordata; class Mammalia; order Artiodactyla; family Bovidae; genus Nanger; species Nanger dama. Next base: position 3,450,332 of record CAKJTW010000021.1, on the reverse strand, counting down.
TACATGGGTTTTTTGGTGAGTGTTATTTTGGATAATTTTCTATATTTTTAAATGATTTGTAACAAAATTGAATTATACATGGAATGATAGAGTCCCAGTTTTGAGTAGATTGTCCACGTCGGGGACGCCGAGTACCCTGCCCTTGAGAACAGGTGCAGTGGCCGCGTCCGTGTGCTTGCAAGGACCCGTGCAGTGAGCTGGAATCTCCATCTTACCACCTGGCTCCAGAATTCTCTTGGGGGCGGGGAATGGTGCTGGTCTGGAAAAACAACTTGATAAGGCCTTTCAGCTTGGGGTTGAGGGTGGGACCTTGAGGGCTGGGCACTGGCAAGAGTTCAAGTGTGAAGGAGACAGAGTTAAGCTGCTCTTTAGGAGACAGTGAGGGGAAGCCGGGCTGGGGGGAGAAGCAAGGGTCGGGGGAGGAAGGAGGGAAGAGAGGCCCCGCAGCAGTGGGGGCGGGCTTCAGGGGGCAGTGACGGGTGTGTCGGTCAGGAATGCAGGCAGTGAGGCCCGTTAGAAAACAGGACATTGCGCCTACAGACAGACGTGTGGGGACTTATTTTCTCTGATAGACAGTGTTCCAGAGGAAGTTAGCTTGGGGCGATGGTTCAGCAATGCAAAGGTTGGTGTTGTGGCTGCAGGAATACGCCTTCTGGTCCTGCAGCCGCAGGGATCACAACTGACTAAAGGCTTCATCTGTTGGCATTTAAAAATTCATCGCAACGTTTGTGCCTAAGACGTGGGCGACTCCCTCCCAGTGGTGGAGCGTCACAGGCACCAACACAGACCCCTCCTAGGAGACCTGGGTCTCCTCTGACGGCCAGCTTGGGTCTGAAGACTCCCGGATGGCTTCACTGGACTTTCTTTAGATGTTAGGTAGTTAGAATAGGAAACAGGAGTCCAATGTGGAGGTGAGTAAAAGACAAGGAAGGGAAAAGCCCGAGAAAATAGAACAAAGGAAGGTCAAGGGAAGGTCAAGGGCATGAGGACTTCAGGTGGAACAAACAGCACTCCGGGCAGCCCAGTCTGCAGAAGGCAGGCCCGGCGGAGGGGAAACCCGTGAAAGAGGGGCCGGAGGGCTCTCTCCCCACCCCCGCACGCCCGCACGTCCTGCGCGCTCTTCTCTTCCCGTCTTTGGGTTGGCATGCCCTCAGCTTCGAGGATGGATTCTCCTGCTATCGTCTAAACAGAATAGAGCTGTAACACTGATTTGTCTAAGAGCTATAACACAGTCCAAGACCCGAGAGCTGTGATGCGCCGCGGGCTTTAATGTCCGTCACTTCAGATCTTTGTTGTGATGAGACAGAACCGAGGAGCGTACACTTGCCTGACAGTACAACCTTCCCTCCCTCTCGTCTTCATTTGGGGTCAGACTCAATCAAATCCTGACGTCTCTCCCTGTCTTCCTCAGATCCCTTCCTACTTCCCCTCGTGCAGGCATTTCCCCTAATGAAATCCTTGCTTATTTAATCCCACTTAAGTAAGTGAAGTTGTTCGGTCATGTCCGACTCTTTGCAACCCCACAGACTATAGCCTACCAGGTTCCTCCATTCCTGGGATTTTCCAGGCAAGAATACTGGAGTGGGTTGCCATTTCTTTCTCCAGGAGATCTTCCCAACCCAGGGATTAAACCTGGGTCTCCTACATTGTAGGCAGACACTCTACTGTCTGAGCCACCAGGCGTCTGCTTTTTGACAGACCTAGACTAACACAGTGTATAACCCTGAGATTTCCTTGGGCTTTCCATCATGGTTGCAAAAAGGTGGCCAGGGCTCCTGCCATCCCATCCACAGCCAAGACTAGAAGAAGAGGTGAAGAAATAAGGGCTGTCTGCTTGCATCTAATCCTTTTATCAGGAAAGCAAAAAGTTCCTTAAGAACTTCCACAAACTCATATCCTCACACCCAGTGAAGTCAATTGGAATAGCTTCTCTTGGACATCTTAACTGCACATGAAGCAGGAAAAAGAAAAAAAGAAAAAAGAAAAGCGTCAATGCAGAGTTCCAGGAGCACTTCCACAGGGAAAGACACTGTCTTCAAAACAGTATTGTTAGATTCCAGGAAAAGTAAGACAGAACAGCGCCCCTTGAGCCTGAGACCGAATGTTTCCATTCTGGGGAAAGTCAGGGTGGAGTCAGAGCTGAGTCAGTTTCATGAAGTGAAATGAACTGTGCCAGGGACTTCCCTGGTGGTGCAGCGGTTAAGCCTCCATTTTCCTGAGGCAAGGGGCACGGGTTTGACCCCTGGCTGGGGACGTTCCACAAGCTGTAGGGTGTGGCCCAAAATAAATACAATAAATAAGTTAAAAATAAAAATGACTGACATACACTATACACCAGATTGAGGGTTTTGGGCTCATAAGCCCACAGACTGAACAGAGATAAATATTAAAAACCTCATGGGCACAGAGAGAACTAAATAGTGACATGAGAAGATGGGAAGCTGCCCACGACCCAGGACACAGTGAGGAAGATCTGGGCGGGGGTCCCGGGCCCCGAGGCCTCCAGGAGCCCCCCGGAGTGCGACTGCGGTCCTGTCTGCGGCCCACCAGCCCCGTCCACACTGGCCCTGGGGCTCTGCTCGCAGGCCCAGCCCTGGCGCGTTTTCAGTCTCAACAGGTTAGCCCCCTGCAGTTCTCTCCTGGGCACTCTCTGCTGAGACACATCCTGCTGGTTGTGAGTGCACGGATTCCTCGCTGCACCAGACCCCAGGGTCAGGAGAGCGCCTGCCCTGTTCTCTGGGCCTCAGAAGCCAGGCCTCCCCCGAGCTGCCAGTGCAGGGGGACTCTGTCCTGAGACAAGGCTGGCATCACCGGCCAGTGGGTCTTCTTTCCGGGCAGCTCCTCCGTCTCCCACCACGGAGATGGGCTGAGGCTTGTCCAGGACAGAAAGAGAAACCTATCAAAACTAGGAAGCAAAACTCCTGACAATAGGAAACTTCTCAGAGTGATGGAGTGGTTTTGTCATCTTGGCTGGGGAGCTGGTTTCCTGGATGCTTACTGCTGCTGCTGCTGCTAAGTTGCCCCAGTCGTGTCCAACTCTGTGCGACACCGTAGGCTCCCCCGTCCCTGGGATTCTCCAGGCAAGCACAGTGGAGCCGGCTGCCGTTCCCTGGATGCTTACATAAGTCAAAATTTATCAAACGGTATACTTGCCACGAGCGCAATTGGTTGTGCCCCTCTCATGAAGGCTGCTGAAATGAAGTGTGGCTTTCAGCTGGCTCTCAGCTTTGACTACCTAAAGTGCATATAAGTTTTGAAAGCCTAGTTCTTAAGGAAGAAAAGTGCATTTGAACTCCAGACTTTTTTTTTTTTTTTTTTTTTTTTGCTGTTGGTTTTGGCTATGTGTCTTGTTGGATCTTAGTTCCCTGACAAGGGGTTAAAGCCATGCCTTCAGCTATGAGAGACGAAGTCCTCTCTGGACCCCCAGGGAATGTCCCAGGCCTGGTTTCCACTGTCAGGAGCTGCAGGCGGGGGGGCCGGGACACCTGAACCAGAGCGGCCCCCAGCGCCTGGGTCTGGCCTCCAGGGTGCCTGCCTCTGGGGTCAGGCAGAGAGCACACGTCCAGAACCGTCCTCTGTGTGGAGCGTCCAGGAAGGGCGATGGAAACACCGCCTCCCTGCCTTGAGAGAGGAGGACACTGTGCAGAGGACAGGACCTGAGTTTTGAGGCGGGGTCCCTGAGACATCCCCCAGCGTTCTGGGATTCTGACTTGGAGTGGGCCCCGAAACACAGGTGGAGGTGTGGACACCTTGGACAGGTCAGGGCACTGGAGAGCAAAGCCCTGATGGCCTGCCTCTCCAGGCTGTGGCCGGGGACACCAGCCGTCCAGGAGAATTCCACTGGAGAGGGCCGAGTGGTCCTGGGCGCAGCTCTCAAGCCAGTCCTGGTGGCCCAGCTGTGGTCACAGAGGCCACACAGAGGCTGGGGGGACAGGGGCACACTCTGGGGCAGCCGCCTATCACTTCGGCCACCCAAGGGGCAGTTATTCCAGGAGGGCAGGGTTTTGATGCTGAAAGCAACCAGTTGTTTTGAATTGGCAAGAGTAGGTTTTCCACCTTCAACAGGAACAAGGGCTCAAGAGCCAAGTTCATTTTGTTGTTCAGTTGCTCCGTTGTGTCCAACTCTTTGTGACCCATGGACTGCAGCCTGCCAGGCTTCCCTGTCCATCACCAACTCCCAAAGTTTGCTCAGACTCATGTCCATTGAGTTGGTGATGCCATCCAACCATCTCACCCTTCAGTCTTTCCCAGCATCAGGGTCTTTGCAAATGAGTCAACTCTTTGAATCAGCTGGCTGAAGTATTGGAGTTTCAGTCTTAGCATCAGTCCTTCCAATGAACACTTAGGACTGATTTCCTTTAGAATGGACTGGTTGGATCTTCTTGCTATTCAAGAGACTCTCAAGAGTCTTCTCCAACGCCACAGGTTGAAAGCATTAATTCTTCAGCACTCAGCCTTCTTTATGGTCTAACTCTCATATCCATACTTGACTACTGGAAAAACCATACTATAGGGGGTTTTTCCTATAGGAATTGCCTATAGGGACTTTGTTGGCCAAGTGATGGCTTTGCTTTTAATACCTTGTCTAGGTTGCTCATAGCTTTTCTTCCAAAGAGCAAGCATCTTTTAATGTCATGGTTGCAGGCACCATTGGCAATGATTTTGGAGCCCAAGAAAATAAAATCTGCCACTGTTTCTGCTTTTCCCCCATCTATTGGATCAGTCAGTGTTCAACCTGTTGGAAAAGAATGTAGGCGGCCCTGCTCCGGGCTGAAGACGACGCCCATCTCCAGGGAGGAGCGGGAATCTTGGAGGTCCGGGAAGGTTGGGGGGCATGGGAAGGGGCGATTGAACAGCACAAGCGCCAGAGCTCAAAGCCCAGCCCCAGCCTCGGTGTGGGTGAGCGCGACTGGGGCCTTGAGCTCGGCTTCGTCCCTGCAGGCCCCTGGGAGCTGGTGCTGGAAGCAGGGCCCGCGGGTGCGCGGCGGGCGCTCCGATCCGCCTCTGGCCTCGCCGGCTCAGGAGGCCGGGCCACGCGGTGGAGGCTCCGCCGTCCGCGCGCGCGGCTCGTGGGCGTGTCGGGGCTGCGGTGAGACGGGGGCGGAGGAGGCGCGCCCGGGAGGGCAGCCCTGTGAGCCCGTCCTCACTATCCACTCATTACTCACATCGCGACCACAGAGGACGCATCGTGCGCTGCTAAAAGGGCGGGTTTAGAAATCGGTTGCTGCAGTGCGGCAGTCAAGTCGCGGATGTTTGGTCTTTGGGGAAAAACAGTTACATCCTTTCTTGCAAACCTTTGATTACCTACACAACGAGATATAGTTGAAAATGCACATTCACACACACTTGTGCCTGAATGCTCATAGTCGTATTACTCACAGTAGACTCAAAGTGGGGCCACGTGGCTGCCAACTGATGGATAGATAAAGTATGTCTGTCCACACATGATTGCCCAGCATAAAACCGAGCGGGTGGATACATCTGGTACAAGCTACTACGGGGCCCTGCTAAGTGAAAGAAGCCAGAGAGAAAAGGGCCCCGGGGGTGTGAGTCCACTTGTATGAAATGCCCGCGACAGGCGAATTCTTCGAGACAGGAAGCAGGTCCGCGGTGGCCGGGGTCTGGGGCCGAGGGTGGACGGGCACTATCAGCCAAGGGGTCAGGGGCCTCTCTTTGGAACTGTGGGATGTTCTGGGATTAGACAGTGGCAAATGGTTGCGCAACTTCATACTAAAACCCACTGAATTGCACTCTTTAAGAAGGTGAGTTTTATTGTATATGAATTATACCTTAATTTTTAGAAAGCTTTCCCCTGATGAATATATTTGCGCTCAAAGTTACACCCCCCGCCCCCATAGTCTTCGATGATCGTGACAGTGGCAACGTCTATTAATATTTTTCCCTCCTCTGGCAAAACCCACAAGCGGGGAAATGTTACAGCTTTCTAAGTTGCTCCCTAGAGTGACTGGGATAGTCACTTCTTCCAATAAATTCTTCTTCATAATGAAAAGGCAAAGAGTTTCTTTTATAGTTTGAGGCATCTGTGAAAAGGCGGATTGACATTCAATCATATTCCTGTCTTAAAGATGGGTTTAAACAGTTCCTCTGATCTTTTAAATGTGGAAAAGATTATTTTTGAGACTGATGTTTAAAAAGAGAAAGATTTCAGAAGTTGCAGCTTCAAAGTCAGAATTCATGAAGGCATATAGAAGTTTTAAAACAGTATCATAGAGTAAAATTAAAGTGTTTCTAGCAGTTATGAGGGAATTCTTTTGTGAATAAAAGAATTTCTTACAGGGCTCAAACATATCTTGGACTAAAGAGAAAGGCAAAAACATTGAAAAACGTAGATTTTGTTTTATAAGAATGACAGGGCTTGATAGATCTTTCTTCACAGGAATTGTGTAAACGTATTTTTAATTTGATACTGGAGTATAGTTGATTTGCAAAATTGTCTTAGTTTCAGATGAACAGCAAAGTGCTTCAGTTATACGTACATCCTCTCTTTTTTCATATTCTTTTCCCATATAGGTTGTTACAGAGTATTGAGAAGGGTTCCCTGTGCTCTGTCTCTGTTGATTATCTATTTTATATATAGCATTGTGAGGATCTTAGTCCCCAAATCCTAATTTATCCTTTCCCCCACCTTTCTCCTTTGGTAATTGTAAGTTTGTTTTTGAAATCTTTGACGGGGATTTTTAAAAATCAAGGGATATATATGAGTGTGCTTTGCTCTCCCTAAAAATATGTGACATATAAATTCAAAGCACTATTATCTTAATTCAATAAAAGTTTATGGGAATGATATAAAATCACCTGGAAAATTCTAGCTTGTGTTCAAATTACCTACACAAAACATTTTCACTCCCGCCATAAAAAGGTTAAGGCCCTGTTTCTTTTCATTTGTGAGAGCCTGAAATGAGATTAACTCCCTTCCTGGGAAGGAGGTAATGAGCTGTCAGTCTTAGGAGAGAGCTGTTTGGACAATGAAAGCTGCATATCATACTCTGAAGCCAGCAACCTTCAGGAAGAAAATTCTAAATTTCTGCTTGAGAAGTTTTATCTCTGAAATTTTAAATAAGCTAATTATGAGCTAATTTGCACAACATGAACTATGTTCAGGCTTCTCTCCCTCTTCCCTTTTTTTTTTTTTTTTTAACAGAACCTAATTATTGCAAGGAGATCAAGCCAGTCAATCCTAAAGGAAGTCAACCCTGAATATTCATTGGAAGGACTGATACTGAAGCTCCAATACTTTGGCCAACTGATGCAAAGAGCTGACTCATTGGAAAAGACCCTGATGCTGGGAAAGACTGAAGGCAGGAGGAGAAGGGGACGACAGAGGATGAGATGGTTGGATGCCATCACTGACTCGATGCACATGAGTTTGAGGGTGGACTCTGGGAGTTGGTGATGGACAGGGAGGTGTGGTGTGCTGTAGTCCATGGGGTCGCAAAGAGCTGGACATGACTTAGCGACTGAACAATAACATCAACAATTATTGTAAAGATAACGTTTTCTTTGTTTTTTGTTGTTTGCTGTGCTGTGCTCCTTGCAGGATCTTATCTCCCTGACCAGTGATTGAACCTGGGCAGTGAAAGCCCTGGGTCATTGGCACTGAACCACCAGGGAATTCCCAAAGATGATTTTCTTGAAACGTTTCTGGAGCAGAAAGCTGGTGTCCTCCTTGCCTCTCCCTCTGGCTCTGAGCAGAGGCAGCCAGCTTAGGGACGCAGCAAGCCCCCAGCCTGAAGGCGCTTTCTCTAGAAGCCCTTTCTCATCGGAGCTGGCTGGCCGCAGCGGAGAGCCGCGCGCTGGGGACTGCGGGGTCAGCCTCTGCCCCGGGCAGTGGTCGGGTTTCCTTCCAGCCTGGGCACACGCCGGCTGGGGTCCGGGCACGCGCTGCCCGGCTCGTCTGCTATGCCCGCGAAATAATAATGCCAGCAAGAGCAGTGATGAGTAGTGACAACGGTCGATCGCGCGGCCTCAGCATCTGACAGGGCCGGATGCTGGGCTCAGTGTTGAAGCTAACTGTTCTCCTTCAATCCTCAATACACTCGTGGAGGCTGAGCGGCCTTCCCAGCTGGGGAGCTCTGAGTCCCAGCCCACTGAAGACCCTCCTAGGCGCATGGCCTGGGCCCTCAGAAGGGGCTGCATTTAACATTCCGGGGGCGGGCCCGGAAAGGCTGTTGCGGCCCTGCTGGCCTGGTCCCCGGGGGCTGTCCTTGTTGGTAAAGGTCTGCCACAGACGATGGCAATGCCCTGTGCCCGCCTCTTCATGCCAAAGGTTCAGGGAAAGGTCTCGCTCTCTGAAAGATCAGAAGGAAAGCCATGCGGTTGGTAAATGCGTATCAGAGGAAGGCAGAGTCTGTGTTCCCACGGTGGACACGTGAAATCGTGCTCTGAACTTGCCAGCACTCTGTCTCTGGGCTTCGTGGACACGGTCGCTGTCTCTCGGGGAGGTGTTTCCCACGCTCATTTTCTCCAAAATGTCTGTCTCCAGTTCTTTTGGAATAAATTTATTTTTCACTTAGTTTCTGCGGTGTGAGGACTCCACTGCGGTCCTGGCTCTCTCTAGCAGTGCTAAGCAAGGGCTTCTCTTCTCTGCAGTGCACAGGCATCTCACCACAACGTCTTCTCTTGGTGCAGAGTACATGCTCTAGACACACGAGCTTCAGCAATTGTGACACACGGGCTTACCTGTTCCATGGCGTGTGGGATCTTCCCGGACCAGGGATCGAACCTGTATCCCTCACATTGGGAGGAGGATTCTTATCTACTGAGCCACCAGGAAACTCTTATCTCAAGTTCTTGAGTCCTAGGTTTTCAGGCCATGTAAAACGTAGGTGTAAAAATGATTTCTCCCTAAATCTCTTTTTCTCTGTCATCTCAATAGTTAAAATACCCTTTGGAACCTGAATGATTGAGGTGTTGGCAACACATGCGTGTGTGTCTTAGTTGCTCAGTCATGCTTGACTCTTTGCGACCCCATGGACTGTAGCCAGCCAGGCTCCTCTGTCCCTGGGGCTTTTCCAGGCCAGAATACTGGAGTGGGTTGCTAGTCCCTTCTCCAGGGGATCATCCCAACCCAGGGATTGAACCTGGGTCTCCCGCATTGCAGGCTGATTCTTTACCAGCTGAGCCCCTAGGCAAGCCCATCATGTTAACCAGGATTAAGTAAGTCTGGCCAGCACTGCAGTACTGATTGAGGTGTCAAAGCTTACACGTTTCCTGAGAACCTCTGCGAATTAATATCAGCAGAGTCTTTAAATCCCTTCTTAGAAACAGGTAGTGAGTGAGCCCAAGTATATAAACAGCAGAAAACAAGACACGACAGCCTCTCATCAGTGTTTATTTTAAAACCATTCCAGGAGCCCGGCTCCACCCAGGTGGGGGAAGATCCCAGGAGGAGGGCGTGGCAGCCCCCTCCAGTGTTCTCGCCTAGAGAATCCCGTGGACAGAGGAGCGTGGCAGGTTGCAGTCTGTGGGGTCACAGAGTCGGACATGGGAAATGGCAGCCCCTTCCAGTGTTCTCGCCTGGAGAATCCCGTGGACAGAGGAGCGTGGCAGGTTGCAGTCTGTGGGGTCACAGAGTCGGACATGGGAAATGGCAGCCCCTTCCAGTGTTCTCGCCTGGAGAATCCCGTGGACAGAGGAGCGTGGCAGGTTGCAGTCTGTGGGGTCACAGAGTCGGACATGGGAAATGGCAGCCCCCTCCAGTGTTCTCGCCTGGAGAATCCCGTGGACAGAGGAGCCTGGCAGGCTGCAGTCCGTGGGGTCACACAAGAGTCAGACTCGACTGAGCGACTCACACTTTCACTTTGCAGACGTGAGATTTCCATCCGGGAATTCTTGAGAGCACACCCTACTTTTCAGGCCCTGCGCCTGAGTGGGCCTTCCCTCATCTGCACTGTCTTAGCTGGGGAGCAAAATTAATCCCCTTCCTCTCGGTTCTTCTCCCTTCCCGCCTAAAAACCCAACTTGGTAAGTGACGTGAAGTCGCTCAGTCGTGTCCGACTCTGCGACTCCATAGACTGTAGGCTCTCTATCAGGCTCCCTCCGTTCAGGGGATTTTTCAGCAAGAGTGCTGGAGTGGATTGCCATTTCTTTCTCCATGGGATCTTCCGGGCCCAGGAATTGAACCCGGGTCTCCAGCAATGCAGGCAGACGCTTTCCCTTCTGAGCCACCAGGGAGCCCTTGGTAGTCGTGCCTCATTTTCCCAGGGCCTCGTAAACCTTTCTGTTTTCTTTCTTTGGCTCCATCTGCTTTGCTCTGGTCGGGCCGGGCCGGCAGGTACAGGCGATAACGCAGACAGTTCAGACCACGCTGCTCTGGACGCAGGGACATAAGGCGGAAGGTAGGGCCCCCGCCGGGCCTGCCTCCATCCGGCTGCTCTGTCTCCCGGCTCCACTGGACCCGAGGCCCACGCCACGGCCCTGGCCTGCGCTCAAACCCTGGGGTCCCGCACCCTCCTCCTGGGGCCTGGGCCCTGCCTGTGACCCCCCTTCCCTAAGTGCCCACCACCTCTTTCCCGTCTTTCCTTACATCCAACTGCGGAAAACCTCAGACATGTTCAGAAATGGACCAAACAGTACCAGAACCCTTGTGTTCCTGCTGCCCGGGTTTAGCAGTATGAACACACAGCCCCTGGTCTTTTATCTTTCTCCTATAAACTCCCTGACATTGATCACTTTGAAGCAAATCCCAAATACGACATCATTTCATCCACAAACGTTTCGTGATGTATCTGTAAGGAGTCTTAAAAAAAAAAAAAAAAATGATCCTATTATCAGAGACGTGAAAGGCCTCCCTTAAAGTCAGCACCTCTCTCTCTCCTAAGAATTTTTTTTATTTTATTTTTTTACAGATTGGTTAAAATGAGAACCCAAATAAGGTCCATGTGTTGGATTTGTTCTCTCGCTGCTTTCAATTTAGCCTGTCTGCTAATGTGGGCGCCTGCACACATGCCCATACAGGGATACACACCCACCCCCAGCCCTGGGGCCTCTGTTGCCTGGGACCCGGTCACCTTTCCTGAGCATTCCTGTAGCTGGGCTTTGCCGCTCACTCCCCCAGCTCTTCATGGACACTCTCTCGGCCCCACACTCGTGGGCTCGGGGTCTGTGGTCCCCGTGCAGGGGCGCTGTCCTGGGGCATCAGCTGTGGATCCCGTGTGTGCGCACTCAGTCGTGTCTGACTCTGCGACCCCGTAGACTGTAGCCCACCCGGGTCTTCTGTCCATGGGGATTCTCCAGTCACGAATACTGGAGTGGGCTGCTTTGCCCTTCTCCAGGGGATCTTCCCAACCCAGGGATCGAACCCTGGTCTCCCGCATTGCAGGTGGTTGCTTTAACATCTGAACCACCAGGGGAGCCCGAGAATACCGGAGTGGGTGGCCTATCCCTTCTCCAGGAGAACCTCCCAACCCAGGGATCGAACCCACGTCTCTTACACCTCCTGCATCAGCAGGCAGGCTCTCTCCTCTGCAGCCACCTGGGAAGCCCCTGAGAGTGGCTGAGGGGCTGAGGAAGGGCCGGTGAGCTGCCCACGTGGTGATGCCTGCTGAGGGTCCGGGGCCTGCCCTGTGGTGGGGTCCCCAGGGTGAGGTTCTGGGGAAATGTCCTCTCAGGTCTGGGCCGCTGTGACCAAGGACCCCACGCTGGGGGTGGCCCCTCCAGTCCTGTGAGACGGGCCCTGAGCCCCCGGGTGCCAGCTGCGGCATTTGTGGACGCCTTGGGAGCTGACCACCAGGGCCTCCCTCCTGCGGGCCTGGCCTGGGTTTCTTCCGAGGAGCCAATGCCCAGTGTTGAGAGAGGATGGGCCCTGGGACCCCTGGCTACAGCGTTTGTACCTTGACACACCTCTCCTCCAGCGACAGAATACACAGAAATTATAAAGGACTAAAGATAACTGTGTGCCTATACAGCTGGGGCAAATTATGGGCAATAAGGCCTGAGAAGAGCAAAGACCCACCTGCTGCTTCTGAAGAGCCAGGAGCAAAAGCAGGGCACTGCGCATGCGCCCTGCACTCAGCACCACCAACCAAATGGGTGGGCGGACCGGAAGACACCCTGCAGCCCGAGCCCAGGGTACCCCCACCCACACCCACACAAGGCCCAGCTCCCCTCCGCACCCCCGGGAGTGCGTGAGCAGGGCACCTGTTGCTTGCTCTCCCTCCCTCCTGCTGAGCAGGGGCCCCAGTAAAGCCTTGCCTGAATTCCAACTTTGGCCTTGATCAATTTCCACTGACTCCCAGTGGGGAAAAAGTCCAATGAAACAAAAGAAAAAAAGAAAAAAATTTTTTCCTACTGACTAAGGAGGCCAGTGGAGAAGGCGATGGCAGCCCACTCCAGCACTCTTGCCTGGAAAATCCCATGGGTGGAGGAGCCTGGTGGGCCGCAGTCCATGGGGCTGCACAGAGTCGGACAACACTGAAGTGACTTAGCAGCAGCAGCAGCAGCAGGGAGGCCAAGAACACTGGTCGGCGGCCGTGGCCCCTGCACGTGGTGCGCCCTGGCCCGGAGGGGACTCCGGGGGCTTCTGCACGCCTTACATCTCTCTCCTCCCCTCCCCGCCTTCCTGCCTCTGGGAGGGGAAGGAGCCGCTGTTCTTCACCAATGCTTTCTGCCTACACTGCTTTACAAAAAGTCCCCGCTCACGGACAGACTGTAGGAGCTTAATGTGATAGGCAACTCAGCTCATTGTCTGCAGATTCCAGTTTTGAAATCTAAAGCCACAGGTCCCTGCTGAACCAACGAATCCATCCCTCAGGATTTGCTACTAAGGGCAAAGTCATTCAAGAAAAATTTTTTTCTCACCAATTTTAGTGGGAAAAATTATGATGTATCCACGATACGTCAACTGTTTCCACAGGCAGAAAACTGTCAACTGAACAATTAAAATAAGTACACACAAGTAAGGGCTTCCCTGGTACCTCAGACAGTAAAGAATCTGCCTGCAGTGCAGGAGGCCCGGGGGTTCAGTCCCTGGATTGGGAAGAACCCCTGGAACAGGTAATGGCAACCCACTCCAGGATTCTTGCCTGGGAAATCCTGTGGACTGAGGAACCTGGTGGGCTACAGTCCATGGGGTCACAGAGAGTCAGACAAAACCGAGCAACTAAGCATACACACACACGTACAAGTAATAACACACGAAGGTACATAAATCTAGTTTGTACATAGAATGCAAAGGAATGAAGGTCTGTTTTGAACTCACCTAAGTACTAAGAGGGGTCTAGGGAAGAGGACTCGGAGAAGGCAATGGCACCCCACTCCAGGACTCTTGCCTGGAGAATCCCATGGACGGAGGAGCCTGGTAGGCTGTAGTCCATGGGGTTGCTAAAAGTCGGACACTGAGCAACTTCACTTTCACTTTTCACTTTCATGCATCGGAGAAGGAAATGGCACCCCACTCCAGTGTTCTTGCCTGGAGAATCCCAGGAACAGAGGAGCCTGTTGGGCTGCCGTCTACGGGGTCGCAGAGTCGGACACGACTGAAGCGACTCAGCAGCAGCAGCAGCAGCAGCAGGGAAGAGGATGGGGGAGGGTCATTCTTTGCGAGTTCATCCTTCTCTCTTCATGTCTGTATCACCAAGTTTTCAACTCTGAGCTCACAGGTACTCTGCTCTCAAGCTGCCCCTCGAGGAATACACAGACAGCCGTCAGCAGGGGAGAAGTAAAGCCTGAGCTCTCGCGTTCTTGGGACCAGGCAGCTGTAACTAGAAAGCTGAGGCTCAGAGGAGGTGCGGCTCTGCATCTCCTTGGCCAGCTGGGTCCATGCAGGCGAGCACTTCAAATCTGTGCCATAAGGTCATCTTGGACAAGACGCTGCTGTGGTGACCAAGTTGCTGGTGTGTTTTCGTCTGCTTGGAGGTCAGAATATCACAGATCTCAGCATATTTACTCAGTGTGTTTTTGGATAAAGGTTATTGCATTGGAAACAACACCACGGCCACTAAGAAGCTGTCGTCCAAGGTGTGGTCTGAGAGCCGTGATGTGGGCAAGTTAATTCAAAAGCTGTGCCCGAGGGAAAGCAGTTACTTTGGCCGCCTTCTGGATTTCCTTCTGCAGGCGACGCTGACTTCCTCTCGGGCACATGGGCTAGGATGCAGGTCAGCTTCTGAGAAAGCCGAGAGGGACAGCCCACGGATACTCTCAAAGTTCTTACCAACACAGTACGTACCTGCTGATCAGGCGCTCAGAGGTACACAGTGCTTTGAACTACTGATGCTCGCAATAACACAGATGAATCTCCCTGAATGTGCTGAGAGAAGCCAGACACAGCAGATTAGGCACTCGCTTCAGACAGGCTTGACAGCAGGCAAACTGCAGAGCTGGAAATCAGAATGTGTCCCCAGGGGTCGGGAGGGGAACTGACAGGAAAGAGGCAGAAAGGAATGTTCAGGGGCGAATGGAATGTTTTACATCTTGTTTTGGGAGGTGGTTACACAGATGGACGCAACTGTCCAAATCCATCAAAATCAACATCCAAGATCTGTGCATTTTTATGGCATGTTTAGAAAGTTTGAAAGAAGTGTAAAAAAAAATCAAGAGTCTCTTACATTACATTGTTATTAAATATGTCTTTGAAAAAGTTTTATGGGCTTTGGGGTTGGAGGGCCTGGGTTGAATTCCAGTTCTCCAACTCCTAGCAGCAGGATGCTGGGCAAGTTAATGAACCTTTCTTAGCCTCATTTTTCTCACCTATAAACCAAGGGTAAAACCCGTCTTCAACCCATAAGGGCATTGGATGGACTAATGCCCGCAAAGCTCTCAGTCACGGATGGGCGAGTGTTACGTCCCTCTGCTTCCCGGAGCATTTTGAGGTTCCTTGTGGCAGGCTGTCCCCATGCCCGCCGTCCCGAGACCTTACCTCCAGGCCATCCCACCATCCCCAGAGGCTCTCATGGGCCCTGGGGGCCCTCGCATCTCGGCACCACTGGGCTCAGGCCCTGCCATCTCCGGCAGTTTCCAGTGGGTTCTGCGGCCTGCAGTCCAGCCGCTCCTAAGTCTGCTGTGGTCAGAACCCCCTGCTGGTTCCTGCCCTCTGAACCTGGAAGTTTGGGGGTGCTGGCTCTGGCTGGCCTCAACCAGCATCTTTGTTCACAGTCGCCTTTCTCCACGGAATAGACTAGTGTCCATTTCTTCCATGTCTCAGGACCTGGAAGCCTTCCCTGATCCTCCAGCGGGCGATGACTCCTAGCAGAGTTAGCGGAGGCAAGAGAAAACTCTTTTTTCTTTTTTAAACAACAATGTCATCTTTATTTTAAGGAATTTATTGGTTTCATTTGATGATCAACAATCAAGTTACAATTGTGGAGACCAGATACATTACCAAGATCTTTGTAATTAAGCATTCATCATTTTTAATAATTTGTATGCAGTAAAAATATTCATATTATTTTATCACACTTTGACAACAAAATAACATGCATAAAAGATTCTCTTTAAAACTAATAATTTTTGCAAAAGTATATCTGATTATATATGCTATTATTTTTTAAAAATTTAATGGAAAAGAATCCAAAAAAGAATATATATATAGGTATAGATGTTACTTCATTATCGGTTATTACATAATATTCAGTAGAATTTCCTGTGCTATACTGTAGGACCTTGCTATTTGTCTATTTTATTTGTTTTTTAAAAATTAATTTATCTATTTCAATTGGAGGACAATTAGTTTACAATATTGTGATGGTTTTTGCTACACATCAGCATCAGCTGGCCACAGGCATGCACAGTGTGTGTGTCTGCTAACCGCAATCTCCCAGTTTATTTCTCTCCCACTTCCCTCTTTGGTAGCAGTGAGTCTGTTTTCTATGTCTGTAGGTCTATTTCTGTTTCGTAAATAAGTTGGTTAAGAAATTATCAGACTAAGGAAAGCGAATGAGATGGACAAAGACAAATATCATAAGACGTTGTTGCTTACATGTGGAATCTAAAAAGGAAAACATACAAGAGAAGGTTCTAGAGAGGCCAGTTCAGGCGTCCCACACCAGCTGCCAGGAAGGGGTCTCAGTGAGCTTCGTCCGGGCGCTGAGCATCACCTGCTGAGACCTCTCGGCCCGTGGCATTGGGGCCTGGATGCGGGGACCTGTGCTGGGGCCACGGGGATGCCCCGAGAGCAGCCCTGCACCCCGTTATTCTGACCCCAGCCCCCTGATGTGTTCAGGAGATGCCCCAAGAGTGGCCCTGCGCCCTGTTATTCTGACCCCAGCCCCCTGATGTGTTCGGGAGATGCCCCAAGAGTGGCCCTGCACCCCGTTATTCTGACCCCAGCCCCCGTGATGTGTCCGGGAGATGCCCCGAGAGCAGCCCTGCACCCTGTTATTCTGACCCCAGCCCCCCGATGTGTCCGGGAGATGACCCGAGAGCGGCCCTATGCCTCGTTATTCTGACCCCAGCCCCCTGATGTGTCAGGGAGATGTCCCGAGAGCGGCCCTGCACCCCATTATTCTGACCCCAGCACCCCAATGTGTCTGGGAGATGCCCCAAGAGCGGCCCTGTGCCCCGTTATTCTGACCCCAGCCCCCTGATGTGTCCGGGAGATGACCTGAGAGCGGCCCTATGCCCCGTCATTCTGACCCCAGCCCCCTGATGTGTCAGGGAGATGCCCCGAGAGCAGCCCTGCACCCTGTTATTCTGACCCCAGCCCCCTGATGTGTTTGCGAGATGCCCCACGAGCGGCCTGTGCCCCGTTATTCTGACCCCAGCCCCCTGATGTGTCCGGGGAGACGTGTGCCCCGTTATTCTGACCCCAGCCCCTCGATGTGTCCGGGAGATGCCCCGAGAGTGGCCCTGCACCCCGTAATCCTGGCCTGGGCCGCCTGCTAGCCTCCCTGCTCCTGGGCCATCTGAGCCCGCAGGGCCTCCTGAGGGGCTGCCAGTCACCCTGGGGGACCCCAGCACCACCTCACAAAGCTTGTCCGCAAGAACCTCATTCGCAAATGAGGCCCCGCTGGGTTTAGGACTTGCACAGCTGAATTTTGGGAGGACGCGATCCAGAGCGTCGTGTTCCTCTAACAGCGTCATCGCTTCTCCCTTTTAAAATGTATTTTATTTATTGATTTCCGGCTGCCCTGGGCCCTCTTCGCTGCGAGCAGGCTCCCGCTGGCTGTGGGCGGTGGGGCTGCTCTTCGGTGCGACGCTCCGGCTTCTCACTCCTGCGGCTGTTGTCGTCGATGCTGAGCACAGGCTCTGGACCACCCGGGCTTCGGGCTTCGGTAGCCGCGGGCTGTGGGCTCAGCTCTCCATGGCGTGTGGGACCTTCCTGGAGCGGGGGACTGAACCCGCCTCTCCTGCACTGGCGGGCAGGTTCTTATCCTGGGGCACCAGGGAAGTCCTCGTTCATCTTCCCTTCCTTCCCTCCTTCTCTCCTTTCTTTCTTTTTATTTTTTATTTTTATTTTTAACTTTTTGGCATGTGGTCATTTTCCCAACCAGGGATTGAACCCACACCCGGGCAGTGGAAGTCGAGGCTTAACTGCTGGGCTGCCAGGGAAGTCCTGAACTCCAGGCATGTTTAAGGCCACCTCTGTGACGGCTCTCCTGAAGGGCCTGTGCCTACACTACTATGTGCTATTGCCTCTGATCTATTTATTTTTATCAAGACCATAATACTCTACACCATAAATGGAGAGCCAGGATCACACAGCATGAGGCTGTTAACGGTAAACAGAACACACAGAATACACCAATATGATGAACAGAAACACACAACAATTAATCTCAGCGTCTGTCTGCAGATTACTCTGAATCATTTTCCTGTCTAGCCCCTCTGGCTGGAAACGCCCTGTGGAAAACACATTGTCTAACCTGGATGGGGGCTGGCAGGCATTTGGACAAATAACCCCAGAATCGGAGCAGGAAGGCAGCCTCCATGTGAGCGTTTCAGGCTCTCTGGGTGGTAGGAGCAGAAGCTGTGTCTGCCGGGGCTGCGGGGGGACCACACAGGACCACAGATCAGAGCATCTGAGCGACCTTACAAGTCACACTTTGTAGAAGAGGAAAAGGAGCCACGGAGAGGTAAAGGCCAGTCCGTGCAGGGGCAGGGCCAGAACCCATCCGCTCACTTGAGTTCAGGTAGCCCTCTGGTGGCCTGGAGCCTCCAGGGCCCGAGCCAGCGACCACTTCTTGGTATCCTAAAATTAGTCAGAAACAAGGTTTGCAAAAAAAAAAAAAAAAAAAAAGAAAGAAAGAAAAATAAAACAGAATACTTCCCCTGCAAAACACCTGAAACTAACCTTGTAAATCAATTACGCTTCAATATAAAATTAAAAAAAAAAGAGTTCTGCACCACATCCGGGCTCCATCTTTGTGGGTGACAAGGCCGCACCGGTGTTTCCAGCATCTTGATGAGCTCATTTGTGCTATTATCCAAGGCAAGGTGTTCGTTGGGTGGAGATGGTTCACCTAACTGCCCTCCGAGTGTCTGCTGGAGAGAATTTTGTGTTGCTTGGGTGGTGGTGACGGAGAGGTGAGGTGAAGCCGCTCAGTCGTGTCTGACTCTTTGCGACCCCGTGGACTGTAACCTACTAGGCTTCTCTGTCCATGGGATTCTCCAGGCAAGAATACCAGAGTGGATTGCCATTTCCTTCTCCAGGGGATCTTCCCAACCCAGGTTTCCTGTGTTGGAGGCAGACGCTTGAACCTCTGAGCCACCAGGTAGCTTTTATTTCCTGAAAGTACGGCAGTTGCATGTGGTTAAAATTCACACGATGCTAAGGGAAGCTGGTAAAAGTTTCTTCCCAGTTTCCACCTATAATACCCTGACCCCCTTCCTGGAAAGCAGCGGCTGTTACGCCTTCCAGTGTCCTGCTGGAGATAGGAAGGTGGGGTGAGCTTTAAACAGAAGCACCTGTGAAATGCCTGAAATAAATTTCACCAGAATTAATCATTTTGGGAAAACCTGTGAATCTCCGCCGATCCAGGCCTTCTGCTCTGTCCCTATTTGACTTTTCTTTCCTCTTACTCTTTTTTAAATTGAAAATGTTTTATTGGAGTGGAGCTGATTTGCAATGTTCTGTTAGTTTCAGGCGCACTTTTTCTCTTTTAGTTCAGTTTTTTAAAAAATAATAAAATGTTTTATTTGCTTGATTTTGGCTGCCCTGGGTCTCCGTTGCTGCACGTGGGCTTTCTCTAGTTGCAGCCGCTCCTCTCTAGCCGCCAGGTGAGGGGCTTCCCGCGGCAGCGGCCCCTCCGTGGGGCGAAGCCCCGGCTCGGGGCCCGCGGGCTTCAGCAGCCGCAGCTCTCAGCCCAGCAGGTGTGGCGCAGGAGCTAGTTGCAGTCGCTCCTCTCTAGCCGCCAGGCGAGGGGCTTCCCACGGCAGCGGCCCCTCCGTGGGGTGGAGCCCCGGCTCGAGGCCCGCGGGCTTCAGCAGCCGCAGCTCTCGGCCCAGCAGGTGTGGCACACAGTCTTCCCAGACCAGGCGTCGAACCCGAGTCTCTTGCGTCTCCTGCTTTGGAAGACAGATGTCTTTACCACTGAGCCACCAGGGAAGCCGGTAACTCAGTTTGAGCCCTTTCCTATTTCTGGGTTAAGAACGCAGGAGAGGAACAAGGCAGGTAGACAGGCACGTGTCTGGAGGGAGGCTGTGTGGCCTGCCTGGGGCCCAGCTCACCGGCTTCCACGACCTGGCTGGAGCTAGTCACCTGGCTGCCCCCGTTCAGGGGACAGAACGTACCTGGTGTCGGGCGACTGGTTCCTGGCGGGATGCACTTAGCCTTTTATCTCCGTGAGTTCTGCATCTGGACACGGTTTAGGGATAGGACAGGCAGACGGTGCACGATTTCAACTTAAGATACACAGTTTGCTGTGCCCGTGGGGTTTCCACACACCCAACCTTGGGGGAAGGTGGAGATGCAGAGCTGGTGTTTGCAAGAGATGCTGGGTGATGGACGTCAAGCTTGTCAGGAAGCACGTGAGATGAGCGAGGAGATCCTCCCAGGAAGGAGAAGGCAAGACATCGGGGCGGGAAACATCGGGGCGTGGACACGTTTGGAGGGTGAATCCAGAGGGAAGGGAGCTTTGGGAGGGGGGTTACAGCATGGGGGGCTCTGGGGTTGTGAGAGGGATTGCCAGGAGATGCTGTCAGCTCTGGGGTTGGCAGGTGTGCCTGAGGGAGTGGGTTCAGGAAGGTGGCAGAGAGGGAGCCAGATTGTCTGAGTGTGCGTGTGATTGTCTGAGTGTGCATGAGAGAGAGAGAGGGAGACACACAGTCTCCTCCTCCTGCTCCCCTCTGCCCTGGTTCAGGCCTGTACGGCTTCCTTTGGGAGGCTGGACGGGCCAGGTCTTTACTCTGAAGCCTGGCATTTCTGCTAACAGCACCAGTGCCGCCCAATGAGGGCAACTCAAGGGAATCCACAGCAGAGGAAAAGGAGGGTGACATTTTAATTTCATCCAGCCTGACACACAACGGGCCACGAGGGGTGTGCCCGTGATTCTGAACCGTGAACGTGTTGACACGGTATTTCATGAACAGAGATGTTTTCTGGCCAAATTGGCCACAAAATGAATAAACGTTTTTTCTACTGAATTCAGCTAGAAAATGACTAGAAATCATCCCATGGGGATAGGGGGCGGGAAGGCAAGAAAGTAACAAGCAGAAACCAGCCGCAGGAAGGCAGAGAAGGGCTGCAGAGCTGCTGACGGCCGGCTCTGGCGTGGGGTCTGTGCCCAGTCCTGTGGCTGGCTGGGGGTCAGGGACCCTGGGACTGGCTGCTGGTAAGGTTTGTAGCTGGGGGACCAGCTGGCTGGCCTGGTGTCTGGCCTGCTGGTTGACCAGGTGGCTGGTCTGGTGTCTGATTGGGCAGTTGGCCTGGTGTCTGGCTGGGTGGCTGGCATGCTGGTTGACCAGGTGGCTGGCTTGGTGGCTCCCTGGGTGTCTGACTGGGTGGCTGTCTGGCTCCATGCCCTCCAGACGGACTGGAGGGTCCCCCCCTCACTTCCCCCTGCTTTGTCCCTCTTGCTTTCCTCCCAAGGGTCTCTCAGACCCAGTGGAGCCACATATAATATTTTGCTTGACCTGAGGTCCATTGAATACAAGTTTTCAGGGTTCTGGTTGTATAAACAAGGTAATTTTTTCCTTCACCAACTGGGAAGTCTGCAGTGAGGGCCACCACGTTTCCTTGGGCTGGGAGATGGTGCCCCTGGGGTTTCCACGCTTGGTTTTCACAGCCACACAGATCTGGGCTTGAGACCCAGCTCTGCTGCTGAGCAGTCACAGGAGTCCGGATCTGCTGGAATCTTTGGTCAGTCTCACATCTGTGTGATGTGAATAATACACATCTGGGGAGATGATAGCAACGACTGAGATTATACATCACATACGTATATTTACACAGTGCTTTCCACACCCTGTGCTGAAGGAGGGGTCATCCCCGAGATGATGATGACAGTGAGGAGGGTGAGACGTCACCCTTTTTATCCATCAAACAGAATTAAAATGAACTTGAAGAAACAGAAGCCCTAAGTGTTCTGCTGCAGAAATCTACGTTTGTTGTCCAAAGGCACACAATTTTCACAGCCTTCTAGAATCTCAAGCCTTTCACAACTACTACTTCTAAAAGAATTTTACCCCCAATCAGAAGGCCAAGATTTTTTTGTCATCTACAGATAAGAAATGCTACCATATGCTTGATAACTCCCACTTCAGCGAGTAGGCTGGGCTCCACAGCTGCCTGAATTCTCTGCTTGGGCTCACTGGGTGCTATGTTCAGTAGCAGCCATCAAGGAGAACTGGAGAAGGCGATGGCACCCACTCCAGTACTCTCGCCTGGGAAATCTCATGGACCGAGGAGCCTGGTGGGCTGCAGTCCATGGGGTCGCTAGGAGTCGGACACGACTGAGCAACTTCACTTTCACGCATTGGAGAAGGCAATGGCAACCCACTGGTGTTCTTGCCTGGAGGATCCCAGGGACAGTGGAGCCTGGTGGGCTGCTGTCTCTGGGGTCGCGCAGAGTTGGACACGACTGAAGCGGCTCAGCAGCGGCAGCAGCATAAAGAAGAACGAAATAATGCCACCGGCAGCAACATGGGTGAACCTCAAGATGATCATCTTAAGTGGAGTCAGAGAGCGACAAGCATCAGATGATGTCGCTTATACGTGGAATCTAAAAAATGGTAGAAATGAACTTATTTACAGAACAGAAATAGGCTCACAGATGTAGAAAACAAACCTCCGGTAACCAAGTGGGGGATGGCGGAGGGGGGAGGGGTAAATTGGGAGGTTGGGATCGGCACAGACATTACTGCGTGTAAAGCAGGTGACCAGCGAGGACCAGCAGCACAGGGACCTCTCCTCAGCACTCTGTAATGACATATATGGGCAAAGCACCTAAGAAAGAACGGCTGTACGCACTTGCGTACACTGTGCTGTGTACCTGAAACTAACTCAACATCTGAAACCAACCACACTCCAGTGAAATTTTTAAAAAAATCCACTCAAGAGAAAAAAAAAAAGAATAAAAGATAGGAGGTCACATTATCTTCTCCTTTCTCCTGTGTGGGCCTCTATATGAGAGAGCTTTTAGAATTCAGGGATTTCCCTTTTAAAAACTCCTATTGAAAGGCATATTATGTTTCAGAAGACTCATTAGGAGTAAGCCTGCTCGTAGGAAGGCAAACGCACCCGAAGCCAGGTTGGAAGACGTAAGGGAAGGTCGCACTTGGCTTCAATTCCTCATTTGTTTCCAGAGCAGGGACTGAGTGAAGGTGGTGGATGTGAAAGACAGAGGGTGGAGTATACAGGAGCGCTGCAAGCCACAGGGGGCACATCTTTCAAAGCTTAACTGGAAGATGGTGACTTCACAATACTGTGAACCAGCCACAGGCCTGCGTGCGTCCCCTCCCTCTCGAACTCCTTCCTCTCCCCCACACCCTGCCATGCTGTCGCAGAGCACCAGTGTGAGCTCCTGCCTCATGCAGCAGACTCGCCCTGGCTGCCTACTTTACGTCTGGCACCGCGTACATTCCAAGGCTACGCTCTCAAATCATCCCACCTTCCTCTTCCCCACTGGGTCCCCTTCTGCTCTTTCTGGCCGTGTCTTCTTCGTTGCCCTGCAGATAGGATCGTCAGTACTTTCTAGATTTCACATATATGCATTAATATTTGTTTTTCTCTTTCTCAATTCATTTTGTACAATAGGCTCCAGGTTCATCCATCTCATTAGAACCAACTCAAACATGTTCCTTTCTTTTATAGCTGAGTAATATCCCACCATATACGTACCACAGCTTCTTTATACATTCATCTGTCTGTGGATACCTAGGTTGCTTCTATCGAGGGCACATTTTTTTCTAACAGGATCTCTGTACATTGAGTAAAACGTGGCTTCCTCAAATAGAGTATTTCTGTGGAAGCAACCAGCCCCTGTGTGATACATAAGACTTTATGCTTAAATTCAGTCCTGGCACAAAAGCTCCTGTGGGTCCCAAACCAAGGGCATCCCTGAGACACGGGCCTTTCTGTTTTAAAGGGGAAGTCCTGCCAAACTGGGGGAAGTGTGCCACCCTAATGCTCATGCTCCTGGTGAAATGCGAGTGTGAAGGAACAGATGGAATGTCCCAGGCCCTGGGGACCGGGAGCTGGTGAAATGCGAGTGTGAAGGAGCAGATGGAATGTCCCAGGCCCCGGGGACCGGGAGCTGGTGAAATGCGAGTGTGAAGGAGCAGATGGAATGTCCCAGGCCCTGGGGACCAGGAGCTCCCCGGGAGAGCATGGATGTCAGAGGTGCTGGCTACCACGGGAGGTCCTTGGATGCCAGCCTCAACTCCCAGATCCTACGCAGCTGTAAGTGCTCAGCCTGCGGCAGACGTCCTCTGAGGACGATGACGGGGTGCCAGGCATGCCTGTGTGGGTGACCGTGCCGCAGACCTGCGACCTTGCAGAGGGGATGTGTTTACCTGTGTAGGTCAGAATCCTCTTGTAGGGCTATTTTGTACAATTTCAACTGCTTTATGTATTAATTACAAACGTCTTTCCTTTTTAAAAAGACTGCATGGAGCATGGACTGCTGTCACTGCTTCACTGATGTCTAAGCAAAGCCCAGTTGATTTACACGTCGTGTGAGCTTCTGCTGTGGGGTGGTGGTGGTGGAGCCACTCAGTCGTGTCCAAACTCTGGCGACCACAGGGACTCTAGCCCTCCAGACTCCTCTGTCTACGGGACTTCCCAGGCAAGGATACTGGAGTGGGTTGCCATTTTCCTTCTTCAGGGGATCTTCCCAATCCAAGGACTGAACCTGCATCTCCTCCATTGTGGGCTACCTCCCACAATGCAAGCAGATTCTTTGCTGCCGAGCCACTGGTAAAGCCCAATTTCTGCTGTACAGCTAAGTAATTCAGTTCCACACATGTATACATTCTTTTTAAAATGTTCTTTTCTGTTACGGTTTATCACGAGATGTTGCGGGATGCGGACTGTAGTTCTCTGTGGCACGCAGTAGGGCCTTCTTGTCCCTCTATTCTATACTGAAAGCTTGCGTCTACCAAGCCCAAGTTCCTCCCCACGCCTCCTAAAGCCCCTTTCCCCTTGGCAGCCATGAGTCTGTTTTTCGATGAACGTATCGCTTTTTAAAGCACAAAGTGTTGAGACATTAAAAACTGCCCTGCCTGGTAACAGTGAGCAGTGTTTTCACTGCAGGGCTGAGACGCAGAGAAACTGGAGGCTGTTTCAAGTGGCGTCTCCCCAGGGCTGGGCATTCATAAAGCAGCCCCTCTAAGACTGGGAGTGCGTTTTGATTTCTCATCTCACATCAGATCCACATCTCCTTCAACAACTTCCCCCGCTTCCTGAAGATGGCACCCCACTGCCCCAAACTGTAAGACGGAACGAGGCCAGTTTATCTGTCCAGTATGACTCCGTCGTTAGAAGAGAGGTGTGTCGGGCTTGGTTGTCGATGGGAGGGGCTCCGCTGTCAAGCCTGGGTGGGAGTCTCACTGTGGTGCTTTGTTAGCTGTGCGTGACGTGGGGCCACAGTCTGACTCTGTTCCACCTGCTACACCAGCCACAGGCCAGGTGGCTTATAAGCAACAGAAACGCACTGCTCACAGTTCTGGAGGCTGGAGGTCTGAGACCAGTGCTAACAGGGGTTGGGTTCCAGAGGAGGCCCTCTTCCCGGCTGCAGCCTGCAGCATCTCACTGTGTCCTCACGAGATGGAATGGGGTTTGAGAGCTGTCTGCAGTCTCTTTCATAAGAGCACTAATCCCAATCACAAGGGCCTCACCCTTCGGACCTAATCTCCTCTTAAAACCCCACCTCATAATACCATCGCCTTGGGGCTTAGGATTTCAACTCATGAATTTTGGGGGTTACAAATGTTCAGATTATGATCGCCACCTGCACCCTACAAAGCTGGGCTGAGGTTTTATTAGGTAACATATGGCCTGGCATATAGTACATTCTAAATACTTCCTTTCTCCCTAATTCCCAAATCAGTATCCTAGGATAAACTTCTAGGTTTACACTCTCATCATAAGAAGAAAAGATTGCCTACTGCTCTTGTTATCCTCAATTCTTGTAGATTCTTGTAGAAGAACAAATGAGCAATGCTTTATTTATTTTCAATTTTAGGATAAATTAAGGCCACAGCCTTCTGAATGATTTAAGATCAATAAATATCATTTTAAATTACTTTCTCAACGACCAATGGTCCTGCCTCAGTCAAGGATCTGCCAACATTTTATTTAACAAAGCTACAAAATATGACAACCAGCAATAACTGGTTTGGAAAGTTAAACAATATTAGGGTACAAAGTCAATATTATCTCCATAATTACTAGCAAAACTACTTAGCTTTCTGACTATTAAACTACTCCCAAATCTTATTTTACAAACAGTACTGAAAACTTATTAAAATTGTATTGCCTGCTGTGATTATAGATTTCAAGTAAAATTACCATGTTATCTGAAATCTAGACTTAACAGGCTCAACTAAGAGTTTCTTGGTCTCTCTGGAGTTTGTCCAGCTTTCAGAGTATGAAGGGAAGGTACATTTGTTTGTCATTAAGTACTTGAAGTTCATAACACTGAGGAAAGGAGTTTTAAAAACTCTTTGTATCAAATTGACATAATACCTGAAAATGCCTCATGGAATAGCAAACATGGATTTGTGATTGATAGGATTTCCTACTAGAATTGTTGTAATCTCTGTCTCCTAAAAATACATATTTTAAAATGATCTAAAGTACAGACAGGTAGGAGATGCAGATGTAGTATACTGGAGAGACCACGAAAATGTGTATTCCATGCAGCTGATGCTTTAAAAGAAGAAAGGCAAACCGAATTTAAATATTGTCTATAAAAGTCACTATTAACATCATGAGACTAGTTTAATCAGTTAAAAGTAACAAAAATCAGTTTAATAAAACTTCATGTGAAATGAAGTTAATGCTTTTAGCGTTGAATTTTTTCATCTTAAGTATTAAAGTCAACATAAAAACCGTATGGTGAGAAAGACTGCAGGCAATAAAACAGTCTGGGTAATTTTTAAAATGTCTTGTATTATATTAATTAAGTTTGTATTATTTTAAGGAGAGAAATGTTAAACACACAGTTATCTGATTCTTTTCACACCGTCTATAGTGGTCTGTAACAGGCAGGGACAGGCTACAACTTGTGGGCCAAATCTGGCTACCAACTGCTCTGGTCAATAAAACTTTATTGGAACACAGCCGTGCCCATTCATACACACTGTCTGTGGTTATGCTTGCTAGAGTTGAAAAGTTGCAACAGAAACTGTATGGTGTTCTGTAAGCTGAAAACTGTATTTAAATAAAATGGGTGGTAAAATGGTTATTAAAAAAAAATCCTTAATTATACTGAATTCAAAGTCTCAGTTACAGTATTTAAACATTATTTTCTTTAGGATTTCTTTCCAACTGCTAAAAAGCAACAAAAAGTACACCTTCTGAATCAGATATTTAAAATGTTTCTGATAAAGTTATTAAAATTGAAGTTCAGAAATATTAATATTTAGAGGTAAATAACTTATACTTGTAAATCCTACTGTTTAGCAGTAACGAGGTTCCTTAAATGAGACTGAGCTGTAAGGTGGGCTTGTAACTATAATTAGCTGAAGCAGGAGTTTCCAACAGGCCTTGTCAACACAAAGAAACCTGAATATTAATAAGCACGGCAGTGTGGTTTCAAGCCACACTGCACACAAGTTTCCTCTGCCTCCTGTAGGTGCAAACTTAAAAAGCCTGAAGGTCAAAGCCAGACAGATAAACCTTGTCTCTGAACATGCTGACCACGACTGATACAAGTTGAGTTTGCTTCTTCCCCTAAAACTCTGGAGGAAAACAAACTCCAAACCAAGGGCAATCATCATAACCATCTTAAGACGAAAAAGAAGAGAGAAATAAAGTCAAAAGTGGTTTAAACCCAACGATCAGCCCAGACCTCAGTTTCACTAGAAGCCTATTTTTGGAGTCACATATTCAAACTGTTGCATCAAGAAGATGGTAACAGAAAAAGATGCCCATGCGAAAGTGACGTCCAGCCAATAAGCAAAACAAGAGTGATCTGAGACAACCATAAAATCGTCAGGCCACTGACAGCTGGGGAACCTCCACAGCTGGCAACTCAACTGCAAAGGGACCTCCCAGGTTTGAGATGAAAAACACACTCGAACCTGTAATTGAATTAGACAAGCCTCGCTGCATGGAGCGCTTTGTGGGTCACCAGGATATAAAGCAAATGCTGGGTTATCAGAAGTGCATTTATCAGCCACAGTGATTTATTGAGTGCTTTAATAATACAAGTGTACATCAACTGATCCACAGTCAAAAGTGGCAGGTCCCTAAGAAATTTACAAGCACTTGAAGTAAATCAAAATACATATTATTTTGTTCAATCCAGCAGCCTTCGGTGTGGGGACAGAAGGCTAGTGATAAACAGAGTCTTCAGTAATGCACAGTGATTGTGATTGAAGCGTTTGTACAAAATCTGGTTCCCAGTAGCATGCACCCACCGATAAAGACCAGTACAAAAAAATTAATCCTAAACGCTACATGGAAGTAGAAACGAAATAGAATTCTGAATTCGTGTCTTCCCGAAGATCACAGAAAAGGAAGAAGGACCGAAAGAAAATGGACACTAAGGAACAGAACCACACAGGGATACGAAACTTGGTAAGAAAGCTCTTATTATTACAGACCCGACACTGTTTGCACTGAAAACCAGAGTTCCCATCCACGTGGAGGGGGGATTAAAAAAAAAGACCAGATCTTTCAAGTTAATGGAAATTAACAAGGGGATAAAACATGAAACAGGGAGGGGTGGGAGCAAAGGAGCAGGGGGCCGGGCGGCGCCCGTCGCGAGCAGCTCCCAGGGCAGCGGCGGGCGGCGCGGGCGCCACGTCGCGGAGCCGCCGCCGGGCGCTACGTCGCGTACCGCTTGGTCCACTGCCGGGCCGTCCGGTCGTGCTCCGCCCCTGTTGGTCATGTACTGCGTGGCGATGCTGCCGACCAGCGGGTCAGCTGCAAAGGAAGCAGAGGCAGGTCAGTCGGGCCAGCGCTCGGCCCCCGGAGCCGAGGACGCGGGGCGCGGGGCGCGGGCGCAGGGGAGGTGGCCGCGTCCTGCCCGGGAGCAGGGCCGCCCGCCCGGACCGCATCGCTGCAGCCCCGCCGCCGCGTCACGGTGCGGACAAGGCTCCCGGGCCCCAGCAGGCAGACACGGGCCGCCGCCCCCGCTGGTGGTCAGGAGAAGCCGCGAGTGGGCAGAGCCTGTCTCCACCCTGGTAATTTGGGGATTAGGAAGCCGGGTGTGTGCGTGTGTGTGTCCCACTCTCTGCAGCCTCATGGACTGTAACCCTCCAGGCTCCTCTGTCCATGGGATTCTCCAGATAAGAACACTGAAGCGTGTTGCCGTTCCCTCCTCCAGCGGATCTTCCTGGCCCAGGGGCTGAACCTGCGTCTCCTGCGTGGGCAGGCGGGCTCTTTAAGGCCTGAGCCACCCAGGAAGCCTTATCAAGTCCTAGGGCTCTCTGTTCCAAAAGTACCAGCGGACGCTACTCAGCCAACGCTCACTGCCTTCACCACGGCCTCAGACCTGCACATGGAGCTGCCATGGGAGGAAACTCAGCCTAAGGAGGGGGCGCCAGGCCTGGGGCAGGAGCCCCCTTCTCCCTGCAGGCTCCTGGGACGCTCCTCCACCCAGACAGGATCCAGGGCTACTGAAGACCACTGAGAGCAACTGGAAAAACGGCCTTTAGGTTTCTGGAGGTCCCAGAAGGCACTGGTTTCCCGCCACTCTTTCATGTCCCTTTGAGTTTTAGTTCCTGTACTTTTGGTGTTGAGAATTTGTGTGTATCAGAGCAAGTGGATAAGCAAGAACCAAAAGAGAAAAGGGGGAGGGGTGAGCAAAAGTTGGTAATAAATACAAAAAAATATGCAAAGAAGATGGCAGTGCGCTGCAGTCTGACAACCTCGTAACCTGAGGAAAACCCTGAGTGAGACATTCAATGTCACAGCTTCTCAATAATCAGAGTGTAATGGAAGCACCACCTTTTCAGAATCTGCGGAGGCTGACGGTAACAGCGTCTGAAAGTCCTCCCAGCAAACCCCTGCTGTTTAAAAAGTTTTGTTACAGCTCTAACATTACTAATATACCATTTTTAGGGGGTTGCATTTTCCTTAGGGCCTCACCTAGCGAGTTGTGGGGTGTTAGTTCCCCCGCCAGGGACTGAACCTGTGTCCCCTGCAACAGAAGCACAGTCCTAACCACCGGGCCGCCAGGGAAGTCCCAAGACTGCTTAAGCTTTCACGAACTTCCCTTAAGCTTTCTTGGGTTTGCGCTAAGCTTGTTGTTTCTTACATTCACTCGTATCACAAACCATTAACAGACGACCAGTCACGGGTCTGTTACAAACGTCTGCCTCTCTGCCTGCTCTTTGTGACTCTTGACTTTTACCTGCCCAAAGGCTGAAACTCGTCACCTCAACCAGCCCAGCCAGGGTTCAAGATGACTCAGACCAGCAGTACAAATGGAGACACAAAATCTCTGGGATCGGTAAGATACCGTCTTAAAAAATGCTGTCTTTCAGTTCAGACTCAAGTAATGACTTTATATTAGAGTCTACAAAGGGCCAAAGAGAGGTGTGAGTCTCATTTCTGTACCTTTGAAACAAACCATCTAGTTCCAGTTTCGGGAAGGCAGAGAACTTGGGCACCCTGGACGGAGCTTAGGTCTGCATCAGTCAAGCTGGCTGTTTGGTTAAATACACCCAACGTGAGAGACATGTGCTAAAGGGCCATCTGAGCTTCCTAACTTAACTGGTCCAGGTAAAGGACTGGCTTAAGTCAGAAGCATGAGCAGTGATATTAACGTTCTAATGCAAATGTACCTCATGGAGGGTGGGCTAACGGGGAACAAGGGTCTGCTGTTCCTCCACAAAGGGAGAGGGAGACAGGTGAAGGACGAGGAACACGAAGCTCGGGGGTGGGGAAAAGCATTCAGATTATTTCAGCAAGGGCCGAGGAGGAAGAAACCTCACACACACACTGTGCAGACTTCTTTTGTATGCTTGATTAGCAATAAATTCCTTTCAGAGTTCCTTTCACCTTTTCAAGCTCAGTTTTTAAAAGAGAAATATTTTTCCATCTGCAAAATTATACATGCTAAATATAAAAACAATACTAATTTAGAAAGCCACCTCACACAATATCTAAGACAGAAAGTTGTACGTGAAAACTGGCTGCAAATTCACTGAAAGAAGTACTGTTAACACGCTGACTTACATCTCTCCAGACTTCTGAACATACAAGGGAAAAAAATAGGTCAGTCTGCTTTCGCAATGTTTAAAAAAACTCATTATACGGTGAATAACTTTGTTTCAGGAATGATATCCTACCTCATCATTTTTATTTTTTTAAATTCAAGTGTAACTGACATGTCAATATTACTATGTTAGGTTCAGGTATACAACATAGTAATTTAATATTTTTATAGATTATACTCCATAAAAAGTTATTATATTCCCTGTGCATCATCTTATTTTTTATTTAATTTTTGTAAAATTTTAAAAGGCATTAATTAATCAATTGCTTTATTTTCGGCTTCGCTGGGTCCTTACTGCTGTGCGTGGGCTCCTCTAGTTGCAGAGGGCAGCGGCGCGCAGGCTTCTCGCTGCGGCGGCGCCTCTTGCTGCGGAGCGCGGGTTCCAGCACTCGGCTCAGCAGCTGCGGCCCCCAGGCTCTAGAGCACAGGCTCAGGGCTTGTGTTGCACGGGCTTAGTTGCTCAGCAGCATGTGGAACCACCCAGACCAGGGATCGAACCTGTGTCGTCTCCTCTATTGGCAGGCTGATTCTTAACCATTGAGCCACCAGGGAAGTCCACAACATTTAAAATATTAATCTGAATTAATAATCAATTTCTTGTTTAGAGATATATGGGTTCTTTCCACTTTTTTTTTTTTGCTTAATAAACGATGCTGTGAAGAATATGGTTGTGTGCATCTTTGTAAATTTATGCAAATCTTAAAAGTATTAATGAAGGAATAAAAGTATAAAATGAAAATTTAAAATCATGTGTTATCAAACAGTTCAAGGCTAAAATATTTTGCTGAACAGAAGACAGTTAAGACTACAAGAAACCAAATGAAACTAGGCAATAAATGTGTGTCCATGACTACTGCACTGAATTTGCAGGAATAAGATCCTCCTTCTACAGTATATTTATAATCACGACCTGAAGGAAGATGACTCTTGCTGTAAGGTTTCATATTTCATGGACAGAGCTACACCAGGGATGAAATAACAGTCTCCAAACATAAATTACTCCACCTTATTTCTCTATCAATTCCTTTTACAATGGAAAATTTCCCCATCATTTTGGCTTCTAGACTGTTACTGCTTGCCCAAGTCTCTGTCACTCTCTGAGATGATCACCTGTCAGTCTTCATCCATGAATGAGTAAAGAGAAATTTAAGTCTCCTGCGTGGTCTGCTCTCTTTCATCCACCATTTGTCTGAATTTCTGAGAAGAGGAGCTTGACCACACTTGGCTCGGCTCGCAGCACCGGGTGAGGCGATGGTGCGCACTTGATTCTCCCAGCTGGCAGCGTGGTGTGTATGCGCGGTCCCCGTACAGGATTCACGGTGTGGTCAACGGAAAAGCACGCGGTGGGAGCAGGGAACGCTCACCCCCATCGACCGGATCCCTAAACCGCCTCACCTCGTCTGTGTGTAAAAATCACGCCATCGCTTTTTGCGAGCACAGTGCAAGCAATGGAAGAGAAGCGTGAGCGGAGGCGTAAGTCAGAGAATCCCTGGTGATGGGAGCCCCTTCTTTTCGCTTCTCCTTGCTTCCTGGGCTCACCCCCGCGTCCCGCAGGGCCAGGCGCAGCGGGCGGCTCAGTGAGAGCTGGGGCGAGTGAGGGGGCTGCGAGAGGCGCTCCTGCGCTTCTGGAAGGGAAAGGCTCGGGCGCCCCCGGGACCCTGTCTGAAGGCCCCCTCTGCGAGGAACGCCGGACCGGGAGGCTTCACAGCCCGTCCAGGAGAGCAGGGAGATCGGGCCTCCCGCTGGCTCGGCGACTGAAGCCGCTTACCAACTCGGCGGACGTGGCTTGACTCCCCGGTCCGGGAAGGGCGCACATGCCCTGCAACAACGGAGCCCGTGGGCCGCCACCGCCGGGCCGAGCTCCGGAGCCGAGCCGCCGCGCCCACGAGCGGCCCCTGCGGCAGCGCGCACCCGGAACCCTGGGCCGGGAGGGGCCCCTGAGGGCGAGCCCCGCGCAGCGCACTCGCCGCAGCCACGAAGACCAGCACAACCGGAAACAAGTTTATACGCACGGGGAAGAGCAGAGGGCGAGAAGCAGCTGACCGTGAGGCGTGCAGGCCGGCGGCCGAGCTGCAGAGGCGACCTACCGGCAAGGCCCCAAATCACTCTCTCCCGGATGGTGGGTGGTACAGCAGAAACCACGGGAAAAGGCTTTTGACTTTCTTTCCTTAAGAAAACATGTATGTCCTTAAAGAAACAAAGAAAAGCGGCCCAGGATAAGGGAAAAGGGGTGGGCTCTGGGTGGAGGCCGCCTGCCTCTGTATCTGGGTTCCTCTCATAACAGCACCAGGTCAGGTAAGGGACTTGGTGCCTTGGTTTCCTCAACTGCAAGATGAAGGTAGTAGCAGGAGCTGCCCCAGAGCTGTTATAAGAAGGCAATGGCTGAATTATTGTCAGGCACATACAAAATGTCTGCTATTGTTTTCAAAATGAATATTCATATGAATCTCTTAAAAAATATAAATAGGATTACCTTCTTGAAGACACTCTTCAGATAAAATCCAAAATCCTTGGCATGTAATTACTGTTGTTTTACTCATTAAGTCGTGTCCAACTCCCTTGTGACCCCATGGATTATAGCCCACCAGGCTCCTCTGTCCATGGGATTTCATGTAATTATTAGAGAAATGCCAATCAAAGCTGCAGTGAGGGACCACCTCACACCAGCCAGAGCAGCCACCATTGAAAAAACCTACGAACAACAAATGCTGGAGTGGCCCAGTGTGAGGATTCGACGCTTTCACTGAGCATGGGCCTGGGTCCAATCCCTGGTGGGAGAACTAAGATCCCACGTTCAACACAGCGCGGTGTGGCAAAAATGAATGTGCTGGAGAGGGAGTGGAGGAAAGGGAGCCCTCCTACACTGCTGGTGGGAATGTAAACGGCATGGAGATTCCTCAAAAACCAAAAATAGAGCTACCGCGTGATCCAGTGGTCTCACTCCTGGGAATCTGTCTGGACAAAACTATAATTCAGAAAGATCCATGCACCCCAATGTTTACAGCAACAATACTCAGAAAACTCAGGATATGGAAACGACCCAGATGTCTGCTGAATAAAGAAGATGGGGCGCATACATATGGCGGGATGCGACTCAGTCATGCAGAAGAATGGAATTCTGTAATCTGCAGCAACATGGTGGGCACGGACAGGGTTACGTTTAGTGAAATAAGTCAGAGAGAGACAAATACTGCGTGATATCCCTTTCACGTGGAATCTGAAATATGACACCATGAACTTCATGACAAAACAGACTCACAGACCTCGAGAACAGCCCTCTGGTTGCCCAGGGGGAGGCGGAGGCGGAGGCGGAGGGATGCGGGGGAGGCTGGGGTCCACAGATGCAAAGTCCTGCAGAGAGAATGGACACAGAACAAGGTCCTGCTGTGCAGCACAGGGAGCTATATTCCATGTCCTGTGCTAAACCACAAAGGAAAAGAAGACGAGAAAGAATGTGCATGTATAACTGAGTCACTGCTATACTGCAGACATCAACAGAGCACTGCAAGCCAACTCTGCTTCAATAAAACAAATTAAACAAAAACCAAACCAAAACCAGCGAGGCCCTTAGCACGGCTCCTGAGAACATCACGGTCTAGACCGAATCTTTCCGGCCTCCCTATCCCATGCTTTAACCCGCAATCAGTGGACTCGCAGCTTTTCCAATAGGCCCCGCTTTCTCACGGCCCTCTGCACCTTTGCTTCTCTGACTTCCTCTGCCTGGCGGGCTTCTGTGAACGTCCCAAATTTTAGCTCAGACAGAGCCTGCTCAGGGATGTGTCTAGGGGGCTTTGTAGCAGGCTTCTGTGCCCCGTTTCTGTTTGGTCTGTCCATACCTCTGAGAATACTACCTTTCAGTTGCTTGTTTGGCGAAGATTCACAATTCCCCTTGGAGGGCAACTGACACATTTGCTCCAGACAACTGTCACTGCTGAGGCCCTACTATGTTCCAGGTCCTAGGGAGGTATGCTAAGCAGCCTGCTGCCCTCATGGGACCCTGCCTCGTTCCTCTGTTGCCGCTTCCCACTTGCTAACACCGTGTTTCTGTGAGGATGTATGAATGGATAGAAGACAAGGAAGGAAGACACAAAAATAACAGCCAGAAAGAGCAGTCACTCCGTGAGGCAGGTGTCCCCTCTCACACTAGCCTTACATGCTGGTTCATCATAGAACGTTCTCCACACATGATTAGCAAGTCAGGACAGGGCCCTGGAGGACAGTCCAGCAGCCTTCCTTTTATCTTTCTCCGGCTGTTTTGGTTCTAGCATGCAGTCATTTACTGTCCCCGGGCTGGGTCTTCATCGCTGCCGGGGGCATCTCTAGCTGCAGGGAGCAGGGGCCGCCCTTCGTGGCCCAGTGCAGTGCTTGGCACTTGTGGTCCATGGGCTCAGCCGCGCCCGGCAGGTGGCGTCTTCCCAGACGAGGGATCGAACCCATGTCCCCTGCACCGGCAGATGGATTCTTTACCACTGAGCCACCAGGGGAGCCCTGGCTGTTGTTTTTTCAAACTTTATTGAAATCTGTGGTTTGCGCTTTGCTGATTGTTGGATTCTTGCAGGCTCCAAACCACTGCTCCTCCAAGCTGTTCCACGATCCCCAGGATGAAATTTATTCCTTCAGCTACTCACCAAGTCACTGCAGCCTTTCTGTAGGTCACATTACAATGAGGACTAGCTCATTTTTGTGTCTTTCAGGGGACTTTTGTTCCATGGTTTGGTCTATCCTGGATTTATTTAAATCTTTTATGAAATTAAAAAGTAACATGCTCATTTTAATAAATTCAAGGAATAAAGAAACATGTATAATGTAAAGAATACAATCTTCTTCCCTTCAATTCCCCTCCATCTCTGTATCTTTTCTATCTCAAGGTGACCACTGTTAACGGCTGGATGCTCATTGCTGTAGACATTTTTTCTTTACTTATATTTAAACCCAGTGGGAATCACACGATTCTGCAGCTTGCATTCTCCTCTGGGCCAATATACAAGTTGTGTTTCTACGATAGTACAAAAGATGGAGCTGATTATTTTTAGTAACTACAGGGTGTTCCTTGCATAGCTATTCAGCATTCATTTTTCCGTTCCCTCCTGATGCACACTGAGACTAGATTTGGTTTTTTGCTATCAGGACTTTTACCATCTTGTATACATTTTTGGAGCACAGGTTAGAGTCATTCTGGAGGGTAGATTCTTCTAGGTGACAACACTGGAGCAGAGTACAGATTTTAAACTTTTGGTGAATATTGCCAAAAGGTCCTTCAATAAAAGGATGTACAGTTTACTGTTTCTGAATATTCTCACCAACACTGCATCACCAATCTTTTAATATATATATATATATTTTTTTTGTCAAGGTAACAAACAAAAATCCCGTCACAGCTGTGCCTTGCTCTGACCTGATATCTCCTGAGGTTTTAACATGCTCTCCTGCTTGCTCGCCATTCGCGTTTCTCCTGTGATGTGCTTCTCCGTGTTCTGTCTGTTTCTCTTTGCTGATATGAGGCACACTTCATATGTCATGAATACTAAGCATGCACTTAAGGTCAGCTTCAGCTTCAGTGTTTGAAAGTCAAAACTTCTTTAGTTTTTGAAAGATTGAACCGACAGATGCCTCTTTGATGTTATTTTGAGATTCGCTGAACTTGTGGAGATCAAACATCAGGTTGCCATCACACTTAGTAAACAAAACCATCATTTGGGCTTATTGCTAATATCTGAATACTGGTAGTTAGAATATTGGTCAGCATGACGAATGTAGCTTGGGACTGAAAATCTTTCTCAGTCAAAGACAAGCCATGTGACATATAAGGAAAAGATCTGGAATTATCTTCACATGTCCTCAGTACAAATGTTCACAGTGAGATGGATGAGCAGCGATCATACGGAAAAGCCCCCTGGCACAGCAGACGCCGCACGATGGTGGTGCCCCGCAGACTCCGACCCCGGGAGCAAAGGCTCCGCAGCAACCGGCGGCTGCCGGCAGAGGAAGCCGGGCGCCCAGGGACTGTGGGAAGCAGGAAGTGAAGGCGAGCAGTAAGAAATAAGAGCGCGAGGGCAGAACTCTCCTGGGGGCTTCTCAGATATTCCGGGGACACTGGCTTTAGGCATGCTGCACACGGCTTCAGTTTGCAGGGGGCTTCAAAGACACTGCACGGCGACCACCGTCAGCCAGATCTTTAGGTCTCCACCTTTGTGCTACCGCGAGAGAAAAAGGAAAGCGCATCGGTCTGATAGCAAAATCCCACTAACAACAACTGCACTCGAAGAGGCAGAGAAGAAAGCCACGCCTTCCATCTGGCGAAGCGTCGAAGTCTCGTCCCACGCGCAGGAGAGTCGCCCGCAAGACGGTAGTGCTGAGAAATGACACAGCGATGCTGTTACGACAAACTAAAAACATATCTAATTTTCTATGAGTTAAAAAGAAATTTCTTTTGGCCATGTCACAAGGCTTGTGGGATCGTAGTTCCCTGACACAGGCCTCCAGCAGTGGAAGCACGGAGTCCTAACCATCCGACTGCTGGGGAATCCTCCAATTTTCAATACTAATGCTGTAAGATTACTTAGATTCTTAAGATAAAATTTCATATTTATTCTTCTTTTTCAGAAGATCATTTTATGGGGGAACATTCATCCTTGGCTTAAGCTGTTCATTGATTTTTTAACATAGGTTATTTAGCATTCAGCCAAAATTTTAAGTTCAGTCCACCTCTAACGAAAATATTGTTTATCTATTATATGTGAAGGAAATATTTTCTCCAAATCATTTGTCCTTTAACCCAGTGTACAATGTCTCTTGTCAGTACTTAAATAAGTCAATCTTTCTTTAATATTTTTTAGCGTGGTATCATGCGTACTGACAGGCTTTCTCCACTCACTCCAGTATTCTAGAAACGTTCTCCCTTATTACAGACAGCAGCTGTTTGTGTAACGCTTCCCATAAGTGTCCGGGCCTGCTTCTGTGCTCAGTATTCCTTCATCCAATTAATCTGCCTCTTGCTTTATTTACTCCTGTTTTTCTTGTTATACTTTAATAGTATGCTTGATACCTGGCAGGGTAACTTCCCAGCCTCCCTCATTTCTTTCCTTCACTTGTGTTTCATTTAGAGAACTATAATCTTGAGGTTAAGACTTGGAGCAATTAAAGCTGTTTCCCCGGGGGTACAGGAATTTTCAGGTCTCTTTGAAGAATGTTATCAAGACTTGGGACTATCTGAATTCCTCAGGGTCTACTAATTAAGCATCAAGTGAGTAGGGCAAAGTTAAAGTTTTTACACTTTAGGATGTGGGAAACCAGACTATTAATTACAGGCCTAACTCAGACCAAAAGGTTAAGTTCCTTGGAAAGATATATACAGATACATATATACGTATTAAAAAAAAATATATATATATATATTTGTTGCTGCTGTTCACTTGCCAAGTCCTGTCCGACTCTTTGTGACCCCGTGGACGGTAGCCCGCCAGGCTCCTCTGCCCATGGGATTCTCCAGGCAAGAATCCTGGAGTGGGCTGCCATTCCCTCCTCCAGGGGGTCTTCCCGACCCAGGCATTGAACTTGCGTCTCTTGCACTGGCAGGCAGATTTTTTACCACGGAGCCCCCAGGGAAGCCCATTTATCTGTCTGCGCATATGTATCTATAGATACATCCATATATCTGCATCGTGTGTGTGGCGGGGACACGTATGTATCTATAGATACGTCCATATATCTGTATCGTGCGTGTGGCGGGGACACGTATGTATCTATAGATACGTCCATATATCTGTATCGTGTGTGTGGCGGGGATACGTATGTATCTATAGATACGTCCATATATCTGTATCGTGCGTGTGGTGGGGACACGTATGTATCTATAGATACGTCCATATATCTGCATCGTGTGTGTGGCGGGGATACGTATGTATCTATAGATACGTCCATATATCTGTATCGTGCGTGTGGTGGGGACACGTATGTATCTATAGATACGTCCATATATCTGTATCGTGTGTGTGGCGGGGGACACGTATGTATCTATAGATACGTCCATATATCTGTATCGTGCGTGTGGCGGGGACACGTATGTATCTATAGATATGTCCATATATCTGCATCGTGTGTGTGGCGGGGATACGTATGTATCTATAGATACGTCCATATATCTGTATCGTGCGTGTGGCGGGGACACGTATGTATCTATAGATACGTCCATATATCTGCATCGTGCATGTGGTGGGGACACGTATGTATCTATAGATACGTCCATATATCTGTATCGTGCGTGTGGTGGGGACACGTATGTATCTATAGATACGTCCATGTATCTGTATAGTGCGTGTGGCGGGGACACGTATGTATCTATAGATACGTCCATATATCTGTATCGTGTGTGTGGCGGGGACACGTATGTATCTATAGATACGTCTATATATCTGTATCGTGTGTGTGGCAGGGACAGGTATGTATCTATAGATACGTCTATATATCTGTATCGTGTGTGTGGCGGGGACACGTATGTATCTATATATACATCTATATATCTGTATCGTGTGTGTGGTGAGGTGGGGCTCATAAAGTAATTTAGGGAGAAAATCATCATGGCTATTATTTGAACCAAGTGGTGGCTGCAATCCAACTAGGTTCGACTTTGAGAATGCCACACAAAGCATCATACAAGTCTAGCAAGATGTGTGATTTCTCCAAAATTAATAGCCAGTGATCCTTAAAAGAGGATCCAAGGGCCCCAGCTCCCACCGAGACATGTGTGTCTTCACAGGACGTGCTCTGCAGGGCCCAGAAGTCTACCAGACAGTGCGGGAGAGAAGGAAGGGGTCTGCGGGAGGAGAAGGGGGTCTGTGGGAGGAGAAGGGGGGCGTCTGTAGGAGGAGGGGGGTCTGCGGGAGGAGAAGAGAGTCTGTGGGAGGAGGGGGGTCTGTGGGAGGAGGGGGGTCTGTGGGAGGAGGGGGGGGGCCTGAGGGAGGAGAGGGGGCCCTGAGGGAGGAGAAGGAGGCCTGCGGGAGAGGAGGAGGGGGTCTGGGGGAGGAGAGAGGGGTCTGCAGGAAAGGAGGAGGGGGCCTGTGGGAGAGGGGGAGGGAGTCTGGGGGCGCGCGGCACTAACCTGCCGGGAGTGCTGTGCAGGGAGTGGAGGTCAGCACCGCTGTGTCCCCTCCTCCCACCTCCAAACAGGGAGAAGAAGGCTTTTTCCTCCCGAAGCCACTGCAATTGGGAAGAACAAATCTGACTCCATACTACATCTGTTCTTTCACTTTAACCTTTGTATTATTCTATTGCTTGTGTTGGGAATGTTGTGCAGAGCCTGAGGCAGAGCCCATTCTCAAGGCTCCGACCTTGCAGGGGTGACGCTTCCATTCACACAGTGATAAAAGGCTACAGTCATGACAGCGGATAGCATCTGTCACGTGGGAGGTTTGCAGGGACACAGGGACCTCACCGCTGTGGACAGCTGCCAGAGCCTAGGACTCCGATACCAAGAAGCCCGCAACAGCCAGCCCTGCGCCTCCCTCCCCGGCCTGTGGCGCTTTGCTGAGCCCCTTCTGGGAGCTCGGGGTCTGGGGGCATGAGCCATCGCTCTCCCCGCATGGTCCTGCAGTCGATCTGTCTCTGCTCCAAACTCCGGCGTGTGCTGTTGGGCGTGTCTGACTCTCTCTCGGGCGTGTGAGCTTGTGCTCAGCACCACCAGCTGAGGAAGGTGCCGCCGGTGAAGCCGGGGTGCCCCTGGGCAGGAGGCTCTGAAGCGCCCGTCCCTGGCCAGGGGTTCACAGCGGCCTGGGGTGGGGGTGAGGAGCGCCCCCGGAGTGCCGGGGTGGAGGTCTCCAGCATCCCTGCATCTGATCAGGGGGCGCCCCTAAGAGAGGGGCCCAGAGCCCAGAGGCTCTTCGGAGGATGCTTTGTGGGAGGGCGTTGGGATTCTGGGGCTGGCTGGCCAGCCAATGTTTGAATTTTTAGAAACTGAAACAGCCATTCTCAAAAATTAAGTGATGTAAAGTTACAGTGAAATGACTTATCAGGTAATCAATACTTAAGACTCATCATTTCTTAATTCTTTTACCGTTATTATTACTGACCTTCAGAGTGTTTTTACGAGTCCGCTCTGTTTGGCGGAAGAACGAGGCACGCTGCTGTGAGTCCTATCCCCGTGAGGCACGTGGCAAGGCTAACAGTGAGGCTCTGACACCCTTCTTTGTCTAACTTTGGCCTTAGTTCCTAACTTAAGATATCACCCAACATTCATGTTAAACCACTCTTTTGTCAGTTACAGCTGCAAAAATCAGGGACCCCCAGGTGGCACATCGGTAAAGAATTCACCTGCCAACACAGGAGAGGAAGATGAGGCTCTGATCGACCCCGGTCTGGGAAGACCCTCTGGAGAAGGAAATGGCCACCCACTCCCGTGTCCTTGCCTGGAGAATTCCACAGACAGTGGGAGCCTGGTGGGCTACAGTCCAGGGGTTGCAAAAGACCCCGGTGGCAACTGAGCACACGCGCACGCTGTAAAAATCCCGGGAAGCCTTTGGCTACGTGCGATTTGCAGTAGAGAGTCCTGTATTTCTTACTATCTGCAAATTGCGTCCACTTCACATCAGTGAGTGTATAACACACAGGTATGCACTCAAGCATGTGACATCGCTCCACTTCTGCCCCCGACCATCTTAAAAGTCCCCAGTGCCCGTGGGGGAGGGCTTGGCCAGGGAAGCTGGGCCAGGGTGCCCGGTTTTCCCACCAGGTGCCTGGGAACTCAGGCCTCCCACGACCCACGAGAAGCAGCGTTTTGACACGTGTCATCCAAAGGTGTGGACGGCAAGAGGCTGCTTGTCAGAGACGCATGGCCTGAGGAAAGCAGACCTTGGCTCATCCTCTGTCTGCCCCACAGCCTAGGAGTCAGGCCTCAGGAAGGGAGAGAGGAGGGGTTGGAACCAGACCTGTTCCGTCCTCACGGAGCGGAAATGGAATCAGATTTAAATCAGCAGGAGAGGAGGCTTTAAAGACGGACCAGACTGATGGTCTACTAATGGGAAGTGACGCGAATGCTGTTAAGGGACGCAAAAGCAAAATTCAACCGAATCTGGCCTAAAGGCAGTGACTGCAGAAAATTAAAGCCATTCCGTACTAATGGCCCCGAGTTGAGTCGGCTCAGCAAACACACCGCTATAACCTGAAGTATACTGTTGGTAAAATATTTTTCAATACATCAAAACTTGTTCTCTCAGGCCGCACAGCAGTGCCACGTGCCCTAAATCAACGTGTGTTTTGAAACAGAAAGCGTTTGTTAGCATAGGCTTGTCCACTGAGCAGCACAGATGCTCCATTCCTACTGGGAAGCTGCTGGATTGCAATTCCAGGCTTAGTTAAGCAACAATTCCTAATGAACGCTCAGAAAACATCCTCACAGTGCTGGGCTTAAGACGCCGGAGATTCACGTTACTTTCCCACCTCTGCAGCAAGTAGGAAGGAGTCCAAGATGCTGAGATGTCAAAGCTAAATTTTTTAAAAAGCAGCTTTACTCAGATGCAATTCACATACCATATAATCAACCCATTTCAGTGGCTGTTAGTACATTCACAGAGGTATACAACTGCAGCCATAATCCACTTTACAATATTTTCATTTCCCAAAGATCCCAAAGGTACATTCTGTACCTCTAAATCCTCCAGCCCGAGGGGTCCACTCCTCTTTCTTTCTCTACGTATTTGCCTATCCTGGACATTTCATATAAATGGACTCATCCAGCATGTGGTCTTTTGCAACTGGCTTCTTTCACAAAAACATGCCTCACTGCCTCATTCCTTTTCACTGCCAAATAATATCCCACTGTATGAATACGCCATGTTATATTTGCCCATTCACTAGCTGATGGGCACATGGATGGTCTTGCTGTGAACATTTGTGTACAGGTTTTGCATGGACCTAGTTTCATTTCTCTTGGATAAATACCCAGTGGTGGAAGCACCTGGCCATATGGTAACTCTATGCTTAACCTCTAGCCGAACTGCCAAAATATTGTCTGAAGAGGATTCCCATCGCCACAGACAATCTGTGAGGGGTCCAGTTCTCATCCTCACCAACAGTTGTTAGTATCTGAGGGTGCTAGATTTTAAAGACAGAATAGCTTACACCCATTGGATGCCTACCAGGTGTCCAGTTTAAAAAAAAAAATATATATATATATATACACACACACACACTATGTTCCCTACAAACGTGCTCCTGCCAACTATGGAAAATAAATCCTCTCCAACTGCAGTATTTTTCTCATGGTCTGTGTCTACAAGGGACCAAAGATTATCCCAATCCTGTCTTCCCTCTACTTCTAACCCCGATGGAAGTAAAAATGACCACAATGCTCTTAAGGAGATGTATTTGTGAAAGTGAAGTCGCTCAGTCGTGTCCGACTCTTTGTGACCCCGTAGACTGTAGCCTACCAGGCTCCTCTGTCCATGGGCTTTTCCAGGCAATAGTACTGGAGTGGATTGCCATTTCCTTCTCCAGGGGATCTTCCCGACCCAGGGATGGAACCCGGGTCTCCCACACTGTAGACAGACACTTAACCGTCTGAGCCACCAGGGGTAACACACACCTTTCTTCGACCTAAAAAGCCCCCTTTCGTCCCCTAGTCCTCACATGAAGCCCGCCCGCTAAGCACCGTACTCTAGTGCTTCGCTCTCGCTCTCAGACCCTTTCCCGCCCATGCTGCTGTTCCGCGCACAGAGCGGGACAGGAGACGGCTGCAGACAGGGCGTGCAGACAGCGGGGGCCCTGGGCCACCACACGCGCCCAGTCTGCACCGCCTGGGGAGTCTGCGCTACAGTCCACAGGCAGAAACACCCCTGCGCAGCGCCAGAGCTGGACCAGAAAGCCAGTGGTTTCGGTGGACTGGACGCTTCTGCCTGTCGCTGAGGGCTGGCCGTGTGTAGCCAAGACAGGCGGGTGAGTCACGTGGACGCTTCCGCCTGGGCAAGGCCTCTCCCAGGAGGTGTGGGCTGAGGTCTTGCTCTGTCTCCTCCTTTAGGGTGGGCCGGGCCTCTTGCAGTCTTAGTCACAAATACAGCAGGCGGTCTGGGGTACTGACGATGACCATTCCATACGTGTCTGTTTGATGAATGAATTAATGAGCAGTCCCACGGGTCAGGATGGAGGGAGCTGATTTCGGATAGACAGCCTTCCCCCCTTCCCACACTTGAGCCCTAATGACTTTTTCCCTATGGGATCAGTGGCTCCAAGTCAGGCATGTGAGTGAGGAAGCATCTGGGCAGCCCTGGTGTGACTCTCCTTTTGTGATTTGATATTTCGCTGTCTCTGCTTTCGTCTAAAGCACACAGTATGGTTGACTTCCTGTAAGTGGCCTCCTGCTGGACTTTGAGACTCCCTGATATCTCTTTCTGAAGGTTTCAATTCTTATTTTTTAAAATTGAGGCATGGCTGATGTACAACATTATATATGTTTTCAGCGTACAACATAGTGATTCACAATGTTTAAAGGTTATCCTCCATTTATAATTATTATAAAGTACTGACGATATTCCTTGTGTTGTATAACATACTTTGTAGCTTGTATCTTCTAATCTCCCAGCTTGCCCTTCCCGTCTTCCTTCTCCCCACGGGTTCTCTGTGCCTGTGAGTCTGTTTCCTTTTTGTTACTTTTATTAATTTGTTGTATCTTTTTTTAAGACTCCACATCTAAGTATATCATACACTATCCGTCTTTCTATGTCTATTTC
The DNA here is from genome assembly GCA_917880005.1 of Nanger dama. Classification (NCBI taxonomy): domain Eukaryota; kingdom Metazoa; phylum Chordata; class Mammalia; order Artiodactyla; family Bovidae; genus Nanger; species Nanger dama. Next base: position 3,405,832 of record CAKJTW010000021.1, on the reverse strand, counting down.
ACTGCGTATAATACCCTTCCGGTCCATCTGTGTTCTTGCAAATGCCACAGGCTTCCTCCTTTTGCGTGTTCCACTGTGTGTACGTATCTCACGCTACCCATTCGTCTGCTGAAGGACACGCGGATGGCTCCCGTATCTCCACAGCTGTATACGATGCTGCTATGAACACTGGGTGCACTTATCTTTTAGAATTAGCGTCTTCATTTTCTCTGAATATATTCCTAGGAGTGGAATTTCTGGGTCATATGATAGCTCTATTTTTATTTTTTTGAGAAACCTCCATGCTGCTTCCCACAGTGGCTGCACTAATTCACACTCCCACCATCGGTGCACGAAGGGTCCCTTTTCTCTACATCCTCCCAAATATTAATGATTTGTGTTTTGATAGCCATTTTTCGATGATGATATAATATCTCCTTTTGGTTTTGATTTGCATTTCTCTGATGATTACTGATGTTGAGCATCTTTTCATGTGTCTGTTGACCATCTGTATGGGTCTTCTTTGGAAAAATGTCTATTTAGGTATTCTACCCATTTTTAAAAAGAATTCTTGTTCATTTTCTCTTCTTCTGAGATCAGCATGTATATGCCCTAAACAGACACAAACCCCTTCCGACAGAGCCCAGGGTGGTCAGACCACTGTGTGCAGGCCGCACGCAGCTGCTGCCTCTGGGAAGGGGCCCCGTCTCGCTCTGCGGTCTGCACTCGGGGTCAGCACCGCACGCTCAGCCCTGCCTCCCGAGCTCCTCCACACTTCACAGTCTTTCCTGAATTCGACAGGATGGTGAGACTTTCATCCCACAGGATGTCTCAATCTGGGTTCATCCAATGTCTCCGTATGGCCAGACCCAGAGCATGTATTTTTTGCAGAAATGGCACGGACTTGGCTTCTCTTGTCCGTGTTCCATGGGGAGATACCTGATGTCACTCGAGGCCAACCCTTGGTCACCTGACCAAACTGCTGTGTGCCAGGTTTCTCCACTTGAAAGTCACCACTTTTATCTTTGTGACTGATAAATATTTTATAGCAAGCTATTCCAAATTAACCAATATCCTATACTTCAACAATGGCAAATAGATGGGGAAATAGTGGAAACAGTGGCTGACTTTATTTTTCTGGACTCCAAAATCACTGCAGATGGTGATTGCAGCCATGAAATTAAAAGACACTTACTTCTTGGAAGGAAAGTTATGACCAACCTAGACAGCATATTAAAAAGCAGAGATATTACTTTGCCAACAAAGGTCCGTCTAGTCAAGGTTATGGTTTTTCCAGTGTTCATGTATGGATGTGAGAGCCGGACTCAGCTTTTTTTAAAAGCTGAGCGCTGAAGAATTGATGCTTTTGAACTGTGGTGTTGGAGAAGACTCTTGAGAGTCCCTTGGACTGCAAGGAGTTCCAACCAGTCCATCCTAAAGGAGATCAGTCCTGGGTGTTCATTGGAAGGACTGATGTTGAAGCTTAAACTCCAATACTTTGGCCACCTGATGCAAAGAGCTGACTCATTTGAAAAGACCCTGATGCTGGGAAAGACTGAGGGCAGGAGGAGAAGGGGACGACAAGGATGAAATGGTTGGATGGCATCACCGACTTGATGGACATGGGTTTGGGTGGACTCCGGGAATTGGTGATGGACAGGGAGGCCTGGCGTGCTGCGGTTCATGGGGTTGCAAAGAGTTGGACACGACTGAGCGACTGAACTGAACGGAACTGTACTTCAACAAGTCTCCACGCACCTGGTTTGGCGTTCATTAATAATTCCGGCCTCAAACCACCACCGTCCTGATGGCTGTTAAGTAAGGGCCTTCTATCTTCCTCATCTCCACTACATTTACCATTTATTAGTTCTTCTGCCCATTTTGAATCGAGTTTTTAAAAATATTGAATTTTATTAGCTGTTTATTTTGGATATTAACCCCTTAAAGGTCATATCATTTGCAAATATTTGCTCCCATTCAATAGACTGTCTTTCCACTTTGTTGATGGTTTCCTTCACTGTGAAAAGTTTTCACGTTTAATTAGGTCCAATTTATTTATTTGTGCATGTATTTCCTTTGCTTTAGAAGACAGATCCCCTAAAAATATAACTATATTACTATAATTAATCTCAGAGACTGTTCTATCTTTTCTTTTAGGAGTTTTATGGTTTTCTGTTTTACATTTAGATCTTTAATCAATTTTGAGCTTATTTTGTATATTGTTAAGAATGTTCTGATTTAATTCTTTTATGTGTAACTGTCCAGTTTTCCCAGCACCACTTATTGAGGAGACTGCCTTTTCTTCATTGTATATTCCTGCATCCTTTGTTGTAGATTAATTGACCATAAGTGTGTGAGTTTATTTTTGGGTTCTCTATTCAATTCCATTGATCTGTGTGTCTGGTTTTGTGACAGTACCATTCTGTTTTGATTACTGTAGCTTTGTAATGTACTCTGAATTGGGATTCCCTGGTGGCTCAGATAGTAAAGAATCCACCTGAAGCGCAGGAGACCTGGGGTTGATCCATGAGTTGGGAACATTCCCTGGAGGAGGGCATGGCACCCCACTCCAGTGTTCTTGCCTGGAGAATCCATGGACAGAGGAGCCTGGTGGGCTACATACAGTCCATGGGGTTGCAGAGAGTCAGACACGACTGAGTGATTATGCACATATTTACTCTGTATTCAGTTGTTTTCTATTTTATTGGCATCTTCCCTGAACTTGAACCTCCTTGTTTTAACCCTTTGGGCAACATGTTACACCATTAGACCAAACTTTGTCTATATACACAGCTCCTCTCCTACTTCTGCTTCAGCCAAGTGGGCAGACTAACTTCCAGGATTCAAACTCATACTATATCCTTCTTATACAGATAAAGAACCATGTCAAACAAATTCTAACACGTCATGGGTAGTAAATTGTGCATCTTGTTTTCCGTTTTTCTACTAGCACAACATGGATGATGGATTGACAGGTGGATTGATCCTCTGGGGACTGTGAACTGCCTAAGTAATATTCACTGATCTTGGCATGGTGTTCTCGCACACCAAGCCTTCCCTGGGAGTTTGTGGGAGGCCAGGCACAGCCAAGCACACACAGTCACCAGTGATGCTGGCATAGTGGCCAGGAAACCAAGTCCTGGGGATTCTGATCCCCAAATATTGCTGGCCCTTGCCCTCTTCCCCCTCTTCAGGGCCTCTGTCACCACCTACCGGCACCATCAAAATGCCCTTGAGCTTCCCCGTTTTCAGTCTCTCCTCTCCCAAATGATGTTAGCTTTATTCTGCAGAGACATAAACCTGGCCCTGAAAGGCCCCTCTTGTCAAACCGTCTGTTTCCCACTGCTCTTCTCCCCTGCCGTGAGATTCCCCAGGGGCAAGGCCAGCTACGCATAAGACTCTTTTTGGCCAATAACCCTCATGATGTCCCAGGTTGTTTTTGCTAAGTTGCTTTAGTCGTGTCTGACTCTGCGACCCCATGGACTGCAGCCTACCAGGCTCCTCCGTCCGTGGGAGTTTTACCCATTCAACTGTTTTTCTGTCTTAGTCATATTTTGCCTTCAGCAGGGGCTGCTCTGATGCTCTGCCCACCTTTCAGTTGTCAGGAGTGGCTGCTCCAGGAGCCTCATGAGCAGGGACTCCTGACAACAGGTGGGTGGCTCTGCATCGCCATCGTCACTTGTCTTCCTTGGGAACGCCCAGCTCTGAGGATGAAGACAGAGGTCCCAGGAGGGGGGCTCTTCAAACACAGGGAGGAGGGGAGAAGAGTAACCGCACACAGATTAAGCCCTCCAAACAACGCTGGTTTAGGAGAGCCACCTTATCCCACATGGGAGAGGGGGTCCACATGCTCACTGTGGGATTCTTCTAATCTGGATTTTAAATCCTCACCGAGTTAAGCCAACTTCTCTGGAGCCAGATGGGCCCTCTCACACCCTTAGGGCAGAAAGCCCAGCCCTCTGCTTGCTGTTGCTCCCTAAGTAGGCCTTGGGTGACCCTGAGCAAGTCTTGCCGCACTGGCCACTGTAACACGCTGACCTTTCTTACCTGAACCCCTCTCAGGATGGCGGCCAGCTGCTCTCACCGTAGGAAAGCTCCAGGCTACTTTGGGACAAAGCCACGCAACAAAGCTCTGCAGCCCCCTCACTCTTCGGGAGAGTGCAGTAATGCACAACTGGGCCTCTCTAGTTGTGGAGAAAAAGGAATCCTTTCATACTGTTGGCGAGAATGTGAGGTGGTGCCCCCACTGTGGAGAACAGTGTGGAGTTTCCTCTAAAAGCTAAAATCAGAATATCCTGACAATGAAAGTGGGAAAACTGTTTGTCGCTCAGTCATGTCTGACTCTTTGCGACCCCACGGACTGTAGCCCATCAGGCTCCTTGGTTCCTGGGATTATCTAGGCAAGAATATTGGAGTGAGGCTGGCACTTCCTTCTCTAAGAACCACCATAGGATCCAGAAATCTCACTTCTGAGCATATATCCAGACAAATCTAATCCAAGAGACCCCCGTTCACAGCAGCACTACTCAGAGCAGCCAAGACAAGGAGAACACGAAAATGCCCATCGACAGGAGTCGATAAAGGAGTGGAAAAAGGAGTGGCCCATATATGCAATGGAACACCACCCAGCCATAAAAAGAGTGGAAGCCATCTGCAGCAACATGGGTAGACTCAGAGATGACCCTACTAAGTGAAGTAAGGCAGAGAGAGAAAGACAAACACCGTATGACGTCACTCAGATGTAAATCTAACACAGGGCACAAATGAACCTGCCTACAAAACAGAAAAGGACTCAGGCACACAAAGAGCAGACCGGTGGTCGCCTGGGCGAGGGGGCTGGAGGAGAAGGGAGTGGGGCCTGAGGTCAGCAGATGCGAGCCTTATCCGCAGACGGACAGACACAGTCCCACCGCACAGCACAGGGAGCTACACCCCATATCCTGTGATGCACCCCAATGGAGAGGAACACAAACCTTGCGTGTGTGTGTTCAGTCATATTGGACTGCAGCATGCCAGGCTCTCCTGTCCTTCACGATCTCTTGGAGTTTGCTCAAACTCATGTTCATTGGGCCCATGACGCTATCTAATCATCTCAGAGATCTTCCGCCACCCCCTTCGCCCTCTGCCTTCAGTCTTTCCCAGCGTTAGGGTCTTTTCCCATGAAGTGATGGGACCAGATGCCATGATCTTAGTTCTGAATGCTGAGCTTTACACCAGCTTTTTCACTCTCCTCTTTCATCCTCGTTAGGAGGCTCTTTAGTTCCTCCTCCCTTTCTGCCATCAACGTGGCATCATCTGCGTATCTGAGGTTGCTGATATTTCTCCTGGCAATCACTTGTGTTCCATCCAGCCCAGCGTTTCACAGAATGTACTCTGCGTATAAGTTAACAAACAGAGTGACAATATACAGCCTTGTCATATTCCTTTCTTGAGTTTGAACCAGTCCGTTGTTGCATGTAAGGATCTCATTATTGCTTCTTAACTTGCATACAGGTTTCTCAGGAGACAGGTAAGGTAGTCTGGCATTCCCACCTCTCCTTATATATATATCTTTATATATATATATATATCTTTATACACACACACACACACGTATATACATATACATGTGTAACAATTACTTTGCTGTAGGGCAGAAATTTACAACACTGTAAATCAACTATCCTTCAAAAAAAGTAAAAACAAAACCAAAAACCAAAAAACCCCAAAACCAAACCCACAGAACTGGGCCTCTAGCTAACTGCAGCGCAACTCTGCAAAGCGGGGAAAATGCCCTTTGATCTGCTGCCTCCTCTCCATCTGGCTGCCTCCCTGCCGAAGTCACTTCCCCTTCCTGACACTCACAGATCTTCCTCTTCCAGAGGAAGTGATCATATATTGGATCTCAATGCAACTGGCACCAAATGGGCCATCTTTTCCAGAGGTTTGTGCCTTTTTAAAGAGAACTCTGGAGACCCCATTTAGCCCAAAGAACTGAAACTGACACAAAATAACTGAAGCAAAGGAGTAGGTGTGTAATTTGGCTTGGACTCAGAGGAGCCTGGGGTTCCTCATGCCTCAGAGCTGTGAGCCAGCCAGCACTCTGCCGCTGGAAGGGACGCAGTGCAGGGTGTGAGTCCGGCCATGTCTCTGTCCTTGCTTCTCATAAGCCTGATTCGGACGATGACTCCTCATGGAGCTGCTTCCACAAGTCATTACTCATGAAAATTTGACCCATGCTGAAGCTTAACTTTGCAAATGACACTAACGCCCGTGTGGTGTGCGTGCCCAGTTGCTCAGTCATGTCCAACTCTTTGCAGCACCATGGGCTGTGGCCCTCAGGCTTTGTCCATGGGATTCTCCAGACAAGAACCCACCGCAGTGGGTTCCCATTTCCTACTCCGGGGGATCGTTCCTATGACAGTACTTGAATTCTTGCTCCCAGATTCATCATTAAAGCAGAGGGAATGGGTTGGAGGAAGCTGGCTTCCTACTCTGACCCTGCATATCCTTTGATGGGGAGACACTGCTCTCTACTTGGAGCTGGAGGCTGGCAGGAACCCCACTCTCAGCGGCCTTAACCCACCACTGTATTTAATCAAGACGGCTTAAACTGTTGGGGGTACTTTTTGGAACTGGAAAGGCCATTCGTTTTTTTTTTTTCCCCCCTTCTTTGGTTGCACCTCACGGCATGCCGAATCTCCCGGACCAGGGACCAAACCCGAACCCTCTCCAGGGGAAGAGCGGAATCTTAACCACAGGACTGCCAGGGAAATCCAGAAGGGTCCTCTTGACGCAGTGTGAAACGGGCCACACCAGGCCCTGATCTTTAAATGCTTGTGGGGGCGTGGCTCCAGGTTCACAGATGCAGCGCCTCATTGGGAGTCTTTTTTTGGAAGCTAAATTTTGCTGTTGAAATGGAATCTGGTAACCAGCAGTAAATTACACAACTGTACTTAAATTCTAAAATAGTTATTTTTACAGCAGTTTCATGAAGTTTAATTTATCCCATTGCCCTGAAAGAGGTAACGAATGCTTTAAACAATTCCACCTATTTTTCTGTAATTGGCTACATTTGTTTCCAGTGTAAATATGCTGACGAGATTTGCACAGAGATTACACATTTAGAGCGTTTTCTTTTTGGGGGTAAGCAGGGAATAGACCCACTGCCCCTAAATGAGGATGCGCTCACATGTGCCTGAACAATTACAATTTCACTTGCAAATTAATTTAAATAACTACTCTTCACATACTTCCAAGGTGGTAAAGAACACGCCTGCCAGTGCAGGAGACGTAAGAGATGCGGGTTCAGCCCCTGGTGGGAAGGTCCCCTGGAGAAGGGAATGGCAGCCCACTCCAGTATTCCTGCCTGGAGAATCCATGGACAGAGGAGATTGGTGGGCTACAGTCCATGGGGTTGCACAGAGTTGGACATGATTGAAGCAACTTAGTACACTCATACACACACACCGTGATTGTTTTTAAGAATGATTATCTGTTGAAATATACAGTTTTAAGATTCAATCAACTCTCTAGACCTGTTAAATTTTTCCCAGTTTTGTTAGAGGCCAATAAGCAAATTCTGGGCACTAACATATACCATACTGTCTTACTGAGGTTTAGAAAACCAAACAAAACATACAGCCCTGTTGAAAATATACCTTAGTGACTATCTGTGGCAAATAAAATGAGTAGAATGGATGTTCTTTTAATTTCATCTACTTACCAGCATTTCCCTTATAGAGTATCTCTAGTGAGCAGCAGCAGTGAGCATTCTTGCATATATTCCTAAATTATCAGTTTAAAATTTACTGAGTTCTTCAAAAATGTTTATTTTTCTAGATAAAACATAAAGAGCTTCAAAGAGGAAATCATTAGAGGTAAATAATATGAAGTGCCCAGCACACCAGGAGAGACATCCAATTCTTTATTAAGAGATACGAGGGGTGAGTGTGTGTGTGTGTGTGTGTAAGGGTGTGTGTGTATGTATTTATGTGTGAGGGTGTGTGTGCATGTTTGTGCAAGGGTGTGTGCGAGGGTGTGAGGGTGTGTGTGAGGGTGTGTGAGTGTGAGGGTATGTGAGGGTGTGAGTGTGAGGGTGTGTGCATATGTGAGGGTGTGAGTGTGTGAGGGTGTGTGTTGTGTGTGAGGGTGTGTGTGTGTTGTGTGAGTGTGAGGGTGTGTGTGTGTGTGAGGGTGTGTGCATGTGAGGTGTGAGTGTGAGGGTGTGTGTTGTGTGAGTGTGAGGGTGTGTGTGTGTGGGGTGTGTGTGAGAGTGACTGTGTGTGTGTGTGAGGGTGTGTGTGTGAGTGATGTGGTGTGTGTGTGTGTGTGTCTGTGTGAGGGTGGGGTGGGGCCAAGGGATCCTGAGACTGAACTGCCTCTGGCCTGAGTGAAGACACAGCCTCTTATCTGCGTGAACAATGACTGTATTTTCACTTGCAAATCAGGTCCAGCAGGTACCTATAGGGCTTTGCATACTTAAATTACTCAGTCTAGGATAATCTTAAAAAACCAGTAATAAATCAAAATAATCCACTCCCTGAAAGATGACAGAAGAATTAATGGGCACTGGCATGGAGCTGAACTAGAGGCTATTTCTAAGGTCCATGGTGCCAAGCCACTGTGGTGGCAACTCGTGAGAACTATCTTAACAGGCCTTAAAATTCTTATTAGAGTGACAAGTAGATGCTCATGTCCTTAACTCAACATTATCCAGAAAAAAAAAAGGAAGGACGTATAACTGCCTCATGGCGGGACAGACAGCTGGTGTTAGGCAAACACGACTATCTCTTATTACAATTTTGTTTAAAATCAGAAATGAAAATTAGCCCAGTAATTTAATTCTCATTTGTACCAAGTTCAAGTCTCTGGTACCCGATATATGACACAGAGAGGCCTCCAGGCAATCCAGTGCGGGGCTGGCAGGTCATGGTGAAGGCTGATCACAGGGCAGGAAAACAGACGTCCCATGCCTTCCACGCCCAGTGGCTCTTCGGGACTCTGCCCGCCCCTGGGAGCGATGCTAAATGCTTAATCAAATGCACGTGGATTCCTCAGAAGGCGCAGAGTTGTACTAACAAGTATACCATCAATCTATAATCAAGTTACAAACCAAACTAAAAATAAATAAATGTTTCTCTAGGGATGACATAAATATTTTCATTAGCTGGTTATGTTTAATGTCAGAACGAAAGTCTGGAGTTGAAGAGGGTCAGCCCGAGTCATCACACGATGCTGTGTGATGACTCCAGATGGTTTATTTGGCTGATGCCATTTGAAGTTCTTAGGAAGCGGGACCTCACTTATCATGGCAATGGAGGTGTTTATGAATATTTGGTTTTAGCACTTGAACTAGTCAATAGTAACATGTAGATGAGCAGGCTTTAGTGGCCAGAAGTGCTGAAACAGGCAAAATAATACATCCATCCCGGACAGGCAATATCCAGCTGATGGCTGCTGGGAGACGCTGTCCAGTCCCACAACTGGGGGCAGCCACCCCCTCATCCACGACACTACCTTCCAAGTCAGATGAAGGACGAGGGTCTGGAAGTTAAACACAATGAGTCCAGGGAGAAGCTGCTGATGAGCCAGCGCCCGGAATTGTCTCTTACTTGAGACGGTTTGATTTCAGGATGGTCCATGTCTCACAGTCTGGACTCACTGACCAGACTTGCCTTTAAATAAGCCTGAGACCCAGGCATCAAAACTGAAAACATATATTCATAGTGTGTCTGCGTGTGTGTCTGCTTAGGGGTGTAAACGTGTGAGGCAGAGAAGTGGCAATAATAAAGCAAAATGCTGTTTGCATACTTGCATTCATCTGGCCTTTCATCCCAGACTGAGAGAATAACAGCTGTTAGAGCAATGTACTTCCGAGGGCAGAGGATGAATGTACAGATCTGACATGGTTTGTTTTGAGACGAGCCTAAAGTCGTGGTGAAGTATTGAGGCAACTAGGTTTTGTTAGGGCATCAAGCTGAGAGTAGCTTTGGAGGACATATCTCGTTAGGTGGAACCAACTCTTGCCCGGCCACTATTGTTGACACTCCTTTGATAAGACCGTCTATAACATGACCTTCAAGGGATATCACCGTGGAGAAGAACAATGAGAAAGGCAGGGAGACAGCCATTCTGACAGGCTCCTCTCAGAGACAGGCTGACCTGCTGTGGCAACGTCGAGAGAAACAAAAAGCTAGGCTGACTTTCCAGTGGAACTTGTCAGACCCCTACAAACTCCAAGGAAGGCTGCTTAAGCCTTGTCTGCAGACAAGAGGATAAGAGAAATACAGTGAGAACTGAAAACTTACCTTTGAAAAAAGCTATGGATGAGGCTTGCTACATTCGTTATCTTTGGAAAATAGTGAATGATTAGAAGTTGAATCTCATCAGCTGTATGGACTACATAACTGATAGGCAAAGAAAGGAAAAATGTTGTAGAACATATTGATTGTGCTGTTTTAGGATCACAGAATGTTAGCATTTGTTTTAAAACTGTGTAGGTGTCTTGGTATAGAGGAAGACTGGATTCTTGAGATATACATAGTTTAAGCCATGGGACTGGCATAAAGGGCAACATTCTAAACCTAAGTGTGCAATACGTATTTTAAGGGTGAATCTTTCATTTCTTGTAAACAATGGATGTACGTAATACTGGTTTCATCTTAAATCTGGGATCAGTTGGTTTTTAAACCCTGACACAATATCAACAATTCTCATCTGTTTTCTTTCCATGTTTATTTTTGAGGTAGCGTTGTTTTAGATGGTACAGCTTTGAGAAAGTTAAAAGAACTATCATCAATGACGGGAATTTTTTTTAAAAAGGAAGAGAACAGAGGCATTTAGAAAACGGAACCAATCACTTTAGAAACAAATGTCAGATTCTGAACAGTGAGTGCATGACCCACTCTAAGAGCTGTGTCAGTTTATACGTGTAAACGGGAGATTAATGATAGTGGACCAAATCGAAGGCCTAGGGTTGCGGCTACCAGCATACTGGAAGTATTCTTCCAAGAAACTGCAAAAATCTATCGCTCTTCTGCTATGGGAAACTGGTTCACTCCACACCCACAAGTCACACTTCTGTGCCATTATCTTTTCTTTTCCTTTGTAACGTTGTTATAAATACGTTCATAGTATCGTTGCTTTTTCTCTCTGTCTACAATTGTCAGGCTCCATGCTGTTCCTTTCTCTTCCTTCTGGGGTCCTCCCTAAAAGGAGAGTAAGGACCGGAATGAACACTGTTGCTTCCCGACCTGGTGTTTTGTTTCAATCAAGTGTGACCAAACAGAGGAAAGAAGGCTTCTGAAATTTTAGTCAAGTGAGAGCTCAGTGTTTTCCTGGATGCCTGAGGGCCTCAGCTGCATGATCAGAATTTTTGGGTAGTTAAAATCTGTTTGGTTGTTTTAGGTGGGAGGGCAAATCCCATCCCTGTTAGTGGAAGTGGAAATTCCTCCACTGAGGAATATTTCTTCGAATGTTTTTTCTTTCCTGACGCCTTCTCTTGGGACTCCAATTACGAGCATGCCAGGCAGCCCCTGCGTCGCGCAGCCCGCTGGAGCGCTGGTCATTTTGTTTCTCCCGGGCTTCCGCTTCTCTCCCGTTACTGTGGATAGCCTCTGCTACTATGTTCAGTTTCACTGGTCTTTTCTTCCACTGTATCTAATCTGCTGCTACTCCAGCCAAGTTGCTTTTTAAATGTCAGATACCATATTTTCTATCTCTGCAAGTTTCATTTACATCTTTTTTTTTTGGTTGCGTGGCATGTGGCATCTGGTCCCCTGACCAGGGATGGAATCCACTTTCCTAGGCACACAGAATTCACTTATAATAGGTGTCGGTACTGTTCTTGCCTACTTAATTCCATCATCTCTGTCATTTCTGGGTTAGCTTCTATGAATTAGTTTTTCTGCTGATTTATGGGTTCCATTTTCCTGCCTTTAAAAAAAGCGCAGTCTTACTTTATTGGATGTACAACGCTGTTAATTTTACATTGCTGGGTGGTGGAGTTTGTTTCATTCCCCTGAAGAATGTTGTACTTTGTTCTAGGATGTATTTATTCAGGCAAAGTTCAGTCCTTTTGAGCTTGCTTTCAAACGTCATTAGGCCAGGTCCAGAGCAGTCTTTGGCACAAAGCTCACTTACCCTTACTGTTAGGAGACCTCTCCTGAGGACCACACGGCCTCCTGTGTATTGTGAGGTCTTCCCACTCACGGGAGCCTTCTGTGAGCTGAGAGTTACTGTCTGCTGCTCTATGGAGGCTCTCCCCGAGCCCCAGGTGGCTTCTGATACTAATAAACGCACAGACTCAAATCCCTTTCCAGTCTCTGGAGCCTCCTCTCTGTGCAGCCCCTCTTCCCTGGGTCTCTGCCTCACAAAACAAGACATCTCGGTCTCCAAACCCCATCGCTGACTCCTCCACTCAGGGAGACAGCTGGGCTCTCTCTGGATTCCCCCTCCCTGTCGTGCAGCCTAGACACTCCTCTAGGCAGGAACTGGGGGCAGCTGTGGGCTTTACTTCGCCTGTCTCACTGACCGTCAGCTACTGTCCAGCTTTCTAGTTGTTTAAGGTAGGAGTATAAATCTGATTTCCATTATTCTTCATGGCCAGAAGCAGAAGTCAACTCTGACGTTATTTCAAAAACATTATAAACAGCCTGGATAATAAAGGCTATCTAGTTCAGTAACTAAATTTGCTCAAACCTCATTATAAATTAGGTACATTTCACTCCTACCTTAACTAGATGTAACCTCTGATTTTCAGGAGTCTGCCATCCAATATGATGTTCGGACATGTTTTAAGCTGTCTTTAGACCTACAACTTGTATTTGGGCTTCCCAGTGATAAAGAATCCACTGGCCGATGCAAGAGATGCAAGAGGTGCCGGTTCCAACCCTGGGTGGGGAAGATCCCCTGGGGGAGGGCATGGCAACCCTCTCTAGCATTCTGGTCTGGAGAATCCCATGCACAGAGGAGCCTGGTGGGCTACAGTCCATGGGGTGGCAAAGAGTTGGACACGACTGACGGGGCACACACACAAGAGCAAAGGAGCTCAAGGATGGCAGCAAAGCTTAATAAAGCCTTGAACTTGAAATAGGCAAAATTTCCTGGTGAGTTCTGATTGGATGGGGCTGCATGAGGGCATGCAGTTCGTGCTTTATGCGTACTGGGAATAAAGAGGCAGATTTTGGGCAGAGGATAGCACTGAATATTTGAATAATCTAAAAAGGAGACTACTGCAAACTGAAGTCATTAAGTCAAGCTTGATGTACAATTCATTCTTCCTTTTAGTTTTCCTTCTAGAAAGTAGGTTCCGTCGCATGTGAAACTCCAAACGCACAGAACTAGAAGCCATTTAAAGATCTTATGCAAGAAACCAAAATGTGTTTTCACCGTCTCGAAGGTTATCACACCTCACAGAGCTAGCATGGGCCCACGGGCCTTCAGTTTAATACACTCCATACGATGCGCACCACCTCCAAGGGGTCACAGATGCAGAGCCCCTGCGCCTTTACAGTAACTCTGGAGAGGTGGGTCAGAACCACGGTCTTACAAGTGAAGGCACTGACTGATCTAGTGAGCGAGAGAAGGGGGCAGCAGAACGCGCTCACTTTCCTGACATCGCCAGGCTCCGTGTGCTCCGGTCCCCGTGACCTTGTGTTTCATTCAATGCGGCGAAGCGCAACATCCGCTGCGACCACGGTCTGTGGCACTGGTGAGCCCAGCGAGGAGGTCAGCGGGAGAGACGCAAGTGAAGGTACATGACTGTGAGTCAGACTCGAGACCTGAGAGAACTAAGGCAAGAGCACAGCAAAGATGCGGGCAGCAGCTAGAGCTGAGCAGCGGAAGCCACCTTACACTATGCACCAACCCACTGTCTTCACTGTGAACCCTGCCACCCAGGACGTCCCTGGTGGCACAGTGGATGATGTCCCGCCTGCCAGTGCAGGGCACATGGGCTTGATCTCTGGTCTGGTAAGATTCCACCTGCCTCGGAGCGTCTAAGTCTGTGCATCACAGCAACTGAGCCCACACGCCCAGGGCCCGGGCTCTGCAAGGAGCGCAGCCTCCGCCCTGAGGAGGCCGAGACTGCAGAGGAGGCCCCGCTCAGCACGATGGGAGAGGGCCCGGGCACAGCTGCCAGGGCTCAGCGTGGCCAAAATAAATTCCTAAACAAATAAAATACAGAAAAACGTGGCCATCCATACACAGGGCAAGGACGTTACGAGCATCACATGAGATCATCGGGCTGCGTGCCTGAGGCTGCCTCGGCACTTGCACTTACAGAACACGGAACTTTGCATTTAATATATTTTCCAAACTGGATTAGGGAGAGAAGCTGCTTAGCGGCAGAAAGAGGCCTCGGCATTAAGAAGGGAGGACCGGGCTGAATACAGCGCCAGCTCCGGCACGCTCCGTGCTCAGCCGCATGTCAGCGCTGACACCAGCCCCCTTTTGAGAGTTGGCAGACCACTCCTCCCTTGGCACGCCCAAAGAACAAGAGTCACCGCTTGGCACGTGGAGCAAAATGGAATATTCCAAGGTTGTCCTTGGCCAACAGACGCTACAGGCTAAGTCATCTGGTTATAGAGAGAATAATAAATAAAGCTCTAGCAAGGTAAAAATAAGTAAAAAGATAGTGTATATTTCCTTCTTTTAAATTTTTTCCTTCCTTGTTTTTTTTTAAACATTTTGTTGGGTGAAAGAGAGGTTAAAAAGGTTAAGGAGCAGCGTGGGGAGAAGACAGTCCCTTCAACAGTGGTGCTGGGAAAAGTGCACGGCTGTGTGTAAGAGAACAAACCTGGAGCATCGTCTCACAGCACATACAGAAATGAGCTTAACGGGGATTTAAAGCCTAAATGTACGGCCTGAAACCATACAGCTCCTAGAAGAAAACATAGGAATCCACTCTTTGACGTCTTAGCAATATGTTTTTGGATCTGTCTCCTCAAGCAAGGGAACTAAGAGTGAAAATAAACAAACGAGGCCTGATTAAACTTAAAAGCGTTCACGCAGCAAAGGAAACCATTACTAAAATGAAAAGACAGCCTACTAAATGGGAGAAGATACTCGCAAATGATACATCTGGTAAGTGGTTAATATCTAAAATATGCAAAGAGTTCACACAATTCAACACCAGGAAAACAAACTACCCAATTAAATAAAAAATGGGCAGAACCTGAATAGACATGTTTGAGAGAGGCCATACAGATGGCCCACATGCACGTGAGAAGACGCCTGCACCACCACTCATCACCAGGAGACAGGCAGGAATCAAAACCCCGAGGTGACGCTCACAGCTTGCACAACGGCCACCATCAGAAGGACCACAGACGATAAAGGTCGGCAAAGTTGTGGGGAAAAGGGAGCCTTAGCTCACTGCTGGGGGAATGTAAATCGGTGCAGCCGCTACTGGAAACAGTACGGAGATTTCTCAAAAATTAAAAAATAGAACTACCACACGATCCAGCACTTCTGCTCTCAGGTATATATGAGAAGAAAATGAAAACACTACTTCAAAAGATACACGCACCCCAGTGTTTATAAGAGCATTATTTATAGCAGGCAAGAAATGGAAGCAAGCCAAGTGGCCATCAACAGATGATCTGGGAGAATGGCACTGAAACAAGTATGATATCATATAAGAAACGAATCACCCAGTCCAGGTTCAGTGCGGGATACAGGATGCCTGGGGCTGGTGCACTGGGATGACCCAGAGAGAATATACGGGGAGGAAGGAGGGAGGAGGGTTCAGGATGGGGAGCACGTGTACACCCGTGGCGGATTCATGTTGATGTATGGCAAAACCAGTACAGTATTTTAAAGTAATTAGCCTCCAATTAAAATAAGTAAATTTAAATAAAAAAACCAGATTGAAGAAGATGAGATGTGTGTGTATATACATACATATATATATATATATATATATACATACATACATACACACACACACAATAGAATGCAGCTCAGCCATAGAAAGAATGAATTTCTGCCATCTGCAGCAACGTGCATGGACCTAGAGAATTCTACAGTCAGTGGTGTAAGTCAGAGAAGAGCAAACATCGTGTGTGCCCATGTACACATGTGGAATCTAAAAAAATAAACAGATGAAGATAACAGAACAGAAGCAGCCTTGCAGATGTGAGTGACCACTGGCAGAGGCGCAGGCAGCAGACGAGGGCACGGAGGGAGGTGAAGAGGCCTAGGCTGCTGCGTGTGTGACAAGCCAGGCTGTGCGTGCCTACCGCTCAGTTGGGCCTGACTCTGCGGTCCCATGGCCTGTAGCCCACCAGGCTCCTCTGTCTACGGAATTCTCCAGGCAAGAACACTGGAATGAGTAGCCTTTCCCTTCTCCAGGGGATCTTCCCGACCCAGGGGTGGAACCCCAGGGCTCCCTCACTGCAGGGGGATTCTTTACCAGCTGAGCTACAAGGGAAGCCCGACAGATAAGCTACAAGGAGAGTCGGAACAGCACAGGAAACAGAACCAATATTTTGTAATAACTTTAAAGGAATTATAATTTTAAAAAATCTGAATCGCTATGTCATACATCTGAAACAAATACCGGAAATTTACTATACTTTGATTGGAAAAAAGAGAGCAGCAGGCAAACAATAAGGGTAAAAAAGAAAGAAAAAAAGAAGACTCAGCAAAAAGCCCCAGGAGACTGGAAATACAAATAAAAGAGAAGAGTCCTGCTGGAAGGCAAAGGGAGAAAGGAAAAGAAACTGCCAGACAGACGCATGCACCAAAGCCCTGCCCCGCAGACGCCCATCTGTGCTGGGCCCGCGCTGCCCCCGTGACCCGCTCGGGGACGCCTCTGGAGGACCCTTCGGGCTTGAGGGAGCAGGCGAGGCAGAGCCTGGGGCAAGGTGGGCTTTGTGCAGAGGGTCTCTGTTTTTTACAACAAAGCACAGGGGGTGACGCGCAGCAGAGTCCCAGGGCTC
Organism: Nanger dama; assembly: GCA_917880005.1. NCBI lineage: Eukaryota > Metazoa > Chordata > Mammalia > Artiodactyla > Bovidae > Nanger > Nanger dama. Next base: position 3,388,928 of record CAKJTW010000021.1, on the reverse strand, counting down.
CCGGCGGCGGGTGAGACGAGTAAGGAAGGGCTCTACCCTAAGCAAGCCCCAGCCAGTCTCTTTCAGAAGGCGCTGTGCGCCACACTGCGCTGTGGATGGCCTCGGCTGTGGTTCGCCGACTTCCTCGTGACTGCTCTTCCTAACAGGACTCTGGGAAATGGGGTTTGGGGGGGTCTTCGGAAGGCAGCGATGGACTGGCTGCTGTGGCCAGGCGGTGATGGAGCGTGGCTCTCACGGCATTGCCCGTTTCTATCTGCAAGAGGAGCAAGTGCAGGGCTCCCCTCCAGAGAGGACCACTCTTCCCTTGGGTTTTCTCACAGAGCTGTTTCATCAACAAATGCTCTGGGCACAGAGTGTTCGCAGACGGTGAGGTCCCAGAGGGGCCCTCCCACGGCTGCCGGGGCGAGGTCAGTGCTCTCAGAAGGTGGTCCTCCTTGAACGCTGGCTGAAAGGGGGACGTGACAGCCACAAGGGGACTTGGACGGGGAGAAAAGCGATCGGGCGACCGGGGTCCACCGCCTCGGGCCGAGGGTCCTTCCGAGGCGGGTGTGTGGTGTAAGTCAGCATCCTGGAGGGGTGTCTCACGCTGTGCTGTGCTGAGTCACTTCAGTCGTGTCCTCCTCTGTGCGACTCCAGGGACTGTGGCCCACCAGGCTCCTCTGCCCATGGGATTCTCCAGGCAAGAATGCTGGAGTGGGTTGCCATGCTTCCTCCAGGGGATCTTCCAAACCCAGGGATCGAACCTGTGTTTCCTACATTGGCAGGCGGGTTCTTTACCTGCTGAGCCATCATGTTTTAAAAATGTATTCACTTTAAAAATTTACATAAAGCAAAATCCAAAAAATAAATCCATTTACATAAAGTAAAATCCACTTCCCAGGTGGCTCAGTGGTCAAGAATCCGCCTGCCAACACAGGAGACACAGGTTCAAACCCTGGGTTTGGAAGATCCCCTGGAGGAGAGCGTGGCAACCCACTCCGGTATTCTTGCCTGGAGAATCCCATGGACAGAGGAGCCTGGAGGCCTGCAGTCCATGGGGTCAGAGAGAGTCAGACACGACTTAGCAGCTAAACAGCAGCAGCAAATTCCATGCTGTCTTTTGAAAAGCAGGTACAGGTGTTTCTGACAATAAATATCATTAGAATGATTCCATCTACTGATGAGTACTGACAAACCATGACATTACAGATATGGACAGAGTTGGGGAGGGAGGTCTGAATTACAAAAGAAATTAACCAACCAAGAAATAGAACTTGGAGTTTCAAAAGTGGCATAGAGTGAAAATCTAAGAGAATTACACAGACTATTTTCAGTTACTTAACAATCTCATCATTTCCATTAAGACATATCGTGAGTGTAGAAAAGACACCCGGAGCAAATCCCTGCCTGGGAATCACAGCAGGAACCTTCCCTGTGTGTGTGGAGACCTGGAGACCACAGGACAGCTGGACAACAGACAGGAAAAATACATCTTGTTGGAAGGAAACTGCTGAGCAAAGCCTGACACAGTGATGTCTCTCCTGACAGAGCAGTAACTAAACCCGGGCCGAGAACGCTGGGTCACTACGAAATGTTCCCCTTGGACCTACCACAAGGGAAATTTTAATTTCTTATTATATGCCTCACTCTGCCAAAGAGAATCAAATGACTTGCAATAAAATAGTTATGCTCAATGAAATAATTATCACAGAAACAGTAAGTCATAACAAAGCGCGTGGACAGAGTGTAAAAAAGCAGCGAGGCTCGTTTGTGCGCTCATTTCAAGGGTTACTGGAGCAATTGTGCCTGAGCGTCAAATTACTGCTAAGCTACCTCAGGAGCAGAGTGAAAGTAAAGGTGGCCACAGAAGAAAGGAGGACGCATCTCAAGAGTGAGACGGTCACTGCTGGCCCTAAACTTTAAAGACGAATCAGAACACCCACTGGGAGAGGTTATCTCGGGGAACAGGAAAGACCTTTGACCTAAAAGATACAAGTCTTGCATAATTCCTTCCCTATCATTTAAAACGGAACTTGCTTTACTCTGAACTGAGGGGGCATTAACGAGTCCTTTTTCATCACTGCAGTCTTTATCTTTAAATCATCTTAATTTAAGAAATAATTAAAGAGGACCTCCCTGGTGGTCCAGTGGTAAAGAGTCCGCCTGCCAATGCAGGGGACACGGGCTGGATACCTGGTCTGGGAAGATCCCACGTGTGGCAGAGCAACTGAGGCCCGTGCCCCTCAACCAGAGGGCAGCACCTGCTTTTTGCAGCTAGGGAACGCCTGAGCAGCAGCCAAGAAAAATTTCTCAAGTAAGGGAAAGACAGTCTTTGAATCACTGGTTGGATAGAGAGTTCCAAGTGAAAGTCACATTTCCATGTGCGTAAAGATGGTGTTTGTTTATATTAAGGGTCTGCTTCACTTATCAACTTCTTATTTGTGTTTTCAGAGCCTTTCACTGACGAGGATGGAACAGGAGTTTCAACAGCTTTAGCCAATATTCAAAAGAACATCAGACATCAGAGATCTGAAGATAATTTAGGGGAGAAACACACCTCAAATACAGAAAATTTACTAAATTTTACACTGAGAAATACATCCATTAACTGGTTTTAGTGGAGGAAGACTTCCGTTTGGGGAGAGTGTAGAAATGGACAAGCACTTGTTCCAGCCACTCCACCATGCACGACATGCTTCTCTAAGGAAAAAACAGATGAATGCTGACTTCTAAAAAGGAAAAGCCCTGCGTGACATTTTCCAAAGAGTAAAATGAAGATAATGTCCATCAAAAGTTAATATATGCAGTAGCTTTTTAATGAGATCGACTTCTACACAAATAAATTAAGAGGTTTTTTTATTACAGAGATAGCAATAGACTTGATAACAAAAACTGGTAGCAATTGCTGATCCACATCTAGATTTATATTAAGGGACAAGAAAATAGGCACAGGGAATGTTAAGCAGAAGTAGGTCAAAGCCAGGACTAAGAGCTGAGGTCAGTGTGTCTAAATTTACACCAGATGAGACAAACTTAAAAGAACAGATATACTTTGCTGAGTCCCACTGAACTGAATCTTCCCTTGTAGCTCAGATGGTAAAGCGTCTGCCTGCAATGCAGGAGACCTGGGTTCGATCCCTGGGTCGGGAAGATCCCCTGGAGAAGGAAATGGCTACCCACTCCAGTATTCCAGCCCGGAGAATCCCATGGACAGAGGAGCCTGGCGGGCTAAAGACATGGGGTCACAAAGGGTCAGGCAGGACTTTGCGACTAAACCACCACCACCACTGAACTGAAGTTTGCAGAGCCTCAAACGGAAATTAAATGCTTCTCTTTAAATGACAGCTGATTTAAGAAAAATTTACTAAGTATGTATTTATTTTTATAAGAAAACACAATAAAGATAATTCTATCTGAAAAAGAAAAAGCCACTCCAGTACACCATCAAGGAGTATATACATCTGGAGCCTTTTCTGCTTTACCGAAGGCATCCTCACCCACACTGTGAAGACACACGCGGCCTGAACCGAGTTCCCCAAGTGCAGCTTCTGCATGTAAGTCGAAGTCTTCTTTGCCTAGTTACAGTCACTGTGCCTTTAAATCAGCTTTCTGAGAACTGAACAGACACGCAAACAAACCCTCCCATGAACAGTCATCTTTCACTTAAAAACTTTTACCAGATTGGACACGGGCTATTTTGAACTCAGATGTGATTGCTGCTGTTGTTCAGCCGCCCAGTCGTGTCAGACTCTTTGCGACCCCATGGACTGCAGCGCACCAGACCTCCCTGTCCCTCAGCACCTCCTCGAGTTTGCCCAAGTTCCTGTTGATTGCATCGGCGATGCCATCTAGCCGTTTCATCCCCTGATGCCCTCTTCTCCTGCCCTCAAATCTTTCCCAGCATCAGGGACTTTTCCAGTGAGTCAACTGTTCGCATCAGATGACCAAAATACTGGAGCTTCAGCTTCAACATCAGTCCTTTCAGGGAATATTCAGGACTGATTTCCTTTAGGACTGTCTGGTTTGGTCTCTTTGCAGTCCAAGGGACTCTCAGGAGTCTTCTCCAGCACCATGGTTTGAAGGCATCAGTTCTTTGCACTCTGCCTTCTTTATGGTCCAGATCTCACATCCGTACGTGACCACTGGGAAGACCACAGCCTTGACTACATGGACCTCTGTTGGTGGAGTAATGTGTCTGCTTCTCAACACACTAAGTTTGTCGTAGCTTTCCTGCTGAGAAGCAATCATCTCCTGATTTCATGGCTGCAGTCACTGTCTGCAGTGATTCTGAGCTTGGTCACTGCTTCCACTGCTTCCACCTCTTCCCCTTCTATTTGCCATGAAGTGATGGGGCCGATTGTCATGATCTTAGCTTTTAAAAATATGTCATCTTAAGCCGGCTCTTTCACTCCCCTCCTTCCCCTCATTGAGAGGCTCTTTGGGTCTTCTTCGTTTTCTGCCATTAGAGTGGTATCATCCACATATCTGAGGCTGCTGCTGTTTCTCCTGCCTATCTTGATTCCAGCGTGTAGTTCATCCAGCCTGGCAGTTCTCATGGCGTGCTCAGCATATAGGCTAAACAAACAGGGTGTCAGCAGACAGCGCTGTTCACTCTCCTCTCGATCTTGAACCAATCAGCTCCATACTGGGTTCTAACAGGTTGCTTCTTGACCTGCATACAGGTTTCTCAGGAGACAGGTAAGACGGTCTGGTGTTCCCATCTCTCTAAAAGCTCTCCACAGCTTGCCATGATCCACACAGTCAATGGTGTTAGTGTAGTCGATGAAACACAGATGTTTTTCTGAAATTCCCTTGCTTTCTCTATAATCCAGCAAATGTTTGTGGTTTGATCTCTAGATCCTCTTCCTTTTCTAAACCCAGCTTGGACATCTGGAAGTTCTTGGTTTGCATAATCCTGCAAACTAGCAGGTAAGATTTTAAGCATGGCCTTCCTAGCATGGGAGAGGAGGACAACGGTCCTGACCTCCCTAGCATGGGAGAGGACAACGGTCCTGACCTCCCCTAGCATGGGAGAGGAGGACAGCTGTCTGACGGCTAGCACTTTCTGTAGCGCGACCCTTCTTGGGAATTGGGACGAGGACTGACCTTTTCCAGTCCTGTGGCCCCTGTGGGGTCTTCCAGATTTGCTGACATAATGAATGCAAAACCTTTGCATTTTTTAAGGGCGTGAATGCATCGTCCTGTGAGGGTCTGGATAGTTCTGCTGGAACTTGATGACACCCACTAGCTTTATTAACAGCAGCGCTCCGTAACGCCCACTTGGCTTCGCACTCCAGAATGTCTGGCTCTGGGTGACCAGCCACACCGTCACAGTAACCCGCTTTATTGAGACCTTTTTAATACAGTTCTTCCGGGCATTCTTTCCATCTCTTCTTGATCCCTGTAGCGTCTACCAGGCCGCTACCATTTTTATCCTTCCCTAGTAGCTCAGATGTGATTAACCCCAAGTCTAAGCTAGCCATGGTTTTTGGAAGGTGACTCCACTGAAAAGATGCGTTCTCTGCAGACACAGAGGTATTCTGGACAAGGCTGAGGTCAGGTCTAGGGCTAATACACCAGCCTTATGTGACCTTTCCTTAGATAACACATTCCTGGAGTAGATGTATCCTTCCACAGAGGACCAGGGTGACCGGCACTCTTGTGCGTCTTTGCCCCAGAGAAGCAGGGTTATTTGTTCATACACTGTAGCTGGGTGCTGTTTTCTAGAGTTTTTCCTAAAAGCCTAATGCTGGCATCCAAAGCTCAATATAAAGACATCTCCTTGGACCTCCCTGGTGGCATGGTGGATAAGAACCCACGTGTCAATGCAGGGACATGGGCTCAATCCCTGGTCTGGGAGGGTCCCACAAGCCCAGGGGCCGAGAGCTCGGGCTCTGCAGGAGAGAAATCTCTGCTGTGAGAAGCCCCCATTGTGACGAAGAGGAGCCCCACGCGCCATAAAAAGAGAAAGCCCGTGTGCAGCAACCAAGGCCCAGTGTGGCCAACAAAAGGGACTCCGGGTAAAAGACCTCTCTGTTATACCAGTTTCTCCCGTGGATCTGAATTAGAGTGTGGAGGGATGCGTTTCCACTGCAGGAGCTGGTCTGCACAGAAGTCAGGGGCTGGGGTCTGGGGGCGATGGAGGGGCTCCCCACAGACGTGATGTCACCCCACAAGGGCCCGCCCGCTCTCCTGCCCGTAGGCACACGGCAGCAGGCTGCTGTCAGTGGGCCCAGGCACCCTCAGTATCGCAAACAATATGACTTCTTTGGGGCAATGGGGGGAGCTTCCCTGCCAGCTCAGCTGGTAAAGAATCCGCTTGCAATGTGGGAGACTTGGCTTCGATCCCTGGGTTGGGAAGATCCCCTGGAGAAGGGAAAGGCTACCCCCTCCAGGATTCTTGCCTGGAGAATCCTGTGGACTGTATAGTCCATGGGGTCACAAAGAGTCAGAAACGACTGAAAGACTTTCACTTCACTTTATCTCATAGGAAAGGCAGTGTTGAATTAGGGGGAAAAACTCTTGCACTTTAAAGAGAAGACAAATGGAGACATTCATCATTCAAGTTTAAAAATGCTTCACTTGGCCTCTTCATGGAATGCTCTCCAGCAGAAGGTTCATCAAATACACCTAAAATATGGTGATTTGTTGTTTTCCGCCAGGAACACACCTGTTGTTGAAAGACATGCCTGTGGTTTAAAGGAGCGCCTATACTGCTCAGTGTTCAAAGTCCTCACTAACACGACACAAACCCGAAATCCTCACTAACACGACACAAACCAGACACTCAACACCCAGAACAAGCACAGGGCTCCAGGATCTCTTACAGGACAAACAGACACAGGAGGAAAAGAGAGAGACGCTATTGTTTTTGGGTAGGGAATAATCAGTCTAACATTTTAGAAGCACCTTCTTTTAAAGCAATAATACTGCACGTGCCGTTGCTGAGCCCCCGCTCGGGTCAGACGCAGACTGGAAGGTGAGTTAGGAAGAAGCCGGACTTGCTGGGTGGCCCAGCGGGCAAGACCCCGCCTCGCGGCCCCCGGCCATGTAACGCCGACCCTGCACGCCTTTGAGGGACGGAGCTGGCAAGCCGCGACCAGAGAGCCCGCGCACCTCGAGGGCAGACCCTGCAGATCCGCGAGGAGCCGAGCGCTGTAACGGACACGCGACGCGGCCAGAAAGTCAGTAAATGCTGAAAGCAGGAGGCGAGGTGGAGTACGGACGACTCCTGAGCTGCGAGGGGCTGGGCGCTGGTGGGGTTCCGTGAAGTCTTCAGGCTTTCCTAACCACGATGCTTTCCCAGGGTAACACAGTCTCAAATACTCAAATTAAAAAGGCAAAACGTTAAATCACCTAATGTTTTGTCTACACACAAGGGAATTTCTGGACAATTAGAGCACTTTTATTAAATTTTTCAGAATTATACAATTTCCATATTAATAACAACAGGGTAGCGTTACCAATTTGAAACGGATGTCACTTACATAGCTTATCTTCATTTCTCCTTATAAAACAAGACTTTATTCAGTGGCCTACCTTCCACATTTGTTTCTGAAGGGCACAACACACACTGGCCCCCTCCAGAAATGAGTAGTAATCCTATTTATGAGTGAAAACCTGTGCTGAAGCGGACAGTTTCCATTTCTTTTTAAAAGGGTTACCAGGAAAATGGATTGTAGAAAGCAGTACTATCAGACCAGTCAGCCTGTCTAAAAACGTACTTGCTAACCTGTGAAGATACCCCAACTCCAATATAAAGGTACGTTTTGAATCTAGAGTAGGTGAGGGAAACGTTAGGGTTTGTTATAATCATTTTCTCTATTTTTATGAATGTGAAAAACCCACTTTCACTCCTTCCCCTTGATAAGGCAGAGTGTCCAGGGTGCCCAGTCTAAACATTCACCGATGTTTTCTTTATGTGTTTAGAAGGATTGGGTCTTCACTCCTGTAAAATTTCCACAGTTCATTCAAAAGCCTGCTAATCAGGCTAACCTTCTTAACTGCACTGAAAGGATGAGACTTTGACTGGACACGCTGTCCAAGGACACACCAATCAGACTCCTGACAGAGGATGAGGGGATGACCTCATAGTGGTCGAGAAGAGAGCGGACTGGACTGCCCCCGGGGCCGGCCCTGGCTTTAGGAACGCGGAGAGCAGCTCCTCCTGGTCAGAGAAGGAAGCAGAAGCCAGAGGAGCAGCGGCCAACGCCAGACACAAGGATGTGCTCCCATCGCTCCCGCCGGCAGCAGCTTCCCCGACTGCCCTTTGCTTAAGCTGTGAAGGTGACACTTCACTGGCGCGTTTTAAATTCAGCTCTTCCCACGTTTCACAAAGATGATAAAGTCTAGTTTTTGCCACTTTAGAAGAAACAGACCTACTAAGGCAATGGATTTAACTAGGAAAGCAACAAAGCTTTGGAAGGTTAGCATTTTTGGACAATGATCTATCAAAAATAATAAACAGCTAATGTTCTTTTAACCTAGGTGCTTTGGCTGTTCAGGAAAGACGGCAAAGAGATGGCTGTGTTAGATAAACACTTGCCCACACCAAGGAGAAACACTCAGGCAGGGTTAGCACGCTGTGCCTTCGCCTCTCACCTCCACGTCAAAGGCCCCAGTCCTTTCCTGCCAACTCTTCGTCTCAAAGACGAATCCTTTTCGCTTGTTTCACTGCGTGGCAATCCGGAAGCCTAAACCCATGGTTAGGCAATTTAAACTCTCCTTATCATTCTGTATTTCCTAGAAAATCATTCTTGGACAAAATGCCACACCCAACTGGATCTTTCAGTTTCATTATTAAATACCAAAATGCCTTGTAAGACAACTATAAAGCCTGCCTTTCTACAGAATGACAAAGTAGGGAAACAATCCTTTCACAGCCCTTAATAAACATAGTTATTATATTTTTACATTTATAAATATACAGATCAAGGTGAATATCTCAGAATTGTTCTCTTCTGTTTTTAGCCTAATTTGTGATGGCAGAGAACAATTTCTGTGAAACTTCCTTAATTCACGCAACAGAAATATTTTTTTCTTTAATGATCCACATTCCCTGACTTTACTCATCCTTCTCTGTGAAGCCTCAGTTTTTCGCGCCTTCACACCCCTTCACAGCACGTTTCCAGTCTGATGTGAGTAAGCCTACGGGCGCCACGGGAGAGCCACGGGCGCCAGGGGAGCAGGGTCCCCCAGGAGGCAGCAGCGACTGCTGAGCCAGAACCGAGGCCCCACACACAGGACATTTTGTGGACTTTATTTACTCTCCTGGTATTTAAAATACCAGGCAGACTGATTTAACTACATACAACTACAGCTTTGTTTTTCTTGTATAAGGTGTCTGAGAAGATAAATGACTGCAAATTATAGACTATCTACACCCATATTTGGAAGTCCTGATTACAATGACTTTTGTAATATTCTCAAGTGAAATGAAGTCGCTCAGTCGTGTCTGACTCTTTGCGGCCCCATGGACTGTAGCCCACCAGGCTCCTCTGTCCATGGGATTTTCCAGGCAAGAATACTGGAGTAGGGTGCCATTGCCTTCTCCAGGGGATCTTCCCAAACCAGGGATCGAACGCTGATCTCCTGCACTGCAGGCGGATGCTTTACCCTCTAAGCCACCAGGAAGTCCTCTCAAAGGGAAGCCAAATTTTCACAAAGAAAATAGCTTGAAGTTGGCTGTATGTTGTACCGTGTCTATCTACTTTTTAAGTTTCTCACTTGAATAAAAGTCAAAGGCATCAGAAGAAATCTGATGTCTACATAGCGATCTGTAATGTCTGTTTTAGAAAAATCAACTTTTCTTTTTGGCATTTCTTCTAAGATAGCCTGCTTTGAAAATAGGTTATCACTTTTGCAGTTTTCTCTAAATTTCAGTGACATAAATTATTCTCTGCCAGTTCTCAAGCGCAGGAGTAGAAAGGTTTGTGTTGCTGTTGTAAGCAATGGAATCCTCTTAAATTCCATTTATGTAGCTTTCATCAGTCTAACAGCTCAACATCTTAGAGTAAATAATCACACAAACATCTCTGTGTTAAAATAATTAATCCTGTTTTAGGATCCCACCACTCAGCAGTCACTAGCAACTAAAATTTTAAAATATTTAATAGCAACACAATTTACTATGTAACCATAACCAGTTCAAAGACAAATAATAACGAGATCCAAGTTAAGATATCTGAGATGACTGGTGGATAAGGATTGTATTTGTTGTTTAAATGGAACAGTCTCAAGAGATCTGAAACCAAGTGCAGCGATGCTGGGGAAAGGGGTCGTTTGAGTGCCACGGAGAGGCCATGGAGAGAGGTTCCTTCCCCACTGAGTCCCCCTGGAAGGGCCAGAGCTCTTACCAACGCCACTGCAGCCGTGTGCACCCTCAGCTTCCTTGCCATGCTAAGATGGAGGGTTAGTTAGCTGCTGTTCTCAGATCTGCTTGTTGGTCTAATAAAGATCTGCATAAATCAAAGACTGGGAGTAACCAACCCCAGATTCTTATTTGGGAGGTGATGGGGGGAGGGGACTGGATGCCATGATCTTTGTTTTCTGAATGTTGAGCTTTAAGCCAACTTTTTCACTCTCATCTTTCATTTTCATCAAGAGGCTTTTAGCTCCTCTTCACTTTCTGCCGTAAGGGTGGTGTCATCTGCATATCTGAGGTTATTGATATTTCTCCCAGTAATCTTGATTCCAGCTTGTGTTTCTTCCAGTCCAGCGTTTCTCATGATGTTCTCTGCATAGAAGTTAAATAAGCAGGGTGACAATATACAGCCTTGACAGACTCCTTTTCCTATTTGGAACCAGTCTGTTGTTCCATGTCCAGTTCTAACTGTTGCTTCCTGACCTGCATACAGATTTCTCAAGAGGCAGGTCAGGTGGTCTGGTATTCCCATCTCTCTCAGAATTTTCCACAGTTTATTGTGATCCACACAGTCCAAGGCTTTGGCATAGTCAATAAAGGAGAAATAGATGTTTTTCTGGAACTCTCTTGCTTTTTCCATGATCCAGCGGATGTTGGCAATTTGGTCTCTGGTTCCTCTGCCTTTTCTAACACCAGCTTGAACATCAGGAAGTTCACGGTTCACGTATTGCTGAAGCCTGGCTTGGAGAATTTTGAGCATTACTTTACTAGCATGTGAGATGAGTGCAATCGTGCGGTAGTTTGAGCATTCTTTGGCATTGCCTTTCTTTGGAATTGGAATGAACACTGACCTTTTCCAGTCCTGTGGCCATTGCTGAGTTTTCCAAATTTGCTGGCATATTGAGTGCAGCACTTTCACAGCATCATCTTTCAGGATTTGAAAGAGCTCCACTGGAATTCCATCACCTCCACTAACTTTGTTCATAGTGATGCTTCCTAAGGCCCACCTGACTTCACATTCCAAGATGGCTGGCTCTAGATTAGTGATCACATCATCATGATTATCCGGGTCTTGAAGATCTTTTTGTACAGTTCTTCTGTGTATTCTTGCCATCTCTTCTTAATATCTTCTGCTTCTGTTAGGTCCATACCATTTCTGTCCTTTACCGAGCCCATCTTTGCATGAAATGTTCCCTTGGTATCTCTAATTTTCTTGAAGAGATCTCTAGTTTTTCCCATTCTGTTCTTTTCCTCTATTTCTTTGCATTGATTGCTGAGGAAGGCTTTCTTATCTCTTCTTGCTATTTTTTGGAACCCTGCATTCAGATACTTATATCTTTCCTTTTCTCCTTTGCTTTTTGCCTCTCTTCTTTTCACAGCTATTTGTAAGGCTTCCCCCAGACAGCCATTTTGCCCTTTGCATTTCTTTTCCATGGGGATGGTCTTGATCCCTGTCTCCTGTACAATGTCATGAACCTCATTCCACAGTTCATCAGGCACTCTATCTATCAGATCTAGGCCTTTAAATCTATTTCTCATTTCCATTGTATAATCATAAGGGATTTGATTTAGGTCATACCTGAATGGTCTAGTGGTTTTCCTGCTTTCTTCAATTTAAGTCTGAATTTGATAATAAGGAGTTCATGATCTGAGCCACAGTTAGCTCCTGGTCTTGTTTTTGTTGACTATATAGAGCTTCTCCATCTTTGGCTGCAGAGAATATAATCAACCTGATTTTGGTGTTGACCATCTGGTGATGTCCATGTGTAGAGTCTTCTCTTGTGTTGTTGGAAGAGGGTGTTTGCTATGACCAGTGCATTTTCTTGCAAAACTCTATTAGTCTTTGCCCTGCTTCATTCCACATTCCAAGGCCAAATTTGCCTGTTACTCCAGGTGTTTCTTGACTTCCTACTTTAGCATTCCAGTCCCCTATAATGAAAAGGACATCACTTCATGGGAAATAGATGGGGAAACAGTGGAAACAGTGTCAGACTTTATTTTTGGGGGCTCCAAAATCACTGCAGATGGTGACTGCAGCCATGAAATTAAAAGACACTTACTCTTTGGAAGAAAAGTTATGACCAACCTAGACAGCATATTCAAAAGCAGAGACATTACTTTGCCAACTAAGTTCCGTCTAGTCAAGGCTATGGTTTTTCCTGTGGTCATGTATGGATGTGAGAGTTGGACTGTGAAGAAGGCTGAGTGCCGAAGAATTGATGCTTTTGAACTGTGGTGTTGGAGAAGACTCTTGAGAGTCCCTTGGACTACAAGGAGATCCAACCAGTCCATTCTGAAGGAGATCAACTCTGGGATTTCTTTGGAAGGAATGATGTTAAAGCTGAAACTCCAGTACTTTGGCCACCTCATGTGAAGAGCTGATTCACTGGAAAAGACTGTGATGCTGGGAGGGATTGGGGGCAGGAGGAGAAGGGGACGATTGAGGATGAGATGGCTGGATGGCATCATGGACTCGATTTATGTGAGTCTGAGTGAACTCTGGGGGATGGTGATGAACAGGGAGGCCTGGCGTGCTGTGATTCATGGGGTCATAGCACCTTCTGGCCTGGCCGGGGTGGCTCTGCCTGTTGGAGAAGTGGAGGACGAGGACCTCAGGGCTGCTGACGGACGCGGGGCCCTGCTGTCCAGGTTTAGCACGGGCAGCCTACAGTCTGAAGCAGGTGACCACGGATGAGATACAGGGTGCCTTTGCAAAGAACTCAGTATGGATCTTTAAAAGGAAAGCATGTACAGAAAATTCATAATCGCCATTTCATTTTCTTATGCCTAAAAATTTCTGGCAACAATTCCTCAATATCAAATACTCTGTCTTCCAACTTCTGATTATCTCCTAAGAGCCATATGTCTTGGGGGAATTTTTTTCACAACACAGCATCAAAATCACATTATGAATCAAACAACTTCATCAGAGGACAAGAATCTCGTAACATCTCCTGAGGCAGGCACTATCATTAAGCCTATTTAACAGACAAGAAGACCGAGGCAGAGAGGAGTCATTAATCTGATGCTCACAGTCAGAATCAAGGAGAAAGCTTAGCAGCTAGGCAGAAATTTAGAGCAACAAACGGCCTGGATGGTTGTAATAAGAACATGCCACAGAAACAGAGGCTTAGGTATAAATGAACTGAGAGTGTGGAACAAAAAGTTTATAACCACCAAGGTATCTTTTCAAAACTTCCCCATATTATGAAATGCCAGCATCTCCCACTTCAGCACTTAGGCAAAAACAATAGCAACTACAGAAGAATCAAACAAATTTGTAACCCTTTCAAAAGCCACAGAGCGCAGCAGAAAGGAGAGCTGAGATTAGTAAGATGATGTGAAATGATAAGAAGGTTTATGAAAAAGAGATGAATATTTCTGGACATTAATCTGTGAGTAAAGCCTCTGGGCCAGGAAACTGCCGACCTTTTCAATTTCATAACTGTCAGGGTCCTCAGGATAGTTCACTTTGAGTGAGGGAAGCACCCATTATTAATATTTATAGGCCTGAAGACCATTACACAGGCAGATTTTAAATAAATAGATTTCATATACAGGATATGCTAAAACAGCTAAGCGTTTGAAAAAACCCACAAAACAGCAAAAACAAACTTTAAAACATGAAATTAAGTAGAAGAGAGCTTAAATGTTACATATGCTTGAGACGAGAGTGTTTACAAATAGTAGCATTTCATGAAAAAATGGTTAGAACTGTAAACTTCACCGACTCCTGGATGAAACCATGCTCACAAAGCTGGACCGCCGTCAGGGGAGCCGGGAGGCTGGTGCTGATTTTTGTTTTTATCAAAAAAACATTTTTTTATTTCAGCTGCGCTGGGTCTCAGCTGCAGCATGAGGGACCTTTAGTCGCAGCAAGAGGAGCCCGTTCTTCAAGTCAGGGATGGAAACCGAGCCCGCAACACTGGGAGCGCGGAGTCTCGGCCCTGGATCGCCAGGGGAGTCCCTGGTGCGGACCTTCGGGGCTTCTCAGCTTCTACCGCTCTGGCGCTCTGTCCCTGGCATAGGTCACGGCCACTGCGTCGGGCCCAGGGGTCCCCTTGGAAGCGTGGCCAGCCCGAGGAGGCCCGCAGGGAGACCCCCACCGCAGCCCCCCGAACGGAGCGCCCAGGGTACCCTCAGCGGCCTGCACGCTGTCGGACACCGCCCTCTGAGCGATCCTTCCCAAGAGATAACAGGGTCTCAGCACTCCTATCACACAGCGTCACAGTTTATGGACACAGGAATTCAAGACTAGACTTTTTTCGGATGAAAAATCCCAACGTGTCAGTTGCTCAGGAGGTGGTGTGCGAGCGAGTCTTCAATTCTACCTTCTCTCAGTTAAACACAGGAATCCTGTGACTTAGGTACAGCTGAGGATAATCTCTGTTTTATACAACAAATGTAGGCTGAGCAAAGTTAAATGGCTGGTACCAAGGTCACACTGGTAATAAACAGTGGAGCTGGTTTTGAAATCTATATTTGCTGACTCTCACTATCAAGCAAGATAGGGTGTGTAGCCTTACCCTGAAACATTAGCTTTGAATGGGCCAAATTCTTGGAAGAGACAAATATAAATTAAGAGAAAAGTATGAAAAAAGATGACACCCCCGCCCCAGTTCATGTAGGAACAAGAATGATAGCCCTCACGAAGTTGGTTAAACCTGTATCTTTATGCAAAACCTACTTCTGAGCTGACAGCATTTCTGGTGTGAAAACAGCTGCACAGATTCAGTGTGGGAAAGTCTCTATTCATATTCCATTAAACCTACATTTGTAATCACATGAAAATAGGCCAGATTGAAGTTCAACATAAATCTAGAGGAAAAAAAATGGACAGAGAATGGAGGGGGAGGGCACCCAGAAAACGACGTGAACTAAACCCACCGAACAAAGCAATGGACACTTTGACCTGTTTTGGGTAACTTTTTTTTTAAGACTCTAGAGGTGTGAACATAAACAGACATATAATGATGTACCAATTAGAAATCTTTCTTAAGTGTTAAAGGATGAATATTTAGTTTGTTATAATGTACTTCACAGATAAGATTTTATTATGATACCAAATAAGCCAACTCTAGTTGGTGAAACTTAAGGAACATTGTCAGCTTTAGGCTTTCTCTTAAAATTCATAGCATGATCTTAAAAATCTGTTTATGTGATTTTGTTTCCATCAAGGATGATTTTTATAAATGCTTTTTACTTCCTGTGGAATGTATCTGTAATTTCCTGTGACACAGAAAAAGGAAACTAATTTATGGAACAGAAACCTTTCAATTGCTGAGAGAAGGCTGTTCTGGAATGCAGGAGAACAGTTGGGGTGATGGGTCCATTTCCGTTAGCGTGGTTCCCACTAGGGTGAGGCTGTCTCTTGGCACCAACTGTCCTAAGTGTGACCTGACGCCTTATTCTATGTATATTTCATGTACAAGAAATTTACCTTGTGGTCAAAACTGCTTCATAGATAGTAGAGTCTCAAAATTTTATTTTGCTTTCTTTATTTTTCCCCTTGAGGTATAACTGACACACAGACCTGAGTTTAAGGTGTACAGCATAATAAACTGACACCAAAAGTTTCTTGAATAAGTGACTTACCTCTCAAAATAAATTTCTTCTCTAAAAACACCGCCTTCCAAGTATCAGCAAACCCCAGAATTACTTTCTGGGAAGTGGGGAGGCAGACTGTAGTCCCGTGGTACAACATTTCCCAAAGGAAATACCACACACAAGAAAAGTGTTTTGATGCCACAACCTCCAAATGAGGTTACACATCATCATACCAACAAATGGGATTGAAACAGGAATAGTGAGATTGAAAGAACAAAGTATATGTTCAGTTTTAAATTAGTGCACCACGGTTGAACTACACAATCTGTCATTTGGTATAAATTAACTAAAACATTTTATAATCTTGCACAATTATATTTTAGTTTCTTGGTGTTAAGAGCGTTGATTTGTCATATATAGTTTACATGTATCACAATTAAACTAAATGTTTTTAAATATCTTCATCAAAAACAAATTTTTACTACTGAAAAACAACAAACATACAAAGATGGAAAAGATGACAATTTCTACACGTTTTACTAGCCAGCCCGGGTCCTAAGAGAGAACCTAGTTCCCACCTGCCAATTCTCTCTTGTCTGAAACTTCGCTCATCTAGTTGAGTGTGTTTCCTGAACTTGGAAGATGGAATCTCGAAAAGTTTTAAGACTATTAATTAAACACTGAAAGAAGAACTTCTCACTGAGAACATCGATGAACACCCCAATGAAAAAGCTCTGGACTTCTGTGATTCCCCCCAAATCCGCAGACACGTAAGCTGTCGGCAGCGGGCTCGGGAGGCGGCCGGCCAGAGCCGAGCTCGCACCCTCAGGAAGCCCCGGAAGGAGACCGCGCGGCCGGAGCGCTCGCAGGCCCGGGCGTGGCCCCGGAAGGAGACCGCGCGGCCGGAAGCGCTCGCAGGCCCGGGCGTGGCCTCGGCCCCCCGCTCGCCGGAGGCGGCGCGGCCCTGCGCCCTGCCCCGTGTGTCCTGGCGCAGGGCCTTTCCGGCTCTCACGGCCTGCAGGGACGCCCGGCCCCGGAAGCGCCTATGGTGACCTCTCTGTGGTGCTGCCTGCCGGGCTGCCGGGCTTTAACAGTCCTCCTCTCTCAAACGAGCAGCTTCTGGTGGGCACCTAATTAAAGATCAGGCTATTCAGCTTGAATTCCTATTATGATTTGGCAGCAGAACGTGAGGCGTTCTTTAAATGCACTTCCCCATATAAAGTGGTTTTTCATTCACTCTGATTACACACTGTGCTTTCTCCTTTTCGGCAAATAATAGGTTTTAAAAGACCAATGACTGGACTGGACTGAAAAAGAAAGGAGTTGCAAATGATGGAAATTTAGAATCAATAATAATAAAAGCAGCCGCGCAGTGGTGGTCCTGGTGTAAACAGGGACCGGGGGCTGCCGCTGCCGCCTGGCGGCTCCCGCCCTGGCGCCGCGAGTCTTACCGGGGTTGCAGTCTGTCAGCAGGGAGCAGATGGACAGGAGCACCTTAGAGATGGTGAGGGCCGGGCTCCAGTTGTCCTTCAGGATGTCCAGGCAGATCACGCCTTGGCTGTTGATGTTACAGTGATAGATTCTGGTGCGGAAGGTCACCTAGAAGAAAACACAACAGCCGACATAAACAGCCACGCCGTGGATTTATTTTTACCTTTAAAAAGTTTTCTTGGGAGTATACTTGATTTATAATGTTGTGGTGGTTTCAGGCGTACAGCCAAGTCATTCAGTTATACATATACACACATTCATTCGCTTTCAGATTCTTTACTCATATAGTTATCACAGAATATCGAGTACAGCAGGTCCTTGTTGGTGATCTACTTTATATATCATACTGTGTGTGTGTGTCTTAATTTCAGTCTCCTAATTTATCCTTCCCCCTCACTCCCAATCCACTCTGGTGCCATAAGTTTGTTTTCTATGTCTGTAAGTCTATTTCTGTTTTGTAAGTAAGTTCATTTGTACTATTTTTCTAGATTCTACATATAAGTGATATCATATGATATGTCTCTGACTTACTTCACTTAATATGATCATCTCTACATCCATCTACATAGCTGCACACGGCATTATTTCATTCTTTCGTATGGCTGAAAAATATTCCATTGTGTATATATATATATATATATATATATATATATATAAAACCACATCTCTATCTATTCCTCTGGGCATTTTGACAAAGGAAATGGCAACCTGTTCCATTATTCTTGCCTGGAAAATTCCATGGACCGAGGATTCTCTTGGGCTGCAGCCCATGGGGTTGCAAACAGTTGGACACAACTGAGCACACACACACACACTGGACACTGAGGTTGCCTCCATGTCTGGGCTATTGTAAATAGTTCTGCCATGAACACTGGGGGGCCTGAATGTTTTAGTATTATGGTTTTCTCCAGATATATACTCAGGAGTGGGATCCCTCCTTAAGAACCTCCATTGTTTTCTCCATAGTGGTTGTATAAACCTGCATTTCCACCAACAGTGTGGGAGGGCTCCTTCTCTCCACATCCTCTCCAGCATCAATTGCTTGAGACTACCTGATGATGCCCATCCTGACTCATAGACACACCTTTTATTAAGACAAAATAATCCCAGGGTCATTGGCTGGATCATGGAGAAAGCAAGGGAATTCCAGAAAAACTGTCTATTTCTGCTTCACTGACTAAAGAGTCTGACTGTGTGGATCACAACAAACTGGAAAATTTTTAGAGAGATGGGAATACCAGGCCATCTTACCTGTCTTCTGAGAAACATATATGCGTGTCAAAAAGCAACAATTAGAATCAGATATGTGACAACTGACTGGTTCAAAATTGGGAAAGAAGTATGACAAGGCTGGATATTGTCACTTTGCTTATTTAACTTATATGCAGCGTATGTCATGTGAAATGCCAGGCTGGATTAATCACAAGCTGGAATCACGACTGCCGGGAGAAGTATCAATAACCTCAGATATGCAGATGACACCACTCTAACAGCAGAGGAACTAAAGAGCCTTTTGACGAGGATAAAAGAGAAGGGTGAAAAAGTCGGCAAAACTCAACATTGAGAAAACTAATTCTAGCATCTGGTCCCATCGTTTCATGGCAAGGAGATCGGGAAACAATGGAAACAGTGAGAGACTTTATTTTCTTGGGCTCCAAAATCACTGCAGGGGGTGACTGCAGACACGAAATTCAAAGACACTTCTCTTTGGAAGGAAAGTTAAGACCAACCTAGAAAGTGTATTAAAAGTAATGTACGGATATGAGAGGAAGACCATAAAGAAGGCTGAATGCCAAAGAATTGATGCTTTTGAACTGTGGTGTTGGAGAAAACTCTTGAGAGTCCCTTGGACTGCAAGGAGATCCAACCAGTTAGTCCTAAAGGAAGTCAACTCTGAATATTCATTGGAGGGACTGATGCTGAAGATGAAGCTCCATACTTTGGTCACCTGATGCTTAGAGCCATTCACTGGAAAAGACCCTGATGCTGGGAAAGATTAAAAGGCAAAAAGAGAAGGGGGTGACAGAGGATGAGATGGTCAGTTAGCATCACTGACTCAATGCACATGAATCTGAGCAACTCTGTGTGATGGTGGAGGACAAAGGAGCCTGGTGTGCTGCAGTCCATGGGGTCACAAAGAGTCAGACACAACCGAGCAACTGAACAACAACAAACACTTAGCTGTTCCTTTGGCACACAAGAATAATCAATAAACAAGATCTTTATTTCAGAACTTGTCATTTTGGGCACAGAGGACTACACTCCAGTGGCAAGGTCGTGACATTCTGCTTCTGATGAATTCTAACCATTTAACGAAAGTCTAACCTTTTAATGAATGTTCTGGGGATTGAGTTTACTCTTGGTGCAACTGCAGGAATGCTTGTAAGGGGAAAACTACCTCAAGGCTCTAAAAACGTTCAAAGAAGGAAATGTTCAGAAGTGAGAACTTGAAACTTTTCTCAGATTCCAATTATTTGAAGGATTTTGTACATTTAGAAAAAATTAAAAAAATGGCAATATTACAAAAAGGAAACGCATATGATTCTATGTTAAAATTTAAAAAGATGAATTAGAGCATGCATGTAAATCATGCAATTAGTTTATGGAGAAGCTACACTAGTTTCAAGACACAGACGCCTTCCTCCTTAAATTCTGTGCTCTGAATGCACTATCAGTGTAGCCTAGCACAGCTAGATTACCGCCGTACTTTGCCGTACTTCACTTAGGCATCATTTTGAAACATGCTTGGAAACATTTTTAAAGAACTTCAGCTGGAAAACTTAACAGTTTTATAACTGATAGAATTCTGTTTTACAAAAGTCTCATGTAAGCAACAATGAGATTTTAACATCGTTAACATCATGTTAATAAATGGTCTTGAATTTATAAACTGAAATATTTAAATAAATCTTGGTGTTCTCAAGACCAGTCCTTCTGGTACCCTAACTTCAAAATGACTCTGAACCAAGAAATACACACTGCAGGTCTTTGTAGGTGCTATCACTCCAGCAGGGCTTCCAGGGTCCAAAACATCAGACTTGCTGAATCCTTACGATGTCAAGGTCAGAAAGGACACATCCAGTCTTCTGCAACTGTTCAGCATGGCGCCTTTCTCAGGCTAGATGAGCTCTCCTCCTGGGAACTGCCTGCTCTGTTAGCAACACCCCAGACCAGATAACCTGGCCATTCCCCCACCCCTGCACATCCCAAACACCCAGAAATGCTGAAGAAAAAAAATACATTCCTCAGTGTAGTTTTTTAACTATAATGTTCATAACTAATGTTCTTTAAAATGCAAGTATGAAGGTACATGGGGCATCCCCAGATGCTGAAACTGGAACCCGAAAATCACAGCGGGCACACAGGCCTGCGGCGCAGCTGTCTGGGGCAGGGCTTGGGTTCGATGCCCTCATGGAGGAAGGGGACAGAACTTTAGGTCTGTACGTGACGAGGATTTGGAATTGAGCTGCTTAGTCGCTCAGTTGTGTCCAACAATTTCCAACCCTATGGACTGTAGCCCTCCAGGCTCCGCTGTCCATGGGATTCTCCAGGCAGGAACACTGAAGTGGGTTGCCATGCCCTTCTCCAGGGGATCTCCCCGACCCAGGAATCAAGCCTTGGCCTCCTGCACTGCAGGCAGATTTTTTACCGTCTGAGCCACGAGCCCTCTATAAATTATGACACCCGAGCAGCCAGTCTTTTAGCAAACGTCTGAGCCTGAAAAGGTAATGCCTTATGGGAGAGAGAGAGCTAAGACACGGGCTGGGGAAACCCTGGAGGAGGAACTGTCGGCACTGGAGCTGGGAGACGACTGTCTCCCCTGAGAATGCTCAATTCAGAGCACACAGGCTATGCAAACACAGACTAAGAAGGAGCTTCAGTGACTCTATCACTATCAGATCAAATATATGATTAAGGCAAAGCATGCAAAGATACATTTAGGGCAAAAATGAATAAAGAGAACAACTGCGTTATGGTGAAGTGAATAATTCATCAGGAAGACGGAACAATTCTGAATGTGCTCTACCTAACAAGAGAAAAATATAAAAAGCAAAAGTTGGCAGAATTATACGGAGAAAATGATACATCTACAGTCACAGAGGAACATTTTCACTGAAGTAGATTTGGTCAACAAGGCCAAAATGTAGCAAGAATCCTGCAAATATGAAAAACCAAATTAAAAAAAAAAAAACAACAAGGGACTGAATGAAGATGAAATTCCATTCTCAGCAAATAATCACAGGAAAAAGTGTTCAACGTCACTAGCAACTAAGGAAATGCGACTGAAAGGCTCAGGGAGTTAGCACTACACCCTGCGGATGGTAAGTTAAGCATGTTGGTACACTAAATGTCGGCGAGGTGCCTGCAGAGAAACCGGCTCACTGCTGGCACGAGTGTCAAACGGCACAGCTGCTCTGGAAGGAAGGCTGGCAGCTCCTTACAGAGCTAATATGAGCTCACCAGACATCCCAACAATTGCACTCTTGGACGTTTATCCCAAAGAAATAAAAACTGCTCACACAAATATACAGAAACATTCATAGCAGCTCTATTTTTAATAACTAAAAACGAGAAAGAATCCGTTTGTCCTTCACTGGGTAAATTGTTAAACAATCTGGTGCGTCCATATCATGAAATATACTGCTGTTCTTTAGTAGCTCAGTCGTGCCTGACTCTTTGCTGACCCCATGGACTGTAGCCCGCCAGGCTCCTCTGTCCATGGGATTCTCCAGGCGTGAATACTGGAGTGGGTGCCAAGCCCTCCTCCAGGGAATCTTCCCCACCCAGGGATCGAGCCCGACTCTCTAGTGTCTCCTGCACTGGCAGGCAGGTTCTTTACCACTGAGCCACGTGGGAAGCCCACATGGAATACTTACTACTCAACAATAAAAACAACCACACACAGCAACTGAGATGGAGAGAATTAGATGCGAGAGAATTACACCACGTGAAAAAACTGAGTTTCAGAAAGTGACATCCTGTATAATCACTTATAAGCACATAGGAAATGTTTATTAAAAGCTGATCACGTCCTAAGCCACAAAGAAAGCTTAATACACTTCAAAAGATTACTAAGACCATAAAGATCTCCCATCATAGGACTGCAAACTAAAAAACCTTATTTTCAAATAATTCTCCGATCAAATAAAAAAATCAGCTATGATTATAACCGAGTGACAATAAAAATGCTGGATTGTCAATACCAGAATTTGTGACTTGGCTAAAATAGTTGTAAAAGAGAAATCTACAGTTTTAAGTGCATATATTAAAAAGGAAGAAAGACATTAATGAGCTAAGTATACAACTAAGGAAGAAAAATGAATACAGTAAATCCATGAGAGTAGAAAGAAATGGGCAGAAGTTAATAAAACAGAGAATACCTGTGATATCAAAATTCTGCAGAGAAGTGAGAGTCCTTGGACCTTTAAGTGCTAGATAAAAAGACAGTATTTCTATGATCCAGTGTAAATGGTAAGTGGCTTCTGTATATAACACAGTATAAAGAAGAGAAGCAAAAAGCAAAGGAGAAAAGGAAAGATATAAGCATCTGAATACAGAATTCCAAAGAATAGCAAGAAGAGATAAGAAAGCCTTCTTTAGTGATCAATGCAAAGAAATAGAGGAAAACAACAGAATGGGAAAGACTAGAGATCTCTTCAAGAAAATTAGAGATACCAAGGGAACATTTCATGCAAAGATGGGCTCGATAAAGGACAGAAATGGTCGGGACCTAACAGAAGCAGAAGATATTAAGAAGAGGTGGCAACAATACTCAGAAAAACTGAACAAAAAGATCTTCACCACCCGGATAATCACGGTGGTGTGATCACTCATCTAGAGCCAGACATCCTGGAACGTGAAGTCAAGTGGGCCTTAGAAAGCATCACTACGAACAAAGCTAGTGGAGGTGATGGAATTCCAGTGGAGCTCTTTCAAATCCTGAAAGATGATGCTGTGAAAGTGCTGTACTCAGTATGCCAGCAAATTTGGAAAACTCAGCAGTGGCCACAGGACTGGAAAAGGTCAGTTTTCATTCCAATCCCAAAGAAAGGCAATGCCAAAGAATGCTCAAACTACCACACAATTGCACTCATCTCACATGCTAGTAAAGTAATGCTCAAAATTCTCCAAGCCAGGCTTCAGCAATATTTGAACCGTGAACTTCCTGATGTTCAAGCTGGTTGTAGAAAAGGCAGAGGAACCAGAGACCAAATTGCCAACATCCGCTGGATTATGGAAAAAGCAAGAGAGTTCCAGAAAAACATCTATTTCTGCTTTCTTGACTATGCCAAAGCCTTTGACTGTGTGGATCACAATAAACTGTGGACAATTCTGAAAGAGATGGGAATACCAGACCACCTGACTTGCCTCTTGAGAAATATGCAGGCCAGGAAGCAACAGTTAGAACTGGACATGGAACAACAGACTGGTTCCAAATAGGAAAAGGAGTACGTCAAGGCTGTATATTGTCACCCTGTTTATTTAACTTCTATGCAGAGTACATCATGAGAAACGCTGGACTGGAAGAAACACAAGCTGGAATCAAGATTGCCGGGAGAAATATCAGTCATCTCAGATGTGCAGATGATACCACCCTTATGGCAGAAAGTGAAGAGGAACTAAAAGTGCATATATTAAAGTGATGAAAGTGAAAGAGGAGAGTGAAAAAGTTGGCTTAAAGCTCAACATTCAGAAAACGAAGATCATGGCATCTGGTCCCATCACTTCATGGGAAATAGATGGAGAAACAGTGGAAACAGTGTCAGACTTTATCTTTCTGGGCTCCAAAATCACTGCAGATGGTGACTACAGCCATGAAATTAGAAGACGCTTACTCCTTGGAAGAAAAGTTATGACCAACCTAGATAGTATATTCAAAAGCAGAGACATTACTTTGCCAACTAAAGTCCATCTAGTCAAGGCTATGGTTTTTCCTGTGGTCAAGTATGGATGTGAGAGTTGGACTGTGAAGAAGGCTGAGCACTGAAGAATTGATGCTTTTGAACTGTGGTGTTGGAGAAGACTCTTGAGAGTCCCTTGGACTGCAAGGAGATCCAACCAGGCCATTCTGAAGGAGATCAGTTCTGGGATTTCTTTGGAAGGAATGATGCTAAAGCTGAAACTCCAGTACTTTGGCCACCTCATGCGAAGAGTTGACTCATTGGAAAAGACTCTGATGCTGGGAGGGATTGGGGGCAGGAGAAGAAGGGGATGACCGAGGATGAGATGGCTGGATGGCATCACTGACTCTATGGACATGAATCTGAGTGATCTCCAGGAGTTGGTGATGGACAGGGAGGCCTGGCGTGCTGCGATTCATGGGGTCGCAGAGAGTCGGACACGACTGAGCAACTGAAGTGAAGTCAGTCACACAGAGAAAGATAAATCCTGTACGATTTCCTTTACATGTAGAATCTAAAATACAAAACAAATGAAAAAACCAAGTGGTAACAGTCAGAGAACAAACAGGCGGTTGCCATAGGGAGGCTGGTCGGGAGGGGAGAGGAATGGGTGACGGAGAGGAAGAGGCCAAACTTGCAGTCACTAAACAAACGACTCGCATGCGAGGAACAGAGAGCAGGGAGTACCGCCAATAGCTGGGCAATATCCTTGGAGGGCGACACACTGTCACTGCACTAATCGTGCTGACCATTCTGAACTGCGTAGAAATATCAAATCACTGTCGTGTGTTAGGAACTAACACAAAGTTGTAGGTCAATTCTACTTCAGAACCAAACAAACTCAGAAAAAGATCAGATTTGTGGGCAGAGAGGGAACAGGATGAAGGCAGTTAAAAGATACACAGTTTTAAGATGAACAAGCAGTGAAGGACAGGGAAGCCTGGGGTGCTGCGGTCCTGGGGTTGCAGAGAATAGGGCACGACTTAGCAACTGAACAGGAGCAACCCGGATGTAACATTCAACACGATAGATATAAAAGAACATGGCTGTATGTTATATAAGTAAGTGGTTAAGAGAGTAAATCCTAAGTGTTTATGGAAATTTAAACTTTTAAATTTTTTAACAAAAAATGTTTCCTATTTAATTTTGGGTCTATATGAGATGATAAGCATTCACTAAACTTACTGTGGTTAAAAAAAAGAAGAGGCAGGGACAGAGAGGTTGAAGAACTGACTCGCGGCCGCACAGCTGGTAAGTGGTGGAGCTGGAATGTGATGACTTTGTTGACCTGGAAGTCCACGCCCTCCTGCTCAGCCTCAACGCCTCTTTTATTATTTTTCAAACTTAATTCTGAGGCAACAATAGATTCACAGGCCGGTTGTATGAAATAATACAGACAGATCACATATCTCCTCCCTGCGCTCCCCCAGGGGTAACATCTCGCCCTAACGACAGCGTCAAATCACAGGAAACTGACCCTGACCCCATCACTGACCTCTCCCAGGCATCCCAGCATCACACACACTCATGGAAATGTGCTCCTGTGGGCTTTATCACCTGTAGATCTGTGTGGCCACTACCACCGTCAAGCACAGAACAGTCCATCACAAACGTCCTCTGTGAGACCCTTCAACGTCCAGTCAGCCCCGCTTCCCTCCATTCTGAATTCTCAACAACACAGCTCTGGCCCTCATCTCTACAAATCTGTCACTTCAAGAACGCACTATGAACAGAATCACACAGGATGCCACGTTCTGAAGTGGGGTTTTTCAGCATAATGTTCTTGTGACCCATCTAAGTTACTGCATGTATCAGGAGCTGGTTGTTTTTACCGTTGAGTCTACTCAACACTCGGAGAAGGCAGTGGCACCCCACTCCCAGTACTCTTGCCTGGAAACTCCCATGGACGGAGGAGCCTGGTGGGCTGCAGTCCATGGGGTCGCTGAGAGTTGGATACGACTCAGTGACTTCATTTTCACTTTTCACTTTCATGCATTGGAGAAGGAAATGGCACCCCACTCCAGTGTTCTTGCCTGGAGAATCCCAGGGATGGGGGAGCCTGGTGGGCTGCCATCTATGGGGTCACACAGAGTCGGACACGACTGAGCAGCAGCAGCAGCAGCTACTCAACACTGCAAAACAAGTTTGAAAGAATATAGGGTTTTGGGCGTGAGGACTTGGGCTGGAATCTTGATGATGGACAGGTCTGGGGTTCAGTTTCCTAGTGTGAAAAATGGGGAAATAACCAGCTACCCCGTTGGTCACCCTCTGTGATGACTGTGGTCTAAGGCGAGTGCTCCCCCAGGCCCGGCCCCCGGCAGCAGGAGGAGCTGTCTGAGCTCCGCACCCCTCCGGGATCTAAGGAGCATCGCAGCATCGGGTGTTCATGCAATCATCTCCCACCTCCTGAACTTTAAACATGTGGTCCCTGCCCCACCAAGGTCTCCAGAGCAGAGACAGCAGTCCACGCACAGACACACTGCTGTGACACATGGCTGTTCTGAACATGGCAAGAGGTCATGTAGGGAAAGAGCGGAGACAGAGAAAAAAATATTTCAGGAGGGTATAGGGTTGGCCAAAAAGTTAACTCAGGTTTCCGTGCATGCGCACTCAGTTGCTTCAGTCATGTCTGCTCCTTTGGGCTCCCGCCAGGCTCCTCTCTCCATGGATGCTCCAGGTAAGAACACTGGAGAGGGTCACCACGCCCTCCTCCAGGGGATCTTCCCCAACCAGGGGTCGAACCGGTGTCTCCTGCATTGCAGGTGGGTTCTTTACTCACTGAGCACCTGGGAAGCAGCATATAAAAAAACCTGAACAAACTTTTGGGCCAACCCAATATTTCTGACCAGCAGATTCTACACATAATTTAGAAAACTACTGTAAAGCATATAAATACCTCAGAGCTGGAAAGCTGATGATGACAGTGAAAGTGATCAATTCAAATAAGATTCCAGTAAAAGCCTCTATTTTTAGCTTCCATTTTTCAAACACTTTTTGATAAGGAGATAAACGGCACTGTGATTTTACTGAGGAAGTTTTGAGATCAGTGAGAAGCAGACTCCTCCTAAAAGACTTTTCCGTGGAGACCCGGAGAGGAAATATTTGGAGCCTGTGTGCCATAAATCAGTGAACCATATGAGGAAGGTCCAAAAATAGCAGGGTTACCATCATTCAAGTGGGTGTTGGCCAGAGGCTCACCACGAAAGTGTTTATTTGGTCAGCTTGTTACAGTACATTAAAAACGTCAGTGATACCACCCTCCTTGAGATCTCAAGTGCTCTTCTCTCAAAACTGACTCAAGAGCACTGTCCCAACAATGACCACACCCCCTAAGACCAGAGGATCGGCGGTTACATCAAACCCGCAGAAACCCATTGTAAGTGAGGGGAATCGCGCGTCCTTAAGACTGAAGAAATGAACATCAGCGAAACAAAACAAAAACCCTCCCACAGTTGAAAAAAAAACAACAAAACAACAAAACACCTGGAAACAGATTCCACCTTAAACAAGTGGCAGTAAGAGAATGAAATGAAACATTAACTAGAAACCACGGTGTGTGAAGATGACAGCCACGTGGCCAACGAGGCCAGAGCATGCTCCATCTGGCTGTGGACCACAGCAACTTCCGGAGAGCTTCAGGTACAATTTAAACGATCCAAAAGAGAAGGGACATCCATAGCACAGACACTGAGGTTTAAGAAAGTCTTTCCCAGTTCCTTTTACGCACACGACTAGACCCTTTCCCCTGGCCCGCTCAGCAAGCTGGGGTCCCCTGCTCAGGTCCCCAGGACCCATTCCAGCCACACAGCCATGGATCACGCCCACCTCCGGCAAGACAGGATGCCCGCGAGGGGCTGGACTGGGGACCAGTCGCTAGACCCCTGATAAGCATCCAGTGTGCTCAGGACGTGCAGGAGCACACGCTGCATCAGGCGCAGCTTGGTTCCTCGCGCGTGCGTGCTCTTCTCTGTCCGTGGTTTTCTCTCTCGCTGTGCACAGGACGTTCAGGAGCACACGCCCCATCAGGCTCAGCTTGGTTCCTCGTGCGTGCGTGCTCTTTTCTGTCCATGGTTTTCTCTCTCGCTGTGCACAGGACGTGCAGGAGCACACGCCGCATCAGGCTCAGCTTGGTTCCTCGCGCGTGCGTGCTCTTTTCTGTCCATGGTTTTCTCTCTCGCTGTGCACAGGACGTGCAGGAGCACACGCCGCATCAGGCTCAGCTTGGTTCCTCGCGCGTGCATGCTCTTTTCTGTCCGTGGCTTTCTCTCTCGCTGGGCTTCCTTTCCCGCCTGTGTGCCCTCAACAGTGACTGTGTCTCTCTCGACCCGTTCTGCTGTCTCAAGCGTCAGAAATGGTCTCCATCGGATCCCCCCTTTATGGAAGGACTGTGTCACAGTGTAGACGGCAGTCACTGAGTGTGAGCTCATTCTCAGCGTATAGGACTTTTCTGCAGAAACCTCATGTGCCCGGGCTGATGGTGTGTTTCGCGTTTGCTTCTTCACGGGCTTGCAAAGACAACTCTAGTCTGAGAGCAGACCATGTCGGGTTGCCCACAAAGTTTATTCGGGATTTCCCGAACCTGAACAAAGTTTCTGGTCAACCCAGCATTGTTGTTGTTCACTCACTCAGTTGCGTCCGAGTCTCGTGACCTCACGGGCTGTAGCACGCCAGGCTCTTCTCTCCTCCAGTATCTCCCAGAGTTTGCTCAGATTCATGTCCATTGAGTCGGTGAAGCCATCCAACCCTCCCATCTTCTGTCCCCTCTCCTCCTGCCTTCAGTCTTGCCCAGCACCAGGGTCTTTTCCAGTGAGTCAGCTCTTCACACCGAGTGGTCAAAGTACTGGAGCTTCAGCTTCAGCAAGAGTCCTTCCAATGAATAATCAGGGTTGATTTCCATTAGAATCAACTGGTTTGGTCTCCTTGCAGTCCCAAGGACTCTCAAAAGTCTTCTCCAGCACCCACAATTCAAAAGCATCAATCCTTCAGTCTCAGCCTTCTTTATGGTCCAGCACTCACATCCATTCATGACTATTGGAATAAACATAGATTTGAGTATAAGAACCTTTGTGGGCAAAGTGATGTCTTTGCTTTTTAAGACCTTGTCCAGGTTCATCATAGCTTTCCCTCTAAGGAGTAAGCGTCTTAATTTCATGGCTGCAGTCACCATCAACAGTGATTCTGAAGCCAAGAAAACAAAATCTGCCACCACCTCCACTGTCTCCCCATCTATTTGCTATGGAGTGATGGGACCGGATGCCATGGTCTTAGTTTTCTGAATGTTGAGCTTTAAACCAGCTTCTTCACTCTCCTCTTTCACTTTCATCAAGAGGCTCTTAGATTCCCTTCACTTTCTGCCATTAGAGTGGTGTCAGCTGCATATCTGAGGCTGCTGACATCTCTCTCAGTAATCTTGATTTCAGCTTGTGATTCATCCAGCCCAGCATTTCGCATGATGTACTCTGCAAAGAATTTCAACAAGCAGGGTGACAATACATAGCCTTGAACACTCCTTTCCCAATTTGGAACTGGTCCATTGTTTCATGCTGGTCCTGGTCCTAACAGCTGCTTCTCGACCTGCATATGGATTTCTCAGGAGGCAGGTAGAGTGGTCTGGTATTCTATCTCTTTAAGAGTTCTCCACAGTTTGTTGTGACCCACACAGTCAAAGGTGCTGGTGTGGCCAGTGAAGCAGGAGCAGACGCTTTCCTGCCATCTCCTTGCTTTCTCTATGCTCCAACAAATGCTGGCAACTTGATCTCTGGTTCCTGTGCCTTTTCTAAGCCCAGCTTGTACAGCTGGAAATTCTCAGTTCACACACTTGCTGAAGCCTTGTTTGAAGGATTCTGAGTATAGCCTTACTAGCATGTCAAATAAGTGCAACTGCACAGCAGTTTGCACATTCTTTGGCACTGCCTTTCTTTGGGACTGGAATGAAAACACTTACCTTTTGCAGTCCTGTGGCCACTACTGAGTTTTCAAAAGTTGCTCACGTACTGAGTGCAGCACTTTAACAGCATCACCTTTTAGAATATGAAATAGCTCAGCTGGAATTTGGTCACCTTCACCGGTTTTGTACATAGTAATGCCCTTGAGGCCCACTGGGCCTCACACTCCAGGATGTCTGGGCCTAAGCGAGTGACCACGCCACCGTGGCCATCCAGGTCATTAAGGGCTTTTCCGTACAGTTCTGAGCATTTCTGCCACCTCTTCTCACTCTGCTCTGCTTCAGTTAGGTCCTCACCATTCCTGTCCTGTATCGTGCCCATCCTTCATGAAGAGCTCCCCTGCTCTCTCCAGGTGCTTGGAGAGATCTCTAGTCTTCCCCCACCCTGTTGTTTTCCTCTGTTTCTTTGACTGGTCACTTAAGAAGGCCTTCTTATCTCTCCCTCCTTCTTTGGAACTCTGCATTCAGTTCGTATAACTTTCCCATTTCTCCCTTGCCTTTCGCCTCTCTTTTCTCAGCTATGTGAACAGTCTCCTCAGACAACCACTTTGCCTTCTTGCATTTCTTTTTCCTCGGGATGGTTTTGGTCTCTGCCTCCTGAACAGTGTCACAAACCTCCATCCGTAGTTCTTCAGGTCTGTTTTCCAGATCTAACCCCCTTGAGCCTATTCATCACTTCCACTGTATAATCATAAGGGATTTGAAGTAGGTCACACCTGAATGGCCTAGTGGTTTTCTGTACTTTTTCAATTTAAGTATGAATTTTGCAATAAAGAGCTGATTACCTGAGCCACAGTCATCAGATTTTTTTTTGCTGACTGTATAGAGTTTCTCCATCTTTGGGTGCAAAGAATATAATTAATCTGATTTTGGTACTGACCATCTGGTGTGTCCATGTGTAGAGTCAGTCATCTCTTGTGTTGTTGGAAGAGGGTATTTGTTATGACCAGTCATTCTCTTGGCAAAACTCTGTGAGCCTTTTCTCTGCTTAATTTTGTACTCCAAGGCCAAACTTGCCTGTTATTCTGGGTATCTCTTGACTTCCTAGTTTTGCATTCATCCAATATTACATATACCAAAATATAAGGCAGGAAAGTTAACTCTTGGTCAACTTACATTCAATTAGAGGTTTCCACCCTCAAATCAGTTTTTAAAAAGGAAAATACAGAAATTCAACAATACAGTAGCAGTAGAGATACTCCTAGGAGTACAACTGAACTGTTTGAAGGCTTGAATCTGAATAGCCTTAGATGTCTACTGGCAGATGAATGGATAAGGAAACTGTGGCACATACACGTAATGGGATATTGCTCATCTACAAAAAGAACACATTTGCGTCCGTTCTGATGAGGTGGATGAAACAAGACCCTATTATACAGAACGAAGTAAGTCAGAAAGAGAAATACCAAAAGAGTGTATTAATGTGTATATATGGAATTTAGAAAGATGGTAATGATGACCCTATATGCAAGACAGCAAAGAGACACAGATGTAAAGAACAGACTTTTGGACCCTGTGGGAGAAGGCGAGGGTGGGATGATATGAGAAAATAGCATTGAAACATGTAAAATAGATGGCCTGTGCAAGTCTGATGCATGAAGCAGGGCGCTCAGAGCTGGTGCTCGGGGACAGCCCAGAGGGGACGGGGGTGGGGAGGGAGGCGGGAGCGGGAGGGGGGCTCAAGATGGGGGACACATGTACACCCACGACTGACTCACGTCAATGTATGGTAAAGACCACCACAATACTGTAAAGCAATTAGCCTCCAATTAAAATAAGTAAATTACTTAAATTAATTTAAATAAATTAATTCAGTAAAATAAATTAATTTAAAAAGGGTATTGATAAAAAGAAATACAGTCCTTTCAAACAGTTAGGAAAGTTTTAAAAAGCTGGCCACTTGAGTTTCCTACAAATGGGTTTTCACGGCTTCGACAAATTTTCCAGTCATATAGTCATATATGGATTCAAAAGCTACTGAATCCCAACAGTTGAGAGGGAAGTGAAGATGATCTAGTATCTAAACAGGAACTTGTACCCCAAATACCACTCACACATTCCCACTGCTTTCATCCGCGGAGCACATGCGCGATACCTGAGGGTCCACTGAAAGCCGAACCTGAAGCTCTGAGTTAAATATTCCCACAAGGGGATCACCTCCCGCCTCCCAAATCAGAGTAGAACAGCTCTTCCTGGGGACGCTGACCTTAAAACCATTATGTGGGGCAATGTTGGACCCAACAACACTTATTTATTAATTGGTACTGCAAAGAGAAGACATCACTTAACAAATGTCCAACGATCCTACACTTCTAAGACACGATGATTCATTTCTGCTTTTTAACTGCAGAAGTGTCTCATACATAATGACAATTAATAGTGACGCATAACAGCTGAGAGACTTAATGCAGTCCACGCAGAGTGTGCAATCGATGACCGACCACATGACGGTCACCGTCCAATTACAGACAGTGACATAAGTAAATATAAGGAGAATGCAGTGCTTTGTGTTTGGTTTACATTTTTTCCAGGTCTCACGTTACCGGAGGCAACTCTCTAAGATGTAGCCTATTTACAGAATTGCTAAGTGTAAAATGAAAGTGATATACAGACTTCTTTTATCCCTTGGAAAAGAAGTAATACATTTTATGTTTGCAGACATAGGAAGTGCCAGTTATTTATCTTAAGAGATTAATAATTCAACATACATGCAACCCAAAACAAAGTATTCGTCATCACTGGCTGGAAGTGACACTGATTTTTCATATAGCCCACAACAGTCTAGAAGTAAACTGCACTTGAACACAGTCTAAACTGAAACAATGACTAATTCTGTTAATGATACAGTGAACTAACACCAATTATAGAGTTGGCCGAATGCCTGAACGTGCAGCGAGTGCTGCATGACAGGCGCTTTCCTCTGAAAGCGGCAGTGCTCGTAAATACCGCAGAAGTTTCCAAAGTCTGTGTGTATGCTGGGGTGGGGGGGTGGGGTAATGGTTCCCTGTGTTTGTACCAAAAATTAAAAAGCACAGCGTGTATGTCATAGAAATGCTATCTACGATTACTTAGAAACATAAATTACAAGATGGCCAACAATGGGCCAGGCTCCACTGTAACCAATGTGTACTGATCATGTAATTTGACCCTGTGAGGACGGTGTTACTATTATTCTCATTTTACAAAAAAGAAGCTGAGCTGCAGGTTCAGAGGAATTCAAGTGCTTCTAGTTGAAGCAATTCCAATTGTAAGTAAAAAATTTTAAAGGAGGAAAGAAAACCAACCAATACAAATACACACAAGAAAACAACCCATACCTCAGAGATTTTAGAAAATAACAGAAAAAAACCAGGAACAGGATAAGGAAATTTATCTATGAATTCTGGATCTCAACACTTTGACTTTAGACAGAAAAGTTAATGACATGGGGATTCAATAGCTTTTTCAGGTCAAGTTCTGATAGAGTGGGAATTCAGGTAAAGTGCTTTTAGTAAAGAGAAGAAATGTGATATTCGTTATTATTATGGTTTTTCTTATTCTGTGAAATGACCTGCCATTGCTGTAAGATTACTGAAGGTGAGAAAAACCAAGTCTGTCAACAAAAGGTAAACAAACAATACTTTAGTATGCCTTGACAACTGGCATTGAGATTTATCTAATTTTTGAAGCATTTGAGCTGCCCCACTCAGAATATCGCAGTGGGTATTGGTCAAACATCTGCGGAGAGCAGCGGAGAGGCCTGCTGGAAGGCGGGGAGGCCGGGGACCCCAGCAGGAGCCGGTCTCTCCGCAGCTCTGGTCGCAGGCGCGCCAAGATGACGGGGCACAGACCGCTGGGCACAGGGCGGCCTCACTCCAGGCCTGCAAACTGGCCCCTCAAGGAACGAGTCCTCTACAGTCGGTGAGGCGGACTTACTTCAAGCTCTCAAAACGGGTGTTCTATGACGAACAGCGTGGAAGGCTTTTTGATATAATGTCTGAACACCTGGCCAAATTAAGAGTGAAATCAAGATACAGGCGACCCAGCAAAGAAGAGGGGCCGTGGAGGGACGCTAGGCACCCGTGCCACCGCCTGGAGCAGGCGCCTGGGAGAGGGGCAGGCACCGCAGCACCAGCTGCCCAACACGGCTGAAAAGCCGCGGCCGCTGCGGCCACCCCGGGGGTCCTCCTGCCGACAGCTGGGGAAAGACCCCAACGGCAACTATTCTTTTTAAAATTATTTTTAATTTTTAAATTGATGTACAATTGATTTCTAATGCATTCATTACTGCTGAATAGCAAAGTGATTAATTACAGAAACATACATGTATATTCTTATAATCTTTTCCATTAAGGTTTATCACAGGGGACTGAATAGAGTTCCCTGTGCTGTACAGCAGGGCCTGCGGCTGTTCAATCCTATACAGAACAGATCACGTCTACCAACCCCAACCTCCTGCTCCAAGAGGTGGTACTTTAGTGACCTTTGGGTTGAGGCACCTCAGAAAGATGGAATGTGCTTGTCCCCTTACCTCCTCACCCCCAAAAGAATACTGAGAACTGCCGTGCATCGTAAATCATCTGCCTGCCGATGCAGGAGACGGAAGGGACCACGGGTTCCCTCCCTGGGTCTGGGAAGATCCCCTGGAGGAGGGCATGGCAACCCACCCCAGTGTTCCTGCCTGGAGAATCCCGTGGACAGAGGAGCCTGGCGGGCTGCAGTCCGTGGGGTCTCAGAGAGTCAGACATGACCGAGCGACTTGGTACAGAGCTGCCAGGCTATTTGCATAGCTCTGCTGGCCTTCCCGGCGAGCACTGAGGAAGTACTTAATTTTACCAAAGCAATATTTCATGTTATTACAAGGGATTCTTTACATCTTACTCTCATCTAATGATAACTAGTCCCTTGGACCGGCAAGGAGATCCAACCAGTCCATCCTAAAGGCAATCAGTCCTGAATATCCACTGGAAGGATCGATGTTGAAGCTGAAGCTCCAATACTTTGGTCACCTGATGGGAAGAGCTGACTCACTGGAAAAGAGCATTCTCAAGACTGGCCAGGCGAGCGTCAGGATCTCCATGTAGAAAGGTGGTCAATCTCCCTCCCTCCCTCCCTACATGCCTATGTATCCATTCATGCGTTTCTAACTACGTGCGTATCTACCCACCCATGCACCTATCGGTTAATCCATCCTCCTGTCTCTTCACCCATCTGAATAAATTTGATGTGCAACACTGCGTGAGTTTAAAGTGTGCAAGGTGTTACTCTGATTAATCTGTGTTCTGTAATGCAACTGCTGTTGAAGTAATTCTTTATCAGCTGTGTGATTATAGTACACTATTATTATTTTCATCATCTAGATACATTAGACGTCTATGGCTTATTTAGTACTCATTACAAAATCCCCTGGTAATCACCATCTTTCTGTTTTTAACACATTTAATTTTTTTAGATTCCACATGGAAGTACTATCATCATACAGCACCTGTCTTTGTCGTCTGACTTATCTCACTTAGGATAATGTGGTCAAGGTCCATCCATACTGTCACGCACGGGAGGATATTTTCATGGCTGAATAATATTCCGTTATGTGTATGCATCATATCTTTCTGATCTACTCATCTGCTGATGGGCATTTGGGTTGTCTCTGTATCCTGGTAACTCACTGTCAACAGCGTTGCAGTAAGAACGAGGGTGCGTGCACCCTGCTGAACTCCTGCTTTCATTTCCTTGCGGTGTATACTCAGATGGGGAATTGTTAGATCCTGTGGTAAGCAAGCCCATTTTTAATTTTTTTGAGGAGCCTCCATAGTAGCTGGACCCGTCTTCACTCCGACCAACGGGGGTTGGGTCTCTCTTCACTGCAGCCTCACCAGCACTGCCTCGTCTGTTTCATGACAGCCGTTCTGACAGGCGTGAGGCGGCAGCCCACTGTGGTTTTGACTTCCCTGATGTTGGATGAGGTTGAGCATCTTTTCATGTGCCCGGCTGGCCACCTGTATATCTTCTTTGGAGAAATGTCTATTGAGTTCTTCTGCCATTTTTCTATCTTTGTTGTGGTTGTTGTTGTTATTGAACTGATTGAATGTCAATAAAGACTCTGCCTGCAACACAGGAGACCTGGGTTCGATCCTCAGGTTGGGAAGATCCCCTGGAGAAGAGAATGGCTACCCACTCCAGGATTCTTGCCTGGAGAATTCCACAGACAGAGGAGCCTGGTGGGCTACAGTCCATGGGCTCACAAAGAGTCAGACACAACCGAGCAACTAACGTTTCCGCTTTCACGTTACACATTTTAGGTGTTAACCTCCTGCCAGTATATGCTTTGCAGAGACAGTCTTTCATTTTGCAGGCTGCCTTTTCATTCTGTCCCTCGTCTGCTGGGCTGGAGCTTGCGGAGTTGACCTGGCGCCATTGTTTATTTCCATTACTGTTTGTGGTTCTGGTGTCCTGCCCCCAAATTATTGCCAAAACCTGTAAGGAAGAGCTTCTTCCCTGTTTTTCCTACAAGTCCCAGGGTTATTATAGTTCAGCTGCTGAGTCCCGTCTGACTTTGTGATCCCATGGACTGCAGCACGCCAGGCTCCTGTCCTTCACCATCTCCCAGAGCTTGCTCAAACTCATGTCCATTGAGTCGGTGATGCCATCCAACCATCTCACCCTCTGTCGTCCCCTCTCCTCTTGACTTCAGTCTTTCCCAGCATCGGGGTCTTCTCCAGTGAGTTCATTTTCCCATCAGGTGGCTGAAGCACTGGAGCTTCCGCTCAGCATCAGTCCTTCCAGTGAATAGTCAGGGTTGATCTCCTTTAGGATGGACTGGTTGGATCTCCTTGCAGTCCAAGGGACTCTCAAGTTTTAGGGCATCAGGTCTTATGTTTAAGTCTTTGATTCATTTGAGTTGCCTTTTCTCGTGGTGTGAGATGGGGGTCTTACCTCACTGTTCCGTGTGAGTGTCTAGTTTTCCCAGCACCATTTGCTGAAGCGGTTTTCCTCTCCCTGTTGGGTCTCCCTGGATCCCTTGTTGAAATGTCAGTTGATCACAGAGTTCTGGGATCTCTAGTCTTTTCTGCCAGTAGACGTGCCTGTTTTGTTCCAGTACCTGTTTTTATTACAATGACTTTATAGCACAGTTGGAAGTCCAGGAGCATGAGGACTCCAGTTTTGTTCTTTCTTGACTATTCAGGATCTTCCATGGTTCTGCCGAAATCTGAGGATTGTTCTTTCTATTTCTGTGAAGAATGTCTTTGGCATTTTAATGGGGATTACGCTGAATCTGCAGATGGCTTTGGGCAGTATGGTCATTTTGTCAACATTATTTCTTCTGATCCACAAACACGAGATGTCTTTCCAATTTTTTGTCTTCTACAGTTTCTTCTGGCAGATTTCGTAGTTTTCATTGTACTGATCTTTTCATCCCTTGGATAAGTTCATTGCAGTTACTTCATCGTTTTTGCTGCTGTTGTGAATGGGATGGTTCTATTTCTTTTCAGATGCTCCATCTTTAGTGTAAAGGAATGCAATCGATTTCTGTGTGTTGATTTTGTATCCTGCCACTTTACTGAAGTCATTAACTAATTCCAGCAGTTTCTTGACTAATTCTTTGGGGCTTTCTCTAAACAGGATCATATCATCAGGAAACAAAAGCTGCACTTCTCCCATTCTGATCTGCACGCCTTTATTTCTTCGTGCTGCCTAAGTGCTCTGGCTGGGACCTCTATTGGTACCACGCTGAAGATGAGTGCTGAGGGTGGCGTCCTTGCCTTGTGCATGATCATAAAGGAAACACTCAGTTTCTCTCCACTGAGTATAATGTTACCTGTGGGCCTGTGGTATATGGCCTTTATTGTGTTGGGGTATGTTCCGTCTACATCCAGCAAATGACTTTTCCTTTAGCTTAAGGCTAGCAAAATTCAGAGGTCAGTGTTTACTGTTCAACACAGAATCATCATCTCAGGGTCTGCTAGTTAGGAGTGCACAGGTGAAGAGCCTCAGGTGCCTTTGGCAGAACGGGAACGTGGGCGCCCAGCACCTCTCCCCGCGCCCTCCCTGCTTGTGTCGCCTGTCTCGTTTCACTCCCAAGACCAGATTTAGGGGGCGATCTTATACTATGAATTCATTCCAGAGTGTGAATTCTAAGAGCACGTGTTCCTTCTTGCAAGGATCTGGGCAATTACCATCTCTCTGTAATTGGGGAAAGTTCAGTTTGGAACTAGGTTTGGACTCCAGCTCCGCTGTCCACCCCCTACGTGGCCTGTGTGCACGAGCTCTCCAGGGGCTGCAGCGCTGGAGTGGAGGTGGGGCCAGGGGGTGAGCGCTGTTTCTGTGACAAAGCTGCATGGATTAGGCATACGTTTTTACTGAATGCCTACTGAATCACCAGGCATTGTTCTAGATGCTGGGAATACAGCTGTGTGCTGTGCTTAGTTGCTCAGTCATGTCTGACTCTTTGCGGCCCCATGGACCATAGCCCGTCAGGCTCCTCTGTCCATAAGATTCTCCAGGCAAGAAAACTAGAGGGGGTTGCCATGTCCTCCTCCAGGGGATCTTCCCAACCCAAGGATCAAACCCAGGTCTCCCACATTGCAGGCGGATTCTTTACCAGCTGAGCCACCAGGGAAGCCCCAGAATATTGCAGTGGGTAGTCTATCCCTTCTCCAGGGGATCTTCCCAACCCAGGAATCGAACTCAGGTCTCCTATTGCACGTGGATTCTTAATCGTCTGAGCCACCAGGGAAGCGACAGAAATATAGAGCTGTCCCTGTGTCCACGGAGTTCACATGCTAACTAGAGAAAAGGAAGCCTAACCAACTCCGAGAAGTGCAGGATGCCGCGGGGGAGAAGTGCTACGGAGAACAGTCAAGCTTGGTGGTGGGGTGCTCAGGGGCGTAAGGTGCTTGTGAGCTGCCACTCAAGCCTCCCTGGAAAGGTGCTATGTGAGCAGACGCCTGCAGGGGGAAGGGAGTGGACCATGAGGATTTCTGGGTGGACACCGCAGGTGGGAGGGAAGGGCAACGCCACCTCTCCATGGAAGGAGCCTGCTTGGAGTCTCTGAGTCAAGAGAGACAGGTGGTGGCTTCAGTGAGATTCTGGAAGGCTTGGGATGCTTTACCTTGGTGAGGTGAGAACCATGGGAAGGTTTTAGGCGAAGAATGGACATCTTCTGACTTTCACTATAAAAGGACCATTTGGTACCCGGGCAGGCACCACAGGAAGGATGGGGCCAGAGCAGGGAGATCAGACGGGAGCCTCCCCAGCAATCCAAGCAAGGGAGTAGCTGGTGGCGGCCGCGGCTGGAGGGCCACCAGAAAGCGTGTTCCTCGATGGGAGAAGTCTGGGTTTCTTCTGAGTATTTATTTTGAGCCGGTGAGACTGGATCTGGCTAAGCTATGTGGAGAGAGTCAAGGAGGGCCACAAGCTTTTTGCTTTAGCAGCTAGAAAAGTCAGTTTCCATTCATTGAGGGGTGGGCCCTGGGGGACCGGGCTGGGCAGGAGTGGGGCAGGGCGTGTAATGATGAGCTTGCTGCGGGAGCTAACCGTTGGGTGCTCAACTGCACGTGTCAGACAGGCAGTGCAGTCCAGGTGCAAGCTCCTGACCCATGCCTGGGCTTTACGTGAACGCAGGAACTCAGGTCAAAAACAGGTGCATTCAGAAAGTCCTCCCGAATAAACACAGGCAAGAAGAGAAATCAGTGGAAATTTAAAAGTCAGTAAACTGAATAATAAAAACAGGATGTAGCAAAACAGGCAGGATATAGAAGAGACCACGTTTACTGGGGATGCAGTCTGAAATATACACCGGTATATTGCTGAAAATGGCTTAAAAAACACCCATGGCTGATTCATGTCCATGTGTGGCAAAAACCATCATAATATTGTAAAGCAATTTGTCTCCAATTAAAAAAAATCAATAATCTATCCATTTTAAGAACCTGGGAAAAGACACAAATTAAATCCTTTCAAAAAGTGAAAGGGAAAAGATCATGAAAATGAAAGCAGAGCGCACAGACGAATGAAGTGAGACATAAACACGTGAAAGCGGAAATGAACGACTGTGCTTCTCCTGAAAGGTCTAACAGAATTCCCAGTAATGCTGATCGAAAGACAAAGACGGAAAGGAGCAATTCTAATATCAGAAATTTTAAAGGGGCAAAAAGGTCTACACATTTAAAAAATAAGATGGAATTATGACCTTCGTGTCAATCACATGAAAATACAAATAAAAGGACACATTTCTTTAAAAAAAAAAAAAAAAAGACTTAGAGAAACTAAATGAAGAAGACAGATGGCATGCTAGCACCGCAGCTGGGGGAGCAGAGCCTGGGGGGCTGGTGGGGAGCTTCTGACTTGCTGGTGATGGCCAGTTTCTGGACTGGGGTTATAGGTACACAGATGCTTTTCTCTTTGAATATTTGTCAGTTTCTACACCTATAATTTGTGCTGTTTGTATATGTATATTATATAGAATTAAACATTTCTCTAAAAATTATGTAAAAAAAAAAAGCCAAAACACGAGCGCTTGCAGGGCGCTTCAGGGCACCTGGCTGTTCTCCCTCTGAGACCACAGACTGAGCAGGAGTGGTTTTGCACAGTGAACCACAGCATCCTCTGAAGATGCTGGGACTGGGAGGCGCTTGCCAGCTTTCTTCTTGAGCACAGCAGCAATGACATGAAAACAAGAAATAACAATACCCTAGTTAGAACAGAACTATGGGGGACTTTAGTTACAGATGGCTCTCTGGCTTTCCAATGCTGGGTATCGTTGCTTCCTGGGTAACCAGTTAGCTACGTTATTCATGATTAGCCTTGACTTACAATTTAAGGTTGAAATACTAATATAATGAGGATAGTAAAATGAAAATGTTGAAAATCTGACGGACCTAAATGACCTATTTCATTATATGAAAGCAATGAATACCTTTCCTATTAGCTGAGAAAAGTCAGCAAACCACAGTTAATTTTATAAAAACATAATCAAACCATAAAACAGACAAGACACTGAAATGACCTCTAAGTTAAGATTTATTTAAAAATGTATTTGATGCAATTTGTAATGGAAGAACAAACTATATTAAAAAGTTTTTAAATACATTAGTATTGAAGAGTTTTTTTCTCACACAGACAACGTATGCCTGTAGTTTTTCTGTTTGTTTGTTTAAACATGCTAGGTACAAATTTTATCATTCCTTTCTGGAAAATGCCCACTGACAGATACGGTGCTGCCCTTCCCAAGAGAACAGTGCTTTCCAGGGAGAGACACGGGCATCGGAGAGCGCATCTCCCTGGGGGCAGGGGGCGAGGCACACTGATGGAGGAGCAGCGGGCGTGCCCGCGCCCTCCTGCCGGCCCACTCTTAGACTTGTACGGAAGGGCCACTCACTTTTCAAAGGTTCACAGAGAGACAGAAAAAGCCAGCTTATAAGTAGCCTATGTCTATGTGTTTCTACCATAAAACACAGATCTGAGCTGTTAAAGCGAGTAAGATTCCCTTATCCTTAGGGCGTGTGTCATCAGCATCTCTAAGACAGGAGCTACCAGACACAGTGTGCTGCAATCGTTTCAAAGGCTTTTCAGCAAAAATGAGTGAAACATGCATAAAATATATCCCGTTATTTCTCTTCTGAAGTTTTCAAGTACACATTAAAATACTTACACATTAGACTATTTAAAAAGTGCTGGTTTTGAGCAGAGTAAAATTATCTATGACATGAATATTAAAAACGTAATCGCCAATAAGATATAAAACAGTTCCTACTTTACAAATAAGTAGATATCTGAATTATAACATTAAAATGTATGTCTACACTGAAGAAGAAATACAGTGTTAAAAGGCTGAGACATACTGGTGGTTTATTACGCTTTTCTTTTTGGCTGTATATACATTATTCCTGGATATACTTTCACTAAGCAGATATTTTTTTCAGAGAAATAATCCTCCCATTGGTGGTGAAGAGTTCAGCTAAAGACTTGGCATTAGATACAGCCACTGGTGTCATGCGGCCAGACTTGCTGCAGATTTAGGAAGAGAGGCATAGACATACTGATTGAAGGAAATCAGCGTACTGGAAACTGCACTGAGATACAGCATCTGAAAGCACAACCGGTACTTGACTGATTTAAAGCTGGTCACCTTTGCTGTCTAGTCGCAAGGTCATGTCTGACCCTTTCGCGACCCCCAGGCACTGTCTGCAGCCCGCCAGGCCCCCTCTGCCCGAGGGATTTCCCAGGGAGAAGACTGCAGTCAGCTGCCATCTCCTTCTCCAAGCAAAACTAGAATATGAAGCGTAATAACATTACGTACTTCATTAAGCATTTGTTTTGCTTGCCTTATTAGAATTTTGGGTAATTCTGGAAGAAATGATTGGAACGACTCATCTGAAAGTGTGAAAAATTAGGTACTAGAATGTGGGGTGTTCACACGGACAAAGCTCTCCTCCCCAAAAGTTCCCACGGCAAGAAGGTACATCCACGCACCCCAGTGACCTTTAAGTGATAAAGTTGAGCACTGAAGTATTTAAAAGTTCTCAGTCAGGATTCCCAGTCTGAGAGTTTGGGAAAAGGGATCTCAGGGATTCTGTCATGCTACAGGCATAAAGAAAGGTCCTTTTTATGGTAGATATTTGATAACAAATAGACTGCCGATCAACCCACTCCTGTATTCTTGCCTGGGGAATCCCCTGGACAGAGAAGCCTGGCGGGCTATAGTCCATAGGGCCACGGGGTCGTCCATGACTCAGGGGACTCAGCGTGCACGCAGATGGGCAGTCAGATTTACTTGTGAGCCTCTGCTCCCTCTCACCATTTTCTCTGACAACTACAGCTACCCTGGTTCACTCTTGAGGGTATCAGAAAATGTTACATAAATCCAAGTGTGTGCCTAAGGTTGTTGGAAAAAGAGCAAAGGATGAAGGCAATAGAGAAATAAAAACCAGCATGCTAAGTCACCTCAGTCCTGTCCGACTTTCTGCGGCTCCCTGTCCGTGGGATTCTGCAGGCAAGAAGACTGGAGTGGGTTGCCAAGCCCTCCTCCAGGGGATGTTCCTGACCCAGGGATCGAGCCCGACTCTCTAGTGTCTCCTTCACTGGCAGGCGGGTTCTTACCACTAGTGCTGCCTAAAACAAGACTGAACCCCAGATATGGGCTATTGAGAGCACCGAGAGACTTGAAAGGACGGGCGGGTACTTCCAAATCATTAGTAAGTCAAGAGAAGGCAACGCAGCCCGCTCCA
The DNA here is from genome assembly GCA_917880005.1 of Nanger dama. Taxonomy (NCBI): domain Eukaryota; kingdom Metazoa; phylum Chordata; class Mammalia; order Artiodactyla; family Bovidae; genus Nanger; species Nanger dama. The sequence continues at coordinate 3,345,497 of CAKJTW010000021.1, read as the reverse complement.
GTGTTCTTGCCTGGAGAATCCCAGGGACGGGGGGAGCCTGGTGGGCTGCCATCTCTGGGGTCGCACAGGGTCGGACACGACTGAAGCGACTTAGCAGCCGCGTCTGTCTCAGTGAAAAGCTTTCAAGACACGTGCCAGCTTCCCCCTCCAAGTCATACTTCTGGCCACAAAATCTGACTTCTAAAACTGACAAATTAGCTGGTGACAATTTCTTTTAAAACTTCCTACAGGTTTCTAGTACATGTGCACTTAAATGATGATTCAATACCCAAAGCTTGATTTTCCTTTGTCATCATGGGTTGTCTAAGCAGATTTATCCGCTAGAGGGATTTAATTTTTTTCTGGCAATCTTCTTGACAAGTTCCAGTTCAGCTGTTTGCTTTGAACACTCCCGGAAAGGGAAGCCCTTTCTCAGAGGTAGAGCTATTCAGAAGCAGGCTGCCCCGCAGTGGGTCAGGTCTTCCCCCAACGAATCGAAATCTGCTTCCCCGTGACTGATGCCTGCCCCTTCTATTTTTGTCCCATCCAGTCACCCAGAAGCCAGTCTAACCCACCCACGCCGTGGACATCAAAGGACAGCTATCACATTCCTCCCAGGACCTATTTTTCCTAGTAAACATCTCCAGGGTAACTATGTATAATTCAGTGGAAAGTACATGGTCCCCGGAGGCCAAGTTCAATAGATTCCTGGTTGCTTATTATTAGAAACCCTCTCTAAGCCTCATGTAAGTTCTGTCCTCTGTGAAAGGGAATATCCCAGTCTTACTAGGGTGTCTGGAGGAGGGACAGCTTGGCCCATGGCTGCCCACTGCAGAGCTTGAGCCAGTGGAGAAATTGCAGAATGCGAGCTCTTTCCCTCCCCAGCTTACCCCTGCATGCCCTGCTAAAGACAAAGAGCTCGGAAGCGAATGAGGCGTTGACGGCACTGCTCGACGGGCTCAGAGTTCCAGAGACTGAGCTGTCTGCGCAAGGTCTCAGGACCCCGCAGTTCCCACAGAACTGTGCTCACTCAGAAGCCCACACACCATTAATTATACGGAAACAGAGCAAGTCTCCATTTCCTGTCTCGTATCAGGACTCGCTCTGACTTTCAATGCCATGCTCCCCACTGAGCTGTTTCCATTCCATCCTGTTGGCTTTGGCCCATCCTCCGAGCCCATCAGAGACACCTTTTCAGAAATGGGACTGTCGGGCCTACCCGCTTTCCCTCCTTGCTTTGTTTAATCAACACACTTCTGTCCTGCAGAAGCTGGAAATGCCCACACTTTTTCTGAGATGTATGTTTCATAAAACAGACTGTATCAGGCTCCTGAGCAGCGCAACGGCCTCATCAGAGCCCCCGGCTCCCCTGCCCGTCGGCATCTCTGTTACTGAAGGGACTGCCCGAGACAGGCCCTCACACCCCCAGCAGCGCGACAGGCACGCAGACGACTTGAGGGCCGGTGCAGAGAAGAGAAGGCCGCTCAGTGCCCCCCATTCAAAGGAGGAAATAAAGGTCAGCTCTACTGTGGCTTCATCACTGAAACTGACCGAACGCAGCCCCGATGCAGGCTTTTCATCAGCCCATCATGTTTATTAATGGACAAATACACATTCTCCTTTACTGAATCTTCCTGACACGATGTTCAGTCTCTCCTCTAATGTGTGTGCACACACCTTCGTCTGATGCGTGTGCACCCCCTGAGGGCAGCTGAGCTGGAGGCACCGTGGCTCAGGGCTCACGGGCGGGGGGTGCGGGGCCGCCGGCTCTGGCATCCTGGGTAAGATGTCCTGTGTTGTGGCTTCAGTCCTGACAGTGTAGGATGTGCTGGGCAAGTTAGCTAGTTTCTCTGTGCGTGGCTCTCCTATTTGGTAAAACGACAGTCTTTACTTCTCACTTTGATACCAAAATAACAGCCAAGTCTCAGTGGAAAGGAAGGAAGAGAAGAAAAATGGAAGGGGGCATGGGAGGCAGGGAGGGGGCCCCGGGATGTCACGGGAAGGTCAAAGCCGAGCCTTGCTTTTAAAGTGTTCACTCTAACCCACAATGTTCAGAAGTGAAGCCGGGTCAAATGAGAATTCTGCCTTGGTGGCCAACAGAGAGAGTCAGTGTTCTCTGGGTCTTTCCATTTCCATCGTGGAGAATGGCTGCTATGCTCAGAACAGATAACCAGCAAGGACCTCCTGCAGAGCACAGGGAACTGCTCACTGTTCGGTGCTCACCTATACGGGGACAAGAACTAGCAAACGCATAGACACAAGCATGCGGATACCTGGATCGCCTTGCTGCACACCTGAAACCAAAGCACGCTGAGGACCAGCTGTGCTCCGACCCGAGACAAAACCTCCTCAGAAAGGGCATGGACTCAGTTGTCACACGTGTGACTCACGTGCACTAGAAAGTAATGTGAAGGATGCTTAGGGAAACAACTGCACCCTGAGTGAATTTCATCACCCATGTCCTGACAACGCTGGACTCTCAGACTTTCTTTAGCCGTTCACGCACGGCTTTCCATCAGCCCATCATGCTTATCAACGGACAAATACACATTCTCCTTTACTGAATCTTCCTGACATGACTGTTCAGTCTCTCCTCTAGTGTGTGTGCACACACCTCCGTCTGATGCGTGTGCACCTCCTGGGGGCAGCTGAGCTGCGGAGGCACCACGGCTCGGGGCTCATGGGCGGGGCCCAGGCCGGCTCCTGGAGGGGCTCCCCGGCCCCGGCCACGCCTGGGCCTCCTGGCCCCGGAGCTGGCACCAGCCCATCCTGTTTCCTACTGCCATCCACTAACAGGCTGTCTGACGCCACCTTAAAACACACATCACAAAAAGTGCGATATGAGAAAGGTTGAGAAGGAGCAATGAGGCGTGCGTCAGAGGTCGGGGTGAGGGCATAAACAGTAATTTTTCCATTTACATACAATCAGTCCTGGGAAGGTGTCTATGCTAACAGAACAGACACGCATCCCTACGTGCACACACGGAAGAATATGTATATATATGCATATAAATAAGCGATAAACATACAGCTCAAAACGGATGAATACATCATACTGACCTTGGGGGGTTTAAACGGATAGTCAGGTGAAAAGGTTATGTCAAGAAAGAACACCCCTCCTTCATAGACAGATCCTGGGGGTCCCAATATAGTTGACCTCCATTCATAAATGTTGTCTCCTTTGGGTCCAGCACTGAAATAAGACATACAAATGAAATGTGCTTAGAGATGATAATAAAGCTTGGAATCGTAAAAATATCTATTTATGATAACAAGTTGAGCCATTCCATAGAAAACACACCAAAGTTAATAGGTTAATTCCGAATGAGGATTCACTTGTCAATATCATCAGTATTCTATAAATATGTATTACTAAATTATACAGAACCAAGAAGTTCCGTTTTGCCATTCATAACCTTAAACCTATGAAACAAAAAGATTCCAAGAACCACAGACCAGAAGCAAAATTTTAAAATTAATTTTTACTGGAGCAAAATGTTTAATAAAGCATAAAATTATTTCTGAGACCCTGAAAGGGTGGTATAAGGTCAAAGAGACAAATTTTCAAAGCTAGAAGGAATGCTAAAGAAAAAAATAGTCTAGTGCTTTTGTTAACTAAAAGCACCAATGAGGGTGATGGAGATCAGGAAATGGTCATCATTCGTAAGACTCAGCTCAAGTATCACATCTGGGTCTTCTTTTCTCACTCCACCAAAAGATTCCCTGCTAAAGCAGCCAGTGTCCCGTCCCACTAGGCTGGTCTGTAGAAGACAGGATGCAGCATTTGGTTTTAGACCTGTGCTTTGAAACTGCTTGCATTTCCGTCCCTGTCTGGAAGTCCTCTGAGGACCAGGTTCTGCCTTGTTCTTGGTGCTCAGTAAGTAAGAGTTTGCTGCTGGAGTGACAGCCAAGCGAGGGGAGCCACGCGGCTGCTGGCGGCAAACCCGTGCTCCCAGCTGCAGAGAAACTCTCGGACGAAAAGACCCACACGAGCCAACTGCACTGCCCCCATTCTTCCAGAGCAACAGAAGGCAAAGCGCGATTATAATTAAGCCCTCCAGTGTTCTTCCTGCCACACCAACCTCATAGTCCATCAGCCAGAAATCCCCTCACATCCTGCAGCAAAGTGGGCAATCCTGTTAAGGTGCTTGAGAAGATTTTATTGCCAACAAAGATTTGTCTTCTTTCATACTGTGAAATCAGTTCCTATCTACAACAATTTCATTGTTGGGCAGGAGACCAAAAAGCATGCGCCATTATCTGTGACAATGGAGGAATATATCAATACACCAGGGAACAGACAGCCGCTTCAATAAACGGCGCTGGAAAACTGGACACCGACACGCAAGAATCAGACCAGACTTTCTCACACCACATGCACCATCACACTCACAGGGATTAAAGACTGAAAGGTAAGCCCCAAGCCCATAAAAATCCAAGAAGGAAACAAGTGCAGCACACTCTGTGCCGTCTGTCTCGGCAACATTTTGGGGGATGCGTCTCTCAGGCCAGGGAAGACAAGCAGAAATGAACACACAGGACCGCTGCTGCTGAGTCGCTTCAGCCGTGTCTGACTCTGTGCGACCCCAGGGACAGCAGCCTGCTAGGCCTCCCCCGCCCCTCCAGGCAAGAACACTGGAGTGGGCTGCCATTTCCTTCTCCAATGCATGAGTGTGAGAAGTGAAAGGAAGTTGCTCAGTCGTGTCCGACTCTGTGCGACCCCATAGGCGGCAGCCCGCCAGGCCCCTGCCCTCGGGACTCTCTAGGCAACAACACTGGAGTGGGTGCCATTTCCCTCTCCAATGCATGAAAGTACAAAGCCAAAGTGAAGTCGCTCAGTCGTGTCAGACTCCTAGTGACCCCATGGACTGCAGCCCACCAGGCTCCTCTGTCCCTGGGCTTCTCAGGGAAGAACACTGGAGTGGGCTGCCATTTCCTTCTCCAGTGCATGAAACTGAAAAGTGAAAGTGAAGTTGCTCTACATCAAACTAGCTTTTGCAAGTGAAGGAAACTATCTTTGAAATGAAAAGGCAGCCTACTGAATAGGAGAAGGTATTTGCAAATGACAAATTTGTTAAGGTGATAATATCCAGAGAACACGAAGAACTCATACATTTCAACATAAAAAAACATAAAACCTATTAAGAAGTGGGCAGGGGACCTAAACAGACATTTCTCCAAAGAAGACATCCCATGGCCAACAGGCTCAGGAAGAGCTGCTCCATATCACTGACCACAAACTGCAAATGAAAACCACAGTGGGCATCTCTCCCGCCTGTCAGAGCAGCAGCCATCAGAAAGACAGCAGCCAACAGGTGTTGACAAGGATGTGAAGAGAGAAAGGGAACCTTCTGCACTCCTGGTGGGAATGTGAACCGGCGCCGCCGCCGTGGAAGAGTGTGCAGAGTCCTTGGGAAACCGAAGGTACAGCTGCCACGCAATCCGACGAGCTCACGTCCGGGTGCGACCCAGAGACACGCGGACAGCGATGCGCGAAGAATGCGCGTCCCAGCGTGCGCTGCGGCGGCGCTGACAGCGGCCGAGACACAAAAGCGACCTAGGTGCCCGTCAGGAGACGAATGGATGAAGAACACGTGGTGTCGCATTATATATATATATATGCATCATATCTATGACACACATATACACATGCATTGCACTGTGTCTGTGATTGATATATATATATATATGCTGCTGAGTCGCTTCAGTCGTGTCCGACTCTGCAACCCCACAGACGGCAGCCCACCAGGCTCCCCCGTCCCTGGGCTTCTCCAGGCAAGAACACTGGAGTGGGTTGCCATTTCATTCTCTAGTGCATGAAACTGCAAAGTGAAACTGAAGTCGCTCAGTCGTGTCTGACTCCCAGCTACCCCATGGACCACAGCCCGCCAGGCTCCCCCGTCCCTGGGCTTCTCCAAGCGAGAGCACTGGGGCGGGGGTGCCGCTGCCTTCTCCATATATATAAGCATTGCACTGTATCTATGACATGGGTTTCCCTGGCGGCTCAGGCTGTGAAGAATCTGCCTGCAATGCGGGAGATCCAGGTTTGGTCCCTGGGTTGGGAAGATCCCCTGGAGAAAGGAATGGCTCTCCACTCCAGTATTCCTGCCTGGAGAATTCCATGGACAGAGAAGCCTGGTGGGCTACAGTCCATGGGGTCACAAGGAGTCAGACACAACTGAGCGACTGACATCTCACTTCCCTTCACCTGTGACACATGCGTGCACACACTAGACACTGTGAGCAGCGTTGCAGTGAGCACTGGGATGCATATTCTCTTCAGATCACTGTTTTCATTTCTTTGGATGCACACCCAGAAGACGCGCACAGATATCAATGATGACATATGGGGCTTCCCAGGTGGCGCGAGTGGTAAAGAACCTGCCCACAATGCATGAGACCTAAGAGACGTGGGTTCGATCCCTAGGTCAGGAAGATCTCCTGGAAGGAGGCATGGTAACTCACTCCAGTATTCTTGCCTGGAGAATTCCATGGACAGAGGAGCCTGGCAGGGTATAGTCCATGGGATCAAAAAGAGTAGGATACAACTGAAGCAACTTAGTACACAGCACATATATAATACTATTATATAACATATAAAATAAATGTATGTATTAAATAGAGAAGATGTGGAATGTGTGTATATATGTGTGTGTCTATATGTGTGTGTGTGTGTATAATATTACTGAGCCATAAAAACGGCAATCTCGCCGTTTGGGGCAGCACAGATGACCTCATGGGTACGATGCGGAAGGAAATAGGTCAGACGCAGAAAGACAAATGCCACAGGATCTCACCGACATGCGGCATCTCGAAAACAAAACCAAAGAACATGTGTACGAAACAGAACCGACTCACAGATACAGAGAACAGACAGGAGGTTGCCAAGCGGGAGGGAGGGTAGAGAGGGGCGGGGGGATTAAATGGGACAAGCCTGCAGTGGCCCAATAAATGAGCCACAGGCACGACACGCACGGGAGGGGGAAACACAGTCAGCAACTGCGGAGCAGTTTCATATGGCGACAGACGGAACAACGCCAGAAAAGCATGCAGCTTAACCAATTTGGGATTATTCTGGGAATGCAAGGATAGTTTAATAACAGCAAATTATTAATGTAATTTACTTACAACACATTAAAGTAGAAAAAATGACAATCACAATAGGTGAAGAAAAAAGCACTCAATAAATTTTAATGATGGCTATTCATGAAAAAACTCCTAGCAAATTCAGAATATTAAGAAACTTCTTTAACTTGATAAAAAGCATATACCAAAAACTTCATAGCCACTGTATATTCCTGGTAAAATATGAAAAGTACATGCCTTAAAAATTGAGGCTCAAGACAAATATACCCACTAAACCTATTTCCAATCATTACTGTTCTAGAGCTCATATCCACCAAGGCATGAAAGACATAAGCTGAGAAATAAAGTATTTATGGACTGGGATGGAAGAAATAAAATGGTTGGTATTTATGGTATTTATGTACACAGAAGAAAGCTACCCAAATCTATGTACCATTTACTAAATTTAATAAAAGTTTAACATAGTAGCAGGATATAAGATCAATAGACAAAAATCAACTGCATTTCAACAAACAAAACTAGGAAATGAATCTTAAAGTACTTTTTACAATAGTATTAAAAATACAAGGAACCTATGAATAGAGTTCAGGAAAAATATATAAGATTTTTATGGAGAAAGCTATAAAACATACTGAAATATCCTCAAGGAAATTAAATAAATGAAGACACCAAGTTTATAGCTAAGAAGACCCAGGACCCAGGGAATGTCAATTTTTCCTTGATTCAATGTAATTCTAATCAAAATCCAAAAGATTTTTAAAAAACAAAACTTGACACATTGATTCTAGGATGCTTTTGGGACCTCTAGGAAGCTCCTCAAACTTTTCTACACACAAATGAAAACCTGACAGATGATGGAACTGATGGGGCTGAGAAGACAGTTTGTCTCTGGACAACAGAGAGACTGAATTTCTACCCCAACCAGGCGGCAATGGAGGTAGAGACATTGCCTGGGAGTGCAGGAGGCCTAAGGAGACGAGGGCTCAATTGCCCGGTCGGGAAGACCCCCAGAGGGGGCAAGGTGACCCACGCCAGTATTCCTGCCTGGAGAACCCCATGCACAGAGGAACCTGGCGGGCTGCAGGCTACGGGGGTCGGTTTGAGGCAGACACGACTGAAGCGACTTGGCATGCAAACGTATAAACCTCTGCTGTGGATGGATTAAGCACTTAAATGCAAATGTCAAAAGCTTCACAGTTTGACTAAAGAGAGTGACAAGGTGAGCCATAAACTGGGATCATATAAAATGGACGAAATTCTCGTGTCCAGAATAGACTTGTCGGAGTAAGTTATGAAACAGCAAATTTGTGCAGTGACGCAAATGTTCACTGATAGAAAAAGGTGCAAATTCACCCAAAGGGATACCACACAGCAATGAAAATATAGAAACTACCATGGAGCAACCTTAAGAATATCCCAATGAATACGAAAAGCAAGTATGAAAGGAATATGCGCCATATAACACTATTTCTACAAAGCATAGAAGCAAACAAGAAAGGAACCCGGGGAGGGACAGACAGTAACTGTTCCAGAGAGTCTCCTGGGGAGAAGTGGCAGGTGGAGAGCGGATCTCGGGAGGGGCCTCAGGGGTTCTGGGGATGCTCTCCTTCTCAGGACGTGTGATGGACTCTGGAGCTATCTGCTTTACTACTAGGTTTCATAGCTTCCTTAGGTATTAGACATTAATATATTCTTAGATCTGTATCAAGTGTTCATATTAAGTATGCAGAAAAAGCCGACCAAGCTGCCACTTGAGAATAGGGAGTCGAACGTACTGTGTGGTCCTACTCTAGGAACTGGAGACATAAGACGATACTTTGTATCATTAATGGACACATATCTGTGTCAGCGCCTTTTAAGAAGTGAACTGGAAAACAGACCTAAATTCAAGAGGACAACTGTGTAAGGAACGTGGGAGAGTTGGACCAGGCGATGGGAGGAAACAGATCTGAAGGAGGGTTTAATTTTATTTCGAGGCTTTGATTTCTCTTGTTTAAATACAAAAAATAAAATCACAGTTAGCCAAGTTCATTGCCAAGTACTGAAATAAAATTCAGAGGACTGGGGCCCAGCCTTCTCGCCCCATCTGACCACTGGCCGCCTCTCCTGAAGCGGGCAGTGAGGCGCAGACAGAATATTCAGGTCAGATGACGGTGAGGATATGCCAACAGCAGCATCTTGTTGCCAGACAAGCTCACTCACTGAGATAAATAATACACAGTATGTCCCGAGCTATAATTAGACCCAAAACGAACTGATAAGTTTATTAGAAGGAAGGGCTTAAAAGTAGAGTAAATTATAGGTTTGTAGTTACAACATTACTTTAAGGGAGATGAAGAAATCATTACTTTAAGGGAGATGAAGAAATTTAATTAAAAAAATACGGGCTTCCCAGGTGGCTCAGACTATAAAGAATCTGTCTGCAATGCAAGAGACGAGGGTTCGATCTCTGGGTTGGGAAGATCCCCTGGAGAAGGGCATGGCAACCCACTCCAGTGTTCTGGCCTGGAGAATCCTAAGGACAGAGGAGCCTGGCGGGCTACAGTCCATAGGGTTGCAAAGAGTCAGACACGACTGAGCGACTAACACTTTCTTAGACCCAACAAAAACAGATAAGTTTATTAGAAGGAAGGACTTAAAAGTCTAGTAAATTATAGGTTTGTATTTACAACATTACTTCAAGGTAAGTGAAGAAATTTAATTTAAAAAAAACGCAAAGAGGAGAGCACACAGCTAGGAAACAAGGAGCAGAGGTGCGGTTCCCAAATCCGAAGATGTAAGAGTCCTTTTGAGACATTTTAAGATAATTTTCCAAGAATGGTCATCACAGTTAGTTATATAATGTAAGTAATTAAGGAGTCACCAAATTGTGCCTCCAAAGAAAGAACTCGAAAGCAGACGGCAGGAGGCACTCCAGAAAGTGGACGGTGCCTCAGACAATGCATATTCCAGTTATGCCTGATCCAAGTTTTATCTGGCTCTCAGTCAGAACTCCAAATTTTACTGCTTCTTCGAAGTCATTAACAGTGGATTAAACAACTCCGCTAACAATATCACTCTGAGCCGCTTCACGCTGCCAAAATGTGCCTTTTTGAGAAAATCCCAGCCGTGACAAACTGTCTGAAAAGCAGACTGGTGCTTTCTTGCTGGTTTTTATGCTTTAAAGATTTCATTGCAGGATGGCTGATGTGCAGTGCTGTGGTTTCCGGTGTGCAGCAACGCGATTCAGTTACACATATGCGCACACTCATTCCTTCCCGGATTCGTTGCCCACACAGGTCATCACAGGAGGCTGAATATAGAGCTCACTGAGCTGGACAGCAGGGCGTTGTTGACTGTCTTGTGTAGTGTGTGTATGTAAACCCCAAGAAGGAATGCTGGGGAGGAAAAAAGGATGCATCGAGAGCTTGAGAGTGGTGCTTTAAAATGCATTTAACACTAATATTATTTCCTTAATACACAGATTGAGCCTTGGCAATCTGGCCACCTCCATCATTTTAGAAATGGTCTGTCTGCACCACTTATAATCCCAAAGTTTATAGCAGAGGTCCATGAACTACACAGCCCTCTGTCCCACAATCATTTTAATAAAATCCCAGTTGAGAAACTATAGCGTGATTGTCTAGAACGGTGCTGGACAGCACGGTGGCTAGGCAGCCATCGAGAACTTGAACTGTAGCTGGTTCAAGGTGAGATGCACTGTCATGAGAAGATGCTCGACACCCCTCACCAGGAAACGCAAGTGAAAGCCGTGGTGAGACAGCATCTCACACCTGTCAGGATGTCCATCACCAGAGGGAACACAGACAGCAGAGGCAGGTGATGCAGCAGCGCCAAGGGGATACGTGCGCAGCGCCGAGGGGATACGTGCACGCTGCCGAGCGCAGTGCCGGGGGATACGTGCACGCTGCCGAGGGCAGCGCCGGGGGGATACGTGCACGCTGCCGAGCGCAGTGCCGGGGGATACTGGGCACGCTGCCGAGCGCAGCACCGGGGGATACGTGCACGCTGCAGAGGGCAGCGCCCGAGGGGATACGGGCACGCTGCCGAGCGCAGCACCGGGGGATACGTGCACGCTGCAGAGGGCAGCGCCCGAGGGGATACGGGCACGCTGCCGAGCGCAGTGCCGGGGATACGTGCACGCTGCCGAGCGCAGTGCCGGGGGATACGTGCACGCTGCCGAGGGCAGCGCCCGAGGGGATACTGGGGCACGCTGCCGAGGGCAGCGCAGCCACTGTGGAGACAGCACGTGGAGATTTCCCCAAACACTAGAACTACCCTACCAGCCAGCAATCCTACTCCTGGGCATACAGCTGAAAAAACACAAAAACACTAGCTCAAAAAGATACATGCGCCGTGTATTCATAGAATCCTCATTTACAACCGCCAAGACAACGGGAGCAACCTAACCGTGCACCAGCAGAGGGGTGGGAAGGAGGGCGTGGCGCACGATGGATACTCCTCAGCCATAAAAGCGAGTGGAGTGTGCCATTCGCAGCAACGTGGGAGGATTCAGAGGGCATTTACTAAGTGAATTAACTCAGAGAGAGAGATGCTGTAGATCTCACACATATGTGGACTCTAAAACAATACTGCAAAATGGCGAATATTACAAAAGAGAAGCAGACTCACAGACACAGAGAACAAACTAGTTATACCAGAGGTCAGAGGGCAACACAGGGGTCGGGGAGTGGGAGGCGCAAACTCTCTGGTGTGAGACAGGCTCAATAGCACAACACGGGGAACACAAGCCAGTATCTTGCAATACTGTAAGAGCTGAATGGAAAGTGACCTTTAAGAACCGAATTTAAAATGAAAAAAGCTCAAAAAGAACGTACTGTACAGCACAGGAAGCATAGCCAACGTTTTATAATAACTATAAATGGAGGATATCCTTTATAAATTGTGAATCACTATGTTGTACATCTGAAATTTATATAATATTGTAAATCAGCTATACCTCAATAAAAATAAAGGAGAAAAGAATTTACAGTGCAAAAGAAGTTTTTATAATACCAGTAAAAAAACAAGATGTATTGCGAAAATAAAATAAATACCAAACTTTGATGGCAATGCAAAAGAACGTGAGCTACATCATTACTTGTTATTCATTACATGCTGAAATAATATCTGGGTATACTGGGCCAAGATATGTTAAAATTAATTTCACCCACCTCTTTTTACTTTTTAAAATGTGGCGACTAGAAAATTTTAAATTACACATGTGCTTCATATTACATTTCTGTTCAACAGAACTGCCTTGAATCTACTTTCTGTGATGGTGGGAATGTTCAATTTTCATCCTAAGCCGGTGTTGTAACCATCAGCTACACGTGGCCATTTGGCACTTGAAATGAGGCCAGTGAGAAAGAGGAAGTGGATCTGAAACCTCGCTTAATTTCAGTGAATTTAAATCCAGATAGGTCCACGTGGCTCATGGTCACACACACACACAGCACAGACCCACAATGACTGGGATGCGTTTAATATGTCAGGACCCATACGAAGTGGAAGAACGGGCTTTTATACACTTTGGCGGGATCAGAAAAGTGAGCATCAGATGTTGCAGTGTTTTATGCTTTTAACGATCCCTTCTTCCGTAAACTGGTCAGACAGAGGCTGGTGCCAGGAGATGCCTGTAGCACGGAGCAGCGCTGATGCTGGGGGCAGGCTCCAAGCCAGGCAGTCTGTGCACATCTCAGCCCTGCCCCTGCATGAGCACCTGTCTGAGCTCAGTCACAGCTGACTCTGTGCGACCCACGGACTGCAGCCTGCCAGGCTCCCCTGTCCGTGGGATTCTCCAGACAGGAATACTGGAATGGATTGCCATTTCCTTCTCCAGGGGATCTTCCCAACCCAGGGATGCAACCCATGTCTCCTGTGCCTCATTCCTCACTGGTGGATTCTTCACTCTCTGAGCCACTGGGGAAGCTGGGACACCTACCTGACCCGGGACACCTAACTGACCCTGGGCAAGTGTGTCATCTCTCTGTGCCTTAGTTTCCTCATCTGTAACGTGGGGCCATCACAGCACCAACCTGAAACGTGAAATCTCAGTGGAACTGCACGCACAGAGCTTGGGAAATGGGCTGAGAAGGGCCCAAATAGCAAGCCTCCAAATGTTGGCTGCTACTGAAGTTGCAGTTCCGCTTGTGGTGGTACAGAAGCGTACCAGCTCACTCAAAAGGCTAACTGCCTGGCGGTCTCTAACAAAGGTTTCAAGACCCTGGGACTAGAGGCAGGCGACTGAGACCGTGTGCAGACGACGGGCCTCCTCCTCCCCCCTCCGTCTGCCTCCTTTGGGGCCCGACCCCCATCACCTCGTTTTCTCACCCCCACATGGTGGTCTCATTGTCCACCTTTGATGATCAACCAGCCAGACACGGATGGAATCTTCAATCTCATCAGAAGCCCGAGAGCCAACCTGGACCAAGCTTCATTTCACTGTGTAGCTGATTTACAGTCTATTAATTCTTGCTATCTTCAGAGTCCCCTGGACAGCAAGGAGATCCAACCAGTCCATCCTAAAAGAAATCAGTTCTGAATATTCATTGGAAAGACTGATGCTGAAGCTGAAACTCCAATACTTTGGCCACCTGATGCAAAGACCTGACTCTTTGGAAAAGACCCTGATGCTGGGAAAGATAGAAGGCAGGAGGAGAAGAGGATGACAGAGGATGAGATGGCTGGATGGCATCACCGACCCAATGGACATGAGTTTGAGTAAGCTCCGGGAGCTGGTGATGGACAGGGAAGCCTGGAGTCTGAAGTCCATGGGGTCGCAGAGACACACACGACTGAGCAACAGAACACTCCCTAGGCTGGCAGGCAGATTCTTTACCCTTGAGCCACCAGGACAGCGCCCCTAACTTACCTTTTACCAAATCTTAGAAGTCACTGCTCATTTACCTTGGATCTTTCGTTAACTGTGCAAAATAATTACTGCTTAAGAATCACAGCGTTTCCCAGGGCATGCAGGAGCTAGCAAGATGGTATGCTAAGTCAAAAACTAGCCTCCTAGAAGTTACCAAAGAAGCCACACTCTTTGAGGAGTGCGTGTGTGCCTTCATTTCTCCTAATATGTGATGTATTACACTGATTGCACCATTTCTAACAGACGTAATTTTAAGAGACATAACTATGAAATAGCAGGTGAAAGCAGAGAAACTGGGAAGCAGGAAGGAAGAGCTCAGAGAAAAAGCTGTGTATTCTCCCTATATTCTTCCTTTCCATTCTAAGCTAATTTCCTTAAGACACACTCACTTGTAAGCACAAAGATGCATTACAGGGTCAGAAAGAACTGCATCTTTCTTGATACATCCGGGTGTTAGAAATAAGGTTAGAATTATAAAGACTTTGGAAACCATCTATCAATAGTTCAACTTTTTCATCACACAGAAACAAGCACTGGAATGGGACTGGAATTCCACCGACTGAGACAATTAGGCATAAAATCAATCAGCAGTACTTAAAATACTGAATTATAGAATTTTTAATCCTACATGAACGGAGAGGAGAGGACTCTAGCAATAGGGTGATGGGGTTAGTCTCAATCTTCTGAGTCTTTTCGATGTGCGCTTATCTCCTTGCAGAAGAAATGACTGCAGCAGTGATTCTTAGCATCGCTAAGGGGGTGGGTGGGGGGACAAAACAATTTGAAAAATGAAAAAGCTCCTCTCCCACTGGGGACCACTTCAGTTTCAAAGCCTTCATTTGAAAGGTGACAAAATGAAGGGTCAGCAAGGCAGAGTGCTTTGCCCCAGCCCACACCTAGAGAAGAACAGTGAGCCTCTGACCCCAGTGAGAGCTCTTCCCACCTCACCACTGCGGCCCGCCGGACCCCAGACTCCACCGGAAATTCACGTGGCCACTGTGCCGTGAGCTGCTCAAGACAGGAGCCCAGAGGGCACGCCCGCCACCTGGCTTCTCCTTCTTTAAAGGCGGATTTCTGTCTGTATCTCCCGGCTGTGGCGGGCGTTCTCCCGCTGTGCTGCGCAGGCTTCTCGCCGCGGCGGCCTCTCCTGCTGCGCAGCCCTGGGCTCAGTGTCAGGGTGCGTGCGCTCGGCTGCCCCACAGCTTGTGGGGTCTACCAGGGATCGAGCCGCTGTCCCTTGTCCTGCGAGGTGGGTCCCTAGCCATTGGGCCACCCAGCAAGCCCTGGGCTTTCTTGTGCTTCACATCCTGGGCAGGTTTCAGGGCAGATCCAGAGGTCTGGTAAACAGTCATTTTTATTTCAGCTACCACATTCTTTCTCTCTCTTTAAATTTTTCAAAGGAGAAATAGTGATCCTTGAGGACTCTCTTCATTTCTTTAGGGAACCTACCTTTTCTTGCTACCCTGCTTTTGTCCCCCACCAATTCCTGTGCATTTTCTCTAGTCTGTGTGAGAAACGAGAGCTCTCAAGGTCCCCAGGCCTCCAGAATTAGCCTGTCTTATCTGCACTGTGAGAACAATTTAGGAGCTGGCCCAGGAGGCACGAACTGCGTCTTTATTAGGTAAGATCTCCAGTCCACCCCCAAGAGTCAGACAGCAGGCAGGAGAGCTCTAATGCGCCTCCCGATCTTATCTGCAGGTTAAACAAGCCCATGACAAGCAGACAAGCCACTGCCGCCCAGGTGCAGTTTACAGGGAGCCGAATCCTTCTCAAAATGCTGCAGTTCTCCAAAACGTGACCACCGAAGGCGACAGAATGCAAGATTCCCTGGTACCGTTTCAAAGGCAGCTTTATGACTTTCTGACATTTAAATGACACCAAAGTAAAAATTCTATTTGAACCTTAAGACGGGGCAGAACTTGAGGACAGTGAATGATTCTTAGGGGAGCTAAGATTCGTGTGTTTATTTGTATACAGAGTTACCATCAAGGCAATTTCGTTTCTCAAGTGGGTTAGACACCTCCTATATACTGGACACATTTCTCGCTGGCTGAGACCATCTTTGTTTCTTCCATAGGACAATGGTGAGCGACAGCTGCTTCATGGAGCTGCCTAATTGACTCCAAAAGAGTAAACTGGCTGAATATCCTGCAACCTGAGTGCTCTTCTTTGTATCCCTGACGCTGCCATGTGCCCTAAGACCCACCGCCACCACTTTCTTCACCCGCTGCCTGGAGGCCAAGATCAGCCCAGAGGAGAGGAAACAAGTCAACCCAAACGCTAATGGCAGGCTCCCTGGTGGCTCGGTGGTGAAGAGTCTGCCCGCCAAGGCAGGAGACATGGGTTCGATCCCTGGGTTGGGAAGATCCCACATGCTGCGGAGCAACTAAGCCCGAGCGCCCCAGCTACTGACTCTGCGACCTACAGCCAGGGAGTCGCAGCCACTGAAGAGCCGCACACGCTAAAGCCCGTGCTCCGCAGCGAGCGGAACCGCCACAGGAGAGGCTCACAATGAGGAACCGAACCATGCAACGAGAGCGGATTCCCCGCCCGCGGCAACTAGAGAAACCCTGTGTGCAGCAGCGAGGGCCAGCACCGCCAAAAATAAATTAAAAACTAAAAAAAAGACTCACGGCATAAGAAACTGTACACACAGAGACTTAAGAAGTGTTTGTTGAAGAATAATACACATCCAGGTAGAACACTAGGCTATGAAGACAGCAGAGCGGCACAGGAGACGGCTGCAGGGGGGCAGAGCCAGGTCTGAGGCCCGCCTCTGCCACGCACTGTGTGAAGGATAAAGTCGATTTCCACAGGCACGGGACCGGACAAGTGAGGGGGAGGGAGGGGTAAAAAGCAGGGAGGGGAAAGCGGGCTCCTTCTCGGGAGCACAGCAAACATGCCGGCCCGAGCCGCGGCAGGGCAGGGCCTTAAGGGCTGCGACGGCACCTGGGGTCTGGGGGAGGTTTCCAGTGATGCTCCCGCGAGCTGCAGGCTTCCATCACTAATCTCTCTGCCCCCTCCGGAGATTCAACCAAGAAACTCCACACACAGGCTTCCCAGGTGGTGAAGTGGTGAACAGCCCGCCTGCCAAGGCAGGAGGTGCAAGAGATGTGGGTTCGATCACTGGGTGGGGAAGATCCCCTAGAGGAGGCATGGCAAGCCCCTCCAGTGTTCTCGCCTGGAGAACCCCATGGCCAGAGGAGCCTGGTGGGCTGCAGTCCATGGGGTCGCTAAGAGTCAGACACGACAGCAACTGAGCGTGCACACATTCAGTGAATAAAGAGGGGATGAGGACAAAGGGAGTCCAGTGCTTTACGAGAAGGCAGTGGCACCCCATGCCAGTGCTCTTGCCTGGAGAACCCCATGGCCGGAGGAGCCTGGTAGGCTGCAGTCCATGGGGTCGCTAAGAGTCGGACATGACTGAGCGACTTCACTTTCACTTTTCACTTTCATGCATTGGAGAAGGAAATGGCAACCCACTCCAGTGTTGTTTGGAGAATCCCAGGGACGAGGGAGCCTGGTGGGCTGCCGTTTATGGGTTCGCACAGAGTCGGACATGACTGAAGTGACTTAGCAGCAGCAGTGCTTTAAAAACAAGTTTGAACTGTTTCTGGAACTTAACAAAAAAGCCTGGGTCCCACCCAAGACCAACTCAATCGGAACTGCACGAGCACCTGGGGCTGTGAGCCCCCGGCACAGGCCACCGAGGGTCTCAAGGCCTGGTCAGAGAGCAGCTTCTCTGGCGGCTCAGCTGGTAAAGAATCCGCCTGCAATGCGAGAGACCTGGGTTGGATCCCTGGGTAGGGAAGACCCCCTGGAGAAGGGAAAGGCTGCCCAGTGCAGTGTTCTGGCCTGGAGAGTTCCGTGGAGTGTAGGCCCATGGGGTCAGAGAGAGTCGGACACGACTGAGCGATGTTCACTTCACTTCATTCCAGAGAGCAGCGGCAGCACGCAGGTCCAGTGAACAGAACCTACGCGAGGAAAAGCGCTGCGGGTGGGCGGAACGGACGTCGGAGGCTGACACCGACAAAGTTTCTGAGTGGGGATCACACAGCGAAACCCCGACAGAGTACAATCTCCATGCCCCAGACGCCGTGCAGGCCTGCTCCACGCCAGTCTCCAGAAGGGAGCGCCATTTACCCGAGGGGCGGTCCTGAGGATTAAACACTCAGAAAGGGTCACCGAGACACTTTACAGCTCCTGGTAAAGAGCAGGTGGGAACTGCTACCCTCAACATAAATTCCTTCAGATTACAGCCACTCTGTGAACTTACTCTCAACTGAAACTCAGGCTCAGAGGAGACCAGGGGCTCGTCCAAGGGGACACAGTAAATGCTGGAACTGAGTCTCACAGCCTGGATGAAAGAAAGTGACGTCGCTCAGTCGTGTCCAACTCTTTGCGACCCCATGGACTGTAGCCCACCAGGCTCCTCCATCCATGGGATTCTCCAGGCAAGAGTACTGGAGTGGGGTGCCATTTCCTCCTCCAGGGGATCTCCCGACACAGGGATCAAACCCAGGTCTCCCACATTGCAGGCAGACGCTTTACCCTCTGAGCCACCAGGGAAGGCCACACCCTGGTCTCCTTCCCACCCAGTGTGCTGACAGCCAGGCTCAGCGCAGACTGAACGCAGGAGAAACGCAGGGGTGGCGGCCCTGGTGATGCTCTGAAAGGCACAGCAGAGCGCCCCCACGCTTGCGCGGGAGAGGTGGGGAACGGCTGCACGGGCAGACAGGGACCGCTGAAAGCAGAAGGGCCACGACGCTCACAGAGAACGTGTAAATCCAGCCTCCAACACACACTTAGCAACCTGGTGAACAGCCTTCTGACAGCAACATTTAGTTAGGATTTAACACCCTTTCTCTGGACGGCTTTAGGGAGCTCACAAAGCCTTTCAGAGGCATCATCTTTTAACCTTTGCCACAACTTGGTGCGATGGGATGATGAGCCTCAACTGAAATGATTCCACCTACTTCTTTCGTCCTTAAACCCCTATTAAATCTCATAAACCTGGATTTCCGACTATACTACAACGGCTTTCATGAAAGAAAGCCTGTGCTTTAAAAAAAATTCAGATTTTCAGTGACCGGCACAGATTTCATCATCTGTCCTTCCCTTCCATCCCATCAGTAACGATGAGAAGCAGAGGAGTCTGCGGGCCCAGGAGTAAAGGCAGGAAACGGGCATGAGCCCACCTGTCACGCCCGCTCTGTGAGAGGAGATGGGGGCCTGGCTGGGCTCTGCGGGCTCCTGGCACAGGCGTGTCCCAGCTGGGCACGAAGGTCTTCCATACTTTATCTGCACAGAGTTGATTCACATGGTGTGCTGGTTTCAGGCGTACGGCAAAGTGGTTCAGCTAAACATGTATCAGTACCTATGCTTTTTCGGAATATTAAGCAGAGTTCCCTCTGCCACACAGTGGGTGCCTGCTGGTTATCTATTTTATATGTATGTGTAAATTCCAACCTCGTTTACCACTTCCCTCACCTCCCCGCTTTGGTAACCACACAGTTGCTTTCTGAGTGTGTGTGGAGTCTGTTTCTGTTTTTGTAAAAAAGTTCATTTGTATCATTAAAAAAGTTAGCTTCCACGTGTGAGTGATACACATGGTATTTGTCTTTCTCTGCTTTACTTTGCTTAGTCTGGTCACCTCCAGTGAATTTAAGAGGTCGGACCGCACGCGAGGAGGAGCGGCGAGCCTGGAGCGGCGACAGAAGCCTCAGAAGCTCCTCTTGGACGGTCCCTGTGCTCTCGAAACCTCACCCCCTACCCCTACGTCAGCTGAGCCCTTACGGCAATCGGGCATCCTTAGGAGTTGATGCAGTTCTGATTCCGTAGCTGAAAAGAACACGTCCTTCAAAGGGAAGCAAATTACAAGCTCTGGAAACACTCTGCTTGGGCCCCGGGGGCAGGCTGCGACATGTCCACACTGCTCAGCCGTCTAAGGTCAGCCCAGAATGCCCTCACCTTCATGGGAGACTGCCGTCAGCCCCTGTGAAACATTTACATGAGTGACTTCCAACGCTCAGCTTGCTTTACTCTTTCTAAAGTGAATTCTCATTGGAGTGTAGCTGCTTTGCAATGTGGGGTCTGTTTCTGCTGTACAAGGTGAAGCGGCTGTACACACACACATCCCACTTTCATGGATTTCCCTCCCAGTTAGGTCAGCACCGGGCGGAGGAGAGTTCCTTGTGCCGCACTGGAGGCTCTCATTAGCCGCCTGTTTCACACACAGCATCAACAGTGTAGAGACGTCAATCCTGGCCTCCCAGTTCATCCCGCCCTCCTTCCCAGCTTGGTGTCCATATGGTTGTTCTCTACCCCGTGTCTCTGTCTCTATCTGCAAATAAGACCGTCTACACCATCTTTCCCAACTTGCTGATTTACTCTTATACAAAGTCCATTAGTCATGGCATCTACACCCATTTTCAACAGAAGCTATGACTGTCCTTCTGGTTTTGGCCACTGCCTTCTCTCTTTGTAAGCAAAACAGACTTTATTGAAGATGTGCTGCTTAAGAACCACCAATCTGCAGGGTCCCCGAATAGTTCCCGTCGACGTGGGCTGCCTCTGAGGGGGTTCGGGGCTCTGCTTCTGCCAGTGCTGCAGTGGGAGAAGAGACTTTCGCTGCCCATCTGCATCTTCCAGGGGCTGCCGCCACCGAGGGCCGCCGGCTGCCGAGCCGATTTAATTTACCCACTTCTTGGTTTGCATTAACCTTTGAATAATAAAGCACAGCTGAGGCGGCTGTAAGAAACAAACCGAGGAATGAATAATTAAAAACACCTTCTCAGCCTCGGAAAGACCAATCCCTAACCATTAGGGGAGCTTTAATTGTGACTGAACTAAACATTAAAAAGGCTAATTGTATTCTTTATAAACGGAAACAAACGCTAAGGACATAGTGTGCCTACAATATATGTAGCATATAAAAGCAAAGCTCTGAGGCACCCAGTAATTAATTCCCATGGAAAAAAAGAGGAGTCTGAGTCTCCTAAAGATGGGCTGCTCCTATTATCTACGTGCAGAAAAAAACTGTTACTACTTATGAAAAGCTATTATTCGTTTGATGCAGGTGGACTGGCTGGAATAGCATTTAAAGAAATAGAAATGTTAAAGCTGAAACAAAGGCTCAGAACAGAATATATTACAAGAAAACCCTGTCTTATTTGAATCTGTCAAGTGCTGCTTCTGCCAGCTGGGATTCTTCTTTGCTTTTGATGGATTTAATTTCCCTTTGGGAACCCAAGTCCAAATCTACTGTCATATTTATATGTTAGGACCACAAAACAGTCACTGATATCTTACAGACTTGCTAAAATGTTGTTAGTATCTAATATCATATTCAAACCAAACAGTACCCTATTCACCTGAATAGCTGGGAACAGTGATCTCTTTACAGACTTCCAAGAAAGGGCAGGGCATTTGCCTAAATTAAAGAGGGCAGCTTCCCCCTATTACTGACTTTAAAGCCATTGTTCAAGTTTTTAACTAGAAAGTTTGCTCTTGAGCTTAATTTTGCTAAATTTAAGGCTTTCCCCTCTACTTCCGTTTATAAGACCATACTGGACCTCCCAGGTGGTGCAGTGGATAAGAATCTGCCTGCCAATGCAGGGGACACAGGTTCGATCCTCGGGCTGGGAAGATCCCACAAGCCGCGGAGCAACTAAGCGCATGCGCCGCAGCTCACGGAGCCTGCGTGCCGAGACCCTGCGCTCGGAACAAGAGAAGCCGGCACGATGAGAGACCGCGCCCCGCAGGGAGGGCAGCCCTCACTCACCCACCGCAACTTGAGAAAGCCATGCACAGCAGCAAAGACCCAGCGCAGCCGAAAATAACATAACAAAAATAAAAACTATTAAAAAATGAAGCAGAAGAAAAGAAACAAAGATTAGAGCAGAAATCATTAAGCAAACAAAAATAAGACCATATTACTGCCCTTTGGATAATAACCTTTCCCATTACTGGAAGGTCAGGAAGATATGACCTTTTCTTTGGTACTAAGCAATTTCATGGCATTTACAATGGCATTTAGTTTCCATTTTTATGCCTCTTTTGGTTCTTTGAATCTTCTCTAATTTTCTGTGCCTCTAACTTAAAGATCATTCCCTGAGCGTCGTAGTAGGTAAAAGGATGACGAAACGAGAGCGGACCTGGATTTGCAGTTCTAGTCAAGACCAGCTTCTCATCCAGGAGAACAGAGGTACGGCGGTTGCTCTTGCAGCTTATATTTCCCCCTTGTTTTTAATTCTTGGTATGATTGTGCAGGCTACAGTCCATTTAGTTATTATAAAATACTGGCTGTGCTCCCCGTGCTGCAGGATACATCTCTGAGCCTGTCTTGCACCCACCCCTACAAGTAACCATCAGTTTGTTCTCTGTTTCTTTGAGCCTGCTTCTTTCTTGTTACGTTCACTAGTTTGTGGAATTTTACGCTTCCACACGTTAGTGCCGTCATGCAGTATCTGTCTTTCTCTCTCTCATCTCACTCAGCATAACACCCTGCATGTTGTTGCAAACAGCATGCGGCCATTCTTTTTTGGCCGAGTAATATTCCACTGTGCACGTCTGTGCCACATCTTCCTTATCCATCCGCTGGTGCTGGGACACTTGGGTTGCTTCTGTATCTTGGCTATTGTAAATAATGCTGCTATGAACACTGGGATGTATGTATCTTTTTTTTTTCAAATTAGGTGTGTGTGTGTGTTTTTTTTTCTTCCCCAGATACACATCCAGGAGCAGAATTGCTGGATCGTGTCATAGTTCTATTTTCAATGTTTTGAGAAGCCTCCATACGTTTTTTCCACAGTGGCTGCACCAATTTACATTCCCACCAACAGTGTACGAAGGTTCCCTTTTCCCACATCCTCGCCAGCGTTTGCCTTCTGTAGACTTTTTGATGATGGCCATTCTGACAGGTGGGAGGTGATGCCTTACTGTGGTTTTGACTTGTATCCCTGACACCCAGCTCTGCTGAACGCTTGCTCCTTTGCCTGCTGGCCATCTGCCTTTCCTCTGCAGCAAGGCGTCTACTCAGTTCTGCCTATTTTTAATCCAATTATTACTCTTCTATACTGAGTTATATGAGATGTTTATGCATCTTGGCTATTGATCCGATGAGTCGTGGCATTTGCAGACACCTCTTCCCCTCCAGCAGGTTGTCTTTCTGATGGTTTCCTTCACGGTGCAAAAGTTTTTAAGTTTAATTAGGTCATGTACCTGCCCCAGTTCTTGTCCTTCCTACCCCAGTTTGAGCCCTGATGCATACAAAATCTAATTTTGCTTAGCTAAGATGTAGTACTAATACTCGCATTTGTTAATTTTTGCTTTTACTTTCTTTATTTTACAAGACAGATAAAAAAATTTCTGGGATTTATGTCAAAGGGATTTTTGCGTATGCTACAGGTCACACTCTTAGTATTTTCCCTTCTCACGTCAGTTTTCTGTGTAAGGACTTGACTTCCACTGGAACCAGTAAACCCGCACTTTCTAGTCCTGCAGGTAATGAGTCACCATTGGACACAGTTGTTCTCGTGACTTCTTTCTTCTGAACATCGTATACCTTTGCTATTGCCTTCTAACTATCTTTTTAATTGTTTAAATTTCCTCTGGTTTTGGTGCATCGCTTCTGTCTCAGAGTTAGCCATCTTGTACCAGTAACACTTGACGTCAGTCCACCCCCAGCCCCTGGCTGCCTAAGCCCACGACTCCCATCTCTGCTGCAGCCTTATCCCAGGCTGTGCTGTCTGCTGCCCTGAGCAGACCAGAGACCCGAGGCACAGGCGCCGCGTAGAGCGCAGCCTGGTCAGGAACACAGCAGAAACTCCAAGAGTGTTTTCTGATGAACCGTGTGCGTCCACAGAGAACCGACACGCGCAACACTGAGCAAAGCGCTGAGCGCAGAATGGATGCATATGTTAAGTTTGTTTTGGGAAGGTGACACTTTTGAAACTAACCTTTTTATTTTAAAATTTTAGATTTATAGAAAGATGGCAAAGACAGCTCACCGTTCTCATAAACTCAACAGCCACGTGAGTCTATTATTAACAGCTTATATTAGTTTAGTCCATTTATTACAATGAATGAGCTCACACTGATTCATCACTCTTATTAACCACAGTCCACAGCATATTGTGAGCCCCTTAGTTTTACCCTAATGTCCTTTTTCTGTTCCAGGATTCCTTCCAGGATACCACATTAATTAGTAGTCACGTCTACTTAGGCTCCATTCTTTATGAAATGGAGCCTTTTTCTTATTATAAAAATTAGTAAGATAAGAACTTGAGAAATTGGGTGACGTGCATCTGGAAAGACTGTACTAGCTTTCCAACCTCCCTGTAAATCCAGAGTTATTCCAAAACAAACAGTTAATTTAAAATTCTGTTATGTATGACAAAAAACAATGTCTTTCTTAGGTTTCCTTTACAGAAAATTCCTCTACGTACAAATGTTCAGTTTGAATGTGTTAAAAATTTTAGTGACAGCATGTAACTCATTTCTCTACAGTGAGATTTTCCTCTAACCCTGTCATATGTGTTAAATTAGCTGCATCCTAGTTTTACTAATGTTACTGGTAATATGATGGTGATCACAAATATTATTTATAAAATCAGCACAGTTTTAAATTATTTGATTTTGGGGAGTTGTGAGGAGACGTGAGGGTGGGGAGATTTCAACTGGCTCTGTCTTTATACAAGTTCAAGTTAAAATGTCCAAATTCAGTTTGCTTGGTCCTTGGCTCCCTAGCCCCTCAACTCCTCTGTGCTACAGAATTTACAATTTTACTCAGCTCAGTGAAAATGACTATATAGTAAAAGAAAAGTGAGCTGTGATGCCGATAGCTACTTTGCAATGGTTTAGATCATGGTTATCTTAGGAACTCAAAATACCTTCCCAAACTCAGTTCCCCCTTCATCCAAAGACTATCGTTCAAGATTTCGTTGGAAGCAAACACGTCGCTTGAATACTCAAGAGGAAGGACATAAAAGCCCCAGAGCGAGTTTGGATTTGGCCTACGGCCCCTTGACCCTGTAGGGCCCAGCACACTCCAGACTGTCCCGATGACCGTTCCTGTGACCTTCTGTAAACAGCAGGAGAAGGAGCGGCTCCAGTGTGACTACGGATGGCTACGCAAAGCACTTTTTGCTCCTGCACTCCCAGAGAGTATCTTCTTTCCCAGGTACACTTGCCTGTCAGATGTCTGTCCATGAAGATATGAAGGAGATCGGTTCAGAAAGCAATCTGTAAGGATGGTAAAGGTGCAGAGAGACCTGCGGAAGCGCAGGCTGCCGGCACCAGGCCGTGCAGGACACCTGTGCGCCCGACCACTCGGCCCACACCTGCCCCCAGACCCGTGCGCGTGAGAGAGGAGGAGAGACAGCGAGGGACAGAGAAAAAAGAAAGAAAAGCTACCGGGGAGAAAGCGGGCAGAAACCACAGCTGTGTGGGACCGCTGACGTGTGACCGGCACTCAGAGCCTGCGCGATGACTCACGAAGCCCGGCAGAACTGAGTTTTCTCGTCCTACCCTAGTTTGAGCCCTGATGCATGCAAAATCTAATTTTGCTTAGCTAAGATGTAGTGTATCATATGTGTATCAAAGGGAAGCTGCTATTCAACAGCCATCTGAAAGAGCTGGGAAGGACGGCTGGATACAGGCAAAAATGACTGAACGTGACCCAGAGCAGGATTCTTATTTTACTTAAAGAACTATAAACCAGAGAACATCAGCTTCAGAGGTTTCTCAAAGGTAATCCGGACCAGCAGCAAACTGCTGGGCGTGATAAAGCGCACACGCGCTGATCCAGAGCCTGCTCGACTCTGCCCGGCGCCCTCACTCAGCCTTTCCGAGGCCACCGCCACCGGGCACGGCCCGCTCCGCCCGGGTCCAACCGCAGCGCCCGGCCCCACGATGCTCTTCTTTACTGGGATGATGGATGCTCCCCAGTTTCAACAGGGCTGTTCTTTTCTGAGCAATTGTATCTTCATGAATTTATTACTTTATAATTTTTAGTTCTATAACGTCTACATTTAATTTTTATTTTATATTACAGCTGACTTAGAATGCTGTGTTCCTTTCAGGTACACAGCAAAGTGATTCGGCTCACACATGGACGTGTATTTACTCTTCTTCAGATTCTTTTCCTATTTAGGTTATTAAAGAATGTTGAGAAGAGCTCCTGTGCTATCCAGCAGGTCCTTGCTGGTTCCCTATTTTACACAGAGTGTTACACAGTACACTACACACACACACGCATAGTAGTGTGTGTACGTGTCCATCCCAAATTCCTCCTCGCTCGCATGTCCCCTTTGGTGATGTACGTTCATTTTCTAAGTCTGTGTGACCATTTCTGTAAGTTCATTAGTATCATTTTTTGGATTCCGCATATAAGTGGCGTCGGTGGTATTTGTCCTTCTCTGTCTGACTTCACTCAGTGTGACAATCTCTAGGCCCACCCATGTTGTTGCAAATGGAATTATTTCACTCTTTAGAATAAATTATACTGTAAAGCTTCTGTCCTTTTATTTTTTTCCAAAAAGGGTGTGGTGATCAGAATACAGACTCTGTAAACTGTTGCTGACAATCTCTGTTTAACCAAAGTGGAGTTATGAAAACACCTCTCTTGGATTTGATTTATATTTGACTGGTTTAATGGACCACGGCTTCATTTTAAAAAAGGCATTTTGCTCTTTAATAACATAAAGAAATGTTCAAAACATGTTAAATAAAAGAAAAATAAAACAAAATGAATTTACTGGCTCTTTTATTCAACAAATTTATTTTAAACTCCTTCTTTGCATCTGGTACTGTTCTAGGTAATACATTTAGCACTGAACAAGCCAAAGGCCTTGATTTCAAGAAATCTGTATTCTAATGAGGGGACGATAACAGTGAGAAAACAAGTAAATATATCATTTGGCTGATGGTGAGAAATAATGGTGAACAAAACAGGGTTGGCGAAGGCAGTGATTCCTGATGATTAGAAACAAAACATATATGGGACATTTAGGGATCTGCGATATGGAGGGGTCTGTGTCTCTAAGTTACATTTGTTTCCAAACCAAAAGAATCATATAAAAGCTCCTAAAAACACATTAGCACATACTGAGCTGCTTCCTCTGTGAAGTGTAATATGATTTAGCTGTAAGTTCACAGCTGGCTAAGGATTTGCAAAGTATCAAGAGAAACTCTCCTAATTCATGTAAGAATTGTCTCTATTTTAGGCTAAAAATTTATTCACTGAAAACACAATTATACTGTTTATGACCAGGACATGTTAAGTATTCACAATGTGATTTTAAAAATTGTAGTTTTTAAATGATTACATGTGTTTAGTCCAGCAGAATAACCTTAAGATAAAGACAGAGAATGTTTTTAATAAAAGGAACAAAAAGGAATTAAATTTCCAGAGATAAGTCAATGTTGCAACTGAAAATACTAAACTCTGGGATTCAGTTATTGTTGTAACATTTCCAATTTGATTATCTGTGTAACTATCAGTATCACGTGGGTAGCAGCAACTCATATAACAGCTTTTATAATATGCAGGATGGGCGCATCAAAGAGCATTTTATTAAACACTGGACACAGAATGGAAAATCAGACCATTTGGAGTCATCACATTTAAACAGTGGGTAAATATCTTGCAGTGATGTTCTACCGACAATTTCATAAATCTGACTTTATCTAGCGTAACAGTTATATTTAATGCCTATACCCTCTATCAGTGTTAAGAAAATATACTAAGTGAAGTAAAAGACAAATATCATATGATGCCATTTACATGTGGAATCTTAAAAAATAATACAAACTTAATTACAAAACAGAAACAGATTCACAGACATATAAAACACACTTATGGTGGCCAAAGGGGAAGGGGCGGTAACTAGGAGCTCGGGATTAGCATATGCACACCACCATATATAAAACAATCAGCTTAGGAGCTTGGGGTTAGCATATATACACCACCATATATAAGGGGAAGGGGGCGGTAATTTAGGAGCTCGGGGTTAGCATATGCACACCACCATATATAAACGATCAGCAAGGCCCTACTGTGCAGCACAGGGGACTCTGCTCAAAACCCTGTAAGCTTCCCTGGCAGCTCCGATGGTAAAGAATTTGCTTCCAATGCAAGAGACCCACGTTCAATCCCTGGGTCGGGGAAGATCCTCCTAGGGGAGGGCATGGCAACCCACTCCAGTGTTCTTGCCTGGAGAATCCCATCGACAGAGGAGCCTGGTGGGCTACAGTCCATGGGGTGGCAAAATTGGACACAACTGAGCGACTGCACCACTACCAATCTAAGTGGGAAAAGAATCTGAAAAGAAATGGATATGTGTATATGTATAACTTGAAAAAGGAAATGGCAACCCACTCCAGTACTCTTGCCTGGAGAATCCCATGGACAGAGGAGCCTGGTGGGCTACAGTCCATGGGATCGCAAAGAGTCGGACTCAACTGAATCACTTTGCTGTACACCTGAAACTAACACAACATTGTATATCAACTATACTATATCTATATACATATATATAATAAAAATTAAATAAAAATACCTAAGCTATCAAAACACCAATACTATTTTCTAAATTTCAAAAACAACAGCAACAAGAACACAGAGAAAAGGAAATCAATATTGATAAAACTATGTTGGACAAGGGAAATCTACTTTACAAAGCATCCTGGTTGGTTATGTTATTTAGACAATGCTGAAAACAATGTGGAAAGGGAGGGCGAACCCCAAACACTAGTAGAATAGATTATTATAACTCACAGTGAACAGGAATTCTTGGGGGTCCCCTGCTTTTCTTGGGTTTGTAGTGGTCCATTTTCCAAGCCCAGTAAGTTACCAGAGACTCAGTGACTTCTCTGTTCTTAAACTTAGAACTTTATTTAGATTGTTGGATGACGAATCAATTCAGGCTTTTAATTCTTCTCTTTTAAAAAAGGCTCAACTTGTAGACATATTATGAGTATTCATAGGCTCCCCTGTAATGCTCAGGTTTCCAATCCAATGGCCTTGTATGGTGGTTAAACTAATTTCAGTGAAGGTGAAAGGTCTATGTTTCAATAGTTATGGTATTATCACATATTAGTATATTTCTCTTAGAATTAAACAGCAATAATCATGTTCCTTTTACTAGAACAGTCAAATGTCAGGAAAAAAATGAAAGACTTGCTAATGTCTGTGAACTTGGCTCAGGATTTCAAAGAGAGGTGTGTGTCTCCCTGAGAAATACAACCTGAAACCAAAGTGAGGTCTGCTTCTGTTTCCTGGTTGATCATCCTTGAACAGTAAACTTGTAGAAAAGCTCACTCTCATCTCCTGGCAGGTGCCTGCCTCTCCATAAACCCTAACTGGTTGGCACTTTGACTTATTGATTAAAACTCTCAGAACTGCGGTTTATTCAGCTGCACTGTGCTGCCTCTTCCTAATAAAGTTATTACCCGTGCAGACCAAGAGAAAGACGAAGGAGAGCTGAAGAGAGAGCGGGACCCTCTTCTTAAGAATGTTGCTAAGAACTCCAACCAGGCTGGACTTAGAGCCTCTGAAATAAGAGTGAAGTAAGAGAAAGAAGAAAGAGAAAAAAAGAAATACCACTTATCAACACATAGGTAAGAAATCCAGAAAGACGGGCGCTGGTGCTCCTGTCTGCAGGGCAGCGGTGCAGACACAGACACAGGGCACAGACCTGGACGCGGTGCGGGAAGGAGGGGCTGAGAGCTGCGCACGTGGCATGGAAACACGCGCCACTGCCCTGTGCAAAGCAGACGGCCAGTGGCGATTTGCTGTGGGGCTCCGGGCGCTCAAACCAGCGCTCTGCGACAACCTCGGGGGGTGGGAGGGAGGCTCACGAGGGCGGGGACCCGTGCAAACCTGTGGCTGATTCACGCCGATGCAGGCAGAAACCAACACAGCACCGTAAAGCGACTATTCTCCAGCTAGGCAGTGGCACCCTGTTGGGGGCCTGCGTGAGAACTCCGCCCACGGCAAAGGTCATGAGGAAGGGGCGCTCCGGCACACGCAAAGGCGTGATCAAGCCTCAGGAGGTCCCCTGCTCCCAAGCATCTAACCCCCAAACCAGAGTCTGCCTTGTACTCTCACCTACGGGGGCTCCCCGCCCCCATAACCGTTTCTCTCGGAGAAGGAGTAAACGTGCAGCTCCAAGGCAGTAAAAACTCCTGGGCGTGACTAGAGTGTTTCAACTTACGGGACTCCTCTGAAGGTTATCCAGCCTGCCTGTACAGGTTCCTCCGGCCACACCAGCCCTCCAACCATGAGAGGCACGAGATGTTTTTGACTTACTAAAGGCAAATTCTTATGGGAAGTTAGAAATTATTAGTATAGTGGGTTGGTTGGGAATTATATTGAGAAAGGGTTTTTTCATTTGTTGTGTCAATAATTGCTGCTAATTCCCTGCCCTGGGTGGGACAAGGGCGTCTCAGGTCAGACCTCTCTGCTGACAGACTAGCTGTGTGACAGCCTCTCAACCATAAACAGCACAGAGTCTTGGAGCATTTTGAGAGTCTTAATTAGCATAGGGCTTATCTCATTACTGAGTCAATGATTGCTGCCAGGCCTCTATATCCTTAGGTACCTGGGAATATATTAATCAATGTATTTGGAATATAGAAAAGGAAATATAGTTTTTGCTGTTAGCAATATTAGACTTTTGAGTTAATGAATTTTCTCTTTTGTTATAGATCACTGTACTTTGTTATAAATCACTGTGTCCTTGCTATGTAAAAATGTAACTTTATCACTATCTTAAGACTAAGTAGATCTTAAGAGGAACATTGGTGAAACGATTTTCATTTGTTGGACTGATGTTTGCTGCTAAATCTCCATATTCTCTGCCCTTATAATAAATAGAACTAGCATATAAGAGAAATACGTATTAACCTTTAAGCAAATAGGAGAAATAAGTATTAACCTTTAAGATTAATCATGTTAACCTTGGGTTAAATAAATTCCTTTCTTGATTGTAACTCACTACACCCTCACCCTATAGGAATGCAACTTTATTTGGAGGGTGGTGCCTGGTTTAAGAAAAAACACACTTGGAAAAAATAAGTTTTTGGTTATCAGAAAGAAAAGGTTGTAAATGTCAGCAGGCAGAAATGGCTTAAAGATGATGTAAAACCCCAAGACCTTTTTTTTTTTTTAATGTAAAGCACTTGATTTTGATAAAGGTCAGGATTGCTGACCCCACGTGACTCTGCATTCATCCCTATATGTAATAAAAGGTATATAAGAAAATCGGAAAAATAAAGAAATGGGATCAGTTCCTGGAAAGACTGACTCCCCCATGTCGTTCATTCTTGCTCCTCGTTTTCCGGCTGAATTCTCATCTGGAACATGGATGCTATTCCATGTGAACCAAGTTATTCAGTCTCTTTTTCTCCACTAATTTTCCTACTACACTATCCGTTTCTAATCTCTCTCTCTATCGGTAACTAAATATGTATTTTTCCAAGAAGGACGCCGACGCCATCTCCACCTTCAAATCATCTGGATCCACTGGGGCTGGACCCTGGCAGCACTCTCACTCCAGCACTCTAGCCTGGAAAATCCCATGGATGGAGGAGCCTGGTGGGCTACTCTACGTCCAGGCTCACTCTGTCCATGCGGTTGCTAAGAGTTGGACACGACTGAGCGACTTCACTCTCACTTTTCACTTTCATGCACTGGAGAAGGAAATGGCAACCCACTCCAGTGTTCTTGCCTGGAGAATCCCAGGGGCGGGGGAGCCTGGTAGGCTTCCGTCTATGGGGTCACACAGAGTTGGACACGACTGAAGTGACTTAGCAGCAGCAGCAGCAGAAACAAATAAATCAGAAAAAAGAAAACTGGTTCAGAGACTTCTGAGACACGCTTTCTCCTAGACAGTAGGAGCGGGGGAGGAGAGAAAGGAACACCCCAAGAGCAGAGACGCCTGCCTGAGGCTCTGCGCCGTCCGAGGGGCCTTCTGACAGTGTCACAGAAACGCCGGGAGGGCCTGGAGAGCCTCGGTTCTCTGAGCCCAGCAGTGACCAGGGGGCTGGAAACACAGCCACCCCAGTGATGGAGAGAAGGGGGAAATGAGGTGAGCCCTGCAGCCCATTCTGAGGAGGGGACCTCACGGGAAGGAGGCACCGGACGCTAACATGGTGCAGAAACGGGCCAAGCGGAGGACGCTGAGCGGGCGCCCAGGTGGACTCTGCCAGGGGAGGCTGAGCGGGCACCCGGGGGAAACTGAGGGGGTAGCTGAGCGGGCACCCAGGCACACTCTGTCGGGGAGGCTGAGCGAGCACCCGGGCGCACTCTGTCAGGGGAGGCTGAGCGGGTACCCGGGGGGCTGGGGGAGGCTGAGCAGGTACCCGGGGGACACTCTGCTGGGGGAGGCTGAGCGGGCACCCCGGGGGCAAACTAAGAGGAAGCTGAGCGGGCACCCAGGCGCATTCTGCTGGGGGAGGCTGAGTGGGCACCCAGGCATACTCTGCCAGGGAGGCTGAGTGGGCACCCAGGGGCAAACTGAGGGAGAGCTGAGCGGGCACCTGGGCGCACTCTGTCAGGGAGGCTGAGCAGGCACCTGGGGGGCTGGGGGAGGCTGAGCGGGTACCCGGGGGCACTCTGCTGGGAGAGGCTGAGCAGGCACTCGGGCACACTCTGCCAGGGGAGGCTGAGCGGGCACCCTGGGGGCAAACTGAGGGGGAGCTGAGGCGGGCACCCAGGCGCATTCTGCTGGGGGAGGCTGAGCGGGCACCTGGGTGCACTCTGCCGGGGGAGGCAGAGGGGGCACCCGGGCAGACTCTGTCGGGGAGGCTAAGTGGGCACCCAGGGGGCAAACTGAGGGGGAGCTGAGCGGGCACCCAGGCGCACTCTGTCGGGAGGGCTGAGGGGGAGCTGAGCAGGCATCTGGGGACTGGGGGAGGCTGAGCAGGCACCCGGGTGCACTCTGTCGGAGAAGCTGAGCGGGCATCCAGGCACACTCTGCGGGGAGCTGAGCGGGCATCCAGGCACACTCTGTGGGGGAGCTGAGTGGGTGCGCGAGGGCACTCTGCGGGGGAGCTGAGTGGGTGCTCGGGCGCAGTCTGGCAGGAGACGCTGAGCGGGCACCCAGGCGCACTCTGCAGGGGAGCTGAGCGGGTGCCCGGGCACAGTCTGGCAGGAGGCTGAGCGGGCGCCCAGGGGCACTCTGCCAGGGGAGGGCCGTCAAGATGCTGCAGGAGATCGCTCAGAGAACACACGGTCTGGGGAGGTGGGGGTT
This sequence comes from Nanger dama, assembly GCA_917880005.1. Taxonomy (NCBI): domain Eukaryota; kingdom Metazoa; phylum Chordata; class Mammalia; order Artiodactyla; family Bovidae; genus Nanger; species Nanger dama. Next base: position 3,312,302 of record CAKJTW010000021.1, on the reverse strand, counting down.
CCATGCACCACCCTTTTCTTTCAAGACTGTCAGCTTCATGGACAAAGAATCCTGTGTCGTATCCATTACTATACACAAAAGAGAGAACCAAGAAGGACCTACTACATAGCACAGGGAACTCTGCTTAGTATTCTGTGATAACCTAAGTGGGAAAATAATCTGAAAAGGAACAGATGTATGCATATGGTGGCACTGGTGGTGAAGAACCTGTCAACGCAGGAGACGTGCGAGAGGCAGGCTCCATCCCCGGGTCGGGAGGGTCCTCTGGAGGAGGGCATGGCAACCCACTCCAGTGTTCTTGCCTGGAGAATACCGTGGACAGAGGAGCGTGGCGGGCTACAGTCCATGGGGTCACAAAGAGTCAGACGTGACTGAAATGACTTAGCAGGCATAACTGAAACTAACACAGCACTGTAATAAATCAATTATATCCCTATATAAAATAAAAAGAAAAGAAAAAGTTCCGTATTTTTCAACCTCTAAGTAACAGAGGAAGATTGAAAAGTTACCTGTATCAGTGCTAGAACAGTTAACAATGATGCTAATTGGAATTTTATGCATTATATCAAGAAACGGTAAGAGAATGTTTTATATTCATAATTTGTCACCAGATAAATTTGGGTCTTCTGAAGTTTAATCACTCGTTTTTAGGCAATATTTAAGTGCAAATATATTTGTCTAATAAAGGTCATTTGTTTTTATTTCTCATTTATTCATTTTAATTCATTCAAAGTCACAGTAACCAAATGCACGAGGGAAAGAAAAGAAATAAACAGCTTTAAGAAAGAAGGATAGAGAAAATCTTTTCCTGAGCTCGAGAAGAAAAAAACCTAGCGCACTGGGAAAGCTTTCCCAGGAAGTTTTGCAGAATGAGTGAAGGCAATCCCACCGGGACGTGAAGGAAGGGGGGAAAGAAGGGTGAGGAGGGCACACTGGGGCCAGGGGAACACAGTCCTGACGTCACACGTGGGCGGCGCGCTGAGCCTCATCGGGCGCCTGTGCGGAGCGACCACAGGTGAACTGACCACAGCTGGTCTTCAGCTCACACTCAAGGGTGCGACGGTGGGTGAGAGTCCCTCGGAAGCCCCCACTAGCAATCAAGTCCGTAATGAAAATTCTGTCTTAATCTCATGAGGCTTTCTTGTGATAGAAGACAATCGAAAGCATACTGAAACATATCTGCTGGTGTCGGATATCCACACGGTGCCCTCGGAGAAGCATACTTTGAGTCGAATTTGCTTTTTAAAAATTGGAGTATAGTTGATTTACAATGCTGTTAGCTTCAGGTGTACAGCAAGATGATTTAGTAATACCACGTATATATATCCTTTCTCAGCCTCTTTTCCATTATATAATTTGTCGTTCAGTCACTCAGTTGTGTCAGACTCTTTGTGACCCCACGCCAGGCTCCCCTGTCCATCACCAAGTCCGAGAGTTTACTCAAACTCATGTCCATCATGTCGGTGATTCCATCCAACCATCTCATCCTCTGTTGTCCCCTTCCCCTCCCGCCTTCAATCTTTCCCAGCAACGGGGTCTTTTCTAGTGAGTCATCAGGTGGCCAAAGTATTGGAGCTTCAGCTCCAGCTTCAGCATCCATTATATAATAATCTTCCATTATTACAAGATACTGAACATTGCTTCCTGTGCTGTACGGAAGGACCCTGCTGACTGTTCTACGTACAATAGTTTACTTATCTCATAGTGAGCAGCTGCTAAGCCCACACTCCCGAGTTGCACTTTACAGTAAGAACCAGCACAGCCCTGCGACTCAGGCAGGTAACAGGGTGCGTCCGGTTTGGAGGCCCAGCTGCAAAGTAGACACGGCGGGGCTTCTGTGACCGCTGGGGGTGACCGGGGAAGACCGTGCAAACTGACTGAAGGGCAGAGAGCTGCTCACCTCTCAGAAAAACTAACGCTCTTTCTACAAGAGCATTCGGCTAAAACCCCCTAAGGACTGTCTTCCACACTAAGTTTCTTTTTTCCTTTATATCGTTTTCACTTAAACAGAAGTCTATTTCTTGCTCAAGTCATTTTCACTGTGTGGTGACAGAGTGGAAAGATGGCTCCTATGAATTTAGAGACCCGTGTCTCCTTCCATTTAACTCAGGAGTTCTGAACCTCTTCTTTGCTCATGATTCATCCAGCAGGTTAGTAAAACCTATGGACTTCTTCTCAGAATAATGTTTTTAAATGCACAACATAAAATGCATAGCATTATCAAGGACACAGATTATACGGAATTATTTATAATTATTATATTTTATTATATATTTATTCTATAATATAATTATTTATAATAGTTACCAAAGTATTAAGATTGTTGCAGATTGTTTCCTCAATCAATTAAATGACAAGTTTTAATCTAATCTAGTAAACCTAATAATTACTGCCATCTTGAAGTAGCAAAGCACAGATGCTACTTTGAGCTATCTGGAATAACAGTAATGGGATTTCTGCTGGTGTCCAAGAACACTTTGATGAATCTTTGCACCCGGCCAGCCAGTCAGTGAAGACTGCGTGGAGGATGGGGCCTGGGGGTACCTTGCATTTCTGCCTCTCCGTGTCAGGGGCCAGACTTAGTCACGAGGCCACAATGCAAGTTCTGGGAGAATTTCACTGCTTCTCTGAGCTTCCTGGTTGTTTAGTTTTGGAGGGGGCTGTCTGAAGCTCATCACACTTGCGACTCCTCAGCGGGGACTCGCGGGAGCAGCAGCTCGCTCGTGTCTCACACTGTGTGCCTCTGCGTCTGTGCTCATCACACTTGCAGGTTAAGTTCGGCTGGGTAGAAAACTGGTGGCTTACGCTTCCACCCTTGAGTACCTTCAATATGTCCCAGGATTCTTCTCCAATCACCTAATTCTGACCCAATTCTGATTTATATTTTCTTTCTCACCCTCTATCATTCTCAACATTTTTAAACGTTGTTTCAGAATAATGGTTTATGGCTTGCCTCTATTTTATAGGCTCTGTGGGGGCATGTTTTCATGACAGGGATATTACTCTGCTACTTGCTTTTCCCTTATAAAAACTTTGCTGAGTTTTATTTTGCTTGGTTTTTGGGGGTTTTGTTTTGTTTTTCATGAAAGAAGCTCTCCTGTAGTTTCAAAGGGAGAGGCTAGGACAGTTTTTCCAACTTCACTTGCTGCTTTCACCGAGTGACTTTTGGGAGCAGCCCCCACTCCGTGGGGCTGCCTACGGTGCCATCAGCTGCTTTTCGCCTGGACTTCTTCCGTCTTCTCCCATACTGTCCCATCCTGCTCAGCTGGGACTGCTTTTCTCAGTGAGAGGACCTGTCTTGGAAGAGAGCTTTGGTTTGCTCGATTCAGGAGTTTAGGAGGCTCCGGTTCCTTCAGCATCATCCCACAGAACTGTTTCCACGCGCCCGATCTCAGGGCTACCCCGCTGGCTCGGGGGCTTCTCGGCAGCCTGCAGGAACTCCTCCTCTCAGGTCATCAGCGCCCCACTCCCTCTCCTGTGCCTCCTTCCACACGGTTACGGGTCCTGCACGAATCTCACAGTTGTCAGTGGTCTGTCCTTACCTTGCTAGTACAGGGGGTTTGGGGGTCCCTGGCTGGGTGTGGCTGCTCTCTGCAGCTTGGGGTTTTGCATTCTAGTTGCTGCCTTTTTGGAGAGATTTTTGAACAATGGCACTGCTGCCACCATCTTCTAGGGATCTTTCCCCTGAAGTTTGTATTTTTCCAATTTAAACTAATTATTGCTCAAGGTCTACTTAAGAATACTCTGAATCGAGGCGATTAGTCACAGGAAGTACAACACCAGCGATCTTTGACCTGCAGCTCTGCGAAGCGTGGGCGATGCAGGTGTGTGCATCCGTGTGTACACACACCTCTGTTTTCCTTTCTTCGCCCCACTTCAAACAGAGGGATCCAGTATAGATACTGGGCTTCCAGGAAATATTTTGTTTGAAGAAAGAATTACGCAGTTAAAACTATCTGAACATCACTGTTCAGGAATCATCGTTTAAAATCAGTACTTAAAGCAAAAGTGAAGTGAACCGACTCATAAATCAGATTAAGTCTTTGCAGAGATGAACTGAGCCAAGAAACACATCCAGAGTGGAAGCAAAAAGCGTATCTTTTAATAATCCCTCACGTTTTCAAAGGCTTGTGGAGAAGGTCTGTGTTTACTACATTCTTTTATGTTTCTGTTAACTGTTTTTATTAGTCTTATTTTTTCCAGTTTACTGCTGCCTGAGTATCAACTATGGTATCAAATGTGGTTCTTAGGTTGTGCAAGTACTTAGAGCAAATGTGAACATTTAAAGTGACACATGCTTCTCAGAAATCATTAGCCAAGTTTCATTTCTTTCTACCTGGTGTCATCTACTTAACACTGCAATTTCCCCTACAACTTCAGAAAAAATAAAAATCAAACCCTATAGCCAGTATTTGTGGAGGAAGATGTGATGCCTCCTGGGAAAGGCAAGCACCCTGGCGTATATCACACACAGGACACCATATACCTGTGAAACTAGACCCCTGGGCCTGCCTGCCCCTCCCCGTACCCCCCGCCCCCCGGGATCAGAGAGATCAGAGTCTGTCACCCTTCTGGAGGCAGAGACCTTCGTGTTCCTGGTGGCACAACCCCCAGGGGGTAAGGAGGGCAGCGCCATGGTGCCCGGCTGCAGTCTGGCACACCAGGGAACAGGGCCGGCTGCGGGGGAGGTGATTCGGCCAGAGCCCTGAAGGCCCACGCTGGGTCTGCTGGTGGGCTCCAGGCTACCATCCCGGACCTCCATGTGTGACGAGCGCTTGGACATGGCCTTCCCAGGAAGCCTCTTGTCACCGTAATGCTCGTAAGTTCTCCAACCTGCCTGACAGGGCCCAGCTGCTTTAATCTGAAGACTCAGGGTGGCAGTGCCTTGGCCGTGCAGCATTTGTCTACTGAGCAACATGCCAGTTCTGTAAAACCAGGCACTGCAAACCCTTATCCAGAAACCTGCCAGAAACGGACAATACTGAAGGGTTGAGTGTGCAGAAAAGTTGTGAAAAAGAAGACTGTAATTTCGTGTCTATTTTAGAAACAGAGCGCCTAAGTAAAAACACACAGATTGGCAGTGGCTTATGTGTGTGTCTTCAGTCGGCAGAATCTCTCCCTGAAAAAGGGAGTGAACCAATGCTATGTTCTCTCAGAGCTTGTTTAATTATGTGTAATGTGAAGGAGAAGTCAAAGTTGACATACGAATGATAAACTATAGCTCTTCTTCCGCCAGGAAGGGCCCATCAACTTGATGGACTCAACTCTGCTTTAAATTATTGCTGAGGTACTCGCCCATCCTAAGTGCAAACATGGGCTTCCCCAGCGGCTCAGGCAGTAAAGAATCTGCCTGCAGCGCAGGAGACGTGGGGCCCATCCCTGGGGTGGGACGATCCTCTGGAGAAGGGAATGGCAACATGCTCCAGTGTTCTTGCCTGGAGCATCCCGTGGACAGAGGAGCCTGGCGGGCTACAGTATGTGGGGCCATAAAGAGTTGGACACGACTGAGAGACTGACACACACAGAATGCAAACACAGCAGTTCTTAGTGGGCAGAATGGAACTCCAAAAGGGGAGACACCACAGGGGGCCCACCAGCGCGATGGCAAGGGTGAAGCCATGCGGGAGCGCCCACCAGCGCGATGGCAAGGGTGAAGCCATACGGGAACGCCCATTCTAATTCAGCTGTATCCGTTTTCTTTTTGGTTCTGCTGCAACTGCTTTCATTAGGCAGAGCAGAGGTTCCTAATGAGCTTTTAAAAAATAATATTCTTAACCTATGATCTTCTCTCTGAGGTTCCTGATATAAGAAATTAAAACTCCAAGGGGTTTTGGTGATTCCTTAACTGAAGTCCATCATTTTATAACTGAGGCAACGTATATCCACAGAGGTTTGTTTAAAGATAAACACATTTATGTACAACTGAGTCACACTGCTGTAACCTGAGACCAACACATTGTTAATCGAGTATATATACTTCAACAGAAAATAAGTGTTAAAAAGATAGACACAGCATTTAGTGCCTGCCCACAAGACGCCAGGCATCAACACACACACGCTGCAGTGTGACCCCCAACAGCCCTGTGCCTTGGGTCTCACCGGGCTCAGCTCAGAGCGAGGCGATCAGGACACGGACGACTTCCTCGAGAACCCACGTGCAGCGGATCAGCGGCAGACCCAAGACTTCAGCCTCCCGGACCCGGTCTGTGTCCCTGTTTCAGCAGCCCTTTGGTTCCCCACTCCCCTCGGTCCCCTCAGCTTCACACTGATGTTCAGGGAGCCGCCCAGGTCGTGCAGCCGCAGCAGGAACACTCGGGTCCAGGGCCCCTTGACCCCAGGGGTTCAGTGCACCCGCTCCCCTCCACCTCGTTTCCATCACGGGCGTGAGGGGCCTCCCCAGGGAAGCAGACAGCAGCGCATTTCCCAGTGACTCCCATGAGCAGGGAAAGCACTGTGGTAGGCGTTCAATGCAGCATAACCGTCCGCACAGCAAATGGATCCGAATGCGTCATGCCCTTGTTTTACTCTACGATTTTGCATTTTCTCAGTGGGTCTGATTTAATGTCCTCTTTCTTCACCGCCACCACCATCATCGTCATTACTTTGGCATTATGCCAGATAACTGTGGGTAATGTGGGAAAAATATGGGATACAGTGCTCCTTGCCTTTGAGTACCTGTAATTTGCCTGGAGAAAGTAAGACCTGAAGAGAGGAAGTGGACGAAAGCATAACTGCTGTACTGTACTCTATGGGCTGGAAAGCCAGAGAGAGCAGAGTAAGGTGACATTCAAGGGCAAATGTCACACAGGGCTAACGGAAAGGTCTGGGAAGAGGGAAGGCAGAGGCCTGCGCTGGGGAGGGCACACAGGTGAGCCGGGAGCCTCCGCAGAAGTCGGTGGGGAGAACGTGGCTGGGAAGGGCAGTGAGGCCTGGAGTATCGGGGCTCCTGGACTGTGACCTAGGGAGTCGCTGCCAGGGACGGAGAAGAAAGCCCACCGTTACCATCTGCCTACTCTGTCCCTCTGCAGCCCCCACACCCACCTGGGCCGCAGCTCCCGTAAGGAGGTGGGTTAGGCTCACTGCCAGTTGGGGGAACCGAGACATCGCCCCAAAGCCACCAGAAAAGCAAGTTCAGGCTCAGGCATCCAAGCTAGGCGCGCCAGGCACCAAACCCCACGCTCCTAGCTGCTATTTCTCCACGAAAACCAACAGATCAAACAAGCAAACGCTTCACCAAAGCACAAATCTTAGGCTTTCAAATCATTTTCAACCATAACACCACAAAAAGAAAAGTACACTTAAAAGATCAAAAGCTGAGGAAAGAAAACCTTGAAGCCAGAGGCTTCCCATGCAGGCCAAACACTATAAGCACATGTAACGAAGTCCATTATATGACCAACAGTTCCCGTGAAATCCCAACGGAGCACACATTTCAGGTTTAACAGAGTACTTATTACTCCTGGTAGCTGACTTTAGTGACGATCTAATTTTTTCAGGGGAAAACTGCTTTGAAGTTTTATCTCGGACTTCTCATAGGAAGATCTCATTTTAATCACCAAGAAAAGTAACTGCTGTGTTGCGCTCATTTTGCAAGCACATCAGAGTAATAAACCCTGTGGGGCCTCACCCACTGTGAAAGGCCTAGCAAATGACATACTGCTACAAGAAAAATAAGGAAACAAGACTCGGAATTGAACTGTGATTTTGAAACAAGACCAAAAATCCTGTCAAGAGTTTACTAGAAGGCAAAGAAGAAACAATCCAGCATTTCCCTGAGAGGCTGGCCACAAGGCAGGAACCACCAAAATTCGTTATACAGGAGGCACTGCTGTGGAACCAGATAACTGTGTATGCCGTGGGCCAGCGCTCTGCACTTATCATGTATGCGTGCACCTGTCTATTCAGGTACTAACTCCAGTATACTCGCTTTAGAATTTTCTTTAACTTTTTTTTTTTTTTTAAAGCAAAATACCAGGCTTCCCTGGTGGCTCAGTGGTAAAGTATCGGCCTGCCAATGCAGGAGACACGGGTTCAATCCCTGATCTAGGAAGATTCCACACGTCAGGGAACAGCTAAGCCTGTGCGTCCCAACTACACAGCCCTCGCTCTAGAGACCAGAAACCGCACCTACCAAGCCCCAAGCGGAAAGAGCTGATGCCTGTGCCCCGAGAGCCCCACCCCGCAAGAGGGCAGCACCTTGAGAAGCCCCGCCCCACAAGAGGGAAGTACCCCAAGAAGCCCCGCCCACAAGAGGGCAGCACCTCGAGAAGCACCGCCCACAAGAGGGAAGCACCCTGCCAGCCCCGCCCCACAAGGCAGCACAGAGAAAGCCCCGCCCACAAGAGGGCAGCACCTCGAGAAGCACTGCCCACAAGAGGGAAGTACCCCAAGAAGCCACGCCCACAAGAGGGCAGCACGCTTAGAAGCCCCGCCCACAAGAAGGCAGCACGCCGAGAAAGCCCCAACCACAAGAGGGCAGCACCTCAAGAAGCACCGCCCACAAGAGGGAAGCACCCTGAGAAGCCCCCACCCACAAGAGGGCAGCACCTAGAGAAGCCCCGCCCACAAGAGGGCAGCACCCTGCCAGCCCCGCCCCACAAGAGGGCAGTACCCCAAGAAGCACCGCCCACAAGAGGGAAGCACCCCAAGGAGCCCACCCAGCACGGCTCCAGGGGCCTCTGCTCGACACGGCTGGAGGAGTGCCTGCACCGCAAAGACGACTCAGCATGACCAAAAATAAACAAATTCAAAATAAAAGAGCAAGACATCCGTTATGTATGCCCTTTCAAAAAAACAACTAGTTTCACCTCAATTTAAAAATTGTAAAGTCATGGCTTTGATGCACTTGTTAAATAGTTTTCCCAGTAGAAATACTTTAAAATTAACACAGGTGATTATACATTTAAAATATGCTTACTTTGTACTGCCAGTAATCCTTCTGCACACCTCCATATTTGGTAAAGCACCATACTTCAGAAGGTCAGTTTATAGTTGTTTTCCTGATAAGCGGACAAGTTAAAGTACTCCTCTATCACTGTAAATTGTGGAAATTCACCCAACTCTAAACAGTGTGAGCCTATACGCACAAATGCACGCTCACGCACTGAGATGAGAAAACTGATCAAACCAGAGATTTTGTTAAAAATTGAGGCATGCTATCTAACTCTCAGTTATGGTTAAATGAGTACATTTTTCCTTTGATAGCTACTGCTCAAAAGAGCTTTTGTGTTACAGCCGGGAAGCTGAAGGAGACTGGGATTTGGGGGTGCGAAGGGGAGAGAGAGCTCCAGAGGCCTGACCTGCGGGGCAGCAGGAGCGAAGCTCACTTCTGTTCACCAAACGATTTCCAGTTTGTCCGCCGCGTCAGCAGCAGTGGTCTCTGAGGGGCCAGCGAGCGTGTATGTGTGTGCAGTCGTGTCCGACTCTCGGCAACCCTGTGGACTGTAGCCCGCAGACTCCTCTGTCCCTGGGATTCTCCAGGCGAGAGCACCGGGTAGGGTGCCTTCCCCTCCTCCAGGACAACTCCTGACTCAGGGGTGGAAGCTGCCTCTCCTGCATCGGCAGGTACCATTTACTGCGCCACCTGGGAAGCCCGGGGAGCCAGAGTCATCATTTCCACCTTACTGTCAGGCGCCCCTCACCAGCAAAATCCCATGGACCCTGCTGCGGGGCAAAGCCACTTCAGTACAACAGGTCTATTGGACCGTGCTGACTTTCGGGTGCGGTCTAACGCGGGATGAAGGGCAGTGTCTTCGTGCGATTCAGATGCCCTGCTGCAGGGGTCAGAGCAGCCTGGGTTCTGGAAGCGCACAGATCTCAGCTCTGTCTCAGTTCTGCCGCTCACCAGCTGTGTTACTGTTCTTTAGAAATTCTGTCTCAGCTCCTTCGGTGGAGATGAGAACATTACCTCCATCACAGGCCTGCTGTGAGCATTCAAATACAAAGCCCTAAGGCAATTACACTCCAATTAAAACATAAAACAGGATGTGTCCAATAAAGGCAAACTTCCATTATTTAAAAAAAAAAAATAAAAGGCAGGCTCTTCAGGAATGGAACACTGAGTGAATCCTTTACTGAGCCCCTTCTAGGTGTGCACACGCACCTCTCCCGTCGACAGCACTGTCCACGCTGATATCTGCCCGAAAACCAGCCTCATTCTTTCCTTGACCTAGAAGGGCCCAGGCATCACCCAACTGCTGTCTTCACTTCCGCTGCCTGCCTAGACTGGCGTGGACCCAGCACCCAGGGGTGCGGCTGGACAGTTAGTCTCCTGAGCTTGGGTGCAGAAACCCCAGGACTCAGCCCGGGTCCTACACAGCAGACATGAGCTGTGAGAAGCTCAGTTTTTATCACAGACCATCACACACCTGTGTGGACAGATTAAACACCGTCAGAGGAGAACAGATGGTGACTCACTGGTCTTTCAAAGTAAACCTAATCATTTCTGGCATTTGCTACGACATAAGGAGAATTAGATGGGACCGGATGCCATGATGTTCGTTTTTGAATGTTGAGTTTTAAGTCATCTGAAAGTATTACTCCTTCTCCAAAATGCTAACAGAAGTTCTTGATACACATTTGGTAACAAAGGCATATATTCACACACAGTTCTTAGCAGTATGAAGAATAAGCAGCATATAAAGTGGAGAAAATGTTAAGACAATGAAGACATTCAGTTCAAGCCAATGCAATACAGTGGGAGCAACAGGGAGACACTTCTGAATTATGCTGTACAATGATATAATATTTCATACTGAATGATCCTAATCTTGCATTATTAGAAATGAAAAATATGCTACATTGTATTCCAAATAAATCCCATAGTGGGGTATTTATGAAAAATCAGTTCACTTCCAAGCTTACACTGCAACCAGAACTGGATGAAATTATAGTTTATTATAGTTTCAGAAAACCCTATATAATATAGTAGATGAAAATCACATTTAATATAAATGTCACATCGTATAGTCATTTTCCTCTTGAAGTAACAGTCTTATTGGAGCACTGTGAGGTTTCAGAATATGCAATGTAATCAAGACATTTCAAGTAGAAGTGTGTTCACTTCATACTTAAAATGTAACAAATATGCAATAGCATATTCATGGAAATATGATGTATACTTTTAATACTAGAAATATCTGTCTCAGAGATTTGATGGAAAGAGCACAATCTTTTGTAGCTTATTATGTCAGCTAAAAAAATAAATGCAAGTCATGCTATTTTATCCACAATAAAAATCCTGTTAAAGGAAATAATACAAATGGTAAGCAATACCATTGTTCAGAGTATTATGGTCTACGAATAGATGACTATTTTAATGATTTATTATCAATTTGTGATTTCTTAATATCAATGTATAATTTTTTACTTATTTTTTTACTTCTTATTTTTATAAATATCTTTGAATCAAGAACACACTGAAGCACACCTTAAGACCTGATATTCATTTATTGGTCAGTTTCAATTTAATAAAGACAATCATATCTGAATCATAGCTACCTAGCAAACGTCAGCTGATTATGGCAAATCAGAGCAAATATCTCACACAGAGTTTATCAGGACACTGGCTTTAGGTTGGTCCACGTCTCTACAAATGACCCAATTTCGTTACTTTCTATGGTTGAGTAATATCCCATTGTGTTTACGTACACATCTTCATACAGAGTCAAGTCAAGTGAGAAAGAGAAGAAAAGTTCTGTGGGTTAACACATAGATATGCGTAATCTGAACAAAATTGGTAGAGACGATCTTGTTTACAAAACAGGGAGAGAGAGGCGGATGTGCAGGGCACACACGTGGACAGCGGGCGGGGAAAGGGGCGGGCGGGATGAACGCGGAGGCGGCGCCAACCCGCGCACGTCACCGGAACGGCAGACAACAGCCGACCAATGAGAAGCCGCCCCACGCGCAGCCCGCGGACTCTCCTGGGGCTCCGCGGAGACCTAGCTGGGACCGAGAGGCAGAACCGGGGGGCCACGTGGGTACGCATAGCTGATTCACCTCGCGGTAGACAGCAGACACTGACACAGCGTCGCAAAGCAGCCACACGCCAATAAAAATGAAAACAACAGAAGAACACTGGCTTTGCGGCCGCCTTCCGGCTTTGCCGGCAGCCACTCGCGGGTCTGCGGTTCCGTTTACAGTTCAGGGGTCATCCAAAGCGTTTCTCCTTCTGAACATGGCACGCATTTTAAGAACGCAATGTTGGGCCAGCTCGGTGGGTGACGGCCTTAAAACCGCTTCCGCTCAGACTAACGGAGGCAGGATGGCTGTGGACAGACATGAAGTTTGGTGCTGGTACAGCTGGTTTCCCCCTTGTACCAATCGCTGCTGTGACAGCCTCCGTTTCCTTACCCAGAAGATGGAAATAACAAAACCTTACCTTAGTAGTTTTCTGTAGACATTAAAGCATTTTGTGAGTAACAAAATACTGTGAGAATTTCCTGCATCTGAAACAGGCTGTGTTCACGCAGACACAGCCCACGCCAAGAGACTCATGAAGTCGTCGATTCCTCAAAATCAAGACGGTAACTTGGTAACAAAGCATTGTTTTTCCAGACATTTGCTTCTCCTTGAATTGAATGCCCTTCACCACCGTCAGCACCTCCAGCCCAGGCTGCCCACATTTTCATGATCGTATAAGGCCAAGCTCAAAAACCACTGCTTCCAAGAACACTCCCATGATAAAACCTAGATGGAAAAAACAAAACAACTCTCCTTCCTGTAACTACCAAAGACCTTTATATTATCATCCTCCTCCTTACATCACAGATATTTATCTACTTATTTAATCTCCTCTGATTATACATCATAAAGTTTATAGCATGCTGTCCAGTATCTCATTAACCCTCATAATAGTACTAAGAAGCAGCTCTAGAAGGCTTGAGCATGCGTGCTCAGCTGCTCAGTCATGTTCCACTCTTCGTGACCCCACAGACTGTAGGCTCCTGTCCATGGGATGCTCCAGGCAAGTATACTGGAGTGGGCCGCCATGTCCGCCTCCAGAGGACCTTCCTGACCCCGGGGTTGAGCCTGCGTCTCCTGTCTTCTGCACCGGCTGGCAGGCTCTCTACCACTGTGCCACCCGGGATTTGCACACCAAAAATCATACAGACTTTGAGAGACTCTCATATTAACTTATGGAGTAGGTACCACAACCACCTTACAGATGAAGGTACAGGAAACAGAGATGGAGAGCCAGGATAAGAGTCTGAGCACCAAGCCACACCAGCCCTGCAGAAGCATCCTGCAGGGCGCATGCAACACGTCAGGCCAAAAACCAGTGACCACAGGCCATTGAGGGTGCGGCGGTTCGGCAGAGATTTGAACTCAGGCCTTCTGAATCCAATTCTCACGTTTACTGAAGTGCTTTACCTTTCATCTCTGGCTGGCACACCAACTCCAACCATGTGTCGAAGGACTTACAAAAAGGCAGCTCAATGCCTCAAAGTCCACCAATCACATCTGGTCCAAACCCTAAAAGACTCAGCAAGTGTCCGCCGTTGGGTGAGGCTGCCCAGCACAGCTGTGAATGCAACAGCCAGCTTACAAACCAGCTGGGAACCTTTTAGCTATTCAGAATAAAATTGTTCAGCACAAAATAAATTTTATAGCTTTCTCTTTTCCTTGGAAACACTTAAAACTAACAAAATTATCTGATTCATTATATAGAAAGGATGCTCAGAGAAGGGGGCTTCACTCCGGTCTGTGGTTTTCTCAGATCACAGATGTTCTGAAGAATATGGGACAGAAAGTGAAAGTGAAAGGTAGTCGCTCAGTCATGTCTGACTCTTGCGACCCCATGGACTGCAGCCCACCAGGCTCCTCTGTCCATGGGATTCTCCAGGCAAGAATACTGGAGTGGGTTGCCATTTCCTTCCCAGATCACAAAAGTTCTGAGGAACATGGGATTAAGATAGGCAAAACCCCTCTCTACGAGGGCCTGCCCTTCCCCCAGGAATGGCCCCTACAGTCTACAGAGGCCTGAGGCGCGAACGCTGCTCCTGCGCGGAGACTGCGGCAGACCTCAGAGCCCCTGCAGCGTCCTGGGCTGTGTGGGTGGCTGCCCTGCTGTGAAAGAGCGTTTGCAGTTTTCTCCCCTTCTCCTGTTTTGGTTCGTTTCTATGCTGCTTTGTAGTCATATCTGCATTTGTAAATATGTTATGGTTCTTCACCATGCATCTCTCAAGATCAGGAGCTCAGGAAGAACCAACATCCACCAGTCAGGCAGACTTCACTGACAACTGAGCTAGTTTTGCATGGAATTCAACTACGTGCGTTGGTTACAAGTTTTGCTGTCAGTATTTCTCATCTTTCTTAGCCACATCTGCTTTGTCAATGAGCAGACTGCTTATGGAAGAAAAAAAATTCATTCTGTGATGACCACAAACGGCACCTCCAGCAATGGAGCAGGTGACTTCCAGCTCGGGTTTTTTCCCTGCTCCTTGATGTCAACAGCTTGCGACTGGCATCCATCTAAGCGAGAAACCAGTGGGTTGCCATGGAAACGACGGTGCAAACCCAGGCCCACCGCGGTCAGTCTGGGTTTCCTGGACTCTGTTTTCTTCTGGTAAAGGAACCCTGAGCACAGCTCTTGCAGGTCTAAAGCCGTGGCAGGTGGAACAACCACCTTCAGGGATGTGGTCAGGTTCTTTCTGCATACAGAGAGTTCTTGACCCCCTTCAGAAGGAACTGGACTGTGCTGTGATGAAGAACTGTAGAAAGGTGGCCTCACTGGGCCATTCCACTTCTAAGCCAGACATAATTGTGTTACTGGAGCAAGGAAAAGACAGCTGGGTGATTGTGAGGGAAGAGACAAGAAGCTGGAATACACATTTGGATTCAAGTTACAAAATAATCAGAGAAAGAAGAATGCTTGTATCTGGGAAACACTCATCTCTTTTTCTGCACTGGGTAATTCAGAGCAGCGAGAAAGCCTAGGAAGAAGGTGGGAAGGAGGCCTTCCTGGCGCCTCACACTCCACTCAGCACGGGAGAGCTCCTCCTAGCAGACGGCCAGGTCCAAGAGGGCGCTGTGCGTGCGGCAGCTCTTTCCCTGAAGCAGGAGAAACCCCTGATGTCAAATGAAGGGAGCTGCGGAGCTGGATGCTGCAGTGGGGTCTCAGGCCGGGGGGCACTGCCGGAGCATCCAGAGAGGCGGTCACCAGCGCTGCAGCCGCATTTGGGCACGGAGCTCCCTATGGTGCCAGCGGCTCATGCGCTGCCCGACTGTCGCTGTTCTTACAAGACTCCTAAACGAGAGCAGCCAAGCAAGTGCCACTGAGGAGGATGGACCCTGCCTCCTGACCGGGACCTCTGCTGGGAAACCCTGAATCCTTTCACAGCCCAGGGGAGAATCAACACCCAACAAAAGATGACTGGTTAAACAAAATCTCTTTCAGTGACTTTCAAATCAAGTAACGTTAACTATAATCACCATTCTGTATATTACATCCCCGTGAGCTATCTTATAATTGGAAAGCTGTAGCTTTTGGCCTCCTTCACACGTTCACCCACTGCCTCTGCAACCATCAGACTCTTCTCTGTATCAATGGTTTCAGTTTCCTTCTTATGCTTTTGACTTTTTTTCAGATTTCACATTAAGTGAGATCATGCACTACTGGCATTTGCCTTGGCACAATGCCCTCAAAGCCCATCCATATTGGGACAAGCCTCAGGATTTTTATATTTTTATTCCTGAGTAATATTCAATGGTAGACAGGCCACATTAATTAAAAAAAAAATCTCCTGATGATCTCAGGTATTGGAAATAATGCTGCACTGAACACTGGGGTGCAGATATATTTTCAAGATAGTGACTTTGTTTCCTTTGCATAAACACCAAGAAGTGGAACTGCTGGGTTATATGGTAGCTCTAGTTTTTATTTTTTGAGGATTCTCCTCACTGTTTTCCATAATAACTGCACTGATTGACACTCCCTCCAGCAGTACGTAAGGGCTCCCTTTTCTCCACGTTCTTGCCAACACTTGCCATTTCTTGTTTTTTGGTAACAGCCATTCTTACAGGTGTGGGGTGATGCTTGACTATAGTTCCGATCTGCATTTCCCTGCGGCTCGTGATGTCTCCCCAAACCTGCTGGCCATCTGTGTGTCTTTCCCGGAAAAAAATCCAGTCAGAGCCTCTCCTTGTTTAATCAGGTTTTTTGTCTGCTTTTCTATTAAGCTACGTAAGGGTTTTTAAAATATATTGTGGATTATAAAGCCAGTGCACGCCAATATAGGACGCCCCCAGGTGGCGCGGTGGTGAAGAATCTGCCTGCCAACGCCGGAGACACGTGACATTTCCCTGGAGAAGGAAGCAGGCAGCCCACTCCAGCATTCCTGCCTGGAGAATTCCATGGACAGAGGAGCCTGGTGGGCTAGAGCCCATGGGGTTGCAAAGAGTTGGACATGACTGAGCAGGTACGCATGTCATATACTCCAATATAAAATTTAAAAAAATTTTTATTTTATTCTGACAGCTACAAGGCAACTGAAGGATTGAAAAATACATTTCAAGAACAACAGTCGCAGGGGCCAGACCAGCCTTTATGGAACTTCTGGTGGGTAGATTTGCTTATTTAAAAAACAAAAAAGCAGGCTTGGAAAACATAACAGGGTTAACTGATGAGCACAGATGATCTGCGCTTAGTTTCAACGTGTGTGGCCCCACTGCCCCCAATAGTTAGCGCAGAAAACGGAATCCAAAGAGAGAGTTCAGACCTCGACTTGCAAAAGATGCGGTGAAATCAGAGTTGTTAAGTCAGCATGGACATAAACTATAGGCAGCTCACGATTACCTTTTTGATCTAATACTTACTTGTCTTGTCTGGTAGACACAAAAGGCACTTCCTACTGGCGGCTAGGTTGGTGCTCACGGTTCAGTTAGAAAGCCGAATTGCTTAAATTTCAGCTCTGTGGACAGTTCTGCCCCTCGACTGACTGCGTCCCAGGAAGCCTTGGAAGCCCATCCGTCCAGGTCGTCTTCCAGGAGGAGGCGCGAGCAGAACACACAGCCGGCTGCTCTTGGCGGGCAGTCCTCGCCAGGGCGGCAAGACAGCGACCCCAGTGAGCTCGTCCACGCCAAGTCCCCGCCCGTGGCCTCAGTGACTTGTGAGCATGTCTGACACACCCATCAAGCAGCAAAGCACACTGCCAAGTGGAACCCAGCAGACCAAAATGCCTCTGACATGCCCCGTGCAATGCAGAGAATCTGATCAAACCCTAAGTTTGACTAGTAAACACACTGTGCGGCTTGAAAGGAGGTCATGGCTCCCTCCAGCGCTTGCATCTTTCGCAGTTTAAGATCGCCCTCTTAAGACTGTCCCACAGGTCACATGCAGCTTCAAAAGCACTGCCGCTCGGGCTGTGTTTACGCAGCATCACTGCTTGCACACCGGACTACACGTGGCGTGGACGGGAGCCGACAGGGACCCGCGCAGGCAGCCGGGCCGCCCCTACCCGCCCCCCACCATGGACGGGTCTCCCGTCCCGACGGCAGGAAGCCGGGCGTCAAGCAGGCTCACTCTGCTAATCGGCTTGCTAGTTTCCTCGAGCCTATAGCTCTGTTGTCTTAGGCTTTCTGAGAATTTATCCCACAATTTCCGTCTTGAAGTTCTTTGAGGCTAAAAAGACACAAGGTAGAACAGGAGGCTTAAATCAGATTTCAGAGAGCAGGTGGAAAGCTCTCAGAGAAGAGATGTCCTTGAAGGTCTAACCCAGTTTGAAGCTTTTAAAGCAGGGACTTGTAGGAGCAGCACCATTCAAAATAAAAATTCTTCTCCAAGGATTCCTGCTCTTCTAAAATACTAAGCTCTTTCTAATAATCTGCTATTAATAAGCTCTTTCTAATAATCTGCTATTAATAAGCTCTTTCTAATAATCTGCTATTAATAAGCTCTAATAATCTGATATAAATTAATAACAAATACATGTATGTATGAAAGAAGTAAACCATATTTAAGTACTATAAAAATTTTGCAAAGTATGAAAATTGATCACATTTAAGAGCAGCTAATGGGCACTGATAAACTTACTGGCTTATAAAAATTCAAACAGAACAAAACTGAGTAAACACTCTCGCTTCTCTTCTCGTTAAACTGGCTCAGTCTGACTCTAACAAATGCCTGGACTTAGCATCAGACATTTACAGAACCTGCAAATATCTCCAGAAATGCTGTCTCCCTACTGTGAAGCTCAAGAGGACAGAAAACTCTACTCTAGGTTATTTTACAGCAGACCTCTGAGCTACTGGCTTTCAGTCATTTATCTTCCGTGAAAGCAAGCCTGTGGAAGCCCAGGAAGAGGACCCTCAAGGCATTATCAACATCTTAAAACCTAAAAGGGCTTCTCGCTCCAACGTGCAAACACATCCCGGAAAGAAAGCTGACCCGGTACCCTGTAAGAAAGCTCTGTCAGTTGCTGACAATTAGGAACACCGTTAATAAAAATTCTATTTATTATTTGCTTTGTGAAGTGGCTTACATGCAGTATCTTGATTTATACTTTTTAGGATCTTCAACAATTTCCCTTCCTGACTCAGAAAGGCATATAAATGGATTTTTAAATCCCCAAACTACCGGTTCTAGTCATTTAACATTTGTATCATTTAAAAACATTATTTTCCTACTAGTTTTGAGATAATTGGCATACAGCACTGTATACAAGCTGACTTACATTCACCATGAAATGATCACAGTAACTTTAGCGAACATCCATCACCTCTTACAATACAAAATTAAAGAAACAGCAAAAATTCTTTTCCATGTGACAAGAACTCTTAGGATGTACTCCCTTAGCAACTTTCACTGTTCTGTACAGTTTTTAAGTGAGAAGTAAATATGTAGAAAGAAAAAGTATGCTAACACTTTAATCATGGGGCTTTTTTTTCTTTGGATGATATTTATTCTGTTGAACTTCCTTTAAACTATATTCATACCCACCCTCTCTTTAAAAATAGGTTAAAGACATATGTAAAACAGCCAGCCAGTGGGAATTTGCCCTACGACTCAGGGAACTCAAACCAGGGCTCTGGGACAACCTATTGGGGTGAGATGGGGAGGGAGGTGGGAGGGAGGCTCAGGAGGGGCGGGGACATGTGTATACCTGTGAGTGATCCCTGTTGGCGGATGGCAGAAACCTACATAACAGTTTAGTTCCACTTTAATTAAAGAGAAATAAATTAAGAGAACATAGGTTAAAGTATTTTCTCTTTTTGCTTGCAATGAAAAGTAGAAACAAATTGAGAGCTTGAGAATATAATTTTCAAAATAAATGTATGAATTTAAAACTCTCCATTCATTTTAACAAAAATGTATTATTTTTAATAACATGTAGCAAATACCCCAACCAGGCTGATTGAACTGACACATTTAAAAGTAGGCATTAAGCCAGGATGCTCCCCCAAAGCTGGCACTTACCCGTTGCAAAAAGCAGATTCAAACTTAGCTACCTAAGTCTTAAGTACATTTCAGTTACTTTTCAAGTGCAAAATGCTCCCTGAAACCTCACCTATCATTTATTTTGTTCAGTAGTCATTTTTCCTAAATATGCTACTTTTGAAAATAAGTATGATTTCTGGTCTATGTACCATTAAAAAGTAGAAACATTGCCGCCAAAGGCCTGTATAGTTAAAGCTATGGTTTGTCCAGTGGTCATGTATGGATGTGACAGTTGGACCATAAAGAAAGCTGAGCGCCAAGGAATTGATGCTTTTGAACTGTGATGCTGGAGAGACCCTTGAGACTCCCTGGACTGCAAGGAGATCCAACCAGTCCATCCTAAAGATCAGTCCTGAATATTCATTGGAAGGACTGGTACTGAAGCTGAAACTCCAATACTCTGGCCACCTGATGTAAATTACCAACTCACTGGAAAAGACGCTGATGCTGGGAAAGACTGAAAGCAGGAGGAGAAGGGGATGACAGAAGATGAGATGGCTGGATGGCATCATTGACTTGATGGGCGTGAGTCTGAGTAAACTCCGGGAGGTGGTGATGGACAGGGAGGCCTGGCGTGCTGCGGTTCATGGGGTCACAGAGTCTGACATGCTGCGTGACTGCACTGAACTGGTGCTCTAAGCAGTCATGCATTCATGACAAAGAAAGGGGAGGAATCCCCGTAAGCTGGCTTGCTCCGGGAAACCCAGGACTCACAGTTGGTATCTGAGCAAAGGGTGTGCCCTGTGCTGTGGAGAATAGAATCCAACGGCATACAAACAACTCGTCCATCGTAGCCAACTACTGAATCGCAGGCATTCTGGAACAAAGTGCAGGCCTCTAATCTTTTCCGCTCTTCACTGGCTTTACGAGCTCTCACAGCACACACTGTCATTTAAAAAATGTGAACATTAAATGTCATTTTCTGTCAGAAACAAAGCTTCACTTCTCCTCTGTCCAACATACAATTCAGTTCAGTTCAGTTTTTCAGTCGTGTCCGACTCTTTGCGACCCCATGAATCGCAGCACGCCAGGCCTCCCTGTCCACCACCAACTCCTGAAGTTGACTCAAACTCACGTCCATCGAGTCAGTGATGCCATCCAGCCATCTCATCTTTGGTCGTCCCCTTCTCCTCCTGCCCCCAAACCCTCCCAGCATCAGAGTCTTTGCCAATGAGTCAATTCTTCGCATGAGGTAGCCAAAGTACTGAAGTTTCAGCTTTAGTATCATTCCTTCCAAAGAAATCCCAGGGTTGATCTTCTTCAGAATGGACCGGTTGGATCTCATTGCAGTCCAAGGGACTCTCAAGAGTCTTCTCCAACACCACAGTTCAAAAGCATCAATTCTTTGGCGCTCAGCCTTCTTCACAGTCCAACTCTCACATCCATACATGACCACAGGAAAAACCATAGCCTTGACTAGACGGACCTTAGTCGGTAAAGTAATGTCTCTGCTTTTGAATATACTACCTAGGTTGGTCATAACTTTTCTTCCAAGGACTAAGCGTCTTTTAATTTCATGGCTGCAATCACCATCTGCAGTGATTCTGGAGCCCCCAAAATAAAGTCTGACACTGTTTCCACTGATTCTCCATCTATTTCCCATGGAGTGATGGGACCGGATGCCATGATCTTCGTTTTCTGAATGTTGAGCTTTAAGCCAACTTTTTCACTCTCCTTTTCGCTTTCATCAAGAGGCTTTTAGCTCCTCTTCAGTTTCTGCCATAAGGGTGGTGTCATCTGCATATCTGAGGTTATTGATATTTCTCCCGGCAATCTTGATTCCAGTTTGTGTTTCTTCTAGTCCAGCGTTTCTCATGATATACTCTGCATAGAAGTTAAATAAGCAGGGTGACAATATACAGCCTTGACATACTCCTTTTCCTATTTGGAACCAGTCTGTTGTTCCATGTCCAGATCTAACTGTTGCTTCCCTGGCCTGCATACAGATTTCTCAAGAGGCAGGTCAGGTGGTCTGGTATTCCCATCTCTTTCAGAATTTTCCACAGTTTATTGTGATCCACACAGTCCAAGGCTTTGGCATAGTCAATAAAGCAGAAATAGATGTTTTTCTGGAACTCTCTTGCTCTTTCCATGATGCAGCAGATGTTGGCAATGTGATCTCTGGTTCCTCTGCCTTTTCTAAAACCAGCTTGAACATCTGGAAGTTCACGGTTCACATATTGCTGAAGCCTGGCTTGGAGAATTTTGAGCATTGGTTTACTAGCGTATGAGATAAGTGCAATTGTGCGGTAGTTTGAGCATTCTTTGGCATTGCCTTTCTTTGGGATTGGAATGAAAACTGACCTTTTCCAGTCCTGTGGCCACTGCTGAGTTTTCCAAATTTGCTGGCATATTGAGTGCAGCACTTTCACAGCATCATCTTTCAGGATTTGAAACAGCTCAACTGGAATTCCATCACCTCCACTAGCTTTGTTCATAGTGATGCTTTCTAAAGCCCACTTGACTTCACATTCCAGGATGGCTGGCTCTAGATTAGTGATCACACCATCATGATTATCCAGGTTGTGAAGATCCTTTTGTACAGTCCTTCTGTGTATTCTTGCCACCTTTTCTTAATATGTTCTGCTTCTGTTAGGTCCAGACCATTTCTGTCCTTTATCAAGACCATCTTTGCATGAAATGTTCCCTTTGGTATCTCTCATTTTCTTGAAGAAATCTCTAGTCTTTCCCATTGTGTTCTTTTCCTCTATTTCTTTGCATTGATCGCTGAAGAAGGGTTTCATATCTCTTCTTGCTATTCTTTGGAACTCTGCATGCAGATGCTTATATCTTTCCTTTTCTCCTTTGCTTTTCGCCTCTCTTCTTTTCACAGCTATTTGTAAAGCCTCCTCAGACAGCCATTTTGCTTTTTGCATTTCTTTTCCATGGGGATGGTCTTGATCCCTGTCTCCTGTACAATGTCACGAACCTCATTCCATAGTCCATCAGGCACTCTATCTATCAGATCTAGGCCTTTAAATCTATTTCTCACTTCCATTGTATAATCATAAGGGAATTGATTTAGGTCATACCTGAATGGTCTAGCGGTTTTCCTTACTTTCTTCAATTTAAGTCTGAATTTGGTAATAAGGAGTTCATGATCTGAGCCGCAGTCAGCTCCTGGTCTTGTTTTTGTTGACTGTATAGAGCTTCTCCATCTTTGGCTGCAGATAATATAATAAATCTGATTTCAGTGTTGACCATCTGGTGACGTCCATGTGTAGAGTCTTCTCTTGTGTTGTTGGAAGAGGGTGTTTGCTATGACCAGTGCGTTCTCTTGGCAAAACTCTATTAGTCTTTGCCCTGCTTCATTCCGTATTCCAAGGCCAAACTTGCCTGTTACTCCAGGTGTTTATTGACTTCCTACTTTTGCATTCCAGTCCCCTATAATGAAAAGGACATCTTTTTTGGGTGTTAGTTCTAAAAGGTCTTGTAGGTCTTCATAAAACCATTCAACTTCAGCTTCTTCAGCATTACTGGTTGGGGCATAGACTTGAATTACTGTGATACTGAATGGTTTGCTTTGGAGATGAACAGAGATCATTCTGTCATTTTGAGACTGCATCCAAGTACTGCATTTCTGAGTCTTCTGTTGACCATGGTGGCTACTCTATTTCTTCTGAGGGATTTCTGCCCGCAGTAGTAGATATAATGGTCATCTGAGTTAAATTCACCCATTCCAGTCCATTTAATTCACTGATTCCTGGAATGTTGATGTTCACTCTTGCCATCTCCTGTTTGACCACTTCCAATTTGCCTTGATTCATGGACCTGACATTCCAGGTTCCTATGCAATATTGCTCTTTACAGCATCAGACCTTGTTTCTATCACCAGTCACATCCACAGCTGGGTATTTATTTTGCTTTGGCTCCATCCCTTCATTCTTTCTGGAGTTATTTCTCCACTGACTTCCAGTAGCATATTGGGCACCTACTGACCTGGGGAGTACCTCTTTCAGTATCCTATCATTTTGTCTTTTCATACTGTTCATGGGGTTCTCAAGGCAAGAATACTGAAGTGGTTTGCCATTCCCTCCTCCAGTGAACCACATTCTGTCAGACCTCTCCACCATGACCCGCCCATCTTGGGTTACCCCACAGGTGGCGGTGGCAGCTGGCGCACTAAGCGTGGTCCAGAGCTACCCCACGTCCGAGGTCAGGGGCAGCGGCCTAGAGTGCCAGGCTGCAACAGCACAGGAATGGCCGAGAGGAGCTGCCCTGGATCCGAGGTCAAGGGTGATGGCCGGGAGGAGATACCCTGTGTCCGAGGCCAGGAGCGGTGGCCGGGAGGAGCCATCCTGCATCTGAGGCCAGGGGTGGCGGCAGGAAGGAGCAAACCCATGCCCAACGCCAGGGGCAGTGGCCAGGAGGAGCAACCCCAAGTCCAAGGAATGGTGGCTGTGGGGGCGCAGGAGGACCTAGAGGAGCCATCCCACGTTCAAGATCAGGAAGGGCGTGGGAGGAGATACCCCTCGTCCAAGGTAAGGAGCAGTGGCTGGTATTTGCTGGAGCAGCCGTGAAGAGATACCTAAGAGAAACCCAAGTAAGGTGGTAGGTGTTCCAAGAGGGCATCGGAGGGCAAACACACTGAAACCATACTCACTGAAAAGAAAAGTGAAAAGCAAAGGAGAAAAGGAAAGATATAAGCACCTGAATGCAGAGTTCCAAAGAATAGCAAGAAGAGATAAGAAAGCCTTCCTCAGCGATCAATGCAAGGAAATAGAGGAAAACAACAGAATGGGAAAAACTAGATATCTCTTCATAAAATTAGAGATACCAAGGAACATTTCATGTAAAGATGGGCTCAATAAAGGACAGAAATGGTATGGACCTAACAGAAGCAGAAGATATTAAGAAGAGGTGGCAAGAATACACGAAAGAACTGTACGAGCTTCACGACCCAGATAATCACAATGACGTGATCACTCATCTAGAGCCAGACATCCTGGAACGTGAAGTCAAGTGGGCCTTAGAAAGCATCACTACAAACAAAGTTAGTGGAGGTGATGGAATTCCAGTTGAGCTATTTCAAATACTGAAAGGTGATGCTGTGAAAGTGCACTCAATATGCAGCAAATCTGGAAAACTCAGCCGTGGCCACAGGACTGGAAAAGGTCAGTTTTCATTCTAACCCCAAAGAAAGGCAATGCCAAAGAATGCTCAAACTACCGCACAATTGCACTCATCTCACACGCTAGTAAAGTAATGCTCAAAATTCTCCAAGCCAGGCTTCAGCAATACGTGAACCGTGAACTTCCTGATGTTCAAGCTTGTTTTAAAAAATGCAGAGGAACCAGAGATCAAATTGCCAACATCCGCTGGATCATGGAAAAAGCCAGAGAGTTCCAGAAAAACACACAATTAGGCAGCAGCAACTCAACCAACCTTGCTGCTGCTGCTGCTAAGTCGCTTCAGTCGTGTCCGACTCTGCAACCCCAGAGATGGCAGCCCACTAGGCTCCCCCGTCCCTGGGATTCTCCAGGCAAGAACCGGAGTGGGTTGCTATTTCCTTCTCCAGTGCATGAAAGGGAAAGGTGAAAGTGAAGTCACTCAGTCATGTCGAACTCCTAGCAACCGCATGGACTGCAGCCTACCAGGCTCCTCCGTCCATGGGATTTGCCAGGCAAGAGTACTGGAGTGGGTTGCCATTGTCTTCTTATAGGATGTCTTTGTAAATCAATAATCTGAACCTAGATTTTAATTGGTCAGTGTGTACTTGAGCTTAAAATTTCCTTATTTTGCAAGCATGACCTTTCCCCTGAACCTTCTACATGTTCACAAAAATGTTGAGACGGTAAACATACATTCTCAGCAAGGAAGCTCCATGCTCAAATACAAGTAGTTTGCAAAAGACAACAGAGGATTACGCAGCTGGTTCCAAAGTGTACGTGCGTGTGCTAAGTCACTTCAGTCATGTCTGACTGTTTGTGACCCTATGATCTAGGAGCCTGCTAGGCTCCTCTGTCCATGGGATTCCCCAGGCAAAAATACTGGAGTGGGCTGCTGTGCCCTCCTCCAGGGGATCTTCCAGACTCACAGATGGGACCCAGGCCTCTTACGTCTCCTGCACTGATAGGCAGGTTCTTCACCAGTAGCAACACCTGGAAAGCCCTCCGAAGTGTATACATGCACAGAAAAGGACTGACCTCGTAAGAAAGGCAGCTGTTCATGACTCACATTCCTGTCACACACTGTATATCATGTCTCGCGCTTACATGACCTTATACTCACACAGCAGCTAGATACACCATACTGTTGAACATGTTAATCCAACAATGGGTATACGATCATTAAATGAGTAGATGAGTCCCCGTATTCCACCTGAAATCATTTCTGAACTATCAATCTTTTTTTCTTCCCTATTTTCAGCCAAATAAAATATTTCCAAGGCCCACAAAAACATCTCAAAGAAACGTTGCAGTTTCACTTGCAGTTGTTTCCATTTTAAATTTTAACCAAGATCTCTATGATTTAATGTATAGGAATAATAATGTTAATAGACATGATAAAACAAAGCACCGTGATAGGAAAATGGTAAAATAACACTGAGACAATAGAATACTATGTCACAAATTACTCTAAGTTTCTTAAAAACGTAGTCTCATAAAAACTTTGTCTTTATGAGATAACCAGCCACATCCCCCTTGCCCTTTAGGTGCTGTTCTCTCTTCCTTCTTTCATCTTTGGCCACTACCTTAATGAACCACACATCAATCTTAAAAACCACACTAACAGACACTTCTTGGCAAGAATATGAACACGTTCCTCACTCATAAAAATAATGAACCACTGAATAAAGAATAAAGTCTGAATCAATGTAACACAAATCGAGCCTGCTTCTGTTTTTTAAATTGTAAATGTAATTTATTACCAGGGCATTACTGTATTTTAGATTTCTTACAGTGGAGAGTCTGCTTGCTACCGTGATAGCAGAGACAAGAAATCTACCGCATGACCAAGACTTCTTAAGCGGTAACTCAGTGTAGTGGCTACAAACACGGACTTGCTGGGTTTGGGCTCTTGTTCTGCCTTGGACCAGCTAGGTAACCCTGGCCGAACCACTGTGCATTCTATGCCTCCGCTGCCTCACCTGTAAAATTATGATACTGTTACCTCTCAGAGATATTCTGAAGTTGCCACGTTGTGAGACATATGTGCTATCCATGGCTGACCTGAGGAGTCTTGCTTCGGATGCATACACAGATATGTTAACAAATGCAAACACACAAACTTTTTAAAAATTCAGAATAATTTTACATCTACAGAAAAATTGCATGGATAGTTAAAAGTTCCCATATACCCCACACATAATTTCCTTTACATCTTATGATGTGAACAATTTTTAATATCCGGACAGTGGAAGGACACTGACTCCAGCAGTTAAAACTATAGATTTAATTAATCTATAATTTCAATAACCTGCCTATCAGAACGAAGCTTTGAAACTTCTAAGTCCTGCATTTTAAAGAGTACGTGCTGAATGTAATGTCTGGTAATAGCACTGCACACACTACTTTACAGTCTCGTTTAAAAGGAATAATAAAATGGGAAAGTGGGTTTAATGTGTACAATCACTTCTGCATATACACTGAAGCTGAAAATTGAAACATGTAAAGAAGAAAATAAAGCTGGCATATTTAAACAGATATTAAAACTACTTTATAATCTTACGACTGAATACCTTTTCAGAAGATCATAAAGTAATTAAAACTACCTAAAGGCAACATGGCTGAATACATTTTGAGATGAGAATCTTTAACTTAGATATTTCCTATTAGAGAATCACATTTCCAATAATGACCATGATGCCAGGAAGCTTTTGCTGGGTTCTGAAAGGATGGCAGCAGAGGGATGAATCCTGCAGCCCGAGGGGCTTCCCTGGCGCCTCAGACGGGGACGGCTCCGCCCGCAGTGCGGGAGACCCGGCTTCAGTCCCTGGGTTGGGAAGATCCCCTGCAGCAGGGAATGGCAGCCCAGTCCAGTACTCCCTGCCTGGAGAGTCTCGGGGACAGAGGTGCCCGGCGGGCTGCAGTCCACGGGCTCGCAGAGTCAGCCACAGGGGCGAGCCTAAGCACGGCGCACGGCGGTGGAGAGGCCCCTCTGCAGAAACGGCCAAAGGCGGGACAGCCCTGGCCCACAGACTGAACGCAGGCACCCACCGCCCATTTCAGCGGCCACCGTCGCGCGGAGAACTAAGTCAAAATTACATTCCTCGGCTGCACGACATTTCCAGCCGCCTGGAGCTGCCGGTGGTGAGCGGTTCACTGTGCTGGAAAGCGCGGCCGCGGAACATCTCCCGTCGCTGCGGAAAGTGCCATGCACAGAACTGCTGGAGACGGCCCTGAACGTTCCCCTCCCGACACCCGACCTGAGCCCGCGCCTCCCGGCTGAACAATTTCTGTTCAGCTTGCCGAAAGGAAGCAGAGACGCTTTCGGCTCCTTTTCTGAATGCTGAAGATGAAAAAGACGAGGGTCTGGCCGATTCTCCCGCAGAGACGGGCGCCCGCGGCGGGGCTCCGCCTCGGGGGGCGCACTCCCGCCTCGGGGAGGCCCCGGGGCCTTCGCACTGGTGGGACCTTCCCCGTTAGGGGCTGGGGTTCCTGCCGGCGAAAAACGGAAATTTCCCTGTTAGCCAGTGCTGCGTCTTTCTCTCTGAGATGGCAGAAGCGCTGCTCACTGGGTCACCCAGGCGGCTCGGAACAGGGCTCGGCGAACGGGTTCACCGCGATGTGCGGTCGGTCCTGCTGCCGCTAGGCCTCCCAGGAGAAGTGACCTCGACCGGGACTGTTCACATCTCAGATCTCGTCAAACTGAGTAGTCTCTGCTGAACCGCACAAGGGTTTCCCAATCAAGACAGAAAATAAGGGTAGGTGCTTTTTAATTACCAGTCACGGGCAGTGGCGGAGAGAGAAAATGTAATCAAGCACAAGAAAACCTCACAAATTTCCACGGCTCCTCATTCTCATGCCGTCTGAATGTTAAAAATTAGAGTTAAAGATGAGCAAGTATCTGAATTCCACCCATTTCCTTCTCCTGACCAGTCTATGATTTGGTTGCAGTTAATCCCAACCAGTCCATTCTGAAGGAGATCAGCCCTGGGATTTCTTTGGAAGGACTGATGCTGAAGCTGAAACTCCAGTGCTTTGGCCACCTCATGCGAAGAGTTGACTCATTGGAAAAGACTCTGATGCTGGGAGGGATTGGGGGCAGGAGGAGAAGGGGACGACCGAGGATGAGATGGCTGGATGGCATCACGGACTCGATGGACCTGAGTCTGAGTGAACTCCGGGAGATGGTGATGGACAGGGAGGCCTGGCATGCTGCGATTCATGGGGCTGCAAAGAGTCGGACATGACTGAGCGACTGAACTGAATGGTGACAAAATGGTCAAAAGAAACAAGGGTCTGTCATTTCTTTCACACAGATTTTAGGAAATCAGTGCAACAACGTGCAGACCCCTCACAACAGGGCTGGCTCTAAACACCCGCACGAAAGCCTCCCGCACAGGATGCTCTCTGTGGTGCGATGAGCATTTTCATGGTTTCTGCTGTACTCTGCACCCTGACGGTGGAATCTTCCCATGGACATTCTGACACTGGAAGAGTCACCCTACATCTCTCCAGTTCAAACTCTTTTTGCCAGTGTATTTTATGGGCAGTCAGGTCATAGGCCCAATTTAATAAAATACCATAGATTTCTCTGGATAATGGGCAACATCACACTTTCAAAAAGCACCGAAACCGAGGCAGGCTGGTGTCTGGGACCCTTTGCTGCAGTCTAGATAAACGTCTCTGGCAGCAACAAGATGCAAAGAAACCAGCAGTGGCAGCAAATTACGGACAATAAGATACTAAAGACCATCGCCCCCACCCAGTGCCATGTTTGAAGACCCAGGAACAAAGGTGAAAGGGTCGTGTGCACGGCCCCCTGCACTCGACACCACCCAAGGGGTGGGCGGACCCTAAGACCCCCTCCAGCCTGAGCCCAGGTAAGGGAGCAGCTGGCACCCCCGCCCCCAGGGAGCGGCAAGGGAAGCTGGCACCTGTCTCCTGCTCCTGTGCAGCAGGGCCAACAGGGCCTTGCCTGAGCTCCTGTTTGGCCTCTAGTCAATGCCTACGGATTAGGGAAGCCAGGAACCCTGGTCCGTAACAAAAAGATGAGAAAATTTCCCTTTGCAGCGAACCGTGAGGAGCCGGGAGGAGTGCGCAGGCCGACTGGCTCCTCATCCTTCGAGGGGCGGCCTCCCCCAGGCTCTGTGATCGCCTGTGCGCGCACCCGGCCAGGAGGGGTCGGGGTGCTACACACAGCCCTTCTCTGTGGGGCCCACAGAGAGCACGGGGGTGGACGCAGGGTCCTAAGCAGGAAAGCCATTTTACATACATCAGATGATACATCTGAATATAAATTACAAACCCCAAATGTAACTGTAGCCCTTTTCAATCCATGACACAAATGCCTTTCCCGTCGCTGGAAGGGGTCTGGAATCTCAGCAGCCCACGGGAGCCTGACTGCTTCCCCGCAACAGCAACTAACGTCCTTCCCGGTCAGCCGCTCACCAGTGTCCTCGTGGCAGCCCTGCAGACTGTTTTAAAATTGTGCCCAAATCTTCACTGTGGTGAGTAAATGAAGTTTAGCTGCTGTGGCCAGGTAAGGTTGTAAAAATTAAAATTTTGGCACAAGCAGTTTGAAAAGCAGTCCCAGAGTATATGGTCAAACAAAAACACTGACATAAATACCAAGATCTGTATCAAACATCAAAGGCAGGCATGCCTTTCAGGAGCGGAGCAAAGCTCCCAGGAGTGGGACTGGAACGCTTCAGAGCCAGGGCTTCATTCTCAGAAGATTATGAGGTCGCTGACCCGGACAGTCTCAATCAAAATTAAGTTCTGCTAGACTTCCTGTCTACCCAGAAACAGCCTGATATCCCCAGATCAAAACTTCACAACAGGCTTATCCATTAGGGGAAAAAACTGCCTTAAAAGAATGGTTTTTAAAGAGAAACTTATCACAGGGAACTCTACTCAATATTCTCTAATAACATGGGAAAAGAATCTGAAAAAGAACAGACACGTGTGTGCGTAACTGAACCACTCTGCTGTACACCCGACACTAATGCAGCTCTGTGAATGAGCCATGTGTGTGCTCAGTTGCTCAGCTGTGTCTCTCTGCGACTCCACGGACTGTATCTGCCAGGCTCCTCTGTCCGTGGGACTCCCAGGCAAGAATACTGGAGCAGGTTGCCATTTCCTCTTCCAGAGGATCTTCCCTACCCAAGGACTGAACTCGGGCCTCCTGCATTGCAGGCGGATTCTCTACTGTGTGAGCCACCAGGGAAGCCCAAATGAACGATATGTAGTCCAATATAAAATAAAAATTAAATGAAAAAACCAGAAACTTATTCTTCTGAATGATAGTCACCTTGCCAACTACTCCAAGTTTCCTTATACCCTTTTTTCCCAAGTCACACCATTGAAAAGCAGGATCGCAGTGCCTAAAACTGTGGAGAATGTTCTGTTCTGAACTGCAAGAGCAAGTTATTTTTTATAAAACTTGGGCCAGCTGAAGCCGCCGCAGAGCCCTGCTGGAAGTTCCACTTCCCAAAGGCAGCTGGTGGAGAAGGGCTCACAGAC
Source organism: Nanger dama (assembly GCA_917880005.1). Taxonomy (NCBI): domain Eukaryota; kingdom Metazoa; phylum Chordata; class Mammalia; order Artiodactyla; family Bovidae; genus Nanger; species Nanger dama. The sequence goes on along the minus strand of CAKJTW010000021.1, from coordinate 3,281,234 downwards.
CCACATCCAGCTGAGAGGCTGGCCTGGGCAGAGATGCCTCCGTAATTCCCACCAGCTACCATACATTTTAACAGAGCCCAGAAAACCACTACATACAGCATACAATCTGTATTGCATGCTGCTGTATATAATATCACACAGTGCTGTGTCCAGGAGAAGGAGAGGGCAGCACACTGCCGTGCCCTTGCCTGGAGAATCCCAGGGACAGAGGAGCCGGCAGGCGGCAGCTCGTGGGATTGCAAAGAGCCAGCAGGCTGAGCGATTCACTCTCTCTCACTGCTGCATACAATGTTCACCAAATGTAAAATCATGACGAGCTCTTAAGAACCACTAAGAAATTTAAGAACTGCCAAGCTAAACTTGGTGATTTCTCATCACAGCGAAATCATACTTACTGAACGGGCTCTCACCATAGGTAGCACATGACACATGCTAACCTTTTTATTATGTGAGCCAAAAGAATGGATTCCTAGAACTTCTTCACGTTCAGATTTCAAACCTTCTGCATCACCTTTGAGCTGCGAGGTGACTGTTTCACTGCGAAATGCAGTCCTGTGTGTCATCGAGAGCCTTGCTGACACTGTCTCTCTCATCTTACCTGCTGCTGCCCCTGTAATTTTGTTCCAAGCTGCTGATACTGTTTACAAGTTTTTTTTGTTTTGTTTTTTGTCTGCCCGGGCAATAACAGCTGGATTCACAGCAGCTCCCTGGCCCAAAGCAACTGACATAAGAAATGTTAAAATACGGGCCGGAGGAAGGGCTTCCTAGACTTGCTGAGCCAGAGTAACAGGGCTCCTGAGGCTGGGTGAAATTCATCTCCTCTGCTTTCTGCCTCCCAGCTAACAAGTCACTTATCCCTCCGATAGCTATCAACCTGATAGCTATCAACCTCGCAAATGTCATGCAGGCGCTAAGCCGGGGACAGGGCAGAGCGCAGAGCAGGGCAGACATGACCCTCGACCCTCGAGGGCCTTCAAAGAGACGACCCTTAACGAGAAGCACAGAGAACGCACACAAAACCACAGTTATTTAAGCATTACAGAGAAGAGGCACAGGGCACAGAGTGCCAAGCGCCTGATCTGTCCTGGCCAGGGAGGCCAGGCACAAACACCCGAGGGAGACGTGCCCCAGGCCGAGGACAGGTGTGAGGCCCAAGAGAACGCCTTGGGGAGCCTGCAGACCTCTGAGGACCGTGAGCTCGGGGCTCCGCACAGCGGCCGTGCTGGGGAGCCTGAAACGCCATCGTGTCCCTCTGGTTAGAATGGGGGTCAACGGGGCGAGGCAACAATGGGGGTTACTGCTTGACTCCAAGTGTGTCTCCAGGAGACGCCTCAGATGGTTCCCTGACACGGGGAATGGGCATAATTTGCGTGAGAAGGGCTGAGAATAAACCTCTGAACCTGCCCCCAAGTCTGTCCCCACTTGACACAGTAACTCAACAGCAACAGCGTGTGAATGGCAAGGCCTGCGTAGATGAGAACGTCACCAAAGCCTTAAAGGCCAGGGGCGAGGGCTCCTCATCACACCCCCTTTCTATCCTTTCAAGGCCCCGCAGAAGAAAACAGCAACAGCAACAACCAAACAACAACAAGCGGACGGACCGCTGTCAGCTCATAGGGGCGGAGCCGGGCAGCGGCGCCCGCACGCGGGCGGGGACCACACGCTCCCCGGCTCGGGCCCGGCTTCTGTGTGCTGCGCGGCGTCACCTTCAGCGGGGACAGGCAGGCTTCAGCCCTGCCCGGCATGTGGTGTGGACTCTCCCGACCTCCCGGAACATTCAGTCTGCAGGGGCCTGGACCATCTCCACCCTCCGCAGCGGCTGACCGCACGGGAACTGCGGCAAGAGGCGGCAGGCACTCCGGAGCGCCCGGGGACGCACGCCGCAGCGGCGAGGCACGCGGCACTCTGCTCGTGTCCTTAGAAGCCCGGGGCGCGGGGACAGGCTCCCGAAGGAAAAGAACAAGCCTCTTCTTTCAACACCGACCGTTAGCAAAGGCCACGGGCTTTCTCCTCTCCCAGCGAGCCCTCTCGGGACACAGGGGTGGACGTCTCGGGCTGTGACCGCAGAGGACTGGGCAGTCCCAGCCGCGCACACGTGCGCGAGCTCTCCCTCCTGCCTGACCACACTCCCCCAGGCTCCCGCCTCCTGGGGTGCTGGCCCCCCATGAAGGGACCGCACAGCCTGCTGCTTCAGGCTTTTCTGGGACACCTGAGCTAAGATGAGCCTCACAGGAGCGGGGTCTTCACGATCCACACGCGAGCTCAGAGCTGGAGCGGGGTCATCAGGGAGGAGACCGGGTGAAAAGGAAAGCGGGCCTAATATGGGGGCCGTCAGGGCCACGAGGACAGTGGCTGGAAAAAGAAGAGGCGTGCTGGCCAGAGAGGGGGTCAGAAAACTGGCAAGGACGTATGCCCGGGAGGGAGTCCACCAGGACAGAGAATCCACATGTGAGGAGCTACGGGGAGACCCCCTGGAGGAGGAAACAGCAGCCCCGCCAGCCTCCTGCCTGGAGAATCCCCTGGACCAAGGAGCCTGGGGGCTACAGTCCATGGGGTCGCAGAGTCGGACGCGACTCTGTGTGCATGCACGAAGGAGCTGCTGCTTTTTGATCATGTCAGAGTCTGACTGCAGTGACCATTTGATATGATGCATTATCAAAGGAAATGAAATAATATGCAAACAGAAGCACACTGGATGCCAGTCTTCTTCAAACCATGTTCCTCTGGGGGTGCGGAAACACCCCAGGCAAACTGTGGAAGGAGCCAGAAGCCAGGAAGCGGACCTCTGCCTCTCGGAGGGCAGGCTGGGGGATCCGGGCTGAGGAGAGGGTGAACTCATGGCTAAGCCAACCATTTACAAAATTCTGTCTTTGAATGGTTTTTGTTTTTATAAAAAGCTTAGATATCAAAAATAAGATAAAAGGCTTGTAACACAAGCTCCCATAAGGAGATGTTACAGAAGAAAAACGGAACGCTCAGCTCCCTGGGTGGGGAACCTTACCACTGCATTTCACAGCGAAAATTTCCTCCTTACACACAGGAGGATGGGAGTCCACAGCAATACTTCTTATGCCTTCATGAACACCTAGGATCAGAAAACAAACTTCCTCTGAATACTCAGAATTTATCACAAAGGCCACAGGTATGGAACAATGTCAACTTCTGTTACAAGGAGCCAAATAGTCGCTAGCCGCAGAATTTAGTTTTTGAAGTTTAGAAAAGTTGTGGTATTCTTCTTTAGCTCATTAAACTTCTCTTTTATTTATTTAATTCAATGTAAAAAAAAAAAAAAAGCCCTGCCTGAATTTCACTCTAATTTCCTGTCCATTTTCAGTCAACACCCCTAATCCTACTATGATTAGCGTGTAATGACTGTAACAACACTCCAAGGCTTTAGTGAGCTATACTTATGCTCTTCTTCCAACTTCCAGCCAGGGTTTACTTTCTGTTTTTACAATACTGGGTTAGCTTTTGGTGTATAGCAGAGCGCTTCAGTTACACACGTACGAACACTCGCTCTTCTTCAGGCTCTGGTTTCACACTGGTCACGGCAAAGTGCTAAGCGGGGTTTCCTGGGCCGTGCAGGAGGGCCTCACTGGCCCTGTAATTCACGCGTCCCAGTGCTGTACATCGGTCTCAAGCGCCTGAATGATCCCTCCACTCCACATTTCCCTTTCGGTAACCATAAATTCACCTTCTCAGCTTGTGAGTCTGCTTCTTTTATAGGAAATTCATTTGTATCATTAAAAAAAAAAAATCTGATTCCTCATATGAGTGACATCATATGATTTTGCCTTTTCCAGACAGTCTTTATTTTTACAGCATGTATAACACAGGCCACATTTAAATCTGAAGTTATAGTTAACAACAAAAACTCAAGGAACCAAAATCTTAATTATAACTATCAGTACAAACACGGGGGACTTCAATTTAAACCACAAAGCTTTGTAAAAACAGTCTTGAAGCTCTTAAATAAATGTGAAATGTTTTTGAACATGGGTGTCATAGCAGTCGTAAATACATACAAGAGTTTCAAAGGAGACAACTGGGGAGTTTTATTTGCTGCCACTGCTTTTGGAAATTAAAAAATGCGTTTAAAATTTTTAGCTCATAATATTGGCTCAAGTGTTATACAATTAACAACTGTCTTTCGAAAACAATGGCACAAAGCTATACCAAATACACTGTAACTTAAAGATCTGGAAAAATGGTACAGATGACCTTATCTGCAAAGTGGAAATAGAGACCCAGTAGAGAACAAAGTATGGACAGCAAGGGGTGCTGGGGATGGGAGGGCCTGGGAGACTGGGATTGGCACTCATATGCTGTCGACACTACGCAGAAGACAGGGCACTGGGCTCCCCTGGGGGTCAGTGGCAAGCAATCTGCCCACCGTGCAGGAGACCCGGCTTCGACCCCTGGGTGGGGAAGGCCCCCTGGCAAAGACAATGGCTACCAGCTCCCGTATTCTTGCTGGAGAATCCCACACCCAGGCGTGTGGCAGTCTGTGGGGTCGCAGAGTCGGACACGACTGAGTGACCGAGCAGAGCATGAAACAGGGCGACAAGGACCTTCTGTGCAGATCAGGGACCCGCGCTCAAGGGCTCCGTGGGCCCCAAACGGGACGGAATCCAAACGCAGACGGGCGGTGTGTCACACACGGCGGCCCCTGCTGCACGGCAGACTGCCCAGCAGAGCAAGGCAGCTACAGCCCGATGCAAGTCTATTAAGCCCTCGGGCAGGATCTGTGACGCCGGGCAGCGGGGCTGGGGCCTGCTTGGGCACAGAGAGGACCATGTCAGTGGGCGTTTTCTGCACAGCGCACCCTCTGCCTCTCTGGAGAGCCAGGAGTTTCTGCACTGCGCACCCCTCTGCCCCTCTGGAGAGCCGGGCGTTTCTGCACAGGGCACCCTCTGCCCCTCTGGAGAGCCGGGCGTTTCTGCACAGGGCACCCTCTGCCCCTCTGGAGAGCCGGGCGTTTCTGCACGGGGCACCCTCTGCCCCTCTGGAGAGCCGGGCGTTTCTGCACTGCGCACCCTCCGCCCCTCTGGAGAGCTGGCGCACGGCGTCCACGCTGAGCTCTCCTCCCCCAGCTTTCTGACTCAGGCTCGATCAGAGGGATGGTACTCCACAGATTCTCATCCTCCCACAGGCAGACGGCTGCCTGCTGACGCCAGAGGGGACTGAGTCTTCCTTAGATGCTTCCAGCGTCAGGACGGGTGGCTCCCGAGGCTTGAGAGCTGGCCCAGCATCCCCCGACAGGCTTACACCAGAGCTCAGGCTCGACACAGGCCACCCTCTTCAGAATTCCAGCTGAGCTGTGGGCGGCAGGGGGTGCTGAACACCGCCTCTGGGTGCTCCAACCTCCCTGGGCTTGTCTCAGCAGACCGCTGGCCCGTCTAGCCGGAGACGAGCCTCGGGACTGACATACCCAGCTGTCGCACTGGGGGCGCCACCAAGTGCCAACTCTAGGGAGAGCAGGGAAGGAACTGGGGGACAAAACGGTAGGTGACCTCTTCCCCCAAACTCCAAGTCAATAACTCAAGTCTTTATAGTTATTTAGTATCTGAAAACAATTCTCCTAAAGGTGAAGCTTACCAGTCGCACACAAATCAACCCCACAGTGACAGGCTGATCGTCCATCCTTCATGTCAGGGTCTTACCCGCCTGCCCTGCATTTCAAACCCCGACAGCTCTGCTTGGCGGGCGCGCTCTGTGGCCACTTCCTTTCTGCCAAGAAATGCCCTTCTCTCTTTTGATGCTGAACGATTTCTGTTCACACCATACGAACCCTTGGTCTGTTTAGACTTTGAGGTACAGATGTTAACATGGACATCACGTGGGTTCATCCGACATCTTGTTAGGTATTTACGTAAAACAAAAGGATGTCTGTAGTTAATAAATAAAGCTTTTTAGGCTCTGCCAGTGGCTCATTCGGATAAATTATTCAGACCAGGGAGGCGTGCAGGCCGTGGACACTGAGACCAGGGGGAGCGGAGAGGGCCTCGGAAACTAGAGCCGCAAACCCACCCGGTGAGGTGGCAGGGCCAGAGGCATTCTGGCTGAAGATGTCAACCTACTACACGTGTTAGGATAACAGACTGTCTTTCCCTCTTCAAAGACCGTCAAGGGATGGGGTTGCAAACTGCTGGGCGGGGGGGCGGTGAAGACAGCTGCTAAGAGGATAGGCCAAAGAAGCCTCCTGGAGAGGCGGGGAGAGGCCTCCTGAAGAGTGGGGGGAGAATCCTCTTGGAGAGAGGGGGAGAGTTCTCCTGGAGAGGGGGAGAGTCCTCCTGGAGAGGGGAGAAGAGTCCTCCTGGAGAGGGGGGAGAGTCCTCCTGGAGAGGGGGGGAGAGTCCTCCTGGAGAGGGGGGAAGAGTCCTCCTGGAGAGGGAGGCGAATCCTCCTGGAGAAGGGGGGGAGAGTCCTCCTGGAGAGGGAGGAGAATCCTCCTGGAGAGGGGGAGAGTCCTCCTGGAGAGGGGGGAGAGTCCTCCTGGAGAGGGGGAAGAGTCCTCCTGGAGAGGGAGGTGAATCCTCCTGGAGAAGGGGGGAGAGTCCTCCTGGAGAGGGAGGAGAATCCTCCTGGAGAGGGGGGAGAGTCCTCCTGGAGAGGGAAGGAAGAGTCATCCTGGAGAGAGGGGGCAGAGTCCTCCTGGAGAGAGGGGAGAATCCTCCTGGAGAGAGGGGGAGAGTCCTCCTGGAGAGAGGGGGAGAGTCCTCCTGGAGAGAGGGGGAAGAGTCCTCCTGGAGAGGAGGAGAATCCTCCTGGAGAAGGGGGAGAGTCCTCCTGGAGAGGGAGGAGAATCCTCCTGGAGAAGGGGGGAGAGTCCTCCTGGAGAGGGGGAAGAGTCCTCCTGGAGAGGGAAGGAAGAGTCATCCTGGAGAGAGGGGGGCAGAGTCCTCCTGGAGAGAGGGGAGAATCCTCCTGGAGAGAGGGGGAGAGTCCTCCTGGAGAGAGGGGGAGAGTCCTCCTGGAGAGAGGGGGAAGAGTCCTCCTGGAGAGAGGGGGAGAGTCCTCCTGGAGAGAGGGGGGAGAGTCCTCTTGGAGAGAGGGGGAAGAGTCCTCCTGGAGAGGGGGAGAGTCCTCCTGGAGGGGGAGAGTCCTCCTGGAGAGAGGGGGAGAGTCCTCCTGGAGAGAGGGGGAGAGTCCTCCTGGAGAGAGGGGGAGAGTCCTCCTGGAGAGAGGGGGAGAGTCCTCCTGGAGAGAGGGGGAGGAGTCCTCCTGGAGAGAGGGAGGAAGAGTCCTCCTGGAGAGGGGAGAGTCCTCCTGGAGAGAGGGGGAGAGTCCTCCTGGAGAAAGCGTGTACCATTCTCTCCAGCTCCCCCAGGACCCCCTCTCATGCTCTTTAGGGTGTCAGGGCTTTGGGCAGCCACCAGCACCAGGGCACCTGAAAGGCTCCTCCCATCCCCAGCTCTACCTGAATCCCAACACAGAGCCGTGAGCATGCCTGATGCAGCCCAGGGCACAGACCCAGGGAGGGGCCGCAGGCTGGCAGTCTCTCCCGGCACAGGCTCAGACGCATTCTGTTCCCCTTTGGTCCCTGGGTCCCTGCATCTGACAAGTCGCAATATGTGACAACAACTGTGAGGGAATCCAGACACAGGGCTTCCTTCTGGAATGCACACCAGGGGACAAGAGCTTATAAGCTCCTTCATCTTACAAGCCTAACAGGTCGTTTAAAAATCACATATAAAAAGCGAAACATCACAAACTCAATGTCAAGAAAGAGAAAATATTTCACTTCTCTGGATCAACCGATTTACAAGTGTTACTGAATTCCTGGAGCTTCCCAGGTGGCGCTAGTGGTGAAGAACCCGCCTGCTAGTACAGGAGACATAAGAGATGCGGGTTCAATCCCTGGGTCGGGAAGATCCCCTGGAGGAAACGGCAGCCCGCTCCAGTCTTCTTGCCCGTGAATCCCATGGACAGAGGAGCCTGGCGGGCTGAGTCCTCAGCACGGCATAGAGTCGGACACGACTGAGCGACTTAGCAGGCAGGCGGGCACTGAGTTCTTACTCCAAACTTTGTACTCTTACCAGATTTCCTTGTTGATGAAAATAGTTTGACACTCAGTTATTTGGCCACAGTCCACGGGGTTGCAAAGAGTCGCACACAGTTGAGCAACCAACGCTTCCACTTCCACTTGTTCAGGGATAAACCTAATAACATTCCTGTTTGCCTTAAAATGAAGGCAAGCGTGGTTATCGATGGTGTAGTACGGTGAATGTTCAAACAAGGATGCAAAGAAGATAGAAACCTCATAAGAAGTTAGAAACTGTGGCGCTCTGGGGGTGAGCCTGCCAATCACAGGACAGTCGTTCTGACTCTTTGCTGGTTTCCATCTGAGTAGAGCTGAAACCAAGTGTTTCCATTTACGAACTATATTAACTTTCTCTTTTCCATTTGCACATGGGATAGGCCACATGCACAAAAACATCATAAATATTTCAAGAATATATCAAGGTTATGATACACGCACGATAGTGAAAAGGACAACTTGAATACTTTTAACTATCACTCACCTAAAGGGTAATTAATGACTCAGGGGTTAATGACTGCCCGACATCTATTGCTGTGCTGTAAAATTTACTCAGCACCAAAACTGTACAAGGACTAAAAGAGCCTGACACAAGCTGAGATCTGTCCCTTTCCACTCAAGCCTCCTCAAACAGGGAACCTGTGAACCCAGAGGAAAGACAGAAATGTACGCTCTAATTTTGAGCACTACTCCGATCTCCTGTCCACACCTCCACAGGCTCCTTAACGTCTACAGGAGAAAGCCCACGCTCCACTTCTGGTACCCTGAACTCTCCACGACGTGGGGGCCCTCACACACGCTCAGTCGTGCCGACTGTGACTCCACGGGCTGTGCCCGCAGGGCTCCCCGCGCATGGGGACTGTACAGGCAGGACCCCGGTTCGGCCGCAGCTCCCCTCAGGGACCGACGTCACTGCCCCGGGCTGCAGACGAGCAGCCCTCTTCTCCAGGAGCCTGGGCCCCTGCCCGGCCCACTCTGCACCCCTTCCTGTGCTAGCTATGTCTAGAGCATGTCTGGACCACCCGTCTCTTCTCTGCGCTCAGTCCTGTCTGGGTCCACTTTAAATGCTTTAAGGGAACCTATACAGAGTCTATCTGTGCTCCCAACCATCACTTTCAGCAGGTAAGAGAACCCGCCTGCCAGTGCAGGAAACTTAAGAGACGTGGGTTTGATCCCAGGGTCAGGAAGATCCCCTGGAGAAGGGTGTGGCAACCCACTCCAGTATTCCTGCCTGGAGAGTCCCATGGATAGAGGAGCTGGTGGGCACAGTCCATGGGTCGCAAAGAGTTGGACATGTCTTAGCCCAGAGACTGGTGTGAAATGACGTTCATTAAGTGTCTGTTGAGTTAGACTGACTCTGCCACCAGCTGCACAGGCATGAACAGCGCATCCCCCGCAGCTCCAGGTGGACCACCTCCAGGAGCTGGCGCTCAGAAGCACCGCGGGCACCCCACACCCACGTGTCCACACCAGGCGTTTTCACCGTGCTGATGAGTTTTCACCGACTGAGTAGGTGGTCACCTATCCAGAGCACAAGGGTGCCAGGAGGCAGAGCTGCAGGACCCCCATCTCCATGAGAGCAGACTCCAGTGATGATGCAAGCAAGACCAAGGGCAGTGTCGGGGGGGGAGAAGGCCCCAGGAGCTGCAGAGGAGGGAGGTCGACGTGCCATCTGTGGGCAACAATGAGACGCAGCAGAGACACAGGCATGCTCAAATCTGCCCTGGCGAGGAGGGCACCTGGTGATGTGGGACTCAGGACTTTCCCCTTCCGATCTCCCGCAGTGTTACTGGGTTACGGCACCTCTTTACTCTTCATGATAAAGATGATTAGAGTTTACTGAGCACTCCCTCTCCACCAGCGACTCACGATCAGCACTTTATATGCTCTTAACTCTCAACCTAATCCTTTAAAATATCCCCATTTCACAGATTAGCAAACTGCGGCACAAAGAAATGAAATATCCTGGGGGAAAAAAATCACATGGGCGGCAAGAGGTTGACCTGGAAACCACTTGGCGTGAAACAGCCAACAGGGTCCGCTTTGCAAAAGCACAGTAGAGGGATGTGTCCTTAGAGAAGACAGCTGGGAAGAGGCCTGAAAGCATAGGAGTCAGATGTGGAGGAAAGGATATTCCAGGCCGAGTAACGGCACGGAGAGGGTGCCCACAGTGGACGGGAATCCGCCTGCCAATGCGGGGACGCCAGTTCGATCCCTGGTCTGGGACGATCCCACATGCTGCAGGGCAACTAAACCCGTGCACCCCCACTACCGACCCTTTGCTCTAGAGGCTGAGCTCTGCGTCCAGGAGAGCCACAGCAATGAGAAGGCTGAGGACTCACTGCAAACCAAGAAACGCCTGCGCAGTGAGGAAGACCCAGCACAGCAGAAAAGGACAAATAAGTAAATGAACATGAGACGTAAACCACAGCATGGAAACTAGAGAGGCGAGACGCAGAAGGCAGGCGGCAGAGGCGGAGTCGCGGCAGGGGCGGGGCCGCCCGGGCGGGCAGAGGCGCTGCCGGCACCTCGGCGAGGGCGGCCGCGCTGGTTCGCCGCTCACCCCGCCAGCCTCCGCGCCTCCCAGGCGGTGCCACTGGCCAACAACCTGCCTGCCGAGGCAGGAGGCGGAAGGGGCCGGCGACCCCCGGCCAGGAAGGTCCCGGGAGAGGGACACAGCACCCCACTCCAGCGTTCTTGCCTGGAGCATCCTGGCAGGCTATGGTCCGCGGGGTCACAAAGCCTTGGACGTGGCTGACGTGACCCAGCACGCACGCGCGTGCAATCCTCGTTTCTTGTTCTGCACACTAAGAGTGTCAATGGCAGGAACCATCTCTTAGGTTCTGAGGTGTTCCTTGCAGCATTCAGCCCCCAGTATAAGAATGGAGTGGACGTCACCATGAGCAGGAGATGCTGAAAAGGTCTATCACGGGAGAAACGACTGGAGACGCGGGCACTGCAGACCTGGAGGGAAGCCAGCTGCACGAGTGTGCAGCGAGGGTGAGAAAGATCTAGCAGCAACGACCACGCGTGCGGGAAGCAGCAATTTGTTTGGGAAGGGAAGGTAGAATTCTTGAAAGAAAAAAAGTTGTCTCTGGGAAGAACACTCGAAATCAAGATACAGTTAGCACTTACGCTCCAACTTCCTTTAAAAGGAAAAGCTAGTTCTCACAGTCTTCCCAGAAGAGAGTGCGCTAGTCTTCTGTGAGAACGCAACAGACAGTAATACTGGAGCGTGGAAGTTCATAGGGAATGCCCGGAGAAAGCACAGTACTCAGCTCCCAACGAAACGGCAGCACCGGCTTCCAGCCAGGGGAAGCAACGCCGCACAGCCGGGGAACAGGCGCGGGCGGCCTGGAGACTCCACGCCACCACCCGGCTCAGCCGTGAGCAGACACCGGAAGACAAGGACCAAGGCCACCTGCAGATCAGGAAGGCCTTGCGGGCTGCCCTCGCGCCCTGCCCTGAGCACACAGACCCCTGGCCCTCCTGCTGAAGGGCTCAGGGGGTCTTCCTGCCTGGCCCCTGGGAGCAGGGCGCACCTGCCTACCTGATCCATGCGAACAAGCCCGCCTCCTGGGGACCAGGGGCAGCCCCTCGCTTCGCGCCACAGAGCTGCCCCCTGCAGACAGATGCAGCTCGCCTCCGACCTTCGGGGCCTGTAGCGGCCCCTCCCGAGCGCCTGCCTCATCTCCCGGGGTCCCCTCCCCGAGCACCCGCCTCATCTCTCGGGGTCCCCTCCCTGGGGCCCCCGCCTCATCTCCCGGGGTCCCTTCCCTGGGGCCCCCGCCTCATCTCCCGGGGTCCCCTCCCCGAGCACCCGCCTCATCTCCCGGGGTCCCCTCCCCGAGCACCCGCCTCATCTCCCGGGGTCCCCTCCCTGGGGCCCCCGCCTCATCTCCCGGGGTCCCCTCCCCACAGCCCCTGCCTCATCTCCCGGGGTCCCCTCCCCACAGCCCCCGCCTCATCTCTCGGGGTCTCCTCCCCCGAGCACCCGCCTCATCTCCCGGGGTCCCCTCCCGGGGCCCCCTCCTCATCTCCTGGGGTCCCCGCCTCATCTCCCGGGATCCCCTCCCTGAGCACCCGCCTCATCTCTTGGGGTCCCCTCCCCACAGCCCCCACCTCATCTCCCGGGGTCCCCTCCCGCGGCCCCCGCCTCATCTCTCGAGGTCCCCTCCCCACAGCCCCCACCTCATCTCCCAGGGTCCCGTCCCCGGGCTCCCGCCTCATCTCCCAGGGTCCCGTCCCGGGGCTCCCGCCTCATCTCCCAGGGTCCCCTCCCCGGGGCCCCCGCCTCATCTCCCGGGGTCCCTCCCGGGCCCCCCGCTTCATCTCTCGGGTCCCCTCCCCACAGCCCCCGCCTCATCTCTCGGGGTCCCCTCCCCGGGGCCCCCGCCTCATCTCCCGGGGTCCCCTCCACCGAGCACCCGCCTCATCTCTCGGGTCCCCTCCCCACAGCCCCTGCCTCATCTCCCGGGGTCCCCTCCCCACAGCCCCCCGCCTCATCTCTCGGGGTCCCCTCCCCCGAGCACCCGCCTCATCTCCCGGGGTCCCCACCCTGGGGCCCCCGCCTCATCTCTCGGGGTCCCCTCCCCGAGCACCCGCCTCATCTCCCGGGGTCCCCTCCTGGGGCCCCCGCCTCATCTCTCGGGGTCCCCTCCCCCGAGCACCCACCTCATCTCCCGGGGTCCCCGCCTCATCTCCCGGGATCCCCTCCCCTGAGCACCCGCCTCATCTCCCGGGGTCCCCTCCCTGGGGCCCCCGCCTCATCTCCCGGGGTCCCCTCCCCCGGGCCCCTCCTCATCTCCCGGGGTCCCCGCCTCATCTCCCGGGATCCCCTCCCCTGAGCACCCGCCTCATCTCCCGGGTCCCCTCCCTGAGCACCCGCCTCATCTCCCGGGGTCCCCTCCCGGGGCTCCCGCCTCATCTCCCGGGGTCCCCTCCCGGGGCTCCCGCCTCATCTCCCGGGGTCCCCTCCCGGGGCTCCCGCCTCATCTCCCGGGGTCCCCTCCCGGGGCTCCCGCCTCATCTCCCGGGGTCCCCTCCCGGGGCTCCCGCCTCATCTCCCGGGGTCCCCTCCCGGGGCTCCCGCCTCATCTCCCGGGGTCCCCTCCCGGGGCTCCCGCCTCATCTCCCGGGGTCCCCTCCCGGGGCCCCGCCTCATCTCCCGGGGTCCCCTCCCCCGAGCACCCGCCTCATCTCCCGGGTGGGCTGCAGTGTGTTCAGCCTTTCCCACAACCCCATGGCGGCACCCGCTTCTCATCAAGGAGTGAAGGGGCCATGAAGGCAGCCACTCAGGACAGAGAACAAGAGTGCGCTTACAGCAGGGGGCGGGGGGCGGGCTAAGCCAGGATCCTGGATGGACAGACACACACGACTGTATGCCAAACAGGCGAACAGGGTCCTACTGCACAGCTTCGCGAACGACACTCAGTACCCTGTAATAACCTAGGAGAGAAAAGAGTCCCAAGAAGAAGACATATGAACATCATACATGCATATATGTATAAACAACCGTTTTGCTGTATACTTGGAAACACTGTAAATTAACTTTTCTTCAATTAAAAAAAAAAAAAAAACAAAAGGCAGGTCTGCCAGGAATGGAGCACTGGGAACTGCAGCACGTAGGGAGCCTCGTCGAGACGCGAGCACGCGCCTCCTCGGCGGACAGCCTTCACCGTCTACCTGGAGCAGCTTATGGCGCCGTCCTCGCACGCCAGGCGCTGCTATGCGCATCCCCGTCCCGATCAGCATGGGCTCCATCACACGCCATCCCAGTTTACAGACAAGGAGACTCAGGCCCAGAGCCTGCTCAAGGCCCACGGCTGCTAAGTGGCTCCAGAGCCCCTGACTGCGCAACTGAACCCTTTTCTGAAACCAATACCATACTATTCACCAGCCACACGCCAACAGCGAACAAAGGAAACGCCAGCCCCTCGCTGGATGTGTGACTCAGGCCTCAGGCCGTCGCGTTAACCTCCACCGCCAGGCATTTCCTTTTGTGGACGAGGACTGAGGAGGCTGACCCTGGGCGCTGCCTGGGCTCTGCGTCCAGGCGGCGGTGCCGGACTCTCGGTCGGGTCTGAGACCTCCCCACCCTGTCACCTCCTGCGTCACCACAACTAATTTAAAACCAGTCGAAGGTACAATTAGTAACAGCTGAGCTGGAAACCATAGGTGTGGATAAAAATGACAGAGCAACCAGATTTGGTTGAAGCACAATCTACCTTACTAGAAATAAGAGCATTTCAACTGGGCTTCCCAGAAGACAGAGAAGCAAAGAATCCACACGTCAGTGTGGACGTGATTGTGAGATGCAAGAGATGTGGGTTCGATCCCTGGCCGGGAAGACCCCTAGAGGAGGAGATGGCCACACAACTCCAGTACTCCTGCCTGGAGAATCCTTGGACAGAGGAGCCTGGCGGGCTACAGCCCATGGGGTCGCAAAGAGCTGGACACACCTGAGCACACAGCATTTCAATACCAGTCAACACCAAAAGGACTACAAAGAGAATTTATAAGGGTTCTGGGCAAATAAACCTGAAACCAAGGCTGCTTTCGAGACACTGAATGGCGGGTTTACTTGTGCTTTGCGAGAATCCTGATATGCAAATGTAGCGACTGATAGTGCTGGAAGGCTTTTGGACTAGCTAACACTGTGTGTAAATGCTTTATTTTTAAACAAATGAAAAATCTGGTCGCCCCAGATATGAGACAAGGGGGGAAAGGAGCTAATAAAGCTTCGCTCCAGTGGAACTTCCTTCTCCTCAGAGTTCTTTCTCTTTATCACATCTCAACTTGTTTCAACACACACCCCAAGGCATCTGTTTCCTGTCTTTCAACTGTTACATAATTACATAATTCACACACATCTGTGTGTTTATGTATTTGAAAAGGAGGAGAATTAAGAAATACATTATCTTATATAGTCATACTAAAATTAAATTTTGGAACTATAAAAGAGGGAGGTGAGAGACTTATATTAGTAAATATCCTTTTGGACAGACAGTGGGTGATCAATCACATTGAGAGTCTTTTGTACTGAGAGGCCTTTGACTTTTTAGATTTCGGTTAGTTTAGTAGAGCTGATGTCTACTTGCCTCGTTTGGGGGATACAGACTTTACCTTCTTCATAATTCTAGTTTAATGCTGAAATATTACTTATTATAAAGTCTGAGATAAACCATAATCCAGGTTATGTTACTCAGTAAGCAACTGAATGCCATTTTCAGATACTTTTTAAGTATACCTTTTTAATACAGCTCCTTGGCTACCATATTCAATATATATGTAAGCATGGCTTAAAGTGGATTACTGTTAAGATGTTACAAGTAAATTGCACAGTGATAGAGTTTGTAATAAAAACAAGCAGGACACCCACTGCTCACAGACTGTAGTTAAGTATATTAGCTGATCTCAAAAAGATTAACTTTTACTCAAACAGGAGCAGTATTTTCCAACTAATCTATCAGCTTCAGACAATGCATATTAGCTACAGATTATTGGGAATCTTTATATGTTCAAAGGAAGTGTTTTTCACTATATTATAAATAATAACAGTGAAGATTCATCTTAAATGCAAATGAGAAAAAAAATCTCTCATTTATCCCTACAAAACAAGGTGGTTTAAAATTTTTTACCATTGCTGGTCTGTATGTATTCCCATATTTTACACCCTGGAAAAAAACAAGACACGGTGTGTTTCCATAATTAACTTTTATTTATTTACTTAGGCTGCACTGCACTGACCTGGGGGATCTTAGTTCCCCAACCCAGGACTGAAGCCAGGCCACGGCAGCGAAAGCGCTCAGCCCTACTAAACACTGGATTTCCAGGGGACTCCTCATAACAACCTTTTCTCAAGGGTCATAAACTCCTAAAACAGATCCACTCATGGGTCAGATTTTTCATTTACACTCACTCTGTTACGTCTACCTTCCCCTTGGGCTGAACAGTTTGTGGGCATAACTTAGCTCGGTATTTAAAATAATTTTTTTAAGCTGTAAAAACAAGGCATTTTCTTGATTCCTTAATATTGCATGGTATTTTCAACATTCAGGTATCACATATTCTGGTTAATTATAGCCAATAAGATGTCATCAGCCTATGCAAATCTGCATTGCTTTGTTTTAAAAAATTTAAACCAATTTATAGCGCCAAAAAGTGCTCAAAAACCATCTGCATTTACTGTTGACATTAATCCAGAACACTTATCTCCAGTAAATTTCTTTAAAACACATCGAGAACTCTATCACCATTTATCTAAAACTACACATCACAGGACTCCAGCTTCACAGGATCTAACCAGCTGACTCTCACAGGTATAAGCTCATGATCTTTTTGTCTACTGTTGTGAAGCTAGTCTAGTTCTTCATGGGCAAATAAAACGGTAATATAGCAATTCAGTTGGTGGAAAAGATACAGCTGCTGAGAACAAGATTTTCTTTGGTATGGTGCGGCGACCCAGGTGCCGGGCATGCAGAAAGTGGCCTTTAGCAGCTGCTTGCTGAAGGAACAGACATGCGGGCACAAGCATTCTACTGTAAATTCTTACTTTTGCCTCCACTGACATCACATCACATACATGAATAGAGAACTTGTTCAAGGCACTGAAAGCTGAAAATAGAGTGTTTAGAATTTCCAGCTGCAGCATAATCAAGAATCTTTTATCACAAAATCAAACAATCTCTATTCTCAAAGAACCACATGTAGAGCTTATCAATTTCATTAGGAACTGTAAAAAAAAAAAAAGTAGCAGAAAATAAGTCTGCATGTTACTGTTATCTCAAATGAGTCCACATGTAAACACAGTGCTCCAGGGAGGAGCGGGACAGTGCTCCAGGGAGGAGCGGGACAGTGCTCCAGGGAGGAGCGGGGGAACTTTCTAAAGTACTGAAGTTATCTTTAATTGAATATGAAATATTAAGAAATGAGAAAACTACCACCAAACTGGGACAGAATAGTAGGAAGCACTATTCTCTGACACTTGTTGGGAAAAGGAAGCAGAGAGGAGATGGGAACACACTAGAGCTGTGTAGAGCTTTACGGCAGCAATTCACCCACAAACGGTAGAGCAGGCGCCCAGTGACGGGCGGACAAATGACACAAAGCCTGCTGAATACTCAAACAACTAAAATCATCTCACCCAACGTAAAAATGTCTGTCTTCAGTCTAATGTGAGAATCATTTCTGGAAATTTGCATTTAAATGCTGGTACTATTTGTCACAATTTTTGGCTTTTCCTTTTATTCCACCTTTTACTTACTAAACATGAACAGTGTTAAAACAAATAGTAATTGGCACTTTACGGCACCTTTCAGTCCACCATCTTAAAGCATTAATTAAGGAGGTATTATTTATCTTATTTATCCTAAATTAGGATAATCAGAATTAAGAAAGGCAAAGACTCTTGCTTGTTTTCTTGATGCACTAGTTTGGAATTTGAAAGTGCTTGTGATATGATTATGGAATTTGATAAAACAGTATTTTACAGAGATGACCAAAATGCTGTTTTCTGGGTTTGGCTGCAGAACAGTCATCCACATCTTCTGGAGGAATAGTTGTACATTTCCAAGTGATCATGATTAGTAGGGTTTACTTACATGCTTTTCAGTTAAGGTATTAGATTTAAAGATAGTTTTACATGAACAGCTTGAAGAACTGTAAATAAGCAATTGTACACCAGAATTTTCTGATTTTTATCAGCTTGCCCTATAGTATGTGAGTCAATTTGGCCACATTCTTATTGAAAATATTTTGAATTAATTTTAATTCCCAAATATTGAGGCTTAAGCATCACAGAAATGTATTTCTGTAGTGCCATCATTTAGAACCAAACTCAGGTCCTTCAGCTCCTGTTTGCAAGGCTTAGTACTTCAAACAAATGCAAATTACTTGAGAACAGGAAGGTTTTTCTTTATACAGTGGTTATTGCCAATAAAGTGGCTTTCAGAGACTAAAATTCTGTTTATACTATTTTATTGTCACTTCAAAGCTCTGTTTTGTATTTAAGAGGCGATCCTCAGATACATCTGAATGGTGGTAAATCTCTAAACCTCACCACGCAGCTCATAAGATAGCTCTGTAATGTGTTACCTAAGAAAAGGACAATACAATTAACAGCTCAAGAAAAGTCAGGGAGCTTTTAATGGCTGCAATCCATCTGGAGTAATCATACTATTCTGTTCTTGAACCATTTCTGAAGAGTAACAAAAATTGGAGACTACATCTCTTATTAAGAAAAGGGACAGTCTTAAGAGGAAAATTAAAAAAGATAAGCAGTCTGATTATTCACATTATAAAATCTATTAAGGTATGCAATTCAATACCTTTCACATATTGAGCTCACACACAAAGCTTGCTGACTTCCTCTTCAACAGTAAAATCCATCTTCCCCTCTTTGGACTCAATATACTCCAAAAAGCAGGGATCGCTGTTGCAGAGCAGTAATTATCAAATAGTGCCCCTGTACATTATTAAAAAGACTCCCCTTTGTCCCGCGCCCTTCTCAGAGGAGCAGGGGCCATGAGCAAGGATTCAGCTTTGTATGTCCACCCCAACAGCAGCCGTCCAGCTGTGGCTGTCCTAGAGCCTGGGGTCGAATTCTCTTTGAACAGAGTTCCTTATGGCCGACTAATATTTCACTGTTTCTTAAAAACAGAACCCCCACCCAAACAAAGAACCACTGTAACCAACAGACAAGCTGATTTCCTTCTTCCTCCTGCTTGTTCTCTGACCCACCATTCCTTACACACTCACGTTTCCTACTCTTCAGATACAGGGGGACATGAAGTACTGAGCACAGGAGGGGAGGGGCGTTAGGGAAATAAAAGGCAGAGATGGCGCCGCTGTGAAATTCACGGGAGATGCGAGCATTCTGCAGGCCCGGGAGTGCACCGACCCCTGCGAGACGGAGCGGGCTCAGCGCTCAGACCTGACCCAAGGACAGAGAGAGGAAGGAGAAATTGGAGCAATAATCCAGAGGCAAAAAATACATCATTCACTAAAATGGGGTAAACAGATTTAATGTCTCCTGTGAAAACATGATATACAGAGGTGAAGGTTAAAATATCCAAATAATGATAGTTTTCTTCCTTAAAAGATAAACTAGGCACCTCAGGATCTATTTGTTCCTCACTATTCATCAGTAATACGACCTGCTCTATGCATCATTAAAAAGCAGACTGATAGCATCTCAATGAAAAGTCCCTTCAGAGATTTCAAGCCAATGATGAAGCACAGTGCTCGGCGCGTGACTGAGTACAGCAGGAGAAACCTCTTGGAGCAAGGGCCTCCTGGACAGACCTCAGTTTGAGTTCTAACTTGGCATGACTTGAGGTGGGTGGTGCAACCTCTTTGAGCCTTACTTTTCTCCACTAAAAGAAAGTGCCTTTGCCTTGCAAAGCTGTTGTGAGGACTGTAAACAGTGTGTGTAAAGGACCCAGTGTGGAGCCTGTTCTAGAATAGGCGACAAAATTCAAAGCCTTTAGTCAACGGAATTTGAAGGAAAAAAGGATAAAAACAAGAGAACTGTGAACTATGGAAAGTTATCAAAACTACAGCAAATATAAAAAAAGTAATTCCAGTGATACAGAAACGAATGTAACATAATCCCGATGCTCAGTTCAGTTAAGTTCAGTCGCTCAGTCGTGTCCGATTCTTTGCAACCACATGAATCGCAGAACGCTAGGTCTCCCAGTTCATCACCATCTCGGAGTTCACTCAGACTCACGTCCATCGAGTCTGTGATGCCATCCATCCATCTCATCCTCGGTCGACCCCTTCTCTTCCTGCCCCCAATCCCTCCCAGCATCAGAGTCTTTTCTAATGAGTCAACTCTTCGCACAAGGTGGCCAAAGTACTGCATTTTCAGCTTTAGCATCATTCCTTCCAAAGAACACCCAGGGTTGATCTCCTTCAGAATGAACTGGTTGGATCTCCTTGAAGTCCAAGGGACTCTCAAGAGTCTTCTCCAACACCACAGTTCAAAAGCATCAATTCTTCAGCCCTCAGCCTTCTTCATAGTCCAACACTCACATCAATACATGACCACAGGAAAAACCATAGCCTTGACTAGACGGACCTTAGTCAGCAAAGTAATGTCTCTGCTTTTGAATACGCTATCTAGGTTGGCCATAACTTTTCTTCCAAGGAGTAAGCGTCTTTTAATTTCATGGCTGCAGTCACCATCTGCAGTGATTCTGGAGCCCCCCAAAATAAAGTCTGACACTGTTTCCACTGTTTCCCCATCTATTTGACATGAAGTGATGGGACCAGATGCCATGATCTTCGTTTGCTGAATGTTGAGCTTTAAGTCAACTTTTTCACTCTCCTCTTTCACCTTCATCAAGAGGCCCTTTAGCTCCTCTTCAGTTTCTGCCATAAGGGAGGTGTTATCTGCATATCTGAGGTTATTGATATTTCTCCTGACAGTCTTAATTCCAGCTTGTGTTTCTTCCAGTCCAGCGTTTCTCATGATGTACTCTGCATAGAAGTTAAATAAGCAGGGTGACAATATACAGCCTTGACGTACTCCTTTTCCTATTTGGAACCAGTCTGTTGTTCCATGTCCAGTTCTAACTGCTGCTTCCTGACCTGCATACAGGTTTCTCAAGAGGCAGGTCAGGTGGTCTGGTATTCCCATCTCTTTCAGAATTTTCCACAATTTATTGTGATCCACACAGTCAAAGGCTTTGGCATAGTCAATAAAGCAGAAATAGATGTTTTTTCTGGAACTCCCTTGCTTTTTTGATGATCCAGCGCATATTGGCAATTTGGTCTCTGGTTCCTCTGCCTTTTCTAAAACCAGCTTGAACATCAGGAAGTTCACGGTTCACGTATTGCTGAAGCCTGGCTTGGAGAATTTTGAGCATTACTTTACTAGCATGTGAGATGAGTGCAATTGTGCGGTAGTTTGAGCATTCTTTGGCATTGCCTTTCTTTGGAATTGGAATGAACACTGACCTTTTCCAGTCCTGTGGCCACTGCTGAGTTTCCCAAATTTGTGGGCATACTGAGTGCAGCACTTTCACAGCATCATCTTTCAGGATTTGAAACAGCTCAACTGGAATTCCATCACCTCCACTAGCTTTGTTCGTAGTGATGCTTTCTAAGGCACACTTGACTTCACATTCCAAGATGTCTGGCTCTAGATGAGTGATCACATCATCATGATTATCTGGATCTTGAAGATCTTTTTTGTACAGTTCTTCCATGTATTCTTGCCACCTCTTCTTAATATCTTCAGCTTCTGTTAGGTCCATACCATTTCTGTCCTTTATCAAGCCCATCTTTGCATGAAATGTTCCCTTGATATCTCTAATTTTCTTGAAGAGATCTCTAGTTTTTCCCATTCTGTTCTTTTCCTCTATTTCTTTGCATTGATCGCTGAAGAAGGCTTTCTTATCTCTTCTTGCTATTCTTTGGAACTCTGCATTCAGATGCTTGTATCTTTCCTTTTCTCCTTTGCTTTTCGCCTGACTTCTTTTCACAGCTAATTTGTAAGGCCTCCCCAGACAGCCATTTTGCTTTTTACATTTCTTTTCCATGAGGCGGCCGGGGAGACACCCCGCGTCCGTGTCCAAGGTCAGGGCTGGCCAGGGAGAGACACCCCGCGTCCGAGGCCAGTGGCGGCCGGGAGGAGGCACCCGCGTCTGAGGTCAGGGCGGCGACTGGGTGGAGCTATGCTGCATTCAAGGCCACGGGTGGCTATGGAGAGACACCTCGCGTCCGAGGTTAGTTGCGGCTGGGGGAGACACCCCGCGTCCGAGGTTAGTGGCGGCCAGGGGAGACACCCCGCATCCGAGGTCAGGGGTGGCCAGGGGAGACACCCCACGTCCGAGGCCAGTGGTGGCCGGGAGGAGGCACCCTGCATCTGAGGTCAGGGCGGTGGCTGGGTGGAGCTACGCTGCATCCAAGGTCAGGGGTGGCCGGGGGGAGACAACCCATGTCCGAGGTCAGGGGCGGCCAGGGGAGACACCCCGCGTCCGTGTCCGAGGTCAGGGGCAGCCAGAAGAAGCCACTCGCACCACAGGCCAGGGGCAGTAATCCTGAGAAGCCACCCTGAGCTCGAGCCTGAGGCCAGGGGCGGCAGCTGAAACGAGCCACCCACACCCGAGGCCAGGGCTGGCAGCCAGGAGGATCAACCCGAGGAGTGGTGGCTGCGCAGGAGCAGAAGGGCCTAGGAGAGGTCAGGAAGGCGGCAGTAAGGAGATACCCCTCGTTCAAGGTAAGAAAAAGCAGCTGTGCTTTGCTGGAGCAGCTGTGAAAAGATACCCCACGCTCAAGGTAAGAGAAACCCAAGTAAGATGGTAGGTGTTGCAAGAGGGCATCAGAGGGCATACACACTGAAACCATACTCACAGAAGACTAGTCAATCTAACCACACTAGGACCACAGCCTTGTCTAACTCAATGAAACCAAGCCATGCCTGTGGGGGAACCCAAGACGGGTCATGGTGGAGAGGTCTGACAGAATGTGGTCCACTGGAGAAGGGAATGGCAAGCCACTTCAGTATTCTTGCCTTGAGAACCCCATGAACAGCATGAAAAGGCAAAATGATAGGAATCTGAAAGAGGAACTCCCCAGGTCATTAGGTGCCCAATATGCTACTGGAGATCAGTGGAGAAATAACTCCAGAAAGAATGAAGGGATGGAGCAGTGGAGAAATAACTCCAGAAAGAATGAAGGGATGGAGCCAAAGCAAAAACAATACCCAGTTGTGCATGTGACTGGTGATAGAAGCAAGATCCGATGCTGTAAAGAGCAATATTGCATAGGAACCTGGAATGTCAGGTCCATGAATCAAGGCAAATTGGAAGTGGTCAAACAAGAGATGGCAAGGGTGAACATCAACATTCTAGGAATCAGCAAACTAAAATGGACTGGAATGGGTGAATTTAACTCAGATGACCATTATATCTACTACTGCGGGCAGGAATCCCTCAGAAGAAATGGAGTAGCCATCATGGTCAACAAAAGAGTCCGAAATGCAGTACTTGGATGCAATCTCAAAAATGACAGAATGATCTCTGTTCATCTCCAAGGCAAACCATTCAATATCAGTTATCCAAGTCTATGCCCCAACCAGTAACACAGATGAAGCTGAAGTTGAATGGTTTTATGAAGACCTACAAGACCTTTTAGAACTAACATCCAAAACAGATGTCCTTTTCATTATAGGGGACTGGAATGCTAAAGTAGGAAGTCAAGAAACACCTGGAGTAACAGGCAAATTTGGTCTTGGAATGCAGAATGAAGCAGGGCAAAGGCTAATAGAGTTTTGCCAAGAAAATGCACTGGTCATAGCAAACACCCTCTTCCAACAACACAAGAGAAGACTCTACACATGGACATCACTAGATGGTCAACACTGAAATCAGACTGATTATATTCTATGCAGCCAAAGATGGAGAAGCTCTATACAATCCACAAAAAGAAGACCAGGAGCTGACTGTGGCTCAGATCATGAACTCCTTATTGCCAAAATCCCAATGCTAGCGTCTCAAACTTAACTGACGAGCATCCGGCCGGCGGGTTGGACCCGCGCTCCCCTAGGCCTCCGGCTCCTTCAAAGATTCCTCTCCCGACCCCTCTCTCCCAGGCCCTCCGGAGACCCCCCATCCTGGACCCTCTAGAGACATGTTGTTTATACCAAAGTCTGACAAGACGACCTTTGCCATATCTGATGCAACATCTCGTTTCGATTTTTCTGCCTCCAGTTCCCAGTAAAGATACCCTAAAGATGATTTTCCCAGCAGACCTCACTCCACAACCATAAGCCCCACTGTCTCTGCGGGTTTGTGCGGTTTCCTGCTGAGCTCTGGGCGCTGCGGCAGACTCACCGGGACAGGGGCAGATGCGCTGGCCCAATCCACGCCACCGGGAAAACGCTCTGGCAGTGGGACCCAGCATTCCACAAAGTTCCTAATGGGTTCTTATGAACAGATGCTTGTTAATGCTAACTTTAAAATAAACTTCAGCACCACTAGGAATCACAGCCACCAAGCGCTGTATGGATAAACTCGGTTACTCCTCAGAACAACCCTATGGGGCAGGCATGACTGAAGCAGAAGCACAAGGCAGAGAAACGCTGAAGAACTTGCCTGAGGCCACACAGCCAGAGACTGGGCACTCTGATATTTTGTTCTTCAGCACATTATACACCACTTCATCTATCATTCAAAGGCCTTGAATCTCAAAACCTAACCTTTCCACACTGAATTCCTTGCTGTTGTTCAGCTGCTAGATTGTCTGACTCTTGATGCCATGGACTGCAGCACACCAGGCTTCCCTGTCCTTCACCCTCTCCCTGGGCTTGCTCAAACTCATGTCCATCAAGTTGGTGATGCCATCTAACCATCTCTCCTCTGTCGTCTCCTTCTCCTCCTCCTTCAATCTCTCCCAGCATCAGGGTCTTCTCCAGAGTCAGGTCTCCGCATCAGGTGCCAAAATACCCAGTTGAATGTGCTTCCTTCTCTACGGAGATTTCCACTGTTTCAGTGAGGCCGTCAGACCCACTAAACAAAGCTGAGCTGAGGAAAGTGGGCACTCACTGCATGCCTTACTGCAGATCCGGGAGAGAAGCGCGTGAGTGTGGAGCCCGAGTGGAGCCCCAGCTCTGGGCCCTTCCTTCTCTGTGGCGGCCTCCTCTCCCATCTGGGAGCTCGGGCCCTCTGCTCTGGACAGGACCACCTCCAAGGAGGGTGAGGACACATCCCTTTCTGCCCGCTCCTTCACGGACGTGAGGAAAACATCCCCAGACCTTGCTCAGCCCACGCTCGGACAGACCCCGTGGTGAACAGCATCGGGAGACAAGTGAGTGAGAGAGGAACACTAATCTCTGGGGCTTTGGCCTCAGTTACTGGGTGGATGGTGTACCACCAAGACTTGGGAAAAGATGGAGAGTAAATCAATGGCTCCCCTTTCACATGCAAAGTTTGAGATGTCTGTAAAGCATCCAAGTGAAAATGTCAAGTCGGCAGGGGTGCAGGTGGGTCTGGAGCTCTGGGGAGAGAATGGAGTTGGATATACATGCATACTACGTACACAGACATGTTTGAGACCATCAGCATAAGGAGTTACGCCAGAACAGTCATGGTGTGCGGTGTGAATATGACATGCCGAGGTGCAGTTTAGGGGCACTGATCTGCCTGGTGTTCTCTGAGCCTCCAGGATCTGTAGTTTCATGTTTGACATGAACTTGGGGGACTCAGTCTTGACTGCTTCACGCATTTCTTCCCTTCTGCTCTCCTCAGTGGTGTTTGCGTCCTGTGAGCGTCATGGATCTTTCTGTAGTGGCCCCACAGCTCTTGGATGTTCTGTTTGTTCAGTCTTTGCTCTCTTTGCTTTTACTTTTTGGAAGGTTCACTGACATGGCCTCCTGCTCGGAGACCCTCCCTTCAGCCATGTCCAGGCTCCTGCGAAGCCACTGAAGGCAGTCTTCACTTCTGCTGGTGTCTCTGGTCTCTGGGATTCCGTTTTGGTTCCTTCATAGCATGTCCACCCTCTGCTCACATGCCCGTCTGTTCTTGCATCCTGCGTCTTTTAGTCATCAGAGTCCTTAGCACTTTAATCACACTTTGCTTCAAACCCCCAGTTTGATCATTCCCACAACCCTGCCCTACTGGGGTCTGCTCCTGTCACTTGCCCTGTCTCTTCCACCCACGGTTTTGTCTTCTGGGGCGCCTGGTGATTTCTTCTTGGCAGATGGCTGTGATGTGCTGGGTAAGGGAACTGCCTGAAGCAGGTTCTGAGTGGGATGCAGTGGTAAGGCACAGCAATAGAGGAAGCATTTCCGAGTCCTATGGCTTATTTTGGTTGTTCAGTTGCTCAGCTGTGTCCAACTCTTCACAACCCCGTGGACTGCAGCAAGCCAGGCTTCCCTGCCCTTCACCATCTCCTTGTTCTTCATTATCTGGCGAGGTCTGCTCAAAATTAAATCATTCTTTCAGTGAGCCTTCGCCTCTGAAGCGTGAGCTTCAATGCGTCTTGGTTCCCCCACTTAGGCGGCACAGGATGGCCATGGTGGGCTGTGGGTGAGTACTCCGCACCCACCCTCCGGGTCTCTCAGGCTCTGATCAATCCCCAGCAGTTTTGGCACTGATAGTTTCTCTGAGGACATCCTTTGTGATGAAAAACAGAATGCCCAGGAGAAGTTCAACATGGTTCTTTCTTCTCCCCCTGCAGGAGAGGTTCACTGTCAGAACCTCATCAAGTTCCTGGAGGAAACCTCCCAAACTGTGGAGCCACTCCCACGGGGTCCTCCTGGGGTTCTGAACCCTTAGACTTGTCCCTGAGAACCTCCGGCAATTCATCACGTACGGTTCAGAGCTTCTCACCCCAGTGCTGGTCTCCACGGACGTTTCTCCTTCAGTCGGTTGTGATTCTCTGTGTTTGCCAGTCTCGTCTCTTCAAGTTGGGGCAGCAGTCAGCCCTGTGACCCCACGTCTCTGACAGATCTAAGGACAGCTGTTGACTTCACAGTTCCTTTGACTTTTTACCTGTTAGAGCACAGGGATGACCTGCAGGCCCTGTACATGCTGGACCAGAAACTGGAGGTGTCCTCACTCCTCCATTACAAATGCTAGGGACAGATGGGAGTTTAGAGACTATCTTGCTGAACTTTCTCTTTTTAAAGACAAGAAAGCATGGAGAGGGGATGGTTTAATGGCTTGTCCAAGTACCTACTTAAAGTCATGGGAACCTGGCTGGACTCTAGCATTCCTTACTTCCCGAAAGTGAAAGTGTTAGTCACCCAGTCCTGTCTGACTCTTTGCAACCCCATCGGCTGTAGCCTGCCAGGGTCCTCTGTCCGTGGAATTCTCCAGAAAAGAATACTGGAGTGTGAAAACAGCTGTTTTTTCAGTAGTATTATGGTTATGTTTCAAGATAAAAAGGTCCTTACTTACAGAGTCACATACTGAAATATGTATAAGAAAATCATGTGATGCCTGGGATTTGCTTTAAATGAGAAGTGAGATGGGGGCAGCTGGGGGCTCAGTGTGGCCACATGTTGACACAGGTGATGGGAAGCAGCCCCCACTGTACTAACCTTGTACTCTGCATATGACTGAAATGCCCCACGTGCATGCGAGTGTGCTAAGCGGCTCCAGGCGTGTCTGGCTCTTTGGGACCCCGTGGACTGTAGCCCGCCAGGCTCCTCTGTCCATGGGATTCTCCAGGCAAGAACACTGGAGTGGGTTGCCACGCCCTCCTCCAGGGGCTCTTCCCGACCCAGCGATCAAACCTGCATCTCTTACGTCTCCTGCGTTGGCAGGCACGTTATTCACCACTAGCGCCACCGGGGAAGCCTGAAATGTGCCACAGTCAAACGGTAAAAACACAGAGAAGCAGAAAAAGATGGAAATAAGTGTTGATTTTGATTTTATCATTCATACTCCTAGCAGAATTGATGCTATTGTTAGAAGGCTTGTGAGTAAACATGCCTTGAAAGCTGATACTTACTTGGCTGAGTACATCTACCAAATCACAGAGGTAAAACAAACTTCACAAAGTATAAATCAGATTGAGTTACGTAGAGACCAGCCCCACTTCCCTAACTTTCCCTTACTTTCCCATCTCACAGCTGTCAGAGTTCCTTAGCCTCAGCTGAGATCAAGCTGACACCACACTTCATTCACTAAGAACCTCGTACACAATACTGTATCTCAATTTACTTTTTCATTCTCACATAAAATATTTTGCCTGCAGCAGCAGAACTTTCATTAATGGTACAGTGTGCACAAGACTGTAAAAAGATGCTTGTTAATCCAAACAATAGGATTAAATGTTCCGTATTTTATCCTTAGAAACTAGAAGCAGCAGCCATCAAATTCAGTATTAATTAAGGCAAACACAGGAAGAACAAAGGTATTCTCGTCCGTTAATATCTGCTCTCCACAGAGAAAGGCTGCCCGTTCCTCCCTCAGAGGGGATCCATCCACTGACTGCTCCTTTCGCGCCTGATTGTAGATAAATGGATTCAGTTAGGAAGTCTTTTGTACCTTAACGTGATAACTGCAAGTCTTTGCTATCGTTTCCTTAATACTGTATTACAAATTATTTATTTCTTAGACCTCTCTGGTTGACTATAGAAGATTTCCATCTTATTTAATTTGGTATTTCCTGAGCTTGGCACAGTAAATAACTACTGAATTAAACAGAATTATTGAACAGTGCTTATCTTTCCAAATGAGGCAGGGAGGAAAAGCTTGAGGAGAAACTCTTAAGCTATTCACTCATTCTCGAAATTCTCAGCAGTGCTCCCAACCACTCTTCAAAGAGGCCAACCCACAGACTCAGGAACGAAGCTGGGCAAAAGGAGGCTTCCTGAGCACCATGAACCGCGGGCTCGTCCCTGCAGCACCGCACAGCTGCGGGGCCTTGCTTGCACGGACGGGCAGCGCCAGCGTCTCCTGGACTCCCGTCTTAAGGCTCAAGAAGGGATGTGAGATTTCCACTCTGTTCTCACTGACAATATTCACGAGTGTCCTTATGAAGACTTCACACGTTTTGCAAAAGTGCAGTGGCCCTTATTTCAGTTTAAGAATGTGTTTAAGCGCCTGGTGCGTCTGACAATGATTGGCTTAGAAACGAATGAATGCACCGGTCGTGCAAACACTATTGCAGGCCGCGGTGTTAGCTTGTTATAAAGTAAAAAAGCTGTCAAGCGAAAGAAAGCCAAGAACGCTTATCTCGGCTGGCAATGTATTAACTGCCGTCCTGATAAGAGAAAAATAACTGTTAAACATTAAAATAAGAGCTATGACCAGAAATAGACATTCACTCCCATATTAAATCTTCAGAAGAGATTATGTATATGGAGGAAAGAAAAATGAAAGTGCAGGGCTTTATTCTCAGATCCTCACTATTAAGATAATGAAAATGTAAGACAATTCCAGTTAAACATTTAAAAAAATTATCTTTAGTTCACTCCACATTGCACTGCTAATGAACTACACTTATCTGGGGTGTGAGAACTGGAGTAAACTTTAGTTAAAGGACTAGGTGTGCTCATCTGTTCTAGATGTACTCAGGAGAATGAAACAATTACAGCTTCAGAGATTTTAAAGCTTTCACTGAATGCTGTGATTCCTTAACACTTCTTTTAAACAAGAACTGCCAACTCTTCATCATCTACTGTAAGTAGACAAGAAGAGAAAGCCAAGTCTTGAAGAGAAATGGACTCGCGACTTCTTGGGTGGTCTAGTTGTTAAGATCCACCTTGCAACGTAGGGGATGTGGGTTCCATCCCAGGTTGGTGAGCGAAGGTCCCCATGGGTCACAAGCGATTAAGCCCCGCCGACAACTGCTGTGCCTCCGTGCCAAAACCAGAGTTCCTGCTACAGTGGATGGCACCAGCGCTGCGACGAAGGCCCGATGCAGCAGAATAAGTGTGTGTGTGTGTGTGTGTGTGTGTGTGTGTGTGCTATTTTTCCTAAACAGTAATGAACTCACTTGCCCAGTATCGGGGGTAGAGGGGAGGGTGGGTATTCACTCTCTGTGAAACATACAGGTGAGAATTTGCAGAATAGCTAAGAAACAGGGACCTAGAACTTAGCAATTCAAGAATTTCAGGATAGGAAAAAACTTGAAATGTCATATAGTCTAAAACTTTCGTTGTATCTTCCTGACAAATCATCGACCACTGGGTAGAACGCCAGCTTCTAGAAACAGTATGTTCCAAGCAAACAGCTGATATAGTCAGCCCTCCATATCCACGGGTTCTGCATCCATGGATTAACCTCCCATGGATCAAAAATATCTGGAATTAAAAGTTCCAAGACGTTCCAAAGAGCAAAACTTGAATTTGTTGGGCCCAGCAACTACTTATAGTATTTACATTGTGTTTACCACTGATTACATAGCATCGGCAATATACTGGGTATTATTTGCAATTTAGAGGTGATTTAAAGGATATAGGAGGCTATGTATAGATTCTATGCAAATACTATGCTGTTAATGTTCTGACTCACAGACCAACTAATCTGGTCTTCTAGTCAACATTGGTAAACAAACCTGCTATCAAAGCCAAATTCTCTGACTGTTTATTCTTGTTATCTTCCGTCTTTTGGATAAGCATAAGACCATCCCCCAGGCCAGGTTTTAATAGACTGTAATAGCATACTGGTCACCTAATTACATAAGAACTTATGTCACCACAAACGTGTATAAAATATCATCTGCTGCACTTCTGTCTAAATGGCCTGAGGATTATTCTTCAAGCTAATAGAGAAACATGCCGTGACCAATCCTGGAAGACGCTCACACTACTAGCTTACACACCACAAAGCAGACCCCGCCCTCTGGGAAAGCGTCACTTTCAGAAAAGCTCTCCCTGATGGACCAAACTCTCGCCTCCTCATTTGAAAGAAAGAGAAAGGAACAGGGGCGCTGCCCTTGATCTGACCCGCATGGCCCTCTCTGTCCACGCCTGAGAACAGCGCCTCTCGTCTTCCTCTGTTCCTGAGTAGCCAACACAGCATCTGGAACATCTGTGGCCCGAATAACAACGGCTGACGAATACGGATGTAAAGACCACTCCTTTCCTGGAGAGAAGGGGAGTCTGGGAGGAGACTTCACAGAAGGAGCAGGCTTTAAATTCAGCTGCCTACATACATATCAACGGATATATCATGACTCAACACTTCGTGACAATTCTTGCCTCTTTGCAAGCGGTTCCGGTGCAGACGGTGAAGAGAACTGTAAAGCGCTGTCGGGGAAGTTAGAACGAGGACACGATCTGTCCCCAGGCTGCAGATGCAAGGAGCGGTGGGTGGCCACAGACGGCGTGGCCCTGCTTCTCAGAGCTGCCTGTCTCCCGCACGGTTCTCCAGCGCGCACTTCCAGCACCCACACAGAAGACCCTTGTCCGCCCTTTACACACGTCTCAAGAACAAGATGCGGCTCTGACCGTGGAAAAGTAGATTAGAATGATTTCTCCAAATGACATAATCGTAAAACCTTAAGGACAAAAAGACCTCATATATGAGCTTTCTGGCTGACTCCTTCATTTTATTCAGGAGTGGGCCTCAGCAGGCAATTACAGGGTTCCTCCTGGGAAATCCCCCCACTCATGCTTCCCGACGTGTGTCCTGGGCTCCTGCTGGTGAATGCACGCTGTGGGCGGCTGCAGAGGTTTCAGGGTGAGCACTGACTCCTAGGTGCTTTAAGTGGAAACAGTTTATCTAAAAATAGAAAAGTGGTTAAATGAATTATGATACTGTCACAGAGGAGAATATGAAGTCTTTACAGATTATATGTTTGGAGACTTCTTTAATGATATGGGGAAACTGCTCGGTGGAAAATAAAAAGAAAACTACAGAATTAATTTTAATCTAAGTTTTATAAAAATTATACACAGGCACAAACAGAATACAAACTTGAAAAGATATCAACAAGTTGATATTGATCATCTCAGGACAGTGAGATCACAAATGGTTTTCACCACCTTTCTACAGATTTTCTTATCTCCAAAGGCTCTGTAAGGGGGCCCATTTTCAAAATTGTACTTAGACTATCACTGGCATTCTTATTGCAAAGTTATATCTTATTTGTAGGCATCGAATTAATGAATGATAAAAATACATATGTGCAGACACATCCCATGTCCTCAATGAGCTCACGTTCAGTGGGCGATTGAATCTAACTTAAACCATAATTTCTGTTAGAAAATCCTACTTTCTACAGCAGACGAGGGCTACCTTTCTCATGACTGTTCACGGGTTTCTTCCTCCAAGCATCTGTCACCTCCTAAAGGCCTCGTAAGTACTCTGTTCATCTGTCCTTATGCCTACATGTGGAGACTCGGCAGACTGTCAGCCACCATTTGTTCAGATCCATGCAAGTCTGACTGCCAGTTTTGAAACCTCTTCGTTGAGGAGTGAGGCTGAGTCTTCAGGGCTCGGCAGCCCTGAGCAAGACTGAGGAGAGGGGAGAGTGTCCCCAGTCCATGGGGTGGGGGCCACGCAGTTCAAACGGGCTGAGTGGGCCTCCAGAGAAGACAGCGCCGGCGAAATCAGCGCCCGGGCGGGCCCGGGCCCCTGGCCCCCTGCGCGGCGGCTGCTTCCCCCCTGCGAGGCGCGACCCCAGGCGCAGGGCCACGGGGGAAGGAAGCGCTCGCCGTCCAGCGCGCCCTCCCACGACCCTGCGCACCAGGCGAGCACGCGCCCGCCGCGCGGAACACCAGCCCTCCAGCCGCACCCACGCCTGCCTGGTGAGTCCGGAGGGGCGCCTCCCGGAGCCCCCGCGAGGCCCGAGCGGCTTCCGGAGGAAGATCTGGCGAGAGAGCCACCCGGACACGCAGAACGAGGCAAGCAGCTCACGGTGAGGGTGGCGGCCGGCAGCTCCGCGCAGCGCGAGGCGGGGGGCCCCAGCGCGGAGGCGGGGGGCCCCAGCGAGAGGCAGGGGGGCCAGCGAGAGGCGGGGGGGGGCCAGCGAGGGCGGGGGGCCCAGCGCGAGGCGGGGGGGGCCAGCGAGAGGCGGGGGGCCCAGCGAGAGGCGGGGGGGGCCAGCGAGAGGCGGGGGGGCCCAGCGAGAGGCGGGGGGGGCCCCAGCGAGAGGCGGGGGGGCCCCAGCGAGAGGCGGGGGGGCCCCAGCGAGAGGCGGGGGGGCCAGCGAGAGGCGGGGGAGTCCCAGCGCGAGGCGGGGGAGTCCCAGCGCGAGGCGGGGGGCCCCAGCGCGAGGCGGGGGGGCCAGCGAGAGGCGGGGGGGGCCAGCGAGAGGCGGGGGGGCCAGCGAGAGGCGGGGGGCCAGCGAGAGGCGGGGGGCCCCAGCGAGAGGCGGGGGGGGCAGCGAGAGGCGGGGGGGCCAGCGAGAGGCGGGGGGGCCAGTGAGAGGCGGGGGGGCCAGCGAGAGGCGGGGGGGCCAGCGAGAGGCGGGGGGCCCCAGCGAGAGGCGGGGGGCCCCAGCGAGAGGCGGGGGGGCCCAGCGAGAGGCGGGGGGCCCCAGCGAGAGGCGGGGGGGCAGCGAGAGGCGGGGGGGCCAGCGAGAGGCGGGGGGCCCAGCGAGAGGCGGGGGGGCCCCAGCGAGAGGCGGGGGGCCCAGCGAGAGGCGGGGGGGCCAGCGAGAGGCGGGGGCCCCAGCGAGAGGCGGGGGGGGGCCCAGCGAGAGGCGGGGGCCCAGCGAGAGGCGGGGGGCCAGCGAGAGGCGGGGGGGCCAGCGAGAGGCGGGGGGGCCAGCGAGAGGCGGGGGCCCCAGCGAGAGGCGGGGGGGCAGCGAGAGGCGGGGGGGCCAGCGAGAGGCGGGGGGGCCAGCGAGAGGCGGGGGGGCCAGCGAGAGGCGGGGGGGCCAGCGAGGCGGGGGGCCCCAGCGAGGGCGGGGGGCCCCAGCGAGAGGCGGGGGCCCCAGCGAGAGGCGGGGGGGGCCAGCGAGAGGCGGGGGGGCAGCGAGAGGCGGGGGGGCCAGCGAGAGGCGGGGGGGCCCCAGCGAGGGCGGGGGGCTGAAAGGTGCCATTTGTGAGAGCGCAGATAGGAAGGCTAGGGCGGGCGCCGAGGCCTCTGCCTGACGACCTTCCCGCCGAGGGAGTCCAACCGCGTTGCGGTGTCACCCGCAAAGCAACGGCAGGACTGAGTGAGGCGCCGAGGCCACCCCATCGGCCACGGCCGTCCCGAAGGGTCAGGGAGCCTGTCTACCCGCGAACACGGAAGATCTATCCGAACAGTGACTGTATCGCCTCCAGAAAGAGTCTGTTGATAGAAAGCATAAGATGGGCTTTTCATCAAAGAGCACTATTTTCTTTTTCAGTTACTATCTTAGTTGCCAGTTCTGTGTAAGAGTAATATTACCTTGGAAAATAGGGACAGGCTTAGATTTTTGGTCACTAAAATAACCCTCAAGAAGCTGGTAAATTCTATCCTGCTATAAATCTAGGATTGACAGAAGTTACGGTTGTGTCTCAGTGTAATTTAAAATACTAACAGCTGATTTCGACCATTTTTTGTCTGTGACTCGCAGTAGGGTGTACATTCCGCATGACCACCCGGTGGTATTTGCATCTATAACAGAAAGAAAAGGCTCACAAAATAACACTGAGTGCAGGCAGTGGCGCCCACGCCAGCGCCCTCGCCTGGAGAGTCCCAGGGACGGGGGAGCCTGGGGGCTGCAGTCCCTGGGGTCGCACAGAGTCGGACACGACTGAGCGACCTCACCGTCACGTTTCACTTTCTTGCATTGGAGAAGGAAACGGCAACCCACGCCAGTGTTCTTGCCTGGAGAATCCCGGGGATGGGGGAGCCTGGGGGCTGCAGTCCCTGGGGTTGCACATAGTCGGACACGACTGAGCGACTTCACCGTCACGTTTCACTTTCTTGCATTGGAGAAGGAAATGGCAACCCACGCCAGTGCTCTCGCCTGGAGAGTCCCAAGGATGGGGGAGCCTGGGGGCTGCAGTCCCTGGGGTCGCACAGAGTCGGACAGAAGTGGCTGAAGTGACTTAGCAGCAGCAGTGCACCCTGCGCCACCCCACCCCAAGTCACAGTGAGGCGAACGTGCTGCGGCCACTGATGTTCCACAGACCACTCACTGATCATTTCTGAAACCTGAAAAATATCAACACGGTCATACAACATGCATGCATTAACTAACTGTACGTGCAAGTTAACACGTGAGGGACCTCATCAGAAATTTCACTCTGAGAGTGGCTGGTTAGCTTGCTCAGGGACTTTACTCAAGACTTTAACTCCAGAGGCTGCTGGACCGAGCGTCTTTCCTCGCATCCAGCATCTCACCTGCACCTCCCACTGGAGGCTCATCTCTGTGCACCAGAGACATTAGCAATAACCTTCACCAGGGAAATAAACAGTGTCTAAAACACGCGACTGTCAGAAGGAGCAGCCAGGCTTCTCCTCCTCGGCCTGAAGAGAGTGGCCTCAGGCAAGGCCACAGCCCAACTCCTGAGTCTCAAGCACGGCCACGATCACCCTGCTCCTGCACCAAACACCCTTCTCAACTCAGCACAGCTTTCAGAGGCCTGATCAGACCAGACAGTCAGCTAATCCCACCATGAGAATGATATTTCCCTGCCTTCGGACTGTCTGTGCATGTTTAAAACGACAAAGCAGGAGCTTTACTTGAAAAGGGTTCTATGATTATTTTTGTGTCTGCTAGACAGCAGGGATCTGCACGTAGGGCAACATTTGGGCTGGTTTCTCAGTTCACCTGAGGCAAGACTGCAACAAGCACCAGAAGAACCTGAAAAAACATGGATGACCAAGTTGACCTGGATAAATGTACGACACAGAAAGGCCCCTCAGCGCTGCCTGCTGCCGATACGATTCTCGTATAATACAACACATCACATTTTTAACCAGACACGTAACTTCTTTGTGACATGTTTTAATTTATAGAAGAAGATCTGTATCAAATAATTCTTAAGGAAGTAAAACATGATTTTACTATATTCTAACATAGTTTTATACTTATAGTATTTACATTGTGTTTACCACTGATTACATAGAGGTCAGATGCTCTATTAAACTAA
Source organism: Nanger dama (assembly GCA_917880005.1). Taxonomy (NCBI): domain Eukaryota; kingdom Metazoa; phylum Chordata; class Mammalia; order Artiodactyla; family Bovidae; genus Nanger; species Nanger dama. The sequence goes on along the minus strand of CAKJTW010000021.1, from coordinate 3,245,715 downwards.
AATTTGACACAGAGAAGAGAAAAAAGGAGGATAGAAGAAAACAGCCAATAAAGAGTCAGGAAAAGCTTCATGTTATCAAGGGGAAAACCCTAATTTCAGTGGGAAATGTAATAAATTCGAGTCTTAAACAGCTTCTAACTTGTCTAGTCAGAGTTTAGTATTTGTTTTATAACACATTCCCTGATGCTGGGAAAGATTGAGGGCAGGAGGGAGAAGGGGAAGACAGAGGAAGAGATGGCTGGATGGCATCACTGACTCAAAGGCCATGGGTTTGGGTGAACTCCGGGAGTTGGTGATGGACAAGCAGCTGCGGTTCATGGGGTCGCCAAGAGTCGGGCACGACTGAGTGACGGATAGTATCATGCATGGATGCCAGGGGGAAGGAAGAGAAACCACACAGAAACGCAGCAGCGCTGCTGCCGGTGTGGCTCCCAGACCCACACTGGGCTGGGCTCTCCTCCCGGCCTCACTCTGCGAGGCAGGCTCCAGGCCCATCCACCGCGCCCAGCCCTCTCCGCTCCTCTTCACGGCTGAGCAGCGCTCCACTGCCCCCACGCACCGCATCTTTAACCATCTGTCAACGGATACATCGCACATACATGAACTCTAGGAAAAGGGACTGGTGAACCTGTTTGCGGAGCAGGAAGACACGCAGAGATGTAGAGAACGCACTTGCAGACACGGTGGGGAAGGAAAGGGGGATGAACTGAGAGGGAAGGACTGACACACGGAACAGACAGACGGCGAGTGGGACGGTGCCGCACGCCACAGGGAGCCCGGCCCGGCCCCGGGCGCCTACAGTGGCGGGGCGGGGCGGGCTGTGGGCAGCATCAGGAGGGAGGGCTGTGCGTGTGCTGCACACTCCTGCTGCGCGGCAGAAGCCAACGCAACACTGCAAAGCGGTTCCCCTCCAATTAAAGATTAATTTAAAAAACATTAAAAATTAATTTTAAAAAATTAGGTTCTTGGGGATTGGGGCTATTAACGACTATATTTAACAAGAAGTCTGTCGAGTTACTGAGTTACCAAAGTTTGAGAACCACTATACTAGAAGTCTGTGGAAAACACACACAAATTCAAAATGTTTGAGTTTCACACTACTCCACTGAGCTTCCCTTATGGCTCAGCTGGTAAAGAATCTGCCTGCATCAATGTATGGCAAAACCAATACAGTATTGTAAAGTAGAATAAAGTAAAAATAAAATAAAAATACTAATATCCAAAAAATAAATAAATAAATAAATAAAAGGGGGAAAAAAAAAAAAGAATCTGCCTGCAAAGCAGAAGACATGGTTCAGTCCCTGGGTCAGGAAGATTCCCTGGAGAAGGGAAAGGCTACCCACTCCAGTATTCTGGCCTGGAGAATCCAATGGACTGTATAGTCCATGGACAGTCCATGGGGTCACAAAGAGTCAGACATGACTGAGTGACCTTCACATACTACTCCACACAATAACTTCCCAGAAATCTGTTGTTATTTTAATGTATTTCCTTCTGAAATGTTTCCTTTGCTTAAGTAATATATAGCTATGTAATCACTTTCTTCCATTTACTTAACACAGTAAGGAAATCCTTATACACACACACACACGTCAGTCAGTTTAGTTGCTCAGTTGTGTCCGACTCTTTGTGACGCCATTGACTGCAACACACCAGGCTTCCCTGTCCATCACCAACTCGTAGAGTTTACTCAAACTTATGTCCATCGAGTGGGCGATGCCATCCAATGATCTCATCCTCTTCTCCTCCTGCTTTCAATCTTTCCAAGCATCAGGGTCTTTTCAAATAAGTCAGTTCTTTAGATCAGTGGCCAAAGTATTGGAGTTTCAGCTTCAGCATCAGTCCTTCCGATGACTACTCAGGACTGATTTCCTTTAGAACTGACTGGCTGGATCTCCTTGCAGTCCAAGGGACTCTCAAGAGCCTTCTCAACAGTTCAAAAGCATCAATTCTTTGGCGCTCAGCTTTCTTTATGGTCCAACTCTCACATCCATACATGACTATTGGAAAAACCATAGCTTTGACTATATATATGTGTGTGTGTGTGTGTGTGTGTGTGTGTGTATATATATGGAAATAAAAATTCACATTTTCAGCTTCACCAACAGCATATGATGCCGCCTATACCCCCACATCCCTGACAAGCTGCGTTTTATCTTTTTAATCTTTGTCAATCTGACCAACCAAATATGGACATTGGGGTTTTCTGGTTCTTGTAGTTACTTTGGTTTAAAATATTTTAAGTTTAAAATACAAATAAACCAAATTTATGGTATAATAGCAGCAGAGGTGAAATATTATCCTTCCAAGACTAAATGCCAAATTCTATAGGAATGTATCCAATAATCCTTATTTGTATAAGGACAAGTACCTTTAGATCAGCTTTAATCATAACATAACGAGGTGATGATTGAATTCACCTGCCTATTTGGGTCATCTACCTGGATGCAGGTTTTGTTTTTTTTAATGGCTAATCTACTACTTCTTGAGCTACTGACACTGATTCACTGAACTCCTTTCTTTGGCCAAACACAATAATGAAATTATGAAATTTAACTTGGAAAATACATGGTAACGTCTAGCTCACAACCTTTGGAAGCTGAGCGCAAGTCTGCACTCGAGTGCTTTCCTTGACGGTTACTGCACTGAGCCGCCTGCGCTGAGTCAGCCCATCAGCACTGGCTTTCAGACAGCATTTGCTCACTTCATGTCTCTGTGTCGCAGTTTGGTGGTTCTGTGACAGTCTGAAGGTTCTTCTTATTATCTTGTGGTCGTGATCTGTGGCAGAAGAAAGCTCTGAAGCTAGCAGAGGTTGGCTCACGAGGCTGAAGGGAGGAAGCTGTCCCCATAGAAAGAAAGCACAGGGTGAAGCAGCGAATGCTGAGACAGAGGCTGCAGCGAGTTGCCCAGGATATGCAGCTGAGATAATTCATGGAGGTGGCCACACTCAACAGCAGAGTCTTCAGTGCAGATAAGACAGCCTCACACTTGAACAAGAAGCCCTCTAGGACTTTCACAGCTAGAGAGAAGTCAACATCTAGTTCCAAAGCTTCAAAGGACAGGCTGACTCCCTTGTTAGGTGTTAATGCATCTGGTGACTTTAGGTTGAAGCCTGGGGTCCTCAAGGATGATGCTTTATCTGCTCTGCCTGTGCTCCAGAAACGGAACAGCAAAGCCTAATGACAGCATATACATGTGTTCACAAAATGTTTACTGAATATTTTAAGCCCACTGTTGAGACATCCTGCTCAGAAAAAGATTCCTTTCAAAACATGACTGCTCCCTGACAATGCACCTGGCCACCCAAGAGTCCTGATGGAGGAGTAGGAGATTCCAGTTGTGTTCACACTGGCTGACAACTTCCATCCTGGAGCCCATGGACCAAGGAGTAGTCTGACTTCCAAATCTTATTATTCAAGAAATACATTTCATAGACCTATAGTTGCCATAGATAGTGATTCCTTGGATGGATCTGAACAAAGTCAGTTGAAAACCTCTAGAAAGGATTCACCATTCTAGATGCTGTTAAGAACATTTGTTAATAGGAGTTTGGAAGAAGCTGACTCTGACCCTCATGGATGGCTGTGAGGGGTACAAGACTTCAGTGGAGCAAGTGATGCTGCAGATGTGGTGACGAGAGCTCGGCCAGCATCAGCAGCGGAGCCCGAAGGTGCGCCTGAGCCGCTGAAATCTCAGGCCAGACAGAACCTGAGCCGAGGAGGCATGGCTTCTTATGGATGAGCAAAAAAAAGGTTTCCTGAGATGGAAACTATTGGTGAAGATGTGGTGAAGACTGTTGACGTGACGAAGGATTTAAACTACTGGATAAATTTGGGTGATGAGGCAGCAGCAGGGTTTGAGAGGATTGACTTCAATTTTGAAAGAAGTTCTAATGTGGGTAAAATGCTGTCAAGTAGCATTCTACGCTACAGAGAGATCCTTCAGAAAAGGAAGAGTAAATTGTCTCATTTTAAGAAATCGCCACAGCCACCCGAACCTTCGGAACAGCCTGATCAGCCAGCAACCGCCAACGTGGAGCCAATACTTTCCACTAGCAAAAAGATTACACCTCCTTGAAGGCTCACCTCACTGAACATCACGTTCAGCATTTTCAGCAGTAAGGTACTTTAAAATTAGGTGCTCACATTTGTTTTTAAAGATATAACACTACTGCATACCTAACGGACTCTGTATCGTGTAAACATAACTTTTATATGCCCTGGGGAACCAAAAAATTCGTGTGACTTGCTTTACTGCTACTGGCTTTACTGTGGGGGTCTGGAACCCAGCCCGATGGTCTCTGAGGGGTGTGTGCACCGTGTGTCAACCCACAGGGCCACGCACGAGCAGCTCCGCCGGGCGTGCAGAGCTCTGAGAGCAGAGGGGAGGCGAGCGGAGTCTGCCTCAGGAGACGCCCAAGCTCAGCCTGAAGAATGAGCAGGCCGCGGTGAAGAGCTGCGGAGGACGGTGCTTCCAGACAGGCTACTGCATCTCTTGTGCCAGAAGGTGAAAGAGGACCATTAGAAGCAGAGGAAAGTCAGTCCGTTCAGGCTGACCGGGTCTCTGGAAGGTGAGGCGAGTGGGGCGCAGGGCGGGGGGCGTGGTCACCAAATGGCGAGGCGGCCTGACCGCAATGACCACAGCTGGGACTGGGAATTTAAAACTTTCAGTCTTTTCCTTAAAGAAAGGTGGAGAGCTAAAACAGCGTCAGGAAGTCACAACCGAAGGGATACCACACCACTGCCGAAATCAGCATGATACGAACGCCTTATTAATGGCTTGAAACGCTTGCTTGCTTCTGTTACAAAGCTGAAGGGAAATTTCTGCTTAATTTAATCACATGATGAGCTGAAGCTTATGTTTTTTCAGTAACCATCTTGACAATACGTTCCCTAGTTTGCCAGTTTCCCTTAAAGTTCCATCGAATTGCCAACAGCCAGCATGATACAGAGCAATGATACTCAAGCTTCTGCTGCGTCAGAACTGCCTGGAAGGGCTGTTAAAGCACAGGTCTCTGGGCTTACAGACCAGTTTCTGATTCTCCAAGTCAGGGGCGGGATGGGAGGTTGAATATTCCTAACAAGTCCCCCAAGTGATGCTGATTCTGGGACTGGAGCACACCTTGAGAATCACTGCACCCGAATACCATGCTCTAAGTCTCCGTGAATACAAGTATGAGGGGAAGAATGATCTCTGGAGTCTTTCCTATGGTAGAAATAAGCATCCAAACTCAACTGAACTGCAACTGCTAAACATCCTGAGGAATCGATATTCCAATCTTTCTGTGTGAATTAACTATTCACCCAGCAGGAATTCTACTAATTGTTCACCTCTAACTTGGTGTAGAGTGGTTAGAAACTTTAAGCTTGTCAAAACTGTCCAGTAAGAAATGTCAGCTGAGAGCTCTCTGCCTTTGAAAGTTCTCTAAAACCACTTTAGTCTTGCCCCCTGCCACTACTACGAAACAAAGCCACATCCTTCCAAAACGAGCCAGTGCACAGACAGCCTCCTCAGAGGCAGTGGACATTTAACAAGAATTACCACCTTTAAAAGCACAGAAAATAAATTCTATGACAGTGAGAATGGAAATTATAAACAACTGCAATGCATTTTATTAACAAAGGCCATTTATCTACATTAGAAACAGCTATACACATTAGGGACATCTATATACATTAAACATTATCCCACTTAATTAAATATGTGGTTATAATCATTGGTAATTCCACACTGTCTCTGGAGGGTCTGCCACTTCTGTGAATGTAAGTCAGCTACGTATGGGGTCCACAGTGTCAGGAAAACGAGCTGCTTGCACAGTTTTCATTATTCATGCACACAGACAAACAACTGTGATTTCACTTTGTTCTCATTAGAATTATTAGTTTTAATAACTCATGGTTAACAAAGATGCATTAAAGCTTTTTATAAACTAATGAGTACTAAAATTCTGCATATAGTTATAACAACTAACTCTCAGTGGCTCCCTCGTAGGGCAGCGAGCATGAACCAAGTGCGTAATCTTCATTCCCAGCCTGTCTTCCGGTGGAAGGAAGTGTAACAGAGAACCTACCCAGACAGAGCGCCGCTGCTCAGGCAGCTAGGTCACTGCCCCGCGCTCCTGAGACACTGATGTAGAGGAGACTGCTGGCGTGCTTCTAAGCTCTAACACTGAAATTTTTAATTTAATTCAGCAAATATAAATTTGACCTCAATCTTTTTTTCCTTCCAACTCTTCCTAGCGAAAGTCAAGTGAAAGTCGCTCAGTTGTGTCCGACTCTTTGCGACCCCATGGACTGTACAGTCGATGGAATTCTCCAGGCCCAAATACTGGAGTGGGGAGCCTTTCCCTTCTCCAGGTGAATCTTCCCAACCCAGGGATCAAACCCAGTTTCCCGCATTGCAGGCGGATTCTTTACCAGCTGACGCACCAGGGAAGCCCAAGAATACTGGAGTGGACAGCCTATCCCTTTTCCAGCAGATCTTCCTGACCTAGGAATTGAACTGGGATCGCCTGCATTGCAGGCAGATTCTTTACCAGCTGAGCTACCAGGGAAGCCTCCAACTAACCAAGAGACATGCTGGTGAGGCCCTGGAGCACCCCGAATCTCCAAGGGAGAAAACAGAAGGGCTTCACCTTCCTCCTTGAGAACAGAGGGCGGAAGGCTCGCCTCCCCCGGAGCGCTGAGCCGGAGACCAGCAGCTGCGGTGCACCCGGAGCAGAGCTCGGGCCTGCTGGCCCCCGCTGGGCCCGTCCTCCCAGCCACCGGTGACGGCCCTCGGGGGCTGTGGACAGCGCTGACCGCACACGGGGCAGAAGCTGAGGCGCCTTCTTCTGGGGCTTCACCTGCAGGAGACACTCTCTGCCTGACTCCCGGGCTTCCCTGAGCTGGGACAGTTGGCCTGCTCCTGAGTTTCTGGTCTGTGATGTAGCCGCACTTGATCCTTCAGAATACATTATTCAGCCACAAGCATTCTCTTTAATTTGCTCACCAAACTTATTAAAACTGAGAAATTGTATGCAAGTTCCAGGGGCGGTAAGAGGGGCAAGATGGGAAAAAAAGGGGGCAACGAAAGGAAGGAATGGTCTGTTTACTGTCTGTTTTTCCTTAAGAATTTTCACTTCTCTTTTGTCACAGCTCACCACTTGCTGCCAAAGCAGCTGACCAACACCTCTGGCACGCACGCTAACAGCAAACGTAGCTGTGTGTTGCTAGTCTTCACGCTAGATCCAACTGCCCCGAGAGCAGGGGCCTGCGATCTGCCCTGTGCTCGTCTCATCCACGCAGACCTTCGCTGGGTACACTACCAGGGTTCACACTAACTCTACATGCTTCTGTTTTCCCACCATTTAAGCAGACATAACACATATTCTAACTTACTTCATGGGACCTCTGTAAAGGCAGAATCGGTAAGAAAGCAAGTGGAGAGCACTGCACATTTCCTCCATCATAGCATTCCGCGACTCTAATCCCCATAATCGGCTAGGGTTATTAAAACATTCAGAACACGCATGCCTCATTTTTATGTGTGTGCTAAACAACAGAGGTGACATCCAGTTAACTCTCATCCTATATTTACTCTCTTGACATGTCTTTCTGAAATCTGTGTCGAGTATGTGAGCAACTGAAAATAAAAAGAAAAATCAAGAAATCATACACTAAAGGTTAAAACTGTTATTTAATCCTGAAAGATGATGCTGTCAAAGTGCTGCACTCAATATGCCAGCAAATTTGGAAAACTCAGCAGTGGCCACAGGACTGGAAAAGGTCCGTTTTCATTCCAATCCAAAGAAAGGCAATGCCAAAGAATGCTCAAACTACCGCACAATTGCACTCATCTCACATGCTAGTAAAGTAATGCTCAAAATTCTCCAAGCCAGGCTTCAGCAATATGTGAACTGTGAAATCTCTGATGTTCAAGCTGGTTTTAGAAAAGGCAGAGGAACCAGAGATCACATTGCCAACATCCACAGGATCATCGAAAAAGCAACAGAGTTCCAGAAAAACTTCTATTTCTGCTTTATTGACTATGCCAAAGCCTTTGACTGTGTGGATCACAATAAACTGTGGAAAATTCTGAAAGAGATGGGAATACCAGACCACCTGACCTGCCTCTTGAGAAATCTGTATGCAGGTCAGGAAGCAACAGTTAAAACTGGACATGGAACAACAGACTGGTTCCAAATAGGACAGGAGTACGTCAAGGCTGTATATTGTCATCCTGCTTATTTAACTTCTATGCAGAGTACATCATGAGAAACACTGGACTGGAAGAAACACAAGCTGGAATCAAGATTGCCAGGAGAAATATCAATAACCTCAGATATGCAGATGACACCACTCTTATGGCAGAAAGTGAAGAGGAGCTAAAGGGCCTCTTGATGAAGGTGAAAGAGGAGAGTGAAAAAGTTGGCTTAAAGCTCAACATTCAGAAAACGAAGATCATGGCATCTGGTCCCATCACTTTATGGGAAATAGATGGGGAAACAGTGGAAACAGTGTCAGACTTTATTTTGGGGGGCTCCAAAATCACTGCAGATGGTGATTGCAGCCATGAAATTAGAAGATGCTTACTCCTTGGAAGAAAATTATGACCAACCTAGATAGCGTATTCAAAAGCAGAGACATTGCTTTGCCGACAAAGGTCCGTCTAGTCAAGGCTATGGTTTTTCCAGTGGTCATGTATGGATGCGAGAGTTAGACTGTGAAGAAGGCTGAGCACCAAAGAATTGATGCTTTTGAACTGTGGTGTTGGAGAAGACTCTTGAGAGTCCCTTGGACTGCAAGGAGATCCAACCAGTCCATTCTGAAGATCAACCCTGGGATTTCTTTGGAGGGAATGATACTAAAGCTGAAACTCCAGTACTTTGGCCACCTCATGCAAAGAATTGACTCATTGGAAAAGACTCTGATGCTGGGAGGGATTGGGGGCAGGAGGAGAAGGGGACGACAGAGGATGAGATGGCTGGGTGGCATCACGGACTCGATGGACTTGAGTCTGAGTGAATTCAGAGAGATGGTGATGGACAGGGAGGCCTGGCGTGCTGCGATTTATGGGGTCACAAAGAGTTGGACACAACTGAGCAACTGAACTGAACTGAACTGATAGAAAATAAAAACAAAATTAAAAATGTAAGCAAACACTCTCTACAAGGCAAAATCATCTCTCACTTAACACGAGTTCCCACTATGTCAGAAAACCACTATCTACTTTTTAATTCTGCAATTAAGATTTTCGTAATAGAACTGAGAGGAAATAAAACCACAACTCTGAATCTAACACTGAAAACTAACACTTCTGCTTATCCCTGGATCACGGACTGGGGTTAACTTGTCTCCTTGAAAAAGCTTATATTCAAGTTGTAACCCCTGAACTCATAGATGTGATCTTATTTTAAAACAGCATCTTTGCAGATCTGTATCTGCAAAGCTCAAGATTAAGCTCAAGATTCAGCCTGCAATGCAGGAGACCTAGGTTCGATCCCTGGGTCGAGAAGATCCTCTGGAGGATGGCATGGCAACCCACTCCAGTGGCCAAAGTATTGGAGTTTCAGCTTCAACATCAGTCCTTCCAATGAGTATTCAGGGTTGATCTCCTTCAGAATGGACTGGGTGGATCTCGTTACAGTCCAAGGGACTCTCAAGAGTCTTCTCCAACACCACAGTTCAAAAGCATCAATTCTTTGGCATTCTGCTTTCTTTGTAGTCCAACTCTAACATCCATACATGACCACTGGAAAAACCATAGCCTTGACTAGACGGACCTTTGTGGACAAAGTAATATCTCTGCTTTTTAATATCCAGCTGTTACTGATGGTAGCGGAAGTCAGTTAGGTGCCTGGAGTCTTACTAAATTTGACACTTTTGTGTGTGTTTGAACATTTTCACAATTTTTAAATTTCAAATTTTTCAAAAAGATCTCTCCAGCTAATCAAGACATCAAGATGTTAGGACATAATTTGACATCCATGGACATTGAGACCCAAGCTGCAGTCACAGACACAGAGAAGACATGCAGGTAACGTGGACTGTCAGCGTGAGGCCAGACTGTCCCGGGCCTCACCTAGGCTTTAACTTCTCTTCCCGGACGCCTGAAGGGCGGTTCTGGACACAGGCTCCCGGGGGCGGGAGGAGGGTGTGAGGGAGTGGACGGGCCACACCCACAGTTTAAGGCGAGCCCTCTTTCTGGGGCCATTCTGACAGCCAGGGCTCTCCTGAGAAAAAGAAAGATTATGCCATCCTGATGACATCCTGTGCAGAATATCTTTAGCTTGTGAAACTGAAGAAAACTATGTCTCCAAAACGACTGAGGAGTTTGGGGAGAAAATAACCTGTGAATTCAAAATATCACGAGCAGTGTTGCTTTAAGATTTAGAATGGGCTTTCCTGCTGACCTTTCTCCCCCTGTGAGGGCACCGGCTTTGTAAGGAAGCTATGCTAAGAGAGATGAGTGAATTAAATGGAATACTTGGTGGCAGAGCTTGGCAGGCAATCCATCACCAGGGCAGTCTCAAGCACTGCTGGCTGGGCTTTAAAGTGCTGCCTCCAATCCAGGCTGGGCGAGCCTGCCTCTGGGCGCATATTTTCTCTAAGTTGGCAGAACTGCTTCCTTATTCCGTCTTTCTTAAGTCAACTCAATTATCTTGGTATCGGAAGACAGGCTTAGTGGATAACTCCACAGATAATTTTTAGAAAACTCATTTTAATGGCTAGTTTCGACCTCCTCTTTGACCAAAATCTTTTATTTAGCAACCCACACACGCGTGCTAAGTCACTTCAGTCGTGTCCGACTCTTTGTGACCCCATGGACTGTAGCCAGCCAGGCTCCCCTGTCCATAAGATTCTCCAGGCAGGAACACTGGAGTGGGCTGCCAGGCCCTCCTCTGGGGATCCTCCTGACCCAGGGATTGACCCTCGTCTGCTGTGTCTTCTGCCTCGGCAGGCAAGTTCTTTACCGCTGATGCCACCTGGGGGCACACTGAGCAACCCATAAATCATCACATTTATTTATTTGTGCTTTATTACGCCTTGTTACTCTGTAGTTTCAACCGGAAACTAATAATAATATTAAAAACTCCTACTTCCTAAACGAGTTCCTGAAACCTGCTTCCTCATTTTTTCCAGTAACCTCATAAATCAGGCATGATTCTCTCCAGTTTTCAGATATGGAAATAGACCTGTGCTCAGAGAATGAACATGATCAGCCTGAGATCAGACAAGGGGCGAATGACTGAGCCAGGACATGAACCTGGGGTATGACCCGTCCTTCCCAGGACGCCGCCTCACTGTGCCAAAGAAGGAAGAGCATGGGTGGAGATCAGGAAAGGGAGGTTGCAGAAGGAAGACAGGAGAAGGAAGCTGGAAAATAACCGCCAAACCCTCTATTTTACCCTGGACTGTAGTTGTTAACCCAGGAGAAGGCAATGGCACCCCACTCCAGTACTCTTGCCTTGAAAATCCCATGGACAGAGGAGCCTGCAGTCCATGGGGTCGCGAAGAGTCGGACACGGCTGAATGACTTCCCTTTCACTTTCCACTTTCATGCACTGGAGAAGGCAATGGCAGCCCACTCCAGTGTTCTTGCCCTGGAGAATCCCAGGGACGGGGGAGCCTGGTGGACTGCCGTCTATGGGGTCTCACAGAGTCGGACACGACTGAAGCAACTTAGCAGTAGCAGCAGCAGCTGTTAACAACGCTGTTCGTTTTTAGGTGCGCAGCAAAGTGACTCAGTTACACACCTGCAGATCTCTGCTCTTCTCCAGTCTTTCTCCATCTAGCTCATTATGGAATACTGGGCAGAACCCGTGTGCTACACAGTAGCTCCTCGCTGGTTCTCTGTCTCAAACAGAGGAGGGTGTATATGTTTACCCCACACTCCCCACCCTCTTCCCTGGTAACCGTAAGTTCATTCTCCAAGTCTGGGAGTTTGTTTTGTAAGTTAGTTCATTTGCGGCATTTTTTTTTTTAAAGATTCCACATGTGAGCAACATCATATGACACTGGCTTTCTCTGTCTGACTTTCTTCACTTAGGATGGCAGCCCCCAGGTCCATTCACGTTGCTGCAGGTGGTATTAACTCATTCTTTTTATGGCTCAGTAATAAGCCATGAAATGAAAAGATGCTTATGACCAACCTAGACAGCATATTAAAAAGCTGAGACATTACTTTGCCAACAAAGGTCCATCTAGCCAAGGCTATGGTTTTTCCTGTGGTCATGTATGGATGTAAGAGTTGGACTATGAAGAAAGCTGAGCATGGAAGAATTAATGCTTCTGAACTGTGGTGTTGGAGAAGACTCTTGAGAGTCCCTTGGACTGCAAGGAGATCTAACCAGACCATCCTAAAGGAGACCAGTCCTGGGTGTTCATTGGAAGGACTGATGCTGAAGCTGAAACCAGTACTTTGGCCACCTGATGTGAAGAGTTGACTCACTGGAAAAAACCCTGATGCTGGGAGGGATTGGGGGCAGGAGGAGAAGGGGACGACAGAGGATGAGATGGCTGGATGGCATCACTGACTCAATGGACATGAGTCTGAGTGAACTCCGGGAGTTGGTGACGGACAGGGAGGCCTGGCGTGCTGTGATTCATGGGGTCGCAAAGAGTCGGATGCGACTGAGTGACTGAACTGAACTTTCCACTCTACACACGGAGCGCATTTTCTTTATCCATCCGCCCTCTGATGTTTAGGTTACTTCTGCTTCTTGGCTGCTGTAAACGGGGTGCAGTGAGCACTGGGCTGCAGGCACCCTTCTGAACCACGGGTTTGTCTGGAGATGCGCCCGGGGGTGGGATGCTGATCACACGGTGGTTCTAATTTCAGTTTCTGAAGGAACTTCCACCCTGCTCTCTACATCGCAGATCTTTATGAATGGCGTGACTCTGGAAGACTAACACTAGCTTTTTCTTTTGGGACCTTCCAGGCAGCTGGTACAGACCTTCTAAGTGACCCCGTTTCATACTCAAGTTATTGTCATCATTCATTTTTTAAAACAAGCTTCAGTGATCTTCATGGAGTAAAGTCTCCTTTAGAAAGTTATTTTGAGTGACATCAGGGACAGTACCGCGATATTTTCTGTTATTTTGATCTAGATTTGAGTTGGAAGGCTGCCTCCAACAGACAGATGATGCAAATTTATGAATACCTAAAATGAGTAATGGGTTTGCCTGGTGGCTCAGCAGAGAGGAATCTGCCTGCCAGTGTAGGAGATGGGGGTTCGATCCCGGGTCGGGAAGATCCCCTGGAGGAGGGCATGGCTACCCACTCCAGTATTCTTGCCTGGAGAATCCCATGGGTAGAGGAGCCTGGCGGGCTCCCATCCATGGGGTCGTGAAAGAGTCAGACATGACTTAGCGACTAAACAGCAACAAGGTGAGTCTCTTGGGAACTACAAACGTTCTAAGCAAAGCCAAAACCAGGCTAAAGGTGGATGAGCCAACGCCTCCGCTCAGCGCAGTCTCTCTCAGACCTCCCCGTCCTCTTCGCCTGTCCTGTGTCTCCCCCGACGGCCGTTCCGACACCCCCCGGGCGAGGGCCTGCACTTCTCTCAGCGCCTCTCCTTCCTCTCTCAGCGCCTCTCCTTTCTTTTCAACCAGTTCTTACTGCGTTTAGAATTCTTGAGAAAAGTCCTTAAACAGAACTTTACGGGGAAAAACTAGCCGAAAATGTCATAGCTCTGCAGGACCATCTGCCAGGACCCAGACTTTCTACCCGCTGGTAACACATGCTGCGACTGAAAACCCACTTCTGTCTGTCAGAGGCCCTGACTTTTGACTGTTATGTGCCACCTACAAGTGCTGGAAGTTCAGACCTTTAAGAAAGGCACCAGCCACTGTATTGGACATTTCACATGACCCTATTCTATCCTCACAGCTCAGTGAGGTAGGTACATCACTCATGCTTTGAAAAACAGACGTAAATGCTCAAAGAGTTGGCAGACCTGACCAAGTTTACAAAGCAAAAGATTTGGAAGTCAAACTGCAGTCTGTCCAGCATGCTGTACTACACCATGTGACTGGCCATCTATAAAATTAAGGAACCCACACTCCAGTGCTCCTGCCTGGAAAATCCCATGGACGGAGGAGCCTGGTGGGCTGCAGTCCATGGGGTTGCGAAGAGTCAGACACGACTGAGCGACTTCCCTTTACTTTTCACTTTTCATGCATTGGAGAAGAAAACGGCAACCCACTCCAGTGTTCTTGCCTGGAGAGCCCCAGGGATGGGGAGCCTGGTGGGCTGCCGTCTATGGGGTTGCACAGAGTTGGACACGACTGAAGTGACTTAGAAGCAAGGATATTATAAAGAAACCCACTGCACTATTTCTCAAAAATACCCGAGCTATAAGCAGCATCAACTTTGTCCACACTTAATTTCACATCAGAGGAACACCTAACTACCTGAGTCAAAGTGTACAAGCCAGATTTCATAATACTAACTAAAAGGCTGAACTAAATAGAACAATGGGTAACAGACCGTGGTAAACTACTTGTATCTCAGATTCTCTTGCACTCAAAATATCCACAATTTAATATGACTAGATAGCACAGAAGACTGATGGGAATTCACAGGCAAAGCGCCTCTGCCCGTTGCTAGGGGAGGCCTGACCGCAGACTCCACAGGCCGGATGAATCCGGGGGACACGGACGCTGCTGTCCTCGGGGCCGCAAGAGTCGGGCCGGCTGAGCGGCTGAACTGAACTGAGGGCTAAATCTGGCCATCATCTTAAGCGCAGAGCGTCAGATCTGCTTCTTAAACTGCCAAGAATGCTGGCCTCAAAAAAATCTTTGCAAAAGAAGGCACCTGGGACTGCTACGAACACGCCAATAAAACAGAATTTTAAAAAGAGAAAAACAGTAGCCAGTTGTCACTCATGACCTGTTCAATTCCAAAAGCTATAGTTCTAACAGTCATTCAAGTGATCTGTTCATCAGATAACAAGAAAAACAGACTCAGAGCTTAACGTAGGAGCAATCGGTCTATGTGATGATGACCGTAAGCCTGTGGGTGGGTTACGGGGAGTAAGCGTGCGTGCTCCGTGGTGTCCAACTCTTTCGGACCCCACGGACTGCAGCCCACCAGGCTCCTCTATCCATGGGATTTTCCAGGGAAGAATACGGGAGGGGCTGCCATTCCCTTCTCCAGGAGATCTTCCCGACCCAGGGCTCGTCTTCGCCTGCATTCGGCAGGCAGGTTCTTCACCACTAGCGCCGCCTGGGAATCCAGTGGGGACTAGGTCGTAGGTAATTCTCTCTTAGGTCTCAACTCTCACCTGTTAGAGAAACACTGCACGGATCTGGGCATTTACTTTTGATGAATGCAGAGGTAAGCGGAGAGGGAGGGGCGGGAAGAATGGTTTAATAGTTCACACAGCTCTAATCTTACTGCAGTCACATAGAAAGCCAATGTTCAACAGACACCAATACAGATATTCACCATATGTTACTCCAACATGCAGAATCTCATTATTACTGAGTTTATAAAGAAATACGTGTACTGTGCCTCGGTGTGTGTAACCCAACATCATTCTCTTAGAAAGTAACGTCACAGGAAGGGAATCCAGAGCCTGCAGGCAGAGGTTGTTTCTCAGATACGGTCAGTAGTACCTCACTTCTGGTCCCTGCACAGAACCACAGAGAAAAGGAGACGGCGGTGAGAGAGGCTAGAGAAAGGTCCACAGACGCTCGTGAGGGACGCGCCGCCCGGCCCGCTCTCTGGCTACTGACAGGGCTGAGTCTCCTCTTGCTGTAAGCAGAGCGCTTCTGCTTGCTCTCCGTTTTTAAAGTCACTGCTGCTCCACCATGGCACTCGTCACACGGAGTCACTGGGAGGATTTAAGATGCTGCCGATAGAGCCCTGCTGCACGGCTGCAGCGCTGCTCCTATCACCTGTGTGCAGAGCCAGCAGCAAACTCTTCCATACAGCGCTGTTATCACTCAACGGCCACGATCGACAAGCAGCAGAACAGAACACAAGGCTGGATTTTAAACTCAGGCCTCGGCAGTGAACGGCACAAGACTCATTTTATTAGATCCCAGGAAAGTGAAACTGAGAATGTTTGAGAGGTGCAGTTTTTATCGGCTTCTGACCGTCGCTGCAACGACCATGAAACCCTGCCTATGCGTTATTTCCCTGAATGCTCAGATCGACTGCCTTAAGTGATAACTGTACAGAAATAATCACATTGACTCAAGAGGTTAAGTTCATTTTAGTTTCATTAAGTTCTGCTTTGTATTCTTTGCCTCATGTTATTAAAGAATTGTTTATTAATTCTAAGTATAAGCCAACCCCTCACCGCCAGCCAGCCAGCCACTGCCACTCCCTTTCTAAAACCAGCCTCTGACATGCACCCGTGGCCCCCACGCCCCCCGTCCCCAGGCAGCCTGCAGCCCGTCCAGCCCCAGGCAGGACCAGGGAGCCAGGCTCAACCACAGCACGGACTCGGGTACAAACAGCAGCGCTTTGAGCTCTTCAGCGGAGTCACAGCCGCGAGGCGTCTAGTGCTGCATCTGACGGGAGGTATCCTGGAAAATTACTGAAATCAAAACGCGCCTTTGTGTTCCTGCTAATAGACGCCCATTTAAAAGCACCTAACTAGAACAGGAACTTTATTTCATACACTGTGATTTTAGTGACACTGCAGCTATATACCTAAACACAAGTCCGATGAAGTTGTTTTTTTCTATTTTGTATCTAATGAAAGGAAGCCATACACACACGTATCTTTGTATAATATGGTTGAAAATCTTCACAACGCTGTGGCTAAAATAACCGACGTATCATTCATTCATTCATTCATTCATTCATCTGTGGCAGTGCTGTGTCTTCAGTGCTGCTCTGGCTCCCTCTCTGCTGTGGGGTGTGGGGCTCCCCTCCATTGTGGGGTGTGGTGTCCCCTCCGCTGCGGGGTGTGGGGCTCCCCTCTGCTGCGGGGTGCGAGGGACCCCTCCATTGTGGGGTGTGGGGGTCCCCTCCATTGTGGGGTGTGGGGGCTCCCCTCTGTTGCAGGGTGCAGGGCTCCCCTCCATTGTGGGGTGCACAGCTCCTCTATGCTGCAGGGTGTGGGGTCCCCTCCGTTGTGGGGTGCGGGGCTCCCCCTCAATTGTGGGGTGCACAGCTCCTCTATGCTGCAGGGTGTGGGGGTCCCCTCTGTTGTGGGGTGTGGGGGCTCCCCCTCTGCTGCAGGGTGCATGGCTCCTCTATGCTACAGGGTGCGGGGGGCTCCCCTGTTGCAGGGTGCGGGGTTCCCCTCCATTGAAGGGTGTGGGGGCTCCCCTCTGTTGCAGGGCACGGGGCTCCCCTCCATTGTGGGGTGCACGGCTCCTCTATGCTGCAGAGTGTGAGGGTCCCCTCCACTGCGGGGTGTGGGGGCTCCCCCTCGTTGCAGGGTGCATGGCTCCTCTATGCTGCAGGGTGTGAGTGTCCCCTCCGCTGTGGGGTGCGGGTATCCCCTCCGCTGCAGGGTGCAGGGGTCCCCTCCATTGTGGGGTGCAGGGGTCCCCTCCATTGCGGGGTGTGGGGGCTCCCCTCTGTTGCGGGATGCACGGCTCCTCTCTGTTGCGGGGTGTGGGGGTCCCCTCCGTTGTGGGGTGCAGGCCGCAGTGGCTTCCCGTGTGGTGGAGCGCGGGCTCTGGGCTCCTAGGCTTCAGCAGCCACAGCACGCGGGTCTGGTCTGGCGGTTCAAGGGCTCCAGAGCTCAGGCTCGGGAAGTTGCGGCGCACAGGTTCAGCTGCTCCATGGCACGTGGGATCTCTCTGGGTCAGGGATTGAACCTGCACGGGCTGGCGGATTCCTGTCCACGGGACCGCCAGGGGCGTCCCTAATTGTATGCTTGAAATACAAAATATCAGCTTTCGGATTAAAGTTCTCAAGCCATTTTCTAAACTTTCTCAATCCTGATCCTTAACAACTGCTCACGTTTAAGGAGTACACTAATACTGACTGAAACCAGAAAAGCCTGGAAATCGCTCTGGCTAGAATGGGGCTCTTAGCCCATCCCCGCTGCACTTCATTTGGAAGCGCTAGCGGTCACCAAGCAGCACCACTGTCCCGAGGCTGACATTGCCTGGAAACTGTTGCGGAAGCCCTGATCTTATTCTAAGTTTATGCTCTTTGCCAGTACAGACAGGGTAAGTCACCAAGCAAGGGGCCGAGAGTGGCAGTGGGAGAAATGGACACAGGCAGGCGGGAAGCCAGTTTCGGGGAGCGTCGAGGGCTTCTCCGCCACGTCCCAGCACCGGCATGGCCGAAGGAGAACCTTTTTGAGGGATAAAGGGGACAAAGGGGAAAGCTAAGAACAGTACAGATTTCCCACAGCAGGGCAGCTGAGAGCACAGGCTTTGCAACCCACTGGGCCAGGGTGCAAAGAAAACGCTCTGTCTCCACTTCACAGACACTTGATCTTAATGAACTCTGAGCTTCCACACTCTCATCTGAAAAATGAGGATAACAGTATTTATCTCATAGGATGTCGAGAATTAAATTGGATAATACACTAAAACACGCCAAGCAGAGTCCCTGGCACAGAGTAAAATGCGTCGCTGTGCAGAGGTTGCTGCCACTGTTCTTGCTTTGAGGACTTCACCCCTACTCCTTCCCCAGCCTACACGGCACGGGCTCATCTTGCACCACCTTTCACCACTTTCCGGCCTTCTTTCCGGGACCTGGTGCCTCCCTTAGGCTCTGCAGGAGCCTCTCTAAACACAACATCCTCCCCCAAAGACACTAACATGATATTCCTTCTAAGACCGCCAGGCCACAGCTTCCCCATCACCTCCCGAGAGGCCTCCTAACCACGCGCTCTGCGGGCACACAGTCCTACTCCAGCAGAAGGCCACGTCTACTTGCCGACAGAGCGCGGCGTGTCTGCTCCTCCTCCTCAGTTGCCCCCGAGGACCACCTGTCCTGCCACATTAGACCACAGGCTGAAATCTTCAGCGCTGTTCACAGCTGCATCTCTTGCACCCAGAACAAGCCCCAGGTACCAGCAGAAGCAGGAGAGAAGGAGGGAGAAGGGGAGGGAGGGAGAGCGCGAAGGAAGGAAATCTCAGGGTGGAAAAAGGGAATCTGAGGGTTTACAGGTCAACAGTGGATTGGCCAAAAAGTTCCTTTGGGTTTTGCCAGAACATTTAGGGAAACCTGAACAAGCTTCGTGGCCAACTTGATTGTTTGATAGGGACTCGGTTTCCTATGTGAGTTGTCAGTGAGTGAATTTTTGTACCTAACTGCAGTACTGAAAGGCATGGGATCATGGAAGAAGGGTTTCGGAAGCACACACACACACACACACTCATGCTCACACGGACATGTGCGCCCACTTGCAGATTTCCGGAGGCACTCTGAGAGCAAGCTGCCTGCCGGCCACAGGCTCCCACCTACAGGACTCATCGACTCACACACTGTTGCTTTTCCTCACCTATACATTAAGTGGCTCACTTGGTTGCTTTCCGTCTGTTTTCTTTTATGACTACATGTCGTTTATTAGGCGAAGAGATTAGCCAAGAATTCTAATCTGTAGGAAGGTTCACATGTCTTTAAAACAGAAATAGGGTTTCCTGACTTTGGTATTCTGGCAAATCTATTTTGCAAAATAAAAGCTCAGAATCTCTGCAAAACTACATTAACAGGGCTTCATAAAATCTCATCAGGAGCATTTTGTTTGATCAATGGAATGATAATAGTAAGACAGGAATGTGTTGCCGTTTTCATGCTCTGAAATATTAGAAGGTTCAAGAGAAGGGAGTAATCCAAGCAACCTGCTGTGCAGTGGAGGAAGTAGTAAAATTCTCAACTCAGGTGCCAACGGAGGACACAAGCACTCCAGCAAAGTGAGAGAGAGCCCACGCACGGTCTATGCAGGATGTTTCCTTCCACTTTCACACTAGCAGATGCCAAATAAATCACTATATTTCATAATGGAAATGGTGATGGCTAGTCACCAAGTCGTGTCTGACTCTGTGTGATCCCCTGGACTGCAGCCTGCCACGCTCCTCTGTCCATGGGATTCTTCAGGCAGGAACACTGGAGTGGGTTGCCGTGCCCTCCTCCGGGGGATCTTCCTGACCTGGGACTGAACCCGGGTTTCTTACACTGCAGGCAGATTCTTTACCAGCTGAGCCACCAGGGAAGCCCCTAATGGAAATCAGCTCAGTTCAGTCGCTCAGTCGTGTCCGACTTTGTGACCCCATGAATCGCAGCACGCCAGGCCTCTCTGTCCATCACCAACTCCTGGAGTTCACTCAGACTCATGTCCATCAAGTCAGTGATGCCACCCAGCCATCTCATCCTCTGTCATCCCCTTCTCCTCCTGCCCCCAATCCCTCCCAGCATCAGAGTCTTTTCCAATGAGTCAACTCTTCACATGAGGTGGCCAAAGTACTGGAGTTTCAGCTTCAGCATCAGTCCCTCCAATGAACACCCAGGACTGATCTCCTTTAGGATGGACTGGTTGGATCTCCTTGCAGTCCAAGGGACTCTCAAGAGTCTTCTGCAACACCACAGTTCAAAAGCATCAATTTTTCCGTGCTCAGCTTTCTTCATAGTCCAACTCTCACATTCATACACGACCAGTGGAAAAACCATAGCCTTGACCAGATGGACCTTTGTTGACAAAGTAATATCTCTGCTATTTAATATGCTATCTAGGTTGGTCATACCTTTCCTTCCAAGGAGTAAGCATGTCTTTTAATTTCATGGCTGCAGTCACCATCTGCAGTGATTCTGGAGATAAAGTCTGACACTGTTTCCACTGTTTCCCCATCTATTTCCCATGAAGTGATGGGACCAGATGCCATGATCTTCGTTTTCTGAATGCTGAGCTTTAAGCCAACTTTTTCACTCTCCTCTTTCACTCTCATCAACAGGCTTTGTAGCCCTTCTTCACTTTCTGCCATAAGGGTGGTGTCATCTGCATATCTGAGGTTATTGATATTTCTCCCGGCAATCTTGATCCCAGCTTGTGCTTTTTCCAGCCCAGCGTTTCTCATGATGTACTCTGCATAGAAGTTAAATAAGCAGAGTGACAATATACAGTCTTGACAGACTCCTTTTCCTATTTGGAACCAGTCTGTTGTTCCATGTCCAGTTCTAAGTATTGCTTCCTGACCTGCATATAGGTTTCTCAAGAGGCAGGTCAGGTGGTCTGGTATTCCCATCTCTTTCAGAATTTTCCACAGTTCATTGTGATCCCACACAGTCAAAGGCTTTAGCATAGTCAATAAAGCAGAAATAGATATTTTTCTGGAACTCTCTTGCTTCTTCCATGATCCTGCGGATGTTGGCAATTTGATCTCTGGTTCCTCTGCCTTTTCTAAAACCAGCTTGAACATCAGAAATTTCACGGTTCACGTATTGCTGAAGCCTGGCTTGCAGAATTTTGAGCATTACTTTGCTAGCGTGTGATGTAAAGGCACTGCTCGGGAGGAGAAGAAAATTGAACTGTGCACGCGCGTGGTTGGTCACTCAGACCCCATGGACTGTGGTCCACCAGTTTCCTCCATAGGATTCTCCAGGCAAGAACACTGGAGTGGGTTGCCATTTCCTCCTCCAGGGGATCTTCCCAACCAGGGATCGAACCCAGGTCTCCTGCATTGCAGGCAGATTCTTTACCACTGAGCTACTAGGGAAGCCCTTGAATTGTGCACATAATTTTGTAAATAATTTGAATTGGCTTTTCCATTGCTAAATTTTCAGCTTGTATTCTATTCCTCAGGCCATCACATCTAGCTGTAACTTCTAAGAAGGAACAGTGTGTGTTCTGCTAGTTTTCTCATAGTTACACTAACAATGAAGTGTTTACTATGAAGTTTGTGTTTCTGAGTCCTGATTTCAAGGTTTAAATCCAGAAATAGGAGCATCATCAACGTTAGGGCATTATTTTTCCTTCGGAATTTCTTGAATTCTCCTGGCAGAAATGATGGCTTTTCTAATAGTTTTCAGAAGATTTATTCTACTGTTAAAGAGATAAAAAAATAAAACTAGGGAAACGTGATTTTGACAAAAATACAGAGGTGAGCTGAAAATGTTCACTAGCACACATCCCTTGAAATAGACATTTTATACCCAGTTCACCATGAGTGTAAAGGGGAAAAGTCTCCTGAACTTTCCAAATCTGACGCTGTCACTACCACGCCTCTCCTAAGACCCGTGTTCTTAGGTTCTTGGTGATGCACCATCCATTCCGCGAAGCTGGACAGAGAGGAAAGACCAAGACCACGAGATCAGACTTTCCCAAACACAGCAGCTGCTCTGGCAAAACACTGGCGATGCCGAGGAAGCCCGCTCCCCACGTTTATTCCCACGGACTGTGCCCACGAGGCCCCTCCATCCACAGGGTCTCCAGGCAGGGTACTGGAGTGGGCTGCCATCTCCTTCTCCAGGGGATCTTTCTGACCCAGGGATCAAATCCATGTCTCGGGCGCTGGGAAGAGGGCTCTTTACCACGAGCACCACCTGGGAAGGCCGTTTCAACCACAGAAACCAATAAAGCTGTTCTTAGGTGGTGGACTCTTCCAAACAGGCAGTGGACAGGACCTGTGGTACTGGGGATAGTCTGCTGACTCCCTGCCCCCAAAGTACCATCATTCCACAAACGCAATCAAGTCCTTGGCCCTGGCATGCACTTGTCCCTCTTCCCAAACCTTTCTACTGTGCCTCTCAAAACGGTGTTCTCCATTTTTCCCAGGCGGCAGAGCCATGTGAACCATCTGAGGGTTTGTTAAAACACAGCCTGGAGGGTCTCACACCCAGCGTTTCTGACTCAGTCAGTCAAGGGTAGGGCCTGATTATTCCTATTTCTAACAAGTGCCCAGGTGATGCTGCTGGCCCAGGGACCACGCCTTGAGAATCACTGCTCCCAAGTTCCCCAATATTACTGGCAAACTCTATACGACATCCTCAGTCTCTTTACAGCAGAACATCCCTCTGCTCTCTGGACTCACCTGCACGCATTTCCCTTCTATCCGCTATCTGGGGAGTCTGCGCGGGCGTTTCTCCTCCCTCGCCCTCCCCTCCAGTGAAACATGGAGTCATGGTATTTGATGACCTGCCCATACTGTGACGTGCCCACTTCTACCCATCTCCCACCTTACTCCCAGC
This sequence comes from Nanger dama, assembly GCA_917880005.1. Lineage (NCBI taxonomy): Eukaryota > Metazoa > Chordata > Mammalia > Artiodactyla > Bovidae > Nanger > Nanger dama. The sequence goes on along the minus strand of CAKJTW010000021.1, from coordinate 3,222,624 downwards.
TACCACCTTACTACTTGTCAACAGTGTGCTCCAAACATTTTTCAGAATGCGTGCACAACGATCCTTTAAAGATGAGAATCTTCCTTGTTTAAAACCACCCTTCTGAAAGCTCTCCGAGGCCACAGGAGACTCGGCTGGGACGGGTCCCGGCCTTACTCTGCCCAGGCCTCCTCCAGGCCGCCACGCCTGCTGTTCCCAGCCTAGGATTCTTTCCCTATGCAGTCAGCCTGCATTTCTCAGGCCGCAAGGGACAGCCCCAAGAAAGCCTTTCCTGACCCTCCAGACCAGGCCAAGTTTCCTTTAATGTGTACTTGTTTCTAACTCTCTGTCTTCACATTAAAAAAATACAAATAACGGACATCTGTTATACTGGGCATTTTTCCAAGCCCTTCATACATTTGTTTGTTTAATCCTCACAAAACCCCCAAGCTAGATGCTCTTACAATTCTCCGCCTTCTCTCCTTTACTAGCCACACGGAGGAGCGGGGCACGCAGAGTTTAACAGTTTGCCCAAGTTCAAGCGGCTAGGGGTGCAAGAGCCACAGGCACGTTCAGGCCCCGTCTCCAGGCCGTAAACACTGCCTCCTAAGTGCAGAGAGCTCCACCAGAGGCCAGCGCTCACACAGCCAGGCCCTACACAGACACAGTCTGCACAGAGTCGGGCATTTATTAGGTAAATGAGTTGTTGAAGGAACTGATTACATGTTAGCATAATATTATCTATTATTCACTAATCTGCATTAAGGCTTATTTCAAAAAGGGCTTTCTACCCTGCCATCGGTCTTAGCATCATCAGCTACAGACCTTGTCTCTTAACAGCTGTAGGACTATCGTTATGTGGACTAAGTCCTTGAATTCCTTTCACAGCAGACGTTTTAATCTACTTGCTAAACCATTTCACCTGTGTGCATATGTATATAAACAACCGTATAAGTCAGCATAAACAGAACACTAAGATATTACCATAATCTAGTTATGAAATTTCTGTGACAATTATTTTTAGAGAGGTATACATATTCTTGTGGAGTATCCTTATATTCAAAGGGTACGGGGTACAGCAGTGATGGAGGGTGAAATACCGTCTTAAACCACCACTTCATTCCACCTATTGCAGTTTTATTATTTTAAGATGTGATACACATATCCCTTACAGTGTAAATTCTAACTAAAATCACACTATCCAAACTCAGGAAACATCAAAACTCTTTAAGGTGGAGCTGTTTCCCTTCGCTATTCAAGCTCTTATTACCATTCTCTATCCACAATCTAGGGACCAAACATATTTCATAAATAATGAGGCATCCTTCATTACACAAACTCAGGAAGAAAACAGACTCACATGGTAGAGAACACCTGAGGTTAACTTATTTTGAAATTTTAAATTAAAGAGGGCATGTGCTTTGGTTGTTTGTACAAAAGAGGCATGGGCTGGGAAAGAAAAAAAAAAGCTGAGATTTTATGTCTCCTTGGGACAGTGATCATATTTCTAAATCTTTTCATCATCCCTGGACATAGCACCTCAAGGATAGCCCATAAAAATTTTGATGCGCTGTTAATGTGTTAATACAGCCAAGATAAAGTTCTCATTCCTGAAGTTTCGTTTACATGTGCACTATAAATCTATTTTAGACTATTATGAAACTAGTATTTAAAAAATATAGCTGTCTCAATAATGACATTTGCAGTTTATAGAACATGCACACATGCACACGCACACACAAACACACACACGCACGCACACGACCCTGCCTTCGCCCAGCCTGAGACAACAAGCCACTATTTCTCAGTAATGACATTTGCAGTTTACAGAACACGCTCACACGCACGCGTGCGCACACACACACACACACACACACACGCACGCACGCGCGCGACCCTGCCTCCGCCCAGCCTGAGACAACAAGCCACTATTGTGCTTCTCTGTCATCTTCGTCTCCTTCACCTGGCCGGTGCGTCAGTCTTCTTCACAGCGGCATTTACGCAGCAGGTAGACCGGTCACTCTGCAGAACCTCCTCCACGGCTGTGTGTGCCGCTTCTTTGTGGTCAGAGCTGTGTTACACGTCTGGGAAGCAGTAAGTCAGAGGCGGCGTCATAGTGCCTCCTGTGGGGACAACTGATGAGATCGACACGAGGTCTGGAGACCAGACGGTAATGTGAGAGCCAGTGCGATGTTCTGATGATTACAAACGTGCTCTGATTATATAAACGTGTATCTTGGTTTTCAGGAAATACCTGTCAGCTTATTTAGAGGTGAAAAGGCACCACTTCCATAACGAGATTTCAGACAGACCAGCCAGAAGAGCAGAGAGAAGCAAAGCAAGCCTATCTGCGTGTTTGCAGACGGAGAGAAAGAGTTAGTAAGTAAATGTGGCACAGCTTCAACATTTGGGGAATGTGACCAAACGGTACATAAAAATTATTTTTCCTATTCTTGCAACTTCCCATAGCCCTGAAATTATTTCAAAATAAAAAGACAAAAAAGGGAAAAATAAAAATTAAAAGAAATAAAATGACCAATGTCCTACAAGTAATCCCAGGAACCCAAATAACCAAAGTCTTTGAATGAATTATAGTTGGTTTATAATATTGTGTTATTTTCAGGTGTATAGCAGAGAGATTCAGATATTCTTCCATTCCAGGTTATGATACTGAATACAATTCCCATTGTTTTTGTTCAGTTGCTAAGTCAGGTCCAACTCTTTGCGACCCCATGGACTGCCACATGCCAGGCTCCCGTCCTTCAAGACTACTACAGTCTATGGAGTTGCAAAGAGTCAGACACGACTGAGCAACTAACACTTTCACACTGTTCACTTTTTCATAAACATAAGCAAAAAAACTTGTATATTTATAGTACTTATTAATTTATTAGTGTGATAACTCGTGATTCAAATATAAATAAGTATGAATGCCAAAAGCAAAGATATAATGATATTTTTATTAATATAAAGATATGAAAAGCCACAGTAACAGTAAATCTGAGTTTTACATACCCTTTCAATGCAAGGTTGTTCAAAGTGGAAAGCATCTACAAAGATAAACCAGAAAGAGATTTTTAAAAGACAGGATTAAAGTAAATAATCTTGCTGGGAGTCTGCTAAATCATATACTCAAAAAATAAAAATAAAAAAAAAAGAAAAGTATATCCATGTAAATATAACCTCCATATTCTTAGCAAATATTATCCTGTACAAAGTAAGTAATATTCAATCAGTTTTACGTGAACAGTTTCTCCAAAAATGAATTCAAAGAGTGCGAGGAAGTCATCCCCTCAAGGAGTATTTTACAGCAGCCTCTAGAGTGTCTGGAGCTGATGGCAACTGGCACCAAAAGCAAAACTGGGAAGTAGGAGGGAAGCAACCTCAATGGCTTCACCAATCTCACAGGAGAAAAATGCTGCGCTTAGGATGGTTTTGAAATAAATTCAAGTTTTAGAAAAATACAGTTTAATGGGCCAACTAACACTGCAAATGTGTAAGGGTCCACACCTGCGGACCTCAGTTGGTAAACCATCTGCCTGCAGTGCAGGAGACCTGGGTTTGATCCCTGGGTCGGGAAGATCCCCTGGAGAAGGAAATGGAGGCCCACTCCAGTGTTCTTGCCCGGAGAGTCCCATGGACAGAGGAGCCTGGCAGGCTATAGTCCATGGGGTTGCAAAGAGTTGGACACGGCTGAGCAGCTAACAGGTTCACTACTTTCACAAACAGATGGCTATTAGATTATTTCAGCCATGACATCCATTCAGCCATAGCCGAAAACCTAGCAGGCTTTGATAAACTGTTATGACAGATACACAGTATTTGGAATGATTCAAGACAGGATAATTTCTGAGACATGACACACACTCCACGGTGCTTTTGATAAACTGCTCACCTTTGCCAGCTCATGCCTTCGCTTCCTTTCTGCCCAAGCCGACTCTACCCGAAGGAATGGTAGGGTGTCTATATGCCTAATGCTGAAACCAGCAAGACACCTCCACATATCCCACGCTGGCCTATCAGAATTAGAAATAGGTGACCTTTGTGCTTCCTGTCTTATTCAGCTCCCTCTCATTGCACGGTAACCCCCTGACACCTACATAGCTCACTGAGTCCTCAAAGTCTCTCAGTGCCTAAGCAAGTCACCCCCACCAGCTTGACAACTACTTTTTTTATGATAAGAGGCTTTTAGTTCTCAGCTAGTTGACTCTGGCACGGCAGTTTAAAAACACATTTTAATTAAAATGATTCCCATAAGACTGAAAACATTTATATAGGAACCAAGGTACTATGTGAAGAATTACAGAAAAAATCAGGGTGCTAGTAGATAGCAAATTAAGCAAAATGCTTCAGCTTTCACAAGTATGTATTTTTGCACACCTATGAGAAAAGAACAGTGATTAAATAAGTCTTACTAAAAGATCTCTATTTTCTTCTCTTAATAGTCAACAGGACTGAAAGAATTCTGAGAATGTGGTATACCAAGATTTGCAAGACATTTGCTAAGCTATCCTATGATATTCAAGAGAGAGACGTAGGTGGATCTTTAGTTAATTGAAGGACCAAACTCAAACAGTACTAATTAATAGTCTGAGATCAAGTTGCAACTTGTAAAGTGTGACATGCTTTGAACCTTGTCCAGTCCCTTTTAACACTTATCGGGTATTTTCACGAAAGAACAAAATGCGCATGCCGCGGAGCTAGGAAGCCAGTGAACATCAGAATTAATCTTTTAAAGAAGTTTGTAAAGAAATGAAAAATAAAACACAATGAATTCTTTCAGTACTTTTCAAGGTCTCAGTGTATTTCAGATCCTGTGCCAAGAATTTGGTTTATAAAAATTGTAAAACTTTGGCAGATCTGACTCACAGACTATCTCTTCTTAAAAAATTTTTATAAAGTTTTTAAAGGCTACTTTCCATTTACAGTTTCAAAACCTAGGCTAGCTTTCCGTTTGTACAACATATCCTTGAGAATACCTTACACCCAGCAGGTTTCACCTACCTCTCCCCAACCCATGCTGGCCTCCCCGCCCCCCCCACCCCCCCTGCCGTGGCCACTGGCTTGCTCTCTGTCCCTGTGAGCTGTTTCTCTTGTTTCATTCACTCATTTGTGCTGTTGTTCAGATTCCACACATCAGTGGTTTCATGTAATACATGTCTTTCTCTGACTTATTTCACTTAGCATAAAACCCTCCCTGCCCATCCATGTGGCTGCAAGTGGCAGGATTCTGTTTTTATGGCTGACTAGTATTCCCTCGTGGGCACACATACACCACGCCTTCCTTATCCGTTCATCTGCGGATGGACATTTAGGTTGCTTCCGCATCTTGCCCATTGGAAATGCCACTGCTATGAATACGGGGTGCGTGTATCTCTTCAAATTAGTGGCGTGGCTTTCGTCTTCTATGTACATGTCCATAGGCGTGGGGCTGCTGCGCCATGTGGCGGCCCCACTGTTAAGTTTCTTGGGGCGCTGCCACACCGCTCTCCAGGGTGGCCGCACCCACCCACACCCCGCCAGCAGGGCGAGAGGGCTCCCTTTTCTCCACATTCTTGCCAACACTCGCTCTGTGCCTTTCTGAGGATGGCCATTCTCACAGGTGTTAAGGCGACTGTGGTTTTCATTTGTATTTCCATTATGAACGTGATGCTGAGCATCTTTTAATATGATCTCAGGCTCATTTTACACTTTCCCTCCCTACACCTGGAATCAACTTCTTCTCCAGGGAACTCTGCTATCTTTCAGTGGGGAAAGGTAACAGCAAGACCTGGGCGTAGGCATACTCATTGCTCTGGGAACGGCCTTTTTATGTGGATGGAACAGGAACTGAAACATCATGAGCTCATATTGACGGTAACCGTTCAAACGGGACATTGTAGGATTTTTCCCTAGCTTCTTTCATTTTATAACTTTTATTTCATTTGTAACTTTCTGTTACGCTGAGTATCTTGAGTTCCAATAACATGCTTATCTGTTTTTATACAAAAACAATAAAACATTTTTAAATTGCAATACTACTATTATTAGTAACGAAATCACGGAACAAAGTTGAAGATTTCTGTGCAGTTTCATGTCCTTAAAAATGTAACTCACTGAAGATTTCCCACTTCTTCATACACCAGATTTCCACATGTTCTTGGTATACTCTAAGACTTTATATTCTGTGCTATTCTGACCCATTCTTCTGTCCAGGGATAACTGAACCTTAATAGGTATGTGATAAATCAAGTGAATCTCTAACTCAATGTGGGGAACAGCAGACACAGTTTCTGACAGAAGAGCCTCGAACGGTTTCTTTTCTTTCTTTCAGTTGTTCACTCATTTTCCAGTACCGACTCTGGCAAAGGAACACACCTACACCTTTCAAGTTTTGGTTTAAAGTTGCAAAGGAAAAATAATCTTAAAGTTTTGGGAAGACTTGAAACTGGGAAACATGAATCAGGCATCCAACCCATCGGAACCAGCACTTTACATGCGTGGAAATTCCACTTCTGTAGACTATGGAAATTCGTGTATTGTTTTCAATTTTTTAGAAACAAATCAAAGTTCAGATAGGAACTACTTAGGTTTTCCGAAGGAGATATATTTGCTTTTGTTTATCCTGGAGCAGAGTTTAAAATACAAACAGCTTTCAAAGTAAGTTGAATGCAAAGAATCCCATCAACAAACTTGGAGAGAAATTCAGCAAGTATCCCTTGAATAGCTTTCCTGAAAGAAGTGATTTATTTGAGAGAATTAATAAAGATAGCTTTTTTAGTGTTACAAAATGGCATAAAAAAACCAGCAAAATGGTTGTACAAGGAGATGACACAATTCTTTATAAAAAACTTTTCTAAGTTCTGCAATGAGTCAGTTTAATATGGGACAATAAAATAACAGACATCAAAACCAATTATGAAAATAAACTACCACTTCTGATGTTTGCCTTCTTAGTGTTTCCATTTCTTTCAAAAATACCAGCTTAGTATTTAAGTAGAATGGGAGCGGACAAAGTCAAAGTATTACATTTTCTAATATATAAAATATTTTATTAATATCAGAGTATTAATATGTAGCTCTTCACTAAATGATGAAATATTACATGTATTTTAAAGCATTATTATTAAAAGCTTTAAGATTCCTCAGGTATTTTAAAAGTAACTTGCATTTCAGTAAGAATACGTTTGTAAATAGACCGTGATAATGCCATAAAGCTTTTAGTGAGATCTCTTCGCCCTCACGGAGAAGGCAGTGGTGCCCCACTCCAGTACTCTTGCCTGGAAAATCCCATGGGCGGAGGAGCCTGGTGGGCTGCAGTCCCTGGGGTCGCGAAGAGTCGGACACGACTGAGTGACTTCACTTTCACGTTTCACTTTCATGCACTGGAGAAGGAAATGGCAACCCACTCCAGTGTTCTTGCCTGGAGAATCCCAGGGACGGAGGAGCCTGGTGGGCTGCCGTCTATGGGGTCGCACAGAGTCGGACACGACTGAAGCGACTCAGCAGCAGCAGCAGCAGCTTTTCCCTTAACCTCCTAAAGATAACTGCTTTCTATGACCAAAAGTGTAAGACAACAATGCTAATTAGCATATAGAATACCCGCAAACAATAGTATTTTAAAAGAGCCTGGCAGTGAGAATTCCACTTGTGACATATGCTACGTATTTTACTGTCAACAATAAAAATGATTACAGTGTAACTACAGAAGCAGGCAAATGCTGAGAAACACTGTTTAAACAGTGCGACTGGCCCTTATTTACCAACAGTTCTATGGTACTCCACAAATAATCATGAATCAAGATTGCAAAGAATGGCCATGAAATGCAGGTTCCTACAGCCTTAATTTCTTTGAAAAACCACTGGCAGTTTCTCTCCGGGTAGCTGAAGATTACCGAGTAGTTTGGAATACATGTGTATAAGGTCACATTCCATCCATTTGAAGCTCAGTTTCAAGTTTTCATTCTTTGTCCTCTTTATTAACTATTCTTTCCAGTAGCAGTCACTGTAAACGAAATTAATGGTAATTTTTGTCCAAATGCCTGTTTTGTTATTTATTTGTATCTTGTTACTTCTGAAAAGGAAATGGAATAGTGACAGTCATTAAAGGTAAATCACTGAAAATCCCATTAAACACTGTGTGGCCATTGCAATCTGAGAGCTGTATGTGACAAGGCCCCTCAGAGGAAGGGAAGGGAAGGGGACCCGCGTCCCAGAGGAGGCAGGACAGCCTGAGACGGACGCGGGCCAAGGGAGAGGCCGCCTCTGCGCCGCGGCCGCGCGGGTCGCTGTCCCGGAGCTTCACCGGGCGGCGTTTGCGGTGGCAGAGCGTAGTGTTCCGGTGCCCAGGAAGCCACTTCTGGGTGCCAAGCAAATGTTTTCACTAACGCGTAAAGCCACTCTCGAAAAGTTTAGAGAAGAGCAACACTCTACAAAGACTCCTCTGGCACTTTCAGAAGGGGATGGCGAGGAGTGAGGCGCACGCACTGTGGATTCCCCGCACCGAGGAGGGGGACCCACGCCGCGGGCGCCGCGGCGGCCCCAGCGGGGAGGGGCCGGAAAGCAGGGCCCGTGTGCACGCGCGCAGCCGGCCCCCCCCGCCTGCCTGAGCCGCCCCCCCTGCCCGCCGCGGCCCCCCTGCCTGCCGCGGCCGCCCCCCGCCTGCCTGAGCCGCCCCCCCGCCTGCCGCGGCCCCCCGCCTGCCTGAGCCGCCCCCCCTGCCTGAGCCGCCCCCCCGCTGCCTGCCGCGGCCGCCCCCCCCGCCTGCCGCAGCCCCCGCCCCCCGCCTGCCGCGGCCGGCCCCCCCTGCCTGAGCCGCCCCCCCCCGCCTGCCGCGGCCCCCCCGCCTGCCTGAGCCGCCCCCCGCCTGCCTGAGCCGCCCCCCCTGCCTGAGCCGCCACCCCCCTGCCTGAGCCGCCCCCCCCTGCCTGCCGCGGCCGCCCCCCCGCCTGCCGCAGCCCCCGCCCCCGCCTGCCGCGGCCGGCCCCCCCCCTGCCTGAGCCGCCCCCCCCGCCTGCCACGGCCCCCCCGCCTGCCGCGGCCGCCCCCCCTGCCTGAGCCGCCCCCCCCGCCTGCCTGAGCCGCCCCCCCCCGCCTGCCTGAGCCGCCCCCCCTGCCTGCCACGGCCCCCCCGCCTGCCGCGGCCGCCCCCCCTGCCTGAGCCGCCCCCCCGCCTGCCTGAGCCGCCCCCCCGCCTGCCTGAGCCGCCCCCCCTGCCTGCCACGGCCCCCCCTGCCTGCCGCGGCCGCCCCCCTGCCTGAGCCGCCCCCCCTGCTGCGGCCGCCCCCTCTTGCCGAGGCCGCCCCCCACCGCCCGCCGCGGACACTCACGGGACGCGGTGAGGCGCCCGCACCCGCAGACGCCCAGGGAGCAGGCGGACAGGGCTGCGCGCTGCCGGCGCTGCCAGACCCACGCGCGCTGCGAGCCCTCAGCGGACAGGAGGCCTGTGACAAGCCCGGGCAGGGCGTGACGGGCCACCCCTGCCTCTCGCTTCCCTGCCCCACCTGCAAGGCCCAGCCTTGCCTCGGTGCTGGAGCCGCTCTTGAACACCCCACAGATCCCAGCTTCAGCCTTAATCGGAAGCAGTAACAGCCTGGAAGGCTCGCTGAGATCAGGGGCTCTCACCCTGGTCCCGGGGGTCTTGGAAGGCTACCAAATGCAGAGGGTCCTGAGCTTGCAGAGCTTTTAAAGAAACAGCTCTTTTTCAGTTTAAATGAGTTTAAACTCCCACACCTAAAACCTCTTTCAGTTATTAACAAGCTCACTCGAAATGAGGTTTATGCCAGTCCCTTTGGAAGGCTGCCTGGAGGGAATAAGATATGACATGTGAGTGACCAGCCTCGCATGCATATTAAATACCTTTCTTGGAGAACTGTGAGAGTTGTGAGGGCTAAAAAGAGATGCTGATGACCCAGATCGGCGACGGAAAGGCAGAAGAACCTTAGGATAAATTTTCTGGCACAAAATAAAACCACCTGCCTACTTCACTTTTCTTTTTTTCACCCACGAGAGAAAAATTCAGAAGACTCTCCACAAAGCTTCCCTCAAATTCATTTGTCTTGATTAGAGCAGTCAGAATGGTGACGAACAGTATTAAAATGACTTGGAAGTATTTATAACTGTGTCTTATTATTAGCAGCAACAGCAGCAAGCAATGGAGAAGCAAGTAGCATCTGGTAAGTAGGGAGTTTACGGTTTACAAGAATTTACACTTGACCCCTTCTGTGTGCCCCTTAATTCTCATAGTAATTCTGAGAAATACAGATATAGTTCTACCACTGAGTTTAACAGATGAATAAATCAAGGCTTACAGAGGTTAAGCAGCCTCTGACAACATACGTACTATAATCTAAGACTCAAGTTCACTTCCTATAACTCTGCAAAGCTCATGTTCTTCCAACAGCCTCATTTGTTAAATTAAACGTTTCAGTTGCTGCTGCATTTTGTCCATTCAGAAAGAGCAACATTAACTTGATTTTTCTTATTATTTAGGAAACAAACAACTATTAGCCCTACCCAAGGCTTACAATATACAGTTACTAATAAGCCATTTCATTAAAAAAAAAAAGTATATGATTTTCCTTTTAAAAAATACGCTTTAACAGCTTCTTCATCTTGACTCCAGTAAAACTTACTAATATTTTTTGCAATGATTTTTTTTGTTTGTGGTTTCTGTGGTTATAGAAAGCTTCTGAGAAGCCTCTTTATCCTGCTATGTGAGCTGAGCCCTCAAGACCCCTTTCCCCGTCCCGAACGACGGGGCAACAGTCACTGTGATGTAAGCACCCTACAGCTGAGTGTCAGTGGCACCTACTGACAGGATGCGCAAAAACAGACCACATCTTCATCTCATCCTGTTTTAATGACTGAAAATTTCAAAACAAAACATAACTGAAGAAATTATAACTTGAGTTTCTTTCAGATCATCTGGATTGGATTTTGAACAACAGGGATATGTTTTAAACAAGAAGACAAGAAATTAATGACAAACATTCAATAAACTATGCTAGCGTATTTTGTGCTGATTAAAAGCTAGATACTTTCTGCTCTCTGTTGCTGTGTTGTTTTTGAAGTCTCCAGGAGCAGCCCTTCTAATGTTTTTTTTGGATGAGAGTGCAGTCAGCCACACACTCGAGAGGTAACTGCTGTGCAATTAAGCCGGGAGACCTGCTATTGAGACACAAACGATCCAGATTAGCTAGCTGTCTCTTCTGCTCAAAATTTAGCTAATTTGTCAAATTTCTCGTTGGTTTTCTATAAAGATCTTTATATTTATGACGCAATCAGGACTTTTATTGTGTGCAAATTTGAGAGAAATAAGGCTTTGGTGTTGAGTTCTAGCAGATAGGCACACAAATGAGTACGAGCCGAAATCTCCAAACCGGTTTTCTGGTTGCGTCAGTGATCCAGGCACTTTTTTTTCTCTGTGGTGCTTTCAATCAGTAGTCATTTCGTGTCTCTCAAATATATTGATTTCTCTAACGGTTTGCTGAACCCTTGGAGTTCAAAGACGAAAGAATTAGGCCATCAATTATGAACGGGGAAAAATAAGGGGCAAGACTGAGTCTGGCTTTAAATGTTCTAGTCTATTTTCACCCTTCCTATTGGTTCCTTTTGTTAGGCTTTATTTTTTGGGGGGTGGGTGTTTGCTGCTTAGTTGCTAGTGAAAGTCGCTCAGTTGTGTCTGACTCTTTGCCACCCCATGGACTACAGCCTGCCAGGCTCCCCTGTCCATGGAATTCCCCAGGCCAGAATACTGGAGTGGGCAGCCTTTCCCTTCTCCAGGGGATCTTACCATACAGGGATCAAACTCAGGGCTCCTGTATTGCAGGCAGATTCTCTCCCATCTGAGCCATCAGGGAAGCCCAAAACTGCCGGAGTGGGCAGCCTATCCCTTCTCCAGTGGATCTTCCTGACCCAGGAATTGAACTGGGGTCTCCTGCATGGCAGGAGGATTCTTCACCTGCTGAGCTACCAGGGAAGTCTATGGAGTTGCTAAGCAGTGTCCAATTCTTTGCAACCCTGTGGCCTGTAGCCCGCCAGTCTTCTCTGCCCATGGGATTTCCCAGCCAAGAATACAGGAGTGGGTTGCCATTCCCTTCTCCAGGGGACCGTCTTGATCCGGGGATCAAACCCACATCTCCTGCACTGGCACGTGGTTTCTCGACCACTGACCCACTGGGGAAGCCATTTTGGGGAGGGAATGGGGTAAATTTCTGAAATAAATAATATCATTTCTTGGATCAGTAGATTAATACAGACCATCATTTCTTGGGAATGTTAGCAGATGTCATATGCAAATATGAGTCCATCTTCAAAAACCTGAGATAGAGGATGTTAAGATGAAATAGATGTCTTTACTACTGGGTGTCTTAGAAACATATTTGTTAATAATGTTCAAAGAAAGGGATATGGAAGAAAGCATTTGTTGGAAATTCACTTCACCATGAAATTCCTTTTATGGAGTATGTACTAACTTCTCAGAGATTAGCAGAACACTAAATTCTAAATTAAGTTGAAAAACCAACCATGCTATAAAACCCTAAACTACGTATCTGATATATAAATCACTGATTGAGACTATCTCAAATTTATAAACTTTGTATTTGAAGGGTATATTAAAAATAGTCTGTACAGGCCAAACTGCAGGTCAGCTCACTGACAGAATGTACCTAAACATCAAGAAAAAGTTTTATGTAAAGTTTACAAACGAAGTTTAAAATGCAAAGCCAACACTGTGTGTGTGTGTTTTATATAAGGCTTTGTGGAAAGCAGCGCATTTCTTTAAAATGCATTAGTTTACTTGTCCATGGCTTATAATCTATGAAATTAACCAGGACTCACAAAAGAATAACACATCACAGCATATAGTGTGTGTTGGGGGTCGGGGCGGGGGGGTGGCGGCGGCTGCGATGAGTGATGGTAAGTGATTTAAATACCTTAAGTGGGGAGGGGGGATAGAAAAATCTTCACAAATTTAACAAATCTTTTTATTTTGAATGTATATGAAGCATTTTAATTTAAACCAGGTAGGTTTGCTAATAATTTTATTCAAAACATTGGCTTAAAAGGTGAAGTCTTTGAAATGAAATGAACATTTGATTTTTTTTTAAACAAATGACCACATACATAGTAGTCACATATATTTGAAATAAAGCGTCTTCATGAAACACTAAAGCTACATTTTGTTTGTAGGCTCTCTTAGTTATTTTTATCTTTAGCACTGCTGTAATTTACATTTTGTTTCATTAAAAGAAGGCAAGTCAGCTTTGCCTTAACTATCCTGTGGCAATACAGCAAACATGATCTTTTAAATATATATTTCTTTTTATTCATTTATTTATTTGGCTGTGCTGAGTCTTGATGCTTTTGAACTGTGGTGTTGGAGAAGACTCTTGAGAATCCCTTGGACTGCAAGCAGATCCAACCAGTCCATCCTAAAGGAGATCAGTCCTGGTTGTTCTTTGGAAGGACTGATGTTAAGCTGAAACTCCAGTACTTTGGCCACCTCATGCAAAGAGTTGACTCATTGGAAAAGACTCTGATGATGGGAGGGATTGGGGGCAGGAGGAGAAGGGGACGACAGAGGATGAGATGGCTGGATGGCATCACCAACTTAATGGACGTTGAGTCTGAGTGAATGAGTGAACTTCGGGAGTTGGTGATAGACAGGGAGGCCTGGCGTGCTGCGATTCATGGGGTCACAAAGAGTTGGACACGACTGAGCGACTGAACTGAACTCTGCTCAAAAGTCTGGTGACACAGGAGGCAGTGTAAACGTCCCTGATGCCTCAATATATCAAACAGTTCGCCATCCTCAGCCAGCAGTCACTAACGCACAAGGCTGGCTCACCCTTCTATGATACGCGGTCTGCTCTTGAGCAAGACCGTCTTGTTCTCTAAGATGAGAGAGCAGTATGGTTTTTTACTTCCATAAGAACTGAGATTGTTTAGCTTTTATATTATGTTTTGAAATCACTAGTTTGCTAATATATTTAAGTAACACAAGTTGCAGAGAAATAATTGTACCAAAAGAAAAAAGGAGAAGAAACAGAGAAAAGAACAGTTGCAATGAAGTAGTCCCTCTCATATGTCACTTCCTGAGAAATAAAACTAGATTCTGACTTTTTAAGGATCTATAGGAATAAAAGGCACAAACTTTCACCAATTCCTAAGACGGATTAAATTATTTTGTTATGAAAAGACGTTTAAAGGGTGATTACCAGGATTTATTCCAGGGATGCCAGGGTGGTTCGATATCTGCAAATCAATCAACGATTGACTTGAAGTTGAAGAATAAAAGTCATATTATCATCTCAATAGATGCAAGAAAAGTCTTTGTACAAAATTTAAAATTCATTCATGATAAAAACTCTCCACAAAATGGGTATATAGGGAAATTCTTCAGCATAACAAAGACCATTGGTCCACAGCTAACATCATACTCACAACTCAAGTGTGAAAAGCTGAAGCATTTCCTCTGAGTCACGAACAAGACAAGAGTACCCATTTTGGCCACTTTTATTCAACACAGTATTGGAGTCCTAACCATAGCAATCAGGCAAGAGAAAGAAATAAAAGGGATCCAGATTTGAAAGGAAGAAGTAAAACTGTTAATGTTTGTAGATACCATGATACTACGCATAGAAAATCCTCCAGACATCTCCAAAAACGTACTCACCAATGAATTCTGTAAAGTTCTAGGATACAAAACTAACCTACAGAAATCTGTCACATATCTACACACTAACAACAAGAATCAGCAAGAAAAATTAAGAAAACAATCCCATTTATAATCACGTCAAAGAGAATAAAATACCCAGAAATAAAATTATCTAAGGAGATAAAAAGACCTGTACTTGGAAAACTGTACAACACTGATGAAAGAAATCAAAGATAATACAAGCAACAGATTCTCTTCATTTTTCAATAGCATGTTAATGGAGTGAAGGGATCTGTATTATTAATATGGCCATACTCCTCAAGGCAATCTGCAGATCCAATGCAATCCTTATCAGAATACCAACGGCATTTTTCCAAAACTAGAACAGACAATTCTAAAATTTGTATGGAAACACGAAAGACCCTGAATAGACAAAACAGTCTTAAGAAAGAATAAAGAAAGCTGAAGGAATCACACCCGCTGACTTCAAACTGTACTTCAAAGCTAGAGCAGTCCACACGGTACGGCACTGGCACAAAAAGAGATGCACAGACGGAAGGGACAGAACAGAACCCAGAAACAAACACACTCACAGGGCCGCGAGCCTACGAGAAAGGAGGCAAGCGCATGCAACAGCGGGAGACAGCCCCTTCAAGAATCGGTGCTGAGAAAACCGGACAGCTACTCCAAGACACTGCGCTTTTACACCATGCCCAAAAGCGGACGTAAAAAGGATTCAAGACTTCATTGTATGGCCCGAAACCATAAAGGCCTAGAAGGAAACACAGGCAATATGCAATCTGACATCAGTCTTATCAGTTTTATTTTTGAATACATCCCTTCAGGCAAGCAAAACAAAAGTAAAAGCGAATGTGCACAGTGATCAAAATTATTAACAAGGCGAAAAGGTCACCGACGGAACGGAGTAACGTATGCGCAAATGACACCGCACCTAAGGCTGCATCTATACATCCCAGACTGAACTCAACACCAAAAAAAAAGCAAACAGACGCAAACTGGGCAGAGGATGGACGTCCCTGGTGACGCCGTGGTTCAGAATGTGCCTGCCAGTGCAGGGACCCGGGCTTGACTCCTGGTTCAGAAAGACCCCACAGGAGGCGGAGCAACGAAGCCCGTTCCCAGCACTGCGCGCGAGCGCCCTGGGGGCCGTGCTGCACACGGCGGCCCGCGAGGGCAGCGCACGTGCACCGCGCACCCTGAGCGCGGTCTCTGCAGCAACAGAGGCGGGGCGGCCGCAGGTGGAGAAGCGCTCTGTAACTGGGCGGAGGATGAGAGACAGACGCTCCACACGAAAAGGCACTCAGATGGTACCAACTATCGGGGAGACGAGATTCAAAACCACAGCTGGGTATCAGCTCACATCCATCAGAATGACTGTCATCAGAAAGACAGCAAATGATAAATACCGTCAAGGAAGTGGAGAGAAGCAACCCCTCCTGCGCTGTTGGTGGGAATCTAAACCGGAGCGATCTCTACGAAAAACAACGTGGGATACTCAGAAAACTAAAAACAGAACTGCTGTAAGATCCAGAAATTCCACGCCTGGCATTTGTCAGAAGAAAACAAGAACACTGATTCAAAAATACATATGTGCCCTGTGCACACCACAGCATGTTTACAAAAGCCAAGATATGGACGCTGCCTAAATGCCTAGCAACAAAACAACAGATAAAGAAGACGTGGTAGATCCGCACAGTGGAATATTACTTTTTTGGTTGTTTTTTACTCAGTCACAAAAAGAATGCATCTTGCCGCTTACGGCAGCACAGATGGAGCTGGTGGACACTATGCTGAGCTCATCAGTCAGACTGAGAAAGGCAGACGCTGCGCGGCTTCCCCCATGCAGAATCTAAAAGGCAGACAAACACAGCAGAACAGAAGCAGAGTCACAGAGAGGGGACGGACAGGTGTTTCCCAGAGGGGACTGGGGGAGGAGAGACAGATGAGGGCGGTCAGGAGGTGCGAGCTTTCAGTCACGTAATAAATGAGTCCCGGGTGTGACATGTGCAGGGTGGGGAATGCAGTCAGCAACTGTACCATCTTTGTTTGGTGACTTGCTGTAACTAGGATTATCACAGTGATCCTTTTGAAACGCACAGAAATGCTGCATTACTATGCGTGCACCAGGAATTAACTCAGTATTGAAGGTCAATTATCCTTTAAAAACAGACAAATTCATAGAAAAAGATCAAATTTGGGACTTCCACATGTGGGAGTGGAGGGTGGTCAAAAGGCACCAGACTTTCAGCCGTGAAACAGGTCCTGGGGGTGTGCCGCCCAGTGCCGTGCCCCCAGCAGCGCAGTGGGGTGCCACACGCATGTGAGAGCCTCTGAGGGAGAGCCTGAGGAGAGCCTTCACCGCAAGGGGAAACCTGCTTTTCTACTTCTTTAATTTATAGCAAGTCTCATATGTATATGAGATGATGGATGTTCACTGAAATTATTGTGCTCATCATTTCCAGATACATGGGATAAGAGAAACTGTCACATACTGAGTTATGCGGAATCATTCTGTCTTATGCAGGAGTTAACTTGAATTTTACACTAAATGAAACAGCCACTGGTGGCCTATCAAACATATACCATACATCTGCTTTAATTATTAAAGGAAAAGGCAACATTCACCAGAAGAAAAGAACGTCTATGTTAAAAATAAAGAATAAGTGACTCTTTACCTGGGATGTCAACGTTGGTCCTCCTTTGATGATTTAAGACTCCCTTCCCAGCTGCTGAGCCATACTGACTTACAGAGTACATACTGACTTAGTTTGGAAATCCTGAAGGAATGTCTCCCCCTGTCGTGCTGATGTTCTTTGTTCTGACAAGACAGAAAACTGATGAAAACTCTTCTCTCCACAGTTATTCAGGAGGCTCTGATCCAGGCTAGAGTCCTCAGTTTGGCTCAAATGAAACTCTCTTCTATTCCTATTATACACTGCTTATTGCTAATTTTCATTGCTGTATGTAAGTCAACCTTAAACTTAATTGAGTGCTGAATGTCAATTATGTTTCAATGAAGCTGAAGGAAAAAAAAAAGACTGGAAGCAATGTTCTTTGGTTCACCTCCACTAGTTATAACTGGACATGTCTTCCGTGCATTGTAGAATCGAAATGTGCCAGTCTAACCATGCTCGTGTACAATTCCTAACTATGTCCAAACCCAGACATCGTATTAGAAAACAAACCTAGACAGCATATTAAAAAGCAGAGACATAATTTTCCAACCAAAGTCTGTATAGTGAAAGCTATGCAGTCAAGTATGGATGTGAGAGTTGGACCATAAAGAAAGAAGAAAGCTGAGCACCAAAGAATTGATGCTTTTGAACTGTGGTGTTGGAGAAGACTCTTGAGAGTCCCTTGGACTGCAAGGAGATCCAACCAGTCCATCCTAAAGGAAATCAATCCTGAATATTCTTTGGAAGAACTGATGGTGAAGCTGAAGCTCCAATATGCTGACCGCCTGATGTGAAGTGCTGACTCACTGGAAAAGACCCCATGCTGGAGAAGATTGAAGGCAGGAGGAGAAGGGACGACAGAGGATGAGCTGGCTGGATGGCACCACCGACTCGATGGACATGAGTGTGAGCAAGCTCCGGGAGTTGGTGATGGACAGGGAGGCCTGGTGTGCTACAGTCCATGGGGTCACAGAGTCGCACACGACTGAGCGACCCAACAAGTATGCTCTTATTAAAACTCAGCAAACTCTCAAGTGTGAGTTAGCAATTCTGAAACAACTATGTACATCGAAGCTTGGGCAAATAAACATATTGTGGATATTAAGAAACAAGTTTCTTTTGTCAGAGAAAGAAGCCGCAAATAATTCTTCATTTATAGGGGAAGCTATGATCAACCTTGTGATGTTGAACTGAAACTGGAGAAGCCAACAGTTTTAGATTGGACACTGATATAAGAGTAGGACATGTATGTGCACAGACTGTGTCTCCCTGCGCTGGCCGCGGGAGGGCCTGGAGTCGGCGGTGTCCTGCCAGCAGGGAGCGCCGTCCAGTGCACAGGCCCCGGGCTCTGAGCACCGGAACAGTGAGCAGAGGCGTCAGGGCCCCGGGAGAGACGGCGGCCTCAGGACTGGCAGCGGAGGCGGAGGGAGCATGGGGCAAGCCAGGAAGGACCTGAGTGCCAGAAGGTGAGAAAATGTTCAAAAAATGACGGAAGCGTATCACAGGACCGAAGAGTTGACTTTAGTGTGCTCTCAGTGGCCAAACCGGGAAGAATTTAAGCAAGGGTAGTAATGACTTTTAATCCAGAGTAAAAATGGATACCCAGCTACAACCGAACATGCAAGGGAGAAAAGAACTCGCCACCGAACTCCGATGAGACAGACAGAAGAAAGGGTGGGAATGGAGATCACCACTGAGAGACAAAGCAGCAGGGAGAGCCAGCCGTCAGGGGAGACTGGGGTCGCAAGCATGGTGTTTACAGCCACAGAGCGAGGCTCCCATCACAAAGGGCACCAGCCACTCCACGGCGCAGGAGGAGACGCCTCCTCCAGCCCGTGGCCACCGGAGGCTCGCCAGCACGAGGCACACGGCCCGTGTGCCCCCGGGTCTGCTGTGCTGTGGGGGCCATCGCCGCTTTCAAGGGGCCATGGTACACGTTTACTGACAGTGCTCTCCAAAAGCGTCAAGGTTACCAAAGACCAGAGGACTAGGCAGATTAAAGGGAGCGAAGGCGCCTTGCTGAGTCAGTACAACGGGGGTCCTGGATTAGAGCCTAGACCAGAAGGGCACTGCTAGGAAGATTAACGAAACGAGAGTAACGGTCTGCGGATGGGGTAACAGAGGAATATCTACGCTAATTTTTTTCTGATTTTGATACCTGCATTGTGGTTATATAGAAGACATTAACATTTGATGAAGCTGAGATGAGGGCACATGAGAATTCTTTGTGAAGAAACTTTATTTTTGCAACTTTTTAAAAAACCTACTTCAAAATTTAAAAATTAAAAAAAAAAATTAAAAAGACACACAGAGGCCCCAATTTAAATGTTTTCTTCCATTTAATAGGGGAGAAAAGATGATACAGTTGAGGCTGGTTCTGTTAAATTTAGCTCATTCTATTGTCTGGAAAATGCCAGGACAGAAGAGCTTGATGGGCTACAATCCATGGTGTCACAAAGAATCGGATACGACTGGGTTCAAACGCATACATACACATTTCAGATTTAATCATAAACACTGCTGGTGACAAGCTCTCTTTGCTTTTGACATGTACTTGCTTTTTCTTGGCTCTGCCCCTGACAGTTTACCTGATTGGAGGGTTATTTCAGTCTTCCCAAGCTCTTCTTCAATATTATCTTGGAAACAGGTATCCTTTTATTATGTTATCACCATGTATCTTTAAACTACATTAAGAAAATATTGTAACTGTGCTTTCTGAAATTATTTTCAACTTGAGTTAAAATAATCAAAGAGGTCAGCGTGATTAATTTTGTGTCTGTTTTAGTCATTCTTAATTATTCGGGATAATTAGGTATATTGCAATATTTACAGAAAAGGGGTTAGGACAAAAGAAGGGAAGCATCCAAAATCTTTCAAGATTTGGATAATACCAGGGGCTTCAGTCATTTGCCGTTCCTCATGTGGGCTGAGGTCCACAAGCTTAGCTGTTTTGCAAAGGGCTGCACAATTAACGTTAGCACAGGAGACCACATGTGAACCTAGTCCTGCTGGGCCCCCGCTGTTCTACAGTGCTGCAGTGAGTAAAGAATCCTGCTGAATTTCTCAAGAGCCATTACTCTTAAAAAGATTTTGTCTATTTAGTAATCAGGTTTTCAGAGTTCAAAACTGTCAACACTTACTTACATTGAGTTGTTAGCTAAAATATAGAGTATAAGCTGGTTTTCGACAAGTGAGCAAAAATAATCTGCGTCTACTATGTAACTGTAATCTTTTCTTCTTGGAAGGTAACTACAAATGCCTGTCACGCTCTTCAAAAACAAATAGGAAATCCTAATAGCTGATGACCATGAAAATAATTATAGGTTGTCATCATTAAGTACATAATCACACCTAATCCTCCTTAAAATAAACTAAAATATATGTTTCAAAATGTTAGGGGAAAAATGACACATGGAAAATACTGTTTTTCTGAGAAATGATCCTAGATGGGTGCATGGTGAGAATATTCAAGAAAAACCACCACACAATCTCGAGTCCTGAAAATGCTTGTTGGCCTGCATTGGAAATTACTTTTCTCCCTGAGCCTGCGAATGAGTCAAAGCAGGGAGGAACACACGCTGGGGGCCCTGGACGCGCGGCCCTGTGAGCAGCCGGGAGCCGGGCGGGGGAGGAGCATGCCCAGGTCCACAGCCCTTCGCGCGGCCCGGAGCCCGCGTGCGGCCCCGGAGCCCGCGTGCAGCCCGGAGCCCGCGTGCCCTTCTAAGCAGCCCTGCGCTCCTCCTCTGCTCCCCTCACCGCCTCCGCTTCTGTGCGTCGCGACCTCTCACTGCGGCCCGCACCCCAGGAACACCCAGGGAGACCCCACTTAGCTTCTCTTGAAACCCCCTGACTGGACAGATGAAGAGATCGACGTATCTTCATCACGAAATGATGAAATACAGACCATGACCCCAGGAATAGCACGCTCACAGCATCAGAGGCCTGGCATGGCATATGCGAAGCTAAGTCCCGCCAGCAAGCCAAGGTTCCACTTCTCCAATAGGTGGTAACGTTGAATATTGGTGGTCGGACCCCACGCATGCTAGGAAGCCACAGATTCTCTTATTGGTTGTAATGTTAACTGTAGAAAGAATGGTGAACGTCTATAAAGCACCTCCTGGGTGACAGACACTATTTTAAGTGATTGATATGTTTAAACTCATTTAATCTTTATAATTTTAGGTAAAAACACTATACCCATTTTCTGGATAAAGAAACTGAGGTGTGATTATTCAGAGCTATGCTGTTGAGATTCTAATGCACAGCAGTATAGGTCTTCTTTCACTTAGGAACCCTGACTGTTTACTTGTAATACACACATTTTCCTACTTGTGCCCTTTACCGTCAGTGTAGAAGACCACAAGCTGCGCATTGAAGCAGGCTTAAGTTCAGGGGCGGGGCTCCCCTGGGGGCTCAGGGGTGAAGAATCCGCCCGCCAGTGCAGGGAGTGCAGGCTCAGCCCCTGTGTCGGGAAGACCCCTGGAGGAGGCAATGGCAACCCACGCCAGGATTCTTGCCTGGGACCTACAACGGATACAGGCGCCTGGTGGGCTATAGTCCGTGGGGTCACACAAGAGCTGGACACGACTTGGCAAGGAAGCAACAACAGACGTTTAGGTAGGTATGAGCCTACATCTCATTAGCATCTGAATCAGCTGACAGCCGCGAACAGAGACCAAGGCAGCGGTATAGAGCTGCCCCCAAACCACGCGTGCTTGCCTGCGCTGCATTCCACATCACCACCTCTGGGCGTCCCTGGTGGTCCACCGGATGGAAATCCACCAGCCCACGCGGGGACCTGTGCTCGGCCCCTGGTCCAGGAAGACCCCACGCGCCACAGAACAGTCAGGCCTGTGCCCCCAGCTGCGGAAGCGCATGCCCCCAGCTGCGGAAGCATGTGCCCCTAGCTGCAGAAGCGCGTGCCCCCAGCTGCGGAAGCACATGGCTACGGAAGCACGTGCCCCCAGCTGCAGAAGCACGTGGCTATGGAAGTGTGTGTGCCTCGAGCCCGTGCTCCTCCACCAGCGGGGCCGCTGCGACGGGAAGCCTGCGCCTCCTAACAGGGAGCAGCCTCGCGCGGTGCAGAGGGAGCCCACGACGGCGACAGGCCCCACCGGGCCAAAGCGGGCAGATGAAACCTGAGTGGACAAGCAAGATGTGACGCTAGAAGAACAAACAAATCATGACTTCCCCCCTTGCCTGCCGTCGCTTTCTTCTTTCCTAAAAATGTCCCAGTAATTTCAGCAGTGTAATCATTGATCAAACTGTTTATTTGGAAACACATCTGGCCACATTTCCTCCTTACAAAAAGTAAACAACATTCCGCTGTGTATCACTTTATCCTAATTCTCAAAAAGAAGCAATGAGATGATGTAAAAGTATAAAGAAAAAAACTCCCAAAGATTAAAGACTAAAAAATTATGTGTATACAGTCCCATAAAACAGATCTAATGACTGACAGCAGGGAAGTGAAAAGGGGAAAACATTTGTTGACTTCCTGCCTAGATTTTTTTTTTTTAATTTATTGTTCACAAGAGAGACTTTGAAATGTCAAATGTGGCTAGATCGGTAAGGGAGGAAAAGTGTTGATGTAACACTATGTTTCTCTAGACTGAAAGGGGAATCAAGGCATTATGAAGTATTTGTCTTAGCTGATTAGATTACATATAATATTCTCTGTTGCTTTATAAACATTTATTTTAATCTCTGTGAGATTTTGTGAACTAGCCCATGGTTATAAACTGAATTTTATCATTATGTAAATCATGCCTCTGGATGCAGAATGCAGAGAATTCTGTAGTGTAACGATGAATTTATATTAAACTTTATTATTTATTCATACATTTATTTTTAGATTTCTGACTTGTTCCTGATGCAAAAAATACATGTTTATATTTTCCATTGCAAATACTATGGAAAGTAAATTAATATTTACCATCAGCCTGAGTTGATGAGGTGAATTTGACAGAAAAGGAAGGGGAAACTTCCTTTAATAAACTTTAAGGCCAAGAATACATTTTATGGCATTTCCCCTACTTCATAATTGTGAAAACTAAAGCAACTCTAGCCTTATAGTTAAGAGAACTGGTGCTTCTGGACAAATTATAAAGAGAAGCATTTCCTTTGGAGAACTTTTCTCCCATCATTACTTATTACTGTGTATGTGTGAATGAATCGCTATGTAATGAATATCCTTATTTTCAAAAATATTTTAAGGTAATGAAGGTTTTAAAATTCCTTCAATGAAACATATTGCATGACATGGGAGTAGCTTATGACCAGTCTCAAATGAAGATAAAAGCAAGATGGACGATTAAACAGGCGATATACTTTGTCTTTCCAAAAGTCTTCTGAAGTGGGCGAGTGCGTTGCTCTGTCGGTGTACTTCTGCCAAGTACAGCCTGCACACAGGAAAGGGTCTGCCTGTGAGCACAGTATGTGAAGGACTCTCCTAATGGGAACGCGCCCGTCCCCAGGCCAGGAATGTCCCGGGCCGTGAACAGAACAGTGCCAGCACCTTAGGCCCCCTTTCAGTTACCCAGTCCTGCCTCTTCCCAATGGTCACCGTCTGGGCTTCCAACAGGAATCTGGACCGCCGGGGACCATATGTGGCTGGAATCACACAGCACGTGCGTGCTTGGGTCCAGATTCTGCTGCTCAGTACTGTCTGCGTAGCGGTCGCATGTTCATCCTTAATCCACTGCTGTATACGCCACTGTGCGAGTCCACCGTAAGGGATCCATTCTGTCTCGGCGGCGCTGGAGGAGGTTTCAGTTTGGGGTTATGACATCGTTTTACTTTCACACTCAACAGTGGCTCTAAACACCAGAAATACCAACCCAAACTGGCTTTCACAGCAGGCAAATAATTCACTATTCTGAACACTCCACAAGCTTGCTTTCTCATGCTTTGTTTCCAGTTCTGATTTATCAGGAATCTGCAAGTTTGAGGGTGTCTAACCATGGCATAGGTTACGCTCAATCTGTTTTTCTTCAAACAGAAGTGCTCTGATTTATCTGGTTCAGAGATTTTTATTCCCTCTTAATGGTCCTTGACATTTCACAATAGAGGTACCAGCTTACTCTCCCTTTTCAACTTCCGAGACACTTAAAGAACTTGTCACAAAACATTCCAGAAAAGCTTTCCTGAGGGCACGCACTGGGCAATTCCTGCTCCCTGTAACTAAGAAACCGGATCTTCTGGGCTCAGGGAAGGAGCGCCAGTTTCCCACGTCGGAGGCAGATTCTTCACCTGTGCCACCAGGGAAAGCTCATAAAAAGCCTCAGAGCCACAAAACTCTTGGTGCTTAAGTCTTTAAGGTAAACCTGAGGATACGCTGAGAAGCAAGCTAATGTCTCAGAACATCTTTTGTCTTAACACGAATGAGCATAATCACATCCGTTCCTACCATAACTTCCCACTGTCTCTCTGAGTGGCTTTCCTGCAGGATCCCACTGCAAGAAATAAGTGGATGGATGAAAAACGGAGAGTGAAAGTATGGATGTTAATGAGATGGCATGGGGTGAGTCAAGTGATAAAAGTGCAAAGAAATGCAGAGTAAGGTCAGCCTGTGCGTCCTTTATCGGAGACAATCTTCACAGAAGATCTTAAGCAAATTATTTAAATGTTAAGTTACATGAAATATTAAAATATTTAGGCATGTTAAAAATATTTCTCAAAGACATCTCTTTAAAGATAAAAAGTCATTCTCTTTGATCTTTATCCTCAAATCGTGGTCTTATCACACTGCTCTACAATTGTTTGCTAACACGCCTGGGTCTTCCTCCAGACTTGCACTCCTATGAACGTGGATAGTGCAGTGTTTAATTTCATATAGCAGAGAATCTAGAACCTCCGTGATTAATAAGTGTTTAATGAATGAGATGATAAATTAATTAAGTGAGGAAATAAATTTTTGAAAAAGAAAAGTTTGTGGGGGAGAGGAAAAAAATCTCTGCCTATATGAGGTTTTCTTCCTCTGATTTCAACTGCAGACCGTCCCCGACTCTGTAGTCCTGGAGGCTTCTCACCAGATCCTGGACGCAGAGTTTTAACAGGTGTCTGGCTGCACTGCTGCACTTGTCTGCACAGGTCTAGCTCTGTCTCCGACTAGAGCTGCTGCTGCTGCTGCTGAGTCGCTTCAGTCGTGCCCAACTCTGTGGCCCCATAGACGGCAGCCCACCAGGCCCCCCGTTCCTGGGACCCCCAGGCAGCAGTACTGGAGGGGGGTGCCATTGCCTTCTCCGCTGAGGAGAGCTACCAACTGCCATTAATTTGCATTTGCAGACCCCTCCCAAACTGTGCACTACACTTCCACTGACTTTTGCAAACTGAGTAGAACTGTGGCCGCAGCAGATAGAAAACTGAATGACTCTCTTAGCTGCACTGGGAAGGGCTCCGCCAGTGAATCCTGATTAACTGTGAACTGTTCATTTTCTGGATACCCTGCCCTGTATGAAGCTCCTACTGGTTATTAAAATATAAAACAGGTTTATGAAGACAGTATGTTGAGTTTAGCGGCTCTCAACACAGTAGATCCAATACAATTTTTTTTGTCCTCATCATTTTGTTACGTGTCATTTACTTTATGTGGCTTAAGAAATAGTAAGGTAAAATGCACTTCAGAATTTTGATCACAATAACTATTACAAAAGCAATAATTTTTAATTTTTAAAACATTTATGTAATATTTTTGGAGAGTAGTTGCTTAACAATATGCCACTTTCACGTGTTCAGCGGAGTGCTCAGTTACACATAAACAGGTATTCTTCCTCAACTTATTTTCCCACTTCAGTCATTACAGAATATTGAGCAGGGTCCTCTGAGTTATACAGTAAGCCCTAATGGTTATCTATTTTAGGTATAGTAGTGTGTAATGTCAACCTTTGTTTCATAAATAAGTTCATTTGTATCATTTTTTTTTAGATTCCACATTTAAGTGGCATCATATGATATTTGTCTTTCTCTTCTGACTTATTTCACTTAGCTTGATAAACTCTAGGTCCATCCATCCTGCTGTAAATGGCATCATTTCATTCTTTTTTATGGTTGAGTAGTATTCCATATATAGGTGCTACACATCCTCTTTATCCATTCACTGGTTGATGGGTATTCAGACTGCTTCTGTATCTTGGCAACTGTGAACAATGCTGCTGTGAACACTGGGGTACATGTATCTTTCCAAAGAGTGTCTTTGTGCTTTGGGGGCTATGTATCCAGGAGTGGAACTGCTAGGTCATGGAGCAGTTCTATTTTCAGTTTTTGAGAAACCTCCATACTGTTTCCCACAGGATATACACCAATTTGCACTCTCATCAACAGTGTGCGAGGGTCCCCCTTTCTCCACATCAACAGTGTGCGAGGGCCCCATTTTCTCCACGCTCTCACCAACATTTGCTGTGTGTGGGGTCCCCTTCTCCACTGACAGCCGTCCTGGCAAGTTTGAGGGCGAGCTCGGCGGGCTCCGGCTGGAATCTCCCTGAAGACTGTTAGTGGCGAGCACCTTCTCACGTCCTGACTGTTAGTGGCGAGCACCTTCTCACGTCCTGACTGTTAGTGGTGAGCACCTTCTCACGTCCTGCTGGCTGCATCTCCCCCTGGGGAAAGCGTCTATTCAGTTCTGTCCATTTTTCAATCAGGTTGTTTTTTAATGTCGAGTTGTATGACCTGTTCATGTATTTTGGATGATAATCCCTTATTGGCTTTATCCGTTGCAAGTATCTTCTCCCATTCAGCAGTTCTCTTTTTTATTCATTTTGTTGATAGTTTCCTTTGCTGTGCAAAAGCTTTTCAGTTTAATTAGCTCTCATCTGCTCATTTCTGCTTTTACTTCCTTTCCTTCAGAAGACAGATCCAAAGAGTACGCAGGTGTGATCTATATTTCCCCTGGGAGTTTCGTAGCATCTAGTCTTGCATTTAGGTCCTGAATGCGTTTGGAGCTTAGTTCTGTATACAGTGTTTGAGAATGCTCTGGTTTCTTTCTTCTACATGTACCTGTCCCATTTTCCCATCACCACTTAGTGAAAAACTGTATCTTCCCACTGTATACTGCTGCCTCCTCTATCACATACTAACTGACCGTAAGTGCGTGGGTTTATCTCCGTGCTCTCCACCCTGTCTCACTGATAAATGTGCCTATTTCTGTGCTAGCACCACACCGTTTTCATTTCTGTGGCTTTGTAGGATACTGTGAAGTCAGGGCAGTGAGTCCTTTGACTCCATTCTTCTTTCTCAAGGTTGTTTTGGCTATTCAGGGTCTTTTGTGTTTTCACAAAAATTTAGAAATTTTTATTCTAGTTCTATAAAAAATGCCATTGGTATTTTTATAGGGATCGTGCTGTATCTATAGACTGCCTTGGGTCGTATGGTCATTTTAACAATATCAGTTCTTCCAATCTAAGAACGTGATGTATCTCTCCAGATGTTTGAGTCAACTTTGATTTCTTTCATCAGTGTCATAGTTCTCAGTGTGTAACTCTTTTGCCTCCTTAGGTAGGTTTATTCCTAGGTATCTTATTCTTTTTGATACAGTGGTAAATGGGATTGGTTTGTTAATTTCTCTTTCTGATACTTCACAGGCCAGTTTATCACTGATGAGCATAAATGCAAAAATCCTCAACAAAATACTCGGGAAGCAAATCCAGCAATACTTTAAAAAGACCGTATGTCAAGCTTCCCTGGTGGCTCAGCAGTAAAGATTCCACGTGGAATGCAGGAAATGTGGGTTTGATCCCTGGATTGGGAAGATCCCCCAGAGAAGGAAAGGGCAACCCACTCCAGTATTCTTGCCTGGGAAAACCCATGACAGAGGAACCTGGCTACAGTCCACTTGGTCAGAAAAGAGTCAGACTCAGAGACTAAATAAGAACAACATCATCATCTAAATCAAGTAGGATTTATCCCAGGGATGCAAAGATTTTTCCAGTGGTCTGCAAATCAATGTGATACACCATATTAACAAACTAAAGAATTAAAAATCGTATGATCATCTCAAAAGATGCCTAAAAATTTTGATAAAGTTCAACATCCATTTATAATAACAACTCTCCAGAAAGCTAACATAAAGGGAACATATCTAAGCATAATAAAGGTCATATATGACAAAACTATAACTAATATACTCAACAGTGAAAAGCTAAAAGCATTTCCTCTGAGATCAGGAACAAAACAAGGATGCCCACTCTTTTATTCAACATGGTTGTGGTTTTCCTAGCCACAGCAATCAGAAAAGAAAAACAAATAAAAGAAATCCATATTGCAAAGCAAACAGTAAAACTGTCACTGTTTGCTGAGGACATGACACCACAGATGCAAAATCCGAGAGATGTCGCCAGAGAACCGCTAGGGGCATCAGTGAAGTGAGCAAAGCTACCGGGAGCAAAACTGACGCACAGAAACCTGCCACAGCTCTCAGCCAGCACTGCACACAACAAGCTCATCAACGCTCAAAAGCTAACTTGAATTCCATTTTAAAAGTACTGACTACTCACAAAACTAACAGTCATACAAGAAAATGGTTGGAAGAAAAATACCAGTCACTGAATTTTTTAAACTGAAGTTCCATGGAGTTTGCTGGTGGTCCAGCGGCTAAGACTCAGTGTTTTCACTGCCACGGCCCAGGTTCAGTCCTTGGTCAGGGAATTAAGATCCTGGCACAGTGTGGAAAATAAAATGAAATAAGACAAAATTAAAAATAAAAATGAAAGATACAGGCATCAAGAACTAGAGTCTGCTAAGCTGATAAATGTGCTTCCTCGGTGGCTCAGTACTAAAGAATCTGCTCGCCAACGCAGGAGACACAGGTTCGATCCCTGGGTCCGGAAGATCCCCTGGAGAAGGAAATGGCAACCGACTAGTATTCTTGTCTGGAGAATTCCTTAGACAGAGGAGCCTGGCAGGCTACAGTCCATGGGGTCGCAAAGAGTCAGACGTGACTTAGTGACTGAATATACATTTAAATTGCCTTTATAAAATGTTTGCAATCCTTTTTTGAGCAACTGCTGCTGCACATTTGATTAAACAAGATCCTCATGTTCTCATTTTGATTACTAAAATATTTCATTATTTTCAATTATTCATAGCCCCAGGCGCTGTTTGGGTAGGAGCGTGATAAACTGACGTTAGGACACTGAGGAGGAAGAAACAACATCTCACCTAGAGCAGCTAGCAGCAACTAAGGGTTTTCAGTTGTTGCTGACTCCAGTGATCAAGGTGCTGGGACAGAAGGCCATTCTATGTGATTCATATATCGTTCTGTGGGAACACATTCTACTCCCCGATAACTTTTACGCCTAGGTAACTCCGGATTTCCTTTCCGTTAAAGGTACTTTATAACTATGTGTTTATTTTAAAGCTAATAATTAATAGTGAAATAAAACTGGCAGCCTGTTCGGTTTCAAGAAAAGTTGCCTTTTGTTAGACAAAAAGTTCTTTATTTGACCAAAATAAAACAGTCAGCTACATGAAAATTTGTCCCACATTTGCCAAATGCCTTCAGTTGAGTTGCTAAAATCCTAGAATAATAAAAGATTAGTACCTTTCCCTTATAATTAATCTACTGAGTCCAGATTTTGCTTTTAGACACTATCATTACACGTAGGTTGAAAGTGACATTTTCCCAAGTCTCAAGGCATAACTTTCAGAGAAATGTATTTAGCTATTAAAGATCCGCAAGCAGCCCACTGGCAGAGACAAGATACTATTTTCACTGACTGCGAGTGAAGTTTTGGCTACAAAAGTGTACACACTCATAAAGGCATTCACTGCTTCACTGAACACTACACTGTATTTCATATTAATAAAATGTTCTCTTGCATAAATAATATGTCTAAACTGTGTACAGTGTTTTTTAACCATCAATAAAATTTTGTTCTCAACACTAGATAAGTACAAAATTTATCTGTTTTCTGCAAGTTTCTTTTACTTTTTACTTATCACTGAGTCATGGATGTACACGTTTGCTAAGTCGTTTCAGGTCGTGTCTGACTCTCTGCGACCCTACGGACGGTAGCCCAGCAGGCTCCTCTGTCCATGGAATTCTCCAGGCAAGAATACTGGAGTGGGTCGCCATGTCTCCTCCAGGGGATCGTCCCGATCCAAGGACTGAACCCAGAGCCTCTCACATCTCCAGCATTGGCAGGCGGGTTCTTTATCAGCAGGGCCACCTGGCTTATGGGCAGTTTTGGAGAAAACACAATTGTTTCCTTATTATATTCTGGAAAACTTGGTTCATTCCTGAAAACTTCTGGCTCAGCTTGCTTTCTGAAGGAGAAAACAAAGCTACACAAGAGCCCACAGTGGGCACCACAGGTCCTAAGGGACTGCAACCAGCAGCCCACCCCGCGCAGCGAGGCCGCCCTCTGACGGCCAGTTAGCATGAGGATAACACAGCTGCGTCTTAAACGTTATCCAGTGCCCTTTCTTTTTCAGTCATGCCACTCCCGTCTCCTCACTCCACCCCACACCTGCCATCAGGACTCCCCTCAATTCACCCATGAGGCTGAAACTTACTGCTCAGGATTGCCGCCTACAACCAGTTGGGAAGCTTAACTTCGAGTCTGAACATAGATTTTTTTTTCCCTAAGTCCAAAGCTTGTAAGCCAGACTTTCATGTGGTAAAAGGTTTTTTAAAAAGTTCCAAATGTCTTATTTACATAAGAAAAAACGCACTTGGAGATTTAACTATATTATAATCATAGAGTAATAATTCCAAATACCTTGCAGAGAAAATACCACTCTTTTCTAGAATGTCTAAAAATGTTGGTGGATATATAGAGATTCTGAGTGGACGAGCCTAGGGCTGTGGTGGTCCTGAGGAGGGACCAAGTTCCCTTCATCCTCCCCGGCTTCCACGCTAAGAAGGGGGACAAAACAGGACTCTCAGGAAAGCTAGAGCCTACTCCCCAGACTTGTAGGCTGATGCTTCTCTGAGGCAAGAGCCTGCGGAAACTGCAAGCCTTTCAGACAGCCCTGCTCGGGACAGAGCTGTGTTCACCATGACCCAGTGGTAATGGCAGGGGACTGAAGGCCCAGGAGGGTTTCCCCAGCTGGTGGACAGAGGGCAGGCTTTACAGGGTTCCACACATTCCCAGAGAGTGCAGAGAAAGCAGCCGGAGTCTCCAGGTTCCAATAAGGAATCTGAAGTGCTGCGGGGATCACAGGA
This sequence comes from Nanger dama, assembly GCA_917880005.1. Lineage (NCBI taxonomy): Eukaryota > Metazoa > Chordata > Mammalia > Artiodactyla > Bovidae > Nanger > Nanger dama. Next base: position 3,191,147 of record CAKJTW010000021.1, on the reverse strand, counting down.
CTAAAGCTGACTTGGGGTCCAGAGCCAGGGGGAGGCAGCAGGGCAGACTGCCTGTGCGTGGCCAGAACCGCTCGCCTCTGTCCCTCCTGCACGGCTCCCACAGCCGGGGCGGAGGCGGTGAGGAGCGGCCCAAGGCCCAGGGCCCACCCGGCGGCGCTCCCACGGGAAGCACAGCAGGAGGAGCCCTGATCCTCCGTCCTCAAGTGCCCTCTTGATTAGGAGGGAGGGAGACCCCTGAGAGGAACAGAGATTTTGATGGACTGATTTATGAATCAAGACAAAGTATTTCGAGTGAGAAAACACTGAGATACTTTTCCAAGGCAAGGTTGAGTAATTTATACCATGATTTGGAAAGGCAGCTAAGAACTAGAAAGAGAGCACTTTAGGGAAAAAAAGCTGCTTTTCTTCCATACCCTAGACTGGGACTGGCCAATGTGTAACGCTTTGACACTAGAAAAGCTCAAACTATAATAGTGTGATGGCCCCACAGAAACTAAAATCCCGGATCCGCAAGACCTGCACTGACCCGTCAATGTGACTCCTTCTACAGCGCCATCCTTGCACGCGGGAATGTGTGCTCAGCTGCTCCACTTGTGTCTGACTCTATGTGACCCCACGGACTGGGGCCCATCAGGCTCCTCTGTCCGTGGGACTCTCCAGGCGAGAATACCTGAGTGGGTTGCCATGCCCCCTTCCCGGGGATCGAACTCATCTCCTGCATTGCAAGCGGATTCTTCACCCACTCAGCCACCTGGGAAGCCCCACACTATTCTTAAATGATTAAAAAATGCCATGCTACCACTCACTGACCGTGGAAAGCAACATATACACAATATGTACATACCCTCTGCAACTGTATTTTTTAAATTTTAGCTCTCATGTGAATGATCTAATACTTTCTGAATTTTATTGTTAGATACTCTGCCATCACTTAAAGTTTTTTCAGACAATCTCTGGACTGTCCTTGGAACCAGGGGAAAAGTGAGTCAGAACCTAGGAGGTAGGTCAGGAAGCAGGACGGGACATATCCAGTGTGGTCAGGTGATCAAAGGGCTTGAGCCAGACAGGCGCCTACAGAAGCACAGGCGCTTGTACCGAAGAAATACTGGTTGTGAAGGGGCAGATAATTCTCGCTCATTCAGAAACGAACCCCAAGGACAGTGCTGTTAGGTAAGCACAAGAGGTGAGGTGAGGACTAGGGCTTCATCCTCGCCAGACTGACACTGTAGGCCAATCCTTCACTCCCCTGCGTTCTCCAAACACTCTTTTTCAGAATTCCCTTTTGTTGATGACTGCATCTCTTCCTAGACCCCAAGTGTAATCCTTGACTTCACCTCCTCATCTCTGCTTGGAATACTCCCCGCCGAAGATTTCCTCTGCTAAGCATCAAGACGCTTTACTCTGAAACGTGTGCTGGACACAATCCTTCCCTTTCAGTAAACCTCACACAAACTCCAAGCAGCTCTGGGAACTAGCCCTCGGAAGACAGACAAACATTAAACCTCTGTCATCAGTCAGGACAGGCTAAGCTATGCTGTGTAACAAACGATATCCCAACTTCAGTGTTTAAACAGCAAAGGTTTGCTGCTGCTTCCAGACAGTGACGGCGCCCCTGAGGACTCTCCTGGGCTCTCACCCCAACGCCAGCAGCTCAGTCACCCAGGCTGCTCGGAGCCTCCTGCCAGCGGCGGAAACGGAGAGAGTGGACAGTCTCAAACGGGCCATGAAACGCTTTCACCGGGCCCAGGACTGTCTCTTGGTCTTGCTCAACTGCAAGGAGTGGGGCGGTATAATGCTTCCACGGACCAGAATGGACAGGGAACAAGAACAGAGAAATAGTCAGTCAGCAGCACATCTTGCTTGGGCAATGGAAAGTAGACGTGTGGAAACTGACGTCTGAGGAGCAAGAAGCAGTAACGGTGTTTGTCACCCTAGGTGCTTTTTCCTTACCTGCTGTCTGATCACGTACTTTATTCCTTCTTCTAAACGGTCAGCTTTCATCTACCAAGTCCTGCAAATGCCAGTGCCTGGAGATGTGTTTTTATGTGCAAACACACACACAGATACGACTGTAAGCATATCCACTGAAAATATTTAAGTATCTGATTCCTCTTCACTTTCCAACAGTAGCCATTGTAACAGGCAGCTTTAGGATTTTTAATCTGTTTTAACTTTATATGTGGAGTTTCATTCCAAACAGGATTTCAGGACCCTGGGAGCACAGCCTTTACATTAAAGCCATTAATTCTACACGAGAGCTCTCAATCACTACAGACAATTTTCAGAAAATAAATATACTTAATGGAGAGATAACTAAAAAGAACTGGAGGAACCAAAGGATTGTATCTCTGGGGATGTTCTGGCTCTGCTGCTGCTGCTAAGTCGCTTCAGCTGTGTCTGACTCTGTGTGACCCCATAGATGGCAGTCCATCAGGCTCCTCTGTCCACCGGATTCTCCAGGCAAGAATACTGGAGTGGGCTGCCATTTCCTTCTCTCCAGATCTGACTCCAGACACTGCCTGATGCTCTTGCTTCCTAAACATGTATTATCTATATTTAGGTAGAAATTCCTCCTCTGAAACTGCTATATTTCAAAGACAAGGGAAATCTAAGAAGAAGGAGAAAACTGATGGCAGAACCACTTGGAAAATATCTATACACTCCACGTAGGCTGTTGTTGCTTTGTCAGAGTTCTCAATTAGCTACAAATTGCCTTTTATAGAAAGGTCTGTTAAAATGCCCATACGGTATACAATAGCGTAGTTATTCTCCCTTTTGAATCAAAGTATCAGGGCCAAATAAACATAGCTTTTAAAAAAGATTTGTCTACAATGGTTCATAAAATTCATTAAGCTCTGCCAATAAAATTAGTGTAGAAACATCTGTTTCTTGCAATAAAGTATTCTATATAATAAACGTCTTTAAATGAAATGTTGAAATGAGTTTTGAAGAGTTCAAAGATGTCAATAAGTACCTTTGTAAAAGACTGAACAGATGAGACCTGCATTTTAGGATTTCTTTTAAGAATCTGAGTATGTCAGAACCAAATTGATAGACTTGTTCTATAACTATAAATTACAAAGTAATTTATTAAATTATATGGTTAAAGACAATCACGTCTTGCTTATAACTATCACTTTTGTTCTGCTCGTATCTATCCCTTTTATTTCAAAGTACCTGTCAGAATATCACAAGGGAACTGAAAAGAGGTCTTTAAATACCTAAATATTTGTCTCTAAGGAAAGCAGGAAAACACATTCTGAGCTTTAAATGAATGTGTCACATACCATCCAGGCCTGAGTGCTCGCCTGTGTGGGTAACCTGCTGACTGTACAGGGCATCTCAGCTAATCGTCCAGTAACTCTGCGAACCGAGACTCAGACAGTCAGTAACCTGGGCAGGGACAGGCATCTCAGAAGCAGATGCACCCCTCATGTGTGCACTCTCCCCACGCTCTTCTGTTCACGCGCTGTGGAGTGGGGTGTGTGTGCCAGGGATGGAGTGACTGGGGTGAAGGTGCCAGACCCGGCCCCGCCGTCAGCCCCGGTCCCCGGCTCAGCAGCTCACGCGTCAGCAGCTCCACGGTCAGCCTCACGCCTCTCTTGGAGCTCGCGCTGGGCTGCGTCTCCCAGACTCTGGACAGTGAGCACCTCTGCGTCTCTGCTCACGTTTCCTGCAGCCTTACAGGCCCCTGGTGCTGCTCCGCGGCGGCAGCGCGCTGGCCCCGCAGGCTCGTGCAGCCCTGCTCGGTGGGGATGCGCAGGGACACGGGCAGGCGGGGATCCGGCCAGGCCCGGAGAGACCGCCTCTGCCCTCAGGCCGGGTCAGGGACGAACCGACCGGCAGGCTTTCCGTGCCAGGCCCACCTCTAAGGAAACACAGCGCCATCCAGCCGCTCCTCCTGCTGGGATCGCTTCAACAGCAATCTCTAAACAGCTTCTCTGGGCGTCTGTAACTGGGATGTGCAGACTCTGGAAACTGCTCTGATGGCAGCATTATTTGAAATGGACCCTGATCTATAAATAAACACTTGTAGCTGTTAAAACCCAAGACTTAAGAAGCGGAACTTTACGTTTTTGTCCTTCTCTGGACATCGGAAAATGACACATTTTTATCTCTGTGGAATTCTTAGTTGAGCAGTAAGAGGTTTTTGGTTTTTTAAAAATAAAGCATTTTAATTACTTAAAATATTATACTTACATCCTGAGGGCACTTTGAAAATTCGGAATTCTAATGTATTTAGAAGGTGAAATTTTGTAAAACAGAGATAATGGAACTAAATATGAACTAATTATGAACGTGGGAACAAACCCCGAGTCCTTGGGAGCACAGAGGACAGTTGTGAGCAGCCTCGGAGCCAGCCCTGGACCCCGGGCGGCCTCGAGCACCAAGGCTGCCAGCTCACCGCCTCCTGGAACCGGTTCTCCACCAAGGCGGCCAGCCTACCAGGCTCCTGAAGGCTGCCGCCTGGCCAGGCTCCTGAAGGCTGCCCGCTTACCGGCTCCTGGAACCAGTTCTCCATGTCAGTCTTCAGCTCCTCATGCAAATTACAAGAGGCATCCCCCCCACCAGCCCCCACCCCGGAAAGGCCCCACAGTAATGAATTCCTGCAAAGATCAACCTAGGAATCCAAATGATACTGAAGAGCAGCCTTATTATATAGCACAGAGTATAGTTCAGTGTTCCAAACTCTGGCCCTCAGCCATCCAGAAAGGTTTCACAAGCATGTTTAACTTACTTTGTATGGCAAGAAAAAGGAGAGAGTGCTGTAAACTAGAAAGATTTCTGTTAAAAAGAAATTGTTAAAAAAAAAAAAAAAAGATAGTCTGAGTGTTTCCTCCTCCCTCCCACCTTCTTCCTTTCTGTGACAAAGATGAACCGCGTTTCTACCATGCCAGACCTGGAATGGATGCTGTGGAGACAAAGACGAGGCAGCTGTGTCCTGAGTCCACGGTGGAGTGGTTCAGACACACATGGGCAAAGAACCCAGACCCCACTGAGGAGGTGACTGGTTGTGCTCCAGGTACTACTGAGGAGCACAGAGCAAGAATAATGAAATGGTCCTGAGGAAGCGGGAAGACCTCCCCCAGCCATCACAGCAGGCTTTCCAGCTCGCACGCCAACTCCAGTGAGCTCAGATGCAGGAGGCGTGGCTGCATCTGGGAAGACCGCTGGCTTGGGGTTTACCACAGTCATTTCTATGGCATTCTAGCCTGGTCTTCGCCAGAGAAAAAAGCAAAAGCTACTTCAGGCTGAAGATGGACCGATTTATAAATTTTTGTAGGAAGTAGTACGAACTCCTCAGAAGAAATTCCTTTTCATAAGTTGAAGATATTGCTGGATATTCTTTATATAACCATGGCCACTTTACATAAAATCACCTATTTGAGTGTGAAGCAAAGGTAATACAGAGAACCATCTGTATCACTTTTAATCTAAAATTTTTAATAGTTCTTATACAAACTTTTATTTCATACAGAGTAGGTATTTATTTTCTGAGGATAATTCCATGAAAAGGCTCCTTAAAGTGCAATCACTGAAAACTAGGATAAAACAGAGTAAACTGTGAAAATTATACACTAAAAACGAATAGAAAAATAAGCTGATTTTTTTATTACTCAGCCCTTAAAAAGAATAAATTTGACTCAGTTCTAATGAGATGGATGAAACTGGAGCCGATTAGACAGAGTGAAGTAAGCCAGAAAGAAAAACACCAATACAGTATACTGACACATATATATGGAATTTAGAAAGATAGTAATGATGACCCTCTATGTGAGACAACAAAAGAGACACAGACTTTTGGCCTCTGAGGGAGAGGGAGAGGGTGGGATGATTTGGGAGAATGGCATTGAAACATGTATACTATCATGTAAGAAACGAAGCGCCAGTCTATGTTCAATACAGGATACAGGATGCTTGGGGCTGGTACACGGGATGATCCAGGGAGATGATATGGGGTGGGAGGTGGGAGGGGGCTTCGGCATTGGGAGATTGTGTACACCTGTGGCTGATTCATGTCAATGTATGGCAAAACAAATACAGTACTGTAATGTAGAATAAAGTATTAAAAAAATAAAATAAATAAAATAAAAAACCTCTACCAAACTGAAACAGTATTCTAACTAGCAGAATAGTGAAAACGGATTGCTTTATTGTCATGATTTTTAATATGTTTGATAACACATTATTGGGCTTTTTACTGCATATTTGGTTTCTACAGTATGATAAACACACGATTTTTTACAAGAAATGTGAAAACGCTTCACCATTTTTAGGGCTCCTCTAATCCTCCGACAGTCAGGTTGCTCTGCAGACCTATTCTGCTGTCATCCTTGCTGGCTTTCCTGCTTCCTGGTGGCTTGGAACATGATCTCAGCAGTTCTTCATAGCTTCAGTTCAGTTCAGGAAACCTTCTGAAAATTTCCAGTTTCACTTTACAGTTGAATTAAACTTGTATTTGCTGAGAAACTAAAGTCTTTGATAGGATGAGTGTCTATATAGACAGGCACTGGTATTTAACAGAACTAATGTTTGTGTTAGGACTAATTTTGTAAGTGGTCACTCATTTTGTGATGGCTTGCTTGCCTAAGCAGTTTTTCTTTTCTTTTTTTTTTTTTTTTTAACTGTGGTGTTTCTTGAGAGTCCCCTGGACTGCAAGGAGACCAAATCAGTCCATCCTAAAGGAAATCAGTCTTGAATATTCATTGGAAGGATGGATGCTGAAGCTGAAACTCCAATACTTTGGCCACCTGATGTGAAGAACTGACTCGCTGGAAAAGCCCCTGATGCTGGGAAAGACTGAAGGCAGGAGGGGAAGGAGATGACAGAGGATGAGGTGGTTGGATGGCATCACCGACTTGATGGACGTGAGTCTGAGTGAGCTCCAGGAGCGGGTGATGGACAGGGGAGGCCTGGCGTGCTGCAGCCCACGGGGTGGCAAAGAGCTGGACACGGCCGAGCGGCCGGAATGGACTGGACTCTGTCAGTGGCCACTGCATTCTGTGCTGGCTTTTCTTTGCCTGTGCAGTTGTTCTGGAGGGGAGATATTTTTTTAACTGTAGGAACCGGTATCACTTATTTCTTAACACTTAACAGAACATGTCATTTAATCTCTTGTAATTACCTTTATTACTATATACAGAACTCTCTAAAAATTATAAGCCTAACAGAGACCGCGCCTAGATTATGACGGAGGATGAGAGGTGGCGGTGGGGCCCATTACTGAGGCTCCCGCTGCGCCCTCCCCTGGGCAGCGTGTGCAGCCGCGCTCCCCAAGGTCAGGGCCAGCCACCCCGAGGAGTCAGGAGAGCCAGGCAGGCGGGGAGGGGCCTCAGAGCCAGAGACAAGCGACCCCAGCCCTCAGGTCTGTGCCCTGCACCACAGTGCCTTCCCCTGGCATGAAGAAGCACTCGCCTCAGAGTTCAAATATGGTCTTGGTGCATACGAAATGAGACCCATAAGAGCTCGGTCAGTCCATGCTGCAAGCATACACGTCTATATTTTCTCTGCGTCGGCTATTCAGAGCCTAGTAAGAACGCTTCCTGCTCAAGCACTCCCTCGATGTTTGCTACTGAGAGAGATTCCACAAATACATACTCATCTCAGCAGACGCATGAGGCAGAATAGAAGGAAAGCTACGGAGTTGGCGGAATTAGATCCCCAGTACAAACCCCACGGCTCAGACGGTCAAGTGACCGCCTCCAAGGCGGGAGAGCCGGTCACGATCCCGGGTCGGGAAGATCCCCTGGAGAAGGAAATGACAACCCCCTCCAGCACTCTTGCCTGGAGAACCCCACGGACGGAGGAGCCTGACAGGCTACAGTCCATGGGGTCGCAAACTTTTCAAAAAGGAAAAAGACTACCTGGCCTCATTAAGCACGTCCACTGCTACTGTTAGCTTATTATTATTCTCAAAGTGTCTACTTAGTGGAACCTGTGGTTGCCACTGAACTGCCATTATTTTACAATGTGTGTTTCTCTAGAACCCCTCACTCCGCAAGACCAGGATTCGGTTTTGATTTAGTCATGAGCTGAAAGAGGAGATACAGATATTTTATAGTCTTTTATAACAGCAGAATCTGGGATTTTATATGGTGAATTTTCAGTTGTTTGAATATTTATTTCTCATTCAAAGAGCAGCTTTGATCATGGCCTTTGGTCAAAGATTCTGTTTTTATTGTTAAAAAAATAATCTCTTCAACATCAAACAGTGTATGAGGAAGGAGTCTAAAATTAGCCTGGCAGGCCACATACACAGAGCTGTGTAGTCCCAGGAATAATGGCCTTCCTAGAAAAATGCCTCTTAAGATGAGTGAAGCTGCAGAGGTTATTCTTTCCTGTCTTGGTTTGTTGTGTTTTTCAAACAACCGTTGTCCTCTAGCATGAATAACCAAAAAGGATGTGCTTTGTACATCCAGCCACAATGCGTCACTGAACTGGTTTCTCACATTTTCTCCTAACAGAAACCATGGGATCACGCTCTTGAAAGCTGTCGGGATTGTGCCAGTGGCTGGCTCACGCACACACCGTCACACCGTTGGTGTGGCGCGCCCCCAGGCCAGCTCCGCGGCTGCCCCCCGCGCCGCAGGAGCCGCCACGCCTGCCGAGGCTCCAAGCGCACTCTGGGGACAGGGCCTGGGAGCGCAGCCGCCGCCGCTGACGGCAGCCGGCCACCACGCCTGGCTCTCTGCTCTGAACACAGTTCTGTCTCGTGCGAGAGGCAGGCATCACGGCCCCTCGAGTCGCCTACTTGGGAAGTAAGGTACAGAAGGGGGACATTTCGCTTCACTGCATCCAGGGGTCGTTTTAGAAGCCTGAGGACTGACCTTTCCCCATGTGAGCCTAGTTAGGGTAACTGCAGCAGCGGTCTAATCCCTAAACCCAGCACCTACACTGAGAATTTCACATCAATTTTAGATTCGTTTTATATCACCTGTAAAAAATTCTCTCAAAAAGAAAAAGTGAAAAGTCCTCAGTTTTTGGAAACAGGTTTAGTACCCCAACAGGTGTCATAAAAAACCACTCCTAAATCCAAGCCAAAGTGGGAAAGAAAACAGTATGAACATCTTCACTGGACACATGAGAAAGTGAAGTCGCCCAGTCGTGTCTGACTCTGTGCGACCCCGTGGACTGTAGGCCGCCAGGCTCCTCCGTCCCTGGGATTCTCCAGGCAAGAACACTGGAGTGGGCTGCAATGCCTTCTCCAGAGGCTCTTCCCCACCCAGGAACTGAACACAGGTCTCCCGCGTTGCAGGTGGACTCTTTATCGTCTCAGCCACCAGGGAATCCCTGGACACATAGATTTGGGCAAATCTCCCAGTACAGGCCATCGGACCCATAAATGTGATGGGATCGACAAGAGCGCCACTGAGAAGAGAACCAGCCTGCTGGAGACGGGAAAGGGCTCCTTCAAGTCCGCTGCAGCTTCAGCCACACTGAGAGCTGAATACAAGCGCAGCATCAGCAGTGGTGTCTCCCTGCGGCAATTCAAGGCCAGCAAGGATTGTGCGGCCGTCACTGACGCCTCCAGACACAGAGACTCCCACACACAGGCCGGCAGGCACACCGCAGGCTGGCTGAGCCGTCCTCCCTGGTGCTGGCAGTGCAGAATGCAAAGCAGGAGGACGGGCAGACCCCGTGAGCATGCTCTTCACACGCATACACTGGGTACAAAGCAGCTCACTGTTACCAAAATGGATTCCTGGCAGTCACCATGCGGCCAGAAGAAAACCAAGGAGATAAAAAGGAAGTCAGCACCCACACTCAGAAAACCGGCTTCACCCCTGACACAGCCTGTGTGTCAACTTCTGGCCGGAATGGTGACGGCATGCCGGAGTCAGGGACGAACTGTGGCTCAGGAGGCAGAAGTCACCAGGAAGATCACCAGTGAAAACGGGAACGCTGGTGAGGCTGCGCTGCTGGACGCTCGGGCCTGCAGCCCAGCACCAACACGTCCCACCACCAACACAGCCCACCACCGACACAGTCCACCACCAATACGTCCCACCTCGGGGACGGCCAGAAAGCCAGCGGCCAGGCTGGTGCTGCCCCCACGGAGACCTATGTTCTCAAGTCCAACACGGCGTTGCCATTGGCCTTGTGAGATAGTCTGTTAAAGTGCACGGTGAAGCCTGGAGTGAAGCTCTTTTCTGGGGACAGTGCAGGCGTCAGTGCCAAGGACTGGTCTGTCGGAGACGCTCATCTCAGCACGGCGGCACGGCTTCAGCAGCGAAGCGAGCCACCGACGGGAGCAGCCGGCTCCAGGCTCAGGGAGCCATCCTGAGCCACCCAGGGACAGTCAGCCGCGGCCGGGCATCTGTGCTGGGCTGTCACACAGCTCATCCTGCTTGTATGTTCGCTGAGCTCAGAGGAAAGCTTGCCTGCCCTTCGGGGAGAAGCTGCAGGGCGGCCCCAAACTCGGGACCTGGCGGGCGCTGCTCGGGCTGCTGCGGCTCCCGCGAGCCTGCTGTGCTGACGGCCTCTCGGAACACCTTCCTCTGGGCCACCGCGCTGTTCGGGCCATGGGGCACACAGCTGCCGCGGGCGTCCTCACGGCGGACGGCAGCACAAGCTGTCAAGGGCACCAAGCCTGCTCCGGGGCCTGGAAGGCCGAAGGAGCACTACCCCCAGCACTCGCCCCCAGGGCTTACTCAGTGACAGAAGAAAGCTCTCGGAGCTGCTTCTCCCGACTGGCCATTTAAGCGTAATAGTGCAAGGAGTTAATGACTACCGTGCATCACTAAGCCTTCAGAGGAACGCAGAGCGCTTTGAGGGTCATTTGGTCATGTATGGGGCGGCTTTATTAGTTTTTTAAATCAGTACTTTCTAATGGAAACAACCTGACCAAACCCTGTCAGAGGATTTTGAGAGCCATTAAAACAAAGTTTAATGGGGGAAAAACCCTCTCAAATCTCTTAGATATTTTATATCTGTTGCCTTTTTAGAGCTAATAGCCCTACGGAGGAAGTGTAAAATGTAGGCCCTTTCCATTGTGAATCACTATTTTACAGCTGTGAAAAACTCTCCAAAGCTCTATCAACTCCGTTGTCGGAACACACTTCTGCTCTAGTCCATGTTTTGCTCCCCCTTTTTAACCAAAAGAAGGATACTTCCTGAATTTTTTTTTAATGAAGTACAGTTGATTTACAATGTTGTGCTAATTTCTGCCATAAAACAAAGTGATTTAGTTATCTATCTCTATGCATACACACACATATACACGTGCATCCTTTCCCATCATGACTTATCACGGGCTTCCCTGGTAACTCAGTGGTAAAGAATCTGCCTGCAATGCAGGAGATGCCAGTATGACTCCTAGGTCAGGAAGATCCCCTGGAGAAAGAAACGTCAATCCAACCAGTATTCTTCCCTGGAAAATCCTAGGGACAGAGGAGCCTTGTGGGTTACAGTCCATGGGGTGGCAAAGAGCTGGACCTGACTTGCTGACTCAACAACAACAAATGGCTTACCACAGGATATTGAATATAGTTCCCTATGCTAAAGAGTCAGACATGACTGAGCGACTGAACTGAACTGATGCTACACAGCACGGCCCTGTTTATTTTCACGCCTCCTGTACACACTAGCGTGTATCTGTTCATCCCAAAGCCCCAGTCTTTCCCTCCTGCACCCCAACCCCCGCCCCCCCGCCCCCGGCAAGCACCAGTGTGTTCTCTAGGCCCATGGTTCCGTTTCTGTTTCACGGATACATTCATTCATGTCATATTTCAGGTTCACATATAAATGATATCATACTGCATTTGTTTTCTCTGACTTACTTCATTTAGGATGATAATCTATAGCTTCATCCACGTTGCTGCAAATGGCAGGATTTCATTCTTTCTGATGGCTGAGTAGTATTCTATTACACACACACACCCGTCTATTATACACACGCACACACCCCATGTCTATTATACACACGCACACACCCCACGTCTATTATACACACACACACCCCCGTCTATTATACACACACACACCCCCGTCTATTATATACACACACACCCCGTCTATTATACACATGCACACAACCCACGTCTGTTATACACACACACACACCCATCCATTATACACACGCACACACCCCACACCTATTATACACACGCATACACCCCCGTCTATTATACACACGCACACACCCCACGTCTGTTTTACAAACACACTCCCCCACCCCGTCTTTATCTGTTCCTCTGTCGTGGACGCAGAGCCTGTCTCCCTGTCTTGGCGATTGTGAACAGTGCTGCTGTGAACACAGGGGAGCATGAATCCCTCTGGATTCGAGTTCTGTCTGGATGTCTGCTCAGGACAGCGGGATCACAGGGCCAGTCTATATTCAGTTTTCAAAAGCAAGGGTTTTCTTGGTTTGGCTTTGCTTTGATCCAGTGACCCTAAGGATGCCGCATCTTTAGTGCTTTCTCTTACCCTGTCTGCACGCCTTGTAAGGCGTTCTGTCTTTTCTCAGTCCTGTCACTGCTCCACTAGATCACCCTTCCTGACTGTCCTCAGCCTGCCCAGCCCTGCAGCCCAGGCCTTTCCTGCGCACACCCGCACGCCTGCGTGAGTCACCCTGACGGTCCTGCCGCCCAGCTGATGGCGACACACAAAACCTGGAGAGGCGCAGACCCCCCGGCAGCGGTGGCCACGGAGATAACTAAAGAAGCATTCGGTTCCTGAATTTAAAATGAAGTGAACCTCGTACAGTAGTGGGAATCCGGGAAAAGAATGCCCTGGTTATTTTATATATAGCCTTTCTATATAAAAGTAATCTAAGAGAAACAGGATAGAATAAAATTCATGATAGTTAAAAAGCCTTCTCAATGATGTTTGCTGTCCTCTCCTAGGCATGGTGCAGACGGAGAATGGACAGGCGCATTCTGCGGGGCGGTGAGACGCCAGGGCGCTGAGAGCAGCGTTCAGTTTTTAGGGACCTGGGAGGCGGAGTGAGGAAGCCCACGCTCCAGCAGGGCTGGCCGCAGCACGAGCAGACCCACAGGAAAACAGAGAACAGGCGGTGGAGAGCTCTGAAAATGGCAAGAAAGAGAGATGCAGGCAAGCAGAGAGTAACCCCAGCAGAAGACGCCAGGAGGAAGACGGACAGGCAAACCAGACTCCCTGAGGGTGGCGTCCTCAGAAGAGGGGGCAGGAGCAGAGAAGTCAGCGCCGCGGCTTATGAGACTTGAGAAGGTTCAAACAGACGGACTAGGACTCATCCTGTGTAATAAAACCTACAGCCAGCTGTGAACGTATGTCTAAGGGAGGGGTTTTAAGTTGTTAAATATGTATACCCTGTGTACAGTGTTATGAATATTTTATACTTTTCATTCAATGTCATTGATTGGTTCTCAGATTTTCTCAATTATGTACATTCTCAAAGAGCAAGTTTTCGACCAAGGTGACTATGTCATTGTTATTTAATTATCTACTTATCCATAAAATAAGAGCTGTTTTCCATTTAGCTGAGAGAATAAAAGGCCAAAAGTGGAAGAGATCTGTTCTGGAAACACTGGGGAGAGGAGAAGGCTACATCCAACAAGTCTATAATTTTGAAACTGATATGGTCGTTTATATAGAACTGGAGGTAAATTAAGAGTAACAAGTGAACCAAACCTCTGAATAATTATTGACATGGTATTGAGAGGCATGATGGAACCTCCTGGGCTGGTGATAAGGTTCAGAACTTTGATCAGATTGCTGTTTACATGGGTTTCTTCCTATCTGAAAAGTCACTGAGTTATACGATGGATAAATAAAACTTCATGTTTATATATTTTGTGGTACATAAATTATACCTTACTTTTTACAGGCATGCAGAAAACTCACTTGAACTCTAACTTCAGACTAAGGCATTATTTTAGCTTTTGTCATTTCTACTGCATATGCACCAAGCAGCATCTTTGATGTTGCCTGTTAAATGCTCTTTAAAGGGACACCTGGGAAGGAACACTGGCCGATATGCTTCATTCGCAACTGTCAGGAGCTGGACTTCTCCAGCAGCAGCCCGCGTTTCAGGTTCCCGCTGCTGCCCCTGCACTGTTAGCCGGCGGGGGCAGGGGGTTAACGGCACTTAACCCTGCTATCTGCGCTGTTAGCATGTTTTCCCGTCTTTCCTCATTTAACTTCCTTACGTGGTTTCCCCATTTTAGAAAGGAGCATGCACCGTGGGGTCTGTACACTGAACGTCCGCAATGCAGAGAAGCACACAACAAAAGCACACTTAAAGATGATGTGAAGCTACGAGACCTTTCTTTTTCCTGGGAGCACAGAGGCACTGCTGTGAAAATCACTGGAACGAGGGGAAAACAGAGCAAGCCCACTTGTGCTGCCATTTTTCTGAGAAGATGACAGACCTGTCTAAAGCGTGAGAGGATGGGCCGGGTGTCCACACAGGCGCGCTTCCCTCCCTGTCCGCCGCAGCAGCCCGCGCCCACGGCTGCGCCCGGCAGCGCCCTGGCTCCTGCTCGCCGCGTTCTCACACCTATGCTGGCCCAGGCATCCCACCATGTGCCCCCGAGCCCCTTCCCCTCTTGCCTGACCCGCCCCCTTCTGTGGCCCCTTATTTGCGTAACCGGTGAGCCCTCCCTGTTCAAAACATCATCTCCAGCAGCAGAAAAAAATGCGTGAACTGAAGAGGGATGCTAGACACGTCCCGAACTCCCGCCTCCAGAATCCTGGAGAACTTAATCACCACTCCAACAGTCTTTTTTTTTTCTTTTCTTTACTTTATTTACTTGTTATTGAAATGTAGTTACTGAAGAATACTACATGAGTTAGAAGTGTACAATAATGATTCACAATTTTTAAAGGTTTTACTCCATTGATCATCACTATAAAATATTGGGTTTTTTTAAATCTTTTTATCCTCTTATTGCAAAATTCAGACTTAAATTGAAGAAAGTAGGGAAAACCACTAGGCTATTCAGGTATGACCTAAATCAAATCCCTTACTACTATATAGTGGAAGTGACAAACAGATCAAGGGATCATATCTCAGAGTGTCTGAAGAACTATGGACAGAAGCTCATAACACTGTACAGGAGGTGGTGATCAAGACCATCCCCAAGAAAAAGAGATGCAGCGAGCAGAATGGCGGCCTGGGGAGGCCTTACACGTAGCTGAGAAAAGAAGAGGAGCAAAAGGCAAAGGAGAAAAGGAAAGATACACCCATCTGAATGCAGAGTTCCAAAGAGTAACAAGGAGAGATAAGAAAACCTTCCTAAGAAATAGAGGAAAACAACAGAATGGGAAAAACTCGAGATCACTTTGAGAAACTCAGAGACATCAAGGGAACATTCCATGCAAAGATGCGCACAAGAAAGAACAGAAATAGTCTGGACCCAACAGAAGCAGAAGATATTAAGAAAAGATGACAAGAAAACATAGAAGAACTATATCAAAAGATCCTCACGACCCAGATAACCACAATGGTGTGATCACTCACCTAGAGCCAGACCTCTTGGAGTGCCAAGTCAAGGGGCCTTAGAAAGCATCACTACGAACAAAGCTAGTGGAGGTGATGGAATTCCAGCTGAGCTATTTCAATCCTAAAAGATGATGCTGTGAAAGTGCTGCACTCAATATGTCAGCAAATTTGGAAAACTCAGCAGTGGCCACAGGACTGGAAAAGGTCAGTTTTCATTCCAAACCCAAAGAAAGGCAATGCCAAAGAATGCTCAAACTACTGTACAATTGCACTCATCTCACACTAGTAAACCAGTGCTCAAAATTCTCCAAGCCAGGCTTCAGCAATAGGTGAACCGTGAACTTCCAGATGCTCAAGCTGGTTTTATAAAAGTCAGAGGAACCAGAGATCAAATTGCCAACATCTGCTGGATCATGGAAAAAGCAAGAGAGTTCCAGAAAAACATCTATTTCTGCTTTCTTGACTATGCCAAAGCCTTTGACTGTGCGGACCACAACAAAGTCTGATAAGTTCTTAAACAGATGAGAATACCAGACCACCTGACCTGCCTCTTGAGAAATCTGTATGTAGGTCAGAAAGCAACAGTTAGAACTGGACATGGAACAACAGACTGGTTCCAAATTAGTAAAGGAATTCATCAAGGCTGTATACTGTCACCCTGCTTATTTAATCTCTATGCACAGTACATCAGGAGAAACACCGGGATGGATGAAGCACAAGCTGGAATCCAGACTGCTGGGAGAAATGTCAATAACCCCAGATATGCAGATAACACCACCCTTATGGCAGAAAGTGAAGAGGAACTAAAAAGCCTCTTGATGAAAGTGAAAGAGGAGAGTGAAAAAGTTGGTTTAAAACTCAACATTCAGAAAACGAAGATCATGGCATCCGGTCCCATCACTTCACGGGAAATAGATGGAGAAACAGTAGAAACAGTGGCTGACTATTTTTCTGGGCTCCAAAACTGCTGCAGACGGGGACTGCAACCATGAAATTAAAAGATGCTTACTCCTTGGAAGAAATGCATGCTTAGACAGCATACTAAAAGCAGAGACATTACTTTGCCAACAAAGGTCCGTCTAGTCAAGGCTATGGTTTTTCAAGTGGTCATGTATGGATGTGAGAGTTGGACTACAAAGAAAGCTGGCGCTGAAGAATTGATGCTTTTGAACTGTGGTGCTGGAGAAGACTCTCAGTCCCTAGGACTGCAAGGAGATCCAACCAGTCCATTCTGAAGGAGATCAGCCCCGGGTGTTTATCGGAAGGACTGATGTTGAAGCTAAAACTCCAGTACTTTGGTCACCTCATGTGAAGAAGACTCATTGGAAAAGACCCTGATGCTGGGAAAGATTGAAGGCGGGAGAAGGGGGCGAAAGAGGATGAGATGGCTGGATGGCATCACTGACTCGATGGACATGAGTCTGAGTGAACTCTGGGAGTTGGTGGTGGACAGGGAGGCCTGGCGTGCTGTGATTCATGGGGTCGCAGAGTCGGACATGACTGAGCGACAGAACAACAGCGACAGCACAGTCTGGCCATGCTCCCCGTGCGGTGTGCAGGCTCACAGCTCACGTGACACCTGACAGTTTGTCCCTCCGGAGAAGGCGGTGGCATCCTCTCCAGTCCTCTTGCCTGGAAAATGCCATGGATGGACGAGCCTGGTGGGCTGCAGTCCATGGGGTCGCTCAGAGTCAGACATGACTGAGCGACTTCACTTTCACTTTTCCCTTTCACGCGTTGGAGAAGGAAATGGCAGCCCCCTCCAGTGTTCTTGCCTGGAGAGTCCCAGGGGCGGGGAGCCTGGTGGGCTGCAGTCCATGGGGTAGCTACGAGTCGGTCACAACTGAATGACTTCACTTTCACTTTTCACTTTCCTGCATTGGAGAAGGCAATGGCAGCCCCCCTCCAGTGTTCTTGCCTGGAGAGTCCCAGGGGCGGGGAGCCTGGTGGGCTGCCGTCTGTGGGGCTGCACAGAGTCGAGCACGACTCAGCAGCAGCGGCAGCAGCTTGTCCCTGAGCCCCGGCCCTATCCTGCCCTCCCCACGGCCTCCCGCGGGGGACCACTACTTTGTTCTGTCTGCTGAGTCTGCTTCTTTTGCTGTGTTGCCTGCTTTGTGGTGGTCTGAGATGTCACGTGTGACATGTCTTTCTGGCTGATTTCACTTCACACAATGCCCTTGACGTTCACCCTTGTTGCTGAAGCGACAGTGCTTCCGTCCTTTCTCGGGGACGAGCGATATTCCATCATGTAAATGCGCCACATTCTTAGCGGCTCAGCTACTGGTGGACAGTTTCCCTCTGTATCCTGGTTACTATAAATAGTGGGGCTGTGAACACTGGGAATGCATGTATCTTTGTAAATCAAGTGTTCCTGAGTTTGGGGGATATACACCCAGGAGTGGAATCACTGGGTCCAGGACACCAAGTGCCCAGTGGAGTTACTGGTGCCTGGGCTTCCCAGGTGGCGCTAGAGGTACAGAGCTTGCCTGCCAGTGCAGGGGGCATAAGAGACCCAAGTTTGATCTTGGGGTCGGGAAGATCCCTGGAGGAGGGAACGGCAACCCATTCCAGTACCCTTGCCTGGAGAATCCCACGCCTGAGGAGCCTGGCAGGCTCAGGCCCACAGTCAGAGCTGCTGAAGCAACTCAGCACTGACATGGTACGTCTATTTTTAGTGTTTTGAGAAATCTGTAATCCTCTTTCTCGCAGAGGCTGCACCAATTTATGTACCCATCAACAGTGCACAAGAATCTCTTTGTGGACACAATCTTATCAGCATTTGTGTTCTTTTTGATAACAGTCGCTCTGGCAGCTGTGGAGGGGTGTCTCACAGTGGTTCTCATCTGCACTTCCCACCTGATTAAGGGTGTGGTGCTGCTGACCATCTGCATTTCTTCTTTGGAAAGATGTCTGTTGAGTCCTTCCGCCCATTTTTTAATCGGGTGGTTTGTTTTTCTGATACTGAGTTGTATAAGCTATTTATGTGTGTTGGACTATGAATCCCTTACCAGCCGTATCTCATTCACGGTCACTGTCTTTCTCTCCATGGGAACTGAGTAAAATGCCAAACTGGTGTTTCAAATTCTGGCCATCCTGTGAGAGACGCTCCCGTGGAATTTAACCAGGAAGGAGAGCCCGGCCTCCCGGTTTGGTCCCCAAGCCCCTTCATTCTCACCACGGCTTTACACAACTCCAGCACACGGCTCTCCTAGTCTGGGGCCAGAGGTTCCACCCATTTCATCCTCACGTGCTGGGCACGAGGTGCTGGGCGGGTCCTAGTGAAAACGACAGCAAGAACAAGTCCTGGAGGCGAGGAAGGCCCAGACCTCACAGCAGCCCGGCCCAGTTTTCCCAGGCAGAGATTCCGAAGGCCTTCCGCCACAGACGCACTGCGTTGATGATCAGGGTGTACGATGGGGCAGGCACTGTACGGTAGGGAACATTTGAACAGTCTGCTGTTACACTGGGTGACACGCATCCTGGTTTGCAGGCTTCCCGGCAGATCTATTTGAGTAACAGAGCTCCCTCTCACTCCTCCAAAGTCTGGCTGGTAAATAGCATGCCCACTCCAGTCCAACAGCGCGAGCCTCTTAGGGGAGGCTGCGATCACCCAGCAGAGGCCAGATACAGTGAGCAGCACCAAGGGCTCCAAAGTTAATGTGGAAACTGCTACGTTTCAGAGCACTCTAAGTGCAAATGTTCACTAAATGTTCCATAAAACAAAACAAAACTTTTTGGAAAGAGGACTGTCATTACTGGGATACGATTCCTACATGAAGCCCACAGCACTGCTATGCGATTCTCGTGGAACAGCCATCTGGGACTTCAAACATTAAGTCAAACTTACATGGCATAAATTCTTTGTAATAGAATAAACATTTCAACTGGAGATTTTTCATCTTTAATAATAAAGTTAAATGGTTTATTTTTTCTTGTACCCAGTTCTTTAGAATACGAAGGTAACCAATCATGGGTCTTTCAAACTTAATGAGTTTAAAATCTGACAAATGTTTTATATTCTTTTTATCTTTTTAAAAAGATAGATTACTGCCTACAAATTATTCTATACATTTAAAGGTATAGGGATGAATCTGAATTAGCAAAACACGCTTTATTAAGAAAACAGTTTCCTTTCTGAGTTGCTACTAACCGACCATTGTTAGCGTGCTTCGGCACGCTGCCTCTCGCCTGTATGGATTGCTAACGAAACTACTGTTGTTCATTTGGCAGTCTGATGGTTTAAATCTCTAGATTACATAAAGAGATTTTCTTCTTTACTATGCTTATATACATTAAAATCCATTCAAGAAGTGGAGAGTTATGTTTTTCTATAACAATAAAAACAAAAAATAAAAAGAATAAAAAGAAATCTACACTCGTATTCCTATCTGGACATCACTAGCTGTGACACAACATTGGAGTGCGCGGCACAGGACGAGGCTGGCTGATCGTGAAACCCACGGACACGCCCTGGAGAAGCAAACAGGCCTTTCACGTGCAGACGCGTTAGAGCTCTGTCCCGTCCCTTCCTGACACGTGTACATTCCACTGAAATCTGATGTTATCAGTTCACCCAGGGGAATCAACTCTGAGAAATTAATCTGTGCTTTCCAAACTCACAAGAGACTGATTTACAAACTAGCAGATCACTTTTTAATTTGCCGTAAGAATGCCACCTAATCCAAGAAACCAGAAAATTCACCTGATGGCTTTGAGATGCTGGTGCCCTCAGTTCAGGCGCTACAGCGACTACAAGGGTGAAATGCACTTGATCTCTAATGTGTTCATAACCGGGTAAGAGGGTGAGGACCGCAACACACACAAGTCAGACAACAACGAGTGTGCGAGCCAACAGGGAGTGACCATGTGTAGACACGAGGCCTCCTTTCTGCTGCAGAGACTCTAATGGGCCAATTACACTTCAGAAGGGTGTTTAGTGACTGTTTCTCATGCCATTATTAGTTAATATTAAGTATCTTTCCCTTTTCTCTGCATGTTTCTGTATGAAGAACCATGACCAGCTACCTATAATTAGGACATCTTTGCTCTTGGATATTTGCAAACACGCTGCAGTTTTTTTGAACTGTAACATGTCCAGACCCATGAAGCGCCCCTTCTTACTACGGCTGTTACTACAATATTAATCTCCCTACTTCTGTACTTGAGTCAAAGCTACCTTGCACGTTGATTCTAAAGTTAGTATAAAAGGCAAAACTTGTATGAAGTCAAAGCACTCTAAGTAAAGATTCCATAAACAGCCTACAGAGTATATGCGGGCTTTATAAAACAATATCAGTAATATGCTACTGTTCAGTAAAACATGATAATAAGGAATACAGAATCCAAAAGTATTTTAATTAAAATACATAAAGGGATGTGCATAAGCTACTAATAACTACGCATGGTACGCGTCCTCGGCTGTGACACGCACACCTGCAGATTCCTTCCACCGAATGAATTCCAGGTGGGCCACTGCTTAGCAATGTGTACTGAGACACTTGTCTTTCAAATCATAAGCCAGACGTGCTGCTTTTGCAGACATTTCCTGCAGGTAATTTAGCCGTTTGACGTGTATTCTTACTAGCTTCAGTCTCAAGCATCTCTTGAGACCTGGGTGTTAGCCATGCTTCTCTCCGATCACTAGATTCACCCAAACATACCATGCAGCAGGCTGGCACTGAGCCCACCTTCTGTCTCTGAGGGTGGACAGCTGACAAGCTACCGAGGAACCAAGCCCCTGACCGTGATGGGATCTGCGCTGTTCTCCATCGGCGAGGCCTGGAGACCCACACACCTGGAATGATGAGATTGCTTCCTTCGGCAAGCTCACTGAAGCAGGAGTAGCCGTGTATGTACGCTTCAGTCTGCATCTAAAGAATGCTACGCTGTGATTTTGCTTGCTATAATAAATCTGCTGCTGCTGCTGCTGCTGCTGCTGCTGCTGCTGCTGCTGCTGCTGCTGCTGCTGCTAAGTCGTTTCAGTCGTGTCCAACTCTGTGCGACCCCATAGACGGCAGCCCATCAGGCTCCCCTGTCCCTGGGATTCTCCAGGCAAGAACACTGGAGTGGGCTGCCATTTCCTTCTCCAATGCATGAAAGTGGAAAGTGAAAGTGAAGTCACTCAGCTGTGTCCCACTGTTAATGACCTCGTGGACTGCAGCCTATCAGGCTCCTCTGTCCATGGGATTTTCCAGGCAAGAGCACTGGAGTGGAGTGCCATCGCCTTCTCCTAGGCAACCATTAATAGCAGTTTATGGTACTGCTGCCTGATTATTTTCACAGTGAGATCAACATTGTTTCCACCTTTAGGAGACCAGAGTTTGAAGATGTGCAAAATCCTGGATGTGAGAGAAACCAGGCGGATGATTTCCACATCTGCTAGATCAGTCCATGGCCCGTTTATCTCCTGGATCCTATTCTACAATATTGCACAGAACACTGGGAGGGCCTGGTGAAAGACGGTCTTTACAATCTGAAATGGAAGGCGTATGGAGCTCAGGCTCTGGGATCCCACAGTTGTGTGTGAAATTTCACCTGCGCACCTCACTAGCTCGGTGACCTCTAGCAAGCTACTTTACACTTTTCAAGCCTCAGTTCTTTATCTCCCTTCGAGTTTTAAGACAATTAAATGAAGTAACAGATAAAGTGCTTAGTGCAGCACCCGGTATGTCTGTTGGTGTTTAGCAGCTAAGTCATGTCTGACTCTTTGCGACTCCATGGACTGTAGCCTGTGAGGCTCCTCTGTCCATGTGATTTTCCAGGCAAGAATACTGGAGTGGGTTGCCATTTCCTTCTCGGGGAACTTCCTGACCCAGGGATCAAACCCGCATCTCCTGCATTGCAGGTGGATTCTTCACCCACTTAGCCGCTAGCTTAATACATGTTATTTTAAAAATCTTAATAATATTTGAAATATCAAGTTTTCAACAGCTTTTACACAGCTCTTACATGTACGCCTGTAGCAAACGAAGACCTGTAATTAATCACATTTTTATCCCTAGAAGCAACTGGACATATGGCTGCACTCAGCTAGGGAGGACGCGCGCGGCCTCCGCCGACACCCGGCAGCCACGTCTGGTGTCTTAAAGTTGGCCATTCCTCCCATGACATTTTCTTAATCTGCTATAATGTGAGATTTATGGCTACAGCTGAGAGGTATTTAAAAGCAGAACAGGAAACCACACGAGTTTCTTAAAATAAGAACACAAAGTGAGCTCAAACCCATAATGTTTATTCACCTGTCTCAAAAGGAAACTCAGCCAGTAAGCAGAGTATACCCAAAGCTGACCGCAAACGAGGAGTAAAAGAATACCACAGTTTACCTTAAAATCATACACACTTTACTTTCACTGCTGTATACAGAAATTTCACTGAAAACGCTTTTAAATTACTTTTAAAGTTTCAAAGCTATGTGTGCTGCACCTGAAAAATTCCGCTGCAGTGCTGATTACCCCTACAGTATACAGGTGGAGACTAGAGCTGAAGATGGGGTGTTCGTCCTTCGCAACCTTAACAGCGCGTGTGCCATGTGACCAGACCCCTTCTCTGCAGTGACTGACAGGTCAAGCTGATACCTTTCAGACTATGTCAGCTGTTGGCAGCAAAATGCTTGCAGGTAGCTCTCAAATTTTTTATTAATGGGTAGTAAGTGTATTTACTTAAATTTAAAAAGTGTGTTGATTTCAAAAGCCTGCAAGATAATTAGTATAGGGAATAGGAGAAAAATACAGAAGTTACACAACTTTGCTGAAGCTCTGGAAATTGAACTAATAAACAAAAGTGGATAACTGATATTTTAACTTAAAATATTATTTGTTTGACAGACCTAAAATTTACTTAACCAAAGAGTATTAACGCTAATCTCGCTTGACGAATCTCTGACTCCCTCTACTACGCCTTTAGGAGCAGCGGTTTGCTAACTGTGCAAACTCTGTGTTGCGGCCCACGTGCCTCTCAACACAGAAGCGCCTCTTCAATAACAGTGCTGCTATGTAAGTATTTATATCTTTGGGAGAGAGGCTCCTTTCGAAAATATTTTGATACTGTTTAGTCATGAGACTGGGCGTCTTCCTGAGGAGTTAGTAAAGCATCATTGATTTTAAAATGCCAGTTAAAAAGCAGCTCGTCACCCCTGAAGAAATGTTCCGCAGAGACTCCTGCTTGTTTCTCCAGGACTGTGTACTCGTGGAGTTCTCACTGTCTCAGGCACAGCGCTAAACTCTGGCTGCAGAGACGAAACACGATGGCATGCACGGTTCCTGCCCTCCTGAGCGACTGAGCTAACGGGAGAGACAGCCAGCAGGCAGTTAAATACGCCTGCTGAGAAGGAGGCATCTCAGCTGAAAATCTGCAAGGGGTGAGGGCGGCGGGGACCACGAGGAAAGCGTGCAGAGCCCGGGGTCGGAAGGGACTATGGTCTGCCAGACAAGCTCTGAGCCAGCCTGTGCGGCGGGGGCCTGCGGGGCGAGGGGACAGGGAGACCAGCGCGGGGCTAAAGCTGCTTCTCTACCTTGAGTGCAAGGGGAGCAGTTGAGAACTGGCGTACCACCAAACGAAGAAACCGCAACACTGCGAAACTTCTCTGCTGGGAATAAAAACCCACTAAAACGTCCTCTTGTTAAGATTTCTGTGAGGAGGCCCTGCTGGCCAAGTCACCGTGGTCGCTGCAGGCAGAGGGCGGGGGCCTTCCTTCGGGGCCCATCGGGGCTCCTGAACCCCACTTCTGCCCTGTGTGCCGGCTGTGGGCACAGCGCCCACGTCCCGGGTCTTCCCCGAACCCCAGAGAGCGACCCGGAGCCGGGACCTGCTGATGGCAGCACGGCGGGGGGCTCGGTGAGGACCCCCACCCAGTGCCTTCACGTCAGGAGTCCTCCTGAGCAGCGGCCCGGGCCTCGGCCTCCAGGCACGTGTGCACACTTGCGCTGAAGAGCTCAGACGCCCGCCGCCAGTAACAGGGATCGAAGGGGACCTCGGCGCACCGACAGTGGACATATGGGTGTCTGCTTGCTTTGTTTTAATTACACCTGTGAGTACTCTTTCCCTTGATTCAGAATTGGATTGCTAACGATGTTCCGTATTTCAGGTACACTGCGGCTTTTTTTTTTTTTTTTTAATGAACAATCATGGGACTTTAAGAACAGTACAAAATGATTAAATTGCTAAGTGGATTCCAGGCTCTAAATACGTAGCTGGATGGAGCAAGCTGTGACACATAACGAGTGTAGAAGCTGGGACCTGCTTGAACCTAACTGCGTCTCCTTTCTCAGTAAGCCAGCCCTGTGACCCGTCTGAAGGCCCACACCGCACTTCTGCTGGCGTCTGTGAGGGCGCCTGTGCTCCCCTGCCCTCTTCACTGCAAGCTCACTTTATCTCATTCTTCTTTTCTAAGGGAGACTTAGATAATCTCACTGTTGATCTCTTTTATTTTCCCACATTTAAAACAGTCTGAAGATTGTATTGCAGTGTTAGTTTCATAGATTCACGGTTAGGTTACAATGCAGAGTAGCACAGGGCTCAAATCAGATGGTCAGATATCGTTTCTTTCTAGGTAAACGTGAAAAGAAATGTCCCATTAGCAAAATGAGAAAAGCTATCCAATATCTCAGTAAATCTATAAACCCTCCTGTCCACGAACAGAAAATGGCCAGTGATCATAAGCCATTAGTTTGGGCACAGTGTCTCAGAGAAAACAGGTTAAGGGGACTTTTGCAAGCACAGGATTGAGTTTATTTTAAAAGAAAACCTCGGAGGTGGTGGCGGTGGTGGATGTGGGCGTGTGTCTGTGCGTGTGAGTCTGTGTTTGTCACCCCTTCCAAGCTCTGCACGGCTCCTCAGGACTGTCCTGCCGGGATCCTGCCGGCTGAAAGGCTGGTATCAGAGCAACTCTTGCCCTTCTGAATTACAGAGGATCAGTTCAGGAAGGGACAGATCACTTATAAAACACAACACCTTACAAGTATCACTTAGAAATGCCTGCTGGTACTTTTTTCTTCCAAAGAGAATTCAGTTCACAGACAATGTATTCTTTTGGGAGCTCGATTCATCAAGTCCTGTCAGGTAAACGATTGACTTTTAGAGGGAAATAAAGGCGCTTTCTTCGGTTCCCTGTTGGTTATGTTAACACTGTTAGACACCAGTCTCCCAGTGTCTCAGGCCGCTGTGGCCTGCCGGGCACAGGGCCCCACCGGTCTCCACGGTCCTCCTCCTCACTCCCACCCCGGGCGGGACTCGGCAGGGCCTCACTTCCGTCCTTTCTCTGTGTAACAGTGGGCATCTGCTGATCCAGAACTTCCGCTCCATCCCCTCCGCCGCGGCCCTCTGGCAACCGAAGCCTGCTCTCTGTCTGTGAGTCTGTCTCTGTTTATAGACAGCTTCATCTGTGTCGTTTCAGATTCCGCATATAAATGGGTCATGTTCCGTGTCTCTGTCTTACTTCACTTGGTGTGATCACCTCCAGGTCCACACATATTGTTGCAAAGACCATAGTTTCATTCTTTTTATGGCTGAGTAGTATTTCACTGTGTGTATCTGTGTGCGTATACAGGTGTGCACACACATGTATGTGTATACACATACACACGTGTGCGTGCACATGTACACACGTGTATATATGCGCACACGTGTATGTGTACTCACACCACACACCTTCTTTATCCATTCCTCTGTCAGTGGACATTTCGGTTGTCTCCACATCCTGACTGTTGTAAACAGTGCTGCTGTGAACACGGGGTGCATCAATCTTTTTGAATTAAGAGTACTGTCAGACCAGAAGGCACCTCTACTTTTAGTTTTTGGGGGACCTCCAGACTGTTCCATAGTGGCTGCATCAGTTTACATCCCCACAAACCGTGTAGGAGGTAAATAACCCATGTTTTTAAAACAGTGGCTATCTCTTCAGATATTTTATACTTATTGATAATTCTCCAGGATTAACAACTTTATTATCTACAGCTTACAAAATGTTTAACACAATAAGATAATTTAAATTATGTTACAGGCACTCCTACTTTAAAGAGCTAAGTGCCTGCCTTTACTGTGAGCATAGTGAATCACAGCCTGTGAAGACGGCAGGGGCCTGCAGGAAGGGGAAAGCTGTCTTCTTTCCAGGCAAGGACTCAGCCAGTGAAAGCCACGGGCCCTCTCTGTTACAGTCCTCCCAGCCGCCTTTCCCTCTGTAAGAGCATTCTATTTCCGCGGCCGGGGACTCTGCAGGTGGCTTGTGGCTCGCTATGGCTGCGGACTGTGAGCTGCAATTCTCTGCTAATCATATGAGCTCTTCTTTGCTGGGGAAATATCTGGCAGGCAGTGTGTTTCAGGTCAACACGGGTTTCCTTGAACGTACGTAATTAAAATCCACAGCTTGAATAGCATTTAGGATTACAAACACAAGGAAATCATACACTTCAAAACAAACAGCTGTTATATGTATACTGTGTTTTTCTACAGTTTCTTTACACTTTTAAAAGCATGTGCGAAGGACCAGACAAGAGAAGAAGTGGTATGTACTTTTTTTTTTCCACTAAATTGCTAGAAGGTCAGCCCTTCACTGTGCCAGGAGGTAAGAGGTAACTGGGACAGACATGTGTAAACCATGAAGGTATTGCAATTCAAGTCAAAGACTTTATATGCTTTACCTGAAGGCCAAAAAGAGCAGTTGACGCGTTTGAGGTTTGGACAGAGTGAATTTAAGTGTCAGGGGGAACATCTGTGTGGAAATATTCCCTAGATAGTTGAACACACACACTAGCAAATATACGAGAAAAGCTATAGGAGTATAGATTTGGCAGTCCTGCAAACAGATGATGATTAAACATTAGGAGTAGCTGAAATCACCAGCGAGCATCAATATACAGAATGAGAATCAACTGGCTTTTCAGAGACAAGCAGAAGAAGAAGTCAAGGCTTCTAATCTCCCCTTAATCATAACTTTTAAAACACCTGCCCTACTCCAATACAAATTTAAAAACAGAGTCCAAAATGTTCAAACAACTCCGTATCTGCTTTAATGGGAACCAGCCTTTTCCTCACTGCTGGATCACGTCATCCTATGATCTTAGTGGAAGACGTTATCTGTACCCTCTGTTTGTTTTTACAAGCTACTGTTTTAGAATCACCTTCTTTTAAACAGCTTTTCTGCAAAGGGATCATGTGATACTTGACTATTTTATCACCTTATCTCCTCAGTCTCTTCCATTCTGCTTAATTAATGGTATGCATTCACAGTGGCTGGAGTGCCCCAGCGGCTCAGTGGTAACGCATCGCCTGCCGATGCCGGAGACTCTGGAGACAGGCCTTTTCATGCTGTTCGTGGGCTTCTCAAGGCAAGCATGCTGAAGTGGTTTGCCATCCCCTTCTCCAGTGGACCGCGTCTTGTCAGAACTCTCCGCCAGAGCCCGCCTGGTGTAGGTGGCCCCACACGGCGCGGCTCGCGGTTTCATCAGCCACACGAGGCTGTGGTCTGTGTCATCATGTCGGTTAGATTTCTGTGACTCTGGTTCTCATTTTGTCTACTGTCTGATGGATGAGGCTAAGAAGCTTGCAGGCTTCCTAAAGGGATGGACTGGCTGTGGGTAAAACTGGGTTTCTGCTCTGGTGGGCAGGGGAGGAAATCAAGCCTGAATATTCATGGGAAGGACTGATGCTGAAGCCGAAACAGCCTGAATACTCATTGGAAGGACAGATGCTGAAGCTGAAACTCCAGTACTTGGCCACCTGATGCAAAGAGCTGACTCACTTGAAACAACCCTGATGCTGGGAGGGACTGGGGGCGGGAGGAGAAGGGGGACAGAGGGTGAGACAGTTGGATGGCATCACCGACTCGATGGACACAAATTTGAGCAAATTCTGGGAGAGAGTGAAGGACAGGGATGCCTGGCACGCTGCAGTCTCTGGGGTCGCAAAGAGTCGGACATGACTGAGCGGCTGAACAGCAGCAACTGGAGACATGGGGTTTGATCCCTGAATCGGCAAGATCTCCTGAAAGAGGAAATGGCAACCCATTCCAATATTCTTGCCTGGAATATGCCATTGACAGAGGATCCTGGGGGCTGCAACCCACGGGTAGAAAAGAGCCGGACACACCTGAACAACTGAGTACGCGTGTACATTTTCACAGTGTTATCTTAGCTTTTAAATGTAAATGTACATTTTAGGCACTTTATGTGTTGTGAACCTATCTGCTTTATATTATCCTTTGGAAAAGTGCATTCTATGTTTCTGTTATTTATTTTGAGGAAATTGGGGGATATAACTTGCTTTGAGTTAGGGGGCTGGCTATATCTGAAAATATACTTTCCTCTGGATCCTTATCTGGCTCAGATTTTTTCCTCATTTCTTCAAGTGTGATATGACACTCTTATGCTACAGAACTTTTAAGCTAAATTATTCTATATTATTATACCAATATGACTTACTCAAAGGCACATGGACAGGCAAACAGCCCATGTCCCTATCAATAAAATACAACATTTCTAATGAAAAAGATTTTGGCTTCATGTCACAGAAAACTGTGACTAAATTGACTCTCCAATTTCTGCTTCCTTGGTGGCTCAGAGGTTAAAGCGCCTGCCTTCGATGCAGGAGACCCGGGTTCGATCCCTGGGTCGGGAAGAGCCCCTGGAGAAGGAAATGGCAATCCACTCCAGTATTCTTGCCTGGAGAATCCCATGGACAGAGGAGCCTACCTAGTAGGTTACAGTCCACGGGGTCGCAAAGAGTCAGACACGACTGAGCGACTTCGCCTCACCTCACCTCACAGTTTATCTAAGCACTGAACATGTGCAGAATGATGTTTTATCCTGCAAGAGGGAAGATACATTCCATTTGGGCATTTGTTATTATTTTTTACCCAAACCAGCATAATTTAAAATTCTGTCTTTGATAAGTAGTTAAGGTTGCTGCCTCCTTGATAATGAAAGATAATTTTAATGGCTTCTGAACTGCTTTAAAGGAAGTATTTAATTAATCATTTTCATGATGCCTTTATTAAACTGTCCTTTGAGGTGACCTGCAGCTGTCACTCACGCATTCTCCCCTGTTTGCGACCGCTGGCGGCTCGCTGGCCTCAGTGGCTTCGGTGTGGAGTCCCCTCGCTGCTGATTCCTGCCTTCCCAGAGGCCGCTGCTCCCGCTGCCCCGAGCCGCGGGGCCTCTCAGGGGGCCCCGGTGTGCCCTCAGGCACTCCTGCCAGCACGGGCTGGCATCCCCCAGCTCAGATCCCCGTGCAGCGGCTGTCTGCACTGCCTTCTGCCATCTCTTTCCAGTCGTGCTAACAGCACTCCACAGAGCTTCCAGGATGACAAACTGGCTGCCCTCCAGGGCTGGCTCTGTAATCCTGCCCTGCTGCTTAACGCGACGGGTCCGCACAGCTGACACGGAGGAAACCGCTTCAGAAATCAGCCGCGATCTCAGCAGACCCAAACCGCACTTTCACAGGCAGGGTGAAGCTTTGTTTTGATCAACTTCAGGGCAAATACTATTTCAGAAAACTGCATCATTCCTTAATGTCTAACAGCTTCCTGAGATACATTTACTGATCTGTTGTTTGGGGTGATATCTGTACCCTCCAAACAGAATTTGACTGGTTTGTGATTTAAACCACCAACTTTCATCAGCATATGTTGTTATTACACATCAAAATATAAAGATCTGACGTCGTAAAAGTTTCTTTAAAAAAAAGATTCCCAACGTTACAATCCTTTTTTAATCAGCCAGCCTGCCAACTTTATATGCCAAGATTGGTTTCTGCCTGTCTTGCCAGAAACAGGGACTTACAGATCTTTGCCAATTAAGACTTGCTTATAGGAAACCCAGCACAAACACCGTAAACCACGAAGAAGAAAGAAACTGGGCCAGTCTATACAGGACTTCCATCCACACCACACCCAGCAAGGACGCCACCAGCGCAGCTGCGGCGGCCGCAGAGCTGGGCTCGACTCTGTAGCCACTAAGCCGACTCGCGTCCGTTAGGGACAGCATCACAAACACCCGAGGGAGAAGGGGACGGCCACCCACTCCAGTACCCTGGCCGAGAATCCCTGGACCTGTACACTCCACGGGGTCGCAAAGGGTCGACAAGACTGACCCACTCACTCATTTCACTACAAACGACTGAATGAGAAAGTCTTGCCTTCTATTTAATGAAATCTGCAAGACTTTTTGCAAGTGTCCTTCTCTAAAGCAAAATTAGCCAGTTTCAATTTCATTACATCTTATCTGTACCTTGTTGAGACAGAATGCATTATTTTCTAGCACAAGCTATCAGCAAAGAAGAAAACCAAGGGCGTGGCCTTCTGCCTACTGTTGCTGCGTGCGCCTTCTGTCTACTGTGGCTGCGGGCCCTGAGTATTTCAGCCTCTGTCTTTAAGTGATTCCCACTTTCAGGTCCATGTCAACACTGTTGCGAACTGATTTGTTCAGTTTCTAAGTGCTGCCCATCAGTAACTTTCTAAGAGATGAGAACAGCCCTTTAAAGGACGCTGCAGAAGCCCTTTCATTAATCACTTAGAATCTGGGTTAAGAATCACAAACTAAGATTGCTACTTTAAGAAAAACAAATTTTGTCTCTTCAGAGATTAAATTCTTTTTTAATTGGAGGAAAACTGCTTTACAATAGTTTCGGCCGTACATCAATGTGAATCAGTCATACACACATATACACACACACCCCCCTCAGGAGGCTCCCTCCTCACTCCTCGAGATTAAACTCTCTAATAAACAACAGATAATTCAAACCAACTTTCCCGAATAGTTTAGGCTTTATATTAATGAGGTTTAGTATGTATTTTCATGATTATTACTGTCACAAAACAGTTAAATTCTGCCATAGAAGAGATGGCTTGATTGGGGAGCCTAACAATCTTAAAGGAAAAGATGGTTATCTTTTGTGCCAAAGCGTGCAAGAGAGTACCTCTTTTCCTTGACTTGCTGTGCGGGTGTCCACCTCGTGGCCTGATGTGAGCCTTCCTTCACTGAGGGTGCTTTTAAATGAAGGGTCAGAATGATCCAGCTTTAATCTTGCCTCTGTCAATTTACTTAGCACTTTCACTTTGGTGAACAAGAAGATCAAACAGTACTCAGAGTCTATTACGTACCATTTAACCTTCCTGTGTTTTAGAGCCCATATTTGTGAAGTGGATTAAATGACCCCCTCCTCCAGACCTTTCCTGGTTGTAAACAAGAATGATTTCTTAAGTATCTTGGCAGCTCAGGTTAGATTTAAATAAGTGTTATTCTGGTCAGCATGATTTTCAAAATTATAGAGCTACAGGAGAGCTCACTACTTAAAAAGCCACATAAATCTGTTACAATTATACTGAAAACACCTGGTGGAACCCTATCAGTTTTATTACATTAAAATGTAACAGTGCATTAAAAGAGATTCTGCTCTTTCCTCAAGGACAGCCTCAACATTGTGTCTCTCAATGAGGTCTTTTGAGGGGAACTTACTGATAAAGTATTGAGGTCAAGAACAGGGAGGATAATCATTTGGTAACTTTTTTTGTAAATGAAAGTAATACGAATCCTAATTCACATTAAAAGCAAAATGGGGAGTCTATTTAAATGTATGCATTTGTAGAACTGGATCTGTAAATGCAGGCATGAGAAAGAGAAGAAGGCATTGACCCAGCTTATTATATTTTCAGGGGCAAACAGAATTACAGTCAGAAGACCAGCCAGAGGACGTCACCAGTCCCTCATGATGAGATGCTAGAATGTGTGGTGGAGACAAAGTGGCCACAGCAACCCAGCGAGTCAGCCGTACGCCTCCCACTGTCAAGGGCTTCCTGCAGACGGGGCCCTGGGGCACACGAGCCGCTGTGCCCATGAGGCGCAAGTGCTCTACAGAGGAGAAGGTATCCGAGCAACGGCTTAACCTGGCCCCAAAGCGGTAGCATCATCAGTAGCATCCTTTTGTTTTCATTAGGATTACCGTCAGAATTGGAGAAAGTAGGAAGTAAGTTAAGTTTGTGTGATGGAATTTGACTTTTTAAAATAAACTGATTTTTTCCCCACTTGTTGGCACAAAGTTAGCTTGTTGCTGCTGCTAGGTCGCTTCAGTCGTGTCCGACTCTGTGCAACCCCACAGACGGCAGCCCACCAGGCTCCCCCATCCCTGGGATTCTCTAGGGAAAGAACTCTGGAGTGGATTGCCATTTCCTTCTCCAATGCATAAAAGTGAAAAGTGAAAGGGAAGTCGCTCAGTCGTGTCCGACTCTTGGTAGGTAACCCCATGGACTGTAGCCCCCAGGCTCCTCCGTCCGTGCGATTTCCCAGGCAAGAGTACTGGAGTGGGGTGCCACTGCCTTCTCCCTAGCTCACTGCAACCACACAGAATTACTAACACGTTTATCTCTCTGGGTCAGGGCCGAATGTCGGGGCTGCTCCCCACTCTGGAACTTCTCGACGCTGCCTCTCACCGTGACTACAGGGAGGACAGGAAGAAATGAAGATGCTGACACAGAGACTGACTCTGAAAGCGTGAGTCTGCTTTGTAGATGGATAATAAAATATATTTCTCTAATGGGTATCATTAGACCAGATCTCTTCGGCCACTGCACTTACTTTCAGACTGATATAAATGTATCATAAAGCTTTTACTATGAGACAGGCACCCGTGAGTTTTCACGTTTAAAGGAGCCATGGTCATACAGCTTTGATACAGACAGAACTTCTCGAAATAGGCTAATCAGTGCGTACTGGCCAAGTATTTTTCACGTGAATCAGGACGGGTGTGCAAGCGCATGCTCAGTCATGTTCTTCTCTTGCAGCCCCATGGACTGTACCCCCCAGGCTCCACTGTCTACAGGATTCTCCAGGCAAGAATCCTGGAGTGGGCTGCCATTTCCTTCTCCAGGGGACCTTCCCAACCCAGGATCAAACTTGCATCTCCTGTGTCTCTAGGCACTGGCATGCGGATTTTCTACCCCTGTGCCTCCTGGGAAGCCCCCAGATTAGGGAATAGGATTTCAAACCTCAGAAAAAGTATTTTCTTCTGTAGATACCAAGAGCTTATGCCTTGAATTCTCTGGTCACTCAATTTTCAAAGATTCTGACATGTTGCCAGACCCCATTATTTTGACATTTGGATCAGAAAATATAATTATAACTCTTATTATTAATGGTCCTGCTGTCTGGCTTTCTGATCAGTTACAGCTCACCTAAGCCGTTGAATCAGAAAGCATCCAGAGAGTCCCTGCTGTATGGAAAGCATCTATGGAGCATTATGAGAAGGTCATCTGTCCCATGCTAATACCTACAAGGACTTTTGGTTTAGCAGTAGAGGCAGGGTTCAAATGGAAACAAAGTGTGAGACGTGCATACGCAGAGGTCACTAGAAGGGGGTTTAACTTTGGAGAGATGAGCGCGCCCAAGTCATGAAGGCTTGAGGAGCCTGTGGTCAGAGATGGCTGTGCAGGGCACAGTTTAGAAGCCAGCAGAGGCTGTGAGAGCACCATCACATAAGGCCCCAGGTATGCACTCTTCCACTCCTGGCATTTATTATGCAATTCTTTAAAAAGGGGAACTGGACTGGATTTTTATCATACCTCATATAAACCCTTCGCGTTCAACCTCTGCAAAATCTACTTTTCATGGTATCCGTGAAAAATGACCCTCGCACATTTCCTGTAGCCTTTAGTCACTGTGATCATGATTTCCTTCTTTACCCACAAGACACAATTTTCCCATGCTTATCTTTTTCTTGTCCTTATTTCACTGAAACGTAAATGAAACGGCCTGTCAGAAAAAGAGCTGTGGCCAGGCCCCGGCAGTCTGAGCAGCGCAGCGCCCAGCAGCAGCCGCAGCCCCTCTGCTGCGCCAGCCCTGCGCCTGCCGTGGCCGCCCCGCGCAGCACTCAGCTCCGGCGGCGGACGCCGGCAGTCCCGAGGCCGAGGCCGAGCCCGGCACGGCCAGGGGCCAGTCTCTGGCACTCTCGAGGAGATGCCTCCAGTGAGCTCCTCACCCTGTACAACGGCGTGTCACCTGCCCAACAGGAACCGGAGGGCAAGGCCCCTCACATCACTACAGGGTCACATTTAGAATTACCCCACAGCCTCCCCACACTCCTTAAATTACAAATCGATTGCTTTAGATTTATGAAAGGTAAAGAAGTAAAGGGGTTTGGGAAGTGAAAACACACTTTGAAATTATCTAGCCTGCCTTCCTCTTTAAAAAAAAAAATTTAATCCATTCACTTAATTCCCATCTTTCCACTGTCTTTTATCAAACAGATCAAGTAAATACACACAAGTGACCAAACGTTTCTCTTGACATGAAAGCTAAACCACGTTACCCCCCCTGCAGAACGCCCCGGTGAGCTCCCCCTCACAAAGCTCACGTCTTCATGACGCCCTCGGGGTTCAGGGTGCCCCCCGCCTGCTCCCCACCCCCCACTCTGTCCACACGGCCCCCTCGTCTAGCAGGCCAGCGTACCCTCTGCCTGAGATCTCTCCCAGAGAAACGAAAGCAACACAGCCTGATCTCTTACCATCTTAAAGTCTCTGCTCAAATGTCAACTTATCAGAGAGCTCTTCTCCCATCACCCTGTCAGAACAAAACCACACCCCACCATCCGTTGCCCTTCACTGGCACCCAAGTCTGCCCCCCTTCCCAGACTGACTTTCAGTTCAGTTCAGTTCAGTCGCTCATTCGTGTCCAACTCTTTGCAAACCTGTGAATCACAGCACGCCAGGCCTCCCTGTCCATCACCATCTCCCAGAGTTCACTCAGACTCACATCCATCGAGTCCATGATGCCATCCAGCCATTTCATCCTCTGTCGTCCCCCTTCTCCTCCTGCCCCCAATCCCTCCCAGCATCATAGTCTTTTCCAGTAAGTCAACTCTTCGCATGAGGTGGCCAAAGTATTGGAGTTTCAGCTTTTTAGCATCATTCCTTCCAAAGAAATCCCAGGGCTGATCTCCTTCAGAATGGACTGGTTGGATCTCCTTGCAGTCCAAGGGACTCTCAAGAGTCTTCTCCAACACCACAGTTCAAAAGCATCAATTCATCGGCGCTCAGCCTTCCTCACAGTCCAACTCTCACATCCATACATGACCACTGGGAAAATCATAGCCTTGACTAGACGGACCTTAGTCAGTAAAGTAATGTCTCTGTTTTTGAATATGCTATCTAGGTATTCCACAGCATTTATCCTCTTCTGAATCCAGTATAATTCATTTAATGTTTCATGTGCTTCTTCCTCCACCAGAATGCAAACCCCAGACCAGGCATGTTTTGTTTTGTTTTCCTTCTGTTTTGTCCATTACCAACCTAGACAGCATATTAAAAAGCAGAGACATTAATTAGCTAGCAAAGGTCTGCCTAGTCAAGGCTATGGTTTTTCCAGTAGTCATGTATGAATGTGAGAGTTGGACTATAAAGAAAGCTGAACGCCAAAAAATTGATGCTTTTGAACTGTGGTGTTGGAGAAGACTCTTGAGAGTCCCTTGGACTGCAAGGAGATTCAATCAGTCCATTCTGAAGGAGATCAGTCCTGGGTGTTCATTGGAAGGACTGATGCTGAAGCTGAAACTGAAACTCCAATACTTTGGCCACCTGATACAAAGAACTGACTCACTGGAAAAGATCCTGATGTTGGGAAAGACTGAAGGTGGGAGGAGAAGGGGATAAAGAGGATGAGATGGTTGGATGGCATCACCAACGTCGATAGACATGAGTTTGGGTAAAGTCCAGGAGTTGGTGACGGACAGGGAGGGCTGGTGTGCATGGGGTCACAAAGAGTTGGACACAACTGAGTGACTGAACTGAACTGAACTGTGTCTACGATTCCTGGCACATGTGAAGTAGTCAACAAATATTTGTTTCATGACCAAAAGGCTGACTCAGTAAATGAGGCTCTCTCTGCGCTGTTTTGTACCAATATTCCCATTTTCTAATTTCTCTGTGGTTGGGGAACCCACACAGGTACCCCAACCTTAGTTTAAAGAATTAAAAAAAAAAAAAAACCTTCATGAAAACATTTGAAACCTAAACCTGGCTTACCTAAAAATAAAGGAAAATCAAGATGGGAATAGAAAAACAGAACAAACCGTCAGCCATCAGCATGTAATTAACACATGCAGATCTTTCCACCCAACAAGCGCAGACAACATGAGCCCAAGTCCCAGACAGGCCAGCTCCTGGGGCGTAAGACAGATTTCAGAAAGCCTGAAAGAACTGAAATCAGAGTCTATTTTCACTATAATGGACTTAAACTAGAAATCAACAACACACAACAGGAAAACCCCCAAACCTTTAGATAACAACATTGGTATAAAATAACCCATGTGCCGAACCGGATGTCTCAAAGAAAATAAAACACACGGAACTAAGTGAAAATGAAAATGTGTGCTGCTGCTGCTGCTGCTAAGTCACTTCACTCGTGTCCGACTGTGTGTGACCCCATAGACGGCAGCCCACCAGGCTCTCCTGTCCCTGGGATTCTCCAGGCAAGAACAGTGGAGTGGGTTGCCATTTCCTTCTCCAGTGCATGAAAGCGAAAAGTGAAAGGGAAGTCGCTCAGTCGTATCCGACTCTTGGCGACCCCATGGACTGCAGCCCACCAGGCTCCTCCGTCCATGGGATTTTCCAGGCAAGCGTACTGGAGTGGGGGGCCATTGCCTTCCAACGATTACAGGGTGGGTGGAAGGAAACATCTGGCGAGCAGGACCTGAGCCCCGTAATCAGACGGAACGCCAGCAGCGATGGTGCACTGAGCACACACCCTGGACACAGGAGGGAGGGAGTGTCAGGACTTTCAGATGAGGTCCTGGGACCAGAACTAAGGAAACATGAACAAAACATGAGCCCGACTCAGCAACGATGGATCAGCATTCATTCACTGCTGTGATAAATGATCCTGCCAAATAAGAAATGAAGTCTAAAATCTCACTCACAGGCCCACACCCCCAACCCTGGTGACCGAAG
The DNA here is from genome assembly GCA_917880005.1 of Nanger dama. Lineage (NCBI taxonomy): Eukaryota > Metazoa > Chordata > Mammalia > Artiodactyla > Bovidae > Nanger > Nanger dama. The sequence goes on along the minus strand of CAKJTW010000021.1, from coordinate 3,153,798 downwards.
ACCAGGCAGAGCATTCTCAGACTTGACACCAAAAGCATCATCCACTAAAGTACAGCTTGATAAGCCAGCGAACTCTCGTCAAAAGGGAAAACTTCTGTTCTGTGAAAGACCTTGTTGTGAGCATAGAAAGACTTGGAAAGAGTCCAAGGAATCCGTGTATCTTGTCTTACGGCTGTTGTTGAATCTACAGTTACCTGGACCTAAAAAGTTTAATTTAAAAAACCAATATAATGAAATGGAAAGGTACATACTTAAGGAACTATTAACTTTTTTCATAGTGAATCAATGTTAAGGATTAAACGAGGGTTTAAGAGAGCGACTGGCACAAAGTAATCAACATTATTAAGTCTTATCACTGTCATTTGAAAAGAAACTAGAAGGAACCCTTTCCTTTAAACAAGCATCATTTTAACAGGTTTAGAAAGAATTTCTTAACTGCATTGATTTTTTAAAAACTCATTAAGATATTTAAGCTTGTGAATGATATCAAAGAAATCACTAACTGTCTAAACATATCTGTCAAACATTTCCTTAAAATAACATGCTCTGCTTTGAAAATCACACCTTTATTACATGGTGGACGAGCAACCTATCAATTATGTGAATAAAGGAGTTAAGTGTCACAGCATTGCAAAAGGATAACTAGAAATAATTAAGCCGTATAACAACGTGGCCCTCGCCTTTTTAGCTAACAGTACATCTTACACATTCTCCTTGAGGAACAAAAAATAAGCTCTTTAGACAAAAGGTGTGACCTCAAATATGCTTTCTGTGGCCAGGACACTAATTTGGTTTGATCCTAGAAGGAACTACGTAAACAAACGTGGCTAAGTCGCCGTGGCAGAGGACTGCTGAGTCTGGCTCTGAAGCACTTATCCCAGGCCAAGTCTGCTTTAAACTGTCTATAAGCGCTTTGGTTTCGTAGTCCTTTCTGACTTCCGACTAAGTAAGGAGGCAGGCTCCAGCCCGAGTAAGCTGGGGAAAGGATGGCTTCGGGCGTCCTCCTAGACCTGCGGCGTTACAGTGGACGGGGTTGAGGCCCAGGAGTCCAAACCTTTAACAGGAGTCCTGGGTGTTTCCATGCACAGTTAAGACTATGATCATCAGTTCTGTGGCAAGTTATCACTCAACACGAAGCAGGATGCTCTGTAATCATTTTTATTCTTCCCCCATAGGGGATTTCTCTGTTTTTCTGGAGTGGGAGAGCTTGGGATTGCTGAAATACGCTAAGACAGGTGAGTATAAATAACAGCAACATTACAGACAGTGGCAGCAGAAGAGATCTCCTGGACCACCCCTTGTCACCAACGGTCACTTAAGGCAAGGTTCTCCGAGAGCGGGCCAGCAGAGGTCTGAGGACTTCAGCAGCGAAGCCTTGATGGGCATCTTCCCGGCTGGCAGTAACGCCACCTGCACCGCCCGCTGGCGTCTGTGCCAGCAGAGGCAAGCTGTCTAGGCCACGGGGCCAATTAGTTGCTGCTGTCTAATTAGCTTGCATACCAAAGGAAACACCAAAACTGAGTGAATTCAACAATCTTTCATCAAAACCTAATATTTGAATTCCTTGTGTCAACTCATGTAGAGTCATTTGGCAGAGAGTCTGCCCTCTTGCCCGCCAACATAGCAGTTTTCAGTCTTCTATTGTGCCTGCACTTTGGCAAAAATATAAGCACTGCATTTGCCTTTAACTGTCAACTTCAAGGCAAACACAGAGAGAAACAAACATGCAATTTCATCTCCCAAAACACCTGGTAAAAATGTGTCCACTGTTCATTCAAAGCAAAATTTTTGATGCCCATTCTCAGAGGGGAGCCATGTTCATATTTAGAAGCTTCATAAATATTTGTCTACTCAATTTTGACCTCCAGCTATAACCAGAATGCTCTATTATCTAGTAGAAAAAAATTCTTACATCCAAATGTGGCGGTTTAGACGTCAAGATTCTCACGACCCCATGGACTGTAGCCTGGCCAGCCTCCTCTGTCCATGGGATTTCCCAGACAAGAATACTGGAGTGGATCGCCATTTCCTTCTCCACCTCCATCTATATATTCCTACCTTAATTTTCATACCATTAAAAACTAAAATATATGTCAAAAATTACCTTTTTGTTACATTCTCAAGAGAAATCAACATCTAATATAGCAAACAAGATCCTGGGCAAGAGGGAAGGACCAAGAATGAACGTCTTGGTTTCAACACCACATGTGCTTTTAGAAAGACCACGGAGACCAGGAGATTCCAGTCATAACAAACAGGAGTCTACTATACAGACTTAAAGATACGCAGAGAGGGAGAAGGCACTGGTACAGATTCTGTAATCTGACCTCCTGCTCCTCAGATCAGGAAACCTGCCTGTCAAGATTACGAGCATGCTTCATGCCTTTTTCTTTTTCACTGTACCAAATTATTCTGAAATGCTTCATTACTTTCACATTAGGTCACCAAAAAAATACTTGATATCCTCAATATTTATACTATGACCACTGTTCAATGCTTATGACAATAAATAACAAGATGAGTTAATTATTATATACAATAATCACTGTTAAATAAGAAATCAGCACATTCCTATCACCTCGCAACTAAGATGAAACAAATATGAAATGACATTTCATGACATCAAAGCCCAGAAAATGTCCTCTTCACAAGCTCCTAGACCACACTAACTCCTAACCTGCACACAGATGTGTTACCTGAACCTTATCACGCTTTTTTTCAGACCTGTGTATGATTTCACTCATCTGTAAAATTTTGTCCAGCCACCCCAGGGTTGATGAGATGAAATAAAGCAAGAACTGTGGCTCACTTCACCAGAGCACAGCCTGCTGTTTTGGGTGATGGTTCGTTTTCCATTCCAGCAGGGCTGATTCCACCCGCAGCGCCATCCACAACACGATGCCTGCCTAGCAGCCCTGTAGCCTGTGGCTTGCCCCAAGGACTCTGTGTGTTTTTCTGGTGCATGTGGCCAAGGAGAGACAGTCAGTGCTTTACTAAGCAGATGTGATTGCTGTGCAAACAGGAAGAAAAGACAGAAGGTGAAGCCATATACCTTCACTGTCTTAAAGAATAGATAGAGCAATTCCAGAATAATAGTCTTATCTGTACTGGCTTACATAAGCATTCCTCGATCACACGGTTAAAGAGTTTCTCATTAGTGAAATGATGTGACCAGTGGTGGGAGGAGAAGAGGCGCAGTAGATTACTCCGTATTGCAGATTAAATTTTGTATCATTAAAGCCTACAGGAACATTTCTGAACGCAAAACTACACAACTTCAAACTTTTTCAAGCTATTTGACATTAATCATAACCTTTCTCTTACTTCATAATCAGTATTTTTAGTAAGATTAAGTCATTTTGAAAAATCAAGCAATGGAAACCGCTCCAATGTTTCTCTTTTATCTGACTTAAAAACAAAAATCCCAGCAGCTGCTTCAAAGAGTTTTAACCAAAGATGAACAGAGCAACAATGCTGGATGTGGCGCCCTTCTCTTCTCTTCTTTCAGCTGCAGTTTATGAAACGAGTAAGAAGTGAACACCCAAGAGAAGACGCTGTAAACTTTCATTCACGCTGGGGAGTTTCCAAGAACCGGATGGCCACTCTTTGCCACCTGATGCTTATCAGCTAACAAAGTGTCCGATTCAAGATGCCTGGTCTTTCCCACCCTCACTGAGGTCAACTCCAGCCGCCCCTCCCCCACTAATGTGCACGTCGCTTTATCTGAAGTGGGCTTGAACTCAGCCTGAGGTTCATACAGTTATTCAGAGTTTAACCATATAACTTGCCCTTCAAAGCAGGACATCTGAAAGTGAGAGGCGGGGTCCGATTAGTGATCACTCTGGGATGGGAGGGGGAGGCCACCCCCGTGCCCTCCCTCCCGCTCTGAGACGTTCGTACAGCGGCGCAGGGGGAGGCGGGAATGCATCATTGCCCACAGCAGCGCATGATCTTGCATGGGCTGAGCATTCGAGTTTCACGCGGGAAAATGAACAAATAAACTCAGGAGGACCTTCACAGCTGCTCAGGAAAGCGCAAGTAAGTGGAACACTCTGACTCTTTTGGATGAAGGCTAAATTGGTAAATCTGTTGCTTTGGATTTAAAAACTCAAGAAAAGAATGAAAATGGAAATTACTTAGGCTATTCTATAAAATATATTTTAATGTTCTCCACAGACTACTAAAGAATCTAACTGTGTTCAAATTCTAACAGTAAAATCTTAATAGCTACCACTATTCGAGAAGAAGCTTCTACAAAGCATGGTATATTCCAGAAAGTTTAAGAATCTGAAGAACTTGTCTCCTTCCTTCAGCCAGTATCAGACTGGTACATAGAGTGTGGAATGATTATGCAAATTGAATGTTTTCATTTGCTTTTCAATATATTACTGTTTCATGCATATTTACTAAACTTAAAACACATTTTATTATTAAATGTAAATATTTACATATTTTAATATTTGTATTCTTAGGGAACAAAATGAATGTGTGTCCAGCAGACTCAAAATTGCTAAAGTTTGCCTGTTATTAAATAAGGACCCTGCTTCACATTAACTTTTTATCAGCAGATCTAGCTTTCATTAGGACTAGTCCTGGCTAGTGGCAGAAGCAATTGGTGTTGTTAAAATATTGACAGTTTCATTTCAGTTCCACCTTGCAATGTTGAACAGACATAAAACCACAGTCTTTATCATATGTGCCACTTCCTGTAATTCAAAACAGCCAATTCTACTATTCGTTATAGAAAACACAATTCAACAAAACACCATAGATAAAGAAAATCATCAGATTCCACTTCAGTCTTTTTTTCAATTCTTTTCCCAAGAGAAAAGTGTGAAAAAAATCTTGAAGAAGCATTTCTTAAATCCTTCTCTTTCTTGACATTTTAGTCAACTACAGGTAAGTCATTGTCACCTATGATAATGGAAGGTAGAAAGAATAGGGATGAGGCACAAATAACCTAATTACTTTCATTCTTTTTCACATGTAAAATTTAAAGACTCTGCTAGTAAGGGACAAGACGGAAGGACGGGGGCCTCGCCTCCTCCCAGGGTCTGGCACCGCAGCTCATCGACAGCAGGGCTGGCTCGCTGCCAGAAGGCAGAGGCGGGAAGCACAGCAGCCCGCGCACTGGGCCATCAGCCCCGAGCCAGCCTCGCTGGGCGCGTCCGCCTCCAACTCTCTCCACGCCTCACAAGGGGCTCTGCTCTTTCTTGACTCACCTGTGCGGTGGTTGGGCTTTAGCTAAGATACTCCTTTTAAACACATTTAGACAAGTATGACAGACTTCAAACAAGAAAGCGTCTTGTGTCCTGAACAGTACTTATTGCTTTTAGTAAAATCACAGGTTCAACTAAGGCACCGTTACAATGAAACTGTCTGATTCATGTCCCAGTTAACCCTAAGAGATGAAGGAGAGCAGGAATACACTGAACCAGCAAAAGCTGAGGACTTGAGAGTTTTGGCGCAGCGACAACGCCAGGCCACGCCAGGCAGCGAGCACTCTAACCCTAATGCCGCAGGTCAGTCCAGAGTCCCGGGCACGCTGGGCTGCACAGTGGCGGGCACACGCTCATTCATCGTTCATTTCACAGCTCCTTTACTGCTGCTGCGCTGCGTCTTCGCTGCTGCGCGCAGGCTCTCCAGCTGCCGCAAGCAGGGGCTGCTCTCTGGGTGCGACAGGAGGGCGCTCGTCGCGGTGGCTTCTCCTGGGGAGCGCGGGCTCAGCTGCCCAGGGCGCGCGGGGCCTCTGCTGACCGGGGGTGGAGCCTATGTCCCGGCACGGGCAGGAGGACTCCTAGCCACTGGACCGCCAGGAGGTCCCATGCAGATGAAAACACTGACTGAGCTTCACAGGACGGTTCCCGTGAGGTCCTGGAGGAGGGCAGATGTTCACTGCAATTTTCGCCTTCAAGGAGGCTCAGTCACGGCATCCACAAATACTTCTGCACCAAACGGGGCAGGCACGCAGCGCCAGAGAGTACAGAGGAGCACAAGGCTTCGTCGCCTCTGAATAAAGGCAGGCTGCACGGAGAAGCGGGCACCTGAGCGCAAACTGCGACAAGGGCGCAAGCCTGCTGGAAGGGAGAGGAGCGGAGTCCTGGCCTGGCCTGCACGGGAGCTGGACTTCTAACCCTTCCTCCTGGGTGAGCTCTGCGGTCAAGCCAAGTAACACAGATTATTCCTCCGAAATTCACTAAAATAAAAATCATTGAGACTTTTGCAGTCATTGGAAGAAATAAGATAATGCTATCATGAATGATCAGTGACACGGAGTCAACTATTAAGGTCATAAAATTGAGGCAAATTAAACTTCAAAACTCAGTTTCTCCATCTATAAACTGGAAATAATAAAGGTTGTCCAGCGTACCTTCATCAAATGGCTATAAGGATCAAATATAAAAATACATAGAAAGTTTCTTTATCAGTACCCAGCAATAAACACAGCAAACTGTAATTTTTAAGACCTAGTAAATCCTGAGTTAATTAATTTCTGATTTGCAAATCCCAAAATACTTTAAATGAGGTACATAGATAAGATTTTACATTTATATTAACTATTGACAGCTATTTATGATTTACTGAAACAACAATGTTGAGAAAGACAAGGAAATGCTTTCCATTAGGAAAAAAAAGCCAGGGCTCTGGCTTAGTTAAGCCTAAGAATCACACAAATGTGCGACACAACAGTGAGTATCACACATTCTGCTCTGCTCTAAGAAGAGTCCTTGGCAGGTCTTCAGCTCGGCCGCTCAGTCGTGTCCGACCCTTTGCGACCCCAAAGATGGCAGCACGCCAGGTCTCCCTGTCCACCACCAGCTCCTGGAGCCTGCTCAAACTCACATCAATTGAGTCGGTGACGCCATCAAACCATCTCATCCTGTCTTCCCCTTCTCCTCCTGCCTTCAATCCCTCCCAGCATCAGGGTCTTTTCCAATGAGTCAGCTCTTCGCATCAAGTGGCCGAAGTATTGGAGTTTCAGCTTCAGCATCAGTCCTTCCAAAGAACACCCAGGACTGATCTCCTTTAGGATGGACTGGCTGGATCTCCTTACAGTCCAAGGGACTCTCAAGAGTCTTCTCCAACACCACAGTTCAAAAGCATCAATTCTTCGGTGCTCAGCTTTCTTTATAGTCCAACTCTCGCATCCGTACGTGACCACTGAGCTTCCAGATAAAGGAGAGCTACACATTGCTTCATGGCTTTGGGAAGTGTTACCATTTTCTTCCAGTCCTTATAGTTAAATATGCAATCTTAAATTCTAAGGCTTAGATACTTTAGTAATCTCTAAGTATTTCAATTACTTCATCAAAATGATGGAGTGGGACTAAACAAATTCTAAGTTTTAAACATCTAAAATTCTAATGAAAATGATTAGTAATAAATGAACATATGCAGAGAGGCAGTTAGCCCTATGAATGTACAGTAAGGGACAAAGCCTACAAAGCTTTACAGCAAACATTAAAAAGTACCTTGAGATTATTCCTCATTTTTGATGAAGTGTCAGAGTGATCTCCCAGTACTTCGGTCTGGGAGAAAGAACCGCTTCACAACAGCTTCCAATGTGGAAACCTCTTAAAGTGTAGAGCTCCGCTTTGTCACTACTGTTGTTTAGTAGCTAAGTCATGTCGAATCTTTGTGACCCCGTGAACTGTAGCCTGCCAGGCTTCTTGGTTCACCGGAATTTCCCAGGTAAGAACACTTCAGTGGGTTGCCATTTCCTTCTCCAGGGGATCTTTTCAACCCAGGAATCGAACTTGTGTCTCCTGCTTGGCAGGCCGATTCTTTACCCCTGAGTCACCAGGGCTCAGCTTAGTTAAAACTAATCACTGCAAGAACGCTAACCCAACAAATACATTCAGAGTTTTTAAAAAGCTTTCAGGATATCTTGCTGGTCCTTTCAGCTAACTGAGTAAGACAAAAAAAAAGAACAACACTGCAGCCCAGATAGTGACATTTACATCAAATAAATAACCACAAAAGAGAGGTGCTACAAGTTCATTGTGAAGAATCCAGCTTTCAATGAAATGAAGACTTAACCTATATAATTAGCCCATCAAACATCCAGGCACAACTTTACTTGCTGAAATGAAACTTTATTAAGGATTCTTCCTAAACATTTATTTCTAAATGTTTTCTCTGTAAGTAGAAAAAGGAGGCTATTAAGTAAGAAATGATTTCAATCCTTTAGCAAAGGATTGTAAAAGTTTTCAAAGGCTGATTTTGTTGAAAGATTACACCAGCACTAATGGAAATGATTCCTCTGCGGCCTGAGCTCCCTGAGCGGCGACCTGCCATCCAGCCCTGTGTCTGTCTCACTACCCCACCCTCAAAGACGGCGCTTTAAAAGCAGTTAAGGGCTAAGATCTTCTAGAATGGCTGTGAAGAGCTGGCAGAACCTTCACCCGTTTCCTCCTCACTATTTATTAATCTGGCAAAAATTAGCAAAGACAAGGATTCAGAGTCCCTGGAGATCAATCAAAAGGCTTGCCACAAACTGCAATGCATTTATTTAATAAAATCTGTGAGTGCTCGGTAATAACAAAGGAAGACCACAGCTTTCCAGCCAGACCTCGCCCCCAACCCTGTTCTGTGAAGACCTGTTTCAGCAGGCGGACCCCGCAGGTCCCTGGCGGAGGGGAGTGGAGGCGGCAGTCGGTGAGCACAGGCAGCTCCCACGGCCTCGGTTCCGGGCTACAGAAGGCCCACGAGGAGCAGGTGACACCAGGCAGCACCTGTCCTGCCACTGCTGGTTCCCACAACTAGATCTGGGCTGCGGGTGACTCACGCTGGATGGCAGGGTCCACATCTACCCCCTTCACACACCAGCACACACACCTCCTGCCCTACAGGGAGGCTGCGGGTGGGAAGCTGGTGAAGGGCAAGCCCTCCCCCGAGCCCAGGAGGGCGTCGGGGCCAGCGGCAGAGATGGGCGGCGCCCTGATGCTGGCCACGGGGCCAGATGCAAGACGCGCAGCCCTCTCTGCCCCCGAGCACGCTGACCAGAGCAACCAGCTCCTGGGACAGAAAGAATGGCTTCTTCCTCCAAAGGGCTGAGGTCCTCACCATCTGCGATGGGGCCTCATCTGGAAACAAGTTAAAGAGAAGGCCATCAGAGTGGACCCTAATTCCCTACGCCTGGTGTCCTCATAAGCAGAGAGAAGGTGGACACACACGCACAGCAGAGACAGCAGACGCATGCCAAGGGAGCGGCCCGCAGCCCTGCTCGGAGGCCAGGAAGCCTGCCTGTGGCCTCAAGCGAGCTGGCCCCGCGGACACCTTGGTTCTGGACTTCCGGACTCAGAGCTGTGAGACAACACGTTTCCGCTCAGGCACCCCGTCTGCGGTGGCTGATCACAGCAGCCCTGGGAGCTCCAGCAGCCGGGAACGAAGGCGCTACCCGCTGAGCGGGCTGATGGCACACACTAGGGCCGGAAGAGCTGGGAACAAAGGCGCTACCCGCTGAGCACGCTGATGGCACACACTAGGGCTGAAAGAGCCGGGAACGAAGGCGCTACCCTCTGAGTGTGCCGATGGCACACACTAGGGCTGAAAAGAGCCGGGAACGAAGGCGCTACCCGCTGAGTGTGCCGATGGCACACACTAGGGCTGAAAGAGCCGGGAACAAAGGCGCTACCCGCTGAGCGCGCCGATGGCACACACTAGGGCTGGAAGAGCGCCCACCGAAAGCGCAGCAGCCCCTGCTGCTCCTGAACACTGCACACGACCAGAGCCGCGCCTCCCGAGCAGACTCCGAGAAGGGCAGCGGGCTGCCAGTCTCCGCTGACCACAGGACAGACATGCAACTTCCGGGACGGGGAAGCAGGGGGTGAGAGGGAGAGCAGGGCCCTCCTTCCTGCCGGCTCAGCTCTGACTGCGCCACTGCTCATCTCCACACTTTCAACCGCTGAGCAGCTTAATGAAACTGTAACCAAACTGTAGCTATTACGGCCTGCAACTCGCCAACAATTAGAGAGGAGTCGCGCCTGAAAAGGCATGAAGAGCCGCCACTAAACACAGGCCCCGGGAGACGACGACCGGGCTCAGAGGAGAGGGAAGCCGCTGGCAGAGAGAGCGGCTCAGCTGGGGCGGACGCGCCGCAGGCTGCAGCGCGGGACTCTCCGCACCAGGCGCGCGGCGGTCCCGGTAGAACCTGGGGACGCTGCTTTCTCTGAGCCCACCACCGAGCAAGCCGTGTCTGCGGGCCAGGCGTGGGGCTGCAGCTGGGTCCCGCCCGGCTGTCTCGGCGCCGGAGGACACTCTGCAAAGCAGGGAGGGCTGCCTGTGTCACGGGGCTATTCTGAGAAGCCACTGTGTTAGAGCACATGAAAGGGCCCAGCAGGATGGCACTCCGCAGGTGTCAGGTGAAACGCAAGCAGTCCCAGCGCAGTGCCCAGGTCAGCACGCACGGCTTGAGGGGAGTCAGGAGCACAGCACGTGAGGAGGGTATCCTCACCTGGAAGTCTTCTCATCAAGAGCTCAAGCTCTAGCCGGAAGGCCAGGCCCGGTTCAGACCAGCGAGGTCATCAGGGCGAAGGCTAGGAAAGAACAGAAAGCAACACACCCAACGCCTTCCTGTTTATTCCGGAAGATTAAGGCCATAAAACTAGGCTTCGATCAGTTTTGTTTAACACGGTCAATTTAGACTAATCATAATATCAAGCTGGTTTACAGTTTATATATAAGAAATCATGGTTTGAAGATCCTTATTCTCTACAAAGTAACAGACTATCAACTTCTCTCCATTTACTGTTCACTGACTTCTCACAATTAAGGTATGTTCTCTTCTGTCATAAAGATACTTTTTAACAACTGGGACAATGGAATGCAATCTTAAAATAATACTCAAAACTACAGAAGGAAATATAAATTTATCCAGACAATGTATAAGCAGACTGTTAACACAGATACACTGGCCATTTTAACTCTTTAATGCCTGTTTGGAAAGTGTTTCTTTAATGAACATTTTCAAGTTATAACCTGATGAGAATATATTTTTACGAACAGCATGCATGCTTAGTTGCTCAGTCGTGTCTGGCTCTTTGGGACCCCGTGACTGTGGCCTGCCAGGCGTTTCTGACCATGGGATTTCCCAGGCAAGCACACTGGACTGGGTAACCATGCCCCTTCTCTAGCTGTTGTTGTTGTTGTTAATAAAAAATAAATAAATATGTTTTAAAATATATGTTAACTAATAGCCCGATGCTCTCTTCCTGAGAAGCACGCCACCCAGTCGAGGGAGTGCTGACATTACCAGTCGGTTCCCCACTCTGCGGTGGTGCTCCCACATACCTCCTGTCAGTGAGGGCCCCTCTCCATCACCTGCAGGGCCCTGTCTCCCTCCTCTCCCTCCCCACTCTCCCTCCATCAGCCTCTCTACAAAGGGCTGAACGTGGCACTATCCTCTCCTTCTGGACATTTAGGTCTCAGAGAATTCTTTAGATATAGGACCTGACTTTTATCCCATAAAACAAGATGAGAAACATACTGGCAACAGTCACTACTATCTTTTTGTGGTACAATCTCTCCAATTTGGCAGAAAGGAGTAATGAGGTACGTTTAGAAAAAAGAAAGAAAAATCAACTGGAGAAGCTGGGAGCAGGTCTCAGAACCCTACAATACCTGGGCACTGGGAGTCTGCCCTTGAGTCTCAGGGCAGTGACCGGCGGAAGAGATCAGGACGCGAGAAACGCAGACCGGCCGGCGGGTGCGAGTCGTCCGAGGGGCCTGCTTAGAGGGGGCTCAGCCGCAGACCAAGAGGACGGGGAGATAAACCCTCAGCAGCGACAGCAGGAAGCGAAGGGAGCTGCTCTGAGGATGGGTTCGGTGGGTCAGACTACAGAGCTTTCGAATTTGAGGAAAAGGTAGGACACCCAAGGCAAAAGGCTGAATTAACAGCTTTCAAGAGCGGCCACGCCTTGGTGCACGCCACCCTGCACAGCAGCGCTCCTGTTCCATTTTGGTGCTGACGGCTGCACCCGTGGCCGAGAGGCAGGTGACGCTGAGTTCTGGCTACAGGTGTGCCTGCAGCCGCAGCTGCAGGGAATGGGGCGTCTGAAGAGAAAGACGCTTGATGCGCTGGCTTTAATATGCATCCGTGGCTCCAGAGCCAGAGCCCAGCGAGGCCCTCCTGCTGCAGGCGGACCAGGCTCAGTGACTGGCTTCAGCGAAAGGGGCGAGACCAGGAGGCAGCCTGCTCAGACGGCCCCTGCCCTCTCCCCCGCCGGCCCCTCTCCCTGCCGGGGGAATGGGGACAACTCCCGCATGCAGAAACGGGAGGCCTCTGGCCAGCAAGCAGCACCGCCTGGGCAGGCGCGACTGAGCCGCCCTGGAAGCAGGCCCTCGACCCCGGCACACCTTCAGGTGAGTCAAAGTCTGCAGCCCCCTGAGCAGCCCAAACCAAACCCGGCCCAAGTGCTGCACCCGAATCCTGACTCACACAAACCACGGGATGAGAAGCGTTGGGAGCAGTTTGTTACGCAGCAATAAATAACACACATTTCTTCATGCTGAAGACACCGCTGCCACAGAATGAATTAGAAGGTATCTGAAACTACACCCAGTGCCTAAGCTATCTGTATTCCCTTTTGTAAATATTCCCATGATCTATCCAAATCTTAGTGAATTTTGAGAGACTAACAGATGTCATGTGTCTAAGAGGAACAATTCTGTCTTCAAATGAAAAAGACTCAACTTTTTTTTTTAATACAAGGCATGGTAAATTTTTATAACGACTGTCAACGACAGCAAAACAACTGACATTACCTTAACGTTTATCAGCGTAAAACAATACCCCACTCGTATAAGATCATCTCCCGATTTTCTTGTTAATTTAGCTGAATACAGTACAGCATGGGATGGGTTCTCCACTCTCAGGGACGATCACACCGATATGCACAGGCCATGCACAGCGAGACAATGAGGGGAGAGTTGGCATCTGCCGCCCTGAGAGAGAAAAGCTGGGCCGCAGGCTTACCGGGAGAGAAACGTGTTGAAGCGCCTGGCTCACTCCAGGTTCTGTGCATGCCTCACCTCCATTAGCACTGATGGCCAGAGAAGGCACTAACCCCCAGGGTTCCTGCCAGGAGAACCCCATGGACAGAGCCTAGTGGGCTACACAGTCCACGGGTTGCAAAGCTGGGCACGACTGAGCGACTAAACACACACAACACAGTCCTGGTGGCAATCCAGAGGCAAGGGGTCGTCACCGTGTTCTGCTGGGTCAAGCTGATACCGCTTACAGGCCCTAGGGGTAGGGTCTAAACCAAGTTCTGATTCCAGCACCTACAGGCATGCCACTGTCCATCCCAAGGCCAGCAGTACTGGGGGAATCTGTAAAAAATCTCAAGTGACTTTTATTCTTGAAACTCTCCTTTCTAAAAGGAGCCACTTGATTAGTAGGTCAGAAGAAGTGTACACATATGCAAAACTAAACATATTCAAAACCAAACTACTTCTGTGCTCCTACAGATCTTTCCCTAATTGTGACTTTCGCTTAAGGTATAGAGTGTTAAGATATCCACTTCTGTTTAATTCACTGAGAATGCCCTAATTCACTTTGTAAATAAAAACGTGGTTTAAAAAATAATTCTAACAATGAAAACATACTGTAACCATTTTTTATCTTTAAAAAAAATCTTGTAACCTTTTAATAAAAACAACCCATGATAATCCATACGCAGCATTACAGAAGCCATATGATGATTTTATAGAACCTGTAAAGTATAAAAATGATCGTTGTAACTATTTTTTAAACCGCTGCGATGGTTTAGTACTTGCTTGCTGAACTCAACTTCTGGTTTGACATGAAAACAGCATAAATTCCTTCATTTAAATAAACAAATTTCCATCAAAGTAAAGATGGAAAGAGAACAAACACATCAATATATTTGTTCCCTTACAAAGCCCTAGTAAAATAATAGAGGAAAACTTGCAAAAACGCATAAATACATCAGTCTGGAGGTGAGGGGAACAGAGGTAAAAGCGTCACATTCAGGAAGCTGGCAAGCACGTGAACTAGTGACGCTGACCTAGCAGGTTTCAGCACCTGGCCCATAATACAGACAAGCTGAAGGACCACTGGACACTAAAAAGGACGAGCAACCCGAAGAGGGACTGCATATGCGGGAGAAAGTCTTATCAATCTACTCAGGAAAGACATTCACAGCACAGAGCTGTAAGTGCGCTATCTTTTTATTCACAAAATGGAAAGAGAGGACAGAACGCTACATGTCTTACAGAACAAATTTAATCAAATATGAGCACCACTTCTACCCCAAATATCTGCAGATTAGCCCACTCCCTAAGCCAGCTTCTTCTCTGTTGCTCTTCCGGCATTTCAGAGCATAGCACATCTTTATTAAACAGAATTTCCATAAACGCACTGAAAAACTGTCAGTTTTCCTTAGTTAAGTCAAACAATTAAGACTTGCTTAATTTTCTTGATGAATGAATGTTTAATAATAGAATCTAGTTTAAAGAATATCTAAAATCTAATATTTAAACTGTAATAATCTGTGTCTGTAGAGTGTCTGGCTGCTGCTGCTGAGTCGCTTCAGTCGTGTCTGACTCTGTGTGACCCCACAGACGGCAGCCCACCAGCTCCGCTGTCCCTGGGATTCTCCAGGCAAGAGCACTCGACTGGGTGCCATTCTGGACTCATGGGGAAATAGCCAGCACCCGTCCACGCAGTGCGCACGTGGCTGAGCGGGCTCAGAGCTCAGCCTCCACAGTTGGCTGGCGGCCCTCGCTCTGCGGTGCCCACGGGCTCACTGCCTGTCATTCCAGATGCGATGGCAGTGCTGTGAGAAAGGCAACCAGGAGCAGCGAAATGGAGACAGTATGCACGCACCTCTCTGGCCATAAATCAGCAGTTAGAGACGCTGAGCAGCAGGGACGTTTGCAGCAAAGCAGGAAGGACCGTAAGTAGATGATTTACTCACCTCTTTGATGTGTTTTGATTGGAATCTTATTGATATCTATAAGCTGAACCAGAACATTTTTACCTTCTTTGATAGATGTTTAACATTCAGACAGACACCATTCATTTCTGAAAATACATGATTACATGTCCTGGGCCAGGGGTGGGGGTGTGGAAAGGGGTTTAAGGAAAAAGTCTTACACTGTTGGGGGTTTAAGGAAAGGACTGTGCTTCCTTCCCTGGAAGTCCACTTCCGTTCTCGGACGTACATCCCAGAATTTACAGCTATTAACGGAGTGGAGGGAGAAGGCAATGGCACCCCACTCCAGTACTCTTGCCTAGAAAATCCCATGGACAGAGGAGCCTGGTGGGCTGCAGTCCATGGGGTCGCTGAGAGTCGGGCACGACTAAGTGACTTCACTTTCACTTTTACCCACTGGAGAAGGCAATGGCAACCCACTCCAGTGTTCTTGCCTGGAGAATCCCAGGTACAGACAAGCCTGGTGGGCTGCCGTCTCTGGGGTCACACAGAGTCAGACACGACTGAAATGAGTTAGCAGCAGCAGCAGCAAGGGAGTGGAGGCATAGAAAGCTCAAATGACTTGCTGAGGATAATAGAACACACAGCTTTGGAATTAGATTTGGGCACACAGAGCAGCTGATCCTCAATCGTTATTATTTCAATAAAATGAACAACACTTAAAACTTTGCTTTAACTCCTTCAGCAGCTGGCAGGCTTCTGGCATAAGTCCTTCTAAACGCCGTCTTCACTCTCTTCCGTGTGTCACCCACCATTAATCTCTGAAGGCTCATCCAAGCGTGATTATTAATATGACAGTGTTATCTTTTGAACAAACCAATAACAAAGGCCTAGGGTTAGAAAATGACCAAGGTTTTCACAGCAATGTTCTTAGAGAGTAGCGAAGTAAATGGAATGAGCGAGATAAAGAATGGTTATATTTTACATGTCAAAAGCAAAGAAAACATTAAACGCCATCTCCTACAAGAGACATAAAGGCAGTCCTCAAAGTGCGGTGCACAGGCCTCTGAGCATCTCAGGACACTTTCAGAGGCGAAGGAAGCCTCCACTAGCTCATACCACCGCCAAGCCTGCAGGCGCCTTTCTTCACTGCGCTGACATTAATAATGAGGATGGAAACACGCCAGCAGGCAAACCGATGGTGTCTCATCTCGAAACCCAAACAACGGCACCGAACTGCACTGCCCGCAGGGAAAAAAGAGAAACTAGTCAGCTCCACCTGCTTGTTAAAGCAATAAATCCATTAGAAGTGTTAAATATTGGCCCCTCCTACTGCACACCTAAATAGGACGGCTGTGCTGCTGCAAAGCCCTCGTGTATCTGGCAGAGCTGCGACCTGGACGAGCTACTCTTTCCATGGAACACCATTCTTCCTTGAAAGAATGACTGACTGATAAATCATGTTAATTCAAACTTGGGTATATATACCCAATATAGTATAGTATATATATATTATATATATATACTATACCCAGTATAGTATATATAATCATGTTAATTCAGACTTGGGTATTATCTAAAATAGTACTGAATGAGCCTGTCATATTAACAAAATCAACTTAAAGTACTGGTTGCCAATAATAAAACTTGACCTTCCCAGCAAAAAATCAGAATTTTGGAAACCACATCTGCTGCCAATACTTAAACAATTCTCCTGCTGTAGTTGGTGGTGATGTGGTCAGGGAGATGTTAGAGAATGAATGGTTGTTGATACTACATAATGAAACCTATCAACATTTGGAAAGTGCACAACACAGAGTCTCAGTAATGCCCAAATGACCAAAATTCATGTCACAAAATCACGCAGGGGTGAGAGGATTGTTGAAAATATAAGACAATAGCAGGGATTAAACATGTGTGCACACCCCTCCCCCCAGTGAGTAAGGGAATACATGCATGCATGCGGAGTGTAAGACAATCAGAGGATCTTCATGCAACATAGTGTGAAAAGTTCACTGATGCAGTTTTAGATTCTACACTGTAATTAATGCATGAAAATCACTATTTTTCAACCTTTGTATATGATCAAAGAAGAATATCCACAATTATCTGAACAAACTGTTAACGCATTCTTCCTTTTTCCAGATATGTATGTGTGTGAGGATTTTCTTCACATCCTTCAAATGAAACATATAACAACAGACTACAAAACCAGAATTCAGCTGTGGTCTAGTAAGTCAGACATTAAAGACATTTGCAAAGATGTGAAATAATGCTGTTCTTCAAGAGATTTTTTTTTTTAGAATATGTTTAAATTAACATATTTCTCATAAAATCTATGTTAACAGAGTGGGTTTACTATTGCTGTTTTAAAAAATTAAGTGTATTTTAAATGTGTTTAAATTCCTAATTCAGCAAATATCAACAGATATAATCCAAAAATTTTTATGACTGTAACGTCCTGAGACAAAAATAAACTTTAGAACTGCTGATTTATAACATGGCATAAAACAGTGGGTTTTGAGTGTCAAAAATTTTAAAGGTCTCCATATGTCTAAGGTTGATCCCAATTATCTTTATTTGAAAATATTTAACCCTTTTGCTACAATGTCATCATGTTTACATCTTTGACATGTCCAAGGTCAGTTTTGTTCTTAAGCAAACAGTGAAACCAAATATACCCTACACTGAATACAAAATGTCAGTTCTTCCATGGAGGACAGTATTAACTGCTGAGCAGCAGAAACGACTCTGCTCCACAGTCAAGGACTAAAGATACAGAGACCTTTCAGAGAAGAGCTGCCGATAAGCCCCGTGCCCTGGCTGGCCAGCTCACAGGATCACGCTCAGCAGCGGGAGCTCAGCTGAGACTAAGAGCACACCCACTGCACTGGCCGGCGCAGCAAGAGGAGCAGGGTGAAGACCCCCGTGAGGGGCAGCACGGGGCTCTCGAGGGCCGCGAGGGCGCACTGTCCCTCCCCCGGGCTTCGGCAGCCTAGGCCACTCAGCTCTGCTTCCAGCCCTTGGGATGAGCTGCTGTGACCCCGGCTCACTCTCTTACCTCTGTTTTATTCCCAGTGTCTGCAGTCTGAGAAGAATAGTGATTCTGCAGATTTAAAATGCTACACCAGTCCCTGCAAAGGCGTCACCCTGCATTTACACAGATGCTGGATCTGCCACTCAGACCACACTGCAAACCTTCCTCGCCACCTAAGGGCGACACTTCTCAGCTGGAAAGAAGCACACTGCTTAACTTCTGCAGCTGAATCAAATACGGAAATTTGTACCTAATAATAAAAAATAGATTGCACTTCCTTCTTTATCTGATGGCAATACAAATAAAAGTTAAGAGTCTAAAAACGTGCCTGTGTGTGTTTAATGTGTTGGTTCTAAAACCAACATAAAAGGGAAAAATCTTCCCAGAGAAAATTTCTGGAAAGCATGAAATTGGGCTATTAAGATTGGGGCAGAGGAGGGCACTGCTAGAAGAGGAAAAGAAAATGACATGGACAGGAGACACAACCAGTAATAAAGCACCTCCCAAAACGGGAGAGATCAAGGGACCATCTCATCCAAAGAAGGGCACAATGAAGGGCCGAAAGGCAAAGATCTAACAGAAACAGAAGCAATTAGGAAGAGGCGGCAAAAATACGCACAAAGGAGGAACTATACAAAGAAGGTTGTAATGACCCAGATAACCACAACGGGGTGTTGACTCACCTAGAGTCAGACACTCTGGGGTGTGAAGTAAAGTGGGCCTTAGGAAGCATTACTACAAACAAAGTTAGTGGAGGTGATGAAATTCCAGCGGAGCTATTTCAAATCCTAAAAGATGATGCTATGAAAGTGCTGCCCTCAATAGGCCAGCAAATTTGGAAAACTCAGCAATGGTCACAAGACTGGAACAGGTCAATTTTCATTGCAATCTCAAAGAAGGACGCGGTCAAAGAGAGTTCAGACTGCTGTAGAATTGCACTCATTTCACATGCTCGCAAGCTCACGCTCAAAATCTTTCAAGCTCGGCTTTAACAGCACATGAACTGAGATCTTCCACATGTACAAGCTGGACTTAGAAAAGGCAGAGGAACCAACAAGTTGCCAACATCTGTTGGACTGTAGAGAAACAACAGGAATTCTGGAAAAACATCTACTTCTGCTTCAGTGACTATGCTAAAGCCTTTGACTGTAGATCGCAACAAACTGGAAGATTCTTAGAGATGGGAATGCCAGACCACCTTACCTGCCTCCTCAGAAAACTATATGCAGGTCAAGAAACAAGTTAGAACCAGATATGGAAACATGGATTAGTTGAAAATCGGGAAAGGAATATGTCAAGGCTGTATACTGTCAGCCTGCTCATGCACTTAGGTGCAGAGGGCACGGTGTGTGCCAAGTCACTTCTGTTGTGTCTGACTCGTTCATGATCCTAAGGACTGTAGCCCGCCAGGCTCTTCTGTCTGCAGAATTCTCCAGGCAAGAATACTGGAGTGGGACGCCATGCCCTTCTCCAGGAGATCTGCCCACCCAGGGATCGAACCCCCATCTCTTGAACTCCTTCACTGGCAGACGGGGTCTTTACCACCAGTGCACCTGGGAGGCCCATCTGCACGCAGGTCGCTGGGCTGGGGGAAGCGCAGGCTGGAATCAGCAACCTCAGGTCTGCAGACGACACCACCCTAGCAGCAGAAAGCTGAGAGGAACTAAAGAGCTTCTTGGTGAAAATGAAAGAGGAGAGTGAAAAAGCTGGCTTAAAGCTCAACAGTCAAAAAAGCAAAGATCATGGCATCCGGTCCCATCACTTCATGGCAAACAGACGGGGAAACAATGGACACAGTGACAGACTTCATTTTCTTGGGCTCCAAAATCACTGCAGATGGTGACTGCAGCCATGAAATTAAAAGACTTGCTCCTTGCAAGAAAAGCTATGACCAACCTAGACAGCATATTAAAAAGCAGAGACATCACTTTGCCAACAAAGGTCCATCTACTCAAAGCTATGGTTTCTCAAGTAGTCATGTATGGTTGTGAGAGTTGGAACAAAAAGAAGGCTGAGCACAGCAGAATCGATGCTTTTGAACTGCGGTGCTAGAGAAGACTCGAGAGTCTCTTGGACTGCAAGGAGATCCAACCAGTCCATCCTAAAGGAAATCAGGCCTGGGTGTTCATTGCAAGGACTGATGTTCAGGCTGAAGCTCCAATACTTTGGCCACGTGATGTGAAGTGCTGACTCAATGGCAAAGACCCTGAAGCTGGGAAGGACTGAAGGCGGGAGGAGAAGGGGACGACAGAGGATGAGATGGCTGGGTGGCATCACCGACTCGCAGGACATGAGTTTGGCCGAGTTCAGGGAGATGATGGAGGACAGGAAGCCTGGCGCGCTGCGGTCCTCGGTGCTGCCTTGAGTTAGACACAACTCAGCGACTGAACAACAGCAGTAAGTCGGAGTAGCAGCTATCCTAGTGAGCAGTATAGTTTGGCAAGGTAAGGATAAGATCATAGAGTGTATGAGAATCTGAAAGAGAAACGTATTTGGTAGGTTCCTACCTAATCAGACCCACTGGATTTTTTGAAAAAAGTAGAATGGGTAGTTTTGCTGACGCTCGACTGGGAACGGCTAGAGGACACATCGTGGACATGAGGAGCCAAGTCTCAGAGGTAAGCTACGGGGCAAATGCTGGCTGCAGGGCCTTGGGCATTCCTGGGCCAGAGGCCTGCTGTATGGACGGGCATGAATCAGCGACTTCTCAGAAGTCTGAATTATCAGGAAAAGGATTAGGCCAAGGAAAGAACTAGATTGAGAAGAAAACCGAGTTCAATTCGAGACATGATAATTTTAAACTAGTTAAGAATAGAAACACTGAGGTATCAAAATGGCCCAAAAGTCCCAAGGAAACGTGACAGGAGACCAAGTGTGAGAGAGGTCGGACAGGAAAGACAGAGAACAGGAGAGGCAGACACTTTCGGAGTGGAAAGGCCCCTGAACTGAGTGGCGCCATCATTCTGGGCAGACAAGTGCCTGCCTCCTTTCCAAGGCTCAGCCAACAGATGGACGAAGAACTGCGACGCCCAAGTCACCAGCTAAAACCCGAAAAGGATCTCAAACTCAAGTTTTCCACCTTCTGTTTAGAAATGTCTGAAGCTAAGAGAATATGTGAGCTCGCCAAGGTTCGGAGCAGGGGTCACAGGCCCGAGGGCCACGGGCATGCTTGCTTGGACTGTGGTTTTAAAATCGGAGAGAGGAAAGAAGCAGTGGCGGCAGGAGAGTGACATAGTCTCTCCCTCTGTCCTCGCGGGAAATGCAGTTTGGTGAGCTAGGATAAGATTGCAGGGTCTCTGAGAATCTGAAAGACAAACCTATCTAGCAGGTTCCTACCTAGGCAGAACCACTGGAGTTTTTGAAAAGAGAGGTAGAATGGGCAGCAGGAGGAACAGAAGAAGTAGAAAGAAATAGTTGAGGCAGGGGACATTCATTTCCCGTCTCCAGCAACCTTTGCTGTCACCCGCAAACAGTGTTCATGTAAGGAGTCTCAAGGCATGCAGCTGTTGCGGAGTACAGCTGGGAGGCAGTCTCTAAGGCCGCTGCTCACGGTAGTGCCGTGGTGTGTATCATAGTGTGTGTGGACCACACACCCAGGGCTGTGCAGCGCACCAGCGACAACACCCTTTCCAACCAGCACGCATGTGCACGCTAACTCGCTTCAGTCGTGTCCGACTTTCTGCGACCCCATGGACCGCAGCCCACCAGGCTCCTCTGTCCATGGGATTCTCCAGGCCAGAGTACTGGAGTGGGCGCCACTTCCTCCTCCAGGGGATCTTCCTGACCCAGGGATCGAACCCACGTCTCTTTACATCTCCTGCATTGCAGGTTCTTTACCACTAGCACAGCATGGAAGCCCTTCCAACCAGCATGTCACGCCAACTCCTTCTCCCTGGGGCACTCCTGAACTTCAGCTAGCTGCTGGCATTCTAAATCTGCAATATCTCATACTTTCCTTAATCAGAAGGTCTGATTACAGCAAACTCCTTTTTCCCCCGCATGAAAGGAAGCCAACGGCAGCGTTTCTGCTGGCAGGGATCTGCTTTCTCATCACTTGTCCCCAGTGCAGACCATCCCCACCTTCACGTCACTAACAGAGGCCTCTTTGAGGGAATCTGCAACCTTCAAAGAGATAAGTGGAGGATTAGAACCTCAGCTTCAGAAAAAGACTTTAGGGCATGAAAGGAAACCAGCAAAAGGGCCAAGAAAGCTGTTTCAGAGACCAGCGCAGCACTGCAGAAATGGAGGGAGGAGCTGACCTCACTGAGCCAAAGCCGACACAGAATCCAGCAAGGAGGAGGTACCACGCCTGTGGGAAGAGAGTCAGCTGCTCTGGAGCTTTCACCCCACAGCGAATGCAGGCAACAGGGCCAGAGAAAGGGGAAAGACACCAACTGCAAACGAGAGATGGAGAGTACACGTAAAAATTCACCCCACAGCGAATGCAGGCAACAGGGCCAAGAAAGGGGAAAGACATCCATGGCAAACGAGAGACGGAGAGTGCACGTAAAAACTCATCCCACAGCGAATGCAGGCCACAGGGCCAGAGAAAGGGGAAAGACACCCACAGCAAAGGAGAGATGGAGAGTGCACGTAAAAACTCATCCCACAGCGAATGCAGGCAACAGGGCCAGAGAAAGGGGAAAGACACCCACAGCAAACGAGAGATGGAGAGTGCCCGTAGAAGGTCTGTACAATGACTGCTTTAACTGCAGATATTCATGTGCATTTGAATAGTAAAGAGTAAGGACAGGAACCTGTGAGAAGGGGTTTAGCCTCAGTCTCTGGCAGAAGGGAACGAGGAAGCTTCTGTATTCAGTAGAGTAATGACTCCACAGAGTAGCTTTGTCAATCCGTTCCGTTCAGTCGCTCAGTCCTGTCTGACTCTTTGCAACCCTATGGACGCCAAGCCTCCCTGTCCATCACCAGCTCCTGGAACTTGCTCAAACCCAAATCCATTGAATCGGTGATACCATCCAACAGTCTCATCTTCTGTCGTCCCCTTCTCCTCCTGCCTTCAATCTTTCCCAGCATCAGGGTCTTTTCCAATGAGTCAGTTCTTCCCATCAGGTGGCCAAGGTATTGGAGCTTCAGCATCAGTCCTTCCAATGAATATTCAGGGCTGATTTCCTTTAGGATGGACCGGTTGGAACTCATTGCAGTCCAAGGGACTCTCAAGAGTCTTCTCCAACACCACAGTTCAAAAGCATCAATTCTTCAGCACTCAGCTTTCTTTATAGTCCAACTCTCATATTCATAAGTGACTTCTATAAAAACTGTAGCTTTGACTAGACAGACCTTTGTTGGCAAACTATATCTCTGCTTTTTAATATGCTGTCTAGGTTGGTCATAGCTTTTCTTCCAAGGAGCAAGCATCTTTTAGACTGAGGCAATAATTACCTGCCTCACTATAGTTAAGCTATAACATACTTGAACAGAATATCTTATCAAGAAATAATGATGAAATAAAAAGATACAACAAAACCCCTAAATTATGAACCGAACAGACAGATGATAAAGAGCAAAGGAAATCAGATAAGTCATTTCTTGATCATCTTTTCTTATCTGGTAGAGTAAGATTACAATCAAGGAAGTTAGAAGATAACATCATCCCAATTGAAAAATCAAAGTTTCTCATTAATAAACCTATGTCAAATAGTCTACTATTTTAAAATTAGCTGACCACACATACAAATTACATCAGAAAAAAGCATATACTAAATACTAGTATTTTTCTTAGTTTCACTGGACACTGATTTATTCATTATTACTCAGTAAGAGCTGCTTTATACCTATCTTTATGCTGTGAATAATGCTTTACCAAGGACATTTAAGTTTTTCTTCTACTAACATGCAGTAGAAAACGCCTCACTCAGAATTAAGATCATGGCACAATTACTGTGGAACTATTAGCTTCTTAGCATTTTTCTTCAGTGACCTAGTAAATTATTCAAGGTAAAAAGAAGCATGCTCCTACTTTATAGATTATGCTTATGAGTACCCTCACCGCCTAAAAATTATGTTTCTTACTCAAAAGAATCATTATTGTATGACTTCTAAAGCAGAATTAAAGAATTTTATACCAGAGAATAAGATTCTGATTTAAATACAGCTCATTTGACTTTTTTTTTAAACAAGCTGTGGGAAGAATACTCACAGATGACTCATTTCTAATATTTTTGTGAATTTACCATTCAGATCTAACAGACCTAGAACAAATGTTTGCTCTCAATCTTTTTAGAAAGACTATGTTATCTCATGAAACTCTGAGGTCTGACCCCAGGCTGAAGGCGCTATGTTAGACAAAATGAATAGTTTCCTACCTCTGCCCTTCCATGTGTGTGAGTACCCAGAATCAGTCTGAGTGGTTAAGTCAGGTTCAAGATAAAGTTCACTGCGAGAGATCTTTAGAATAATGTATTCAATGTGACACAGGGTAACGTCTTAAATGAAAGAATTACCTGGAAAGCAGTTCAAACATAGAGGGACTGAAGCAGAATTGGGGTAGGAATGTGAACTTTTATTTAATCCCGTTTTATGTAATCTGTTCTGCTCCTTCCCACACAACTGAAATTACCAAGTAGATGAGGGCAATAAAGCAGCTGAGTGCTCGTTACGTGACTGGCACTGTGCCAGATGTTTACAGCTCACGCAAGCACCACAACAGGGGTGAACTGTCGTCCCAATTTTAAATATGACTCCACAGAGGCACCACCAGGCTGCAGAGCTTTGCCAAGGCTTTGCAAGGGCTACACAAGCGGCGAGAGCAGAGCAGGGGCTTGGCCACCAGGCTCCTTCCAGGAGCTCCAAAGGCCGAGGCTGCTCCCAGCACAGGGGAGTCTTCATGACCTCCTGCCACAAAGACCTGGCAGGGCTTGAGACGCTTAGGAGACAGGCAAGAGGGCCTCTGAGAGGCGAGGAGCTGAAAGAACGCCGGCCTTCTGCCTCATTCCAAATTCTGCAGTCTCGGCCTAGGTGCCCCTCCTCTCCTCAAAGGCCAGGAAGAGGAGCTGTTTCTCCCTTTACAAAAAAAAAAAAAGCCCAGGAACTCAGGTAGCATGGGCATGTACGCCTGCACACAAGCACACACACAGAAACACACTTCTAATATATTTCCAACACTGTTTCACAAGCCAACTCCAACACCAGAAACAGGAACAAATAGTGAACAGTCCATAAATAAACTTCTAAGTATTAAAACCTCACTACATTCCTTATTTTTCTCATTTTGCCTGATGCGGTACATTCGAGGACCACTTCCCTCGTCACCCATCTGTGGGCGTAGCCGCCGTCTCGGGGAGCGGGGGCCGCAGGATGCTGCTTATATGCGCCTACGCACTCCGCATTTAGTTCACCTGCGCAGCATGCCACAGTCCTAACTTTTAAAGCAAGCACATCAAAATGGTAGAGGAAAACCCTACTATTACAACACACGAAAAGGTAAGACTTCCTGCTTTGCTTATTATACGTTCTCAACAGTTGGCTTTATTATCACTGATGTGTAATATATAATCATATATATTATCACAGAATGTGATAATGACTTTTACGTGTCTTTGCATACTGTTCTGTAACTTTGTACTCAGAGGTCAAGCAAGGCCGCGTCACCAGAGTGGCCTGCAAGTCTGTGTCCTGCGCAAAGCGCGTTGGTCAGCCCAGGGCGCCTGTGAGGGCTCGGGTTCCGGGCTGCTGTGCAGACTGCAGGCATCCTTCCCTAACTCGCAAAGGGCCCTCAGCTTGCTCAGCCATTACCCACCTCAAGGGGTATTTGTACCCAATCAGCAAGAATCCTGCAGAGGCAAGCAGCAACCGTAAGCCAACAGTATTCTGCAAGCCCGAGAAAATTACTTTGAAGCCCATATTTCAGAGAGAGTCCAATACTAAATCACACGATGATCACCCTGCCCCTCCTGCAGAGTGGTCTTCAGACCTGCCCTGAGGCCAGCAGGAATGCAGTGTCTTAGTCCCATCTCAGACCTACTGGAAACAAAACCTGCATTTCTAACAAGCTCTGCTGATGATTCTTACCCACATTCAGTGTGAGAAACAGTGTTCCAGGCCATGGACCCTACGTGTCCCGAACAGAGTCGAGAACAGGCCCACAGTCTAAATTAAATACTCTCTCACTTACTGTCCTAACAAGACACATCAGCTACTACCTGGCAGGTCCCAGTCTACTCAGCAGAGGAACACATATTTGAATTTTGCTGTGACAAATAATTCTTATGCATGCTTTCTAAAACCTACCTTTCATGAGTAATTTAAATGACTTGAAATGTTTTTTATATTCACCCTTTTGTGAACTCAAATTTTCCTTAAGAAATATTTCAACTGAATTCTCTTTAGTCAATTTTGAATACACAGACAAGAGAAATTAAAGTCTATCAATCATCTTTATGCAAAAAGCATAATCGTATCTTAAGGAAAAATTTTTTATCACATTAAGAAAAACCATGTTTAGAGAATCATTATGTTCCTAAAGTAGAAATTTTAACTAAAACAATTTATTACAATTTGATAAGAAAAGGCTTTAATTGTAATGTCATTGACACCTGCCATTTCTTTACGTTTCATAACTTTGTTGTTGCTGTGTTTGAATCTTTGCAACCCCATGAACAGCAGCACGCCAGGCTTCCCTGTCCTTCACTATCTCCCAAAGTTTGCTCACACTTATGTCCACCATTGAGATGCTGATGCTACCCAATCATCTCATCCTCTGTTGTCCCCTTCTCCTCCTGCCTTCAATCTTTCCCAGCATCAGGGTCTTTTCCAATGAGTCAGTTCTTCACATCAGGTGGCCAAAGTATTGGAGCTTCAGCATCAGTCCTTCCAATGACTATTCAGGGTTGATTTCCTGTAGAATGAATTAGTTTGATCTCCTGGAAGTCTTAATTGCAATAATATAACTATAACTAAACACTAAGAAATGCTAATAGGAAGTACTGCTATTAGAAATAGAAAGAAATACTAATAAAACTAAATAGGAAGCACTGAAAATAACACGATCTTCAGCTAATGTGTACATTTAAACATATAAAGGTAGAAATGTAAACATAATCAAAAAGCCGTTTTAAACATCGGGTCTGGAAATGGACCCTATGTTTTATCACTTCTGGCAGCACTGTATGGTATTTTAAAGTGACAGTTTTATTAGTTTTTCATCCTGATTTACTCCAGTTAATTTCTATTCACACATCACATTTGAAAAATTATACCTGGAAGTGGCAATGTGTAAAACTGCTTTTTGCTCAGAAAAGAGTTTCTATTCCCATTATAATAGCATCTGCGTTCTGAGAAAGTCAATCAAAGCAACAAGCTCACTGCGTGGGAAGCTGCTGAGCTAGCTGTCAACGCTGGGTTTTTCCTCCCAATTCTGCATTACAGGAGGCCCCTAGCAGACTCCCGGGCTCCCAAGTGGCCTGCCTGCCAATGCAGGAGGAGTAAGAGTGTGTCCTCTTATTATACACCCTCAGTCCCTTCAGGAAGACTGGGCGGCTTACAAACAGAAGCTAACTCACCACAGCCCTGGATGCTGGGAAGCCCAAGAGCAAGGCACTGGGATGGCGGCGTTCTGGTGAGAGCCGGAGTCACGGGGCAGCGGCTGGCCCCTGCGGGTGGACGGGCCGCGGGGGCCCTGTGGACATTTATGATCACTACCCCCGCTGGAGACACCTCCACTCTCACAAATGAAGCACCTCCCGAAAGCCCCACCTCCTAACTCCTCATGTCAGGCATTAGGATTCAACACATGAACTGGCGGGCGGGTGGGGGGACACATACATTCAGACCATAAGCCCCCTTCTTCAGCTTCAACAGTATCAGCTCGGGACTGACTGTGTCTCTGTCCCACCCCCAAGTATTAATTCTCATCACCCCCACTCTAATTATTTTAAAGCAAATCCCAGATACATACTGAAATATTTACAGGTGAACTTATACCTTATCTTTAAAAACCAAACATGCCCCCTATTAAACATACCCAAAGTATCATCTCCTCTCTTACACATACAAACACAAATAACATCTTCATATCATCAAATATCCCATCAGCTCAAAGATTCTTTAATGAAGCACTCGCTGGGAAATAATAAAATCACCTTACACTATTTTAGCAAAATTTCTTGATAAAATGTCCAAATATTTTATTAGCACATGTGAAGCCAGTAAGAGATAATTGTTAAATCACATATATTTTATTAAAATTAAATATTGTAACTTCTCTTTAATGTAAGTTTATATTTATGCTTCTTAATATATAAATATTATGTAGTTCTTACCCAAATTCTAACTCTCTAAATACAGTTAAGTCTAAAATAGACTACAGTTAGTCTAAAATGGCTACTTTTAAAAATAGCAAATCAGGTAAACCAAATTTTGATCAAACTTACTAATTGGATTGCTTTTTAAAAATTTCCTTTACTGGGAATTGGAGCTGAAATACAGTATTATTAATTCAGACTGTACCTGAATTACAATCAACCAGTCACAGAACAGGTTTATTCCTAACATCGCTCCAAGGACAAACTGCCCTATACGGCTCACAGCCCCGCTTATCTGTGTTCTTAAGGGTTCAAATTGCAAAGATACCTTGGGCTGTGATTTTTGAACTTCTGGCCTGCTTAGGAAATAGCAGGAGGACCTGCTGAAACAGGGTGCGGGCCGCACCCAGGAGTTTCTGTTTCAAGGGCTATGGGTGGGGCCTGATAACCTGCCCTCCTAACAAGGCCCCAAGGGACACTGATGCTGCCGGTCTGGAGACCACACCTGGAGAGCCTCTCGTCAGACAAGACGGGGAAAGAGCAAGTGTTCTGGCAGAAGAGGAAGGTGGGTTCACATCTCGGCTCTCCCCCTTGCTAGTCACAAATTTTGAGAGCAGGTGACCCTTTTCAAGGCCTGAGTTTTATCTACAAAAACAGTTTCAACTTTCTAGAAAGAAAAGAAAAAAGCTTGTACTGGTTGTCTTGGGGGCACTGTGGACCCATCACCTGTTAGTCTGCATTCTCAAGAGTAGACAGAGGAGGGTGGCATTTATTGACTTCTCTTAATACAAGAGTTTTAGTGACCAAAAAAACAGCCTTTTTTAAACTATCATGACAGTTTAGACCCCCTTCTGGAATCATGTGGCTACCATTTAATCTGAGAAAGCATGAATTTTAGCCCCATCCAAGTTCTGCCTACTCTAATATACTAACATCACTATCTTACAGATCTAATCCTCACCCCTACAAACTAACCTAGCTCATTATCAAATTAATTCACTGTTGCATTTTTTGAAATTGAGGTTTCTATAAATGTTTATGGAATACGAAGAATAAAAGCTGAACCTATTTTCATATTCACTACTTTGACAATACACTGACTCTACTTTTTAACTTCACTCTAGTTTTTAAATCACGTTTGTTGGCATATAAAAATAGAATTTTTATCCTGAAGGAGGACTAAAACTGTAAATTTCACACTGCAGAATACAAGGCTTGGGATGATCAAATACAGAATTACTGCTAAGTATACAAAGCAAATTTTATTTACAACTTAGATAAACTGATTTCAGACTCTGTGGGGTATTATCTCCTATAAAAAGCCCTACAATTTATCGGCTATCAACATGAGAATTTTATATGTGTGTGCTTTTGCTTATATCAAAGTGTGGTGGGAGAAAAGCAAAGAAAATTGCTCACAATAGGATAGAAGCTGATGCATAATTACATTAGAAGGTAAGCCTGTGAGTAATGGTCATACTTAATTCATTACAATGAACATTCATCCTTGGCCAGCTATTCTGGGATGACGGAAGACCCTGGATGAAATATTGTAAGGGGCAATGTAGTAATTTCTCAGAGGCTCCTTCAGTGATATATGTTTTAAAAATTCCATTCACAGCAGTGGAGTAATGTGTACAGGACAGGAGATGCTTGGCGCAGCGCAGAGGAGAGGGCTGTACTTTGGAGTAAGACGGAGGTGGGTTTGAGTCTCTGCTGTTTCTTTCTTGCTGGTTACAAAGCTTTGAGAACAAGCGACCACATCCTGAGCTCTATCTGCAAAATTAGGTAATTCCCCTAAGCGTCCAGGATCACTTTGAAGACCAAACTAAAACTGCATCTAGAATAAAGGGCGCACTCAGTGAGTGGGGCGCTTCATGGGAAGCAGTGAGCCTGCTTCTGAGAGCCTGGCTCGTATCTACTTCTTCAGTAAAAATAATTCAAACTACTCTGTATTTCATAGATTTCTAAGGGATTTAACAGACTTATGTTATTACTAATGGAATTTTCAGAAACAGCTTTTCTTAAATTTATAAGTATAGGTGAAAGAACAGTTTTCTACTCACAAGATTTTCTGGTTATTTATTCTTAAGATTAAAAATAAATTATAGAAAATTTAAGAAAAACATGCTATTTTCATAAAGTGTTTAGTTCTATAAATGATGGACCACAATTGTAATTTTTAATATTAGAAGGCATGATGGTTATAAGTAGATTTACCTAAGTGTGGATATACAGTTATACCTACAGTATAATATGGATATAAGTAGCTGTAAGTGGATATAAGCAAATATACTTAAAAATGAAATCTTCAGAAGTTCTTCCTCTAGACAAAAATACAACTTTTTCATTTGAAGTTTTACATTCAACCATCATAATACATGCTTTCCATATAATATATCCCCCATAAAGACTAATGTTTCTCATTAATGTATAAATAAATAGCAGGTTTAGAAGATAAAACACGTTTCCCCATTCACACTCTACTAGTGGCCAACCACAGTAACCCTTGCCTGCCCATGAGGGATTGATGGCTTATTAAACTCTGGATCAGGCCAGCCATTCGCGCAAGCCACAGTCACCAGAACAGGAGTCCACACCCTAGTCGAAAGGAAGCCAGCAGAGGGTGAAGGCAAGAGAAACCCAGAGGGAGGAGACAGCCGGTGTGGGAATCTGCTCACTGCGGGCCAGATGGTAACTGAGCCATCAGACTATGGGAATTCTGAGTGTAAAACGAGAGAAGGTAACAGAATCAGTCAACACAGAAAGGGAAATAAGGAGTAGACAGAGAGAAGCTGCATCCCCTTTATTCAGCAAGCATTTACTGAGCCCAAGCAGAGGGTGGCAAGCCAGGCGGTGTGTGTGAGGACGATCACGCCGGGCGCCACCGAAGAAGGCTGCACTTCGGAGCGAGCAAGACAGCCAGGTTACCAGGGCTGCCGCGAGGCCTCTCGAGGAAACACCACCACACTGGGCAGGAGCTAACGAGACGGGCAAGAGCGGGCAGTGGAACCAGGCAGGGCCAAAGACGCCGCGTGCCCGCATCTGGCCCCTTCTCGAAGCTCACAGCTCCCGAGCTGAACCGGCTGCACCAGCCCTCCTGCGGGGAGAGGGGGCTCCAGGGTGTGCACGGCGCTGGCATTTCCCAGAGGAAACCAGCAAAACTCTCACCTGGAACAGATTGCCCTCAGGGGCGCAATGCTGACTACCAGAGACACTGCACAGGAGACTTAGGAAGAAAACAAAACACCTCCCCGCACGGCCTGGCGAGATTAAACAGGTCACACACAGCGAGTCCTTCGGTCCCTCGGCCTCCCTCGCTCTCCCATCCTGCCCCACTGAGCTCCAACCTGTAGGAGCTCCATCCCATCCCGCTTCGATCTCTACCAGCGCCGCCTCAGAAAAGGAATTTGGTATCAATTATTTCAGTCTTAATACAGCAATAATTCAAACCTGTTTTCTCTTCCAGACTTAACTGCGTTTGTGGCTTCCTAATAGGTGAGCGGAACGCACTGCTGACTACTAACTGATTTTAAGCATCAGCGAGCAGGTGGTCATGCAGGTCCTGAGGAGAGAGGGTAAGCGTTTCCTGAAATCACACTTCAACGACGGAACAGAACACATCACTTTATTCCCTGTACAGAATAATACATTTTTTTTTAATGGCAGTTGTTTTAAAACCATGCTTTTAATAGAGAGTAAATCAAATGATGAATTTGTTTCTATCCAACCTCCAACCTTTAAAAACTTACCCAAGATCTGATTGACAAAGTGTATGTAAATTCTAATAATATTAAAAAGTAACAATTTAGTCTAATGAATGACTTATCACTCCATGATCTGAAAAAGTCACAAAATGAACATGTGAGTATCTGCTTAAACTATCAGTAGGTCATAAATCATGTCTAATATTGCTGTTTGGCTCTATACTGCTAGGATTTCGGCAATTATGGTTTTAATGGTAATTTATGCAAAATTTATTGCTATATTCTACCACAAATCAATTCCTTTTATTCTAAATTAGTTTCAGATTTCATAAATTATTATTGGTCCTCTTATTACTATGTATAATTGAACGCAGCTAAACCACCGCTCAGAATCTTTGGAAGTTACACCTAGGAAACATACATGTAATTCGACATGTGCCTGTGTGCCTGCAGGTCTAGACAGACATTAAAATAAAGCCACAGTGACAGCCAGACGCAGGTTTACTATAAACTCCTGCTTACTGGCAATTAAAACTTCTCAAATTAATCCCTCTTGAGCCTGAAATATTTTTACTCTCATCTGCAAGATTACAGTTAAGATTACATTTGAGTAAGTTATCTAACTGAACATATTCAGGGACTTATCAAACCTGTAAAATTTACATTTTCTCACAATGGGGACCTGTTGGGGATACTGTATCTTCTTTAAATGACAATTATTGCTTCTTTTTCCTAAATTAAATATATTTAACTCTGAATTAAAATTAGTTATGACACTGTACTAATTAAGTCAGAAATCTTAAGCGACATGAGAAATTTAAGATACACTATTTCTCATACATGCATTTAACATAATTATGTGTTAACATACAAGGCATCTAAGAACACTCTAATGTACATTTATTTGGAAAACTGATCTCTAACCCAGAGGGTGAAAATAGCCCCACATATCTGCATATCTTTTCACTCACTTATCAGCTATTTTGTTACCTTAATTCTAGATGATAACATCTGACTATGGAATATTCGAATACTCAAAGTTTTACTAGCTCAATAGCTTTAGAAAACTGACTAAAAGCTGGATGTCACACCTAGCGGAATAGAAAATTCTGTGCATATACTTCATGCTACACAATTTAGAAATTCAGACTATTTTGTCATGCTTATTTCTCAACAGTTGAAAATTAGTCCTTAAAGCTTAATTAATGACGGCTATCCTCAAGACAGATTCTCAGCACATCGAAACAGTGTTTTCAAGGAAGCTGGTATCTTTGCAGCTCTGGTCAAAACGGTAGAGTGCTGAATGGCCTGGCAAAGCAGGCAAACACTGTCTAAAACACTTCACGGCTCAGGCTACAGGTACAAGCAGAATTAGAGTTAATCACAGCCCCTTAATTTAGGGCTCCTTCTTAATATCTTCTGTTAGCTTTTCATGATTATATTTTTAAAAGCAAAAAGAAAAATAATTATTTTTGCTATGACTAATTTCTCAGAGAAATATTTATGTTGCTCCAAGGAAGAGTCATCAGTGGTTCGGGTTCTAGTTCTTAGGTGGGTTGACTCGTCTGAGGTTTACACAGTAAATATAATATATGGATACAAATGTTGACTTTTGAAGCCTGCAGGAAATCATAAATGCTTGAAACCCACACTATCAATTATCAGATGAAAATCTAATCAGCACGTCCAGCTTGGCGGTAGCCAATCTTTGAAAGTATCCGTCAGGATGTTCTTGGAAGGCTGCCGTTATGAGTTTGACAGCTGCACACGCTGCTGTGAAATGATGGACGCATCCGATACATTTTTCAGTTCTGTGTTTAACACAGCTGATTAAAAAGCTAATTTCATTCCCCTTCTGTATTACTGTTCTTCTAGTGTACAGCTGCCAACCATGGTTAGATCTGATTAGGCCCCGTGTTGAGTTAATCAATTTGATGACATCAGGCATTATTAAGAAAGCACACACAATACAGTCACAGTGTCTACTATCAACAGCATGTGCACCAAGGCTTTTCTTTTCCCAGAACATTGCAACTGCTTAAAGTGGCTTAGACTTATTTTGCTTTGTTTTGAAAAGAATTTTAAAAGAACAAAACTTCTCTATTTCTTCCTTAGGTCAATACAAAAAAATTATTCTGTAACAGTATTAACATCATGATGAGCTTTTTCTTTATCAATATTTATATAATGAAATAATCCCCAAATCACAGTCACAATTAGAAATAAAGACCAACAAAAAATATAATGCTCACTACGTAAAACAGTATCCCACGATAAAACCCTGAGAAATTTTTCTGTTCTGTTTTTGTTCACAATGATTAAAGACGACTTCATACACAACCCACTTTCCCTCCTTGTGATGTCTATGGCTTTGCTACACTCGGGTTTAACACAGAGTCACAGGCAAAGGAGCGTGATCATCTGATCACACGGGCTGTCACGACCCACGTGTGTGTGTGTGTGTGTGTGTGTGTGTGTGTCCTATGGCATGACACTTGCGGCACAGGGCGCCCGCGTGCCAGACAGCGGGCGGCGGCGCGAGACGCAGGGCTGCCGGGCCCCCGCCCGCGTCCCGTGTCCCCGCTTCCCGTGTCCCCGTGTCCCCGCGTCCCGCGTCCCCGCATCCCCGCTTCCCGAGTCCTGCGTCCCGCGCCCCGCCCTCGTCCCTCCCGAGGCCGCGGAAGGGTTCAGAGGAGGAGGCTGGGAGGCCCCCAGCGCTAAGTCTGTCCCACTCTTGCGACCCCCGAGGCGCCTCCGTCCACAGGACTGCCCCGGCAAGGACGCTGAGGTGGCTGCCATTTCCTCCCCCAGGGAATCTGCCCAACTCAGGGGTCGAATCCATTTCTCTTGCACTGGCAGGCAGATTCTTCCCCACAGGGAAGCCCAGCCTCCCACTGCTGCTGCTGCTGAGTTGCTTAAGCCGTGTCCGCCTCTGCGACCCCACAGACGGCGGCCCCCAGGCTCCCCGTCCCGGGACCCTCCAGGCAGGAACCCTGGAGGGGGTGCCACTTCCCTCTCCAGTGCAGGAGAGTGAGACGTGAAAGTGCAGCGCTCAGCCGTGCCCGACTCTTCCCGACCCCGTGGACTGCGGCCCCCAGGCTCCGCCATCCCAGGGGTTTTCCAGGCAAGAGCACTGGAGTGGGCTGCCATCGCCTTCTCCCAACCTCTCATTACTTTCTACTAAAAATTTTCAGCTAATTATTTTTTACTTACTTCAGAGCAGAACAGTTTTCTCATATTCAGATTTTAAAAGTTTGTTTCTTGAAACAAATTGAAACAAACAAACAAAAAACTAGAAAGCATGTGCTTTTTGCAGAGCTACAATTCTAAGAACTGGGGCTAACCTGCGCTGCGGTCTTAGGCGGCCAAGCACTGCAGGAGCTTCCAAGGAGACCAGCGCCTGCAGGCGCGCGGGCCAGGCGGCCGCCTCCCGCCGTGGGGAAGTGAGTCACGGAGCAGGGGGAAACTGAAACAAAGCGCAGCGACGCTCATCCCCGCTCGCCTTCCCCTCGCCAGCCCTCGCCCACCTCCCAGGCCTTCTGTGTCCTTCAGTGAGCCCCTCACGGCCATCCCGTCTCAGGCGGTCTGTGGGGGTCTGAGGGGACAGAAGCAAGCATTACTATGAACTGAAAGAAGCTCAGTTCAGATTTTTAATGAATCTGGGTCTGGGGACAACATATTCTGTTTCAAATGCAAACTCAGTCTTCTGGACACCGTGCGAAGGGAAATGGGAGTTCCCCGACGTCTAGACCTTGAACCATCCTTCCCTCTCTGGAGAGCCATCCCTTCAACGCCCGCCCCAGTCCTGTGACTGGGGATTTCCCTAAGTGTCTGGTTTCTGTTTAAGAAATTTAAGCACCTCTGTCTATCAAGCTGATTGATAATAGGGTTGCTGGAAATTATAAGGCAATAGAAGATGCCACACATTACAAACCCACTGTCGACACGGCAGCCACAGTGTCCTTTTTAAAAGTGAATCCTCTTGGGACCCCTCCACATAAAACACGCAAAGGCTGCCCGCTGCTTTCAGGAAAAAGAACAAACTCTTTCACAAACCCAGAAGACCCGGTGTGATCTAGTCCGGGCTCAGTCTGAGCCCCTCCTCCCCAGACGCCTCAGCGCCCTCGCCACGCGGGTGTATTCTGGCACCTTCCATCCACATGCTGCCTCCTCAGCCTAAAACCCTCCTGCCCCACTCTGCAGTTCAAGTTAGCTGCAAGAGTGTTTCTTCAAAGAAAATTTCCTCCCTACCACCTCGTCCCACACCCCATGTGATACACTTTCAAAGTAACTGCAAGATCTCTTTCAGAGCCTTTCTCTCACAGTGATCATTCATAAATGGAGAGGAATTGTTGCTACCTGCCCCCAAGTCTTTTCCTCTGGAATGTGGGAACCAAGGAAGTCAGTCTTGAGATCCCTGCAGCCCCTGCCTCTCACGGAGCTCTGCACACAGCAGGCGCGCACCGCCAGCCTCCCGACAGCAACATCGACACCTGCCTCACAAGGTTACTGAGGATGAAATCAAACAACCCACTGGAAGCCCAGGTTCAGACTAGCACTCGGTGCAAGTCAGTGGTTACTATCAACATTTATTTTTATAAGAGGGAATAAATGAGGGCAATTAGGAACATTTATTAAAACTGTTCAAAAAGTGGGCACCGAGACCGCTCCACTCCATCTCCTTACCAATTCTCCAGCGTGCACCGTGAAAAAATGAGAGCTGTGCAGAGTGCTGATCAACAAGAATACCCAATGCATCGTTTTTAAGTGAAGAATTGCAGTCATAAAGGGCAAACTGTGAAACATACAAAGGATACGTGGACACGGAAAACCACTGTCTTAATGAATCCAGGCATTTCCTCAACAATATGAGTCTTTATAACTTAAGAGGCTACCACAGTAACTAGATTTTACATTCACAAACTGCAGTTGCTCTTTGCGACCCCGTGGACTGCAGC
Source organism: Nanger dama (assembly GCA_917880005.1). Lineage (NCBI taxonomy): Eukaryota > Metazoa > Chordata > Mammalia > Artiodactyla > Bovidae > Nanger > Nanger dama. The sequence continues at coordinate 3,116,937 of CAKJTW010000021.1, read as the reverse complement.
CTACCAGGCTCCTCTGTCCATGGGATTTTCCAGGCAATAGTACTGGAGTGGACATCGGAGTACTGGAGTATTGGAGTGCCATTTCCTTCTCCAATTTTTTTCTTAATGAATCCAGGCATTTCCTCAACAATATGAGTCTTTATAACTTAAAAGGCTACCACAATAGACTAGTTTTTTACATTCACAAACTGCAGTTGATGTTAAACGCGAGCAAAGGCCAGGAATTAGCACTACATGTAGGAAGAAAAAATACAGCAACCTAGCAACTCATTGCCGCTACACTTCCAAAAGATAAACCCCTGTCCTATATGTAATATTCGACCTCCCTTCTTTCATCAAAGTACTTTCCCCATTATGTCACAGGACTTCTACACAAGAATGATTTACACACTAATAGTCGAGTTGATCAATATCTCAATCACTCTTAATAGCATGTACTATGTCAACTTCAAATGAAAATAATTAGAGAAAGTGGGCAAATTATTCCTAATTTAGCAATTTCAGAAGTTCATTCACCTGTCATGATGCTACAGAATGACCACACTGCATTTTATACTATGAAACTGTTCGAGCCATGCAAACCATCAGTGATGGCCAGTTTTATGCATCAGCTTGACTTGGGTGGGAGGGGGCAGACGTTTAGTCAGATGCTATTCTGAGGGTGCCCACAATGGTGTTTCTGAATCACATTAACATTTGCAGCCCTGGCTGGTAAAGCAGACTGCCTTACCTAATATGGGTGGTTCTCACTCAAACCTGAACAGAATAAAAAGGGTGAGCCTTCCTGGGGTAAGAGGGAACCCTCCTGCCTGACGGCATCACCGAAGACATGAGTCTTCTGCCTTCAACTCTACTGAAGCATCAGCTCTTTCTGGCTCCACAGCCTGCCAGCTTTTGGACTGAAACACTCAGACCCTCAGCTCTCCTGGTTCTCAGGCCTTCAGACTCAGGCTAGGCCTGCATGGCTCAGCTCTGCTGGGACGGCGGATCTGGGACTTCTCAGCCTCCGTCATCATGCAAGAGAGCCGATTCCTGATGACAAACGTGTGTGTGTGTGTATAGACATGTACGCATCCTGCCTATTCCTGATGACAAACGTGTGTGTGTTTACAGACATGTACACATCCTACCGATTCCTGATGACAAATGTGCGTGTGTACACAGACATGTACGCATCCTGCCCGCTTTGTTTCCCTGGATCCACAATCCCCCGCAGGCCCATGAGAAGGCAAGTTCCAGGGACTCAAGGCGCACACCTCCCGTCCTGACTGCCCCGTGTCCTCTGGAATGCCGCTGTGTGCGATGAGGCACAGGTGAGAGGCGTGGAGATGGTGCGATCTGTTCCTCCAGAGCACTCACCGCTGGAGCACACACGTGGCCCAGGTCAGGGATCCGCCACGCGGACGTTCCTCCTGGGCGTGGGCCTGAGCAGACGAGGGGCACGCCCAGCCTGGGGCTGCCCTGCACTGCTGCTGAGGCTGCGCCTGGTGTGCACCTCGGGGCTGGAGCGGGGCTGCAGCCAGGCTCGGGGCCACAGGAAGCCTCAGCCAGGGTGAGGGTGAGAAAGCTCCCTCTTGCGGCCCCCCGGTCCACTGCCCCCCGTCCACTGCCCCTCCGCCTGAGCGGCGGCAGGGAACCCACCAGATGCAAGGTTACCCTAGCTTGTTCCCCAGAGGGGAGGTGGCAGAAAAGGCAAGGAGTCCTGACCGCAGAGACGGGGCCCAGCAGGAAGGGCCTCTCTAGCCTCTGCTGCTGGCAGCCACCAGGCCGGCACCTGGAGAGGGCCCTTCCGGAACCCCAGCTATACAGAAAGGGTCCTGTGTCGTGACTCCTGACTCTACCAGGCTACCAGGGCCCGAGGAAAGATGCCGTTCCTGTATACCGCAGGTTAGGAGAACGCACCCCACCCTGCTGCTGGGCCCCTGCCATGTTAAGCTACGCGCCGTGTTCCTCCGTCTACGACTTTTCTCTCCCACCACGTCCACTGACACAGAGCGCTCTAGCGCTGCGTGCAGTCCACCTCAGCCACTGCTGGAATACTGCTGCTTGGCGCCCAGAACAGATGACGCTCTAACGACGACTCCTGCAGGCAGGGAGCATTTCCCTCTGTCCTGCGCCTCCTCACCCAGCCCCGAAACCCTCTCCCTTTGGAGGGTGAGCTCTGGATCTGGGCAGGCGGGCCCTCTCCAGTACCATCTCTGAGCATCATCAGTATTGCTTTATTTCAATGCGTCCCAAAGGTACTGTGGCCCCTAAGGCCTCTGCTCTTTCACTTTTAACTCTCCCTGCCAACTTTAAGTGGGCTTCCCAGGCATGGCCCACCCCACACCAACACCCTGTAAGAGAGGAGCACACAGCCTCCTCGGGAGAGGCTCCCGGCCCCTGCACACGCACCTCCCTGGAAGAGGAAGCCCCCGGGGCCCAGGGCAGCAGAGTCAGCTGCCGGGAGGAGAGCGAAAGGCAGCACGCGCGTTTCACCAGGATGCCTGCTTCTGCGCCGCCTTCCAGGCTGGCTCGCCTAACTCCCACTCCCACAACAGCTCCAGCTCCAGGGTTACTAGAGCCGCTGCTGGGCCCAGTCACCTTTCCAGGCCGGTCACCACTCGGGACTGGCCCCCAGCCCTCAACCCGCTTTCCTAGACCTCATCCGCATATGTGCGGTGCTGCATGACTGGGGAGGGTGGGCAGTGGGTGGGAGAGCCCTGCACCATCTGCGGCTGTGACCTGAGCCCCAACCCCTCCAGGCCCCATCACCTACACCTCAGATGCACGGCGCACTGAGCCGCCTCACCCGCACCCCAGATGCACGGCGCACTGAGCCCCAGCCCCTCCAAGCCGTGTCACCTGCACCCCAGATGTACGGGTGCAACCCCGTCCTCTGCATTTCACCTTCTCCTTCCCTTCCTTGCTGGTTCTCTCCCCTAGACATGTAAACGGCTTCAGGCCTGCTCAAGTCCTTATACAGTTTTCCCTTCAATCCCAGGTCTCTCCTTCCCAGGACAGCATGCGCCTAAGGCGCAGGCTACACAAGGAGCTGCCGGTTCCCTGCCCTGCGGTCCTTCCCAGCCCAGAGCACTGAGGCTTACTAACCCGCCGACGCTGCCCCTGCTAAGGCACCGAGGGCGTGTCCCTGCAGTCCTCTCTGACGTGGTACTTCTCTGCTCACTCCATAGACCTGAAAAACACTTTCTTACTCAAAATTCAACTCCGTGCTTCCATGCCAGCCTCCTGGCCTGAGACAATCCCCCGCGCAATGGGAGCTTCATAAAACGGGCGACTGCCATTATGTTTCTTGTTTATACGCCTCAATCTTCAGGACAGAGATGCTAACCAGGATCTGCTCATCTGAAGTACACACAAAGTATACGTCAGTATTTCTGAAGCAGACACAAAGACCAGATTAAGTGGCAAACATGCAGCCATCTATTTTATTTCTCTCAGTATTCCGAATTAAAAAAACTGAACTCCAGTTGCTTTACAATGTTGTGTTACTTTCTACTGCACACAAAGTGCATCAGTAACACACACATACATACACATCCCCCTCTGTTTTGATTTCCTTTCCACTGAGGCCACCACGCAGCACTGAGCAGAGTCCCTGGCGGTGCGGCGGGTCCGCATCCGCTACCAGAGGGTCAGCAGTGTGCGTGCCAATCCCAGCCTCCCAGTTCACCCCACCCCAACTGCCCCACTTGGTGACCACAAGCTTGTTTTCTACACCTGTGACTATTTCTGATTTGCAGGTAAGTTCACCTGTACCATTTCTCTGGGCTCCATGTATAAGCAACAGTATATGGCATCTCTCTCTTTTCTGACGTACTTCACTCAGTATCACAATCTGCAGGTCCATCCATCCATGTCACCGCGAATGGCATTAGTTCATCCTTTCTACGGTTGAGTAACACCCCGCTGTGTGTGCATACCTAGACAGTGACACCCCGCAGTGTGTGCATACACACAGTGACACCCCGCTGTGTGTGCACAGACAGTGACAGCCCGCTGTGTGTGCATAGACAGTGACACCCTGCTGTGTGTGCATACACAGACAGTGACACCCCGCTGTGTGTGCATACACAGACAGTGACAGCCCGCTGTGTGTGCATAGACAGTGACACCCGCTGTGTGTGCATAGACAGTGACTGTGTGTGCACAGACAGTGACTGTGTGTGCTTAGACAGTGACACCCCGCTGTGTGTGCACACATGGACAGTGATACCCTGCTGTGTGTGCACACACAGACAGTGGCACCCCGCTGTGTGTGCATACACAGACAGTGACAACCCGCTGTGTGCAGAGACAGTGAGACCCCACTCTGTGTGCATAGACAGTGACTGTGTGTGCATAGACAGTGACACCCCACTGTGTGTGCATACATAGGCAGTGACACCCCACTGTGTGCAGAGACAGTGACACCCCGCTCTGTGTGCATAGACAGTGACTGTGTGTGCATAGACAGTGATACCCTGCTGTGTGCGCACACATAGACAGTGACACCCTGCTGTATGTGCATAGACAGTGACAGCCCGCTGTGTGTGCATAGACAGTGACTGTGTTTGCATAGACAGTGACACCCCGCTGTGGGTGCATAGACAGTGACACCCCGCTGTGTGTGCACACATAGTGACACCCCGCTGTGTGTGCACACATAGACAGTGACACCCCACTCTGTGTGCACACATAGTGACACCCGCTGTGTGTGCACACATAGACAGTGACACCCCACTCTGTGTGCATAGACAGTGACTGTGTGTGCATAGACAGTGACACCCCGCTGTGTGTGCATACATAGGCAGTGACACCCCGCTGTGTGCAGAGACAGTGAGACCCCACTCTGTGTGCATAGACAGTGACTGTGTGTGCACAGACAGTGATACCCTGCTGTATGTGCATAGACAGTGACAGCCCGCTGTGTGTGCATAGACAGTGACACCCCGCTATGTGTGCATAGACAGTGACTGTGTTTGCATAGACAGTGACACCCCGCTGTGTGTGCATAGACAGCGACACCCCGCTGTGTGTGCACACATAGACAGCGACACCCCGCTGTGTGTGCACACATAGACAGCGACAGCCCGCTGTGTGTGCATAGACAGTGACACCCCGCTATGTGTGCATAGACAGTGACTGTGTTTGCATAGACAGTGACACCCCGCTGTGTGTGCATAGACAGCGACACCCCGCTGTGTGTGCACACATAGACAGCGACACCCCGCTGTGTGTGCACACATAGACAGTGACAGCCCGCTGTGTGTGCAAAGACAGTGACAGCCCGCTGTGTGTGCATAGACAGTGACACCCCGCTGTGTGTGCATACACAGACAGTGACAGCCCGCTGTGTGTGCATAGACAGTGACACCCCACTGTGTGTGCATACACAGACAGTGACAGCCCGCTGTGTGTGCATAGACAGTGACACCCCGCTGTGTGTGCATACACAGACAGTGACACCCCGCTGTGTGTGCATACACAGACAGTGACACCCCGCTGTGTGTGCATACACAGACAGTGACACCCCGCTGTGTGTGCATACACAGACAGTGACAGCCCGCTGTGTGTGCATAGACAGTGACATCCTGCTGTGTGTGCATACACAGACAGTGACCCCGCTGTGTGTGCATACACAGACAGTGACACCCCGCTGTGTGTGCATAGACAGTGACACCCCGCTGTGTGTGCACAGACACCCTGCTGTGTGTGCATACCTCTGCAGTGGGGTGGGCCATGCCTGGGAAACCCACTTCTTGATCCTTTCCTCAGCCAATAGATATTTAGGTTGCTTCCATGTCCAAAGTACTGTAAATAATGCAGCTAGCATACATCCTTCCAAATCAGTTTTTTCAGGACACATGCCCAGGAGTGGGATCATATAATAGCTCTATTTTAGCTTTTTAAGGAACCTCCATACTGTTCACAATAGTGTCTATACCAATTTACATTCCCACCAACAGTGAAGGAAGGTTCTCTTTTCTTCACACCCTCTCTAGCATTTATTGTTTGTAGATTTTTGATGATGGTCATTCTAACTGGCAATACCTCACTGTACTTTGGTTTGTATTTCTCTAATAATTAGGGCTTCCCAGCTGGCACAGTGGTAAAGAATCCATGTGCCAATGCAGGAAACACGGGTTCAATCCCTGGGTTGGGAAGATCCCCTAGAGTAGGAAATGGCAACCCACTCCAGTATTCTTGCCTGGAAAATTCTATGGACAGAGGAGCCTGGCATGTACAATCCATGGGGTCGTAAAGAGCTGGACATGACTGAACACCCACAGACACAATAATTAATGATGTTGAACATCTTCTCATGCTTTTGGCCATACACGTGTCTTCTCTGGAGAAATGTCTGTTTAGATCTGCCACCCATTTTTTATTGGGTTGTTTCTTTGATACTGAGCTGCATGAGCTGTTTGTATGTATATTCTGTAGATTAATCCCTTATCTGTTCCTTTGTTTGCAAGTATATTCTTCTATTCTGAAGGAGTAGGCTGGATTTTACAAATGGATCAAGCCACTCCATGCATGTGTGAAAGTGAAAGTCGCTCAGTCGTGTCTGATTCTTTGCGACCCCATGGATTCCCTGGAATCCAGGCCAGAATATTGGAGTGGGTAGCCTTTCCCTTCTCCTGGGGATCTTCCCAACTCAGGGATCACACCCCGGTCTCCCCTATTGCAGGCGGATTCTTTACCAGCTGAGCCACAAGGGAAGCCCAAGAATTCTGGAGTGGGTACACTATCCCTTCTCCAGGGGATCTTCCCAACCCAGGAATTGAACCAGGGTCTCCTGCACTGCAGGCGGATTCTTTACCAGTGAGCCACCAGGGAAGTGGTCCATATCAATATGGCATCTCAGTGCCCGGATCACGCTCGGGCATTCTGGCCTCATGGTTTGGTGTGGGATTAAAAAAAAAAATCCTATTAAACTCATTACCAATACACTATAGGCAGTGTTATGAAGAAATCATTTCCACCATCTGATCCCAGTGAGTCTCCTTTGGAGGCTCCCACAAAGGGGCTCTGTTTGGGGATTAAGTCTTAAGAGAAAGATTTTAAATGGTATTCTCCCATCCCCCATTCACCCTTCCCACTCTTTTTTCTTTTGCCCTAGGAAATTTAGGGTCAAATTTATGGTTGAGTCCCAAGAACTGTGGGACTTGAAGACATGAGCATTCAATGCTTCCTTCTTCCTCTATCCCTACTGATTCTGTAGAGATTGGGAGCAAAGGTTAGATTTCCGAGGTTAGCATTCTACCTCCATCTCCCAGAATGTTAAATGTTGGCAAGTTACTCAATTCCTGTAAGAGTCACTTTCTCAGAGTGCAAAACACAGACAACAGTAGTCCCCACATCATACGGCTGGTATAAGAAACGCGCGCCTAGCTCACGGTAAGCACCCAATAAACGCCACATCACACGCCTGGTTTAAGAAACGCGCGCCTAGCTCACGTAAGCACCCGATAAATGCCACATCACACGCCTGGTTTAAGAAACGCGCCTAGCTCACGTAAGCACCCGATAAACGCTAACCGTGCTATTTCTGCTGTTGCTGTTGCTATTATTCACCGCAAATCCTCTGTGCAGAGACGGGAGTACAGATGTACAAATAAACTGGAGTCTGGCTTGCCCCATCTAGAGGCTGGTTACTGAAGAAGAAAACAAAGCGAAACAGGGAGGTGCAAGGTTTAAGCCTAAGTCACTACTGACCTATGCTGTTTCACCAAAACTTTAATAGAAAAGGATTAAACACGCCACTACTTTGGTATTGTTTATATATATATATATTTTACAAAATGTAGATATATTTTTTAAAAACTTAACCTGAGTCCTAAATCTCTAGACCAAACTTTATAATATTAGTATAAAGTCCAGTCTTTTATTATTCAAGTCTTTATCAAAATACTATAAAAATCAAAATGACTGAAATGGTCTTTTGCTAAGGCAATTATACGACTTAAAATTGAACAAAGCTGTGTTCCAAACACCCTTTTAAACATATACCTCACATATCATTACAGCTCTTAAACAAAAGACCTCTTCCCAACTATAAACTTTTTAAAAGCTAAGCATCCTCCACTATGTTGAGATGACCCTATTACCATGTTCCAAAGAGAGACTCAAGAAGCAGCTGATCGGTTAGCCTATTATTGTCAAAACAGCCAAATATCAATTATCCCAAAGCTAACACCACCACTGTAACTGGCAGGGCAGATGCTCCTCGGAAATTCTATTCCACATGTTAACTCATTTACTTAAGAAGCTGAACTTAAACACACAGAAGATCTTTGTGTAAGTGGTATCTTTCTGTCTGGCTCTCATAAACATTGGACTCTATGAACTAACGCCTGAGGAAAATGAGTAAAGGGTGGAAATCCACGGTTCGGTCACCTAACCCGATGAGACGTCAGAACACCCCAGCTGTCCCAATGGCCCCGGATGTGTGGCACCACCAGACTGCTGCGCTCCAACCACACGAGTCCTCTCCTGACCAGTCGACTATTTCCGCTCCCACCCTCCTCTCACTAACCCAGGAGGCGCAGCTCTGTTTCACAACACCTGCGCCACACGGGCTTTTCTCACCAGAAGGAAGGGAGTTCTTGTCCTCTGCACACTGAGAAAACAAGCCAGCACAACTCTGTTATTTAGGCTTTATGTCTTTCTGAGGCTGAAGACTCCACGAACTGAAATTTAAGACTACACTAAGGTCTAGATAGTATGACCACCCTGGTGGTTTTCTAAAGATGTGAAAATGTTTGAGTTCTTGCATCATTGTGTATAAGAATTGACTATTGACTTTTTAAAAAAGACTGTATTTCATATGTAATAAAGTGCTACAATTTACTGGAACTCAGTATTTGGTTACTAGTAAGCAATGTAAGGGTATTGTAGAATCCTTTAAAAACTTTAGAAATTATTGTTGAAAGTCCCTTTTAAAGTATGATATTTGAAAAGTCTTCTATGTAGAAGTTAAGGCAAACCATCGACTTGGGGATATTGTTTTTTCAATTAAAACTACACTATGAAATTGTTGGCCCAGACAACAATTTGGTACAGGCTTATAATTTACAACTGTTTTCTAAATCTTTTGTGTTTTCTAATTCTTAAAAAAAAAAAGAGCATTATAAACATACATAATATGTGGATTAATAGTGTCTTCAAATTTTATAATATACCCACTGAGCTTACCATATGTATAATGGTTCATTAAACAAAACAAGGGCTTCCAAACAAAACAGGACTAGTAGAGTAGAAATCACCTTTATAAGTCAGATGCTTTCAAGGACACAAATTCTATTCAAATGATATAAAGGAAACAATAACATTTTAATTAAAAAATTTTTTTTTACTTTTGTGTAACAGTGAATTGCTTTTCATAAAGAAATTTAAATTCTCCTCCCATCTTTGTGTCCTCTGGGCCCTAGTTCTCTTCTCCTTTTGACAACTTGTTTCTACAAAAGAAGTCTAGGGAATGCTTTTGAAAGAAAAGAGAATTGAAAGCAAGTATTATCTTTAATGAACGTAAGTTGGATTTTGCAATCTATCCATCTAGTTCCATTTATTTTCTACCTGTAACTCTTTTGATACTATAAAGCAGAAAAAGGTAAATAAAATCAGTGAATTTTATTTCTGAATTGGGAAAATTCTCTAGACAACTTTACCCTGAAATCTTCCACAGAAATCTTCCCTTTAAGAAACTGGACCGCCATGAATCTCTTCGAGTATGCTAAATCATTCAACAAGCAATTTCCACAGGGTAGCTATGATATAAGGTAATTTTTCTACATGCAACCATACACATGCAATAAGCTTTGGCCATCAAATTCTACTCTAAAAAACATTTCAGCATTTGAGTGATTGTTTTTTTATAATACTGTTCTTTCATGAGCAGAAATAATACAGTAACAATGCAACATTTTCACTATTTAGAGAAAAGGGGAAAAAACTAATATCTTAGAAAATGATGCCTCCAAAATTACTTAAATTTTACAAAAATGAGCAGATCTTGGGATCACATGTGAACACACACACCCTCACAAGCATCAGCAAGGAGACAGTCTGTGCACAGGCATGTGTGCGTGCCCCTCCATGCCCCCCCCACAGAGAGCCCCCACAGACAGCCGTCTAGTGACACAGAGCCTCGTGTCTTCAGGAGAGAGGAGACGGCCCTTCAGTGGGCCAGCCATTACTCCTAAAATCCCAGAGGTTCTGGTTGAAAACATTCATATTCTACATATTTCCCATAACCTAAAGTGCCTTTTCATGACTCTGTGCCCACTGCAACGCTCATTTTAAAAACAGATGTCAAACACAAATCAAAACTACAGTGAGGTATCATCTCACACTGGGCAGAATGGCCGTCATTAAGCAGTCTGAGAACAACAGCTAGGACACGGAAGCGACCTTGATGTCCGTCAGCAGATGAATCGATGACGAAGCTGCAGTACACAGACACAGTGGACTACTACTCAGCTATAAAAAGGAATGCACTCGAGTCAGTTCTCATAAAGCGGCCGAAGCTAGCTTCTATAAGTAAGTCAGAAAGAGAAAGACAAACATCACATATTAGCACACATATACGGGATGTATAAAGATGGTACCAACAATCCTATGTTCACACAGGAAGCAAAGGAGACACAGATGTAAAGAACAGACTTCAGGAGACAGGAGGAGAGGCGGGACGACTGGAGAGAAGAGCGCTGAAAGACACAGGTGGCCGTATGCACAGAACAGCCGATGCGAGCTGGAGGTCGGCGCGAGGCAGCACGGCCGGTGCCCCGACAAGCTGCGGGGCCGGGGGCCGAGGTGGGCAGGTGTCCGGCAGGGAGGGCCATCTGTTTGCCTCCGGCCGGTTCACGTGGACGGCCGCAGGGCAGCCCGTCAGGCAGGAGCCCCTCCAGCACAGGCAGGCCATCCACCTCCGGCCTCAGACTCAGTAAAGTTACTTTTGTGTAAAATAAACATGTCTTCTTAACGGAGCGACTTCATGATGGACTGTACACCTGGCCTCACCCGAGGCTGCGTGTCAGGGGCCGGGTCTCTGCAGAGGGGAGGCGGCCTCTGCAGAGCGGGCAGCGCGGAGGGAGGCGGAGGCGCGGGGAGGCCGCCGTCCCGGGCTCTGCAGAGGTGGCGGCGGGGACGCCCACAGGGAGAGGGCGCCCGCCGGGGGCGAGGGCGCCCGCCAGCCCCCCGGGCGAGCCCCCCGGGGTGCGCCAGGCTCAGGGCGGAGGCATGTGTCAGCGCGAGCTCGCCAGCTGGGACAGCGGGACCCGGCCGCGGCCGCCAGTGTGATCTCCGCCAAAACTGCTCCAAGTGTAAGGCGCACTCAGAAAGTAATCTGCAGGTACCCAACAGCACCCCAGGCTTCACGTGCATTAAACGGTACCTTAAAGTTGCCACAGACTTTCCGTATTCCAGGGTCTTTTACTGCGTGTAAGTCTAAAACATTGTCCTTACGGGAGGTTAGATTCATTTTTAGAAGGCCACCACCAAAAGAAATATGATTGTTAAAGTCAACATAAGCATCTGGGCTTTGGTAGCTTTACTGTCAATATTAATAAAAAGTACTGTAGAGAGGCAAAGTTCTTTAAAAATGGCCATTCAAACGCAGTACATTAATAGGTGACTTTTTCGATAAAACATGAATCAGCTTAAGTTGTTTTTCTCCTTTTTACTATCACTACTCAGCCCACTCTCAGCAAGACCATTTCCGGGGCCCTGACTCATCCTCTGATCCAGTCCACCCTGCGGTGACGTCTCCCCCTCTCCCGGGTGGCATCGACCGCTCGGCCCCCTGCCTCCTGCTCACGTGTCAGCCCGCGGCCCCGTCTCCACGGTGTTCGATTGCACGCTCTAATCTCTCTCCTGCAGTTGCCAGCCTGTCCTGCCGACACCCGGCCGTCCCTGTGCTGGGCTCAGCCTCCTCTATCAGCGTAATTAACGCACAATTTACAGAGCAGTCACACGGTTATAGATGTACTGTCAGCTCTTCTCATTAACCTTTTCTTTTTAAATCCATTTCTAACACTCATTTCTCCTTGGAAGGGATTTTTGTTTTTAATGGTAGTAGCTGAACACAGGAGAGAAGCAGATCTGAATAAAGAAAAGCAAAAACACAGAATATAAGGACTTCTATTAGGGGAAGATGTCTTTCTGATCATCAATCTTACAGTCCTGGAGGATGAAGAAAGCTGAGGTGAATGCCAGTCTGTACACTACACGTTTCCTACAAAACACTGATACTTTCTCCAAATTAAAAATAGATGAAAGTGACAGCGACATGTTTTGTACTAGATACTGAGTATTTTTGGCTTCAAATGTACCTTGAAGCTAAAAACAAAAAAATGAGAAGCCAGAAGCGAGTCCTAACACGTAGACTTTCCTCCCCTTCGGCAGGGCAAGGCGCGCAGCCCAGCAGCAGCGCCGTGCCGTCCGGGACTGCCCTCAGGAGCCGCAGCACTGGGCCGGGGCAGGGGCAGGGCGCCCGGCGCCGCCGGAGGAGGGCTGGGCGGGCGCGGCCGCCAGGATGGGTCCTGGCCGGAGCCGGTGCGGTGCTGCCGCTGCGTCCAGCCCGCTGAGGACAGCGAGACGGGAGAGCTCTGGCCAACCTCCCTGCAAGATGGAGACGCAGAGGCGCCGGGGCTCAGGACGCACCCACCGCTCTCCCGCGGCCGCCACCCCCGAAGGAAAGGCCCCTCCCAACACCATCCCCCAACGCCCGAGGGAAACCGACTCGCTGCCACTCTCTCTACTCGATTCACAGCTGCCAGAGAGACAGACGTCTGCCGCTGCTGCTAAGCCACCTCCGCCGTGTCCAACTCTGGCTCCCCCGCCCCTGGGATTCTCCAGGCAAGAACGCTGGAGCGGGTTGCCATTTCCTTCTCCAATGCGTGAAAGTGAAAAGTGAACGGGAAGTCGCTCAGTCGTGTCCTACTCTTAGCGACCCCACAGACTATGAGCCATTGCCTTCTCCAAGACAGATGTCTACTCTTCTTAAAGTGCCTAATGTTCTATCAGAACATGCAGATGCGTTAGCAGAACTGAAACAAACTGCATATTACTCAGGCTAGACCAGATGCCCTGGTAGCAACCTCTGGAGGAACAAAGTGAACGTCGACCAGAATAAGGAGAAAGTGATTCTGGGGTGGTGTCAGAGTCTGAGTGTGTGTGTTTACATGCACGAGCCTTAGAACAAGTATATAAGGATTCTAAGTAAACAACTAAATATCAAAGCAGTATCTAATGCACTGCATTAAAAAGAAAGAACTCTGATCAAAACAGGCAGCCAGGCACTGACCTACTTTAGGAATAACATTATTATGACGAATTTACATACACCACTAATTCCAAAAAGAGTTTACTAACTGCTTTAAAAGAAATTGATGTTAACCTCAATAAATCATACTTTTCTCACTTTTCGGAGTTTGTAACTAGGAACTAAAATGCTCTTGGATAAAATAACATATCATTCAGGAATACAGTTTAACTTGCTTCTTGTCCAAGAAGATATTTTAGTGTCTATTACTAATAAAAATGCACAGAGGCACATACATCCAGTTATAGAATATCTTTTAAAATAAAAGACTAATAAAAACAGTAATATAAGTCTCCAAGCATTCAATATGAGATATTTAAATAGCTAAAATAAACAATTATCATATTCATTAGAAATTATTATAAATGCAATCCTATTCATTTTAGCCAAGTATTTACCATACTTGGGCTTCCCTTGTGGCTCAGCTGGTAAAAAACCCTCCTGCAATGCAGGAGACCTGGGTTCACTCCTTGGGTTGGGAAGATCCCCTGGAGAAGGGAAAGGCTACCATACCACTCCAGTATTCCGGCCTGGAGAATTCCGTGGACTGTACAGTCCATGGGTTGCAAGAGTTGGACACAGCTGAGTGCCTTTCACTTCACTTGCCACACACCCTGCAGGGATGCACACACAAGCAGAGCTTTGCAATCCCAACTCATAAGAGCAGAGGAAAGTCAGGTGGCATGATTCCCTGCCAGACTGTTCCTAAGAGCAGACAAACAGAAGGACCTCCACAGCTGCCTCACAGGGTAAGGATGGGCAGTGTCTCTGGCTTTTTCTGAATTAACTTCAAAGCCTGGTCTCGGAAAGTAAGTTTAATAACAAGTACTCTCAAAGCTGTCGTGCTTTAGTGTCTCATCCACAGCTCCTGGGAAATTCACCCAACACTAAAACAGTTTAGATTAAAAGAAGCTAAATCTGCTGAAAGACAAAGACCCAATTTGTGATAAAATAATTTAAAAAAAAAAGAATTCAGAAGCTCATACTTCTGTGAGACAGAAAAAGGAGAGCTCCAAGACTTACCCACCACTTCCCACCAAGACCGTACCCATTATTTGGGAACACCATTTCTCCCTATTGTAGCTCTTTCAATATCTGCATTTCTCAACCCTCTTTCCTTGCCTCCCTGAATTCCTGAATTTTTGCTTTCTGCTCATACAGCACATCATTAATAAAAAGAAACTTTTACCTTTTAAACTGTGCTGTTTTAAAATTAAATAAAAGCCACCGCTTAAATTGTCCTTACCGTCTCCCAACAAACTGCTCTAGGTGTGTTGAAGCTGGCCAAGTCATGTGAGATCACAGACCACCTAGGCAGCACCGGCTTAACCCTCTCATCACCAAACTTCTTTTAAACGTGGTCATACGTTTACTGACATATGATGCACGTGCAAAAATGTCTTAAAGAAACCAACAGAGCCGCCCGCGTCCCTTTAATAATCGACTACACCTGCGTTTTCAGACTGCTCTCCTCCTCGCTCCCACCTGCCCCTGCCTGCCTCTCAGCCCTCAAGCCAGGCTCCCAAACAGCCTCCTACAGCAAGTCCTCCCGGGTCACTCTTTCGGCTAACTTTCCAGGCAGTCAGAGCCCCCTTCCCTCCTGTAGTCCTACCACATCTGATGGTTTCCTTTAGAGCAACAAACACCACACTGTCTGGACTCAGGACTTCGTGAAAGGAATTTAATAAAGCCCCCAAAATCCTGACAAACAAATTTAAACCAATATACTGGATTTTAGTTAATGCTCGTTCCCCACGCTGGACCACATGTTCCCTGGAGAACAGAGCCACCATCACCTCTGCACACTAAGTCACCTGCACAGCCCAGCAGGGGCCAGCTTCTCCAATACTGGCTGCCAACTCTCCTTTCATTGGCCCCACGCACCTACCTACTTATTTACAACTCCAGAAACACATGGCAACCTGATGTCCCTTAAACCCAGGATATTTCTGTGCCTTTACTCATGTTATTCCATGTTCCTTCCTGTTAGTTATTTCATGGATCCTCTGCCGCCTTCCAAGGATCCATGAAAAAAATACTGCTTATTTCGTGACCTTTTATCCTCCTCCAAGGCTCACAGCCTGTCTCAACCTTTGGGAAGTCTTCCCTGCATCCCTCAGTCAAAATTCCCTCTTTCCCATGGTTTCAAGTCATTCTTGATGTGAACACTGGTGGAAGCATTTAATAAAGTGTGGCTGAGAGCAGGGTCTAGTCAGATACAAAGCTCCCAGGGAGCTGAGACCACATCCTTCATTCTTCCTCACCCCCAGATACATGCCGAGGAGCACTGATAAGTGTTCCACAAATATATTTAAATAAATGCTTCGTTGACTATTTCCAGCACAATAGTACAGGATGTAAATTAATGGTTCTACCATCAAGATGTGAATAAAAAAAAGCATCTCATTGACAGTTTTAGATTCTTAGACATTTTCAGTGCCTTTAAAAATCCAGTTTATTTCATTAAGAAATATTAACTTTTAAGGTTCATCTGACTTTACAAGAATCCAGTATGCAGAAAACTGAATTTCAAGAGTCTTCCCAGAGCACTTAAGTTTCTCTCATGCAAATAACATATTTCTTTTTATTACAGTTCTATCCCAATAGACTAGCAGTTCCTTGAGAACAAGAACTAAACTGTCTTTAAAATATAAATCCACATTTAATTTTTTAAAGTAGTATAACACTATTTCAGAGAGGCCAAAAGGGAGGAAAGGAGAGCATCTGTAACCTCATTACTTGAACCCAGATTAATTAATTAGAAATTAAATTTTCTTCATTTCCTTTCCAATATTTAAAATATGTGTATTTTATAAACTTACCGTGTATGCTGGACAGTGCCGTCTGTGCCTTTCCACATGTGTATCTCATGAACTTACCGTGTATGCTCCACAGTGTCGTCTACACCTTTCCGCATGTGTATTTTCATGTTGTTACACAGTTTGCCCGTTGGTTTTTACTGGATACACAACCACCCGAAGGATTAACTTTAGCTGTTTCCCTTTACATGACACCGTTTGCTCTCACATTTCACTGCTGCACAGCACGGTCCTTATTTTTAATTATTTTCCATAAGCGAGGGTCCTTTATGTTAAATGACTGAATCAAAGGTTATGAACATTTCTCTTGCTGCTGATGCACAACCAACATGTTTTCAGTTAGAGCTACATACTCCTCTTCGTTTCATTTCCTTTTATATTTAACCCTCAAGCCAACGGGTAAGAAGTATGTGTCATCTCTGCCAGCTCCCAACAAACCTACTTCAGAACCACTCACATGCCATTCACATGCCATTCACATTCAATAAATGTTCAAATGCTCTTCACTAAGAGAAAAAGTGTGGAAAACATTGCTCATTATTATAATCTTACCAGTGTCTTTACAGGCTGTTCAGTCAATATGAATACAAAAGAATATACTTCATAATGAAGGATGAAGCAAAGCCGCAGACCTGCCCTTGCGATTGTGGGCATATAAATCATATCGTTTAAGACAATTTGTTTTTGTTGGCACAGCAAATTTTAATGTGTGTGGTTACGTCACACAAATTCTTTTTCCACATACCAAGCCTGCAGAGTAGCAAGCTGGATGGTAGCGTGGGATTCAATGTCCTCAAGCTTCAATCTTGGATCTCTGTTACTCACAGGGTTCTATAACCGGGGCGTGAAGAACTATTGAGTAATTTATTATAATCCACACCATAACTTACACTTCTATATAATTCACAGACACAATCGCATTTATTACAATGACACTTCAGTAGTGGTATATTTTTGTCAGTCATCAACTCTTCAGGAGAAAAATATGTATTTACATATAACTTATAGATTTAAACAACCAAGACATCGCCTAGTGAAAAGCAGATGGCTTTACTCCCTTTTTCCAACTTGAGTAACTAATTTTATTTTGTTGCAAAAGAACACTCAATTAGACCAGAAAGCCACTATAATCAAAAACATAATACACGCGCCCCCTTGGACTATGGCACATTTCTGCAGAGCACCTGTCAGTATAATCTGCACTTGAAAAACCGTAAAACACTTAAAATGACGGCTGTGGAAACTAATTGAGTAGTGAGGTTGGCAGCACAGGCTTTAGTCTCCGCCAATGGATATAACTTTTACCTGTAAATGTATGGGTCTAGCTAAAAATGGCTGGTAACCCTACCCTATGTATTTTGAGAGTTGTTTCTCCTAAAATAGAAACAGTCCAGAAAAACTATTACAATGACCAGAATGTTTTCTGTTTATCCACAAAACAAAGGAAGAAGACGAAGGAATATTGTTCACATGTATAGAGTTTGGCTATACATGTGATGGCTTAAAATGTTAATTCAAAATATAAATTAATCCATCATTTTACAAATAATTTACTATTCCCTGTTTAAGGGAATAGTAAAGGCAGGACGACAGGGCTGTCTGCTGTTACCCTGTCTGTTTAATCTATACACTGAGCACATCATGAGAAATGCCGGGCTGCGTGAGTTACAAGCTGGAACCAAGAAAGGCAGGAGAAACATCAACAGCCTCAGACGTGCAGATGATACCACTCTCATGGCAGAAAGCGAAGAGGAACTAAAGAGCCTCCTGATGAGGGGGGAAGGAGGAGAGTGAAAGGGCCGGCTTAAGATTGCATATTAAAAAGCTAAGACCCTGGCATCGGCCCCATCACTTCATGGCAGACAGAAGGGGAAGAGGTGGAAGCGGTGACAGAGCCCCTCTCCTTGGGCTCAGAATCGCAGAGGACGGTGACGGCAGCCGTGGAGTCACAAGATGACTGCTTCTCGGCAGGAAAGCTACGACAAACTAGAGAGTGTGTGGAAAAGCAGAGACACCACTCTGCTGACAGAGGTCCGTGCAGTCAAGGCTGTGGTCTTCCCAGCAGTCATGTGCAGCTGTGAGAGCTGGACAGCAAAGAAGGCAGAGCGCCAGAGAACTGATGCCTGCAAACCGTGGTGCTGGAGAAGACTCCTGAGAGTCCCTTGGACGGCAAGGAGACCAAACCAGACATTCTTAAGGGAGATCAACCCTGGATAGTTGGAAAGACTGATGCTGAAGCTGGAAGTCCAGTATTTGGGTCACCTGATGTGAAGAGCCAACTCACTGGAAAAGTCCTTGATGCTGGGAAAGATTGAGGGCAGAAGGAGAGGAGGGCATCAGAGGATGAGAGGGCTGGATGCCATCACTGATGCCATGGACATGAACTTGGGCAAGCTCCAGGAGATGGTGAGGGACAGGGAGGACTGACGCGCTGCAGTCCATGAGGTCACAAAGAGTGGGACACGACTGGGCTACTGAACAACAACATTTAAGGCAATAAATTTAAGAGGGGAAAGCTCCTTTAAAAGAAAATAAATGTAGTAGACACATGATTTGCATGAATACAGCAACCATTCTTTAAGCTCCTAAGACTGCTGCTGCTGCTAGAGTCGTTCAGTCGTGTCCACCTCTGTACGACCCCACAGACGGCAGCCCATTGGGCTCCGCCATCCCTGGGATTCTCCAGGCAAGAACAATGGAGTGGGTTGCCATTGCCTTCTCCAATGCATGAAAGTGAAAAGTGAAAGTGAAGTTGTTCAGTCGTGTCTGACTCAGCGACCTCATGGACTGCAGCCTGCCAGGCTCCTCCGTCCATGGGTGTTTCCAGGCAAGAGTACTGGAGTGGGATGCCATTGCCTTCTCCGTCCTAAGACTGAGTGTCTTTTAAAACTACAGAGAACTGGTTGATAAAATTAATTTACTTGTCAGAGAATTTTCTGACAAAATTGAGAAACAGGATAATGATTTGAATGTATAGGTATGATTTACAATCAACCTACTGCCAAAAAAGTTATAAGCAGCTTATAGCAAGAGAGTTTGTGAGACCATTAAAATATAAAATGAATAGCCAGTCCAGAGAATAATGGTTCCTCACCTTTGGAGGGCAGGTAGAGGTCACTGAAATTTTGATAAAAGGCAAGGAAACTCCCCAAGTTCCCAGGTGAACACACAAATCATTTCTCCTATCATTTCAAAGGGGTTCATGAACACCCTGAAGCTGATACATAGAGGATGGTTTAAAATCTTCAGCCACAGTGAGCTAGAGGAGAAATTTACCCCATCAAAAGCCTAGGTTAATAAAGGTACTGTAATTAAAATGAACTGTAACTCCAAGCTCCCTTGCAGCCAAAGCAAATATTAATAGGAAGCACAACAGAAATAATTCTCAGCAGCTGACAGAAGGAACGTGCCAGTCTGCCAGACAACTTCACTCTGAAACCAAATCCCCGAAAAATCTGTCATGTGAGTTTTTATAAAAGGATGGCCGAACATCTGAACAGACCATGTCACGGGAGACGCAGATGAAGAAGTATTTACCATATAACTGCATTTAAAAAGACGGTAAGATATTAGGAATGGTACTAAAATAGAGCACTAACCAGATTTCTGATAACCTAATTTGATATAAGGTAGAAATGAGGTGATGCCACCACTTTCCAGCTTCATGTTCATTAGAGCCTCTGATACAAAATGAGAAAATTTTCACCGAGTCTAGACCTAGTCTAGACAGCATATTAAAAAGCAGAGACATTACTTTGCCATCAAAGGTCTGTCTAGTCAAAGCTATGGTTTTTCCAGTAGTCGTGTATGGATGTGACAGTTGGATGTGACAGTTGGACTATAAAGAAAGCTGAGTGCCGAAGAACAGATGTTTTTGAACTGTGGTGCTGGAGAAGACTCTTGAGAGTCCCTGGGACTGCAAGGAGCTCCAATCAGTCCATCCTAAAGGAGATCAGTCCTGAATATTCATTGAAGGACTGATGCTGAAGCTAAAGCTTCAATATTTTGGCCACCTGATGCGAAGAGCCAACTCACTTGGAAAAGACCCTGATGCCGGGAAAGCTTGAAGGCGAGAGGAGAAGGGGACGGAAGAGGAAGAGATGGCTGGATGGCATCTCTGATTCTACAGTCATGAGTTTGATGCTCCAGGAGACAGTGAAGGACAGGGAAGCCTAGCGTGCTGCAGTCCTTGGGGTCACAGAGAGTCGGACACAACTGAGCGACTGAAAAACAACAATAAGACCTGGTCTAGACCTAAAAGTAGGCACTTTCCACATGGAAGTGGACATTTGAGACCTTATGTTAAGTTAATACATACAAACTCCCAAACGGGGTCTCCTGACCCACTCAGAACTGTGAAGATTAGGCAGGGTTGGCAGGGTCTGACATTTGTGTCTTACCACCTATTATATAACCCCTCAAGAATATATATATTTACAATTCATTTAACATGACAGGCCATAGATGTAACTATAAATATGGGCCGTAAGTCTGAAATGGTTTAGAAATGTTATGTTGATGAAAAAATAATTAAAAACTGAAAATAAATTAATACTTTACATTAAAAAAAAGAATACATATATTTAAAACTGTAGGTTACTACAGAAGCCTTTTTAACTTACGCCAGATTTAATTAAAATGATCTGATTTTTACTTAATATTGACATTTACTGTTAAGGTCACTACAATCCCTAATCTTAGCTAATTTATCTATATCTATCCTGAATCAATCTCTTGGTTCCCACTTTTTCTCTCTGGTCAAAGTTTTAAGGAGTTGGAAAATATACTCAGTTCAGTTCAGTCACTCAGTCATGTCCAATTATTTTGCGACCCCACGAACTGCAGCATGCCAGGCTTCCCATTACCAACTCCTGGAGCTTGCTCAAACTCATGTCCATTGAGTCAATGATGCCATCTAACCGTCTCATCCTCTGTCGTCCCCTTCTCCTCCTGTCTTCAATCTTTCCCAGCATCAGGGAAAATATACTAAGCACTTTTTAATGAAAACAGATTGATTAAACACTTATTTCTCTGTATCTCAATGAAGGTCCAGGATTTTTCAAAGCCATTTGCTCTCAAATGCCTCCGTTTGGCTTCAGCTCTGTTGGTAGAGTTAATCTTTAATTCACATAAAATTACAGCAAAATCACATCTTACTCCAGAATTAGATTCTAAAGTCATCATATGAGGAAAAATTGCACACAGTCAAAAAATTACCTCTGAGTACCTTCTTAAACCAGAAAGAAATGGCAACCCACACCAGTATTCTTGCCTGGAAAATGACATGGACAGAGGAGCCTGGTGGGCTACGGTTCATGGGGTCGCAGAGTCAGACATGACTGAGCAGCTGAACCACCACCTCCTTAAACCAGCCGGTGAAGGGACGCCCACCAGCTGGGCCGGCACAGCCCGCTTTCCTCTAGTGCTGCTGGGGGCACTGCTCATCCTGCCGAGGTCGGACGAAGGGAAGAGCATCTCTGACCTCCACCGAGGGACGCACTCGCGCTGACGGGAAGGCAGGGAAGGCCCACACACTCTCACCCACTCGCCTTAAACAGCGCTTCCCCCAAGCACACTCTCTTCTTAAAGGGAGATTTAAGTATGAACACCTCAATTTACAAAAGTTAAATACGACACAATGATGTGAGATAATGTTTGCACTAAAAATGCTGAAAGTATCAATAGACCTGATGCCCTACAACTTCAGTGTTTCTAACTTAGCCGTACACCGTGCCACCTTTTTTTTTATGGTTTCCATATACAAACTGGTCAGGAGATGTTTTTGTGCTAAAGGTTCTAAACTTTCAATATTCCACTTAGCTGACAGAAATTCAGATTCTGAGGAACAATTTCAAATTTCACCTGGTCCCCTTAACCCTTCCTTCAGTCAGGGATTATAGTATAAAATTAAGCTGAAGTCTTAAGGAAACTCCACAGAAATTCCTTTCCTTTGTATAAAAGTGAGAGAAACAGCAGTGAGGATGTGGGGTAATTCGGATCACGCTGCCTGGTGAGCATTCCTGCGTCTGAAAACGGAATCAGACGCCTGTCATTAAGGCTGCCACGTGGGGAATCATCTACAGAAATGCGTGAGGGCAGCCACATCAGGTCAGTCAATGATCGCCCTGCGGACGGAAGAGAATGTATTAGCCACACACACACACACACACACACACACACACACACACACACACACACACACACACACACACACGGCAACATGATCTGCGCTTCTGCAATACAGAGAAAAAAAGAACAAAGTCTGTAAGAATTGGGAACCGGAGAAAAACACACTTGCCTGGCATAGGCAATGGGCCCTTCTGAAGCTTTACGTTAATCAAACGCTTTGCAGGGCAATACCATTCTTTTAAATTGAAACACTAAGACTTTCACAACTTACAGTTTTAGGGTTGCTATTTGGGCACAATGGAAAACCAAACTGAATTTACTAGTGACTTGTCACAAGTTATTGCATCTCTTTGTAAAGGGGGGAGGAGGAGTAAATGTCAGCAGAACTGTTTTATAAGCTAATTTCTGGGAGAGAGCTGAGATGGGACGTGCCTTTGCAAAGCAGCCTCTATGTTCAACTCACTGTCGTGAAGATGCCTTTCCAACACCTGGAAGAATTCTTCCTCTTCAGGCCTAAGCATCTCTGCCTAAAAGATGACAGACCCATAGATACAAGTAATGCATAACCAGTTTTTTTTTCTGATTTAAACATCAGACAATAAGGAACGAGATAAGACACCACCAGGACAATAACGTGTAAACTGTGAAGCACGCTGACTGCCGCCGCCCACCCCGGCCAGACGCCACGCTGCCGCCGCCGCCCACCCCGGCCAGACACCACGCCGCCGCCGCCGCCGCCGCCGCCCACCCCGGCCAGACACCACGCCGCCGCCGCCGCCGCCGCCGCCCACCCCGGCCAGACACCACGCCGCCGCCACCGCCGCTGCCGCTGCTGATTCTGCTGCTGCCGCCGCCGCCTCTCCCACCGCCGCCGAGTCGCTTCCGCCGTGTCCGGCTCTGTGCGACCCCAGAGACGGCAGCCCACCAGGCTCCCCCCGTCCCTGCCAGGCACCCCAGAGACCATCGCATGGGCTGTTTTAGACAGGAGGTCCTGGTAAGGGACAGGGGACTAATGAGCCTCCACCAGCCGGGAAGAGCCACCACCGCCCTGAACCCTCCTCTCTGCGTCCCTCTTGGCGAGCAAGGCGTGGCCGCAGGACGGACTCGGAGTCAGAGTGACTGGCTGAAGACCACCCGGAAGCTAACCTCACCGCCACAAAACCCGAGACTGGCAGCCAGGGCACAGGGCAGGTCTCCTGGGTTCCCTTCCCTCCTGCTTTCCGCCAGGTGCCCCTTCCCAATAAAATCTCTTGCTTTGTCAGCACATGTGTCTCCTTGGACGATTCATTTCCGAGTGTTAGACAAGAGCCCAGTTTTAGGCCCTGGAAGGGGTCCCCTTTCCTACAAGAAAACTAGTCTAGTTTTATAATATTTCAGCAATTAAAAATTGGTTTTTTTGGTATTCTTTGGGAAGTGGCTTTTTGAAAAGTGGAAAAAAGAGCCTAGGAAGTCTCCACCGTGGGCACCTCCTTACCTAACGGCAGTGACTGGACAGCTACCACGTGCCAGGCAGTGACCCAGGCGTGCAGAAGATATATGCCCCTATGGTTTTAGAAGGTTTAATGAAGTGCCTCATCTTTAACTGATTATACAGCCCAGTAGTCTATGCTCAAAATATATTTTATGGCCTATTTTCAACAACTGGAAGTGTCTTGTTACTCCGTTTGAATCCTGTCCTTCTGTTTATTCATTGAGCCATCCATCTATCCATAACTGCCCAACAAGACCTATGTATGTAAATTCGCAGTTTCTGTACTTAAAGAAGCATGGTTCTTCCTTAGCTGAGAAAGGTTCAAGAGGGAACAAGACCAATCATTTGCAGACCTAATGAAAAGTTTAAAGCGCTCAGGCAACAGATAGGAAGTGTCCTTTAAAACTATAAAATGCCTTTCTAATGCAATACAGTATTACAGAGCAAAACGACTTGCTTCCTCTGACAGCTTTAGTGCCTCATGCTATTATTATGAATATCAAGAGTCCCTTTCTAACCTGGATTGCTACTTCCAGGAACCACGTAAGGCCTATCCAATTCCTTCTTTGATAAGTTCAGTTGTGAGCATTTCACTGAGGACATCCAACACCATGCCAATCTACTCAAGTTTGAAGAAATTATGTCCTTTGAGGGTTCGAAGAAGGCAATGGCAACCCACTCCAGTACTCCAGTACTCCCGTGGACGGAGGAGCCGGGTAGGCTGCAGTCCATGGGGTCGCTAAGAGTCGGGCACGACTGAAGCAACTTAGCAGCAGCAGCAGCAGCAGCAGCAGCAGGCATTTATTATGGTTTAGTGGAAAGAATGTGGGATTTTAAATTACGATCTGAGAGTTTCAACAACATAAGCTCTCTGGGACTCAGTCTCCACAACAGCCCAAACAGGGTGCAGACACCCGGAGACAGACACTACGGCGGATTAACTGAGAAAGAACAGTGTCCAGCGCAGTCACGTGAGAACTCAGCATTTCCCTTGTACCTATTTTAGAACAATGTACAACCTATTTAGCAGTATCAGTTATATTTCCTGTTACCAGACAGTAAATACTCTGTATGGGTTTGTTGTTATTTTTTCATTTAGGACTCTCCATTCTCATGTAAATAGAACTGTGATCTCAGTATCTTTCACTATCTTAATTTTCTTTGTGTGTATCCCCACAGTGCCTTGTGGGGATATTGGCTAAGAACATTTAACAGACTGTAATAAGTAGGCCCAAAGGGTATTTTCATTTGTAAATGTATTTAATAAAGAGAAAATAAGGCAGAGTATCTGAAATCAGGACTTGCCCAGAAAACGTAGGCTGAGCAAAACCCTAAATTCTCTGCACACTATCTACTGCAAATGTATTATTATTTAATTATTGGAATATATCATTTTTCTTTAGGTCTAATTCAATAAAATCAGAAACCGCCCCCCCACCGCAAAAAAACAAACACGGGCCTTTGAGTGAATTTCATTACCTTTCTAACATTACCCATTTGTAAAAAGAGCTCAGGCTTTCAGAATTGAAGTATACAGAACACTTCTCCAATACAATCATTTCTCCAAGCAAAATTTCCATTATTTCCTTGCAACAGTGTAACAGAAATGGCAATTAAAATTAGACACTTCAGTTCCTATTACCTGAAAAATTTAAGCCCGTGCTTCCAAATCAGGCGCTACTGCAGCCGGGCAGCCCCCCGCCGCTGCCCTGCTGTCGCCTTCTGTGTGCCCTCCTCTCTGAAGCACTGCTCTCCTATTCAGCTGTGACGGACAGACTTTGCATGGTTAACTATGCTGGCGCGCCAGCAGCACAAGGTGGGCCCTCTTCCACGCCGACTGTAGAAACCTTCATGAAGGAGGCTACTGACGCTAATCCTGAGAAGAGCACGCCGCCGTGCGGCTTGCTGAAAGGGAGAGCGTGCGTCAGGAAACAGAGTCTCCACAAGGCTGAAGGCCAGCAGAGCCCTGCACAGACTATTGACCATCATCAGTTATATATCCTCTTTTACCAGACAGCAAAGACTCTGTAGATTTTTTTTTCTTCATTTAGGACCCTCCATTCTCAATATCTTTCACTGTGATCCCAATATCTTTCACTATCTTACATTTCTTTGTATCTCCACAGTGCCATAAATATTGTCTAAGCACATTACTAGACCATAATAAGTAGGCCCAAAGGGTATTTTCATTTATAAATGTCTTTAATAAAGAGAAAATGAGGAGGAGTATATGACATCAGGATATATTATACAAATAAGAACTTGGCAACATATGGTGAGAATCCATTACTAAAGATCATTTAGTCTTTCTTAAAGTTTCTACATAACGCATACCCATCTTAAGTTTCTCCTAAGTCGGGAAGATCCCCTGGAGAAGGAAATGGCAATCCACTCCAGTATTCTTGCCTGGAGAATCCCATGGACAGAGAAGCCTAGTAGGTTACAGTCCACGGGGTCACAAAGAGTCAGACACGACTGAGTGACTTCACCATTCACCATACATAACGCATACCCATCTTAAGTTTCTCCTAAGTATGTCTCCAAAAAATCAAAAAAACAAACAGGCATATTTAAAATTTTTTCCTGTAACAATATACTTTTTCCCCCATATAAAACTGAGAGTATTTGTTTTCTATGAAATCACCCTTGATAAATATAATAAAAATGAGACTGAAAGCTGCACAAGTTTAAAAGCAAAAGCCTGGTGGGAGGAGGGACATTGTCAAGGCTGCACCACAGACACGCAGCAGCACCTGAAGGAGCAAATGAGAAGGAACAGACAGGGCCTGAAGAAAGATCCTGACGCAACACAGTTTCCATAAAAGCATAAGCATCTCTAAACTGGCATTCAGTTCAGTTCAGTCGCTCAGTCACTCAGTTGTGTCCAACTCTGCGACCCCATGAATTGCAGCACGCCAGGCCTCCCTGTCCATCACCATCTCCTGAAATTCCCTCAGACTCACGTCCATCGAGTCCGTGATGCCATCCAGCCATCTCATCCTCGGTCGTCCCCCTTCTCCTCCTGCCCCCAATCCCTCCCAGCATCAGAGTCTTTTCCAATAGTCAACTCTTCGCATGAGGTGGCCAAAGTACTGGAGTTTCAGCTTTAGCATCATTCCTTCCAAAGAAATCCCAGGACTGAGCTCCTTCAGAATGGACTGGTTGGATCTCCTTGCAGTCCAAGGGCCTCTCAAGAGTCTTCTCCCACACCACAGTTCAAAACCATCAACTCTTCAGTGCTCAGCCTTCTTCATAGTCCAACTCTCACATCCATACATGCCCACAAGAAAAACCATACCCTTGACTAGACAGACCTTAGTCGGCAAAGTAATATCTCTCCTTTTGAATACGCTATCTAGGTTGGTCATAACTTTTCTTCCCAGGACTAAGCATCTTTTAATTTCGTGGCTGCAGTCACCATCTGCAGTGATTCTGGAGCCCCCAAAATAAAGTCTGACACTGTTTCCCCATCTATTTCCCATAAAGTGATGGGGCCAGATGCCATGATCTTTGTTTTCTCAATGTTGAGCTTTAAGCCAACTTTTTCACTCTCCTCTTTCACTTTCATCAAGAGGCTTTTAGTTCCTCTTCACCACCATAAGGGTGGTGTCATCTGCATATCTGAGGTTATTGATACTTCTCCTGGCAATCTTGATTCCAGCTTGTGTTTAGGTGGAAGAAAATCTGCTGCATCTTATTATATTTAAGTATTCTGAAGAGAACTATTTGGTAAGAAAGCCTTGCCATGCTGTGGTAAGTCGCTTCAGTCATGTCCGACTCTTTGTGACCCCAGGGACTGTGGCCCACCAGGCCCCTCTGTCCAGACAAGAACACTGGAGTGGGTGGCCGTCTCCTACTGCAGGGATCTTCCCGACCCAGGGATCGAACCCGACTTTCTTACGTCTCCTGCATTGGCAGGTGGGTTCTTTTGCTGCTAGCGCCACCTGGGAAGCTCCAAGAAAGCCTTCAGGCCCAAGAAAAAGAAACATCAGTTATAAAGAACCAAAAAAATTTTAATACCATAAAGGTATTCAGATGTTCAATTAGCCTAACCAGTGCTTGTAAAGATGCTATAAACTTGCCAAAATAATTATGTCTGAATAGAATAATGCTTTTGGTGAGCCAGAGAATGATGTAAAAATTAACATTAAACTATTGCCTTAAAAAGAGCCATTAACTTCAAAATGAGTATATGCTGCTCTTTAGAGGAAATTCAGAGTATCAAATACAAAATAAAGAATCTGGGGGAGGAGAAACAGGATGTAGGGTAAGGAGCCCAGTATTTGAGCCCAGTATTTCTGGTAAGAAAACTGAGGCTTGGAAATTGAATGAAACATATTTAGAAAAGTGAAATTATAGTATCTGCCATTATAAAATTGTTGGAAGCATAAAAATAAAGCATGAGAGCCAATATATAATAAGTGTTCAACAAATGATCATATTAAACTGTTTGTTCATATTACTGGATCCTGTGCAGCACATGAAGAATAATTCTGTTCACCAGAAACCCAAATCCAAATAGTGTCCAGTAAAGGTTTCCTTGTAGTCCTCTATTTTCATTTTACCAGTCATTTGATCTTTTTATGGATCCGTTCAGTGATAACTATTTTCAAGCAAAGCACTTATGGCAAGTTGTAAGAAAATCAGGTTTTAATTGCTTTTATTAACCAACTTATTAACCTAATATCATTTTAATGATAACAATTCCATTTTTCTCAGCAGAAAGATGTAGAATGTACTGCTTCACTTTTCAATATGACAATTAACCTTGATATTCACCTGCAAAGTGCTCCATACTGTCAACAGAATAAAATTATCATCAGCTAAATCACAGAGATCTAGTAAAGTGGTGAAGGCTGTTGTTCCTGTGACATTTACATTCATAAGCAAAGAGGACTGTAAGAAACAGTTTAAAACGCATTTCCAGAAACTCGAAAAAATGATCTCAGTGTTGCAAAGGACACCTCAGCTCTGTGGACTGCTCCTGAGATAGCAGACAAGACAAGGCGAGAGCAAGCGGCCGCACTGGCCTCCCCTGAGGGACAGAGCTCCCGCGCAGGCCGCTCATCTGCAGCGGCGCTATATTCGCGGGTATGACACCCCATCAACTAAGACAGTGCCGAGGGCCCTCCGCCTCGGGGAGCAGAGTGAGGGAAGGGCAGGCAGCGGCTGCTCCTCGGGTGCCAGTAACGCCCAGCTGCTGGCAGCACACACTCGCCTAAGCACGCCAAGCATCAGCGCCCTCAGGATGCCAGCCCGCTGGCGGGAAAGCAGGGATCACGGGCAAATCCCAGCAGTCAGGGGCGGACAGAGTGGAGGAGGCTGGGCGGGCTGAGGCCGAGTGCTCAGAGCAGCTCAGCGCGCTGGCAGCTGACAAGGGAACAAGACCAGGGAGCTGGTCAGGCAGCTTCCGAAAGAAGAGCCATCCAGGCCAAGGACAGAGGCTGCAGAGACCCCGGGAGCACGCCCGGCACGTCTGGAGAACACGAAGGAGCCCCTGCAACAGGAGCACAGGAGGCGAGGGGCAGCGAGGGCAGGGAGAGGCCCGGCCCGCCGCCAGCCACCCACAGGCCGCCACGATGGGAGTCCCAGCAGGAGGACGCTCAGACTCCCACCCTGCAAGGCCAGGCTGCACAGGAGACAGAGGTGGGCGAGCTGGTGGGAAGCCACGGCATTAATGCAGGCGAGAAAGGGAGACTCAGACGACGAGGCAGGGAGCAGGACTTAAACCCCAAGTGTGTTCATTCTGAAGGCAGGGCTAAGAGAACGTGCGGACAGG
This sequence comes from Nanger dama, assembly GCA_917880005.1. Taxonomy (NCBI): domain Eukaryota; kingdom Metazoa; phylum Chordata; class Mammalia; order Artiodactyla; family Bovidae; genus Nanger; species Nanger dama. Next base: position 3,087,433 of record CAKJTW010000021.1, on the reverse strand, counting down.
ATGAATGCGGATGGAGAGAGGAAGAAAGGAATCTAGGGTGACTCCAGGGTTTCCTGCTGACTGGGATGGCGGTGAGCTGCTGTTAACTGAGGTGAAGACTGCAGGTGAATTAGACTTGGACTGGAAAGCAGGGGTTCAGTTTTGGACCTGTTCCTCTTTTGAGGTAACTAAGAAATATTCAAATGGAACACTGAACAGGCAGCTAGACACAGAGGCTAAAATTTAAGTGATAGAGTTTATTTTAGAGGCAGCTAAGCAAAAATAAATTTTAAGCAAGAAATCTTAACTGTTAACATCAACTTGACTAAAATCAATATAATAAATTTTCACCATTACTAATCTTCATTTAGTACCTGCAAGTAATGCTCCATCAATAAAGGAGACATGAAGAGTGAATGTGGGCAAACGGAGAAAATGCTTAGGCTACCCAGTCAGCTTAAATAATCACCCCTCAGCAATGCAGAAGGCTTAATCCGGCCCTCGAGCGTATGCATAATGCTCAGAGGTGAAAATGCCCAAAGACTCTGGCTGGCTTTGTCCGTATCTTTCACTGCAGACACAGTAAGCCTCGCAGATTTCTAACAGTGCCGTAAATAGCGCTATTGTGCACCGAAGAAACAAAACTACTTCATGACAGGTTTCCTCCCTCAACAAAACAACTGGATCACGTGGATCATGCCTGTTTATTAAGGATGACATGGTACAGTCAGAACCGAGTACTGATGCTAAATAAGAACTCTGCCGTGCAGCCACACACGCCGCCACACTCAGGCACTACCCAAGCCAGCCATTCACCTAACGAGATGCTTTTTGGTTATAAAGGCTAATGCATTTGCACAACTTTAAAACAAACAAAAAAATTAAACCCTGTAAGAATCACTAAGTTAACTGACATGGGGAGAGGTAAGACTGTCAATGAAATAAATGAAAAATGGGAATTATCAATTAATAAAGGCTTTCGTGGTGGCTCAGCCAGTAAAGAATCTGCTTGCACTGCACAGGACCACAGTTCGATTCCTGGGTCACGAAGTCCCCCCGGAGACAGGATAGGCTGGAGAGGGCACTCCAGTGTTCTTGGGCTTCCCTGTTGGCTCAGCTGGTAAGAGTCCACCCGCAACGCAGGAGAGTTGGGTTTGAGCCCTGGGTTGGGAAGATCCCCTGGAGAAAGGAACGGCTACCCACTCCAGCATTCTGGCCCTGAGAGTTCCATGGACAGAGGAGCCTGGTGGGCTTCAGTCCATGGGGTAGCAAAGAGTTGGACACAACTGAGTGACTTTCACTTTCACTATTATCCTAACCTTAAATATTAAGCAATTATCCTAACCTTAAATATTAAGCAATTATCCTAACCTTAAATATTAAGCAATTATCCTAACCTTAAATATCCTAACCTTAAATATTAAGGTTATCCTAACCTTTATCCTAACCTTAAATATTAAGCAATAAGGTATAAAGGGAAATTACTGAGATGCCTACTCTCCCAGTCAATATTTGTAAAATTTAACTGGTTGCTCTGTAAACCAAGGATATGGCTGGCATCATGAAGCAAGAACCCTATATACCTCAAGAAATGGACACTGGGAAAAAGTGGGAATTATACTTTAAAAGAGGAATAAAAGCTGAAATCATACCAATCAAAGGGTTGATTGTAATAATAATCTGTTTTCCAACTCCTTTCCAAAGGGCTCATTTAGCACTTTTACACATTAAGAGAATATTACTTCTTTCTTCAAAATCCAATCATCAACCAGGGAGGAAGTCTAAGCATACTTTTCAAAACCGCCTCTGCTTTATCGCCCAGTACCTCAGCGCCATGCCAAGCTCACAGACACTCCGCAGAACCTGAACCTCCTCTGATCCCATCCTTTTCCCTCTGAGTTCACCTTCCTCCTCTCATGGGCTCTCTTAAATCTCCTTCTAACTCTACTCATTAATTTGACTAGCATTTTTTTATTCTAAAACTGAATGTTTTCAGTGAAAGAAAAGCCCACACCTTGTAGGATCCCATTTGGGTGAAATGTCTGAAGAAAACAAGCCACAGACAAAGTCAGTCAGTGGTTGCCAGGGCCTGGTGGCGGGAAGGGTGGGGAATGATGGTTCTCGGGATTCGGGTTTCTTGGTGATGAAATGCTCTGGGAGTAGTCTAAGGGCTGAGGCTGCCCGACTCCGTGAATACGCTAAACCAGTGGATTATGCTCTCCAAAAGGGTGCACATGTCAATTTAACAAAAGACAGTCTCCAAAGATCCTCTGGAGGCTTTAGGTAAAAGCCCAACACACTTCACTAACTCAGCAGTTCTTTACCAATCCCTGCATTGCAGACGAAGGCCCTAAACTAATAAGAAAATATTAAACTTGGTATATCCTGTTTCAGAGGGAAGGAAAATGCAGAACCCATTTTAGAAAAAGAAAAAAATTGAAAATTTGAAAGGATATTCCAGTTGCTCAACGAATTCAGTCATGCAGTGCACTTCATGTTCAATGAAACACAACTGGACAATTTTCCAACGTACTGTTCTTTTCCCAACTGCTTCACCAAGCCTGGGTGTTGGCCTCTTTTTTTTTTTTTTTGGTAATTGACGGATAATTGCTTTACAGTATTATGTTGGTTTCTACCAAATATCAACATGAATCAGCCGTAAGTTTACCCATGTCCCCTCCCACCTGGGTATTGATTGGCTTTTAAAAAGTCTTTCCCCTGATGTTTTCTTGGGGACAATCAGACCCACCCCTAAGGTTCACCCTGACTATGCCAGCCATCACTGGTATTTCTTTTAACTGTCACCATACATACGGTCTGCCTCCAACAATTTAACGTTACACAACTCTTCATATGTGCACGACACTTTAGCGTCCTAGAAGCACTCATACACATCATTATATTTGATCTTTTATCGTTCTATGAGTAAGTAGAGCAAGTAAAGATAAAGGACTTGTTCAGTTTCTCAGTGGCAGATCTTGAATTAAAATTCATAGGTTCTGAATCCAGTGAGGAAGAGGTGCTCAAAAGGCTTTTGGTGAATAAGAAACAAGACTGCTAGATGAATTACCTTACCATTTTAATAACACCACACTTCTTTTGTATACCATTTAATATTTTTCTCTATTTCAAGTGAGTCAGTCTTATTTTAACAATTAAGATTCTAATCTCTGAAAGTTAAGAATTCCACACCCCAGAGCACTGAGCCCTTGGAGATGAGGTGATTAAAATGCCAAGCTGCCCGTGTACACTGAATTTAGTCATGTAGACGCGGCTATTGAGCTTATCATGAGAAAAGACAAACTGGAAAACACTGAAAATTTTTTATCTTAAAAAAAAGATTTCCCCTCTCCTCACAGGAACCTGTATGAGTGCTTAAAATCAAGCTTAGGTTCATATTATTAATATATATATATATTTAACAAATGCATTACAATTCTGTTTATTAACTCCATTGTATAGAAAAGATACTGACCACCAAGCACCTAGGGCCACACATAAGACATCCATGTGTCTGCCTAGCATTTTAGAGAAAAACAAAACATTCAATTCTCTGCCTTAATAATTTACTAATGCAAAAAACATTGAGTGCCTCTTGCATGCAATATACCATAGTGAGAAGATAGTGAATTACATGTCTTATGCATTCACCATCCTCAAAACAAATGAAGACAGGAAATGCATATAACCCTTATGGACAGCGGTAACCGCACAGCGGCTAACAACTCCTGAGCCCTGTGAGCCGGGCCCTACTCGAGTCCTTTACACACACAGCTCACACAACCCTCACAGACTCATGGCATTTCACAGGCAAGGGGGCTGAGAGGAGCCGCAGAACTAGACCAAGAGGATGAACAAGCGTGCAGAACCTAGGCAGTCCCTGTCGCAGAAACGGCTGCGCAGCACTGCCTCTCTGACCCGAAGCAGCGCGCTGCGGGCGTGCGGGGGCGGGGGGGCAGCGGACGGCGTGGCGTCTGGGCGCCGCCCGAGGTCCCGGTAGAGGACGTGGGGAAAGGCCAGGCCCGGGCGCCGGGGGTGCGGGGGGGCGCGGGGGACACAGGGTCACGAAGTGGCGTCTGGGCGCGGCCCCGAGGGCCCGGTAGATAGAGGACGTGGGGAAAGGCCAGGCCCGGGCGCCGGGGGTGCGGGGGGGCGCCGGGGGACACAGGGTCACGAAGTGGCGTCTGGGCGCGGCCCCGAGGGCCCGGTAGAGGACGTGGGGAAAGGCCAGGCCCGGGCGCCGGGGGTGCGGGGGGCGCCGGGGATGCGGGGGCGCCGGGGTGCGGGGGACACAGGGTCACGAAGTGGCGTCTGGGCGCCGCCCGAGGGCCCGGTAGATAGAGGACGTGGGGAAAGGCCAGGCCCGGGCGCCGGGGGTGCGGGGGCGCGGGGACACAGGGTCACGAGGTGGCGTCTGGGCGCGGCCCCGAGGGCCCGGTAGATAGAGGACGTGGGGAAAGGCCAGGCCCGGGCGCCGGGGGTGCGGGGGGCGCGGGGGACACAGGGTCACGAGGTGGCGTCTGGGCGCGGCCCCGAGGGCCCGGTAGATAGAGGACGTGGGGAAAGGCCAGGCCCGGGCGCCGGCGCGGGGCGGCTCTCCTCCTCTGCCGCTGGGTCTGGCCCCTGCACGCCTGCATGCAGGCAGGAGCGGCCACAGGCCAGGCCAGCCGCACACCACAGGAAGCGTCCGTGAGGACCGCGGCCCACCCGCGCTCCGAGAGCAGCCTGTGCTGGTCCCCTCGTCCAGCAGCCCTGACGGCTCTTTCTCGGCGCCGGAAGCGAAGACCAGGGCGTGCTGACCACACTCACTGTGTGCTCGCAGAGGATGGGCGCCACGTGCAGATTCACAGGCCGCCAGCAATGGCTTCTCCAGGGGGAAGGCACTCGGTTAACAACAAAGGACGACAGGGGCACACCCCGCTGCGGTCAGTCCGCAGTCACACGGCCGCGAAGTTCTCAACAGTCTCCCTGATTAAGTGGCCCCTGAGCCTGGCCGGCCAGCATCCAGATGGGCAGGACCTCGCACCCCAAAGGGAAAAGGCACGCCTTCCTGAGCCCGATATGGAGTCTGCGCGAAAGGGAGTGTGAATCATCTTGGAAATTATACAAGAATTCCTCTGGAAATCTCAATGCAACGTGATGGTCTTTATTCACTTATTACTTTCTTGGTGGGAAAAGTAATTACAATCTTCATTGTTGCTGTTTAGTCACTAAGTCGTGTCAGACTTTTCTGTGACCCCATGGACTGCAGCCCACCAGGCGCCTCTGTCCATGGAATTTTCCAGGCAAAAATACTGGAGTGGGTTGACATTTTCTTGTGCAGGGGATCTTGACCTAGCCGTCGAACCTGTGTCTCCTGCATCTCCTGCACCAGCGGGAGGGTTCTTTACCTCTGAGCCATCAGCCAACAATTACCGTGTTACTCCACTTTTCATTTACTGAAAACTGTCATTCATAATTTAATTTTTCCCTTCTGGCTGAGTCACACGGAGGATCCTAGTTCCCTGACCCAGGACCAAACCCGTGCCCCTGGCAATGGACGTGGCATCCTGACCACTGGGAAGCCCCCAGGACCACCAGGAACCGAGGCCCACCAACCTCCTCACACATCTCCCCCAACCCCCCATCCCCCGAGTATGCACACAAACACACACACACCACCCCTCCCCCACGGGCCAGCTCCTCCGCCTCCTTCAGGCCCCTCCTTCTCCCGACTCCAAACCCGTGGTTCTAGACTGGCCTTGCCTTGGGTCCCTTCTTTCCCCACACCCTTTCCATACACAGATGCCTCCACTTCCGTGGATTTAAATATCTTTACGATGACAACTTTGAACTGGTATTTCCAGCTCCCCGTCCAGCCACCTGTCTGACTTCTCCACCTGGGAGTGCTAAGTCACTCCCAGTTAACACAGCGAGAAGAGGCCTCTGAGCCCGCTCCCTCCGCAGTCCTCCCAGGAACAGATTCCTCCCACATCCCCACCTCTGCCGTCACCCCAAGCCCCACCACTTCTCCTGCAAGACGCGCCCCAGTCCAGCCCCTCCATCCAGAACGCTGTCCTGCCTCCCCGGCAACAAAGAGCCAGCCTCCAGCCCAGAAGCCTCATGAGAATCAAACCGGCTCAACTCACTTTGCACTCGCACCTGGGGGCCCTCCATCCCAAGCAGGCTCCCCAGTGCCTGGGTCCCCTGCCTGCTCCCCGACAGCAGAGCCAGGGCCCTCCTCACCTCGGGAACTCACACCGCGTCCCCTTTCTGCTCTTGGTTTAGATGTCAGAGGACAGGTAGGTCCCACACTGAAATCCTTCCCTTGCGTGCTGTCTCATCTGTTCCCTGCCCCCTCCCTCCCTGAGCAGTCTTGGATTTCTGCAGTGACCTCCCAGTCTGCCTTCCCAGGAACGCCTAAGCGCCGCCCAGGCTGGACGCCCCTTCGTCTTGTTGGGACAAGCTGTGGCCCCAGCAAGGGGCCGACCGCACAATCGGCTCTTAGAAAACATTTGTTTGGTGTTAAACGACTATTCCTGGAGGAGGGCATGGCAACCCACTCCAGGATTCTTGCCTGGAGAAGCCCATGGACAGAGGAGCCTGGCGGGCTACAGTCCACTGGGTCACAAAGAGTCAGAGATGACTGAGCTTATGTATTACGTATTACCCTACTCAGCTTATGTATTATTCACTTAACCTAATAGCAGCTGTTTTTGGAATACAACAGCGCCTTACACACTCTTATTCAAGCACATAAGTTTATTTTGCCGTTTCTCCGCACCGATACCATTCTGAGCCTATTCACAGGCTTGCCTATTAATCTCTGGTGGGTGTTTTGTCAAGCATGAAGGTTATTCTTATCCCTGTGACAAACCCTTACTCTTTAACAACACGGCAGTGTGCACGCCTGCCCTCTCCTCCCTCATCTCAATAAGCACTAATCCAAAGCTGTAGGGGTCAGGGTGTGAGGAGACCCCCTTTCCAAGCCTCCAGCGGACCTCGGGGCATCAATACGCCAGCCCCTGACTCCGCCCACCTTATGAAGTGAATGTTGCAAGCACACAAACACCCATGTAAGCCTGCCTGATCTCCATCCAGAGAAGCGTGCTGACTCAAATTCAATCAATCTCTGCCTTGCAGACTAGTCAAAGCTCCCCAGCTGGACCTCCCTGCTCATGGGGTCTGACCACAGAGGAACAGAAGGTCACTGGGTGCATTTACATCTGTGTGTCCAACTGAACACCCATCTGACCACCTTCCGCACAGAAGAGTCAAAATCTGCTCAACCTAAGTTTACCATCTCCAAAATCCACTGTCAGGAGTCCCCAGCTGACTGATTACAAAGCTATACGAAATTTGGTCATGTCTCCAGGCAAACCCCTACTTCCTAAAAGGATGACAAACAGGGGAGTAATAGAATATTCCATGTATGGAGAATGATGACATCAGAAACCACGCACAGCTCTGCTTCCCCATCAGCCACCAGTCCACAGACCCACACCTCTGGGTAGTGCAAAGACGAGAAGAACTGTTCAACGGTGCTTCCTTGCTCTAGACACATCTGGCTTGTGTGTAATGTAAAAAAGGAGAAAGAATCAATGAGACAGCTACCACTTGTTTAGACTCACCACACCCATATTTACATATTTGGGGAGGCTACCCTGAATTTATTACTTAAAACATTTTATACATTATTCCAAGTACTATCTATAATCCATACTCCATGGTTCTTAAATGCTGTATTTTCACCTTAGATGACAGAGGAAATTATTAATTTCCCATTAATGCATGCAATCAAGAATGGAATAGGTCTGCCACACAAATATTCTTCATGTATCATCCTTTTCTTATATATTGGAAAGTTATAAATAGACAAAAAAAAACCTCACTTACTAATTCATATATAGAACTTATAACAAATAAACTAGCTGTTTTAAACAAAACAGCCAGGCCAATAAACTACACAAATTATGAACCACAGGCTCCAAGAAAGCAAAGGAGAGAGAGAAACTGACTCAACCCACGGATGAGGAAGACGAAGCCGAGTGCAGTGGCTGGGGAACACGTCCCAGCACTCCCTGGCATCTGAGATCTGAAAACTCCTCTGAAACAAGCAAATGGAGTCATTTTTAATTCCTCTAGAGAGGGGCACACACTACCTACCTCCAGAGCCGTCCGTCATTTCTCTGGACAGCTCTGGACAGCTCTGGACGAAGATGAAGACCTTGTATAAAGAAGGAAGTGGCTTCCTTCTGATTTAGCCCAGCAGCGCCAGTTCCACACCCTGAAGCCCATGGAGCGAGGCGAGTCTCCGTTTCCTGGTGCCCCCTCACTCCCCCAGACGACGCAACTCCAGTTCCTTTCCAACGTCCTTTCTGATCGCAGATAAGACGTCCAATTTTCCTTGTTTATATTAATGGTATCTACATTTGCTAAGCATATAAAACATATCCATTCTGTCAATGAAATCAGCCGTACATCGACTATCAGAACTGAATGCTGCACTGGGCTTTGTCATGAAACTGTATCCTCACCAAAGTGCTGACTTCTCTCTGGTTGGAGGGAGGCCAGACCATACGCTTTCCTGTTCCAAAATTCTATGAGTCCACCTAAAAACAATGCTTTCAATGTCACTTTCACTTTGTTAAAAAAATTTAAAAAATTTTAACCATACTATATAATATCAATATTTATACGGGTCTTTTACTTAATTAAGGGCATTTTGTGTGATGCTCTAAAAATACGTTAGGGGTCACTGGCTCTTAGAAAATAATAGTGGTTGGTAAGAAGGGTGGGAAAGACAAATGTGTAACTGTAAGTACCCTTAAAAAACTCAAAATGACCTGCTAGCTTAGTCTCACCTAATGTTAAAGTGAAGCATAAACGTAAGTTTGAGAAGTGTTCATTTTTCTACGTCTGTACTACGTGACACAGGAGTTCCTAGTCACCTATGGTCACCTACATTTAAATTTTAGTAAAATTATAAATTAGTTTACTCGGATTAGCTATCTTTCATCTTTCAAGCGCTAAATAGCTCCTGCGCAGGATGCCAGATACAGACCACTTCCATCCTAAGAGAAAGTTCTGTGGGTCAGCGCCGTTCTAGGCCTCTCTCCTGTGTCTGTTCTGCAAAAGGAAGTCAGCCTAGCAAAGGCTCAAATCACCTGGGCTCTAAAGCCTGAAGCCTCAGCTCTGCACCGTACTGCTGTGTAACCCTGAACAAGTCATTTAACCTGTCGGAGCCTGTCTTCCCACCTATAAAATACTATCTGAAACAAGCGCCTCCCTCCTGGAGAGTCATGAAGATTAAGTGAGACAACGCTGGTAAACTACAGACCTCGGGACACGGCTGCAGACACTGGCAGCATCCACAGACGCCAGCTTCCTAGTGCAGCAAGTGTACCCATTCCCTCACGGGTCCACCGAACGCCCAATGGGTGCAAAGATTTGAAGTCTAGAGATTAAAGAAAGACCTCTCAGCCAACTGGGTAAGTCAGACAAAGGAGTTATAACATCAGGAGACCTGAGAGCAGTGGAGTGCAGGAGGGGAAGCAAGGCGGAGACTGGCTCAGGCACCAGGGCGCCCTTCTCCTCCAGATGGTTCCAAATCACTGCCAGGCCTCCTCTTCCAGGTGCAGAGAGTGGAGAGAGGGAGGCAATGTGCATGCGTGCTCAGATGCTTCGTCCTGTCTGATTCTTTGCGACCCGTGGACTGCAGCCCGCCAGGCTCCTCTGTCCAAGGGATTCTCCAGGCAAGACGACTGGAGTGGGCTGCCATGCCCTCCTCCGGGTATCATCTTCCTGACCCAGGGATCGAACACATGTCTCCTGTGTCTCCTGCATTGCATGCAGATGCTCTGACAGCTGAGCCACCAGGGAAGCCCAGAATAATATACTCCTTCTACCCAAGGAGAAGGAAATGGCAACCCACTCCAGTATTCTTGCCTGGAGAATCCCATGGATGGAGGAGCCTGGTAGGCTACAGTCCACGGGTTCGCAAAGAGTGGAACACAACTGAGCGACTTCACTTCTACCCAAATAAGGGCTCCCCTGACGGCTCAGCTGGTGAAGAATCCACCTGCAATGCAGGGGACCCCAGTGCAGTCCCTGGGCTGGGAAGGTCCCCTGTGTTAGGTAAAAGACCAGGACACCAAAAGAGTATCTATCAGCCTTGTTCCTCATCCTATCAATAAGACCTTGTGTTTTTCAGATCATCCTCCGGAGAGTCAGGGAGCTGACCCAGACGGCTACTGGACAGATGTTTATGGTGGCCACATACTCCAAGCTCCCGTCCAGAGACCCTGAGACCCCCTAAAGGTCACCAGGATCTGGCCACGACCCTCAGCCCCAGCGACACCCCAGTTCAGCAGGAAGTAGCCAGAAGCAATAACGGCGCCCCTTATCCTATCAAAAGGGTCAGAATGTAAGGCCGGACCCCGGGGGCCATGATGGGCCGCCCCTCCTCTCCCTTCCGCTGGGGTGGGGTGGGGGGGGTGAGGGGGTGGGGTGGGGAGGTGGAAGTCCCTAACGGAACGAGCCTCCCAGATCCCAGGGACCAATGACAGCACAACTTCACCAGCTAAAGCCGCCCCACCCCAGCCACGTAGAAGGACCTGTCAGCCCGCGACGCCTTGCCTGGCGACCTATCCAAACCCCTGTCCATCTAGCCTGACCATCCCTTGCAACAAACGTATAAAAACCACCCCCAACACGGTCCAGGCGCGGACTTCCTCGACCTACCTCATTCGGGTCCAGGAACCCCGCCCGGGAGCGCTTCGCCATTAAAAAGCCTGTTAGACACTCTTTGGGTGTCCTGGTCTTTTACCTAACACCCTGGAGAAGGGAAAGGCTACCCAGTCCAGTATTCTTGCCTGGAGAATCCCATGAATTGTATAGTCTATGGGATCTCAAAGAGTTGGATACAACTGAGCAACTTTCACTTCACCCAAGTATGGAATTCATTATACCTTTAAAGGATCCTATTAAGTCCCTGACTTAAAATATACAGACATTCTAAGTAAACAGTTCTAAATGAACATTTATAAAAAACATAGTCAGAAAGCTACATGTGGTAACATTAAAAAAATCAAACATGCTCTTAAAATAAAAGATACTAATAAACATCGTTTGACTTGCTACTTGCAATAATGCTTAGTTGATAAAAGATACAGCGCACAGTAATAACCACAGTGAAGACAGCGCTTTGGGCACACTGAAGGGTGGCCTTCAGGACATCTTAAAGGCTTTGGGCACACTGAAGGGTGGCCTTCAGGACGTCTTGAAGGCTTTGGGCACACTGAAGGGTGGCCTTCAGGATGTCTTAAAGACAGAACAGCTACAGGAACTAAAATACTACCTGCCAGACAGCAACATGACACTTGCTATCAAAAGTGCATAAGTAGTAAATCTGAAATACTAACCAGTTATAAAACCAGGCAAACTAAAATAAGTGATAAAATATTCTATTGCTGTTATAAAGTGTAACCCCTTTGTGATCAGTTAATGTATGTTTTTTCAGACATTCTTATACCGTTCTTAAAGCAGCAAAGATTAGAAAAAAGAAAAATCAGAAGCCACAAATAATGGGCACAAAACTCACTTTATCACTCAACATTTTCCCTTACTACGAAATAAAAATCTACTACGAAATCTATGGTTAAAGGCAGATGCTAAAAAGAACATCTTGCAGTAAGAAAGTAAGGAACTTTTCCGGCGGTTTTATGGAGATAGTGGCGTCTTCCCCAAGCTCAGCTCTACAGTGAAGGCACTGGCGGCAGACGGCCGCACCTGGGCCGCGCCGACCGCGGTGAGGGCCTCTTGCAGCTGTGCTGGTTGGGTCCCGGGTGAAAAGTCAGCTTCGAGGTGAAGCGAAAGAAAACCACACATACATTCTCGGTGGTAAGGAAAGAGCACACTGCAAATATCAAAGAAGGTACAGAAACAAGAATACAGACAGGAGTGAAGTTCCCTGAAGCTCAGCTCGGCCAAAGGAAGGTCCCGGCCGACCGTGCTCCTCAGGGCTTCCCCGCTGTCCACACCCCCAGCCCCCGCGGCACCCCCAGCCCAACCCGCAGGCCCCCGCACGCGCTCCAGGGTCCGGAGCACTTCCGGCAACCCAGACGTCAGTAAAGACTTTTGTCCTCGGAGAGGCTATGCAAAACCACTCAACACGTGGAGTCTGAAAAATATTTCTCAATTATCTCCACTAAAGGACACAGTGATACGAAAAATTCAGCATCCTATGTAACACAGGGATTCAATGTATACTTAAATTTTATCACATTAATGACTCCTCATAAGAGGCACCCCAGCATTCTGTGCCCCTGGGCTTCCCTGCTGGCTCAGATGGTCAAGAATCCTCCTGCAATGTGGGAGACCTGGGTTCCATCCCTGGGTTGGGAAGATGCCCTGGAGGAGGGCATGGTAACCCACTCCAGTGTTCCTGCCTGGAGAACCCCATGGACAGAGGAGTTTGGTGGGCTACAGTCCACAGGGTCACAGAGAGTCGGACACAACTGAGTGACTAAGCACACAGTGACCCCTCAGAAGAGGCATTCCAGTATTCTGCTAACAAAAAGGCATTCACGTCACCTTTCGGTTATCCAGACTGCTTATTTACTAATAATCTGCCTTGCTCCAAAAAGACTTGAGGTGGCTTTTAAAAAACGTACGCAGTATAGAAGTACAAAATGATGAGAAGATACAGGGTGGAAAAAAGAGTAAGAAAATAAAACAGAACCAGAGGTCAGGTTTCTACCAAATGCAGCTAGTTGCTAATGCTGAAGGATACACAGGGCCATCAGCTTTAGGGGCATGGAGCAGAGAGGGAAGCAGCCCCCCTTCAAGAGCCGCAGCCTGCAGACACTTCAGTCTCTGCCAGCAGCACCATCACCTCCCTGGCCTTGGGCCTTTACACATTTTATGTTTTCTCTCTCAGTTCTAACCATACCTACAGGATTAGGAACTACGTCCGATTACCTTCTTGCAACCTACATTTTCCTACCACAGATCTAACAGGAAGCCCTCAGTGAATACGGAGGTGCAGGGGAACATGACGGACAAGAAGCCTGGGCAACAGGGCGTTGAAAGTGCAGACAGGGAGCAGCAAGCTATTCAAACGTAAAACAATCCTTCACCCGGCTCATGGCCAGTGACAACGTAACACGAACATACACACTCATACAAACACACACACAACAGGAGAGTGTCACCGAAGTCACACTATTCAAATAATTACTTTTCAGAGTGTTCCAACTAAGTATTGTTTCATGGAATTCAGAAATTTAAATCAAGCATAGTACCTACAATATATTGGATTGCCTTGCATGTTGATTTTTTTTTCTTAACTAAACCACATGTACCTAGCCACATGTTTAATGTATTTCTCTATCTACTCACACATTTGGAAAAATTAAGGATGAATGATCAGAAAACCTGGGTTTAAATGCAAATCAGCATTTCTAGTCGTGCAATCCTGGGCAAGTTACTTAATTCCAGGAGCCTCACAGAGAAAAGACTAAACTGCATCATACATAAAAATCCTTTAAAAACTACAAAATGCTACATGAATATTATTATAATGACCAAAAAAGGAAAATAATTAGTGACAACAGACTTTTACATTGTTGGCTCTCTGTAGAAATCACACCTAGACAGACACAATCCCTGGTTTCTATCTCAATGCCTTCCTGTTCTATGACATAGTTTTGACAGACATTAACTCACACACTTCTTCCCCACATACTGTCTCAGCTACTAGGGTCTGGAACACAGACTTTCCTCGAGTAAGTGGCTCTCATCAACAGCAAGATGAAACAGTGGTAAGGCGCATGTCCAGCCACAGTCTCCTCTATTCTGGCAACGCCTTAACTAATGAGTTAAAACAATGAAAAGCAAGTCACCAGCACTTACAGTTTCTGATTCAAAACTTACTACAGAGCTCCAGGCTGCTCAGCGGTAAAGAATCCACCTGCCAATCAAGACAGGAGTTCCATCTCCGGGTCCGGAAGCTCCCTGGACAAGGGAATGGCAGCCCATTCCAGTATCCCTGCCTGGGAAATCCCATGGACAGAGGAGCCTGGCAGGCTACAGTCCATTGGGTTGCGAAGAGTCATACATGACTTAGCGACTAAACAAGAAAAATCAAGACTGTGGCACTGGCCTAACAACAGACGTAGATCAATGGAATAATACTGAGTTCAGAAATAAACCTTCACATTTATGATCCATTGATTTTTCAACAGGATATGAAGACAATTCAATGGGGAAATGCGTCTTCGTAGCAGTGGTGCTGAGATAACTAGGTATCTACAAGGAAAGCATGAAGCTGGACCTGTAGCTCACACCACACACTAAATGGATCAGACACCAAAATATAAAAGCTAAAACTAAAAACTCTTATTAGAAAAATGTAGGCAAACATCTTCTTAATCTTGGAATAGGCAATGGTTTTACAGAAATAACACCAACTATGCAAAGTAACAAAAAAAAAATAGATAAACTGGACTTCATCAAAAGTGAAAACTTTTATGCTTTAAAAGTACCTATCAAGAAAGTAAAAACACTATCCACAGAATGAAAGAAAATATCTGCAAACCACATATCTGATATGAGACTTGTAGTCAAAATAGATAAATAGTACTTACAACTCAACAACTTAAAAATTGTCAAAGAATCTGAACAGACATTTCTCTAAACAAGACACAAAAACGTACCTGATATGATGCATATGAAAAGACAGTCGTCAAGATCATTATTCAACAGGGTTAGGCCACAGTGACGCAGTACTTCACACCGGCAAGGAGGGCCATCTTTAAAAGACAGTCCCAGGTGCTATGGCTGTGGAGAAACTGGAGCTCTGATGCACTGCTGTTAGGAGGGTAGCCTGGTACAGCTGCCCTGAATATGGTCCGGCAGTTCCCCAAAAGGTTAAACACAGTTAATGCTGACCCGGCAATTCTACTCCTAGGTCTGTCTATACCCAAGAGAAATGAAAACAAACATACACACAAAACCTTGTACACAAATGTTCACAGCAGCATTATTCACAATAACCACAAAGTAGAAACAATTCCATCTTCCATCAACTGATGAACAGATAAATAGGATGTAACACAGCCACACAATGGAATATTATTCAGAATCAAAAAATAAAGTACTGATGAATGCTACAACATGGACGAATGTTGCAAACACTATGCTTCATGAAAGAAGCCAGTCGCAAAAGACTACACATTGTATGATTCCATTTGTACAAAATGTCCCAAAGGCAAATTTATAGAGACAGAAGTAGACCAATGGTTGCCGAGGGCTGGGTGGTGGTGAAATTGGGAGGAAACAGGAAAGGAGTGATTGCTAAAAGGTATGGTGTATCTTTTGGGGTGATCTGAATGCAAAATTGATTGTGACATTTAAAACAATGAATACGCTAAAATTCACTGAACTTTATACTTCAAATTACATCTCAATAAAGCTGTTACAATTAAAAAATAAAGCAGAGCCTGTGTTCAATGAGTAGATTATTGAAACACAGCAATAGAAGTAAGAACTGCTTATATCACTGAACTACATTCTCTTAAGTATTTTCTCCCTTTATTTGCTCAAATAGTAAATCAAAAGTCAAAATTCAAGAGAATCATTTTACCACAGTCTCTATTTTTAAAAAGTAGCAAGGATCTCTATCTTTCCATGCTTATCAAGCTAATATAAATTTGGGCAGGATCAAATCATAACAGAATTTGAATCTAGCTTCTGTGCAATACAGAGATACGGGTTATCCTCAGGATGACAGAAACTTTTAATTCAGAAATTTTTCTAGCTAGCTGCCAGTTTCCCACTAGCATTGAGGAAATAGAAATGAACACACCAGCACATTCGCAGATTCTGAGTCTGCATTTTTGACGACTGTGCGGAATCCTCAAAGTCAGGGCACTGGCACCCACAGGCTAAGCGGGCGTGCAGGTCACCGAGGCTGAGCGACCGCAGCGCCAGCCAGCGCCTCCAGCTCAGGGCGCGGCCGACACGTGGGCTCCTGCAGAGGCCCGGGAGAGCCCTTCCCGGGCGGCGGGCCAGCTCTGCTCTCACCGCACAGACAGACCGAGCAAGGCCCCTCTACCATTTACAGAGGATACTCTAAGTGTATAACGGAATTTCGCCCAGGTTATGTACACATTCCTATGCCTATGATCCTACAGACCTACAACTTTGTGAATAGAAACTTTTTTCTTAGATAAATCATAAAGTTTTGGTTTTAAACATTAACTCTATTACAAAACAACTTAATCCAGCCTTAAAAAAAAAAAAGTATTACTGCACTTTTACCTCAAAAACAATGACCACAAAAAGTGAAAGGAAACCCAGAAACTGTATATGCAGATATTTCCTATACAAAGAAATAACTGATCATCAAAATAATTTGTGCATGCTCTTAAAAGACTTAAGTCTGCTGAAAACCTTGGCGGGGGGGGGGAAGGCCCTGGACAGTTCTACAGCAGAAGACACACACACGCTGGTTCCGGTCCCATGAACCCGAGCCGCCTCGCGGACACCCCAAGAGACGCACTGGAGTTCCGAGGCCCCATCTCTAACCCGACACAGCCGCAAACGGGGCTGCATGCCCGCCTCAGTTCTAGAAAAGACTGAAGCACAGCCCAGTGGGACGCGATGCACACGCACCTCACCGAGACCCGCGGAGGTCACACCCTTCTCCGCCCTGACCGCCTGAGCTCGCCGAGGCGCCTGCACACTCTCCACCGGGGCGAGGAGCCGGCCCGCCCGAGCCCCCCGAAGGGCCGGGCCGCGAGAGGCGGGTGTCCGGGGAAAGGACACTCAGAGGGAGACAGCTGGGCGGGACTCGGGCTCTCTCGGGCGGAGGGGTTCAGTTTACCACACTTCCATAACGCCTGAGTCATTCACACACACGCGAAGGCAGCACAGAACTTTTAGAAATCAACTACAGAAGTACTGTTGACTTTGCGCCAAAAATAAACCAAACAAATCATGTTCTAACTTCTCTTTCTGAAGATAGTTATTGCATTGTCACTAAAATATAGGTGGGCAGATTTACTGTAAACCACATTTGACACCAGAAAATCCAAAGACCATGGTAATCCTCTTTAGGAGCTAGCGCACAGCTGCGGACGTGAGGGGCGGGCCCGCAAGGAGCGTCGACAAGAGGGACAGGGCTCCCATGGCCGGGCTCCCATGGCCGACGACGTGAGGGGGGGCCCACAAGGCCATTGACGTGAGGGACAGGGCGCCCGTGGCCGACGACGTGAGGGGCGGGGCCCGCAAGGCCATCGACGTGAGGGGCGGGCCCCGCATGGCTGTGGGATGTGAGGGGCGGGGCCCGCAGGGAGCCGAGGTGAGGGGCGGGGCTCGCATGGCCGTTGATGTGAAGGGCGGGCCACACATGGCCCTGGACGTGAGGGGGTGGGGTCCGCAGGGAGCGTCGCCGTCAGAGACAGGATTCGCATGGCCCTCGACGTGAGGGGAAGGGCCCGCATGGCCATCAACGTGAGGGGCGGGGCCCGCACGGAGCTTCAACGTGAGGGGTGGGGGCCCACATGGCCGTGGACATGAGGGGGCAGGGCTCGCACGGCAGTGAACATGAGGGACGGGGTCTATAGGGAGCGTCGACGGAAGGGGCGGGGGCCCGCATGGTCGCAGGGAGCCCTAACGTGAGGGGCGGGGCCCACAAGGCCGAGGACGTGAGGGGCGGGGCCGCAGGGAGCCCTAACCTGAGGGGCGGGGCCCGCATGGCCGTGGACGTGAGGGGCGGGGCCTGCAGGTAGCACTGAAGTGAGGGCGGGGCCCGCAGGGAGCACTGCGGTGAGGGGCAGGGGCCGCAGGGGTCGGTAGGATCCCCCACCTCCAAGCAGCCCAGCAGAGGACCCTCTGCCCCAGCGGAGCCACAGACATGAAGAGGAGCATGCCCCTCGTCTCTGCCTGACAGCCCATCAGCTGTCTATCTGGGGATCAATCAAAGAGCCGCACAGGTAGTCCTTGTTCAGAAGCACTCTGAGCTCTCCAGTCTCCATAGGGATAAAAGGATTTCACTGAGAGTTTCCATGAGCCAGCGAATCCATGGAGCAAGGCATCTTTCTACAATGTTATATGTCAGTATCTCAATAAAACGGGGCGGGGGGAATACAACTGAGTAGGTTTCTTTCTTGAAACTGAGGGGCTAATTATATGAGACATCTACATTTTTTTAACGAAAAACTAGTACAAATATTTTGCTTACACAACCAGTACACTTTAACTAAGGCTCAATAAAAAGTAAACCCCCAAATTTCCATAGCTAAGCGTTTCTTTTTTGATTAAGCAGAACTATGATCTAACCATTTTAGTTAAGGAATAACCATTATGTAATTTTTTTCCTCAAAATTTTCAGTTTCCATGCACATTTATAATATATTGGTTTAATCTAAGTTAAATTATTATCTGTAATAAGTCAAAGCTAAATTAATGTACCAGGAAATAATATATCTGATAGCAAAACTGCAAACTCTAATCATTGCATATTATACATGGATTACATTCATCAAAAATGAGCCCTAAACAAGCTCATTAAAACCAAGCAATTTGTTTATGTTGCCAATAATCTGTTTTCAAAGTTTAAGCAAGTAAGTGTATAAACTAAGTTCACATATTTACAGTTTCAGTTGTTTGTAAAAACAGAAATAAGTGGTAATACACAGTTTATTTTTTTTTAATTCAAACATAAAAACAAATACTACCCTACGAAACATGAGACTTTAAGTTTAATTCAAACTGAAGTTTTTCCACAAATCAATCCATTTACACGAACTGGCCACCAAAGCTTAAACAAAGACGTGGCATCTGAAACAGCTCTGTAACACAGCCTAAGCGTGACCAAAACATCTGACCACTCAACAGCTTTCCCTGTCCAAGAATTATAATTTGTTCTAGTTGAGTGAAATATTCTTTGAACATTATTACTACAAGTTCATATACTCTATGTGACTCTCGTGTAAAGAACTATAATAAATTCACTACAAACATTGTCTTATTAGAATTTTTCCTACACAAAAATGGCTGTCAATTAGCCATCTAGCCACCTACAAATTTTTCACTTCCATTAATATCCAGAGCTGTTACTTTGCTTTCATATTAAGTTCAGTAAAATCAGAAATCATACCAACAACGTACTCAATATTGAAGCTCATCCTCTCACCTCTGACACACAGCGCTACCATTTTAACTACAAAACTCCCCACTGGCTTGGTTCCAACACTGAACTGACATCAAAATACAAAGAAATGTCTTCAAGTAGTCAAACAGCCATCTTCCGACTACTGTGCCAGATCCGAGACACAGCAGAAGCTAACTTCCCTCCTTCTCCTCTGTGTACATCATTAATCAACTCCAAGCAAGCCCTTCAACTTCCCATCAGTAGACTCCAACCAGAAAACTGAGGGCATGTGGTCATAATGGAGACAGTGTTTTAAACTTAACCTCACTGCCTCCAATCACCACAACCCAGGACTATAAGAAATAATGTAAACCATGAAGAAACACTGTTTAATGTTCCAGCACTTCTAAAAATCAATTTTCAGCAAGATAACAACTGAATAAATTATCAAAAAGCAAATAATTTAGCCACAGTATTACTCTATCATGAAAGAAATCATTTAAAACTCCAACACCTCTTCCACTAAAAGATCACTGTATGTGTTAGCCTATAATTCCATTATCTTCCTGTTATTGCATTACTCTTTTTGGCAACTCCATCTGCCACAACAGACTCATGAAGATTCCATTTCTGCATGGAGACCACCACAACCAATATCTTCACAGTCACTTAAGTCCAAAACACAACCATGTTTTCACTCATTAATCAGGCTCCAGCAACAACAGTTGACACATCAGATCAACAGTTCAATTATACCTTCTGCAAAAGATACAAATAAATAAAAATCCATTAAGTACTTACCTACAGTTGGGAGGTGGGTCCAACGTAATTTCTGCAAGTTCCTTCTGAATTCTTGAAAATAAAGACAAAGAAAGTTACATTAAAATGTCTTTACTCTTTTAATATTCCATTAAATTTTACACTTTTACACTAATCTTTCCTATTTGTGCGCTTTTAATCTGAAATACTATCACTGTATAAATCATCATACACAGCACCAACAAGTCAGCGATTTCTGCCAGTTTCCACAACGCATCTGCAGAGAGGAGACCAGCCACTGTCTGTGCCTCCATCTCGTACCAACAGCACGACTTAAATCAAAACTTTAAGCACTGCTGTGCTGTGCTGAGTTGCTCAGTCGTGTCTAACTCTGCAACCCCACAGACTGTAGCCCAACAGGCTCCTCTGTCCATGGGATTCTCCAGGCAAGAATACTGGAGTGGGTGGCCACTCCGTTCTCCGGGAGACTTTCTCAACCCAGGAATGGAACCAGGATCTTCTGCATTTCAGGCGGATTCTATACCAGCTGAGCTACCAAGGAAACTCAAACCACTGCTAACACTAAGCATACGCGTTCTGCAAAGGGGAAATAAAAGAATTTTTACTTTAAAAACCTGTTTTTACCCTCATGTGTTATTTTCATCTTTTATTTTTACTTCACCTAACCGCCTACACGGGCTTCCCTGGTGGCTCAGTGGTGAAGAATCCACCTGCCAGTGCAGGAGACGTGCATGTGATTCTGGGCTCGGAAAATCCCCTGGAGAAGGAAATGGCAACACACTCCAGTATCCTTCCCAGAATAATGGAATTTCTGGTACAGATATAACTGTCACTTTTCTAAGCTGTGTGACTCCAAGTGGGGAAGATGTCATGAAATAGTTGTCATTTGTTGTTCACTGGGTAAGTCCTGTCTGACTCTTCTCGACTGCATGGACGGCAGGCAGCACGCCAGGCCTCCCTGTCCTCCTCAATCTCCTGGAACTTGCTCAAACTCTTGTCAATCGAGTCGGTGATGCCATCCAACCATCTCATCCCCTGTCGTCCCCTTCTCCCGCCTTCAAGCTTTCCCAGCACCAGGGTCTTTTCCAGTGAGTGGGCCCTTTGCATCAGGTGGCCAAAGTATTGGAGCTTCAGCATCAGTCCTTCCAGTGAATATTCAGGATTGATTTCCTTTATGACTGACTGGTTTGATCTGCTTGTAGTCCAAGGGACTCTCCAGAGTATTCACCAGCACCACAGTTCAAAAAGCATCAACTCTTCGGAGTTCATCCTTCTTTACCGTCCAATTCTCACATCGATACACAGACCAAGACTAACAAATCTAATGCCAAAAATTTAAAAAAAAAAACACCTATTAATCCCGCTGTCCCACTGAGATTTCTTAGATTCTACAGTGTGTTCATGCGCACTGAAAGTGCATATGGCACAGAACTAAATAAGAGAAGTCTCAAACACCTGATACAGAACACCCTCTGTGGATTCCACACCAAGTACAAATAAAAGAGGCACTTTAAAGTAAAACAGGTTAAGTCCAGGTTAAAGGCAGTCAACTGAGAGCGCACGTGCACCTGCCACCCCTTCAGCACCCCAGGGCGACGGCGGGGGCACTGACAGAGAGTGCAAAGAGGAGCAAAAGACAAAGAGAACGGGCGGTGCACACCACTCGCGGAGAAACTTCACTGAACGTGAAAGACAAAGTGCATGGTATAAATCAAACAGGTGGAGATGGTCCAGAGGGCACAGAGCACGTAAGCGTGTAAGAAAGACACGCTACTCACAGGAGGAAAACAGTCAGAAGTCCTACAAGAGAAACAACTTGGTAAGAAAATCATGAGTGAACAGGAACCAAACTAAAACAGAAAATATTTGTAATCAAGTAACAGACACTTGATTGAGATACAAAGGAGGAAATTGCCTAAATGCTGTGATTCATTGGGCAGCATTAAGATCCTAGTTCAGTTGCTCAGTCTTGTCCGACTCTTTGGACCCAATGGACTGCAGCACGCCAGGCCTCCCTGTCCATCACCAACTCCTGGAGCGTGCTCAAACTCATGTCCATCAAGTTGGTGATGCCATCCAACCATCTCATCCTCTGTCATCCCCTTCTCCTCCTGCCCTCAATCTTTCCCAGCATCAGGGTCTTTTCCAATGAGTCAGTTCTTCTCATCAGGTGGCCAAAGTATTGGACTTTCAGCTTCCGAATCAGTCCTTCCAATGAATATTCAGGACTGATTTCCTTTAGGATGGACTGGTTGGATCTCCTTACTGTCCAAGGGACTCTCAAGAGTCTTCTCCAACACCACAGTTCAAAAGCATCAATTCTTCAGCACTAAGTTTTTTTATAGTCCAACTCTCACATCCGTACATGACTACTGGAAAAACCATAGCTTTGACTAGACAGACCTTTGTCGGCAAAGTAAAATCTCTGTTTTTCAATATGCTGTCTAGGATGGTAATAGCTTTTCTTCCAAGGAGCAAGCATCTTTTAATTTCATGGCTGTAGTCATCATCTGCAGTGATTTTGGAGCCAAAAAAATAAAGTCAGCCACTGTTTCCCCATGTATTCACCATGAAGTGATGGGACCAGATGCCATGATCTTAGTTTCCTGTATGTTGAGTTTTAAGCCAAATTTTTCACTCTCCTCTTTCACTTTCATCAAGAGGCTTTTTAGTTCCTCTTCACTTTCTGCCATAAGAGTGGTTTCATCTGCATATCTGAGGTTATTGATATTTCTCCCGGCAATCTGGATTCCAGCTTGTGTTTCTTCCAGTCTAGCGTTTCTCATGATGTGCTCTGCATAGAAGTTAAATAAGCAGGGTGACAATATACAGCCTTGACGTACTCCTTTTCCTATCTGGAACCAGTCTGTTGTTCCATGTCCAGTTCTAACTGTTGCTTCCTGACCTGCATACAGACTTCTCAAGAGTCAGGTCAGGTGGTCTGGTATTCCCATCTCTTTAAGAATTTTCCACATTTTATTGTGATCCACATAGTCAAAGGCTTTGGCATAGTCAATAAAGCAGAAATAGATGTTTTTCTGGAACTCTCTTCCTTTTTCTATAATCCAATAAATGTTGGCAATTTGATCTCTGGTTCCTCTGCCTTTTCTAAAACCAGCTTGAACATCTGGAAGTTCATGGTTCACGTGTTGCTGAAGCCTAGCTTGGAGAATTTTGAGCATTACTTTACTAGCGTGTGAGATGAGTGCGATTGTGTGGTAGTCTGAGCACTCTTTGGCATTGCCTTTCTTTGGGATTGGAATGAAAACTGACCTTTTCCAGTCCTGTGGCCATTGCTGAGTTTTCCAAATTTGCTGGCATATTGAGTGCAGCACTTTCACAGCATCATCTTTCAGGATGTGCAATAGCTCAACTGGAATTCCATCACCTCCACTAGCTTTGTTTGTAGTGATGCTTTCTAAGGCCCACTTGACTTCACATCCCAGGATATCTGGCTCTAGGTGAGTGATCACACCATCGTGATTATCTTGGTCATGAAGATCTTTTTGTACAGTTCTTCCGTGTATTCTTGCCACCTCTTCTTAATATCTTCTGCTTCTGTTAGGTCCATATCATTTCTGTCCTTTATCGAGCCCATCTTTGCATGAAATGTTCCCTTGGTATCTCTAATTTTCTTGAAGAGATCTCTAGTCTTCCCCATTCTGTTGTCTTTCTCTGTTTCTCTGCACTGATCGCTAAGAGATCCTAACACTGGACCTATAGGAAATCTGATGCTAACCCTGGGTGGTCTGGCACTAACAGGCAAACCTACAGAGAGTTTACTGGCCTTTTATTATCGATGAAGCACAGCTAAGAGGTTGTAGTTACACACTATAAAATGGAACTACTACCAACCATGAAGATGTGAAATCAAGTGTAGCTGATAGAAACCAACTGAAAGCGGATGGTGGGGCTGTGAGTAGATGGGAGGAAGAACAAAGGTGCCAATATCCCCATTTGACAAAGTAAGGAACCAACGAGTACTGCTGAAATGTGAAGGAACGAGCAACAGTGGCTTAAATATACTATTTCATTTAGAAAGACAACCAATACTCTTTTTCTTATTTATTTTAATTGGAGGCTAGTTACTGTACAATATTGTAGTGGCTCCTGCCTTGTATCAACATCAATCAGCCCAGGGTGCACACGTGTCCCATATCCTGAACCCCTCCCCACCTCCCCCCATCCCATCCCTCCAGTACTTTTTTAAAAATATGAGTATCATCATCTGGGAGGAAGGAAAAGAAAGCAGGTGAACAAGCTGGTGAACTTCCTCAAAATTCACAGCCAGGAGACAAAAGGTATTATTTAACAATTCAAAAAGTAGGTGTAAGTATATTACTTAAGGTCAAGCCATAGTCAGCTAAAAGGAATTTTGACCGGGAAAGTATTTCAACATAAAACTGTTGCTTTGTAGTAAGAATATCTCTGTACTGTTTAATTTGTTACCAGAAACATGAAAAGCTTTTATAAAAACTTTTTATTTAAGCATAGTTGATTTGCAATATTGTGCTAGTTTCAAGTATACAGAAAAGTGATTCAGATGTATATATCCGAATACGTGTGTATATGTGTGTGTGTGCGTATGTATACAAACACATACTTTTGTTTTTAAACTCAGAGAACCAAAAGAGCAGGGATTCAAAAGACCATGCTTAAAGTGTCAAAGAAAACAATTTTAATGTAAAATAACTTCCTAGGGATTTTCAAAAATTCAGCTTGCTTTATGCTTATACTGTCCCTTTTGGTTTAAAAAATTGATGTCATAATTTTGTCACAGAATTCTATAATGGAACTTGAAACCCCTCCAGATGTCTATCATTCTAAATCTAATTATTCAATACAAAAAGTAATTTACTGATAAACTTGACAATTTTGAGCGGTGAGTCAGTACATTACAATATATTTTGAGCCACTGCTACCAAAGAATGTCTGTATTTCTCTTGACAGAAAAGATTATACTAAGAATTGCTATTTAAACGGCTGCAAGATGTCCTGCTGTTTTCAATGACAGCAATTCAATTCTATCTCAAAAGTTGTGATCATGGTATATATTAAGTTTCTCAGTCTTGACATGTGGGGTAATAAGGAAGACAGCTATTTCAGGCACTGCCCCTTAGGGTGAGGAAAAATGAAAAAGTATCAGTAACTCACACTTACAGCACACCTTTTACATGATGATCTTAGGCTATTAAAAGTGAATTAAATAAATCTCACAGAATTCTTTAAGTACTACCATTGTATTAGTTCCCATTTAGGAAACTCAGGCTAGTAACTGCATGCTGTTAAGGTGAAAAGATAAGCAATTACCTTGCTAAGTCAAACAAACAAACAGCCTCTCTTCTTTCTTATGAGAACTTTTAAGACAAAATTATTTCTTTAGACACAAATCCACTGGACAACTGTCTGAATCTCCAGTTTCCATCCAGCAGTGCCACTGCCTTGGTTACCACGATAAAGAAGTCAGCAACTGCACACGTTTACTGAAACAAGTCAGAAGCAAAATGCAAACTAAATTTCGGCTTGTATGACTTCACTTAAAACCTTAAATGTTCCAGGAGCAGTAGGAGTGTTACATGTGACTGTCATCTGCTAAAAAGAAAGGAGTGGAGGGCAGGAAAGGGGAGATAATAATGACTCATTCAGACTGAACTGCAGACCACAGCACCGAAACTGGACCAAAGTGGAGGAGACATCAAGCGCTCGTTTTAATACCAACAGACTGCATTAATGGTTCAGAAACCTGAAGCTGCACATATACCAACAAGCTTCAAACATGAACACATATTCAAATTTCAAGAAAATTCAGTAACTCACTCGGGGCCAAGTAGAACATGAATATATGGACTTGGGGATTCACAAAGGCATTTTCTTAACAGTTATTTAAAAAAAAAAAAAAACTTCATCCACTTAGTATTCCCCTATGGTCTGCATTCCTCAAAACCTTCCAAAATGAACTCATTCTCAAAAGAAAACATCATGCAACTGGTTACTAAAATTTCTTAAATCTCAAAGCAATCTCTGAATTAACTTAGAAAACGCAGAGCCACTGCAAGTAATAAACCCGGAGCTTCATCTGACTGGTGACAGATACTACTCATCTATGAGTCACACAACTGCTCAATTTTTAAGACAACCGAAATTAATGATTCTGCACGTCAACTGTAAGCTGCATCCTGATTTCAGGAACACTGAAAAATTTTAAATGAACATTCAGAATCAATAAAATACAATAATTGCAGAAGATTATCTATAAAGAGTACTTCATTCTCATGTGGAAAAGACACAGATTAGCCCATATATTATAATAAAATTTCACAGTGAAATATACTGAAATCAACCTTCCAACCTAACAACCATTTAGAGTATAAAACCAAATATCATTTCTAGGACAATATTACATTGTATCCAATAAAATCACATAAAATTATGAAGAGAACAGACCATGCTAAAAGCATTCTGATTTTCTAAGAAATAATTTCATGCCAAGGAAGAGCAAAAATGCATCAAGAAGTAACTGTAATCTCCCTCTTAACTCTGAAACAGACAGAAATTAATTTATACCATTGTTTAGATAAAATTCCAATTTAATATTTTCTGTATCCAATATTACTTTTCTGTAACACTTGAAAACTGAGATTTTTTTCAAGAAAACCATTTCTACACCTAATGATTAATTCTACAATTACAGTATATTTTATGCAACTGAACACCTATGTGCAAAGTACTTTTCTTGAGTTATTATAAAATGCATGTATAATTACAGCATGTTACTATTTTAACAAAAAGCACTAACTCCTCACAGCATTAACAGAAACTTCATTTTTCTAAAATTTATCACGTGGACTTAGTAAAATACTACTGTAGGCTTTAACTGGCAGAAGTCTATGAACAACAGCATCAGTGTATTAAACCTTTCTGTGGGCCAAATAATAGTTTCACCACTTTCCATCCTCACGCTGGCCCTGTGAAGATGGGACTATTACTGTCTCCATTTTACAGATGAGAAAGAGGAGGCTTGGAAATGCTCACCTATGTATCTAATATCACAGGACCTCATCCAGTACTCGCTGTCACACATGTCCTGGTTCCCTCGCCTCTGCGCAGACTGCAGGCTTTGCTCCATCGCCCAGCAGGATGCTCTGCCATGCTCCATGGTGGTGCCCCGACGGAGGGCACAGGGAAAGACCCCTCAGAGGCAGACACGGGGGCAGGGCAGACCAGCACACCCACCAGCGGGCCATCCTCCCCCACTCCCCGACAGCACCCTCACTCTCAGAGACTGTGTGCTTCACTGCTCAGCGTGTCCCACTCTTTGAGACCCCATGGGCTCCTCAGTCCACAGGAGTCTCCAGGGGCTGCCACGCCCTCCTCCAGGGGATCTTCCCGAGCCGGGTGGGGCGCACTGCAGGCGGATTCTTTACTGTCTGAGCCAGCTGGCATGCCCTCAGCCTGTGCCTGAGTGTCTCTGGCCCATGCACACCCACCTCCCTTCCTTCCTCTAAAGGTCTATTTCTCCAGCGCCCCTCCCTTCTACCCTGGTCCACGCGCATTCCCCGGAGCCGATCATTCTCTGCTGTGACTAGGCAGCAGAGGCGCAGGTCCCGTGAGCTGAGGGCCCTGGACCTGCGCTGTGCCAGCAGGAGCACACGGAGCCCTTCCCGCCACCCGGTACAGACATCCGAGGGGTTCAAGTCCCAGGCCGTCTGACTTCCTCATGGCCCCTTCAGCAGAGGGTGGGCATCGGCCACACGCTTCCGGGAAGGGAACCCGGCTGCCAGAAGTCCTTAGAATGGACGGCACACAGTCGCTCTAACAACTCTCCCCAGGAAGGCATGGCCCGCAGGGGCCTGAGAAAGGTCTTCCCAACCTGTGGACCAACTCAATCAGAGGAGCAAGGTCCTCCAGCCCACATGGGGTACAACCTCCGGGATGGGTTCCCTCATCCACACCACCAGCAAAGGATGAAGCTGTCATTCAACAATCAGACAGTCTACAAGGCTCAAAATTCTCAGACGGTATATCATAGGACCAGGAAAGACTCTACTAGATTCAATTCACCTTTAAATTATTTACCAAGAGATATTCTATCTTCCCGGCAGGTGGCCAAGGTATTAGAGCTTCAGCATCAGTCGTTCCAATGAATATTCAGGGCTGATTTACTTTAGGGTTGACTGGTTGGATCTGCTTGCAGTCCAAGGACTCTCAAGAGTCTTCTCCAACACCACAGTTCAAAAGCATCAATTCTTCGGCGCTCAGTCTTCTTTCCGGTCCAACTCTCACATCCATACATGACTACTGAAAAAAACACAGCTTTGACTTGGACCTTTGCTGGCAAAGTAACGTCTCTGCTTTTTAATATGCTATCTAGGTGGGTCATAGCTTTTCTTCCAAGGAGCAAGCATCTTTTAATTTCATGGCTGCAACCACCACCTGCAGCGATTTTGGAGCCCAAAGAAATAGTCTGTCAGTGTTTCCATTGTTTCCCCGTCTATTTGCCATGAAGTGATGAGACTGGAAGCCACAATCTTAGCTTTTTCAATGTTAAGTTTTAAGCCAGCGTTTTCACTCTCCTCTTTCACTTTCATCAAGAGAATCTTTAGTTCTTCTTCGCTTTCTGCCATAAGGGTGGTGTCATCTGCACATCTGAGGTTATTGATATTTCTCCTGGCAATCTTGATTCCAGCTTGTGCTTCATCCAGACCAGCATTTTGCATGATGTACTCTGCATAAAAGTTAAATAAGCAAGGTGACAATATACAGCCTTGACATACTCCTTTCTCAATTTCAAACCAGTCTGTTGTTCCATGTCCAGTTCTAACTGTTGCTTCTTGACCTGCATACAGATTTCTCAGGAAGCAAGTAAGGAGGTCTGTATTCTCATCTCTTTAAGAATTTTCCACAGTTTGTTGTGATCTACAGTCAAAGGCTTTAGCGTAGTCAATGAAGCAGAAGTAGATGTTTTTCTGGAATTCTCTTGCTTTTTCTATAACCCAACAGATGTTGGCAATTTGATCTCTGGTTCCTCTGCTTTATCTAAATCCAGCTTAAGCATCTGAAGTTCAGGCTTCACGTACTGTTGAAGCCTGGCTTGGAGAATTTCAAGCATTACTTTGCTAGAGTGTGAGATGAGTGCAATTGTGCAGGAGTTTGAGCATTCTCTGGCATTGCCTTTCTTTGGGATTGGAATGAAAACTGACCTTTTCCAGTCCTATGGCCACTGCTGAGGTTTCCAAATTTGCTGACATATTGAGTACAGCACTTTTACTGCATCACCTTTTAGGATTTGAAATAGCTCAGCTGGAATTTAATCACCTCCACTAGCTTTCTTCATAGTAATGCTTCCTAAGGCCCACTTGACTTTGGACTCCAGGATGTCTGGCTCTAGGTGAGTGATCACACCATCGTGGTTATCTGGGTCTTGAAGATCTTTTTGTATGGCTCTTCTGTGTATTCTTGCCACCTCTTCTTAATATCTTCTACCTCTGTTAGGTCCGTACTGTTTCTGTCCTTTATTGTGCCCATCTTTGCATGAAATGTTCCCTTGGTATCTTGAAGTGATACCAATTTTCTTGAAGAGATCTCTGGTCTTTCCCATTCTGCTGTTATTAACTCCTGCATTTCTCACTTTACTAACAGTGAGTGGAGATAATCATCCAGTAACTATTTCAATAGACTCCCACTTTTATTCTCTGCTGCTCAATAAAATAGTAATGGTCAAGGAACCATAAAATAAATTATCACACTTTTAAATGCACTTTCCTATTCATATTCACCTAACAATACATACATGCACACTATGGATATGTAGTTTATAATTTTGCCGTGTTGTTTAACTGACTTTAAATACCAAAAAGTTCATATCGCATACAATTAAAATCATGAAAAAGAAATAATCTTGAAGAAGAAAAAGTCCATGAACGTCATGGTCCATATCCCAGAAAAATGATCATACGCAAGAGAAAGATAGAGCTTCAGGTCATAAAGTGACACTGAAAGCGAGAAGCTGCCATACCTCTTAGCACTAGTAGACAATTTAGCAGCGGTTTTGCTGGATATCTTCCCTTCCTTTTTCTTGGGCTGAACCTGCTCTCTCTGGTTCCTGCTGGGCGCTCTCACGCTGGTCTCCATCGGAGCTTCCCCACTGGTGCCTGGACTGTCGTCAACTCTTTGTGCCTCAGTGGACATTTTAGATCCTGGATTAAAGAGTGAAAAAAATAATTTATTCAGTTGGGAGAGGACTGCAGAAAGGTCGCCGAGAACAGAGAGAAAGTGAATCTTACAGGAACCAAAGAAAACTCACTATAAAATGAATGACTTGGTCACTTTACGTAACAGCTTTGGGAGCTGCCAAAACTTTTCCTTCATCCATTCAAAATGTATTGGGAAAAGAAATGAAAACAAATAAATATATACACAATATGTTCACAGCAACATTATTCACAGAACCAAAAAGAGGAAGCAACTCAAATACCCATCAGCTGACAACGAACAGATAAACCAAAAGTGGGATATCCGAGCAATGGATGCCATCCAGCCACATGCAGGAGTGGAGCACAGCATGTGCAGGAGGCATCGTAGATGAACTCTGAAAACATGACATTCAGTGAAAGACGCCAGGCACAAAGGGCCACAAACTGCCCGACTCCATTTGTTCAAACCGTCCAGAACCCGCAAGTGCACGGAGACGGAAACGTCAGTACCGATCGCCAGGGGCCGGGAGTGAGGGAAGAAGAGGAACGGCACAAAACAGGGGGTGCAAAGTGAGGGGCAATGAAAATGTTCTTAAATGAGAAAATGGTGATGTACAATTCTAAATATTCTAAAAACCACTGAGCTATACATTTTAAAAGAGATTTTATAATACATGAATTCAGTTCAGTTCAGTTCAGTCGCTCAGTTGTGTCCTACTCTTTGCGACCCCATGAATCGCAGCACCCCAGGCCTCCTGTCCATCACCAACTCCCCGGAGATCACTAAGACTCACGTTCATTGAGTTCGTGATGCCATCCAGCCATCTCAACCTCTGTCGACCCTTCTCCTCCTGCCCCCAATCCTTCCCAGCAGCAGGGTCTTTTTCAATGAGTCAACTCTTCGCATGAGGTGGCCAAAGTACTGGAGTTTCAGCTTTAGCATCATTCCTTCCAAAGAAATCCCAGGGCTGATCTCCTTTAGAATGGACTGGTTGGATCTCCTTGCAGTCCAAGGGACTCTCAAGAGTCTTCTCCAACACCACAGTTCAAAACCATCAATTCTTCGGGCGCTCAGCCTTTTTCACTGTCCAACTCTCACATCCAGAAATGACCACAGGAAAAACCATAACCTTGACTAGACAGACCTTAGTGGGCAAAGTAATGTCTCTGCTTCTGAATATTCTATCTAGGTTGGTCATAACTTTTCTTCCAAGGAGTAAGCGTCTTTTAATTTCATGGCTGCAGTCACCATCTGCAGTGATTTGGGGAGCCCCCAAAAATAAAAGTCTGACAGTTTCCCCATCTATTTCCCATGAAGTGATGGCCATCTGATGCCATGATCTTCGTTTTCTGAATGTTGAGCTTTAGGCCAACTTTTTCACTCTCCACTTTCACTTTTATCAAGAGGCTTTTTCGTTCCTCTTCACTTTATGCCATTACGGTGGTCATCTGCGTATCTGAGGTTATTGATATTTCTCCTGGCAATCTGGATTCCAGCTTGTGTTTCTTCCAGTCCAGCGTTTCTCATGATGTACTCTGCATAGAAGTTAAATAAGCAGGGTGACAATATACAGCCTTGATGTACTCCTTTTCCTGTTTGGAACCAGTCTGTTGTTCCATGTCCAGTTCTAACTGTTGCTTCCTGACCTGCAGATTTCTCAAGAGGCAGGTTAGGTGGTCTGGTATTCTTATCTCTTGAAGAATTTTCCACAGTTTATTGTGATCCACACAGTCAAAGGCTTTGGCATAGTCAATCAAGCAGAAATAGATGTTTTTCTGGAAGTCCCTTGCTTTTTCCATGATCCAGCCGATGTTGGCAATTTGATCTCTGGTTCCTCTGCTTTTCTAAAACCAGCTTGAACATCAGGAGTTCACCGTTCACGTATTGCTGAAGCCTGGCTTGGAGAATTTTGAGCATTACTTTACTAGCATATGAGATGAGTACAATTGTACAGTAGTTTGAGCATTTTTGGCATCGCCTTTCTTTGGAATTGGAATGAAAACTGACCTTTTCCAGTCCTGTGGCCACTACTGAGTTTTCCAAATTTGCTGGCCTATTGAGTGCAGCACTTTCACACCATCATCTTTCAGGTTTTGAAACAGCTCCACTGGAATTCCATCACCTTCACTAGCTTTGCTCGTAGTGATGCTTTCTAAGGCCCACTTGACTTCACATTCCAAGATGTCGGTCAATAAAGCATTATCAAAAAAAAAAAACAAAAAACAACTGTGCTCCCCACCAGGCACTGTGCCAGGCTC
The DNA here is from genome assembly GCA_917880005.1 of Nanger dama. Taxonomy (NCBI): domain Eukaryota; kingdom Metazoa; phylum Chordata; class Mammalia; order Artiodactyla; family Bovidae; genus Nanger; species Nanger dama. The sequence goes on along the minus strand of CAKJTW010000021.1, from coordinate 3,055,084 downwards.
TTGGGTCCTAGGATAAGCAAGTTGATTCACGGGTAAGACGACTTGCTAGGTGCTGTGACAGAGGCCAGTAAACATGGCCACAGGAGCAGAGGAGCAGGGCAGAAGCTGGCACCAATGCTGCATGGAAACATCCCCTGGCTGGGCTAAGGTTAAAATCCTCTAAGTCAGTGAACTGTCTTAAGTAATCTTTGTGATAACAGAGGCCTCCGTGATTCTAAACATAAACTGAACCGTAGGACGCTGCCAGCCCTGATCCCACAGTACACCAAGCAACCAGGTTTCACAGGCGATGAAGACTGTATGGAGACCCTGAAGGAGCCCTTCTTCCCCGCCTCGGCCGGGATGAAATATACCTAGAGGCTTTCAAAGTCCCTTTGCTTCACAAGCAACTCTGATTACCAACTCAATCTTCTCAGTAGCTTGGTGCATGGGTAAGCTGTCACAATCTAGATAATGTACAAAAATTCCAGTTCTCTCTTGGCAATGATCATTCTATCATCATCGATTTCTGAGTCTTATTACCATGAGGACATCCCCTGTGACCCAACTAGCTTAGAGTTTACTGACAAATCCAAAACCAAACTGACAAAACCCATGCCCAGACTGTCACCATGCTGCTGTCCCCTCAGAACCACCGGAGCTGGCATGCCTGCCTTCTGGGGCGCCTCTCTGCAAAACACAGAACTACCTTTAAGGAGCAACATCAGCAACACAAAGTACACCTTTAAGCATCACAGATAAATGGGGACAAATGCCTTCTGGAAAAGATACTGTGTAACTCTTAGTCAAATTAAGACTTAAAACTGTATTTGACAGATCAAAAATAAGACTTAATATGTAAAAGAAAGATACCTCCAATAAAGCCCTGTTTGATTACTACAACTGGACCAAATGTAGAGCGAGCTGACAACGATTAAAATTCTTCCTCATTCAACATTAACTTACAGCTCGCTCTATTTCACTCATAGCTTGCTCTAAATCAAAGTGATTTCGTAACACAGAGCTTGAAGTGGTTGAAATGAGAAAGGTTAAGACAAACCCAAAAGAGAACTGAGGAAGCGGGAAGCAGAGGGGGCGAAGAGCCAGCAGAAAATCCTCAATACCTTCAGTAAGACATCACAAGACACAGCCCATCACCCTCAGCAGCTCCCTTTCTTCACGCCAGACAAAAACAGGTTTGCCCAGACAGCTCTGAAGCGGGGAAACCCGACGGCTTTTGCTCTCTTTTCTCTCTTTAAATAGTGCTCCTCAGCTGGAGCACTAGAGTCACTTAATAGAATCCTGAGATTTTATATCAGTATGTTCCACATCCAGTTTGAACAGTCCTAACATGTTTCTTGCTTTCTTTTTATTTTCATTTTTATTTCACTTAAAATTCTCATCCTTAGATTTAATGCAGATTTTTTTTTTCAGCTTACTTCTTTTAGTAAAAGAAAAATCATGAGCTTAAACCCTTGTAAGTATATACATAAGAGCCTATGACAACAGCTGTGCACGGGAGTAAGAAAGAGAGTAATTCTTAGGGAAAGGCCCTCACATGCAGCAAAACGCTGCTGGCAATATTTTGAGATATGTGAAACGATTGAGAAATCCTTTTATATGTCTTAACTAGAAGCAATCCATTAGATGACAAATACATGAAAACCTAAATGAAGTAAAATTCTTTTTACTGAAGCTCCAGCTTTAGTTTGCCAAACTATGCCTAGAATTTGTTGTATATTACATTAGTTATAAAGCTACATATTCATGTTAATATTCTTATTTGTGTAATTACATAATATCTAATAATGCCATGGGCATATATAATTACTTAAAATACTACTTAATGATATAATCTGAGCCACAGTCTGAAATTCAAATGTCATAAACTGACCCACAGTATCAGAAAACTAAAATTAGTCTCACTAGGGAACTATTAAAATACCCACATAGGTGTATAATTTCTACAGTTTCACAGTAAGGAAAAAAGATTTGCACTTTTGACCTAAGAAGCCTTATTTCATCCAAATCAATGGATGATAAATTCACCTAAGGCCACAAATAACCACTCAGAAACACAGTTTTCATATCCTGTTCAAATACTAAGAGTAAGGGGAAGTTCTGTGGGTTTTATTAATAGTTTTTGAGTGTCTAATTACAGAAACAGTGCGGGGGAAAATTACTGCACTACTTAGGTGGCAACTAATTTTTATGAAGAAAAAACAGTCTGTACACATTTTAATCAGCTGCAAGACTGGGGTTTTGTCTCTCTAAAGTACAAATGAGTTAAAAAAAAAAAACTTTATGGGCTTCCCTGGTGGCTCAGTGGTAAAGAATCTGCCTGGCAATGCAGGAGCCGCGGGTTCAATCCCTGCTCTGGCAGATTCCGCATGCTGCACAGCGACTAGACCCACGTACCCCAACTACTGAAGCCTGGGGGCCCTAGAGCCGGGCTCCTCCGCAGGAGTAGCCTCCGCCGATACCAGCACAGAGCAGCCGTGCGCCAGGCAACTGGGGAGAAGCCCCTGCATAAACAAAGACTAAGCACAGCCAAAAATAAACAACTTTTTTTTTTTAGTTTCCTCAATTAAAACTCTCTCAATGTTATCTTCAAGGGACTCCTGTGACCCCAGTACAGAGGGTATGGGTTCAATTCCTGGTTAGTGAACTAAGACCTCGCAAGCTGCAGGACACATAAAATAACAAAATAAAAAATAAATACATGAAGTGAATGTTACCTTCTTAAATGGCTAATTGAATCCAATTAGCTAATCTAGAGTGAAGATAAACTGGAATCCCAGGGTTATAAACAGGGAGCTACTCTTTCATGATAGTTTCAAAGATATTAAGATTTTTACTTTGCACTCAAATACTCATTTCTAAACATAAAAATAGTAAAATCGAACTTTGCTCAAAGAAGTGTTATATTAAAAGTCTGAATATTGTTCTTTCTTCAACTCAAAAACTATCTAAAAGGGTATTTAGCTGTGTATTCTATATTGTAAATTACAGTCCCGGAAATTAGCAACCTATGAAAATAAACTCACATGTTCCATAGAAATGAGATGATTTGGTGATAAATATTATTGATAACATAGAAACAATTATAGTCACTCCACGAATCCAGATTACCGTCCAGATAAGCCTCAGAACTGCATCTCATAGTATAAAACTGCAGAAGCAAGTGTTCCTTTGAGCTTTCACAAGGAAAACGCTTCATTCTGTCCTGTTTCTTGCCTTTTGCCTTTCCAGCCACGCTTCTAAACTTTTCTAAAATGTATAATTAAAGTATTTATACTACCTTTAACTTACCTGCAAGGATATTTATGCAGGAAATAATAGCGGAACACCCAAGATTTGAGGAAAAGTGCTATGGTGTGGCGGTGAACACCTTTCTATAATGGGGTATGACATTATATGAAAACCCTCCATCACTGGCATCAGCCCACAGACATAACTCTCAAGAGCCAAGGGGCATCCAACATGAGTCAACACAAATGTGTAGATTCCCAAGGTCCAGAACGAATTCTCACCTATTCAGAAACATACTTTTTAAGAATCGGAGATTAAAAAAAAAAAAAACAACTAAGAAGAATTTAAAATCTTTCTGAAAGGCGAGATAGTAAGATACTCTTAAGGTAAACCCTACCATTTCCTTTTGCACTTTTAAATAAAAAAATATTTGCGTAGACGCTCACGAATACACAATGCAAAACGGTGAATCTGGGCAACATGCAAATGGGTCTAAGCCACCGAGCACAGGACGAGAGATCCTTGCAAAGCGGGCTTAATTTCCTTAAGAGAAGATGGATTGGACATTTCTGGTCGGTCGTGGGGGGCGGGGGAGAAGCCACAAGAAGCTCCGCTTTATCTTCATTAGAAATAATAAAGGGCAAGGGGATGAAAACACTGAGAGAGAGGAGACAGGGCGGGGGTGGGGGGAGGGGGCGCTGGGGGTGGAACCCGGCTTCGAACCGAGCCAGCTGGGCTGCGGAGGACCGAGCCGAGGAAAACGGGCTCCGACCGCGGACTGCGGGCTTCACAAAGCGGGGACAACACACGGCCCGCCGCAGGGCGGACGCCGCACGGCCCCCGGCCCGGGGGTGGGGACCCGCAGGGACCCCGCGGGCGGCGATGATGGGGGCAGGTCCGCAGGGACCCGGCGTGCGGCCGGGCCGGCACTTCCCCGTGACACTCGCTCGTCCTGCACTTTCCCGGGACTTGGTTCCGGGAGCGCTGGACAGGGAAGGGGAGGCGGGCGGCGAAAGCCGGAGACGCGAGGTCCGAAGGGGGAGGGGAGGGGAGGGGAGGGGCGCGGGGCTTCCGGCGCCCGAGGAGGCCGTCCGCGCGGTCGCGGGATCGAGCCCCAGCCCGGGCACAGGGCGCTGAGGGGACGCGGGGGCAGGGGCGCCGACGAGGCCCCGGGGGTCGGCGTCCCCGCGGGCCGTCCGGTCTCCGAACCTGCACCCTCGCCCCGCACAGCGGACCGCCCGGCCACGCCTGTGCCCGCCGGACTCACCCCCGGCGCCGCCGCCGCGCCCGGCCGTTCCAGCTCCGGCTGCCGAGCCTGCTGCCCGCGGCTGGCGCTGTCGCCGTCGCCGCCCCTGAGTCCTGGAAAGTGGAGCCCCCGCCTCCGTGAGCCGCCGCCGCCGCCCGGCCGTCCGCGCGCGCCCGCGGGGAGCGTGCCCGCGCGCGCGCCCGGGAGAGACCGCGAGGCGCGAGCCCCGCGCCAGCCCGCCGCGCCGCCCCGCCCCCGCCCCGCGCCGCCCCGCCCCCGCCGCGCGCGCCCGCGGGGAGCGTGCCCGCGCGCGCCCGGCAGAGACCGCGAGAGCGCGAGCCCCGCGCCGCCCCGCCCCTCCGCGCCGCGCGCGCCCGCGGGCGCCCAGGGAAAGTGAAGTGACAACCGAGCCCCGCGAGCGGACGGCGGCGGGGGCGGGCGGGGGCGCCCCCGGGCGGAGCGCCGGGGCCCGCGAGGCGCGCGAGGCAGGCTGCCGGGCCGGTCGGGAGGGCCGCGGGCACCTTGACGGGCGCGCGCGTTAAAGGGACGCGCTGCCGGGTGCGGCTCGCCCTGAGGCGAGGCAGGAGCGGCGCTTCACCGCCGGCTCTGCCGCCCTGGCTTCGCCCCGGCTCGGAGCTCCCCCCGGCGGCTGCGGCGCGGACCCCGGGCGCACTCGCCCCGGACTCGCGATGCCCACGCGCGCCCGGGGCGGAAAAGCTTCCGCGGGCCGGCGAAGCGGCCCGGGCTGAGGCGGCTCCCCTGCCGGCTCTGCGGCGCGTAGGGCCCGCCGCCCCCGGGGCCCGGCTGTGGGGCCTGCGGCCGGGGGCGGGCGGGGCTGTGGCTGACCCCACGACTCGGGTGTGTGTGTGTGTGTGTGTGTGTGTGTGTGTGTGTGTGTGTGCGCGTGTGTGTGTGTCATCCAGTCGTGGGGGGCGGGCGGGGCTGTGGCTGACCCCACGACTCGGGGCGTGTATGGTGTGTGTGTGTGTGTGTGTGTGTGTGTGTGTGTGTGCGTGCGTGTGTGTGTGTGTGTGTGTGATCCAGTCGTGGGGGCAGGCGGGGCTGTGGCTGACCCCACGACTCGGGGCGTGTGTGTGTGTGTGTGTGTGTGTGTGTGTGTGTGTGTGTGTGTGTGTGTGTGATCCAGTCGTGTCCGACTCTGCTAGGACACAGACCCCTCTGTCCACGGGATTCTCCAGGCAACAATACTGGACTGGGTTGCCATTTCCTCCTCCAGGAGATCTTCCCCACCCGGGGGATCGAACCGAGGTCCCCTGCACTGCAGGCAGATTCTTTACCGTCCCAGCCACCAGGGAAGTCATTAGGTCCCCCGAATAACCGTTAGAGAAGCACAAACCTGTGTCTGCTGTGCAAACTCTGCCTCCGCACGATTCCCCCCTCCACCTTCGCCACAGGCCCTCTCCGGGGTTGATGGCTGCTGCTGCCCCTAAACGTGCCGAGTAGAGACCCTGACGCTGTCAGTGTTTGTGGGCCAAGTGCCTGCCCAGCAGACCTGAAGACAGCGCCGCGGGTGACCCAAAGGCCCGGAGATAGTCAAGGTTCCCCGAACGCACGTCTAGAACGGAACATCCTTTTATCAAATGTCATCTTTAAGAATTGACAGGTACTTCGTAATATACCTGAAGGTTGCTTCTAGTCTCCATGAATCACCACGGAGCAAAAAAAACGTGGGTGTGCTCTCGTACAACAACTCTATGCGGCACTCAAGGATATCAACAAACCTGATTACCCTTAAACTCGAAAATGTGTATTGGGGAATTGGAAATCACCATATCCTGGGCTTATCATCAGTTATGTAGCCATCTCTCTCTCACACATGCTGCAGTATATTAATAGGAAAAGATGACATAAAATGCGTTGTATTTTTTAATATTTAGAATATGACCTAAATAAGGGATTTTCATAGATTGCCTGAAATGTTGTACATAACTTATTTTACCTCATGAAATCCTTGTGTGTTAATGTTCTCATTTTACTGACTGTGTTCCAGTATGTTCTGCAGTTGTCTAGTGAGGATACATACCAGAATCCCCATTTCCTGGTCTCTGTTTCTCCAAATAAGCTACTCTTTCCTATACTCTAAGGTGTATTTCCTGTTGGTTTCTGTATGTTCTCAATGAATATTTTGTAATAAAGTGCTCTTATATTACAGAAAGTTATCGAAGCCTTTTTCAGTCCTGGTCATTGGCAGCAGAGGGCCAGGCGTGCAGCAGCGACAGCTTCTAACCTGAAGAAAGGCAGAGGCTTCACTGCGTAAATGCTGAAACTGTGGTTACTACAGGACTTCATTTATCTGTCGTTTTGTTTTGTTTTGTTTTTTAATTGGAGTATAGTTGCTTTACAACGTTCTGTTGGTTTCTGCTGTAGGACAGAGTGAACCCGCTATATGCATACACACCTCCCACTTGAATATCCCTCCCACCCCCAGCCCTGTTCCGTCCCTCTTGGTCATCACAGAGCACCAAGCTGAGCTCCTGTGCTAAGCAGCAGCATCCCACTAGCCACCTGTTTACACACCGTTGTGTGTGTGTGTGTGTGTGTGTGTGTGTGTCAGTTGCCCAGTCGTGTCCAGTTCTTTGCAACCCCATGGGCTACAGTCCGCTGGGCTCCTCTGTCCTTGGAATTCTCCAGGCAAGAATACTGGAGTGGGTAGCCATTCCCTTCTCCAGGGAACCGGTGTGAGGTGATACCTCCTTGTAGTTTTGATCCACATTTCGCTAATAATTATTGATGTAGAGCATCTTTTCATGTGCCTCTTAGCCATCTGCATGTCTTCTTTGGAGAAATGGCTGTAGATGTTTTAGCTGCTTTAAAGTATTCACTGAGTTTAAGTAGGGCATCGTAATACAAATCAGTTACCTTTTTCATTGGTTCAAGGAATATTGAGTACCAAGTACTATCTAGGTGATTGGGACATGACGTTGAATAAAAGAAAAATATCCCTGTCCTCTCAGAGTTTTTCTGTCCTTTACAGATGACATCCAATTCCTTGGGAGATTCTGTCTACATCTGCCTTCAAAAATACATGTGGAAGTATTCACTCTTTGCCATCTTCCCTCCCCACAGCTAATTCCCTGGTCCAAGCCACCAGCATCTCTCAATAACAGCCTCCAACTTGATCTTTCTACTCCTCTACCCACTCCCACACACACCCCAGCCCCCCGGGCCCCCACTCAACAGTCCAAGTGATCCTTTACCATATAGGTCAGGTTATTTCCTCTTCTCAAAACCTCGAGTGGCTTCTTATCCTAAACAACAGCCAAAAGGATGGCGACAGTGGCTACAAGCCACCCCAGGATCCCCCTGCCACCCCAGCCAGAGCCCCTCCGACCTCACGAAGTGTGGCTTCCTCCTCTCTTTAACCCCTGCAGCCACTCTGGCCTCCTTGCTCACATGGACCACACCAAACATGACCCGACTGCAAGATATCTTACAGTTTGCTCTGTGGTATTCTTTCCTCCAGCATCTCTTATCTCTGCTTTATTTTTCTTCTTATTTTTTTTTTAATTTTGTATTGGAGCATGGCCAATAAATTAACCAACAATGCTGTGATAGTTTCAGGTGAACAGCAAAGGGACTCAACCATACTCATCCTTGTGTCCATTCTCCCCGAAACTCCCCTCCTATCAAGGCCGCCACATAACAGTGAGCAGAGTTCCATGTGCTGTAACAGCAGGTTCTTGTTGGTTATCCATTTTAAATATGTCTGCTCTAAGCGCATCATAATAAATCTGAAATAATATATTTTTACTTGTTTCTTTTAGTCCTCCCCTTCTCCTTTGCTCCTCTGTCCCTCTCCCCTCCTCATATAAGCTCTTTGGGAAGAAGGATTTCATTGGCTGGGGATCATTACTATATATATTCAATAATACTGGTTGAGAGGATGGAACTGACCTCTTTCAGTTGCTGGTGTAATAGGCATTACTCTAATTTCTTCAATAATAACGTTAACATGTAGCATGTTCTTAACTGGCACCAGGCAAAATTCCAGCACTTTATACCTATACTAGCTCACAAACAGCCCTTAAGGGTAGTTCCATTCACTCACCCACTGTACAGATGAGAACAGTGAAGGACAGGGAATGGAGTCACTTGGCACAGTCACACAGCAGAGCTGGGATTTGCAGTCAGCACTTTGGCTCTAGAGTTAGTGAATTTCAGGACACTTCAGCATGAGTCCAGTGTTAAAAACATGCATCCCTTTTTTAAAGATAAAAGAGAAGGACCTACTAAAGGATGCTCTGAAGAAATATGCAAGAATTCAAAGAATTGGCTTGTTTTTCCTTCTGACATGTACCAAAACTGAGTTATTTGCCTGTAAGGAAGGTTCAGTTGGAAGAGCTAAACAGAGTTCTTCCTCTGCCTGTTCGAAGTGAATGGCAGACATCCTCTTTCTCCACCACCCATAGCTTTTCCAAGGAAACTCCCAACACCCTATATCTTAACACACAAGTTAGAGAGTATCAGTTAAGGCAGATGTGTATGTATATATCTTTATAAAGAGCATATACAAATTTTTCTTAGTTGATCTCTCAAATTTTATAATTAGTATTGGATGAGTAATAAAAATTGTTTTGCAAATGCTATCAGCAAGCTTCTGGATACTTTTTCCCCAGATACATAGACTAGATTTTCTGCAGTGAAATCCTATGCAGGCTGACCAGTCACTTTGAAACTGCTAAATTACATGAGGACTTCTTTTAGTCCCACTATTTAGTAGAATAAACATCACACTGAAATTTTTTAAATTCACTTAAAAAGATGGGGTAGAGGGACAAATTGGGAGGTCGTGATTAATAGATACACACTACTATATATAAAACAGATAACCAACAAGAGCATACTGTAAAGCACAGGAAACTGCTCAATACTCTGTAATAACCTATTTGGGGAAAGAATCTGAAATAAAAGTGGATATTTGTATACATATAACAGATTCACTTTGTTGTACACCTGAAACCAATACATTGTAAATCAATTATACTCCAATATAAAATATAAACAAATAAACAGAAAAAAATTCTAATTAAGCCATCCACACCGCATGGTGCTCCTTTCCCCTACTATGAAGCATGTGTTCCCGTTATATTTAGTTTCCTCTGTTCTCACGCCTCACAGAATCATAAAGGATAGAGGAAAACAGGGGAAAGGGAAGAAGACAAGGCCACAGCTCGAGTCTCACTTGCCCAGCCTGGGATTCAGAATGTAAAGCAAGCCCTTGGGAAGAGATCACTATGAAGGACCAAGGAGCAACCTAAGAGGACTTGACCGTAAGGAAAAAGGGTTTGCAGACTTAAGAGTGCTGCTCAAGTAGGATGAGAACACCCCTCTGGGGATGCTGAAGCTGAAGCTCCAATACTTCGGTCACCTGATACAAAGAGCTGACTCACTGGAAAAGACCCTGTTACTAGGAAAGACTGAAGGCAGGAAGCCAGACATAAAATCTGTTGCCCTCTGATTATCCCAACTCAGTCCTTGTAAGCTATTAGTGAAGTCCAAGAGGAAGAAAACAGGAACAGCTATTTGCCCGTAAACTCCGTTCAGCATTATGGGGCCCTGGCTTGACAACGGTCGCACAGCGGAACACGAGAAAGGGAGGTGTCGCCATGCTGAGGTCGGAACAGTGGGCGTGGGGCCGGTGGGATGATGGCTGGGCACAGTGGGCAGCTGTGGCCCGGGGGCCTCCAAGGAGCTGTCGGGGATAAACCGTCAGTTACCACCCGGATCTCATAGGCTTTGAGGCGTCCGGAAGTGTCCCGCTGACAGGATCCAGAAGTAGAAAGAATGGGTTCTGTTCCGACTACCTGTGGGAATATACCCATAATGCCCTGGGGGATGGGGTGGGGCTTCAGAAGAAGCTCAAAGCTCTTGGCAATAGTGATGCTGAAAACTCAGCCTCTCTGCGCCAGTACCGACCCGAATCTCAGACACAAAGTTTCGGGTGAAGTAGAGAAAAATAGCTCTGTTGCTTTGCCGGGCAAAGGAGGACACGCTGAGCTACTGCCTTGAGAAACTGCGTGTCCTGACCTGGGAGGATTCGGTGAGGAGTTCACAGCAAGGCTCACGGGCTGGAGGGTGGGTCACTGATAAGCATCAGGGTGTGTGCAGGGCCTGCATTCAATGGCCTCCCACTAAACTTCGCTGGTTCCTTTAATCTGGCTCCAGGGGATCTCTTCCATTTGTTGGGGGTTCTGTAAAGAGCTCAGATTCAGTTCTGTTCAGTCGTTCAGTCATGTCTGGCTCTGCAACCCCGTGGACTACAGCACTCCAGGCCTCCTTGTCCATCACCACCTCCGGAGCTTGCTCAAACTCATGTCCATCGAGTCGGTGATGCCATCCAACCATCTCATCCTCTGTTGTCCCTTCTCTTCCTGCCTTCAATCTTTCCTAGTAACAGGGTCTTTTCCAGTGAATCAGCTCTTTGTATCAGGTGACCGAAGTATTGGAGCTTCAGCTTCAGCATTAGTCCTTCCAATGAATGCTGGACTGATCTCTTTTAGGATTGACTGGTTTGATCTCCTTGCAGTCCAAGGGGACTCTCAAGCGTCTGCTCCAACACCACAGCTCAAAAACATCAATTCTTCGGCACTCAGCTTTCCTTATAGTCCAACTCTCACATTCATACATGACTACTGGAAAAACTATAGCTTGGACTAGATGGACCTTTGTTGGCAAGTAATATCTCTGCTTTTACTATGCTGCCTAGGTTGGTCATAGCTTTCCTTCCAAAGAGCTCAAAGATACTGTTGTGTGTATCCCTTGAGGGGAACCAGGACCCTGCCCAAGACTGCACTATTGTTTCTTGACTGTTCCTCCCTTGTGTCCACATCACCTTCCTTCCCTGATTAGCTATAGTTGGAATCTGCCCTTTGGAACTCAGGAAAGGTCACGGAGTCTACTCCTGACAAACAAGAAACAGTGGACACAGAAAGGCTCCCGTGCCCTCAGGAGGATTTTGCAGGATGTCCAATCCAATTACTACCTCATTTAGAATTCTTTCAAGATAATTGAATGTCTCTAGAGATGGGACTTCCTACCTCCCCGTAGCCAACTTCATCTTTGGACAGTTTTTACTCTCTTCATCCCTAAATTGCTTCCCAATTCTTTTCTCTTATGCTTTTGGGACTATAGAGTTATGCTACCAGCTCTCCTTCAAAAAAGCTCTTTCATTATTTAAAAATGGCTAACATGCAACCATAAAATTAAAAGAGGCTTGCTCCTTGCAAGAAGAACTATGACAAACCTAGACAGTATTAAAAGCAGAGGTATCACCTTGCTGACAAAGGGTCCCTGTAGTCAAACCTATGGTTTTTCCAAATAGTCATTGAGTTAATCAAATGAGAGTTAGACCATAAAGAAAGCTGAGGACCTGTGGTGTTGGAGAAGACTCTTGAGAGTCCCTGGGACTGTAAGGAGATCCAACCAGTCCATCCTAAAGGAAATCAACCCTGAATATTCATTGGAAGGACTGATGCTGAAGCTGAAGCTCCAATACTCTGGCCACCTGAGGTGAAGAGCAGACTCACTGGAAAAGGCCCTGATGCTGATAAAGATAAAGGGCAGGAGGAGAAGGGGGGTGATAAAGGATGAGATAGTTGGAGGGCATCACCAGCTTAATGGACATAAGTCTGAGCAAACTCCAGGAGATAGTGAAGGTCAGGAAAGCCTGGCGTGCTGCAGCTCACGCGGTCGCAAAGAGTCAGACTCGACTTAGGGACTGAACAACAGCATGCCCATGGACTTCCCAGGTGATGCAGTGGGAAAGAATCTACCTGCCAGTGCAGGAACCGCAAGAGACGTGGGTTCAGCTCCTGGGTCAGGAAGATCCCCCAGAGAAGGAAATGGCAGCACGCGCCACTGTTCTTGCCTGGGAAATCTCATGGACAGAGGAGGCTGGTGGGCTACACTCCATGGGGTCGAAAAGAGTAGAACATGACTGTGCAACTGAGCACACAACATCCCCGGTGAGTTGTCTCCTCCTCTAGGAAACATTCGTCCTCTCTCCAGTTCTTCATCTGTGACACAGGTTTATGTTCCACCACCATTTAAGCCCCCTTTCCTCCAAACACACCCTGACTTGTCTATGTTCCTATTGAAACATATTGTCAGGAAGTGAACCCAGTATCCCAGGAGGGGCTGCTTAGCTGAGAGCAGAAGGAAGGTACATGTCATCTGCTATTTGCATCCCAGGAATCCCTGATTCCAAACTCCTACACTCACTATAAATTCTTCTGATGCTTGACGATGTTGCTTTTTCAACTAAACACTAGATTAGGGTCAAAAGAATTAAAACTTTTTCCCCCTTTGGGGACACCCACAGCCCAGGTGTATCAATTCAGTGCATTCTACATCTTTTCCTTTCCAATTAGCATGCACCCACCATAGGGTTACAGAAAATAAGATTCTCGGCATTGAAGAACAGTGATACATTTATCTCTTTCAGAGACTCTTGGTTGGTTATCTTAGAAATGCAAGGACGAAAAGAAACGGGACTAATGACAGGTCCAAGTTGTGTACTTTTATCCCAAGAATGTGGGGATGTAGCCTCCTTAGAAGACTTCAGATAGGACTGTAATTTTTGAAATTATATTCATATCATGTTTTCACTTTAGTAGTAAAAACGATAAATTGATTTCTTTTGAAATTGTCACCCTGGGCCTCATCTCCAGAGCACACACAATAGCGGGTCATTATTATTTTCTTTTCAACAAGAATTTGCTTTTACCAGCAAGAAAATTTGTTGGATAAATACACTTACATCCAGAACGTCTTCTGGCAAAGCCATGAATAATTAATGCAAGCGTGGCTGACTGCGAAGACGACTGTTTTACACCGACACTATTAACACTTTGTTGATGAAACCTCTCCCCTCCAATCACAGACCCGGTGTGCCGAACATGTCCCATACTCTTCTGCTTTCATTTCTAATAGCAGAGTTGTATATATAAACATGCCTTTATTTGTGTCATGTTTTGAAACACCAGGCTGATTCTCACTTCTTTACCTTTGCATGTTTTTCCTGAAATGTAGTGTTGTGAAATAAGGCATTCTGAAAGTTGGTAAGCAACAAAAATCATTTCTTTTGCTCATGAACCTGAAATTCAGCCAGGGTTGGTGGGTTGCTTCTCTCTCTGCTCCTTACAGTGTGACTAAAGACTGGCGCACCTGCTTTCCTGATGCCTCATTCTCATGGCTAGCAAGCTGGTGTCGGTTGTTGGCTCTGAGCTCAACAGGACTCATGGGTGGACCCTCAGTTCCTCCCCGCTGAGAGTCTCTGTGGGCTTCTTAGCTTCCCCACAGCGTGGTAGCTTGGTTCTAAAAGCAAGCAGCCAAAGACAACCAGACAAAAACTAAATGTTGGTTTTTAATCTAACCTCAAGTCACAAAGTGTCATTTCTCCATATTGTATTCATGGAAGTCATTCATAAATCCACCCACGTTCAAGGGGAAGGGAATTAAATGTCACATCGTGATAGGAGCGTGGAAATTTCTAGAAGGTTTTCTGAGGCTAGAGATATTGCTGTGGCCTTCTTTGGGAAACGCAGCCTACCGCAGATCCATCCGCCCTTTGTCGGGAGCCCCCTTCCCGCTTTGTTCTCTGCGGAGCCCAGTGCACCCCTCTAGGTTTGCCCAGACATGACTGCTGTGTCATGGACACACGTCTGCCTACTACTGCTTGTCGCACAAGGCCCTGCAGGTCTTTATTTGTATCTAGCCTGCCCGGTGCACCACGAGCCCCTCAAGAACCGATCGCTCGGCCCCTGCGGCCGTGCCCGCCGTGCCCATGTGCCCAGCGGCGGGTGAAGGAGGCGTCCGGCACTGGCCGGCCTTCCGCGCGCCTTGCTGTCCCTCCTGTGCGGTCCGCTGTGCGCTCGGGCGGGGGCCCAGCTCGGTGGGGCCCGTGCGCCGGGCCTCTGCTCCACGGCTCCGCCGCCCCAGTGCGGCCCGCAGCCGGCGCGGCGCCTCCGACCCCCGGAGGCCGCCCGCGCCCGCCGCCGCGCTGAATCCGCGCCCGTGATGCGCTGAATCCGCGCCGCCGCCGCGCTGAATCCGCGCCCGTGATGCGCTGAATCCGCGCCCGTGATGCGCTGAATCCGCGCCGCCGCCGCGCTGAATCCGCGCGCTAACAAGACCCGCGCCAGTGTCTGCGCACCGAAGGCCGAGAGGCCGTTCCCAGGACGCGGCTCCGAGAGAGCGCCTCCGCGGCAACTGCTTACTCTCTGTCCTGCTCTGTGCTGCTCACGGGGGACTTTGTTTCCAGTGGGTGAAGGGGTGGCCGAAGGGGAGCTGTCTGTGACGGCGAGGAGAGAAAAGCTTGAACTTATAGCCGTGGGCTGGGGCTCACAGACAGACAGACAGACACTCACACAAACCCAGACACACTCAAACACACACAAGTCAGACACACAGAGACACACACCACACAGACACGCACTCACACAAACCCAGACACACACAGACACACACAGTCAGACACACACACACACAGAGACACCACACACAGACACACACACACACACCCAGACACACTCATACACACACAGTCAGACACACACACACAGAGACACACACCACACACAGACACACTCACACAAACCCAGACACACACACACAGAGACACACACACACTCACACTGAGACACACACAGAGACACACAGACACACTCACACAGACATACACACAGAGAGACACAGACACACACACACTAAGACACACACAGAGACACACAGACACACACAGTCAGACATACACACAGAGAGACACAGACACACACACACTAAGACACACACAGAGACACACACAGACACACACAGACATACACACACAGACACACACACTCACACTAAGACACACACAGAGACACAGACACACTCACACAGTCATACATACACACACAGAGACACACACACTAAGGCACACAGAGACACAGACACACTCACACAGACATACACACACACACACAGACACACACAGACTCACACTAAGACACACACAGAGACACACACACAGTCAGACACACACACAGAGACACACACAGACACACTCACACTAAGACACAGAGACACACACAGACACACACTCACACTAAGACACACACAGAGATACACACACAGTCAGACACACTCACACAGTCAGACATACACACACACACACACTAAGGCACACACAGAGACACACACACACACACACACAGACACACTCACACTAAGACACACAGAGACACACAGTCAGACACACTCACAGTCAGACATACACAGACACACAGAGACACACACACTCACACTAAGACACACAGAGACACACACACAGTCAGACACACACACAGTCAGACACACACACACAGTCAGACACACACACACACAGTCAGACATACACATACAGAGATACATACAGTCAGACACACACACACAGACACACACACACAGAGTCAGACACACACACACAGAGACACACACCACACACAGACACACTCACACTAAGACACACACAGAGACACACAGTCAGACACACACACAGTCAAACATATACACACACACAGAGACACACACACAGACACACACACACTCACACTAAGACACAGAGACACACACAGACATACACACACACTCACACACACTCACACTAAGACACGCACAGAGACACACACACATGGAGTTCCTCACTACCCCGCTCATGGAAAGAGAAAAGAGCAGATGGCAGACTTCCATCCGCACCCTTGTCCAAGCTCTCTGGCAGCACTTTGACAAGGCTCCACCTGACCTGCCTCTTCACAAACCTGTATGCAGGACAGGAAGCAACAGTTAGAACTGGACATGGAACAAAAGACTGGTTCCAAATAGGAAAAGGGAGTACGTTGAGGCTGTATATTGTCACCCTGCTTATTTAACTTCTGTGCAGAGTACATCATGAGAAACGCTGGGCTGGAAGAAGCACAAGCTGGAATCCAGATTGCTGGGAGAAATATGAATAATTTCAGATATGCAGATGACACCACCCTTATGGCAAAAAGTGAAGAGGCACTAAATAGCCTGTTGATGAAAGTGAAAGAGGAGAGTGAAAAGTTGGCTTAAAGCTCAACATTCAGAAAACGAAGATCATGTCATCTGGTCCCATCACTTCATGGGAAATAGATAGGGAAACAGTGGCTGCTTTACATTTTGGGCTCCAAAATCACTGCAGATGGTGACTGCAGCCATGAAATTAAGAGACACGTACTCCTTGGAAGAAAAGTTATGACCAACCTAGATAGCATATTGAAAAGCAGAGACATTACTTTGCCAACAAAGGTCCGTCTGGTCAAGGCTATGGTTTTTCCAGTGGTTATGTATGGATGTCAGAGTTGGACTGTGAAGAAAGCTGAGTGCCAAAGAATTGATGCTTTTGAACTGTGGTGTGGAGAAGACTCTTGAGAGTCCCTTGGACTGCAAGGAGATCCAACCAGTCCATTCTAAAGGAGATCAGTCCTGGGTGTTCATTGGAAGGACTGATGCTGAAGCTGAAACTCCAGTACTTTGGCCACTTCATGCAAAGAGCTGACTCACTGGAAAAGACCCTGATGCTGAGAGGGATTGGGGACAGGAGGAGAAGGGGACGACAGAGGATGAGATGGTTGGATGGCATCACCGACTTGATGGACATGAGTTTGAGTGAACTCCAGGAGTTGGTGATGGACAGGGAGGCCTGGCGTGCTGCGATTCATGGGGTTGCAAAGAGTCGGACACGACTGAGCGACTGAACTGAACTCATGCTGAAGTTTGGACAAGGAAATGGCAACCCACTCCAGTACTCTTGCTTAGAAAATCCCATGGACGGACGAGCCTGGTAGGCTACAGTCCATGGGGTCGCAAAGAGTCGGGCCAGACTGAGCAACTTCACTTCACTTCATGCTGAAGTTACAGTTCAGCAGGAGGAGAACGGCCACCGTGAGCAGTGTTTGGTTTTTCAGCCCATGAACATGAAACGCCCTTTCATTTACTTGTGAAACTATCAGTCAAAGAGTTGTGTCTGACTCTTTGCGACCCCATGGACCAGAGCCCTCCAGGCTCCTCTGTCCATGGGCTCTCCCAGGCAAGAATACTGGAGCAGGTTGCCATTTCCTTCTTCAGGGGATCTTCCCAACCCAGGGACTGCACTCAAGTCTCCTGCATTGCAGGCAGATTCTTTACTGTCTGAGCTTACCCCCACCAGGGGAGCCCTTCATTCACTTAAATCTTTATAATTTCTTTCAATGATGTTTTATAGCTTTCAGTGTTCAAGTCTTGCATTTCTTCTGTTAAATTTGTTCCTAAATATTTTGCTGTCTTTGCTTTTATTGTGAAGGAGTCCATTTTCTTAATTTCAATTTCTGATTTTTTTGCTGGCATATAGAGATAATATTAATTTTTGCTCATTGCTCTTGTAATCTTATTAAAGTTCTTTAGGAGTTCCAGTAAAATTTGAGGGGATTGTTCTGGATTTTCATACAGGATCATGCCATCTGCGAATGAAGATAATTTTACTTCTTTTTTTCCCAATCTGAATGTCCCTAATTTTAAAAGAAATTTTTTATTGCACTGTAGAGACCAGTGTAAGGTTAAATAACATTGGCAAAAGCAGACATCCTTGCCTTGTTTGTGATCTGAGAAGGAAAGCATTCAGCATTTTAGCATTAAGTGTGATGTTAGCTATGGGGTTTTTATGTCCTTTATCAGGCTGAGGAAGTCCTATTCATAGTTTCAGAGTTTCTGTTATGAACGAATGTTGGATGTTTTTCAAATGCTTTTCTGTGTCTATTGAGACAGTCACGTGGTTTTGGTCTTTTATTCTATTGATCTAATGCATCAGAATTCTTTCTTTTTCCCCCATTTACTACGTGTCATCAGGAATGTTTAGGGCTTCCTGGAGTTCAAAGCCAAAAGCTGTTAAAGTTTCACTTCCTCTCTTTGTCTTAGAGGCAACTACTTTTCTACCCTGAAATAAAAGCATCTAATTGTCAAATGTTCCTGCCAGCCTCCGGCTGGGGTAGAGTCTAGTTTCTCTTCCCTCTCTTGAACTTTCAGTTATCTCAGGTCTTTGCTGAAATATTCTAAAAGAATTAGACATCTGAGGAGCAAATGGGTATAAACTGATATAAAATTTAAAACCTTATTGGGTAAAACCTACCTTCAATCTACCTCCTTCTCTGCCAATACTTATGAAAGTCACCTGCAGGCAAAAGGAAAATGTCTCCAAAGATCGCTTATCTAGAAAACAATTGTAGAAACCGGTGAGGTCTGGAGGACAGAGCTGATACTGTATAGATAAGGATTCTGGAAAGAATGTGGTTGGGTGAGTATGTTAATGATACTCAGATTCTTCACCCTGATTGATAGCGGCCAATATTTACTGAGGGTTCACTTTGTATTGACAGTTCAAAGTGCTCTAAATAACCTCATGTAAATATCACAGCACACTACGAGGTGAGCATTGCCCCATTTAACAGCAGAGAAAACCGAGTCATAGCTTAATTCGGCATCTTGTCCAAAACCATACATTTAGTAAGTGCTGGAGCCCACGTGTGCTTGACTCCAGCCTACCCACTGAATCTCTGTACTGTTCCAAAACAAAGCAAGGGAAAGGTTAATCCTAGGTTCCACTTCTTTGCAGCTTTGATGGGACAAAAGTCCGTGTCCATACACAAAAAGACTCCAGTCTTGATCAGACTCAGTCTGATACTTACCAGCAAAACTGATCCCTTAAGCTCAGTATCAGGAGAGGGGTGTGTGTGTGTGTGTGTGTGTGTGTGTGTGTGTGTGTGCATGCGCACACACGCATATGTTTAAGAAGACGAATGCATGGATAGTCACTCACTCATGTCCAACTCTTTGTGACCCCATGGACTGTAGCCCATCAGGCTCCTCTGTTCTTAGAGATTCTTCAGGCAAGAATACTGGAGTGGGTTGTCGTGCCCTTCCCAACCCAAAGATCAAACCCAGGTCTCCTGCATTGCAGGTGGATTCCTCACCAACTGAGCCACAAGGGAATCCCGAGAAAGCTGGAATGGGTAGCCTATCCCTTCTCCAGGGGATCTTCCCAACCCGGGAGTCAACCAGGGTCTCCTGCATCGCAGGTGAATTCTTTACCAGCAGAGCTACCAGGGAAGCCCAAGAAGGCGAATAACCTATTCAAAACGTGCGAAAGCCTGTAGCAGACACTTCAGGAAGAATGGGAATGAAAAGCACATGCAAAAATGCTCATCATCATTAGTCATGAGAAAAATGCAAAATCAAACAGATCACCATGAGAGATCGCTACACACCTATCCAAATGCCTAAAACTGAAAACGTTTGCAAGGGAGTTTATGAGGATGTGGAACAGCCGGAATGCTCATTCATTGCTGGTGGGACTATCAGTGAAACAACCACTTAGGAAAACCATTCAGCAGCTCCTTATAAAATTAAATACGTATATACCATGGGACACAGTGATTCCATTCCAATGTGTTTGTTGTTGTTCACTCAGTCATGTCTGACTCTTTGCAACCCCATGGACTGCAGTACGTCAGGCTTTGCTGTCTCTCGCTGTCTCCCGGAGCTTGCTCAGATTTATGTCGACTGAACTGGTGATGCTATCTAAACATCTCATCTTCTGCTGCCCTTTCCTCCTCTTGCCTGAAGTCTTCCCAGCATCAGGGTCTTTTCCAAGGAGTCAGTTCTTTGCATCAGGTGGCCAAAGTACCGAAGCTTCAGCTTCAGCATCAGTCCTTCCAATGAATATTCAGGATTGATCTCCTTTAGGATGGACTGGTTGATCTCCTTTCTGTTTAAGGGACTCTCAAGAGTCTTCTCCAACAACACAGTTCAAAAGAATCAGTTCTTCGGTGCTCAGCTGTCTTTATGGTCCAACTCTCACATCTATACATGACCACTGGAAAAACCATAACTTTGACTAGAAGGACCTTTGTCAGCAAAGTGATGTCTCTGTTTTTTAATATGCTGTCTAGGTTTGTTACAGCTTTCCTTCCAAGGAGCAAGCAAGGTATTTACCTGCCCCCTCCCTAAATTAAAATATACGCCCAAGAAAGAATTGTACACAGTAAAAACAACTTTGTTCATCAGACTTCCAAAGTGGAGACAGCGGAAATGGCCCTCAATAGGGTAGTATCTTTACATGCAATAGTATGAATAAATATCATGTTATTAGAGGGGAAAAAAAAAAGCCAGACACACACACAAAATACATTGTATGAGTCCATTTCTATGAAGCTCTAGAGCAGGCAAAATTTATCTATAGAGGCTAAAAGCAGGTCAGTGGTTGCCTGGGACTGGAAGATCAGGAGTGGGGTAAAATCAACTGAAAGGGGACAGGAGGGACATTTTGGGGGCGTGGGGTCATCTTATGTATCTGAGTGTGGAGAAATTTGCACAGGTGTATATTGTCAAAAGGGCTTTCCCGGTGGCTCAGCGGTAAAGAATCTGCCTGCAGTGCTGGAGATGCAGGAGACACGGGTTCCATCCCTGGGCTGGGAGGATCCGCTAGAGGAGGAAACGGCAACCCACCCCAGTTCTCCTTCCGTGAACAGAATCCCACGGACAGAGGAACCTCGCGGGCCGTAGTCCACGGGGTCGCCAAAAGTCGGACACAACTGAAGTGACCCAGCCCGCACGCAAGTTGCTCAGTTTCAAAATGAATTAAAAAATAAAAGAGACTGCCTGCTGTACAGCTGCCCCGCTGGAATCTGTTGGAGAGTCATTCATTCTACGGCTACATTTCTGTGCGCATTCTTTTGTCTTTCCTTCTTCCGTTTGCTGAACTTACTGTCTTTAAGGGAATGAGAAGAAGGTCAGGGAGAAACAGAAAGGTGGGTGGGACAGGGTGAAGGGCCCGGAAACATTCAGACATGATTGATTGCTTAATTATGTTGTAAAGAAGTTACTGCTGAGAAAGAAGAATGCAAAGTCCTTACAGGGGTAGGGAGGTGGGCGCTGGGGTGCTTAGAGGTCCTGGAGCGGGCCTGCCACCTCAACTTAATTTTCTTTTCACGAGTGTGTCCAGTAGCTCTGAGAAGGGCTGTACCTCAGTTTTGTTAATTTAGCATTTATATCCCATGTAGCAAACCATAGCAGTGCCTTTCAAACATAATGTGCACAAGACTCTTGTGATGAAATGCAGATTCCTGGGCCCCCTCCTTGAGACTCTGCTTCAACCCACGTAGGATCTGCCTTTTATGGTTGGATACACTTTCTCTGAGGATGATTCTTTGAAAAACACTGACCTGGCATGTTATAGGTAAGAATGAGAAAGTGTTTTTTTTTTTTTTTTAGTGATCTGCAAGCTTTAAAAATCTTTATTTTGTGTCACACTGGAGTTGATTTACAATGCTATGTTAATTTCAGGGGCACCGCAAAGTGATTCAGCTACACAGATACATGTGCCTATTCTTCAAATCCTTGTCCCATTTATCTTGTTACAGAATATTGAGCAGAGTTCCCTGTGCGATACAGCAGGCCCTTGTTGGTGATTTTATACACAGCGCAGTGTTGCTGCTGCTGGAGCAGAAGCTCCAGTATTTTGGTCATCTGATGCAAACAGACGGCTCATTGGAAAAGTCCCTGATGCTGGGAAGACTGAGGGCAGAAGGAGAAGAGGGCGTCAGAGGGTGAGACGGCTGGCGGCATCACCGATGCAAAGGACATGACCTTGGGCAAACTCTGGGAGACGGTGAGCGGTAGGGAGGCCTGGCACGCTGCAGTCCACAGGGTCACAAAGAGTCAGGCACCAGACACGACTGGACGCCTGAACAACAGCAGGTGTGTATATCGGGCTTTCCAGGGGGCACAGTGGTAAAGAATCCATCCACCAATGCAGGGGATGCAAGAGACTCAGGTTTGAACCCAGGGTCAGGAAGATCCCCTGGAGAAAGAAACAGCACAACCCACTCCAGTATTCTTGCCTGGAAAATTCCATGGTCAGAGGAGCCTGGTGCATGGGGTCACAAGGAATTGGACACAACTGAGTACACACACACACACAGGTACGTATATGTTAACTCCAAACTCCTAATCTATGCCCAGCCCTTTCCCCTTTGGTAACCATGCTTGTGAGAAAGCATCATTTTGATAACTGTAGTCCCTCCAGTGGAAGGAAAGACAAAAATGGCCAAAAGGAACCTTAGATTCAGGAAAGCATCAGTGTCTGTTTCAGTAGGGTACATGTTTGCCTTTGTGTACACGTGCATAGTGAGAGAACTCTGAGGCCGCTGGGAGAGAGGTTGGGAGGTTGGGAGTCTCCTGGTGTAGGAACATATACCTGGCTACTTATCACACTGACCCAGACCTGCTTTAGAGTTTCTTTTCTTTACTAGCACGTGCCTCAAATCTGTTTTTCCCAAAGCCCATCCAATCTGTAGCAAATGTGAAGCATTTGCTGGCCTGTTCCCCTAATCCATCATAGCACAAAACAAAAAGATACAAAAGTCTGGGTGGATAAAGGAAATCAATACCCGTTTCCTATTCTTTACCTTGAGATCCTTTGTCTGGTTTCAGGATGCCTTCAACAGAATGAGAAACATAGCTCGAATCCCCAGTCAAAATCAGATAAAACACAGGTGATAAGACATTGTGTCTCTTCTTTCTGCAGATAAGAAATTTGAGTTATACCAGGGTCAAATTGCTGAGCCCACTGCAGTGTTTTAGTGATTAGAGGCTTTTGTGCATTATAGCAATTTATAAACAGTCATGGTGAAAAGTGAAGTCGCTCAGTCATGTCCGACTCTTTGCAACCCCATGGACTGTAGCCTACCGGGCTCCTCTGTCCATGGGATTTTCCAGGCAATAGTACTAGAGTGGATTGCCATTGCCTTCTCCAATAAACAGTCATAAGCTATTTCAAAACAAAGCAAATATTCCAATAACAGAATGTTAGCAAAATAAGACAAAAAGTTAATTCGACACAGATTACAGGTAATCCTATATACTTTCCAATTTAGAGTGTGACTTTCTTTTAAAATCCTTGAATACTATTAAACTCTAGGTCCCTGACCAAATGTCAGTACACTTATGCTTCCCACAGTTTGTTCATCAGTAATTTCTAACCCGATGGCCTCATAAAACAGTCTTTGCAAAATACTTTATAAATTGCTTTTATTTTAAGTGGTCTATGATTTTTAAATCATGTTTTAAAAAGTATGTAGATCTCTTATCTAGACACTTAGAACACTGCACAATTAACATATGAATAACTTTTTTAGGTAAATTATGAAGAGAATAATCAACGGAGCATTTCATTTTCATTTGCAGAGCATCTCAGGGACATCAGCGTCACTACTTGGTATCAGATCTAAGTCCTTTCTTCAAAACGGTCATATGGTAGAAGAGAATAAACCCTTTCCTTAGCCTTTGTGAAGAAATGTGTTCAGTATCATCCTTGTAGTCAGGATCAATAAAGTTATAGGAGACCCTAGAAGAGGGTGAAGAATGCCTTTTAATAGCAGGTCTAATAAAGCTGTTCGTCTGCCTCACAGAGCCCTCTTCATATCTGCGTGTGGGAACCAGCACTTGAGTGTGATAAACCTGGCTTCCTTTTGTTCCGTTTAGCATTATAAGAGGAGGGATGCACCCTCACATTGTTGCCCGTAAAAGAGGGGATTGCCTAAAGCCCAAGTCCTTAATGGTGTTTCTCCTAATATGAGGGTCGCTCTCAGTTTTAAAACTTCGAACAAAAAAATACTCTTTGGGAATCAGCTGTTAGCCTGAAATGATTCTCTTTCACATGAGCCTTAGATGCTGATAGGAGTCACCTGATGAAACAAGCTAAAAATTTTCAAAGGAGATAAATACCTTCACACTGCAATAATTACTGATATTACTGGGAATGAACTCCACAAACTCTCGTATTGGGCATCACAGTAGAAGCTCTTTAAAATTACTCTGAAAAGCAATTCATCAAGTCATTGCGTCGAGGAGACACACTTACAGAGCTTCCACTTACAAGATGAACTAAAAAGAAACTTTGCCAATGTTGGGCCAGTAAGCATATGGGATTTAGGAGACATTCTCTAATAGCATCGTCCTTGGTTTTGAAAGTGCTGTGTCTCAGACGACGTACTCTGTGAAACTGCCGGATGCAGCTGGTATTGGTTCTCATCATGACAACGATGCTGCATTTTGTTGAACTATTGATACTTTAGGATTGTCATGATCCAAAAATCCATTGCTTGTCCTTGGGAAAAGGGTGAATGTCTGTGTTCTTTTGTAAGCATTTGCTTATAAGAGAATGCGTCATCACGCTGAGAAAGGAGTGATTAGCCAGTTTAATTACTTCCCCTTCCCACACAGACCGATAGACGGTGACGAGGAAGTGAAGCGGTCAGGTTCAGAGGCAGCCTGAGTGAGTCTTCCGTGAGCTTATTAAAGGCTGACGGACCCAGACTTCTGGCTCTGAGTTCTCCATTCCCAGCCTCGTCTGTCCACTGCCTCGTCCATCCACTGACCATGCTAATGCACACGAGCTACCTGCGTGCTTTCGTTCCCAGTAAAACCATCAGCGCTGTCTTTGCTGAAAGGTTGCCCCAGTGAAAGTGAAAGTCGCCCAGTCGTGCCTGACTCTTTGTGACCCCTGGATTCTCCATGGGATTCTCCAGGCCAGAATACTGGAGTGGGTTGCCTTTCCCTTCTCCAGAGGATCTTCCCAACCCAGGGATCAAAACCAGGTCTCCCCCATTGCAAGCGGATTCTTTACCAGCTGAGCCAGCAGAGAAGCCCAAGAATACTGGAGTGGGTAGCCTATCCCTTCTCCTGTGGATCTTCGCGACCTAGGAATCGAACCGAGGTCTCCTGCATTGCAGGCTGACTCTTTACCAGCTGAGCTATCAGGGGAAGCCCCAGTGACTGGAATTCAGTTTGCCTGCTTGTGGGGAGTTGGGATGCCTAAGAACTTAAGTTTTCCCTGATGGGTATGAGGGTATAGCTGTGACAGCTTCCTTGCCCACTGAGGGGTCAGCTTTGACGAAGTACTTTGTACTTTTACCATTAGCCAAGCTCCTCTGCAGAACTGAGCCAAAGTGAGCGAGGCAGGATGTTGTTTGCTAGCCTTGTGGGGCAGGACATTGCTGGCCTCCCTTTCCTGATCTCTGGGAACACTTCCTAACAAATCACTTGAACACATCTTCATGTCAGGGTCTTTCTCTAGGAACCTCGCCTCACACAAGCAGCTCGTTGCAGACTTGCGATGGCCTTGCCTGGGTCACTGCAGGGCAGCCAGCACACCTGAATAGAGGAGGACCACCCCGGAGCAGGAAAGGAGATGGGCTTTCCTTCCCAGAGTGAAGGTTGCCCAGATCTCTCCTCCAGGACCCGCGCGCCCACATCCCCGCCTCCCCCACTCCGTGCGCCCACGCCCTCCCCCACGTGCCCACGTCGTCCCCACTGCACACCTACATCCCCCAATGCCCATGTCCCCTCCACACGCCCATGTCCATCCCCAGCTGCTGGGAGGTCTGGCAGCTCACGTCCTTCTCTGGGAACCGCTGTTATCCAAAGTCCCATCCGCACAGCACGCCAGTTCCAAGGCCAGACTCCTCGCCTCCTGCGGGACCACTCCTTCGAGCTAGGGTTAGTTTAGGGTTAGGGTTAGGGTTTCATAGTTAGGGTTAGGTTAGGGTTAGGGTTGGGTTAGGGGTTAGGTTAGGGTTAGGTTAAGGTTAGGGGTAGGGTTAGGGTTAGGGTTAAGGTAGAGTTAGGGTTAGGGTAGGGTTAGGTTAGGGTTATGGTTAGTTTTAGTTTAGGGTTAGGGTAGGGTTAGGTTATGGTTAGGTTAGGGTTAGGATTAGAGTTAGGGTTAGGTTAGGGTTAGGTTTAGGGTTAGGGGTAGGGTAGGGTTAGGTTAGGGTTAGGGTTAGTGT
This sequence comes from Nanger dama, assembly GCA_917880005.1. NCBI lineage: Eukaryota > Metazoa > Chordata > Mammalia > Artiodactyla > Bovidae > Nanger > Nanger dama. The sequence goes on along the minus strand of CAKJTW010000021.1, from coordinate 3,028,726 downwards.
TAGTTTAGGGTTAGAGTAGGGTTAGGTTAGGGTTAGGTTATGGTGTGGTTAGGGTTAGGGTTAGTAGATTTCACAGCTCTTGGCCCGTCAGCTGACGCTGCTGCAGTCCAGTCTCTCCCTCTGCCCCACGCTGCTCTTCTTAGTGCCTGCAGGTGGTCTTTAGGGCTAGGGCTAGGATTAGGGTTAGGTTAGGGTTAGGGGTTAGGTTAGGGTTAGAGTTACATTAGGGTTAGGGTTACGGTTTCACAGTTAGGGTTAGGGTTAGAGTAGGGTTAGGGTTAGGGTTAGGTTAGGGTTAGATTTAGGGTTAGGGTTAGGGTTTCACAGGGTTAGGGTTAGGGTTACAGTTAGGTTAGGGTTAGGGTTAGGGTTAGTTAGGGTTAGGGTTAGGTTAGGGTTAGGTTAAGGTTAAGGTAGGGTTAGGGTTAGGGTAGGGGTTAGGTTAGGGTTATGGTTAGTTTTAGTTTAGGGTTTGGGTAGGGTTAGGTTAGGGGTTAGGTTATGGTTAGGTTAGGGTTAGGGTTAGGGTTAGGGTTAGGTTAGGGTTAGGTTTAGGGTTAGGGTTAGGGTTAGGGTAGGGTTAGGTTAGGGTTAGGGTTAGTGTTAGTTTAGGGTTAGAGTAGGGTTAGGTTAGGGTTAGGTTATGTTAGGTTAGGGTTAGGGTTAGTAGATTTCACAGCTCTTGGCCCGACAGCTGACGCATCTGCTGCAGTCCAGTCTCTCCCTCTGCCCCACTCTGCTCTTCTTAGTCCCCTCAGGTGGTCTTCAGGGCTGGGGTTAGGGTTAGGCTAGGGTTAGGGTTAGGTTAGGGTTAGGGTAATGTAGGGTTAGGGTTAGGTTAGGGTTAGGTTATGGTTAGGGTTAGGGTTAGGGTTAGGTTAGGGTTAGGGTTAGGGTTAGTAGATTTCACAACTCCTGGCCCGTCAGCTGATGGCTCTGCTGCAGCCCAGTCCCTCCCTCTGCCCCACACTGCTCTTCTTAGTCCCCATATGTTCTCCCGGGCACTCTTCTGTAAAACTCGTGCTAGGAAATCTATCTCAAAGCCTGTTTCCTGGGGAAATGTTCCTAAAACATTCTTCTCTCCAAAGAGAGATTTACCTGGACTCCAGGGTTTAGAATGTCTGCAAACAATGGCTCCGAGAAGTGGCTTGCCCAGGGCCACACACCTGCTGAAGAGCAAGAGTCTGACTCCAACCTTTGAGGGTTGAATCTGGCTTCTTTTCCATTTGTGCATGAAACACCCACAATATTTGGTGAAGTTTTAGTTTTGAAGATCAGCCGTGAGTTCCTTTTATTTTCATTATTTAATAGCATATAACTATTTATTTACTGACTTTTATTTTCCCAATGAAAACGAGCACTAACTGAATACTCTTCGGGATGGTGGACCATGTGAGCTCTTCTCTACAAAACGCATGTGTCTTTCTTTGTGCTCCCACCAAGATCAAGACAGGGGTATTCTGGCAGTCAAGGCTCAGAACCGCTTTCAGAGCTATACGGACTGTTCTTAGGATAAGCTTCTGTAAGCTGGAAGAAAGTTTCCATCATGTACTAATGATAACATTTCCCTTCCCTTGGGAACAAATGCCCAAGAGAATAACAGCTTAAGGGAGGAATGTCCATTAGCTGCCCAGACAAGCTCCAGTCCACTGCAGTTAATGACAGAAGATAGACACGGAGCTGAACACTGGCTAAACACACACACACTCACACACACACTCACACACACACTCACACACACACTCACAGTGGGTCCTTGCCTCCCTTATTGGGTTCTGTCAACCTATGAGCAAATGGGACAAAGTAAAAAATGTTCACTAAGTTATCTATTGTGACTAGCCATGTTATGACTGCAGAAAATAAATAGGATTATGCCCCATGTTTTGCCAGATATGACAGAGTATCAATTAAAAAAAGACATAATCTCCTCTGCTGTGAAGCCTTAGGAGAAAATAAATTCTGAAGAACGTGTTCTTGATAACATTGAAAATTAGGTAAATGGTATTTTAATGATATTTATTAAATGCATTTCATTAGTACTGTCGAGATGGGCGAGGAAGTGGTGAAAGGGAAGAATGAAACATGGGAATACAGATTTGGTAGCAAGAAGGACAGAGATTGATCACCTGCTACTGACTGGTCTTCCCTAACTGAGCTGATTTTCTGACCTACTGTGGGAATTCTTCTCTCCTGAGTTCCTAGAGGGCGAGTGCCAAACCTGTGTCACTGTCCAGTGAAACTTTCCTGCGGGTGACAATCTCTAGGCATACGTGGCCACTGAGCAGTTGAAATGTGACTAGTTCAACTGACGAACTAAATGTTCATTTTAATTAACTTAAATTTAGATGGCTACATGTGGCCCCTTGGCTGCTGCAGCCTATAATCACGTGACAAGTGAAATCTTTACTTCTAAGCACTTATTGTCAGGATCCGTTTCAGATGTGAAAATGGCTTTCTTTGGGATGTCCTGTGCTGGGCCTGGGCTCCCCAGGCGGCGACAGTGATAAAGAATCTGCCTGCCAGCGCAGGAATTGTAGGGACGAGGGTTCGATCCCTGAGTTGGGAAGATCCCCTGGAGGAGGAAATAGCAACCCACCCCAGTATTCTTGCCTGGGAAACCCACGGGCAGAGGAGCCTGGCGGGCTGCAGTCCATGGGGTTGCAAGGAGTCGGACACAATTAAAGCGACTGACACACGCATGCTAGGCCTATTTGGGATATGCTTTCCGCTTTACATATATTAGCTTATTTAATTCCCAGTGTGAATCAATAAGATAGTTACTATTATCAACCCTAGGTTGGAGGCAGCAAGTCTGCGGTGCAAAGACTGAGGATTTTGTCGATTCACAGTGAGCAGAGATCCACAGTCATGGCTGTTCAGGTAGTGAGGCATCATGGTAGAAAGAGACTGCTCAAGGAAAGGCCTGCAAGATGTAAGAAGAGAGGGAGACTGAGAGTCTGGGACGTGGGCAAAATGCCACGGTTCCATAGGGAAGGGACGAGGGCCGCGCTATTACATAGTTCATCATAATTAATATAAATATGGTGGCTACTAGACACGCATGGCTATTTAAGTGTAAATGCTCCTATTAAAGTGAAGTCATTCCAAAATTCAGTCTCTCACTCGCACTGGCCACAGTGCCAGCGCTTGAAAGCCCGGGCTGTGGTGATAATGACTATTAGAGAGGCAGCGGGACGTGCCATCATCGTGGAAAGTTCTGTGGGACAGAACGGAGTCAAAGGGTAGTTCAGGATGGCTCCATCTCCCGACCACAGAGGGTGAAAACCCTGACGGAAGGCGAACATCTCTTTCGTCTTTGCCCAAGTTACCAGCAACGACTGTTGATTTCAGGAGCGCTCCGTGGGAATCGCTGTAGAGTAGGGAAGGACCTCTCCTCCAGCCCAAGATGCCGTGGATACGGAACCTAGAGTAAGCCTCCTGCTTCGGTGGGCTGCAGTCCATGGGGTCGCTGAGTCGGACACGACTGAGCCGACTTCCCTTTCACTTTTCACTTTCATGCATTGGAGAAGGCAATGGCAGCCCACTCCAGTGCTCTTGCCTGGAGAGTCCCAGGGGCGGGGGGCGCCTGGTGGGCTGCCGTCTATGGGGTCGCACAGAGTCGACACGAGTGAAGTGCTGGATCTTCATTTCAAGCCCGGGGCGCCGGAGGCCAGCGTGAAGCGGTGGCGATGCACCTGCTTTGTCAGCATTCTTAGTCGCTCAGTCGTGTCCAACTCTTCGCACCCCCACGGACTGCAGCCTGCCAGGCTCCTCCATCCACGGACTGCAGCCTGCCAGGCTCCTCCATCCACGGGCTTCTCCAGGCCAGAATGTTGGAGTGGGTTGTCATTTCCTTCTCCAGGAGGTCTTCCCCACCCAGGGATCGAACCCACGTCTTCTGCATTGCAAACGGATTCTTGACCTCTGAGCCACCAAGGAATACCTGGATGTAACTGGTGCTACTGTGCTTTTCAAGGTGCTGTGCTGTGAGATGGAAAATGTCTTTATTTTTGTGTTTGCTTTTTATGTATCAATTACAATAACCATTTAGTGTTACTTGGCTAGGCTAACTTTGTTGGACTTATGAATACACTGGACTTGAACACACTCTCGTGTTTGCATGTTGGAGCACTTACTGTATTTCAAAGAGGCTGGAGTCTGAGATGGTTATGTAAAGTTGAAAAAAGCATTGTTGGGGTGAGGAGGGTCTCGAATGCCCATAAACTGTGAAGTTAGGGGAGTGCTGGTGGTTTGAAACAATTTCTACCAAGACTGGTGGAATCCTCCTTCGTCCAGCTGACAGTATTCATATGACTATGCATAATGTGAAAAGCGGAGTTATATTCTACTCTGTTTTGATCTTGGGAGGGGTTGTTGTTTGTTTTGGCCACAAGCTAAAACCCTGCAAGCTGTGCAGCGGGGCCAAAACAAACAAACAAAAACCCCAAAATAATTCAGACAAAAGGAAGTGGGTAAGGAGTTAGATTAAACAAGATTCATCCTAAGCTGATAACTGATGAAGCTAAGTGATGGATACCAAATCATTATACTGATTTTCCAACTTTTATATAATTGTAATTGCCCACTAGAAAAAGGTCAAAATTTTAAAAGTGTCCAGAAATGCAAAGGTTTTGACTTATCTCAGGGGCCAGCCAACTGTGGCGCACAGGTGAAATCCAGCCTGTTGCCTCTCTGTGAACGCAGTTTCATTAGAACACAATAAACGCCTATGGCTGCTCTTTCGCTACAGTGAAAGAGCTGAGTAATTCCAGCAGAGACTGTGCGACCTGTAAAGCTTTCCATTTGACCGTTTACAGAAAATGCTGGCCACCCCTGGCTTACATGAAACTGAAACGTGAGAAAAGAATTATGTCCTACTGTTTTTGTGTCTGGGTAAAGAATCCTCCTACCAATGCAGGAGATGCAGGAGACAAGGGTTCGATCCCTGGGCCGGGAAGATCACCTAGTGGAGGAACTGGCAGCCCACTCCAGTGTTCTTGCCTGGAGAATCCCGTGGACAGAGGAGCCCGGGGGCTGCAGTCCACAGGGTCACGGGGTCACATACGACTGAGTAACAGAGCAAGCACGCATGCAAGTACTTTTCATACATACCATTTTTATGTGTGTGTTTTCAGATTTTTTCCGTTTTTTGAATACTGTTAGAGGGAAGATTATAATTAGAATATCATCTTCTTGTAGCTAATGAGTTAACAGATATAAGCAATAGTTATCAGTAATAGTAGGTTTAGGCACTGTTCATTTGTGAGTAATGCAAAGGATATTGATGCAATATACAAAACTCTTTATGGGTGAATCCAACCAGTCCATTCTAAAGGCGATCAGCCCTGGGATTTCTTTGGAAGGAATGATGCTAAAGCTGAAACTCCAGTTTTTTGGCCACCTCATGCGAAGAGTTGACTCATTAGAAAAGACTCTGATGCTGGGAGGGATTGGGGGCAGGAGGAAAAGTGGACGACAGAGGATGAGATGGCTGGATGGCATCACTGACTCGATGGACGTGAGTTTGAGTGAACTCCAGGAGATGGTGATGGACAGGGAGGCCTGGCGTGCTGCAATTCATGGGACTGCAAAGAGTCGGACACGACTGAGCGACTGAACTGAACTGAACTCTGGGTGAATACTTTAAACCTCTGTCCTAAAAAAACATGCCCACGTCATTCCAATGTCTGGTCCAAGCTGAAAACTTTAATCTCCTTCCCCTTCATTTTTCATATAAGAAATGAAACAGTTAAGTCTTGGAAGAGATACCACATTAATAAATACCAATAAAACTCAGAGAGCCAAACATGCCTCATTACGCAAGGGATTCTTTCCTCCCTCTTAACCGGAGAGTTTTTAAAAATAAACCTTTTATGAGTCCTAGCAAGGTACGCCTTACATCAGTTTTCTCAGTTCTGAAGTGGTCTATAGACCATTTTGGTCAGTAAGATATTGTGTCTTGCGACACTGTTACCCATCGAGTGGAGAGAAACAGGCATGCAGTTGATGTCTGTACTGGTTATACAGTGGTGGTTCCTATATTATCTGTCTGATTTTTAAAGAAGTGGTGGCACAGAGGGTGGAATGTGCCATAATATCCCAGAGACCAGCTGTCTGAGGGATTACGGGTTTAGGCAGTGGCGGCAGCTGAGCAGGGAATGGTAGGGAAAACACTTCCGGGAATCTCGGGTTCTCACGAGCTTAAGGGAGGTAACACTGGAATCACTGAAGGGCTTGGAGCTGAAAGACATCATTCAAGGTGACTTTGGACACACTTAGCCTGTCTGAGCCTTAGTTTCCTCTGATGGAACAGGCTAGTTTCATAAGGTTGTCGTGAAAATTAGAGTGATATATGTGAAAGGATTTTGTAAACTCTGTAATGCTAGGTAAATATAAGGGTCATTACTAGGCTCATTCATTCTGCCAATGAGCTAGAACCTTCTTTGACAGTTGCCAAGCTCAGGAATGTAAAAAGAAGTAGTTGAAAGGGGAGGGGATAAGGAGGGGTGTATTGGGAGTTTGGAATTAGTAGACGCAAACTGCTACACAGAAAATGGTTAAATAACGAGACTTATTGTACAGCACAGGGCACTATAGTCAGCGTCCTAGGGTGAACAGTGGGCTTCCCTGGAGCTCCGCTGGTAAAGCCTCTGCCTGCAATGCAGGAGACCCTGGTCAAGTCCTGAGCTCAGAAGAGCCCCTGGAGAAGGAAGAGGCTACCCACTCAAGTATTCTTGGGCTTCCCTGGTGGCTCAGACGGTTAAGAGTCTACCTGCAGTGCGGGAGACCTGAGTTCAATCCTTGGGTTGGGAAGATCCCCTCGAGAAGAGAACAGCTACCCGCTGGTGTTTTTGCCTGGAGAATTCCATGGACAGAGGAGGCTGGCGAGCTACTAGACCCTGGGGTAGCAAAGAGTCAGGCACGACTGAGCGACTTTCACTTCACTTTCAGGATAAGTGATAGTGGAAAATAATATAAATATATGTGTGTGTGTGTGCATGTATGTCAGCTTCACTTTGCTGTGTAACAGAAGTTAACACAGCATTTTAAAATCAACTAGACTTGAATAAAATAAAAAAGAAATGTTTGGCTTTCTTGCAGGTGGGTGATTTTTCACTGAATCGAGGCTGTAGCACATTTCACCCCGGCTATGGCTTTTCCGACCAAATAGCTTTCTATTTATTCCCTGTCCCCAGGGAGCACAGGAGGAAGAGAAGAGCTTGGGGTCTCAGGGAGAGGAAGCGTAGAATGAAAGCAGAAGCAGGAGCTCGGCTGCCTTTTCAAGAAGCAGCGTTTCTCTATTTGGCAGAGAGGGTAGAACCAACGCAGAGGGAGCGGAGCCGGAGGGGGCGGGACTCAGAGCAGGTCGGCAGGCGGCCGGGGAGGCCGGGCAGCTCGGCGCTCTGCACACCCTCGGGCTCCTCTCTCGTCCCCTCTGGCTCTGCAGGGCACCTCGCAGAGCGCTGTGCACACAGCAAAGCCAGCACTCAATACGCATTTGTGACATGAATAGTCCTTCCATTAAAGCTGAAAACTGAGAGTTGGCTACACATATTTCTTTCCTTCTGGAGAAGGATTTGATAGCTCAGAGGAAGGCTGGGCCATTAAAACAACATTGAAAATTCAGTCCAGGTTGAGGTGATTAATTATCATCCTGTTTTTCTGGCTTGGCCAGACACCATCACCACATTTCTGTACAGCTAGCATACAGCTAGAAGCTACTGGAGACTGAAAGAAGAGCTTACGAAACCATTACTGTTGTCTACAAATTTGGGGAGATTTATTTTTGATCCTCTGTCAGCAGCTGAATTCTTGCTCTTGTATACAGTCTAATTGCCAGTCAAAACAGAATATTTTTAATTGGCGCATCCTTTCTACCTTCAATTCAGTCGTTCAGTCATGTCTGACTCTTTGCAACCCCATGGACTGCAGCAGGCCAGGCCTCCTTGTCCATCACCAACTCCCAGCGTTTATTCAAACTCATGTCCATTGAGTCAGTGATGCCACCCAACCATCTCATCCTGTCGTCCCCTTCTCTCGCCTTCAATCTTTCCCAGCATCAGGGACTTTTCCAGTGACTCAGTTCTTCGCATCAGGTGGCCCAAGTACTGGAGCTTCAGCTTCAGCATCAGTCCTTTCAATGAATATTCGGGACTGATTTCCTTTAGGAAGGACTGGTTGACTCTCCTTGCTGTCCAAGAACTCACAAGTCTTTTCCAAACCACAGTTGCCCACTTCTAAATGTATGAAAGCTTCTAAAAGCTTTCTAAATGTATGCCCACTTCTAAGAGCATGAAAGCTTTGCTACTTTATTTTTATTGAATTTTAGTTGATTTATAATATTATATTTGTTTCAAATGTACAGAATAGCGATTCAGTATTTTTACAGATTATACTTCATTAAAATTATTACAATGATAAAGTGAGGTCGCTCAGTCGTGTCTGACTCTTTGCAACCCCATGGACCATGGACCCCATGGAGCCCACCAGGCTCCTCCCTCCATGGGATTCTCCAGGCAAGAGTACTGGAGTGGGTTACCATTTCCTTCACCAAGGGATCTTCCCAACCCAGGGATCAAACCCGGGTCTCCTGCATTCCAGGCAGACACTTTAACCTCTGAGCCACCAGGGAAGCTCCAATTTGGTTCAGTTCAGTTCAGTTCAGTCGCTCAGTCGTGACCGACTCTTTGCGCTCCAATAGTGGCTATAATTCCCTGTATGGTACAATATGTCCTTGTTGCTTTTCTACATTATACATAATAGTTTGTGTCTCTTAATCCTATGCCCCTAACTTGCCCTTCCCCCATTCCTCCTCCCCACCGGGAACCACTAGTTTCTTCTCTGCATCTGTGAGTCTGATTCTTTTTTGTCACTTTATATATATATATATATTTTTTTCGATATATATGTGACATCATACAATATTTGTCTTTCTTTGTCTGACTTTCATTTCCTAAACAAAATATTCTCTAGGTCCATCCACATTTTGCTGCAAGTGCCGGTAGGAGCTTTCTCCAGAAGGTCACTGCCACATTAAGATTCTCTGATATCTTAGATATTTAATAATACTATTGGTATTACATATTACAGTTATTAAATAAATATTGCATGTTATATATGAAATACTGAGCAAGTTGAGGGGATGTAATGTCCAACATGGTGACTAGAATTAATAATACTGTATAGCAGATTTGAAAACTGCTGAAAGAGTAGACCTCAAAGGTTTACAACACACAGTCAAGGGTCTTGTAACTGTAAGGCGATGGCTAGACTTACCGTGGGCATCATTTCACAAACCACACAAATATCAAACCACTATGTGTACACCTGGAGCTCATATAATGTTATATGTTAATTATATCTCAATTAGAAAATGATTTGACAAGACTGTAAATTGAATATGAAAAAAAAAAAGCACTGAGCAGGATAGCATCAGTTTCTGAGGTTTAACGCAGGTCATCCAGGTAGCAATGGTGCGTTTTGAGAAATTTCGTGCTCAGGACTTGCACGGATCCATAGAGCCTGCGATGGGATTCTGGTTTGGATGATTCATAGAGGAAGCGTTCCCAGAAGGATGGGCTCACGGAAGCAGGATGGGGTAAGGAAGGAGGTAACAAGGATGTGGCCTCAGCTTGAGAGGGACTTCAGGCTGATCCCGTGGGGTGCAGACAACACGCACCGAATGGGTCTTTTGAAATGGTACAAGGAGTTTGAAAGCTGAGTTTTGTGGTCATCTTACTTGACTAATGAAAAATCGTATGAAGAAGAAAAGAGTTCCGGAAGCTCAGATGAAGTAGTGTTTCCTGTCTCTGAAAGAGGTTTTGTTCTGAAAGAGGTTTTGTTCTTCATGTTTTATTTGTTTGGTTAAAATAATCTAGAAATGATGTATTTTTCCTTCCCACCGTGGTTTATCACAGGGTATCAAATACAGCTCCTTGTGCTGCACAGCCGGTCCTGGCTCGCCCATTCTGTGCACACCAGCTTGCCCCTGCCAGTCCCTCACTCTTGCTTGTCTCTCCCCAGCCCCCGCCCCCTTGGCAACCACAGCCTCATTCTCTGTAGCTGTGAGTGTCTCTGTTTTGCAGCTAAGTTCATTTGTGCCATATTTTAGATTCCACATATAGGTGACATCGCATGGCATTTATCTTCCTGTCTGACTTCCTTCACGTAGTATGGTAATCTCCAGGTCCGTCCACGTTGCTGCTGACATTGTCTCATTCTCTTTCGTGGCTGAGCAGCATGCCCCTGTGTGCGCGCCACATCTTATTCATCTGTTCACTTGTCGATGCCGTTTAGGTTGTTTCCGCATATTGGCTGTTAGGAACAGCGCTGCTGTGAACACAGGGGTGCGTGTATCTTTCTGAATTACAGTTTTGTCTGGATATGTACCCAGGAGTGGGATTCTAGGACCGTATGGCCGCTTCCTTTTTTTGCCTGGGCTGGGTCCTAACTGCAGCATGTGGGGTCTCGTTCCCTGGCCAGGGACAGAACCCAGGCCCTGGGCATTGGGAGCGTGGACTCTTAACCACTGAACCACCGGGGAAAGTCTCCGTTTTGAAAACTAAAACTGTTCTCCATAGTGGCAGCACCAAGTTACCTTCCCACCAATAGTGTAGGAGGGGTCCTTTTTCTCCACCTCCTCTCCAGCATTTGTGATTTGTAGACTTTTTAATGAAGGCCATTCTGACTGGTGTGATGTGATACCTCATTGTTTTGTACAGTTTTATTTTGCACAGAAATAATATTTTAACCTCTCGTTCTTTAGGATGTTTTAAGAAAGAAATTGATGGATGTGGAAGAATTGGCTACGCTAAACAATATGGCTTAAACTGCTATTCTCAGAAACCGCAATGCATAGAAACGCCTGGCAACTTGGGTCTGCATATTCAACTTTTTAGTTTATATTAAAAAACAAACTTTAAAATTTAAAAATAATTCATGATTTAGTTGGTACATAAAAGATGACAGTTAAATAGTAGCTCACAGATGCATATAATAAAATTTTTATGAGCATCAATAGGACAGATATTGTAAGTGTCTAACTAGGAAATTCTACCAGCCCGAGTGGACTGAACGTTGCGTGAAACTTCTTAGCTGAATACAGTCCATGACAACTATGTCAGGATGTGTGTGTTGGGGGCACATTGGCAAACAGGGGATAGGACTGTGAGAAGGATGGAGTAGATTGGTAGATTTTTCTAGACTAAATGGAAAGTATGTATATTTTCTACACAGTTAAATATAGACTGCCTATTCTCTCTGTATAAGTACTCTATATAAATTCTCTCTATATATATAGTACATATATAGCTAAATAGAGAATACATATATTAAATGCACAGCTAAATAGAGAATATATACATATGTATATTCTATGGGGATATATATATCTGCATACAGTGTCATTTCATATCCATTTTGGTGCTAGTGTTTGGAAATAGCATTTGTTACCTAAATTTGGTTAAAGGAAAAATAGAGTAGGATTCATACAACATTTTGCTGGTGATAAAATTTGCTAAAAATTACTCACATTATCGCTTTTCCTCTTACCCCTTTTTAGCTTGTAAAAATCACTCAATATTTTATTTCATGTCTGAAAGTGTTATTTCTTGTATTTTTATTTTTATTCTTCCCTGTTTATTATTCCATAATTCTTGTTTTTACATATGTACACAAAAAGGTATGAAAGTACAACATGAAAAAGCAAACAAAAATCTGAAGTATGTGTAACACAATCCAAAATACTGGATATCCAAAGAAAAAGACATGGGAAAAGGCATATATCTGGACTCCGAACTAGTATACATTTCCCTATGAGAACTACAAAATATCTTCAAGAATGGGGAGAGGAGAGTTGATGGTCTTTGGAGGGGTCTTAGAGCAAGCTGGAGTACACAAAGAATGATCAAGAATCTCAGAATAAAGAAAGATTTTGGTTCAGTCACTCAGTCGTCTATGACTCTTTGGGACCCCGTGGACTGCAGCACGCCTGACTTCCCCCGTCCTCCACTGTCTCCTGGAGTATGCTCAAAGTCGTGTTCTTTGAGTCAGTGATGCTATCTAACTGGAGCTTAGGAAAGATTAGAAAGGTTAAGATCACGTGAGATAACCTTAGGGAATTTGCAAAGTGCCAGAATCAGAAGGGAGTTTCAGTAATGAAAAGGGGGCTGAGGGCTTCAAGGAGACACAGCAGGTAGAAAAGGGTCCAAAAGCTTTGGCGGGAACAGAGCTGAAGTCAGGCTGAGACGATGTCCTGCTGCCACTGCCGAGCGCTCTCTAGTTTACGGTCTCAGCCAAATCATGGCTCCATGCTTAGCAGAAAGTAGTGAAGAGACAACTGAGGGCTTCCCCGGTGGCGCTAGTGAAAAGGAGCCACCTGTCAATGCAGGAGACGTAGAAGACACGGATTCCATCCCTGGCTCGGAAGATCCGCTGGAGGGGGGCATGGCGGCCCACTCTAGTGGTCTTGCCTGGAGAATCCCACGGACAGAGGAGCCAGGCGGGCTGCAGTCCGTGGGGTCGCAAGGATAACCATCCTTTCCTAGAACCGGAGCAGGACCCAGCTCCTCCCCTCAAGCAGATCCTTGCTCTTGGGCTGCGACTTTGTCTAGTGACGCTTTGAGAAGCTGACTCCCAGTCGAGTCCCAGAGCCTTTCCTCTCCCTGCGCCGCAATGCCCCGGAAACGTCCCCAGAACTGTGCGTTTTGCGGCTGGAAAGGGGAGAGCTGCCCCCAGCGTGGGCCCTTTGAGAACCTCTGGGGGTCTGAAGGCAAAGGAGAGGCGGCAGGACGGTGAGGCCAGAGCGCAGAGCAGGGCGAGGGCCGGAGGCCCTGCCACCGCCGGGGCAGGTCTGCAGGGCAGAAGGCGGAAGGCGGGTGGCTGCAGGGTCTTCAGCTGTGGGCACACTCCCGGAGCAAGTGAGAGAAGGCTTCCCGGGACTTCGGCAGAAAATGTGAGAGCTTCTCCTTTTCTCTCACTTTCCCAGGTGGTGCAGTGGTAAAGAATTCCCTTGCCCGTGCAAGAGATGCAAGAGAGATAGGCTCGATCCTTGGGTCAGAAAGATTCCCTGGCAAAGAAGTGGCAACCTGCTCCAGTATTCTTTCCTTAAGAATCTCACGGACAGAGGAGGCCGGCGGGCTACAGTCCTTGGGATCACAACGAGTCGGACACGACTGAGCGACTGGGCACGAAGGCACAGTGATGAACAGGGTGGCTTGATGCCCTCAGTGCACACGGTCAGTGCCACCTGCAGTCTTTGGGAGGGGGTCTTAGGGCAAGAGCAGGAACCGTCTGTGTTTAGAAGGGAGGACTGACTTTGGCATCTTTGCTTCTTTGAATGTTTCCGAGGATGTGATTGGTGTGTTGCAGTTGCCCTGTTAATTGCATACGTTATAAATCTACTTGAACCCTTATAAGATAAACAACTGGATCAGGTAGATTCCTACCAAGAAACTGAAGACTAAACTCTGTGCAAACACCACCAAAAAGCCCAGAAAGGAATCGAACTGAGTCCACGTCTCCTGCTCCCAGACAACCTCGGGAGGTACAGACAAACGGTGATCTACAAAGATCTGACAGGTCGGCCAAAGCCAATGGTCATCCGCAAAATGACCACATGACGCAGAACATACAGACGTTTTCATTAATGTTGGTCCTTGAAGAAATAAAAGTGAATTGTCAGCTGCTCAGTTGTGTCCGACTCTTTGCGGCCCCGTGGACTGTAGCCCACCAGGCTTCTCTGCCCGTGGAATTTCCCAGGCAAGAATACTGAAGTGGGTTGCCATTTCCTCCTCAAGGGGGTCTTCCCGACCTAGGGATTCACTGTGTCTCTTGCATCAATGGCAGATTCTTTACCACCGGCGCCACCTGGGAAGTCCCAGAAAGGATGAGATTTCTGGAAAATGGGATTGGACGAGATGACGGCAGCTATGAGAGCCTGGGACCAGAACAGGTGGCTCAAGATGCTGCCATCTGATGGGATCAAAGAGAAGGCTGGGGAGTGGAGAAAGACGGGAGCATGGTGTCCCTGATGGTGCGTTTCGGCTCTGTCTGTACTTACCTGGTGCTTGGCACTGAACCTGGGCGTCCCTGCTGGCTCAGCTGGTAAAGAACCCGCCTGTAGTGCAGGTGACCGAGGTTTGATCCCTGGGTTGGGAAGACCCCCTGGAGGAGGGCACGGCAGTCGACTCCAGTATTCCTGCCTGGAGAATCCCCACGGACAGAGGAGCCTGGCGGGTTACAGCCCATGTGGTTGCAAAGAGACGGACGTGACTGAGTGACTAAGCGCAGAACAGCGCGCCACAGCACTGAATGCAGGGAATCTCAGACATCTGCTAAGGAAAAGGCGATTCAGGTCTCAGCGGAGCCTAGGACTGTTTTAGTCAAGAAAGAAAGAAAGAAAGAAAGAAACTTGTCTTCAACCATGGCAGTTACTGAAAATAACTTCTCTTGCAAAAATATGGACTTTCTAAATTAAGAGAAATAGTTTTTGCCCTTTGCTTCTTTCACATTCCTGAGATCACTGTTATATAAGCAGTAAGGTTTTCTCCCGTAACAGCCTAAAGAGCCATTAATAGATTTTTGCTGCTTACTCAACATCCTTTTCCCATTTTCTGTTAAAAGAGCCTTGGCTTTTTTTTTTTTTGGAGGCTCATTCCTCTCTTTAATCAATTCATGTGAGGTGATCCATCTTTTGGCTCCATGAGTGGACATGTGCAAGAACCAGGACTAGATGAGAAGAGGACTACATCTCCTGGCCATGGTACTTTGTTTAGAGAGGAACACAGTGAGGTCAAAGAGAGATAAGCTTGAAAGGTATCTTGGAATGAAGCCAAAGAAGCTCTTTCTGATGGGGCGGCTAAAATGACAAAGTGTAAATCCATAAATGCTGCAGGTCCTATCTTAGTAAAGCCTGTCTAGAAATGATGCCAAGCCAGAGGAAAACAGAGTCTTCTGCTAGAAACATCAGATTCTTAATAACATTGCCTGTGGGCCTAGATCAAGCCAGACCTGAAACCAACAGGACTCTGGACTCTTCTGTTCCAAAAGCCAGTGAGTTTCCTTTTCTCCCCTTGGTTGGTTCTCCTGTTACTGCCTATGCATAGAGCTCGTATTCCCAGGCCCTGGAACTGTGCTTAGAGTGGATGGATCCTCTTCTATGGCTGCCTGGGGAGCTCTCCCTGATGCTCGTCTGCTCCAAACAGGAACAGTGCAAGAGCCCAGTTATGGCCAATGTCAGGGGTTCCTAGGACAGAAGCTGGGGCTGGTCATCCTTCTTTAAGGTAAAGAAACACTGACTTGAGAAGTGATGCATATTTTCATACTATGAAACTTTGAACACTTTCAAAAATTTATTTTCCAATTTTCCCTTTCTATTTCTTTTCTGAGGACAGTGGTAAGAAAAGCTCTTCTGCTTTAATTCTTGAGCTTTCTCCCTATCTGTCCTTTCTCCTGACCCATCTGCTCTCTCCCTTGCCCTTGCACAGACCTGACCCGCAGCCCTGCCTGCCGCGACCACATCCCCAGGATCCGTACCATCACCCAGAGCTCTGATTCTGAGACTGTTCTGGCTGACGTGGTTGTTCTAACTTTGCATCTTTCCCACTTTCCTGCTTCCTTTGAAGTCAGTTCTGTCTGCCTTCAGTCCACAAATCTTTATTCAGCATCTACTGTGTGAATAGCCCAGTGCCAGGTCCTTCCAGTTCATCAGTGAACAAAATTCCAAGATTCTTTTTCTCCTAGAACTTACATTGAAGTCTGTCTGGGGATACACAGAATATATAATAAATATAACAAATAGGTAAATTAGATAGTATTTTAGTGATGAGGGGGGAAAGTAGGGAAAAAAGAACAGAAAAAAATTGAGTAAGAAGGATCAGAATTCCTGAGAATAAGAGCGGTTGCAATGAAACAGGTAAACTGAGAAAATGAGATTTGAACAAAGACTCAAAGGAGTCACCCTGGAGATTTGGGGAAGGGATTCCCAGGAGGGTGAAGAGCCAGTGCAAATTCCCCAGGGCAGCACAGGCCTGGCGAGGAGGTTGTAGGGCAGCAGGAAGAGAAGAAAGTGGGGAAGAGATGAGGATGCGCAGAGGGGAGAGGTAGCAGACAAGCGTGACGTCAGAGCAGGGTCACACTGTGGGCCCAGTGAGAAGTTACGGAAGAGTGTCAAGCAGAAAGGGAGGTGATCCGACTCATATCTGAAAAGGATTCGTCTGGCTATGGAGTTGAAAATGAGGTCCAGAGAAGCAAGGATGGATACAGAGATGCTGGTGGCCCGTATCAGGGTGGGGACGGTGGTGGTTTGGGGTTGACATACAAACACTACTATATAAACTAGATAACCAAGTAGGACCTCCTGTATATCACAGAGAGCTCCACTCAGCACTCGGCAATAACCTAAAGGGAAAAGAATCTGAAAAAGAATGGATATATGTATATGCATAATGGAATCACTTTGCTATACACCTGGAACTAAAACAACATTGTAAATCAACCATCCTCTAACATAAAATAAAAATTAAATTTAAAAAATATTGCCAGAATTACCAAAATGTGGCGCAGACACGCAAAGTGAGCAAATGTTGGAACATGGTGTCAAGACACTTCCTTGATGCACGGTTGCCAGAAGCCTTCAATGTGTAAAAGACACAATACCTGTGACGTGCAATAAAGCAAATAGAATTAAAAAAACAAAGCAGCACCATCAGATCTGCTGACAGATTAGATGTGGAAAAGGTGAGAAAGAGCCAAAGAAGACGCAGGGTTGAATCTCCAATTGTTAGAGAATTGAGGTATCACCTCACACTGGTCAGAAGGTCCACCATCAAAAAATCTACAAAGAATAAACACTGGAGAGGGTGTGGAGAAAAGGGAACCTGCCTACTCTGTTGATGGGAATGTAAACTGGAGCATCCACTATGGAGGACATCATGGAACAAAACCAAAAATAGAACCGCCCTGCGAGCATGCTCAGTGGTGTCCAGCCACCAGGCTCCTCTGTCCATGGAATTCTCCATGGAGTGCGTTGCCATTCCCTCCTCCAGGGGATCTTCCCCACCCAGGGATCAGGCCTGCATTTCCTGTGTCTCCTGCAAGCAGGCGGTTTCTTTACCACTGAGTCACTGGGAAAGCCCAGCAATGCCACGATCGGGACTGCACCCTGAGAAAGCCACAATGCTAGAAGACACACGCACACACACTTCAGACTAGAAGATACACACACACACACTTCAGACTAAAAGATACACACACACACACACTTCAGTCTTCATTGTGTTACTACTTTCAATAGCCAGGACATGGAAGCAACCTAGCTGTCCACCAACAGATGAATGGATAAAGAAGATGTGGTACATATATACAATGGAATATTACTGAGCCATAAAAAGGAACAAAACTGGGTCATTTGTAGAGACGTGGATGGACCCAGAGACTGTCATACAGGGTGAAATAAGTCAAAAAAAAGAAAAACAAATATCATGTGTTGACAAATATCATGTATGTGAAATCTAGAAAAAATGGTACAAATGAACCTATTGGCAAAGCAGAGATAGAGTCATAGAGAACAAATATATGGACACCAGGGAGGTGAAAGATGTGGATGAATTTGGAGATGGGGATTGATATTTATACACCACTATGTATGAAACCTACTGTCCAGCACAGGGAGCTCTCCTCCTTGCTCTGTAGTGACCTAAATGGGAAGGAAATCCCCCAAAGGTGGGATATGTGCACATATAATTGATCCACTCTGCTGTACAGAAGAAACGAACAAAACGTGGTAAAGCAACCCACACTCCAATAAAGATTACGTATGAAAGGATGTCTGGGGGAGCATTTGCAGGGGTAGAGTGGCTGTGGCTGGAGAAGGGAAAATGGGGGGGTGGCACCCCTTTGAGGAGAACAGTGACAGCTCAGTTCAGGACAAGCTGAGGAGGAAGTCAGAGATGATGGAGGACAGTGGGGCTCTCGGTTTCAGGAGACAGGTCTGGCCTGGAAAGACAGATTCCGGAGTTGTTACCATCTAGACGGTAATTGCAACCTCACTGGAAACTTCCTTTTGTTTGATGAGGTCTTTCTTATCAAATAAGCTTGCTTTAACCCTCCTGCAGTACTTGGATGCAATCTCAAAAAACGACAGAATGATCTCTGTTTGTTTCCAAGGCAAACCATTCAATATCACTGTAATCCAAGCCTATGCCCCAACCAGTAACGCTGAAGAAGCTGAAGTTGAATGGTTCTATGAAGATCTACAAGACCTTTTAGAACTAACACCAAAAAAGATGTCCTTTTCATTATAGGCGACTGGAATGCAAAAGTAGGAAGTCAAGAAACAATTGGAGTAACAGGCAAATTTAGCCTTGGAATGTGGAATGAAGCAGGGCAAAGGCTAATAGAGTTTTGCCAAGAGAACGCACTGGTCATAGCAAAGACCCTCTTCCAACAACACAAGAGAAGACTCTACACATGGACATCACCAGATGGTCAACACCAAAATCAGATTGATTATATTCTTTGCAGGCAAAGATGGAGAAGCTCTGTACAGTCAGCAAAAACAAGACCAGGAGCTGACTGTGGCTCAGATCATGAACTCCTTATTACCAAATTCAGACTCAAATTGAAGAAAGTAGGGAAAACCACTAGACATTCAGGTATGACCTAAATCAAATCCCTTATGATTATACAGTGGAAGTGAGAAATAGATTTAAGGGCCTAGATCTGACAGACAGAGTGCCTGATGAACTATGGAATGAGGTTCGTGACATTGTACAGGAGACAGGGATCAAGACCATCCCCATGGAAAAGAAATGCAAAAAAGCAAAATGGCTGTCTGGGGAAGCCTTACAAATAGCTGTGAAAAGAAGAGAGGCAAAAAGCATAGGAGAAAAGGAAAGATATAAGCATCTGAATGCAGAGTTCCAAAGAATAGCAAGAAGAGATAAGAGAGCCTTCCTCAGTGATCAGTGCAAAAAAATAGAGGAAAAGAACAGAATGGGAAAAACTAGAGATCTCTTTAAGAAAATTAGAGCTACCAAGGGAACATTTCATGCAAAGATGGGCTCGATAAAGGACAGAAATGGTAGGGACCTAACGGAAGCAGAAGATATTAAGAAGAGGTGGCAAGAATACACAGAAGAACTGTACAAAAAAGAGCTTTGTGACCCAGATAATCACGATGGTGTGATCACTCACCTAGAGCCAGCCATCCTGGACTGTGAAGTCAAGTGGGCCTTAGAAAGCATCACTATGAACAAAGCTAGTGGAGGTGATGGAATTCCAGTGGAGCTGTTTCAAATCCTGAAAGGTGATGGTGTGAAAGTGCTGCACTCAATATGCCAGCAAATTTGGAAAACTCAGCAGTGGCCACAGGACTGGAAAAGGTCAGTGTTCATTCCAATCCCAAAGAAAGGCAATGCCAAAGAATGCTCAAACTACTGCACAATTGCACTCATCTCACATGCTAGTAAAGTAATGCTCAAAATTCTCTAAGTCAGGCTTCAGCAATACGTGAACCGTGAACTCCCTGATGTTCAAACTGGCTTTAGAGAAGGCAGAGGAACCAGAGATCAAATTGTCAACATCCGTTGGGTCATGGAAAAAGCAAGAGAGTTCCAGAAAAACATCTATTTCTGCTTTATTGATTGTGCCAAAGCCTTTGACTATGTGCATCACAATAAACTTTGGAAAATTCTGAAAGAGATGGGAATACCAGACCACCTGACTTGCCTCTTGAGAAACCTGTATGCAAGTCAGGAAGCAACAGTTAGAAGTGGACATGGAACAACAGACTGGTTCCAAATAGGAAAAGGAGTCCGTCAAGGCTGTATGTTGTCACCCTGCTTATTTAACTTCTATGCAGAGTACATCATGAGAAACGCTGGGCTGGAAGAAGCACAAGCTGGAATCAAGATTGCCAGGAGAAATATCAATAACCTCAAACATGCAGATGACACCACTCTTATGGCATAAAGTGAAGAGGAACTAAAAGCCTCTTGATGAAAGTGAAAGAGGAGAGTGTAAAAGTTGACTTAAAGCTCAACATTCAGAAAACGAAGATCATGTCATCTGGTCCCATCACTCCATGGGAAATAGACGGGGAAACAGTGGAAACAGTGTCAGACTTTATTTTTGGGGGCTCCAAAATCACTGCAGATGGTGACTGCAGCCACGAAATTAAAAGACACACTTATTCCTTGGAAGGAAAGTTATGACCAACCTAGATAGCATATTCAAAAGCAGAGACATTACTTTGCCAACAAAGGTCCGTCTAGTCAAGGCTATGGTTTTTCCTGTGGTCATGTATGGATGTGAGAGTTGGACTGTGAAGAAGGCTGAGTGCCGAAGAATTGATGGTTTTGAAGTGTGGTGTTGGAGAAGACTCTTGAGAGTCCCTTGGACTGCAAGGAGATCCAACCAGTCCATTCTGAAGGACATCAGCCCTGGGATTTCTTTTCTTTTCTTTTCTTCTTCTTCTTTTTTTTTTTTTTTTTGCCACCTAGGCTTGCTCTGGGATTTCTTTGGAAGGAATGATGCTAAAGCTGAAACTCTAGTACTTTGGCCACCTCATGCGAAGAGGAGGACTCATTGGAAAAGACTCTGCTGCTGGGAGGGATTGGGGGCAGGAGGAGAAGGGGACAACAGAGGATGAGATGGCAGGATGGCATCACCGACTTGATGGACAGGAGTTTGAATTAACTCCGGGAATTGGTGATGGACAGGGAGGGCTGAAAAAGAAAGTGAAGTTGCTCAGTCGTGTCCGACTCTTTGTGACCCCATGGACTGTAGCCTACCAGGCTCCTCCCTCCATGGGATTCTCCAGGCAAGGGTACTGGAGTGGATTGCCATTTCCTTTTCAGGGGATCTTCCCAACCCAGGGATCGAACCTGGGTCTCCTGCATTTCAGGCAGACGCTTTAACCTCTGAGCCGGGGTTGCAAAGCACTGGACGTGACTGAGTGACTGTATGAACCCTCCTGGCTTTCCTTGCAAAAAGAAGCTAAGAGCATGGCGTGTTTGGAAAGGCACAGGCTTTGGAGCTGACAGCTCTGCATCAGGACTCTGTCCTGCTCCCTCATCAGGTGGCTTTGGGCACGTCCCTTCGCTCCCTGAGTTCCAATTTCTCTATCTGAAAACTTGGGTGATAACTCTCAATTCTTACGGGTGTTGAGCTCATGAGATTGAATGATGCCTATGAACCTCCTCGCACATAGTAGGTATTTAACAATTAATTTTCTTCCCCCCTTTAAAGCTACTTTGGGACTTCCTGGTGGTCCAATAGTTAAGACTCTGTGCTTTCAATGGAGGAGGCGCAGGTTCGATCCCTGGTTGAGGAACTAAGATCACACGTGCTGTAAGGTATGGCCAAATCAATGAATAACAATAAAAGCTACTGTGGAAAACCAGCAGCTCCGTTCTTAATTCTCTGGCCCAGCCTCAGCATCCCCTGGGAGCTGGTTCAAAATGCATATTCTCAAGCCCTCCATCTGGGACTCAGTTCAGAAATTTCAGGGTTGGACCCCACAGTCTGTTTAAGCAAGGCCTACAGGTGATTCTGGTAAATGCTAGACTTTGAGAACCTCAGCTTTAGTTCATAATCTTCATAAGCTTTTGTTCATATACTCCCACCTGACCCCTGAGCACACCTATCTTTCTCTGTTCATAGCTGGCAGTTGTCAGAAAAGGTTCTATTCCCCAAATAAATGACTTTGCTCCAGGTTCATTTTATTTATCCTTTCGACCTGACCCTCCAGTGGAGTCCAGACTTAACACTTCCAGTTCTCTCCACATGAAACTGGTCGAGAAGATGCTGAGACTCAACACGGTTACAACCACCCACTCTCCCCCACTCCCACCCCCTTCAAAAATAAAAACCTGCTGTGAGACGAACACCTTCCCTCTCTCTGCCCAGGTTCCCTGCTTTGATAATAGAGAGAGCTGTTTGCCGAATGTTCACCCTATGTGCACATGGCAAGTCTTGTTGCTTCTTGCTCCTCCCTGTAAGTCCAGAAGGTGGGACGCAGGTGAGAGCCCACTTAACAGACAAGGAGTTGAGGATTAAGGACATTAAACAGCTAACTCAAGGGGATACGGTTTGTGCTGGTCAGGGGCACGGAGGGAGACGGCTGCTGGAGGGGGAGAAGGGACCCTCTCTGTCGCGCTCTGCTGGGGGGCAGACCCCAAGGCTTCTGGCCAGGAGAAGCGCTTCCCCTTCGTGCAGAGAGGGACTGTGTGTGTGTGTGTGTGTGTGTGTGTGTGTGTGTGTGTCTGTTCCTCCAGGTGCAAGAAAATTGAATTGAGTCATCTCCTGGCAGGCCGTAATCGAGGAACTTTAATTCCTCTCTTTGGAGTCCTACTCTCAGCCTCTCCTCATTGGCTCTGTTTTGAAAATGTGTTTCACTGAAGTAGAGCTGGCTTGCAGCGTCGCCTTAGTCTCAGGTGCACAGCACAGTGAACCAGGTAGGCACATACGTACACCCATTCTCTTCCCGATTGTTTCCCCGTGTAGCTTATTACAGGACACTAGCAGACCCCCTTGTGCTCTGCAGAAGGTCCTGACTGTCTTATACGCAGCAGTGTGTATTTGTTAATCCCAGACTCCTCGTTTAGCCCTCCCACAACGGTTCCCCTTTGGTAAGCATAAATTTGTTGTCTAGCTCTGGAGTCTGTTTTATAAATAAGTGCATTTGTATTATTATTTTTAGATTCCATGCATAACTGACAGCGCCCTTGCTCTTGGGGAAAGCTGGGCCTCTCTGTCTCCATGGAGCCATCAATGCAGCTTCACAAATAGGTTGTCCGCCACTTGATGCTACGGTTAGTTTGTTTCTCTATAATTGTCTTTGGGGAATCTGGAAATGAAGACGGCTTTCCTCATTCCTTGGGAAAAGAAGGGTTTTTTTTTTTTTTTTTTAGTTCAACTCTTTAAATGTATACAACACAATTATTTAAGAAACAAGTAGGAGTTTTCATAAGGAGGGTTCAGTTCAGTTCAGTTCACTCACTCAGTCGTGTCTGACTCTTTGTGACCCCATGAATGGCAGCACGCCAGGCCTCCCTGTCCATCACCAACTCCCAGAGTTCACTCAGACTCACTTCCATCGAGTCAGTGATGCCATCCAGCCATCTCGTCCTCGGTCGTCCCCTTCTCCTCCTTCCCCCAATCCTTCCCAGCATCAGAGTCTTTTCCAATGAGTCAACTCTTCGCATGAGGTGGCCAAAGTACTGGAGTTTCAGCTTTAGCATCATTCCTTCCAAAGAAATCCCAGGGCTGATCTCCTTCAGAATGGACTGGTTGGATCTCCTTGCAGTCGGCAAAGTAATGTCTCTGCTTTTGAATATACTATTTAGGTTAGTCATAACTTTCCTTACAAGGAATAAGCGTCTTTTAATTTCATGGCTGCAGTCACCATCTGTGGTGATTTTGGAGCCCCCAAAATAAAGTCTGACACTGTTTCCCCATCTATTTCCCATGAAGTGATGGGACCAGATGACATGATCTTCATTTTCTGAATGTTAAGCTTTAAGCCAACTTTTTCACTCTCCTCTTGCACTTTCATCAAGAGGCCTTTTAGTTCCTCTTTTCTGCCATAAAGGTGGTGTCATCTGCATATCTGAAGTTATTGATACTTCTCCTGGCAATCTTGATTCCAGCTTGTGCTTCTTCCAGCCCAGCGTTTCTCATGATGTACTCTGCATATAAGTTAAATGAGCAGGGTGACAATATACAGCCTTGTCGTAGTCCTTTTCCTATGTGGAACCAGTCTGTTGTTCCACGTCCAGTTCTAACTGTTGCTTCCTGACCTGCATACAGGTTTCTCAAGAGGCAGGTCAGGTGGTAGAATAAATTCAGAGATGTGGAGGAGAGGGTAAGCGTAGCAAAAAATAGCAGCAGAGTGGACAATAAGCGGGTCTGCAGTGTAGACTGATCATTTGCACTTGTGATGGCTGAGCCGCAAACAGCAGCCACTCATGAATGTCTCGGTGCAGGCTGGCTTCAGTACACCGTCATGGTTTCACCCTGAAAGCTGACAAAGTCTTCAGAGTATCATCAGCTCTAGTCCTCTGCCACTGAGACACACCATGACGAGGCCTCGCAAGCCCAGCGAGGGGAAAAGTCCCCGCGGAAGGCCCCGGGCTGAGAGCTGCGCTGGAGGCCTTCTGCCCGCGCTGAGCCGGGAGCTGGCTGAGCGCCGGGTCCCCTGCACCCGGCACCGCTCGGGCAGAACGCACAGGCCGTTTGGAAACGGGTGATCTCCTCAGCTGCCAGAGTACGTTTTCTCTTTTTAACCGATGCATTAAAGGCTTATTCTTTGGAAACTTAGCTGTCCCAAGAGGATATGATCCAACCCGAATTGGAGAGATTGGGTCAAATGAGAGAGTGTTTCTTAAAATAGAAGGGGATTTTCACTTTGAGGACCGGCAGGTTTTCCCCTCTTCTTAGTCACAGAGGTGGTGCTCTCGCCGACTCGCCCTTCCTCCCCCTTCTGCTTCCTGACTCGTTATAAAAACACCAGGGAGCGAACTTCTGATTTAAAACATTTTCTTCATGCATTTGATGGAAGCCTGGTCTTTTCTGTTAACAAAACATTTAGGAGTCCAGTAGTTCTAACTCTAGTAGTTCTGTGTAGATGCTGCTTGTGGAGTTTGGGGACAGATCATATATTCAAAGTGATGCTGAAATTAAAAAACAACAACAACAACCCCGTGGGCTCTGGCTTGTGGTGAGGAGCGGGCATTACAGCTCACAGCGGTGCTGGAAGACCTCGTGGGCGGTGCTCCCTGGACAAGGCCACTCCCGGGATATGAAATGTTGTTCAGTTGCTCAGTCATGTCCAACTCTTTGTGACCCCATGGACTGCAGCACGCCAGGCTTCCCTGTCCTTCACTATCTCCCGGAGATTGTTCAAACTCATGCCCATTGAGTTGGTGATGCCATCCAACCATCTCATCCTCTGTCGTCCCCTTCTCCTCCCATCTTCAGTCTTTCCCAGCATCAGGGTCTTTTCCAATGAGTCCGCTCTTCGCGTCAGGTGGTCAAAGTATTGGAGCTTCGGCTTCAGCCGAGACTGTGTTAATTTCCTTATCAAGTGTACCTAGCCTGCTTTCTACTCGTTCTCACAACTAGCTTCATGGCCCCAACGAGCTATGCAAGAT
Organism: Nanger dama; assembly: GCA_917880005.1. Lineage (NCBI taxonomy): Eukaryota > Metazoa > Chordata > Mammalia > Artiodactyla > Bovidae > Nanger > Nanger dama. The sequence continues at coordinate 3,003,572 of CAKJTW010000021.1, read as the reverse complement.
TTGGAAAGTCTTTTCACATCCCTGGACTTCGGTTTCTTTTAAAATGTTGGATACATTATCTTTAACATTTTCATCAGCTCAAAATTTCTCTAGTTTCTTATCTCTGTTTTTATGTTCTAATGCATTTGACTCTGGTCTTAATTTGTAAGCTAATCTTAGTATTTAGGTTTCATTTGAAATAAATGTCACAAGCAGAGATGGGAGGAAATAGTGTCTTAAGTACAAGAATTAGAAACTCGTGAATTACAGTGAAGCTTAGATCGTATGCTTAGTCGCTCAGTCGTGTCTGACCCTTTGTGACCCCATGCACCGTAGCCCGCCAGGCTCCTCTGTCCATGGGATTCTCCAGGCAAGAATACTGGGGTGGGTTGCCATTTCCTCCTCTAAGAGATCTTTCCGACCTAGGGATCAAACTTGTGTCTCCTACATTGGCAGGTGGATTCTTCACCACTGACCCACCTGGGAAGCCCCAGATGACCCCTGTTTAAAAGGCAATAACATTATTTGGAGGGCAAACAAAGAAGACTGAAGATGTAATTGTGAATGCTCTGCAAATAGACGAGGACAGTGGTATCACTGATGGCTGTCTTTTATGTGAAAGCCACTCTTGGAATTGTATAGCCGTTTGTTAAGGGTATTACAAAGTGGAGTGTTTTTCTAGATGTCTGTGTATTCTCATATTGGGAATCCTGAAATAATCCCTGTCATAAATGAAAAACAAAGATACAATTTATTCTAGAAAGTGAAAGTGTTACTCACTTAGTTGTGTCCGACTCTTTGTGACCCCATGAATTGTAGCACACCAGGCTCCTCTGTCCATGGAATTCTCCAAGCAAGAATACTGGAGTGGAAAGCCATTCCCTTCTCCTGGAGATCTTCCTGACCTAGGGATCAAACCTGGGTCTCCTGCATTGTAGGTAGCTTCTTTACCATCTGAGCCACCAGGAACCCCGTAATGATAGAATATTAGAGAATAATTGATATAGTTTGGAAATTTTTACAAACAAGAAGACACATTGAGACAGTTATTTTGACTAATGTCTGTATCTACTCATAAATTAAAATACTGAAAAGAAATTATATAAACATTAAGACAAGTTGAGACAGTTATTTTGAATAATGTGTATACTTAATCATAACTTAAAACCCTCAAAGGAAATACAAACACAGGCTCTTCCTTTAATGGAGGACATTACAGGCTGCGTGAGGGTCAGAACAAACCACAGGTTTAGCTGCGAAGTAAGCTGTTATGATTGTTAAGGTCAGGGGCTCACATTTTAAACAGTCTGAGCATGGTAGTATGTGTTTTCCAAGCTAGTGTTTTAAAAAATGTTCATAAATATGTATTCCCCAGACATAGCTACTAGAGGAAGTCTTGTCAACTTTCATGCACTTGCATGACAGACTGGCTTTCTTTTTTTCATACAGAGGAGACACAGCTGATTCAAAGCTCAGAACTGTTCAATAGCAGTTATGTGATACCGTGACAAGCTCTGTCTGCGCTTGTTTAAAACCGTTCCATAGAGGATGCTTCAAAGCGTGGCACCAAGTGGCAACTGGAAGAAAGCTGCTTCATTAACAGCTGCCAGTTCTTGCCCACTCCAGGCAGGCTGCAGCGCCTCTGTGTAGCCCCGGCGTCTACTGCTGTCACCATCTAGCTCTAAAAAATCAGTTTACATTTTGTACAAGTATAAGGGAATACCTTTGTGCAAGCCAAGTCCTAGCTTATATGAACTAAATATGTGTTAAGCCAGCAGAAGCAATGGCCAAATGGGAAACCACTCTCTCTCCCTGCAGACTTCATACTGTATCCCCTTTTACCAAAATGTAAATAAAGAGGTTCCAGTTCAGGGCCTTTTCAATAAACCCCAGCTGAGAGAGAAATTCTCATCTCCCACTTCTCCTTCTCTGCCTCGTTTTCCTTTCCCCTTTCTTCCTCTAAAGAAAGCTTATTGAAATGTCGTTGATTGACAGTGTCGGTTAATTTCTGCTGTATAGGGAACTGATTCAGTTATATAAATATGTGTGTGTACATATATACATATGCACGTTCTTTTGGGGGGTGTTCTTTTATGGCTTATCACAGGTTATTGAATATAGGTCTCTGAGCTACACAGTTGTATCTTGTTGTCTATCCATTCTGTATGGCATAGGTTGCATCAGCTAGTCCCAGACTCCCAGTCCATCCCTCCCATAGCTTGCCTCCCCCTTGGGAACCACCAGTTTGTTCTCTTTGTCTGTGAGTCTCTTGTTGTGTTGTAGATATGTTCATCTGAGTTCTAGTTTAGATCTCACGTGAAGGTGATATTGTGTGGTGTTTGTGTCTCTCTTTCTAACTGACTTCACTCAGCAGGATCATCTCACAGTCCATCCATGTTGCGCGAATGGCGTTATTTCATTCTTTTTATGGCCGAGTGGTACTCCATTGTGTGCACACACGCACGTGTGCACATACACACGCCCCCCCTCCGCCCCCGCATCTTCTCTGTTCATCCCTCTGCTGATGGACACCTATTGGCATGTCTTGCCCATTGTGAAGAGTGCTGCTGTGAGCATCGGAGTGCGGGGATCTTTCAAGCTACCGTTGTATCTGGATGTGTGTCCAGGAGTGGGGCCCTGGCCCCACAGCAGCTCCAGCTGCAGTTTCCTGAGGGCCCGCTGCTCTGCGTCCACCATGGCTGCGCAGTCTCCATTCCCCCACATCTCTTTATCCTTTTGGCGGTGGATGGACACTTAGACTGCTCCCAAGTCTTAACTGTTGTGAACAGGCTGCTGTGAACACAGGGGTGAGTGTACCGTTTTGGATTAGGGTTTTACCTTCTTCTGTTTTCTTTTTGCAGATATAATATTCATTTGTTATTTCATGCATTTCTGCATTATTTTTATGAGGTTAATTTTGGCTGCGGGGGTCTGGGTTGCCGGGCAGGCTTTTCTCCCGCTGGGCTGCGCAGGAGCGGCCCTCTGCTTGGGCTGCGTGACTTCTCATTGTGGGGGCCTCTCTGGTTGCAGAGCACAGACTCTAGGTCACAGCAGATTCAGTAGCTGGGGCTCCTGGGTTCTAGAGCACAGCCTCACAGTTGGGGCCCACGGGCCAACTGCTCCTTGGCGGGTGGAACTTCCCCTGGTCCCCCACGTTGGCAGGCCGATTCTTGACCTCCGAGCCCTTCTTCCGTTTTCTTATCCTCTCGATGCTCTTATCTTCTTTTCCACTGACCGTCTGTTTCTCCTGCCTCTGCTGTTTCCCTCTTCTTTTTCCTCCTTGTTCTTTTCCTCTCTCCCTGCATTTCCTTCTTCCCTCTGTGCTTCCAATTCTGCTTCTTGTCTGCCTTCCAGTGCTGAAATCACCACAGGCTAATAGAGCCAAGTACATTGCATTTGCCAGACGTGATTTGATGTCTACCGCAGAATACTGATATCAAATTTTCCTTGTGTTTCTGCAGGCAATTATGAAACGTGAAATATTGGCTTTTCAAAGTCCTATCCTAATCAGAAATGTATTATGTAAAACCAATACATGTGAAATGCAGGGTGGAATTATGAACATTTAAAAAAAACAAATACTATTTCATTCACTAATAGCCACTAACAACTATATAGACTTAGCCTGTTAAGTAAACAAGCAAAGAATTAGATCATTTCATTCAGCTATAAGTAGTAGATAATTCATAAATTATACTTTCTTGTTCCAGTATATATTAACAGGAAGCTTTTAGAGTAACACTCTCTCAGATCTAGAACAAATTAGGTTCCACTGAAACAAAACAAATACAGAAAAACAAAGCCTGGAGTCATGTTATGCAAACCGACCCCTGGGAGCCCTCTGGGATCCAGCCTCAGTTCCTTGAGAAAGGCAGAGCTGGCCAGCAGATGCAAGCTGTCTGAATACAGAGAAAGCAAACGGCTATATTCTGTTTACATTAGTCCTTAGGAAGCAAATATTGAAATAGAGAAATTCTGATGCCAGCCTCTGTATCTCCCTGTGAACTAAAAGATGCTAAGTTTCTACAGGGCCCAAAATATTTACTTCTGTCTTCTTTTCCCTAGAAATCCCAACGTGAATATCTAGATAACGGGAAGCACTAAAAACGAGAAATTTGAAAGATGCTACCTTTGGGTCTTAAGATATTATTTTATTTAGACTTTGCCTGTGCTAGGGCTTCACTGAGGCACCAGCTTTCCCTGCAGCCTTCTGTCGCCCTGCACCAGCTCTAGAGCGCCCGGCCCCGCTGCTTCTCATGAGGGATCCTAGTCCCCTGCTGCTGCTGCTAAGTCGCTTCAGTCGTGTCCTACTCTGTGTGACCCCATAGATAGCAGCCCACCAGGCTCCCCCCGTCCCTGGGATTCTCCAGGCAAGAACACTGGAGTGGGGTGCCATTTTCTTCTCCAATGCATGAAAGTGAAACGTGAAAGTGAAGTCGCTCAGTTGTGTTTGACTTGCAGCGACCCCATGGACTGCAGCCCACCAGGCTCCTCCGTCCATGGGATTTTCCAGGCAAGAGTACTGGAGTGGGGGTGCCATTGCCTTTTCTGCCTAGTCCCCTGATTGGGGGTCCCCTGACCGGGGATCAAACCCTTTCCCCTGCTTGGGAAGGCAGATTCCTACCCACTGGACTGCCAGGGAAGTCCCAAGACATCATTCTGAAATACAGAAGAGAAATATGATCTAATTTTAAGACTAATGTAACTGAAGCATCTATTTAAAATCTATAAAGGTAGTTGGTCAGGAATCCCAGTGTTTTCTGATCACTCAGCAGGTCTTCCTCTCAAATCTCTCAGGAAGGTGCCCAGCTAATCCATGGCAAGTTGCTCAGTCATCACTACTTATTAAATATCTTCTACTCTACTGGTTATACTATAATTTGTAAGCCAGTGTATGAAAACCACATCAGCAAATGGCCTTATAAATATTAAATATCAAAGTCACTTAATTAAGATTGGCCTGTGATTTTTTTTAGATCTAGATGAAAATGAGTTTCTGGCTTATTTAGATACTAACCTACACTCCTGGGGGCTAGCCTAAACCACTCGGGTTTTGTCTTTCTCAAATTATGTTGATGGCATGCTCTTTTGTTAAAAAAAAAAGATTTTCATTTGGAAATAATTTAAAGTGTACTGAAAAGTTCAAAGATAAGAATAGCAGGATTTTCCTGGTAGTCCGATGGTTAAGAATCCACTTGCCAGTGCAGGGGACATAGGTTCTATCCCTGGTCACGAATCGAAGATCCCACGTGCTGCAGAGCAGCTCAGCCCTTGCACCACAAGTACTGAAGCCCGCGTGCTCTGAAGTCCGGGCTTTGCAACAGGAGAAACCAGCGGGCTGGGAAGCCATGCACCGCGACCAGAGCAGGCCCCACTCACTGCACTGGACAGAGCCTGCCTCAGCAAGGAAGACGCAGCGCAGCCGGAAAAAGTGTAAGGGCAGCACAGACGAGAGCTTTCCGCTCCCTGCTTCACCTGTTACTCACACTTTACGCCATTTGCTTTGTTCCTTGCGCACCCTCTGTGTGTGTGTGAGACTGTGTGTGCAAGTGTATATACATGCGGTGGTTTAGTTGCTAAGTCGAGTCTTACTCTTGGCGACCCCATGGACTGTAGCCTGCCAGGCTCCCCCGTCCAAGGGATTCTCCAGATAAGAATATTGGAGAGGGTTGCCACTTCCTTCTCCAGGGGACTTGCCCCACCCTGGGGCTGAAGCTGGGTCTCCTGCATTGCAGGTGGATTCTTTACCAACTGAGCCACCAGGGATGCCTATATATGTGTGTGTGTGGACATGAGTACATGTATTTTGTGACTTATTTAGAAGTCAGTAGCATACGTCATGGCCCCCTTAGTAGGTAAAGCCCGAATACACAGTGCGTTTCCTCTGGATTCTCCTCTATGGACCCGGTTACGCCCTTTTAGCCCCCTTCTCGCTCCTCAGGCTGGTTCTGGTCTGGGATCGTCTAGGGTAGGGTGTTGTATTGTGCGCTCGTGTTTCTTTAATCTCCTTTCATGTGGAACGATTTCATAGCCTTTGGGGGTCGCCTGATGTTTCCTAGTAATTAGATTTAGGTGATGCATTCCTGGCTGGAATATCACCTAAGTGGTGCTGATTTGCTCACAGCTAATGACATGAATTTCCATCACCCTGTCAAGTGTTGTCCTGTATCTTCACTGTAGAGTTACTGTTTTTTTTTCCTTACAACTAATAAGCAATCTGTGGGAAACACATTGAGATCATGCGAGTATTCTACCCCTCCTTGAACTTTCTCCTAGATTGAGCATCTGTTGCTGATTCTTGCTTGAACTCATTTTCTCTGTGATGGTTGCAAAATGTACAAAACTCCAATATTCTGCCTTCACCAGTTGGCACTTGACATTCTGCTGTAAATAGGTCTCTCCTTTCCCCCTCATTTCTTTATGTGCTTATTAAAAGTGAGAGCTTATAGATTCCTTTTTCTTCTCAATATAGTTCATTACTGTCCTTAAATGTTTGGTACTCAGTTAACACAGATTTGGCCAGGGGAACCCCTTCAAGCTGATTCTCACGTCTTTGTGACTTGGCCTCACGAATTTTGTGAGCACATCCTTATGATATATTCCAAGCTCATCTTGAATCTATTCTTCCCTGGCTCCAGAATTGGCCATTTTTCAGGAGCCCTGTTTCCTTTTAGTGGGGAATGATAAAAAAAACACAGATCCATGTGTTCATTGCTACTGAGGTATCTTTGCTCCTAGGGCCTTTCATGCATGTATTAATAAAATACATGCATGTATGTATACATATACAAACGCAAACTCACATATACGCACATACACGCAGTGCTCCCCAGCCTTTTTGGCACCAGGGACCTATTTCGTGGAAGACAATTCTTCCATGGACAAGGAATGGAGGGATGGTTTTGGGGTGATTCAAGCGGATTACTTTTACTGTGCACTTCATTTGTAATCTAATGTTCCTGCTGATCTGACAGTAGGTACGGGTCCGAGGCCTGGAGGTTGGGGACCCGTGCACACGTATACACACGTGTGTATACATATGTGCATATTCATGAAAAGACAAACACATACTTTTAAAATCACAGCTCACCAGTGTCTCCAACAGAGAAGGCAATGGCACCCCACTCCAGCACTCTTGCCTGGAAAATCCCATGGACGGAGGAGCCTGGTGGGCTGCAGTCCATGGGGTCGCTGAGAGTCGCACAGGACTGAGCGACTTCACTTTCACGTTTCACTTTCATGCACTGGAGAAGGCAATGGCACCCACTCCAGGGCTCTTGCCTGCAGAATCCCAGGGACGGGGGAGCCTGGGGGGCTGCCGTCTGTGGGGTCGCACAGAGGCGGACTGGAGTGACTTAGCGGCGGCAGCGGTGTCTCCACATCCAGTCCATCTCCGCAGGGCTCTTTCTCGCCCGGCCGTTCTGCAGCTTGGGCGGAGCTTCTTCACACTGGGAGCCACACCTCCGAGTGACGCAGGCGCTCGCCCGGGTCACCCACGCCGGTCTCAGAGCGCCTGCACTCACACCGTGGCAATGACAGGTGTGCAAACAGCAGTTCAGCTTCTCCCCACTCCACAGTCCCGTGCGAGACTCAAGTCCTGTGTGTATATATCTGAAGTCAAATACTCTGCTCAAATGTCTCTCAAGCCGGTTTCCTCCTCTTTCTTTCCCAGTTACTATGAACACGGTGAGTGAGGTGAAGTTGCTCAGTCGTGTCTGACTCTTTGGAGACCCCATGGACTGTAACCTACCAGGTTCCTCCGTCCATGGGATTTTCCAGGCAAGAGTGTTGGAGTGGATTGCCATTTCCTTCTCCAATGAACCCCGTATTCACCTGAAATTATACAATTGGATTCACTACTGTGTTCTGCTTTTAGTTTTAGGTTTAAACACTTTTTCCCTTCCCACTGTTGTTGATTTAACTTTTGACTATGTAGAGGAGTAACATGGTTCCCAAACTCAAAACTAAATACAAAGATACAGTCAGAAGCATCCTTCTGTCCTGTATCCCTTTCATCTTGCTCCCTCCTACCCTGTTTTGCACTCTTATTCTTCCTGTGTTTTTTTTTTGGAGGAGGTTTAAAGATAACAGATAAATATATGTTATTTTAATTCCCCTTCTTCTTTTCTTAAAGGGAACATTTTCTTCCTATCTATATACTTTATTGCATTTTACTTTTTAAATTTTTTTTTATCTTATTAATATCTCCTGGAGATAAACTTGCATCAGTTCACAGAGATCATTCTTCTGTTTATAGCTTCCATGGGACTTGGTGGTGATAATAAACCAATCTTCGCTGCTTGGACTTTTATATAGTTTCTGACGTTTTGCAATTACAGCTAATGCTGCACTGATTAACCTTGTGTGGGTGGTCTTTTCGTATTATTGTATGATGAATTCCTACAAGGTGAATTGCTTGCATACTTTCATTAAATATTGTGGAAACTGCCCCTTTCGGGAATTCGCCTTCACTGTGCATTCCTACCAGCAATGGAGGGTCTTGCCTCACGGTCCCCAGAGCTTTGCCAATCAGTAGGTCATGTTGTCAAGCTTTTTAATGTTTGTCAGTCTAATAGATGGCGGTTCCCAGGTGGCTAAGTGGGAAAGAGTCCATCTGCAATGCAGGACATGTGGGTTCGGTCGCTGGGTGGGGAAGATCCTCTGGAAAAGGAAATGGCAACCCACACCAGTATTCTTCGCTGGAAAATCCCATGGACGGAGGAGCCTGCCAGCTATAGTCTATGGGGTCACAAAGACTCAGATTCATTTTGAGTTTGTATTTGGTTTGAGGAATTAATATAATTTTATCTCTCCCCCGCCACCAAATGTTCATCTACTTATCTCAATCAGTCAGTTCAACCGGTCAGTTGTATCTGACTCTTTGCAACCTCATGCACTGCAGCACACCAGGCCTCCACGTCCATCACCAACTCCCAGAACTTACTCGAACTCATGTCCATTGAGTCAGTGATGCCACCCAACCATCTCATCCTCTGTCATCCCCTTCTCCTCCCACCTTCAATCTTTCCCAGCATCAGGGTCTTTTCAAATGAGTCAGTTATTCGCATCAGGTGGCCAAAGTATTGGAGTTTCAGCTTCAGCATCAATCCTTCCAATGAACATTCAGGACTTATTTCCTTCAGGATGGACTGCTTGGGTCTCCTTGCTGTCCAAGGGACTCTCAAGAATCTTCTCCAACACTAAAGTGCTGGTGATAACACAGATGGCTGGGCCCACCTCCCAGTTTTGACTCTGTAGGTCTGGCGTGGGGATCAAGGATTTGCATTAGTAGCAAATTTCCTGGTTCCCACTTTCCCTCCCAATCTCATCAGACAATGTGGTGTAACACAGTTTCAGAAACTAGTGTTGCTTGGGTGGTGGTGGTGGAGGTTTGGGGGGCGTGTCTGGATGGTTCTTGTGTCTGCAAAGCCCCTGACTGAGCTAAGGGGGAGTGATGGAGATGAGTCAGGTCTGCCCTCTTGTTCAGAGCTCACACACTCTTCTGGCTCCGATGGTGCATTGAGCCCTGACCGTGTTTTGCATGACAGCTCGCCACTGTTGCACTTAATGGAGATGTTGCTGGGATGTGACATGTCACCTCCTTTCAATGTGGAGCAGTTGTTTGTGAAATTTTTTAGATGGGCCTGTTTCCACAGGTTCTGGGAAGAAGACATTCTAGGTATTGTAGGCTAACGACTTCCCACTTTTAGCTTCCTTTTGAAAAGAAAATGCCCCCAGTGGGCTTGACAGTGGTGAAACCGGGAAAAGCTTTAAGGACCAGTCGTTTATTGGAGCCCAAAGCATCTACATGCAGATCACATTAAAGCTGGTGTCTGATGCCCAGACTGCTGGTCTCTGCGAGCCCCTCCTTGAATTCTCCATGTGTACGTCAAACTCCTCCTGGCCAGCCCAGAACTCACCCTCTCTTCTGGAGCTTTCCACCCCATCTCCACTCTCCACTTTGGTGACCTGACTCTCCACCTGACCAGTCTGCCAAGCCAGAATCCTCCCACAGCCTCCACTTTCCGGGTCAGCAGCATCCTAACATGATTGCTGTATCTTTTTCTATTTCTCAGCTCTTGCCTCCCCAGGCCTTCTCTTGTCTGATGCTCTGTGCTCACCTCCCAGCTGGTCTCCTGCCCATGACTTGGTCCCAGGGCGAGTTCACCTCCTCAAAGCTGCTGAAGGACTCTCAACATTCCCACTGAGTTCGGGCACTTCTTTCCTTTGCGTGGCTTTCAAGAGGACATTCAAATTTCTCAGCAGGAACAGGTCTCCTCGAGAATTTGCTTCAGTTTGACTTTCTCCTTCAGAGCTCACTGCTTTCTGTTTCATGTCATTCACACCAGTCATAGAAAACCGACCGAAGGCCATGAAGGCCCTCTTCTATTTTGAATCTTAATATAAGAAACTTTTATTTTGATATAACTTCAAACTTAGAGAAAAATTTTTGGCCAGTTCAAAAAAATCCTACATATTACTCACCTAAATCTGCCAGTTGTTAACATTCTTTTCACATTTGCTTCATCATTCTTCCTATCATCTATCTACCTATTTACCTATCTATTTTTATGCTTCAATCAGGATACCTTTATTGAATAAAATACTATTTAAGGTTGTTTCTTTTATAAATTTCAGTGCATACATTTGTAAACTACCATTTACAAATCAACATCTTTACAGGACAAAATAAATTGAATGATACATAGATACATAAGTTAGGTTATTTTTTTACTCCCAATAATATATTTGTGTGATTTTCATAAGACCCCCTAAAAAACCCTTAACTATTATTAAGTCCACATGGCATGTATTTCTTACACTAATATCATTAGTGTAAGATACTGAAAGAGGAACTCCCCAGGTCATTAGGTGCCCCAGATGCTAGTGGAGATCAGTGGAGAAATAACTCCAGAAAGAATGAAGGGATGGAGCCAAAACAAAAACGATACCCAGTTGTGGATGTGACTGGTGATAGAAGCGAGGTCCGATGCTGTAAAGAATAATATTGCATAGAAACCTGGAATGTTAGGTCCATGAATCACAGCAAATTGGAAGTAGTCAAATAGGAGATGGCAAGAATAAACATTGACATTCTAGAAATCAGCTAACTAAAATGGACTGGAATGGTGAATTTAACTCAGATAACCATTATATCTACTCCTCTGAGCAAGAATCCCTTAAAAGAAATGGAGTAGCCTCATGATCAACAAAAGAGTCCAAAATGCAGTACTTGGATGCAGTCTCAAAAAACGACAGAATGATCTCTGTTCGTTTCCAAGGCAAACCATTCAATATCACTGTAATCCAAGCCTATGCCCCAGCCCGTAACGCTGAAGAAGCTGAAGTTGAATGGTTCTATGAAGACCTAAAAGACCTTTTAGAGCTAACACCCAAAACAGATGTCCTTTTCATTATAGGGGACTGGATGCAAAAGTAGGAAGTCAAGAAACAACTGGAGTAACAGGCAAATTTGGCCTTGGAATGCGGAATGAAGCAGGGCAAAGACTAATAGAGTTTTGCCAAGAGAACGCACCGGTCATAGGAAAGACCCTCTTCCAACAACACAAGAGAAGACTCTACACATGGACATCACCAGATGGTCAACATCGAAATCAGATTCATTATATTCTATGCAGCCAAAGATGGAGAAGCTCTATACAGTCAGCAAAAACAAGACCGAGAGCTGACTATGGTTCGGATCATGAGCTCCTTATTACCAAATTCAGACTCAAATTGAGGAAAGTAGGGAAAACCACTAGACATTCAGGTATGACCTAAATCAAATCCTTTATGATTATACAGTGGAAATGACAAATAGATTTAAGGGACTAGATCTGATAGACAGAGTGCCTGATGAACTATGGAATGAGGTTCGTGACATTGTACAGGAGACAGGGATCAAGACCATCCCCATGGAAAAGAAATGCAAAAAAGCAAGCTGTCTGGGGAGGCCTGACAAATAGCTGTGAAATGAAGAGAAGCAAAAAGCAAAGGAGAAAAGGAAAGATATAAGCATCTGAATGCAGAGTTCCAAAGAATAGCAAGGAGAGATAAGAAAGCCTTCCTCAGTGATCAATGCATAGAAATAGAGGAAAACAACAGAATAGGAAAGACTAGAGATCTCTTCAAGAAAATTAGAGCTACCAAGGGAACATTTCATGCAAAGATGGGCTCGATAAAGGACAGAAATTGACCTAATGGAAGCAGAAGATATTAAGAAGAGGTGGCAAGAATACACAGAAGAGCTGTACAAAAAGATCTTCATGACCCCGATAATCATGATGATGTGATCACTAATCTAGAGCCAGACATCTTAGAATTTTGAAGTCAAGTGGGCCTTAGAGAGCATCACTACGAACAAAGCTAGTGGAGGTGATGGAATCCCACTTGAGCTATTTCAAATCCTGAACGATGATGCTGTTCAAGTGCTGCACTCAATATGTCAGCAAATTTGGAAAACTCAGCAGTGGCCGCAGGACTGGAAAAGGTCAGTTTTCATTCCAATCCCCAAAAAGGCAATGCCAAAGAATGCTCCAACTACCACACAATTGCACTCATCTCACATGCTAGTAAAGTAATGCTCAAAATTCTCCAAGCCAGGCTTCAGCAATACGTGAACTGTGAAATTCCAAATGTTCAAGCTGGTTTTAGAGAAGGTAGAGGAACCAGGTATCAAATTGTCAACATCTGCTGGATCATCAAAAAAGCAAGAGAGTTCCAGAAAAACATCTATTTCTGCTTTACTGATTGTGCCAAAGCCTTTGACTGTGTGGATCACAATAGACTGGAAAATTCTGAAAGAGATGGGAATACCAGACCACCTGACCTGCCTCTTGAGAAACCTATATGCAGGTCAGGAAGCAACAGTTATAACGACATGGAACAACTGACTGGTTCCAAATAGGAAAAGGAGTACATCAAGTCTGTATGTTGTCACCCTGCTTATTTAACTTAGATGCTGAGTACGTCATGAGAAACGCTGGACTGGAAGAAGCACAAGCTGGAATCAAGATTGCCAGGAGAAATATCAATAACCTCAGCTATGCAGATGACACCACCCTTATGGCAGAAAGGGAAGAGGAGCTAAAAAGTCTCTTGATGAAAGTGAAAGAGTAGAGTGAAAAAGTTGGCTTAAAGCTCAACATTCAGAAAACGAAGATCATGGCATCAGATCCCATCACTTCATGGGAAATAGATGGGGAAACAGTGGAAACAGTGGAAACAGTGTCAGACTTTATTTTTTTGGGCTCCAAAATCACTGCAGATGGTGATTGCAGCCATGAAATTAAAAGACGCTTAGTCCTTGGGAAAAAAGTTATGACCAACCTAGATAGTATATTCAAACGCAGAGACATTACTTTGCTAACAAAGGTCTGTCTAGTCAAGGCTATGGTTTTTCCTGTGGTCATGTATGGATGTGAGAGTTGGACTGTGAAGAAAGCTGAGCGCTGAGGAATTGATACTTTTTAACTGTGGTGTTGGAGAAGACTCTTGAGAGTCCTTGTGGTCCCTCTTGAGAGTTCATGGGGTCACAAAGCGTTGGACACGACTGAGAGACTACTGAACTGAATATCATTAAGAGGAAAGATCAAATGTTTCATAAACCCCTAGGTATCATGATTAATAGCATTATATAAAAGGGTACTCTAAACGATTTTCCAGTTCCAGTTCAGTCTCTCAGTCGTGTCTGACTCTTTGTGACCACATGAACTGCAGCATGCCAGGCCTCCCTGTCTGTCACCAACTCCTGGAGTCCACCCAAACCCATGTCCGTTGAGTCGATGATGCCTTCCAACCATCTCATTCTCTGTTGTCCCCTTCTCCTCCTTCCCTCAATCTTTCCCAGCATCAGGATCTTTTCAAATGAGTCAGCTCTTCGCATTAGGTGGCCAAAGTATTGGAGTTTCAGCTTCAGCATCAGTCCTTATTTAATTTTGATAAAAGTTCTCTGACTTAGTATCTTTTGTGCTCTTTGTTTTCAATTTTAATAATTAATCTATTTTATCTACCTATCTACATAATACTGTTTTCTGAACCATTTGAGAGTAAGTCATAGACTTACTTTAAGTTCTTTTATCAGTATGTAATTTCTAAGAACAAAGCATTCATGTATACAATCACAGGGCAGTTATGAAACTCAAAAGTTTAACATCAATAAAATAGCATTATATTACCTAATCTATAGCCCTGATTCAAATTTTGCCAATTGAAAAAACATTTTATTGGAGTATAGTTGATTTATTGTATACCTGTGTTAGTTTCAGGTACATAGCAAAGTGAATCATATATATATATAAAATTTATTACAGAGTATTGAGTAGAGCTCCTTGCCCTATACAATAGATCCTCATTGATTATTTATTTTATATACAGTAGTGTGTATATGTTGATCCCAATCTTCACATTTATCATCCTCTTCCATTTCCCTTGGTAACCATAAGTTTGATTTCAAGATCTGTGAATCAGTTTCTGTGTTGTAAATAAGTTCATCTGTATCATTTTTCATTAGATGCCACATATAAGTGATATCACATGACATCTGTCTTTGATTCTCTTCACTTTTATGCTAATCTCTAGGTCCATTTGTGTTGCTGCCGATGGGTTTGTTCTGTTCTTTAGTATGTCTGAGTAATAGTACATTACTCCTCTTCTTTATCCATCCCTCTGTCAATGGACATTTACTTTGCTTAGAGAAATGCAAACTTAAACCGCACAATGAGGTATCACCTCACACCAGTCAGACTGGCCATCATTAAAAAATCTACAAAAATAAATGCTGGAGAAGGTGTGGAGAAAAGGGAACCCTTACACCCTTGGTGGGAATGTAAACTGGTACAACCATTATGGAGAATAGCATGGAGGTTTCTTGAAAAAAAAAAAAAAACACAAAAACAAAAAACAACAAAAGACAGAGCTACAGTTTGACCCTGCAAGCCCACTCCTGGGCATACATCTGGAGAAAATCATAATTCAGAAAGATACGTGCATCTCAGTGTTCATCGCAGCAGTGTTCACAGTAGCCAAGATGTGAAACCCCACCATCGCCTGCAGTACGTCTCGTTGTCCTTTGCGGGTCCTCCCTGCGTGCAGGCCCCATGTCCCCGGATCTCTGATGCGGACAGTCAGCATTTTATGCCTTTCTGGCTCTTTCTACTGTCTTCTCTCTGCCTAGAATACTCTTCCTCTTCTTCATCCAACTCGTTCTGACTTCTTCAGAGCTAGCGCTTGGGAGCCTTTGGCCACACACTTCTTTATCAGACTTCCCAATCTGATTTTCCCAAATTGTCTCTCCTACGATGCCTCACAGAAACGTTCCTTCCTGCATCAACCACACCACCTTTCTTATTTGATTTGTAAGCCATGTAAGGGAGCATCCCTGGTGGCTCCAATGGTGAAGAAACTGCCTGTGATTCAGGAGACCCGGGCTTGATCCCTGCATCAGGAAGATCTCCTGGAGGAGGAAATGGCAACCCACTCCAGTACCCCTGCCTGGAGAACTCCATGGACAGAGGAGCCTTGATGGGCTACAGTCCATGGGGTCACAAAGAGTCAGACACGACTGAGTGACTAACACTCTTACTGATACTAACACTTTGAGGGTGAGCATCAGGCGTTGCTTCCCCTTTTATGACCAGTACCTAGCAAAGTGCTCAACACAAAGTTTGTGCTCAGTATGTGTATTTTTAGTATTTTAGTAGGTGCTGCTCCATGAATGAGCTTTTAGCACTTAGGGGGAAGCACTCCTGATAGCCAAGTGAAGTGAAGTGAGGTGAATGAAAGTCGCTCGGTCGTGTCCGACTCCTTGCCACCCCATGGACTTGACAGTCTATGGGATTCTCTAGGCCAGAATACTGGAGTGGGTAGACTTTCCCTTCTCCAGGGGATCTTCCCAACCCAGGGATCGAACCCAGGTCTTTCCCACATTGCAGGTGGATCTTTACCAGCTGAGCCACCAGGGAAGCCCCTTGATACCGAAAGAGCTTCTCAGATTGACACAGGTGTGGGAAAATGGCCAGGAGGAATGTGAATTGCTTTTACCTCCTTGGAAGGTAATCTGACAGTATCTAACACAATTAAAAATTTAAAGAACTTTAAAACTCTTTATCCCATTTTTGGGGTTATATCCTGGAATGGAAGAACTCCCAGGACATAAAGACATGAGTGCAAAGAGGTTTATCGAAGTGTCATCTACTGGAGCATCATACTAGAAATAACTGAAATGTTAGTCAGCAGAAGAATAGTTGAATGTATGGCAGAATGCCCCTATCTGGGAATGCAAATCCTGCTCAGCGACAACTTAGAGGGTGTGAGGGGGTGGGATGTGGGAAGGAGGTTCAAGAGGGAGGGAGCATACACACACCTATGTTGCCAGATGGCAGAAACGAACACAACATTGTAAAGCAATTGGCCTCCAACTAAAAATAAATGATTATAAAAAAGAAACGAATATGGTGCCATATCTGTGTAATACAATGGAATGAGGGCAGGCAGAACTATTATGCTGAACCAAAGGAGCCAAACAAGAAAAAGATCAAACTTTCTGATCCATTGGTAGGAAATTATGAAACAGGCAAAATCAGACCAACGGTTGATTGGAATGGGTGGGATTCATTAGGACAGGTTTGACTAGGAAGGGACACAGGAAAACTTTCGGACAGGGTGGAAACATGTGGGTTCCATCGGTGGTATATGCTCTTGTCAAAACCAATTGAACTGTACACTTAAGTCCTGTGTCTAATAATATCAGTAATACAAAGAGAATGTGCAAAGGCCCAGATCTAATTGCTCCATTTGGGGGCTGTATCTTATTGTAAAAAAAAGTACATGTACACAAAGAAGTTTGTTTTAATAGTATTTATTATTGTAAAACAGGGCTTCCCTGGTGGATCAGAGGTAAAGAATCTGCTTGCAAAGCAGGAGACCTGGGTTTGATCCCAGGGTTGGGAAAATCCCTGGGGAAGAGCATGGCAACCCACTCCAGTATTCTTGCCTGGAGAATCCCATGGACAGAGGAGCCTGGTGGGCTACAGTCCATAAAGCTGCAAAGAATTGGACACGACTCAAGAGACTAAGTACCCACGCACACATAGCAAAACCAACAAAAAACCCAACTGAAAAACAACCTAAATGGTCATCTCTAGAGAATTAAAGAGACTTTGCTAGAGGCATCATGGAGGATGAGGTAACCACTTGAAAGAATAAAGTACAACCTAAAGGTACTGTGATAAGTGACAAAATACAAACCGTTTGGTAGGGTGTGTAGAATGTTATTGTTATAAAAAGTAAGAAAATGCTTCTTCTGAATGTTTGTATAGCATATGGAATGAGGTGTGAAAGCCTCCACATGAAACTTAACCCAGAGAAGCTACTGAGCACATAGCCATACAGCTTGCATTACTTTTATAATTGAAAACACACTAAAATGATTCATCACAGACAATCACACAAGGAAACGGGAGTAAATAAATCTGAAACAGAACTAGTTGGGAAATTACCGTTGTGACTGGACTGGAGGCTTAGTTCATGTTCGGTTCAGCTCCAGCGGTCCTTCCATCCCAGCTGTCTTTTGCCTTGTTTGCCCTTTGTCTAATTGTCTTTTGTTGACTAACACTGTTGAATGAGTAATATGAATAAGCAATACCAAGAGCTCCTGAAAAAAATCAGATGGAGAACATGACATCATGGTCCCACCGAAGCGAAGCACGTGAGTGACTCAGGAGCTTAAGACTGGTGAGCTACTCAGGTAGCAAATGCAACAACTTTTGGCAAATATGATGTCTGTTATGGAAATGAGTCAGAGATGTTTTCATGTGTCTTGTATTCCTTTGACTGAACCTTTTAAATTTTTTTTTTGAGGGAGGCACAATTATGATGTACATAGAATGGACAAAATGAAAACAAATAAACAAATGTGTGTGGTCAGGCTTGGCCGTCTGGCTAAACCAGTCCCCAGACCATCACACCCAGCGGTCTCTCTGTTTCTCTGGAAGCAGCATGTTCGGGAGAAAGATAATTAAAAAGGGAAAGAGAAGAAAAAAGCTCAGGCTTTAGGGCTGGAGAGCAAGGAGTTTGAATGACGGCTTCTCCACTCGAGTGAACCTAAGGCGTGTGTGTTGTTCCTCTCAGCCTTCTTCCTCATCAGAGATGATGGTGAGGTTCCCTGTCCCTGAAAAATAACCCAGTGCCTGCCCTGTATTAGGTACCTGAGCTCGTTAATGTATCTTCCTTTCTAGTCATGATGTCATATTTATTCACGCCCAGCAACATCCTGGCATTTCCCTTTTGGCAGTTCTGATCTCAGGAGTGAAAGTAACTCGGAACAAAAGGATGCCTCCAGCCTCGTGGGCGACTTGCTGTGTCCCACCCGCGTCTGACGCCAGCACTTCCCTCAGTGGATTTGCAGCTTCCCGTTGGGAGGCTGACTTTCTCTGCTCCCATGCCCACCTTTCAGTCCTGGGCTGTGCGGTTTGAGCTGCACAGGATCCTCGAGTCTGTGCGTGTGATAAAGAGACAGCAGCTTATCCTAAAGTGTCTGCCTGGCTGATAACAGATCAGAAACAGCAAGTGGCCTTTGAAATGGAAACAGTGACTGTAGTGAGAAAATGAAAGGCTCTTACATTCTTTGATCAAAGGATGATATTTTCCAACTGGGAAAAGGGGAGGGGCCTGCCTGCCGAAGCCTCCGATACTGTGTTCCCTACCTACCCTAGGGAAGAATGTTCAGGAGCAGAGCTATTACATTGCTCCATAGTTTTAAACTATATTCATAGAGATACAGCTCCTCAGTCCTGTTGCTTTCTTTTCCCAATGCCTATCTTCCAATTTGGCTTCTAGGCAAACTGCCCTGTGATTCTTAATCCAGGTGACATTTTAACACCTCTCTGGATCTTTGGTCGTTGATGAACATTCGCTACTACAGAGACGGCAGACTTAAATAAAGGCAGGGCATTAGCTAGAGAAAAGGACGCCACGTTGAAGTAGGTGTTCGGTGGAATGATTTTTAATTGCTTGTGTAGTCTGTGCTGCGTCCACGTGGCTGTGCGGGCTTTGCTCCCCGCGGTAGAGAGTGAGAGCTCCCGTCTGGTTGCGGTGCTGCGGCTTCTCCCTGCAGCGTCTCGTTGCAGAGCGCGGGCTCCAGGGTGCGTGCGCGCGCGTGGCTTCCGGGCTCTGGAGCCCGCCGGATCGGTAGTTGTGACGTGCGGGCTTAGCTGCTCCGCGGCACGTGGGAACTTCCCGGACCAGGGATCAAACCCGTGTCTGCGCATCAGCAGGCGGATTCTTTACCACTGCGCCGCAGGGAAGTCCCCGAGTAGAATGACTTATGGTGTCATTCCACAGGACACGGTTTCATGTTATTAATAAAGCAAGCTGAGGGAGAGGTGTAGCTGTGTAAAGGGCAAAGATGGTGACCCCGAGTCCACAGTCAGTGAGGTTGCCATGGGTGTCCAAAATGAGGAGCAGGGGTCATGGGTAGCAGACTGGAGAGGAGGTGGGCGGAAAAGATACAACCTGAAGTTAACTCAACATTAATTCCCAAAATTGAATTTCATTTTATTAATTAAAATAAAGACTGTGGTCTACCATAGGCAGACTAAGCCTTTTGCAGAGGAGATGTGAAGTCCTTATTGATGGTAGGTTTTGTGGGTTGCTGGTCAACGGATCATGAAGGCCAACTCTGTACCCAGTGTGTGCACACACACAGAGGTACACACTCCCATAGATTTATGTCAGTGTATTTCCATAGAGATCTGGCTTTTCCTGGCCAGCCCTATTATTTGTAGAAACACATACCCAACTAAACAAACACACAAATACACATTATTTGTAGAAACAAACAAATTATTTGTAGAAACACTTTCACTCAAAGTGAAAAATGAAAGCAAAAATCTCTCAGTTGTGTCTGACTCTTTGCCACCCTGTAAAGTCCATGGGATTCTCCAGGCCAGAATACTAGAGTGGGTAGCCATTCCCTTCTTCAGGGGATCTGCCCAACCCAGGGATCGAACCCAGGTCTCCTACATTGCAGGCGGACTCTCTACTGTCTGAACCACCAGAGATAGATCCAAGCCAGAAGTGTTCTAGAGTTTCCCCTCTTCTTAAATACTTAATCTGCATCTGTGAGAGGGTGGCAGGCAGGAAGGCCGGGGGGCTGGGGGTGGGGGAGGGGGTCTCCAAAGGGAGGAAATAGGCTGCAAGTGTCAGACATTTTTTACCTCTCTCTTAAGCAGCAGGAGGGAACAAACTAGTGTTATATTTTTTCCGCTTCTCTATACAAATTTTAAAAGAGGTTTCTCTTAAAATTCTGTGTCGCCATAACGACACCTGGTTCCACCTAAACTTAACTTTTCTCAACCCTTGAGCTAACCAATGCATTTTTCTTATGGAAATATTTGTCTTAAGCTATGTTAATGTGCTATGCCTTTACCCCAGACTCTTGTCTTCAAGTAGGTTCTGCCTAAAGGCTCAGAACCGACTTGACAAACCAGTATGGTATACTCATACATTGTTCTCCTAAGCTATGTTAATGAAACTATATATTTGTATGGGAATCTGCCTTTCTTCAAGATTCATGTCAATCGTTATGGCGCTCAGGATGACTCACCTGGTGCCTGTGTTATCTCAAAATGCATCTTGTGGGTGTGGGGCCTGGTGCCATTCTCTGAGTTTTGAAACATTTCCTTTCTTTAACTAGCTAGTAGCTGTATAACATCCGACTAAAGACTAGCAAGGAGGGCGGTACTTTTTCTTCCCCCTTCTGATGTCTGTGCCAGAAGATTTCTCTCTTTCTTTTATACCTTAATAAAACTTTATTACACAAAAGCTCTGAGCGATCATCTCTGGCCCCAGTTGAATTCTCCTCCTCCGGAGGCCAAGAATCCCAGCGTCTTTTGTGGTTCAGCAGCAGCTTTTCATCCGCATGCTCGATCCTCTGTCGCTCCTCCTGTCAGCGGCTCTTCAGTCCCGCCCTGTCCATATCGGTAGCCACTTGCCACGCGATGCTCTTGAGTACTTAAAATATGGCTGGTCCAAATGAACCATTTTAAAACTGAGTTTAAAACACACAGTCAATTTCAAAGAGTTAGTATAAAAGGAATGTAAAATATCTCAGCAACTGGTATAATGTTGAAAACATATTGCAATATTGACTATAACATTGAAATTATAATATTTTGGATACACTGAGTTTAATTAAACAATTTTACCTGTTTCTTCTTATTTTTAAAAAACTTTACTGTATTACAGTCAATTTTCAATGTTTTGTTAATTTCTGCTATGACTCAGTTATATATACATCTTTTAAATATTCTTTTCCGTTATGATTTATCACAGGATATTGAATATAGATCCCTGTGCTATCCAGTAGGACCTTGCTGTTTGTCTTTTTATTTTTTTGAATGTGATGACTAGAAAGTTTAAAGTCTATGTGGTTTGCATTTGTGCCTCACAATGTATCTTTATTGAACAGCACTTCATTAGGAATTTTCATCTCTTTCTTTATGGAAAAGAGTTGGGGATATCCAGAGTGAGTTTCCTGGTGGCTTCCTCGTGTCTTCCTCTGGACCTGCGGTCAGTCAATCTCTGTCCTTTCGCAGATAGTGTTGTGGAGCTGATAAGTGTGGAACCAGATTGCTCAGCCTCAAATCCGGGCTCTGCCTCTCACAAGCTGTCTAATTTGGGGTGAATTTCTGTCTCTCTCTGTGCCTCAGTTTCCTCATCTGTTAAGAGGAGTATTAATAGGAAGTACTTCATGCGATTTGTATGAGGATACACTGAGTCAATGTATGAAGCACTCGGGGCTGTGTGTGGCTCAGAGAAAACACTGAATTGTCGGCTGCTTTATTCTCCCTTAAAGCTTCTGAGGGAGACAGTCTTTCACTCTCTGCCTCTTAGGAGATTTGAGTGTCATATTTGTTAGGACCTAACTGGAGCCAGGACAGGCTCTAAGGGGCAGGCTAGGCCTGAGGTTTAGTCTCTAGGAAAGCTGAGGCACTGGGAACTCCCACAGACGGTGTAGCTTGACCAATCAGAAAAGATCCCCGTAGCCCCCCGCCCGCGCCAGACCTGAGCCAATCGGGACGAGGATGGAAATCCCCTGAGAAAGCCCTCGCGTCTGGAAATCTAGCCAATTAGTAGATGCCAAGAAACCCTTGCAACCAATCCGCCCTTGCTAACTCCCTGTCTTTGTTCTAAGTCTATAAATACTGCTGTAATTCAGGGCTCGGGGCCCTCTTGCCTTACTCCACTGTATTGGATGTGGCAGGTTGCCCTACCTCGAGTTAGCAATAAATAAACTCCCTTCTTGCCTTTGCATTGCCGTGGTGAATTTGTTCTCTCAGTTTATTCGGGGACTTGGACTTGGAGCATAACATCTGGGGGCTCGTCTGGGATCTCCCTTTGGGCAGAACAACTCTCCTGGTAGAAGGGGGATCTCACTAGGGGATAAGATTTCTGAACACCGGTGTTAGCTCTGGAGAAGCCCAGCATGAGACCTAGACCCAGTAGCGTACTAGGGGGCCACTGGGCGCGAGTACAGGAATAAGTCCAGTGTAAGACCGGGGCCCCCAGTATCGTATCTGGGTGGGGGGGTGGGCAACTGGCTCTGTGAACATCCTGCAGGTAAGACTGAAAAGAGAGCCCAGAAAGATCTAGTGCTGGGCTGCTGGTGGCCATCTTGTGTTTGCTGTCTGGGTCTGGTCGCTGTGTGTGAGTGCTGGCACCATCTCCGTGTTCTTTGTTTGTTCCTAGAAGCTCCCAGGGAAAACACCTCACGTCTGCAAACGTGGGACAAAGGGCTCTACTCCTCTGATTCTTGTGACTGACCATTTCTCTGATTTTAAATCTAGGGTGCAGAATTTGTCCTTGCTGGTGAAAAAAAGCAAGTTGGTGACTCTCTGCTCAGTTGAATGCCCCACCTTTGACGTCAGCTGGCCACCAGAAGGCACCTTTTACTTGCCTATTGTTCGAGCGGTCAGAGACAAAGTGCTTAGTCCCAACCTGTTGGGACACCCGGACCAAACTCCATACATCTTGGTCTGGCAGGATCTGGTGGAGAATCCGCCAGATTGGCTTAAACCTCAGCTTAAACCTTTTATCCCTTCACCTTCTAATCCCCATTGTCCCTCTTCCCCATCACAAGCCTCTTCATGTCTGCAGGTGCTAATTGCGGAAACTACCAAAGAAAAAGAAGATGAAAAGAGCAAAAGTCGGGCAAAACCGGTGCTCCAGGAATCCTCACTGTACCTCAATCTATTAGACCTAGAGACTGAACTTTCCCCACCCCCCCATGCGGACCCGCATCCACCTTTGCTTCCGCAGGTTCCTCAGGTCTCATCTGGGGAAACGAGGAGGGGCATTGAGCCTTCGGCCCCTATCTGAGAAGGAGCCCTGCCCAAGGGACTCAGGGAAGAACCAGAGGAGTTGCCAACGTGGTGGAGGACGACCCGGAGGTCCCTTCCTCCATTGTCCAGGCATTTCCTGCATGGGCGGGGCCTGCCCGACATATCAATACTGAGAACGGACATATCAATACTGGCCCTTCTTCACCAGTGACTTTTACAACTGGAAAACTCAGACCCCCTCGTTTTCTGAAAAACCTCAGGGTCTCATTGATCTTTAGATTCTATCCTCTTCACCCATAACCCCACTTGGGATGATTGTCAACAATTGTTACAGGTGCTCTTTACCACAGAGGAACATGAAAGGATCATATCAGAAGCTCGGAAAAATGTACCCGGAGTGGATGGGAGACCCACTATGCAGCCTAACCTGATTGATGAGGGGTTTCCTTGGTGCGGCCCTGCTGGGATTTTGAGCGCTGAAGGTAGGGAGCGTCTCTGAGTGTACCGCCAGACTCTCATGGCTGGCCTTAGAGCAGCTGCCAGGAAGCCAACCAATTTGGCTAAAATAAAACTGGTTAGACAAGAGCCAGATGAGAGCCCTGCAGCTTTCCTTGAAAGACTAATGGACGCCTTCAGACAGCACACCCCTCTGGACCCCCAAGCTGATGAGTCAAGGAGAGCAGTAATGCTATACTTTGTAAATCAGGCGGCCCCTGATATCAGGAGAAAGTTACAGAAGACAGAGAGGCTGGGTGAACAGACCTTGCAGGACTTAGTAAGGGTGGCTGAAAGACTTTTTAATCACAGAGAAACTCCAGAAGAGAGAGAAGAACGTATTAGATGGGAAGAGAGAGAATTCAGGGCCAAAGAACAAAAAGAGTTGGCCCAGATATTTTTGCAGGGATAGAACAGGGAAGTAATTTTCAGAAGGCAAAGAAAGTTAACTCGAAGGGTGAAGAGAGGCCGGCAAAGCGAGGACTTAGGAAGGATCAATGTGCATTTTGTAAGGAATTTGGACACTGGAAGGATAAGTGCCCCAAGAAAAATCTAAGAGAGAGACCTACCAAACAGGAGAGGTCCTCAACGTCCTCTACGGGGGGCCCATATCCTCTATGCAGGAGAGGATAGCAACTAGAGGGGTCAGGGCCCAGCACCCTTCCCCTAGTCCTGGGTAACTGTAAAGGTGGAGGGGAAACCGGTTGGCTTCATGGTAGATACGGGAGCCCAATACTCAGTTCTTAATCAGAGAGATGGACCAATGTCTAAAAAGACCAGCTGGGTACAAGGAGCCACCGGGACTAAACGATATGGATGGACCACGAAATGACACGTGAACTTGGGGGCCCAACAGGTGACCCACTCCTTTCTTGTGATACCCGAATGCCCAGCACCCCTGTTGGGAAGAGACTTGCTATCTAAGGTCAATGCCCAAATTCACTTTGACCACAGACAGATATCGGTTCTAGATGGGACCGGACATCCTATACAAGTTCTGTCTCTAGCATTGAGGGACGAATATAGACTGTACTCACCAGAGCCCCCTACAGCTATAGACCCTGCTGTGCAACAATGGATTCAAAGATACCCCCTGGCCTGGGCAGAAATAGCGGGAGTGGGACTAGCCAAACAAAGACCTCCCATTGTTGTTGAACTGAAGGCCAACGCTTTTCCTGTGAGGGTAAGACAGTATCCCATGAGCCAAGAGGCCCGACAAGGAATTACGCCACACATACAGAGCCTCCTGGAGGCAGGGATTCTCAAAAGTGCCGGTCCCCATGGAATACTCGCCTATTGCCTGTGAAAAAGCCTGGGGGAACTGACTTTAGACCAGTCCAATATCTACAAGAAGTCAACAAATGGGTGAGTGACATTCATCCCACTGTTCCTAACCCTTATACTCTACTAAGCAGCCTGTCTCCAGATTATGTTTGGTATACTGTCTTGGACTTGAAAGATGCCTTTTTCAGTTTGCCCCTGGCCCCCACGAGCCAAGAGATCTTTGCATTCGAATAGATAGAAGAAGGCAATCAGACCCCCGGACAGCTGATTTGGACTCAACTACCACAAGATTTCAAAAAATTCACCCATGCTGTTTAATGAGGCTCTAGGTGAAGACCTCCGTGAGTATCGGGTTGATCATCCCACCATTGTTCTATTGCAATATGTTGATGATCTTATGCTAGCAGCAACTACTGAGGAAGAATGCCTAGAGGCAACAGGCGACCTCCTTCAAACTTTGGGGACTTTGGGGTACTGGGCCAGTGCTAAGAAGGCCCAGATTGCTAAGCAGGAGGTCGTGTACCTAGGGTACAAGATAAAACAAGGGCAAAGATGGCTAATGCAAGCCATGAAAGAGACTATATTGCAGATCCCTGAGCCGGTAACTCCAAGACAAGTGAGAGAGTTTCTGGGGACTGTTGGGTATTGCCGGTTATGGATCCTGGGGTTCCCTGAAAAAGCCCAGCCACTATACAAAGGGAGCAGGGAAATTAAGAGCTGGGAATGGACGGGGCCGATGAAGAGGGCTTTCCAGGAACTCAGGTGAGCCCTGTTGGAGGCCCCAGCCCTTGCTCTCCCTGACCCGTCTAAACCCTTTCAATTGTTTTTAGATGAGAAACGGGGAGTAGGAAAAGGGCTTTTAACACAGAAGTGGGGGCCATGGAGGCGACCAGTGGCCTGCCTCTCCAAGCGACTAGACCCCGGGGCCGCCGGATGGCCGCCTGGCCACGAATCATTGCCGCCACCGCCCTCCTGGTCCATGACACTGATAAACTGACTTGTGGACGGCGACTCCTGGGCTACACGCCCCATGCCAGCGAAGGGGTCTTAACGCAGCCGCCGGGTAAGTGGATTTCTAACGCCCGCTTGACACACTATCAGGCCTTGCTGCTTGACACCCTGTGGATACACTTCCAGACGCCCTGCTTCCTGAACCCGGCTACTCTTTCACCCAACCTGGAGGAAGACCACCCCCTTCATGACTGTGGTGAGATATTGGCCGAGGCGACGGTGGTACAAAAAGACCTAACAGATGTGCCTTTAAATAACAGTGAGCTGATATGGTTTACAGGTGAAAGCAGTTTTATTAAGGATGGACAGAGAAGGGCAGGGGCCGCAATAGTTGATGACTCTGGGCAGACAATATGGGCGGAAGCCCTTCTCCCAGATACCTCCGCACAAAAGGCGGAATTGATTGCCTTGATACAGGCCCTGGAGAGGGCCAAAGGAAAAAGAATTACCATTTTTACCGACAGCCGGTATGCATTTGGTACTGTGCACATTCAGGGCCCAATATATAGAGAACAGGGGTTTTTGACAGCCGAAGGGAAGGAAGTTAAGAATCTGCCTGAGATCCGCAGACTCCTGGAGGCCGTCCAGCTGCCTCGAGCGGTGTCAATAGTGCATGTCTCTGGACATCAAAGATGAGGGGACCCCAGGGCACGGGGCAACCGGGCCGCCGACACGGCAGCTCGGGAAGCGGCTAATAGAGACTATACTGCCCCCATACTGACAGTAGGATTACCACCCCCCGGGACCTTACCTCCGGTCCCTGAGTACTCCTCATCTGATCTTGCCTGGATTCGAGAGAATGCCGACCTTCGAGAGGGCGAAGATGGATGGTACCGAGACCCAGATGACTACTTGATGCTTCCTGCCAACTTGGGTTGACACTTGTGTGAACATCTACACCTGACCACACATCTAGGAGAAAAAAAAAGACTCTAATGCTTCTCCAGACAGCACGTCTGAGGTTTCCTCGACAACAGGTGACTGTACGAGACATAGTCCAAGCCTGCAAAGCATGCCAGCTGATGAGGCCAGGAAAAGGACAACATGCAGGAACGAGGTACTGGGGAGAAAGACCATGGCAGCACTGGGAGATAGATTTTACAGAGGTAAGGCCAGGCAAGTATGGATACCATTATCTGCTAGTCATGGTGGGTACTTTCTCAGGGTGGGTAGAGGCCTTCCCTACTAAGGGGGAAACAGCTATGATAGTGGCCAAGAAGATCCTGGAAGACATAGTACCTAGGTTTGGGCTGCCGGTGACCATTGGCTCTGACAATGGGCCTGCTTTTGTGAGCCAAATTGTTCAGGGGCTGGCCCTAGCCCTGGGGACAAAATGGAAATTACACTGTGAGTACAGTTCCCAGAGCTCAAGACAGGTTGAAAGAATGAATTGGACCCTAAAAGAAACTTTGGCAAAGTTGGCAATAGAGACTGGCGGGGACTGGGTGACCCTCCTTCCCTTCGCCCTCTTCCGTGCACGTAACACCCACTACAAGCTTAACTTGACCCCTTTTGAAGTTATGTATGGAAGACTCCCTCCCGTGTGCCCTATCCTCAAGGGAAAGAAACAACCTTCTCTGAGTTTAGGGCAGCTCTGAGAGGCTCTGATGGCATTGGGCAAAGTACATACTCATGTCTGGAGATAGGTCCGGGAAATACACGAGGGCCAAGACAAGGGAGCCATCCTTTGCATGATATTGGCCCAGGAGATTGGCTATGGGTTAAGCGGCACCAGACCAAGGCATTAGAACCTAGATGGAAGGGTCCTTATGTTGTTCTCCTTACCACCCCCACTGCCCTAAAGGTCGACGGTATTGGACCTTGGGTGCATTGCAACCACGTGCGTCGGGCCACCCCAGAAGAACAAGAGAAAGCCCGAGAAGAATGGGAGGTAACTCCGCACCCATCAAACCCCCTCAAGCTGAAGCTCAGCTGCCGATGAGAACCAGGCAAGTCATCTTGACCATCTTATTGATGACCACTCTTCTCGACTCTGGAGCTGCTGGCGCCAGCCCACATCAGCCAGTCAAGATCATCTGGAAACTACAGAATGGAATGACACGAGAGGTGCTCAACTCGACCACTGAAGTGCATCCTCCAAACCCTTGGGGGCCGAACTTGTACTTTGACCTCAAGCTGGTGGTAGATGTAACCTGGGCCAGGGGTTTTCTTCGAAACCAGGGATTCTGGGTATGTCCGGGACACCAAAGACACAATTGGAAGACTTGTGGGGAGGCACAAGACTATTATTGTAAATCATGGGATTGTGTAACTTCTAATGATGGGCCTAGGTGCTGGGAAGTAGGGAATCGGGACCTGCTTAACTTTTCGTTTGCCAAACCCACACCTCCCTACAGGGACTGGGGATGCAAGGAAAAATGCAATTATGCACAAATAAGGGTGAGGTTTAACCAAGAAAGAGCTAAAGAAGAGAGAGCATGGGTTTCAGGCTTGTCTTGGGGAATTCAAACCAAAAGAGACCAATTTACAAGCATTTACAGTGGAATTATAATTATAAGCCAATTTTTAGAGCCGATATAGATATACAGTATAGGGTTGAGAGGGCCGCTGCAACCCCCCGTCCAACAACCACAGCTCTCACATCCTTAGCTCCACCTAGACCTATGGGCCCCCTGGGTCCCATTCATAATCTTGGAAACTCAGACCCACTATGGAAATTAGTGAGAGCAGCCTATACAACTCTAAATCAGACTAACCCAGAGGCAACTAGATCTTGCTGGCTCTGCTATAACTTGTACCCCCCTTATTACGAGGCAATAGGCCTCAATGCCTCTTATAATCTGGACAACAACATGGATCCTCCTCAGTGCCGCTGGGGAGAATGAAAAGTGGGTCTTACGATGAGAGATGTCTAGGAAAAGGGGTTGTGTGTGGGCAAGGTGTCACCAGAGAAATCCCCGCTGTGTGCACGCGCCACTGAGCCCACAGTCTTGCCCATAGCCAAATGGTTAATTCCAGAGATGGGGGGATGGTGGGTTTGCTCACTTACTGGGCTGGCTCCTTGTCTACATAGCTCAGTATTCGACCCCAAAGAAGAATTTTGCATTTTGGTGGCAGTAGTGCCAAAAATCCTGTACCACCCTGAAGAGACAGTTTATGATTACTGGGCCCCAAAGCTGACTCCCAGCTCTCACGAAATACGGGGCAGAGTTAAAAGGGAACCCATCACTGCCGTTACTGCGGCAACCGTGTTTGGCCTTGGGATCGCCGGAGCCGGGACAGGAATAGCGGCCCTGTCCCTCCAGAGTCAGGGATTTAACTCGCTACGGGCAGCCATAGATGAAGACATTACCCGCCTAGAAGAATCAATTAGTCATTTAGAAAAATCGTTAACCTCCCTATCCGAAGTGGTCTTGCAAAATCGAAGAGGGTTAGACTTGCTTTTCCTGCAGCAAGGAGGGCTCTGCGCGGCCCTAGGAGAAGAATGCTGTTTTCACGCTGACCACACTGGGGTAGTCAGAGAGTCTATGGCCAAAGTGACAGAAGGACTGGCTCAACGTAAAAGAGAACGAGAGGCTCAACAAGGGTGGTTTGAGTCCTGGTTCCAGCAATCCCCCTGGCTAACGACTTTAATTTCTACGGTGCTTCTACTAATACTTACCTTTGGCCCTTGTGTTATTAATAAACTATAACCTTCATAAAAGAACGTATTAATACGGTCCAGCTGTTTGTGCTCAGGCAACAATACCAGACAGTGCCCCAGAAAATAGAGGAAGATTCCTTTATGTAGCTGAAGACAGGGGGAATGTTAGGGACCTAACTGGAGCCAGGACAGGCT
Organism: Nanger dama; assembly: GCA_917880005.1. Taxonomy (NCBI): domain Eukaryota; kingdom Metazoa; phylum Chordata; class Mammalia; order Artiodactyla; family Bovidae; genus Nanger; species Nanger dama. The sequence goes on along the minus strand of CAKJTW010000021.1, from coordinate 2,973,662 downwards.
CTAAGGGGCAGGCTAGGCCTGAGGTTTAGTCTCTAGGAAAGCTGAGGCAGTGGGAACTCCCGCAGGCGGTGTAGCTTGACCAATCAGAAAAGATCCCTGTAGCCCCCCCGCCCGCGCCAGACCTGAGCCAATCGGGACGAGGATGGAAATCCCCCGAGAAAGCCCACGCGTCTGGAAATCTAGCCAATTAGTAGATGCCAAGAAACCCTTGCAACCAATCCGCCCTTGCCAATTCCCTGTCTTTGTTCTAAGTCTATAAATACTGCTGTAATTGAGGGCTCGGGGCCCTCTTGCCTTACTCCACTGTATTAGACGTGGCAGGGTTACCTGCCATGAGTTAGCAATAAATAAACTCCCTTCTTGCCTTTGCATTGCCATGGTGGATTTGTTCTCTCAGTTTATTCGGGGACTTGGACTCGGAGCATAACAATATTTACGTCCCCTTTAAGCATCTTCATTTTCTCACTCTCCTCTTTCAGTTTTATTTTTTAAATTTAATCTTTATTTTATAGTAGAGTTGCTGTACAGTGTTGTTTCAGGTGTACAGCAGCGTGAATCAGTTATGCATCTATCCACTCTTTCTCAGATTCCTTTCCCATGTAGGTCATTTCAGAATATTGAGTAGAGTTTTGTGTGCAATACTAGGTCCTTGTTGGTTGCCTTTCAGCTTTAAGAAGCACCGTCGACCTCAGCTTGAAAATTCTTCTGAATATCCGTGGCCTTCAGCTGACTTCCCTCTTTGTTCATCTTCTCACGCACTTCATGTTTCCCTTGTGCAGTGTGGTTTTCTTTGAGCCTGTGGCACACACATTCTGGCTGTGCGGTTCAGGACCCAGGGCTGGGAGATGGAAAGGGTCAGGTCACTTCTTTGGGAGGGGGAGCGGGGACACCAGCCCCAGAGTGTGGACCAGAGCTGGTGTCCTTCCTGGAGAGGGGAACAGTCAGCGCACACGGTGGGGAGTCAGCTGACAGCAGAAAACTCTTCTAGGGTCTGAGACTGGATGTGCAGAAGGGGAGAAAATGGGTTCTGGCAGAGTCTCGCCCTGGGGACCCCGATAGACAGAATGAGGCATACTGTCTGAGGTGGCTTTGGCTCACCTGTAGGCATGGGAATGGCCAAAACCATGCCAACTTGTCTGTATAAATTACAAAAGCCAGTCAGTGGCCTTTTCTCATCTTTTTGGGCCTTTTGACAGTTAGCTGACATCCTCACTTTAGACTTCTAAGTTGTTCCTTCTCTCATCTTGTTATGTGGTGGGTGAAGGAGCCCCCAGCCATTCTGGGACCTCAGTAGGTCAGGCCAGGAGACAAGCAGGGGAGGGCTAACCCGTCAGGTAATACCTGGGTGCGGAATCGACCAAGGCATGCCGCCCACAGCCAAATAATCAAGGGGCACAGTGGCTGGGGAGGCTGAGACCCACCCCAGCGAGGCATTTGAATTTGACGAGTGGTGGTGGTGGCGGCGTAGTTGCTAAGTCGTGTCTGACTCTTATGATCCCGTGGACTGTAGTGCCCCAGGCTCCTCTGTCCATGGGATTTCCCAGGCAAGAATACTGGAGTGGGTTGCCATATCCTTCTCCAGGAGATCTTCCCGACCCAGGAATTGAACCCAGGTCTCCTGCATTGCAGGCAGGTGATTTACCAACTGAGCTGTGAGGGAAGCCCGGATTTGACGTGACCTAGGGGTAAATCTGTAGACCAGGCATGGATTGAGTCTCGGGTACAACTATTGGGTTGGCTAAAAAGTTCATCCAGGTTTTTCTGTAGCATCTTACCCATAAAAGCCAGAGAAAGGAAGACCCAGCATCGGTCTGGCCTTTCTTTAGTACCATGATTCTCAGACTTTGGTGGCCTCAGAATCACCCGGGGCCCTTAATACCATGTTGCTAGGCACTGAATCTGTCCACTAATGCAGGAGGTGAGGAGACGCAGATTCAACCTCTGATTTGGGAAGATCCTCTGGAGGAGAAAATGGCAACCCACTTTAGTATTCTTGCCTGGAAAAAAATCCCATGGACAGAGGAGCATGGTAGGCTGCAGTCCATGGGTCTGCAGGAATCATACATGACTGAGCATGCGCACAAGGCCCTATCTACAGAATCCCACAGTCAGGAGAACCAGAGGACCGGGCTCGGCCAAGAGTGTGCATTCCCAGCAGCTCTGCGCACGACATGAACGCTTCTGGTCCCAGACGAACCTCTGGGAGGCATGGCTCAGCCCCTAGGATGTGCTCAGGGAGGCCTCTAGGGTGTGGTCATGGAGGCCTCTAGGGTGTGCTCAGGGAGGCCTCTAGGGGGTGCTCAGGGAGGCCCCCTAGGGTGTTCTCAGGGAGGCCCCCTAGGGGTGCTCAGGGAGGCCCTAGGGTGTGCTCAGGGAGGTCCTAGGGTGTGCTCAGGGAGGCCTCTAGGGTGTGCTCAGGAGGTCCCCTAGGGTGTGCTCAGGAGGTCCCCTAGGGTGTGCTCAGGGAGGCCTCTAGGGTGTGCTCAGGGAGGCCTCTAGGGTGTGCTCAGGAGGTCCCCTAGGGTGTTCTCAGGGAGGTCCTAGGGTGTGCTCAGGGAGGCCACTAGGGTGTGCTCAGGGAGGCCTCTAGGGTGTGCTCAGGAGGTCCCCTAGGGTGTTCTCAGGGAGGCCCCTAGGGGGTGCTCAGGGAGGCCTCTAGGGTATGCTCAGGGAGGCCCTAGGGTGTGCTCAGGGAGGCCCTAGGGTGTGCTCAGGGAGGCCCTAGGGTGTGCTCAGGGAGGCCTCTAGGGTGTGCTCAGGGAGGCCTCTAGGGTATGCTCAGGAGGTCCCCTAGGGTGTGCTCTGGGAGGCCCTAGGGTGTGCTCAGGAGGTCCCCTAGGGTGTGCTCAGGGAGGCCCTAGGGTGTGCTCAGGGAGGCCCTAGGGTGTGCTCAGGGAGGCCTCTAGGGTGTGCTCTGGGAGGCCCTAGGGTGTGCTCAGGGAGGCCCTAGGGTGTGCTCAGGGAGGCCTCTAGGGTGTGCTCTGGGAGGCCCTAGGGTGTGCTCAGGGAGGCCTCTAGGGTGTGCTCTGGAGGTCCCCTAGGGTGTGCTCTGGGAGGCCCTAGGGTGTGCTCAGGGAGGCCCTAGGGTGTGCTCAGGGAGGCCCTAGGGTGTGCTCAGGAGGCCTCTAGGGTGTGCTCAGGGAGGCCCTAGGGTGTGCTCAGGAGGCCTCTAGGGTGTGCTCTGGGAGGCCCTAGGGTGTTCTCAGGGAGGCCTCTAGGGTGTGCTCAGGAGGCCTCTAGGGTGTGCTCAGGGAGGCCCTAGGGTGTGCTCAGGAGGCCTCTAGGGTGTGCTCTGGGAGGCCCTAGGGTGTGCTCAGGGAGGCCCCCTAGGAGAGGTGGCTGCTGGTCTCCCCCAAGTCAAGTTCACGGTCCGCACGTGGAGAACACGTTAGAGCGCTAGCCACCCCTGAACCCATGGGGTAGCAGGTAGAATCCATGGGGTGACAAAGGGTTGAACACGGCTGAGCGACTGACACACACGTGCAGGGAAAATCGTCAGCCTGCCTCCCTGCTGAGGAGGTGCAGAGCCCCGAACTACACCCGGCCCTCAACCGCCTTTGCGGGACCCGCACCGCCGCTGCTCTTCCCCGGGTTCCTCTGCTCCGCCTTCTGCTCTCCTCCTCGCTTTCACAGCCTCCTTGGGCTCCCGAGCCCACTCCTCTGCGCACGCGGCACTCGGTCCTCCCATCCTGAACACTCGCGGGCCCCGTGGGACTCTCCGGGGACCGCTCTCACCCGCTTCTTCCTGTTTCCGTTCAGATCTGTCCCACGGGGAAGGCTTGCCTTTCCCCGCTGTTTTTTTTCTTCCTTTCTTTCAGCAGGGCGAAAAATCTGGTTGTTTTTGTTCACATCTATTTCGAGAGACAGGCCTAACTCCTCTAGCAGTAAGGGTGCCAAATGGTGGCTTAGGATGGCCTGAGCCCCTGTAATTTCCCTCAGCCTCCCAAAGCCACTCCACTTACACATACAATTAAGTACGAAGAGTGAGTTTGCTTTGGAGTAAAATCGTGAGACAAATTCCACAGCTGTTACTTATAACTGGCTCCCTTCTAGGGAGCTGTTCCTGACCTGCGCCCTCTGGCCCACATAGGGAGGAAACATTAGTCTCTCTAGCTCATTGTCCCGTTCAAGGGACAGGGCTCTGCACACAACTGATGAGGCTGCTGGGAACTTCCCTCTGATTTCGAGTTTCCTACAGCAAGAGTACCCTAAAGTTTTTCCTGATGGTGAGAACAATCTGGACACCCACTTAAAAGCAAACAAGCTTGGTGCGCCTCCTGTAATTCGGGGTTCAGGCAGTTGAAGGGTAGGGCTCAGGAATCTTGCCTCTTAGCATCCCAAATGGACTTTTGAGGCTATCCTATAGCATTTAAGACAGGGCCTGGCAAGGCAATTGTACTTAGTAAATCTTTGCTGAGCGGAATTTCATTTGCTCATCTCCATCATGCTAACTTTGCTTAACAAATGACTTGTGCGTTCATATTTTCAATGAACCTCATACCACTGTGACCCTTTCAAGCATGTTAGTCCTGCAAATTGTATCAAGATAAGCATTGGAACTCAATCCTCATTTCTTTCTTGAACTTATTTTGTGTTGGGGTATAGCGGATTGACAATGCTGTGATAGTTTCAGCTGGACAGGCAAGGGACTCACCCATGCGTATATGTGAACCCGCTCTCCCCCAAGCTCCCGTCCCGTCCACGCTGCCATGTAACACTGAGAGTTCCCTGTGCTGCACAGTAGGGCCTTGCGGAGATCCATTTTATATATAGAAGAGTGACACAACCAGCCGAAATTCTCTAACTACCCCTTCCCCTGGCAACCGTAAGTCCATTCTCTAAGTCTGTGAGTATCGTTCCTTTTCGATTCCGCAGGTAAGGGATGTCTAGGCTGTTTCTCCTCTGTCTGACTTTCCTAACTCGGCATGACTCATCTTTACGGTGGACTCCATCTGCAGGTTCCTGTGTTGGCTGCATTCAGAGTCTTTACCATGAACTCTAAGGCCACTGATTGTCTAACCTTGCCGGGGAAATTCTGTTTCATTGATATAAATGGACTCTTTCATCATTTACTGATCATGAACAGTCTGTTTGCAATTTACCCTATTAAAATCATGATGTTAGATTTAGCTTCCTAAATCATTTTATGGAGCTAATTTAACAGTAATACCAAAACCTAACAAAGAATCAAAACTGAAACACCATCAACTCTTACAGACACAGATGCAGAATTCTTAAATATAATTCTAATAAAATACAGCATTATATTAAAATAACCATGTTAATATAATTAACCAATAACTTCCAGAAATTCAGAGATGACTTGACATGAGAAATATATCAAAGCAATTAATCACATTAATAGTTGAAAGGAGAAAAAAATCAGATGCTGCAAAGGGTTTGATAAAAGTCGATGTCTATTTTTTTTGAAAACTCTTACTAACTTGGGATAAAAGTGACATTCATATCAACATCTTGGAATATTTATTTCACACAGTGCATATGACATACAATAGCTACCACCTGAGGCATCTATCAAAGTCAGAGTCAGAAGCAGGATCCTCACTTGGCACCTCTTTCATCCAACATTCTTCTGGAGTATTTGGTCAATGCCAAAAGATTTGAAAAAGAAACAAGAAGTGTAGGTCAGATTGTTCTTTGATGGTAATTTGATTACTGACCCCAAAGAATCAACAGAAAAATTTCAAAAATCATTGAGAGGATGATTTTTAAAAAATCAGTATTTTATGTTTTACTAGATAATAACTAGATGGAAAATGTAATGACTCCAATCATAGTAATAAAACAGATATAAAATGCTTAGTTGAAAACATAATATGGAGTATAAAATCTATGCAGTGGTAAAGAATCTGCTTTCCAAGGCAGGGGGCACGGGTTTCATCCCTGGTTGGGGAGCGTGCGTTCGCTCTCTGGTGAGGGAACTAACATACCACATGCCGAGCGGAAACTAAGGCTGTGTGCTGCCACTAGGGAGGCCTGAGCCCCACGAGAAGGCTCCACAGAGCCAGCCCCCACCCGAGACACGGCCCCCCAGAAAACTCACGTAGACGGTGTTATGTGAACAACTGAGCTGAAATATGGAAAATATGATGGGGCTTCCCTGGTGGCTCAGAGGTTAAAGCATCTGCCTGGAATGCAGGAGACCCAGATTCGATCCCTGGGTTGGGAAGATCCCCTGGAGAAGGAAATGGCAGCCTACTCCAGTATTCTTGTCTGGAGAATCCCATGGAGGGAGGAGCCTGGCAGGCTACAGTCCATGGGGTCACAAAGAGTCGGACATGACTGAGTGACTTGACTTTCACTTTCATGGAAAATATGAGTCTCAAAAGACTCAATATTAGAATGTCAATTAACCTCAAATTAATTTACAATTTTGATGTATTCCTCCTGAAATATTATTGGTAGCTTTGGGGGAAAATGAATTCATAAAATCTTTACATGGAAAGAGTAAATGGGTACAAGTATCCAAGTAATTATTGAGATGGAATATGTGTGTGTGTGTGTGTGTGTGAGAGAGAGAGAGAGAGAGAGAGTAGTTGTGTGGATATAAAAGCATATTTCAGAATTACAATACTTAAAATAACCGAGCACTGATGAACGAGCCGAAGCTCAAACTACCGCATAACTGCACTCATCCCACACACTGTCAAAGTCATGCTCAAAATTCTCCAATCCAGGCTTCAACAGAACGTGACCCATGAACCTCCAGAGGTTCAAGCTGGATTTAGAAAAGGCAGAGGAACCAGAGATCAAATTGCCAACATCTGCTGGATCATCGGAAAAGAAAGGAGTTCCAGAAAAACATCTCCTTCTGTTTTATTGACTATGACAAAGCCTTTGACTGTGTGGATCACAATAAACTGCAGAAAATTCTTCAAGATATGGGAATACCAGACCACTTGACCTGCCTCCTGAGAAATCTGCATGCAGGTAAAGAAGCAACATTTAACAACAGACTGGTTCCATATAGGAAAAGAAGTACGTCAAGGCTGTATATTGTCACCTTGCTTGTTTACCTTATATGCAGAGTACATCATGAGAAACGCTGGGCTGGAGGAAGCACAAGCTGGAATCAAGATTGCCAGGAGAAATATCAGTAACCTCAGGTATGCAGATGATCCCATGCTTATGGGAGAAAGTGAGTGAGAACAAAAGAGCCTCTTGATGAAAGTGAAAGAGAGTGAAAAAGTAGGCTTAAAACTCAACATTCAAAAAACTAAGATCATGGCATCTGGTCCGATCACTTCATGGCAAATAGATGGAGAAACAGTGGAAACAATGACAGACTTTATATTTTTAGGCTTCAAAATCACCACAGATGGTGACTGAAGCCACGAAATGAAAAGATGCTTGCTCCTTAGAAGAAAAGCTACAACCAACCTAGACAGCATATTAAAAAGCAGAGACATTACTTTGCCAGCGAAGGTCCGTCTGGTCAAAGCTATGTTTTTTCAAGTAGTCATGTATGGATGTGAGAGTTGGACTATAAAGAAAGCTGAGCACCTAAGAATTGATGCTTTTGAACTGTGGTGTTGGAGAAGACTCTTGAGAGTCCCTTGGACTGCAAGGAGATCCAACCAGTCCATCCTAAAGGAAATCAGTCCTGAATATTCATTGGAAGGACTGATGCTGAAGCTGAAACTTCAATACTTTGGCCACCTGATGCAAATAGCTGACTCACTGGAAAAGACCCTGATGCTGGTAAAGACTGAAGGCAGGAGGAGACGGGGACGACAAGGATGAGATGGTTGGATGGCATCATCAACTCAATGGACATGAGTTTGAGTTAACTCTGGGAGTTGGTGATGGACAGGGAGGCCTGGCATACTGCAGTCCATGGGGTCAAAAAAGTCAGACATGACTGAGTGACTGAACTGAACTGGTGAAGCATATAGGAACAGGTGACTAGAATAAAATAGACAGATTCGAACGTCCCCATTCAGGTAGTTCATATAACATAACAGCGTTAGTGTGGTAGTCATTCAGTCGTGCCTGACTCTTTGCGACCCCATGACCTGCAGCTCACCAGGCTCCTCTGTCCATGAGATTTTCCAGGCAAGGATACTGGAGTGGGTTGCCATTTCCTTCTCCTATAACATAATAGTGATGTTTCAAATCTGGTGGTGGAAAATGATTTGCAAATGGTGTCCTGTGAGGTCTTGAAGGCTGACGCAGAAAATTCCCTCCTCTCTTCCTTTCTTCTCACTTCTGGTTCAATGGACATGGCACCACTTTTATTTGAAATACATACAGTGGCTTCTCATGTAAGATTTTGTTTGAAGAAAGTATTCCACTGTTTCAAAAAGAGTTTTAAAAATCAAATAAATAGGAGTTATTTGGCCCAGAGTTTAGTTATATGGGAAGGAATAAAGTTAAAATTGTGCATTGCCAACATAAATTCTAGGTAGATTATGGAATAAATGTTAGAAATTAAATCCATTAGAATACAATGGATTTATTTGTAAATATTAAGAAGACAATGTAAATATCTGTATGATCTTGGGAGTGGGAAAAGCCAGTCTAAACATATAAATGAAGTAAAAGATTAGAAAATATCGACAGGTTTATTATCTAAAAATCCAAAAACATTGTACGTTAAAAAGCATCAGAAAGGTTATAACTCAAGTGACAGATTGGATAAAACCACCTGAATTATAATATTTTAAAAGTCTTAATAATATAGATAGAATATCCTTATGTAAGGAAAAATTCAACAACCCACTAGAAAAATGGACAAGCAATTGGGAAAGCAAGAAATTCATATGACAAATAAATGTAAAGAAACAGCATGACTGCTAGCTGGAAAAATGAAAGTACCAGTAGAGACTATTTTTATTTAATCAATTTGCAATGGCTCAGTGGTAAAGGTCAGCCTGAAACGCAGGAGACGCAAGAGATGTGTTTTCAATCCTTGGGTTGGGAAGATTCCCTGGAGCAGGAAACAGCAACCCACTCCAGTATTCTTGCCTGGAAAATTGCATGGACAGAAAAGCCTAGTGGGCTCGAGGCTACTGGGTTGCAAAGAGTCAGACACCACTAAATGATTGAGCACAAGTGCAGCCAAGAGCAAGGGGCTGCCTGATGGCTCGGGGATGAAAAGCAGAAATACAGACCAAAGGAGCAGTAACGAAAGGCCAGGGATAAGCCCGCATCTTCCCTTTGACAAAGGAGGCGAGTACCTACAATGGGAAAAAGACAGTCTCCTCACTACCTGGGGCTGAAAAACTGCACAGCTAAGTGTACAAGAATGAAACTAGCATGCTTGCTAACACCAGACACAAAAATAAACTCAAAATGAGTTAAAGACGCAACTGTAAGGCCAGAAACTATAAAACTCTTAGAGGAAAACGTAGGCAGGACAGTATGCGACGTGAACTGCAGCAAATCTATGATCCACCTCCTGGAGTAATGGAAATAAAACCAAACTAAACAAATGGGGCCTAATTAAACTTAAAAAGTGTTTGCTTGGGAAAGGAAACCATAAACAAGATGAAAAGACGACCCTCAGAATGTGAGAAAATAATTGCAAATGAAGCAACTGACAAAGGATTAATCCCCCAAATATACAAGTAGCTCGTGCAGCTCAGTATGAAGCGAACAACCCAATCAAAAAAACGGGCAGAAGACGTAAACAGACATTTCTCCAAAGAAGACATACAGATGGCCAGCAAACCCATGAAAAAGTGTTCAGCATCGCTGATTATTAGAGAAATGCAGATCAAAAGACAATGAGGTATCACTTTACACCAGTTAGAATGGCCATCATCAAAATGTCTACAAACAAGAAATGCTGGAGAGGGTGTGGAGAAAAGAGAACCGTCTTGTACCGTTGGGGGAGTTTACTGGTGGAAATGTAAACGGATACAGCCACCATGAGACCAGTGTAGAGGTTTCTGTAGAAACTAGGAGTAAAACTACCATATGACCCAACAAACCCCTACTGGGCATATACCCTGAGAACACCGTAATTTAAAAAAGGCACATGCACCCCAGTGTTCCTTCCAGCACTGTTTACAATGGCGTGACCTGGGAGCAGCCTGGACGCCCACTGGCAGATGAGCGGGTGAGGGCGCCGCGTGAACAGCACAGAGGGAGTGAGACTCAGCCGCTGAGTCAGTTCTTGGGAGGAGGGTGAACCTAGAGCCTGTTACCCAGAGTGAGGTAATCAGAAAGAGAAAAATGAAAATCATATAATGACCCGGGTATGAAACCTAGACAAATGGCACCGATGAACCTGTCTGCAGGGCAGAAAGAGAGACGCTGACTGTGTCCTCACTTGTGGACACAGTGAGGGCAGGAGAGGGTGGGACGAATCGAGAGTGGCATCGATGCGGACTCGTGGCCGTGAGTGGAGCGGCCAGCTGGTGGGAAGCTGCTTGGACGCGGGCAGCTCCGCCCGGCTCGGCGGCAGCCCGGAGGCTGGGCCGGGGCGAGGGTGGCAGGCCGCCTCCACGCGGGCCGCGCAGACTTACAGCTGATCCGACCCGTTGCGTGGCAGAAATCAATACAACCCTGTTAAGCAATCGCCTTCCAATTAAAAATTTTAAAAAAGAAAACCAAAATGCTTTACATAGGACTGGAAAAAAGAATGAAAGTGTGTATTCAAGTGTTAGCTTTGCAGAGCTTTTTTGATGTGCACCATTTTAAAAGTCTTTATTGAATTTGTTATGACATTGCGTCTGTTTTAAGCACTGTTGCTCGGCCAGGAGGCATATGATCAAATTCTCTTAGCTCCTGACTAGGCATGCAACCCCTGCTCCTGCACTGGAAGGTAAAATCTTAACCACTGAATCATCAAGGGAAGTCCTCAGTTTCCTCTAATTTTGAATGTTGGATTTTTGGGTGCTTCTTTTTATTCTGTTAGGGGTTTCTTATGTTTTCCAAAATTTCTACCGCAAACATTTGCTATAGTGTTAATCATAACATTTTTGGGGGATTACTTAGCTATGTCGTATTTTAGCTTTTACTTAATCCCATAGTGATTTTGGGTTGACACTCCACCTGTAGTCTTACTCCTTCACCTTGCTGGGCTCTACTGTTACTATCTACATTTTGTTCATAAGGGGAAGACGGCATTTTAATTTGCTGAGACAAATGTGGAGTAAGTCATTTACATCTGGGTTTATAACTTTGCATTTATTGTATGCTTTTGGGAAAACAAACCAAAATAAAGGTTTCCATTTTTTTATTAGCTCCACAATTACTTTCTGCAGTATTCTGCCATGATAGCAGAAAGCTTAAAAATGTAATTAAGAAATTCTCAACCACAGCAGGAATTTTGCCTGGAAAAAGGAACCTTCAATATCCAACTCAATGATCAAGAGAAACTGGACCTTGAAGGCTGTTTCTAAACCTTGACCTCTGAGGGAGAGAGACTCATACATGCACCACTTCAAATCTGTGGTAATTATAGTCAAAACAATTCATCTTTTAGTCATTACCTTATTCTTTGATGTAGCTGTTGCAGTGGTGATTTCCATATTTTCCCCTCAGATACTAGAGTTTTCTTTTGCAAACTCTACCTGTTGCACCATCTCAGGGAATCCAAGGGGTAGCATAATTGAAAAATCCTGGGTAAAGTAGTTATCTTCTGATTAAAAATAAATAAATAGATTTTTAAAAATAAGGAAAAAAAATCTGTAGTGTGGACTGCTGACCACCAGCTTCGTTGCCGCCCCGGGCGGAAGCAGCCGCCCGCTCTGGTCCTGTCTGCATTGGAGAGCGACTTTCTCTCCCTGCGCACCTGCTGGCCCCCGCCCAGCCCCTGCCAGCCTTCCTCTAGAGCTGATTCTGCCTGAAGTATGGCCCTCCCTTTTTTCAGGATATTGAAGTCTGATTTTAAAAGGGGCAATTGGTAAAAGCTCTAGAGGAAAATGTCTATCTTGTTCTTTAAAAGAAACTATGTGATATTTTGGGCTTCCCAGGTGGTGCTAGTGTTAAAGAATGTGCCTGCCCACGCAGGAGACGCAAGAGATGGGGATGCCATCCCCAGGCCAGGAAGAGCCCCTGGAGAGAGAAACAGCAGCCCACTCCAGGATTCTTGCCTGGAAAACCCCAAGGACAGAGGAGCCTGGTGGGCTACAGTCCAGGGGGCTGCAGAGAGTTGGACACGACTGAGCTACTAAGTACACACACACAGGTAATATTTTACTATGGGTAATAGACATTAAATAAATCTGAGTAGTTTTTTACCTTGGAAGGTGGGGGGAGGTCAGACTAACCTCCTATTATCTAGGATAAAGTCTCTCTACTTTAGCTCCTTTGGAGGGCATAGGGGAAATTGGTCATTTAGAGACAGTTTTATTTCATAAAATAGTGTGATGGTTAAATAAAGCCTGCACATTTCAATGGACAAATAAATAGATAATGTCAGAGATATTTATTACAAAAATCTATCCTCATATTTTATTTAGTCAGAGTCGTACATAACCTTAAGAAAAAAGCTGCTGGCTTGAAACATTCATAGAGTAACAAACAAATACCGTTGGGCGAAGAGTCTCCCCACATAAATTGATTTCTAAATAAAGATTCAATTTAGATTTAAAAGTCTTGTATGCACCCAGAGGTATCTATTACATCTGTAATTTCCTTGTGGGGTTCTGGTGCCTGATTCTGCTGCCCTCAGCTTCTTATTAGCTGCTTTCACAGGAAGAAGCAAAGCCTCCAATTAGCACAGCTTTTTTAATGAACATGTGTTGGAAATCCCTGCCAAAATATATCTTACATTGATCCAGTCTTTATCAACCCCCCTTTTTTTTGCTTTTACTGTTTGGGTTCACCTAGCCTTAGATTAGGAGAAGGCAATGGCACCTCACTCCAGTACTCTTGGCTGCAAAATCCCATGGACGGAGGAGCCTGGTGGGCTGCAGTCCATGGGGTCGCTAGGAGTCAGACACGACAGAGCGACTTCACTTTCACTTTTCACTTTCACTTTTCACTTTCATGCACTGGAGAAGGAAATGGCAACCCACTCCAGTGTTCTTGCCTGGAGAATCCCAGGGACGGGGGAGCCTGGTGGGCTGCCGTCTATGGGGTCACACAGAGTCGGACACGAGTGAAGGACAGGGAGGCCTGGCGTGCTGCGATTCATGGGGTCGCAGAGTCGGACACGACTGAGAGACTGAACTGAACTAAAGCGACTTAGCAGCAGCAGCAGCCTTAGATTATGATACTCCTGAGATAAAATTCAAAAATGAGAAAATCTTTTTTTCCTCTTCATTGGGAAATACCAAGATAGCCTTACATCTTGGTTGGATTACATTTTAAACATGCACAGTTATTATCAGACATTATTTTCAGCTTGGTTGTGAACCTTCCATCCTCCTGAGGGTGCAGGTGATGCTGAAAGCTTTCAGAGCAGAGCCGCATCCTGAGTGGGAGCCTCACCTGGGGTCCTCGCCCCTGTGGCTGGTCCTCTGGGAGAGCTGCTGAGCCTGCAGGGCACAGGACCATTTCGGGGCCTCAGTGCGTTCACGCGGGGCCACTTTTCTCCATCCCTCTGGGTTCCTGGGGGGCGCAGTGAGAAAGAATCTGTCTGCCAAGGCAGGAGACGCAGGCTCGATCCCTGAGTCTGGAAGATCCCCTGGAGGAGGAGATGGCAACCCCTCCACTATTCTTGTCTGGGAAATCCCACCGACAGAGGAGCCTGGAGGGCTACAGTCCATGGGGTCGCAAAGACGTTGGGCACAACTTAGCGACTGAAAAACGGTAACAACAACCTCTGCTTTCATCAGGAATAATAAGAACACCCTTTTGAGTGTCTTTGTGATGTTTCCCCTTTGACATCAGTCCTGGAGTATGTGAACGACATGCTTTTCTCACTTAGAGTCGTGCATTTCCAATTCATTAACACAGCCCAGAAGGGCAGGCTGCCTGGCTGAACCTCAGCCCTGCACAAACTTTTGGCCCAACTTGGCCTTTGTGCATTGATCGCTGAAGAAGGCTTTCTTATATCTTCTTGTTATTCTTTGGAACTCTGCATTCAGATGCTTATATCTTTCCTTTTCTCCTATGCGTTTTGCCTCTCTCTCTTTTCACAGCTATTTGTAAGGCCTCCCCAGACAGCCATTTTGCTTTTTTGCATTTCTTTCCCATGGGGATGGTCTTGATCCCTGTCTCCTGTACAATGTCACGAACCTCCATCCATAGTTCATCAGGCACTCTGTCTATCAGATCTAGGCCCTTAAATCTATTTCTCACTTCTGCTGTATAATCATAAGGGATTTGATTTAGGTCACACCTGAATGGTCTAGTGGTTTTCCCTACTTTCTTCAATGTGAGTCTGAATTTGGTAATAAGGAGTTATGATCTGAGCAACAGTCAGTTCCTGGTCTTGTTTTTGCTGACTGTATAGAACTTCTCCATCTTTGGCTGCAAAGAATATAATCAATCTGATTTCGGTGTTGACCATCTGGTGATGTCCATGTGTAGAGTCTTCTCTTGTGTTGTTGGAAGAGGGTGTTTGCTATGACCAGTGCATTTTCTTGGCAAAACTCTATTAGTCTTTGCCCTGCTTCATTCCACATTCCATGTCCAAATTTGCCTGTTACTCCAGGTGTTTCTTGACTTCCTACTTTAGCGTTCCAGTCCCCTATAATGAAAAGGACATCTGTTTTGGGTGTTAGTTCTAAAAGGTTTTGTAGGTCTTCATAAAACCGTTCAACTTCAGCTTCTTCAGCATTACTGGTTGGGGCATAAACTTGGATAACTGTGATATTGAATGGTTTGCCTTGGAGATGAACAGAGATCATTCTGTCATTTTTGAGGTTGCATCCAAGTACTGCATTTCGGACTCTTTTGTTGACCATGATGGCTACTCCATTTCTTCTGAGGGATTCCTGCCCGCAGTAGTAGATATAATGGTCATCTGAGTTAAATTCACCCATTCCAGTCCATTTTAGTTTGCTGATTCCTAGAATGTTGACGTTCACCCTTGCCATCTCTTGTTTGACCACTTCCAATTTGCCTTGATTCATGGACCTGACATTCCAGGTTCCTATGCAATATTGCTCTTTACAGCATCGGATCTTGCTTCTATCACCAGTCACATGCACAACTGGGTATTGTTTTTGCTTTGGCTCCATCCCTTCATTCTTTCTGGAGTTATTTCTCCACTGATCTCCAGTAGCATATTGGGCACCTACCGACCTGGCGAGTTCCTCTTTCAGTATCCTATCATATTGCCTTTTCATACTGTTCATGGGGTTCTCAAGGCAAGAATACTGAAGTAGCTTGCCATTCCCTTCTCCAGTGGACCACATTCTGTCAGACCTCTCCACCATGACCTGCCTGTCTTGGGTTGCCCCACAGGCATGGCTTGGTTTCACTGAGTTAGACAAGGCTGTGGTCCTAGTGTGATTAGATTGACTAGTTTTCTGTGAGTATGGTTTCAGTGTGTCTGCCCTCTTATGCCCTCTTGCAACACCTACCATCTTACTTGGGTTTCTTACCTTGGGCGTGGGGTATCTCTTCACGGCTGCTCCAGCAAAGCACAGCCGCTGCTCCTTACCTTGGACGAATGGGAAAGACTAGAGATCTCGTCAAGAAACTTAGAAACACCAAGGGAACATTTCATGCAAAGATGGGCTCGATAAAGGACAGAAATGGTATGGATCTAACAGAAGCAGAAGATATTAAGAAAAGGTGGCAAGAATACACAGAAGAACTGTACAAAGAAGATATTCACGACCCAGATAATCATGATGATGTGATCACTAATCTAGAGCCAGACATCTTGGAATGTGAAGTCAAATGGGCCTTAGAAAGTATCACTACGAACAAAGCTAGTGGAGGTGATGGAATTCCAGTGGAGCTGTTTCAAAACCTGAAAGATGATGCTGTGAAAGTGCTGCACTCAATATGCCAGCAAATTTGGAAAACTCAGCAGTGGCCACAGGACTGGAAAAGGGCAGTTTTCATTCCAATTCCAAAGAAGGGCAATGCCAAAGAATGCTCAAACTACCGCACAATTGCACTCATCTCACATGCTAGTAAAGTAATGCTCAAAATTCTCCAAGCTAGGCTTCAGCAATACGTGAACCGTGAACTCCCTGATGTTCAAGCTGGTTTTAGAAAAGGCAGAGGAACCAGAGATCAAATTGCCAACATCCGCTGGATCATCGAAAAGCAAGAGAGTTCCAGAAAAACATCTATTTCTGCTTTCTTGACTATGCCAAAGCCTTTGACTGTGTGGATCACAATAAACTTTGGAAAATTCTGAAAGAGATGGGAATACCAGACCACCTAACCTGTCTCCTGAGAAATCTGTATTCAGGTCAGGAAGCAACAGTTAGAACGGCACATGGAACAATAGACTGGTTCCAAATAGGAAGAGGAGAACGTCAAGGCTGTATATTGTCACTCTGCTTATTTAACTTTGATGCAGAGTACATCATGAGAAACACTGGGCTGGATGAAGCACAAGCTGGAGTCAAGATTGCCAGGAGAAATATCAATCACTTCAGATATGCAGATGACACCACCCTTCTGGCAGAAAGTGAAGAGGAACTAAAAAGCCTCTTGATGAAAGTGAAAGAGGAGAGGGAAAAAGTTGGCTTAAAACACAACATTAAAAAGACTAAGATCTTGGCATCTGGTGCCATCACTTCATGGCAGATAGATTGGGGAAAAATCGAAACAGTGACAGATTTTATTTTGGGGGCTCCAAAATCACTGCAGATGGTGACTGCAGCCATGAAGTTAAAAGACGCTTACTCTTTGGAAGGAAAGTTATGACCAACCTAGATAGCATATTCAAAAGCAGAGACATTACTTTGCCAACAAAAGTCTGTCTAGTCAAAGCTATGGTTTTTCCAGTGGTCATGTATGAATGTGAGAGTTGGATTATAAAGAAAGCTGAGTGCCAAAAAATTGACGCTTTTGAACTGTGGTGTTGGAGAACGCTCTTGAGAGTCCTTTGGACTGCAAGGAGATCCAACCAGTCCCTTCTGAAGGAAATCAGTCCTGAATATTCATTGGAAGGACTGATGCTGAAGCTGATACTCCAATACTTTGGCTACCAGATGCGAAGAGTTGACTCCTTGGAAAAGACCCTGATGCTGGGTAAGACTGAAGGCGGGAGGAGAAGGGGATGGCAGAGGATGAGATGGTTGGATGGCATCGCTGACTGGATGGACATGGGTTTGAGCAAGCCTGGGAGTTGGTGATGGACAGGGAGGCCTGGCGTGCTGCTGTCCTTGGTGTTGCAAAGAGTCGGACACGACTGAGCCACTGAACTGAACTGAAGGAGTTTGGAGTTTGTTTCATGTAAGGTTACTGTGGGCTTAAAATATTTGAGTGTCTTTTGAGTTTATCACATTCTGTCCCTGTTAGTGGTGGGTCTGAGAAATGGTCAGACTTCTCACTTTTACTGAAGCTTCTCTCTCCCTGGAGTTACTGGTTTATGTACGATGACTCAGAGAAGAGAATTATTGCTCAGGGATATCACTGTTTTCTTTGTTGTCTTTAATGCTCTGTGGCAGAGTAAAAAAAAAAGAATCTAGGAAATAGCCATTGTGCAGGTTTTGCTTGGTTGCTTTTAATTGTTTCTTATACCATCAGCTTCTCTCTGGGACCCCTTACCTCCTGGAGGGTGTTTCATAATAAAAGATAGTCTATTAATTGTTTTCTTTCTGCTTGCCTAGTACTTGCTGATATGAGAAAATATTGAATGTTTTAAGCCATCCCTACTAAGTTTCATAACCTGGTCATTCAAAACATTTACCTTTTAATTTCATTTTCTCACACTCTTAATTCTTCCTAATTATTTTTAGAAAAGAATGTTATATTTAAGTTCTTGATGTTTTTATCATTCAACAATTCATATAATTTTCAAAAATTTCAGAAGTCTTGTGATAGCCTATTTACTTGAAGAGCTTACTATTGTATGAAGTTTTTGTGAACTATTGTGATTCTAATAGCCATTTCTCTCTGAGTCATCGGATGGTTATATGTTTGTTTAACTTTATAAGAAACAGCTGAAGAGCTCTCCAAATCAGGACCATATTTTCCTTCCATCAGCAAAATCTGAAAGTGCTAGGAATACCACACCCTATTTGTAGGACAGATTTTAGAACTGCCTGGGTGGCATGCTTCAGGGAGGATTATCTCTGCAAGGTGCCCATGTGTTGACCCATGAGACGTGTGTGTATGTGCGCACGTGCATGCACGCTTGGTCAGTCAGTTGTGTCTGACGGTTTGCAACCCCTGGAAGGTAGTCTTCCAGGCTCCTCCGTCCGTTAGATTCTGCAGGCAAGAAGACTGGAGTGGGTTGCCATTTCCTTCTCCAGGAGATCTTCCTGACCCAGGGATTGAACCCATGTCTTTGCATCTCCAGCGTGGGCAGGCAGATTCTTTACCACTGTTCTACCTGGAAAGCCCCCTTCTAAGTGGTCCAAAATTCTTCTTTTTGAAAACCACTCTTCATTTCACTCTTTTAAATAATATAGTTGGGTAAACTAAGACTGAACTTGTGTCTAATCTTGTATGAGGTGCTAAGGAGGGGCAAAGAGCTGCGTGTCCTCTGCGGCCCGGCTGGCTGTGTCTGATGACTCCTTCCAGGGCAGGAGCAGGGAGTCAAACTCCTGTTTGGTTTAGTGTGGTTTTCTGCCTCTGGCATTGTCATGCACAGCAATGAGGTTGCAAGAAGGTTAAAAGTAATACTGCTTAGAGCTACAGTTGATGCCAAGCTTTAGTCATCACTGTATTAATATTTAGGGCTGAGAGTACTCTGGAAATTTGATTTAAATCACCTGCTATTACAGATGAAGAAAATAAAACCCATGGCAGAAAGTAACTTGTCAAGGTCATTCATCTCATTGTTTACCCCAGCCAAGGCTATAACTCAAATCCTGACTCATCTGTTTGGTGCTCGTTTTGATTCTACTTAAAGACTAGAGATCTCTTCAAGAAAATTAGAGATAACAAGGGAACATTTCATGCAAAGATGGGCCTCGATAAAGGACAGAAATGGTATGGACCTAACAGAAGTAGAAGATAGTAAGAAGAGGTGGCAAGAACACACGGAAGAACTGTACAAAAAGATATTCATGACCCAGATAATCATGATGATGTGATCACTAATCTGGAGCCAGACATCTTGGCATGTGAAGTCAAGTGGGCCTTAGAAAACATCATTACGAACAAAGCTAGTGGAGGTGATGGAATTCCAGTGGAGCTGTTTCAAATCCTTCAAATCCTTTAAGATGAGGCTGTGAGAGTGCTGCACTCAATATGCCAGCAAATTTGGAAAACTCAGCAGTGGCCACAGGACTGGAAAAGGTCAGTTTTCATTCCAATACCAAAAAAGGCAATGTCAAAGAATGCTCAAACTACTGCACAATTGCACTCTTCTCACATGCTAGTAAAGTAATGCTCAAAATTCTCCAAGCCAGACTTAAGCAATACGTGAACTGTGAACTCCTGATGTTCAAGCTGGTTTTAGAAAAGGCAGAGGAACCAGAGATCAAATTGCCAACATCCGTTGGATCATGGAAAAAAAGCAAGAGAGTTCCAGAAAAACATCTCCTTCTGCTTTCTTGACTGTGCCAAAGCCTTTGACTGTGTGGATCACAATAAACTTTGGAAATTTCTGAAAGAGATGGGAATACCAGACCACCTAACCTGCCTCTTGAGAAATCTGTATGCAGGTCAGGAAGCAACAGTTAGAACTGGACATGGAACAACAGACTGGTTCCAAATAGGAAAAGGAGTACGTCAAGGCTGTATATTGTCACCCTGCTTATTTAACTAGATGCAGAGTACATCATGAGAAACGCTGGAGTGGAAGAAACACAAGCTGGAATCCAGACTGCTGGGAGAAATATCAGTAACCTCAGACATGCAGATGACACCACCCTTATGGCAGAAAGTGAAGAGGAACTAAAAAGCCTCTTGATGAAAGTGAAAGAGGAGAGCAAAAAGGTTGGCTTAAAGCTCAACATTCAGAAATTGAAGATCATGGCATCCGGTCCCATCACTCCATGGGAAATAGATGGGGAAACAGTGGAAACAGTGTCAGACTTTATTTTTTGGGGCTCCAAAATCACTGCAGATGGTGACTGCAGCCATAAATTTAAAAGACCCTTACTCCTTGTAAGGAAAGTTATGACCAACCTAGACAGTATATTCAAAAGCAGAGACATTACTTTGCCAAGGTCCGTCTAGTCAAGGCTATGGTTTTTCCTGTGGTCATGTATGGATGTGAGAGTTGGACTGTGAAAAAGGCTGAGCACCAAAGAATTGATGCTTTTGAACTGTGGTGTTGGAGAAGACTCTTGAGGGTCCCTTGGACTGCAAGGAGATCCAACCAGTCCATTCTGAAGGAGATCAACCCTGGGATTTCTTTGGAAGGAATGATGCTAAAGCTGAAACTCCAGTACTTTGGCCACCTCATGCGAAGAGTTGACTCATTGGAAAAGACTCTGATGCTGGGAGGGATTGGGGGCAGGAGGAGAAGGGGACAACCGAGGATGAGATGGCTGGATGGCATCACGGACTCGATAGACGTGAGTTTGATTGAGCTCTGGGAGATGGTGATGGACAGGGAGGCCTGCCGTGCTGCGATTCATGGGGTCACAAAGAGTCGGATACGACTGAACAACTAAACTGAGCTGAAGAATATCCCATTATCAGTTCTCTGATTAAGCCTGGAATTTTCTTCATAGTTCTTTGTGAAAAACATGCTTTTGTTCAGAAGTACAGGTAGTGAAAGATAGAAATTATTCAAATAGAGTTTTTAAAATTGCTGCAAAATAAGAAGACACTTGTAAAATAGTTTCATGAAGTAACTGGGTGAAACGTTTTGAATTTTCCCCTACTTCAATCTATGCGATGTTTTTATGTAGTTGTCATGGGAGTGCATACGTTAGCTGCCAAAACCCTGAAACAGATCTTGGATGTTAAGCAGGTAAGATCAAGTCATAGCATTTAATTCTTGTTGAACAAAATATGACATCTATTTGAAGCACCATGTGTTTGCTGGAAAACTGTTACTTCTGTTTTTTCCATGCATCTGGGAAATTTAGACACCTTTAGTGGCTTATTCAGACGCAACAGTAGTTTTCCAAAGTCCACATTTGTGGAATCCTGAAATGTGGTTCTTCCAAGAAGACTTAAACAGCAATCCTTCAGGCTAGAACTTCTCAAGCACTGTTTACTTTCATATCAAGAAAGCCATCTGTGGTCTCTGAATAAACAAACGCCATTTGATTTTATCACACTGTTAAGTGTGTGGTTCAATGTACTATAACCACAGAATTAGGAAGTGGATGACAAGTGATTTTTTTCAAGAGCTCATGGGCTTTGAAATAAAACCAATAAAACCGTAATGCTGCCAATAGTTTTCACATCTTACTTAGAACAGTTCTATAAATTAAACCATGCACTAGTATCCTCTGTAGGATGAAGTCTTGTATAATCTTCCTTCTATGAACTATCCATTCGACTTCAACTCCAGCCAGCTAGCTGAATCTTTGGCTTTTTCAGAACACTTAGTTGGGGAGACCAGCTTTCCCTGTGGGAATCTCCTATATTTCCATGTGGGCAGAGTGCCTTTGCTCCCAAGGGATGATGCCTGCACATTGAACGCACATTCCTCTTCAATGGAAAATAACAGACATCTCCCCCATGCTTAATGAACCGATAAATGGAACTTGACCTAGCATGTGTAAATATGAACAAGCACGTTAACCAGTAAGCCTATTGAGACGACTATAAATCTGGTCATGTTTTCTCCAGGTCAGTCTAGATTGGGGGTCAGGAAACCTTCTCTGGAAAGGACCAGATAATAAATATTTCCAGCTCTGCTGGCCATATGGTCTCTGTCACAAGCACTCATCTCTGCTGCGCAAAAGCCTCCATAGACACTATGTAAACAAATGGATATGGCTGTGTTCCAAGGAACCTTTATTCACAGAAACAGGTGGCACACCCACGGGCTGTAGCTCGCCAACCCCTGATCCAGCTGCCAGGATCGTGCTGTAGACGGATGCAAATTATAAATGAAGGGCACAAGCCTCAGGAGTCCTTTTGGCTTTTATTCTGGCATTTTCTGCCTTTGTCCATGGAGTCAAGGTATTTCTAGTTCATATTCTTACACGAGGATAATGTGAAAGTCCCTTCCATGTTTGTTCAGGAAAGCATGGGCCTTGAGAGGGAACCCGCTTCTATCTACGCTGTATTCTTTAGAGCTTAGCATGCTGCTCAGGATTAATAAATGTTAACTAATAATCAGTT
Organism: Nanger dama; assembly: GCA_917880005.1. Taxonomy (NCBI): domain Eukaryota; kingdom Metazoa; phylum Chordata; class Mammalia; order Artiodactyla; family Bovidae; genus Nanger; species Nanger dama. The sequence continues at coordinate 2,951,408 of CAKJTW010000021.1, read as the reverse complement.
TTCAATTCACTGCCCTGCCCTTTATGGAGTCTCCTTTGGCACGCTCAGAGACGTTAAACAATGTAGATTTTACAACATACTGTTACATATCGTCAGCAGCACCTTGCTGAGAAATCACACACAAGAGAGAGTTCACTGCAAAGCTGTAAGTATTCCTGACAGGTTGTTTCTGCACAGGTTTGGTTTCTCTCATATAAAGATTAAAAAGCCCTTCACACAGCTGGTGAAAAGAGCAGCAGACGTGGAAGCGCCGAGCATGCTCACCTCTCCAAAGGCACCTCCCTGAAAGTCAGAACCGCAGTGAGCGAGGTCGATGATCCAGCCCGAGCTCCGCCCGCCCCGTGACGATCCCGGATCTAACGGCACCGGGGAGGGACGGCAAATCCTCAGAAACGGAGAATGTCTTCTAATAAACGTAACGCTTTCTTTCATGATTAATTCAAGAATTTCACTTTTGTAAGCTCACCTAGACGAATCCCCTCTGCAGTAGGAGATGACAACCCATTCCAGGATTCTTGCCTGGAGAATTATACGGACAGAGGAGCCTGGCGGGCTGCAGTCCATGGGGTCGCAAGGGAGGAGCTGGACATTCCTGAGCGTGCACACACACGCAAATACGCACACTAGAAAGATCCACGTTAGCAATCTTACGTTTTTGTATTTGCTCTGAAGATGAGCTTTTTCCTTTTTTAAAATTTTTATTGAATTATAGTCAGTTACAGTGTTGTATTAGTTTCAGGGGTAAAGCAAAGTGATTCTGTCGTCCATATACACGTATTCATCCTTTTACGGATTCTTTTCCCATACAGGTCATTACTGAAGGCTGGGTGAAGGGCCCTGTGCCCTCTTTGATCACCGGTTTTATATTAGCAGCGTGTATGCGTCCATCCCAGCCTCCTGATTCATCCCTCCCGCCTTGCTTCTCCTTGGGTGTCCGTAAGTTTGATGTCGAGATCTGTGCGTCTGTTTCCGTTTCGTACGTGTTTCTTTGTAGCGTTCTTTCAGACTCCACGGGTGGGTGATGGCGCTGATGTGCGTCTTCCTCTGTCTGACTCACCTCACTTTTCTATGCGCTTTGTTCGCCGTGAACGTGATTTTTTCTCTTCCACCGTTCTGAGTGCACGGGTTCATGTCGACATTCTGATGTCCCTCCTGGAGTCTTTGCTTCAGCTGGACTTGTGCCCGAAGCAGCGGGAGACAGTGCCTCATGAAGCCGCAGCATCTTATAAGTCCTGGCAGGAAAGTTTATTACTTCATCGCTAAAGAGCTCGGAGCGCTGCTGGGGCGCTGCGGGGAGGAGAGCCGCGGCCGGCCGCCCGGGGAGCGCGGGCGGGGCGGACTCAGCCCCAGGCTGAGCTGCCTCTGCGGCTTCCTGGCTTGGCGGGTGATGAGCGGGATGGGCAGTGAGGGTCTTGGTGCTGTGAGTCAGGATGGGGGTACAGTTTGGGCGTACCCAGCCAGCAGGCAGGACTGGGGCCCGTCAGGAAGACTCTGCGAGTTGAATTCAGATAAGTGATTTTGACAGTCTTAATACAAAATAGCATGGCTGGATTTCCTAGGCAAGAATACAGGAGTGAGTTGCCATTCCCTTTATCCAGGGGACCTTCCAGACCCGGGGCGGAGCCTGGGTCTCTTGCCTTGCAGGCAGACTCTTTACTGGCTGAGCCGCGGGGGAGGCATCTTTAGAGAGAAAGTGCCCTCTGCTCAGAAGGTGGGTTATGGCTGGACGCTGACCACAGCTCCCTGGCTGCACAGCAAGCCCTGGTTTTCCTTATGGCAGTCCTGAACTCCTTGTTTATGGCCCCCACCCTGCCATCTTCCCCTTTGGTAACAAAGCTTATTTTCTGTGTCGATAAATATATTAAAAGGTAACTAAAAGATATATAAAGGTTTTTCATATTTCTAATTGAAGAACCTCTGGTCCTGAAGTAGGCCACCGAGGCCTAATGCAGGCTCACGGTGGGCTTGTTTCAGCTAGGGCTATACGCTAGGTTCCATCCGCCCTTCAGGTTCACTGAACTAAACCTGCCCTGTGCACTTCCTGCAATTCTCAGCAGACTGTTACTGACGCTCTGAAGATTCCCCCCCCACCGCCCCCCAACCCCATGCTGTCCTGTTTCATTGTGGTCGTGTATCAGCAGTGGCCTGTGCTTATCAGCAAGCTCTCCCGTGTTTGCCCTTAAGGATAAAGACGTTTAAGCACCAAATAACATGTTCCAAGTATTTTATTTAAAAAAGGAGGAAATGACATTTATTTATTAAAAAGTTTACATCTGTTTTAAATGTTTCTCCAAAGAAAACATACAGATGGCTAACAAACACATGCTCAACGTAGCTCATTATTAGAGAAATGCAGATCAAAACCACAATGAGATATCACCTCACATGGATCAGAACGGCCATCATCAAAAAGTCTATAAACAATAAATGCTAGAGACGATGTGAAGAAAAGGGAACCCTCTTGCACTGTTGGTGGTGTTCATTGTAGGACTGTTTACAATAGCCAGGACGTGGAAGCAACCTAGGTGTTCACCGACATATTAATGGATGAGGAAGCTGTGGTACATATGAACAATGGAATATTACTCAGCCATAGAAAGGAATGAGTTTGAGTCAGTACTAATGAGACGGATGAACCTAGAGCTGATCATGCACAGTGAAGTATGTCAGAAAGAGAAAATAAAATATTGTATATTAATGCATATGTGTGGAGTCTAGAAAGACCATACTGATGAACCTATTTGCAGGGCAGCGATGGAGACGCAGACATAGAGAACAGACTCTCGGACCCGGGGAGCGGGAGATGGAGAGGGTGGGGCCGATGGAGAGAGCACCGTGGAAACACGTGCAGTGCCATCCTTGGAACAGAAGCCAGTGGGGACTTGCTGCATGACCCAGGGAACCCAAACCCGGGCTCTGGGACAACCTAGAGGGTGGGACGGGGTGGGAGGTGGGAAGGAGGCTCACGAGGGTGGGGACATATGTATACCTGTGGCTGAGTCAATGGTGTGTTAGAAACCTATACAATATTGCAAAGCAATTTATCACTCAAAAAAAGTTAAAAACTTATGTCTGTTTTGCCACTGGCAACAACCATGATGAAGAATCTTTTATATTTGCTTCAGGTTCTTTTGTGAATGAGAAAGCAAGCGCAGCTGATCACCCGGAGGTTTTCTGTTCCTCGTCTCCCCCTCCTGTCCCACGATAGTTACATTAGTCGTGTATCAGTAAGGGGCCCCAGTCGGGGCGAATGAGGTGCAGAGTCTTCAGTGAAGAGGTGCATAGACAGGTGTGGGCAGCATGTAGAAAATTACAAGGAGGTCAGGGTGCTCATACCCTTGGCCCAAGGGGAGAGAGTGAGCAGATCCCAGACTCCAGAGGAGGAAAAAGGTACCGGTTAGAGGCCTCAGGAAGGAGCTGTGCCCTTTGGTTGAGGGTCATGCCTGCCTGAGCTGATGCTCAGGACAAAGGAGTGGATGGACACCCCAGCTTCCTCTTTCTCTTGCCCTCTGACTGCTTGTCAGACTCCCTGTGTCTACATACAGCCCGGAACCAGAGGCACTTGTGGTCCATACAGCCCAGACTCCCAAGGCGAGGAGAATGTTGGGAAACGGATTGGAGAGGCCAAATGCAGCGAAGACACCGCAGTGTGGACTGAGCTAGTACTGACGCTTGTCCTCAGGCATACGAGCATAAAAAGCCGTGTAACAGGGGCTCTTCTTCTCCGGAAAAGGCCAGACAGGAACCATTTTTGATTTTGAAGGCCACGTACAGTCATTGTCATACATTCTTCTTTATAATTTGTTGTTGTTTTTGTTGTTCAGCTGCTAAGTCATGTCCAACTCTTGGCGCCGCTGTGGGCCACAGCACCAGCAGCCCTGTCTTTCACTCTCTCCCGGAGTTCATGTTCATCGAGTCGGTGATGCTGCCTAGCCATCTCGTCCTCTGTCGTCCCTTGGAGTCCTTGCAGTCCAGGGGACGCTTGAGAGTCTTCTCTGGCACCACAGTTTGAAAGCATCAATTCCTTGGTGCTCAGTCTTCTTCAGAGTCCAGCTCTCACACCTGTACACGATTATATGGACCTTTGTTGGCAAAGCGACGTCTCTGCTTTTTAATACGCTGTTTAGATTTGTCATAGCTTTCCTTCCCGGAAGCAGGCGTCTGTTAATTCTATGGCCACAGTCACTGTCTGCAGTGATTTGGGGGCCCAAGAAAATAAAATCTGTCACTGTTTTCACTTTCCCCCTTCTATTTGCCATGAAGACATGGGACCAGATGTCATGATCTTAGTTTTATGAATGTTGAGATTCAAGTCAGCTTTTCACTCTCCTCTTTCACTTTCATCAAGAGTTCTTAGTTCTTCTTCACTTTCTGCCATAAGGGTGGTGTTATCTGCATATCGGAGGTTGTTGATATTTCTCCTGGAAATCTTGATTCCAACTTGTGCTTAATTCAGCCCAGCATTTCTCATGATGTACTCTGAATACAAGTTAAATATGCAGAGTGACAATATACAGCCTTGATGTACTCCTTTCCCAATTTTGAGCCAGTCCATTGTTCCAAGTCCAGTTCTAACTGTTGCTTCTTGACCTGCATACAAGTTTTTCAGGAGACAGATAAGGTGGTCTGGTATTCCCATCTCTTTAAGAATTTTCCACGGTTTGTTGTGATGCACACAGTCAAAGGCTTTGGTATAGTCAATGAAGCAGAAATAGGTGTTTTTCTGGAGTTCCCTTGCTTTCTCCACAGTCCAACTAATGTTAGCTGTATGATTGCGGTTCCTCTTCCTTTTCTAAATCCGGCTTGAACATCTGGAATTTCTTGGTTCACGCACTGCTGAAGCTTGGCTTGAGGGATTTTGAGCACTACCTTGCTAGCCTGTGAAATGAGCACAATTGTATCATAGTTTGAACATTCTTTGACATTGACTTTCTTTGGGATTGGAATGAAAACTGACCTTTTCCAGTCTTGTGGCCACTGCTAAGGTTTCCAAATTTGCTGACATATTGAATACAGCACTTCAATAGCATCATCTTTTAGGATTTGAAATGGCGCAGCTAGAATTCCACCATTTCCACTAGCTTTGTTCATAGTAATGCTTCCTAGGGCCCACTTGACTTCGCACCCCAGGATGTCTGACCGTAGGTGAATGACCACATCATCAAGGTTATCCAGGTCACTAAGGCCTTTTTATATAGTTCTTTCGTGTATTCTTGCCACCTCTTCTTAATCTCTTCTGCTTCTGTTAGGTCCTTACCATTTCTGTCCTTCATTGTGCCCATCCTTGCATGAAATGTTACTTTTTACAAAGCTTTAAAAATGTAAAACCATCCTTAGCATGTAGGCTGTATAAAAACAGATCCTGGCCTTGACTGAGTCTGTGGTCTGTGGTTTGCTGACCCCTAGCATGTATTACCGGAGAAGGCAATGGCACCCCACTCCAGTACTGTTGCCTGGAGAATCCCAGGGACGGGGGAGCCTCGTGGGCTGCCGTCTATGGGGTCACGCAGAGTCGGACACGACTGAAGCGACTTGGCTGCAGCAGCGGCAGGTCTTACTCATTGTGTGTTAGAAATGCTCGCATGCTCTATATGACACCCTGGCTCTTTCCTAGTGCTCTGCAACCAATGTCACAGGCTTAACGGCTTCCAAGAATGCCCGGTTTATTAGTCACATGGTTCTGTATGTCAAGTTCCAGATAGGCCACAAATGAACACTTAGGGAGAAGCAACTGATGTCTTCATTAGTGGGTTTCATGCTGGAAATCTACTACAGAGAGTTCTGTCCATGGGACTTGCCAATGGGCAACAGTTTACTGAACCAGACACAAGGCTGAATTTAGCCATTGTCAAGAGCGAATGTCAGGCAGAGGAAAGAAACGTCTGGCTGGCTGTTCAAGGGAAAGAGTTGGGGGTGAATTAGGAGGCGGAGATGAAGAGACGCACTCTAGGGCTTCTCTGGTGGCTCGGACGGTGAAGCGTCTGCCCACAGTGCGGGGGGCCCGGGCTCGAGCCCTGGGTCAGAAAGATCCTCTGGAGTAGGCAGTGGTGCCCCACTCCAGTACTCTTGCCTGGAGAGTCCCACGGACGGAGGAGTGTGGCAGGCTACAGTCTATGGGGTTGCAAAGAGCTGGACATGACTGAGCGACTTCACTTTTTCACTTTCTACTAAATGTAAAATAGATAACCAACAAGGACTTACTTTATAGCTCAGAGAACTATACTCAATATCTTGTAATAATCTACAAAGGAAAAGACTCTGAATAATGAATATACATATGTATATATGTGTGTGAGTGTGTGTGTGTGTGTGTGTGTGCATACTCAGTTGTGTTGCTGGGTTGAACCCACATCTTGCATCTCCTGCATTGGCAGGCACATTCTTTATATATAATTGTGTAATTTTATTATAAATGTATATATGTATTACATATATATATTATAAATATACCAGCCTCTGATATCTGTACACCTGAAACTAACACGACGCTGTAAACCAGATATACTTCAAAAAGAAAGAATAATATGAAGCTGAAAATGTATAAAAACAGATGATGTACTTAAGCCAAAAAAGGACGAATGCATGCCACGGCTGCGAGAAAGCACATACTCTTCACACAGGCATCACCAACCGCCTTGGAACCAGCGTGACGGGATCCTTGCGCAGGGAGACTTACCACCAGGGATAGAAAGGTGTTTGGTCATTCTTTCAAAATGCCTGAAACAGAGGAGAACAGAAACACGGGAACCGGGGTGCTTTCTCTCGGGGTAGGCTGACAGGGTACCTAGACGGCAGTAAGGAAACAATGAATGAAACTGGATTAAGCAGAGGAGATGTGTTTCCCTCACATGGTAGGGAGTTCCCGCAGAGTTCTGGAGCAGGGGTGAGCGAGCTGCCTGCCGATGCGAGGAGACCTAAGAGACGTGGGCTCCATCCCTGGGTTGGAAGGATCCCCTGGAGAAGAAAGGCAGCCCACGCAGGACTCTTGCCTGGAGACTCCCGTGGACAGGGCAGCCTGGTGGGCTGCTGTCCGTGCGGCCGGTGAAGGGTCGGACACCATGAGCCCGGCACAGCAGCGGCGGCAGGTTCCAGAAGGTTAAGAGGCGCCAGCAGCTGCGGCGTGTGGTCAGGGCCCGGGGACTTTCTGCCTCTTCATTCCGCCCTCCTCAGGGCTGGTTTTCCCTCAGGTTTCAGCAAAATGGCTGGAGTAGTTCCAGACCTCATGTTCAGACAGAGGAATTTCAGGCATAAGGGGCTGCCTCTCTTTTAGAAGAGAAGGAGCTTCCCCAGAACACCCGTCCCTCAGTAGGATACTTTCCATGTCTCACTGGCCAGAGTTGAGCTGTGGGCCAATTTCTGAACCAAACCCTGCCAAGGGGAGTGACCGCACCATTGGACCACAAAGTTTATTTCTGGAACTGGAGTCAGTTTTCCCCGAGACGCTCAGCTGCTCGCAGAAGTGATGGGCATCTGCACAAAGCCGGAGCCTCGTTAGGGAAGAGCAGGGGTGGACAGGGCAAAGGCTGGAGGCCGAGAACGGGCCCCTCTGTATCTGGACTTTGCTAACATATGTCCACTGCTTTCTTCATATGTGTTAGACGCGCCCGTAGCCCACACTACGTGCAAGTTCCCTACAATCATGTACAAGCTGAGGTGCAATCATCAGGTGATATAACTTTATACTTTATTATTTTTTCTTTTTTTTAATACTTTATTCTTTATTACAGTACTGTATTTGTTTTGCCATACATTGACATGAATCAGCCACAGGTGTCCACGATCTCCCAATGCCGAAGCCCCCTCCCACCCCCCACTCCATATCATCTCCCTGAATCATCCCGTGCACCAGCCCCATGCATCCTGCCTCCTGCATTGAACATAGACTGACGCTTTGTTTCCACAAGATAGTATACATGTTTCAATGCCATTCTCCCAAATCATCCCCCCTCTCCCTCTCCCTCAGAGTCCAAACATATATCCATTCTTTTCAGATTCTTTCCACATATAGTTTATTACAGAACACTGAGTAGAGTTCCCTGTACTATATGATGTTGTTGTTGTTTAGTTGCTAAGCAGTATCTGATCCTTTTGCAATCCCATGAACTGTATCCTGCCAGGCTTCTCCGTCCAAGGGATTTCCCAGGCAAGAAGCCTGAAGTGTATCGCCATTTCCTCCTTTGGGGGATCTTCCCCATCCAAGGATCAAACCATGTCTCCTGCATTGGCAGGCAGATTCTTTACCACTGTCCCACCAGGGAAGCCCCATGATAAACTGTACATCCCAGTTAATTACCTATTCTGTGTATAGTAGTGTGTATATGTCAATCCCAAGGTCTTACTTTATCCCTTGCCCTCACCTTTCACCTTTGGTAACCATAAGTTTGTTTTTAAAGACCAAATCTGTTTGTGTTTGGTAAATAAATTCATTCAGATGATTTCTGTTATAGTTTATGAAGATCATTCTTACCTAACAAGATTTACACATGAAATAAAAAATAATAAAATAGAAACATTTGAAATATTGAAGATTAAAATAGAAAAATTGAATGCTTTAGTAGTTTTCTCTCAGTGCCAGGTTTTAATTTAGTAAGATAAATTTTGATGCAAATGATGAAGCTTATAAAAGTCTCAAAGACATTTAATAAAGGTAATGTTCTATTTTGCTTGGCCCAGATAAATACAAAGATTTACAAAGAAATTATCTTCTGTACACGTTGGCAATGAAAGTTTCAGGAGTCTATTAAATACCTAGTTCAAATAGAGAAACATTTCTGTCTCTGTCTTGAAGGAACAGATTTTTCTTGAATCTAATTTGTTTGTGTAAGTATTAGTGATTCACGCCAGGATTGTCACTAAGGAGAACAATTTTTAGTACACATTTGAAAAGAGTTAGGTGAAAATATGAATTTATGAGCCAACATAAGAACTAAACTATTTCTCCCATAATTAGCCTTTCATTACTATTTTCAGATACATAGTACGTATTTATCGTTTACTGTTTTAAGGTAGAAAGACCATTCTTTCATAGTAAGAGGCAGTATTCCTCTTGGATATAGATTTCTGATGCAACTTGACCCTTTTCCTTTCCCTGACATGGATACATCCCGGCAGGTCACTTAGCTTTCCTTGGGCCTTGGCTTCCTCATCTACAAGCTGGGCTGCTGCTGCTGCTGCTAAGTCGCATCAGTCGTGTCCGACTCTGTGCAACCCCACAGACGGCAGCCCACCAGGCTCCACCGCCCCTGGGATTCTCCAGGCAAGAACGCTGGAGTGGGTTGCCATTTCCTTCTCCAATGGGTTAAATAACATTAAATAATTTCCTAGAGTTTTGAGTGTGAAGAGAGCTAACATATGTAAAGCATTTGGAATACCTCTTGGGGCATATAAATATTATGTAAACATAGTAAACATAGTAAAAATGTTACTTGCTACAATCATTAGCCTAAAAAGCATTTTATTAACTTTATTATGTCATACAAGTAAGATATTATTACAGTAATAAAAGTAATTTTAAAATATTATGTTCTATGGTTACCAAAGGGGACAGTGGGGACAGAGAGATAAATTAGGCATTTAGGATTAATGTATACGCACTACTACACACAGAACAGACAACCAACAAGGACTTACTGTGTAGCACAGGAAACTATATTGAATATTTTGTAATAAACCACAATGGAAAATAATCTGAAAAGGGAATATATATATATATATATATATATATATATACTTGCATATATATATATATATATACTTGCATATTGGAGAAAGCAATGGCAACCCACTCCAGTACTCCTGCCTGGAAAATCCCACGGACGGAGGAGGCTGGCAGGCTGCAGTCCATGGGGTTGCAAAGAGTCGGACTCAACTGAGCGATTTCACTTTAACTTTTCACTTTTACGCATTGGAGGAGGAAATGGCAACCTACTCCAGTGTTCTTGCCCGGAGAATCCCAGGGACGGGGGAGCCTGTCTATGGGGTCGCACAGAGTCAGACACGACTGAAGTGACGCAGCAGCAGGATACATGCATAACTGGTTCAGTTTGCTGTACACTTGAAACTAACACAAAGTAGTGAACTAACTATAATAAAAGACAAGTATTATACTCTTACAGACACAAGTCTCAACCTTTTTGGCGTGACATCTGTCACAGATCTGGGTAAACTTCTCAACTTCTCAGTGTGTAGCTTCTTCATTTACAAAAATGATAATCACACTCGTGTCCACTTACAAGGATGAAGCAGTTGAATGAACATGAGTGGACAAATACCTAATAGAGACTGTGGGGACAGTAGACAACCAACAAATCAGAACCACCCCCATATCTTTGTCACCATCACTGTGAAAGTCCATATGACTCCTTTTACTCTAAGTTTTATCTCATTTTGATCCAGTCAAGTATTAAATGGAACTCAGTGATGTATCTTATGTTCTATTTTCAACCTTGTACTTTTTTTTTTTGTATTTGTTAAACGCACTATTAGAACATTTTACTAAAAGTAACAGTACATTTCTTATACAGTTTGGTGAAGTCAGAGGAATATTTTGAAAATTTTTATCTAGTTCTCCTTCTGATTTTCAGGGATGTGTCTCTGAAATATAAAAATCAAAATAAAACAAAATAGCAAAAACAAAACCCAGCCAATTCTAGGGGACAGGGAGAAAGTTTACAGTGTTTTGAGTAATATAATAAGATTATCCATCTTTCATGTATTATGCCAAGTCTCTAAAAATTATCTCATTCTATCCTCATAGTTGGGCTTCCCAGGTGGCTCAGTGGTAATGAATTTGCCTGCCAACACAGGAGACTCAGGTTTGATCCCTGGGTCAGGAAGATCCCCTGGAGGAGGAAATGGCAACCAGCTCCAATATTCTTGTCTGGGAAATCCCATGGACAGAGGAGCCTGCTGGGTTACATTCCATGGGGTAACCAAAAAGTGGACATGACTTAGCGACTAAACAATAACAACAGTTCTCATAACCACCCTATTATTCTTCCCATTTATAAATAAATAAACTGAGTTAGAGAATAATTGAATAAACTAAATAATTTGTCCAAAGTGACACCAGTATTAAATGGCTGAGCCAAAGGAGTTAAATCTATGAAATACATGGACTCTTGAATAAAATATTATGATTCAGAGAAAGGATTTTATAATGGGGTAATTTAATCTTTTTGACAAGTGATTTCTCTCAGTGGATTCTTGCTTCCTTATGACACTGTAATCAGAGAAACCTAGAGTAAACGGAGACAAATATGAAGTAGTAATTTGTAAAATGAACATTCTTCTGGAAGGTTTTTTATGTATGTAGAGGAATCTTCACTTTTATGTTTGTTCAATCTTTAATACAAATATTTACAAATTATTTTTATAACTATATGTAGAAATTTATTTATGTAGTCAATTAAAATTTCCCACATACTTAAACATGGTTGTAATCATAAAGTTTTCATAAGTCTAGCATAGCAAATCTTCAAAAAAACTCTTTTGAAATCTTTTAAAAATGCATTTAAAATAAAGCAACGATTAAAAAGACTTTTTTCTTTGTTTTTATACCCAAACCAGTTTTAGATATAGCATGGCTCAAAATGTAGCTTTATCTTTTACTCTTATAGAGAGGATTTGCTACATGCAAACTAGAGAATTTTTCAGTTTTTACTTTCACTCCCTCCCCCATACTCTCTTTTGTTAGTAAAAGTTTGATTCATTGAGACACTCTCCGTTTTCAAAAATAAAGATTTTCTCTGATTTATTTCATACATAAATCATCTATCCACTTAACAGGGTGAACCTAAGTTTTGCACTTTCAGTGCCTCTCAGAGATTAATAGTATTATGTGAGCCTGAATACCCATTTAGGACTAAGTTAAATGTACTAACTTATTATAATTCCAGGTAGTGTTAGTCACTCAGAGGTGTCTGACTTCTTTCGACTCCATGGACTGCAGCCTACCAGGCTCTCCCGTCCATAGAATTTCCCAGGCAAGAACACTGGAGGTCTGAGTTACCGTTCCCTTCTACAGGGGATCCTCCCGACCCAGGGATCAAACCCAGGTCTCCTGCATTGCAGGCAGATTCCTTACCACTTAAGCCACCAGATTCCAGGTAAAGAAGCACCAGTTTCCCAAGTATTTGAAAATATATTCATGCTGGCATTCTACACCAAAAGCTAGTTTCCTTTTAGCCCTCCCTTTTGCTGTCATTTTAAAGAAGTGCCACAGGAATAATATTTCTTCTCCAGGGGGGCCAGCCGTGCAATCTTCAGAACTGTGGAAGTTTCCATTCCTGATCACAGGATTTGTTCCTCTTCAGGGTTTATGTGGTTGCATAAATCAGGGCTCTGTCACTTGAGTCAGAAACTAATTGCAAATGGTCAATATGGCTGAAAACATCTTTTTTTAAGGCCTTAGATAAGTCTGGTAGTGGATCCTGTGGTCTCTTACCCAGAGCCTGTGATACTTAACAAAAACCCCAAACATTTAAAACTATAAAAGCCACCAGAAACCCAAACAAGTACTTGACCTAAAAATAGACACAAATAACCATGTAGACGTTGAGAGATACAGATGAGAGTTTTCCAGCCTTGATTCTCTTGATATCTTGGACTGGGTAATTTTGTGTTCTGGAAGACAGTCTTGTGCAATGTAGACTTTGGCAGCATCCCTGTTCCTGGTCTCTACCACTAGATGCTCATAGCACCCTCTCCCCTAATTATCACAGCCAAGACTGTCTCCATAACTTTATCCTTTAAAGGCATTTAAGCAGCTTTCATTTCAGTTTTGCAGCTTTCTCGTCATATTTTAGAGTCAACACATCTTTTATCAGAGGTCCTCCCAGAGCTGGCAGACTATGGACCCTGGGACTGTGGGACCACGTTCTGGCTGGAAGTAATGAAGGGTAATGAAGACAGGACTTGAGTCATTCAGAGGTGGTGAAATACATGCTCATCTATCCATTTTGAGTACAAAGAGGACTGTTTTCTTGTTCAGGGAACCAACTCTTTTATTTCACAATTCATGATAAAGCTCAAAATATAAAATTCTGAAGGTAACACTTCAAGTTTTACGAAAATCACATTGACAGCTTTTAAAAGTGGGAGGATAAGAACCATGGACACCATGGAAGTGTTCACAGGCAAGGAGAGCCTGGGACACCAAGCTGGTTGTTCTTGGTGCATTTGTGCTAAGTTGTCTCATTCATGTCTGAGTCCTTGCGACCCTCTGGAGTGTAGCCTTCCAGGCTCCTCTGTCCGCGGGATGCTCCAGGCAAGGACACTGGAGTGGTAGCCATGCCCTCCTCCAGGGGATCTTCCCGACCCAAGGATTGAACCTGCGTCTCTTAGGTCTCCTGCATTGGCAGGTGGGTTCTTTACCACTAGTGACACCTGGGTGGGTAGGTTCTCAGTGGTAGATCTTATACCAAGTCGACTGCACTCATTAATTCCACACTTATTTAGTGAGCAATGCTGTGAGGCAACATACCTGACACGGTGAGGAATTTTAAAAAGCATGTAATCAAGATTAGTTTTTCTAAGGAGGCTGCCATCTTGAAAAGAAGGATGGATGTGATTTGGACTATTTAATGTCCAACTTCAGTTGAAACTTTCTGATATAGGCTTGTGTGTACCAAACAGTTTTTGTTTTCTGCTCTTAGAACCTCCTACTTTGCACAGCAGGTAACCTTTTTGCTTGAATGTTTTTATTGAAGTATAGCTGATTTACAGTGTTGATTTCTGCTGTACAGCAAAGTGATTCAGCTGTACATATGCACATTCTTTTTTAACAGTCTTTTCCATTATGGTTTATCATATGGATATAGTTCCCTCTGCTTACGGTAGGATGTTGTTGTTTATCCATCCTGGATATAAAGGCTTACGTCTGCCAACCACAGCCTTCCCCCATCCCCCAATTCCTCTCCTTTTGGCAACCCGCAGCCCGTTCTCTGTGTCTGTGAGTCTGTTTCTGTTTTGTGGATATGTTCGTTTGTGCCATATTTTAGATTCTACATTAAGCGGTATCATATAATATTTGTGTATCTCTTTCTAACTTACTTCGCACAGTATGACAATCTCTAGGTCCGCTCGTTGCTGCAAATGGCATTATTTCTCTGAGTAATAGTGTGTGTATGTAACACATCTTGTTTATCCACTCTTTCACAGATGGACACTTGGATGGTTTCCATGTCTTGGCTATCGCACAGTAGTGACCTTTCAGCTGCACCTGCATCTCCCGTATTGACATGTGAGCTCTTCGAGGGTAAGGATTATGGTTTCCGTATCTTTTAGTGCCTAGAATAGTGCCCTGCACAGAGGATGTCATAAAGCCTAAGCTAAGGGCATGGAAAATAACGTGGCACCTGGCTACAAAACTGGCCAACTCACCAGCTGGGCGAACCCAAGCAAAAGAGCCCCAAGAGCTTAACATGCTTTACTGCTCTCTTGGGGCAGACTTGCTAGGCAGCTGAACCGACATGAAAGAGCACTGGCTTTTTAAAACACACACACACATAAGTCATATATGTCATATACAGTCGTATCTAACTGTTCTCATTTAAACGTGTTGGCTTTTCTCTCCCAGAGCAGAGCTTCGGAGATCCGCAAGGGGAAACCTGTCTCGTGTAAAGGACTCCTTGTCACCGCTGAGTTTTAGTGGATCGCCATCTCCACCCCAAGCCGGGCGCGTGGGGTGCTTCCTCCTGTTTCTCTTCCCTGGGCTTCATGTATAAAAACCATCACAGCAGTTTGCTCCCCGCTAAGCTAGAATCAATTTAAAGCAGATTTTACACATTTATTTATAAGTGGGCCGTAATGCGTTTTGGAGTCCGTATTGATTCCACTTGTCTTTGTGATGACATCTCTGACTGCTGCCTTTGTGGTGTTGCAACTGCTTGGTAAAGAAATGGGGCCTCAGATGCTGTCGCCGCCTACTCTTTTTATGTTGCAATTGCTTGATAATAATTCGATTGTATCTCTGCCTGATGTTTTAATACTCCTGTCTTCCAGATTGCTCTTACTGAAGAGGTGTTTACCCCAGTGGGTTGCTACACTCTAATGAAAATAGACAAAGCAGGAAAGCGTGTGGCTGCACACACTTCTTTGTGTGACACTTGTCTGGGCTGACTTTTGCAGACACCCTATGGAAGTTCCAGTTATCTATTGCTATGTAACAAACCACCCCAATTTTAGTAGCATAAAGCGACAGCCACTTTACCATGCTTATGGATTTTCATGGGCGTTTCAGGGATTTTACAAAGGGCAGAGCAAGGATTTGTCTCTACTCCATGAAGCTTGGTGCCCCTATTAGGAAGACTCAGACAGCTGGGGGTGACATTAATAGCTGGACCCTGAAACTATCTGGAGTTTCTTCCATCACAGATCTGGCTCACAGGCTACGATGGCCTGAAAACTGAGCTTTCCTCCGTCTCTCCTAACGTGTGTGCTGTGTGGCCTCTGCGTGTGGCTGGGGCTTCCACACAGAGTGGTGGCCTAGAGTACTTGCTCTTCTTACACTTTGGGGCTCCATGAGTAAAGCGTTCCAGTGAGCAAAATGCACGCTGCCTGACTTTCTCTGACTTAGCCTCAAAAGTCACGGAGCATTACTTTTGCTGTATTGCTTTGGTTACAAGTGAGCCTCTCAAGCTAGCCCAGATTCAATGGGAGGAAAGTTCGACTCTCCTTTCTAGATGGGAGGAGCATCAAAAAATTTGTTGCCATCTTTAAAATCTTTACAATTAATGCTTTATCTTATTGTTGAATCTGGTTTCCATAATTCTGAATTTAAGAAAAATATGTATTGGTTGACAAGCAAGTTCTTTAGCAACTATTAAAACATAGTAAAGCATGACAAAGAGCAAGGTAACAGAAAAAAAAAACACCCTTTTTTCTTACAAAAAGCTTGCAATTTAATCAGAAAGATGGTATGCAAATATATAAAAACCCGAATAACACATTTACAAAGGCCAGTATCAAGGAGTACAATCAATGTGCTCTGGATCTCTGCAGCAATAGTTGTGGAAGTTTTATAAGCAAATATTTTAGATCTCACCTAAGTGAATGTATCTAAGATAGCTACTTTTCCCCAGTGGCTCAGTTGGTAAAGAATCTCCCACACTGTGGGAGACCAGGGTTCTGTCCCTAGGTTGGGAAGATCCCCTGGAGGAGGGCATGGAAACCCATTCCAGTATTCTTGCCTGGAGAATCCCATGGACAGAGGAGTCTTGTGGGCAGACTCCATGGGGTCGCAGAGTCGGACACGCCTGAGCGACTACGCACACAAGCACAGTAGCAAATATCACTGAAGAAACCTTTACAAAACTCACTCGAGACTCAACAAAGTCTATGGAAGGAGTCAGAAGAGTACAGAACATTTGAGTTGGAAGGAACTTGAGAGATTATTTATTCTAAATGTTTTAATATGTAGCTGAAGAACTGAAAGTCACAAATTTGTTATCACAGGCAGTCCTGGAAGGGGGAAGGAAGACCTTCTTACTCGGCTGGGAATAAGCATGAGAAACATAACTTCTGTGAGCTTCTTACCTTGTTGCACTGCCTAGGACATCATTGGTAAGGACAGAAGCATGGGAAACAACTTCTGTACTTTTCAGTTGAACCTTAAATTAGGTCTGATTTTATCAGTCAGCTTTGGTTATTATACTGCGGTAACAAATCGCCCCCAGATTTCAGTGACCTTCCTTCTTGCTTATGCTGCGGGTCCAGGCTGGGTCAGACTTGGCGCCCCTTGGTGAAGATCTTCGCTCCAGGGCCGGGCCCACAGAAAAGCCTCTATCTGAGACATTGCTGGTTGACAGAGTGGTAAAGAGATCGTGGTGAAAAAACAAATACTGGCTCTTACAGCTTCTCCTTGGAAGTTTCAGGCTTAGTCTAACATCAGAGGAACGGAAGGTATGACTTCTCTCCAGGGAAGGGCTAGCCTGCAGGGAGGGGCAGTAAGTGTTTTGAAGAAGAATGCAGTTCATCACGGCGATTTGGGCGCAAGTGTTTAGTGAGCAGTGGAGCTCCAGTGAGTGCAAGCGCCTCTTGATCGCCCCAAAGCCCATCGCTCAGTCAAGGGTGGAAATGAGGCTGCGACTCAGATTGCTCAAAACCCAGCCCAGCGTGCTCTGCTCTGAAACAAGTCACTCACAGCTTTCCTTTCATCCTTCTGCTCAACATTCTTTCAGGACTGTCAGTCAACGCACTTGCTGTGCCACGTATACGGACTCTTTTCCTAAGGGTGAGGGTGAGGCTGGGCCTGCTCCTTCCCTTTCCTTTCTTCTCCTTCCTCCTCCGCCTTTAACTCTTCTTCCTCTCCTCCTCCTTCTTCTGTTTTTCAGCAGCATTTGTTATAAGCAGTCTTTGCAGCTTTCATTTTGATTCATTATTTTATACTACACATCAGAAAGTCATGTGTCTTTAAATTTTTTTTTTTAGTTTTATTTAATTTTACTTTTCTGCCCACCTCCTGTGGCATGTGGCATCTCAGTTCCCCAACCAAGAATGGAACCTCTGTCCCCTGCAGTGGAAGCACAGAGTCGTAACCACTGGACCCCCAGGAAATCCCTAGTTTATTTTATATTAGACTGTAGTTGATGTATAATGCTGTGTTAGTTTCAGGTGTACAGCAAAGTGGTTCAGTTATACACATGTATCTATTCTTTTACAAATTCTTTTTCCATTTATGTTATTACAGGATGTTGAGCTGAGTTCCGTCTGCTGTACAGTTTGTCCTTGTTGGTTATCAATTTTAAATACAGCAGTGTGTGCACGTCAGTCCAAACTCCCAGGAAATCAGCCATTATAATCTTACGCGTTTTATTTGTGAAGAGGGGACTTCCACTGTAAACCTTTTTTACTGACAGAATTTGTCCTTGAACATATGTAAATTGCATTACTAGCTACATGTCTCCCATAATTTCCTTGTTCGTCTCTAAATTATGTTTAGAGGAGGCATGATAGATGATGTATGATTTTCAATGTTTTGTGGAAGAGTTTGATGCAGAGATTTTGTAAACTGTTGTGCTCACGTCCTTCTTTGTCAACTAATCCAGGCATCCAAGCTCAAGGGGGAGCAGTGTGGCCCAGTGGACAGAGTAGCAAGGCCTTGCCTCTCACAGGCACCAAAATGACAACCATTTACAGAGAAACTATCGGTGGGAAAAACTGGAAGACTTGCCAGAAAGATCTTCCACACCTAGAGATATGAGGAAGGAGTCACATCAGACAGGTGAGGGGCGTGGAGCTGTGGTGCAGCCAAGACTCACGCCTCTGGGTAGGGACACACAAAGGGAGGCCTGACAGCTGCGGAGCATCTCCTCCAAGAGTGAGAGGTCCGAGCCCCACACAGGGCCTTGTAGCCTCAGGGGGTCCTGCACTGGGACAAGCCCCCAGAACCTCTGGCTCTGATGACCGGGGAAGCTTGCACACAGGAGCGCTGGAGGGCTATAGGAAACATGCTCCATTCGCTAAAGGTCTTCTGTGAAATAAAATCTCACAAACTCTGAGTCCCAGTGCAAGGCCTGAGTTGAAAGGATCCGTGGGTCAGGCTTGCCTGCTGATCCCGGAGAGCTTACCAGGGAGGCAGGAGGTGACTGGGTCTCCCCTTGGGGATGTAGATGCTCTTGGCAGCCAACCTTGGGAGCTTGTCCACCCACAAGGACGCTGGTGTAGCAAGTGGCATTTTGGAGTTCCCCCTAGCCTGTTACCACAAGGGCTTTCTCACCAGAGGCCTAGGACCCAGCTCCAACCCACCAGCAAGCCAACCCCAGCCCTGGGCCCCCTGTCTCCTGAAGCCAGCTCCCTGGGACCGTGCCCCACCTACAAGTGACCAGGTGTCTTCTGCAGGAGGGAGGCCTTGCAGCAGACTGGGCCACGGCAGACAGGCCCACGACGACCACGTGGGGCAGCCCCAGGGCACAGGCTTCTGGGGACGAGAGGACTGTGCTTTGGGGCCCCTTTGGATGTTTCCTAAAGAAGACCACTTCTGCAAGAGCAGGAAATGTAACCGAACCATCTGGTAGAGACAAAACCAGAACTAGGAAATCAGGTGGCTGAGGAATATTTTCCGGGTGAAGGAACAAGTTAAAACCCCTGGAGAAGAATTAAGTGAAACGGAGATAAGCAGTCTACCCAAAAAGAGTCCAAAGTAGGGATCATAGAGATGCTCTGAGTTTGGGAGAAAAAGGGACCTTACTGTCTAAAGCCATCTACAGATTCAATGCGATCCCTATCAGAATACCAACGGTACTTCTACAGAACAAGAACAAAAATTCTAAAATTTGTATGGAAACACAAAGACCCCAAATAGCCAGAACAGTTTTGAGAGGGAAGAACAAAGCTGGAGGTATCATGTCCCCTGATTTCAAACTATACTGCAAAGCTATTAGCATTAAAGAGTTTGATGCTGGCACAAAAGAGACACATAGATCAGTGGAGCAAGAGGCAAGGATGTATATCTGTCAGAATGGCTGTCATTAAAAAGACAGCAGATAAGAGTTGATGAGAATGTGGAGATAGTGGTGGAATTGTAAATTGGTGGAGCTACTGTGGAAAACTGTGGAGTTTCATCAAAAATTAAAAATAGAACCACATGTGACCCATCCGTTTCACTTCTAGCTATTACAGGAAGAAACAAAAGCAGTGCTTGAATACTCGCATGTACTCTGATGGTCCCTGCCTCATAGGACAATAGCGGGGACTAGCCAACACGGAAGCTTTTCATCAGGCGGGTGGTTAGATAAAGGAGACATGGCACATACATACGCAACGGAGTGTTACTAAGCCGCAGAAGAGAAGGAAGTCTTGCCGTCTGAGACAACGTGGATGGACCTAGAGGGTATCATGCCAAGTAAAATCAATCAAACAGAGAAAGCCAAATACTATATGATTTCACTTGTATTTGGAACATAAAAAGCAAGCAAATGAACAAACATAACAAAAGAGAAACAGACTAGCAGTTCCAGAGAAGAAGCATCGCGCTGTAGAAAGGCAGGGCGGTGGTCGAGGAATGAGTGAGACAGGTGAGGGGGTTAGCAGCAGAGCACTCGCAGTTAAAAGGTGGATGAACCACAGGGTGAGACGCACATTGTGGGGAACGGAGCCAGTAATATCGTAATGGCTTTGTATGGTGACAGATGGTAGCTAGACTTATCGCGGTGATCACTTGGAATGTTCAGAAACAGCAAATCACTGTGTACACCTGGAGCTAACAGTGTGAATAGTTGATACTTCAGTTAAAAAAAAAAAAGGTAGTTGAGAAAAGAGAACCTTTGCAATTTACTTAATATCATTGCCTGGCTTTAATCTTAGGATAATAGTCAATTCCACTAGCTTATAATGCTAAATATCTTCTTTCTATGTTTGCTGGCCTAAAGAATTTGTGTTATCCTCTCCAAACAAACAAAAACTTAAAGAAAGTGCTTACTGTCGGAGCTGATCTGCAGAATCAGTCAGACTGTTTGCTGGACTAGAAGAGCCGTGGTGTTTTGACCCTCAGAACACTTTTGTTGGAAACCTTCCATGTGGTGTCACCAGCTGCTTCCGGATGCAACCTCCATTCACCAGTGAGCATCTGGAGCCTGCTCCCCCCTCCCCTCCGAGAAGGCAATGGCACCCCACTCCAGTACTCTTGCCCGAGGAGCCTGGTGGGCTGCAGTCCATGGGGTCACTAAGACTCAGACACGACTGAGTGACTTCACTTTCACTTTTCACTTTCATGCATTGGAGAAGGAAATGGCAACCCACTCCAGTGTTTTTGCCTGGAGAATCCCAGGGACGGCGGAGCCTGTTGGGCTGCCGTCTCTGGGGTCGCACAGAGTCGGACATGACTGAAGCGACTTAGGAACGGCGGCAGCAGCAGCAGCCCCCTCCCCCTCTGCTTTATGCAGACTGGAGGGGCAGAACTCACCTGCTCTTTCTGAGGGCAGGTGAATTGAGCTCTGGCTTTTGGCTGTAGACAGTTGGGTAAGTTGCAATATAACTGTCACCCATCAGTCCTGTGGTGACCTACAAGTAGGAAATTTTATGTATTTTGCTAAGAAAACATAAAATTCCTTGAACCTTTAGCATGGCCAAAAGCCAAACTGAGAAAAAAATCTTTCAAATTGACATTAAAAAACCATTGCAAGTCTCTTTTCACATCAGTCAATGAATTATAAAGGGAGGGAATTAACCTTAACAAGAGTACATCATGAGAAACGCTGGGCTGGAGGAAGCACAAGCTGGAATCGATTGCCGGGAGAAATATCCATAACTTCAGATATGCACATGACACCACCCTTATGGCAGAAAGTGAATAAGAACTAAAGAGCCTCCTGATGAAAGTGAAAGAGCAGAGTACAAAAGTTGGCTTAAAGCTCAACATTCAGAAAACTAAGATCATGGCATCCAGTCCCATCACTTCATGGCAAATAGATGGGGAAACAGTGAAAAGAGTGTCAGACTTTATTTTGGGGGCTCCAAAATCACTGCAGATGGTGACTGCAGCCATGAAATTAAAAGATGCTTACTCCTTGGAAGGAAAGTTATACCAACCTAGACAGCATATTCAAAAGGAGAGATATTACTTTGTCAGCAAAGGTCTGTCTAGTTAAGGCTATGGTTTTTCCAGTGATCATGTATGGATGTGAGAGTTGGACTTTAAAGAAAGCTGAGTGTCAAAGAATTGATGCTTTTGAACTTTAGTGTTGGAGAAGACTCTTGAGAGTCCCTTGGAATGCAAGGAGATCCAACCAGTCTATCCTAAAGGAGATCAGTCCTGGGTGTTCATTGGAAGGACTGATGTTGAAGCTGAAACTCCAATACTTTGGCCACCTGATGTGAAGAGCTGACTCATTAAAAAAGACCATGGTACTGGAAAAGACTGAGGGCAGGAGGAGAAGGGGACAACAGGGGATGAGATGGCTGGATGGCATCACCGACTCAATGGACATGAGTTTGGGTGGACTCTGGGAGTTCGTGATGGACAGGGAGGCCTGGTGTGCTGTGGTTCATGGAGTCACAAAGAGTTGGACACGACTGAGCGACTGAACTGAACTGAACTGATTAATAGCCCAGCTTTTCCTTCATGCCCCACCTCGCCCTACCCCCACCCTGGACACATTCAAAAGGCAAGTTCATGCTAAGATGCCATGATTTTCACAAGGTAATAAACAAGGGACAAAGTATCAGGCTACTTCTTGTTTGAAGAATAGTAACAGAGTCCCTGTTGACCCATTAGCTCCCTTCTCAGTTCAAATTTCAAAATATTTTCTCAAATGGTCGTGCATTTGACATGGGAGAGTAACATCTGAAGAGAGTGCCTAAGCTTTTGGAGGAGCAGAATCTGTCGCAGCAGCAAGCTGACGTCTAGGAGCGCTCGCAGGAGCTGGGAGCTGGCTAATGAACGAAGGTCTGCAGTGATCCACGTCCATGCCTGCATTCCCCAGGGGCCTCAGGAGCTGTTACTGGAACCATTTCGCTCTGTCTTTGCAGGAGAAAGACTGAAGTGTGCCACAGCTTTGGGAAACCATCACAGTTCATATTTATTTACAGCTTCTAAGAGAAGCTATAAAGGAAATGTTTGAGTACTATGCCAAACATTCACCTGATTACAAATTGGTGGGTGCCTTTAGACTATCACTGGCATGTGTTCAGATTAATTTTAAACTTGATCTAAGACCTTTAGAGTTATTTAGCTTCTGCTTTATGTTACCTTGGAGGAAAGGAACAGAACTGATAGCAACTTTGGTTTTTCCCCTGTGCTTGCCTGTTTCTTGTATTCTTGTATTCTTCACTCAATTTGCATTCAGCTGCTGTGTGTAAACCTGAGCTTATGCTAAGATGGTGGGGAACAAAGAGACAACTTCTGTAACTTCTGGATTTATTTTACAGAGCATCTGTCAAGAAAATGCTATATCTCTATCTGTATATAAGATATTATATATGTATGTATTGTATAAACATTTTAAAAAGACATTTATTAAAAACTGTAGGTTTTGAGTGCCCAGAGTAAAACCTCAAGAGCTTGCCCCAATTCTGAGATCATGGGATGGACTAGGAGCTGGTTTTCAAATGTGCTACTTCTCCAGATGCATTATAGCATATAGGAGTGGGGTTTCCTGGCAGTGAAATGGGACAAAATCCCAAGAAACAGATTTTACAGTAAAGGAAAAAGAAAAGAGGTGAGATAGCGTGAGCAGCTAGCTTTAGCTGTGTAACAAATAAACCAAAAATTGTCAATGGCACTCTTTGGCCAGGGCAGTCCTGCTGAGCTCAGCAGTCTGGCTGGTGTGGGCCTCGGCCCCAGGCTGCAGGCTCCATTCATGTCTGACCC
Organism: Nanger dama; assembly: GCA_917880005.1. Classification (NCBI taxonomy): domain Eukaryota; kingdom Metazoa; phylum Chordata; class Mammalia; order Artiodactyla; family Bovidae; genus Nanger; species Nanger dama. The sequence continues at coordinate 2,928,100 of CAKJTW010000021.1, read as the reverse complement.
AGCCAGTGGGCTGCCCAGAACTTGTTCATTTCATGCTGACAGGAGAAGCTCCAGGGCATAGCCCAGCCACACCAGTCTCTGCGAAGACCATGCTTGCTAACACCACATTGGCCAAAGCAAGTCCCATTGTTCCTTGCAAAGGGGTGGGTATTTAGTTCTACTGAAAGTGGAGAGAAAGGGGTGGCTGTTAGATAAAAATGATCTAGTCCTCCACAAATGATCTGCAGGAAACCCTGAATATATTGTCCTTTTATCTTGTGGTAAGAGGCAAAATCACTGTAGATGGTGACTGCAGCCATGAAATTAAAAGACGCTTAATCCTTGGAAGAAAAGTTATGACCAACCTAGATAATATATTCAAAAGCAGAGACATTACTTTGCCGACTAAGGTCCGTCTAGTCAAGGCTATGGTTTTTCCAGTGGTCATGTATAGATGTGAGAGTTGGACTGTGAAGAAGGCTGAGCGCCAAAGAATTGATGCTTTTGAACTGTGGTGTTAGAGAAGACTCTTGAGAGTCCCTTGGACTGCAAGGAGATCCAACCAGTCCATTCTGAAGGAGATCAGCACTGGGATTTCTTTGGAAGGAATGATGCTAAAGCTGAAACTCCAGTACTTTGGCCACCTCATGCGAAGAGTTGACTCATTGGAAAAGATGCTGATGCTGGGAGGGATTAGGGGGAGGAGGAGAAGGGGACGACCGAGGATGAGATGGCTGGATGGCATCACTGACTCGATGAACGTGAGTCTGAGTGAACTCCGGGAGATGGTGATGGACAGGGGGCCTGGCGTGCTGCAATTCATGGGGTCGAGAAGAGTTGGACACGACTGAGCGACTGAACTGAACTGAACTGAAGAGGCTGGCTTGATGCCTTAGTTGTTCAGATGAGGCTAGAGAAATAAGGAGGGACTCATAGGTCATGTAAATAACAAAAACAACGATAACAAAGAAGATGCATGAGGTTTATAAAGGCAGGATGCCGTCAGCCGTGCTAATAATACGTAATGATAGTGAAAGTAGCATATGTACCTACCATGCCCTAGACATCGTTCTAAGCATTTTACAAAAACTAACACATTTAATCCTCACAGCAGCCCTATGAAGTAGATGCAGTTTGTAGATGAAGAAAATGGGACACGTAGAGATGAGGTGGCTTGCCCAGGGCCACTAGCTCTACAAAGTGGCCTGCAGAGATTTAAATTCAATCGTCTGTCTTGAAAGTCCCTGTTCACAACCCTTCCCCTCCTCCTGTGGTTTTGTGAGCTGTGGGCTGACACAATCTAATTTACATTTTGAAAGATCATTTTAGATTTTTTTGGTAGGAAGAAAGGAGAAAAAGGTGGAAGTGATGCTATCTGTTAGAATGTCATTTCTCAAAGTGAGGTCCTTGGCAGCAAGTCTGACTGTTCCCCATGAATGACAAAGTCGATATAGAAATGGACAGGAAGCATGTAGGAACTCAGAGAAAATCTGACATTGTTTCAAGACTCAAGTGCATGATCATTTTCCTAGTAATCCGTTTTTATTGAATGTTACAAAAATGTGTGTTCATAATGGATTGGAAATTCAACACAAAAGGAACAAAAGAAAAAGAAAAATGAAAAACAACTTCTCCTTCAGCCTGAGAACCCTTGGGAAGAAGATGAGTGTCTTCATGTGGGCTTGTGTTTAGTAACCAGGACTTTAACCAGGATGGAGCTTGTAGAGATCAAGAGAAGTGGATGGATTGGGTGAAAATTTGAAGAGTAGATCTGTTCTAATTATCAGCATCTCACAGAGGTTAATTAAGAAGGAAGTCAGACTTAGTCAGACCAGCATTCTGTGTGCAGCAGTGGTTTTAAGGAAAAATTATAAAGGAATACAATTCTATTTGGAATCCAGGAAGTAGAAACTTAGAGGAAAATTTTGGTGGTTTTCAGGGTGGGTGCAATGTTTGTTTACTGTTTTACGGGGATTAGCTTGGTTTGCCTGGGACTTTCCCAGTCTGGGCACTGGAACCACATTGTAAAGTCCCTTCAAGTCCCAGGCAAGCCAAGATGGTTGGTCCAGACTTGATTTTATATCATAAATTGCATTTTTATATTAATGCTTATCTTTCCCAGTTTCCTAGGACTCCTCTCGTGAGGCTTTCCATTCTTGGAATAATGGCATGAGAGAGGAGGATTTAGTAAGGTCTCCTTAGGAGAGGTTTCAAAAGTGGAAAAGATATAAGCGACAGGAATAAAATGAGATGCTAATTATTCAGATAGCTCCTGGAATCTTTTTTTCAGCAACTGGGTTTCACACACAGTCTTGACCTTTCTGATTCTTCCTTTTCTAGAGGGCAGGGAAGCAACAAGGGAAATGACTGGGCTACGCGGGGAGAGCTGGTGGGGAGCATGAGTGTGCTGGACACGGAAAGAGGGTGTGCGAGGCTGTGAGGTGTCAGCTCAGACTGGGTGCAGGTGGAGAGACAGCACAGGGTGCAGCGGCCCACGGCCCCCTTCGGCTTTGCAGAGATGCCCAGTTAGCCAGTGTGCTTCGGTCCTGGGGCTGCTTCAGCTGCCGGCTCTGGTACAGATCCGGTCCTCACGAGAGGTCTGAGTCTTTAGAATGTGACATTTCTGCTTTCTCTGGGACCAACCATATCCTCGTTCTCGCCTTAGGGGACTATCTTCTTTTGGAGGACCAGATGTATTTCCTAAATTCCATGTGCACATTAGGGATCTGCTGAAGAGGATCGTGCTGAACCATCTCATCACCTTTTCTCAAGGGCCAAGAGTGACTCTGGGACTGAGACCACACCTCTGCTTAGCCTGAATGCACCGCCATTTGAGGTTTCCTCCCTGAGCCCTTGCCCCCTTAACCCCCCCTCCCCTCCCCCACCGCCCATCTTGGTCACCTATTTCCATCATCGGGGGTGAAGATGATGTCTCATCTGGCTTTGAGCATGCACCCGCTAAACAAAACCTCCAGGCCTAGAAACTCTTGAGTACTGACACCAGCTCCAATCAATGCTCTTTGGACATTCAATAGTGGATTTTACTGGTTACTCCTCTCCAAGGGCTAGCCCTCCTGCTGGACCAGGTCTCCTGCCACGGAACCAGTTTCCTCTCTTTTCCACCGTGTGTGTGTTGCAGGATCCGTCATGGCCTCCTGCACGCCAGTGACGACAGCTGGCTCTCACAAAACGCAGAGAACAATGATCAGTCTCCAGACAAAGGAGGAAGGGACGGCTGCTAGGACACAGGGTGCAATATCACCAGAAACAGGGGCAGGACGGCTTACTCCACATGTGCTTCTGGCTTCCCTCCTAAGAGTAACTGTCAACTGCAGTTAGGAGAGGACTCATGTCTGAGACAGATGATGAGTAGTGAGAGAGCACCTCGGTATTTAAGAGGAAATTGTCATACATTCAAGGAAATTACTCCAGGATACTGACAGAGTTTTCATATGTCACTATTTAATCTTTTTTCATTTGTATTAATATACATTTTATTATATAATACATAAATATAATGTACTAATATTATTAATATTAGTATAGTATTGGTTCAGTTCAGTCACTCAGTCGTGTCCGACTCTTTGCGACCCCATGAATCGCAGCACACCAGGTCTCCCTGTCCATCACCAACTCCTGGAGTTCACTCAGACTCATGTCCATCCAGTAGGTGATGCCATCCAGCCATCTCATCCTCTGTTGTCCTCTTCTCCTGCCCTCAATCCCTCCCAGCATCAGGGTCTTTTCCAATGAGTCAACTCTTTTGCATGAGGTGGCCAAAGTACTGGAGTTTCAGCTTTAGCATCAGTCCTTCCAATGAACACCCAGGACTGATCTCCTTCAGAATGGACTGGTTGGATCTCCTTGCAGTCCAAGGGCCTCTCAAGGATCTTCTCCAACACCACAGTTCAAAAGCATCAATTCTTCAGTGATCAGCTTTCTTCACAGTCCAACTCTCACATCCATACATGACCACTGGGAAAACCATAGCCTTGACTAGACAGACCTTTATTGACAAAGTAATGTCTCTGCTTTTGAATATACTCTGTAGGTTGTTCATCACTTTCCTTCCAAGGAGTAAGCATCTTTTAATTTCATGGCTGCAATCACCATCTACAGTGATTTTGGAGCCCAAAGAAATAAAGTCTGCCACTGTTTCCCCATCTATTTCCCATGAAGTGATGGGACCAGATGCCATGGTCTTCGTTTTCTGAATGTTGAGCTTAAGTCAACTTTTCCACTCTCCTCTTTCACTTTCATCAAGAGTAACGTATACTGGATGACTGTGATGAGTTCTTTCAAATCTAACATCCAGTGATACCTAACATCCAGTTCCAAGGGCGTTGCTCCCTGGATGAGTTTGCTAACGGTGCTCAGCGAGATCTTTCTGTTGTTCTTATCCATTTAATAGCTTTATCCTCACCTCTGGAGACTTAGGACTTCCCTAGTGGCTCAGAAGGTAAAGACTCTGCCTGTAGTGTGGGACACCAGGGTTCCATCCCTGGGTGAGGAAGATCCCCTGTGGAAGGAAATGGCAGCTCACTCCAGTATTTTTGCCTGGAGAATCCCATGGACAGAGGAGCCTGGCAGGCTACAGTCCATGGAGTCGGATGCGACTGAGCAACTAACACTTTCACTTTCTGGAGACTTAGAAGTTGATAACATTATCAAAGACATGTGTGGAGAGATGGGTAATATACAAGACTGCAGAATCAGGCATTCAAGAGCATCTCAGGGGACTCCGATAATAGACCACCACAAATAAGGTAAAACTTAACAAGGATTATTTAAAGTCTAGCATTTGGGGGTAAAAAAAAAATCAATTGTACAAGTGCAGGAGGAGGGTAATCAGGTCTGACAGCAAATTATGTGAAAAAGACTTGAGGGTTTGAGTTGATTACAAGATCAATATGAGCCAACAGTGTTTCCCTTATAAAGACAAAACCAAAAAACATCAAGTGCAATCTCAGGTCATGCTTGTATAAACATAGTCCTAGTAATGGACACAATAGTCTCAGGAAACTTTGCACCATGGAGGGAATATGGAAGCGTTTTGGTTTTGTCTTAAGCATTTTATTTAGTTGAGATTGTCACATTTTAAGAGGAGCATTAGATACTAGGCAAAACGTTGAGGATACCAGAAACAATTCATTTTTGCAAACTGTGTGTTTTAGAGGCTGACAATGTTCTTGGCCCTGTCCTGGGTGTTGGGGTGTACAAGTGTATTCCTGCGTGTGTGCTAAGTCCCTTCAGTTGTGTCTTTACAACCCCGTGGACTGTAGCCCGCCAGGCTCCTCTGTCCACGGGATTCTCCAGGCCAGAATACTGAAGTGGGCTGCCATCCCTTCTCCAGGGGGTCTACCCAACCCTGGGGCAGAGCTCACGTCTCTTATGCCTCCTGCATTGGCAGGTGGGGTTTTTCCACTAGCACCACCTGGGAAGCCCAAGTAAGCTTCCCAAAATGGCACCGAAGTCCATGCCGTCTGAGTTATCAAAGGAGGTGGGGAAAACTTACTTTAGAAAGGAATTTATATATATATATATATATATTTCTCCATCATGACCTGGCATTTGGAAAGTCGTTTTTGCTTATTCTTGGCTGTTCTGGGTCTTCCCTGCTGTGCGCTGGACTCCCTCTGGTTGCAGAGAGGGGCCCTACTCTCTGGTTGTGGTGAGCGGGCTTCTCACGTGGCAGCTTCTCTCGCTGCAGAGACCGGGCTCTCGGGCATGCAGGCTGCAGCAGCTGCTGCGCGTGGGCTCGGCAGCTGTGGCTCCCAGGCTGTAGAGCACAGGCTCAGGGGTGAGCCTTCCTGGGCCTAGTTGCTCCGTGCCATATGGGATCCTCCTGGATCAGAGATCGGACCTGTGTCTCTTGCTTTGGGCAGGAAAATTCTTTACCATGGAGCCAGCGGGGAAGCCCCTGAAATATTTTATGATGTTTGGTTCTCATACAAATTCTGAGCAGCACAGAAAGCTGAAAAGAAGCAGAAAAGATCGCTCATAATCCCACTATTCATTGGTACTCATATTTCCCCTCGCTTTTAGTCTATGCTGTTGTTCAAGAACCCAGAGCCAGTGTGGAGAGAGGCGTGAGTGCTTTGCATGGCCATATCTGGATGAGTTTTATCATTTTCATCCTCAATGGACGGGTCAGAACTGGCACAAGTCCTGTGAAGGAAATGTAGTCTAGCTTAGTCCCAGAATTTTTTTAAAGGTATTTTCTACCATAAGTGAAGTCGCTCAGTCGTGTCCGACTCTTTGTGACCCCCTGGACTACTGTAGCCTATCGGGCTTCCCTGCCCATGGGATTTCCCAGGCAATAGTACTGGAGTGGATTGCCATTTCTTTCTCCCGGGGATCTTCCCGACCCAGGGATCGAACCTGGGTCTCCCACATTGTAGACAGACGCTTAACCGTCTGAGCCACCAGGGAAGTCCTTTTTCTACCATAATCAGGATCATTTGTTGCGTCCTTCGCATTCTAATTGGCTTTGCTTTGGTTGTGATTCAGTGTGCCTGCTATTAGAAACATCATTCTTTATTTACAATTGTTTTTCAGATCAGAGCGAGTCAGGTTGCCTTTGCCTTTTCATAGTGGCCATTTTCTCTTGGCAGTTTTCACAGAGTTCTGTTTGGGCTGCTTTTTGACTCCTGGGTTAGCTGAGTACTTCACCCCTCATTTCCTTCAGCGATCCTGACCTGGGTGGTTTCTATAGACTGCGTTTCATGAGGTGCAGCCTAGTGAACGCAGCACTGCTGTCTGTACTCTTGAGATCGCTTTGACATTCGAGGAGGAAGCTTATTATCGGCCCTTCTCTCTAGCCCCCAGGTCTTCCTTTCCAGTCCCACTCACTGTCTCTCTGCTTCTTCAGTTGTGCTGTAATAACATCTTCTCTCGCACACAATTCCTTGTCACTTTCAGGAAGCACCCAGGTTCCCACCGTCTGTGGCTCTGTTTGCCTCATGACTCTTCCACCGGCAGATCCCTGATCCTTTACAGCCCCTCCAGACAAGCTTGTTAAACTGGATAAACCCTCCACGCTTCGTTAAGGGGATGACAGGATGTCTCTCCTGAAACTGTAAGCTTGGGGATTTCCCAACGCTTGCAAAATAGCATTCAGTGGAGGGTAACTTCAGCACCCCAACTCAAAGACAAAGGTAACGAAATCCTTTCAATGACAGACACAAGAGAACTTCCTTGTTTCCAAAATAGTTTTGTGGCTTAATAACCTAACAAGCTGTTCTTAAAAAGTAGTGATAATTAGGTATTTGACCTGTAATTCTTTAGAAACATTTTTCAGTATAATCTGTGTGAGAAGTCTGCATTTGTGTTCGTTTAATCCAAACACCAGAGGGAGTTGCTGAATGACACCCTCCAGAATTGAGTGGCCAGCATTTAATCAAGGGGCTACCTTCCAGAGATAGCTGCTCTGAGCAGTTGACTTGATTTCTGATCGATGCCACAGGCTTTGTTAATGAGTCCATGACGGGCTAGAAATAGACTTTTTTTGGTGAAATTAGTGGTCTAGATAACAGAATTGTCTAGAAGACACCCCCACTCTTGCGCGAACAAGGCAAGGCTGAAATTCAGCTCGGACATCTTTGGTGTGCTTACGCTCGTGGTCTTTAGTCAGCCCCCCTTTCTCCTTGGGTGATTGTGCCATATGTGATGTTGAATATGTGAGCACTGCATCTTGGAATAAGATAAGTTAAGAATGAGAAGCCTGCAGACTGTAACTCCAGGATGGCGACAGGCTCTCTGCCTCGGGTTAATTTTCATTTTTTTAAATTGAGTGTGTATTTTGTTTGGCTGTGCTGGGACTTCCTTGCTGAGCGGGCTTGTCGTCAGCCGTGGCGAGCAGGGGCTGCTCCCCGCTGCGGGCGCGGGCTTTCTCGTGGCGCTGGCGCTGGCGCAGGGCACAGGCTGTGTGTCCGGCAGTATCGCGCCCGCGCGGGCTGGGTGGTTGCAGCTCCTGGGCGCTACAGCGCAGGCTCAGCACTGCGCGCAAGGGCTCACCTACTCCTCCGCCCGTGGGATCTCCCCAGGTGGAACCCGTGTCTCCTGCACTGGCAGGCAGGTTCTCGACCACTGGGCCCCCAGGGCGGCCCTCTGCACTGGGCGATACAACGCTCCACGATCGCAGTTGTTCCGCAGCCCTGAACGATGCCCGGACTGTGGTTCCTAAGCTGTCCTTCTTCCAGCCGGTAATTGGAAAGTTGCTGGCTACCCAACTTTGTCTGAGAATTACAGGAGTCCGGGTGTTTGAATTTTGGCATACTGGCTTGGGAAGGACGTTACTGTAAAGTGCTATCAGACCTCTGTAAAGGCAGAGAGCCGGAATTTCATCCAGCTTAAAGACAGGATACCTGAGTATCTTGGGACAGCCCGCTAATTAAAAATGGCAGGGTTCTGTCAGACACTTGCTTTCTTTGTTATCCTGTAGGGAGATTTTAAGACAACCTAGAGCTGTCTCCTGTCTCTCATTAGGGACTCTTCCCCTGCAGTCTCTGGACCTTTTGTGCAGGTAGAATTCAAAGAGTCCATAGTCTTGGATGTGAAAACAATTCCATTTTCATCTTCACTAACTCTAACTGAAATATAGAATTTCCTCCAGTTATGAGTGTAGGCAACACACCCTGGTGTTGCTAACTTCCCTTGTCACTAATGGAAGCCACATTTGTTTTCATGGCATTGCTGATGTAGATATCTCAACATGTCATTTAATCTCATTCAGTTCAGTTCAGTGGCCCAGCTGTGTCCGACTCTTTTCGACCCCGTGGACTGCAGTGCATCAGGCTTCTCTGTCCATCACCAACTCTTGGAGTTTACCCAAACTCATGTCCCTTGAGTCGGTGATGCCATCTAACCATCTCATCCTCTGTCGTCCCCTTCTCCTCCTGCCATTCAATCTTTCCCAGCATCAAGGTCTTTTCAAATGAGTCAGCTCTTTGCATGAGGTGGCCAAAATGTTGGAGTTTCAGCTTCGGCATCAGTCCTTCCAATGAACATCTAAGACTGGTCTCCTTCAGGATGGACTGGTTGGATCTCCTTGCAGTCCAAGGGACTCTCAAGAGTCTTCTCCAACACCACAGTTCAAAAGCATCCATTCTTCGGTGCTCAGCCTTCTTCACAGTCCAACTCTCACATCCATACATGACCACTGGAAGAACCATAGCCTTGATGAGACGGACATTTGTTGACAAAGTAATGTCTCTGCCTTTTAATATGTTGTCTAGGTTGTTCATAACTTTCCTTCCAAGGAGTAGGAGTCTTTTAATTTCATGGTTGCAATCACCATTTGCAGTGATTTTGGAGCCCAGAAAAATAAAGTCAGCCACTGTTTCCACTGTTTCCCCATCTATTTGCCATGAAGTGACAGGACCAGATGCCATGATCTTAGTCTTCTGAATGTTGAGCTTTAAGCCAGCTTTTTCACTTTCTTCTTTCACTTTCATCAAGAGGCTCTTTGGTTCTTCTTCACTTCCGCCGTAAGGGTGCTGTCCTCTGCATGTCAATCTCATGATTACTTTGGAATTACAGCAGTAGCAGAGCCACTGGTAGGTTCAGTTTTAGTTTATTAATAAGGACTCTTTATTTTATATCACAAATATTTAAAAAATTTTCAGCAACTGTATTTCAGTATATTTTGCTTTCTTTTTAATCTCTGTGCCTTTTACTTAATGCATTTTAAAATGTCATTCTAAGAAGACATAAAAATGATTAAGAACATCTGCTTTCTGAAGGCAATTGATATACATATTTTCAAAGTATGAAGTATAGTTAATTTACAGTGTTATGTTTCAAGTGTACAGCAAAATGATAGTTTTATATATATGTATGTTTTTCAGATTCTTTTTATTATAGGTTATTACAAGATAATGAATATAGTTCATTGCCTTGAATGCATAAAGATGTATGTATATATATAGACACAGACACACAGACACACACACACACACGATGAAATAGTACTCATCCGTAACAAAGAATGAAATGTTCCCCATTACAGCAACATGGGTAGACCTAGAATTATCATACTGAGTGAAATAGGGCGTTGATATTTGCAGCAAACCCCTACTAGTTGTTCAAGTCGGTTCCCAGCAGTGGACGATCTACAGGGTGAACAGGTGCTGTGAGAGAAAGGCCTATGGAAACAGTGTGGGCAAACAGTGTGGGCGTAGGTCAGAGCCCTCACGTTGCATCTGGGCCGGATGACTCTAGGCTGGGTTAGAGATGTATCGAGGTTCTAGCATCCGAGGAGGTAGCTCTGGGGCAGGGGCACAGCTGCACGTCTGGGGCGAGACCTGTCCCCTTGCTTGGAGGGGAGGAAGATGGCATTTGTCTACTTTCTTTTCCTGCCGTGCAGTCTTGCTTTCATATCTCAATTTAATTTTTTGTGACAATTTTTCATTCTTTATTTTTGTTTTTAAATTGAAGTAGAATTGGTTTGCAATGTATCAGTTGTAGGTATACTGTAAAGTGATTCAGTTACATATGAATATGTGTATATATGTGTGTGTGCATATATATATGCTTTTTCAGATTCTTTTCCCTTATAGGTTATAACAAAATATTGAGTAGAGTTCCCTGTGCTCTACAGAGGTCCTTGTTGGTTGTCCATCTTATACCCAGTAGTGTGTGTATGGCGATCCAGACTTCTGGTTTATCCCTCCCTGACTTCCCCTTTGGTGACCATAAGCTTGTTTTCTCTATCTGTGAGTCTGCCTTGTAAATAAGTTCATGTGTATCATTTTTTATGTTAGATCCCACATATAACTGATATCACATGGTATTTGTCTTTCTCTGTTTTCACTATAGTTTTAAACACCAACATGTAAATATGTTAATCTAGAAATTATTGAGAAGGTACTGATTTTGGAAAATGCATTGAGAAGGAGACAGTTCTTTCTGCCTATTCTACTTTTGGGTTAGACATTCTGGGAAGTAAATAAAGTCTATGGGACTATAGGGAATGTCTTTCAAAATGTTTTACAGAGCAGCTTTCTATTTTAAAGGAGACAAAGTCTGCTGAGTTTGTTGCCATGCTGCTTCTCCTTCTGTCTTGGGTTTTGGCCGTGGGACATATGGAATCTTAGTTCCCTGACCAGGTGTTGAACCTGCACCCTCTGTTGGAAGGTGAGGTCTTAACCCCTGGACCACCAGCTTGTCCATCCATTTCACTTTCCAACTGAACTGATTTTACAACTCACTGCTACGTCAGAATCTGAAGTTTGAAAAAATATTAGCCTAGTCAGGTTGGTTTTCTGACTTCTAGACATAGTTCAGAAATGACGCGCTCCGTTTTCTCTTCCTCTCTGTAGCACTTACTTGTGAAACAAATTGAGGGAGGGGCTAGCTGGACGACCTGACATCAAGTGCTTCCTAAGCGCTGATGACATTACACGTTCTGCTATCTTGTCTATGCCTCTGGCCGGTCTCGAGGAGTAGAAAAATCTCAGCTTCATAAAGGCTAAAGTGCCCGCTCCTCTTTCTTTTCGCTCTGTGTCCCCAGCACATGAAAGGAGGACTGCTGTAAACCAGGCACCCAGTTCCAAAGCTGAATCCATCTCCTCCCCCGCCAGGAATCCTGAAGTTCAGAGGGACTCCCTCGGGGTCTCAAGGATTCACGGTGGGGCACTGCAGCTTACGGGGATCTGCCCAGTTCCCAGGTCGTGGGTGTGTGCCGACGGGAGGTGCCCTGTGCGTGCTGGGACCTTCTGTGTGGTGGGGAGACAGGCTGGGCCCCTTTGCTCAGTTCCTGCGTCTGGACAAATGTCTCCTTGAGCAACAAAATACAAGGAAACTCTAAGGGGCTAAAAATAACCGAGTGCATGGGCAGCTGGGGCAAAGTACAGACAAAAGATATAAAAACACCAGGAGAGCCCAACTGCCACTTGTGAAGAGTCAGGGGCAAAAGCAGGGCACTGCGCATGCCCCCTGCACTCAGCACCCACAAAGGGGCGGGCGGACCACCTAAGAGACCCTCCAGCCCCGCCTCTGGACACCCCACCCTCACTCTCGTCAGCAAGCAGCTCGCCTCTCCTCGGGGAGTGAGCAGGGGAAACTGAAATTGGTTCTCACTCTCTCCGCTGCAGCAGGGCCCCCAAAGCCTTGCCTGAGCCTCTTGCCTGGCCTCCAGTTAGTTTCTATGGATTAAGGAGAACAAGAACCTTGACTGGTGATTGGTTTAACGCCCTGTAAGATGAGGGTGTTAAACAGGAATAAATGACGCCCTTGTTGTGTTGACTGTGTTGTAATTCAGCTACTCTCCCTACACAAGCCTGTCTCCTTCACTCCTGCAATAGATATGGATTCTAAGAGCTCGCCCCAGTAAATGGACTGCATGCAAAAAAAAAGAAAATAAAGGTGTAAGACACTAGTCACTATGTCTTGAGTGTCCTTCTCTGATGTTGCTCCCAGGCTCAGCCGGAAGCAGTTTGCCAAACACCCTTATCTTCCAAATAAGATCTGATCCTGAAAGCTTGGGCCATGTTTTTATATTCTTATTTGTTCATGCCGAGGCAGTCAAACCCGAGAGCATATGAATAATTTTGGTCACAAATCATATATTTTGACTAAAAATTTTCCCCTGTCACCACCCAAAACAAATATATAACTCTCCCCTTGGCAGACTGGCTTTGCAGTTATCATGCCGCTGATTTTACGGGAACTGGGGACTCACTAGGTAAACACAGTCGAAGTCATCCAAGGGGTGAGTCCAAAGACGGGCACACCCTGGCGGTTCTTCGACAAGGTCTAACCTGGTGGCATGAAGTCTCTGGGATAAGGTCACTGTTTATGCTTTAAGAAGGCAAAGGCCTTCTCTACATCAAGACCAAAGCTTTCCAAATAAAATCATTCTGGCCAAGAGAAACAGCCAAATTCCCAGCATCTTCTTTCTGCCATGCTCAGAAAACACTGGCAAGGGGTCTTTCTCCAATAAAGATGGCACAGCTGCCAGCTGGGTCAGAGCCCCCTGCCCCGCTGCCTAACAACAGGCAGCTCTCCGCCCGGTGACGGGCAGGGGTGGGCAAGGGGACCAAGACATTCAACAGCCACTCACAGGCTTCTGAGACGGAGCCGCTCAGCAACTCCCGAGGCAGCATTGCGTCTAGCCACGTGAAAGAAATTTGATTAATGGCTTCAGAAAGTTTGATGGTAGCATCCGAGCTGAGAATACATTTATCAGGATGTGAGGCTGGCAAATTGCTTCTGGCTGAGCCTGGGAGCAACATCAGAGAAGGACACTCAAGACATAGTGACTAGTGTCTTACACCTTTATTTCTTTTCTTTTTTTTTGCACGCAGTCCATTTATTGGGGCGAGCTCTTAGAATCCATATCTATTGCAGGAGTGAAGGAGACAGGCTTGTGTAGGGAGAGTAGCTGAATTGCAACACAGTCAACACAAGGGCGTCGGTTGATCCTGTGTGAACTGCAGCTGGGAGGAGCCTTCAGAGGGATCTTGAATGGAGGAGGGGATGGTGGGTCTTTTTACTGTGACAGAACAGAAGTGGCAACCCACTCGAGTCTGTTTGCCTGGGAAATCCCAGGGACAGAGGAGCCTGGCAGGCTACAGTCCATGGGACTGCAGGAGTCGGACAGGACTTAGCAGCTAAGCCAAAACCAGAACAGATTTTTAGATGCCATTTCCACCTTGGACCAGTTTCTCACTGGCTCACCTGCACATTTAGAAGAGGCAGGCGGTAGGATCCTCCACCGCAGGACTGCACCGCTCACTCTCCCAGTTGCCTGGAGGGTTGGCTGCCTCCAGCCAACCAGCCAGTCCCTCTCGCGGACAGGTCCTTGGCCAAAGAAGGATGCCTGCCAAGGTCATATTCCTTCTGAGAGCAGCTTACATTTACAAATCTGTAGCTGTTTGATGCCTTTAAATGTGGGTTCCAACTGGCTTAATGCATGGTGGATGGTACAGTTTTGGATACTGAGACCATCAAAATCAGAATGTTTATGTTTATGGCTCAGCGCACACTCCATTCTTAGAAAGATCTTTGGGAGAAATGACTAATCAAAAATCTGATGAATACAAAATCTGTGTGAAAGGACTTGAGCTTCCTGAGGACATATTTTCCTGGAGAAGCGCTGTGCCCGGGCCATCGTTTTCCATCGCAGGGCGTCACCTGCGCTAGAGGTCAGAGACAGGACTGGGGGCCAGTCTTCTCTGACCACATAAGGGCTCGTCTCTGGCTGAGTAAAAGGAAGGTATTAAGAGTTACTTAGGATCGCCTGCAGGTTCAGTTTCTGAGCCCTTCCGTTTTGCCTGCTTGCTCCAGGCGGTGTTTCTGGGCCTCCCGGACCTCACTCTTCGTGGAGGACCACCTGGCCTGTTGAGCCATTATCCAGTCTGATGCGCTGACTGGCTCCCTCAGTGTCCAGACTCCGTCCCTGTCTCTTTGGTATTCATTTCTCCCATGAACAACCCCAAAGCACTTTATAGCGACATTGGTGTTTGATTTCCCGTAACTGGGCTTTTACCAATAGTCCCTATTTGGTGATGGTTTACGCTTGATTTGGGACTCAGAAATGTGGGTCAGCATCTCCTTCTTTGCTGGTGCTGCCGCCGTACTGATGAACAGGAGGGAGAGAGTGTCTCTCTAAAGTCCACCGTGCGTCAGGCTGCACTGGAGGCTTCAAGGGAATGGACTGAAACAGAAATTGCCCCCAAATTTTCAATCATAGACGTTTGTCACCTATTGGTAATTTTGTGCATCATGACGGCAGCGTTGCATGTTTTAATGTAAATATCTGTGTCTATCTAACAGAGATGATCAGGGCTTTTGAACTACTTTTATGAACCTTGGGATACATACAAGAGGACACAGTGTTTCTGTTCTTCTCTCACATATTTGAAGTTTATGTATTTTCGGACAATTAGGCCCACTTATCTTGGTTGGCAGTCTCTCATGAATTTAAGTTTTGTCTCTCGCTCAAAGTTTTCCAGATGCAAACTCCTCAAATGGGTGCTTCCAACCACCAGTTCTTACCACGATAAATTCTGTGTGTGCTACTGTGGTTTTACTCATTATATTTTATGTATTGAAAATCACAAGTTTGGAGAGCTATGCCTTCATTCTCTCTATCATCTTGCTTTTTGAGATCCAAAATTCATTTTTACCTGATGATGGCAACTTGTTTAGATAAAGTCTCACTGTTTTGATAGCATAATTCTTTTACATATAACTGCTTTAATAAGAAAACTTTATCAAAAAAGCAGGTTTGAAGGAATAAAAAGTTTTGGATGCATATATCTGAAAATAGCATTAGATTATTACTGCTGTTTCAACATTCGTAGGTCAAGTATTTCAATACCGACAGGCATTGATGAGTTTTTACCCTCAGCATATTCTCTTGGCCCATCGGGGCTGTAAGAGAATGCCACAGACCCAGAGGCTTATAACCAGCAAATCTTGGTCCATCGGGGCTGTAAGAGAATGCCGCAGACCCAGAGGCTTATAACCAGCAAATCTTGGTCCATCGGGGCTGTAAGAGAATGCCGCAGACCCAGAGGCTTATAACCAGCAAATCTTGGTCCATCGGGGCTGTAAGAGAATGCCGCAGACCCAGAGGCTTATCCACAGCAAACATTCTCTTCTCACAGTGCAGGTGCTGAGGCGCCAACGATCCAGGTGTCTGGTGAAGAGCCCTCCTCCCAGTCCACTGACGCCTGTCTCTCTGCTGTGTCCTCACATGGCAGAGCGAAGAAGGGCGTTCTCCTCTTGAGAGTCCCACCCTCATGACCTAGCCACCCATCAGATGCGCTCTCAGTGGGGGTTAAGGTTTAGCGTGTGCACACTCAGTCTGCATCGTGCACCAGCGCTGACTTTGACTCGCTCTCGCCGTTTCTGCTCGAGTGGCCTGGCGCACGGGCAAAAGCGCCATCGCTGGTGCCACTGCACGCTTAGCATTTTTAAAGCCACTTTGTTGTGCAGCAGGAGCCAACACACTATTGCAACATAATATATACTCCATTAAAAAAAAATTATTTTTTGAAGAAAGCAGTTCCCTATCTCTAAACTTGCTGCTTTGCACACTTTATCTTACCATTACCAAATGTAGTAGAAATTATTGTGTCCATTTCACAGGTAAGAAAATTAAGGCTCAGAGAAGTGAAGTAACTTCTCAAAGGTTTCTGATACAAATCAAGACAAAAATCAAGAGACTCAATTCTTATGTATTTGAACACTATCCTCCAAATCTCTTAAAAAGCATAGTGACCTTCTTGAGTTTGACAGGTTTTACAAGTTTAGATGGTTCCCTTCAGATGGACTGCATACATCTTAGAGCTCCGTGTTCCATACTGTCTCTCGGAGCTCCCCAGTTCAGTTGCCCATGGGGATAATCTGCACGTAAGGCACTCTGCGGTGGTGGCTATAGACAAACGCTGGTGTCCTGAGCCCCGAATCCGTGTGCTGTCTTCTAGTGGGTGGCCTGATGGCATTAGGAGGTATGCCCAGGCTGAAGCCCGAGGCTCTGGTACTAAGAAGATGGTCACCATACTCCTGGCCAGTTATCTCTTCCTTCATCTTGCTGCTATTTCTGTTTCACTTGGTTTCACACTTCACTCCCACCCAGTGACCTGACGTTTTTTACTGGCGATGCATCTGGGGCAGACTGCACCCATTTGGTAGAATATGGATGTCACAGGGATCCCACCCAGGGGTAAGGGAACTCCTGTACTTGTCCGCTAACTCTTATCCATCATGGTCTGAGGGCTTGGAGAAGCATGAATTCCCAGCATCTGTTGCCTATAGGGACGCACAGATGTGAGCAGTAAGGAGCTGGCCGGTGTGCCTGGGCATTTTAAATGCCAAAGAGATGGGACTCTGACGCTGAGCACATCTACCTGTGGGTCTCCTGAAGTAGCATTTAATTATTTAGGAGCAAATATATACAGCCTATCTAAAGTCATCTCCAGGAGGAGATTAGAACGAGGATAACAATATTAGAAGGCGAAGGTCATTGCCGGGGGATAGGGAAAGCTTTCTAGGGTGTCTGCCGTTGCTTAGACACACAAGCATAGTATTCTTCTGCCATCAGACATGTTTTCCCCCGCACCAAGTAATCTCTGTGACATCAGCTGGATGTCCTGCAATTTAATTAAATTCTGATACTGATCTGAGTTAGTACAGCCCCATACGTTAAGGGCTAATCCCCTAAGACTTCCCTCATTTTAAAAGTCAGTAGTAAGTCTCCAGGTTACTCTCAGTTTCTGATCTGGCTACAAGTCGGAGGTCCTAAGACCCCTCCTTGGATTGAATCACATGGTAGAACCGCTCAGAGAACTCAGGAAAACATTCACCAGCTGACGGGGTAACAAAGACTGTGATAAAGGGTGCAGATGAACAGCCGGAGGGAGAGACGCAGGAGGGAGCCTGGAAGGGCCCCAGGCAGCTCCCCGCCCTGTGGAGCTGCACCCCACCCCTCTGGCCCGGAGCTCCGCCAGCACCTGGGAGGCTCTCTGAACCCCACACTCAGGGATGTTTGTGGAGGCTTCATCATGAGGGCATGATCTATTCTTAACTCTGTGCTCAGCCCCCTCCACTCTTTGGAGAATGTTCACAGCAAGTCTAGGGTAACGCCATGGTCTGTTACAAACACCTATCCCAGCAGGTTGCTGTGAGAATTACAGTTACACACATATAGCATCCCAAAATTTACACTCTCTTAGGATTAACATCAGTGGGGATACTGCTAGTTGCTAGATGCTTCTAGTTGGACATGATTCTTGGAGGCAGGCATTCATGAGACTATAACTTAGAGAGGACCAGTATCCCAAAGGGATCCATTGGGTGTATTTTTTAAGAGACTGCATTAGAATTTTGCCCATCATCTAAAACGTGTGGGTTTCTTGGCTCCATTTATGCGAACCCTGTTCACCTAAACCTTAACAGACGTTTAGCAATCCTGATATTAAAATCAAGAATAAAGCAAATCCCAGTGCATTTATTTCAGAAGGAGAAAGAACCAGTTGGATTTTACATGTGTATGACGAGAAACAGAAGGAGCCGGGTTCTAACCCTGTTATAAATCGAGAATTTGGGTGGGAAAGGTGCACACAGATTAATTCATAGGATCCTGCCAACAAGCTACTTTAAAAATAGAGCTTACAGGCTCTCTGGCAAAACAAAAGTGAACCCACTGGAAGGGCTCCAGCCTTAGGCTTGTAAAGCCACCAGAGAGGGAGTCCAGTGAGCAGAGGCGCATTCTGACCTGACCACGCCGCCTCCCCCACACTCTTCCACCGTCCTACGCATCCCAGCTCTTACAAAAATATTCAGACTTGGTTTACGAAACCATGACCTCAACCCACACTCACCACAGCCGCAACCTCTTATCTCCTCTCCTTTGGCCGCTTCCCAACACCCTGACTTCTGCCTGGCTTCTCAGGCCTCGCGAGTCAGAGCAAAGCTTGTCTTCAGTAGAGTCGTTCGGAAAGGAAGTCACATAGGACGGCACGTGTGTCTCAGCGTTCAGGACCTTCACCCATATTTGGGTCCATTCTTCGGCTTCCAAAGAAGTATGAGTCAACCACCTAGGAATCCGTACGGTGGTGTCCTTTGTTTATTCCAAATATTTTGAATTCTATTCTATGCCAAGCAATGTGCCAAGCACCAGGCATACAGCAGGATACGGTCCCAGCTCTTAGGGGGAGTGTGGCAGGGAGACAAACAGGTACACAGGAGTGCCAGGCACCGTGCAAAGACACAGGAAGGGAAGCAGGCAGGCGTGGTCCGGAGAGGCTCCCTGAAGCAGGCGACTGTTCACCCCCTCTCCTGTAAAGTGAAGGTGGAGAAGCAGATGTGAAAGGAATGGAGGGAACAGCATGCAAAGTCCTGGGGGTGACCTTCCATGTTAATGTGCCAAGGAGGCTACGTGGAGAGTTGGGAGGGCACTGTATCCATGGGTCCTGGATTCCTGACCCACAAGCTGCAGGAGTTAGGGAGCCCAGCAGTGCTGGTAGAGGCAACAGCTGAGACTGGGTGTGCTGTCCTGGGCAAGCAGAGCATATCTGGAATTTGCGTTGGAACGTCTTTAGGAACTATGAGGTTTTGTTTGTTTGTTTTTGCGGTTTGCCCCCATCCTGATACCTTCTAGTGCTGTCAACGAGTGGTTTACACATTACGCTACCTCCCTGACCCCTGGCAGATCCTGACCCCTCAGTTCAGTCTCTTAGTCGTGTCTGACTCTTTGCAACCCCATGGACTGAAGCACGCCAGGCCTCCCTGTCCATCACCAACTCCTGCAGTTGACTCAATTTCATGTCCATCGAGTCCGTGATGCCATCCAACCATCTCATCCTCTGTCGTCCCCTTCTCCTCCTGCCCCCAATCCCTCCCAGCATCAGGGTCTTTTCACATGAGTCAGTTCTTCACATCAGGTGGCCAGAGTATTGGAGTTTCAGCTTCAGCATCAGTCCTTCCAATGAATCTTCAGGACTGATTTCTTTTAGGATGGACTGGTTGGATCTCCTTGCAGTTCAAGGACCCTCAAGAGTCTTCTCCAACACCACAGTTCAAAAGTATCAATTCTTTGGCACTCAGCTTTCTTCACAGTCCAACTCTCACATCCATACACAACTATTGGAAAAACCATAGCTTTGACTAGATGGACCTTTGTTGGCAAAGTAATGTCTCTGCTTTTATTTATTTTTATTTTTTAAATACTTTATTCTACGTTACAATACTGTATTTGTTTTGCCATACATTGACATGAATCAGCCACAGGTATACACAATCTCCCAATGTCGAAGCCCCCTCCCGCCTCCCACCCCATATCATCTCCCTGGATCATCCTGTGCACCAGCCCCAAGCATCCTGTGTCCTGTATTGAACATAGACTGGCACTTTGTTTCTAATATGATAGTATACCTATTTCAATGCCATTCTCCCAAATCATCCCACCCTCTCCCTCTCCCTCAGAGTCCAAGAGTCCATTCTATACCTCTGTGTCTCTTTTGTTGTCTCAGATAGAGGGTCATCATTACTATCTTTCTAAATTCCATATATATGTGTCAGTATACTGTATTGGTGTTTTTCTTTCTGGCTTACTTCACTCTGTATAATCGGCTCCAGTTTCATCCATCTCATTAGAACTGAGTCAAATTTATTCTTTTTAAGGGCTGAGTAATACTCCATAGTGTATATGTACCACAGCTTTCTTATCCATTCATCTGCTGATGGACATCTAGGTTGCTTCCATGTCCTGGCTATTATAAACAGCGCTGCAATGAACATTGGGGTACATGTGTCTCTTTCGATTCTGGTTTCCTCGGTGTGTATGCCCAGCAGTGGGATTGCTGGGTCATAAGGCAGTTCTATTTGCAATTTTTTAAGGAATCTCCACACTGTTCTCCATAGTGGCTGTACTAGTTTGCATTCCCACCAGCAGTGTAAGAGGGTTCCCTTTTCTCCACATCCTCTCCAGCATTTATTGCTTGTAGACTTTTGGATCGCAGCCATTCTGACTGGTGTGAAATGGTACCTCATTGTGGTCTTGATTTGCATTTCTCTGATAATAAGTGATGTTGAGCATCTTTTCACATGTTTGTTAGCCATCCGTATGTCTTCTTTGGAGAAATGCCTATTTAGTTCTTTGGCCCAGTTTTTGATTGGATCGTTTATTTTTCTGGAGTTGAGCTGCATAAGTTGCTTGTATATCTTTGAGATTAGTTGTTTGTCAGTTGCTTCATTTGCTATTGTTTTCTCCCATTCAGAAGGCTGTCTTTTCACCTTGCTTATAGTTTCCTTTGTTGTGCAGAAGCTTTTAATTTTAATTAGATCCCATTTGTTTATTTTTGCTTTTATTTCCAGTATACTGGGAGTTGGATCATAGAGGATCCTGCTGTGATTTATGTCGGAGAGTGTTTTGCCTATGTTCTCCTCTAGGAGTTTTATAGTTTCTGGTCTTACATTTAGATCTTTAATCCATTTTGAGTTTATTTTTGTGTATGGTGTTAGAAAGAGATCTAGTTTCATTCTTTACAAGTGGTTGACCAGTTTTCCCAGCACCACTGTTAAAAAGACTGTCTTTATTCCATTGTATATTCTTGCTTCCTTTGTCGAAGATAAGGTGTCCATAGGTGTGTGGGTTAATCTCAGGGCTTTCTATTTTGTTCCATTGATCTATATTTCTGTCTTTGTGCCAGTACCATACTGTCTTAATGACTGTGGCTTTGTAGTAGAGCCTGAAGTCAAGCAAGTTGATTCCTCCAGTTCCATTCTTCTTTCTCAAGATTGCTTTTGCTCTTCGAGGTTTTTGTATTTCCATACAAATCTTGAGATTATTTGATCTAGTTCTGTGAAAAATACTGCTGGTAGCTTGATGGGAATTGCACTGAATCTGTAGATTGCTTTAGGTAGTATGCTCATTTTCACTATATTGACTCTTCCGACCCATGTGCATGGTATATTTCTCCATCTATTAGTGTCCTCTTTTATTTCTTTCATCAGTGTTTTATAGTTTTTGATATATAGGTCTTTAGTTTCTTTAGGTAGGAATATTCCTAAGTATTTTATTCTTTTCGTTGCAATGGTGAATGGAATTGTTTCCTTAACTTCTTTTCTACTTTCTCTTATTAGTGTATAGGAATGCAAGGGATTTCTGAGTGTTGATTTTATATCCTGCAACTTTACTATATTCATTGATTAGCTCTAGTAGTTTTCTGGTCGAGTCTTTAGGGTTGTCTATGTAGAGGCATGTCATCTGCAAACAGTGAGAGTTCTACTTCTTTTCCAATTTGGATTCCTTTTATTTCTTTTTCTGCTCTGATTGCTGTGGCCAAAACTTCCAGAACTATATTGAATAGTAGTGGTGAAAGTGGGCACCCTTGTCTTGTTCCTGACTTTAGGGGAAATGGTTTCAATTTTTCACCATTGAGGATAATGTTAGCTGTGGGTTTGTCATATATAGCTTTTATTATGTTGAGGTATGTTCCTTCTATTCCTGCTTTTGGAGAGTTTTTATCATAAATGGATGTTGAATTTTGTCAAAGGCCTTCTCTGCATCTATTGAGATAATCATATGATTTTTTATTTTTCAATTTGTTAATGTGGTGAATTACATTGATTGATTGCAGATATTGAAGAATCCTTGCATCCCTGGGATAAAGCCCACTTGGTCATGGTGGTGTATGATCTTTTAATGTGTTGCTGGAATCTGATTGCTAGGATTTTGTTAAGGATTTTTGCATCTATGTTCATCAGTGATATTGGCCTGTAGTTTTCTTTTTTTGTGGCGTCTTTGTCAGGTTTTGGTATTAGGGTAATGGTGGCCTCATAGAAGGAGTTTGGAAGTTTACCTTCCTCTGCAATTTTCTGGAATAGTTTCAGTAAGATAGGTGTTAGCTCTTCTCGAAATTTTTGGTAGAATTCAGCTGTGAGGCCGTTTGGACCTGGGCTTTTGTTTGCTGGAAGATTTCTGATTATAGTTTCAATTTCCATGCTTGTGATGGGTCTGTTAAGATTTTCTATTTCTTCCTGGTTCAGTTTGGGAAAGTTGTACTTTTCTAAGAATTTGTCCATTTCTTCCAAGTTGTCCATTTTATTGGCATATAATTGCTGATAGTAGTCTCTTATGATTCTTTGTATTTCTGTGTTGTCTGTCGTGATCTTTCCATTTTCATTTCTAATTTTATTGATTTGATTTTTTTTCTCTTTGTTTCTTGATGAGTCTGGCTAATGGTTTGTCAATTTTATTTATCCTTTCAAAGAACCAGCTTTTTGCTTTGTTGATTTTTGCTATGGTCTCTTTTGTTTCTTTTGCATTTATTTCTGCCTTAATTATTAAGATTTATTTCCTTCTACTAACTCTGGGGTTCTCTATTTCTTCCTTTTCTAGTTGCTTTAGGTGTAGAGTTAGGTTATTTATTTGACTTTTTTCTTGTTTCTTGAGGTATGCCTGTATTGATATTAACTTTCCTCTTAGCACTGCTTTTATAGTGTCCCACAGGTTCTGTGTAGTTGTGTTTTCATTTTCACTCGTTTTGATGCATGTTTTGATTTCTTTTTGATTTCTTCTGTGATTTGTTGACTATTCAGAAGGGTGTTGTTCAGCCTCCAAATGTTGGAATTTTTAATAGTTTTTCTCCTGTAATTGAGATCTAACCTTAGTGCATTATGGTCAGAGAAGATGCTTGGAATAATTTCGATTTTTTAAAATTTATCAAGGTTAGATTTATGACCCAGGATGTGATCTATCCTGGAAAAGGTTCCGTGTGCACTTAGGTAAAAGGTGAAATTCGTTGTTTTGGGGTGAAATGTCCTATAGATATCAATTAGGTCTAACTGGTCTATTGTATCATTTAAAGTTTGCGTTTCTTTGTTAATTTTCTGTTTAGTTGATCTGTCCATAGGTGTGAGTGGGGTATTAAAGTCTCCCACTATTATTGTGTTATTGTTAATTTCCCCTTTCATACTTGTTAGCATTTGTCTTACATATTGCGGTGCTCCTATGTTGGGTGCATATATATTTATAATTGTTATATCTTCTTCTTGGATTGATCCTTTAATCATTATGTAGTGGCCTTCTTTGTCCCTTTTCACAGCCTTTGTTTTAAAGTCTATTTTATCAGATATGAGTATTGCTACTCCTGCTTTCTTTTGGTCTCTATTTGCATGGAATATCTTTTTCCAGCCCTTCACTTTCAGTCTGTATGTGTCCGTTGTTTTGAGGTGGGTCTCTTGTAAGCAGCATATATAGGGATCTTGTTTTTGTATCCATTCAGCCAGTCTTTGCCTTTTGGTTGGGGCATTCAACCCATTTACATTTAAGGTAATTATTGATAAGTATGCTCCTGTTGCCATTTACTTTATTGTTTTGGGTTCGGGTTTATACGCCCTTTTTGTGTTTCTTGTCTAAAGTCTATCCTTTAGCATTTGTTGGAGAGCTGGTTTGGTGGTGCTGAATTCTCTCAGCTTTTGCTTGTCTGTAAAGCTTTTGATTTCTCCTTCATATTTGAATGAGATCCTTGCTGGGTACAGTAGTCTTGGCTGAAGGTTATTATCTTTCATCACTTTAAGTATGTCTTGCCATTCCCTCCTGGCCTGAAGAGTTTCTATTGAAAGATCTGCAGTTATTCTTATGGGGATCCCTTGTGTGTTATTTGTTGTTTTTCCCTTGCTGCTTTTAATATTTGTTCTTTGTGTTTGGTCTTTGTTAGTTTGATTAAAATATGTCTTGGGGTGTTCCGCCTTGGGTTTATCCTGTTTGGCACTCTCTGGGTTTCTTGGACTTGGGTGATTATTTCTTTCCCCATTTTAGGGACGTTTTCAACTATTATCTCCTCAAGTATTTTCTCATGGTCTTTCTTTTTGTCTTCTTCTTCTGGGACTCCTATAATTCAAATGTTGGAACGTTTCATATTGTCTTGGAGGTCACTGAGGTTGTCCTCATTTCTTTTAATTCATTTTTCTTTTTTTTCTCGCTGATTCATTTATTTCTACCATTCTATCTTCTATTTCACTAATCCTATCTTCTGCCTCCAATATTCTACTATTTGTTGCCTCCAGAGTGTTTCTGATCTCATTTATTGCATTATTCATTAAATGTTGACCCTTTTTTATTTCTTCTAGGTCCTTGTTAAACCTTTCTTGCATCTTCTCAATCCTTGACTCCAGGCTATTTATCTGTGATGTGATTTCATTTTGATTTCAAGATTTTGGATTATTTTCACTATCAATATTCGGAATTCTTTCTCAGGTAGATTCCCTATATTTTCCTCTTTTGTTCGGTTTGGTGGGCATTTCTCCTGTTCCTTTACCTGCTGGGTATTTCTCTGTCTCTTCATCTTGGTTATATTGCTGCGTTTGGGGTGGCCTTTCTATATTCTGGGAATTTGTGAAATTCTCTTTGTTATTGAGCTTCCTCACTGTGTGTGGGGTTGTATCAGTGGCTTGTCAAGGTTTCTTGATTAGGGGGCTTGTGTTGGAGTTCTGGTGGGTGGAGCTGGATTTCCTCTCTCTGGAGTGCTGTGAAGTGTCTAGTAATGGGTTATGAGACGTCAATGGTTTTGGAGTATTTTGAGCTGCCTGTATATTGAAGCTCAGGGGCTTGTTCTTGTGTTGCTGGAGAATTTGTGTGGTATGTCTTGCTCTGGAACTTGTTGGCCCTTGGGTGGTGTTCAATTTCAGTGTAGGTATGAAGGCGTTTGATGAGCTCCTATTGGATAATATTCCCTGTATTCAGGAATTCTCTGATGATCTCAGGATTTGGACTTAAGCCTCCTGATTCTGGTTTTCAGATTTATTTTTACAATAGCCTCATGATTTCTCCATCTATACAGCAGTAATGTTAAAACATCTAGGGTAAAGATGATAGGTTTCTCCACCTTGAGGGTTGCCCCTAGAGGATCACTGAGTTACTCTGAGGAGAGAAGAGGGAGGGGGTAGTTAAAGGTGATTGGAATGGGATGAGGTGGAATCAAAAGAGGAGAGAGCAAGCTAGCCTGTAACCACTTTCTTGTGTGCGCTCCAAAGTCTGCACCTCTCAGAGGTGGTCACAGAGTTATTCATGGAAGAGGAGAGGGAGGAAGTAGACAGAGGTGGCCAGGAGGATAAAAGAGGGAGATGAAAAGGAGGGATACAGGTCCGGCCAGTAACCAGTTCCCTGAGTGTTCTCCACCTTCTGGAACACACAGAGATTCATAGAGTTGGGTAGAGAAGAGGAGAGGGAGGGGAGGAGACAGAGGCCACCTGGTGGAGAAAAAGAGAGTCCAAAGGAGGAGAGAGTGGTTAAGCCAGTAATCTCGCACTCATGTAAAGTTGGGTACTGAAGATTAGGTTTTTAAATGTACAAAATTGGCAACAAATACCAAAATGCAAAGATTAAAAATCTGGAGTAGAGATTGGATTTTCAAAAATAAAATATTAAAGAAAAGAAGAAGAAGGAGAAAAAATAAAAAAATAAAATAAATAAAAGACTCCAGAATTATTAAAAGACAACAACTTCTACCACCAAAAGACTATATACGGCGTTTGCTTTAAAAATAGGGGTTTTTGAAAAGAAATAATAGGTTATAAAAATAATAAATAGAGATATAGAGGACTTAAAAATTTAAGAAAGTTTAGAAAAAAAGACAAAAAGAAAAGGAAAAAAATTTTTTCAAAAAAATTAAAAAAATTCTTAAAAAAATCATGCTTCCACATCAACCCCCCAAAAAAAAAATTGATCATAAAAGTAGTAAAGGTATATCTGGTGCTTTCTCTGGCGTTGTGGGCTGTGTGGGGTCGCTACCAAGGCAGTTCCCTCTGATTGACTTCCTCTCTTTGCTGGTCTCTTCCATGTCTGATTTCCGTCTTGACACAGGGAGAGTGGTGATGGACTCTGCGCTGGGCTTTCCCCTGCTCGCGGATAACCGTCTGAGGCCTGCCCTAGGCTTCATGCACCTCCCCGGTCTAAGCCACTCTGGCTCGGCGCTCAGGAAGCCCTCCGAGGCGTAGATTTGGTTGGGCCTGCGCTTTGTGCTCTTCCTAGGTCCGAGTAGCTAGGGAGTTTGGCGCGCGCAATTGCTGCGACTTCTGGCCTTTCTGGGTTGCTCAATTTTCTGGGAGTACTGCTGGGGCTCTTTCTCAGGCAGATGATGACTGTCCAGAGCCCCCAGAAGTCTTAGTTAGCAAAGAAACCTGCTTGAAATTTGGTAGGTAACGCTCTCTTGAGCTGCGATTGCCCCCTTCCAGCGCTTAAGGCTCTGGCTGCCTGTCACCGGAGGGGGTGGTCTGCAGCCGGCTATTTCCAGTCCATCCTTTGTTCTGTGCGCGGGCCTGTCGGTGTCTTATGCTCAAGCGTTTCGCGTGTTAGCTATCCCACAGTCTGGTTTGCTAGTCCAAGATAGTTCGTTCTGGCCACGCGCGGACCCGATTCTGGCCCCGTTATGACCCGATTCTCCAGAAAAGCCCTGCAGCCTACGTCTCCCGATGCCCACTTCTTAGAAAGCACTGTCGCTGGCGCCTCGCGCTCCTCCCCTGCCCACCCCCGCTTGCTACTGTCGGATGCAGGCGTTTGCACTGCTTATCTGCTGAGGGAGTTACTGTTGAATCGTACTCTGTTGGTTTTAATTATTTATTTATTTTTCCTTTCTGTTATGTTGCCCTCTGTGCTTCCAGGGCTCGCCACAGACACTGCTGCGAGAATGTTTCCTGATGTTTGGAAATCTCTCTTTTTAAGAGTCTCTTCGCGGGACGTGATTCCCTTCCCGGGACAGGGCTCCCTCCATACCTCCTTTGTCTCTTTTTTCGTCTTTTATATTTATTCCTACCTGTTTTTGAAGCCAATGATCTGTGTTGCTGGATGCCTGATGTCCTCTGCCAGCAATCAGAAGTTGTTTTTGTGGAATTTACTCAGCGTTGAACTGTTCTTTTGATGAAGTAGTGAGGGAGAAAGTGTTCTCCCCGTCCTATTCCTCTGCCATCTTTTCTCTCCTCATGTCTCTGCTTTTAATATGCTGTCTAGATTGGTCATGACTCTCCTTCCAAGGAGCATCTTTTAATTTCATGGCTGCAGTCACCATCTGCAGTGATTTTGGAGCCCAAGAAAATAAAGTCAGCCATTATTTCCCCATCTATTTGCCATGAAGTGATGGGACCGGATGCCATGACCTTAGTTTTCTGAATGTTGAGCTTTAAGCAATTTTCTTCACTCTCCTCTTTCACTTTCATCAAGAGGCTCTTTGGTTCTTCCTCGCTTTCTGCCATAAGGGTGGTGTCATCTGCACATCTGAGGTTATTGATATTTCTCCCGGCAATCTTGATTCCAGCTTGTGCTTCATCCAGCCCAGCGTTTCTCATGATGTACTGTGCTGCTGCTGCTGCTGCTAAGTCGCTTCAGTCATGTCTGACTCTGTGCGACCCCAGAGACGGCAGCCCACCAGGCTCCCCCGTCCCTGGGATTCTCCAGGTAAGAACACTGGAGTGGGTTGCCATTTCCTTCTCTAATGCATGAAAGTGAAAAGTGAAAGTGAAGTCACTCAGTTGTGTCTGAGTCTTAGTGACCCCATGGACTGCAGCCCACCAGGCTCCTCATCTAAGTTAAATAAGCAGGATGACAATATATAGCCTTGACATACTCCTTTCCTGATTTGGAACCAGTCTGTTGTTGCGTGTCCAGTTCTAACTGTCGCTTCCTAACCTGCATACAGATTTCTCAAGAGGCAGGACAGGTGGTCTGGTATTCCCATCTGTTTCAGAATTTTCCTGTTTATTGTGATCCACACAGTGGCACAGCTTTGGCATAGTCAATAAAGCAGAAGGAGATGTTTTTCTGGAATTCTCTTGCTTTTTCAATGATCCAGTGGGTGTTGGCAATTTCATCTCTTTCTGATTCTTCTGCCTTTTCTAAAACCAGCTTGAACATCTGGAAGTTCACGGTTCACGTATTGCTGAAGCCTGGCTTGGAGAATTTTGAGCATTACTTTGCTAGCATGTGAGATGAGTGCAATTGTGTGGTAGTTTGAGCATTCTTTGGCATTGCCTTTCTTTGGGATTGGAATGAAAACTGACCTTTTCTGGTCCTGGGACGACTGTGGAGTTTTCCAAATTTGCTGGCATATTGAGTGCAGCACTTACACAGCATCATCTTTTAGGGTTTGAAATAGCTCAGCTGGAATTCCATCACCTCCACTAGCTTTGTTCGTAATGATGTTTTCTAAGGTCCACTTGACTTCACATGCCAAGATATCTGGCTCTAGATTAGTGATCACATCATCATGATTATCTAGGTTGTGAATATCTTTTTGTACAGTTCTTCCGTGTGTTCTTGCCACCTCTTCTTAATATCTTCTACTTCTGTTAGGTCCAGACCATTTCTGTCCTTTATTGTACCCATCCTTGCGTGAAATGTTTCCTTGGTATCTCTAATTTTCTTGAAGAAATCTCTAGTCTTTCCCATTCTATTGTTTTCCTCTATTTCTTTGCATTCATTAGTCACTGAAGAAGGCTTTCTTATTTCTCTTTGCTATTCCTTGAAACTCGGCATTCAAATGGGTATATCTTTCCTTTTCTCCTTTGCTTTTCACTTCTCTTCTTTTCACAGCTATGTGTAAGGGGTTATCTCATTGATTTTTAATATAAAGTGCCTAGTTGCTAGATACATAGATCATTCATTGAAAAAATAATGATTTTGAAACTATGATGAGGACTAGATATTTTAACTTTCATGGACCATACAGTCTGAAATAAAAGACAGATAAGTAAATTGCAAATGGGTGTATAATATTTAAGTTATGACAAATGCTTTGAGGGTATATTGTCACCCTGCTTATTTAACTTATATGCAGAGTACATCATGAGAAATGCTGGACTGCATGAAGCACAAGCTGAAATCAAGATTGCTGGGAGAAATATCAATAACTTCAGATATGCAGATGATACCACACTTATGGCAGAAAGAAAAGAACTAAAGAGCCTCTTGATGAAAGTGAAAAAGGAGAGTGAAAAAGTTGGCCTAAAACTCAACATTCAGAAAACTAAGATCATGGCATCTGGTCCCATCATTTCATGGCAAATAGAGGGGGAAACAATGGAAACAGTGATAGACTTTATTTTCTTGGGCTCCAAAATCACTGCAGATGGTGACTGCGGCCATAAAATTAAGACACTTTCTCCTAGGAAGCAAAGCTATGACAAACCTAGACAGCATATTAAAAAGTCAACTTTGCCAACTAAGGCCCATCTCGTCAAAGCTATGGTTTTTCCGGTAGTCATGTATGGATATCAGAGTTGGACTATAAAGAAAGCTGAGCACTGAAGAATTGATGCTTTTAAACTGTGGTGTTGGAGAAGACTCTTGAGGGTCCTTGAACTGCAAGGAAATCCAACCAGTCCATCCTAAAGGAAATCAGTCCTGAAGATTCATTTAAAGGACTGATGCTGAAGCTGAAACTCCAATACTTTGGCCACCTGATGGGAAGAGCTTACTCATTGGAAAAGACCCTGATACTGGGGATGATTGAAGGTGGGAGGAGAAGGGGACGGCAGAGGATGAGATGGTTGGATGGCATCACTGACTCAATGGACATGAATTTGAGTCAATTGCAGGAGTTGGTGATGGACAGGGAGGCCTGGTGTGCTGCAGTCCATAGGGTTGCAAAGAGTCGGATATGACTGAGCAACTGAGCTGAACTGAACCGAGGCGTAGTAAAGGTCTGCATTAGGTTGGGCCTCTCTGAGGGAGAACATTAAAGTCTCTGAGGGAGACTGGATGAGAAGTGTCTTTGGAAGAGTGTGGAGGAAATGTTTTCCAGACAGCAGAGGTGAAGTGGGTAAGCCAGGACTTGCACACATGTGCTTCTGCTCACGGAGCCGTGCGTCCTGGGACTGGAGAGTGTCTGACCAGAGGGAGGGGTGTGCACGTCACAGAGTGGGGAGCAGACGCCCCTGGAGAAGGCCCTGGCTAGGAAAAAAAAACAGCACATGTTTGCACTTGGGAGAACATTTGTCCCTTTAAAGTAAAATAAATACCTGGGAGGGTAGAGTTGGGGCACAGATTACTCTGCTCGTATCGTGGGAAGTCCGGTAATGCTGAGGAAGGCAGTTTGTGGAGACCAGGGTGGCTAGGATACACCAAGGAAGATCTCTACTTGAGAGACCCAACGAGACATGTCATCTGGCTTCTGGGTAGATCAGTGCCCTGGGAAGCAGACAAGTGGCGATACAAAGAATCGAAGGAACAACACCAGCCTCAGACTGTTGGGTCCTGGCAGATACTGGTCTCCAGCTCCATGGGAGAGAGGAAGGAAATCGAGGGGAAACGTATAAAGCTAAGGAACGGAGCAGAAACCCAGTCACCAGAACTGGGATCAGAAGAGAAATAGGACAAAGCTTTCTGGTCTTGGTGCTATTGGTTTCTGGGCCTTTAAAATCTCTTCATACGGAAATTCAAGGAGGACAAAGCTTGGTTTGCACAAAGGAATTAAGCTCCTTCAGATTGGAAGATTAGACGGACAATGGAGAGGTGGTGATTCAGGCAAGTCACAGCGTAATCTTCCCATCTGGCGCTTTAAACAAAGCACAGTGTGAATTTAGCTTGCCGTGACTCAGGCTGGGTGTTCCAGTGGCGACTGTTAGTCACTCGCGCATTCTTCTCTAGATTGCATCAGATGTTCCGTATCCACCACCTCAGGTCCTCTCTGCCACGCCTGCCCCTGGGGCTCTCTGCCATTTGTTTTCCCAGCTGCTATGGCAACTACACTCTCGTGGGTACAGCTCAACCTGCCCTGCTTCCCGCCCCAGCTGAACATTGGTTGACTGCCTCTCTGGACTTTCCTTGTAGCCTCTAAGCTGTGAGATGTGGTGCAGTCTGACCTGGTGTCAGGCTATGTGCTGTTTGAAAGTGTAGGAGAGTCAGTGTTCTGTGAAGGAAGCTTGGGTCAAGGTGAGATGCAAGCTAGCTGAGGAATTCTTCCTTCTGCTGAGACACAGTGCCCTACGGGGCTCAGAAGATGACTGCATGAGATGGAGCAAACAAACAGCTGCATGAGATGGATGCAGCTGGTGGAGCAAACAGCTGTCCTTGTTTCTAAGCTGCAGCCAACTCGGTGCCTTCCTTCCTCGCTGCATCCCTCTTTGTCTCAGGTCTACTTCCTGACATTGCAGCTTTAATGAAGTAGTAGTATAAGTTTTTGCTTCAGGCTCTGCCAAGATAAAATTAGTTCTAGAACTGTGCCAGGCTTAGTAGCTTTTGGGTTAGTACCTGCACAACCCGACATTAGCCAACAGCTACATGTGGCTATAGATCACTCAAAATGTGGTTGGTCTTAATCCAGACATTGTGTAAGTATAGGATACAGGGGCTTCCTTGCTGGCTCAGATGGTAGTTCGGGAGACACGGGTTTGATCCCTGGGCCAGGAAGATCCCCTGGAGAAGAGAAAGGCACCCACTCCTGTATTCTTGCCTGGAGAATTCTGTGGACAGAGAGAGCCTGGAGGGCTATAGTTCATGGGGTCACAAAGAGTTGGACACTATTGAGTGACTCACACACACACACACACGCACACGTACAAGATGCATCTTGGAGGTGGCACCAAGACGCCAGAGTAAGACTATGAGCTCACCTCTTCCTCTGGGCACACCAACATTACAACTGTTGAAAACCAATTATTGATGAGAAGGACCCAAGGAATAGGAAGCAAGATTTTCCACAACTAAAGATATAAAGAAGGAAACACACACAGATGGGTAGGAAGAGTGGGCCCACGGTGCAGTCAAGCCCCGCCCTCCGGAGAAGACACCCACGTGGGCGGGCAATTGCAGCTGCAGAGCTCCTGCCCAGACTCCCCCGCCTGGGAGCGCTGCACGGGAAAGAGGCGCCTGGAGCAGCTGGCCCTGCAGGCCTGCGGAGCTTGTGCACAGGAGCTGCTGGAAATGGAGATCCTGCTCTTAAAGGGCTCATGCGCGTCTCACGTTCTCGGAGTCCCAGCTCAGAGGCAGGAATCCGAAAGGTGCCTGGGTCAGGCTCGTCCGCTGGACGCTCTCTTAGGACAGAATTTTGGTGGCATCTCTTTGGGGAGCTCATTCTGCTACGAGGATGCTGGTGTTGCCAAGTGCCATTTAGGCGCCTTTCCTCCAGCCTGTTGAAACGGGGCTTCCCTGTCTATCAGAGGTCAGCAGCAGTCCGGGGCCCCCGGGGCCACATGCCAGCTGTGAGGGGCCCAGCCCTGTCCACCACCGGGCAAGTGGCCCCTGAATGAAACAGGACCTGGTGGCCAGCCACGGGGTGGGCAGATGAGCCTTCCAGTCTTCTCCCAGCAGCTGGCCCGTCACAGCAGAGGAGCCCACACAGCAGAGCACACAGAGAGTGCTTACTGTCTCCATAGGATGTCTCCTCCATCAGCCTCTGCTGCAAGGTCAGGAAACATAACCAAATGCCTACTGAAAGTGAAAGCCACTCAGTCATATCTGACTCTTAGTGACCCCATGGACTGTGTCCATGGAATTCCTCAGGCCAGAGTATTGAAGTTGGTCGCCTTTCCCTTCTCCAGGGGATCTTCCCAACCCAGGGATCGAACCCAGGTCTCCCACATTGCAGGTAGATTCTTTACTGTCTGAGCCACCAGGGAAGCCCAAGGATACTGGAGTGGGTAGCCTATTTCTTCTCCAGACGATGTTCCCGACTCAGGAGTCTAAACGGGGTCTTCTGCATTGCAGGTGGATTCTTTACCAGCTGAGCTACCAGGGAAGCTCAAAGATACCTACTACATGGAAATAAATACAGAGGGACAGGCAGACATGAAGTGACAGAGGGATGCCTTGCAAATGAAAGAACAAGACGGAACTTCAGAAAAGAACTGAACAGAGTGGAGATAAGCGACTGACTTGATAAAGAGTTCAAGGTGATGAATGTAAGGATGCTCAGTGAACTTCAGAAAAGAAGAATGGGTGAACACAGTAATAACTTTAACAAAGAGGCAGAAAATATAGAGAAGAGCCACACAAAGTGGAAGACTATAATAACTAAAATAACAAGTGCACTAGGAGGGACCAGTAGTAGATTACATGACACGGGAGAGTGGGCCAGCAGCTGGCAGACTCGAAGCAGTGATCGCAGGAGAACGGGCCAGCAAGCGGGAAGACTCGTAGCAGTGATCGCAGGAGAATGGGCCGCAGCTGGCAGACTCGAAGCAGTGATCGCAGGAGAATGGGCCAGCAAGCGGGAAGACTCGAAGCAGTGATCGCAGGAGAGTGGGCCAGCAAGCGGGAAGACTCGAAGCAGTGATCGCAGGAGAATGGGCCAGCAAGCGGGAAGACTCGAAGCAGTGATCACAGGAGAATGGGCCAGCAAGCGGGAAGATTCGAAGCAGTGATCGCAGGAGAATGGGCCAGCAAGCGGGAAGACTCGTAGCAGTGATCGCAGGAGAATGGGCCAGCAAGCGGGAAGACTCGTAGCAGTGATCGCAGGAGAATGGGCCGCAGCTGGCAGACTCGAAGCAGTGATCGCAGGAGAATGGGCCAGCAAGCGGGAAGACTCGAAGCAGTGATCGCAGGAGAGTGGGCCAGCAAGCGGGAAGACTCGAAGCAGTGATCGCAGGAGAGTGGGCCAGCAAGCGGGAAGACTCGAAGCAGTGATCGCAGGAGAATGGGTCAGCAAGCTGGGAGACTCGTAGCAGTGATCGCAGGAGAATGGGCCAGCAAGATGGAAGACTCGAAGCAGTGATCGCAGGAGAATGGGCCAGCAAGCGGGAAGACTCGAAGCAGTGATCGCAGGAGAATGGGCCAGCAGCTGGCAGACTCGAAGCAGTGATCGCAGGAGAGTGGGCCAGCAAGCGGGAAGACTCGAAGCAGTGATCGCAGGAGAATGGGTCAGCAAGCTGGGAGACTCGTAGCAGTGATCGCAGGAGAATGGGCCAGCAAGCGGGAAGACTCGAAGCAGTGATCGCAGGAGAATGGGCCAGCAAGCTGGAAGACTCGAAGCAGTGATCGCAGGAGAATGGGCCAGCAAGCGGGAAGACTCGAAGCAGTGATCGCAGGAGAATGGGTCAGCAAGCTGGGA
The DNA here is from genome assembly GCA_917880005.1 of Nanger dama. NCBI lineage: Eukaryota > Metazoa > Chordata > Mammalia > Artiodactyla > Bovidae > Nanger > Nanger dama. The sequence goes on along the minus strand of CAKJTW010000021.1, from coordinate 2,893,628 downwards.
GACTCGTAGCAGTGATCGCAGGAGAATGGGTCAGCAAGCGGGAAGACTCGAAGCAGTGATCGCAGGAGAATGGGCCAGCAAGCTGGCAGACTCGAAGCAGTGATCACAGGAGAATGGGTCAGCAAGCTGAAAGACTCGTAGCAGTGATCACAGGAGAATGGGTCAGCAAGCTGGCAGACTCGAAGCAGTGATCGCAGGAGAATGGATCAGCAAGCGGGAAGACTCGAAGCAGTGATCACAGGAGAGTGGGTCAGCAAGCTGGCAGACTGGTAGCAGTGATCACAGGAGAATGGGCCAGCAAGCTGGCAGACTCGGAAGCAGTGATCACAGGAGAATGGGTCAGCAAGCTGGCAGACTCGAAGCAGTGATCGCAGGGAGAATGGATCAGCAAGCGGGAAGACTCGAAGCAGTGATCACAGGAGAGTGGGTCAGCAAGCTGGCAGACTGGTAGCAGTGATCGCAGGAGAATGGGCCAGCAAGCGGGAAGACTCGAAGCAGTGATCACAGGAGAATGGGTCAGCAAGCTGGCAGACTGGTAGCAGTGATCGCAGGGAGAATGGGCCAGCAAGCTGGCAGACTCGAAGCAGTGATCGCAGGAGAATGGATCAGCAAGCTGGGAGACTCGTAGCAGTGATCGCAGGAGAATGGATCAGCAAGCGGGAAGACTCGAAGCAGTGATCGCAGGAGAATGGGTCAGCAAGCTGGCAGACTGGTAGCAGTGATCGCAGGAGAATGGGCCAGCAAGCTGGCAGACTCGAAGCAGTGATCGCAGGAGAATGGATCAGCAAGCTGGCAGACTCGAAGCAGTGATCGCAGGAGAATGGATCAGCAAGCTGGGAGACTCGTAGCAGTGATCGCAGGAGAATGGGTCAGCAAGCTGGCAGACTCGAAGCAGTGATCGCAGGAGAATGGATCAGCAAGCTGGCAGACTGGTAGCAGTGATCGCAGGAGACTGGGTCAGCAAGCTGGCAGACTCGTAGCAGTGATTACCCTAGCAGAACAGAAAAAAATTTTAATGAGGACAGTTTAAGATATCTCTGGGGCCACATCAAATACATTAGCATTGGTTATATAGTGGTGCCAGTAGGGGAAAATAGAGACACTGGGGCAGAGGGTTTAATTTGAAGACTATAGCTGAAAACTACCCTAACCTAGAAAAGGAAACTGACATCCAGATCCAGGAAACACATCAGTCCCAAAGAAGGTAAACACGGTGAGCTTCAAACAAGATACATTCTGATTAAAATGGAAAATTAAAGATACAGGGAGACTGTTAGAAGCATCAGAGAAAAGCAACGGTTATGCACAAGGGAACTCCCTTAAGTTGATCAGGTGAATTTTCAGCAGAATTTTGCAGGTAAAAAGGGAGTGACATTTTACATTCAGCGCGATGAAAGGAAATACATGATTCTATGTATTAAAAACCTAAAGATGCCAACAGAAACATTTAAAGCTAATAAATGAATTCAGTAAACCTGCAGGATACAAAGGTAATAAATCTGTTTCATTTCTATAATAACAAACTGTCCAAAAGACAAATTTAGATAACAATCCCATTTAAAATTGCATCAAAAGAATAAAACACCTAGGAGTAAATCTAACCCAGGAGGCAGAATACTTGTATTTGGGAAAGTACCAATATAAGACATTAATTAATGAGATGGATGACATAAATAGATGGAAAGGTATACCATAGCCATTGATGAGAAGAGTTAATATTTTTAAAATGATCATACTACCCAAGGCAAACTAGGTTCAGTGAAACCCTTATCAAAATACCAAATGCATTTTTTCATAGAACTAGAACAAATGATTTTAAACTTTGTATGGAAACACTAAAGACTCAGAACAGCCAAAATGATCTTGAGAGAGAAAAACATCTGTAGGTATCATACTTCCTTATTTCAAACTATAGTAATCCTAATTTGAAAAGATATATGCCTTCCAATGATCACGGCAGTTCTAGTTACAATTGCCAGGGTATGGAAGCAACCCACGTCCATGAACAGATGAATGGATAAAGATGTGAAGTATACACGTATACACCCACGTACACACCATGCAGTATTACTCAGCCACTAAAAATAAAATCTTGTCATTGCTGGCCCCACAGATGGGTCTAGAGGGTATTATGCTAAGTGAAATATGTCAGAGAAAGACAAATACTGCCTGATTTCACCTATATGTGAAATCTAAAAGCAAAATAAAGCACAATGAAAACAGATTCGTAGATATAGACAACAAATTGGTCACTGCCAGAAGGGTGGGGGTTCAGAGGATGGGAGAATTAAGTGATGGGGATTGAGAGGCATAAACCTCCAGTCATATTCAAGTAACTTACAGTGTGTAACTTACAGAATAAGGAATGTAGTCAGTAACACTGTAATAACTTTGCATGTGAATAGATGGTTAATAGAGAGTGTGATCGTTTCTGAATTCTGATCTGTGTGTGTGTGTGCTGAGTTGTTTCCGACTCTTTGTGATGCTGCGGACTGTAGCCCACCGGGCTCCTCTGTCTGTGGATTCTCCAGACAAGAGTACTGGAGTGGCTTGCTATTTCCTTCTCCAGGGGCTCTTCCCAATCCTGGGATCAAACTGGAGTCTCACATGCCTTCTGCATTGGCAGGCAGAGTCTTTACCACTGAGACACCCGGGAAGCCCATTTCATAGTTTTTGCAAATATCAAATCATTGTGTAGTGCACCTGAACTATCATAGTGTTAAATGTGACCTATATTTCAATAAAAATACACAATCATATTTTGGACACATGAAAAAAGGATTAAAAATATTTTGTCAATAACTGCTTATATTTATTACATAAAATGGTAATATTTTGGGTATATTGAGCTAAATTAAAATACTGTTAACATTCATTTCATCTGGTTCTTTTAATATTTTTTATTATAGCTATAGTATTTCCATTGGACAGCCCTTGTATAAAATGTGTGGAATTTACCTCTTTCCCCATTGAAAACTTCTCGGTACTTGTTTTGTACAATTTCTTCAAGATTAGTGATCAACAGTGCTTTCCCCGGTAGCTCAGATGGTCAAGCATCTGCCTACAATGCAGGAGACACGGGTTCGATCCTTGGGTTGGGAAGATCCCCTGGAGAAGGAAATGGCAACCCACTCCAGTATTCTTGCCTGGAAAAGTCCATAGGTGAAGGAGCCTGGTGGGCTGCAGTCCATGGGATCGCAAGCGTCGGACATGACTGAGCAACTTCACTGGCTGACTGGTTAACAAGTGATCATTCCAAACCGAGGGAGCGTTTTTATAGGGGTCGAAAGCAGCGGTGGCTTGTGCAGAGTGTCTGAATATTAAAGTGACCAGCTGTATTTGTTGATGCCTATTATGTAGGGTGTCGGGTTTATAATGTGGACAGTACCTGATCAAGGGCTTCTATTCAGTGCCTTACTAAGCACGTCAGATCAAGTGCAGCAGATGTTGAGAAGGCTAACAGTTTTATAAGCGCTAATCTTCTGTATATTTTATTACATGCATTTTTCCAAGCTATAATTGAATATCATGAGCGTGGTGCCTAAGGATTAACGTTTGTGCTTTTTTTTTCGGTATTCACTGCTATTATCAATTACATGTTGTGATTTGTCAGGCTAAATTAAATTTGTTGCAGGATTTGGCCCAATCCTTCTCTCGGAATTTCCTGTGGCTTTCTTGCCCAAGGTATTTCATCACCAAACTGTCTTACTGAGCTCTCCAGCACATGCCACTGGGGAGGCAGTACTCACTGTCCAGGTCAAGTAACTGTGGGTGCTACTCTGTTCTATAAAAGATAAGGTTCTGGCTTCGAGTCACATTCCTTCCATGGGAATTTGGTTCTGGCGGAATTGAAATACTGTTAAGGAATAGTTTGGTGAGAAGCAGCTTGAGGGATGAGTGGAGTGAGTTTGTGTTTAAAAGGAATGTGATTTGGGAATGCGGGTGGAGCGGAGGATAAGGATCCAGCTTCACGCTGAGCAGGGAACTGAGGGAATGGATGTTAAAGATTCAACAGGAGCAACGGTTTTATACCAACAAACCGAGATTATTTGCCACAGTTCCACTCTATTTAAACAGGAGATTTCAGTTTCAGCTGCAGATCAACACAGCTGTAGAGTGTGTTACTTAATGTTTTTGGTCGTCAACTTATTGTTGAAGAAAATCCAGAAAACATACCACCCAGGAGTTTGACATATTGAGGACTATTCATAACCAAGCTTGACGCTAAAGCTGATCCACAATATTGTCCCAACAGATACAATATTTAGTTGACCCCCGAGCCAGATTCAGAAGTGAGTTCACACGCCATGGATTTTTAATTTTCCATCTTTTCTAGCTTTAAAATTTTGTCTCTTTTCCTCTCAAATAAAAAAGTATCAACTCAATGTAGAGAAACAATTCTATCGAAAGTTTTATTTTGGTAAGTGAGAAATTAACAAAAAGTTCACTGAGGATGTGCTCGTGGGGACCTCCCCTGGTGGTCCAGGGGCTAAGACTCCAAGCTCCCAACGCAGGGGCCTGGGTTTGATCCCCATTCAGGAAACTAGATCCCACATGCTGCAACCGAGACCCCATGCAAGGAAATAAATAAAGATTTTTAAAAAGACGAGCTTCATGTCTGAATGGTTACATTAGGATTAACTTTATTCAAAAGCACAAGTAAGCAGAGAGCCGGGACAATCAGAATAAATCAGATGTTTGGAAATAAAGTCCCTAAACTATTCTGTAGCCTTTCAGGGAGTTTAGAGTTACAGGCAGAACAGCAAGAGAAGAATGAATGTCGAGTCCCATTTTTGTCCCACGTGACTCTTTATGCCGGAGAAGTTCACTCACAAAGTTGATTTAAGCCCATTCAGCGACCAGTGGAACTGAGACGGCCCTTGAAGGGTGGTGATGGCCCCCTCCACAGGATCCAGTCCAGTCCAGCCTGGTTTTGTTTTGTAAAAGAAGATCTTTTAAGAATTACTGTTAACAACTTTCTCTGCTCATAAAACTAAGATTATTCTGTTTATGACCCACAGAGGTAGGTTATCACAGGCAGAAAATGTGAAAGGAAATGAATTATAGTTTGGATTTGTTTTTTTAATCAACCAACTGAAAGTACAGAATTGACAGCCAAGATCATCACGGCAGCCACTTTTGAGAAAAGGAATCAGAGGGCTGGCATTCATGCTAAGCTTGGAATACAGTTCTTGGCCAACCTGGAGTCAGGAAGCGAGGGGAAGGTCCGGGCCTTGGTGCGTGGCCAGCCAGGGCTGAGCGTACTTCCCCATTGCTGTCCTCTTAGCCCCCATAGAGTAGGCCCCTGTAAATGCCTGTGGGGGCCACGAGGCTGGGAGTGAGCTGTGCTGGGAGTGAGCTGTAGGGGAGCATCGCAGGCCCTGCAGCAGAAGTCCAGAGGTGTGTTGGGTGTGAGCCAGGACAGCGGGCAGGAGGCGCTCACGGGGCCGCGGAGATGGGGGAGAAGCGGAGCCTTTCTGGGCCCTCCTGGACCCTCAGAACCGCACTCGTGCGTTCCTGGGAGGCTCCCTGGAGACGCTCCACGGGAGAGACTGCTGGAGAGGAGGCGCGTCAGAGCCACGCAGATGAGGAAAGCTTTGAGTCGCGGCTGTGTTCATGGGAAGCAGAGAACACATTCTAAGCCCACAGCAGGAACCTGGGCAGAGTGAAATAAAGACAGATCCACCGAAAACACTGAACAAACGCTGAGTTCATCTGTGAAGAGAACCGTTGAGTCCCGAGCCTTCAAAAAGGGGATGACCAAGATCACAGTGGCATTTGCAGTATTTATTCTAATGTTTTTCAGTTTTAAACATAAAATGACGTTTGGACCATCATGTTTAGTGTAAGACACCAAGGAGGAAGGTGGATTGAAGGGTGAGGGAGACTGAGCTTCTCTGGGGCCAGGTCTTTGGATGAAGACTTTGCAGCTATGGTCCCCTCTGGCCCTCATGGTGTCTTACTCACAGTGCCTCATAGAGAAGATGCCAGAAAGCCTCTTTTCCCTTATAATAACTCTAGAAGTAATAGGCAAATACATGGCTTACTATGTTTCAAATACCAAAGAATTTCTCTTCCATCCTTGTTGCTTTTCATAATCTCATTTTCCCTTCATGTATTACACACACGCTCAGTTGCTTCAGTCATGTCCGACTCTTTGACCCTATGGACTGTAGCCCGCCAGGCTCCTCTGTCCATAGGATTCTCCAGGCGAGAGTACTGGAGCGGGTTGCCATGCTCTCTTCCTGGGAATGTTCTCGACCCAGGAATCAAACCTAAGTCTCCTGTGTCTCCTGCATTGCAGGCGGATTACTGAACCACCCTTGAAGCCCTTTACATATTAACAATTAACAATTGTTAATAATTAACAATTCAATGCATTTCTAATTCTTTTTATTTGCATCTATATATATACTTCACTTTTTAAATGTAAAAATTTATTGAGAAGCACAATTAATTGGAGCATAAGTATGAAATAATTTCATTTTCTTAAAAGCGACTGTGATTTGTTGTTGTTTTTTTTTTTTTTTGACCATGCAGCTTGTGGGTTGTTAGTTCTGCAACCAGGAATCGAACCTGTGCTCCCTGCTTTGGGAGGGCAGAATCTTAACCACTGAACCACCAGGGGAGTTCCAAAAGTGGCTATATTATTTTAAACTTCCTTTTTTTTCTTTTGGTGCTGAGTGGGCTCCTTAATGAAATCTCAGCCCCTCTTCGAAAGTTTCCTGTTACGTTCAATGGTTAGAATGGTTTCATCTCAATATTCAGGATTCTATTGTTTGAAAACTTCAGTCTCCAATGCAGGTCAGAGAGGGTCTCCTCCCCGCGCGCAGGGGAGGCCAGCGGAGCGGCGGCCCCCGCTGGTCCCTGTGGCCGTGCGGCTGGGGGCTTGCCGGCGGCTTTGCTTCCCCCAGCTGCGTCCGCCGCCCGGGCCTTTGTGAGCTCAGTGATGGTGGAGGTCCGCACACGGCCCTGGCCAGAGCGGCCGGCTCGCGCTCAGCACGGCAGCCCCGCAGCCCCGCACTCCGCGCGGCAGCCCCGCAGCTCCGCCCCGTCTGGCTGCGCCGGCCTCGTCCCCAGGCCGCGCCCTCGCCTCCTAAGCCGCGCGGCGCTTCTAGAAGGGCTCCGCAGCCTCACCCGGCTGAAGCCGTCCCGAAGGCCGGCAGACAGCTGCGCGAATCGCCTCTTCGCGTCCTTCAGACCCCGAGGGAGGGGACTTCGATGGGGTCCAGGGGCTAAGGCTCTGCGTTCCCAGTGCCGGCGCGGGCCGCGGGTTCGATTCTTGGCTGGGGAACTAGGACCGTGCAGGCAGCGAGGCCAAAAAAGAGAAAAACCGGAGGGGTGGGTCTGGGCTCTCTTTCCGCGCTCTCTCCCCGCGCCCCACCCCGCCTTGGCCTCGGTCTCCGGGCGTCCCCTCGGGCGCGGGGCGCGGGGCGCCGTGCTCAGCTCTGCGGGCCGTGCACGCGTGCAGGCGGGGAACCGAATGCCCTCTCTGCGCCTCGCCCTCTTTCGGAGCAGCTCCCTGGAGCCGCCTCGAGGCGGGAGCAGGCGCAGCCTTCTGTCCCTCCTGCGTCGCGGCTCAGAAGGGCTTGCAGCCCAGCCCGCTGAACCCCAGCGCGCGGCCCCTCGTCTCCCGCTGCCCGGCGCTCCCCTCGCCCCCGCGCTGCTCCCTTAAACGCACCTGCGCCTCTGAAAGCGTCCCTCTGTCAAACCAGGCTTAGATTCTTTCAGTGGGCTCTCTGCTTTCTGCTGCCCGTGACAGACATGACCGCGTTAGAACATCCCCTTAGAATTCTAGGACCCCTTAGAATGTCCCCAGGTCTTCGGCGTCGCCAAGTACACATTTACTCACAGGTGCAGGACTGAGCCAGAGGACCATCAGACGAAACCCAGACTGAGAGCCGTTCCATACGAAAGAAGCAGATTGTCCTCTCCCAGGTCTCGAAAGACAGAAGACCAAGGGGTGCTCCCAGATTAAAGGGAACTCGAAAGACCTGACAAGTGAATGCCATGCCCACTCCTGGAGCAAAAGAAAAAAAAACATTTTCATTTATCTTTATTTTGAAAAATTAATTTTATTGAGGTGTTTTAGTTTCAGCTGTACAGCAAAATGACTTAGATATATAGATATAGTCTATATATGTTCTTTTCCATCATAGTTTATCACAGGCACCACCACACTGAATGTATAATTCTTGGTGCTGCACGGCGGAAGCTTGCTGTTTATCCATTCTGAATGTAACCTCAGACTCCCAACCTATCCCTCCCCCACCCTGCTCCCCTTCGCACCCAGGAGCTGGTTTCCCACATCAGTGGCCTGTTTCTGCTCCACTGATAGGTTGATGTGCGTCATATTAGATTCCACAGGTAAGGGATATCGCCTAGTGTTCGTCTACCTCCGTCTGACTTGCTTCACTTAGTGTAACATCTCCAGATCCACCCATGTTGCTGCAGATGGCCTTCCACTCTTTTAATGACTGCGTGATGCTCCATGTGTGTGTGCCGCGCTTTTTCTTTATGCAGTCATCTCTCACTGGCACTTAGCGGGCTTCCACGTTTTGACTAGTGTAATACTGCTTCTAGGAACACTGGAGTGCGCATATTCTTTTGAACTATGGTTTTCTCTAAACATATATCCAGGGGTGGGATTGCTGGATCATACGGTATTTCTAGTTTTCTGAGTAACCTCCAGACCGTTTTCTGTCGCGGCTGTACCCGTTTGTGTTCCCATGAGCAGTGCAGGAGGCTTCCTTTTGCTCCGCGTCTTTTCCAGCATTTGTTATTTGTAGACTTTTTAACGATAGCCATTCTGACTGAGGTGAGGGGGTACCTCACTGTAGTTTTGATTTGCTTAGGAAGAAATGTTTTAAAATTTTGCTGTAAATGACAGGTTTGCGTGTGTGTGTGTGTGTGTGTGTGTGTAGACAGAGAGAGAATAAAGCAATTGTAATAAAATGTTGGCATTTGGGGATTCTCAGTACAGGGTATGTGGAAATTCGCTGTACTGTCTTTGCAACTTCTCTGTAAATCACAGTTACTTCAGAGTGAAATGAGCGTACAGTGTGCATGACTGCTGTCTTACTGCTGGCTATTTATTCAGGTTGCCTGTGTTTTTCTCTATTGCAAACCGCCCTGCAGCGAAAAACCTCCTACATACACATCTTTCTGTACTTGTGCCAGTATTTGTTGAATGGAATGGAAGAAGTAGAGCTGTTGAATCAAAGGTCAAACACGTTTTGAATTGTGGAAGATTTTGCCACGTCGCCAAAGACTTGCTCTAAATGCCTACAATCTACTTTATATTGCTGCAAAAATATGAGAAAAGTATTTAAACAGATGGTAACCTGTACAGATGAAGTCTTTCAAACGGATGGAATTTAAGTCACTAGAGTTTAGGAATTTAGCCAAATCTAGGTTATTATCATACATGTTAACTGCTTTTTCTGCCCTTTATCACCAACATTTTCAATGCCCTGTGGATTTCCTTTAGCTTGGGGTTTGTGACCCCTTTTCTTGTGGCCTAATTCTCTGAATTCCATTTGATCAAAAATGCTAGTTAATTTTACTCAGGAGGGCAAAAAGTTAACATACTAAAAAAATTTTTAAAAACAGAAAAAAAAGTTAAAACATTGCTTTAGAAACAAATTGTACCTGACTTTTTGTATCAAGAATGACATTGCTTTCTTCCAAGAACATATATAGCCAAGGGTTGATTGACAGTTAAGATCCCTTGCAAGATCATCAAGAGATCTAATATTGAGACTGAGTTTGGAGATGTGACAAAATTACAGTTTAAAGAATGCATTTACTCGTTTGCTCGTTGGCTGTAATCACATGTTCCAGCTAGAGAAGAAAGTAAGAGGCCCTTGGGTCCACTGACTTCCTTTGTAGAAGTGGAGACTGATTTGCAGAGCTTGATATTTGAGCTGAAATCACAGTGTTGATAATGCAACACAGTGGCCAAGTGCTGGTCTTCCTTTTTCAGTTTTCTATTTGACCATGCTCTGCAGGACATTGGATCTTAGTTCCCCCGACCGGGGATCGAACCCCACCCTCTCCACACTGAAAGCACAGAGTCTTAACCACTGTACCCCAGGGAAGTCCTGTGGTTTTCTGACTTTTTAAAGTGCTCTTTTCCTGCTTTATACTTGTACTATCTTAAATATCCTCTGTCCATGGGATTTCCCAAAGAAGAATGCTTGAGTGGGCTGCCATTTTCTCCTCCAGGGGATCTTCCTGACCCAGGGATTGAACCCGAGTCTCCTGCATTGGCAGGCGGATTCTTTACCACTTAGCCACCAGGGCAGCCTCATAAATGACTCATACAAAGCCCCTAACCAGGAAATATAACTGAGAAACTGGGTATTTCTCTTTGTATTGCTGGAAACTGCACCAGAACATATGCAAATGCCATAAATACCAGAAATATATAATGTGTCCTCAAAAGTTTTGCCCAAATGGTAATTCTAGCGTGTTTTCATATACACAAGGTCAAATGTTTCTTTATTTGGAAATGATTAGATTTTCCTAGATAATTAGTGTAGCTGAAACTTGGGTGATCCGGTTTCTTATTTTTCTTGACAGTGGCATAATTCAAACTAAGACAATGTCATTTAGCTTTTATAAGTGAAATAAACATTTCTTTGAGTGTTTATGCCATAATGAAGAAAGATAACCTGTTATATGAGTATCGACACTGACCCATCTCATCCCTGCCAGACCATCCGCTTTGGCTCTGGAAGTGTGTGTTTGTATTCAGCTGTCTGTAGGTGTATGGAACGTTCTGGAAGCTCAGAAAGTCTCATATACAATTGTAAAGTTTGAATGCCACTGTTAACAGATTTGCAGAGCATATTAGTATCTGAAAAACTTTCATGGATACGGTGGGAGAAAATTTTGTATCGAGGGGTGTGTATTAGTTGCCAGCTCGTGTCCGTTTCTTTGTGACCCCGTGGACTGTAGCCCACCAGGCTCCTCTGCCATGGGATTTCCCAGGCAAGGATACTGGAGTGAGTGGCCATTCCCTTCTCCCAGGGCATCTTCCTGACCGAGGGATCAAACCCAGGTCTCCTGCACTGTAGGCAGAAGCTTTACCGTCTGAGCCAGCAGGAAAGCCATGGTCGTGGGGGCAAGGTCACTTGGCCGTGGGTCAGATGACCAAGGGTAAGAGGGTGGCCAGTGATGGAAAAGGCAAGGCTCTGTCCCGGAGAGCCCTGGGGTCTGGATTGCTGTGATTGTCTCAGGTGACCCACCTGGTTCGTGGGTGGTGATAACAGGAGTTTCTGTCGTTCTGCCCACGTCGCTAAATCTCCCATGGCCACCAGGGAGCCGGCATCCGATGCAAAAGCAGGAGAGTCTTTATTCCCAAGCTGGAGCCGGGGCTCCCACTGTGACCGACGCAGCGGCTAAGGAGAGGAGCCTCGAACTCTGGGTTTCATTGCTTATATAGGGTATTCTCTGCGAAAAATGTTACCTTCTGTGGAAGGGTTAGGTGTTGGGTTCTGATTGGTTTTCATTCCCCCCCCCGCCGGGCTGGCCACGGGTTCTGATTCGAATTTCCTGGGCTGGTCATAAGTCCTGAACTAAAGTTGGGAGATCCTGATCTGGGATCTGATTGGCTCGCAGGTGGTGGGGGTGAGGTCAGGGGATTTCCAAAGACTTTTTCCTCAGAACTCTAAAATGGAGTCTTTTTTTTTTTTTAACAAAATGGGGTGGCTTAGGTTCTTCACTGTCAATGGTGATACCATTAATTGGGTGGCTCCCAGTCTTCAGCTAGTATTTTTAGGCTAAAAAGGATCGATAATCACTGACACAATGTTCTCTATTTAACACAAAATGCCTAGCACTAACACAACACTGTAAATCAACTATATCCCAATATAAAATAAAAATTAAACATAAAAGAGGATTTGCATGTGTTTGACAAAAGAAACACAAACTGGCAAAAGATCCAATGCTAAAAATGTTTTAAAAACAAATATTTGTTATATCCACTTAACATTCATTGATAAAATACTCTACACAGGTACTTTATAGAAATCAGAATGCCCTAACTATAAAATAAAAAATAAAAAGTGAGCAGATAAAATTTATTTTAATATAGGATGCTTGTGTACAAACCCCGGGAACAGTGCTCCCCAAACTTACCTGCATGCACATCTCCTGGGATCTTGTGAAAAAGTAGATTCTGGTTCATTAGGCGGTACGTGTGTTTTGCTCTGTGCTCAGTCATATCTGACTCTTTGCGGCCCTACGGCCTGTAGCCCACCAGCCTCCTCTGTCCATGGACATTTCCAGGCAAGAATACTGGAGTGGGTGGCCATTCCTACTCCAGGGGATCTTCCCGACCCAGGGGTCGACCCAGCAGCTCCTGTCTCTCCTGCATTGGCAGGAGGATTCTTTACCATTGTGCCTGAGAATTCGAATTTCTGGTAACTTCCTGATTATGTTGGTGCTGCTGGCACCTGGCGTACACTTGGAGTAGCTTGGCCCTAAAAGGTATAACCCCAAAGAGCTTATATCCACAAATGCAGCCCGACACAGTCGTGTGGAATCGGCAGTTGAATTATCAGGAGAGGCGTTGCCATTGAATGTGATTTCTCAGGTAATTCATAAACAAATCTTGCTGAAAAACCTGTTTGACTTCCCTTGATTTGCACAGCTAGTTGCATGCTTGCCCAAATGCTTTGCACTCATGTGTGAAACACAGCTGGGTTCTGGACTCGGATAATGGATGTATTTTTCACCTCCAGGAATGCCCGGTGGATGCTTGGCATTTTCGTAGCATGCAGGGCCCCTCTTCGTATGCAAGGTTACGCCACGGATGGCAGAATGTTTTTATCCTTGACTCTTGCCTGCTATCGATAGTGCACCCAATCCCGTAAGAAACCCAAATCACTCCCACAGACTTCCCAAGCCCCATGGGGCACAGAATGGGGTTGCCAGAGATGTGAATCGAGGCAGAGTGCTGAGCTCAGTCTGCTAATTAGTAACCACGGCAGAAACCCATTGTGAGGTTGGCCGAACACATCAAGGGCTGGCGGCCACGGCTGCTCAGAGACGGGTAAGCCTGGGCTCCTTGTGGTGTGCGGGTCCATTTGCTTGTGACATCAGTTCTATTTGGAATGCTGTTGGAGAAGGAGTGGGCTGGAACAGGACATGCCTCTCAGTGTGAAAGCATCTGCTGTTTGGGGGTCTTGTTAAGATGCAGGTACCGGTGTGGCAGGTCTAGAGAGGGACCAGAGATCCTGTATTTCCAACAAACTCAGGAGATGCCCAGGCTGGTTGCTGGGGCAGTTTGCTCCACTCGCTCTGAACAGCGAAAGCTGTAGCACCTAACTTGGTGAACTGGGGCTGTAGGTTGAAGAGCGTGCCCAGAACTGAGATGAATTGAGGGCAGCCAGAGTGGGCAACTATCATCCCGTGTTTCTGTCCCCTCCGGAAACATTCCTTTTTCTCACTCCTTGTTACTTCTCAAAGCAGTGCCAACTAGCAGAGGACAGAGAGCCAGCTTGTTTGCAAAGGTCTCCTAGTTCCTCTCTGGAATGTGGAAGCGGCGGGTGACACTTTGTTTAAAGGTCATCTTTAGGTCTAAAAATATAGAATAAAGGGTACAGAGATTCTATTTATGTCATCCAAGGATTTAATTAGGTGTAAATGTCATATTGTTAATGGATACTTAAAAGCCAGATTTCCTGAAGATACCATCCAAATCAAACAATTACTGATGATGGAGAATGTTCTCTGAAAATCTGTTAAGGGAAAGTGATTATTTGGTTCCAGAGTCAGGAAGTGGATTACAGCACGCGTGCTCTAAGTCTCTCCTCCTGTGCTTAGGATGCGGCCAGCAGGTTAAACCAGGCGCAGAATTTAAGGAGGCACCCATTCTCGGGGTTGTGCAAGGGCCTCCTTGGTTTTGCCTTGGATGCCTCACTTGCTCACCCTAATTCTGATTCTCCCAGTGCCCATGACAGACATTGCAAAGAGATGATGCTTATGTTGAGAAATGCATGGTGAGTTTGTCAGTTACATCCTTCATACATGGATGAATCCATGTGTCTTTGGTTAATTACCTATTGTCTGGAATACTGTCTTTATTCATACGTTTTGTGGTCACCACAATAAACCCGATATAAAGCCATGCTGGAAGACATAAACATGGAAAAAAAATCTCAACAATTCTTTAAACAAATTTCTCCTTCTCTGTATCTTTTTCCTTGCGCTTCTTATAAATAGAATATCATTTTACCATAGAATTTCATAGCTTATATATTTGTTATTTTGAAAGTTAACCTAGGGCGAGAATCTCCAGGTTGAGTGAATAGAAATGGGCAAAACAAACCCCAAAGAGAGCAACTCAAAACCACAGAGCACACCCCTTCCCCCACACAACATGTCGTCATGAGTGAATTATGAAAAATGTACTATTTTTGAAAGAGAATGAGATCCCAAAGGCCAAAACCAACACTTGAAATCCTTTTCTCAGAAAAGGCCTTTTATAATATATTGTAGCTGATTTTCAATTGCTTTGTTTTAGATCTGCTGCCTCAGAACCTCTATGAGTGAACTGCTGGTGTCCAGGCAGGACTGAGAACAGGAGCTCCCCGATGTGTCTCTTTTTAGGCTGGCAGGAAATGTCCACATTGTCAAGACAAAGTTTCCCTTACTATGCTAACCTAAAGATATATTAATAGTGAAAGTCTTTTCATTTAATTTATGGAAAAATGACCTTATAATAGCATTAACTAGAATAAAACCAACAAATTCCATAACCCTGATAAACGACTCACTTGTTTTCATTTTCTCTCTTTGCAGCTGGTCTGTCCTCCAGGTTTCAGAGGCGTGTGACCTTGGCAGTGACACAGGGTCCCCTACTCAGAAGAGCCCCACAAATTCCATAGCTGGTCATGCTTTATCCTTGTATGATTCTGCATGAAATTTTACATAGCTCTGAGTCCAGGGTTGATTGGAAGCTGTACTCTCTTTTTACTTGAGAATATATGATAGGTATTTTTCGTGCCATTTTATGCTGTCATATCATCTTCAAGACTATTAGTTTTTATGGTTATATAATACTAGATTATATTTAGAATTAAGCTCACATTCCCTTACCTTAATTTTACCCATATTAGATTGCTTCTTGATTTTCATTAATATGTAATTCTGTACCAGTGAGAATCTCTGTGTATTCAGCTTTTTCCTTTGAAAACTTTACTCAGGACACTTTGTTTGGATAGGGACTCCTGGGCTGGGCTGATTATACTTCTCAGCTTGCCTGGGACAGAGCTGGCTTACGCCTGATGTATCCATTCACTGCGCCCCCTTTTGATCTGAGACGTGCTCCCATCGGGGCTATAAATTTCATGCTTTTCTTGGCTGTGGCTGGTATTACGCCTATTGAGCACTTTTAGAAGGGAGAACTGATAAAATCAAATGGTAGTAATAAAATATTTTATACGACATTGAGCATAACCACTTTGGAAAATAAAATAAGGGGAAAAGAAAAGCTTCTTGGGCTTCCCTGATGCCTCAGTGGTAAAGAATCCCTGTGCCGATGCAGGAGACACAATTTCAGGGCCTGGTCAGGGAAGATACCCCATGTCGCAGAGCAGCTGAGCCCATGCGCCACGACCGCTGAGTCAGGGCTCTAGAGCCCAGGAGTTGCAACTGTTGAGGCCTTGCGCAGCAGCTGCCGAAGCCCCTGTACCCTAGAGACTGTGCTCCGCAGGAAGAAGCCGCTGCAGAGAAGCCTGCCACAGCTGGAGCGCCCGCTCAGCCCAGCTAGAGAGCGCCCGTGCACAGCAGCAAAGTGCTCAGCCGGAAGCAAATAACCAGAAAATAAAAAACCTGTACAAAAGAAAAGCTTACTTAGAAAAGATTATCAAAATAGTTTTCAATTTTTCCACACAATTACATAATTAAGAAGAATGGGATGAATAAATGGCAATAATATTTAGGGGCATTTTAAAAATTCTTAGCAGATGTGTGACCCATGGTGGTGAGAAATAACACTTAAAAATCAAGATGTTATGTTTATTTTTAAAATCCACAGATAATTTTTGTATTGTATTAAAATTTCATTAATTCTGATATGACCAATTTGAAATTGGTGATAATTTCAAGATGATTTTAAAGTTTCTCTCTGCCACATCAAGGAAAATTAGGACTTTGCTAATTGCACTCATCTCACATGCTAGAAGGCAATGGCACCCCACTCCAGTACTCTTGCCTGGAGAATCCCAGGGACGGGGGAGGCTGGTGGGCTGCCGTCTATGGGGTCGCACAGAGTTGGACACGACTGAAGCGACTTAGCAGCAACAGCAGCACATGCTAGCAAAGTAATGCTCAAAATTCTGCAAGCCAGGCTTCAGTACCATATGAACCATGAACTCCCTGATGTTCAAGCTGGTTTTAGAAAAGGCAGAGGAACCAGAGATCAAATTGCCAACATCCGCTGGATCATCGAAAAAGCAAGAGAGTTCCAGAAAAACATCTATTTGTGCTTTATTTACTATGCCAAAGCCTTTGACTGTGTGGATCACAATGAACTGTGGAAAATTCTTCAAGAGATGGGAATACCAGACCACCTGACCTGCCTCTTGAGAAACCTGTATGCAGGTCAGGAAGC
This sequence comes from Nanger dama, assembly GCA_917880005.1. Taxonomy (NCBI): domain Eukaryota; kingdom Metazoa; phylum Chordata; class Mammalia; order Artiodactyla; family Bovidae; genus Nanger; species Nanger dama. The sequence goes on along the minus strand of CAKJTW010000021.1, from coordinate 2,877,001 downwards.
AACAGTTAGAACTGGACATGGAACAACAGACTGGTTCCAAACAGGGAAAGGAGTACGTCAAGGCTGTATATTGTCACCCTGCTTATTTAACTAGATGCAGAGTACCTCATGAGAAACGCTGGACTGGAAGAAGCATAAGCTGGAATCAAGATTGCTGGGAGAAATATCAGTAACCTCAGATATGCAGATGACACCACCCTTATGGCAGAAAGTGAAGAGCCTCTTGATGAAAGTGAAAGAGTTGGCTTAAAGGAGAGTGAAAAAGTTGGCTTAAAGCTCAACATTCAGAAAACAAAGACCACGGCATCTGATCCCATCACTTCATGGGAAATAGACGGGGGAAACAGTGTCAGACTTTATTTTTGGGGGCTCCAAAATCACTGCAGATGGTGATTGCAGCCATGAAATTAAAGGACGCTTACTCCTTGGAAGGAAAGTTATGACCAACCTAGATAGCATATTCAAAAGCAGAGACGTTAATTTGCCAACAAAGGTCTGTCTAGTCAAGGCTATAGTTTTTCCAGTAGTCATGTATGGATGTGAGAGTTGGGCTGTGAAGAAAGCTGAGCGCCGAAGAACTGATGCTTTTGAACTGTGGTGTTGGAGAAGGCTCTTGAGGTCCCTTGGACTGCAAGGAGATCCAACCAGTCCGTTCTGAAGGAGATAGGTCTTGGATGTTTGTTGGAAGGAATGATGCTAAAGCTGAAACTCCAGTACTTTGGCCACCTCATGTGAAGAGTTGACTCCTTGGAAAAGACTCTGATGCTGGGAAGGATTGGGGGCAGGAGGAGAAAGGGATGACAGAGGATGAGATGGCTGGATGGGATCACTGACTCGATAGACGTGAGTCTGAGTGAACTCCGGGAATTGGTGATGGACAGGGAGGCCTGGCATGCTGCGATTCATGGGGTCGAAAAGAGTCAGACACAACTGAGCGACTGAACTGACTGAAGTGAGGAATAGTAAACATGAGAATATAGGAAGAGATGACTATTCATAGTGGATCATAAAAACCTTAAAGAGCTTCAATAATTGTACTTATATAACCAAAATGAAATGACTTGGTAAGCAGGGCTTTGTAGCTCGTTGGATTCATGCTTCGACTTGCTAATTCAAATAATTCTTATCTATTCATTAAATCTGAATCTCTGCCAACATGATTAGTATCAATACATCTAGTTCCAATTAGTATATGAACATGACCTTGGCAAAGCCTCACTTCCTTAAAAATAGTGCTTCATCATTACATTAATTCTTCCCATTCCAGAAGACTTGTCCCTTGAATTTGTTTCAATTTTTTTCACATTGTTTGAGAGGTTGTATTTTCTGGATAAAGGGGGAAAAAGCAAACCATGCGTGTTCCTAAGACTTGAGTTTGGCTGTGACCTTAGTGAAAGCAAAGTGCAGCCCCAGATTTACAGGGGAGGGAGCTTTGGACTGTCTCCTTCCTCCAGATAAAAGACATGTGGAGGTCAGGGGTGTTTGCTGGGGGTGGCGGTGGGGGGGGTCATCTGTACTTGCCTGCAGTGTGAAGGCCGCTGGGGAGATCAGAGAGGCTGCTCCTGGAAGATTCCAGAGCTTTGAGGGTTTGATGGAGTGTACACACTGTCCCATCTGAGACAGCATTATTTTAATCTTATCTTCTACACCAATTAGCTCTGGGACCAAGAGCATGTTCATCTTCTCTGAAACTCAGTTTCATTGTGTATTGGTAAATACATTTCTCCCCCGCAGTTCCTGGGTAGTAAGTTTAGACTGTGTCCTCAAAAGAGCAGGAAAAGACAAGGGGTACCTGGGAGGAGAGGCAGCCAGGAAAAACCAGGCAAGCTGGAGTTTTGTGTGATTCTCCTCGGGGAGAACAGAGCCCCATGCTGGAGGGGGCAGGCAGGAGACCTCTGGGCCAGCTTAGCCCACTTGATTAGTGGGATCGGAGCGGATGAGTGCTCCTCTCTCAGTGGGTCCTGGCCTTGCCTTCCTCCACTGTGTTCACCAGGCGGTTCTTTACGTCTGCGTCTCTATTTCTTGTCTGTAAACAGGTTCATCAGTACTATTTTTCTAGATTCCATATACATGTGTTAATAACCAGTATTTCACTCTGTATCATCTGGAGGGGTGAGAGGGGGTGGGAGGGAGGTGCGAAGGGGAGGGCTACATATGTTATTATGACTGATTTGCGTTGATATAGGGCAGAGACCACCACTGCATCGTAAAGCAATTATCCTCCAGTTAAAAAATAAATACAAGGAATGATTAAATTATTTTAAAAAAAACCAATAGCGGATTGGTCATTTTGCCCTTGTCAAGGGCAGGTGTCTTTAGGCTAGTGTGGGTGTCAGAGGCTGTGACTTGGGGGTGATCAGTAAGATGCAGTGGGCAGAAGGCATACCCTCACTGTGAGGGCAGAAACCAGGAGAGAGGCGATTGGAGTGCCTCCAAGGAGGGGTCCACTGGGGTGATAAACTAACTCTGAGCCTGGATATCCATCCTAGGCCCCGAGGTTTTGGTTCAGTGGCCTCTGAAAAGCACCATTCATTCATGAAATCCTGCCTCATTCTCCCCTTTATTTATTGAGTGCTGACCAGGTGCTCAGAGTTTAGGCTGGGGACACTCTTCCAGTTCAGTGAAACTGTTAAGGCTGAGTGATGACCCCTCCTGGTTAGCCTGGCCTTGTTCTGCAAGGGACAACCAAACTCTTCTTTCTAGGAAGCAAGGCTAGATGTCCTGGGTCTGGGGATGGATCAGCCTTGCAAATTCAACTCGAACCTTAAGAGCCAAGCTGCTCCACTGGCCCTGTGCCACTCACACTGCTGGGCTGCTCTGATGGTCCTTTCTTGGGAAAGGGGACTGGAGACCTCCTACCAAGGCCCTCATCCTTCTTGGTCGTCGTCCCAAAGAACTCGCTTTGTTTCCTTGGCGTGAGGTCGGCACTCTACTTCAGCTGGTAGACTGGGAACTCAGTCCCTCATCCCGGTTGCTGTCAGCACGGCTTCCTAGGACTAGGAGGCCTTGCAACTCGCTCCCGCGGTGTCTGACCCCACCCCGAAGTCCCGGTTGTTTTCTTCTGTTTTGTTTATCGTGGGTCTGGGAGCCTCTGGCTGGTGACATGTGCCTGGAGGCAGATGAAAGTAGATACAGTGTGCTCAGGTAGGCAGTGAGTAGAAGCTCAAGGAGTTCAAGCCCAGGTGAACTGGCCCCAAAGTCTGTTCACAGCTACACGGCTATTGGTTATCTCAACTCCGCTGTCTAGGGTCTAGCATTGCTTGTTCTTGAGAAAATCCAATTCAGCCCACAGAGCCTTGCTTTGTCTGTAGTCTGGTTTTCCTCCTCCCTCAGGAAGCTTTTAGAATCAGAAATATATTGCCAGGGTTCTAAATTCACAGTGTGTCTCAGTTTAGGTCTTTCCCTCCACTCTTTCAGCGAGTGAATCCTTTCAATTTTTCAGTTCTTGAATTTTTAAAAAAATTTATTTCTAAGGCTGACTTTCCTGTTTATCCATCCTTTTTAATGGAAAATGAAATCCTACATATTTGACCTTCTGGACCGACTCTCTAATTCTTTTCTGTCATGTTTTTCATCTTTCAGTCTTACTCTTTGGGGAATTTTCTCAGTTCTCTTTCTGTTGAACTTTTAATTTGGGCAAATATTTAAATTTCAGGGAATCTTGCTTGTTTTATATCATCCTTTTCTTTTAAAATAGGTTTAATATTTTGTCAGTTTTTTCTCATACCACCGACTAGAAGTGGTGGTTTTCTTTTTTTTTGAAACGAAATTCTTTTTCTACATACTGGTCTTTCTGTTTCACATGGAAAACTTTTTATAAATACCTGGTGATTCCCGATTGTCTCTTTATATTTTAAAATTAGGTCCTGAAAGTTACTTGGGAGTTCTGTTGCCAAGTTGGAGTTTATTGATAGGTGTCTCTGGGTAACAAGTGATGTAGTGGGAGCTGACTTGCCCTGGGGCTCCCCAGATGTGGAAAGATGGAGGTGCTTTATATATATATATATATTTTTTTAAATAAATTTTTAATGTAGTTTCACTTCTAGTTAGTGACTCACATTTTCTCTAAAATATTCAGCATCACTGTTTTTCTCCACTGCTTCTTTTTTTTTCTCTCTCTTTTTTAAAAGAATTTATTGGTATATGGTTGATTTATGATTTTGTGTTGGCTTCCAGTGTACAGAAAAGTGAATCAGGTATACATTTTCATGTACCTACGCTTTTTAGACTCTTTCCCCATTTGATCATTATAGTGTTGAGTAGAGTTCCCTGTGTTATACAGAAGGTTCTTATTAGTCATTTGTTTTTATAAACAGAGTTCCCTGTGTCCTGTATAGCAGGGAACTCTACTCAATATTCTATGACAACCTCGAAGGGAAGTGTTTATGTCAAGCCCAGTCTCCCAGTTTGAGGCTCTTTATCTCACCCAAAGCGGAAGTTTCCGATTTCTTGCCCGGGAGCGCAGATCCCGGTGTGAAAATCCCCTGCGAAGCTGCGGCGCCTGTCCCATCGTGTACTGGCTGGTCTAGCCTCCGCGGCCGAGTAACGCAGGTCCCCAAAGCTTAGTGGCTTAGAGCAGTCATCTGATGCCTCTGAGGGTTTCTGTGGGTCAGAGGCTTGGTGGCTGACCGGCGGTCTGGGTTTGGGACTGCTCGCAAGCTGCGGCCGCGGTCCCCTGAAGGCTTGGGCTGGAGGATGCGCGGGGGACTCCCACGGGGCCTGAGCCCAGAGCGGCTTCAGCGTGCGTGCGGCTCGGCTTCTCCGCAGCGAGCCATCCGGTCAGCAGAGGGGAGTGTGCAGGCCTCCGAAGACCGAGCCTCAGACACCATGCCTTGGCGCTTCTGCTCTACTCTGCTGGCCCCCAAAGAGCCGTCCTCTGTCTAACGCGACTGGAGACCAAGCGAGCACCGGGAGCTAAGCATCGCTGGAGCCGGTCTCCTACGACGGGCACCACGCGGACTTCCCGCTTGGCTCCCCGCGTTCAGTGGAGCGTCTCGCTCCCACCTTCTGATGAAACTTAGCCTTTAACTGGGGGCCCCGGGGGCTCTGCAGGGAGGCAGGCAACTCTGGGCCTTATGTTCACGTCTGCCTCTGTGTACGCATTGCGGGATTCCTCTTCCCATCTCTCAGGGTTTTCTCGAAATCAGTTATCAGCCAGGAGATTCCTTCCCTCCTGTTCTTTCTCTGATGGTAGATGTATATGTTTTCCATCACTGCCATTAGTGAGTTATTAGGAGGATGGAGAGAGAAATGTATTTGGCCAACTTATCACTTTTAACTTGAAGCCAGAAACTGTGTTTTTAGTACAGTTTCCAGAATGGGACATAATTTTATTTCATGGGCTGATTTTCTGATTATCTCTATGAATAAATTACCTTTCCCTAATACCTAAGAGCAACCTGTTAGTCCAACTGATATTAAAGGATTTTTAAGAAGCTTCAGTTTATCCATAAGACATAAATAGTACTGGGTGCTGTATGCTGCTTGACACAAAATTTTTTTAGCCTTATTTTGATATTAATGTAAAATTAGAACTGCAGTTTATAATAGGGTTCCTGCTGTGAAGCTGACACTGTATTTCAGAAGGTAGAGGAAAAGATGAGCTTGATGACTGGTGATCCTGTCACTTCTGTGGCTGCAACAACTCTATAATGTATCTTTTTCTATCATTAGAAGCATCTCCTTTCATCACCAAGTACAGTTTGCTTGTAAATATTTATAGCTCCCCCTTTCCCAGGCTTTTGTTACAGAGGCCTTCATTTACCCTGATGTAGTCCTCTGTCTAATTTTTCTTTCTTTTTGGTTAATAAAGGATACACATTTTTCTTTCGAAATCACTAAGAAATTAAGATTAGAAGAGCCAAAAATATCTGATATTAGAGATAGGTTCATGTTCAAATTTTTCTTTCTTCTTTTTTTGTTTATAAAGTCTTAACGATGACTGATCGGCTGAAAGACAACTAAACAATTTCAGCTGATGACTTAGCAATATAACTTTGAAAACAATTTAAATTGTTAACCTAGAAAACACACACAGTCAGAAATAAAAATAATAAAAATCAGCCATAATTTTACTACTTTCTTCTTGGTATATATCCCTTTGATTTGTTTTTTGTGCATATGTGCTCATTATTCTATTAAATTTGTCACTTAATGGTTTATTATGACCATCTTTCCTTATTAAGAAATATAAGCCAGCTATTTGTCAATTATATTTCAATAAAACTGAAATTAAAAAGGAACATAAGCCTAAATGATCAATTTTAATGTCAATATATGATTCCATTTTATGAATAAAATAATTTATTTAACCCATTCCTTATTGATGGATATTTAGGTTACAATAAAATCTTAGTTATAATAAACAGTGCTGTGATAAAATTCATATATGTTTATGTGTGTGTGTATCTAGATGCACAGACACACACAAACATATCCACATCCTGACTTTGACTATTTCAGAAAGGTAGATCCTTTGAAGTAGAATTTCTGCCCTGTAGGCTATCAGTCAGTTCAGTTCAGTTCAGTTGCTCAGTCGTGTCCGACTCTTGGTGACCCCATAGACTGCAGCACGCCAGGCCTCCCTGTCTATTACTAACTCCCAGAGCTTGCTCGTACTCATGTCCATCTAGTTGGTGATGCCATCCAACCATCTCATCCTCTGTTGTCCCCCTTCTCCTCCTGCCTTCAGTCTTTCCCAGCATCAGGAGGGAAAATCTTTTCCAAGTTCTTTGAGTCAGTTCTTTGCATCAGGTGGCCAAAGTATTGGAGCTTCAGCTTCAGCATCAGTCCTTCCAATGAATATTCAGGACTGATTTCCTTTAGGATGGACTGGTTGGATCTCCCTGCTGTCCAAGGGACTCTCTAGAGTCTTCTCCAACACCACAGGTCAAAAGAATCAATTCTTCAGCACTCAGCTTTCTTTGTAGTCCAACTCTCACATCCATACATGATTACTGGCAAAACCATAGCTTTGACTAGACGGATCTTAGTCGGCAAAGTAATGTTTCTGCTTTTGAATATGTTGTCTAGGTTGGTCATAACTTTCCTTCCAAAGAATAAGCGTCTTTAAATCTCATGGCTGCAGTCACTATCTGCAGTGAATTTGGCCCCCAAAATGTAAAGTCTGTAACTGTTTCCATTGTTTCCTCATCTATTTGCCATGAAGTGATGGGACCGGATGCCATGATCTTAGTTTTCTGAATGTTGAGTTTTAAGCTAACTTTTTCACTCTCCTTTTTCACTTTCAAGAAGCTCTTTAGTTCTTCACTTTCTGCCATAAGGGTGGCGTCATCTGCGTATCTGAGGTTATTGGTATTTCTCCTGGCAATCTTGATTTCACTTGTGCTTCTTCCAGCCCGGTGTTTCTCATGATGTACTCTGCATATAAGTTAAATAAGCAGGGTAACAATATACAGCCTTGACGTACTCCTTTCCTATTTGGAACCAGTCTGTTGTTCCATGTCCAGTTCTAACTGTTGCTTCTTGATCTGCATACAGACTTCTCAGGGGGCAGGTCAGGTGGTCTGGCATTCCCATCTCTTTCAGAATTGTCCACAGTTTGTCATGGGCCATACGGTCACAGGCTTTGGAGTGGTCAAGAAAGCAGATACTAACTGAAGCCTATCCCTTCTCCGGGGGATCTTCCTGACTCGGGAACTGAACCGAGGTCTCCTGCGCTGCAGGCAGATTCTTTACCAACTGAGCTATCAGGGAAGCCCATGAGACGTTTTAGGTGAACAAAATAGGCAACATATAGTTTGATTGTATATATATTTTTACATGTGCACAGATAGGAAAAAATCACCAAAGAATCAGAAGTGACGATTTCTTAACAGGGCGACCCACTCCAGCATTCTTGCCTGGAGGATCCCATGGACAGAGGAGCCTAGGGAGCTACAGTCCACAGGGTGCAAAGAGCTGGACCCAGCTGAGCAAATAAGCCCAGCACACATGATGGGGATGGAAGGTGTTCCTTCCCTTAGAACTTCTGGGGCCCTTCAATCATTTAGGGACAAACATCACTTTAGCCTTTTTCTGAGATAGAGGGTTAGAGTTGGGAATCATCCCAAACAGGGTCCACTACACTTGTAGCTCTCCTTCCGGTCAAAGCTGAAAATTGGGGAGGTGGGGCAAATCTCCTTGCAGCTTTTTAAACATCATCATTGTTGCTATTTTCATTTGTTTCTTTTCGGCTGCAGTGCGCGCATGCAGGACCTTTGCTCCCCAGCCGTGGATTCAGCTGTGCTCCCTGTAGCGGAAACACATAGTCCTGACCACTGATCCACCAGGCAAGTTCCTCTCTTTGCATCTTAATGCAAGTTCCAAGGAGACCATTATCCACTGCTGTGGCTTAGAAGATGAACAGCTATCGCCAGGAAAGAAACTCTTGACCCAGAAAACCTTAGTGCCACGAGTGAGATATGGGAGCTAGCGCTGGTCCAACCATGGCATGGCAGCAATGCATGTCTGTCTCTGGCGGCCTGGGGAGCCCAGAGACCTTTCTGGAGTCCTGTGAAGTCAGAACTATTTCCATAGTTATACTAAGATGTTATTTGCCCTCCACTCTCATTTTCTCATGAGTATGCAGTGGAGTTTTCTAGAGACTAAATGATGTGTGATATTTCAACAGAGTGAATGCAGAAGCAGATGGCATAATCCAGTTGTCATCGATTAAGCCAAGCATTGAAGAGATTTGCAAAAATATAAAACAATGCTATTCTCTTGCTGCTTATTTTGTTTTGGAAAATAGAGTCATTTTTCATTAAATATGCTACTTATGGTATCAGAATGAGCTTATTATTTTTCATTTATAAATGAATAAGTCAATATTTCAAATTTTCTATTTTAATTTCAAATATGGTAAATTTTGAGAAATATTTACCCACATGAGCAAAAAGTCTTTTGGGGGTCCTGGATAATTCTTTTACAGTATACAGAGGTCCTGAGATGAGGCAGTTTAAGAACCAATGATGTACAGAAAAGAGACTGAACCGAACCCTAGGAAATGATAGCACCAAGAGATGCAGAATTTCTACTGACTGATGAGCATTTGACATATTATTATGAATACTTGATTCCAAACTACTTTTAAAGGAGAATGAATACATTCTAAGAGCACTTAAAAATTTCCCTCAAACCTTTTAAGCAAAACCAGACACAAAGCCAAATAATTAATGAAAAGGAAAACTTGAACTCAGGCTTCTAAAGAATTTAGCAGGACAGGAATTGAGAGGTAAATGATCATGCCTTGTAATGGTTCAGTTTTTTATTTTTAAATTTATTTTTAAAAAACTTTTTGATGTGGACCATTTTTTAAAAAGTCTTTATTGGATTTGTTAGAATATGTTTCTGTTTTATGTTTTGTTTTTTTTTGGCTACAAGGCATGTGGGATAATAGTTCCCTGACCAGGGGTCAAACTCACAGCCCCTGTGTTGGAAGACGAGGTCTTAACCACTGGACCACCAGGGGAGTCCTGGTGCAATCCTGTAAAATACGGATAAGTTTGAATTTAACTAGTGAACTTTGAAAGTCTCTGAAAAATTCCTATTTTTATTTTGAAATTGTCATCTAGTTAAATTCATGACTTTGTTAAGCTCCCTTATTCATTTTTTCTGTATCTTATGTGCCAGCAGTTAGAATGCATTGTTTTAACTGATATGAAGAAAAAATAGTGGCTCAGTTACCAAGCTGATGTGATAGTCATTAAAAAGATAGATTCTCAAAATAGCATGGGTGCTTGTGTATGTAGATTGATAGTATGTTTAACTACAACCTTGCAGCAGCGTGCCCCTGATCATATGCCCGATTCATCTTTATGAGTCATGATTAACAACAGGACCTATTTGTATCTGTTTAGTGTGTGAGGCTTGGATAACAATAGGTGAGAAGACTCCAGTGGTATCATTAAGATTCAAGAGTCTTTACAAAGGCAGGTCTTTGGAATAATATTTCATGAATTGCCCATGTAGTTTTCAATCAGTATCTAACCTCTAATTATTCTGCAAGCTCCTTCTGAAGCATGCATTTCTTAAAATAACATTGATCATGTTTATATTGCAAAAGAATACATATTCATGTAGAAAATATAGTTAAGCATGGAGATGTGAAAGAATTAAGTAAGTATCAGAGGCACATTCTTCCCACAAAGATCACCCTATTAACAATTCGGTATGTATCTGGTTAGCATTTTTGACATGTAAATATACACATTTTTTTTCTTTTGCAAAAGTGGGGCCATACTGCAGATACCGTTTTGTAACTTGCTTCCCCTGAAACAGTATTTCATTAACATTTTTCTTTCAAGTGTACTTTTTTTTTTTTTTTGGCTCAGATGGTAAAGAATCTGCCTGCAATGTGGCAGAACTGGGTTCGATTCCTGGGTCAGGAAGACCTCCGGGAGGAGGGCATGGCAACCCACTCTGGTATTCTCGCCTGGAGAATCCTGTGACAGAGAAGCCTGGTGGGCTGCAGTCCATGGGCCACAAAGAGTGGGACTCGACTGAACGCCTAGCATTATACTTTTTCTTAGTACTCACATGACCTGAAGTTCTCCAGATATTCGGGCGGGATTCCCCACGCTGGCTCCCGGCAATAAGTATAAACTTATTGACATAGACATTTCTACTGCTCTTCTCTTAGATTGTAAGAGTATATCATGCTGTCTTCAAGGTTATATCACTCACGGTTTTCATTGCAAACAGCAGAAACTGACACGGGCTAAATTTCCCAGAAAGGAGTTTACTGGAAACATTGGCAGCTCCCAGGGTGGAGGGAATAAGATGGTCCAACCAGAATGAGAACATGGAAAACAAATGCCCATAACAATGAAACACTAGAGATTTCTACCTAAATATGTGCTCATTTAAAAATTTAGTCCTGCCTGCTCAGCCCTGCGGAATTTATCCCATTCACTTAGAATTGAGAGGAAATAAAGGTTCGTGAAATGTCAAAATGGTAAAGATGAACAACTGATACAAATGGGAAAGACTCGTACAGATCAAGCCAGAGGGGTTATTATGTCATGAGACCAACAGACCAAAGACCGCTTGGCTGGCTACACTGGGAGTCAGATTTGAGCAGGGCTGATTTCATCTCTCCCTTCTGGCAGTTGACGGAGCACACACAGTGCCCTTCATTGTCTAAGTGATGCGCAGGACCACACTGCGGCCTCCCTTGAGGAGGCTTTGAAAGGCAGCTGGAAACTAGGGCTGGACGACCTCAGTGGCCACACTCAGTTTGTGGTGACGTGGAAAAGCAGCAAGGGCGAACCCAGCGTGGGAAGGGTCCTCCGAGGTCAGGCTGTGCCGTGTTGCAAGGGCAAGTCGCCTTTCATCCCCTCCACCACCAAATCTGCTGCCTGAGACCCTGTGTTAGCCTGCCTGATACTACAGCTTGACATCAGGCCTTTTGAAATAGAAGATGAATTCTTGGGGTATGAGAGCAAATACACCATTGTGAAAAGTCATCTTCTACCGAAACCACCACTTAAGGGCATCCTGCAGCGCCAAGAATGACTCGGAGAAGAGAGGCGCCTTGAGAACGGGATTTCTCTCAGCTTTCTCTAAAGTTCTGATGAGTTCTTCTAGAGACAAGCACCTAGGCTGGTGCAGTGAAACTGATCTCCCGCAACTGTTCTGCTCGGGCGGGGCTGTCTTCCCTATAGCTGCGCTCTTACTGGTGGCACAAAAACAGAAATCCTCCTCCCCCCCCACCTGCCTCCCCCTAAAGGTGAGCCCCTAGTGATGCTTAACTCACCATGGGAGCTTGCTGGGGAAGTTAGTGCCCTAGTCTTTTTATTAAATCAGCGTGTTTTGTCAGAAAATAAGGCCTTCAAAGAGTTGACACTAACAAGTAAAGAAATGGGCAGTAAAAGAAACAAGAAAAAGAAGCTACAACCGCTGCTGAGCACCTCCTGGACCCCTTTGCACGCATCTTCTCAGTTCATGCTCGGGTGTTAGCGTTTCCATCTTACGGAGGCAGTGGTGGAGGTTCAGAGAGGGAGAGACTGGCCCATGACCGCAGACTACACTGAGGAGATTCCAGATGCAAACTGTGTTTTTCCCCACTGCAAACTGTCTCAACACAATCCTTGTGTTGGGGAGGAGTGTCAAGGAAAAGCAAAGGTTAAGGACACTGTGCTGATGGGGAGAGAGGAGAAACGTGGCCATTTCACGACATTTGTCACTGACATTTGTTGGTGTTAACACCTATATTTGTAGTTGACCACAATATAACATAAAAGGGAAAATTATATAGATGTAAAGGACTGATTGTTTACTGACTTTATTTTTAAAAAAATAAAATTATTTATTTGTCTTTGGCTGTGCTGGGCCTCTTTGGCTGTGCTGGTTTTCTCTAGTTGGGAGTGGGGACCACTCTCTGAGTTACGGTGCAGACTTCTCATTGCAATGTTCTCTTTTGTTGTGGAGTACACGCTCAAGAGCTCAGCTCAGTTCAGTCACTCAGTCGTGTCTGACTCTGTGACCCCAGGGACTACAGCGCGCCAGGCCTCCCTGTCCATCACCAACTCCCGCAGCTTGCTCAGACTCAAGTCCATTGAGTCAGTGATGCCATCCAGCCATCTCATCCTCGGTCGTCCCCTTCTCCTCCTGTCCCCAGTCCCTCCCAGCATCAGGGTCTTTTCCAGTGAGTCAGCTCTTTGCATCAGGTGGCCAAAGTACTGGAGTTTCAGCTTCAGCTTCAGTCCTTCCAGTGAACGCTCAGGACTGACCTCCTTTAGGAGGGACTGGCGGGATCTCTGGCTTTGGTCATCGTGGCTCCCAGGCTCTGGAGCACAGGCTCAGCAGCGGCGGTGCTCGGGCTTAGTCGCTCCACCACGTGTGGGGTCTTCCCGGACCAGGATCGAATCCATGTCTCCTGCATCAGCCGGTGGGTCCTTTACCACTGAGCCTCCAGGGAGGACCCTACTGAATTTATAAACAACACGCTCACTAGCTGCTAATATGAAAACTCTGTTGCTCAAATATTCATCCTCCTCACATGATCAGAAACGTGTTTGTGATACTCCTTCCGCTATCTGCTAAGCTTTGTAAATAGCCGTATCTGTTTATTGATCTTCCATTAGTCCCTCTTCTCATATGTATACACATCTGTTTTTATACACTCGAACACACACACACACTCAAAAAAAGGTTTTAATTCTTGGAACATCTTTAGGTTTTTCTACTTAAAGCAATATAATAATACTTTTTGATTATAAGAAAAATTCTTGCTCATTGGTAAAAAGTGTGTAAGTGGGACAAAAATCAGTATCACTCAAATCTTATAAATTGGTGGAAACCACTGCAGTTTGTTCCCATGTATTCTAAACACTATATGTATGGGGAAAGCTTTTCCCTTTTGAGATAATTATAGAGTCACAAGAAGTTAACAAAAATAGTATAGAACTGTCCTGCACACCGGTACCCAGTCCCACCCACTGGTCACGTTTTATATAACTATAGTCTGATCCCCAAATCCAGGGAATTGACATTGATAAAATGCATGTGTATAGTTCTGTCAATTTAATCACATGAATATATTCATCTGACCATCCCCACAATGAAAATTGTCTATGTAATTTTTAAAAATGGGAATATTCTGTATAACATGCCTTATAACTTTTTTCTTCCTCTAACAATACAGCACATTGAGGGCAGTGAATATCTCTCCTCTAATGATTGTATTTTTGTCTGTGGCATATTCCACTGTGCTGATACAAAGCGTCCTGGACACTTCGTTTAGAGTAAGCAGGATCGGGAAGTCCGTGGCTATGGGCGTGTTAAAGGTACTGAGGCGTGCTGAGACTCACTTCTCGAGACAGTGTATCAATTCCTGCTCATGTGAGCAGACTGAATGGCTTGCTCACTAACCAGTGCCTTGGCCAACATAGGTATTAGTAGTAAAGGAAATCAGTACCTTTTTGATAAGCTGAAACGTGTTGTTTTATTGTGCTTTAATTTGCTATGTGTGATTGATAGTAAGGTTGAATGTTTCTTATGCTTATTGAACATTAATGTCTTGATTATAAATTTTTATTCCTATACTCATGCCATTTTTTTTTCTATAGAGGAAATTTTTCTTTATATACTTGTAAGTAGCACTTATCTATGAAAGACTTTACCCACTATTGCATACATAGTGATTGTTTTTTTGGTAGGCTTGTTTGAATTTGTTGCTGGGTTTTAAATTTTGTTTATAATGATTTTGCTGTGCAGAAGTTAATAATTTTCTTAAATCAATTTTTTATTTTTTAGTTTCTTCCTTTGGAGAATCCTTTTCCACACTGAGATAATCAAGTTGTTTTCTTTTTTGTTCTTTTAGGATTTTCAAAAAAATGTTAAACCTTTTAAAATCCTTGATATTTTAGCATACAGTATAAACTAAGTATCTAGTTAACTTTAATTCTAAATTGCTATCTATCCAAGCAACAACTTTTAAAATCCTTTCATTCATCTGAAATGTCTCATTTATCATATATTGAAATCATACATATGCTGCACAAAGGATAGAAAGTGGAAAGTGGGTTTGCGCTCATAACCATTCACTTCACTTCCTCACTCATTCATTCCTGCATTCACTCATTCCACAAACATTCATTCAGTCCCCACTCTGTGCTTTAGATGCTGTGGTTAAAATGATGCTCAAGATGGACAGGTACTTGTCATAGGACTCTTGCTTTTAGGAGTGGGCTGGGGAAAGCAAAGGTTATAGTGAAAAAGTAAAAGAAAGAAAAACTTGAGTAGAAGGTGTATGAGGACTACTAAATACGACTGCTCCTGGCCTCACACCCCAGCCCGAGTCTCCATCGTGTCTTGCCTGGATTACTGCAGTGGTTTTCTATTCTGGCCTCTTTTAGTCTATTCTCCTGGCAATCACCAGAGTAATGTTTCTAAACCGCAAGCCAGATCACCCAGTTCCTCTGCTCCAAACCCTCAGATAGCCCACTCTTCCTTTTCTGTTGCTAGGTAACAAATGACTACACAATAGCAGCTTGGACCAGCGCCATCTGCATCTCACTGTTTCAGGGGTCAGGGGTCAGGGTTGCTAGGAGCCCTTTTAGCGTCCGTCTGCCACGGAGAGAAGAAGGCAGAGCCTCACGTGGCCCCAGAGCCCCCTCGTGCTCTCCCCTACCCAGCACCCCGCTCTGGCATGGTCTTCCTTGCCCCTCCTCCATGCCCGTGGGCCCCCGGCTGGCCCTCAGACCCGCCAGGCACCGTCCAGCCTCAGGGCTCCGGCTCTGGCTGTTGCCATGCTTCCTACACACACGCTCTGCTTGCCTTCCTCTCCTCCAGCTCTTTGCCCCTGTGTCACCTCTCCATGTCCCTGACCACCCGCAGAAGGATGCTTGTCCCCTTCCTGACGTGGACACCCGAGCTGCCCGTCTCTCGTACCCTGTGCCCTGGCTTCTTCCTTGCACAGCTTCCAACAAACTATCGCTTCTGAGATGCTGTATTTGCTGTACTTACCCTTTATCACCTATCTTGTCCCCTGAGAAAGTAACCTCCACAAAGGCAGAAATCTTTGTTTTCTTCCTGGTACCCCCAAATGCACCTGGCACAAGCCAGCATTTCATATATAAGTGTTGAATAAATGGGATGGCAATGACTTGAAGACATTTGAGCCAAGTTTTGAAGAAGACGCCTTTTCCAAAAAGATTAGTGGAAGAAAGATCATTTCATGCATACTTTTGAAAAAATTTTACATGAAAGCTCTTCCCAAACATTACTTCATTGAATCCTCTAAAAACTCTATGATTATGTACAGCTATTATCCCCATTATACAGATGGGGAAACTTAATAACTCACTCAAAGTCACACTGTTAATATTTAAATAGAAAGCCAGGCAACATGGGACCAGAGTCTGTATGCTTAACCTCTATGCTTTGCTGCCTTTCAAGGCATAGCCAGTGAAAATACCCCAAGGCTCAAAAAAAATGTGGAGCTTTTCGGGCAGTGAAGAAGCCCAGTGTGGATGGTGTTTATCTAGAGCAACATGATATGAATTGAGTCCAGAGATTAGACAAAGATGACGACCTAGCCAGCCTTACAGACTGGGGTAAGGAATGAAGAAGAGATTGTTTGGATTGATGGAGGCTTTTAACAAGGCAATGCTGTGATTTGATTTAGGTTTAAAAATAACTTGCTCTGGATGCTGGCTGGAGAAAGGACTTGTGACGGTGAAGAAGGAGGTAATGAAAAAGCAATTGTCATGAACAGTTCTGTTAACTGTTTCTCCTAGATGTGTTTTTTCACGTTATATTAATTTAGAAATACCTCCCCGAGCCTGTGTGATTCCTAGTCTGTCAGCTAGTGGAATATCTTTGCATTTTTATTATGTTGTGTCGTGTTTTTATGTGTGTGTGTGTTGTGTCTCTACATAGTGAGCTTTATGAAAATTGCAGATGATGCCATTAGAACTGTAAATAATTTATTGAAATGCGGTTGACTTACAATGTTGAGTTAGTTTCAGGTGTAGAGCGAAGTGATTCAGTTCTATGTATACCTATATTCATTCTTTTTACATTCTTTCCTTATGTAGGTTATCCCTGTGCGCTACAGTAGGTGCTTGTTGGTTATCTGTTTTATATATAATAGTGTGTGTATGTTCATCCCAAGCTCCTGATTTATCCTTACCCATCATGTTTCCCTTGCATAAGTTTGTTTTTGATGAAAGTGAAGACGAGCGAAAGAGCCTCTTGATGAAAGTGAAAGAAGAGAGTGAAAAGGTTGGCTTAAAGCACAACATTCAGAAAACTAAGATCATGGCATCTGGTCCCATCACTTTATGGGAGGTAGATGGGGAAACAGTGGAAACAGTGTCAGACTTTTTGGGGAGGGGCCTCCAAAATCACTTTAGTTGGTGACTGCAGCCATGAAATTAAGACGATTACTCCTTTGAAGAAAAGTTATGACCAACCTAGATAGCATATTCAAAAGCAGAGACATTACTTTGGCGACTAAGGTCCGTCTAGTCAAGGCTATGGTTTTTCCTGTGGTCATGTGTGGATGTGAGAGTTGGACTGTGAAGAAGGCTGAGTGCCAAAGAATTGATGGTTTTGAACTGGGGTGTTAGAGAAGACTCTTGAGAGTCCCTTGGACTGCAAGGAGATCCAACCAGGCCATTCTGAAGGAGATCAGCCCTGGGTGTTCATTGGAAGGACTGGTGCTAAAGCTGAAACTCCAATACTTTGGCCACCTGATGTGAAGAGCCGACTCACTGGAAAAGACCCTGATGCTGGGAGGGACTGGAGACAGGAGGAGAAGAGGACAACTGAGGATGAGATGGCTGGATGGCATCACAGACTCGATGGACATGAGTCTGAGTGAACTCCGGGGAGTTGGTGATGGACAAGGAGGCCTGGCGTGCTGCTATTCATGGGGTCGCAAAGAGTCGGACATGACTGAGCGACTGAACTGAACTGAACTGAACTGAAACTTCCCAGATGTTTCTAGAAACCTGCCGCCACTCCCTGGACACATCTCCCACTTCAGGCTGTATCCAGGGGCCTGTCCTGAACCAAAGCCAGCGGACAGGAAAACCCCACATGCTTAGGCCCAGATTTTTAGACTGATCGCTGTCAAGGGCATGGGGCCACCGTGACTGGGGCTGTTACCCAGGGCCTTTCACACCAGAGTGGATTCGCTGGGTCATGCGGTGGTTTTGTTTTTCGTTTCTGCAGGCAACGGCCTGCATTCCCTCCCGGAGTGCAGGGGCTGCGCTCCAGGCCTCCTGCGGCGCTGACTGCGGCCTTTCTGCTGGCGGCCTCAGCGCCCAGCGTGCGGTGGCCTCGCCGCCGCGTTCGCCTGCATCTCCGGTGATTCGCGATGCTGAGCATCTTCTCATGTGACGTTTGGTCATCTGTAGTAACAGAACTTTTGAGAAGACAGAAAGGCATCAGGCGCACTGATGTCCAGCAGCAACCAATTCCTAACACCCCGGCTCGTTTTCAGACTGCGCTCTATGTTTAAGAACAGGTGCACTGAGGCATAATTTGCATACTATGAATTTTACGCAGGCTCAGTGAGCGAGTCCCTGGTTTTTAGTCTGTCTGCTGGGCAGCGCAGCGGCTGTCACCGTCCCATTTTAGAACTTTCCGTCACACAAACTTCGCGTCCACTGGAGTCGCTTGTCTTTCTCAACCATCCTTCCGAGAGAGCCATGGATTTACTCTGTGCCTATATATATAAATATATATATATATATATATTTTTTTTTTTTTTTTTTTCTGGACACTTCGCATGCCTGGAGTCACAGAGTACATAATCTTTCAAGTCCAGCTTCTTTCACTTAGTGTCATGTGTTTGAGGCCCATCCATGCTTCGGTGAGTACCCGTACCTCGTTGCTCTTTATTATTGAATAGCATTCCAGGGCGTGAGTATACTATGTTTTGTTTGTTTTTCATCAGTTGACAGATAAACGGGTTATTTCCACTTTTGCTTGTTATAAATAAAGCTACTTAAGACATTGCCATATACATCTTCGTGTGGACATGTGTTTTCATTTCTCACGGGTAGAAATTTTTTTGAGGAGCAGAATTTCTGGGTCTTTTGGAAAATCTTCATTTAAATGAATTTTCAAAGTCTTAAATAAAACCAGAATAGCCTACACCATGAGTTTATTTTGATGGGTTGTCATCTCCAAATAACTTTGATTATTTTTTATTAAATGTAAATTTGTAAAGCTAACTTTTGTTATGTACTTGACATTTTAACCTAATAAGGAATGTCTTTGCATTTCATAATGTTTCAAACACTGAGAAATAATTTCTCCATGCTTATGGGTTTTTCCTTGGTACTCAATTTGTGATTTGATTAAAAATGTCTTTAAAAACAAGATGTTCTCTAAATCATTGTTTTAGGCCACGTACCATATGGAGTTATTTCTGCCTTTAAAATACTCTTCCATGGAGAAAGAGGCTTGAAAACCACAAAGTGAATATCTTTCTTCTTTGTTATTTTAGCTGCTGACATTTTAAATTGAATTTAGCAGTGGCCTTATATTTTTAAAGTTAATGAAGTGGATTTCAGGTTCAGTTAACAGTAATTTAAGATGACAATTAAATTATTAGTGAAGCTAATTATTAAGTGGAAAACTCACGGTAATACCCAAGCTAATGATGAAATAAAATCTTAGTTCCAAGAGCTGTGCAGACCATGAGCTGAACGGGGTATAGATTTTTTAACAAAGCACAGTGGGAAGGTTGACACGTAAGGTATTATTTCCAGCAGGCTGAGGTTTAATATTTAGGTTCATGTCTTGATCTGTTTTATTTATCTAAGTCACATTGGGTGTAAAACAGTTTCACAACGTCTTAAGCAATGTCTCTAAATATAAATACATCCATTATGCTTATCCCATTTATCTCAAACTCACATGACAAGCACAGTAATTGCCATATTTATAATAAACACAAAAGACAGAAAATGCTGCTAGGAACTCTCCCTGTGCCTGTATTTTGGTAAGCAAGGGCATGCATTTCCTTGAGGGGTTTGCTTGGAGCAAAACTCCTGGATAGTGAGAGACGCTGCATCCAGGTCACAGATGAGGCCAAGCCTTTTCCCCAAGTGGCGAAACCGCTTTTTTTTAACAGTAACTTTTATTGGCTGTACTGGAGTACAGTTGCTTTCCAGTGCTGCGAGTCTGCTGCCCGGCAGAGTGACCCAGCCCTGCGCGCACCTGTGCCCTCTTTCGGGAGCTTTCTCCCGCCCAGGTCCCCACAGGGCGTGGGGTGGAGCGCCCCGAGCTTCCCCGTGGGGTCCGCGGGGCTGCCCTCCGCTTCTTAGCGCCTTCCCCGCCGCGTGTGAGCGCGTCTGCTGCTCCTCCTGGCTGAATCGGGAGAGCTGAAACCAGCAGGTTCACCAACAGTGAAGGGGCGACTAAGACTTGATCCCGTATCTCCAATGAGGCAGCAAACGGCGTGGAAAATGAGCTGTGGGCTCAGTTCAGTATGCTTGCATCTCAAAGCACGATGTTCACTGAATAAAGCGAGACATGAAGTAAAGCGCACTGAAAGATCCTGTTTTTGTAGTAGCAAAGACTGCATTAAGCTGGGCGGCAGCAGTCAGGACAGCGGGCGATCCGGGCAGAGAGGGCCTCGGGGCGGGAGGGCCGGAGCGCGGGGCCTCGGCCTTCGCTTCTGGGCCTGGACTTCTTCCTTTTGTGACGTCTCTGTGAGCCCCATGCTTACGATCTGCACGCCTTTGTGTGCGCATGGTAAATGTAGCAAACAAAAAGTAAAAGGCAAGAGGGTAGTCAATGCAGAAAAACATTACTTTTTATCTTCTTTTGATTTTAATTGTAATATTGATTTGCACTGAGGCAGAATCCTCAAAGCAGAATGTATCACAAAACTCTTTCACATGAATAAAGTTCCTTGATATAGGCTCTGAATTTGTCATTCATGTATTTTGAAACAAGTTGAACTGTTTCCTCATATAATTATTTTATAAATTTCCAAAAATAGGATTTTTTGTGAGTACTTTGTAGGTTAATTTGGAAGATATTGACATGTTTTCAACTAGGTTTATCTATGATGCTTGTCTATATGTCTGCTCTTGTGCTGGTTAGTATTAGTCATTTTTCTTTAAAACTCAATTATAATCACATCATTAAAATACAAATATGTTCTTATTGTTAAAATTTAAAATATTATAAATAAGTCTATAATCTCAAATTCGGATGTATCTTTTTCTCTTCCACAGGACTGTTCATAGTTATCAGTCTCCAAATAACTAGGTATCTAAATTTTCTTCAGTATCTCTATATATGTAAATATGCCCAGAGAACACATATGGTATCAGCTCTTTTTTTCGCCTACATGAACTGTACCAGGTAATCCTCATTTGTGTGTATTTTACTTTTGATTTTCCCCTCCCAACAATATGCTTTAGAGCTCTTCATGAAAGAAGGTTAGAATTCCCTCATTCTTTTAAGTTGCTGACTGCTATCAATAGAATGGATATGCGATGGATTATTTATTCATCCTATTAATGAACATGTAGACTGTTTCAATTTTTATGATTATAAACAGTGCTAAACCATAGCTATACCCATCTCTTTATGCATGCTTGCAAGTCTTTCTCTAAAATAGACTCTGAGAGTGAGAATCGGCCAAATGTTATGCACGTATGAAAGTTTGATTAATACTGCCTGAATTCTTCTCTACAATTATTTTTCCAATTGGCATGCCTTCTAAGAATATTTTAAAAGTATTCGTTTCTATCCTCTCATCAAAACTTCATATATTAAATACCATGGGGAATGGTAAAAATGAATGATTACTGTGCTCATGGAATTTGTAATTGAATGTGATTAAGTACATAAATATTTGTAATATAAGGCAATGCAGATAATGCCTTAAAGTCAGCTGAATTTGTGGAAATTTGTAGCTTCTACAAGCAGAGAGGCTACCTTACCTCGGGAGTGCCTTAGGGACTACTTCCCAGCCAACGGGGCTGACTCAGAAACCCAATTAAAAAAAAACACAACCCAATTTATTGGCTTCCTGAGTGGATTCAATTTTCAGGAATAGATTCACAGCAGCCAAACTTACGGAAAAACAGAAATAGCAGAGTCCAGACCTGCTCTCCAGCTGTCGTCTTCTGTCCGTGGACACCCCACACAGAAAGCCAAGTTATTTAAATGCCAGGTAGCCCAGTTTTTAAGAAAATATATTCACACGGCAGACCATTTGGTATATGGCTTCTGTGAAACTTCTCAGTGGAGAAACCTGATTTATATTCTTGGTCAGTGAACATGGAGTGAGGAAGAGGCGAAAGAGTGGGGGAGTTATGGGAATCGCCTCCTCCACAACACGGCGCACCTGCCTCTGCTCTGCAGACGGCTCCTTGGCTCCTCTCCTCTGGGTACTGGGGGCTGAGTCCAGCCGGCGTTCGCCTCGAGCCTTCTCTCTTCTTCCGGACTCTCAAGGATGGACAGTCCTCCTCCTGATGGGCACACACTGCAATTCCGTGTTATTCTCTGGAAGCAGCCCATGCTATTTAATCCTAATGATAAAATCAATGATTATAGTCAGAGATGCTTATTTAAGGCTTATGATGAGCCAGGCACAGTTCCCAGTGCTTTAAATACATTAACTTATTTAATCCTCTTTAAAATGTCTTTCTTGATCTCCATTTTTGCCCATCATGTGTTGGTTTGATAGCTTATTTATCCAAGGGAGCCAACTCATTTATTTTATTTACACATTCTTGGGGTGACCCTCAATATAGATGTAACATATGGAAACACAATTAAAATAGGGCAGAAATACTAAGTAGAAGAGATTCTTTTTGATTGGGTCAATAGGTGAAATTTCTGAAGAAGGAAGAGATGATGCTCCAAAGCATGAGTTGAATTTTTATTGGCAGTGATAGGATAAGATTTCATGCCTTAAATAAATGAATTTCCCTGCTTAAAAGTGAAATTTCACTTCCCTGGAAAGTTTACTGACTTGAAATATCTAATATCTTATTAATGTCTGATAAGCCAGATGTATTTGATTAAGAATTTTGCTATTTGGAGTAGAGGTAGAGAGAGAATACGAGTATTTTCCTGTACTGTTTTGTTGTCTGATTAAACTATAGAATTAAAAGAAAACTGTCATTGGCTCTGTGAGCTTTTTCTTTCTAAATGTTTCTTACACATTTGCAGCACAATTTATATCTTAATGAAAATGAGGCTCAAGAGATGCTCTTAGGATCCAGGAGGGGAAATTAGAATGCTTTGCCCTTGATTACAGCATCTGTTATTTCCTAGGGAAAAAAGCATCAGCGGTCACTTGTAAATTGTAATTTTGACCTACATTGCAGAGCCTGCAAATTTCCTTGGGAGCCTGATCAATAATACACTGTTAAAAGGGAACCTTGCTAACAGCTTTTTCTAAAAAAGGTTGACAGTGAAGAAAACAATTTGTTCAATTTCATCTACTCTGTCGGAATTCCCATGAGGTAAAACTGCTCCCTATTTCGTAGTCACAAAAGCATTTTGTTTACAATGATAATGTTGATGTTTATTACATTTTAACATGAAATATATACATATCAAATATGGAAAGGACCTCTGGATTCTTGTGGCAGCAGGCTGGCCTTGTCTGACATCCTTTTCCCAGCTTCTGAGGTGGTACCCTAAAAGATTCACCAAAAACTGGCAACAGAAGAGGTAACTAAAAGGAAAGCAGCCAGTCAAATCCTGCATGAAATGTTTTCTAATTCTAATAAATTAAGAATCCTGTTTTTGGACTACACACCACCTGCCCACTTTGTGCATCTGAACTGTGCGAAGAGGTCCAAAGATGATGGGAAGAGATGTGAAGTCAGCCCACGTTTAAAGTGGGCCATTCTCTGAGTTAGGAGTTTTCAGCCTTGGCACTGTTGACGTTACAGTTAGGATTAAGGCTACAGCTAGGATTAGGGAAGGAGGCTGGCTGGGTCTGACACCCTTCTCCCAGCTCCTGGTGTGGTATCCTGAAAAGATGCACAGAAGGAGAAAAACAGAGGAGGAAACTAAAGGGAGACAGTCGAGTCTCGTTGCTAGCCCGGGTCATTCTTTGTTGTGGGGCTGTTCTGAGTATCCTGGGATGTTTATAGCATCCTGGTCTCTACCCACTAGATGCCAGAAGCACTCCCCACTCGTATCTCTGGTTTTGACAAAACCAATGGTCTCCAGACATTGCCAAGCTCCTTGAGGGGCAGAACAGCCCCAGGCTGAGACCCAGGACTTAACTGACCAGCATAGCAGAGCCGGGGCAGCCCCTCTCCACCTCTCTGTCATCACCGTGCTGCGTTCACTGGCTCAGCTGTGCCGCCGGGCTCCTCTGTCCACGGAACTCTCTGGGCCAGAACACTGGAGTGGGCAGCCTTTCCCTTCTCTGGGGATCTTCCCAACCCAGGGGTCAAACCCAGGTCTCTCGCATTGCGGGCGGATTCTTCACCAGGGAAGTCTGTGGTACCTCTGTTTTTCACTTTTTATGAAAGGAACTGACCAGGGACAGATTGAAGTGCTCTGAAGCCTGGGTCACCTTGTTTCTAAAAAAGTTTAAGGGAACATGTTGGACCCCAAATCGTCAGTGCTGGTAGAAGCTAAAGTAGTGGTTACTTTTGAGAGGGACTGTCGGCAGGGTGGGGACACGAAAATGGCTTCTCTGGTGACAGAAAGATTCTGTGCCCGGATCGAGGGATGGGGATGCGTGTTGAAAGGTCCTCAGGCCCAACTGTACAGCTGAGTGCACTTTGTTAAGTGATGATTCAATTAACAATAGCCTCAGAAGAATGAAAGGCACAGGGCAGAAAACCCAA
The DNA here is from genome assembly GCA_917880005.1 of Nanger dama. Lineage (NCBI taxonomy): Eukaryota > Metazoa > Chordata > Mammalia > Artiodactyla > Bovidae > Nanger > Nanger dama. Next base: position 2,852,699 of record CAKJTW010000021.1, on the reverse strand, counting down.
CCCAGGCAAAGGAAAAGGGCAAAGATCATCTGCTTGCAGATTAACATACAGAGAGCATCCTTCTGAATGTGAAGAGCCAGGCGCATGTTGGTCGCTGGAGCTTGGTTCGGGGCGGGGGTGACTCCTGGATTCTCATGAAGTCCGTGTGGAGCTCCACAAGCCCCGTGAGGCGAAGGGAGGCCTAGTATTAGAAGCTGGTCCTCGGGACTGGTAGACGCAAGCTACTACATACGGAATGAATAAACGACGAGGAGACGCTGTGCAGCACAGGGAGCTATATTTAACGTCCGTGATAAACCATAACAGAAGAGGATGCAGCAGAATGGGTGTGACAGTGTAAATACACTGTACTTTAATAAAATCAAGTTTTTAAAGAAGCAGGACCTGTTATTCAACCAATTGCCACAGCCTAAGAGAAGTTTCAGGAAAATGCAAAGACAATGGATCACTTTTAAAGATGCAAAACCCTCTAAATGTCTGCAGGTCTTGTCCTAGGAGGCCTGGGCAGCAGGAGTCCTGCCCCTTAGCTCTCCAGGTCCTGACTCTCCAAGCGCTGCCGGGGGTCAAGGGGGTCCCCGTCAGTGGCTTCAACATAACGCTCTCCTACCTCCTGCCTTTGTGTCAAAGGCGCCATGATTCATCCATTTGCTTATTTCTCAGTTAGTTCATGTATTCACCCAGCAGGCATTTATTGATTGATTATTTTATTGGCGTCTAGGTGCTTTCCAACGCTGTGTTAGTCTCTGCTGTACAGCAGAGCAGATCAGCCACGTGCAGACGTGTAGCCCCTCTTTGGGGGTTTCCTTCCCATTCAGGTCACCATGGAGCGCTGAGCAGAGACCCCTGAGTTACACCGTGGCTTCTCATTAGTCACCTGTTTTAAATATAGCGGCAATACTGTGTATATGTCAACCCCAAACCCCCGATTCATCCCACCACCACCACCCCCTTCCTGCTTGGCGTTCTTAGATTTGTCCTCTGTGCCTGTGTCTCTATCTCTGCTTTGCAAATAAATCGTCTATACCCGTTTTCTAGATTCTGCATTTATGTGTTAACATATGATATTTGTTTTTCTCTTTTTGACTCACTTTATACGGCAGTCTCCAGGGCCACCCACGTTTCTACAAACGACCCAGTTTTCTTCCTTTTAATGGCCGAGAAGCACTTACATTTCATATAGACTGTATTCCAGGCGTTACTTTCTGGGTGAGGGCTATAGCCGTTTATGAGACAGACAAGACCCCTCTTCTCTTGCAGCTTATTTCCTAGTGGAGGAAACAGACCAAGACAATCAATAAACAAGTATATATTAGAAAATGGTAAGTGCTATGATGTAAACAAAGTCAGGACATGGGGATGTTGACCGGGTGTGGTGTAGAGAAGGCATAATTTTGTCTATGCAAATAAGAATGCAAAGTCTTTACAGACCCTAAGGTTATGAGGTGCTTGGTGACTTGCTAGCCCACTGGTATCCACTTGTTCCCTCCCTAAACATGCCTCTTTTCAGGGAGACTGAGGGTCCCCGCTTTGGTGTGAAAGGCCCTGGGTAACAGCCCCAGTCACGGTGGCCCCATGCCCTTGACAGCGATCAGTCTAAAAATCTGGGCCTAAGCATGTGGGGTTTTCCTGTCCACTGGCTTTGGTTCAGGAGGGGCCCCTGGATACAGCCTGAAGTGGGAGATGTGTCCAGGGAGTGGCGGCAGGTTTCTAGAAACATCTGGGAAGTTTCAGTTCAGTTCAGTTCAGTTCAGTCGCTCAGTCATGTCCGACTCTTTGCGACCCCATGAATAGCAGCATGCCAGGCCTCCTTGTCCATCACCAACTCCCGGAGTTCACTCAGACTCACGTTCATCGAGTCTGTGATGCCATCCAGCCATCTCATCCTCGGTTGTCCCCTTTTCCTCCTGCCCCCAATCCCTCCCAGCATCAGAGTCTTTTCCAGTGAGTCAACTCTTCGCATGAGGTGGCCAAAGCACTGGAGTTTCAGCTTTAGCATCATTCCCTCCAAAGAAATCCCAGGGCTGATCTCCTTTAGGATGGCCTGGTTGGATCTTCTTGCAGTCCAAGGGACTCTCAAGAGTCTTTTCCAACACCACAGTTCAAAAGCATCAATTCTTTAGCACTCAACTTTTTCACAGTCCAACTCTTGCATCCATACATGACCACAGGAAAAACCATAGCCTTGACTAGACAGACCTTTGTTGGCAAAGTAATGTCTCTGCTTTTCAATATGCTATCTAGGTTGGTACCCTTAATAGGAAGAGATGGCTTGTTTTTCACTAGCTGAGAACGAGGAGGCAAGGAGCTGTGGCCGTGCAGGAAGTGGGCTGTCTCAGAGCTGAGTGCAGGGAAGCAGCCCTGGATGACAACAGGAAGACATCTGCGAGAAGAGTGCTCCCAGCTGAGGCAGAGGTCGGCAAAGACCCTAATCGGGGGTCTGTTTTGGCCCATCCACGAGTCAGCACAGAGGAGAGAGAGCATGACCAGCATCTGCAGTCAGGGAATCTGGCTGAAGTCACCGTTTACGTATGCATTTGACTCTGCTGGGTCTCAGTTGGGGCTTGTGGGATCTAGTTAGACCAGGGATTGAACCCAGGACCCCTACCTTGTCAGCCATGATATTCCTCTTGGAGCTCTGTGTCTTAGTCACTGAGCGGCCAGGGAAGTCCCTAGAGCTCTCCTCATCTTTCCTGCAGTTTGATCTCTGATCATGAGCAGTTTGACCTTCAGTGGGAGCTTCTGTTATGCCTGCAGTCCGAGTCCCCAAAGCTGAGAAAACAAGACTTCCACGGCAATGCAAAAGCAAAAGGGGTTTATTACTAGCTCGAGCTAGGACCCTCGCCTCCTCCAGCACAGTGGAGTGGTGCAAGGGCCCCGAGCCCTGAGTTACAGCAGTAGAACAAAGGCAGGAGTTGGCAAGGGCGGATTGGTTGCAAGGGGTTCTTGGCATCTATTAATTGGCTAAATTTTGCGCATGCGGGTTCGCTTAAGGGACTTTTCGTGTTATCTGGGCTAGCTCTAACCAGGCTATGGGGAATATGCTGACTGGCTGAGTCTCAAGGTCGGGGGATGATGCTCTCAGCTCCTTCTGGGCAGTGACCCAGCTCTTCCTGTGATTGTAGCTCTGGCTGCTTTAGTCCTTGAAGCTTGTCACGGCTTCTGTCAGGTCTCAACAGCTTCCTCTCCTTTCAATGGGGCTGAACCATAGCACCCCCAAGTCAGGGCTGTAATTGAAACAGTGTAGACGCTCCTGTGTCCTTATCTTTTGTAGGAAAGTGCTGACTCGGGAGATAATGATTAGGAAATGCAAAGATGTGGAAACAAAGAAGAGCTGTTGGGCTGAGGAACTGGTAACAGTTTAGCCTATAACTCTGCCACGTAACAGAATCACCAAATCCCCAGGTTCCTGAAAGATACAGATAAAAGCTGACATACACTCCTAAGCTGCTTTTACAGGAAGTAGACCTCCCTCCAGATGAAAATGCTGACCACAAGAACACAGACCCTAGACTAGTTGAAGCCAGAAGGCTGATGATGCTTGAAACGTCACCTTGATGACAAGCAATCCAAGAACTGCCCATGAGCTGACCACGTCCTGATCCTGAACACCGTGGTCCTCATGACCCCTCCAGGGTGGATCACGGTCTTCAGGGCACTAGGCCAGTTTGGCGTCCGTTGCCTGGCAAAGCGGTAACAGTTGCTCTTTCCTACTTCAACCAAAACTGTGTCTGGCACCAGTGAACAGAGGCAGAGATTCAGCAACATAATGAGACTCACACGAGCTCCTGAGTGTAAAATGTCTATTACGGCTCTTGGCCCAGAGAAGCTGTTCTCTCACCTAGATCAGGTTTGCTCACAAATGTTCAGTTTGCCATGGGTTTTACAATTGTGTGTGTGTGTGTGTGTGGCGGGGTGGGGATCATTGTCAGAAGGAGCAGAGTAAGATCTCACCCCACTGAACCTTGGGACGAGAGCAAGCCAGCACAGATCAACCCCGAGGAACCATAGCTAAGTGCCCGTCATAGAGGGGTTATCCGGATCCACTTAGAGTGAAGATGCCCCACAGTTCATCTCCTTGTCAGAAACTCTGGAAGCAGGCCTTGCACAGTGTGGGATGAGCGTGTCATCTGGGCCAGGACACATCACCTCTCCGGCAGCCTGTCTGCTGCAGAGTGTCAAGAGATGCTCTGTCCACGTCCGTAAAGCTTGTGGCTCACAGTACACACTTTGGCCAATTTGTCCATCAGATAAAATGGAAAACTCACTGCTGCTGCTGCTAAGTCGCTTCAGTCGTGTCCAACTCTGTGCGACCCCATAGACGACAGCCCAACAGGCTCCGCCATCCCTGGGATTCTCCAGGCAAGAACACTGGAGTGGGTTGCCATTTCCTTCTCCAATGCATGAAAGTGAAAAGTGAAAGTGAAGTCACTCAGTCATGTTCGACCCTCAGCGACCCCATGCACTGCAGCCTACCAGGCTCCTCCGTCCATGGGATTTTCCAGGCAAGAGTACTGGAGTGGGGTGCCACTGCCTTCTCCGGGAAAACTCACTATGGACATGTTATTTGGAGAAGCTGGAAATTCTGATATGCTTTCCCTGGAGCACTCATGATTAATTACCTGGTGGACCTTGACAGGTGCCTTGTGCCTGCTTCAAAAGCTGCTCTAAGGCTGACTTTCTATTCCTAATGGAAAGAAGCATCCAGGAAAGAGCCTGGACTTTCCCTGATGTCCAGGGTCATCAAAAAAGTTCCCGCTGCCATCAGCTGTGTTCAGTTTCCAAGGAAGCCACTGGAAAATTGCTTATGTTAATGGCACAGATGATGCTGTGCCATGAATTCAGAGCACACCTGCAGAAGAAGAATTCCACCCAGAGTGCTTTTAGCAGACGTTGGGTTTAATCACCTGTATTCCTTTATGACAACAAAGATGGAGAAAATGCGTTTCGACTCGCCTGTCACTAGTGATATTTCTGTTAAAGCTCCCTGTCAGAGAAGTCTCGTAAAATAATAGCAACGACCAAGTAATATTTATCTAGGGCAAGTAATATTTTTCTGACCTCTAGGAAGCTCTGAAAGTAATCAAACCTCTCCATATTCAGTCAAAAGCTATTTTGGGATCATTTCTGTCTCCCATCATGGACAAATTTTCTATAATTATGGACTACTAAAAATGAAATGAAGAGATAAAGAAGGATTCAGTCCCGAGCTCTGGCAGTTACTCATTCTTTGACCTTATTAATAATCATAGTGATAATGACAGTTAATACATATGGCAGCTTACTGGGTCCCAAGCCTTATGCATAGCACTTAACTTATACCCGCCTCATTTAATACCTGCACAAAGCCTTTGGGCCAAATGCATTATCGTATTCTTTGTACAGATGAGAAATAGAAACTCTAAAAGGTTACGACTCTCGTCTAGGCTCACAGTCTTAGCGAGTGCCTGGGATGCCTTTCCAGCATGGGCCGCCCGCCGGGGATCACTAGTCACAGTCTAGAGTCCGCCTCCTCTGGGCCTGATGTCCTCAGCTCAGTTTGTCTTGCTCTCCGACGTGACTGGAGAGGCCAGGGCGTGGCAGACTGAGTTTCCGGACTTGGCGTGGGGGGAACAGGAGTGGCTCAGCTCTGCGGTGGGGGGCATGGAGCGGGGTGAGCCTGGAGCCGGGGCTGTGGCTGTGGGGCAGCGCCGGGAGCAGACAGTGACCCACGTCGGGGACCAGCTGCAGAAGTGCTGTGAGACCGAGCAAGGGTGTTGGGAAGGCAGACGGCAGAGATTGCCTGAGGCCGGGCGACAGAAACGGGGGCTTATCAGAGGCTGTCCGGGGAGGGTTCGTGGCCAGAGCTGCTCAGAGAGACCCACACAGATTCTGGCCCCCCGTGAGGCAGAGGGCCCCCACTGCCGCTGCCTCCACGCACCGCATCAGGACTCACGGAAGAGCCTAGTGCAGGCAGTTGCAAACTCTCCAGTGAGGACTTTGAGTGCAAAGCATCATCTGCGTCTGTGCACTCCAGATAAGATGAACCTGGGTGTCTGGTTCTCCCCCAGCAGCCCGGCCATGGATTTCTGGTGCCAGACCCCTCAGCAAGGTTTAGGTCTAGGACAGAGGTAAGCAGATGGTCATGGTGGAGAAAGAAAGAGCTTCCTGGTTTTGTCATTGTTCTGAGGGGGATCTGTGAGGGAACCAGGAGGAGGACCAAGCCCACGGCAAGTTAACGCTTGACTGCGATGGTCTCTGGAGGACACCATGTGACCTGGTGACAGCTGGAATCCAGGGCTTGGAGCCCGTGCACCGGCTTGTATTCTGTAGCCGCAGCTCAGCGACGTTCGTTCGTGGCAGAAGGGTGCGCCAATGCTGGGAGGCACACGGTGAGCAGCCAGGAGACCCTGGGAGAATCGGAGACCCTGGACCTTGGGACGCAGGCTGGAGACGGGCCGTGGGGTCCCACTGCTGGCTGGCTCTTCCAGCCCGGGGAGCTGAAGTGAGAGAACCTGAAGGCAGCTGGCTTCCCGCAGCCACTGCAGGCTTGCGTCCAGCCGGGTGGTGAGGCTTGCGTTGGAGCTGGCTGGCGGCAGCGGGCGGGCAGAGGCGCAGCTGTTACCTGGCACGGAGGCCGGGCACACGACAGGCTCGCAGCGGAAAGCCGGCGCTTCTGTGGCTCCACCAGGGCTGGAAGGACCTGTGCAGAAACACTGCTCTGCTGGAAACGCCCTTGGCTCCCCCTGCACACCGTTCAGTTCAGGCCAAATAGGAAACAGACGCTAACACCACCAGCCCTCTGCACCGGAACCTGCCAGAAGGATTCCAAGGACAATCAGGAGATACAGGTGAACCTGGTCTTTCAATCTGTGGAGGAGACACTAAGCCAGGGTCAGCCTGACCCTCCTGGAGGATGAATGAGCAGGACTGAACCCCCTCTTCAGGATGTAGGAAAAATGGACAAAGAGTTCAAAATGGTGACAGATGGAGAGCTTAGGAGCAGAGAGGAGTGATTACACAGAGGGAACGAGGTTTCTCAAAAAGGAGACCAGGCGTGTCCCTGTGGTCCCGAGGGTGAGGCTCTGTGCTTCCAGGGCAGGGCTGAGGGTGTGGCCCTCTGACGGCCTCTCTACGGCAGTAGACTTTAGAAGAGCGTGCATTATGGGAACAGATGGGGCAAGGATCTGGTGTAAGAACGGACCTATGCTCTCTATTTTGTAACAACCTGTAAGGGAGGAGGGGCTCCCAGATGGCGCTAGTGGTAAAGAATGCAGCCGCCAGTGCGGGAGATGCAAGGCACGAGGGTTTGATCCTCTGGGCGGGAAGATCCCCGGAGCAGGAAATGGCAGCCCACTCCAGTATTCTTGTCTGGAAATTTCCGTGGACAGAGGAGCCTGACAGGCTACAATGCATAGGGCTGCAAAAAGTTGGCTATAACTGAGCGACTGACCACATAAGAGAAAAGAATCTGAAAAAGTATACTAAAAACTGCACCGTGGTGCTGCAGACCTGAAAATAATACGTTGTAAATCAACAATGAAAGTGAAAGCGAAAGCTGCTCAGTGTCCGACTCTTGGCAAACCCACGGACTGTACAGTCCATAGAATTCTCCAGGCCAGAATACTGGAGTGGGCAGCCTTTCCCTTCTCCAGGGGATCTTCCCAACCCAGGTATCAAACCCAGGTCTGCATTGCACTCGGATTCTTTACCAGCTGAGCCACAAGGAAGCCCCCCAACTTCAATTAAAATATACACTTCAAAATTTTTTAAAAATAATGGTGCAAGCATCTTATTCTAGCAAGATCTGTCTATCCATCCATCCATCCACCTCATTTCATTTCTGAAAAGGTAAGCCAAGAAAGTTGCTCAGTCATGTCCGACTCTTTGTGACCCTGTGGACTGTCGCCCACCAGGCTCCTCTGTCCATGGGATTCTCTAGGCAAGAATACTGGAGTGGGTTGCCATTTCCTTCTCCAAGTAACTAGCAAAGAAAGTCTCCTGAAAAAATGACTCAAAGGTGAACTCTAGCTGACTTAAAGATGTGAAATGCAGTGATGGGAAACTCATGGGAAAAAAAGGCTCTGCGTTCATTGCAAGGCACGCAGAAATTCAGTGTGAAGAGTTGTGTTCAGTATGGCTCTAAACCAAGTGAGTGTCAAAATCTGAAAGAAACGCGTGTAATAGACATTTGTCAGGATGGGTTACGTATATCCTTCCATAGCACTTGACACACAGCACATGCTTTATAAACATTTACTGGATGAGGGTCGCAAAAGTTTAGTATTGTAAACTCTGAGGCTCTTGATGAGGCTCCCTGAGCAAAGAGCTTCAGTCCTGCATTAGGAAGTTGAAGTGTCTGCTTCTGAGAGCAGACAGGTGTCTTTTGCCCTGTAAGCGTCGCCATGTCAAGGGCCCGCAGGGACAAAGCATCTTTCCTGGTTTCTGACTGTCAGCCCTGAAATCTGGCCCAGTGACATCATGCCCTTCCTTCACCTTCGCATCAGCGTGACTCTCCAGTTCTGGTTTTCTCACTTTGTTCTCCTGGATTTTCATGACTCAGAGTCACGTTAGTCTGGTTTTTCATGTACAGGGAATCGACTGCAAAGATAGGTAGCCGTGATTCTGCTGCGTCTTTTAAAAGAATGACTTAGTTAGTTTGGTGGTGCCAAGTCCCAGTCGTGACAGGCGTTATCCAGTTCCCTGCGCACGGGTGGAGCCTGGGCCCCCCTGCATCGGGATGCGGAGTTTCAGCCGCTGGGCCACCAGGGAAGTCCCTCAACCAGGATTCTTTCAAGACGACTACTTACCACTGGGCCACCAAGTCGGCTGCATAGGTGTCCGTATTGGACACCCCATGTGTGCCAAACAAGCTGACCCTCTGCATAGAAACAGCCTGCTCTGAGGCTGGGGGCTCAGATGAGCAACCCACGGTGGGCTTGTGTTATGAACAACACAGGGTGCTCTGCTTCTAGCCGCTCTAGAGTGAGGGCAAAACTAGCAAGAACCATTTGCCTCATTTGTCCCTGAAGATCTTAAATGAATGAGACCTGTTCTGGATTGGGGATTAAGACCAAAACCCACCCAGAGTGTTGTAGGCAGGAAAGTTGATTGTGGAGATGATGGATTCCAGAGTCAATGTTTCACAGACCCCAGGGCTGATAGGGTTTTTAACTTGCGCTTTATTATTATTCACATATATTGCATTATCTTTTTAAAAATGTTCAAAATTCTTTTACCTATTACTTTCCACTAGGGTTTATCCCAGGATAGTGACTATCGTTCCCTGTGCTATACAGTAGGAATGCGGAGTTCCCTGTGCTATACTGTTTATCCATTCTATACACCACAGTTTGCCTCTGCTAATTCTAAACTCCCATTAGGAGCTGCCATTAGGACTGGGAGTTCACTGCTTTGGGCGGCCAGGTGTGTTTCCTGGGGTGAGCACATGTCTGGAGACTGAAGGTGGGGGCTAGGTGCTGCCGGTACTACATGGGGCACAGACACGTCTTCTCTGTCCCCTGGAACTTGTATACTTGGGACACCAGTATGAGTCATATAGCCACCCAGGCATTGTGGATTCAGTCATCGCTTATTCATCCATGCATCCGCTATTTTTTAAGCTAACTGCCACGTGCCAGGCAGGCACTGTTTTAGGTTTGGGGACTCTGATTCATCAGTAATGAACAGGACAACCAGGATTCCTGCCCAGGAGGGCTTTAGAAGGTGCAAGCTCCCTAGGCTGGAGTTTCTTTCTTGGTGCATTTCTGGGATAGCAATGCACCACGTGTGACAGTTCTGTGCAGTGAGAGCCCGGAGAGCCCAGCTCTCTGTGGCACCGTCTCTGAAGGTCGCTGCGGGGGGCAGCTCGTGACACAGGAGCAGACCCTCTGGACGACCAGCCTGGCTCTGGGGTCACCTGTAGGCTTGCTGGGAATCTTTTGCTTGCTTCTCTGAGGCCTGGGTCCAGCTTGCTGCCACGTGAGGGCAGAGGACCAGTTTCTGCTGCGATTCCCTTTGACGCTGGGGCTGGAGGCAGGTCCAGGCAGTCCCCGTGAGTGCGACTGTGCCCCCCGCTCCCACACACGCCCAGGTCTCCTTCCTAACAGCTGGGGAGCTGGACTCCAGGCACACTAGCCGTCACCAGATGCAGAGGTGACAGCCCATACAGGCACACCACCTGCTCCCACAGCCGCACAAGCACTAACCCCTGATGTCTGTTCTGTTCTCCCGTGGGTCTCCTGCTCTGGCTGAGCCCTGATGGATAGCCCGCCTTTGTGCCATTGACACTCTGACGTTCTAGACAACTGCACCAGGGCAGACTACCCATCAGGGTTAGTTGTTAAGCAAATAGCTTAATAAACAAGCAAATTATGCAGTAAGTTTAAGAGGGGAAGGTGTAATGGAAAGAAAATTAAAGAGTCAGAGGGACCCAGGGCGGCGGGGGGTGAATGCGGGCAGAGAGGTGTGGTGGGACACAGGGCCGTCATGGTGAGCCTCTCTGAGGTGGGATGTGAGGGGACTGGAGGGAGGGGAGGGACCAGCCAGAGGAAGACTCTGAGGGCAGGAGGACGCAGGACGCTCCTGAGGCAGGGGGATGCCAGAGCACTCCCGGAGCTCCCAGGAGGCCCGCGTGACCGGAAAGAGGGGGCAGAGGGGACAGAGCAGGTGAGGCCCTGGAGGCTCTGCTGTGTGTAGCGTGCATGCATGCCTGCTAAGCGGCTTCAGTCGTGTGTGACTCTCTGCAGCCCCACAGACTGTAGCCCGCCAGGCTCTTCTATCCATGGGATTCTCCAGGCAAGAATGCTGGAGGGGGTTGCCAAGCCCTCCTCCAGGGGATCTTCCTGACCCAGGGATCGAACCCGCGTCCCTCACGTCTCCTGCATCGGCAGGTGGGTTCTTTACCGCTTGCTCCCCCTGGGAGGGGTCAGCAAACACAGGTCTGGTGGCCACATCTGGCCTCCTGCCTGTTTTTGTGCATCAGGTCTTACTGGCACTCAGCCGTGCTTGTTCATCTCCACATTACCCACAGCTGCTTTCTGGCTCCTGCGGCAGAGCTGAAAAGTTGTGGCAGAGACTGTATGGCCTAAACAAGCAGAAACAGTCAATCAAAAGATTTCCCGCTCCCTGGTCTAGAATCCGCTGTTTTGCCTTTTACTCTGAATGAAGTCTAGAGCTATTTCAGAGCTTTGGGTGGAGGAGAGCCATGCTCAGACTTCCCTTGAAAGTGAAAGCCTTAGTCGCTCAGTTGTGTCTGACTCTTTGGGACCCTGTGGACTGTAGCCCATCAGGCTCCTCTGTCCTTGGAATTTTCCAGGCAAGAAGACTGGGGCGGGTTGCCATTTCCTTCTCCAGGCGGTCTTCCCAACCCAGGGATCAAACCCGTGTCTCCCGAATTGCAGGCAGATTCTGTGCCATCTGAGCCACCAGGGAAGCCCTTACTTCAGGGTTATTCCTGCTGCTGTGTTGAGAGCAGACAGCAGGAGGCAAGGGCAGGAGAGGGAAGACACATTGGGAAGCGACTGCAACAGTCTATGCTGAGATGGGAGTGGCTTGGTCGAGAGCGGCAGCAGGAGGGAGCAGAGGGGGCTGGACTCTGATTATCTTTTGAAGGCTGAGCCAAGCCGACAGATTGTATCTGGGCTGTGGGAAAAACAGGAGTCAGCAATTGCATGATTGGAAGCATCTTAAGAGCTGGTTTCAGGCCTCGGAGAGGCCTTGGGGGCCACGGGAATGGGATGCTGCCGGGCTCCCTGCGCAGCTGGAGCAGCGCTGCCCTGTCTGTTCTATGTGTTGGACTTTCTGCTGGAAGGAAGTCTAGTTTTCAGTCTTGGCTCCGTGTTAGCGCCACCTGCGAAGTCTGGCGAGGTCCGCTGCCTGGCACCCACTCCCCCCACCAAAGTCACTTCCCTGGCTTCCCTGGTGGCTCAGACACTGAAGAATTTGCCTGCAATACAGGCGACCCAGGTTCGATCCCTGGGTCTAGAAGATCCCCTAGAGAAGAGAACGGCTACCCACTCTAGTATTTTTGTCTGGAGAATTCCATGGATAGAGGAGCCTGGTGGGCTACAGTCCATGGGGTCGTAAAGAGTCATACATGACTGAGAGACTAACAGTTTCTTGACCTGAGCACTAGGATTCATAAAAGGTTCCCAGATGATGCTTTGATCAGCCAAAGTTGAGAACCACTGCTCTGATATTTTCTGTGAACAAACTTTCTATGCCTTGCTTTTTAGATTTGAATATTGCTTTTTAAAATGAAAACATTTCTATTGGAGTACAGGTGAAATAAATTTATTTACAAAACAGAAACAGACTCAGATCTTGAAGTTAACTCTATGCTACTTGAATGATGGAAATGGGTTGGTTTAGGTCTAGAAGGGTGCAGTGGAGTTTGTCTTTTCTCTTCTAGCACTTGGCACCTTCACAACACCTACCTGAGTTCCTTTGAGGAAATTTTCCTTCTCCCCTTTGTCCTTGGCCTTGCTGGTAATAACGCCTGTCTTGTCATCTCTCAGGTGAACTTCCTGGGTCTCGTCTCAGCTTTTCCCTGGTGCAGTCAGATGGCAGCTGTTTGACCTGAGCCCAACCAGGTGGACACATGGATGTCAGAGATGGCTGCAGGTGACGCTACAGCAGCGGCCACACGCTGCCAGAGTCTGAGCAGGATTTCCCACCGCTGGGTGGCTGCTGAGCCCTGCTCCCGGCTTCATGGTCCTCAGTGTCCTGGTTCTTTCCACCCATCCCCAAGCCTGCCGCCCCCACTTCCTGTGGCGTCCTTCAGGCCCTTTGCCCTGCCCTCTATCAGGTCAACAAATTCCCTATTGCCTAAGTTAGCTTTAGTTGCTAATCAAGAACCTTCCCGAGGCAGAATGCCTGGGTAGCTCTCTTTTCTCCATTTGTACCATGACGTTATTCCAGTCTATTCATTTGGCAACTGTGCAGTGTGGTGTCTTTCATGGAAAAGAGCAAACAGCAGAAATAAGAATCTATTAAACTGGGCTTATTTGATAGGGAAGAGACAGATACGAGTTGGAGCCCGATCCTTCAGAGGTTAGAACAATCCTTTATAAAATGAGCATGCTGCTGCTGCTGCTAAGTCGCTTCAGTCGTGTCCGACTCTGTGCGACCCCATAGACGGCAGCCCACCAGGCTCCCGTCCCTGGGATTCTGCACGCTAGAACACTGGAGTGGGCTGCCATTTCCTTCTCCAATGCATGAAAATGAAAAGTGAAAGTGAAGTCGCTCAGTCGTGTCCGACTCTGAGCGACCCCATGGACTGTGGCCCACAGCTGCTGATAATTCCCAATAATTCCCAGGTGGTGCTGTGGTAAAGAATCCACCTGCCAGTGCAGGAGATGCGAGAGACACAGATTCCATCCCCGGGTCAGGAAGATCTCCTGGAGGAGGAAATGGCAGCCCAGTCCAGTACTCTTGCCTGGAGAATCCCATGGACAGAGGAGCCTCTGGGGCTACAGTCCAGGGGGTCACAGAAGAGGTGGACACAACTGAGTGAGCGCCAGCACGCGAACCGTCTACTTCTTGAAACACACGCATTTGATTTGATATTCCAACAGTCGCAAAGTCTTTGGTTGAAAAGCAATGTAGATAAAATCTTCAAACTGGTGAGCTAACAAGACTTCTGTCTGGAGCCGCGTGTCTAACATCCAAAGGAAGAGGGATCTGTGTTGGCTTCAGTGCTGTAGGAAGCTGGCCGAGACAGAATGAGAAGCGCAAGAGATTTAGTGTAGGGAAACACCCGTGGTTGATCAGGAGGAGCGGCCATAGAGGCCACTGGAAGGCAACCTCAGGGCAGGCCGAGGGGCTGGCGCCTGCGGGGGAGCGGCGGGGAGGGGGGGCCTCGGCAACCCTCCGGGTGCAGCGCAGCTGAGAAGGCTCGGCTGCGTGGACGGAGCTCCAAAGCCACGGTGGCCAGTCAGAGGGGTCTTGCATCGGCTCGAGGAGACGGCGGAGCGCAGGCATCCGTGAGAGCAGCCCCGCAGACCAACCCGATGTGGACGGTGGGGGTGCATCTCAGAGAGGCAGTGGCCGCGGGTGGCTGGCTAAGCGCGTTCTTTCCTGAAAGGTGTGAGCGGCACCATTTCCGTGGATAGCAAGCTAGAGAGCCAGAGGAGGCAAGACAGGACTAAAAAAATTCCCTTCCTTCTGTCCTTTCTTCCCTCCCTTCCTCACTCTCTCCCTGCCTTCTTTCCTTTTTTTTTTTTTTTCACCTTTGCAGAATCTTAGTTCCCCAACCAAAGGTTGAACCTGTACCCTCAACCTGCAGAGAAAACATGCAGTCCTAACCACGGACTCGCCAGGGAATTCCCAAGGAAGGAAACTCTTGTCTTTCAAAAATCAAGGTCAGCTCCCCACACCTGTGCTGATTATTATTCTAGACCACTTAGGGCCTGAGGACGGTGTATATGAGGGGGAGGGCTTGTTCCTGTGCGCTTTCTGCCTGCTTTAGCAAGAGGTCTTTCAGTCCACTGTTTGAGAAGGATGAGGCATTTTGCAAAATGAGTGCATTTCCTTGCCTCTAGAGAGGGGTCAGCGGTGGGCTCTGGAGGGAAGAAGAGGCATTCTGTTTCTCAGAAGGGGGCCCCTGGGGAGGGTAAAGACTCCCAAACTTCCTGTCGGCTCCAGCTGCATTCCTCTTGTTTTCTCCTCTCCTGAGCCATCCCTTGCCCCTTTTCTACTGAATCATTCCTATCATTATGTAAATGTGCTCTTGAAAAATTTCCCTTTGTCCCAAATTCCTCTGCAATCACCCTCCTATTATTCGACATCCATTCAAGGCCAAGCTCACCAGCTTTCTCTTGTACACATATTCATTCTTCCCTTTATCTGACTCCAACCTCACTGCCCCTTAAAAAAATGCAGTTGTCAAGGGTACCAGGGACCTCCCTGGAGCAAGCTTACCGACCAGGTCTCCGTCCTTGCCTGTGTGACCACTGGCAGCTAACACCACTGAGACCCCCTTCTTCTTGAAACACCTGCCTTTCTTGGTTTCCCATCTCCTGTTTTCCCCCATCTCTCTGGCTACTTCCTCTTTAAGTGTCCTTAGCTGACTCCTCTTCCTCAATCAAGTATGAACTTGGTGCTTTATCCGCTGTCTGAGCTGCATGCTCCTTGTCTCCTCTGCTCTCTCCGTGTTTCTTGGTCAGGATGCTTTGGGCATTTGGACTTACGTGCTAAGCCACTTCAGCTGTGACTGACTCTTTCCCACCCTGTGGACTGTACCCTGCAGGCTCCTCTGACCCTGGGGTTCTCCAGGCAAGAATGCTGGAGTGGGTTGCCAGGCCCTCCTCCAGGGGATCGTCCAGACCCAGGGATGGAACCAGTGTCTGTTATGTCTCTGAAACTGGCAAGCAGGTTCTTTATCACTGGCACCACCTGGGACGCCCTTGGCCAGCTGGGGGAGGGACATTGTTTGTTGTGTGAGGTTTTTATGGCATTGAAGGACTTTTAACATCCCTGGTCTCCAGGCACCTAACTCGCATTGTGAGTTTGTTAATCTGTTTTCCAGAAGCAGAATGTGAAAAGAGGTATTTGTGTCAGTTTATTGGGAAAGAGCTCTCTGAAGAATCGTAAAGGGTGTGGGGGAAGGAAGACAGGGAAGGGAGAAACTGAGACTTGAAGATGTTTTGGGCCAAGTTCCAGCC
Source organism: Nanger dama (assembly GCA_917880005.1). Classification (NCBI taxonomy): domain Eukaryota; kingdom Metazoa; phylum Chordata; class Mammalia; order Artiodactyla; family Bovidae; genus Nanger; species Nanger dama. The sequence continues at coordinate 2,837,058 of CAKJTW010000021.1, read as the reverse complement.
TCAGACAGATCCCTGCAGTAGCTCAGAGTGTAAATTACACCTCTAGTTTGCTCTGGCTTGAGATGGGGAGCCAGCTTTTCATATTCCTACTGTCATGCCCAAGTCGCAAAATCTCCCAACCACCACCAGGGAGCCGATATCCGATGCAAAAGCAAGAGAGTCTTTATTACCAAGCTCAAGCTGGGGCTCCCACTGTTACCGATGCATCAGCTATAGGGAGGAGCCCCAGGTTTTGGATTACATAGCTTATATAGGGAGTATACGTGGGGAAAAAAAGGGATTTCTGGGTAGGGGACGTCTGATTGGTCACTTTCTTTTGAAGGGTTTTGTGTCGGTTCTTGATTGGTCCCTGTCGTCTAGGTAGACCACAAGTTCCTGAGCGTTAAGTCAGGAGATGTTGGTCTGGGGTCCGATTGGCTCGTGGGCGGTGGGGTGAGGTCAGGGGATTTCCAAAGGCTCTTTTCCCGGAACCTTACAAAATGGAGTTTTACTGTTAACAAAATGGAGTAGCTTAGGTTCTTCACTACTTAAATCAGTCATCGCTTAAGAACTGCTGTGTGTGTGTGTGTGTGTGTGTGTGTGTGTTGGGGACCAGGATGTGTGGTGTGAGGGCTCAGATAGGAGCTTGGAAGTGCTTTCAACTCTCCGTGTTTGCAGCAACGCAGTCCAATATCTCAAAAGGAACCCCTGAAGAAAGTTGCAGATATGAGCTCTTAGAAGCAAAGCACCTTGAAGCTGGGGGAGGGATGCTCAGAGCTGGTCAGGAGGATTCCTGGGACCTGAGAGAAGCAGGGGCATCCTCTGTTGTAATTGTCTAGAATGGGAACATGGATAGAACAGGGTGGGTGGAGGCTGAGGGTGCGGAGGAGAAGAGGGGGAGGGTGCCTCTCACCCATGAGAGTAGTTCCTGAGGGGTCTGCTTTCTGGAACGTTCTCAAGGGAGCACCAATAAGAAGACAGCTGTGCAAGTCCCAAGGCGAGCTCCCAAGAGCTGTGCTGGCAGCGCCGGCATCCGGCCTCCTGGGCCAGGAATCCTTCCCTGGGGTCAGCTGACCATTGTCTGCACGCGAGCCTGGGCCTGCGAACGCCCGTCACGGCCTGGGCTGGCCTCGTCCCAGAGCCCCCGGCACCCCACCAGCCTCCACGTCTGGGTGCAGGTGAGTGCTGGCCTTCTTCTCACTGGGGGCAGCGAATAGGCATGTCTGATTTGCTGTGTCTTTCAAACTGAGGTTTCATAATTTAAAAATCACTAATTAGATGAGGTAAACATGGAAAGAATAAATTCTTCTGTTAAAAGTGAGGAAACTGATTAATAAACCATTATAATTACAAGTTTTAAAAGAGTGCATATAAATACACCACAAGTTGGAAAGAGAGTAAAAGAGGGAGCTGGCTGCTTCATTATGTGGAAATCCTGAAAAGCAGGGAGAGAATAATCACCTTCAACCCTGACATTTTAGGGTTTTAACATTTTGATTTAGTTCTTTAGGATATTTTCCATGTATACTTCTTTCACTCCTGTGCAATGTCTCCTGTACAATGCCACGAACCTCCATCCATAGTTCATCAGGCACTCTGTCTATCAGATCTAGGCCCTTAAATCTATTTCTCACTTCCACTGTATAATCATAAGGGATTTGATTTAGGTCATACCTGAATGGTCTAGCTGTTTTTCCTACTTTCTTCAATTTGAGTCTGAATTTGATAATAAGGAGTTCATGATCTGAGCCACAGTCAGCTCCTGGTCTTGTTTTCGTCAACTGTATAGAGCTTCTCCATCTTTGGCAGCAAAGAATATAATCAATCTGACTTCGGTGTTGACCATCTGGTGATGTCCACGTGTAGACTCTTCTCTTGTGTTGCTGGAAGAGGGTCTTTGCTATGACCAGTGCCTTCTCTTGGCAAAACTCTATTAGTCTTTGCCCTGCTTCATTCTGCATTCCAAGGCCAAATTTGCCTGTTACTCCAGGTGTTTCTTGACTTCCTACTTTAGCATTCCAGTCCCCTATAATGAAAAGGACATCTGTTTTGGGTGTTAGTTCTAAAAGGTCTTGTAGGTCTTCATAAAACCATTCAACTTCAGCTTCTTCAGCGTTACTGGTTGGGGCATAGACTTGGATAACTGTGATATTGAATGGTTTGCCTTGGAGACGAACAGAGATCATTCTGTCGTTTTGATTTTGCATCCAAGTACTGCATTTTGGACTCTCTTGTTGACCATGATGGCTACTCCATTTCTTCTGAGGGATTCCTGCCCACAGTAGTAGATATAATGGTCATCTGAGTTAAATTCACGCATTCCAGTCCATTTTAGTTCGCTGATTCCTAGAATGTCGACGTTCACCCTTGCCATCTCTTGTTTGACCACTTCCAATTTGCCTTGATTCGTGGACCTGACATTCCAGGTTCCTATGCAATACTGGTCTTTACAGCATTGGACCTTGCTTCTATCACCAGTCACAGCCACAAATGGGTACTGTTTTTGCTTTGGCTCCATCCCTTCATTCTCTCTGGAGTTATTTCACCACTGATATCCAGTAGCATATTGGGCACCTAATAACCTGGGGAGTTCCTCTTTCAGTATCCTATCATTTTGCCTTTTCATACTGTTCATGGGGTTCTTAAGGCAAGAATGCTGAAGTGGCTTGCCATTCCCTTCTCCAGTGGACCATGTTCTGTCAGACCTCTCCACCCATGACCTGCCCATCTTGGGTTGCCCCACAGGCATGGCTTGGTTTCACTGAGTTAGACAAGGCTGTGGTCCTAGTGTGATTAGATTGACTAGTTTTCTGTGAGTATGGTTTCAGTGTGTCTGCCCTCTGATGCCCTCTTGCAACACCTACCATCCTACTTGGGTTTCTCTTACCTTGGGCGTGGGGTATCTCTTCACGGCTGCTCCAGCAAAGCACAGCCGCTGCTCCTTACCTTGGACGAGGGGTATCTCCTTGTACAGGAGACAGGGATCAAGACCATCCCCATGGAAAAGAAATGCAAAAAAACAAAATGGCTGTCTGGGGAGGCCTTACAAATAGCTGTGAAAAGAAGAGAGGTGAAAAGCAAAGGAGAAAAGGAAAGATATAAGCACCTGAATGCAGAGTTCCAAAGAATAGCAAGAAGAGATAAGAAAGCCTTCTTCAGCGATCAATGCAAAGAAATAGAGGAAAAGAACAGAATGGGAAAGACTACACATCTCTTCAAGAAAATTAGAGATACCAAGGGAACATTTCATGCAAAGATGGGCTTGATAAAGGACAGAAATGGTCTAGACCTAACAGAAGCAGAAGATATTAAGAAGAGGTGGCAAGAATACATAGAAGAACTGTACAAAAAGATCTTCACAACCCAGATAATCATGATGATATGATCACTAATGTAGAGCCAGACATCTTGGAATGTGAAGTCAAGTGGGCCTTAGAAAGCATCACTACAAGCAAAGCTAGTGGAGGTGATGGAATTCCGGTTGAGCTGTTTCAAAATCCTGTGAAAGTGCTGCACTCAATATGCCAGCAAATTTGGAAAACTCAGCAGTGGCCACAGGACTGGAAAAGGTCAGTGTTCATTCCAATCCCAAAGAAAGGCAATGCCAAAGAATGTTCCAACTGCTGCACAATTGCACTCATCTCACATGCTAGTAAAGTAATGCTCAAAATTCTCCAAGCCAGGCTTCAGCAATACATGAACTGTGAACTTCCTGATGTTCAAGCTGGTTTTAGAAAAGGCAGAGGAACCAGAGATCAAATTGCCAACATATGTTGGATCATTGAAAAAGCAAGAGAGTTCCAGAAAAACATCTATTTCTGCTTTCTTGACTATGCCAAAGCCTTTGACTGTGTGGATCACAATAAACTGTAGAAAATTCTGAAAGAAATGGGAATACCAGACCACCTAACCTGCCTTTTGAGAAATCTGTATGCAGGTCAGGAAGCAACAGTTAGAACTGGACATGGAACAACAGACTGGTTCCAAATAGGAAAAGGAGTATGTCAAGGCTGTATACTGTCACCCTGTTTATTTAACTTCTATGCAGAGTACATCATGAGAAATGCTGGACTGGAAGAACCACAAGCTGGAATCCAGATTGGCGGGAGAAATATCAATAACCTCAGATATGCAGATGACACCACCCTTATGGCAGAAAGTGAAGAAGAACTAAAGAGCCTCTTGATGAAAGTGAAAGAGGAGAGTGAAAAAGTTGGTTTAAAGCTCAACATTCAGAAAACAAAGATCATGGCATCCGGTCCCATCATTTCATGGGAAATAGATGGGGAAACAGTGCCAGACTTTAATTTTTGGGCTCCAAAATCACTGCAGATGGTGACTGCAGCCATGAAATTAAAAGATGCTTAGTCCTTAGAAGAAAAGTTATGACCAACCTAGACAGTATATTCAAGAGCAGAGACATTACTTTGCTCACTAAGGTCTGTCTAGTCAAGGCTATGGTTTTTCCTGTGGTCATGTATGGATGTGAGAGTTGGACTGTGAAAAAGGCTGAGCGCCGAAGAATTGATGGTTTTCAACTGTGGTGTTGGAGAAGACTCTTGAGAGTCCCTTGGACTGCAAGGAGATCCAACCAGTCCATTCTAAAGGAGATCAGTACTGGGATTTCTTTGGAAGGAATGATGCTAAAGCTGAAACTCCAGTACTTTGGCACCTCATGTGAAGAGTTGACTCATTGGAAAAGACTCTGATGCTGGGAAGGATTGAGGGCAGGAGGAGAAGGGGACGACAGAGGTTGAGATGGCTGGATGGCATCACTGACTCGATGAACGTGAGTCTGAGTGAACTCCGGGAGATGGTGATGGACAGGGAGGCCTGGCGTGCTGCGATTCATGGGGTCGAGAAGAGTCGGACACGACTGAGTGACTGAACTGAACTGATACTTCTTTCATATAATGTGTTCCCTTTCTGATTTTACAATAAAAGCCTTTGTATATGCTATAGAATATTCTTGGAAAACAGTATTTGAAATTGCTACATCATGTGCATATTGAGCTTTGCTCAACGTTTTCCCAGCTGTTGGATATTGAAGGTTTTTATGCTTTTGTTTCATAAATATCACTGCAATGGACAATATCATAGAGGTCTGTGTGTATGTATGCTTTGGACAACTTCTCCAAGATACCTTATAGCTTGTTGTGGTTTTACACCGTGTCTTTTCCCTTCTCTTGTGTATGAGAATGAGATAAGCTTAGTGACCTGCATCTAATGAGCAGCTCTGGCAGAAGTGATGGGTGTGACTTTGGAGACTGGGTCATAAAAGGCCTACGACTTCTTCCTTGCTTTTTCTTGGGCCATGTGTTCCAAGTACGCCAGCTGACATGTTATAAGGATGCTCAAGCTGTCTTGTGGAGAGGTTCATGGGGTGACCAGCCTCCCGCCAGGCAAGTGAGTCATTTGGGAAGCAAAGCCCGTAGCCTCAGACAAACCTTCAGATGGATGTAGCCCTGGACACATGGGCTGACTACAGCCTTACCAAAGAACGTGAATTAGGAACACCCAGCTAAGCTGCTCCCAACATCCTAACCTGCTGAAACTGGGGGTGAAAAATCCCTGTTGTTTTGGCGGTAATTTTCAATGTAAAAACCGATAATTAATATAGGGCTCTTGATATGTTCAAATTGCCTTTTCAAAAGGTTATACAAATTTATACACTCATCAAAAACATAGATAAAATGGCTCTCTTTCTGTGTTACTTTTGCTACAAAGTTTGCGCTAGAAAGTTAAAGTGAAGTTGCTCAGTCGTGTCCAACTCTTTGCGGCCCCATGGACTGTACCCTACCAGGCTCCTCTGTCCATGGGATTTTCCAGGCAAGAATCCTGGAGTGGGTTGCCATTTCCTTCTCCAGGGGATCTTCCCAAACCAGGGATCGAACCCCGGTCTCCCACATTGGAGGCAGATGCTTTAACCTCTGAGCCACCAGGGAAGTCCATTGTGCTAGAAAGCAAGGTCTTTTATTTAAAGTTGTTTACTTCTTAAAGAAGCTGGCAGAGGAGGAGATCGAGATGGTGGATAAGGAGGAGGCTGAGCTCACCTCCCACGATGAACACATCAAAAATACACCCCTGTGTGGAGCACAGGATAGTGCTCGCCCTAAAGACAATGTGGAGGCCGACAGAGGGGCTCTTCAACAACCAGCAGTGTAAAGAAAGAGCCAGGCTTCCCCAGCAGCTCAGCAGTAGAGTCCACCAGCAATGCAGGAGATGGGGTTTCTATCCCTGGGATGGGAAGATCCCCTGGAGGAAGGCCTGACAACTCATTCCACTATTTTAGCCTTGACATGGGAGCCTGGTAGGCTGCAGTCCATAGGGTCACCAAGAGTCAGACACAGCTGAAGCAAGTTAGGCAAGGTAGGCAGGCAAAGAAAATCCACGCAGAGCTGGGAAGGAAGGGAGCAGTAAATACTAGATAAGCAGTAAGGATATACTGCGTAACACAAGAAGAAATAACCAGCATTGTGTAATAACTTTAAATGGAGTATAATCTATAAAAAAAATCTTGAATCACTATGTTGTATATCTGTAACTGATATAATATTGTAAATCAACTGTACTTTAATAATTAAATAAAGTGGCAGAGAGCCTTGTACTCAAACAATCAAGGAAGAGGAGGGTGTGAAATGTCAGCCCATGGACAGTACAGCCAGGGATTAGCAAGTTGTGTCTTAGGGTGATGCCCCTCTCCACAGGAGTTAGAAATCTTCTGGAGGAGGCAACCTGGTGAAAAAAAGGATAGGCAGGATGTCGGAGAAAAATAGGCTACGTATGCACATCTCAGTAAGCAACTTGAGAGCTGCATAGAAGGAGCACCATCGCAGGATGGTTGGGCTTTGCCAATAGGAAAGTTCAGGAACTCTTAAAACAGTCAGATCTGGTGATCTGGCTGGGAACCATGAGCTCCAGGTGATTCAGTTGGAAGCCTCTGAATGATGGTAAAGAAGTCAGAGATTGGATGGGAGTAAGAGAAGTGTGGAACCGTGCAGGGTAAGAGCCCTGGGGCCCAGAGATAAGGAAACCGGGGCCAAGAGAGGCTAAATGACCTTTATCTAAGTCGCTTAGTGGATATGATGCATCACTTATCTCTATTCTCAAAAATAAGAACTAGCATGAAATCTCCAAGGAGGCACTTAGCAAAGTTTGTTGAATGGCTACATCTATTTATGTCTATGAGCAAATACAGTCATCCAAAGAATTCCAGAACAAACAAACAAAACACCCTTATTATCAGTTAATTCAGTATTGCAGTGACAATGGAGCTTTTGAGCCTCAGTCCCTGTCTCCTGCCCAGCCCTGTTGCTGGGCAGTTCGCTGGGCTTGATTTGTAGGCGGTTACCCCAGGGACGCCAGTGTCATCCGCTCACTGAACACAGAAAAGTGGGATTGTGGAGAGAATTTCTAAATGCAAGAGTGAGTTTATTGCTAAGAGAGGATACAAATGGGCTTGCTGCTTTTAAAATCACATTTAAATACACTGAACATGAAAATATAGAAATTTTTTTGATCCCCTGGTTATGTTTTATAGTTTATGAATCATCTTAGTCAACTTTTCTGGAAAAGAAAGAAGTTGGTTTCACTCCTCAATGTCATGTTACTTTACGTGTCAATTGACCACACCCTCATTAATCTGGTTGCAGTGACTCAGCAGTTTTCAAAAGTCTTAGAGTCAGGGAAGTGTTTGTAAGCCTTTCCTTGCTACATAAGTCAAACACATAAAAATAATCATTGTCATATCACAATAGAATCATCCCTTAAACAAAACCCCAAATTTCCATTTTTCTCTACACTCTTGAAAATTTAAAAACAGGGAGGCAGATTTGCAGCAACATGGAGGGATGGGGAGATTGTCGTTCTGAGTGTAGTCAGACAGAAAGGGAGAAATATTGTGTGACATCCCTTCTCTGTGGAATCTAAGACTAAATGGTACAAATGAACTTACAAAACAGAAACAAACTCACAGACTTAGAGGAGAACTGTTGGTTGTGGGGTGGGGGGCGGTGAAGAGGGGTGAGGTGGGGAGATGGGAGGAGGGAATACTTAGGGAGTCTGGGATCGACATGTACAAAGACGTGTACACACTGCTGTATTTAAAACGGACAACCAACAAAGACTCAGTGTTACGTGGCAGCCTGGTGGCAGGGGAGTTTAGGGGAGAGTGGACTCACGTATGTGGGTGACTGAGTCCCTTCTCTGTTCACCTGAAACTGTCACAACATTGCTAATCAGCTATACCCCACTACAATCTAAAAAGTTTGAAGAAATAAGGAGGCAGTGTTCTTACATTAAAACATCAAGAAAGCTTTGAACAAAATGTGGTGTTTGTAGGTTTTCACATAGCCTCACATATGAGAATGAATATGCACAGTATAATCAACCACTTTCGATTTCTCTGTTTCCAAAAGCTCATCCACTTCTTGTCCTCTTTATTTTGAGTTTATAGAGCACTTGGGAGCCACCTTTTGTGAGTGAAAATGGAAAGCTGTGTTGCCTGATCAGTCATGGAAGCCTAGAGCTGTTGACTGCGCCTCCTCACCAGCGGGCGCTCTGAGCTGCCTGTCCCGGTGCTGGGGACGTAGGAACCAGAGCAAGACTCTGGTCTTTACCGCCTGCGTCCTCAGCCTGCTTCACGTCCGGAGAAAACCTTCGCTAAAGAAAAAGCTGGATCAGAGAACAGAACACTGCCGTTTGCAGCACAGAGGCAGACGGGCATGCTAAGTGAAGCGAGCCAGAGAGCAGAAGAGAAGCGCCCATGTGATGCCACTCATATGTGGAATCTAAACGATGACACAGATGACCCTGCCTGTGAGACAGTCAGAGTCGAGGACAGAGAGAGCAGACCGGGGTGCCAAGGGTTGGCTGGGAGTTTGGAGTTAGCGGATGTGAACTACGATGACTACGATGTGCAGAGTGGATAAACAGCGAGGTCTTGCTTATAGCACAAGAAAAAAACAAAGTGTGTATATATAGAGATATAGATACAGATACAGATATATCCATCACATATATACATGTGTGTGTAGGCATAACTGCATTACTTTTCTGTGGAGCAGAAGTTAACATAGCATTGTAAAGCAACTATACGCCAACTGAGAATTAGAAAAAATATATTTTGGGAAAAAGGAGAAAAAAGATGAATTTCACAATTAATACAGATAAAGCGTGCACTTAACCTGGCAACAAATAAACGAAACAAATCTGTGATAACAAAACCACCTTCCTCCACTTCCGGGAGCCGCGGTGAGGAGGCCGGCGCCCACTCCCGGGCAGGCTCGCCCTCCTGCAGTCCTCCGCTGCCGGCTTGGTGGTCTCCAGTCCCCCGGAGCCCGCCTGAAGGGTCTGCCTGCGAAATCGCCTGTCACGGGCCTCCCCAGGCTGAGGGGTCGTGCCCACTCGATGCATGGTGGTCTACTGCAAGTGACGGAGTCCCTCACCCTCCCAGTCTTGGAGACAGGGTACTGCCCTGTCTCCCTGGTGACCCCCGAGCCTCACGCGACGTGTGGAGGTGGAAGAAGGGTGGGGATCAATGCCAGGCCAGGCCTAGCAGCTAACAGGAAGCTCCAAGGCGGGCTATGGACCTCAGAGCGTGTGACCCAGGTTGATCTGTCTGCTCTTAAAAATATCCACTTTAGAACTTCCTGCTGGCTCAGTGGATAAGAATCCGCTTGCCGAGGCAGGGCGCACGGTTCGATCCCTGGTCCGGGAAGATCCCCCATGCCTCGGATCAACGACGCCCGTGGGCCTCAACCTCCGAGCCCGTGTCCCAGAGCCCCGGGTCCACAACGAGGCAAGCGGCGCGGTGGGGAGCCCGCCCGCTGCGGGAAGAGGCGTGCCCACTCGCCGCACATGAACGCCCTCGCAAAGCAGCTTTAAGACCCAGGGCAGCCCAAGATAATGAACTAATTAAATGGTGAAAGAGTAAGACCACCTCGGTCCGTGCTCGGCTGGCCCACGCTCAGCCCTCATGGGGGAAGAAGCTTGACGGGATCTCAGTGATGCTCATCCTTCCAGCTGACTAGGGAGGGCCAGGACAATGCTTTCCTTCACAAAAGCAATGCTTTTTTGTTTGATTTGTCCTTTATCAGCCTCCGAGTACCTGGCTCCAGGTGCAGAGAGGGAGGTGAGAGAGGGCGTGTCCTGGGTGGGGGCGGCTGGTCGGCTGCCCAGGCTGGCTGTCCCGGGTGTCATTGTCCCTGCAGGGCCGCCACATTCTTGGCTTTGCACAACTGTGATATTTCACTCAGTGTGAAAGGGATCAGATAATCCAACCCACAGGACTGATAAATATACCCCAAGACCCCAAACTATTCATCTACAAGGGAAAATCTCACTAGACACCAAAAGGGAAATTCGTATTAGCTGCAGAGTGTGTTCCGACTGCTCTAGGAAAACTTGTGCAGGAAAGAGATGTCTAAATCCCAGGCTGCATGGAGCATCGGAGGAGGGAAAGCGATGAGTGTCACTGAGCCACGAGATGAGACGAGCTACTGCCCTGGTCCCTGAGCCACCAAGCCGGCTGTGTGTTTGTGCTCAGAGGCCCTGGATGTGGCACCCATGAAAAAGTCCTTGGATACTGACTTCCTACTTACATGATCGCAGAAGGAGCAGTTTCTGCTATCAACAGGATTTCTCCCGACAAGGCAAACCGAAGCTGTCATGTCTCCAGTTCCACATTAAAATGATAATCCAGGACACCTGGATTGGACTTCCGTATTTACAAATCCCTAGAGTTCTATGTTGGCGCGCATTAATTGCTGCATTTAGCTAATTTCATCCATCATGTATTAACTCAGTAATTTCATTCTTACAAAATAAATAATGTAACAAAGTGGTTACATTATTTATAGGTTTGGGGGTCTGGGCTTTGCTTCTCACTTTGATAACAATTTTTGGGCACTTGGTACACACTCTCTGTAAGTACTAAAGATAATTATTTGTTAAGCAGGGCTTTTCAAAACTTCAGCCTCCATGCATGTGTGTCATCAAATCAGAGGAGAGGGTTCTGATCAGTGGCTTAAAAATGAAGTAAAATAAAAATATTAGAATTCATGGACACAGGTAAATGTTTTCCATGTATTCTGTGTACTACATTGTGATGTAAACTGTTTTTCTGCCTCTGGATCAGTGTTAAATAAATTTATAAACCCCACCCTAGAGCTCAGATCTTCACTTTCTGCTTTAGAGAGCAGGATGCTCATTGTATAAGAAGATGTTAGAAAATTTATTTAGATGAAACTTTTGCCTGGAGGGGAAAGAGCCCTGTTATTGAGGGGACAGTCTACGTTCTATGTCAGAGGTCTGTAGAAATATCCCATATTGACAGCGTGTGATAGGAGGTAAAAAGCAGGTGCAAGGTATGTCCAGCCAAATGTAAATGAGAAAGTAGCTGAGAGGAAAGACTTCTGGACACCGGCTGGTCACTGCTTCTCTGTAACTCAAGCTTCTCCTCTTGCCCTGGGGCTTGGGGTTCCAGATGGTCAGAGCAGAACTGCGCTGGGCTTAGTGAGTTCCGAGTGATACAGGGTCGTGGTTTCCTGCTCAGATTCAGCCGGTCAGAATGAATAATGAGATTCTGATATGAAACTTAATTCTCTTAGGAAATTGTTTTCTTAAGCATGAATATACAGAATATATTTGGGCATTCTAGATAATTGTTTGGTAAACTCTTAGAGACGAAAATGCATTTTACTTTTTCCTGTGGAGTCCAGTGCATTACATTGTGCCACTGTGTTCATGGACAGGTAGTGCTGAGTATTCTAAATGTCAGGCTGCACCCATCCACCCATCCATCCATCCACCCACCCATCCACCCATCCACCCATCCATCCATCCACCCATCCACCCATCTACCCATCCACCCATCCATCCATCCACCCATCCACCCATTCACCCATCCATCCACCCATCCATCCATCCACCCATCCATCCATCCACCCATCCACCCATCCATCCATCCACCCATCCATCCATCCATCCATCCACCCATCCATCCACCCATCCACCCAGCAACCCAGCCACCCATCCATCCACCCATCCATCCATCCACCCATCCATCCATCCACCCATCCACCCAGCAACCCAGCCACCCATCCATCCATCCACCCATCCATCCATCCATCCACCCATCCATCCACCCATCCACCCAGCAACCCAGCCACCCATCCATCCACCCATCCATCCATCCACCCATCCACCCATCCATCCATCCACCCATCCACCCATCCACACATCCACCCATCCACCCATCCACCCATCCACCCATCCATCCACCCACCCATCCATCCACCCATCCACCCATCCACCCATCCATCCATCCACCCATCCATCCATCCACCCACCCATCCATCCACCCATCCACCCAGCAACCCAGCCACCCATCCATCCACCCATCCATCCATCCAGCCATCCACCCATCCATCCATCTACCCATCCACCCATCCACACATCCACCCATCCATCCATCCACCCATCCACCCATCCACCCACCCATCCATCCACCTATCCACCCATCCATCCATCCACCCATCCACCCACCCATCCACCCACCCACCCACCCATCCACCCATCCACCCACCCACCCATCCATCCACCCATCCATCCACCCATCCACCCATCCACCCACCCATCCACCCATCCACCCACCCACCCACCCATCCACCCACCCACCCATCCACCCATCCACCCATCCACCCATCCACCCATCCACCCATCCACCCATCCACCCATCCATCCACCCATCCACCCACCCATCCATCCATCCATCCATCCATCCATCCATCCATCCATCCATCCATTTGTCCATCCATGAACGTGCCCATCTGTCCGTCCATCCATTCATCCATTTGTCTGTCCATCCATCTATCTATCCACTCATTTGTCCATCCATCCATCCACCCCTTCCTTGCTGAGCGCCTATGTACTCTCTGCAAGCAGTTTGCCCTCTTATTGTGCGTTTTCAATTCCAGGAAATCTTAGGTTGGGTGGGAATTTGACAGTTGTCTGAGATAGCCCTTATCAGATGAATGCATCTTCTCTATAAGCTCTTCTGGCCAGTTTTTGCAACATGGGAATCAGTTCAGTTCAGTCACTCAGTCGTGTCCGACTCCTTATGACCCCATGGACTGCAGCACGCCAGGCCTCCCTGTCCATCACCAACTCCCAGAGTTTACTCAAACTCATGTCCATCGAGTTGGTGATGCCATCCAACCATCTCATCCACTGTCGTCCCCTTCTCCTCCTGCCTTCAGTCTTTCCCAGCATCAGGGTCTTTTCCAGTGAGTCTGTTTTTCACATCATGGACACTCTTCTGAATGAGAAGGTTCTTCTCTGTGTTTCTTTTTCACTAATTCCCCTCAGAAGCCTTTTGTCTGACCCCTATACAGCTAAGGATTTTGAAAAGCTGCTTTTCACCTGCTTGTCCATCCCAGTTCCTCAGCGAGTTTCTCATTGCCTGGTTTCAGAGCTAATCTTAATCTAGCCCGATGACAGGTTAGGATCCTCACTCCCATCCGAGGTTGGGGTCAAGGCCGTGGCTGGTGTCTGGCAGGTGAAAGGCCTGTCCCTACCCCAAGCGGCACCCTTCGCGCTCCCGCTCTGTTGCCCAGCCTTGTTCCTCTGTTCCTCTCTGATTTTGCATCGAGGTTGATACCGCAGCCTGAGTATCACACTGACTGGGGCCCAGGCCACCTTCCAGTCCTTTCCCATCCATCTCTCCCCAGCCATTGGATGGACAGATGCAACCTGAATCCTGCCCCCCGCCCTGCCCCCCAGCCCAGCACTGTGATGCCCACATGTGCTATGCAGGCGGAACCTTGGGCACTGATGCCATCTGAGACTGCGTCTAAACAGCCAGGTCCTCTGAGCATTGTAATCTAGATTCTTGGTTTATCTCCTGAGGCCAGTCCAACTCTCGCACTCTCTTCTGAATTTCTCTGCCTAATCTTCTCTTGGCAGCTCCTCTGTGAGTCTCATCAAGTTATGCAGTTGGTTCTAATCCTCCGTATCGGTCCTAATTCTAGCCCACGGGGCCAAGTCTATGAAGCGCTTCATAGATTTGAAGATGCTCACTGTTTCAATTTTCTCTTGCCCCCTAACAAATCACCATGGCTCAACACATTGACGGTACCTTTTATTGCTAATGATCTTGCAGTCTGGCCAAACTCAGTGGAGGGAAAGCTTATTTTTGCTCCACGTGGTGTCGGCCACGGTAGCTTGCTGAAGTGAGGATCTATATCCAAGTGGATCACTTAGATGGGCTTGCAGGGAGTGCCACGGGGCCTCCGGCTGGCCCCTCAGTGCTGCCCTGTGTGGGTCTGCCCTTGTGGCTGCTGCAGACTCCTTCTAACAGGGTGGCTGGGTTCTAAGTAGGAGGGAGTGGAAGCTGCCAGTCTGGGATTGGCACTGTGCCACTTTCTCCCCATTCTCTTGGTCAAAGTCATCATAGCGTGAGCCCAGATTCAGGAGGGTAGAAATAACAGCTTTATTTTTTTAAAAGGATAATCCAAAATTTTTTTTATTAAATACATTTCCTATGACTTATAAACTTCCATTGGAAACAACTTTCCTGTGCCATAAATAGATATTGTAAATGTACAAATGTTTAAAAGGATTAGTGCCTAGAATGTATAAAGGACACTTGAATAAATGGAATAAAGCAAAGGAAGTAATACAAAGTAGCGCTTAGAAGGTGTGACTGTAAACTTGGAGAAGAGGAAACCCAGTAGCGAATGAAGTCTGTGAAAGATGTTGAACTTCATATTAAGCAATTTGAATGAGAAGAAGATAACATTTCAGGGCTGTCAGATGTCATATATTTTGATGATGATGTAATTTTGTTTGTTGGCCAGCACATGGAGAAAAGAGGACCCGACGTCACTGCAGTAGAGAGGGTCAGTTTGTAATAATAGTCGTTATGATGTACACCTGAAGCTAATGTGTCATATATTAATAACAACTCAGTTAGAAAGAACATTACTTACTTTACAGACAGAATTTGCAATGTCTCATTTAAAGATCATTTTGAAATGTTCTAAAACCCTAAATTTTATTCCTAAGTGTATGCCACAGAGAAATTCCTGTGTGTGATAAAAAGACCCACTGTAAGCTCCGCTTCTTGATTTAGGGACTGGACAAACATCTTGCAGCCGCTTGCAATCTCGCCTGTACCCGGAGGCTCATCTCACCTCGCTCTCCTGCGTCACCCCACATCCCATTCCTTCAGTCTTCTCTCAGCTCGAAAGTCCTTGTCGCTTTCCCACTACCTTACATGGCATCAGTCCAAGCTTTATCAAGATGCCTACAGCATTAACTGGAACAACAATAGTCATGGTCATGCCAGACACTGAGATAGGGCCTAGTGATGCTGAGATGATGAAGACACTGTCCCTGTCCTTGAGGAAAGGTGGATTAAAAACTGCTTTATCCCCCTTCCTCTGATCTAGCTTTAACCGTCCCCCCACTGCAGGCATCCTACCAAGAACATAACGTGATATTTTAGTATAAGCCTATTATAGAATATGGAGAAGGCAACGGCACCCCACTCCAGCACTCTTGCCTGGAAGATCCCATGGACGGAGGAGCCTGGTAGGCTGTAGTCCATGGGATCGCTAGGAGTCAGACACGACTGAGCGACTTCACTTTCACGCACTGGAGAAGGTAATGGCACCCACTCCAGTGCTCTTGCCTGGAGAATCCCAGGGACGGGGGAGCCTGGTGGGCTGCCGTCTATGGGGTCGCACAGAGTTGCACACGAGTGAAGCGACTTGCAGCAGCAGCAGCAGCAGCAGCAGCAGCAGCAGCATTACAGAATATAGAACAAGGAGTTTCACCTTCTTTCTATAAAAGCTTACATCTTTCTTGATATAACCCAAGGTCATGCTAACTTCCTGCAAAGCTACATTTCATTGCTCACTGACCCTGAACTCATTACTGACTATGACTCTAAGGCTTCCTTTTCTAATGTCCCGTTGGTATGGCATGGCACTTGTGTCTTATACTCAGAAAGCTCACATTTGGACGCAGTTTATCTACTTAACATTGAAAGCTGTCCTTGTCAGGTTTAGACTTGTTAGATCTAAGTTACTGTTCAGCCTGTAAGATATTTTAGACCATCATCTCCTGCCTAACATAGCAGTGTTCAGTCAACACAAAGGTGATGTTTGTGCCCTTAGGTGCTCAGGCAAATAGCTGGTGACAATGTTAAGTAGTCTGAATGCAGTCCCTGCGATCTGCCGCTGGAGGTCTTCAGGGGCACTCGGGAACCGCCACCCGGCTCGCAAACTGTTCTTACCCCTGGCCGCGAAACCTCATCTGATCCAACAGTGTACTGTGAAAATAATTCTCCACATATCTGCTGAAGTCCAAGCACTTTTCCTCTATGGCACATCCCAGATCTCATGGCCCAGGAACCTGTTGGGGAAGAAAAACTATCCCGCAGATACAATACTTTCTCAATGAAAATATATTGTGTCCCAAACAGACCTACTCCTTTTCTAGGCTCTTAACTGACTTAAAAATATCATTTTGTGTTTTCATAATTTCTCCTTTGAGAATTAGTTTGATTGAGGTTATAATTCATGAACAACAAATTACACTTGCTTAAAATGTATAATTTGGCATATGAAAGTGAAGTTGTTCAGTCGTGTCCGACTCTTTGCAATCCCATGGACTGTAGTCTACCAGGCTTCTCTGTCCTTGGGATTTTCCAGGCAAGAGTACTGGAGTGGGGTGCCATTTCCTTCTCCAGGGGATCTTCCTGACCCAGGGATCAAACCCAGGTCTCCTGCATTGCAGGCGGATGCTTTACCCTCTGAGCCACCAGGGAAGCATCTGTTATCACATATATGTGGAATCCACAATGTGATGGAAATCAACACATCTACAAAACCAAGACAGACTCAGAGACTCGTGCCTACCGAGGGGGAGGGGGTGTGAGGGAGGGATGGATGTGAGTTTAGAGTTAGCAGGTGCAAACCATTACATATGGGATGGATAAATAACAAGGTCCTACTGTAGAGCACAGGGGACTATACTCAGCATCCTACAATAAGCTGTAATGGAAGAAAATATAAAAAAAAACCATGGCTGAATCACTTTGCTATGTAGAAGATGTTAACAGTTTTGTAAATCAATGATACTTCAATAAATTAAAAATATTAAATGTATTCCTTGATGCATTTTGACAGACTTATGAGGTATATAATTTAAGAGATGCATAATCATACGCAAATGCATACTTTGATGCACTTTGATGTACCATTGAAACCACCCCCATGATGGAGCCTCAGGACATTTCTGCCACCTTCCAAGGCCTCCTCTCGTCCTCTCTCCATCGCTTTTCTCATCCGTCCTCGGTCCTCAGGCAGGCTCTGGTCTCCTTTCTGTCATCACTGGTTTTCCTAGAGTGTGTTACAGATGTGCTTGTACCGTGTGTACTTTCTTGTGCTTGGTTTTTCACTCAGCACAATGGTCCTGAGGCTCGGCCACATTGCTCTTCTCCCAGGACTGTGTTCCTTCTTATCGCCGAGTGGTGTCCTGTTGCAGATATCTGTTGCTAGACATTTTTCTAGTTTTGAGCTCTGATGACTATAGCTGATATGAATATTCATGTATAGATCTTGGTGTGGATGTGTGGTTTGTTTTTTTTTCTCTTCTGTACCTAGATGATTTCTCCTTTAAAAAACTTTTATTTTATTTATTTTTTCACAGATTCTTCCTACCTAGAATTAACACCACCATTCTGCAGTTTTAAAAACCTAACCTATGGCCTATTTTGGAAACTGCAGAAAAGTAATCCACTTCCAACCTTTTGGAATATCTTGATAGTTCCTCAAAAAGTTTCCATTTACAACTTCTCTCAATTCTTGGAATATAGTTCCATAACTTAGAGAATGTATTCTCTTTTGGCTAACAGATTTTGGCATAAATTTTCCTGAAAACTTAATGTGTCAGACTAAGCATTTTATGTACATTATTTCATTTTCTGCTTATAACCATCTTATAAGAGAGATGCTACTTTATTTTTTAGCAGATGAAGAAACAGAAGCATAGAGAGATGATGTAACTTGGCTAAATTCTGACAGCTGAGCAGATAACTGGTTTGAAGCTAGTGATTCTGGCTGGAGCCGGAGTCAAAACCATTTCACAAGATAAGATAGATAGTGGTGGTTATGATAAGTAACTGGGCGTTCAGCATGGTGAGTGTTTATAACAAGAAGGTTCCTCTGGGTGAGGACAGAGGGAAACTTTCTTGACAGGGCTGAAGTGGGTTCTGAAAGCTGGGATGAATTTGGTCATGGTGGGGTGGGGACAGACTGATATAAAATTCAGATATACAGGCAATATAACCAGAGGCTCAGGGGCAGGGATGGGGCACCACTGAGCTGCCTCAGTGCAGAGATCTGTGCATGACGGGACAGGGGAAGAGCGACCTGGAGCCCAAGCTTGCTCTGTTTGCACCCAACACACCAATGAATTGGGAGATGAGATTTTGGGGCAAGGAGTGACAGCTTTAATCGGAAAGCTAGCAGATGGAGAGATGGCAGACCAACTCATTAAAACACACACACACACACACAAACCCAAAACGAAAAACCAGAAAAACACATCCCCTCAGTCTGATTTTGGCTCCTTTTACACAGAGGAAGAGGGATGGGAGGGCACTCTGCAACACCAGCCATCGGCGGCCGAGTCGCTTCAGGCGTGCCCGCCTCTGTGCGACCCCACAGACGGCAGCCCCCCAGGCTCCCCCCGTCCCGGGATTCTCAGGCAAGAGCCCTGGCGTGGGTGCCGTTGCCTTCTCCAACGCAGGAAGGTGAAACGTCAAAGTGAAGTCGCCCAGTCCTGTTGCGAAGGTAGGACGCGTGGGACTGCTAATGATCGCTTGCTTAGAAGAGGGGCCCGCTGCGATGACCAGCGGCATCGCTAACGCTGGCCAGTGGCCTCTCTGATGCTGAGGGTGCCCGCCGTGACGCTAGCCAGTGGCCTCTCTGATGCTGAGGGTGCCCGCCATGACGCTGGCCAGTGGCCTCTCTAAGGCTGAGGGTGCCCGCCTTGACGCTGGCCAGTGGCCTCTCTGATGCTGAGGGTGCCCGCCTTGACGCTGGCCAGTGGCCTCTCTAAGGCTGAGGGTGCCCGCCGTGACGCTGGCCAGTGGCCTCTCTGATGCTGAGGGGCGCCCGCCTTGACGCTGGCCAGTGGCCTCTCTAAGGCTGAGGGTGCCCGCCGTGACGCAGGCCAGTGGCCTCTCTAAGGCTGAGGGTGCCCGCCGTGACGCTGGCCAGTGGCCTCTCTGACGCTGAGGGGGCCCGCCTTGACGCTGGCCAGTGGCCTCTCTAACGCTGAGGGGCGCCCGCTGTGATGCCCATCGGAGGCTGAGTGCCACTGCCTCGATTGCTTCCTAACATCCAGGTGCCTGCCCTGCCCCTCATTATAAGCTCTTAATGGACAGATCTTAAATATATATTTTAAAAAATTCTACAAATGTATACATGCATAGAACCTCACTCGAATGAGATAGAAAACTGTTCATCATCCAGGATATGTGCTCTCTTCAGACAGTCCTACGTCGCTCCGTGACCCCCCTCCTCCACTCTTCTGACTTATCGCTGTGGACTGGTTCCGACTGTCCTGGAATACCCCGTAAATGGAATCATGCAACATGCACTATTTTGCGTATGATGTTTTCTGACCTGACAGTGTTCTGGAAATCTGTCTGCAGTGGTTGCACAGATCTAGGCTTCCTCCCCTTCGCGGCTGAGGTGCTTTCTGGGTGTGACTACGCCACTGCTTGGCCAGCCTCCAGCTGGTCTGGGTTGTTTCCAGTTTGGGGCTGTTAGGACTAGAGCTGCTTTCTGTGTGGACCTTCTTGTGACCATATGGTTCTATTTCTTAGACAAGTAGCTCGGAAGCCATGGCTGGGTCATATGGTAATCTTTTAAGAGATGGCTGCACTGTTTCCCACAGTGTTTAAATTTTTAAAATATATGTTTAGCTTCGTGGGTTCTAGACATCTTATTCCTATAAAGCCTACCGCAAGACTTGTTAAGAATGCAAGATTCACTTTAGGCTTACAGTAGTATTTTCTGTGACAAGGAGGACTTGGCAATTACAGATGGCTGGCTTAGCCATCAACACCCCTTCCCCCCATAATTATGCTATAAATTAGGGGTGACTCTTGAGCTAGAAGTAAGAACTTCGATTTCTGGAAGGTGAATGTGAAATCCTCCAAGGTGTTCTTAAGTGGTGTCTAAAGGAAAAACATGCTATAATGTCACATAAGTTAATAATTTTAAGGAGCCTGTAGGCTTGGCAGTGGACTTAAATGCTTAACCATAATTCAAAAATGGCTTAGAGAAACTTAAAAATGTGAATCATTAAGTGGGTCTGAAATTATGCTCCTGACATGTATGTGTGACACACGAGAGCACTTACCTGGGAATTTATTACCAGCTTCTGAGCAAACAAAGCCTGACCTACATTTGCCTAAAGTCAGCTGTCTTTGGTTAATCCTATGGGCTTCTTTTTATTAATGACACGGTTGCTAATGTGGTAGAACATTGTCATTACCGAGCAGCACAGCGGGATGAGCTGCAGCTGTTTCTCCTCTTTCTGAACCTACCGAGTCATTAAATCTGAGTTTAGGAGGAATACAAGTTGTAAAGATTATTCAAATTCTGATTCAGAAATAGGACTACTGGGAAATTGTAGGTACATAAAGTAAAACTTTGAATCAATCAAGGATCCTTCTTTTTGGTGAAGGTTGAATGTTCAAAATTGTTCCTTACATTTTATTTAAAATGGAATGTCAAGGAAATAGAAGGTGAAGGAAAGAAAATCGAAGAACAGCAATAATTACACAGTAAGTCTCTTTTATTGCAGGGAAACTGATGTATTGTTACTGCGGAAATATTAGGAAAATGATTTTCTTTCAAAAGATCATAGCATTTTAAGAATCTTAATATTAGTTTAACAAGGACTTGCTTTTATCCTAACAAGCCAGAGAAGCGCTGATTTCTCGTCAGTATCTAAGGGAGATTTTGTTGCACCGTTTGTAGATCTTCCTTGCAGAATTTTCTCTTCTTTTAGAATTCTTACTTTGCCTTTGGTGACAATTAGTCCTTTGTAAAGGGTATGAGCCTGTAGTTTCCAAACAGAGCAAAGTTACCTTAGGGTGGCTCAAAAAAATGTTCAGTTTTTGAGGCAAGTGCGTGTGTGTGTGTGTGTGTGTGTGTGTGTGTGTGTGAAGTCGCCTCAGTATAGTGATATTCAATATTTGTTGAAAACCACAGAAACTATCAGCCCAAGATACTTCATGGTTTCTCCAGTATGACTGGACTGCATCCCCTTCCAGGGGGTCATATGTAGTTGCTGGATTTTGACAGCTGCTGTGTTAAACAGCAATCACCACCTGGAACACCAGGTGTGTGAGGGTTGTGGGCGCCAGTCCACACTGATTCCAAAGTTGTGCAAGGAACCACAATGTGCACATCCTGATTAATAAGTGCTTGTGATTATTTAAGGATGAAAAAAAGCAGGTTTTCTTTCAATTATGCACATTATTTTTTCAAATGGCTACTAAATTGTTAGGACCAAAAAAAAAAACCAACTTACCAAATTGTATGGACCTAACTATTTAGTACATAAAGCAGCTGATTATTTCTTTGGGGTTCGGAATGCTGTGAAGACAATTTCTAAGTCACTTAAGGATCCCTTGAAAGTGAGAAATTTTAGGAACACCCAGTATAATCTGATGATTGTGAGGTAACTTGTGACCTGTTATTTCCATTACTGTGTTTTGGAAGTTATTTTAAAGAGTTGGGAGAAGTAGAGTTCACAGAGAAGGCTTTTTGTCTTTTATTTAAATTGAAGTACAGTTGATTTACAATGCCATGCTAATTTCTGCTGTACAGCAAAAAAATCACAGACTTGGATTACTGTGATACTGAATGGTTTGCCTTGGGAACGAACCGAGGTTATTCTGTCATTTTTTGAGATGGCACCCAAGTACTGCATTTCAGACTCTCATTGACTGTGAGGGCTATTCCATTTCTTCTATCGTTTGCCACAGGATATTGAAAATAGCTCCCTGTGCTATACAGTAGGACCTTGGGGTTTATCTATTCTATGTTTAATAGTTTGCCTCTGCTAATTCCAAACATCCAACCCATCCTCCACCCCACCCCCCCATAACGAGGTATTTTTGTGTGACATCCATAACTGGTCTCTCTACTTGGGCTCAGGGGTTGGCCAAGGGTTTGTGCAATAGCTGGTTCATTCCACAGTACGTTCAGTCATGAAAAGTGTTGCTGGATGCATAGTTTATACAAGGTGCTGGGGTGCACATCTTTGCTGAGATGAGCTCACAGTCCTGCAGAGGAGGCACGAGGTTAACCAGATAAATTAGAATACAAAGCAAGAACTACTGCAGTTGAGAAATGAGCTCAACTTTTGGGAACACTATGCCAGGGTGTCTCATTATGTCTGAGGGAGTCGACAAGCCCCATCTGAACTGGATCTGAAAGAGTTCCCCCAACTCTAAAGTATGTGAAAACCTGTTGACATAGATCACTATATGTTTATATACAGGGTATATGGGTAACTATAGACTAATTTTTTCTTTTTTAATTTGATTTTTATTTTATATTGGAGTACAGTTGATTTACAGTGTTATGTTAGTTTCAGGTGGACAGCAAAGTGACTCAGTTATACATATACATATATATATTCTTTTTCAGATTATTTTTCCATTTAGGTTATTACAGAACATTGAATAGAGCTCCCTGTGCCCTACAGTAAGTCTTGCTGCTTATCTATTTTATATATGTGCTTAGTTGCTCACTTGTGTCCGACTCTTTGTGGGCCTTTGGACTGTAGCCCGCCAGGCTCCTCTGTCTATGGGACTCTCCAGGCAGGAATACTGGAGTGGGCTGCCATGCCCTCGTCCAGGAGATCTTCCCTACCTGGGGATCGAACTTGCGTCTCCTTTATTTCCTGTATTGCAGGCAGATTCTTTACCCACTGAGCCATCAGGGAAGCCCCATTTTATATATTCTAGTGTGTAGATGTTAATCCAAAATTCCTAATTTATCCCTTCCATCCACCTTTCCCTTTTGGTAACCATAAATTTGTTTTCTAAATCTGGGAGTCTGTTTCTTTTTGCAAATAAGTTAACTTGTATCTTTTTTTTAGATTCCAGGTATAAGTGATCTTATATGACATTTGTCTCTGCTAATGTACTTCGCTTGGTATGATAATCTCTAGGTCCAATCCATGGGGCATTATTTCACTCTTTTTATGACTGCATAGTGTCCCGTCGTGGGCACTTACCACATCTTCTTTATCCATTCCTCTGCGGATGGACATTTAGGTCCTTTCCAAATCTTGGCTGTAGGGAATGCTACTGTGAACATTGGGGCGCATATATCTTTTTGAATCATGATTTTTTTCTGGATGTATACCCAGGAATGGAATTGCTAGACTGACTTTTTTTTTTTTTTTTTTTTTAATCAAGGTGCTAGTAACAGCAAAGAAGTTTAGTAAAATATTGCTGCTGTGCTGGAGTCAGAGGCCAGGGTGAGACACAGGCCTGGCTTTTTCATCAACTCACTGGGAACCCTGGAGCATAGGTGGCAGGAACCTTCTCTGTCTATAACCTGAGACCATCAGATTACATGGTCCTGGTGACTCTAAACAACATAAAATTTAACAGAACACATTTTAAAAGCACATGCTTGGTTTATGAAACAAAAGAAAATTTTAATTGGAAAGCACTTTAAACTTTTTTTTTTTTAAGTAATGTACTATTTGGTTAAATAATAGGAGACATCTTGGAGGAGATCTCAGAAATAAATGCTTTAATCTGGAGTTACCCTGTCTACCGTTCACTTATTTGTCTTCTGGAAATGTTTATAATCATGAAGGGTTGGCTCTGTAATGGATCCTTTATATTTTTCACAGCGAATGATAAAATCAGTCCTGCAACAGCCCTGATGTTTTGACGCATCTTTAATTACACTGATGCTCGTAGATGTTGCTAAGGATCATGAGCTTTTCAGATGCTCATGAGAGAAGCTGAGAAGTAGATTCCTTGATGAAAGTCCTGGGTGAGGAGAAAATGTCTGGAATGCGTGTATACTTATTTGTCAAGAGGGCATGGCAACCCACTCCAGGATTCTTGCCTGGAGAATCCTCATGGACAGAGGAGCCTGGTGGGCTACAGTCCATGAGGTCACAAAGATTCAGACAGGACTGAGCGACTGAGCACAGCACAGCACGTGATACTGTTTAAGGTCTCTGAGGAAACTGCTATTTGAAATTATTTAAGATAGCGAAGCTGAAACTCCCAATACTTTGGCCACCTGATGCGAAGAACCGACTCACTGGAAAAGCCCCTAATGATGTGAAAGATTGAGGGCAGAAGGAGAAGGGGACGACAGAGGATGAGATGGTTGGGTGCATCACTGACTCAATGGACATGAGTTTGAGTAAGTTCTGGGAATTGGTGATGGACAGGGAGGCCTGGCGTGTTGCAGTCCATGGAGTTGCAAAGAGTTGGATGCGACTGAGCGACTGAACTGAACCGAAGATACTTAGCATTGGAGGTGGCAAATGAGATTTTCACCAGATTCTGTTTATTCTGCTAGTGTGATGACTGGGGAAATGGACTTGGAGTGAGCCGCTGTGACAGCTTGGAAAGTTCAACTCTCTGAGTTTCAGATCTGCAAAAGAAGGCTGGCAATAAGGCTGCTTACCTTGCAGGATGAAAAGGCGTGGGGCATGCGCGCACACTGTTGCTTCAGTCCTGTCTGACTCTTTACGACCCTGTGGGCCACAGCCTGCCAGGCGCCTCTGTCCATGGGGTTCTTCAGGCACGAACAGTGGAGTGGGTTGCCGTGCCCCGCTCCAGGGAGTTTTCCTGACTCGGGGACTGACCCCGTGTCTTCTGTGGCTCCTACTTTGCAGGTGGATTCTTACTGCTGAGCCACTGGGGAAGCCTGAACAGAGGCGGGAGATGCCGTGAATCGCCCCATTGTCTGGCAAAGCAAAGGCACTCGAGGCAGATTTGTTACGGTCGCTTGGGAAGACGGTATGGCGGGGCCAGATGCCAAAAGGACGGGCCCGTGTCTTGGATTAGGAGCGTACTCGCTGTGTAGCCTCAGATGAGTCCACGATCATCTTCCAATCCTGAGTTTTTCATTTGTGAAACTGAACCTATCGAGTCTGCTTTCTTCTCTTCTAAGCGTGTTGTGGGGACCAAAGGAGAATGAGAACGTGAGAGTACCTGCTGCCTGCGGCGGGCCAGCGGCGGGCCAGCGGGAGCGATTCCCGTGGGGCGGGAGTGCCCGCACCATCCGCATCCCGGCGCACAGAGCGGGTCTCGGGCAGACGCAGGAGAGACGGAGGCTTGTTCAGCGTCTTCCCCGCAGCACAGCCATTGACCGTCTCCAAACACACTGAATTCAGTCCACTTCTTTGCCCCCTCTGCTGCCATCTTATCTCAAGATAGCATCCTCTGTCGCTGAGGGAAGTGGCCTCTTTGTTGGTATTCTGCTTCTACTCCTGATCCCTTTTAAGCCGTTTCCCACTCAGTTTCCAGAGCAGTACTCTTCTGCGTAAAGCCCTCTAGTCGCTTCCCATCACACTGGGAAGAAAATCTATACTCTTGACCTCGAAGTCGCGTACAGTCCAGCCTCTGCTTAAGTCTCTGACTTGATCTTTATGTTGCCCACTGCACACCAGCCTCAGGAGCCATCCTTCTGTTCTTTAAGAAGGCCAAGTTCATTCCCAGGAGCATCGATCTATTATAACCCTTGCCCTGCCAGTCTAGCACATGCTTCCTCCTGATGGTTATCCCAGTCCTCTGGCAGCTGTTTCTTGTTATTTTTTGGTCTCCCTGGAGAGGAATTTTCTGGCCATTTTATTGTGCTATCCTATTCTCATTTTCTCCATAGCTTTTTATCACCATCTAACTTTGTTTTTGAAGGCTAGCTTCAGAAGAACAGTATTCTTCTCTATCCTATCTTATGTGTCATTCTTAGGAACTGAAAAACACCTGGCATACAAGAGGTGCTAAAAATCCATTAGCTAAATGGACAGGGGTCAACATGAGGAAAGACATGTTTATTGTTATTAACTTTTTACCTGTTTCACTTAGAAGACTCTAAAGGACCTCAAATCTCCTCCAGGATAGAACTTCAGAGGCTTGAATTTACCTTCTTTGTGTACACCTCATGTAACCTGGAATGGCTCATAGCTTCTAGAAAGACCTAACTCTCTGCTTTGGGGATAGAGTTGACATCTGGGGAGGATAACACACAGAGAAAATAAGACTGAGGTCACCACCAGCAGTAGAATGGATCTGTAGCGGTAGAACATCTCCAACGAATGGTTATATATTTATTCAATGGAATATAAGCAAGAGAACAATGTTGCTACTTGAGGCAGTATCGTGCAGTCATAATGATGAAGGACAGAAGCAGCTTAGTACAAAGTCAACTGCATGATTCCACTTATTTGAAGTCTGTATACAGACAAAACTAATGTATGGTGACACAGCTCAGGATGGCATTTACCTTTGAAAGGAAGGTATTGACTAGGATGGTACATGAGAATATTCTGTTACGTGTGTAAAAATGAATCCCCTTTTATATTTAATATGTGCATGCTTAGTCTGTCCGTTATGTGTGGCTGTTTGTGACCCCATGGACTGCAGCCCTCCAGACTCCTCTGTCCATGGGAATTCTTCAGGCAAGAATACTGGAGCGGGTTATCATGCCCTCTTCCAGGGGATCTTCCCAACCCAGCGATAGATCCCAGATCTCTAGCATTGCAGATGGATTCTTTGCCATCTGAGCCACCAGGGAAGCCCAAGAATACTGGAGTGGGTGGCCCGTCTGTTTTCCAGGGGATCTTCCTGATCCAGGAATTGAACCGGGGTCTCATGTGTTATGTAGGTGGGTTTTTACCAGCTGAGCTACACAGGGTCAGCTGGCAGGAGACATGGCATCCTGGATTCCGTGGGTAGGTACAGTAGACCAGCATGCAACTTCCCACTGTTTGGATTAACATATATACATGGACACACATAAAACAGATAACCAACAAGGGCCTACTGTGTAGCACACGAAACTTTGTCCAATATTCTATAATAGCCTATAAAGAAAGAATTTGGAAAAATAGATATGTTAACTGAATCACTTTGCTGTACACCTGAAACCAACATAACATTGTTCATCAACTATACTTAAATATAAAATAATTTTGAAAAAAATTTAAATAGGATAATATTTTAAAAATTAAAAAAATGAGTAAAAAAGGAAAGTGAAAAGACCTCACCAATGTATCCTTCAAGATGCAATAATTAGCCTAATCGTGGGGTCACAATTCCAGTGCCCAGAGAACTCACGCTCTTCAACATTACTCAATAGTTGAGATTTCAGCAGCAAAAACAAGCATGGGAAATGCTGAATTCTCAAATTTAAAAAGAAAAGCATAAACAGTGACA
The DNA here is from genome assembly GCA_917880005.1 of Nanger dama. Lineage (NCBI taxonomy): Eukaryota > Metazoa > Chordata > Mammalia > Artiodactyla > Bovidae > Nanger > Nanger dama. The sequence continues at coordinate 2,809,565 of CAKJTW010000021.1, read as the reverse complement.
CACATTGCAAGCAAAATTTAGCTTCATGGCAACAAAAAAATCAGACCACCCTCTGATTAAAAAAAAAAAACAAAACACAACATAAATTTCTGAAGCACAGGAGTCACAGAGGTTTTGATGGGACAGGCTAATCAAGGGACGCCCTTGCCACCTAACCCCGTTCACGAACAGTTTCCTCTAGATTGATGCAGCATCTTTCTCAAGTACCGTACCCTGCCCCCCCCCAACGAACTCTGTGGAGTAAAAGAGAGGGTCATGGGCAAAGGGTCTGCAGGCAGGGGATGCGGCGTCCTGAGGCTTGTACAGCCATTTAACTAGATGAAATGACAGCGCTGTAGACCACTGCTTGGAGGACTTGCATTCTCCACAGGTTACGGGGTAGCTATTTATTCTTTGCAAACAGTGTTTCCTTTCCTCCTTTTGGCTCAGAGTCCCTCGGATTTTTCAGAATGATCAAGTTCTTGGAAATACGTTTCATGTGGTTTGTTTTATTTTTAAAGATGGGAGGGGCATATGTGTGGTGGAAAAGCCAGCTTCCAACGTGAAATCCTTTCCTAACTTCTTCACAGGACGCTCACATTTCCAAACGAGCTTTCATGACTGACATTTCGAAGAGCGTCATGTTTGAAGTTCTTCGCAGAAGACCCAAGTTTGGCTTGAAGAGCTGGCTTGAAAAGCACAGTTTCCTTATTTCCATAGAACAAGATAGCTCATCTAGTTTGCAGTCTGCAGCTGTTCAGAACTGGGTGGCGTTGTGAAAGTGGGGCTTTAGCTCCTCTTCTGAAGTCCCTGTGGGCTTCCTCTTTGGTTGTCCTGTCTTACTGGGTCTTCCTCAAGAACAATCCGTGTTTCTACCACGTTCTGTCCTGGCTTCTCCAGCGTGTGCTCATAAGCACCAAGCAGGCCTCTTCATCACTAGCTGCCTGGACTGTTCCTTGCAATAAACCGTGCACTCTGCTTTGCCGCAACCTGCCGTCAGAGGGCTGGTTTTACTGTGTTCAGGCAAGCTGACCCAAGCTTGGTTTGGTAACAGTTTGAGTTGAGGTCCTAATATTTAAACCCAAAGGGTCCTGACTGATCTCTTAAACTACGTTGGGGTCATATTTACAGCAGTCCACATGTGAGACTATAGTTCATTTTCCTTTTGAATTTTAATATATTTTTTTGTACACCCTTATTCAGAGGATTTAAAATATATTATCTAGTCATCTGCAGTGATTTGTGTCTTAATTTCATATTTCAATGCATTTAAGTGATCATGGATTTCAGTGACCATACCTTCATATCAACTCGTTTTTCTGTGTTCTCTGGTTTTATTTTTGTTGCAAATGCTTTTTGCGTGTTATGAATTTGCTCTGTAAACTAAGGCTACGCAAAATCGATTCCCAGTTTTTAGTGAGCTCTTACTCTTTTGACGGAAACAGCAAAATGACTGAAATGTTCCACATTTCATACATCATAAAGCAATATTATATCATGAAGTAGTAATCAGCATTCCCAATATTATAAATACTTGTTTGCAAGAAACTGCTGGCGCTTGTAAATTTCCTTCTGCTACTCCCACCCTTCTGAGTTATGACCAGGAACAGAATTCTGTAGTGGTTGTTTTTTTTGTCTTATTGCTGTTTCAATGCAGGCCTTTGTGATTAAGGAAACTTGGGGTGGTCCAAAGGGCTGTGTCAAAGGAGTGTGACGTTAGTGTAAGTGTAATGTGGTTTTGTACCTTGAGTAGTCACTGAACGCCATTTGTGCTCTGAGGACATTTTTAGGCTTCAAATAAGATCCATCACAATATTCCTACCTGTGTAAGCACTGGGCCGCTGCCGGCCCTGCCTGCCTGCTGGCTGAGTGGCCCCAAGGAGCTCAAGGTGTTCTTCATTGTATGCCAGCCCGTGTCTCGGAAATTCTGAACATGCTGGAAATAGAAGGGAAATAATGCGTGAAGCTAAGAAAAGAGCTTCAGAAAATGAAAGTGGTAGAGAGGTGTTCTCCATCCTCAGGTGAGGCACCCCAGCTTTCCGGGGCTGAGTGGGGGTCCCTGTTCCCTCTGGCTCCTGCTTGCATGGGGGAGCTCACGGCACGAATGCTTTCTAGAAGTGGGTTGAAAATTAGATTTTTTGGGGGTGGAATAGATGTGCTTTATGAGAGCAATTTTCCAAAGCTGTAGTTCTTAGCAAGGAAGAGCTACAACATTTGGAAAGTCCCTAATGCCCAACTGGTTGGGATTCTTTCCAATCCAAGTTGTCAGTCATCAGCTGTAATGTGGTGATGAAGGAAGAAAGTGAGTATTTCTATCCACACCTTCCATAGTAGATAAATGTGTGCCGCTCCATTTTAAATTTATTCCGTTTGCTCTGTTGCTTCAGGTTTGTTAAAGACAGTCTGTATCTGATGAAGTTACCTCTGAAGGGAGGCGAACACCTTATTTCTTACCAAATTTGATGTTATTTGTTACCAGATGTTGTCAAGAAGATTTTGGCAAACATCAGGGTTCAGTCGGTGAGACAGAGTCAGCATATGATACCATAATACCATGCCGTGCATTTACACACACACACACACACACACACACACATATGTATATACATACATGCACACACATATATACATATATACACATACATACATACATATATATACATACATATATATATATGGACTAACTGGTCATAGCAGATTAGAAATTTATTTTTCAAATCACTAATCACATTTCAAACCTACATTTCTAGCTTTGCACTTTTATTAACAAAGGTAGCTAAAATAAATAAATAAATAAAAGGTTGCTGGTCGCTAGTCCCGGTGTGAAGCTGGCATTGCCAAGGGTGTCGCATTCAGACGGCCACTAGGAGGAGCCCAAGCATCAGACAGAGAAGAGCACACACCAGGAAGTGGGTCTCGCTGCTTGGGGCAGTGTGTTAAGACCACATTGATTCTTAAATGGAGGTGAGGTGATGTGTGGGCCTCTTGCCCAGGTCAATGTCACTCCGGGGGTGTTTATGCTGAGACGCTGGTATGTATCCGAAAACATAAAAGTAACTGTGATAGCATGGGCGCCATCTATTCTTCACTGGGCAGCCGCTGAGTCGCTTCAGTCGTGTCCGACTCTGTGCGACCCCATAGGCGGCAGCCCACCAGGCTCCCCCGTCCCTGGGATTCTCCAGGCAAGAACACTGGAGTGGGCTGCCATTTCCTTCTCCAATGCATGAAAGTGAGAAGTGAGAGTAAAGTCGCTCAGTCGTGTCTGACTCTTCACAACCCCATGGACTGCAGCCCACCAGGCTCCTCTGTCCATGGGATTTTCCAGGCAAGAGTACTGGAGTGGGGGTGCCATTGCCTTCTCCAGGGCAGCCAGCTAGATCTTTAAAAAATGCAAACGAGACCATGCCCTGGCCTGGCTTAAAGACTTCTAATGGCGGCTCTGCACTTTGGGAATTAACTACGTGGTCTCAACCCTGGCCTTCCAGTCCCTGCTTTATCCAGTTCCCACATCCCTTTCTGGAGTCGTCTCATGCCTCTCCCTGGCACATTCACCTTCCAATGCATTCTAGAACGGCTCCTTTTCCACTTTAGGGACTTTTGGTTTCCTCTGTTATTCCTGATCTTGGCCGGCCTGAGTCCTTCTCTTCCCTGGAACCGGGCTTCACGGTCACCTTGAGAGCTTTGTTTCCTGACACTTACTTGAGAACACTTCCGCCTGCCCCCCTCCTCCCATGAAGTTTCTGTTCATTTCTTCTTAGCATCTGTTGCAAGCTGTCCTTCCCTTGGTCATTTTTGTGTTCGCCGTTCGCCGTTTATCACTTGGTTTCCATTTTAAGATTTATATTAGGGCAGGAACATGGCCTATTTTGTTTCAATCTGTGGTGCGGAAGGTCCGCTGGAGGGAGAAATGGCACCCCCTCCAGTGTTCTTGCTTGTGAGATCCCATGGACAGGGGAGCCTGGCTGGCTGCAGTCCATTGGGTTGCAAAGAGTCAGACATGACTGAGTGACTAAATAACAGCGGTCTATTTTATCACTTCACGATCTACAGGGCCTAGAAAAATTCTTGGCACACAGGATGTGTGCAATAAACATTGGTTGAATGAATGAGGTTTGATTATTGGAATTTCCAGAACATGATTGGGCCAAGGCAACCCTGAAAGAATAGCTGTGAAATGTTGCTGGTGAATTTGAGGTTCTTTCTTGGTCAAGAAAAATTCAGAGCTGAAGCAGAGAGGCTAAGAAAGTCATATGGGCTTGCTCAGAGGCTAAATCACATCTGAGTCTTTTGCAACCCCATCAACTGTAGCCTACCAGGCTCCTCTGTCCATGGGATTCTCCAGGCAAGAATACTGGAGTGATTTGCCATTTCCTTCTCCAGGGAATCTTCCCAACCCAGAGATCTAACCCACTCCACTGCATCACCTGGGAGGCCCTAAGTGAAGAGACAGTTTATTCAAGCCAGGATACACTCTGGTGGCTCAGACAGTAAAGAATCTGCCTGCAAAGCGGAAGACCCGAGCTTGATCCCTGGATTGGGAAGATCTCCTGGAGAATAGAATGGCAACCCACTCTGGTATTCTTGCCTGGAAAATCCCAGAGGAACCTGATGGGCTAGAGTCCCTGGCGTCTCTAAGAGTCGGAAACGACTGAGCAACTCAGACCCAGATTCTCAGAGGGAGAGCAGACAAGCAGGTGAAGAGGTGTTGCCCTGGGTTTCTTTGTTAAGCTTGCTTTAGGTGGCATATATGGGGGCTCAGATGGTAAAGAATCTGCCTGCAATGCGGGAGACCCGGGTTTGATCTCTGAGTCAGGAAGATTCCCTGGAGAAGGAAATGCAGCCCACAGCAGTATTCTTCCCTGGAGAATCCTGTGGACGGAGGAGCCTGGGATCGCAAGGAGTTGAACACGACTGGGCAACTTCACTTTCTTTCACTTTAAGTGCAATCAAATGAAGGGGCAGAATATTCCCTGGGGAAGGAGGCATTTGGGATCGACTTTCCTGATTTTCATCCCAGCTCCATGTTCCTGAGGGGAGGAGGGATTTTGTCCCCATCTAGCTTAGATGGGAAGTGTCGTGGCTTTGGTGCTTGCTGAGCATGTCTTATCTGTGAGGCTGATCTTGTGGTAATGAGAGCACGCGAGCTGAAGATTACCTCCAGATGCCGGAGACTGCTGCCTTTCCCCATCTGTCTTTGTCTGCAGCTCAGACCCTTGCCACCCAGAGGTGTGGTTTCCGGCCAGTCTGGAGGCACCTGCCTTCCTTTGTCTTCCTGTGGACCTTGCTGTTTACAGGATGCGTCATTTCCTGCCACCTGGCTCCCGCCCCTGTTGCTCTGCTCATGCCCAGCTGCCTGCCTGCTATACCAGAAACAGTTTAGAAAAAATTAGTCTCTATCTCAGCGACCTCTGCTCATGGTTGCAAGGCCCACTCGCTGGCTGCCCTACAATACAGGTACTGCTCCTCCTGCCCCCAAGAAGAGGCGGCAGATGCTGCCCAATGAAATGAAATCTGAAGCCCCCAGCCCCGGCCCCGGGTGAAAACTAAGGGCATTGCTGGACACACACAGGTAACACTGAGCACAGTATACGGACATCTTCCACCGCTGTCAGTACTGTTTGACCTCTGAAGACGCGAGCTTGCTTCTGAAGGCCGCATCTTCAGCTGGTCGGTGGGATTGCCCTCTGATAGTGTCGCCAGCCTTCAGCTCAGAGGTGGAGACAGAAATGACCCTCGGTGACCCCGTCTCTCAGATGCAGGAAGATTCTTCTAGAAGGTGCTGGTGACTTCCATCTTCACGGAGCCGGCCTCAGAGTTGCAGCAAGCAGGCTCCTTTAAGACAGATCTGTGCTCATGTGAGTGCTCCCAGAAAATTCCTGGCTCTGCTAAAACCATATCTTAGAACTCACTAAGCTTGAGTTTCTGCCAAGCGTATTATTTTACTGGGCATGATATATCTCACTTTTGCCTTGTATTTGGGTTTTATAAATAGCTTCTGATTCCACCAGTAATGCCCAGTAATTATTCAACCTTGTTCATGCTCTCCATCTTCTCAAGAAACTTTTTCTAAGTAGTACTTTCATTTTCCGAGAAAAGAAACACTTGCTTTCTGGAAATGTACTCGGGGAAGATTCCCCAAAGAAATGTATTTGATCCTTTCACGAGAAGAAGGTTGACATATTACCTGTTAGAATCACCATTTCAAAGATGACGCTTACATATTTTAAAACTTGCAGAATAACAAGACAAGCTAACGCTGGCATCTATCTTGTTTATCTCTTTCAGGGGTTACTTTGTTAGGCTGTATATGCCTGGATTTAATTTCTGGGCTTTCTGTTCGCTTCCATTGGTCTATGTGTCTATTTTTTTTTTTTTTATGGCAGTACCATCCTATTTTTATTACTATGGCATTAGTATTCTTTTTATTACTATGGCATTTTATTACTATGACTGTAACTTAAAATCAGGAAATGTGGTACCCCCAGCTTTGTTCTTTTTATGAAGACTGGAAAACCACTTAATTTTGAGTTGGTTTGTTACGCAGCATCATTGTGGCTTGGCGTGCTGCTGCACTCATGTTTCTGAGGGACAGTGACTCTATGCTTTCCAGTTCGGTTCAGCTGCTGCTCTGGGTCATGTTAACTGTGGTTTTAGATGGCAGTGGTCTTGTGGTTCTAGGCACTGGGGACTCGATGATAGAACCTGGAGGTGCTCGTGGCAATGTAGCTAATATTTACGGCTTTTGATAATGATTGACTTGCACCTTTTTCTTTTGGCCATGCAGCATGCGGGGACTTGGCTTGCCTACCAGGGAGCAGACTCATGCCCCCGCCAGGGAGACGTGGTGTCTTAACCAGCGGGCCGCCCAGGAGGAAGCTCATGCCCCCGCCAGGGAGATGCGGTGTCTTAAGCAGCAGGCTGCCCGGGAGGCCCCGATGGACTTGCGCTTTTGTCGGCTACGGTGCTTGTGCTGAAAGTGGTCACTCTGCTGAGAGTACTTCATAGGGCAGCCCACGTGGCATGCTAGAGAGCTCAGATTCTCTGCCAGGTTACCATGGTTTGATTACCATGTAACAGCTCTCAGTGCTACATAATTTTCAAGGAAGCTAAATATACCTAGTTCTTGGTTTCTTGCTAGACTGGGGAAATTGAGATACTGATGGGTTTCTTCTCACTGTTATATGTGCACACATGCATACACACACACACACACACACACACACACACACACAGAGAGAAGACGTAAGGGATTCCTGGTTATTGCTCTGTATGTGTGGCAGTCAATCTGGGCCCAGTTGGCACAGATGTCAGAAGTGGAGGACTTCTTATACTTATTCTCATGATTTTTCAGGAGAAAATACCTTCTCTAGGCCCACGTTCAGCCTTTACAAGAAGGGCTGGTACACTGGTATAACGATACCAATCGGTCATCTTTTCTTTGGCTCAGCACGTATAGTCATGAGAGGCGGAGCCCTGCCTGTTTGTCAGCAGGGGAGCAGTCCGCGTGTTGGGTCCGCTCCGGAGGATCCCGGTCCTGTTGCTGATCTTATCCTATTGTCCGAGGAGGGAGCTGGTGGTGCTGGCTTTTGTTTTCCATATGGCTTCTTTGCCAGTGTGCCCATTTGAGTTACGGGGCACCATCGTTCTCTGTAAGAACCCTGCCACGTCTTCTGAGGATATCGCTCATTCTTGTGGATTAATGGTTAACAAAACTCTTCACTTTTTTACCCTCCCTTTTTTGAATGAGAGTCTGACCTTTGGCTAGCTGTCTGGCTCAGTGTCTCTGGCAGCTCAACAATGACAGACCCATCAACGCTGTCTCCAGGCAGGACTGCTCGTGCTGGGAATGACCTTTGACCGGCACATTGCATCTGGCTTGGAAAGGCTCTAGATACTTGATTGGGAAGCTATGTTTTGGACTTCCCTAAGATCTGAGTCTCTTGGACCTGGGCATGCATCCTGCAGGGACCCAGGAAGCTATAAATCCTGTGGGTTAGCATCTTTCAGGTCAGGGTGGATCCTGAAACCGCCTGATGTGGGTCTCGTCTCCGGGCGTCTGAGCCGTTAGGCTGCTCCGAGGACCACTACAGAAACAGCCCATCCAAAGCTCTCCGTTTGGTAAGCTCTGGGCTCTGTTCTCTAACCTAACAGATGGGCCCCAAGTGTGGCCCTTGACAGTCTTGTGAGTCTGAATGTTTGGTGGAACCTAAGACGATCGTTAGTAGGCATTGCAGACCCGGCACAGGTCCATAGCTCCAGCTGCTGACACACTTGAGGCAGACATCATCTGACCTGGGAGGACTCCATGGCAGATGCGCTGTGTATCCGTCTGGGAGTGATTCTCCATCCCCGGAGGTTCAGGGGCAAGATGCCCATTTCCTTGGAGTTCCCAGACGATGTTGCTAGCACATGAACAGAGTGTTGTCCAGGCAACCTGCCTAAACACCACATCCCTACTCTGAGTCAGAGGATATGGAGAAGGGCTTTGAGAAGGAAAGAGCTTGGGGGCATGATTATGTTGCAGGCAGTACTGGCCAAAGGGTGACTATTTCTTGTCAAACCAAAAGGCACTCACAGCTCGAGGCTCTCAGGAACCACAAGGCAGGTTGCGGGAAAGCAGGAGAATGAACACCCCTCTCAGGCATGCCCCCAACCGCAGGAGGGCCTTCTCTTTTTTGGTGGGGGAGCACAGAGTTCTGGCCCCTCTGCGGTGTCGGGTCTTGCCTAGAGACAGAAGGCAGGTCTGTGGGATGAGTCAAGGGCTCCAGCAGTGGCGTCTTGAATTTTCCTCCTTCTCAAAGCTCTCTCCCATTCCTTGTCTCCAGGTGGGTGTTTCCCAGGAGGAGGCAGGGATGAGCGTGGCCACTCCAGGCCTCCATTTTGCACCTTAGCAACCACAGAGAGTTGGACCATGAAGAAAGCTGAACACTGAAGAATGGATGCTTTTGAACTGTGGTGTTGGAGAAGGCTCTTGAGAGTCCCTTGGACTGCAAGGAGATCCAACCAGTCCATTCTAAAGGAAATCAGTCCTGAAGATTCATTGGAAGGACTGATGCTGAAGCTGAAACTCCAATACTTTGGCCACCTGATTTGAAGAGCTGACTCATTGGATAAGATCCTGATGCTGGGAAAGATTGAGGGCAGGAGAAGAAGGGGATGACAGAGGATGAGATGGTTGGATGGCATCACTGACTCAATGGAGTTTGAGTAAACTCCGGCAGTTGGTGATGGACAGGGAGGCTTGGCGTGCTGCAGTCCACGGGGTCGCACAGAGTTGGACACGACTGAGCGACTGCACTGGACTGAACTGAACCTCAGAGGGGAGAGCATCCTCCTCCCTTCCCTCTGGCTGGCGGGCCCTGGCTGATGCTGCCTGGGCTTGGACCGTCCTCATCACACAGGCCGGAGCGATAGACGCCCTCATGGGGCTGCCTGGGAGCAGACCACTCAGCACACTTGGAACACACAGCATGTGATGGAAGCAAATGGCTTCCCTGAGGAAAACTGGAGGGCGGGGGCGCCAGGCCGTGGGGAAGGACGTGGGGAAGGCTAACCATGGTTGTTCCCCACGCGTCCCTGAGCATCCAGCAAGAATGTAGAAAAGCAGTGATTTGCATTCTCTGGCCTGGAGAATACCGTGGACGGTATAGTCTGCGGGGTCACAAAGAGTCGGACCCCACTGAGCGACTTTCGCTCGAGCACTCTGCTGGTGAGGGTACGCTATGCTGTGAAATGGATGATACACACTGAGACGCTCACGGGCTTCCCCAGCCAGAGCGTGGCTCCTGCTCTCATGAATTTGGGTGAGACTAGAATACAGGCAACGCCAGATAATGTGTAACCAGACCTATTTGCCACACAAGCATGTCTGGAGAAAGTTAATCTTTAAATGTCTGCTCCTACCCTGTTGTCTGGACCTCTTAGAAGACAGAGAATACCATTCCTTTTCCTTAGACGGCTCTCCTCTCAGGGCTATATTAGGGAAATATTGATTTGACTTCCTGATTTGTTAAGCAGCAAATCCAGCAAGTTTTAACTTGTTCACTTGAATTCCATAGCGTGGTCTTAATCAGACCCATTGCAAACCTAGGAACCCAATTGTATTCTTAACCAGATTCTTCTCTCCTATCAGAAGAATAAATGGTGAAACTCTTAAAGATATTTAAAGACTAAATGTTTAAGCCCAGAACTTAAAAGATGAATAAGACAAGCAAAACGAAAAAGTTAAGGCAGAGCCAAACTCTGGGAATTCAGGACATGCTGCCACTGAGGACTTCGCTCTTTTTCTGCAAGTCATTAATGATTTTGACTTTGGTCAAAGGCAGAACAATTCCAATAAGGAGTTGTTTAGTAGCATTTTGGACTGGTTCCTTTAGTGTCTGTTTTTCTCTTTTCTCCTCATTCAATTTAAATGACAAATATAATGCAGTTGGCACAATGGACATTAGACTGTTCCAGCAAACAAATCCTCAGCTCTAACTCACCTGAGCTGTCCTTGAGTCTGTTTTGGAATGCGGGGTGAGGGTGAAAGCGGTGATTACGTAGCAGAGTCAGAACCATGTACTCCTGTTGGTTCCTGACACTGGAGCAGAGTGAGAGGGAAAGCGTCTTTGAGAAAAGAGAAGCGATTTTGTAACTCAAGGACTCTAGTGCCAAGCTCTGGGCTTTTGTTTATGATGGGTGGATACTAATGAGTTCATCTCTTTTCCATTTGATTTTTCTCATTCAATAAAACCGCAAAGCTATGTCCCGTGTTTATGTCTCACACACACAATTTGCAAATACTTTGGCAATAAAGTTAATAAAAAGTTATGAAGATCAGGCAGCCTGCCTTGACCGCCTTCTGTAATCCCTCTGCTGTGGCTGCCTTCCCTGATCCTCTCCTACCACTGTAGTCCTGAGCGGGTGACTCTTAGACCATTTCTCATCACATAATTCCTTATTTATTTATTTATGTTCGTTGACTATCTCCCTCCTTAGAATATAGATCTACGAAAGCTGGAATCTTTGTATTGTTCATGGATGTGTACTGAGTCCCTGGAACAGTATCCACCTGGCCCTTGCTAAGCTTTCGATAAAGCAGTGAATAAAATAAGTATATATTTATTCAAATGATATGTATATATATTTATCTATTATGCACGTATACAAACGCACACATATGTATACATATATTAGCCTTTAGAAGACATTAACTCTCATTTTCTTAGATAAGGTTGAATTTAAAGCAGGAATATAGCCATCTACTTTTACCATATTGCAAATGCAAAAGAATATCATGGAACACTATCTCATACTTTTTTTCCAACAAAAGAAAAAGCTTTTCTTTTTCTGTCATGCAACAAAAGATATCACTTGATAAAGTGTTGATGAAAGTTCATTTGGTAAAAATAAAAATTTCACTTCCATGTAGATCAATTCACTTTTCCCAAAGGGTTCAGGTAAATCAGGGTTTCTCAGTCTTGGCACTATTGACGTTTGGGGCTGGTTAGTTCTTTGCTGCGGGGGATTGTCCTGGGCTTTGTCAGATGTTGAACAGTATCCTGCCCTTGACCTACTAGGGACCAGTGTCATCCCCTTCCCACCAGTTACAGCAACTAAAAATGTCTCTAGACATTTGTCAGACATCCCCTGGCTGAAACCGTTTATCCAGAACAGCCCATCCAATTTTCAATAGTCTCACTGGCTCACCAAAGAGCAGCTCTCTTTCATCAAGCACTCATGTGATCAGCAGAATAATGTCCCCCAAAGGTCCACATCCTAATCCTGGGGACCTGTGAATATGCTACCTTATATGACAAAAGGACTTTGAGATGGGATTCAGGTTAAGGGCCTTTAGATGACGGGACTTTTAGATGACAGGACCTTTAGATGAGGGGACTTTTTTTTTTAGATGACGGGACTTTTTAAAAATATTCTTGTGGGACCAATCTAATTATACACATCTTAAAGAGAGAAAAGCCTTTCTCTTTCTGACTTACTTATTAACACATATATGTGGGATCTAGAAAAAATGGTACAGATGAACACATTTGTGATGCAGAAATACAGACACAGACCTAGAGAACAAATGTATGGACACTCAAGGGAAAGCAAGGGATGAGGTGGGAGAGTTAGACGGACATATATACATTGTGCGTGCATGCTAAGTCGCTTGAGTCATGTCTGACTCTTTGTGACCCTATGGCCCCACCAGGTCCCTCTGTCCATGGGATTCTCCAAGCAAGAACACTGGAGTGGGTTGCCATTTTCCTCCTCCAGGGAAACTTCCCAAGTCAGGAATCCCTGGTCCAATGACTGGTGTTCTTAAAGGAAAAGATTAGGACACGGACACACACAGGGAGATCACAGGAAGATACCTCCAAAGAATGCCATCTGTAAGCCAAGAGGAAAGGTCTTTAGAAGATTCCAACCCTGCTGCACCTTAATCTTGGGCTCCTGTCTGTAGAATTGTGAGGAAAATATTTCTGTTGTTTAAGCCACCCAGTCTGTGATACTTTGTTATGGCAGCCCTAGAAAATTCATATAATAGATGAGGAAATGAAGAGTCAGAGGACAGATAAATTTCCCTAGGATACCCAGCTAATACAGAAGGGATTAAAGCCTCCAAAACCCGTGCCATTCATCCACACACACTGTGGTCAAGATCGTGGATGAGCCGGAGGATTCTAACTCTTGCCAGTTTATAGAGGAACAGCCTGAAGCGGGCACTCATTCTGACTGACTTACTAAGCTCTTGTATCTTGAGTAACATACTACTTCAGAAACTCAATCTGCTTGCATGTAAAAGTGTTATTATTTTCTTCCCAAGATTACTTACAGAATTAAACTGGACGATGAATGCAAAGGACTTTGTCCAGTTCAGGGCACTACAAACGTGAGATGATCTTCTTCAAGCCTTACCTTTACTGGAAGAGAGGAGTGTAGCTCTAATAGCATCCTCTGGACGTGTTTCGTGATGGCGTTTGGAACCCAAGAAGCGACACACGACATTTTCTTCAACTAAGGGGGCAAGAATGTTCGAGAATCAGTGACTCCTTTCTAGATTTCCTTCTGAAAGGCGAGTCATATTGGCTTTATTGTTGAAAATTCCCAATGGAGGTCTTCTCAAGCGTAGCTTTCAGAAAGCCAGTGGGAAGAATAGCAACTGTTTAAAAAACTGTCCACGCTGGTTTAGCATGTCAGATTTATTACGGGATAAGTCCTGGTGGCTCAGATGGTAAAGAATCTGCCGGCAGTGTGGGAGACCTGGGTGCAGTCCTGGGTTCGGAAGATTCCCCGGAGGAGGGCATGGCAACCCGCCCCAGTATTCTTGCCTGGAGAATCCCATGGACAGAGGAGCCTGGCGGGCTACAGTCCATGGGGTCACAGAGAGTTGGACACGACTGAGTGACTAACAGCACAGGAGTAAAGGCAGAGAGAAAAGGACTGTTTAGCTGCAGCAAAGCCTGCAAGGCAACCCTCCCACAGGACAGCTGTGTGGGCCGCAGGTCTCTGGGTCCATGCACTGTCCTGGCGGAAAGCACTGATTTTGGTTTGAAACACAAACTTCTCTTTCATAATAAAGACTCTCACAAATAATAGTCTTTGTGTATCAGATAACAGAATGCTCAAGTGCTCAAAAGTCTCTACGAGCCCCATGAATCTTGCTTCAACTATGCCAGGGTGGGGGTGGGGGGTCGGGGGTCGGGGGAGCTGTATGATCGACTCCTCCCACCAACCTTCAGGTGCCAGGCGAGGGCAGATTTACTGCCAGGGCGGGGAGCTGACATGCGTTCTCCTAGATGCTGCCAAAATTACATTACCTCCTGATTCCACATCAGCAAGTTACACGGAGGCTACTCATTCTCTAGAATCTCTTTTCCTCTTCTTCCCAAGACACTACTATTTCTTCTTTTTCGTTTAAAGATGTTTTTGTATGAACCACGTTTAAAGTCTTCTTTTTCCTCTGGTTTTTGGCCATGAGGCATGTGGGATCTGAGCTCCCCGACCAGGGATCAGCCCTGCACCCCCTGCGTTGGAAGGAGAAGCCTTCACTACTGGACCTCCAGGCAAGTCCTCCCTAAGGTACTTTGATCTAAACTTCAAGTCCTAGCTGAAATTTCACCTCTCTTGTGATACATTTTTTCCACCTTTCATAGACGCGAATCCTTCACTCATCTGTGCATCTCTACTGCCTTATTCAGATCTCAAAGACAGTCTCACATAATAATAGATACTGTTAATATAATAATATGATATGCTATTTACTCTCATTTATAATAACTGTTTACCTTTCCATGTAATAACGGTTTGTGAGGTCTTCAGTGACAGATATATTTGTGTTCCAGCACTGTGCCTGAAATACAGCAGCTATATAATAGACTAACAAATTTCAGGTGAGACAAGGGACTTTGGCTAGCTCTTTCAACTTGGTTATGAATTTTTAATTTTAAAAATTTATATTTGCTTCCAGTTTTATTGAGATATGATTGACATAAAACCTTATAAGTTTAAGGTGTAGAGCATAATGATCTGATTTGCATACATCATGAAATGATGACCACCATAAGTTTAGTGAACACCCATCATATCATAATTTATACAAGATTTAACAAAATCTGCATGTATCTAACAAAATTAAGGAAACAGAAAAGATTTTTTTCTTTGTGATGAGACCTCAGGATTTACTCTCATGATAACTTTCATGTGTAATGTACAATCAGTCAGTTCAGTCAGTTCAGTCGCTCAGTCGTGACCAACTCTTTGCGACCTCATGAATCGTAGCACGCCAGGCTTCCCTGTCCATCACCATCTCCCGGAGTTCACTCAGACTCACGTCCATTGAGTCTGTGATGCCATCCAGCCATCTCATCCTCGGTCGTCCCCTTCTCCTCCTGCCCTCAATCCTTCCCAGCATCAGAGTCTTTTCCAAAGAGTCAACTCTTCGCATGAGGTGGCCAGAGTACTGGAGTTTCAGCTTTAGCATCATCCCTTCCAAAGAAATCCCAGGGCTGATCTCCTTCAGAATGGACTGGTTGGATCTCCTTGCAGTCCAAGGGACCCTCAAGAGTCTTCTCCAACACCACAGTTCAAAAGCATCAATTCTTCGGAGCTCAGCCTTTTTCACAGTCCAATTCTCACATCCATACATGACCACAGGAAAAACCATAGCCTTGACTAGACAGACCTTAGTCAGCAAAGTAATGTCTCTGCTTTTGAATATACTATCTAGATTGGTCATAACTTTTCTTCTAAGGACTAAGCGTCTTTTAATTTCATGGCTGCAGTCACCATCTGCAGTGATTTTGGAGCCCCCAAAATAAAGTCTGACCCTGTTTCCACTGTTTCCCCATCTATTTCCCATGAAGTGATGGGACCGGATGCCATGATCTTCGTTTTCTGAATGTTGAGCTTTAAGCCAACTTTTTCGCTCTCCTCTTTCACTTTCATCAAGAGACTTTTAGCTCCTCTTCACTTTCTGCCATAACGGTGGTGTCATCTGCATATCTGAGGTTATTGATATTTCTCCCAGCAATCTGGATTCCAGCTTGTGTTTCTTCCAGTCCAGCGTTTCTCATGATGTACTCTGCATAGAAGTTAAATAAGCAGGGTGACAATATACAGCCTTGACATACTCCTTTTCCTATTTGGAACCAGTCTGTTGTTCCATGTCCAGTTCTAATTGTTGCTTCCTGACCTGCATACAGATTTCTCAAGAGGCAGGTCAGGTGGTCTGGTATTCCCATCTCTTGAAGAATTTTCCACAGTTTATTGTGATCCACACAGTCAAAGGCTTTGGCATAGTCAAGAAAGCAGAAATAGATGTTTTTCTGGAACTCTCTTGCTTTTTCCATGATCCAACAGATGTTGGCAATTTGATCTCTGGTTCCTCTGTCTTTTCTAAAACCAGCTTGAACATCATGGAGTTCATGATTCACGTATTGCTGAAGCCTGGCTTGTAGAATTTTGAGCATTACTTTACTAGCATGTGAGATGAGTGCAATTGTGCGGTAGTTTGAGCATTCTTTGGCATTGCCTTTCTTTGGGATTGGAATGAACACTGACCTTTTCCAGTCCTGTGGCCACTGCTGAGTTTTCCAAATTTGCTAGCATATTGAGTGCAGCACTTTCACAGCATCATCTTTCAGGATTTGAAACAGCTCAAGTGGGATTCCATCACCTCCACTAGCTTTGTTCATAGTGATGCTTTCTAAGGCCCACTTAACTTCACATTCCAAGATTTCTGGCTCTAGATTAGTGATCACGTCATCATGATTATCTGGGTCGTGAAGATCTTTTTCTAGACCATCCCCCTGGAAAAGAAATAACGTACAATGGTGTTACTATATTTATCATGCTGTACCTTACATTTCTACTACTTATGTGTTTTATAACTGAAAGTTTGCACATTTCAACTGTGTTTACCCAATTCAACCCCTTTGGATAACCACAAATTTTATCTCTTTTCCTATGAGTGAGTTTGTTTGATTTTAAAGTATAATTGAACCACAACACTCTGTTAGTTCCTGCTATACAACATAGTGATTCAATATTTCTGTACATTACAAAATGTTCACCATGATAATCTAGTTACCATCTGTCACCACAGGAAGATATTACATAATTATTGATTATATTCCCCCACACCGTTCATCTCACACCCTGACTCATTCATTTCGCAACTGGAGGTGTGCATGTCTTCACACCCCAGCTATTCCTCAGCGACATCAGCTATTTCCCTTCTCTCTCAGCCATTTCTCTACTCCCCCACCTCCTCCCCTCTGGAAAGCACCTTTTCTCTGTGTCTGTGACTCTGCTGCTATCTCGTTAGGAGAACACAGGGCAGCTACGTGCAAGAGGATCAGACTGGGCTGCATCATGCACAAAGATACATTCCAAACGGATTACAGACTTTAAACTTGAGAGCTGAACCCATAAAACATCTGGAAGAAAACATAAGCAAGAAGCTCTCCCCAGGACAGAGATTGGAAGTGTGAGCGATTCGGGACCAGGAAGACTGTAAACCACCAGCTTTGAAGACAGATGCGGCCACACGGCAAGGATCTGGGGGTGGCCCGTGGGAGCTGAGAGCAGAGTCAGCAGACGCCCCTGCCCACAGAGACCTGCCTCTCCGTCTGTCTGGGCGGGCACGGAAGCAGGTTCTTCCCAGAACCTCTCGAAAGGCATGGAGCATGGCTGACCCAGATTTTGCTCCTTGAATCCCTGAGCAAAGAACCCAGCACCCCATGCCTGCATTTCTGAAAGCTTGTTTTTCTGATGGGCTTGTTTTGATCACTAACATATTTCATTCATTACTCAGCAATAGCAAACTGATACAAATAATAAGGAACTGAATTTTACAGTGGCCTGAATTGGGTTGGAAGAAGCAGGTCAATCCTAGCCGATACCTTGATTCAGCCTGGGAGATTTGAGCAGGGAACTCAGTTACTCTGTGTCCAGACTCTGACCTGCAGAGAGTCTGAGAAGATAAACTGTGAGATGCTTTAAGTTACTAAGACTGGGGAGCTGCTACGACTCCGATGGCTAACATCCCCCAGCCCCACCCCTCAGCTCACTTCAGAGGCAGAAGGCTGAAAACACTGATCTCTGTCAAAACAAAGTCAGGATTAGATGTTGGATGTGAGAAGGCACTATTTTATTGGAATAACTTTATCTTCTAAATTCATAAGTGTAATAAAAGTTAATAAATGGACAATCACCACAGTGTTCTAAAGAATATATAAAATTGGAACTTCCCTGGCGGCTTGGTGGTTAAGAATCTGTGCTTCTAGGGGTTCGCTCACTGGTCAGGAAACTAAGATCCTGTGAACCATGCTGCTGCTGCTGAGTTGCTTCAGTCGTGTCCGACTCCGTGTGACCCCACAGACGGCGTTCCACCAGGCTCCCCCGTCTCCAGGCAAGAACACTGGAGTGGGTTGCCATTTCCTTCTCCAATGCATGAAAGTGAAAAGTGAAAGTGAACCATGAGGCATAACCAAAAAAATAAAAATCCACTTACACGTTAAAAAAAGAATATATGAAATGGAAGGTTATGAATAATGATGACTACATTCAATTTGTTTCTCTGTTTTCTTTCAGTTGCACACAAGACAATCCCAGCTCACATACTTGGTAACTATCCAGTCAGTTTCATGGTTGTGTCTATTGTGGACATGTATAGGCTGGACTGAAAAAACAGACCACCGCTGGGCTACCGCCTCTGTCATCACAGACTCCATTACAGGAAGTCTAATTGAACACAGAAATGATAGAATTTTTATTCCAGGATTGGTATAAAATTCAACTTTTTGTTGCTTTACAATTAATGTGGTCTCTGAAGTGAAGGGAAGTCGCTCAGTCGTTTCCGACTCTTTGCGACCCCCATGGGCTGCAGCCTACCAGGCGCCTCCCTCCATGGGATTCTCCAGGCAAGAGCACTGGAGTGGGGGCCCATTTCCAATTTGATGTGACATTCACGTGTGCGTGCTGATTCCACTGCAGCATTTTGAACAGATGAACATATATGCATGTGTGCTAAGTGGCTTCAGCCACGTCCGACTCTGTGTGACCCCACGGATGGTAGCCCGCCAGGCTCCTCTGTCCATGGGATTCTCCAGGCAAGAACACTGGAGTGGGGGGCCATGCCCTCCTCCAGGGGGTCTTCCCGACCCGGGGATTGAACCTTGTCTCTTACGTCTCCTGCGTCGGCGGGCAGGTTCTTCACCACTAACACCACCTGGGAAGCTCATGAAAGTGAAAGTCGCTCAGTCGTGTCTGACTCTTTGCAACCCCAAGGACTAGCCAGTCCATGGAATTCTCCAGGCCAGACTACTGGAGTGGGCAGCCTTTCCCTTCTCCAGGGGAATCTTCCCAACCCAGGGACTGAACCCAGGTCTCCCGCATTGCAGGCCGATTCTTTACCAGCTGAGCCACCAGGGAAGCCCAAGAATCCTGGAGTGGGCAGCCTGTTCATTCTCCAGTGGATCTGCCTGACCCAGGAAGCACACTGGGGTCTCCTCCATTGCAGGCGGGTTCTCAGCTGGGCTATGAGGGGGAGCCTGAGAAGCCCATATTCGTGTGCATGCGTGTACACACACACACACACACACACACACATTCAAAAGTGAGCTCTGAATCCGTGCACTGTGCACCTGTGCAGTCCTCCAGGTTTCCAGAGATGTGAAGGCTCTCGCTCAGACCCTCTGACTCCATGCTGACAGCAGCTGGTCCTTCACTACAGCTGACCTTGTGGAGGAAGGAGCCCAATGGATTCCTGAATGAACAGACCGCTACCTCGTGCTGAGGTCTTTAGCCTGTTGGGAAGCTGAAACCACGGGAGAGAGGAAGCGCCTTTGATCTCGGTGACAGCAGCTGCGAGCTCCTTGGAGCTCAGCTGGGAGTGATGGCTTGGGGCGGTGCCCTGGGGAGGTGGGAGGAGCAGTGATTTCCTTCTTTCTTTTGGCTGGGCCGGGCCTCTGTGGGTTGGGCCTTTCGCTGGCTGTAGGGGCTGCTCTCTGTTGTGCGGAGACTTCTCACGGCAGCGGCTTCTAGGCGCACAGGCTTCAGTGGCTGTGGTGTGTGGACTTAGTCGCTCTGTGTGCAGC
The DNA here is from genome assembly GCA_917880005.1 of Nanger dama. Lineage (NCBI taxonomy): Eukaryota > Metazoa > Chordata > Mammalia > Artiodactyla > Bovidae > Nanger > Nanger dama. The sequence continues at coordinate 2,790,000 of CAKJTW010000021.1, read as the reverse complement.
ATCTGAAATCTTCCTGGACTGGGCGCTGAACCCAGGTCTCCTGCACTGAAGACTGAGTCTTAACCATGGAGCCACCGAGGGAAGTCCAGCAGGGATTTCATCTGCCTGGGATTCTACCTGCGTACGGTCTGGAGCACTCCTGTGACAGAACAGAGGGACAACCTGAGGTTCTTGGGCTGTGCAGCTGGTCTGGCCTCATCTCACAGAGCTGCTGGAGGCGACTTGCTCCCCTTGACCCAGGGACTCAAGCGTGGCTTCCTATTCTAGCTAATCCAGCAGACTAAATGCTGAGATTCCTATGATATTTTTAGCTCGGTGCCTGGTACCTATTTAAATCTCAAGCAAATGACTGGCCCAACATCCCTTATCTAAAACCCTTGGAGTCAGCTGTTTTTGGAAATTTTAAAGGAAATTTGGTGCAAATACCATATGTTGTAATGCCCCCAGTGAAGCCTAGGGCAGCACCCCATAATTAAAGCATCTTAATATTTCATCTTTGAGATTCATATCAAGTATGAATACTTATGCTAAATGGGCCAAATAAAGACTATAATAGCCCTTTGCATTAGGAACATTTTATAATAAAAGAATTATTAACAGCTTTCTAAGAAATCAAAACAAAATAAACATATAAGTATTTCACACCAGGATCCCAAAATATAGGAAGCAAAAAGTAACAGGATTGAAAGGAGAAATAGATAATTCGAGAAAAATATTTGAAGACCTCAATTTCCCATTTGGTATAACTGTTGTAATGATTAGAAAGGAAATCAGTGATATTTAGAAGCTATGGAGAACAAGTAAGGATTCCCAAACTTCTCGACCAGGTTTGGTTTGAACTAGCCCAGCTTCCGGATCTGGACATCATATACTTGATTTCTATGCTTAGTAACTTAAGGCTCATGGATCCTCAGGCAACACACACGTGGCTTCTGTGTGTCTGTAATATTTACTTAGCGCATTGGGTCTTAGCTACAGCATGCAGGAGCTTCGTTGCAGTGGGCTGGCATGCTGGTTGTGGCACATGGGATTTGTTGCCCCTTGGCAGGAGGGACTGTAGCTCCCCCGACCGGGGATGGAACCCAAGTCCCCTGCATTGGAAGGTGGGTTCTTAGCCACTGGATCTCTAGGGAAGTTCTAACATATGTGTGGCTTTCAGGGGCTTCAAAATAATATGAGAACTTTTTGTGGGTGAATGCACTGGGGCAAGTGTGTTCATAGGTCTCATCAGTCAGTTACCACATATTCTTTGGAGGGTGCATGAGGCACCGGGTACTGGACAGAGTGTTGGGAAAACAGCTCTTATGGAGCTTGCATCCACTGGAGGTGGATGGAGTGGGATGTTCAGACACTAAACCCAAGTCAATGAGACTAGATTCTGATGCGTGCTAGAAGGAAATAGAATAGAGAAATGCAAGAAGCATTGGCTTTGGGGGCCACTGGTTTAGCTGGGGGAGCATCCAGAGTATTCTCTTATGAGATGACATTTGAAGGATGAAAACAGAAGAAGGAAAGTATTAGTTTCTTGAGACAGAGACAAGTGTGTTATGTTCAAGAGTCTGAATGAAGAGCAGAGTGGCTGCTCAGTGGGAGGGTGGAGACAGATGCTTTACAGCCCGAGCATGGAGAGCCTTGCAGGCCGAGCTCCAGGACCTGGATTATGATATGCCAGTGGGGAGCCACTTGAAGGTCTGAAGCAGGGACTTATTCTCACTGCCGTGTGGAGAAGGGGATCCCAACCAGAAACTCATTTTTGTGGTCCAGATGGAAGGTGGGGAGAAGGAGAGAGGAGTCCATCAAGATCTTAACAATCTCCCAGGCAAGGAGCCCCTTGCAATGGGAGTGTACCAGTCTGAATGCCATCAGAAAGCCAATTAAATAAGCTTCAGTCAAGTGGGACGCGAGTTCACAACTGTCATTTCTTTCTCGGGACTGCAAGCATGTGATGGAGATAAAGGCAGTGTTGGTCATATCAGCAAAAGAACTTGCAGATAGGAATTCAAGTAGGTTTAAATCACTACTGATATCAACAAGTGAAAAAATGTAGCACCAGCTGCTACAACAATCTCCAGGTTTTAGTGGCTTTCGATAACCGAGGCTTCTTATTTTGGTTCTCATGCATGGGCTTGCACAGTTGGCCTCTGTCATCTCAGGGCTCTAAGCGTCCTCAGACAACGATGGTGTGGACGGTTGTGAGCCTGTGTTTAAGCTGGGCCTCCAAACCAGCTTACCTCAGATCTGTTCCACGTTTCACTAGTCAGGACCTGGCGGCATAAACACACTGTACTGCGGGGACCGGGAGACCGCTCCGGAGGTCAGGCTCTGCCGCACGCTGCTGGCTTGAGTGGTCTGTTCGACATGAAGCTGGGGCGCTTCCTTCTTTCTCTTCAACTAGTGAAACCACAGACTCTCTCTCTGGGACATCAATTTGCCTCAAGGGTGGGAAGGTTTTCGTTTTGTTTTTGGTGGTATTTGTTGAACTGCAGTCTACCCACATCAATCTATTCTTATTCAGTTGGTAGAAGTTGAAACCTCATCTATTTTCTTTTTTTTAAAGACCATGCTTCCTTTTGGCCTCTTCATTAATTGAATCCAGACATACCTGGCAAAGGCACAGTCTTATTTTGTTTCCTGGGGTCAGCTTTATAAAAACAAAGTGCTTTATAAGATAGAGGAGTTAATTGCTGGATTGAGGGACTACTTAGAGCAGTCAAAACTTGTGCCGTCTATTAACAGTAGCCAAGACATGGAAATAACCTAAATGTCCATCGACAGATGGATAAAGAAGGTGTGGGACATGTATACAATGGAATTTTATTCAGCCATTAAAAAGAATGAAAGAAGACTCTTGAGAGTCCCTTGGACTGTAAGAAGATCCAACCAGTCCATTCTGAAGGAGATCGGCCCTGGGATTTCTTTGGAAGGAATGATGCTAAAGCTGAAACTCCAGTACTTTGGCCACTTCATGTGAAGAGTTGACTCATTAGAAAATACCCTGATGCTGGGAGGGATTGGGGGCAGGAGGAGAATGGGACGACTGAGAATGAGATGGCTGGATGGCATCACCGGCTCGATGGACGTGAGTTTGAGTAAACTCCGGGAGCTGGTGATGAACAGGGAGGCCTGGCATGCTACGATTCATGGGGTCACAGAGTCGGACACGACTGAGCGACTGAACTGAACTGAACTGAACGACATTTGCAGCAACATGGATGCAACTAGAGATGATCCCACGAGTGAAGTAAGCCAGACAGAGAGACAGACATCAGACAGCACCGCTTACATGTGGAGTCCAGACAAGGTGAGGCACACGGACTTATTCCTAAAGCAGAAGTAGACTCACAGTGTGGAAGACAAACCTGTGCTTACCAAAGGGGACAATGGAAGGAGGGACAAATTAGGGGACTGGGATTAACATTACCCACTGCTGCACGTAAAATAGATAAACAGCAAGGATCAGCTCTATAGCACGGTTATCAGTATCTTATGATAACCTATAGTAGAAAAGAACCCTGAAAAGAACATGTATATGTATATATATACACACATACATACATATATATATACACATACATACATATATATACACACACACACACATATATACATACATACATACATATATATATCTAAAACCTATATATTTGCATAACCCCTGACTGTATAACTCTGTCTAGTCTCTCTGTTGTTCTATCTTTAGTTATAAAAGTGACAGCTGACATTTACTGAATGCTTTCTGTGCGCTGGGCCTTCTAAGCTCTTTATCTTGCTTGGTGTGGTCTTAACAAGAAAGCTATGATGTCCGCACTACTATTGTTATTTTTAGATGGGAAGATTAAGAGACAGAGGTTAAACAGTGTTAGAAAAAATATAGATTTCAGGACCATCCAATTAGATGATTTTCAGGGAACTGGGTGGGTCTCTCGTTTCCACTTGTAAATCTTTGGAGAAGGCTTTTGTTCCTTTTTCTCTCGTAGAGACTCGGTAACGAATCTGGCTTTCCTTACCTTGTTCCCTGAGGCTTCCCGGGGGGCTCGGTGGTAAAGAATCTGCCTATCAGCGCAGGAGACACAGAAGTCTTGGGTTTGACTCCTGGGTTGGGTAGCTCCCCTGGTGAAGGGACTGGCTACTTACTCCAGTATTCTTTTTTTTAAATATAAATTTATTTATTTTAATTGGAGGTTAATTACTTTACAATATTGTATTGGTTTTGCCATATATCAAGATGAATCCGCCACGGGTGTACACGTGTTCCCCACCCTGAACCCCCCTCCCCTCCTCCCTCCCCGTACCATCCCTCTGGGTTGTCTCAGTGCACCAGCCCCAAGCATCCAGCATCATGCATTGAACCTGGACTAGTGATTCGTTTCACATATGATATTATACATGTTTCAGTGCTTGTTCTCCCAAGTCATCCCATCCTCTCCCTCTCCCACAGAGTCCAAAAGACTTCTATACACCTGTGTCTCTTTTGCTGTCTCGCATACAAGGTTATCATTACCATCTTTCTAAATTCCATACATATGTGTTGGTATAACGTGTTGGTGTTTTTCTTTCTGGCTTGCTTCAGACACGTGTGCCTCAGTGTTCATCGCAGTACTTACTCCAGTATCCTTGCCTGGAGAATCCCATGGACAGTGGAGCCCGGGTTCGCAAAGAGTCGAGCATCTGAGTGGCCGGGCGTGCACACGCACCTCGTTCCCAAGTTGGTTTTGCAGGAAGAATAATTTGATGCTGTCTGGCTAAGGGGGCATGTGTCTTTACAAGCACTCAAGATGCTTCCTGTGAGTCTCAGCATCTCAGGGATACTGTTTTCAAGGAAATAATGGGCTGAATAAATATGTTTCGTGGCTGTAGGCCCACTGTACTCTTTGGATGACGTTTTTGACTACTTATCTAAAGTGAACATTTTGGTTTTATTACCAGAATTACATGCTGCTGAAGAGGCTGCTCATGACTCACGTGGAACAGGACCGTTCGTACCTCTTCTCGGCGAAGTGCTCATTTTCAGCTGGCATTTACTGGCACTGTTCAACTCAGGTGAGCTTGCTGTGGGAAGTAGCTCTCTTAATAAGTCATCTTTGAGTTTGTTTAGTCAGCAGCACAACCTAGCCCTTGTCAAACACATAAACCGCTGTTTACCTAGGAGGACTCTCGAGGAGGGCCGAGGCACTTCTCGGGTTGCTCGGCTATGAAGGGCTAACACAGAAGTTGGTTCTGCAGTTACGCTTCCTCTTAGATCCTGGCTGGTGTGCCCTGTTTTTGTATACTGTGGGAAATTTTCTTCCAGCTGGTAACGAGCTATCAGGGATCATGAAGAGGGGGCTCAACCCGCAGGCCCTGTAAGCCCCAGGAATTTACGCAGCGTTAGATGAATTCCCACCGTGAAGACCTGCAGCTGGGGCATTCCTGTGGCACGGCTCCGTGTGTGGCCGAGGCGAGCGTTTCTCTGGGACACCTGTGCCCTGGGGGCATCCTGCACTGCTCCTCAGTGTCTAAGAGCTGGCTCCCTGAATTTCTCTCTTTCAAAATACGACTGCCTTGTGGGCCGGGTCATCAATGGGCCACATTTTGGGACTTCTCAAAGCTCAGTCACATCTGGCTACCATCCAGTCTTATTTTCTTTCCTGGAATCCCTGGATCAGGAAGATCACCTGGAGCAGGAAATGGAAACCACTGCAGTGTTCTTGCCTGGAGAATCCCATGGACTGAGGTGCCTGGCGGGCTGCAGTCCATGGGGTTGCAAAGAGCCTGACACTACTGAGTGACTGAGCTCACAGACGTGCACGCACGCGCACACACATTTTTATAACAAAACGTGCCACAGGATTGAGGAATTAGCTGGTCCATTTAGTACCTGTTAGTAACAATCAAGATTTGGGCTGAAAGTATGGGCTAAGGGTTTAGTGTCTGTGGTATGCATGGCCATGGATACTACATGAAATATTATATCTGAATAGACACATGCATTTTTAATCACTGTGAGCCTGGGGGAAGGGTTCAAGTTCAAGAGACAGTCAATTATTTACTTTGTAATACTTAGCACACTTCCTTATCACTCTAGCTTTTACATAAGCCCCAAGTTCTGAATAAAAACCCAAAAACTCAAAAAAGGGTTGGCTACATATTAAAATAGTAGTATTTTGGATTCATTGGGATGAATAAAGTATATTATTAAGATTAACCACTTATTTCTTTCCCCCTTTTTAAATGTGACTATTAGAAAATTTAAACTACATATGTGGCTTATATTTGTGATATGCATTGTATTAATATTGGCCAACATCATGCTAAACAATTAATAAAGACCGTTACAATCTTAATACATATTAATGTTTAGCACAGATCACAACTGAGGAATATTGGCATTTAGTGGTCTTGATATTTGTTATACAACAATTACAATTAAAATGCCAATAAATTCTCATTAATTCAGGACATTTATTTCTTACTTGAGTTCACCCATTCATCTTCCAACACCAATGCTTAAAAAAATCTCCCTAAGATCAGCTTGGATGCGTGCTCTGTCTCACTCTGAAACAGTCTCATTGCTTTTGGTGGATTTTAGCTGAGAAGCAGGAGGCACATGGTTTGTTTTGACAGCGAGGAATGCAGGAGACGTTCTAGTTTAGATTTGGCATTCCATCTGCTGTGCTTTACAAGTAGAAGAGCTCGGTGGCGAGGGATCTGCTGGAATGAGGTGGTGGAGGTTCTGTTTTACCCCATGTCGTCTTCTTTTTCTTTTTCTTTTTAAACTTACGAGCTAAAGAAGAGATACAAACAGCATCCCTGTGCCTTAGCAACCGTGCCAAGTGTAACAGATGAACGTGCTTCTATTGAGTATCATTCAATCTTAGCCAGTCAGATTGCTCACTGCTCTGCCTCCACTGCCAGGGAAAACATCTCTCCAGAGCTGTGGATACCATTTACGGCTCAAAGAGAACTGCTTCCTACAAATCGCTGTCATAAATCAAAAGCAGGAAGCCTGCCTCCTGGGATCAAACTGAGTAGATTTCCGATTGCCAGGTCTCTGTGGAGTTCAGGGGATTTATACGTAGGGACTCTAAGGATTTATCTCTCTTGCTCATATGTAAGCAATTTGGAATCGGTTGCTTTAGGCTGGTGAATGTGATGTCTACACACACTCTTCCCTTCCGGTGGGCTGGAAAGGCAACGACCAGACTGATCTAGAAAATGGTAGATGTGGAGCTCCCATCAGCCTGTGTCCCTGGAAGACCACGTGAAAGGGAAACATGGTACTTGGGCAGTTCTTTGAGAGAGAATTAAACTTTTATGTGTTCGGGCTGTTGCATTTTGAGGTTTCTTTGTTATAAATGCTTGGCCTACGCTAGCTAATGTAAATTCTATTAGTTATTCTCTTCTACTGAAGTATAGTAGATTTTCAATATGATATTAGTTTCAGGCATATAGCATAGTGATTCAATATTTTTATAGATTACATTTCATTTAAAGTTATTACAAAATAATGGCTATACCTCCCTGTGCTGTTGATCATCTGTTTTACGCATAATAGTTTGTTTCTCTGAATTCTCTGCCCCTCTCTTGCTCCTTCCATCTCCTCACTGGCACCCACTGGTTTGTTCTCCGTGTCTGCAAGTTTGTTTCTGTTTTGTTGTAAACATTAATTTGCTTTATCTTTTAGATTCTGCATGTAAATCATAATACGGAGTGCTTGTCCTTCCCTATCTGACTTGTTTCACTGAGTGTGATACCCTCCAGGACTAACTATGTTGTTGCAAATTACAAAATCTCATCTTTTTTTCTTGGCGAGTTATATTCCATTGCTTCCCTGGTGGCTCAGACAGTAAAGAATCTGCCTGCCGTGCAGGAGACCCGAGTTCAGTCCCTGGTTTGGGAAGATCCCCTGAAAAAGGAAACGGTAACCCACTCTGGTATTCTTGCCTGGAGAATTTCATGGATAGGGGAGGCTGCTGGTCTACAGTCCATAGGTTGCAAAGAGTCAGACACGACCGAGTGACTAACACAACACAATATTCTACTGTGTATATGTATCACATCTTCTTTATCCATTCATCTGTTGACGGATGACATTTAGCTTTCTTCCATATCTTGGCTATTGAAAATAATGCTGCAATGAACCATGCATGTGTCTTTTCAAATTAGTGGTGTTTTTTCCAGATATATACCCAGGAGTGGTTTTTCTGGGTTGTATGGTAGCTCTAATTTTAGTTTTTAGAGGCCTGCATGCTACTTTCACAGTGGCTTCACAGATTTACATTCCTACCGCCAGTGCTCAAGGGTTCTGTCCTTTCCCCTCTTCTCCAATATTTGTTATTTGTAGACTTTTTCATGATAGCCATTCTGATAGGTGGGAGGTGATAGCTCATTGCTGTTGTGATTTGCATTTATCTCATAATTAGAGATGATGAACATCTTTTCAAGTACCTGTAAACCATCTGGGCTTCCTGGTGGCTCAGCTGGTAAAGAATCTGCCTGCAATGTGGGAGACTTGGGTTCAGTCCCTGGGTTGGGAAGATGCCCTGGAGGAGGGAGAGGCTCCCCGCTCCAGTATTCTGGCCTGGAGAATTCCACGGATCTATATATTTTCTTTGGAAAAATGTATATTCAGGTCTTCTGCCCATTTTTGGGGGGCGTTGTTTGCTTTTTTTGATGTTGAGTTAAATGAGCAGTGTATATATTTCGGGTAGTAATCTGTAGCTGTTTCTATCCTTTGCAAATACTTTCTCCTGCGTCTTAGGTTGTCCTCTTGCTTTGTCAGTGGTTTCCTGTGCTGTGCAAAAATTTAAGCTTAAGGAGGTCCCATGTGTTTGTTTATTTCTTGTGTCTTAGGAGACAGAGTCAGAAAATATTTTTATGATTTATGTCGAAAGTAATCTGCCTATGTTCTGTTCTAGGAATTTTATGTTTTCAGATCTCATATTTGTCTCTAAACCATTTTGAGCTTATTTTTTGAATGTGGTGTGAGGAATGTTCTAGGTTCATTCTTTCACATGTAGCTGTCCAGTTTTCCCAGCCCCACTTATTGAAGAGACTCTCTTTTCTCCATTGGATAGTCTTTGTCTTAGATTAATTGACTGTATGTTGGTAAGTTTATTTATGGGCTCTCTATTCTGCTTTATTGATCTATGTGTCATTTTCTTGGTGCCAGTCCATGCTGTTTTGGTTAAGCCCTAGTAGTTATTATACTGGTAGTTATCTGATTTGAAAATAAGAAAATGTCATAAATCACAATGGAGATACTTTTTTCTCATCCACTTTTATCTTCAACAGTCAGGATCTTATTTCGAGCATTTAACTTAAGCTGGCTTAGATGTTAGTCATAGAGGTAGGAGATATTGGGACTGGAAAGTTCAATGCCTCACTTTGCAGATGAGGAAATATCCTTATCTTGCCTGTCTGGTGTGTCATGACTAGCAGTTTCAGGAGCTGGAGTTTACTGTTTCTCATTTCAGTATCTTTCCAATATATCTAAGAGGTGGAAGGTCTTTCCTGGTGGCTCAGACAGTAAAGAATCCGCCTGCAATGCAGGAGACCTGGGTTCGATCCCTGGGTTGGGAAGATCCCCTGGAGGAGGGCATGGCAACCCACTGCAGTACTCCTGCCTGGAGAATCCCGTGGGCAGAGGAGCCTGGCAGGCTGCAGTCTGTGGGGTTGCAGAGAGTCGGACACGACAGCGACTAAGCACAGCAATAGCCGTAAGGAATTTTTATCTGACTTGGCAGCTCTGACTGATTGGTGGTACTTGCTGGGCATGTTATTTTCAAAGTCAGAAGCTGCTGTTTGGCCCATGAAAGAGGAATGAGAGTGGAGATGACCAGGCGTTGCGTTCACCGATTCCACGCCACCTTGTGCAGGTTCATATCAAGATAAGTTTTGTGAGGCATCTTGGCAGTATTGAGAAAGTGCTGGCTGTATTTGTCTTTCAAATAGTGACCGTCTGAATGGAGAACCCTGATAGTGTCACTGCTGACAGAATTAGCATGCCAGTTCTGTGGAAAGAACACAAGTCGGGTGTCTGAAAACCTAGGTTTTGCCCTTAGTCTTTTATTAACGATCTTAGGCAGCTCATTAAACATACCTAAGTTCAGTTTGCTCATCTGTAAAACAAAGTTGTGAAACAAGACTCTGTTAAAATTTTTGTTATTCTACAAGAATTTGTTTTGATAGCATTTAGAAAACATGGTTCGTTGCTTTCATAAATACATCCGTATCTATCATCTCTTCGTATCCTATTATCTCTCTAGCTGGCTTCCCTCGTGGCTCAGACAGTAAAGCATCTGCCTACAGTGTGGGAGACCTGGGTTTGATCCCTAGGACAGGAAGATCCCCTGGAGAAGGAAATGGTATCCCACTCCAGTATTCTTGCCTGGAAAATCCCATGGATGGAGGAGCCTGGTGGGCTACAGTCCATGGGGTCGCAAAGAATCGGACACGATTGAGGGACTTCACTTTCACTATCTATGTATGTAATTTAAACTTTAAGAAACACATTTATACCTAGAGGAAACCATAGTTCAGAAAGACGCATGCACTCCAGTATTCAAAACAGTGCTATTTATAATAGCCAGGGCATGGAAGCTAACCTGAATGTCTACCAACAGAGTAATGGATAAAGAAGAGGTGGTGTGTGTGTATATATATATACTACTCAGCCATGAAAAGAAATAAAATTGGGTCATTTGTCAAGAAATGGATGGAACTAGAGATTGTCATACAGAGTCAAGTGAGTCAGAAAGAGAAAAACAAATATTGTATATTAATGCATACATGTGGAATCTAGAAGAGTGGCATAGATGGTCTTATTTGCAAAGCAGAAATAGAGATGCAAAGAGAACACGTACATGGACCCCAGGGGGAAAGAGGGAGTGGGAGGCAAAGGAGATTGAGATGGACACATGCACACTGCGGCCACTGCGTAGGAGACAGATGGCTGAGGATGCACCGAGAGCACAGGGGACTCGGACGCCCTGTGGCGACCTGAATGGCAGAGAGGTTCAGAAGGGAGGGGATATGTGTGTGAGGATGGCTGATCCTTTTGGCTCTACAGTAGAAACTAACACAACTTTGTAAAGCAATTACACACCAGTAAGAATGAAAGCAAGGACACACTTATTCAAATTCACTGAAAACAGCTAAGTCCACTGATGATACTATGATTAATTATTATAAGAAAATATATTTGTGTGAAGCTTTTATTTAGGTCTTCTCATTTGATTTCCATAACAAATCTGTGAGTTTGACAGCGCTCTTTCTTATAACATGGCGTAACATGAAAAAAGAGCTCCATTTAGAGGTAATACAACTGTGGCTTGGGAAGTGTGCATGACAAAACACTAAATCACATAACAAGTAAGTGAAGAAATTGGAGCTTGATTTCAGACCAGATGCATATTTTCTCTAGATTACGTTTCCTCCATAATCCTTTACAATGAAAACCAGCTATAGTTTGGTTTGGATGTTTTTATGGAGATGACTGCTGTGTCTCTAGGATACTTCACATTCCAGACATTTTGAGTTTGACTTAGTAATTCGTCGTTGTTGATAACATATAATAGAGATCTCCAGTGTGCTCTCTCTTCTCTTTGTCCAGGTGAAGTCATGTACTCTGCAACTCTTCATCAGAGAGTTATCTTGGTCCCGGTTCTTTGTATGATCATTCTTGGCTCAAGTTAACCAATCCTATTGTTCCTAGGTGGCTCAGTAGTAAAGAATCCGCCTGCCAATGCAGGAGACGCGAGTTCGATCCCTGGGTTGGGAAGATCCCCTGGAGGAAATAGCAACCCACTCCAGTATTCTTGCCTGGAAAACCCCATGGGCAGAGGACTCTGGCAGGCTATAGTCCATAGGGTCGCAAAGAGTTGGACGTCACTGGGCACACACTCATGCATTGTATCATGGCGATTCTTTGCCACTGCTTTTCAACCTAGCTTAGGTGTGACCCTTGGACAGAAAACAACTCAGAGTGGCCCGCCAGTGAGCTTGAGATGCTGAAAGAAGAGCATGGACGGGTGGAAGGTCTGCACTGAATCAAAGCAATTAGTTGCCAAATGCACTCCACGTGCCTTCTGCTTTTCTTTCTTGGTTCTGCTCTAACCAGGCAACATTTAACAGTTGTTCAATGACCCGGATTGTGTGGCAAGCTCTGTACAACTCATATCTTTCACTGTTAAAACATTTTCAGATTGTTTCACCAAACACTTATGAGTAGACTGTTAGGCAAACAGTTTATTTAATGTTTTATTAAATTGCATATTTTTCTGCTGTGCAGCGTCGTAATTTGTCATCTTTATAGACTACAGAGTGATCACTACCACACACCGAGTTTCCATCTATCACCACACCATCGATCCCCTCCTTTCGTTTTGCCCATGCCCTCTCATAAGCGCTAGTGATTGGTCTACTCAGATTTTCTATTTCTTCATGATTTGTGCTTAAATTATGTTTTCTAAAGAATTTATTCATTTCTTCTAGGTTGTCAGTCTGTTGGCCTGTAATTGTAGCAGTCTCTTATGGTCCTTTGTATGTCTTTGGTATCAGTTGTAAATTCTCTTCTTTCACTTTTGCTCCCATTTACTTGACCTCCTCTCTTTTTGTTCTTGGTTAATCTAGCTGATGTTTTGGGTACATGCGTGTGTGCAGGCTCAATCAGTGAATCAGGTTTGCTGATTTTGCTTATGTTTCCAAAGAGTCAGCTCTTAGTTTCATTGGTTTTACAATTTTTATGGCCTTATTTTGTTTGTTTCTGCTCTGACCTTTATCATTTTCTTCCTTCTACTATTTTGAAATTTTTTGTTATTTTCTTCTAGTTCCTTTAGATGTAAAGTTAAATTGTTCATTTGGTATTTTTCTTGTTTCTTGATGTAAGTCTGTATGGCTGTGAACTTTCCTGTTAGAACTGCTTTTGCTCTGTCCTACAGACTATCATATTTTGCTATTGTTTGTCTTTTATTTTTCCTTTGATTTATTTGATGAACCTTGAACTGATTATTCAGTAGCATGTTGTTTAATCTCCATGTTTTGATTTTTTCCAGTTTTCTTTTTGTAACTAACATCTGGTTTCATATACGGCTGTCACAAAAAAATGCTTGATATGATTTCAATCTTCCTGAATTTACTGATACTTATTTTGTAACCTAACATGATCTATTTATTGCACTTGAGAGGAAAGTATATTCTACTGCTTTTGAATTAAATACTTTATATATATACATACATCTATTAAATTCATTGGACTGATATCTCATTTAAGGCCCATGGTTTGCTCATTGATTTTCTGTCTAAATGATTGTTGGGGTCTAGCCCTGGTGGATCTAGGATAATTTGAAGTGGGGATGGAGTCGGCATCTTAGGAAAGAATTATTTAATTAGAAATATAAAGAGAGATTAAGAAAGAACAGTGTAGTAGGAAAATTAGTGGAGAAAAGAGGCTGATATTTCTTGGTTTATGTGGAAAGCTAATAAAGTCTCAAGACAAGAAACTTGCACCATCTACATTAGGCCACAGGCGCCCCCTTGAATAGCGGAGGGTGTCCCTCCTTGGGCTCTCTCTCGAGTGGATCTTAGAGGCCCGGGCAAATAAGTAGACACGGAGAGCCTCTGCGTTTCAAGGGATCAGCCTGAAAAGGAGAGGGAGGGAGAGGGAGAAAGAGAGAGAAAGAGTCGACATGGGGGAATCAGTCTTTTCAGGAACTGGCCCATCTTTTATTGTTTAGGAAAGATTTTTATACTTTTCTTGTACATAGAGATCAATGGATAATATAAAGTTATGCAGCATCAGCAACCTGACTTATAGAGACTAGGCTTTTTTTTTTTTTTTTTTTTGCATATCTAGCTGTATACACAAGTCTTAGGTGATTTACATCATCTTTTGGTGAGGGGGCCTATTAGCATTTTATGGCCTTTTTTTTGATAAGGGTCTGTCAACCAGAAAACTTATTTGCCTTAAAAGTGTTGTTTTTACTAAAGTCTGGTGCCACTCTCAGAAAGCACTAATTAAGGTTACATTTTTATATAGCAAGGACACAACAATTTATAACAAGCAAAGAGAAGTACAGTGATTTATAACGAAAAGAAAGTTTACTAACTCAAAAGTCTAGTACTGCTAACATCAAAACTACTATATATATATGTTTTTGTATCTCAATTACATTGATTAATATCCTCCAAGTGCCTAAAAGAATATGGAAGCCTGGCAGCAGTCATTGACTCAACAGTGAAACCCATCACCAATAAAATTTTTAGCTTTTAGAAAAGGCTCTATATCTTTAAGATGTTTTAAGCTGCATGCCTCTCATGGTTGGGGGCCATAAATAATTCACATGCGTAGTTGTAAAAATCCAGACAGACCAGTCAGGTAAGTTAAAAGCTATTAGAGGGGTTTAAGCCAAGGCATTCTTTTTATGCCCAGGAGACTTATTAACTGGAACTCTAAGTTAATTTTTTTTAGAGGAAGGTGGTTGGGGACAGCTCCTGTTAATGTCAAAAGTGTAAGCGAGAAGGATAATGCAATATGGCAGGCAGACTCTGGTTTTGGGGGTAGATGTTCCGAAAAAATTCAGCAAAGCTCTCTTAAGGCCCGACTTGCCTTTGCCTGTCGGACCCCTTAACCTCATGACCTTTGCCACGGGCAGGACTCCTCGTGCTGGCTCCCGGCAAATGATATATATCCATTGATGTAAGTTTGGTGTTAAATATCCTCTGCTATTATTGTTTTGCTTTTAATTTATCCCTTAAAGTCTTTTAATATTTGCTTTCAATATTTAGATACTTCTATGTTAGGTGTATGTGTGAGTGCATACTCAGTCATATCTGACTCTTTGCAACCCCATGGACCGTAGCCCACCAGGCTCCACTGTCCATGGCATTTTCCAGGCAGGCAAACTGGAGTGCATTGCAATTTCCTACCCCAGGGGATCTTCCCAGCCCAGGGATCAAACCCATGTCTCCCGCGTTGGCAGGCAGGTTCTTAACCACTGAGCTACCTGGGAAGCCCACGTTGGATGCATATGCATTTATAAATGTTATATCTTCTTTTACATTTAAAATTTTTTATTTCATGCATCTCTTAAATAATTGTTATAATTTTAGTTTCTTTGACTCCTTTTGTCCTTTAACCTTCATGCTCACTTTATACGTGATTAATGCACTACCTTTATTTTGTATCTGCCTTTTCTAGAGAGACTTCCACTTTTGCATGTTTTTCTTCTTTTTATTAGTGCCACTTCTTTTCAGTTTAAAACTTTTCCTAAAGTATTTCTTGTAGGGCCAGTTTAGTGGTGATGAACTCCAGGAGCTTTTGTTTATCTGGGAAATCCTTAAAATCTCTCCTTCAATTCTGAATAATAACCTTGCTGGATAGAAAATTCTCATTTGGAATTTTTTACTTTTCAGAACCTTGAATACATCTGCTACTCCCTTCTGGCCCATAAGGTTTCTGCTGGAAAATCTCCTGATAGCCTTTTGGGTCAAGTGAGTCTGTGAATGTGCTTCTTGAGAGTGGGTTTTCTGTTCTCTGCAGTTCTACGGTCTCGCGGTGTGTATTCCCAGGTGGTTTTTAAAGCGAAGAGTTTTGGAGGTTTCTCCCTCCTGTGCAGCATCAAGGGGTTGCTGTGCCTCATGTGGGACTCGAATGACTTGCTCCTCATGGAAGAGTCATGCCTCTGTGATCCCTCCTACTTATGCAATGTTGCAGCTGGATTGTGGGGAATCGTCCTACACATGGCTGTGTATCTGACGTGCTCATGAGAGGAGCTGAGTTCAGGACCTTCCTACACTGCTGTCATGAACCCTCTTCCCTCCTGAAAAATGTAAAAAGTTATTCTGAAGATTCTATCAGCTTACATTCAGAGGGAAGTATCTGGCATATTTGATACCTCTCATGATATTCTTTTGGATTAAATAGAAAAAATTATAGACCCAATGTCAGAATAGTGAGGTAAATTCCTACCTGGCTGAAAAAAATGTTGGCTAACTGGGTCAACCAGATGAGGTTGGGCCCTGCTCTGTTAAACATTTAAATTACAATTGGGATGAAAGACATACATAGAAATTGCTCAGTAAACTTTGGATGTCACAAAACATGACAAGCTGTTCATCAAAAGTTTTGCTAATAATCTTATCATGATGACCTGGAACTAACAAGATATAATTCCTAAATCTAGGGCTGAAAAATAAGATCCTTTGTGAACGTCTATAAAGAGGAAGACTGAGTTTAGTAGGGCTTTATGTGCAGAAGATCTCAGCTGATTGCAACCTGAATAGGCGCCAGCAGTACAGCTGCAGCTGCCGGGCAGGCTAACGCAGTCTGCAGGGAGTGTCGGGATAATATGCTGTTTGGATCAATGGCAATGATGGCTCCTTGTAATGGGCACTGGTCAGAACTCATCAGGATAATTGCATTATTTTTGGTATTTTAAGTGGATATTGTCAAATGAAGGAAATTGGATGCTGAAGAAGCCCAGAGTTCAAAGACTCGGGGATGTTCATCCCTGGGAGAGGGGAACGGTGATGACATGGAACTAGGGTGACCATAAGGTTGGGTTCACCCAGGTCATTCCCTGTTCATGCACGTTTCTTAGTATCCCATCTGACTTAGCATCCTGGATGGCATACTCAAAAGCAGAAACATTACTTTGCTGACTAAGGTCCGTCTAGTCAAGGCTATGGTTTTTCCAGTAGTCATGTATGGATGTGAGAGTTGGACTGTGAAGAAGGCTGAGTGCTGAAGAATTGATGCATTTGAACTGTGGTGTTCGAGAAGACTCTTGAGAGTCCCTTGGACTGCAGGGAGATCCAACCAGTCCATTCTGAAGGAGATCAGCCCTGGGATTTCTTTGGAAGGAATCATGCTAAAGCTGAAACTCCAGTACTTTGGCCACCTCATGCGAAGAGTTGACTCATTGGAAAAGACTCTGATGCTGGGAAGGATTGGGGGCAGGAGGAGAAGGGGACAACAGAGGATGAGATGGCTGGATGGCATCACAGACTCGATGAACATGAGTCTGAGTGAACTCTGGGAGTTGGTGATGGACAGGGAGGCCTGGCATGCTGTGATTCATGGGGTTGCAAAGAGTCGGACACGACTGAGTGACTGAACTGAACTGAACTGAATTGATTTAGCATCTGTCCCAGATATGTTATTTTTACATTTTGGAGAGCAATTTATTTTTTTTTAATGCTTTTTTTTTTCTGTTTGTTTTTTTGGCTGCACCATGGGGCAGGTGGGATCCTAGTTTCCCAACCAGGGAATGAACTTATGTCCCCTGCTCTGGGAGCACAGAGTCTTAACCACTGACCTGCCAGGGAAATTCCTGAAACTGCTTTTGAATTAGAATCTTTTAATAGATCTCCCACTATATTAAAATCTAGTACTCAATTAATTAATATAAATATTAACAACTATAATACATTCATTATTTTAGTACCACTTTTTATTTTCAAAATTTGTCCCTGTCTTGGATAGTAAGTTGTATACCTAATAAACTTCTTGCTATTTAGAGGATTCTCTTGTTGAGAGATTTATTCTGTGTAAAGAACTACTTTTATGTCATTCACAGGAGAGAAGTTTGATCACTTGGTAGACATGACAAGAAGTCAAGTTTCAGCTGAGTAGTAGGATCTTGTGATCCTATGAAGTGATAGGATCTGATGAAGCGTTAGGATGTCACCTCTGGAAAAGCTCAAGTGAAGCGTGATGACCTCTTGTAATGTCAGGGGTTTAAAAATACTTTGCTATGGAAAACTTTCAAATATACACCAAAATAGAGAAACAATATGCTGTCAGGAGCATTGTGAAGATGGAATCCAGATTCCCAAGTGACCGTGGTAAACGCAGTGCCATTGGTTGGTGGACGCAGCTGTGGCGACCGGGCTCAGGTGAGTGCCCACTGGTCATGCCACAGCCCACGTGATGCTGAGGGCAGGGCCTCCTGTGCCAGGTGCTGCTGCCAGCTGGACTTGCAGGCCTCTGGGAAGCAGGAGCCTGTTCCTTTCTTATCTTTGGTTTCTTTGATAATTGATTCCTCATGCATACAAAAGGGTCACATTTTCCTTCTGGTATTTTCAATTTCTTTCTTAGTGAGTGGTCTTTTCTGAGGTGTGGGCTGACACTGCCTCATCCTGATCCCAGCTTAGGTGACCGCCTGAGCCCCTAACACACAGCATCTGTCTAACCCATTGTGTCTGTGCTTAGTTGCTCAGTCATGTCTGACTTTTGAAACCCCATGTAGTCAGGTCCCCTATATGTGACTGTAGCCCGCCAGGCTCCTCTGTCCATGGGATTCTCCAGGCAAGAATACTGGAGTGGGTTGCCATGCCCTCCCTCAGGGAATCTTCCCAACCCAGGAATCAAACCAGGGTCTCCTGCACTGCAGGCAGATTCTTTACCAGCTGAGCTACCAGATGTGTAATACACATTTGTTGACCAAATGAAAGAACCACGGACAGGCTGCCATCTACCGTCTCTGGCACAATGGAAGCCTAGCATAGATCTCTCTTCACTGGAAAATGGGGTTTGGAAGTAATTTTAAGCTTTTCTACCCAATGAAGATTGAAGAAGCTGGAATATAAGGGAATTCTTGTCTTTGATGCCATTCTTGGGTGGTAGCTTCTGCATTCTCAGTTATTAAATGAACTCTAACTGGGAACTAGATGTAATCTGTTCCTCCAACTATTGTGTAAACCTAAGGAAGTCTCTGCTCTCCCTGCATGTAAATACAACAGCCATCCCCTTGCACAAACATTTTACTTAGAGTAGACATGATGATATCCCAGAGAAGAATACTGTATCCTTATAGTTGGAGCTAGATGATGAGAAACGCTCTTAAAGCTTGACACAATCTCTTGGGGAGCAGGACACGGGTGTGACCAGGCTAGAGCCCTTATAGAGCCTTGTTTCCTCCTCACGAAGGGGCTCAGAGTATCTCTCACCTTTGTCCAATTCCCAAGTCTTTAACATTCAGTTATTTCACCAATGAGAGGAATGTTATGGCATTTTACAAGTCTCAAGTTTCACCAGTAAAAGCCTATTTCTGATATTCACTATTCTAAGGTCAAAACATTTGGTTTGAATCAAGATATGGTAATTGTTAAGGCTGATGGATATGAGATTTAATTAAGAACCTTTTGTAGTATTCACCACTGGAGTGTGGTCTTTCTAATAGAAGGTGGACAATGTGAACTTACTTTTCCTGTGTTCAGACCCGTTCTACCTAAAGAACACGTTTCCCTCGTTCCAGATACATGAATCTATGACTCACATGAGTAATCAGATACTTAGTTCTTTAGAAAAATGATACTAGTAATTAAAAAATAAAAACCATTAAATGATGCATTGAGACCGTCATTTGATATTTTCTCCCTCATCAAGAAATCCTCCAGTATTTAGAATACCACATAGTGGTTTAATTTGAATTATAATTGCCAAATGTGTTTCTTCATTTAGGATAAAATAACAATAAGGAAAACTGACAGAGTAAAGGTATGTTTCCATTTGCATTTCCTTATTGCTGTTTTGATAACAAGTAAATTCGATTGAACTGAACTAACCTATTACAAAGAAGTTTACTTTTACCAAGTTCCTGGGCTTTTGAAAAATTGTCTCATTGACTAAAGTTTTTCACAATCCATCATTTTCAAGGAATAGAAAATAAAAATTTATAATTAATGGAAAAGTTCATTCTCAGTTATTGGTGTGAAATATTTCTTGAATATTCTAGTTTCCTGATAATGTCTCAATTTGAAGAGATGCTTAAAATGACAGCTGTTGACTATCTGAAAAATTTGAATGATTATTTAGTTGCCCAAGAATATAATTTCTTTGGAGCTAGAGATTTATATGTCTGTACTTTGAATAATTCTTTAGCCACCCCAACTCTGTTCTAATTATTTAATTTTCAATTCTTGATGCATTTTGAGACTGCATAAACTTGGACAAGTCATAATCTTATTTCTGTATCATCCATAAAATGGGATGAAATAGCTACCCTAGAAAGGCAGATTTTGCTTTCTGGGGCTCCAAAATCACTACAGATGGTGACTGCAGCCATAAAATTAAAAGATGCTTGATCCTTGGGAGAAAAGTTATGACAAACTTAGACAGCATATTAAAAAGCAGAGCCATCACTTTGCTGACAAAGGTCTGTATAGTCAAGGCAGTGATTTTCCAACAGTCATGATGGATATGAGAGTTGGACTGTAAAGAAGGCTGAATGCCAAAGAATTGATGCTTTCGAATTGTGGTGTAGAAGAAGACTCTTGAGAGTTCCTTGGGCAGCAAGGAGATTAAACCAGTCAATTGTAAAGGAAATCAGTCCTGAATATTCATTGGAAGGACTGAAGCTGAAGCTCCAATACTTTGGCCACCTGATGGAAAGAACTGACTTATTGGAAAAGATCCTGATGCTGGGAAAGACTGAAGGCAAAGGAGAAGGAGGTGGCAGAGGATGAGATTGTTGATAGCATCATGGATTCAACAGACATGAGTCTGAACAAACTCTGTGAGACAGTGAAGGACAAGGAAGCCTGGTGTGCTGCAGTCCACGGGGTTGCAGAGTCAGACATGACTTAGTGGCTGAACAATAACACTTTTGAGCGACATTAAGGGATAAATTAATATAACTGATTTCTCAGCAGTAGAGACTACACTTACCCTTATTGAAAAGGTGGACTTTGTAGGACAAATTAAAAGCGAAATTGGGAAGACCATTCTCTTGTCTGTGACAGTAGAACCAATTAATCGTGACATCTTTAGACAAACCCACAAGCGCTGCAGAATGAAGTGTGCCTGCCACTTATTGCTGGGGTTACTTTCACTTGCCTCACCTTTCTGCTTACCGCTTTTGTAAATTTATTTGTCTTACCTCTTAAGTTTTCTCTAAGTCATCAAGAATCTATACCAAAATCCTAAGTTCTTAGAATTTTTCTAATTCTAGAAGAGACAGAGTTTTGCGATCGTCTGTGACAATTGTAGAAAGCATTGCTGACTTTGTAAAAATCAAAAGCTTTTCTTCACTGAAAAGTGATGATTTATGTTTCTTAAGGATATGAGATGTAGCCATAAATTTAAATTATACTCACATCAGCTTTTGGTTATTCTTTGGCATGTTCTCTGTACCTAGCTGGATTCTAATATCAAAGGTAAGTGCTGCAAATTTAAAAATAATTGCTGCTGCTGCTGCTGCTGCTAAGTCGCTTCAGTCGTGTCCAGCCCTGTGCGACTCCCAGAGATGGCAGCCCACCAGGCTCCACCATCCCTGGGATTCTCCAGGCAAGAACACTGGAGTGGGTTGCCATTTCCTTCTCCAGTGCAGGAAAGTGAAAAGTAAAAGAAGTCGCCCAGCTGTGTCCAACTCTTTGCAACCCCATGGACTGCAGCCCACCAGGCTCCTCCGTCCATAGGATTCTCCAGGCAAGAGCACTGGAGTGGGGTGCCACTGCCTTCTCCAAAAATAATTGCTAGATCAATCAATTTGTTTATAAAATGAACCAATTTTATTCTGTTAAATTCTGTTTATCTCCTGGTGGTCCTCTGGCTGGGACTCCATGCTTTCAATGCAGGAGCTCTGGGTTCAATCCTTGGCCCGGGATCTATATCCGCATGCCACAGCTAAGACTTGGTGCAGCCAAATAAGTCATGTTTATCTGTGTTATAATGTGCTTGAAAGGGAAGTCTAATGATAGTTTATATAATTTCACAGCTCCTATCAAACTGATAGTGTGCAGTTGCTTCCTTTTGAGCATACACACACACATACACACACACACACACACACACACACACAGACATTACTATTTTAATAAGCATTTAAAATAAAACTTCCATAATTAAAAAATCAGCTAAGGGGAAATATAAGTTGAGTAAGTGGGCCCAGCTTACAGTTAGTACTCAAAGTAAATAAAATCGTAAGGAAATCTGGTTTTGCGAGCAGTTTATGAATTAGGTTAATAAAGGGTACTTTCACGGTGGGTCCCCTGGTACTCCAGTGTTAAGAATCGCTTGCCAAGGCAGGGGACACAGGTTCTATCTGGTCCGGGAAGATCCCACCTGCTGAGGAAAAACTGAGCCCAGGAGCCAATGACTGAGCCCTGGTCCAGAGCCTGCGCTCTGCCCGCAAGGGAGGGGGCTGCAATGCGGAGCCCAAGCATCGTAGCTAGAGAGGAGCCACTTCTCGCAGCAACAAAGACCCAGCACAGCCAAAATTCACAAAGAAGTACAAAGAAAGGGAATGTTCATGAACTCAAAAGTGCCTCCAAAGTCTGTGTCACACACTAAAAGTAGGGATCACCAAGCAATAGGACTTGTGCAGACATAGCGGAGTTCAAGAGCGTGTCATCCTCCTTAGCGTTGCTCTGAGAGTAACCTCTGTGAATTGTGGCCCTGGTGTTGCAGCTCAGCACCGTCTGGAACTGATCCCCGAGGCTCTGTCTTCTGAGAACGCCTCCTGTCAGTAAGCTGCCTGTGCCCTGATTTAAAAAACCATCTCCCGTGTGGCAAAGCTTCATCCTTTGCAGGTAGATTTATCTTTGGCAAGAGCCTGGTACTAATCAAGAGCAACCTCAAGGCCCTTTGAGGACCTACATCTTATTTGCTGGTGACTTATCTCTTTTATTCAATATCCTTGGAATGGAGCCTGGGAAATCAATGGCTGTCTGCACGAGCTTGTAAAAACTGTTGTTGATTTTTAAAAGTGCACAACACGAGAGGTGCAAGTTCAGGCTTATTTATTTTTAGTTGAAGCATAATTGCTTTGTTGCTTTGTGTTGCTTTCTGCCACACAACAGTGTGACTCAGCATCAGTATGCGAGTCCTCTCTCTGGATCCTCCCTCCCACCTCTCCCCTCCCACGCCTCTGGGTTTTCACGGAGCCCGGGGTTGAGCGCCATTGCTCTACGGCAGCTTCCCACTAGCTGGCTATTTCACACGTGCTAGTTATGTTTCCATGCTACTCTCTCAATTCATCCCACCGCCTCCCTTCCCCTGTGTCCACAAGCCTATACAAGTACAGTTTTATTTGGGGGCAAAATGAAGACTGAATCCTGGAGACAGCGTTTCAGACAGCTCGAGAAACTGCTCTGAGGAGGTAGGATATATATAGAAGTCTTGCAACAAAGGACAGGTAGTTGGGAGCATCTCCAGACTGCTGATGTTGCATAAGCCAGATATCCCAGGTTAAGGAATTTAGTGTTTTTCTCTGTACGGAAAGATTCTAGTCTGGACTCACTGGAATCGTTCCTTTGTTGTGCACCTCAGCTGACTGCAGCCAGGATCCTGTATTTCCACACCCTGAGTTTCCTCAGGGCGGGGCTGTACTCTGACAGCTGCTGTGCTTAGTCACCCAGTCATGTCAGGCACTTTGCAACCTGTGGACTGCAGCCCCCCAGGCCTCTCTGTCCATGGAATTCTCAAGGCCAGGATACTAGAGTGGGTGGCTGTTCCCTCCTCCAGAGGATCTTCTACACCCAGGGATCAAACCCGGGTCTCCCGCATTGCAGGCGGATTCTTTACCCTCTGAGCCATCAGGGGAGCCCTGGCAGCTGCTGGATTACAGGTATTCTTTTCAGCCCTGCACTTCCTCGGCTCATGTTGAAGGGCTGCAATCGTTGGCGCCTGTGGCATCCTCTGTTTACTGATATGGCAGGGAGTATCCTGTTCCGCACTGCCACAGTGCAAAGTCATGACTCTGGCTGGCTTTGGTGGACCTGCGTGACTGCACAGTGATGTGACTGGGAAGGGAGAAAGCTCAAACACCAGCTTCCTTACCTGCCAGCCCCTGACTTGGGACCACTCCGCATGGTATTTTTCGTAATCTCAGGGATTTTCCCCCTCTGGACCACCTCATGCTGCTGTTGTGAAGGGTCATGTTAGATGAAACGTGTTAAATGATTTGTATGGTTCATGCAATATTCCAAGAGCTCAGTAATTGGCAGTTACTGCTACTTGCTTCGAAGAGAGTCACAAACAGGAGTTTTGTCCTGGGCAGGTATCCCTGCAGTAGAGGAGATGAATCAGGGGAGACCCATTGCTTTTTTAGTGAGATACAAGTGACATATCTGTCAAAACATTTATTGGTTTCAGGACAGAGTAAGATTCTATAGATGTATATACTGAGAAATAATCACCACAATAAGTTTATTTAGCATCCATCACCACACATAGCTACAATTTTTCCTGGTCATGAGAACTTCAAAAACTTATTTTAAAATTTTTAAGTGGAGAATAATTGCTTACTGATGCTGTGTTGGCTTCTACGATGCGGCAGTAACTGTCATAAGCGTGTGTATATGCCTCCCTGTTGAGCCTCCTGCCCGGTCCCCAGCCCACCCGCTAGGTCGCCACAGAGCCCTGAGCTGAGCCCTGGCTCCGCAGAGGGGCTCCTCCAGCTTTGCTTCACACAGGGCAGTGCGCATGTATCCGTGCCACTCTCCCTGTCCTCCTCACCCTCTCTTCCCGCTGGGTCCTCACATCCCAGCCTCTCCTTCCCCTGCTCTATCCACAAGCCCCTTCTTTATGTCTCCCTCCCTGTTTCACAACTGAAACTTTGCTCCTTCTGACTCCCTTCACCCGCTTCACCCGCCTCTGGCAACCACCAGTCTGCTCTCTGTGAGTTCAGTTTGTTCTCAGAGAGGCCGCAGTGAGCAGTGGTGTGAAGCAAGATCTTAAATCCCTGCCCTGGAATTGAACCTGGGGAGCCTGGATGAGAAGCAGGACTCCTAGCCACCAGACCAGACAGGGCTAGAGGCTAGAAGCTATTTTCCCTGGATCTTTGCCCTCGGTGAAAAATGTATTTCTCACAGAGTTAAAAACTGTAAATGCAGGTATAAAATTTTATTATCAGAGACAGAGCACAGCCACATGTAGGGGCGCGCAGAGAAACGGCTTGCTTCATCAGGACAGAAGTAAGGCAGCGACGCGCACCGGAGAGAAAGGGTGTGGGGATCCCTCCCAATGAGGAGGGCTGCAGGAAAGAGGCGGCTCAGTCATTCATATAGGGCAGTTCTTCTGGGTCTTTGTTTACCCTTAGGTGCTTACTTGGTTTCTTTGTCCAGATCTGACCTACCCTAGGAACCCTCCCTGACATGCAGGCCCAAATTTTTCCAAGAGGGATTCCAGCCCAGACGTCTGTGGGGGCATCGCCTCTTCTGGGGTGGGGCCCCCTGTCTTTGACCCCTGAGGACTCTGTGTGGGCAGTGTCTCCTTTGTCCCAAGGACGGGGAGTAAGTGACTTCCTGGTGCCTTACTCGGACGGGGCTGAGTCCTTCTCTTCTCCCTGCAACGGCTGCCATCTTAAGGGGTCCACGGTAGACAGAGCCTGACTGTCTACCCGGTTTCAGCTCTGACTTCCTTTCAGAGAGCAAACAGTAGGTTGGCCTCATATGTCTAACCTGGAGCACACCTCGCTCCTGTTTTAGGAAATGCAAACAGGAGGCTAGTTGTAAATGTCCAGCCTGAAGCCCACCTTTTTCTTGCCCCTAGAAATGTAAACAGGAAACCAGTTGTAAATCCCTAGCCTGGGGCCCATCTATCTCCTGCTTCAAGTGTTTTTTCTTTCTTTCTTTTTTTAAGATCCCACATATGAGTGAGAGCATCCAGTGTTTATCCTCCTCTGTGGCTTATTTTACTGGCATAACGCCCTCAAGGTCCATCCATGTTGTCACACATGACAGGATTCCTTGTTTTATTTTATTTTATTTTTGGCTGGATAGTATTCCACTGTATATATGCATGACTTATATATACCATATTTTGTTTACTTATTTACCCATAGGGGAGATTCACTTTTATGTGTAGTTTTTGAAGTAAGTTTCACTAAGTATGAGTGAAACTATTGTTCATCCATTGTTTAGCCTTCTAGGTGACTCCTCTGATTCATTTGATTATATTCTGGAATCAGCTTGTCAAAAAATCAGCTTCCTTGTCTTCTAGCAACACTGTGGTCCTATATGATTTATTTTCAGTCTTACATAAGCAAGAAGCAGGCTGCTGCTGCTAAGTCGCTTCAGTCGTGTCCGACTGCGACCCCATAGACGGCAGCCATCCCCTGCTAAATGAAGGATCTTTAGAAAGATATGAGAACTTCTCATTACCCTAATATATACTGTACGCTTTATGGCTTTTGGGACTAATAGAAGCTTGTTGGCTTGACGTTGGTTTTCCTTTATCATCTTATTCTTCCTTACAAGTCCTGCTGTGTGCAGAATAAGACCAAAATATCAATGTATTTTTAGTAACGGTGCAGTGCCACTGGGGGTGAGTGCTCTAGCGGTCTTTCCTAATACCTGGTCATCTATCATGTTGAAATACAGATCTCTGTATGTGGGTACCATTCTGCAATCACTAATAAGCAAGTGTTAGGAAATTAGAATAAGAAAAAGGAGTCCAGAATGGCGGTGGCTAAAAGACAAGGAAGGGACAAGCCTGTGAAAATAGAACAAAGCAAAGTCTGAGGATCAGAGAGAGGACCTCAGGTGAGAACAAACAGCCCTCCCTAGAGCGACTTCACACTCACTTTTCACTTTCCTGCACTGGAGGAGGAAACGGCACCCACTCCAGCGCTCTTGCCTGGAGAATCCCACGGACGGGGGAGCCTGGTAGCTGCCGTCTGTGGGGTCTCTAGGAGTCAGACACAATTGAATGACTTCACTTTCACTTTTCACTTTCATGCACTGGAGAAGGAAACGGCAACCCACTCCAGCGCTTTGCCTGGAGAATCCCAGGGACGGCAGAGCCTGGTAGGCTGCCATCTGTGGAGTCACAGAGTTGGACACGACTGAAGCAACTTAGCAGCTAGCCCAATTTACATAGGGCAGGCCCAGGGGAGGAGAAAACATAAAAAGGGGGGCCCAAAATTGGGCGGGGGTCCTCTCTTCTCTTTGCGTCGTTTTTGGGCCGGCCCTCCCTCAAGCCCCAAGGATGTATTTTCCTTTACTTTCTGAATAAAACTGAGCTGTAACATGGAGCTGTAACACTGGGCCGTCCAAGGGCTGTAACGCTGGTCCATTGCTTCAGAAATTTGTTGCAATGAGAGAGAACTGAGGAAATTACAGAGTTCCCTAACATAAATATTCACATTGTTGTTCTGAGTTTAGTCCTCTGTGCTTTATAAAGTCCTTACTGATAAAAATGTTGTCCTGCCACAGAATTATGTACAAAAGAATTTCATCCACCTCATTAGAACTGAGTCAAATTTATTCTTTTTAAGGGCTGAGTAGTACTCCATTGTGTATATGTACCACAGCTTTCTTATCCATTCATCTGCTGATGGACATCTAGGTTGCTTCCATGTCCTGGCTATTATAAACAGCGCTGCAAATGAACATTGGGGTACATGTGTCTCTTTCAATTCTGGTTTCCTCGGTGTGTATGTCCAGCAGTGGGATTGCTGGGTCACAAGGCAGTTCTATTTGCAATTTTTTAAGGAATCTCCACACTGTTTTCCATAGTGGCTATACTAGTTTGCATTCCCACCAGCAGTGTAAGAGGGTTCCCTTTTCTTCACATCCTCTCCAGCATTTATTGCTTGCAGACTTTTGGATCGCAGCCATTCTGACTGGTGTGAAATGGTACCTCATTGTGGTCTTGATTTGCATTTCTCTGATAATGAGTGATGTTGAACATCTTTTCATGTGTTTGTTAGCCATCCGTATGTCTTCTTTGGAGAAATGTCTATTTAGTTCTTTGGCCCATTTTTTTTATTGGATCGTTTATTTTTCTGGAGTTGAGCTGCATAAGTTGCTTATATATCTTTGAGATTAGTTGTTTGTCAGTTGTTTCATTTGTTCATATTGGAACCGATTATACAGAGTGAAGTAAGCCAGAAAGAAAATCACCAGTACAGTATACTGACACATATATATGGAATTTAGAAGACAGTAATGATGACCCTATATGTGAGACAACAAAAGAGACACAGAGGTATAGAACGGACTTTTGGACTCTGTGGGAGAGGGAAAGGGTGGGATGGTTTGGGAGAATGGCATTGAAACATGTATACTTTCTTGTAAGAAATGAAGCACCAGTCTATGTTCAATGCAGGATGCAGGATGCACAGGGCTGGTGCACAGGATGATTCAGGTAGAGGATGTGGGGTGGGAGGTGGGAGGGGGCTTCAGCATTGGGAGATTGTGTTCACCTGTGGCTGATTCATGTCAATGTATGGCAAAACAAATACAGTATTGTAATTAAATAAATAAATAAATAAATAAAAATTAAAAAAAGAGAATTATGCACAAAAGAAGAAAAGCAACTAGGTATGGTGGATGGAGGAAAAGAGAGAAGACCCTGGACTTGATTAGCCTATAAACAGCTAGTCATTTTAGGGAATTGGTATGTGGTTAACTCTGTCTGTAAAAAGAGTTCTAGAGGTGATGCCAAAATTCAAGCGTTGTCAACAGAGGCCAATGGAAAGGGGAAACATGGCCCCGGATCTTAGAGGCAGGGTGACGCAGTGCAGCGTGCCGCCAAGGCTCACCTGATAAATAACACTCACATGCCAGGCACACTCCTTAGGCGCATCAAAGCCCTAAACATTTTTCTTCCCACCGGAGCCATTTCTTCTACTAGATAAAGCATTTCTGAACACAAATGTGAGCAAGAGATAGATGTTTATGCAGACAACGCTTCCTTAAATATGAAAGGAAGGGTTTCAAGTTCCATCATTTGCAAGCTGCACGTGTTGTTTCCAGTCACAGATGACTTGTGAGGGTCTTGCAGTGGATGGCAGAGTCACAGGTGACGTTGCTGCTGTGATGTTAGACCTGTCTGTGTACTGAGAATAGTGATTCACTCTTCTCATTGCTTAACTGTGTGATGTTGAAAAAGATCACTTAAGTTCTCTGGGCTATACTTTGTGCATTTAAATTTAGAGACAGTCACCATCCTGGGCTATTTTGCAGACTCATTGATAAAATGACTAATCAGTGTATGTGAAAGCACTTGGTGAACTCCAAAGCAAAGAGAGCAGAACTAGTGAGTTAACATCAAGGGCAAATAAATCCATGCAGAGCCTCAGTTATCCTGTTTGTTCAATTTTGCCAAGCATTTGCAGGCTTTTCAGAATATTAATGAGTATAATATTGCCTTGATGCATTCCTAAGTAGAATAAAATAGAAGGCTCTATAGTGTGATTCCAGACATAGCTCACCTTTCTTATTACTTTTTTTTTTAAAGCTGGAAATGTGAAGATTTCAATAACCACAACAATAAATTACAATTGGTTATGGTTTAAGTGTGTTGAGACCTTGTTCTAAATACATTGTGTGCTTTTTATTTTTCATAAGAATCCCACTTATATTTAAGGAAACCAAGGCATAAACAGATTAAGTGAGGTACACAAGATCATACGGCACATAGTTGGTAGAGCTGAACCTGGGAAGTCTGACTCTAGGATCAGTGCTTTTAAACTCTGCATTCTATTCCTCTTGGCAGTCCTGTTTAATCCCAAACCTATGCTCTTGGCCTCTCATGCACTGCCTCTCCGGAAGCCTTCCAAGTAGAGAGCTCACGGAGAGGCAGCATCTCCGGGCTGCAGATTATGTACAGTAAGATCATCTTGATAACACAAATTTGTACACAAATGTATGTAAACAATGAAGCTGTACATATTTAGGAATAAATGCAGCAAATATCTGCATGTTCTAAGGGACAAACTTGATAGAAAAACCAACGGTTAATTTTATGGAAGTATTAGCGAACAAAAAATAATTATAGATCTCATTAGTTTCTAAATATGTCTTTTCATTTGTCATTCTTGTTGCAGTAGGACCACTGGCACAAAGGAAGAGATACAAACACACATTTCATTTGCTTCAAGGATCGAAAACCGTTGGCGTTAGGGGAAAGCACTGTGACACGTGTTTCAGACTCGTATCAGGAATTCAGATGGGAATAATGTACGAGAGAAGTGTGGCAGTATAAACACTCCTTTGCCGTCTAGAAAAAAAGGTGTGCTCAGCAAACCACACCAAACTTTAGTGCTTAATGGAAAGAACATGACCTGCATTGGTATTCAGAGCTAGTTGTGGGAACTGGGCTTCACGGGCCAAAATCTCTCCCTGGGGAATGAAAGATTATTTCTCCCAACACAGAGGTTGTCCACTGAGAGATCGCCACACCCCCTCTTTGAGACTTGCCTCTACTGAAGAGTGCCACCTTGCCCAAGGGTGCCTGCTTCCCAGGGCAGCGCATCACCCATAAGTCCAGGGGTACAAAGGTCTGGGTCCCTCCTGGCATGATCAGGGTGATGCCAGCCCCAGGGATCCTCCTGGGGTCAGGGCTTAGTCAGAACTGCACTGCAGCCCGACTTCTCCCCTGCCAGGCTCTCCTCCTGCCCTATGTTTCCAACAAACATCCTGCACAAAATTCCTGAACCCAGCTTGCACCACGGGGCTCTCATCAGTATATGTGAAAGCACTTGGTAAACTCTAAAGAACTGTTTAATCCCAAACCCCGACCTCAGATCTTTCTGAATCTTCAGGCAACTGCAATTAGCTTTTGATTAAAACCATTAAACAATTTTATTGGAAGGGAAAGTTGGTGTCCTACAGATTCTGTACTATATTGTCAGAAGGTTGTGCTAAGGTCAAACCAAGAGGTTGATTCAAATAAACTAGAATTTTATAGGCTTGTCAACCTTCAGGTCAACCTGATCGTTAAAGATGTTTTCATTGCCTGATTATGGAGAGAATGGGCTTCCAGGTGGTGCTAGCGGTAAAGAGCCCGCATGCCAGTGCAGGAGACATAAGAGCTGCGGGTTCAGTCCCTGGGTCTGGAAGCTCCCTTAGAGGAGGGCATGGAGGCCCACTCCAGTGTTCTTGTCTGGAGAGTCCCATGGACAGTGGGGCCTAGTGGTCTATACAGTCCAAAGGGTCACAAAGAGTTGGACATGACTGAAGAGACTTAGCATGAATGCATGTAAGCACAGATGAAGAGAAAATATAAAAATGGTCAAGTGATCAAAAATTGTCAAGTGATTTAATTCTAAAAAATTGAATTTGTAAAACCACCATAAAGCATTATTACCATTTCTTTTCAGTTCACTCACTCAACAAGAAATTATTGAGGATCTATTATGCTATGGGAGAGAGAGAGAGTGC
The DNA here is from genome assembly GCA_917880005.1 of Nanger dama. Classification (NCBI taxonomy): domain Eukaryota; kingdom Metazoa; phylum Chordata; class Mammalia; order Artiodactyla; family Bovidae; genus Nanger; species Nanger dama. The sequence goes on along the minus strand of CAKJTW010000021.1, from coordinate 2,758,908 downwards.
TATGAGATATGGATTGCTGTTCTTGTCATTGTATAGGGAGGAAATACATGTGCCTATTATATGATTATCAAAACAAAATAATATTGGGTTGGCCAGAAAGTGGAAAAACTTGAACAAACTTTCTGGCCAACCCAATACAAAACACAAAGATACAGGAATTTAGAAAAAACAAATAACGTTGGGTCGTGGTGACTGGCAAGTGTTTCAAGGATTACATAGTATTTGAATAAAGCCTAGAAGACCAAGCAGAGATGATTGGGAAAGGATGTGGTAAGCAGGGAAAAGAATTGTTCACTCGCTGAGTCCTGTCTGACTCCTTGTGACCCCGTGGACTGCAGCACGCCAGGCTCCCCGTCCTTCACCTTCTCTCAGAGTCTGCTCAAACCCATGTCCACTGAGTCAGTGATCTCACCCTCTGTCGTCCCCTTCTCCTCCTGCCTTCAATCTTTCCCAGCATCAGGGTCTTTTCAAATGAGAAAAGGATAGGACCGAGATACGGATGTGGAGAAATATAAGTAATATTGTGGCATAGTTTGGGGTCAGATGATGAGAGTCTTGAATTACAGGATGAGAAGCTGGAAGTTTCTTTAGGAGCCAGTGTGTGGCTCCTGAAGGTTTCTGAGAATGGCCTTGGAAGGAAGGTGGAGTGGCCCGAGAACAAAACCCTGGAGATGTGAGAGTGAGCCAGGCAAACTTCCTGGTTCATGAAGCCTGATTTTAATATTGCTCTTCATCTATCCATCAGCCTAGCCTCCCAGGAGCTCTCCAGAACGAGAAACTTGGTTAAAGGTCTTGGTTAATAGTGAGGACATCTTTTTTTCCCATCTAGATCGGCTTTAAAAATGTAGAATTTCAATTTTATTTGGGCAGTGTCTTTAAATTGTATTCCCAGCTGAAACAACTAGCCAATAATAAAAAGAATTTCCCATGAAACTATAACTGAAGCTCAGAATTGAATTTTCCCATTGTTCTGTGCCCAAGTATAGTTGCTCCAGTATCTGCCTGTTGAGGGAGAAGACCTTGAACAAATATGTAGACAGGAGGACCTCGGTCCACCGGTGAGTCAGTGCAAGCCTCACACCCCCACCCTGGGAACTTCCCACTGGGTCTCTGTGTGAAATGACCGTGTTGTGGGTGCTACATAAACTTACAAGTGATTCTCTAGGAGTGAGTTTCTCCCAGGAGGCTGGCTCCATAGCTGCGCCTGGCACCTTCTTGCTATCTCTGCTGCTTCCTTCTCCCTTTGCAAAGACTTTATTTAGAGTGTTTCCCAGATCTCGTCTAAGCTGACCTAGGAAAGTAGTAAAAGCGTGAATTAATATGTGTTTGATGTTGAATGTCTCCTCACTCATCTTTTTCTTCTTTTCTAAAGCACTCTGTAATATTTCATGAGATACCAAGGTAACAACTACAGCAAGTCCCCTGCACAGGAGCCTTCAGGTGGCGGACTCTCAAGGGTGCGCATGTGCTCTCCCTCAGCGCCTCGCCTGAGTGGTGCTGCACCCCACCCGCTTCTATTCCTGGTGACCTTCGGCTCATCACCTCCCACCCTCTCCTCCTCCAGCCAGTGACTCTTCTTGCCCGTTCGCTCGATGCCAGCCCTGTGTGCCTGCTGTACTGCACTACAGTACTTTTCAAGGTACTGTACAGCAATATTAAAATCACCTTATTTTTTGTGTTTATTATACGTTATTCGTGAGAAAAGTGCTGTAAGCCTGTGGCAGTACAGTACCAGATAGCTGACTGTGCTAGCTGTGTGCCCAGGCTAACTTTGTTGGGCTTATGAACAAATTTGACTTGTGAATACATTCTTGGAACAGAATTTGTTCATATGTAGGAGACGTACTGTGTTATATCTTTCAAAAGTTCTAGGAATTGCCACACAGCTGCTGTTTTCTCTGTTTGTAAGTATCAGTGTTTAACATGTGTGTATGTGTGCTAAGGCCCTTCAGGCGTGTCCGACTCCTTGCGACCTTTGGACTATATAGTCCACCAGGCTCCTCTGTCCATGGAGTTCTCCATGCAAGAATCCTGGAGTGGGTTGCCACTTTCTCCTCCAGGGGATCTTCCCCACCCAGGAACTGAGCTGGCGTCTCTTATATCTCCTGCCTCGGCGTGCGGGCTCTTCACCACTAGCACCACTTGGCAAGTCCAGTGTTTAGCAGACTTTAAATTTATTTTGTTATGACAAAAATTCAAGAGCAACAGTCAAGAAAACAAAATAAACATTTAAAAATAAATGAAATCACAAAGAAGCAAAAGTAATGCAGGGTGTAATGCCCGATCTGTTTAAGGGTAGATAAGATCCTTTCTGGGAAATGGAGTTAGGATGAAAAGTTGAAGGAGAGCAAGGATTCTGATAAGCTTGGACAAGTGGCAGACATTTCTGATAGGAACAGAAGGAGAAGGAGAAAAGTTTCCAAAAGAGATTAGTGATAAAGGACACTTTTCAAAAAGTTAAAAACATAGCTGTTTTACAAATTTAAAATGAACACATGTCAAAAATATTATTCATCTCATTAATTCATATACTGAAGAAATCAGTGTAATGGAGTGACTGCTTCTAAGAGCTCTGAAGTGCTGAGTATCCTCAGAAATTTAATGAAGGAAAGTTAGCATATGATTTCTGGGTTAGAGACAAAACTCGGGAATGTTCCGTAAGACAGTAAACTGTAACACTGGGTTACCTTTTCTGCTAGACAAAAATCTGGGTGTCAACATACATGTTAAAGTGTGTTAGTGGCTCAGTCATGTGTGAATCTTTGAGACCCCACAGACGGTAGCCCACCAGGCTCCTCTGTCCATGGGATTTTTCAGGCAAGAATACTGGAGTGGGTTGTCATGCTCTCGTCCAGGGGGATCTTCCCAACCCAGGAAATGAACCCAGGTCTCTCGCATTGCTGGTGGATTCTTTACCATCTGAGACACTCGTCACTTCTTTACATCTAGGTCTTTATTTAATGGTAAACAGTGGCTGAACAAAGTATATGCCTTTAAATAATCCTTGGTTGACCTTTTAAGCAATGCCTCCAAATGACATTGAATGGATATGGTACTCAACCTTTATTCTGTGTTTTTGATGAGTTTTTTGTTAACAGTAGGAAGGTTAGCGTACAGTAGGAAGGTTAACATACTTGGATGATTTTGTTTCCTTCGAGTGGAGTGGCGGTAGTGAACAGCAAAAAGAAAGGAGAAGTGAATTTGGAAATCTTTGAACAGTGGCGTAATGAATTGGGGCCTGTAGGGAACGGTGGGGAGGACTTCACTGAAGGTTTCGATGTGGACTTGAGGAAGGGCTATTTAGAAAAATAAGTAGTCTAGGTGATACAAGAATTATGATATCTTCTAGGACATTTGTTCAAAAATTTAGGATTAAAGTTAAATGTCAAGGACAGGAAGGAATATGTGTGAGGGGCTTAGGGCAATGCCTACAGAAAATATAGTTGAAAGGAGATGTTAATAGGCGAGCCTTTACTCAGTTACAGAAATCAAGCATAATCTATTGATCCTGAACTGGAGACCGATGACTTTGAAAATGGCATGCATGATAGGGGAAGGAGCTGATTTAAAGTGACAGGTAATGAGCTCAGGGAATAACTGGGGTCTCATAAAGCTGCGTAAATCATCCAGTCTACTTGTTCCTTATGATGGACTCTCAAGTCTTTTCCAGCACCACAGTTCAAAAGCATCAACTCTTTAGTTCTCTGCCTCCTTTACTGGAAAGCAAAGAGATCAAACCAGTCAGTCTTAAAGGAAATCAACCCTGACTTCTCTTTGAAGGGCTGATGCTCAAGCTGAAGCTCTAATAATTTGGTCACCTGATTTGAACAGCTGACTCATTGGAAAAGACCCTGATGCTGGGAAAGATTGAAGGCCGGAGGAGAAGGGGATGACAGAAGATGAATGGTTGGATGGCATCACTGATTCAACAGACATGAACTTGGACAAGCTCTGGGAGATGGTGATAGACAGGGAAGCCTGGTGTGCTGCAGCCCATGGGGTCATGAATTTGGACATGACTTGACTGAAACGACTTGGCATGCATCCACACATCCATGAATCTGTCACTTCATGATGAGCAGACTAAATTCCCCTGATACTTGGCTTTGCCCTTGGCTATGTAACCTGCTTTGGCTAATGGACTTCCTTGCACGGTTAGGCTTGCCTATTTGAACTTCTTCCATTTTTATGGAAAAAACAAACAAACCAACAAACAAACAGATAGCCCTACAGCTTAGGCTATAGAATGAGACAGGTAGTCAAGCTACCAGAATATTCACTCTGAAATGTCTTGTGACTAGTTCGCTATTTGGAGCTGTGACTTTTCTGAAATGTGTGATTATTGAGTCTGCAGAGTAAATGTGATTATCACAAGAGACAGTGTATGCATTATAAAAATTTCATAATGACATTTTCATGCAGGTTTTATCTTTTTAAATTACTGTGTGATCATTGCCTTGTTAAGTGAAAAATACTAGATTTAGATTGATGGAGAAACAGAGACAGCTCATGGATGAATAAAGTAAGGTTTATTTATCTAAAGGATAGAGAAGGTAGTCCATGTAGTTAGGATACTGAGCAGAGAGATCAGCTATATTCTCTACAAGTCATAAGCTTCTGGACCCCAAGTTCAGTTCAGCTCATTTCAGTTGCTTAGTCGTGTCTGACTCTTTGTGACCCCATGGACCACAGCACGGCAGGCCTCCCTGTCCATCACCAACTCCCAGAGCTTACTCAAACTCATGTCTATTGAGTCAGTGAGGCCATACAACGATTCATCCTCTGTCATCCCCTTCTCCTCCTGCCTTCAATCTTTCCCAGCAACAGGGTCTTTTCAAATGAGTCAGTTCTTTGCATCAGGTGGCCAGAGTATTGGAGTTTCAGCTTGAGCATGAGTCCTTCCAATGAATATTCAGGACTCATCTCCTTTAGGTTGGACTGGTTGGATCTCTTTGCTGTCCAAGGGACTCTCAAGAGTCTTCTCCAGCACCACAGTTCAAAAGCATCAACTTTTCGGCATTCAGCTTTTTTGTAGTCCAGCTCTCACATCCATACATGACCACTGGAACAATCATAGCCTTGACTAGACAGACCTTTGTTGGCAAAGTAACATCTCTGCTTTTTAATATGCTGTCTAGGTACACCAAGAGCCTTATTAAAATAGCATAGTTGTGAAGGCTAATGCATGAGTGAGTGAGAATCATATTAGGTCTTCCCAGAGCTTAGGCACCTGCCTCTAGTGACTTAATGTGAAAGTGAAAGTTGCTCAGTCATGTCCCACTCTGGACACCAGCCAGAATACGGGAGTGGGTAGCCTTCCCCTTCTCCAGGGAATTTTCCCAACCCAGGCCTCCCACATCGCAGGTGGACTTTACCAGCTGAGCTACAGGGGAAGCCCCCAAGTGACTTAGAATGGGAGCAACTGCGGCATGTGAGCTGGCTGGGCGCCGCACTACAGGAGGGGGGAGCATCTCAACTGTCTTGGTGATGAAAGTGTGCCGTTGCAGGCACTGGTGCAGTGCATTTAGGACACACTGGTTCTTCCTCTATTTCTGCTGATCCCACACAGGCTCTCGGGAACTTAGTGGACTTTCTTTCACGAGATGCTGGGCTTCCAGCCTTGGGTGGCTCCTGATGCAGCTGTTTCTGTGTCCGTCTCACCCACATGTGACACTTGCACGCATGCGTCTTCACATGCTCTCTGTGCTCTGTAGCTTGTGTCTGTCAATAAGCCTGGTAGAAAGAGCCGATGAAGGGCCTGCTGTCTTCTTGATGGGAGAGCCCAGCGGGACTCGGGAGCACCGTGTGCAGAACTGTGATCTGGTCCCCTGGGAAAGTACCTGCAAGCCGATATACTTTCATATTTACAGTCCACGCACAGAGTTATTCTCGCTTGCTTTTTTAAGCTGTGCCACCCGTGTTTTTTCATTTTATCTTGGGATACAGTCATCACTATCTGAAGTTAACTTCTAGTTGTTGGTGCTCCCTAAGGACTGTGATTTATCATTTGATTAAACAATCTGACAGCCACCCAGTGCTCAGAAAGTTTCCAGACCTCCTGTGTTTCAGGTACCACAGCAAGTCTTTGGAATGCCCATGGATGGAAAAGGACGGGCAAATGAAACACACCTGTAATATTGTTCCTACAGATAGTTATAATTTGCTTTTATTGAAGTATAGTTGATTAACAATGTGGTACAGAAAATGATTCACATATATGGGCTTCCCAGGTAGTGCTAGGGTAAAGAACCTGCATGCCAACGCAGGAGACATGAGAGACTTGGATTTGACCCCTGGGTCTGGAAGATCCCTTGGAGAAGGAAATGGCAACCCACTCCAGTATTCCTGCCTGGGAAATGCTATGCATGGAGGAGCCTGGCAGGCAACAATCCACAGGGTCGCAAAGAGCTGGACACAGCTGAGTGACTCTGTGTGTGTGTATTATATTTAATGCTCCACTAATTACATTAAGGAAATGTATACACCTGTGAGATATAAGAAAGCATTATACATTAACTGTTGTCTATTGTCATCCTGCTCATTTAACTTATATGCAGAGTATATCATGAGAAATGCTGGACTGGATGAAGCACAGGCTGGAATCAAGATTGGTGGGAGAAATATCAATAACCTCAGATATGCAGATAACTCCACACTTATGGCAGAAAACGAAGAAGAACTAAAGAGCCTCTTGATGAAAGTGAAAGAGGAGAGTGAAAAACTTGGCTTAAAACACAACATTCAGAAAACTAAGATCATGGCATCTGGTCCCATCACTTAATGGCAAATCGATGGGAAACAATGGAAACAGTGACAGATTTTATTTTTAGGGGCTCCAAAAAATCACTGCAGATGGTGATTGCAGCCATGAAATTAAAAGATGCCTCCTCCTTGGAAGAAAATTTATGACCAACCTAGACAGCATATTCAAAAGCAGAGACATTTCTTTGCCAACAAAGGTCCGTCTAGTCAAAGGTATGGTTTCACCAGTAGTCATGTATGGATGTGAGAGTTGGACCATAAGGAAAGCTGAGCGCTGGAAGAATTGATACTTATAGAACTGTGGTGTTGGAGAAGACTCTTGAGAGTCCCTTGGACAGCAAAGAGATCCAACCAGTCCATCCTAAAGGAAATCAGTCCTGAATATTCATTGGAAGGACTCATGCTGAAGCTGAAACTCTAATACTTTGGCCACCTGATGCGAAGAACTGGCTCATTTGAAAGACCCTGATGCTGGGAAAGATTGAAGACAGGAGGAGAAGGGGAGGACAGAGGATGAATGGTTGGATGGCATCACTGACTCAATGGACATGAGTGTAAGTAAACTCCAGGAGTTGGTGATGGACAGGGAAGCCTGGAGTGCTGCGGTCCATGGTGTCGCAAAGAGTCGGACATGACTGAGCGACTGAACTGTACTGAACTGATGACTCTGTGGTGGCAGGGGTGAGTTCACGCTCTTATTTTTTCCAGGAGTTATTTGCATATATCTAGTAGGAAGTTCCTTCCCATGTACACCCTTTCTTCCACCCACAGTTTGAGTCACAATATTTTCTGGATCAAAATTGGGTCACTTGATTGAACACAAGATTCAACACTTATTGTGGGAATGGAGGGATTATTTAAATAGAAATAACAAGAATATACAGGGCATATTGTTATTAAATAACCCTAGACACAAGCATTTTACAAGAATAGCCCTGGATTTTATTATAATTACTTGGGCTATCTATTGAAACTACGTTCTAATTTTGGCCAAGAAAATGCAGAAGCACTGCTCTTTATAACATATGTTCTAATTTAGACTTCTCAATAATTCAGACTAATTTATTTATTAATGTCAAGTAATGAGTTTTTCTTTATTTTTCTTATGTTGCATAACAAGTGCTAGTCTCTCAGTGGTTGCTGACTCTTTGCAACCCATGTGCAGCCCATTAGGCTTCTCTGTCCTTGAAATTCTCAAGGCAAGAATGCTCGAATGGGTTTCCATGCCCTCCTCTAGGGGATCGTCTCAACCCAGGACTGAACCCGGCCTCCCGCTCTGCAGGTGGATTCTTTACCACCTGAGCCGCTGGAGAAGCCCTGCAAAACGAACTCTTCTAGAATCAAACTTTATGCTCTAGGGTTGCTGTGTCATGTCTGACTGTTGTGCAACCCCACGGACTGTTGCCCACCAGGCTCCTCTGTTCATGGAATTTACAGGCAAGAATACTGGAATTTGATGACATTTCCTTCTCCAGAGGAATCTTCCTGGCCCAGGGATCAAACCTGAGTCTCCTGCATTGGCAGACAGATTCTCTACCACTGAGCCACTAGGGAAGCCCTGGGCTCTAGAGTACTCTCAGTTATTTTCCAGGCTAATCAAACAATATTAAATGTGTCTTCATCAACATCCAAAGTCTAACTCTGTACCACATACCTCTAAAGCCATACTCTCTTTATATTTTCAACAACTTTCATACATACGGGTCCAACTTTTGAGATTATTCAATATGATAAGAAGAGAAAGGAAATTTAATTTGAATGACTCTGAAATTCATTGTCTATTAGGGAGAATGATTTGGATATATCTCAAGTGTTACTTGATTTCAGCTCAGATGGGGAGAACTAGGTTCTTTTAGGGAGTGTTTTCTCAGAAAGCTCTTCTCCACTTGGCCTCCTGGTGATCCTCAGATTTAAACAGAGTCTGTGATAGCAGTACTATCAGGAACATCCATTGGAGGACACTAGAGCATAGCAAATAGATGAGAATGCACGAATACAGAAGGAACTTGAATCCTCTGAACGAAAGTGGACAGATTCCTCTCCAAAATTAAAACTCACGGCCAACTACAGAAGTGACTAATTATCAATATTTCTACTGAAAAACAAACTCTATCACTGATGCTTTTCGTCTTTCAGAGTTGTAATTTTAGAAATGGCTGATGAATGACTTTTCCAGGAGGTAAATACAGAAATTTTAGTAACTTTTACATTTTTATGTAGGAATCTGCTTTGGAAGTTCTGCTTAGTAGCCTAATCTTAATTTAATCTTCATTGACTGATGAAGTCCTTTGCAGGTTGATGAGCTGGGTTTGTCTGACAAGCCCTTTGAACATGGAGAACTTAGTAAGGCTCACAGAATAAAAAACAAAAACAAAAAAGAACAGGGATTCTCTTTGCTGCCAAAGGGAGTTATCCCAGGCAAATTATTTAGGTAAAAGCCCGATGAGAGAAAAACCTTTGACATCCATGGTGAGGGCTAGCAAATTTTGTGATGTTTTCAAGTGTTTGAACAGTCTGTTAACAATTTTTAATCTCAAATGATAACTATCTACAAGATGTGAATAATATTTGGGCCTTTAATTTTGATTTAGTGTAAAACTGGGCTTCTTCTCGTTTCTGAGATTGAGTTTTCTGAAACTCCGCCAATAAACAATACATAGCTTGGACTATAAATAGTGATGCCCACCATATGACAACTTGTTAAACACACTGTGCTTGAAAACTATCAGCATAATTATGGACTTTTGTCAGAAGAATCAGCACTCATGCATCAACTCATCTTGGTAGTAATGGCAACTGCAGGCATTTATTTCCGCTTTATACACAGGGGGGCACTCTGGGTTTGGTTTGCAAAGAAGATGAGAAATTCTGGGACCAATTTCCTTCTGGAAATAAGTGTCCCTTGACCCAGAATACTTAGCCGGGAGTGACATAGCAGCCAGCTTTTCCTGTGTAGCATCTTATTAATTTCAATTCACCTCTCCTGTTGCAACACAGATTGTCAGGCAATGAAAGCCATTATTTATGGTACCGAGCTAACGAAGGTGTTAAATCAGGCACATTAAATCTTGTAGGCAGTAGTTTAAGTGGGGTGGGAATGCCCCTGACAGCACTTAGAAGCCACGTACTGATTTACATGTTCCGATGGGGGTTCCAGCCTCTTGTAAGACACTTGTGTTCCAAATCAGTTGGCTGTTTGTGGCCAGGGCTCTGCTTCTTTATTTCTTTAAGAGTGACTAATCTCTGTCTTAAGCGGCTTACATGTTTTGGGAGTGAGGGTATAAGTGACTAAGTGATGTCTTAGGGGCTCAGTCGTGTCTGACTCTCTGCGACTCCGCGGACCGTAGCCGACCAGGCACCTCTGTCCATGGAATTCTCCAGGCAAGAATACTGGAGTGAGTTGCTATTTCCTTCTCCAGGGCATCTTCCCACCCAGGGACTGAACCCGGGTCTCCCACATTCCAGGCAGATTCCTTACTGTCTGGACTTCCAGGGAAGTCCTAAGTGATGTAAAGTTTTCCACAAAATACTAACTTGTTCAGAAGCATTAATAATTATAATTATGGTATTCCTAATAATTTAGTGTATTTAACTGCATATTTAGTTCTTTTTTGTTTTCCCCACTAAAAGAGTGACACTGAGTGGTAGGCTGAGTCACCCCCGGGGCATTATTTTTTATTGGAGCGTGGCTGCTTTAGAACATTGCCTTAGTTTCTGCTGTAAAGTGAATCAGCGGTATGTGTACATATATCCACTCATTTCTGGATTTTCTTCCCATTTAGGTCATCACAGAGCGCTGAGTAGAGCTCCCTGAGTTATACAGTGGCTTCTGATTAGCCATCTATCATGCATGTCAATGAGTTTCCCTTGTGGCTCAGCTGGTAAGGAATCTGCCTGCAATGCGGGAGACCTGGGTTCGATCCCTGGGTTGGGAAGATCCCCTGGAGGAGGGAAAAGCCAGCACCTCCAGTATTCTGGCCTGGAGAAGTCCATGGACTGTATAGTCAATGGGGTCGCAAAGAGTCGGACACGACTGAGTGACTTTCAGTTCTTCATGTATATCAATAGTGTATATATGCCAATCCAAACCTCCCAATTCCTCCACCTCCTAGCCTTACTCCCTTAGTATCCATACATTACTTCTCTGCTGCTGCTGCTGCTGCTAAGTCGCTTCAGTCATGTCTGACTGTGCGACCCCATAGGCGGCAGCCCACCAGGCTCCCCCATCCCTGGGATTCTCCAGGCAAGGACACTGGAGTGGGTTGCCATTTCCTTCTCCAATGCATGAAAGAGAAAAGTGAAAGTGAAGTCTCTCAGCCGTGTCCCACTCTCAGCGACCCCATGGACTGCAGCCCACCAGGCTCCGCCGTCCATGGATTTTCCAGGCAAGAGTTCTGGAGTGGGGTGCCATCGCCTTCTCCTGTCTATTTCAGGTTTGCAAATAAGATCATCTGTACCATTTTTCTAGATTCCACCTATATGCGTTAGTGTACAATATTGGTTTTTCTCTGTCCATCTAGGTCTCTACAAATGGCACGGTTTCCTTCCTTTCTTGTGGCTGAGTCATTCTGATACTGCACTTCCCTTTCTCCCTGTCTCAACAGGACATGGACGGCACCTTCCGATCAGGTGTTCAGGGAAGGGCCTCATAAAGATGCCGCAGGATTTGGAGGAAACGTGCGGCAAGGAGGCTAGCCATCATGGGCAGCGCAGACGTCCACCTCCGCACAGGCAGGCCGGGCGGGCGCTCCACCCCGTCCGCCGCGGTGGGGAGCCAGGTGTCCCCCGCACACCGTGCAGGGGCGGGGGGGGACCCAGGGGCAGACACCTGACCTCACCGTCACCCCTGTCCAGACGCCTGCCCGCCAGGCTGCAGCCGCCCGCACCGGAGAGCTGCACGCCAGCCCACTGCCGCGCGTGCGCAGGTCAGCCACAGCGCAGGGCCCCGCGGCGGCGAGCGGTCCTGAGAGGCGCACAGGACGCATCTTGCTCTTGGCCGCGCCCGCCAGGGGTCAGATCTCGCGAGGCCGCGCCCGCCAGGGGTCAGATCTCGCGAGGCCGCTGGCGGCCACGCGATCCTGGCCTGCGAGAGCCGGGTTCCGGCTCCCAGGTGGTCCTGCCTGCTGCCCGCGGGCACGTGCGGCCTGCAAAGGGAGGGAGATTCCTCACGTTCCCGAAGAAGGGAGGCGCCTCACCTTCTCCGAAGAAGGGAAACGGCTCAACTTCTTGGAAGAAGTAAGGTGCCTCACGTTCGCCCCGCGTGCATCTTCAGCAGTGAATTCAAAAACTCAACTAAAACCCGCGGAAGATGGCCGTTAGCCTACTCAGCCTTGGGCCGTCTTACCTGGATCTGGGTGATGAGTCTAACTGAGCCGTTTTACCTGTGTTCTCTCGCAGACCTCGACACCAGAGTGCCGCTGAGTCTTCAGACTGTAATGTTGCAGTTTTAGAAAAGAAAAATCTTAACAAAATCAATAGGTGGTAGACTTTATGCAGAGAAATCATGAAGCTCAATTTCTCTTTCCTGCTAGAAAAGGGGAAAAAGTTCAGAAACAAGCACATATATTGTAAATGTATTTTCTGTAATTTAGGGGAGGTATTGGTAATTTATTTTTGACCCAGCCCCCTTTACACTTTATGTTACAATAATATCTTCCCACTTTTGGTTTGTTTGCTATTGTTTTCCTTGTTTGTGGACAACTTACTTTGTATTTTTCAATGATACGGTTATGCTAGTACACTAATTATGCCAATGGTAAATATTAAGACTGCACCAAATGATGGGTATATATTCTTTGACTCTTACTCTAATGCTGAACATAGACCAAGTTATTATTAATATCATTTAAGTGTTGGATAAATTAAAACTTAGGGACATACTCTGATCTCCCATGTAGGGTTTTTTTTTTTTCCATTGTGATAAAAACACATAACGTAGATCTATTCTCTTAACAGATGGTCAAGTGTACAGTCTAGTATGGTTAAATATAAGCCCTATATTCTATTCTAAAGCTAGTCTCTGGAACTTTTTCCTCTCCCATGACAGATTTCATGCCCATCATGAGGTCCTCACTTCCCCTCCTCCAGTCAATTCCAAACACCGTTTACTTTCTAACTTTTCCTAACTCACCCTTCATTTGTAGTCTGCTTTCAAAATCTGTTCATGAGCTCTGTAGTCCATCATAAAGAATTTTGAATACTGTCCTATCATTTAATTATAAACTGTTCTCTGCATGAATTATATTACTGTAATCATCAGTTTTTAAAAAGTGAAATAGTTCAAGCATTCAGAAAATATGACAAACACCCATATAACCATCACCTATAGTTTCATCAGATCTTAATGTTTCATCATCTTTGGCTCAGGTGTTTTTTTTTCTCTTGAACAAAATTAAAGATCCTAGGTGAAGTTTTTTTTGCTAGTCTAATTCCTTTTCCTTCTCTAGAAGTCCATACTGTTCTTAATTCATTGTTTCTGAATTACGTGTGTTTCAAACTTTAACCAGGAAAGGCATTTCTGGTGTGTATTAGGGCCTGTGTTTAGAAGGGTCCTGTGTTTGGTTTGATGTTCCTATTTTTGAACAAGGCAAGTGGCTCCAGTTTTGTAAGTTTTAAAGATTATTTTGATGGTGTGATGCAATATACTGACACTCAGATAGATGAAGGGCAGATTTCTTTCTTAGAGCTGTAAATGAGAGAAGAATGCCACTTGGGGTTCAAAAAGATGGCGCCCGTAGGATGACAAAGCCGGAGCTGTTTAATATAACAGTTTATGCAAGGCACACTGGCGATGGGGGTGAGCTAGGTTTCCTGGGGACCCTGCAGGTTGGCTGATCTGAATAATTTCACACGATAGGGAAGAAAGGGCCCTCCTTAGTGGTCTGGACTTGGCCCTGGGGTGTGGGGTCTCTGATCAGGTGTGTGCACAGCAGCCCCAGGGAAGTGAGAGTCTAACAGAGGAAGTGGTTAGAGCGGAGGTTCAGCAAACTGCTGCTAACGGGAAATTGAGGTTTTTCTTCCAGGACTTCAAAACTAGGTCAAGACAGCACTTGTGAAGCGTATTAAGGCATTGTCATTTTTCACTAAGCCCTGCAAATTATGTAACTAGTCCTGATTTTAACTGTGTATTTATACATAAGCATTGTATCGTACTGTTTTGCGTGCATATAGATTTTCATGAAGTTAGGTTGTTTCTTTTTTTTTTTTAAATGATGCAGCAATAAAATTCTTGAAGACAGCTCTTTGGACACGTGCTTCTTTAGGGAATATAACCACTAAGTTAGTTCCTTGGCACAGAGTGTATACATATTTGATATTTATAATCTGATGTTCCCATAACTCTCACACTTCTTTAAATGTTGGTTCCACAGTTAAATTCATTTAATATATGCAATCATTTTGCTGTGGTTTCCCCAGTTATCTCTCAGTTGGCAGGAATTTGTTGTCTAGGTGTTTCCTTAAGAAGGGCTCACAGAGAGACATTCCCTGAATTACATGTGCAACGGTGTTTTCCAGTAGTCTTTATTCACAAAGACAGCTTGGCTGGCTGTAAATCCCTTTGCTCACACTTTTCTCCCTGAGAGTCTTCTAGAAATTTCTATGCTGTCTTTGGCTTTGAATGATATGAAAAAATCTGATATGAAGCTAGTTCTTTCCCTTCTCAGTGTCTTGGTCAATTTGCCTGACAAATGAAATTATTTCTTTTAATTTTTAGATTTCAGTAACCTTGTTAGGATTTGTCTTAGTCCTAACTGCTCTGGGTAAACATCGTCAGGGACGTGGTATGCCATTTCAACATGAAAATTCAACTCTCTTTTCCCAGAAAGTTTGTCAAATTATAGTTTCAGAATTTGTTCTGATCAACTCTTTTCAGAACAAATTTTTGAAACTATAATTTGATAAACTTTCTGGGAAAAAAGAGCTGAATTTTCAGTTAGTCGTAAAGGAAATCACCCCTGAAAATTTGTTGGAAGGGCTGATGGTGAAGCTGAAGCTCCAATACTTTAGCCATCTCTAGATTTCTTATAATACCTAATACAATGTAAATGCTTTGTAGGTAGTTACAAGGGTGTTGCAAATTCAAATTTTGCTTTGTGAAAGTTTCTGGATTTTTTTTCCCCTAATATTTTCGATCCATGGTTAGTTGAATCTGTGGATGCAGTACCTGAGGATATGGAATGTTGGTTGCATATTATGGTAGAAACTTTTGCCTGTTTTTTTTCTTTCATCTCCCAGTTTTTCCTTCTTTCTTATAAGCTCTTATTTGTCTTATTTTGATTGCTTTTTAAATACCTATAATTATTATTAATCACTATTCTCATCCCAATAGTTGTTTTCTCTTGCTTTCATTCTAATTTCAGTTCAGGTCAGTTGCTCAGTCATGTCCAACTCTGTGACGCCATGAACTGTAGCATGCCAGGCTTCCCTGTCCATCACCAACTCCTAGAGCTTGCTCAAACTCAGGTCCATTGAGTAGGTGATGCCATCCAACCGTCTCATCCTCTGAGGTTATTGATATTTCTCCTGGCAATCTTATTTCCAGCTTATGCTTCATCCAGCCTGGCATTTCACATGATGTACTCTGCTTTGAAGTTACGTAAGCAGGGTGACAAATTGCAGCCTTGATGTACTTCTTTCCCAATTTGGAATCAGTCCATTGTTCCATATCCGGTTCTAACCGTAGCTTCTTGACCTCCATACAGGTTTCTCAGGAGGTAGGTAGGGTGGTCTGGTAGTCCCGTCTCTTAAAGAATTGTCCACAGTTTGTTGTGACAGTCAAAGGCTTTAGTGTAGTCAGTAAAGAAGAAGTAGATGTTTTTCTGGAACTCTTGCTTTTTCTGTGGTTCAACAGACATTGGCAATTTGATCTCTGGTTCCTCTGCCTTTTCTAAAACCAGCTTGAACATCTGGAATTTCATGGTCCACATACTGTTGAAGCCTCTTGCTTTCTTATTTTCTCTTGCTTTCATTTTAATTTAGTTCTTATTTATTTAAAGCCCCGTTTCTTTTAACTTTTTCCTTGAGTTTTCACAATGTTTCATCCATGTCAATCCTTTTGCTCACCCTTGCTCTTGTTTTCTCACAATCTGTTCTCTAGTTTCTGCGTTTCTGCTTTATGGGTTTACTTTTTAGATAAGTAACTTAAAGAAAAATTTGTGGCAAAGTATTTCATCACTCTTTTCCTCTGTTCTGTGACAACCTTTCCATGGTGGATGTTTTTTGTCTGGTAAATTTTGCTACTCTCTCCTCTCATTTTTCTTGTGTATCGAGGTTATACCAATTTTTTACTAGTTTTTCGAGAAAGAATGAGTTGCACTTTCCTGGCCTAGGTTTTTATAGCCATTCCCTTTAGAGAAATCATTTGTCTTGGTTAGTTTTGAGGTATTTTGCCTCTATTTCACGACCCTTTTTGAGTCCTTTTGTATTTATATGCCTTCTCCATCTCCTACCTATCTTCCTTACATCCTTGGCAATTATAAAAGCTATACGTTTCACTTTAGGGGAAACCTTTCTTTCAGAAAGGGTGTGTGTGTGTGTGTGTGTGTGTGTGTGTGTGTGTGTGTGTGTGGTTTTCTGAGATCTCCTGCCATGAAGCTGACTTTATTGTTTGTGTGCATGGCAGTTGCTATACTTCTTGACACACCTCTGGGTGTTCTTATTACAATTTTTGCCTATGTTATTTCCAGTTACTATTTCAGAGAGAATAGGAAGATGCATAAATATTTCCTCTATAATAGATTATTGGTATTTCATTGTATTTACTTAATTTATTGCTTTTAAATTAATTTTTTGCTTTATTAATTTTTCATTGTTTGTCATTTGGCAAGTTTCTTTCAACTTCCAACTTGTTAGTAATATGTGCATTTTGAGTGCTGTCAAATTTAGCAAAATTTTTATCAGTTTCTTTGAAATATGAGAGATATGATGCTTTTCCTCTATGATCTGCATCTGTCTGGCGTTGGGGACTATAGGAAGCATTGACATCATGATGCAACTTTTGGCTGAGTGAGTTAGCAGAGTGGGCTTTAGAATTCCCCAAAGCCATTTTTCCACTGGAGGATTAATTTACTACCTCAGAACTGACTGTGAATCAAATAGTGGGAACCCACAAGTATATCCTAAACTCACCCCCTCCGTGGCTGGCAGGAAGAGTTGAGGCCACTTGGGGCTTCTCCCACACCACCGTGCGTTAGGGAAAGACCGTGGAAGTCAGAGTGGAGACCCATAGACAAAATGTCTTGCTTTGCTACGTTTTCAAAGCCGATGTCCAGCTGATCCTGTTGTGAAGGCTGCAGAGGTGAAGCCCTGAGGTTGCCACGTTTGCCTTGGGGATCAGGGCAGGGAGAGGGGTTTTTGTTGGGGGAGTGTGGTTCTAACCCCCAGGAGAAAGGTATGAGGCACTGGCTGCTGGGTCCTCCTGGGCAGTGTCGGGGGAGCGATACTTTGTTTTGGCACACGAACAGTTCCCAAATCTGGTTTGTCTTTTTCTTAACTTGGAGTATAGTTGATTTACAATGTTGTATTCATTGCTGGCATATAGCAAAGAGCTTCAGATATATGTTTATATTCTTTATCACATTCTTTCCCATTATGGTTTGTCACAGGATCTTGAATAGAGTTCCCTGTACTGTACAGTAGGACCCTGTTGGTTATCTGTTTCATGTATCAGTTCTGTTCAGTCGCTCAGTCGTGTCCGACTCTTTGCGACCCCATGAATTGCAGCACGCCAGGCCTCCCTATCCATCACCATCTCCCGGAGTTCACTCAGACTCACGTTTATTGAGTCCATGATGCCATCCAGCCATCTCATCCTCGGTTGTCCCCTTCTCCTCCTGCCCCAATCGCTCCCAGCATCAGAGTCTTTTCCAGTGAGTCAACTCTTCGCATGAGGTGGCCAGAGTACTGGAGTTTCAGCTTTAGCATCATTCCTTCCAAAGAAATTCCAGGGCTGATTTCCTTCAGAATGGACTGGTTGGATCTCCTTACAGTCCAAGGGACTCTCACAAGTCTTCTCCAACACCACAGTTCAAAAGCATCAATTCTTTGGTGCTCAGCCTTCTTCACAGTCCAACTCTCACATCCATACATGACCACTGGAAAAACCATAGCCTTGACTAGACGGACCTTAGTCAGCAAAGTAATGTCTCTGCGTTTGAATATACTATCTAGGTTGCTCATAACTTTTCTTCCAAGAGTAAGCATCTTCTAATTTCATGGCTGCAGTCACCATCTGCAGTGATTATGGAGCCCCCAAAATAAAGTCTGACACTGTTTCCACTGTTTCCCCATCTATTTCCCAAGAAGTGATGGGACCAGATGCCATGCTCTTCATTTTCTGAATGTTGAGTTTTAAGCCAGCTTTTTCACTCTCCTCTTTCACTTTCATCAAGAGGCTTTTAGCTCCTCTTCACTTTCTGCCATAAAGGTGGTATCATCTGCATATCTGAGGTTATTGATATTTCTCCTGGCAATCTGGATTCCAGCTTGTTTCTTCCAGTCCAGCGTTTCTCATGATGCACTCTGCATAGAAGTTAAATAAGCAGGGTGACAATATACAGCCTTGACGTAGTTTTTTTCCTATTTGGAACCAGTCTGTTGTTCCATGTCCAGTTCTAACTGTTGCTTCCTGACCTGCACAGAGATTTCTCAAGAGGCAGGTCAGGTGGCCTGGTATTCCCATCTCTCTCAGAATTTTCCACAGTTTATTGTGATCCACACAGTCAAAGGCTTTGGCATAGTCAATAAAGCAGAAGTAGATGTTTTTCTGGAACTCTGTTGCTTTTTCCATGATCCAGCGGATGTTGGCAATTTGATCTCTGGTGCCTCTGCCTTTTCTAAATCCAGCTTGAACATCAGGGAGTTCACGGTTCGTGTATTGCTGAAGCCTGGCTTGGAGGATGTTGAGCATCACTTTACAGCGTGTGAGATGAGAGTAGTATGTATATCTGCTAATCCCAGGCTCCTGATTTATCCCTCCCTCCCAGTTTCTCCTTTTGGCAACCGTTAAGTTTGTTTTCTGTGTCTGTGAGTGTGTTTCTGTTTAGGAAACAACCATTTCAAAATTTCCACTGCCACTGAATATTTTGGCAGAGGTTTATTAACAAAACCCCAAATAGTGGCATAAAAGGTATCAAATATATATTGACCTTCAAAGTCAATCATCAAACGATTATTTGCTCTCTACAAGTCCAGTGTTGGGTTAGAGGAAGGAGAACAGAGAAGACTCTGCTCTGAAGGAGTTTGAGGTCTGGCTTAGTGTATCTCAAGCAGGTTGTGAAATTAATTTAGTAGGTCACCACCAGATTGAAGATAACAGCATAGAAAATGTCAGAGTGAGTTTTAGATCATAACAACCATATCATTTTATATTACTCGTGACTCTAAAATCCTTTGCTCACTGAGCTTGCTGTCAAAAACATCAGAAAAACTTTGACTTCTAGGTGGAAAAGAGTCTACAAGTACAGCAGGAGAAACTAGCCTCTAAGAATCGTGTCTTCATTTCCTAGGGCTGCTGTAGCCAAGTCCCACAGACTGGCTGTCTTAAACAGCAGGCATGTACTGTCTCTCAGTTCTGGAGGCTGGATGTCCACCACGGAGGCACTGGCGAGGTGGGACTCCTCCTGAGGCCGTGAGGGGGAACCTGTTCCCTGCCTCTCTCCCCGCTTCCAGGGTTTGCTGGCCATCTGTGGGGTTGCTGGCGTGCAGGTACAGCCCTCTAATCTCTGCTTTCATTGCACACAGCATCCCTGTGCACATGTTTATCTCTGTGTCCAGATTTTCTCTTTTTCTAAAATCATGACTTTCTGTAAGTCATGGTGTGGTGGGTCAAGGCCCACCCTAGTGAGCTCATTTCCACATGATTACCTCCTGAAAAGACCCTGTCTCCAAGTAAGGTCACATTCTGAGTTATTTAGGGTTCAGGGCATCAATGTGTCTTTTTGGGGGAGGACACTCTTCAGCCCATAATAATCAAAGTGGGCCCTCTTAAATATGCATGTGCTGCTCCTTGTAGGAAGGCCTTATTGGTCTCTACAACCACGCTGAGAAGTACATTTATTATGTCAATTTTACAGAGTAATAGAGGTTCTGAGATAGTCACTGTTGCAATTTAAGTCTGTTTTACTTCAAAGCCTGAGTTGTTTAATTCTGCTGGTTGATTCCTGGGAGGCTAGAGCTGGCAGGGGTCTTAGAGGCCATCTGGTACCACCCCCCTCTTTTCACGTGTAGTGGGCCAAAAGATAAAAATGGTCCTGTTTGTAAAAATGTGCTGTGCTTTCTACATTCCAGAGAAGCAAGGGAATCCATCTATGGAGAATTGATATCCATCTAGGTCCACTGTTTTACTTTTGGGAACTCTAGACTGGTCTACAGATTTTTTTTCTTCCCCACCATCCCCACAAATGTGGGGACTGTTGGGATCCCTTGGGGTGTATAGTGGGAGAAACTGAAGTACAGAGATGCCATGTTTCTTGTCTGTGGTTCCCCCAGCTTGTGTTCCCCAGATAACATTTATGATACGAATCCCAGGAGCAGTATTAATGAGAAAAAGAGAGAGAAGACGACAGAGGAAGGGTGGGAGGGAGGAGAGGTGGACAGACGGAGAGGAAGAGGTGAGGAGAGATGGAGGAAGTGTGAGCCCAGCCTGTCTCTCTACAAGCTTCAGAGGTTAGCTTAGCTCAATGGGCTAAAAATATATTTGTCTCTTTCCCAGAGACAAATATAAAATACATTTTTACTATTTAACTTCATTCCTATACAACTCTCTTTTCTCCTTGATTAGTATGAAGAACAGAGAACTGGTAATTCTTTGCATAGGATATAAGTGGAATCTGAGAAATTTTGCACATGTAGGATATGGAAAAATAATTTTCATCTTGATTGCCTATTTCCCATTGCCAATAAAAAAGAGAAATGAGTGCAAGACTATAAGCCGATAGCAAACCAGCATGACTGTAGGAAGGGTCTGGGTTCTACAGCCAGATCTATCTTTGTATTTATTAGCAGTCTGAACTTGGGAAAATCACTTAACTTCCTTGAATTTTTGTTTCATTGACATAGACACTTGAGATGATCATAACACAGTCCACTTCAGAGAGATGTGGATTAGATTAAGATAAAACACGTACATGGTGAACATAGAACACAGAGTATGGCAGACTTGACATATGCCTTCCTTTGTCAAGAAGCTCTGCCTTTAGACTTGATTGTCCAGTTTTCAGTGACTGCTAGTCACTCATTCAAGAAATGTTTGCTGAGCTTGTATTTCTGGCAGGACACTCCTTTTGGCACTGGGTATTCAGTGGGGACAGAGACAGCCACGGTTCCTATTCTCTCTCTCTCTCTTTTTTTTTAGTGATACCTTTTTCTTGAAAATTAGTTAATTAGTTTTTGGCTGTGGTGGGTCTTTGTTGCTGCACACAGGCTTTCTCTGGTTGCAGCTGGTGGGAGCTTCTCTTTCTTGCAGTGTGGGGACTTATCTTTGTGATGGCTTCTCTTGTTGAGGAGCTCCCGGCTCTGAAACATGGGCTCAGTATTTGTGGAGAATGGGCTTGGTTGCCCCATGGCCTGCGGAATGTTCCTAGACCAGGGATTGAACTCATCTTCTTTGCATTGGCGGGTGAGTTCTTATCCACTGGACCACTAGGGAAGTTACTGTCTTTTCTTGTAAGATGTGGTTTGATAGGAAAGAACTGGATAAATAAACAATGGAAACTATCAGATGGAAATGAGGAATCTGCAACAAGTTAAAGGAGACACAGGTTCTTGATGTCATCTTTATTTTGGATGATTGGGGAAGGCATATTTGGAGAGGAGATATATGAGCAAAGATTCGAGTGGCAAGAAGGAGGTTCTGAGGTGCAGACTAGGAGTTCTTGCCCTTGAGGCAAAGGAAGGAGTTCAAAAAAGGCATGAAGCTGGAGTGACCTGAGATAATCAGAGTGAAGGGCGGAGAGCTGGTGGTCGAGGGACAGAGGGAAAGCCAGCAGGGCTGGAGCATCCTGGGAGAAGAGTGTGACGTGGGAGCTGGATGCAGGAGGTAGTGCTGAAGACGGGAAGCAGCACGTGGATTCTGAGTATGGTTGGAGGTTAACTGGGGGTCGAGAACCAAGGGTAAGGCCTAGGTTATTGACTTGAGCAACCACAAGGATACTAGTGTCATTTACAGAGAGGAGGAACCCAAGGGAGAAGCAGGGTTTGAGGACAAGTCATGCATCATGCAATATTTGAGATACTTACTTGCCACTCAAGGAAGCTTTTGGTCGGAGACTCATATTTTACAGAGAGGATGTGGATGTAGATGTGGGAGTTATCGACATATCAATGGTCTTGGACTTAGGCGTTCCCTGGTGGCTCAGACGATACAGAATCTGTTTGCAGTACAAAAGACCCAGGTTTGATCCCTGGGTCAGGAAGACCCCTTGGAGAAGGGAACAGCTACCTACTCCAGCATTCTGGCCTGGAGAATTCCATGGACAGAGGAGCCTGGTGGGCTGTAGTCCATGGAGTCACAAAGAGTTGGACATGACCAAGTGCCTAACACTTTTCACTTTAAAATCCACAGTACTGCCCAGGAGAACCTCTTCTCCAAGCTTCAGCCAGCTGGCCTCCTTTGATACCTGCTTTCTCTCCATTCTCACCTCATTGATATATCAGGACCCTCGGCCTGTGATGACTTTAAATTATGGAAGGGGAACATTCTGTGTGGTTCAGATCCTGCCTTTTTGTTTTTGCTAACAGAATCTCCTTTTTTTTTTTTTTTTTTTGCCTTGGATTCATAGGGAACTTTCACTGAAATAGTCACTAATCACTTTCTAGGTGAAAGCAAGTGTAAAACATGTTACTTATCTTTCACAACAGAATAATAAAAATAAAATGTATCCCTTCATCAAAAATTATGGTTAGAGCTCATTTATTAATACTGGCCTCACTTTGGAGCTACATTTAACTATCTGAGCACATATTTACCTTTGATTTGCATACAGCACTCCAAGTGATGCCAAGAGCCATGCTACATGTCAATTTAAGACAAATTAGAGCCATAAAATCTAACCTGCTGTTAGAATTTTTGTATTTATGATTTAGGCTCCATTTCACGTGTTTTATGTTGAGTTTTATAGCAATGCACTCATCGTCAGCACCTCTGGGCACAAGTACAAAGCACCACTTACAAAAACAACAGATTGGCAAAAGTCAGGCTCCAAGGCTAACTCCCATCGCCCTGTCTCAGGCACAGGCGCCAGTTAAAAGATGAGTCTCCTTCCGTGAGCCCCAAGGGCCTACATCCTTGGACTCTTAATGAACCAAATCAGAAGGGAAATGATTCAGGGACTTGGAAAGCCTGAACTTCTTTGTGTTCAAAGTTAGGATCCCTTGGGAACTAGTCTAATCTTTATAATCAATTTCACTTGTATAAAAAGGAAGTAAGAGTCAGCTTGTTACTGTGAGGTAAGTATAAGAGTGAGAGTTAAATGGTGTTACATCATATGGGACACCATTCTGTCCCGAGCACTTTGGTTTATATTCATTCATTGAATCCTCTTCCCATTATTGTGAAGTGGGTCATATTATCACCCTTATTTTATAGATGGGGAAACCGAGGCACAGAGAAGCTGAGTGACTTGCAGGATCTCACAGCAGTGTGCTGTTGTGGGTTGGGTGTCCCAGGAAGTGGGCTGTGGTCTGGAGATTTGCACACACGAGGTGTCAGGGTGCGCTCCTGGGATCATTCCCTGGGGGCAGAGAAGGAAGTGGGGCTGGGCAGAAGTCGGGGTATGATGCAGTCCCAGCAGAGGCTTTAGTGAACTCCATGGGAAGTTCTGCGGCAGGTCTGGCCCCTGCAGTTTTCCAGAGCCGGGATGAGCGGGGCTGGGGAGGAGCAGGGCTTGCTTTTCTATTATGCAAATTGTCCCTGGAAAAGGGTCATGACCTTGGGTGAGGCCACTGTCTTCTCTTCTATAGAGGACATTTCCTAGGCAGCTGCTGTTGGCACCACTCCCTAGAGCCGGGGGATTAAATTAGTTAGTTCTAACAGGGGATGTGGCTGGCACATCACAGAATCCACAGGTGGAGCTGAGATTCAAAGCTTCAGCCTGTCTTCAGAGTTCAGGTTCTTAACCACTACAGATCTTTGACTTATGTTATGTTATGTTCCAATAAACTCATAGTTGAAAATATCAACTCAAATACATTTAATAGCCTGACCTGCATCACAGCTCAGCCTTTTGTTCTTTAGTCACTCTGTCACATCTGACTCTTTTGCGACCCCATGGAGCGTGGTTCACCAGGCTCCTCTGTCCATGGGATTTCCCGGGCAAGAATACTGGAGTGAGTTGCCATTTCCCTTTCCTGCTTTTTCCTCTTCCCTTCCCGGGGATCAACCCCCATCTCCTGAACCAGCAGGTGGAATCTCTACCATTGGCGAAGCCACAACTCAGACTAGCCCACGCTGAACATGCCCAGAGCACTAACATTAGCCTACAGATGGGCAAAGTCATCTAACACAAAGCTTATTTTATAATAAAGTGCTGACTGTCTCCTGTAATTTATTCAGTACTGAAAGTGAAAGCCAGAAAGGGTGTAAGTCGTTAGCCCTCACGATCACCTGGCTGACGAGGCACTGTGGCTGCTGCCGCCCAGCATCACACGGAACTGTCACGCCACGTGTCATTAGCCCAGGAGAAAGGACAAAATTCAGAGTACGGCTTCTGCTGAGTGCGTATTGCTCATTGTGAGTTAAACTGTTATAAGTCAGGGACTGTCTGTCTACCGAGTTGTATGCAGTATACTTACTGCGTTCACAGTATGTAAGTAAGACCAGGTAGATCCCTGGTAGGATGGTTAGGAATACTTCCAGAAAGAGACTAAAAATAAGATCAGACCAAATGATTTTTCAATAGACATGAATTTGTGCAAACTCTGGGAGGGATTAGAGGACAGCAGAGCCTGGTGCGCTGCAGTCCATGGCGTCTCAAAGAATGGGGCACAACTTGGCAACTGAACAACAGCAGCAACATTTTTTTTCGCTCAGATAACTGAGCTCGGAAGCTTGATTATTAGGTATTAGTTAAGTTCTGCAGGATGTATGCCACAGAAATGGACGCGGGCTGACTTAAACAGAAACCACAACCACATCAAAGGCAAGATAAAGGGGGTTCTCCTGGGGTCAAGAAGACCTGTGCGGCACGGCCTGGGAAGAAGACCTGCACAGCGCGGCCTTGGGAAGACGACCTGCGCGGTGCGGCCTTGGGAAGACGACCTGCGCGGCGCGGCCTTGGGAAGAGGACCTGCGCGGCGCGGCCTTGGGAAGCGGCGAGGCAAGGGAAGCGGCACGGCCTTGGGGAGAGCAGGGCTGCAGTGGGGCTCAGGCAGCTGGAACCAGGCTGTACCCCGGCCCCTGCCTCTCACTCTGCACAGGTTCATCTCTCATAATGGGGAGTGAAGCATCAGAAAAACCTGAAGGGCTATCCTCAAATTTTCTTACTGTCCCAAATTCTGGAGGAGACCTGTTGTCTCAGCTTGCCTTGGCAGCTACTCCTGGAGTCAGTTGTTGCAGTGAACCTCTATTAAGATAGTGGCTCTGGACTTTATTATGCCGATGGTAGAGAGTTCCTAGGAAAGAGATGTTGAGTAGATAACCCCAATATCATAGGGATGTTCAGCATAATGTGTATGAAACACTACTTTTATGCTTTAATTTTTTAAGTTGAAGTATAATTTATTTGCACTGCTGTGTTAATTTCTGCTGTATATAGCAAAGTGATTCAGTTATGCACACACACACCTCTCTCTCTATATATATACACATATACATTCTTTTTCATAATGGTTTCTTACAGGCTATTGAATATATTTCCCTGTGCTCTACAGTAGGACCTTGTGGTTTATCTGTTCTTTACATACTAGTTTGCTAATCCCCAAGTCCCACTCCATCCCTTCCCCATCTGCCCTTCCCCATGGCGAGTCTGTTCTCTGTTGTGAGGAAAGGGATGTCTAGGAGTCTTTTTCTGTTTCATAGAGAAGCTCATTTGTGTCATCGTTTAGACTCCACATGTAAATAGCACCGTGTATTTTTCTCTTTCTTACATCACTTGGTATGATGATCTCTAGGTCCATCCAAGTGGTTGCACATGGCACAATTAAATTGCCCTTTTTCTGGCCGAGTAGTATTCCATTGTATATATATGTACCACATCTTCTTATCCATTCATCTGCTGATGGATGTTTAGGTTGAAACACTACTTCTAAATAACCTCAGGGAAGTGGAGACACCTCTGCTCTTCCAGCTCCCCTGCAGAGATGGGGAATCAGGCAGAAGACTAAGCCTGGCTCCTCACGTGCTCTGCACTGGTCTGTGACTGGCTGGGTGCTGCCTCTGTGCCTGGCTGTCTCTGTGTTAGCGGACATTACGCAGAAGCACGCATGCCTCCTTCGCTGTCTTCTGTGACAGAAAAGCAGAATAAGCTTGCTCTGCATCCTTTGGGGTTTAACGCGGTCAGCAGCTGGCACTGCAGATAAGAGTTGTCTGAAGTGTCAGGAGGAGTAATGAAACGTCTTTGGCATCTC
Source organism: Nanger dama (assembly GCA_917880005.1). Lineage (NCBI taxonomy): Eukaryota > Metazoa > Chordata > Mammalia > Artiodactyla > Bovidae > Nanger > Nanger dama. The sequence goes on along the minus strand of CAKJTW010000021.1, from coordinate 2,732,583 downwards.
CTCTCCCTACCAGGGCTTGACATTCTTGTGTATTTCAAGCGTGGAAGGGTAACAGTTTCTTCTCCTGGACAGTTGCCCACTCAACGGATAAATGGTGTGTGAAGGAAAAGAGAAAGTCTTTTGTGTTCTTAGTATGTGCTAGCAGTTTTACATACATGTGGAATAACCTTCTGGGCGTAGGACCAGCTTAATACAGCCCAGGCTGCAGCTCACGCAGCCTTGCCCTGGAGCTCAGCACCAGCGCTGGTCTGCAGTCTTCTTTCCCAGCCTCTGCGTCCCTCGTGGTCTTTGGTCCAGCCTTCACGGGTGTGTTTGGGAGGTACCCCTGTTGTGTTCACCCTGAGGTTCTCTCAGTCTGGTTTAGTGTTTCGGGTTTGCTAGCTGCTTCTAGTAACTCCTCCGGGTGAAATATGAGCATTCATATGACTGATGTATTTAGGTGTTTTAAAGCACTTAAACTCAAAAGCACTTTTTCTGCTCTCTGTTATCTCTTGTTCCATAAAACTCTGTGTCAGGGCCCTGAGGCACGGCTGGTGGAACGGCCCAGCCTTAAGCATAAGCCAGAGAGTTAATGTCATGAACTGTTACTGGTTTTTGGTTTATCTATTTATTTTGTCTCCAGCTGCAACTCCTACCAATACAGAGTGTTTTCAGCCCCCTTGAAGAGCGCCCTGCCAGGCACACTTCTGATTTACCCTCACCTCTCCCCAAGAAAGTCACACTCCTTCTGCAGCCGCCTGTGGGCCAGTCTGATTCACTGGAGAACTTTCCCTTTTCCTACTTAGCATTATTCCGATTTACATCAGAGGAAACTGAGGTTCAAAAGAAGTCAGCAGATTGCCCAGTATTGTAAGTAACAGAGCAAAGACTTGATCAGAAATATGTTAATCCAAAGACTTATTTTTCACTATAAAAGTAGCATATCAAAAAACTGGAAAAACACCTGCAAAGTTCCTTAAAACCTACATTCTTGAAATATCTGAAAAATGAAAAAAATCACCATTTTTTTTTCTGTCATCAGAAGCAAGGATAGTAATTTATTTTCTTTTATAGATTCTTGTTTATTTCAGAGCTACATCCTGGCATTTCCTGTGTCTCCAGATGAGGGAGGGGGTTGGCTGTGGATTGTTACCCCGATGGCTGTCATGCTGATGTTTCCTGAAGCTCTGGAAAATCTTCTTCACCTTCAGAGTTTGAATTCTGGAATTCTTGTGGCAGGCTTCTTAGGGCAGTTGCAGAGCATGGACACTCTGGAGGACGCTTGGAGCACATTTCCTAGGTGTTTATTACAGACGTGTCTCTCAGTGGTTCCTAAACGTTCTGTGCATCATAATGGCCTGGGAGGCCTTAAGCATGTATGCTCCAGCATTATCTAGAACCTACTGAATCAGAGGCTTCAGGAACTACTTGAGGCCATCTGTACTTTACAAAAGCTCTCTCAGTGATTCTCAAAAGTTTCTGTTATTCTTAGAACCATTGGTATATTTGTCTTAACAACTGCTTTTTTTCCCAAGAGGCACTCGGTAAGCCATTGGCAATTTGAGTTTGTTAGTTGTGATCTTAGGATTGCTGTTGGATGGGAGGTTGTCTTAAGAGGAGATACTGCTTCTCTCATCTTCTCTCTATTCCTTGTTCTCTGTGGCACTTTCATATTCTAACGAGATGTCAGATGCTTCCTTTGGCAAGAGCTCCCTTCCGTGGAAGGCTCTGGTTTGTAGAACTTGGGCATCGAGAGAAGTGTCAAAAGAGAAACTGGAAATAGCTGCTGTATTTCTAGAAACCAGTAATTATTTCTCTGTTCCTCCAGGATGTGTGCAGAAAGGAGCAGATCCATCCTGGTGATATGGCAGAATCAGGGCAGCAAAAGAAAAGAGGCCAGATTAGAGCACATCACTGAACTTTGGGCTGTACTTGCATGTGCATTTACATGTTTTTAAGCCTTCTGGAGGAAAAGGATGTATAAAAGAGCTGCATTGAGAACCACGGAGGCGACATTTGTGCCTGTTGCGGAGTGTGTGGAAGCAAGACAACACAGAGCCTCAACACTCGTGTTAGGATTTTGGTGTTATTTTAAGATCACTGGGGAGACGTAGAAGGGATTTAGCAATGAAACTGATAAGAAAGACCATTTTGTCTGCTCTGATGAGGACATGTTGGGGAAAGAGTCTGAATTGAAGGGAGGGGGACTATTTGGAGGCTGATGCAATGGCCTGGGCTAGGATGGAGGCAGTGGAGATAGAAATAAGTGGACAGAGCAAAAAACATTTTTTCTTTCCCTTCTGTGACAACACCATGAGGTATATGGGATCTTAGTTCCCTGACCAGAGAGTGAACCTTGCCCCCTGCAGGGGCAGTGCAGAGTGTTAACCATTAGACCTACAGGGAAATCCCAGGAGCAGAGAAGCATTTGATAAATAAGATCTATAAGACTTACTGATTCATTGAGTGTTGGGGTTGAGGAAGGGCAGAGAGGGTGGAATTTTGGATGAGATGTCGGTGTTTGGCTTGGACACCTAGAATGCCATTCTTTAATTAGGAAGCCTGGGAGGGAGAGGGGTTTGAGGTGGGGGCTAGAAGGTCGTTGGTTTGGGACATGGCAAGTTTGAGAAATCTGTGAGATAGGCAGGGCAGAGGTTCAGGTGGGCACTTGGAGACCAGGGCCTGATGCTCTGGAGGGAGGTTTGGGTACACAGTGCTTTGCGGAAGAGTTGGATCTGCCTGGTGGAGCCTGTGTGGATATAGAAGTTAGAGGATCTGTGTCAAAGCCCTGGCCATCAACACTGGAGGTGAAGCTTGAAGAGGAGAGCTTCCCAAGGCAAAGGCACCAGAGACAGAAAATCAGGGGGCCGCTGCGTGGAGAGACAGGAAGGGAAGCTCCAGAATGGAAAGGCAGTCGTGTCTGGGGTGGGGAGGGAGGGTAGAGTTCCTATGATGGGGGTGCAGTCGGGGACAAACATCAGGCTGTGAGCTGAGGACTGATGAGGAGGAGGAAGAAGGGGCCTGGGAGCCGGGAAGGAGAAAACCGACGGGAGAGCCCCTCTGGATCTCAGTTTCCCCCCGTCATTAAAGAAAGAAGTGATTATCTAAGGTTTCTAATAACTCTCATGCTCTGTGATCAGATGTTTTAAGCCACACTTAAGCAGATATGAAACTGCAGGGTTCTTTCAGGTCAGCATACGTATTTGATAGAGGACAAAACGTAACCCAACTCAAGATTCATCGTTTTATGGAAACTCGATACTGAACATTTTGCAGTAAAGCAGACAGTCTTGCGACTTTCCTGCTGAACTTCCCATGTTGCTTCCCCTGGGCATCATAATGAGCTTCATTGTAGCCCTCTGCAGTGTCTCTCGTGAAGTCGACAGTTTCATGAGTGGAAAAATAGGATCAGGCGTGTCTTAAGTCTTCTTCGACTTTCATGGAAGTGAATCCAGACTGGAGCTGTGAAACCACTTTTTAATACAGTTCTGGTAGAAACTTGTGGTTTATAGCATTAAACCACTTGAGTTTACTTCTCAGAGGTAATTTCATCCTTTTCTCCGTCTGGAGTTGTTCAGCTAGGGGAACGCAACACTTTTTCAAAATGACATTTTTCCTTCTACCCTCAAATGATGAAGAAGAAAAATGACTTTTCTTCCTTGGGATAGTCAGAAGTCATTTCATTTAAAAAGGTTTTGGTAACATGCTATTTTAACAGCACTTTTTGTTTGCTTTGGTACACGGGATATTTAGACAGACATCTTCAAGCATTCTGTGTGGTCTGTGTCTTCCAGTTAATCTGAGAACTGACTGGCATAAAACTGGGGTGTGTGCAGTGTTTTGGGGCGAGCAATAAAATGTTAAGGTATCACTTTCTGTTGTTCCTGGCCTTGTCCAGCGAGAGTAGAATGAGCCACTGTACATAAATCAGCCATGCCCTGGTGGTTAAATGATCCTTTATTACACAGTTAGTAACATGTTGCCATGCAGACTACTGTGAAGCCTGAGGGATTGGCATCTGACACCGTCACAGCTAGGACACTTCCACCCCACCCGGCCTTCCCAGGTGGCACGAGTGGGAAGGAATCTGGTTGATGGTGCAGGAGGCGAAAGAGATGCAGGTTTGATCCTTGGGGTGGGGAGACCCCCAGGGGGAGAGCAGGACAGTCCCCCAGCACTCTTGCCTGGAGAGTCTGATGGACAGAGGAACCTGGTGGGCTACAGTCCACAGGGTTGCAGAGCATCAGACACAACTGCGTGACTTGGCACACACGCACTGCTGCTTACGCACATTAAAATCTGCTTCCAGAAAGCTCCAAACTCTAACATTTATTTCTTTTTTCCACTGAGAAGATGTAAGAACAGAGTAATAAAAGATGAGTTTTGTGACAGCGGTTTGTAACAGAGGCTCCTTTAGGTCCTTTCTTGAAAGGAACTGCAAGGTGTGGTAGGAAGGGCCACATGGCTGGTGAACGTCCAGGGTATTTAACCGGCTCCCGGGATGTGTGACAGAGCATCTGCTGCTGGTGCTCCTCTGAGTCTCCATTTATTAGTGGCTTCCATGATGTTTTAATAAACCTGACCAGTTGATTCTCCTAGCTAGAGATAGATAGAACTATTTTCATGCTCATCATTTGTAAAAGCAGCGCCACACCACACTGGGAAGACTGCAAACTCACCAAATCCACCAGGGAGGACAAGCTTCTGCTTCTTGGGAGCAGAAACTTTGGACTTGGGCCCATTGTACTCAGGGTTTGAATATATAGACCCAACTGAAATAGGAACTGAAATTTGGAAGCCTGAAGCAAGCTCTAAAATTACGATTTTCTTGGAAAAACAAAGGGGATATGGATTTGTGCCCCCTCTCCCCCAAATATGTGGTCAGAATTGGCCCAGAGTTTTGAATTTTGTAATGGAATACACTGTTTGGAGGTGATTCTGTGAGAAAGAAAAAAAATTCCTGAGGGCACCCTTGCCCGTTTCTTGGAACCCTCTGGATGTGAGAGTCAGCCAGGTTGACTGGCTGGGTTGGGGAAAGGCTGTCCCTGGAGGGCAGGCATGTGGTAACTTGGGTTCAGTGGCTGGGGCCTCGGTGGTGGTAACAGGAGCTGGTGCTCCGCTCTGAATTGGGAACCAGCCCACGCGAGCCTGGCCTCCTCTCAGGCTGCCAGAGTTCCTTGGGTCGAGGGTTAGAGATGAAATCTTTTGAATTGAAGACCCGCTTTCCCATCCTCCTGCCATCCATCTTCCTGACTGGCCTCCTCCCATCCCTCGTGCCCTCTCTCTGCCTGGCAGGCGTTAAGCCCAGACGTCTTTTCCTCTGGAGACCTTTCCCGGAATCCTCCCACTCTTATTTCTTCCCCTGCACAGCCTGGCCCCATCTTCCGTGTTAGGTAACTTTGACTGTTAAACGCTTGTCGCAGTGTATGGTAACTGTTGGTGTGGGTGTCTGCCCCCTATAATCTGACTGTTGCGGAAAAGAGTAATGTGTTCCGTGGGGCTTGCAGCACCCACCACAGTGCCCGGATGGTCTCAGGAGGAACTGAATGAAGGAAGGGGGTTGGGGAAACTGCATTCTATCCAAAGTCATATTAGTGTGGCTTTTCCCTTTCCCTGGTAGCTGAGACGGTAAAGAATCTTGTCTGCAATGCAGAAGACCTGAGTTCAGTCCCTGGGTTGGGAAGATCCCCTGAGAAGGAAGTGGCAACCCACTCCGGTATTCTTGCCTGGGAAGTGCTATGGACAGGGGAGCCTGGTGGGCTACAGTACATGGGGTTGCAAAGAGCTGGACCTAAGTGAGTTTCACTTCAGTTCATCCCTTTTCCACTCCAAAGTGGCACTGAAGGTGGCCTCTGATCATCATTCTAAAAATTTGGTGTGTTGATTTATGGTGGCTTGAAAAGCACCACGGTCCTTGAGTCAAAGCATTTTTGTGATTTCCTTTTTAAAAAATAAGTATTTATGTCCTTGGTGCACAGGGCCTTAGCTGCAGCATGGTGGACATTCTTAGTCACAGCATGTGGGATCGAGTTCTCTGACCAGGGATCGAACCTGGGCCCCTGCACTGGGAGATGGGGTCTTAGCCCCTGGGTCCCCAGGAAGTTCCATTTCTGATGAACGCTTTGGTCTTCACATGCCTCTGTAAATATCCCACTGCTCCTGGCGGGGGTGGTGTGCAACTGCTCAGCCTTACTGATGGACGTTCATGACCTGTGTGGGTCAGGATGGAGGCAGGGGTGCAGATTAGGACTGAGCATGGAGCCACAAGGTTGAGGGTGAAGTTGACCAGCTTGGGATGGGAGGGCTGGGTGGTCTTGGAGCTGGAATGACATCACCTACAGTAAAATGGAGGTGTTGATACAGGAAACACACCTTTCTTTTCTTATAGCTTTCGCTGCTACCCTAATAAATTCATCCAAAGGGTAAAAAGTGAAGGGTCATCAGAGGGCAGATTTAAAGGCTGTGCCTGGTAGGCAGTTTGCTAAGTGAGTTTGCCGGAGTGGAAGTTGCTTTCTGTTCTTTGCACTGGATAGAGAACCACCATGTGGCTACAGGATCTCTCCCAGTGTATTCAGTCAATTCAGATGGAGGAAATGTGTTTCATTTTGGCCTAGAGAGGAGTATAGGTTCTTACGGCCCGACCATGCCATGTGCATGCCATTATTTACTCCAGGAAATATTTTGTGGCTGTGGCCAAGAAGCAATACCCCTTATAAGCTAGTGTTTCCTTAAAAAAAGGTTATAGCCCGTTGATCAAACCTCATGTATATCGTTGCTAAAGATGAAAAATTCCTAGTACACAAATAACTTGTTAGGTAACAACGAACTGTAAATAATTCCAGTGAGAATTCCTTTAAAAATTAGCCTTCCCTTAAAAATTACTTCCGATAGACTGAGTAAAACTGAACCTCAGCTGGCAAGTTTGCAGTGCTTGAGATGTGTCCACTTGGAGGAGCTGTTGATAGTTTTTTCACTAAGTTTTTTTAAAATTATTTTTTCATGGAGTATATATGTCCCCTCTGTTTTGGATTTCCTTCCCATCAGGCCACCACAGAGCACTGGGTAGGTTCCTTGTCTGCACAGGAGGGTCTCACCAGTCACCTATTTAATTGACATAGTGTTAGTACATATGCCAACCTCCCCGTCCATCCAACCCCTCTCCCTGCCTTGGTATACACACGTCCGCTCTCTACACCTTTGTCTCTATTTCTGCTTTGCAAGCAAGTCCATTTGCAATGTTTTTCTAGATTCCACATATAAATGATACTATACGATGTTTTTCTCATTCTGACTTACTTCACTATGTATGACAGTCTCTGTCTATCCATGATTAGGCAAGTTTCTAGACACCGTACCTGGTTTTGATGTGAACAGTACAGAGTTGTCAGGCTTGGCTAAGACTACCTGACATGGAACATACTGTCCATGTTCTCTTCAACCCTTTGTCCAAGAGATTTTCTTTGACCCTTCTATGTTCTTCTGGCTTGCCTAAGAATTAAATAGACCTGAGCCAGATTAACAGGAGAAAATTACACAAACGTTTAATAACATGTACCCCTAGGAGTACATGTATAGAAGAATTAGATCTTCATGACCCAGATAACCATGATGGTATCATCGTTCACCTAGGGCCAGGCATCCTGGAATGCAAAGTCAAGTGGGCTTTAGGAAGCATCACTATGAACAAAGCTAGTGGAGGTGACAGAATTTCAGCTGAGTTATTTCTTGTCCTAAAAGATGATGCTATGAAAATGCTGCACTCAATATGCCAGCAAATTTGGAAAACTCAACAGTGGCTTGAAAAGGTTAACTTTCATTCCAATCCCCAAAAGGCAATGCCAAAGACTGCCTAAACTACTGCACAGTTGCACTCATTTCACATGCTAGCAAAGTAATGTTCAAAATTCTTCAAGCTATGCTTCAACAGTATGTGAACTGAGAAGTTCCAGATGTACAAGCTAGATTTAGAAAAGGCAGAGGAATCAAAGATCGAATTGCCAACATCCATTGGATCATAGAAAAGGCTAGAGAATTACAGAAAAATATATACTTCTGCTTCATTGACTACACTAAATTCTTTGACTGTGTGGATCACAACAAACTGGAAAATTCTTGAAGTGATGGGAATAGCAGACACCTTCCCTGCCTCCTGAGAAACCCGTGTGCAGGTCAGGAAGCAACAGCTAGAACTGGACAGGAAACAGTGAACTGGCTCCAAATCAGGAAAGGAGTACATTAGGCTGTATACTGTCACCCTGCTTATTTAACTTCTATGCAGAGTGCATCATGCGAAATTCTGGGCTGGATGAAGTGCAAGCTGGAATCAAGATTGCCGGGAGAAATATTAATAACCTCAATTATGCAGATGATATGGCAAGAAGTGAAGAGAAACTAAAGAACCTCTTGATGAAGGTGAAAGAGGAGAGTGAAACGGCTGGCTTAAAATTCAGCATTCAAAAAATGAAGATCATGGCTTTCAGTCCCATCACTTAATGGCAAGTAGATGAGTAAAGAATGGAAACAGTGACAGACTTTATTTTTGGGCTCCAAAATCACTGTGGTCAGTGACTGCAGCCATGATAAAAGACGCTACTCCTTGGAAAAGAGGCAATGACAAACCTAAACAGTGTATTAAAAAGCAGAGACATTACTTTGCCAGTGAAGGTCCATCTAGTCAGAGGTATGGCTTTTCCAGTAGTCATGTGTGTATGTAAGAGCTGGACAATAAAAAAGGCTGAACACTGAAGAATTGATGCCTTTGAACTGTGGTGTTGGAGAAAACTCTTGAGAGTCCCTTGAAAGCATGAGATCAAACCAGGCAATCCTGAAGGAAATCAACCCTGGCTATTCATTGAAGGACTGATGCTGAAGCTGAAGCTCCAGTACTCTGGCCACCTAATTGGAAGAGCTGACTTATTGGAAAAGACCCTGATGCTGGTAAAGATTGAAGGCAGGAGAAGGGGGTGACTGACAGAGGATGAGATGGTTGGATGGCACCACCAACTCAATGGACATGAGTTTGAGCAAACTCTGGGAGATAGTGAAGGACAGGGAAGCCTGGCGTGCTGCAGTCCATGGGGTGGCAAAGAGTCAGACGTGACTGAGAGACTGAAGAACAGCAACCCCCGAGAGACGCCCAGTAAAACTGAACACCCTCATCTTATACAGCACCTTTAGCTTAAGACTGAAGAGAATGTTGTGGGTGTGGGTTTGGGACTTCAAAGGGGGAGAAGGAAGTCCAAAGATTTGGACCAGTGGAGTCAATGGGACACAGAGCAGGATTTTAGCAGACTTTGCTAGATTCCTCCCCTGTCTACACATCTGATCATATTATAGATGCCTATTGTGATGCTTCCTGGAGCGGGTCCTCTGTCTGCACTTTTCAGGCAGCTGAGGGGAAGGTCAAGGTTTCTTCCTGAGTCTTTTGGGCCTTGATTATTTTCAGCTTGAAATATTTCTCATGCCAAGCAGACATTTTGGGGTATCAAATTTTGTTTCCCTAAAATAGTATAGAGGATTTTACTTACAAAAAAGTATGGCATATTTATTTGTGAAATCCTGAGATATTAGGCAGATATTTGTAATCATTTTACTCCTAGTCATTTGTTTTGTTCTTTCCCTGACTCATTTCCTTCTCCCTTTCTTCTCTCATCACTTGTGTATCTGAATCCTATGCTAGGAATTGAGTGTAAATAAATATTTAAGGTCAGGAACATAATCTAATAAGACAAGTTGTTTGTAAAAGATCAGCATTGTAAGCAGAATAAAATTAAATTTATGTTCAGCTGTTGTCCATGAAATTGGAGGGTAATAGACAGGAATTTGAGTAGACAGTTTATTTTACATGAAATAAATGGCAAATTTAAAAATACAATGCAATTTGTTTTTTATTTTAAGTTCTACATACACACTTCTTTGCAGAATTGCTGTAGTATAAAGAATAATGTCTTTGGCTTCAGCCAGATCTAGGCTTGACAAGGTCTAGTTCCTGACTCTGCTACTTGCTAGCTGTGTGGCCTTGGTTAGATTAATTGATGTGTCTGAGCATCCAGTTCCCATCTCCAGCACTGTTTACATTGTGGGGGTTGTGGGGATTCAGTCAGTTACTGTATACAAGGAACTCTGGCATACCAAGGATATGTATAAGGAATTTTGTGTGTCATTGCCTTTTCAGATGAGATTTCTTCCTGCTCTGCTTATTCTAGACAGATGGACTTTCATAAGAAAGCACTGTAGCAATGTAGGCCGAGAATGAATTTGGGCAAGCAATTCTTTTTGAGCAAGATGGACTTGGGCTTGAGTCTGCTGATTTAAAACACACACACACACACACACACACACACACACACACTCACAGCATAAAAGCTGAGAGTCAAGTTTATTCAGTGTCTCGCTGACGACTATGGCCCAGGAGACAAGCTGTCGGAGAGCTCTGAGAAAATGTTTCCAAGAAGTAAGGGGGGGAGGTTAGTAACTATGTGATTTTGGCCAAGGGGTTCGTGCAGCCAAGCACACATCTCAGTAGAAGGTTGCTGCTAGTCGCAAGGAACCGATGTCTTAATGGCTTCACTGTTCTCTAAGTATGGGAACATGCTGGGATTCAGGTTCATAGAAAATTTCTCTGAAAATGACCGCAGCCCTGTCCTGCCAGTTTTCCCAGAGCACTGAGTGCCTCTTCCCTGATCTCCACCCTGGTGTCTCCATGTGTTGAAGGTCGGGGACTGTGGTGGCTCCCGACTCAGTCCTTATAGAGCGTGAGAGGCCTTCTCCAGCTGGCCAGCCTCAGCACTGCCTCTCGCTAGCAGGGTCTCCCCGTGTGTGTGGCTTTCCGTGAACCTAAACTGTCTTGTGATACCTGGAGTTTTAAGGTAAGGGTGCTGTTGTGGAGGGAGGGGCGTTCAGCTGGTTCCAGTTTTCCCGACCTTGCTCGTTGGAACTGTGCTGAGCTCTGGGCAAGCTCTGGGAGACGGTACAGGACAGGGAGCCCTGGCGTGCTGCAGCCCGTGGGTTCGGAAAGAGTCAGACGTGTCTGAGTCACTGAACGACGATGACAGAGCTGCCTTGAGGATCATTTCCGATGGATGGTCGATCACCAAAGCCACTGCAGGCCGTTGTGGAAGGACAGTGCACACGGGGCTGTTCCTGGCACAGACAAGACCACTTGCAGGGCTCACTCACAGGGCCACACACTGCCTGCTGCTGGACTGCGCTGGTACTTCACTGTTGGAAAGAAGTGTCTGCGCTGGCAGAGGCTAGAACTCTTGTAGTGCTGATTCTGCTTTTGCCCCTGAGGCCCCTCCTGGCCACACCCCCTTCTCCTTGGGAGCCGCCCCTCCGGTCCCCCCCCACCTCCCAAGCCACCCGCAGCTCCTCTCCCCTGCATCTGTTTCCCCTCTCCTTCCAACCTCTTGTTTGTGGCCTGACCTCTAGGCCTGCTGACTTCAGCTCTCATCACTGTGGATTCTCAAACGGTTCTTCTCTCAGGAAGTCTGACTCTGGAAAAGAAGACGCTTTGGTTTTAAGACTGCTGACTCTGTTATTGACTTTTAAATTGATCTGGGAGTTAAAGCCCTGAGTATAAGTCTTTCTTTCCTCTTTGACTCGTGCTAAGCAATTCTAATCTTCCTGAGGACAAGTGAGGCCTCCGAAGGCAGGAGAGAACTGGGGAGACCCTGGGGGCCGTCAGGAAGCCTCCATGTTCTATTTCACAACCTCTGTGCTAATACAGAGCACATTCTGCTTCAGCGCACTTGCCGTTCAGCTGCTAAGTTGCGTCCGACTCTTTGCTACCCCCAAGGACTGCAGTGCGTCAGACCTCCCTGTCCTTCACCATCTCCCAGAACTTGCTCAAACTCAGGTCCATCGAGTTGATGATGCCATCCAGCCATCTCATCCTCTGTCATCCCCTTCTTCTCCTGCCTTCAATCTTTTCCAGCGTCTTTTCTAATGAGTCAGTTCTTTGCATCAGGTGGCCAAAGTATTGGAGCTTCAGCATCCATCCATCCAATGAATATTCAGGGCTGATTTCCTTTAGGATGGACTGGTTGGATCCCCTTGTAGTCCAAGGAATTCTCAAGAGTCTTCTCCACCAACACAGTTCAAAAGCATCAATTGTTTGGTGCTCAGACTTCATTATGCTCCAGCTCTCACATCCATACCTGACCACTGGAGAAACCATAGCTTTGACTACACATTTTGTTGGCAAAGTGATGGCTCTGCTTTTTAATATGCTGTCTAGGTTTGTCATAGCTTTCATTTCAAGGAGAAAGTACCTTTTAATTTCGTGGCTGCAGTCGCCATTCCACAGTGATTTTGGAGCCCAGGAAAGAAAAGTCTGGCACTGCTTCTACTTTTTCCTCTTCTTTTTGCCGTGAAGTGATGGAACAGGATGCCATGACCTTAGTTTTTTGAATATTGAGTTTTAATCCAGCTTTTTCACTCTCCTCTTTCATCCTCATCAAGAGACTCTTCCACTTCACTTTCTGCCATTAGAAATGCGATTAACTCAGCAGAAATAATCTGCTTAGTTGTTGTGCTAAGTATTTGAATAAGAAATATGGATTCCTTATTTCCTGTCTTCCTTGTGAAGACAGATGTGTTTGTT